>CM077019.1:8594178-11489178 GCA_039090855.1 Macrothele yani
AAATTGCCCATGTTGGTAGAGTAAGAATCTGAGAAGGATCCATATTCACCACTACAATGCGAGACCACACACATCTTTAGCAACAAATCGGGCGATCAGCAAATTAGGCTGGTCGGTGGCCATCCATCCACCATACAGCCCAGATCAGGCACCCTCTAACTTTCACCTCTTCGGTCTAATGAAGTACAGTCTCCGGGGTCAACGATTTCATGACATAGACGAGGTGAAAGAGGCTGAGAAGAAGTGGGTACAACAGTCCACACTTCAATTTTTTCAAAGAGGATTCAAGAGTTGGGTTCAACGATGGCGCAAATGCATCGCTTGTGATGGAGACTACGTTGAGTAGTACCTTTGTATAGAGAAATAGTTACTCTACCAACATGTGCAATTTGAACGACCTCTGTCAGTTCATAAAAGAGTAATGCAAACTTTTGCATTACTTTCGGTACAACCCTCGTGTTTACCTGCAATGAAGAAGAAGCGTTACTATAGAGGAAGAGTTACTCTACCAACATGTGCAATTTGAACGACCTCTGTCAGTTAATAAAAAAGTTATGCCCACTTTTGCATTACTTTCGGTACAACCGTCGTATTTACCTGCAATGAAGAAGGGTTACTATAGAGGAAGAGTTACTCTACCAACATGGGCAATTTGAACGACCTCTGTCACTTAATAAAAAAGTTATGCCCACTTTTGCATTATTTTCGGTACAACCCTCGTATTTACCTGCAATGAAGAAGGGTTAGTATAGAGGAAGAGTTACTCTACCAACATGGGCAATTTGAAGGACTTCTGTCACTTAATAAAAAAGTTATGCCCACTTTTGCATTACTTTCGGTACAACCCTCGTATTTACCTGCAATGAAGAAGGGTTACTATAGAGGAAGAGTTACTCTACCAACATGGGCAATTTGAAGGACTTCTGTCACTTAATAAAAAAGTTATGCCCACTTTTGCATTACTTTCGGTACAACCCTCGTATTTACCTGCAATGAAGAAGGGTTACTATAGAGGAAGAGTTACTCTACCAACATGGGCAATTTGAAGGACTTCTGTCACTTAATAAAAAAGTTATGCCCACTTTTGCATTACTTTCGGTACAACCCTCGTATTTGCCTGCAATGAAGAAGGGTTACTATAGAGGAAGAGTTACTCTACCAACATGTGCAATTTGAACGACCTCTGTCAGTTCATAAAAAAGTTATGCCCACTTTTGCATTACTTTCGGTACAACCCTCGTATTTACCTGCAATGAAGAAGGGTTACTATAGAGGAAGAGTTACTCTACCAACATGTGCAATTTGAACGACCTCTGTCAGTTCATAAAAACGTTATGCCCACTTTTGCATTACTTTCGGTAGAACCCACGTATTTACCTGCAATGAAGAAGGGTTAGTATAGAGGAAGAGTTACTCTACCAACATGGGCAATTTGAAGGACTTCTGTCACTTAATAAAAAAGTTATGCCCACTTTTGCATTACTTTAAAATATTGCAAAAGTGGGCATAACTTTTTTATTAAGTGACAGAAGTCCTTCAAATTGCCCATGTTGGTAGAGTAACTCTTCCTCTATACTAACCCTTCTTCATTGCAGGTAAATACGAGGGTTGTACCGAAAATAATGCAAAAGTGGGCATAACTTTTTTATTAAGTGACAGAAGTCCTTCAAATTGCCCATGTTGGTAGAGTAACTCTTCCTCTATAGTAACCCTTCTTCATTGCAGGTAAATACGACGGTTGTACCGAAAGTATTGCAAAAGTGGGCATAACTTTTTATGAACTGACAGAGGTCGTTCAAATTGCACATGTTGGTAGAGTAACTCTTCCTCTATAGTAACCCTTCTTCATTGCAGGTAAATACGAGGGTTGTACCGAAAGTAATGCAAAAGTGGGCATAACTTTTTTATTAAGTGACAGAAGTCCTTCAAATTGCCCATGTTGGTAAAGTAACTCTTCCTCTATACTAACCCTTCTTCATTGCAGTTAAATACGAGGGTTGTACCGAAAATAATGCAAAAGTGGGCATAACTTTTTTATTAAGTGACAGAAGTCCTTCAAATTTCCCATATTGGTAGAGTAACTCTTCCTCTGTAGTAACCCTTCTTCATTGCAGGTAAATACGACGGTTGTACCGAAAGTAATGCAAAAGTGGGCATAACTTTTTTATTAACTGACAGAGGTCGTTCAAATTGCACATGTTGGTAGAGTAACTCTTCCTCTATAGTAACCCTTCTTCATTGCAGGTAAATACGAGGGTTGTTCCTAAAGTAATGCAAAAGTGGGCATAACTTCTTTATTAACTGACAGAGGTCGTTCAAATTGCACATGTTGGTAGAGTAACTCTTCCTCTATAGTAACCCTTCTTCATTGCAGGTAAATACGACGGTTGTACCGAAAGTATTGCAAAAGTGGGCATAACTTTTTTATGAACTGACAGAGGTCGTTCAAATTGCACATGTTGGTAGAGTAACTCTTCCTCTATAGTAACCCTTCTTCATTGCAGGTAAATACGAGGGTTGTACCGAAAGTAATGCAAAAGTGGGCATAACTTTTTTATTAAGTGACAGAAGTCCTTCAAATTGCCCATGTTGGTAGAGTAACTCTTCCTCTATAGTAACCCTTCTTCATTGCAGGTAAATACGAGGGTTGTACCGAAAGTAATGCAAAAGTGGGCATAACTTTTTTATTAAGTGACAGAAGTCCTTCAAATTGCCCATGTTGGTAAAGTAACTCTTCCTCTATACTAACCCTTCTTCATTGCAGGTAAATACGAGGGTTGTACCGAAAATAATGCAAAAGTGGGCATAACTTTTTTATTAAGTGACAGAAGTCCTTCAAATTTCCCATGTTGGTAGAGTAACTCTTCCTCTGTAGTAACCCTTCTTCATTGCAGGTAAATACGACGGTTGTACCGAAAGTAATGCAAAAGTGGGCATAACTTTTTTATTAACTGACAGAGGTCGTTCAAATTGCACATGTTGGTAGAGTAACTCTTCCTCTATAGTAACCCTTCTTCATTGCAGGTAAATACGAGGGTTGTTCCTAAAGTAATGCAAAAGTGGGCATAACTTCTTTATTAACTGACAGAGGTCGTTCAAATTGCACATGTTGGTAGAGTAACTCTTCCTCTATAGTAACCCTTCTTCATTGCAGGTAAATACGAGGGTTGTACCGAAAATAATGCAAAAGTAGGCATAACTTTTTTATTAAGTGACAGAAGTCCTTCAAATTGCCCATGTTGGTAGATTAACTCTTCCTCTATAGTAACCCTTCTTCATTGCAGGTAAATACGACGGTTGTACCGAAAGTAATGCAAAAGTGGGCATAACTTTTTTATTAACTGACAGAGGTCGTTCAAATTGCACATGTTGGTAGAGTAACTCTTCCTCTATAGTAACGCTTCTTCTTCATTGCAGGTAAACACGAGGGTTGTACCGAAAGTAATGCAAAAGTTTGCATTACTCTTTTATGAACTGACAGAGGTCGTTCAAATTGCACATGTTGGTAGAGTAACTATTTCTCTATACAAAGGTACTACTCAACGTAGTCTCCATCACAAGCGATGCATTTGCGCCATCGTTGAACCCAACTCTTGAATCCTCTTTGAAAAAATTGAAGTGTGGACTGTTGTACCCACTTCTTCTCAGCCTCTTTCACCTCGTCTATGTCATGAAATCGTTGACCCCGGAGACTGTACTTCATTAGACCGAAGAGGTGAAAGTTAGAGGGTGCCCTGATCTGGGCTGTATGGTGGATGGATGACCACCGACCAGCCTAATTTGCTGATCGCCCGATTTGTTGCTAAAGATGTGTGTGGTCTCGCATTGTAGTGGTGAATATGGATCCTTCTCAGATTCTTGTTCGGTCTCCTTCTCCTTATGGCTTCTCTAAGCTTCTTGAATGTCTCAATGTACCGCTCGCTGGTCACGGTACGGCCACGTTCCAGAAATAAAGGAGAATCAATGTGGATCCTTTTCAGATTCTTGTTCGGTCTGTTCCTCCTTATGGCTTCTCTAAGCTTCTTGAATGTCTCAATGTACCGCTCGCTGGTCACGGTACGGCCACGTTCCAGAAATAAAGGAGAATCAATGTGGATCCTTTTCAGATTCTTGTTCGATCTCTTCCTCCTTATGGCTTCTCTAAGCTTCTTGAATGTCTCAATGCACCGCTCGCTGGTCACGATACGGCCACGTTCCAGAAATAAAGGAGAATCAATGTGGATCCTTTTCAGATTCTTGTTCGGTCTCTTCCTCCTTATGACTTCTCTAAGCTTCTTGAATGTCTCAATGTACCGCTCGCTGGTCACGGTACGGCCACGTTCCAGAAATAAAGGAGAATCAATGTGGATCCTTTTCAGATTCTTGTTCGGTCTCTTCCTCCTTATGGCTTCTCTAAGCTTCTTGAATGTCTCAATGTACCGCTCGCTGGTCACGGTACGGCCACGTTCCAGAAATAAAGGAGAATCAATGTGGATCCTTTTCAGATTCTTGTTCGGTCTGTTCCTCCTTATGGCTTCTCTAAGCTTCTTGAATGTCTCAATGCACCGCTCGCTGGTCACGATACGGCCACGTTCCGGAAATAAAGGAGAATCAATGTGGATCCTTTTCAGATTCTTGTTCGGTCTCTTCCTCCTTATGGCTTCTCTAAGCTTCTTGAATGTCTCAATGTACCGCTCGCTGGTCACGGTACGGCCACGTTCCAGAAATAAAGGAGAATCAATGTGGATCCTTTTCAGATTCTTGTTCGGTCTCTTCCTCCTTATGACTTCTCTAAGCTTCTTGAATGTCTCAATGTACCGCTCGCTGGTCACGGTACGGCCACGTTCCAGAAATAAAGGAGAATCAATGTGGATCCTTTTCAGATTCTTGTTCGGTCTCTTCCTCCTTATGGCTTCTCTAAGCTTCTTGAATGTCTCAATGTACCGCTCGCTGGTCACGGTACGGCCACGTTCCAGAAATAAAGGAGAATCAATGTGGATCCTTTTCAGATTCTTGTTCGGTCTGTTCCTCCTTATGGCTTCTCTAAGCTTCTTGAATGTCTCAATGCACCGCTCGCTGGTCACGGTACGGCCACGTTCCAGAAATAAAGGAGAATCAATGTGGATCCTTTTCAGATTCTTGTTCGGTCTCTTCCTCCTTATGGCTTCTCTAAGCTTCTTGAATGTCTCAATGTACCGCTCGCTGGTCACGGTACGGCCACGTTCCAGAAATAAAGGAGAATCAATGTGGATCCTTTTCAGATTCTTGTTCGGTCTGTTCCTCCTTATGGCTTCTCTAAGCTTCTTGAATGTCTCAATGCACCGCTCGCTGGTCACGATACGGCCACGTTCCGGAAATAAAGGAGAATCAATGTGGATCCTTTTCAGATTCTTGTTCGGTCTCTTCCTCCTTATGGCTTCTCTAAGCTTCTTGAATGTCTCAATGTACCGCTCGCTGGTCACGGTACGGCCACGTTCCAGAAATAAAGGAGAATCAATGTGGATCCTTTTCAGATTCTTGTTCGGTCTGTTCCTTTTCAGATTCTTGTTCGGTCTGTCCTTCAAGGAGAATGTAACCTCTGTCATAAAAAAAACAGTCACTATGATTTTCCGTGTTGATCGCTGGCTCTTGAACTTCTTAGTCTTTGGTGAAAAGGTGTGACGCCATTCCATGGATTGATTCTTCGTTTCTCGATTGTAAAGATACGCCCACGTTTCATCCCTGTCACAAGATCGGAACAGAAACGTTTCTTCATTGGCTTTAAACGCTTTCAGCAGATCAGAGCAGACTTCCACCCTTTTCTCCTTCAAATCGGGTGTCAACTGCCAAACACACTTTCCGATACCCTAAGTCTTCCACCATTTTCTGTATGGCATTGTGACCACAGTCCATTTGTTGTTGGGTTTTTTTTTATTTTTTTTTTGGTATTTTTTATTGGAGATTTAACGACCATCGTGAGCAACTAAATGAGCTATAAGCAGTCGCCAGTCCTAATTTAGGGTCACTGGTTCCAGGGAAGGGAGAGAGACAAACACAATATTTATGACTCACCGGCATTCGATCCCGGAACCCTTTCGGACGAATGATCAGAAGCCCACAGTCCGGTTGTGCAACAAGCTCACAGATTGTGATTCGTCTCTCGGCGCGAATCAATTAATCCACTTGCTGACGATTCGTGTCAGTGGTCGCAGATGGTGGTCCCCCATTGCGTGGTTTGTCTTCAATGCTGGTGTCCCCATCTTTGACCTTCTTCATCCATCTGTGCACATTGCTCTTGATAATGGTGTCATCTCTGTAAACATTCTGTAGCCTTCTGTGGATGTCGGAAAGCCTGCACACTCCCATCGTCAAGAATTCAAAGACGGCACGTTGCTTCTGCTTGGAATCTATTATTTACGTGTAATGAAAAAGGTTTATTGTAGAGGAATTGTTAATCTACCAACATGTGCAATTTCAACAACTTCTGTCAGTTAATAAAAAATTAGGCCCACTTTTGCATTACTTTTGGTACAACCCTCGTATTTACCTGCAGTGAAAAAGAAGGGTTACCATAGAGGAAGAGTTACTCTACCAACATGCGCAATTTGAACGACCTCTGTCAGTTAATAAAAAAGTTATGCCCACTTTTGCATTACTTTCGGTACAACCCTCATATTTACCTGCAATGAAGAAGAAGGGTTACTATAGAGGAAGAGTTACTCTACCAACATGTGCAATTTGAATGACCTCTGTCAGTTAATAAAAAATTTATGCCCACTTTTGCATTACTTTCGGTACAACCCTCATATTTACCTGCAATGAAGAAGAAGGGTTACTATAGAGGAAGAGTTACTCTACCAACATGTGCAATTTGAATGACCTCTGTCAGTTAATAAAAAAGTTATGCCCACTTTTGCATTACCTTCAGTACAACCCTCGTATTTACCTGCAATGAAGAAGGGTTACTATAGAGGAAGAGTTACTCTACCAACATGGGAAATTTGAACGACTTCTGTCAGTTAATAAAAAAGTTATACCCACTTTTGCATTACTTTCGGTACAACCCTCGCATTTACCTGCAATGAAGAAGAAGGGTTACTGTAGAGGAAGAGTTACTCTACCAACATGTGCAATTTGAATGACCTCTGTCAGTTAATAAAAAAGTTATGCCCACTTTTGCATTACTTTCGGTACAACCCTCGTATTTCCTGCGATGAAGAAGAAGGGTTACTATAGAGGAAGAGTTACTCTACCAACATGGGCAATTTGAACGACTTCTGTCAGTTAATAAGAAAGTTATGCCCACTTTTGCATTACTTTCGGTACAACCCTCGTATTGTTACCCGTATGTCCTCCGGAATATCGTGTAACATTGGAGGACCATGATTTCGTAGGTATGAATTTCGGAAAGGGGGCCTACAAATTAGTAAGTGTGGAAAGCAATATATTCACCAAATAATTCCTACGGTATCGCATAGTACGAGGAAATAGTTAAACGAGGAAGAGTAGTTACCAAGTAAACAATTTAGAGAGCGCAGGAATTGGGAAAGAAAATCCGAGAAGCATAATGTGGACAGGCGTTCTAAGAGGATAATTATAATACCTATTTCATAATTTTTCTAAGACCTGGCTGAGCAGATTTCTTTCTTGAGGAGAAATTCCTTATTTTTTTCATCATTCTTTTGAATTGTTTTTTATTTTATTTTGTGTTCCCCGAGCTCTCCGGAAATTCCAGTAAGAATACGCACGAAACACACCCCTAGGTTAGTAAGAGAAAACTCGGAGGTTTTAGCAAGCAACGCTACGAGAATGAAATGCTCGCAATCACAGGTGGGGGCCAATTTACTGGACCTTTCGCTATTAACGAAGTCACGTTTTACGCACGCTAGCGGGCAACGAACAGGGCATATTTCTCGTAGTGGGCGTAACTGGTTGACACCAACAGAAGAGTCATACAGGAAGCGTACGTGAAAATTCTAAGGCAGCGCGGACATCCCGCGGAGCAGTTGACAAGATAAAGGAATATTCATCTTCAAGAAAACTCGATGTTCTCAAGCCTTTGCCAACGAATCGGAGGGATTCCCATACAGGGATGTAAACCAATGCCGAAGCGAGGAAAAGCGGCCCAACCAATAAGGGAGAACCATTTGGGTAGGACAGGAACACCCCCGAACCCCCTTAAACATAGACGAGAGAAAAAAAGTTTTTTTAGGCGGAGATGATTTGGAGAGAACACGGGATGGAATGATGACTGCTTTTTCTGGGTGAACGCAGAGAGGAAAGATGGACTCTAGATGAATCCTGGGCAGAATATCGCAGAAAGAATTAAGTTAGGAGTTTTCCTGGGAGGACGCTCAAAATTGAGCAAGATGATTTCCAGGTGAAGGGAAGTATGATGTTTTCCCTGAGAGGTTTTTACGCAAATTTTGGGTGAAGCATCGAGTGATCTTATGCGGGCAGTGTGCATTCAGCAGGACCGGATGAGGTCCCAACCATAGACTTTATACCTATAAGTAATACCGGACGACAACGAAATAGATGAAAAGAAAAGAATTTGGTGAGAAAAATTTCATAATTCCCAATATCTCGTTAGCATGATCATGATTTTGTCTCCTATACATCCTCGGTAGAAAAGATAATTTTAATCTCTTGCAAGTGCTGAATAACATAATGTGTCTTATATTTTGCGGAAGGTGAACTTTAAAATATGATTGCGAATATCAAAAAGCATAATGAACTTAAAATATATTTTGGTTTAAATTAATAGAAATCTCCACCGATCAGTGTAATAGATTTTAAGGAAACACAAATGAAAATAAATTCTGTATTTTATAATGAAATTTACCCGAGTTTCTCAAATCTTTGAAAATTCAAAATAAGTGAATCTTTGTTTATTTTAACCTGAATAATTAAGTAGAACAATCGTAAAGTTTTGGTAGAGTAACAACTCCAAGATTTTAAGAAGAAAATAACTTTTAACATTTAGCAAACCCAGTCGCAGGAAAATAAAAGGTCCAAATCTGACATGAGTTTATTAAATTTCAAGCGGCATATGGAGGAATATGGGTTTCCCATGTTCTCCCATATGAAACACAACGCAATGCACCCGTCAACCCTGAACTTGGAGACCCTCCATTAGGGAACAACTTCACGGTAGACACCCATAGGCGGAAGATAATAGAGAGTAAAGAGTTACGAAAATTAACGGCCTTCTTAATAATTAATCCCACTGCAGCGAATAGGACGCAGCAGATGGTTCGCCCTCACATCGAGTAGGGGGTGGTAATATAAAACTGGTGCCGTGTGACCAGGATTTTTCAGTTCTTTGGTTAATTAATATAAAATTTGTGCTAGGACCAGGATTTCTTTGATCCTGTGGTTTAAAAAAAAAAAAAAGAATATTTGTTTTCGGTGGTCAGGATAATTAATCAAGTATACAGAATTAGCAGAATAATGCGATGTGTTTCTATTATCTCCCCTTCAATTCTGAGTAACAAGATGCAGGTTTTATAGAAAAATTAAGGAAATTGTAGCAAGATTTTAACTTCAAAAAAAAATAGTGAAGGTGAAATGCAAGTAAATAAGTTACAGGAAATCAGATTATGCTGAAATAAATTTAAATTTCTAAGGAAATAGGCAGAAAAACAAATAAGAGTGATACTGCTAATTTAGCAAATGAATAGATGAAATCTTACAGAAAATACATGAAAATTAATAGTACGGAGAAAATAAATTTATACAAGTGTAATTCATGAATAATTTTGATTTATCGTTGAAAATCAAGGGAAAATTCCTTGCAAATCAAAGTGAAATTATTTTTGATGTGTTGTTTATTTGTGCATTTGAGTGTTGTGATTTTAAATCGGTAACTAGGAGGAATAATAGGTTCATTGATAACTTGGGGAATGTATAATTTAACGGTGAGGCACTGATAGAAGAGTAGTGATGAGAAGTTGTGGTGATATATATTTTAAAATCAAAAGTGCATTATTATTGAAGTGTGATTTTATTATGTGTGTTGATGCATTGATAAGAAACTGATAATTTAAGAAGGAATAGGCAGGTTAATTATTGATAAGAGGAATTAATTTTTTTTTCTGCAAGATATAGGAGCTAATAGAAGGTTAAGCAGTAATCTTGATTTGTTTTGGAAGACTAAAAGGGAATGTAATATCTAAGTGTGTGTTTTATTGTGCATTTAAATGTGTAGAGGTACTTGGGAGTGTAGACAGAGAGTAGTTAAGTGGATTAATATTTGGAAAAGAGTAACAAAAAGGACTAGTGCAAAAATAATTGGTAGGAGTAATAATTGAATAATGCTGGAAAAAATTTTTGAAATGAAAATAGTGTTTATTGAAGTGTGATTTATTGTGCTTTAAATGTGTGATTTATATGCATCCAGCAAGGGAAGTAGACAGAGGTTATTGCTAGTACACTAAAATTTAATGAATTTAGGAAGTCAGCATAGGTATTTGAGGTGTGGTTCTAATTTCTTGAAAAAGTGGTTATCGTATTAATTTTGTTACAAGTGCATAATTTGATCTCAAATGTTTCTAGTGTATTTATATATATATTTAAGACGTTCAAATTTATTACATATCTTAGTGTGAAGTGCTGGTTGTATATGTGCATATTTTGAGGGAATTTTGTTAAGTGTGTCGCGAGTTAGGTACAGTTAAGTTGAAAGCCGAATGCAATTTATGAGTAAGCTAGGAACGTTAATCGTTTTATTCGTAGACAATTGTTTTCTGATCATAAGTCAAGTGGGTTAGCAGACGAAGCAGCGAGTTACGTTAGAGTGAATTTTTATTTTTACGTGGTAGCTTCACCGGAATTTTTCTAATTTTATGTGACTTTACGAGATTACGAAGCATATAGTAGGAGCCGTGGGAATTTAAGTTAGTAAGGTTAAAGAATAAATATATGGCTAACCAACAGAACGGAGAACAGAGCAACGGTGAACAGAATTTTGTTTCGGAAAATTGCATAGTTGATCAACAGAACCAGGAGAACGACCTTCAGGGCACTCTAGAAGGGGAAGCCGTGTCAGAAAATTGTGTAGTAGCCCCGCAGAACGTACCAATAATGGCGGGAATGTTGGCGTATATCCCCACATTCAGCGGATCGGATGAAAATCTGACCGCACGTCAATTTTTCGAAACGTTGGAGAGCACCGCCGAACTGTCAGGATGGAACGACGCCGTTAAAATTTTATCAGCTAAAGCAAAATTCAAAGGAGCCGCCAGTCACTTTCTTTCGGAGGCCGTCGATATTAGGAGGGAGACCGAGTACGAACGATTTAAGCAGGCGATAGTACAAAGATTCGACGCATTGCAACCGGTTACCGTGAGAATGCAGAAATTTACGACTTGCCGACAAAAACCAGGAGAACGGGTGGCCGAGTATGTAGCTCGTCTTAACGGCTTAGCTTATTCCTACATGGAGACGATGGATTTAGAAAATGAGCAAGTGCGAGGACTGGTAGACAGCACTAAAATGTCGCAGTTTTTGAATGGATTAAACCCCAAATTGAGGCGCACGGTTTTATCCTTCACCCCGGAAAATTTTCAGGCAGCAGTTCAGAGAGCGCTGGCCGAAGAGTCTCACAATCTCTTATTAGACCGGGACGTTAACGCTTACGATGCCCAGCAGGAATCGAGTTCGATCCCAGGGACTTCACTAGGGCAACAGACCAATTCAACGGACCAGATAGCCGATTTGTGTTCTATGATGGCGAAGCAGCTAGCAACTCATGAGATGCAGGTGAACGCTCTGAAAAGTGAGGCAGATAATTTGAGGGAAAGGCTAAGGCAAGCAGAGAATTCGCACCGGACGCACGTAAATCGCATTAGAAATTTCCAGAGCGCTAATTATCAATCTAGGGGAAATTTACCCGACGTAGGCATTACTTCGGCCATCTGCTATAACTGCGGCGATTTTGGCCATATCAAGCGATTTTGTTATCTAAATAATCGGGAAGGAGCAGTTTATACGCAACCATCGCAGCAAGCTCAAAGAGGTTCATGGGACAGGGCACCCAACCCTTCGTACCCGCGACAGCAGAATAACTTCTCCCCTGGCGACAGCCGCGGTAATCAGTATCGCTCCTACAGGAACTACAGCGCCACTTACCGAGAGGACGCTCACGTCCCACAGAATCCAAGGAACTTAGGAAACAGAAGAGAAAACCGCGTTCGTTTCGAAGAGGATGCACCAGGAAGAGAAGTTGCAATAGGTATTCCAGACAAAATTCGCGTCCTTTAAACTAATTTCGGGTCAAGATAAGGGGACCGCCCTTGGCCGGAATTATAATAAGGTCCGTGGAGTTACTTTAACAAATTGTTACGTCCGAGGTGATGGAGCACTCCCGTTAGTGAAAGTTAGGATAGGAGATACTCACGCGTTTGCACTCATCGACAGCGGAGCATGTATCTCAATCTTTTGTGCTTCACTATTAGAGGAGATAAAGGGAAAGATTCGTATACGTGACTTAGGATCAGCAGTTTTAGTGAAAGGCATTACTGGAAGCACTTTACCTACATCTCAGTGCTATGAGATACCGGTAGAAATCGGAGGAGAAACCATTTTACATCCCTATCACGTTACTCAGCGGAAGTTGCATCAAGATTATTCTCTAATCTTAGGCTGGGATCTATTGAAGGAGCACGGATACATATTCGACGCAGGAAAAGGAATTTTGAAACGGGAAAGCAGAGCAAATTTAGCTAGAGCAGAGTACGGTAGAGGAAGGAATAACCGGAAAAGAAATTTTAAAGGAAAAGCACGTCAGTCGAAAATTCGAACCCAGGTCTTGTCCGTACCTTCAGCGGAAAGGACCAACCCCATTAACTCCGACGTAACCAAGATAGGAAGGACCGTCCATAAGGAACTCATCCCACCGTATTCGGAAAGGGTTATTCGGATGCGATGTGGGAAATTTTCGGGATGTCAGGTTAACCAAGTGCTAGTACAGCCGTTAGAAAGATACGCCCAGGGAAAAGTACGCTTGGGTCGTTCAGTAAACACGCTGAACAAATCAGGCATCATACCCGTATTGATAGCTAACCTCACAAATCGCCCCATTCACTTCAATAAGAAGACCAGATTAGCGAAAATTCAACCAAGTGTGTACGGAAATTTGAAAGAAGCTGCGGCGAAACAAGAGAAGTATGCAGACAGGCACGCTGCTGAAAAGAATCTACATTTAGGTGACAGAGTATTTTTGCACACCCCTTTTTCACAGCCACATTTATCGCGTAAGCTAGCTCGAACTAACTGCGGAGATTGGGAGATAGTTTCGTTCCCCACCCCAGTAAATGTTCAGTTGAGGTCAGTTGAAAATCCGAACAAATATCAGACCGTGCATAAAAATCGAGTCTTCAAGCGGACTGAACGCCTACCCCAGCTTATAGCAGAGTCACCGGTACAGGACAATATAGAGGTACAAGTACCCAGACAATCGCAGGATTTCTCTGACGACGGATCGGAGAGCACACAGGACTACGACTATCTGGATTGGGTCGATTTTCCCAGAGTAGTCATGCCGCAACCGACAAGCAGTAGAGCAATGCCGCCCGTAAGTAAACCGCCCAACATCGGAGTACCGATAAATTCGCCGCCCGCTACGTCGAGTTCAGCGCGAAGGGAGACAAACAGGGAAGTACCTCCGCCCTTGCAACATGTTGAAGAGCCGAGGCGCACACAGGCAATCGCGGAACCAACGGAGGAGACCATGCCGTCACAGGATTCCTATCAGGAAAGTAGCAGCCGACAAACACAAGAAGCAACGCGCCAAAAGAGGGTTATTAGAGATCCATATCTACTACGTTCGCAGGACAGAATTCAGCAAACAGCAGCAATACACCCCACAGCAAATTCACAAGGGCCCAACACTTTGGAAATAGGCCTGAATCGCACGTACCCAAAGGAAATTGTGGTCAGCGACTCGACCGAAAGACCTGAGCAGCCGGAAGATACTAGCTTTGTAAATAGAATGTTGAAAAGTCTTAGTCAACCCAATAATCCAGAGGGAACCTCTTGGTTCGATTTAGCCGACCGCTATTTTTCGCAGCGTATTCAAGAAAACCTAAGCGCAGGGACACCAGAAGGAGCACCCGTCAATAATCTTTATCCACAGTGGAGGAAAATCGTAGCGAAACCTCAGGAATCGTGGGTTTAAGCCCGAGGAAGTAGGAAGAACGCTGGGCGAAGATAAAAAATGGGTGTGTGTTGTGAAAAAAAGAAAAAAAAACAGCGATGCGGAATAAGTGGGAAGATCCCTGAATTTTCACGGTAAACGTTTAGCAGAAAATAAATTTGATAGGTGAGAGAAAAAAAAAAAAAAACAATTTTTGCGATCTGATCAGTAATCGAAAATAATTCGTAAAAGAGTCTAGCTAGAAAATGGTGTATAAACATGGAAGAATATGCAGGAAGTAATTAATAATATTCATAGCAGGACCGCAGCCTAGTACGTGCATCGCAATCTTTCCAGTTTTGAGTTCACGAACCACGGAAAACTAGAAAAAAAAATTTTTTTGTTTTGCTACGATAAGGGGAAAATGAATATTAAGTAAAGGAAAATACATTACGTAAGTAAAAGAGAAAGAATGGGTCAGGGATTAAGCACCCAGCAAGAACCTGCGGAGGAAGCAATGTTTTTATTTCATGGAAAGACTGAACGGTACGGTAGCAATCATTCCTTTTACAAAAAAAAAAATTTTGTTGGAAGAGAAGAAAAAAAAAGGAGGAAAAATAATAATTTTCCGCTCAAATTTTATTAATGATAGGCAGTAGGAGGATAAGCGAAGGTAATCGTAGGCAGAATGACGTCGCTCATGCACGGGGCTTGCAAGAGTAGAGGAACGGACGGACCGTGTTTCCAGTTTGAGAAACCCCGTACACAAACTGGCTGGCAAGGAGCAAAAGGAAGAATGGGAAGGCGCCATCTTGGGCCGCCATCTTGAAGCAAGAATGCAAAGAAGGAAAATTTATCGTTAAAAGAACGGGAACGCTCGGTAAAATAATTTGTACAGCAAAGGCCGAGCATTTCAAAGGATGGAAACTATAAACGGGAGCACAGCACGACGAAAAAAAAAATATTTTTTTTTCTCTCAAAACTTTCTGTAGCAGAAGCATGAGGCCGGAGTAATATATCACTAGAAAAAAAAAAAAAAAAACGTAAGCACCTTCTGCGGAGAAATAGCCGTGCGGAAACACCGACGGAATGCAATGAGATTAACAGCGTATCGGATAATGCAGTGGTTCAAAATTAGTATCCATGGCAGGTATTCAAAGCAATTAAAATACGCGAACCTGAAACAAAACATGGTATAAGAAAGTAGCAACAAACATGATCGACGCGTAGCCTAAACGTCACCTAACATAGCCTAACCATAACCTATCGAAATGACAGTAAAAAGCACTTACCTTGAAGTGAAATATCCAAAGGTACTATATTTTTTTTTGTTTTGTTTTGTGGATAGTAGGAAAATTCAGTTTTAATTGATAAGGAAGGCAAGTATAACGGAAGGAAAAGTATAGAAATGAAATCGAGGTAGAAATGCACTAGGTACATCGTGAGGTTAGAGGTTGAGTAAAGCAGAAGAGGAAATGTGAATGACAAATTCACCAGGCCCAGCTCCCCATCCTCTACCACCGCAGCACACGAGGAGCAGTTGCAGATTCTCCCAAACCACAACTGGCGTCGAGCATGCGAAAAATGCGACGAGGTGAGATGAGGATTAATACGTGCAGACATGGTGCAACGATACCAAAAAAAAAAAAAAAAAAAAAAAAGAGATAAAGCAGAAGAGGAAATTTGAATGGACAAGTTCACCAGACCAAAAGAAGCGTGTTGTTTCAATGAAATCCGTCAGCGAACTGAGCACTGACCTGCAGAAATTAGAGGGGTAGTTTTAGCCCCAGGTAACAGAATACTAAGTGGATGCTTCTACATAGGCTAAACAAGAAGCCTCCGATGTAAGCAAAACATGCAAGAGGCTACGCTATTGTGCGCTCACTTACACCCACAGGCATCATCAGCGCAGGTGTTTCAGATTTCGAGCCGTGAGAGACGGTCAACACAGGAACGACCCAAAATTTTTGGAGCGACGAATTTGCAGGGGTGACATCGCCCAAAGGGACCCTCGCAAGCATTTTCGAGGAAATCCCTATTTTCCGAAATCATCGGCGTTCCTTAAATGGTCGCCGCACACCTGCGAATACACGAGAAAAGCATCTGGTCGTGAAATCAGAAATAGCCAGGAATGAGAATACAATGGTAATACGCGAGAAAAAAAAAAAGAGAGAGAAAAAAAAAAAAAAAAGAGAGTAAAGCACGACAGATAAAATGACAAGAAATAGTTCAGCAAAGAACTAACGATTAAGTTAGACAACGTAAAGGAAATAAGCGACTATACGCGGGTAATATCTGGTAGACAGTACGACAAACACGAAAAGGGAAATTAATAATTTTTCTTTTAGAAGTAGTAGACGCACCAGCGAATGGAAATAATAGCTGCAGAATAGATAAATGGGAAGTAAACAACCGTTATTTAATTATAATTTAGTAAGCTTAAGAAACACGAGTGATGAGATTTTTATTTTTGTTGTTTTGTTGGAGAAAACCTACAAGTAGGAAGAAAAAAAATACAATTAGAAAAGGAAGCCTGGGATGGAATGCGCTTCGGAATTTCGAAAAATATATATATATATAAATAAATATGCACATAAAAACCCCTCACTTCTCGTAGGTCAGAGTGAAACGAGCTTTTCGAAGGAAATATTACTAGTTCTTAATGTAAAGCGTATATAATGCATGTGCAAGAGAAATACCGAGGTGATAAGGAGTGATTTCATGTGTATGTTTGTTTTGAGATAATTATGGCCGACAAGTGTTGACAGAACCATTACCACTTTTAGGGTATTTGAAGAGAGTGACATTCGTCAATAAAATGGACAAGATGAACGTGATTGCGTTCGCCGTGGTAATCTGGACAGTTAGCGGAGTAGCTGCTAATCACGAACTTTGTCATTTCAAGGGAGATAAATATCAGTGCACTGTAGCATCTCGTGCCGAACTTTTGAAACTAGGAATGCCGCGGAGTGCTTGTCATGCACATTCATGCGACGAGTGCGTGAAAGCCTGGAGGACATTCATTACGCACAACCATGAGCTTATCGAACCGAGAAATTTCTTCGTTCAGCAGGAACCGAACCCACAAGGAGCCCTTTCATTAATGGAGTGCACAAGAGACGGTTTACACTGTGCCTGCACAGCCGATGCACCGTGCAGTGGAACGAGCGAATATTGTGCACTGGCGAGCTGTGTGAATAAATCCGTCACTACGTGCAACTGCCGCCTGACGCCAGCAGTATCTACACTGATACATGAAGCGGAAGGACTACGGATTTCGAACCCAGCGCTGATCTCTTTCACAGAGTGCGTTGGAAAACCGCGCACTAATATTTTACCTCGGCGCCGTCACCAGAGACATTTGCTGTCTGACGAAGAGGCAGTATTTCAAAGGGAAAATATCAAAGTATCATACAACGACCCAATCATCACCAGCTCACTTCCAGGAACCCTGGTGATTCGAGTTCGAGGTATGGAGCGGGTTATCACTTTAAGGAACGCTCCGTATCAGACATCATTGCCACCGGAACTACTAGAGCTTTCTGCGGAACTAACTTTGATTTTCGTTACCACGGATGGAAAAACCCTAAGGGGGTGCTTTGCAAATCATAGGTAGAACAACGTGTAGACCCCTACAGTGCATACTGTGTCGTGAGATGCTACGACAGCTAAAGTGTTTACCCCACGCAGTCACTTATGTAGTGTATATTGTGCTAGTTTTAATTTCAGCGGTAACCTTTCTATATGCCAGGAAAGTAGTAATTAGCATCTGGAAGCTGTTGTGTGGAGTCGGAATAATTCTTTGGAAGTCATATAGATTCCTCAGAGGAACAACGTTTGTGGCAGTAAAGACAGGAGCCCTAACAGGGAAATGTTTTACGTAACGGAGTAAATCAGATGCACGAATATTTGGAGAGGCAAGTTGCCCGTCCAGCGGCGCAACCGCCTTTACACGGACTGGTACTTTTGAGCTTATTTCTGTTGGTAAACGGAACTTCCGCAGAATGTAACGCACATTCGATTGTTGCATCAAAGGTGAAGGAGTGCACGGACTCAGAGGTAGAGCACAACTGCCGTCTAACTACTAATGCGCAGGTAACCCTAATGAATTTGGGGCATGAACAATGCATATGGTTTACGGACCAGGAAAATGACCATACACTTTTTTCCTTGAAAGTAACCTACCAGCAGGCAAACTGTATCTGGCACACGACGAGAGACTATTTTACGCACGTGACTACAATGCGTTATCTCAGCCAATTGGTTTGTGCAAATCACGAGACTTGCAATTGGGGAAAAGGATGTGTGCGATCAAAACAATTTGACGCACTGACAAAACAATCGCTAGACTGGCCCGGCATCACAGGCTGTCAGCCGTCCGACAGTGGGTCCACGTCATGCTGGATCATGGACTCGCAACATTGCCATTTCTTTCGAATATGGCTGGAAGCAGATTTCCTGCGAGCATACGGCGTACGCAGAATAGTATCGATGCAGTGTAGTTATCAGCTACTAATTCAACAGCACAACAACGACACCGTAGAGACTCTGACGGTTAAGAACCAAGCCACGACCTCTACGGGCATCACAGTTCAAGTAGTCGGATCACTGGACCAGCCTACACAAATCGTGAACACACATCTGATCTCTCGAGTGGAAACCCTCAAGAGAGTTATATTGAAAAGGAGCAAGCTTACCTTCACGACCGATGAAAGGACATATCGGCGATACGCAGAGCAACGAATCGATGTCGAAAAATTTTATCTTCGACGAAAGCATGTTTTCTTGTAGCTATTATGAGGACTCTATGAAATGCCACCGACAACAGTCGTATTTACTGAATATGATAGAACAAAAAAAGAGCGCCTTACCAATGGCATCAGCATGGCATCAACTGAAGGTTGACGGAAATGGCCAACTTGTTTCGGAACTGTTACACTCAGCCCCTATAGTGGTAAATCTTCAATTCCAGAAGTACAAGTACTCGATCGAAACCAGAACTGTCTGCCCAAAATTCACGGAGGCAGAAATCAAGGTAACAGGCTGTTTTGCATGCGAGCCCTTGGCTACGGTAGAGATCGAAGCTTTCTCATCGTGCGCAGCCGGGATTGTGGACGTTCACTTCGAAAAACTCACGGTGCACTCTCGTTCGGTAAAACTACAGACGGAAAGACGAACGATCAAGATAAATCTAAAGACGGACGCTAAGTGCCACAGCGAAAAACTCTGCTTAAAGGCCCGAACCGTTACCGCTTGTACCACTTTAGACTTTTGCTTAGAACAACCTTCAGTTCAGCTGACTTATCCTAATATCTCCAGCGCATACTGGCAACCAGCAGGCCCACCCGAATGGAGCAGTGGGCTACTGTTCAACGCCTTCGGCACTTCCCTGTTCGGAGCTTTCAAAATAATCGCAGCCGGAGCCGCTGCGGTAATAATAATTTTGTTTATCGCTTCGTCGGTCATCACTTGCTGCAGGCGGTAAATGTTACCGGGAACTATTCCTCGGCGTAATGGTACGGCACCCTTATGAACTGAACGTGGAGATGGTGTTAGCTTCACATCACTCCCGTCTGGAGGCTGATCTCCAAAGGAACTCTGAGAAACTAGCTGAGTGCTTAAGAGATGGGAACGCCCAAAACCGAAACCATATCGCCCAACGGAGGCGCGTACCCGAGCAAATATTGTGTGTCGCCGAGAAGACGGCGGCTGAAGAAATCTGTCACTATCGGAAAGAATTCATATATATATATATATATATACAGTGCATATGTTATCTGTCAATGTCAAACTTAGAATTAGATTCGGTGGAGGAATTTAATAATTATTGAACATTATTATAATAATCTTACTCGTAGTTTTATGTTTATTGTATGTGCTTATAATTACATTATGTGTCATATGTGTGCATAAGTTTTCGCAAATAATTGTAATTCATCGCATGTTGAAATGAGCGAAAATGAGCAGCCTTGCAAGAGAGGAAGGAATCCACAGCACCTAACTTTGGGGGACAAAGCTCTTCAACCCTATGGGAGAGGGAGATAATGTTACCCGTATGTCCTCCGGAATATCGTGTAACATTGGAGGACCATGATTTCGTAGGTATGAATTTCGGAAAGGGGGCCTACAAATTAGTAAGTGTGGGAAAGCAATATATTCACCAAATAATTCCTACGGTATCGCATAGTACGAGGAAATAGTTAAACGAGGAAGAGTAGTTACCAAGTAAACAATTTAGAGAGCGCGGGAATTGGGAAAAGAAAATCCGAGAAGCATAATGTGGACAGGCGTTCTAAGAGGATAATTATAATACCTATTTCATAATTTTTCTAAGACCTGGCTGAGCAGATTTCTTTCTTGAGGAGGAAATTCCTTATTTTTTTCATCATTCTTTTGAATTGTTTTTTTATTTTATTTTGTGTTCCCCGAGCTCTCCGGAAATTCCAGTAAGAATACGCACGAAACACACCCCTAGGTTAGTAAAAGAGAAAACTCGGAGGTTTTAGCAAGCAACGCTACGAGAATGAAATGCTCGCAATCACAGGTGGGGGCCAATTTACTGGACCTTTCGCTATTAACGAAGTCACGTTTTACGCACGCTAGCGGGCAACGAACAGGGCATATTTCTCGTAGTGGGCGTAACTGGTTGACACCAACAGAAAGAGTCATACAGGAAGCGTACGTGAAAATTCTAAGGCAGCGCGGACATCCCGCGGAGCAGTTGACAAGATAAAGGAATATTCATCTTCAAGAAAACTCGATGTTCTCAAGCCTTTGCCAACGAATCGGAGGGATTCCCATACAGGGATGTAAACCAATGCCGAAGCGAGGAAAAGCGGCCCAACCAATAAGGGGAGAACCATTTGGGTAGGACAGACACCCCGAACCCCTTAAACATAGACGAGAGAAAAAGTTTTTTTAGGCGGAGATGATTTGGAGAGAACACGGGATGGAATGATGACTGCTTTTTCTGGGTGAACGCAGAGAGGAAAGATGGACTCTAGATGAATCCTGGGCAGAATATCGCAGAAAGAATTAAGTTAGGAGTTTTCCTGGGAGGACGCTCAAAATTGAGCAAGATGATTTCCAGGTGAAGGGAAGTATGATGTTTTCCCTGAGAGGTTTTTACGCAAATTTTGGGTGAAGCATCGAGTGATCTTATGCGGGCAGTGTGCATTCAGCAGGACCGGATGAGGTCCCAACCATAGACTTTATACCTATAAGTAATACCGGACGACAACGAAATAGATGAAAAGAAAAGAATTTGGTGAGAAAAATTTCATAATTCCCAATATCTCGTTAGCATGATCATGATTTTGTCTCCTATACATCCTCAAGTAGAAAAGATAATTTTAATCTCTTGCAAGTGCTGAATAACATAATGTGTCTTATATTTTGCGGAAGGTGAACTTTAAAATATGATTGCGAATATCAAAAAGCATAATGAACTTAAAATATATTTTGGTTTAAATTAATAGAAATCTCCACCGATCAGTGTAATAGATTTTAAGGAAACACAAATGAAAATAAATTCTGTATTTTATAATGAAATTTACCCGAGTTTCTCAAATCTTTGAAAATTCAAAATAAGTGAATCTTTGTTTATTTTAACCTGAATAATTAAGTAGAACAATCGTAAAGTTTTGGTAGAGTAACAACTCCAAGATTTTAAGAAGAAAATAACTTTTAACATTTAGCAAACCCAGTCGCAGGAAAATAAAAGGTCCAAATCTGACATGAGTTTATTAAATTTCAAGCGGCATATGGAGGAATATGGGTTTCCCATATGTTCTCCCATATGAAACACAACGCAATGCACCCGTCAACCCTGAACTTGGAGACCCTCCATTAGGGAACCCAACTTCACGGTAGACACCCATAGGCGGAAGATAATAGAGAGTAAAGAGTTACGAAAATTAACGGCCTTCTTAATAATTAATCCCACTGCAGCGAATAGGACGCAGCAGATGGTTCGCCCTCACATCGAGTAGGGGGTGGTAATAGTATTTCCTGCGATGAAGAAGAAGGGTTACTATAGAGGAAGAGTTACTCTACCAACATGGGCAATTTGAACGACCTCTGTCAGTTAATAAAAAAGTTATGCCCACTTTTGCATTACTTTCGGTACAACCGTCGTATTTACCTGCAATGAAGAAGGGTTACTATAGAGGAAGAGTTACTCTACCAACATGTGCAATTTGAAAGACCTCTGTCAGTTAATGAAAAAAGTTATGCCCACTTTTGCATTACTTTCGGTACAACCCTCGTATTTACCTGCAATGAAGAAGAAGGGTTACTATAGAGGAAGAGTTACTCTACCAACATGGGCAATTTGAAGGACTTCTCTCACTTAATAAAAAAGTTATACCCACTTTTGCATTATTTTCGGTACAGCCCTCATATTTACCTGCAATGAAGAAGAAGGGTTACTATAGAGGAAGAGTTACTCTACCAACATGGGCAATTTGAACGACTTCTGTCAGTTAATAAAAAAGTTATACCCACTTTTGCATTACTTTCGGTACAATCCTCGTATTTCCTGCGATGAAGAAGAAGGGTTACTATAGAGGAAGAGTTACTCTACCAACATGGGCAATTTGAAGGACTTCTGTCACTTAATAAAAAATTATACCCACTTTGGCATTACTTTCGGTTCAACCCTCGTATTTACCTGCAATGAAGAAGAAGGGTTACTGTAGAGGAAGAATTACTCTACCAACATGGGCAATTTGAATGACTTCTGTCAGTTAATAAAAAAGGTTTTCCCACCTTTGCATTACTTTCTGTAGAACCCTCGTATTTTATCACGATTATGAAACACTAGGTTGTAATTTTATCACGAGTCAATAAAAATGTTAACATTGGCAATGAAGTTTCTTCCACGCGCAGTTAAGAATTTTAGGGTGTGCCCTTGGAGTCAAAGTTTTGAAGCTCCGAGAGAGAAATTGCACAAAACAGTTGCGGGAAGTGTTCTTTTTCTGCTCACAAGATTTTCGGGGTCATTTTGATGTGTTCGTTGACCCGCAGTCCCCTGAAAATCCACCTTCCCTCCCTCCCTCTTTCCCTTCTCTATTCGCTCTTCCCTTTTGCGCGTAGCAGCGTGACAATGCCGCAAGCAGAGTACAGAACATGGCATCTATTCGCTAGAAAAGCTTCTTACGTAAGTCAGAGCGCTAGGACCATGTGTATTGCAACGTGATCTCTGTTGCTTCTGTGACGGTTCAACGGAGAGCAGCTGATGAGACTTGAAAACCGCTTGCTGGATCTAGAGCTTTAGATGAAACGGCTTTTTTTTCTATACCTGGCTGTCATGTAAGTTAGAATTACTGGATTTAAAACCTAAATATAAAAAAAATGTTCATAACAGCCGCTTATTTATTTAATCCGATTTTAATGTTTTAAGAGGGCATATCCTGTGTGCGAACCCTTAAATGAAATCTTTTAATTCTGCTTATGTCACCCCTATTTTATTATTCTAAGCTCTTTTTACATTCTGTGACAGTTAGACATTTGCGTATGCCTCCTGAAACAGTGTCAGTTTGGTTGTTTCAACACTGCAGAGCAGCAAAGAGTTCTTTCTCATCATTAATCGAAATTCAATGGAATAGATATCGTACCGTTGCCCGTTTGGTGGAGCATTCGGCAAGAGATCTTCGGTCTTTCTTTCACGCATCCTCCAGGTAAATGTTGATGTAGTTTTTTTTTAGTTTTTTTAATAGGGGTTTAACGACTACGTGACCAACTCAGTGGGCTATAAGCAGTCACCCGTCCCGAATTTAGGGTCACTGGTTCCAGGGAAGGGAGAGAGCCAGTGCCGTAAGACAAACACAACATCCATGCCTCATCGGGATTCGAACCCGGTCCCATCTCTGACGAATGGTCAGCAGAGTTGGAAACGTGTCAGAAATTTTGGACCCGGACCCAACCCAGGCATGGATTTTTACATAATTTGACCCGACCCGGACAAATCTGTTTTGAACCAATAATATATGTATAGGGCGTTCAAAACGTCCCTCCGTTGTGAGTCTTAGGTTATATGGAAATCAAACACATGTGTTATGGGAACGTACAATCGAGGCCAAAAGTCCTGTGCCAGTAGATAGAAAGTAAAATTTTTGATGTTTGAAATCAACTTATACAGCGTAATGCTGAAGTCAGGAATACATGTTATCATACATCATTTTACTGGAAATTATATGCCGAATTCAAATATTTTTACCGAATGTTATTACCTGTAATAGAAGTGCAGTTACAAGCAAATGCACAGCGTCTACTCATAACAAGGTAGTAAAATCATGCAATGCATTGATTATGATACGCTTTCCAACATACCAGAAATCATTACTCAAGTTATGAGGATTATGGCTCTAGAATAAATCTCGCACCTATATCCTGACCTTTGACCTCATTTCGCCCATTTTCAACAGGGTTCGTCCCCAGGTGGTCCCCCACCACATACTAAAATTTCATCGAATTGAACTATTTTTACTCAAGTTATGACGCATAAGGGCAATGGAATTGATCCCACTCCTATGTCCTGACCTTTGACCCCCATTTCACCCATTTTCAATAGGGTTCGTCCGCAGATAGTCCCGTACCACACACTAAAATTTCATCGAAATCCGACCATTTTTAAGCGAGGTATCGTGCGGACGGACAGACAAAGCTGGAGCATATACTCTTCTTCAACCTACGGTGGGAAAGCGTAAAAAATGAGTAATATCGGTCATTCAGTGAAAACATGAAGGTGAGCCGAAGTAAACGAGTTAACTTGATACACTTGGGTAACAAAGTGAAGGACATTCTGTTACCTGAATGTGATGCACATAATAATAATAATTCTTTATCTCTATCTCTCTCTCTCTCTCTTATTTTAGGGGGAGGAGTCGACATTAACGGGAAGCACTAACATCCTTATCTGATGATGAAAATACAAATAGAAGCAAAATAATAGACTTTATTCAAAATAGTATAACTATACTAGTAATCCGAATTTCTTGGCGTAGAATAGATAATCAAAGTTTCCAAGACTTTGATTTGCTGTCTACCTTCCTTGAGAAAGCTATCTGGTTCATGTGCGAAAGCTTGGAAACTGTGATTTGGTGTCTACTTTCCTTGAGAAAGCCATCTGGTTGATGCGTGAAAGCTTGGAAACTTAAATTTGCTGCCTACCTTCCTTGAGAAAGCTATCTGGTTCATGTACGAAAGCTTGAAAATTTTGATTTGCTGCCTACCTTCCTTGAGAAACCTATCTGGTTGATGTGCGAAAGCTTGGAAACTTTGATTTGCTGCCTACCTTCCTTGAGAAAGCTATCTGGTTGATGTGCGAAAGCTTGGAAACTTTGATTTGCTGTCTATTTTCCTTGAGAAAGCCATCTGGTTGATGTGCGAAAGCTTGGAAACTTTTATTTGCTGTCTACCTTCCTTGAGAAAGCTATCTGGTTGATGTGCGAAAGCTTGGAAATTTTGATTTGCTGTCTGCCTTCCTTGAGAAAGCCATCTGGTTGATGTGCGAAAGCTTTGAAACTTTGATTTGCTGCCTACCTTCCTTGAGAAAGCTATCTGGTTGATGTGCGAAAGTTTGGAAACTGTGATTTGCCGTGTACTTTCCTTGAGAAAACCATCTGGTTGATGTGCGAAAGCTTGGAAACTTTGATTTGCTGCCTACCTTCCTTGAGATAGCCATCTGGTTGATGTGCAAAAGCTTGGAAATTTTTATTTGCTGCCTACCTTCCTTGAGAAAGCCATCTGGTTGATGTGCAAAAGCTTGGGAACTGTGATTTGCTGTCTACCTTCCTTGAGATAGCCATCTGGTTCATGTGCGAAAGCTTGGAAACTGTGATTTGCCGTGTACTTTCCTTGAGAAAGCCATCTGGTTGATGTGCGAAAGCTTGGAAATTTTGATTTGCTGTCTGCCTTCCTTGAGAAAGCCATCTGGTTGATGTGCGAAAGCTTTGAAACTTTGATTTGCTGCCTACCTTCCTTGAGAAAACTATTTGGTTCATGTGCGAAAGCTTGGAAACTGTGATTTGCCGTGTACTTTCCTTGAGAAAACCATCTGGTTGATGTGCGAAAGCTTGGAAACTTTGATTTGCTGCCTACCTTCCTTGAGATAGCCATCTGGTTGATGTGCAAAAGCTTGGAAATTTTTATTTGCTGCCTACCTTCCTTGAGAAAGCCATCTGGTTGATGTGTAAAAGCTTGGGAACTGTGATTTGCTGTCTACCTTCCTTGAGATAGCCATCTGGTTCATGTGCGAAAGCTTGGAAACTGTGATTTGCCGTGTACTTTCCTTGAGAAAACCATCTGGTTCATGTGCGAAAGCTTGGAAACTTTGATTTGCTGCCTACCTTCCTTGAGATAGCCATCTGGTTGATGTGCAAAAGCTTGGAAATTTTTATTTGCTGCCTACCTTCCTTGAGAAAGCCATCTGGTTGATGTGCAAAAGCTTGGGAACTGTGATTTGCTGTCTACCTTCCTTGAGATAGCCATCTGGTTCATGTGCGAAAGCTTGGAAACTGTGATTTGCCGTGTACTTTCCTTGAGAAAACCATCTGGTTGACGTACGAAAGCTTGGGAACCTTAATTTGCTGCCTACCTTCCTTGAGATAGCCATGTGGTTGATTTGCAAAAGCTTGGAAATTTTGATTTGCTGCCTACCTTCCTTGAGAAAGCCATTTGGTTGATGTGCGAAAGCTTGGAAACTTTGATTTCCTGCCTGCCTTTCTTGAGAAAGCCATCTGGTTGATGTGCGAAAGCTTGGAAACTTTGATTTTTTATTCTACGCCAAGAAATTTGGATTAATATATACTCGTGGCAAAGCTAACCTGACTATGGAGTTTAAGTTACGCAATGTGTTCTTCCACTGCATAATATAGTTCCAGTTTAAAAGCGTGTTCGAGCTTGAACTGAGACCCAAGAAAGCACATGGATATATAGATGTTCTAAATGTCGTATGTGCGCACGTTAAAAAAAAGAAGATCCCAGTTTTGGTCGCGTTTCAAAAATACAAATATTCGCATTTTGGTGGCGTCATTATCACTTCTGTTTGACGTTAGAGAAGCTATACAGGGTATTCGTAAACTGTTTTGACAAAAGAAGAGGGGTGATATTACCCATCAAGACGAACAATATTTACAATGGAATCTTGGGTAACATTCCACTCTGAGTGTCAGAAAAGTGTAACTTTGAAATACGTCCAACAAGCACAAGTCGTCACGTCAGGCGTCATTTCTTTCGTGCCGGAGAAGTAGCACATCGCCAGAACATCCCGTCAAG
This sequence comes from Macrothele yani, assembly GCA_039090855.1. Taxonomy (NCBI): domain Eukaryota; kingdom Metazoa; phylum Arthropoda; class Arachnida; order Araneae; family Macrothelidae; genus Macrothele; species Macrothele yani. The sequence goes on from CM077019.1 coordinate 8,621,552, forward strand.
CATTTACCGTTTGCAAATTGCCAGAGAAAATACGCAGCATCGACAGTTGCAGCTGATTGGCTTATCAAGGTGCAGTAGACACTTCCTGAATTCCACATATCCCGCATGATGGATTGGACGTGGCGGACCTGTGGCATGGCCTCCACGCTCACGGGACTTAAACCCACTGGACTTCTTTTGGGGGCACATAAAATCATTGGTGTACGAGACGCCTGTGGACTCCGTGGAAGATCTCGTCGCGAGAGATCTTCCACGGAGTCCACAGTCGTCTCGTACACCAATGATTAGAGTTTGATGTTGAATATTACGTTTGCTTTATCCTCGAAATCAGGGCTTAATTTCTAAAGAAAAAAGTACCAGAGCCCCCTTTTAAGTTACGTCATTAAGCATTGCGTCATTACCAGTTTGAATGTATTCTGTCCTTTCACCCAATGAGAAGAGAGTGCTAAAAATAGCTGCGTCACCATGGCTGCAAGTCACGAGACCAGAACTTTTCTGTGTGGTTAACGCTGAAGTCAGAATAAACAACAACAAAAAAAGTATCTTTCGGAGCTCCGGAGCTCTCCAGCTAATACTGAAATATTCGCCAAAAATGAAGAAGTACCGGAGCTGAGCTCTGGTGAACTCCGGCGCAAATTAAGCACAGGTCGAAATCTAAAACTGTTATCAAGTTAATGTGACTTACTAGATATTATTTGATGTTTCGAGTATTGGACCACCCAGCTATGTAAGCAATCACTGATTAAGTGCGATTGTAATGATTTTCCGCAACTTGTGTGTTGCTAACGTATATGCCCGAGTTGGACCTAAATACAAGGAGATACTGATAGCCCCGCAAGCCCCACATTGGGGGCGGGGGGGGGGGTTGGTTTGGGTGATGGCGTCTCACGGAGAAAAAGGCCTCTAACCTCCAAAAATATATTTTGCAAAAAAAATTTGCGGAAATTGTACTTGAAGCTGGTCAAGGAAATAGCCAGGATTTTTTTTCGCGATAGCTTTGAATGAAGTATTAAAAAAGAAACCGATTTTTTGCCATTCGCGGTTTTAGTCTTTAAAAAATGGATGAAGGGAATGCCGCTATTCCACCAGACTGGAGGCCCCTTTTCACGGCTATTGCAATAGTCCCTATACATACACGCACGTTCACAAGAGAATGTGAAAGAAATATCTGTTCAATGAATGTACCAAATTTCACATTTTTGCTGCTACACATAAAAATCTTATGAAGAACGAGGTATTACTTTCAGGATACCCTTTGTATATATATATATATATATATATATATATATATATATATATATATATATATATATATATATCATCATCATCATTGTCAACCATTATCAATCCACTGCTGGACGAAGGTCTCCCCAAGTTTACTCCAAAACGGTCTGTCTTGTGCCAGTCTCCTCCATGTCACTCCCGCATACTTTCGAATTCCATCCACCCATCTCCCACGTGGTCTTCTTCTGGGTCTTTTCCTGTCCCTTGGAATCCAATCCAAAATTTCGGCTGTCCATCGATGGTCTGTCCTTTTGGCAGTATGTCCAGCCCATTGCCATTTCAGGGATTTAACTCTGATCATGATGTGTTCCACTCTTGTCATTTTTCTGATCCACGAGTTCCTCTTCTTATCTCTCCTGGTTACACCAAGTATGCACCTCTGCATGCTTCTTTGAGTTGTCTGCAGCCTTTGTATGTCTCTTTTAGTTAAGGTTCACGTCTCTGCACCATATGTAAGCACTGGAAGGATGCATTGATCAAAAACTTTTAAGACATAATGGCATATTTGCTCTTGAAAATTATGCTGTTTCTTCCAAAGGCTCTCCAGGCAAGTTTTGTACGCCGATTAGTTTCTTATTCAATGTGACCCTCACTTGATATCTGCTGACCAAAATAAACGTACGTGTCTGTTATCTCCAGCTTTTCTATATCAATCGATAAATTTTCATTTCTTGTAAAAGCATTGAACATCACTTTTGTCTTCTGAAAGTTATATATATTTGCAAATTTCTTCTGGATCTCCCCACAAAACAGAAGTCTTGGATACGTGCCTGTTAGTCAATTAATTAGTTTATCGATTAAGTTAAAACCACAGCTATGAAAAGATTAAAAACTACGTAGAGGGCTGAAATGTACGTTTATCAGTGAAAATATTTTTATGAATTTTCTTTGACAGCATTAAATCGAAGTCCTAATCGGACATTTGAAATTATTTTAACTTGCGTTACGCGTTTGCATGGATTAAGTTAGATAAAGCACTGGGATTCGCTTTTTTTAAACTGAAATCGTGATCCGTATCGGAATCAAATCGAAATTAATTTATTTCACCGTGTGTTTATTCCGACTAAATACGGAACATTAATAACTGGCAACCTTGATAATGAATTTCCATCTGTCCGATTAATATGGGTCACGTGAACTACGCAGTACGTGATTCGTGAGTGAACGCGCAAGGTCGTTCACTTCCAGGGTATCGAAATCAATAGATTCAGAGCGGCTTTATCTGCATTCATAAACACAACTTTTTCAACACCTCAGGAAACATAAAACTTGCGAAATAAAGCACGACGAATCACACTTGGAAACAAAGGTGTTTGTTTTTTCATGAACAGTGCGTAATAAGTTTACTAGGTCATCAAGAAACATGTCGCGAGTAAAAGAAGTTCGCTGTTCTTATGCTTGTTTCACTTGTTTCCCCGGCGAGGGCGACGTCACAAGAAAGCATTAAAATCTTTTCACGTTCTCTGCGAAGAAGTCATGCTTTTCCTATTAAAAGCAAGTATTCTATTTTAAAGGGAGTGGTTTCCTAATTTTATAGCATCTTAACATTTATCGCAATGGAACAAGAGATCAACAGCAAGTATGTCACGTGTAACCGAAGGCGACGGCTTCCGGCTAGCATTTCGGTTTGGGCACTGCTTGGAGACAGTGGCATCAAATTAAAGATGGCTTATAGATTTAAATGCCCACGAAGGTCGTCAAACCTCAAAAACGGAAAGTATGTCATCACTTTTATATTAAAGAAGCACTTTATCTACTCTAAGAGAGAGAAAAAAAAGTACAAATCCACGATTTATCCTTCCATTAAAATTTAATTCACACCACCTGCCGATATCAGTGGTTTCATTACTAATTTTCGCCCATTAAGCAAAATTGCGAAATAGCCTCTCTTCGCCTCTGTTCTATTTCTAAAAGTTAAGAAAAAAAAAATCAAAGTAATGATCAGTGTTGGAAACGGGTCAAACATTTTGGACCCAGACCCGACTCGGACGTCACTTAATTGCGCCCGACCCGGGCAAATCTGCTTTGAACTATAAATTCAATATACACTGCTGGCCACCCAAAATGTAACACCAGGAAGAGAGCATCCGATTGGCCTGAAATTCGCAGCATGCGTCGCCCGCGAGAGGAAATGCAAACGATTAGCATTGCTATGCATATGCAAATCATGTGCGCCTGGCACGCCACCGAGAAGCACTACAAGAAGGGTGCACAGAAGGCGGGGTGTAAGTAGTGGAAATGTGTTGTGCTGCCGGACCTGTGCGTGGGAAGCTTCCTGATGCCTCGTCGCAGAATACGGCAGTCATTCCAGCACGTTTCGGAGTTCGACAGAGGACGAATAGTGGCTTATCGCGACACCGGTTTATCGTACCGAGACATCGGCGACCGAGTGCTACGACATCCAGCCACAGTGAGGCGAGTATGGAATCGGTGGGTGCTTAATGGACGGACGGACCGACGCGAGCGATTGCCGCAGCCGCGGCACACCATCGAACGACAGGACCGGCATGTTCGGCGGCGGGCATTAATGGCTCGCACCGCCACATCACGAACGTTAGCGCAGGAATTAGGGTGTGTTGCGCAACAACCAGCGTCAGCACGTACCGTTCGACGTCGTCTACAGGAGCGGGGACTTGTCGCACGGCGCCCATTGCTCCGATTACCATTGCCGTTACACCACCGACGATTGCCGCGGCAGTGGGCCGTTGAACGCCGCTCCTGGACTACGGAATGGCACGACATTATCTTCTCCGATGAATCCCGCTTCGGCCTGCAACACCACGATGGTCGAACCTGCGTGTGGCGGTACCGCGGCGAAACACTGACGCCTGAACTATGCATCGCCATACCGGTCCGTCGCCTGGCGTTATGGTTTGGGGCGCAATTGGATATGACACCCGCACCCCTCTGGTACGCATCACCGGTACACTCAACAGCCACCGCTACATCTCCGACGTTTTTGAGCCATTAATCTTCCTTTACATGCAGGACCTGTCAGCGGCTACGTTTCAACAGGACAATGCGCTCCCGCACGTGGCACGCATCGTGCAACAATTCTTCACGGCCCACCAGGTGTCACTGCTGCCGAGGCCCGCCTGTTCTCCCGAGATGTCACCCATCGAACACGTCTGGTCGCTGATCGGCAACCGAGTGGCCCGGCAAACACCACCCGCGGCTACGCCTGATGAACTGTGGCAACGTGTGGAAGCAGCCTGGACCGATATACCCCAAGCCCACATCCAAAGCCTCTTTCGTTCGACGCTGCGGCGGGTAGCGGCCGTTATTGCCAGCCATGGGGGCCACACGAACTATTGATGTCTGCGTGTTCCGCAAGTCGCACGGGCCTGTAAGCTCAATCGTTTCCTCTTTGTATCTGTTGTTATGTGTCCAGTAAATCTGGTTTTGCTATCTCGTGTCCTTCTTGGTGTTGCCTCTTGGGTGGCCAGCAGTGTATATTGTGAAAACACAAGTTTGTCCGTGACGGGGATCGAATCCAAACCCACCTCATTCCCAACTGATCTACACGTCGCTGCAGATTTGTCGTCTTGACAAGTGCTTTACCTCTACGAAACATAATCAAGTAGTACATTGTAGTAGGTCACATCATCTTCCACTTATTTTTTATTTTTTTTCGATTTGAAGCGAAGACCGAATTTTTATTAAACGGTCGAGTCACATTATTGTGACCACCAGCTAATATCCAGAGTAACCGCCGTGTGCAGCGCGGACAGCAGCTAGACGGGCTGGGACTGACTCAGTAAGGTGCTGGAAGGTGTTCACAGGTATGTGGAGTCATGCTGACTGCAGTGCATCTGATAGCTGCTGGAGGGTGCGTGGTGGAGGATCCATAGAGCGAATAACACGATCGAGGTGGTCCCATAGATGCTCGATTGGGTTTAAGTCTGGGGAATTAGGGGTCCACGGAAGTACTTTGAAGTCTTCATCGTGCTCTTCCAACCACTCTCAGACATTTCTAGCTGTGTGACACTTCGTATTATCGTGCTGGACGAACCCATCCGCTCCAGAGAAGACAATCATCAGGTACCGGTGTGCGTGGTCTGCAAGGGCAGATTCATAACGAATTCGGTTCATAGTGCCTTCCACATGTATGAGTGGACCCAGAGAATGCCACGAAACCATTCCCCAGACAATAACGCTGCCCCCACCAGCTTGTGTTGTGCCAGCAATGGTTAAAGAGTGTCTGTTCTCCGATGTTTCTCGCCTTATACGCCAACGTCCATCCGTTCGATGAAGCAGGAAACGTGACTCATCTGAGAAGGCAATCTTTTGCCAATCAGCGAAGGTCCAATTCCGATACTGCCGATGCGCCTTTGTTAGCATAGGTGCAGTGACTATCCGTCTGCATCGGAGCCCCATACGCAGCAGGGTTAGCTGAACTGTTATTTTAGACACACTTCCGGTAGCCCCCTGGTTCATTCGGCCAGTGAATTGCTCCACTGTAGCGTGTCGATTGGCCCTCACGCACCTTCGCAGTCGACGTTTACCTCTCACATAAATGGCATGGTGCTTCGCAGTTTTCACATTGCTTATCCGCAATGGTGCCATTTCTCCAATCACGATACACTTCAACCACAGCAGCACGCGAACAATTCACAAACTGCGCTCTTACAGAAATACTGCCACCCTTGGCCTGAAAGTCGATAATCATCCCTTTTTGCAAATCTGATAAATCGCTCCTTTTTTTCCATGACAGCAGCGAGTGATATGTTTTCAGAACGCCTACAGCCCATCTTATAGACCCTCCAAGCCAGCTCACGACACGTGCCTTCTTTCATTGGCTACGCGCTGTTGACGTCTAAAGTAGGAGGTGGTTACAATAATGTGACTCGACTGTATATATATATATATATATATATATATGGAGAAACTTTCAACTCATCAGAAGCGGATATATATATATATATGTATACTTAAATATACGTAAGCACTGGAAGGATGCATTGATCAAACACTTTAAGGATGCATTGATCAAACACTTTTCTTTTAAGACATAATGGCATATTGCTCTTGAAAATTATGCTGTTTCTTCCAAAAGCTCTCCAGGCAAGTTTTGTACGCCGATTAATTTCTTCATCAATGTGACCCTCACTTGATATCTGCTGTCCAAGATAAACGTACGAGTCTGTTATCTCCAGCTTTTCTCCATCAATCGATAAATCTTCATTTCTTGAAAAAGCATTGTACATCACTTTTGTCTTCTGAAAGTTCATTTTTAATCCCACTTCTTTACTCTTGTCAGCAAGTTCCTGCATCATACTCTGTAGCTCTGATGTGGTAGTTGCAAAAATGACTATGTCATCAGCAAAACGAAGGTGGGTTAGATAATCTCCATTAATCTTTATCCCTTTGTTTTCCCAGTTCAGTGATTGAAAGACATTTTCCAATGTGGCATTAAACAGCTTCGGAGATATTATGTCACCTTGTCTCACTCCTTTTCCAATTTTTATGTGTGTTGTATTTTCAAATAGCAGAATCTTTGCACTTGCATTTTCATACATGTTATTAATAATATTAATGTATGCATCTTCAATACCGCAGGATTTCAGAGCCATTGCAACTGCTGATGGTTTCACCGAATCAATGGCTATTTCATAATCGATAAAAGCCATGCACAATGGAAGTTCATATTCCCTCGCTCTAGCTAAAAGAGACATACAAAGGCTGCAGATAACTCAAAGTAGCATGGAGAGGTGCATGCTTGGTGTAACCAGGAGAGATAAGAAGAGGAACTCGTGGATCCGAAAAATGACAAGAGTGGAAGACATCATGATCAGAGTTAAATCCCTGAAATGGCAATGGGCTGGACATACTGCCAGAAGAACAGACCATCGATGGACAGCCGAAATTTTAGATTGGATTCCAAGGGACAGGAAAAGACCCAGAAGAAGACCACATGGAAGATGGGTGGATGAAATTCGAAAGTATGCGGGAGTGACATGGAGGAGACTGGCACAAGACAGACCGTTGTGGAGGAAACTTGGGGAGACCTTCGTCCAGCAGTGGATTGATAATGGTTGACAATGATGATGATGATGACTTAAATATAACTATAAATTCTTCACACACACACAGGGCTTTCAAAAAGTCTCTCCGTAGTGGATATCGTAGGTTATACAGAAATCATATAAATGTACTACGAAAACGTATAATTTACTCACTTACAGAAAGTGTTGAAACTGTAGTCCTTCACATAACCTGTTTTACACATGTTTTCAAACACATCTGCGAGTGTCAAACAGTCCCTTCGCAATAATGTTAAGGCTGTTCCACTTAATTTTGATGGTGCTGCAGTCAAAATGTTTGAATTAAGTAACTTGTTGCATGCTTAATTTCAGTTTTATAAGCTTCAGAATGTGTTTCACAGCAACACTAATTTCCATCCGCTTCTGATAAGTTGAAAGTTTCTAAAATGTGGATGTTGATTTCATCATTGCCCCTCAGAAGGAAGGAACACTCCTGAAATCAACATTCACATTTTGGAAACTTTAAACTCATCACAAACTCGTGAAAATTGGTGTTAGTGTGAAACATATTCTGGTTTCTTAATGAGGCGAAAAGTTTGTCAGTGCAACTTTGCCGTCTTGAGATGTGTGTCACCTCTGAGTTACGTAGGTACGTCACAACGTATGTTATAACTTATAAAGGCACTCATTTCATTAAAAATTCGTATATTTTAATATATACGCTGAAAAAAATAAGTGCTGTAAATTCACTGAAAATTCCTGAAAACAACGTGCAACAAAATTGCAGGTACGTGTTGGTCCTTTAACGAAATTTCCGATTTTAAAATTTTCCGTTTCTTCTAACTGCAGTATTTTGGCACAGATTTCTCGTTGTCAGTAGTTTCGTTTATTTCAGAAAAGTCAGTTTGGGGGGGGGGAGGTTCGTTTTTAAAAGAGTCCGTTTCTTCTAACCTCAGTATTTTGACAGATTTCCCGTTGTCAGTAATTCCACTTATTTCAGAAAAGTCAGTTTACGGTTGTTGTTGTTTTTTTTTTCGTTTCTAAAAGTTTTCATTTCATCTAACTTCAGTATTTTGACAGATTTTCCGTTGTCAGTAATTCCGTTTATTTCAGAAAAGTCAGTTTTTTTTTTCCTTTTTTATATAGAAATTTCGCCAAAACTTCGATTTTGATTCTTTCAAGGATTTTTTTTACCACAGATTCTCCTTTACTGACATATGAAAGTTAATGATTCCTTTTCCTCTGCAGGGGTTTGAACAGGGTACGACTTCGACAACAGCCGTGCGTTCTACCGATTAAGCTAGGACACGTTGCACACAGTAACGTATAAGGTAAAACTCGAACCGCGGGGTGATGAAATGTCTTTCGCTATTAGCGCGAGTGAATTAGTCCTTTTATTTTCTGTTTGAGGTTATTATTTTTTCTGAGTTCGTAATAACTTTTTTTTTCTGTTGTATGACATTACAAATTACAATACATTTTTTCATCCCGATTTCTCGAAGAAACAAAAAGCTTTCGAACTCGAGAGCTTTTCAAACTGAAATGACTCCTAATTATGTTTAATAAAACATGAAATGTACTGCTTTATGGTGTTACTAGCTAAATACCCGTTCTTCGAACGTGATGATACTAAAAATATTTCTATAATACAGGATTTCATACCATACTATAATATAATTTGTACCATGATAACTGTAAATTTAAAACTTCAAGCCTACACGAAACAGAACAAAATACGTTGTTACTTTCAACATAAATGTAAAAAGAACCTTGCTTATAAACAATTTCGTTCGAAACTGTACATTTAAAAGCTAGCAAGGCAGATGTTTTCGGAAGCGTGAGCAAAATTGTGTTGCCATCCCTAATGTCTCAAGGGGGAAACTTTTTTTTTCAAATTTCAATTACTATGAAAATCTATCCGCATATTTATATTTATTACAGTCACCTTACCACTTATATGACGTCACCGTTGTTTCGGTGAAAACGAATGTTGGTAATTTGATTTTCACTCAAAAAACCTTGACATTCGATATGTCAAACGATAATATAAGTCATGAAAGAATACGGGATTACGCCATATAATAAAAAAATTTTAAAGGTGACAATCCGATTTTTGGCGTAAATGTGACAAGGACGATGAAAATTTTCAAGTTTTCGGATATTATCTGACTTACCATCCTTGTCACATTTACGCCAAAAATCGGATTGTCATCTTTAAAAAAATTGTGTTGATAATATAAGTGTTTAAATGCAAAGCATATTATGATATAGCGATTTTTACGTGATATTTTTTAGTTTTTATTTTGTTAAATAAATTTAGAACAAATCTAAAAACCTTGACATTCGATATGCCAAACGATAATAAATATTTAAATGCAAAGCATATGGCTATTCTTCCACAGACGGGCGCACGGCTCATTTCTCACAGCTAAGACAGCTGAACGCTAGCAGCGCTCCGCGAGCGTGTAGCGGAAGCATCAAGCTACTGTTTTCGATGTGGCAACGGATCTGTTGTTGTTTACATTCGAATGAAAACATTATGGGAAGTGACAAAAGTGGTTATCTTTGCATTCTGTGCTTATTTTTTTATTCGTCATGATGACTTACGTTGCTTTCATCAAAGAAAATATTTCATGGACTACATGAAAAAAAATAACTGAGATGCTGAAAAAAGAACTACAAAAAAAAAAAAAAAAAAAAAAACAAGAATGAACTTACTATGTACGCTTGGATACTGATAAAAAAATTTACTTTCGTATTTACAAGTAGTATTTAAATTCGTATTTACAAATGTATAGAAAAAGACAATTTTAAAACCAAGGCTGAACTGGTTGAAGAACAGGCGATAACATTAACCTTAAAGACAATAGACTTTAGGTTATTCACCAGTGATTAATTTCTGCCGTTAGATGGCACTGCATCCCAAGGTATGAACAATGTCGTTTCTGTGTTATTTGAATGGCTAGATTGTGTTTGCTAAGAAATTTCCACTGCAGTTTTAAAACAATGCTTTGTTTTTACCACAAAATATAATCCGTTTTCAATACGGTTTACCTCTATTTGCCGATGTGCACGTCTTCAAAACAGAAAAATGTGGGAATGTCATTACACAAGTTCCCTTCAGGTCAGGCCTGAAGCGACTGTGGTTGAAAGTGATATCTCGGCTGGATTTTTAGCCAAATGACAATCATCATCGAGTGTTTTTTTTTTCATCCATACATTTCCAGGTCATTCACATCATATAAAAAGTGGCTCCTACAAAAAATAGCAGACGTGTTCTTAAGAGGAGTGATGCAGCAGATTACTGTACTAGTACAAAAATGAAAAAAAAGGAGTGTAACATACTTGCATAATACAGAGTTATGAGTTCATTTTGTAAATACTGCCAAGTATTACTTTAATTAAATAATTAAAGTAATACTTGGCAGTATTTACAAAATGAACTCATAACTCTGTATTATGCAAAAATGAACTCATAACTCTGTATTATGCAAGAATGTTACACTCCTTTTTTTTTCATTTTTGTACTAGTACCGTAATCTGCTGCATCACTCCTCTTAAGAACACGTCTGCTATTTTTTGTAGGAGCCACTTTTATATGATGTGAATGACCTGGAAATGTATGGATGAAAAAAAACACTCGATGATGATTGTCATTTGGCTAAAAATCCAGCCGAGATATCACTTTCAACCACAGTCGCTTCAGGCCTGACCTGAAGGGAACTTGTGTAATGACATTCCCACATTTTTCTGTTTTGAAGACGTGCACATCGGCAAATAGAGGTAAACCGTATTGAAACGTTTATCTTGGACAGCAGATATCAAGTGAATGTCACATTGATGAAGAAATTAATCGGCGTACAAAACTTGCCTGGAGAGCTTTTGGAAGAAACAGCATAATTTTCAAGAGCAATATGCCATTATGTCTTAAAAGAAAAGTGTTTGATCAATGCATCCTTCCAGTGCTTACGTATGGTGCAGAGACGTGGACCTTAACTAAAAGAGACATACAAAGGCTGCAGACAACTCAAGGTAGCATGGAGAGGTGCATGCTTGGTGTAACCAGGAGAGATAAGAAGAGGAACTCGTGGATCCGAAAAATGACAAGAGTGGAAGACATCATGATCAGAGTTAAATCCCTGAAATGGCAATGGGCTGGACATACTGCCAGAAGGACAGATCATCGATGGACAGCCGAAATTTTAGATTGGATTCCACGGGACAGGAAAAGACCCAGAAGAAGACCACATGGGAGATGGGTGGATGAAATTCGAAAGTATGCAGGGGTGACATGGAGGAGACTGGCACAAGACAGACCGTTGTGGAGGAAACTTGGGGAGACCTTCGTCCAGCAGTGGATTGATAATGGTTGACAATGATGATGATGATGATTACTTTAATGACAGATTTCATCATGCATTCTTAATCAGTAGCCATGTTAGGCCTAGCTAGCCGTGATAATGCATTTTATAGACTTCGCGTGATTCATTCTGCAAACTATGTAATAGTTTTATGACCTAATAAATGAGGACAGATTTTCCTCTCGCCCAATGATACGAGTTCAGAATGCTAGTTAAATCCGTCTGCTCGATTGATGTAAATAATGATACAGAAACAACGAGCTTGTTTCTAAATCAAACGTCAATAGATGGCGCTGTGTTGCACCTCCTAATGATGTTACAGCCTGGTAGGTTATCCCACAGAGAATGGAGAGACAGAGCGTGCACAATCCAGAGTTATGGAAATTGGTGGGCGGGGAAAAAGAACGATAGCAGAGCACCGTCGGCGCTTTATGGAACTAAACCCCACGTGCTCTCTGACGTAACGTCCCTACTGTAACGCTCATAATTCGAAATTGGTTACTTTGCTTGTTATTACTACCGTTACCACTGTGTGATTCTGTGATTATAACAACGCTTTTCGTTATTTCGTAGAAGTTATTTTCGGCGGATAATTATTTCATCTTTTATATGTAGGAAATCTTTGTCTATTTTTTAACTGTTAAAAATCGATATAAGTAAAATTTATATCAGAGTAGAGCCCTTACTGTATTTTGTTTTTCGTAATTCCATTTGATCCTTCGGGCAGATGTTTACAGATGTTTGATTCGTGATACAATTATGTCAGTTTGTTACTTTTTATTTGCCATTGCTTTGATATTTTTCCGTTGTTTATTTTCAAATTCCGGCAGTAGTATGTTGCGTTGACGAAGGTCTGCATTTTGAGAACGAAAGCTGCTACAGATTTATTAGTTTCTTTTAAGTCAGAATTAGTACTTTATTTCTCAGTATAATTCCCGACTGCAAAGTGCTGTTCTTACGATTAAGAATATACGCCTAATTCCGTTACACCTACCGCAAAATTCCTCGGTCAATCACGCTACAGTGAACCTAACCAACTCGGGAAGTAAGGAAAATGGCGGCTCTCGCAGGGAAGGAAAGTCGAGAGAGACATTTGTAAACAAGTGGGAGGAGCGTAGTTGTGACGTCCTATTAGTTCTCATTAACAGGCCGTGGGACCGCCAACGTCTATGTGAGTTTAACATTATGCTGTTGCCATCGGACAAAGTGGAGAATTTCCTTTACGATCTTCTAGAGTGCACACTCTGTACCTCTCTTCTCTGTGGGTTATCCAGTTCAGCCTTGTTAAAACAAAAGCATCGACGTTCATTTGTCATTCGTGATTTCTTATTACATGAAGCATTTCTTCGAAGATGTCTGTGCTCCTGGCACTACATTCCCTTCGGAATATGAACCTCATTAATCGATCACCTAGATTGTTTTTATGTCCACCTTGTTTTATTATCCTACTTCTTAAAAGACTCTAAAAACATGCTGTTTGCATTCGAATGTAAACAACAACAGATCCGTTGCCACATAGAAAACAGTAGCTGCGCTACATGCTCAGCCGTGTGCCCGTCTGTGGAAGAATAGCCAAGCATATTATGATACAGCGCTATTTACAAGTTTTTTGTTACATAAATTCAGAACAAATAAATTTAGAACAAAATATACTGAGCAGGGGCCGCGGGTGGCCTAGTGGTCAGCGTTCGTGACTGCCATGGAGATAACCTTAGGTTCGATCCTGGGCAGGTACGAACGTTCGAACCACTAAATACCCGCAGTGCGTCGGATGGGCACGTTAAGCCGTCGGACCCCCGATACTGGCCCCACGGTAATAAATAAGGGCGTCTTCCTCCCCCTTTTTACCTCGCTTCCGTGTGACTTTCCTATCGGGCACTCTAGCCCAAATCTCCTAGCTTCCTATTTCTAAGGGTTGTTTAAGACCTGGGGTCAGACACTCCCTTCCTAAAATCCTCTACATATGATCTATACTGAGCAGGTCAACTCAAGTCAATCAAAACTTAGGAGGGCGTGTCTTCAGTTGCTGGGCAACAATGGCTCGATCATTGCAAAACGTCCTAACGTTATCAAAGCTGGGTGATTTCAAAACCCCATTTGGACCCACTTAAAGTTATCGTAGGAAAAAAAAACCTTTCTTAGTGCGCCTCAATGTTGTAAAAGGAACATTCCTGCCAAATATGAAAGTTCTAAGTTCAGTAGTTTGAATGATGAGGCAGTGAGTGAGTCAGTGAGAGCTTTCAGTCAAGCCAACCGAATCTATGCAACGATCTAACAACAGCTAAGAATGTTATTTTACAATATGAACAGATTTAACAAAACCCCTAAATGTAAAAGTTTCGGTGTCGTCTTTCTTGTTTACTTTAAAATTTTCTTTCCGTTTAAGTTTCAGTGCTCAGATTTTTCCTAAATCAGGATCTGCAGAGAAAAAAAGATAAACAATATCCGAATCTTTAGTCTTACGGCTGTGGGGTAAACTGCCTGCTAGTGCGCATCCAAGCATATTGAGATACACTGATATAAGACAATAATAAATTATGAAGTAAAGTAACGAGTTATGAAAAAACAATAATTGGAAAATAAATATCCATACAGGCAGGCCTATTCACCGAAGCAAAATGCTTTCCTAAGCATGAGAACGAGCTTGCCACTTCGTTGTGCCCGCCATGATTCTGTGTTGTGTGACGTATATTCTAAATTAACTTTCCTTTTTAGTTTCTTTCCCTATGTAAATCTTGAGTTTATTCTGTTATTCTTAACTCTTAACGTAATATATTTTCTCTCAAACGAATATGTTTGGTAACACAATTGAGGTTGAATGCACGTGACGTATGCCTGATATTGATAAGAACAAGAGATAAAAGCGACGACTAAATTGTTGCTTATGGAGCGTTGGGTTGTAAACTGATTATTGAAAGGAGCGTTGTGAAAAGAGCGTTGTGTTAAGAATTGCGTGGAGAGTTTAGTGCAATATGCTATGCTACGATGTGTTTGCTACATCCTAAATAAAGCCTCTTTTTCCGTAAGTTTGACTTCTGTTGTTTACATGTTTCGTCTGGCCGTTAAGGTTTCTTTCATTTAGGAACTATTTCTTAGTATGTTGATGTTTTAAATTAACGTAGAAGTAAGACAAGACTTCTACGTCATAATCGGCATCGTGCATCCTGTGTGACGTCATGCGCAAATCCGAGAAAATGGAGATTGCAACTGCGCATCGAAATGGTGCCCCCTGGCTAATTCTTTGCATCTGGCCGTTAGTATTTATTTACAGTCATTCGCAAAAGTTTAAGACCACCTGTTGGTATCAGGCGATTTCTGCCGATTGCTTCAGCTACTGTCTGTATTACTTAACTTCCTGTCGGTGTTGCATCATCCTACAGTGGCAGCTGTTGATAGAGTTGGGGGAAACGTGCGAGCATCAGTTTGCTTCTGGTTTTCATGTCATTAAGTGTAATAAAATGATGACTTTATGTAATGAAGGATACGATGAAGAGACTATCGTGCTGATTGATACACAAATAAAGAAGATAGCTGTCTAAGCACGAACACTTTAGCTCAAACCAATTACAACACTCAAATGAAGCTAAGACGTATCACCGGTATCAAAAGTATACACAGTTAAAACCATGACGACACAAATAACTCATTCCATTGAGGTTTAAAAAGGTTTAATGTTAAAAGCTTGCGAGATCTTTCGAACCTACGACTTATAGGTTCATCATCAGGCACCAAAACTCGCAAGGTGCACATGAAACGTAGTGGTTATATACACGTGTGGTTATGGGCAAAGACCGCGCATGCGTACAAGTCGGAACAGTATGAGGTCATAAAATACATACATTTAAAATAACCTGTAGGGTAAAAAACACATAATGGTTGTCATAAATATAAGAAATATAAAATGAAGGTCAAAGTTCCCTCGCCTGAGTTTTATATATGTACAATAAAATCAATGGTTGTCTAATCTTGTTTCTTGGTTTTTCAGTAGGTATCGCCAAGGTGCTGGTATATTGGATGGAGCTTCGTCATTACAACATTGTTCATTCAAATGATAAATGTACAAGCTCTCGAGAAACAACAGGCCATTTATATTTCTTATATTTATGACAACCATTATGTGTTTTTTACCCTACAGGTTATTTTAAATGTATGTATTTTATGACCTCATACTGTTCCGACTTGTACGCATGCGCGGTCTTTGCCCATAACCACACGTGTATATAACCACTACGTTTCATGTGCCCCTTGCGAGTTTTGGTGCCTGATGATGAACCTATAAGTCGTAGGTTCGAAAGATCTCGCAAGTTTTTAACATTAAACCTTTTTAAACCTCAATGGAATGAGTTATTTGTGTCGTCATGGTTTTAACTGTGTATACTTTTGATACCGGTGATACGTCTTAGCTTCATTTGAGTGTTGTAATTGGTTTGAGCTAAAGTGTTCGTGCTTAGACAGCTATCCTCTTTATTTGTGTAATGAAGGATACTCTGAACGTGGAATGAGCAGAAAGGTGAATCTGAGCAAGACTGCTATTCATAATACGATCATGAAATATCGAGATACATGTAAATTTAGCGACCGAAACAGACGTGAACGTCCAAGGAAAACAACCCCACGTGACGACAATACCAAAAGGCGAATAGTTACGCGTTCTCCGAGGAGTTCGTGCAAGAAAATCGAGGCCCTTCTACATTAAAAAGGGTCTGATATTGGTATTAGCACTGTTTCCTGGCGTCTTAGCAAAGATTTTGGATTAAAGTCTTATAAACCTGCGCATAAAACTAGACCAACCTCTGTCATGAAGAAGAGACTCGATTTTTCGAAGCGTCATCAAACATGGACTGCTGAAAATTGGAGTAAAGTTCTTTCTCCCAATGAATCAACTGAGCGTCAGTTTGAACCACGTGAAGCATGTGTTCGATGACCAAAAAAGCAAAAGGTTTCATGAAAAATACACCGTTAGCACAGTGAGACATCCGCCTAGTCAAATGATATGGGATGCTATATATAAATCATATGGGGTGCTATATACAGGGTGCCCACTAAAGTCCTTTCTCAGCCCCGTAACTTTCGAACGCCGACAGCAATCGCCATAAAAACGGTATGTAGGTATAGTAAAGTGGCTATGCACTATTCGATGAGACCACCTACACCGCCTCCTGGCGGCAAAGTCAGGAGTTAGCGTGCCGATCCCGAAAACTATAAGAGATACCGGAAAATAGTAAACTACAAAGTTATAGAACAGCATCGATTTAGTACGAAAAGACACCTTGCGCACATGAATGCTAAGAATAGAACGCGTACAACACTCGTTTGTTTGTTCGCGATGTCGAACGATGTTACGTCACGAAACGCGTCGGAAAGGAGATTATATCGCCTTCCGCAAAGCATTAGCCCGACTCAACTGCGGAATGTTTGGTTCCAACATGACGGCGCTCCTCCGCACCAGCCAGGAAACGTAAGAAGGTACCTGGTCGAGACATTCAAGCAACAAATCAGCGGCTAAGGTGGTTGCGTAGAGTGGCCTGCACGCTCACCGGACCTCACCCCATTGGACTTCTTCCTCTGGGGCTACCTCAAGGAGCAGGTGTATCAGACCCGTCCGACAACGTTGCAGGACCTTTGACGCCGTATAACTGATGCTTGTTCCAGCTTGTCACCTGACATGCTTCAAAATGTGCAGCGTGAGATTCAATCTAGAGTCCAAATGTGTATTGTGGCTGACGGAGAGCACATCGAGCACCGACGGTAAATGTGCCTAGTGACAACTAATTGCTCCTTTCTGACGCGTTTCGTGACGTAACAGTGTGCGACATCGCGAACAAACAAACGAGCGTTGTACGCGTTCTATTCATAGCATTCATGTGCGCAAGGTGTCTTTTTGTACTAAATCAATGCTGCTCTACAACTTTGTATTTGACTATTTTCCCGTATCTTGTATAGTTTTCGAGATCGGTCCGCTAACTCCTGACTTTTCCGCTAGGAGGCGTTATAAGCGGTCTCATCGAATTGCGCATAGCCACTTTACTATGCCTAGACAAGGATTTTATGGCTATAGCTTGTCGGCATTCGAAAGTTACGGGGCTGCGAAAGGACTTTACTGGGCACCCCGTATGTATAGTGCATCCGGTACTGCTTCATTATCCTTTTTGCCGACAGGCACTACTGCGTGAATGGTCCTTTTTTTGTGAAAATATTACGTGAGAAGCTGTTAACTCATATGCAAGTGCACAGATGCACTATCTTTATGCATGATGGTGCTCCATGTCACTGATCAAAGACAGTAAAGGACTACCTGCAGAGGAAAAACATAACCGTGCTTGACTGGCCCGGTAATAATCCCGACCTTAGCACCATCAAAAATGTGAGGACCACTTTAAAAGACAAGGTAGCAGAAAAACAGCCATCAAATTCCCAAGCTTTGATTGACACGGTAAAGCAAGTGTGCATGGTGCGAAGACATTTCAAGTGACTACTGCAAATACCTCATTGAGAGTATGCCACATCGTCTTTAGTCCGTCATAAAAAAAAAAAAGTGGCCACACAAAGTACTGATTTCGGTCTTTTTGTGTTCTAAAGAATGTTAAGTATTCATCTGTGGTGTTACTTTTTCCAATATCTCTGACTAGTGCTGTAATTAGTTGTTTCTTTGAAAATCCTAATCCTAATATACACTGGCGGAAAGTGAAAAAAGAACACCAAGAAGGAATTGGCGGACGATCATGAAATTTACATATAGGGTCGAGTTTACGTAGGTGTGATGTTAATTTCGGGACCAACCGGTGAGCGCTTGCGCTACAGCACGGCATAATATGCAAATTATCGTCGGTGGTATTTAAGGAGTACGGCGAAGTGAATGTAATCAGTCGTCGGCTTACGGACATGTGCGAAGACCCTGAAGAAGCTGCAATGCCTGGACATGGAAGACGTGTACGATTTCAGCAGTTATCGGACTTTGAGCGAGGTCGTCTAGTCGGACTCTACGAGGCCGGGTGGTCGTATCGTCGTATTGCGGAGCGAATTGGACGGGAAGTATCGGTGGTGGTACGATGGTGGCGTAGATGGTCCGAGGAACATTCCCACACGAGAAGACGTGGAACCGGGAGTCACAGACGGACTGATGAGCGGACCGATCGACGAATAAGAAGAGCTGCGTTGTCAAGCAGAACATCCACTGCGACGCAAATCCGAGCTGCCGTTGCACCTGAGATGACTGTGCGAACAATCCGTAACCGTCTACTGGATGCAAGACTACGTGCACGTGTGCCTCTGACTCCAGCACACCGTCAGGAACGACTGCAGTTGGTGTCGCCAACGTTTGCAATGGAGAACGCAATGGCGATCTGTCGTGTTCAGCGATGAAAGCAGATTCTGCTTGGGATCCTCCGATGGCCGTATGCGTGTTCGCAGACGCACAGGGAAGCGTCTCCATCCTTCTTGCATCCGCCAGCGACACACAGGGCCTAAACCTGGTGTGGGGAGCTATCAGCTATCACTCCCGTACACAACTAGTGTTTCTACCGGGTACGTTAAACCGCACCTCCTACATCAACAACATCATTCAGCCCGTTGTTGTACCATTTGTAAGGTTGGTCCATCGTGGTGTTTTCCAGCAAGATAACGCACGCCCACACACGGCACGTGCAACGCAACATGCGCTTCTGGGTGTGAGACAACTTCCATGGCCTGCACGTTCACCGGATTTGTCCCCTATTGAGCACGTGTGGGATTTTATGGGACAACGACTTATCCGGTCTCCACGACCAGCCACGACCATCCCCGATTTACGCGTTCAGGTTGAGGATGCTTGGAACTCAATACCCCACCCTAAACTTACATCCAACATCTGTACGACAGACTCCATGCCAGAATTGCACAGTGTGACGCAGTTCATGGCAGTTTAACCTCGTACTAACCATGTTACAGGGAAATGTTATTTTTCAGTTTACCAGCAAATGCAGCTGTATTTTGCCATAATGTTTTGATCACGTTATCCTCTGTATTCCGTTATTATGCTGTATAAATTTCGTTGGTATCAGACGTCTCCTTCTTGGTGTTCTTTTTTCACTTTCCGCCAGTGTATAATTTGCTAGAGCCCTCATCCTCCTCCGTGGCACTTTTTAAGTCGTCATAGCAACAACCGAGACACAAATGTTTGTGACGTCAAGCTTAGCTTTTTGTGATGTCACGCTTAGCCACACGCGCACCGTCCTTGCTTATACCACTTTGTTTTGTTATCATGGCAACAAAGAACACAACTGCTGGCATGACATCATCTAATCCAATCATTCTCACATGACGTCAGATGTCAGAGATGCGTTACATCACACGGTCAACTCTAGAGACACGAAAACTTTTTTTTTTTTTTTGGTTGGAGGTATAACGACCACCGTTAGCAACTCAATGGGCTATAAGCAGTCGCCCCTCTCAAATTTAGGGTCACTTGTTCCAGAGAAGGTAGAGAGCCAGTGCCGTATAAGACAAACACAACATCCACGCCTCACCGGGATTCGAACCCGGACGAATGATCAGAGGCCATCGCAACGACCACTGCGTCTCCGGGGCGGCTACGAAAAACTTTACATCAGGAATTTTGGTTCACTACCTGAATCAGTGTTTAGCCATCTGTATGTGGCAACGCCAACAGTACGATGATCTAACGACGTCAAGATCGAAATAGTTCACAGAAAAGAACAGGGTAAATTGATACAGGTTTCACAGTCAGTGTATACGAAAAATGTTGTGTACAAGGAAGTGTTGACGAAATAGGGACTAAAGGTTTTACAAAGCACATTATAAACAGACAGCCCGTCGTATCAAATTCCATAACCGACTGCTCGGGAAATTTTCAGAAAGTTGTGAGCCAACGTCGCCATCTATTGACGTGGAACTCAAAAACTCAATAAATAAATGTCAATAATTTCAGTTTCATCAATTTTATTTTTCCCCATCATTATTGACAGGCTTTCATCTAGTTTTCAATAAATTGACAGGTGGTCTTAAATGTTTGCGAATGACTGTATTTATTTGAGAAGTGCATATATGTTTTACGAAGTTGCCTACGAACATTAACTGGCTACCTGCAGAGTGAATAGAGAAAGAGAGAAAAAATGTGACTAATATAGTAATTAGGTTGGGGTTACAGAAAGTCATGTACTGTGGAAAATCCCAAAGAAACAGAAAAAACATATCATGCTTAAATATTTATGATCTCCACTCATTTGATAAGTTGTAATGTCAAACCATTGATGAACGCTATAGGCTCTGATTGCGATAAAATGCCGACGGGTATCAGAAGATTGTTTGTCCTAATTCATCACGATCTCCACGTGTTTCGTTTTCATTGCATCTGCACTGGCGAAAAACGTTAATGAAGTTCTGTTCCCCAATTAAAAGAAAAGTTCTGTTCATATTCATAGGATTATACAGGGTGATTCAGAAAGGATTATACAGGGTGATTCAGAAAGGATTATACAACTTTAGAATGCGTACAGAAATTTATTCGGAATACTTACAAAATGTTTGAAGGCGTTAATCTGTAGCAAAAGACATCAAGCTTTACCTCACGTAGTGCCACCGCATTGAATTCCGTAACCGCGATCGCCTGCGGGGTGCATTTCAAAATGGGTGTTTTCACAGGTGCGGAGTGTGTTTGCTGTGTGTTTTGGTTTGAAGAAACAAAAAAAAAAAGACACAAATGTTATGATGAATACTCTAATTTAATTTTAATTTTTAGTTGTCTTTCTCTATGTAAATTTTCAGTTCATTCTCTTTTAGCGTTTCACCCTTAAAATTACATTTTTATCGATCACTGAATGTTTGTTAACAACAGTCTTGAGGTCAGGTGCGTAACGTGTGTGTGTGTGTGTGTGCGTGTGGACACGATAAGCTCTTCCAACCACTCTCAGACATTTCTAGCTGTGTGACACGTCGCATTGTCGTGCTCCAATATCCCATCCGCTCCAGGGAAGACAATCAACGTGTATGGGTGTACGTGGTCTGCAAAGATGGATTTACAGCGAATTCGGTCCATAGTGCCTTCCATAGGTATAAGTGGACCCAGAGAATGCTACGAAAACATTCCCCAGACCATAACGCTGTCCCCACCAACTTGTTTTCTTCCAGCAGTGGTTGAAGAGTGTTTATTCTTCGACGTTTCTCGTCTTACACGCCAACGTCCATTCGTTCGACGAAGCAGAAAACGTGACTCATCGGAGAAGGTAATCCTTTGCCAATCAGCGGAGGTCCAATTCCCATACTGCGTGCAAATGTAAGCCTTTTCTTCCGATGCACCTTCGTTAGCATAGGTGCAGTGACCATCCGTCTGCATCGGAGCCCCATATGCAGCAGAGTTCGCTGAACTGCCCTTTTAGACACACTTCCGTACCCCACAGGAAAAAGTCACAAGGTGTTAAGTCAGGACTTCTGTGTGGTCATTGGGTCAATGTCCAAAAAAGAAAGTGTACGGCCCCTTCTTTTTCATGAGAAAACTGTCACTGGAGCCTCTTTTTTGGATATGTTAAGTCTTTGGTTGATGCCACAGTTTCAAGACTAAAGTGACAACTTTATTCGCCAATGGGATGGTGCACCACCGCACTGCTTAGGCGACGTGCGAGGTTATCTCGATGAACATCTTCCTCACCGATGGATTGGACGAGCCGCGGACTACAACATGCCACTGACCCAATGGCCAACCAGAAGTCCTGACTTAACACTTTGTGACTTTTTCCTGTGGGGGTACGTAAAGGACAAGGTATTCGCCCCTTTCCATCCTGTTGATCTAGCGGAGTTGAAACAGCGTATCACAGCCACTATCACTGCATTTGATTCAGATATCTTACCTCGCGCTTGGGTGGTAATGGATTACCGGCTCGATGTGTGTCGTGTGACTAAGGATGCACACATAGAACAACTGTGACTGTGTCTAAAAAACTTGAAGCATTCCCCTAGAATTCTGTTACAGGTAACATAAAATATCTTACATTTTTCTTGTTTTATAGTGCGTTGAAACTGTATACTTCTTTATGAATCACCTTGTACATTTGTGACAACCCTTATTGTCACTTTTTTAATGTACAACTACGGTGCAAGTTGCATTGGCATATATATATTGTTGTTATATTCTTGTCGTATGAGTTCTGTCATAATTTTTTTTAACTCATGGCCATATTCCTTTTAGTTCATTAGACAAATGCATTTTAATAGTGTTTATATACTTTTGAGTCATACCGTTCGTGCACTGCACATTTGCGTGATGGAAAAACGTGTTAGTTGTTTCATACGAGCCAGATGAACTTGCTCTCACAAATTAATTAGTTAGTATATCGACAGTTGTCGCCTAATTTATCCTAACTAGTCCTATGGAGATATTCATTGTAGTTTGACGAGAGAAAAAAAATTAATTCTTGGTAACATGGTATTACAGGAGTTTATCAAAATACTGTTTCTGGAGAACTTTTTTATTAGTAAGCCAAAGGCACACCACGGGCTTTCAGAACAGAAACAGTTCGACTTGCAATAGACATATACGACAGTGCTGAAACGGGCCGAGTCCGAGCCATAAATATCGAAGTCGAGCCCAGACCCGAACCGGGCTCGGACTCCATAATATGTTTTGCTGGTCGGGCTCGGGCTGCATAATATTTACTGCGTTCGGGCTGGGCTGCATAATATTTACTGCGTTCGGGCTCGGGCTGCATAATATTTACTGCGTTCGGGCTCGGGCTGCATAATATTTACTGCGTTCGGGCTCGGGCTGCATAATATTTACTGCAGTTCGGGCTCGGACTACACAATATTTACTGCTGGTCGGGATCGGGCGGGCTCGTGCTGCATAATATTCATTGCATTCGGGCTCGGGCTGCATAATATTTACTGCGTTCGGGCTCGGACTGCATAATATTTACTTCATTCGGGCTCGGACTGCATAATATTTACTTCATACGGGCTCGGACTGCATAATATTTACTTCATTCGGGCTCGGACTGCATAATATTTACTGCCGGTTGCGATCGTGCGGACTCGGGCTGCATAATATTTACTGCCGGTTGCGATCGTGCGGGCTCGGGCTGCATAATATTTACTTCATTCGGGCTCGGACTGCATAATATTTACTGCTGGTCGGGATAGGGCGGGCTCGGGCTGCATCATATTTACTGCATTCGGGCTCGGGCTGCATAATATTTACTGCGTTCGGGCTCGGGCTGCACAATATTGACTGCGTTCGGGCTCGGGCTGCATAATATTTACTGCATTCGGACCCAGGCTGCATAATATTTACTGCGTTCGGGCTCGGGCTGCATAATATTTACTGCATTCGGGCTCGGGCTGCATAATATTTACTGCGTTCGGGTCGGGCTGCACAATATTTACTGCTGGTCGGCATCGGGTGGGGAAAAAAGTTGTAGCTTTGGGAAACTGCGGCTGTCCTTGATTTTTTTTTTTCATGGCTACTACTGGGAAATTGGCGGACAAGATTCGGCAAGCCATCAGTTACGTCACGTGATTGCCGGCTGCCACTGCCGGGAAACTAGCGGACCACATTAGGCTAGCCATCATTTATAGCACGTGCTTGCAGGGCCGCTGAAGGGCCACTTGTGGCAGCTGCTGCCTGCGATGGATAACTGATGGCTCTGTTGTGGCATATGACAACTGATATGGGTGCCAACTGTTGGCCTGAATTGTTGGCCCTTCTTTTGACCGCCCGGACATTTTATTGACGGTTCGGCAGCGGCAACATCGTGCTGGGCCAGCAAGACTGGTTTTGCTGGGTGGTTGCACCAAACTGGAGGAGACTTTTTCTGTACAACTGTGGAAAAGTTAATCACACGTTCCGATAAATGTTTGCCGTCCTTAAGTGACTATGGCGAAAAATGAATAAATGCTGTACCGTTAAACCAACATACATCCCCTTGAGTAAATCGCTTTGTTTTTTCGTTGTATTCAGCAGTGCAACTAATTTTTTGATATCCCATCGTATAAAAATGCAGTTTCTTCTTTTAAACAGGTTTACTTATTTCTTCGTTAAATTCCTTGAATTTCTATGCCACAGCGGACTAATAGTCTTTGTGACGATTTCTAAAAATGGTGCATATGTTCATGTGTCTATAATTACCCTGAATACGAAAAATTGAAGCAAGTACCTCAGGCATCTACTTTTCTTCAAGTACGTGAAAAGACCACGGGTTGATTGTCAGACGCCACATTTGCATAACCAGTATTTCTAACGTCCCCGAGATGAGTTGAAGTAATGGCCCGGATTTCGTTACTTTAAATGATCTCGGCCACCAACGTCAGAATTTTGATCATGGATCCCTTTGGACAAAAGTAATAACTGTTAGGTAATCTGTATCTCTGTCTCGAGTTCAGTGACTTGATGGTTCGTATGCGAAAGGCGTTCATAATTTCATCCCTCCCTTCCTCTTACCCTTTTTTTCACACCAAGAAACCTCATAGTGAAAGAGGGATAGGTTACAGGAAAAAGAAATAATGATTTAGGATTCTTCGTTCTTTTGACCCACTAAATCTTTTCGCCTTGAGCTTGAGGAACCGATTATGTACGCCCGAGCAAAAGTCAGACTCTTTAATTATCAGCCAAAATATTATTTCACGTATATCACTTGAAGACGCAATGTTTGTTACACCAGGACTTTAATAGGCGAAACCGAATCTGAGCAGACGGTGTTTCAAGTTCGCGAGCCCTAACGTAAGTTTTGTTTGTTATATATTTCTTCTAGATAACAGAGTGTGCGTACTTAGTTAATAACGAGGAACTGTAAACCAATTATTCATTAAAACTATAGTAGTAATCCGAATTTATTGGTGTAAAGTAGAAATCAAAATTTCCAAACTTTCGCACATCAACCAGATGGACTTTATCAACTGAAGGATAGTAGCAGAGTTAGGCAGAATTGTAATTGAATTAATCGGTAATGCATAACATGGTAATGGAAACAAGAACTAAGCGTTACTTGCAATGGTGAACTGGTCATTAGAATTACATGGTAATTGTAATGAGATGTAGCAGTTACCCATTATAATCGTAATGGTTAATTTGTTAACTACACTATAACGAAGTAAATTTCTCCACCATTTTTGGTCTACGCCGGGATTCGAACCCGGATCCCCTCATTCCGGAATAAGTTGCTCTACCAATTGAGCTACGCGGACATTTTATTCTGATTCCTATTTGCCTTTATGTCGTGTGCGTCCTTCTGGCAGGTACGTCACATCTCCTGGTACGTTACATCATCTCCCCCTTATTATTATTTTTTTTTTTTTTTTCGAAGTGCTGGAGAAAGGATTCTCTTATTTTTCCTATCTCGCGGTGTGGAAATAACATCACACCAATGCGAGATTTTGAACGGTCGGGTCATCCGGATAGTTCGGGCGCCATTATAACGAAGTAAATTTCTCCGTCATTTTTATCCGCGCCGGGGCTCGAACCCGGATCCCCTCATTCCGGAATAAGTTGCTCTACCAATTAAACTACGCGGACGTTTCTTTATTCTGATTCCTATCTGCCTTTATGTCGTGTGCGTCCTTCTGGCAGGTACGTCACATCTCCTGGTACGTTACAACCCATTATAATCGTAATGGTTAATTTGTTAACTACACTGAAGAGCAATTGAATTAGAGACAGCTGGCGTTATGCAAATGTCTCTAATTCAATTGCTCTTCGTGGCGCAGTGGTCTAAGGCGTTGGCCTCTGATCATTCGTCCGTAAGGGGTCCGGGTTCGAATCCCGGTCAGGCATGGATGTTGTGTTTGTCTTACGGCACTGGCTCTCTCCCTTCCCTGGAACCAGTGACCCTAAATTAGGGACGGGCGACTGCTTATAGCCCATTGAGTTGCTCACGGTGGTCGTTAAACCTCCAATCAAAAAAAAAAAAAAAAAAAAAAAAAATTGCTCTTCAGTTATGAAAACGACATGACGTATGCAGCGATCCGACAATATAAGGAGTGATGCGACGGGAATCAGTAAGAGTCGGACGCAGTATGGGTAAGACGAAGGATCTAAGCGCATTTGATCGTGGGCAAATTGTCAGGGTCCGACGAATGGGTTATTCCATCTCGGAAGTCGTGCAGGCACTGGGATTTTCACGAGCCACTGTGTCACGGGTGCACCGTGAGTTCATCGAATCCGGTAAAACCATCCCTGCAAGGGCCAACTGCCGTGGACAACAGCGTGTGCATGAGCGGGGTCATCGTCGGCTAGCTCGCATTGTAACAGCGGATAGACTGGCCACAGTGCAAGAAATCACTCGGCAATTTAACGCTGGTGCACAAAAACGTGTAAGCAGCCACACCATCCAGAACCATCTCCGCCACCCCGATGGCGCAGTGGTCTAAGCGAAGGCTTCTGATCATTCGTCCGAAAAGGGTCCGGGTTCGAATCCCGGTGAGGCATGGATGTTGTGCTTGTCTTACGGCACTGACTCTCTGCCTTCCTTGGAGCCAGTGACACTAAATTAGGGACAGGCGACTGCTTATAGCCCATTGAGTTGCTCACGTTAGTCGTTAAACTTCCAATCAAAAAAAAAAAAAAAAACATCTCCTCGCTATGGGGTACAGAAGCCATCGTCCCACGAGGGTACCGCTGCTGACCGCACATCACAGGGTGCAAAGATCAGTTTGGATAACATCGCCACTGGACCCTAGACATGTGGGAAAATGTTGCCTGGACTGATGAGTAGAGATTCACGTTGGTACATGCGGATGGCAGGATACGAGTACAGCGCAAAACCACATGAAGCGATGGATCCTTCATGTCGGCAGGGTACTCTTCAAGCTGGTGGGGGTGGCATTTTCGTCTGGGGACTGGTTACGTAGACTGAAATGGGACCCCTGGTACGTGTGACATCGTCCCTCACAGGTCAACGTTACCGGGATATCCTGGACGACCATTTGCTCCCGATTGTGCGTCTTCAACATCCCACTGGGGACCTCATCCTGCCACAAGACAATGCAGCTCCCGAATTGTATCCGAATGGTTGGATGAACACTCCACCGACGTGACCTTGCTTCTTTGGCCAGCTAGGTCACCTGACATCAATCCCATCGAGCACATCTGGGATGCCATCGAGAGAGATGTTCGAGGCTCTGACCCCCTCCATCAAATCTTCGTGAACTGTGGGAGCTTGTTCAGGGGTCGTGGATCCGTATGGCTTCCCAACGCTTCCGGTGTCTTGTCGAGTCCATGCCGAGACGAATCGCCGCCTCCATCAGGGCGAAAGGCGGTGCTACACGTTACTAGACAGGTGTCTGTAATTCAATTGCTCTTCAGTGCAGTTTCGCTGAAAGCTATGGCTCAACTTCGTCTGGACTAAGTGTTTTCATTTTTTTGCTTCTGACAATGTTACCAGTTTCACGGGTCAAACACTTCCTGCGGCCATCAG
This sequence comes from Macrothele yani, assembly GCA_039090855.1. Taxonomy (NCBI): domain Eukaryota; kingdom Metazoa; phylum Arthropoda; class Arachnida; order Araneae; family Macrothelidae; genus Macrothele; species Macrothele yani. The sequence continues at coordinate 8,649,578 of CM077019.1, forward strand.
ATTGTAGTTGATGAGTGCTTTCCATGCGTTTGATAGATATGTAGATGAAGATAAATCATTTACTAGGTTATTACGGTTTTGAATTATGTAAAGGATTTCTAAAACGTCTAGGTCATATATTGATTTTGGCCTATCTAACAGTTTGGCGTCATTAAACAAAAATTGATGGTTTTTTCCCCAGGAGTGCTGGGCTACGGAAAATTTTTTTATTTCACTCTTTTTAAGATTTTTTGATTTCACACGTATATGATTGTGTGACGTGCCTGCACCGCAGGACGCACATGAGATAAAGGCAGATAGCAGTGACTGCACATGACCGCGAAGCTCAGTTGGAAGAGCGTCTTACTCCGGAGTGTGGGGACCCGGTTTCGATGCCTGGTGCGGACAAACTTGTACGTGATAATTGTTCTGTTAATCTGAATTTAAGCGATCTCCGTGTCTGACCTATGTATGACGGATCACATTGACACTGGATGCAATATATTCCTCAGGAATTAGGTTCTTTTTTGCAGAGTAAATCATCTTAGATACAGGACTGAAGATAACGTTGAAATTTGATGACACACGTATATGCTTGTAATTCTGTACTTAATCAATCCCTAAAATCTGCACTAATCAATTCCTCTCTGCTAAATTCAAAATTATCGTGTTGTGAATCTGTATCTTTTAAAGAAGAAGCTCTTCTGGGAAGTATTATGCCGTTCAGCAAGAAAATGTTTAAGGAAGTAGTAACTAAATTTACATAAAAAGTAGAAACTCGAAATGAAAGTTATTTAGCGGTATATCATCATCATCATTGTCAAACATTATCAATCCACTGCTGGACGAAGGTCTCCCCAAGTTTCCTCCACAACGGTCTGTCTTGTGCCAGTCTCCTCCATGTCACTCCCGCATACTTTCGAATTTCATCCACCCATCTTCCATGTGGTCTTCTTCTAGGTCTTTTCCTGTCCCTTGGAATCCAATCTAAAATTTCGGCTGTCCATCGATGGTCTGTTCTTCTGGCAGTATGTCCAGCCCATTGCCATTTCAGGGATTTAACTCTGATCATGATGTTTTCCACTCTTGTCATTTTTCGGATCCACGTGTTCCTCTTCTTATCTCTCCTGGTTACACCAAGCATGCACCTCTCCATGCTGCTTTGAGTTGTCTGCAGTCTTTGTATGTCTCTTTTAGTTAAGGTCCACGTCTCTGCACCATACGTAAGCACTGGAAGGATGCATTGATCAAACACTTTTCTTTTAAGACATAATGGCATATTGCTCTTGAAAATTATGCTGTTTCTTCCAAAAGCTCTCCAGGCAAGTTTTGTACGCCGATTAATTTCTTCACCAATGTGACCCTCACTTGATATCTGCTGTCCAAGATAAACGTATGTGTCTGTTATCTCCAGCTTTTCTCCATCAATCGATAAATCTTCATTTCTTGTAAAAGCATTGAACATCACTTTTGTCTTCTGAAAGTTCATTTTTAATCCCACTTCTTTACTCTTGTCAGCAAGTTCCTGGATCATACTATGTAGCTCTGATGGGGTAGTTGCAAAAATGACTATGTCATCAGCAAAACGAAGGTGGGTTAGATAATCTCCATTAATCTTTATCCCTTTGTTTTCCCAGTTCACTGATTGAAAGACATTTTCCAATGTGGCATTAAAGAGCTTCGGAGATATGGTGTCACCTTGTCTCACTCCTTTTCCAATTTTTATGTGTGCTGTATTTTCAGACAGCCGAATCTTTGCACTTGCATTTTCATAGATGTTATTAATAATATTAATGTATGCATCTTCAATACCGCAGGATTTCAGAGCCATTGCAACTGCTGATGGTTTCACCGAATCAAAGGCTTTTTCATAAATATCACATGACATATAAGATAAACTTAATCTCACTGACTTTTTTTCTGACAACAATCTCAATACGATTATATTCGTTCATCAATGACATATATTTCATCAACTTCATCAAAAGCTATGAACTCTTATCTTTGTCGTAGAATGACTGGACTCTATCAACGCTCGACTCTGAACTCCACGGTAACATACTCTGTATACACGGTCGTATCAGAATAATATGACCACCTACCTAATAATGGGAATAGGCACCGTTGGCCCGGATGACAGCGGCAAGACTGCGTGGCATGAACGCAATGAGGTCATGGAAGGTTGCCCGAGGCACACGTGACCATTTGGACTGCAGCAGAGCACGGAGGTCCCGGAGATAACGTGCTTGTGGGTCGGCACGTCAAACCTGTCGATCCAAATAGTCCCACAAGTGCTCTACGGGATTGAGGTCGGGCGATTTCACCGGCCAAGAGAGAACGGAGACATCATTGTCGTGTTCTTGGAACCAGTCATGAAACCCATTAGTTTCATGGCAGGGCGCATTGTCTTGTTGGTAGACACTATCATCACCAGGGTAAAACATCCAACATGAAAGGATTCATGTGGTCTGTGAGGATGGACAGGTAGCCATTGGTGTTCAGGGACACATCCAGTAGTACCAGCGATCCCAAGTCGTACAAAGAAAGCATCCCCCAAACACGCACACTGCCGCCTCCGGACTGTACTTCACCGACAGGCGTATCCGGGGTTCGTCCTCGTGTGTCTGACGCCGTTTCCACCACCGCCCGACACTTCTGTGGAGTAGAAACCTCGATTCGTCGGAGAAGACAACCTTTTTCCACTCTTCCACTGTCCAATGACGGAAATCCCATGTGAACTGTAGGCGTTGTTGCCGTTGGACATGGGTTAACATGGGTGCCTTGACACAGCGTCGACTCCGGGGACCCATGCGCAACAGGGTTCGCTCTACTGTTATCGGGGACACGTGCCTGGATGCCCTGGCGTTCATTTGCGTGGCCAGTTGCTGCACTTTTGCGCGTCGATTGCCCTTTAGTAGTCGACGGAAGCGACGTTCTCATCTGAGATCGATGGCCTTCGGGGCTCCACAGTTCTGACGTCGGGAGGTACTCGGTGTGCCAGCGGTCCATTCGTGGCACACCCTTACTACAGCACCACGCGAACAGCCCACGATGTCCGCTGTTTCTGAGATGCTTCCACACGTGGGGCGATTGAACGTCTGTCAAATCACTACCTCTGCCCATTGTGCTCACGTAACGCACTATGGCTCATCTGTCCTGGCCGACCACTTATATCGCCGTGTGGTCGACCTTGTTACGTGCACTCTGTGACGCGTCTGGGCGGGTACACTGAGATTCCGGGGATGGTCATATTATTCTGATACGGCTGTGTACATTGAATCTAGTCTTTTTATGCTGCTCTGACTCACTGTCAGTGTTGCCAATTTGTAAAAGTTTTTCTGGGAAGTAAAGTTTCGTTCAGTTAGAAAACCTTTAACGAAGAAGTAACTGAATTTTCATAAGAAAATAAAAAAACAAAAGGAAAGTTATTTAGAGGTATGCACGGCTTTACATACACTGAAGTGCCTGAAAAAATGGTACAGACGAGCATCTGTAACATAGCAACGCCACCTATGCGCGTACTCGGTTGCGTCCCTCAGTGCGTATATAAAGCAATAGACATCCTTGCCAGCTGTCAGATCTGTTTTCGGCATGAGAATATCAAGTAATAACGATTTAAGCGATTTTCAACGCGGTGTCATAGTTGGCGCTCGTAAAATGGGCCATAGTATTTCTGAGGTAGAAACGAAGTTCGGATTTTCACGGACGGCCATTGCAAGGGTGTACCGTGACTACAAGAATTCCGGCAAACCCTCCAACCTACGATACCAGTGTGGCCGTAAAAAGACATTGGGTGAACGTGACCATCGTCGGCTGTCAAGAATCGTTTCACGCGATAGGCGTGCAACACTCTCGCGGGTGTCATCGGAATTCAATGCTAGATCCTCAACAAGCATCAGTGTCCGGACTGTGCAACGTACCCTGCACGATATGGGCTTTGGGTGCCGACTCCCAACTCGAGTCCTCTTGATGGGTGCACGACACAGAGCTATGCGCCTCGCTTGGGCACGGCAACACCGCCACTGGACACTTGATGACTGAAAACAAGTAGCCTGGTCTGACGAGTCGCGTTTCCAACTGTATCGGGCAGATGGAAGGATTCGTGTGTGGCGCAAACCCCATGAAGCCATGGATCCCGCCTGTCAACAGGGAACTGTACCGGCTGATGGGGTGTCCGTAATCGTATGGAGTGTGTTTATGTGGACTTCAATGGGACCCCTGGTACGTCTACAAACGTCTGTGACCCGCCAACGCTATGTGAGCATCCTTTCTGACGAGGTACACCCGTTCATGTCCTGCATTCATGCTCATGGGTTGGGCCTGTTCTAACAGAACAATGCACCTCCACACAAGTGTCGGGACGCCACATTATGGTTAGAGGAGCATTCATCTGAGTTTGGGCTGTTGCCATTCCACCCAAGTCCCCAGATCTGAACGTGATAGAACACATTTGGGATGCTATGCAACGCGCTATCGAACACAGGAATCCGAGACCTCGGAATACACCCGAATTGTGGAATGGCCTGCCGGAAGTATGGTGTGCATTGCCTACAGCATATTTCCAGAAGCTAGTGGAGTCCATACCCCGTCGTATTTCTGCAGACCTGCGCTCCCGTGAGGGACCTACCAAGTATTAGACTGGTGTACCAGTTTTTCTGGCACTTCTGTGTGTGTCATTCTGTTTAACCGTTTGATTGCCTTTAATTTTCTCTGTAATAATATTACGTTTTATCTTTGTTTTAAAGAACATCTTATGTCTTTTTTTTTATTGGAGGTTTAACGACCACCGTGAGCAACTCAATGGGGTATAAGCACTCGCCCGTCCCTAATTTAAGGCCACTTGCTCCAGAGAAGGGAGAACCAATGCTGTAAGACAAACGCAACATCCATGCCTCACCAGGATTCGAACCCGAACCCATCTCGGACGAATGATCAGAAGCCATCGCTTTGACCACTGCGCCACAGGGGCGGCCATTTTATGTTTCTTTAGATACTTAAATTTCTTCTGTCCTTCCACATGTGGGCTTCATCGACGCATGTGATTCAGAATAGGAAGGGCCCCGCGGGTACCTTTGGAATAAGGACATCGATATTAGAGTGATGGTCCTGCTTTCATCTTACTGTGTAGTATAAATATCGATATCTGTATCTGAATTTTATCGTTTCTTCTGAAACAATGCTTGATTTTTTTTTAATATATATATACATAACTTCCGGTATTTGAGACACATGACTGATTCTGTTTACTGTATGTTTTCTTCGTCCAAAGCCGATGGCATCTTTCCCCATGGTTGACGTTTGAGTACGTTGTGAAGATGCGTGACTAATTTTGTTTTTGTTTACACAACAGAGAACATTTGGCTTGATTCAATTCTTTTTTCTTCAGTTTCACCATGTTTTAAAAGAATGAATACATTCAGTACATCTGTTCATAGAAAATCTTTTTTTTTTTTTTTTTACACAAAAATGCCTTGAAGATTAGAACTACGAAATTCACGAGACTGATAAATCATTTACCACCATCAATCGAGTTACTGGACAGAAAATCAGAATCAAAGAACAAAATGAAATTCACGAACTGTAAACAATTTCCTGAAAAATTTCAGGAGTCATTTTTCCCAGATTTTCTTTCTTTAATTAACGTATGGTGCAGAGACGTGGACTTTAACATACAAAGGCTGCAGACAACTCAAAGCAGCATGGAGAGGTGCATGCTTGGTGTAACTAGGAGAGATAAGAAGAGGAACTCATAGATCCGAAAAATGACAAGAGTGGAAGACATCATGATCAGAGTTAAATCCCTGAAATGGCAATGGGCTGGACATACTGCCAGAAGAACAGACCATCGATGGACAGTCAAAATTTTAGATTGGATTCCAAGGGACAGGAAAAGACCCAGAAGAAGACCACATGGGAGATGGGTGGATGAAATTCGAAAGTATGCGGGAGTGACATGGAGGAGACTGGCACAAGACAGACCGTTGTGGAGGAAACTTGAGGAGACCTTCGTCCAGCAGTGGATTGATAATGGTTGACAAAGATGATGATGATGATGATTAATGACTAGCAGAGGTCAGCGGCAGATTAAGCGGGGGCCGATGGGGGGCGCCCACCCCTCTCCCCTAAACCCTAACGCGAATTTTTTACGTGAAAAGTAGCGAAGATCGTAAATGATTAACTTTGCATATTTTGTTTTCAGATTTGCTAAAAAATATTAACAATTAAACTTAGTAAGGAGCATTTAAGATACTTATTCCATTGATTTAGGTTCAGTAAAAAACAAAGAGAAGGGAGTAGAATAAAGAGAAAGAGAGAGCAAAAGAAAATGAGAAAACAGGGACAACGGGCAGAAAACATGGGGATATTCTTTGTTCTTTGCTATTGTCATATTGTTTAGCATATGTAACGTCTCGAAACAGGGTAAGGCAGAGCTTGGTACTGAAATCAGAGAAGGTGGGAGAAAGTGTGAATAACAATCTTATTTACGTAGGTATCTTAATTGGGTCGTAAACAAAATTCGTAAAAATGTCCCCACCGCTTCTTCCCAGATGGTCTTTTCAGGACTTCTTTCTTTTTCTTATTTCTCCTGCTCCCTCACGCATCGTGGGCGCTTCCGGTTGTTCCACCCACTCCGAAGTCAATCCCCGCTGGAGGGCAGAGGGGCTGGAAGGGAGGCAGCGTGGCTAATACGGGGTAATTTTCGGCATCTACTGCTGTTAATATATATCATCATCATCATCATTGTCAACCATTATCAATCCACTGCTGGACGAAGGTCTCCCCAAGTTTCCTCCACAACGGTCTGTCTTGTGCCAGTCTCCTCCATGTCACCCCTGCATACTTTCGAATTTCATCCACCCATCTCCTATGTGGTCTTCTTCTGGGTCTTTTCCCTGTCCCTTGGAATCCAATCTAAAATTTCGGCTGTCCATCGATGATCTGTCCTTCTGGCAGTATGTCCAGCCCATTGCCATTTCAGGGATTTAACTTTGATCATGATGTCTTCCACTCTTGTCATTTTTCGGATCCACGAGTTCCTCTTCTTATCTCTCCTGGTTACACCAAGCATGCACCTCTCCATGCTTCTTTGAGTTGTCTGCAGCCTTTGTATGTCTCTTTTAGTTAAGGTCCACGTCTCTGCACCATACGTAAGCACTGGAAGGATGCATTGATCAAACACTTTTCTTTTAAGACATAATGGCATATTGCTCTTGAAAATTATGCTGTTTCTTCCAAAAGCTCTCCAGGCAAGTTTTGTACGCCGATTAATTTCTTCATCAATGTGACCCTCACTTGATATCTGCTGTCCAAGATAAACGTACGTGTTCTGTTATCTCCAGCTTTTCTCCATCAATCGATAAATCTTCATTTCTTGTAAAAGCATTGAACATCACTTTTGTCTTCTGAAAGTTCATTTTTAATCCCACTTCTTTACTCTTGTCAGCAAGTTCCTGGATCATACTCTGCAGCTCTGATGAGGTAGTTGCAAAAATGACTACGTCATCAGCAAAACGAAGGTGGGTTAGATAATCTCCATTAATCTTTATCCCCTTGTTTTCCCAGCTCAGCGACTGAAAAACACCCTCCAATGTGGCATTAAAGAGCTTCGGAGATATGGTGTCACCTTGTCTCACTCCCTTTCCAATTTTTACGTGTGTTGTATTTTCAAACAGCCTAATCTTTGCACTTGCATTTTCATAGATGTTATTAATAATATTAATGTATGCATCTTCAATACCGCAGGTTTTCAGAGCCATTGTAACTGCTGATGGTTTCACCGAATCAAAGGCTTTTTCATAATCGATAAAAGCCATGCACAATGGAAGTTCATATTCCCTCGCTCTTTCAATTAGTTCTCTCAGCACGTGGATATGATCTATTGTGCTGTAGCCACTCCTGAATCCAGCTTGTTCTCTCGGTTGGAGCCATGTCCAGTGCTACCTTCAAGCGGTGTGAAAGAACTTTAGTGAAGATTTTATAAACTACTGATAGGAGGCTGATAGGTCTGTAGTTTCCGAGATCCTCAATGTCACCTTTCTTATGTAACAGGATCATTGTAGCAGTGTTCCAATCCTCAGGAATCTTTTCCTTCATTAAGGCATCGAGTGAAAATTTGGGCGAGTACTGTTTCGATTTCTCCACTTGCTTCTTGTATGATGTCTACAGTAATTCCATCTTCTCCTGGAGCTTTTCCTCGCTTCATGTTCTTGATTGCATGTGCAACTTCTGCTGGAAGGACTGGAGGAACTCTGGTACTGGTATCTTTCATGATGTCTGGAGTGCATATATCATCCCTTTCATATAATTTGGAGTAGAAATCTTTCACTCTTGTCAAAATTTCGCCTCTATTTCTTGTTACAGAACCATCTTCTTTTCTCAGTGCCATAATCTGTTTTCTTCCCTTACTGAGATGTCCCTTTGCTATCTTTAGGCTTTGGTTGCTTTCAATTGCTTTCCTCACTAGTTCACAGTTGAATTTCCTTACGTCTTCAATGATACTTTTTCTTACTGTCTTGCATAGCTCTATATATTCCACTTTGGAAGTCACATCTTCTTTAGTTGTCCTCATCTCTCTTCTTTTGCATCAACATTTTGGTTTTTCCTGATAATTTGTTCACATGCAACTTGTTCTTAGACCCAGCTAATTTTGTTGCTGTTTCCATAAGAGCTTTGGTTACTTTTCTGTTAACTTCAGAGATGTCCACTTCTTCCGATGTTAGGCCTTCTAAAGCAGAGAACCTGTTCTTCAGTTCTAACTTGAAGGTATTATGGTGTTTTTTAAGGTTGGTTATGTCAATAGATTTTGTTTGTCTTATGAGCTTGCCACGTTCAAGTTTAGTGTTGAGGTGCATCTTACATCTCACCAATCTATGGTCACTACCTGTGTTGAACTTGTTTAGCACACTGCAGTCTTCTATGACGAATTTTTTGTTACACATAATAAAATCAATTTCACTTGTTGTCCCATTTGGATGTCTCCATGTCCATTTCCTGTGTGGCTTTTTCTTGAAGAAGGAGTTCAAGATGAAAAACCCTTCTGCCTCTGCAAACTCAACGAGAGTATTTCCACGCTGGTTTCTGTTGCCATGGACCGAATTTACCTACTGAAGTTTCATTCTGTTGCCGTTGCCCTATTTTTGCATTGAAATCTCCCATAATTATTTTCAAGTGCTGCTTACCTTTATTATTTAGATGACAAATTTCCTCATAAAATTCTTCAATTTCTTCTTCAGGATGACTTGTGGTGGGTGCATAAGTTTGAATAATCTGAGCCTGGTATCTTCTCGAGAGTTGGATAACGAGTCGTGCAGCTCTGTCAGAGGAACTTTCAACTTCTACAACTTTATCCTTCAGTTTCTTGTTTATTATAAATCCAACACCACTAGTTCTGCCAGTATCTGTCCCACGATAGTAGAAGAGATGTGTGTTAATATATATATATATATATATATATATATATATATATACATGTATATCTCAGGAACAACAGACCTATCTGCCTCCTATCAGTGGTTTATAAAATCTTCACTAAAGTTCTTTCACACCGCTTGAAGGTGACACTGGACATGGCTCAACCGAGAGAACAAGCAGGTTTCCGGAGTGGCTACAGCACAATAGATCATATCCACGTACTGAGAGAACTAATTGAAAGAGCGAGGGAATATGAACTTCCATTGTGCATGGCTTTTATCGATTATGAAAAAGCCTTTGATTCGGTGAAACCATCAGCAGTTACAATGGCTCTGAAATCCTGCGGTATTGAAGATGCATACATTAATATTATTAATAACATCTATGAAAATGCAAGTGCAAAGATTAGGCTGTTTGAAAATACAACACAAATAAAAATTGGAAAGGGAGTGAGACAAGGTGACACCATATCTCCGAAGCTCTTTAATGCCACATTGAAAAATTTCTTTCAATCACTGAACTGGGAAAACAAAGGGATAAAGATTAATGGAGATTATCTAACCCACCTTCGTTTTGCTGATGACGTAGTCATTTTTGCAACTACCCCATCAGAGCTGCAGAGTATGATCCAGGAACTTGCTGACAAGAGTAAAGAAGTGGGATTAAAAATGAACTTTCAGAAGACAAAAGTGATGTTCAATGCTTTTACAAGAAATGAAGATTTACCGATTGATGGAGAAAAGCTGGAGATAACAGACACGTACATTTATCTTGGACAGCAGATATCAAGTGAGGGTCACATTGATGAAGAAATTAATCGGCGTACAAAACTTGCCTGGAGAGCTTTTGGAAGAAACAGCATAATTTTCAAGAGCAATATGCCATTATGTCTTAAAAGAAAAGTGTTTGATCAATGCATCCTTCCAGTGCTTACGTATGGTGCAGAGACGTGGACCTTAACTAAAAGAGACATACAAAGGCTGCAGACAACTCAAAGTAGCATGGAGAGGTGCATGCTTGGTGTAACCAGGAGAGATAAGAAGAGGAACTCGTGGATCCGAAAAATGACAAGAGTGGAAGACATCATGATCAGAGTTAAATCCCTGAAATGGCAATGGGCTGGACATACTGCCAGAAGGACAGACCATCGATGGACAGCCGACATTTTAGATTGGATTTCAAGGGACAGGAAAAGAACCAGAAGAAGACCACATGGGAGATGGGTGGATGAAATTCGAAAGTATGCGGGAGTGACATGGAGGAGACTGGCACAAGACAGACCGTTGTGGAGGAAACTTGGGGAGACCTTCGTCCAGCAGTGGATTGATAATGGTTGACAATGATGATGATGATGATGATGATGATATCTTCAATACCGCGGTGAAAACACCAGCAGTTTCAATGGCTTTGAAATCCTGCGGTATTGAAGATGCATACATTAATGTTAGTAATAACATCTATGAAAATGCAAGTGCAAAGATTCGGCTGTTTGAAAATACAACACACATAAAAATTGGAAAGGGAGTGCGACAAGGTGACACCATATCTCCCAAGCTCTTTAATGCCACATTGGAAAATGTCTTTCAATCACTGAACTGGGAAAACAAAGGGAAAAAGATTAATGAAGATTATCTAACTCACCTTCGTTTTGCTGATGACGTAGTCATTTTTGCAACTACTCCATCAGAGCTGCAGAGTATGATCCAGGAACTTTCTGACAAGAGTAAAGAAGTGGGATTAAAAATGAACTTTCAGGATCTCTTGACCCCGGGCCCTGGCCCTTTCCAAAAACCATCTAGGGTCTAATTTAGAGTACCATGAGATAGTATACCAAATTTGGTGGTTCTAAATTGAAAACTGTAAATTTGTATAGCTGACATACAAACAAACAGACATTCAACTTTATATACACTGTCGTGCAAAAATTAAGGACGAGACGGTTTTTCGAATGTAACGTCCTGCAGAAGTGCTTCACATCGACTCAAACCATACCATAAGATCCCCAAGATGTAAGAATATGGGGCAAGTGTGCAAAACCGTCCAATCAAGGAATCCAAAGGATACAAAGGCACTTTATTGAAAAGGTAGCTTCTAGCACAACTGGACAGAAGACAGAAAGGTCCATGTGACAGGCGGCTGCCAAGGAAAATCCAGTCTTTAGTAGGGGATATGGTCACCCCTGACTGTGTTGCAGGATTTACAACGTCTATCCATGCTGAGGACGAGGTTGTCAAGGAGCTGTTGAGGCATCGCGGCCCATTCCTCTTGTAGCGCCAATCGCAGCTCCGGAATCGTTGCTGGCGACTGGTGACGTGCTGCCAAGCGTCTCCCGAGAAGGTCCCACACGTGTTCAATTGGATTTAGGTCCGGGGTCCTTGCGGGCCAATCCATGCGTTGAATATCTTCACTCTCCAACAGCTCTGCGACAGCCACTGTACGATGAGGTGTAGCGTTGTCGTCCATGAGGAGGAACTCAAGAAAAATCCAGTCTTTAGTAGGGGCACCTCTAAACAGACGCACGTGAGGCAGGAGAACCTCGGTACAATAGCGGACACCAGTGACTGAACCTCCTTGGAAGATTTGGAGGTCAGTACGACTACCAAGCATGATATCGCCCCAAACGAGAACTCCGCCACCTCCAAATCGATCCCTTTCGATGATGTTGGAGGTGTGATTGCATGTTCCCTGCTCTCTCCAGATGTGTATACTTCCAGAATCTCTCGTCAGACTAAATCGGCTCTCATCCGTAAAGAAAACTCCGCCCCATTGCTGATGTGTCCAGTTCTTGTGCTCCTGGCACCATAGAAACCGCCGTCTCCGATGAGCAGGCGTTAATGGCACACACCGTACTGGTCGTCGTGCAAATAGACCACCTTTGTGTAGCCTCCTGGCCACGGTAAAACGTAATAACGGACGTCCAGTTGTCTGCTGCATGTGCCTTGCGATTTCTCCCGCTGTCTGCTGTCTGTTTCTTCTCGCCTGTAGGACAATATACCGGTCGTCCGCCGCCGTGGTGGCTCGTGGACGACCACTGCTAAACTCTCGGACAGCTGTTCCTGTAGTTTGAAATGCTCTCCAAGCTCGTGAAACGATGCTGTGAGCGATCCCGAACTTCTCGGCCACACTAAGAAGGTCCGAGGAGTTCGATCACCGAACTCCTCGGACCTTTTTCCAACTTCCCAATGACGCGACCTCGGGTAAAGTCATCCAGATGTCGTCTACTGGATTGCCTGTTGGCCATATCACACGGTGGCAGCAACTCGACGTCGTTCAAACCGATGTACACTGTGCAATATCTTTCACCGAATTGCTGAGCGTACACCGCCCGTGTGCTTTATACCCTTCTGACAGTCCCCCCCCCCCCCACACACACACGTCATGCTGCATATATGCGCATGCCCTACCGTACCGGACCGTACCGGATCTCTTGAGTGTTCTTTCGGTCCGTTCTGCCTGCTCGTTCCGCTGTTATGCTAATTTTTCCTCTTCGTCCTTAATTTTAGCACACCAGTGTATACTATATAGATACTACAGGGTGTTTCACTAGCTCTCGGCACCTGCATTTCCGTAATAACTTGCAAACTAATGGACGTAATTCAGTGGAATTTGACACGGACCTACCTTGGTGTATGCTGCCGAGGACAGCGTGCACGCCATCGGCCTTCAGTTCGCGCAGGCGCATGGGCTGGAAAGTGGCGAATGGCGGCGCTACTCTCTAGCTCGTGCGTCGTGCCTGCGCGGAATGAAGGCTAATTGCGTGTTTGCTGTCCTCGGTAGTTCGTGTGACGCATCTGACTGTGCTGTTGTTACGGGATCGTCAACAGTCATCGGGCCTTTGTATTACGATCAATTACTGTGTGAACTGGTACACAGTCGAACAGCGTGTGTTTATTGTCCGCGCGTACTGAAAAACTGCGTGGATTGCCAAAGACAATTTATTGCGCAGTTTGGGGTAAAATCCTCCATTCAGTATCTGATGAAGAAACTGGAAACCACGGGAACATTGTTGGATGTCCACGAAGAAGGACGTCCGAATCTGCCGGAAGTCACGGTGCAGGAAGTGAAAAACAGACTGCTGGCTTCCTCACAGAAGTCCTTGCGTAAACTGTCGCAGGAGATGGGGGGGGGGTCCACAAGCACATGTCAACGAGAAGCGCAAAAAAAAAAAAAAAAACAAAGCTGCGTGCATATCGAGTTACTGCTGTGCCAACTGAAATCTTCTGACGAACAGAAGAGACTGCATTACTGTTATTGGTTCCAGCAGTTGATCAATGCACAATCGGGAATACTGGACTACGCGTGGTTTTCCAACGAGGTGTGGTTCCACCTAAGTGGGTTGCCCGAATGAGCCGTGTTTGGGATAGTGAGAATCCTAACATCGTGCATGAAACACCTCTTCATGATTAAAAAAATTAGGATATGGTGTGCTTTGTCGCAGCGCAGCATTGTCGGCCCAAACTTCTATACAACGGTGGATACTGCAGTCTACATGGAAATTTTCCATGAGTATGTGAATCAGCTGGACGACCTGGCATACTGGTTATTTTCAGCAGGATGGTGCCATCTGCCACACTTCCAATCTCAGCATGGCTAAAACATTTTCATTCATACGAAGATCGTGTCCTTTCTAAGGGGTTTTGGCCACCAAGATTGCCTGACATAACTCCACCGGATTTCTTCCTATGGAGCATGCTGAAAGGGAAAGTGTATCATAACAAGCCATGGACTCTCATGGAACTGCAGGAAAACATTCGGCGGGAAATTGAGGTTGTAACTCCCCCCCCATGTGTTGGTGAATACCTTCCGTAACATGGAGAGGTATGTGCAGGCATGCCTTAATACTAATGGCGACCACTTTCACTTTCAATACTTGCTCTGAGATCATCATGCTTCTCATACACCAAGGTAGGTCCGTGTCAAATTTCATTGAATTACGTCCATTAGTTATAAAGTTATAAGGGAAAATCAAAGACCGAGAGGGAGTTGAACACCCTGTAGAAACTTATATAGTACATACACTGACGGAAAAAAATCCCAACACCAAGAAGGGGTTGTGTTAGATAAACGACAGTTGGTAGGCGGTGAGAGTACATCTGTAAGATGACGTCTATGCAAATTTCGCGCTCGGCGCATACATGTGGCGCTAGTAGCTCCCCTCGGAACATGCAAAGCAGATTTGCTGTAAATACGCACTGTAACGTTCGTGAGCGTTAGTTATCGTTGAGATTCGACGTAGTGTGTTGATGTTAGTCAAGAAAGCCTTTAAGAAGACTAAGAAGCCATTATCAACAGCTCACGGAGTTTGAACAAGGTCGTGTAATAGGGCTACGAGAAGGTGGATTTTCTTTCCGCAATATTGCAGAACGACTTGGCAGGAATGTAGCCACTGTGCATGATCGTTGGCAGCGGTGGTCAAGGGAAGGTACTGCCTCAAGAAGACCGGGTTCCGGCCGGCCACGTGGCACTACTGAGAGGGAAGACCGCCGTGTACAGCGTATGGCCGTGGCGCATCATACCGCGTCTGCGGCAGCAATTCGAGCTGCAGTTGCCACCACTGTGACACAACGAACTATTACAAATCGGTTACTTGAAGGACAGCTCCGAGCCAGACGCCCTGTGGCGTGCATTCCACTTACTCCAAACCACTGCCGTTTGCGACGTCAGTGGTGCCAAGCTAGAGCTCATTGGAGGACGGAGTGGAGATCTGTTGTGTTTTTTGATGAAAGCCGGTTCTGCCTGGGTGCCAGTGATGGCCGTGTGTTGGCTAGAAGGAGGCCAGGTGTGCGCCTGCAACCAACCTATCTGCGCCCGAGACACACTGGACCTACACCTGGAGTTATGGTCTGGGGAGCAATTTCCTATGACAGCAGGAGCACTCTCGCGGTTATCCCACGCACCCTGACGGCACAGTTGTGCGTCGGTCTGGTGATTCAACCTGTTGTGCTGCCATTCATGAACAGCAGTCCAGGGGTTTTTTCCAACAGGATAACGCTCGCCTGCATACCGCTGTTGTAACCCAACATGCTCTACAGAGTGTCGACATGTTGCCGTGGCCTGCTAGATCACCAGATCTTTCACCAATCGAGCACGTACGGGACATCATTGGACGACAACTCCAGCGTCACCCCCAACCAGCATTAACCGTCCCTGTATTGACCGACCAAGTGCAACAGGCCTGGAACTCCATCCCACAAACTGACATCCAGCACCTGTACGACACAATGCATGAACGTTTGCGTGCTTGCATTCAACATTCTGGCGGTTACACCGGTTATTAATGTACCAGCATTTCACATTTAAAATGGCTCTTCTCGCGCTTACAATAAGCTGTGATCTTGAAACCTTAATCGATTAAATATGTTACCTATACAAATGTATTGCCGCCATTTCATTCCTCTACAACTATTTTTTCGCGGTGTTGGGAATTTTTTTCCGTCAGTGAATAACCCCCCCTCTCTCTCTCTCTCTCTCTCTCTCTCTCTCTCTCTCTCTCTCTCTCTCTCTCTCTCTCTCTCTCTCTCTCTCTGTTTGTCTGGAACGCTTGACGTCACAGCAACGTCTGCATTGTTGCGCCATCGCGCATCGATCAATTCGTCTGTGCTCCCGAGATGTCAAAGTGTTTGCCTGCGTGATCACTTTTAGATGCCACGGTGATCGCGTGCTAATTTAAGAACACTGGATTAACAATGACTCGAGTTCTATTTATCCGATCTATAAAATTCGAATTGAATTCTTAGTGTCGCTGCATGTTGCGTTTGTATATTAATTTAATTTAGCACAATTCGAATATAAATTTATACGCTTTAATTTTTATTTTTATTTACTTTTTCAATTTAAATAATTTTCCGCGTTTAGTGCTGATTTTAATAAACATTTTGCAAAATATCGATCTATCTAAACGCTCTGGCCTACAATAAAAACAGATATTGAGATCTCAAAGTTAAAAGAAAAATCATGTAAAAGTAGATGCCACCCCACTAGCACATTATCGAGAATTTAGATAATTCCGATTTGTAATACCAGATGTCGCATTATTTTGTAGATAAAGGTTTAGTATGAAGTTTCAAACTAACCGTCGAATAGGACGGTTAGTTTGAAACTGAAACATAAAACAACCATTCTAAGACTGGCTATACGCTTGTCTAAAACAAGTCGTGAAGGGAATAACAAGTGTACCGGAGAAAAAGAAATTTAACGCGAAAAATCAAAGTTATTAAAGTAAGTTTACACGAAAACAACTTTTCTAGTTTAGTGCTGATTATATTACACATTTTGGAAAATATCGATCTATCTAAACGCTCTGGCCTACAATAAAAACAGATATTGAGATCTCAAAGTTAAAAGAAAAATCATGTAAAAGTAGATGCCACCCCACTAGCACATTATCGAGAATTTAGATAGTTCCGATTTGTAATACCAGATGTCGCATTATTTTGTAGATAAAGGTTTAGTATGAAGTTTCAAACTAACCGTCGAATAGGACGGTTAGTTTGAAACTGAAACATAAAACAACCATTCTAAGACTGGCTATACGCTTGTCTAAAACAAGTCGTGAAGGGAATAACAAGTGTACCGGAGAAAAAGAAATTTAACGCGAAAAATCAAAGTTATTAAAGTAAGTTTACACGAAAACAACTTTTCTAGTTTAGTGCTGATTATATTACACATTTTGGAAAATATCGATCTATCTAAACGCTCTGGCCTACAATAAAAACAGATATTGAGATCTCAAAGTTAAAAGAAAAATCATGTAAAAGTAGATGCCACCCCACTAGCACATTATCGAGAATTTAGATAGTTCCGATTTGTAATACCAGATGTCGCATTATTTTGTAGATAAAGGTTTAGTATGAAATTTCAAACTAACCGTCGAATAGGACGGTTAGTTTGAAACTGACCAACATAAAACAACCATTCTAAGACTGGCTATACGCTTGTCTAAAACAAGTCGTGAAGGGAATAACAAGTGTACCGGAGAAAAAGAAATTTAACGCGAAAAATCAAAGTTATTAAAGTAAGTTTACACGAAAACAACTTTTCTAGTTTAGTGCTGATTATATTACACATTTTGGAAAATATCGATCTATCTAAACGCTCTGGCCTACAATAAAAACAGATATTGAGATCTCAAAGTTAAAAGAAAAATCATGTAAAAGTAGATGCCACCCCACTAGCACATTATCGACGAATTTAGATAGTTCCGATTTGTAATACCAGATGTCGCATTATTTTGTAGATAAAGGTTTAGTATGAAGTTTCAAACTAACCGTCGAATAGGACGGTTAGTTTGAAACTGAAACATAAAACAACCATTCTAAGACTGGCTATACGCTAGTCTAAAACAAGTCGTGAAGGGAATAACAAGTGTACCGGAGAAAAAGAAATTTAACGCGAAAAATCAAAGTTATTAAAGTAAGTTTACACGAAAACAACTTTTCTAGTTTAGTGCTGATTATATTACACATTTTGGAAAATATCGATCTATCTAAACGCTCTGGCCTACAATAAAAACAGATATTGAGATCTCAAAGTTAAAAGAAAAATCATGTAAAAGTAGATGCCACCCCACTAGCACATTATCGAGAATTTAGATAGTTCCGATTTGTAATACCAGATGTCGCATTATTTTGTAGATAAAGGTTTAGTATGAAGTTTCAAACTAACCGTCGAATAGGACGGTTAGTTTGAAACTGAAACATAAAACAACCATTCTAAGACTGGCTATACGCTAGTCTAAAACAAGTCGTGAAGGGAATAACAAGTGTACCGGAGGAAAAGAAATTTAACGCGAAAAATCAAAGTTATTAAAGTAAGTTTACACGAAAACAACTTTTCTAGTTTAGTGCTGATTATATTACACATTTTGGAAAATATCGATCTATCTAAACGCTCTGGCCTACAATAAAAACAGATATTGAGATCTCAAAGTTAAAAGAAAAATCATGTAAAAGTAGATGCCACCCCACTAGCACATTATCGAGAATTTAGATAGTTCCGATTTGTAATACCAGATGTCGCATTATTTTGTAGATAAAGGTTTAGTATGAAGTTTCAAACTAACCGTCGAATAGGACGGTTAGTTTGAAACTGAAACATAAAACAACCATTCTAAGACTGGCTATACGCTTGTCTAAAACAAGTCGTGAAGGGAATAACAAGTGTACCGGAGAAAAAGAAATTTAACGCGAAAAATCAAAGTTATTAAAGTAAGTTTACACGAAAACAACTTTTCTAGTTTAGTGCTGATTATATTACACATTTTGGAAAATATCGATCTATCTAAACGCTCTGGCCTACAATAAAAACAGATATTGAGATCTCAAAGTTAAAAGAAAAATCATGTAAAAGTAGATGCCACCCCACTAGCACATTATCGAGAATTTAGATAGTTCCGATTTGTAATACCAGATGTCGCATTATTTTGTAGATAAAGGTTTAGTATGAAGTTTCAAACTAACCGTCGAATAGGACGGTTAGTTTGAAACTGAAACATAAAACAACCATTCTAAGACTGGCTATACGCTAGTCTAAAACAAGTCGTGAAGGGAATAACAAGTGTACCGGAGGAAAAGAAATTTAACGCGAAAAATCAAAGTTATTAAAGTAAGTTTACACGAAAACAACTTTTCTAGTTTAGTGCTGATTATATTACACATTTTGGAAAATATCGATCTATCTAAACGCTCTGGCCTACAATAAAAACAGATATTGAGATCTCAAAGTTAAAAGAAAAATCATGTAAAAGTAGATGCCACCCCACTAGCACATTATCGAGAATTTAGATAGTTCCGATTTGTAATACCAGATGTCGCATTATTTTGTAGATAAAGGTTTAGTATGAAGTTTCAAACTAACCGTCGAATAGGACGGTTAGTTTGAAACTGAAACATAAAACAACCATTCTAAGACTGGCTATACGCTAGTCTAAAACAAGTCGTGAAGGGAATAACAAGTGTACCGGAGGAAAAGAAATTTAACGCGAAAAATCAAAGTTATTAAAGTAAGTTTACACGAAAACAACTTTTCTAGTTTAGTGCTGATTATATTACACATTTTGGAAAATATCGATCTATCTAAACGCTCTGGCCTACAATAAAAACAGATATTGAGATCTCAAAGTTAAAAGAAAAATCATGTAAAAGTAGATGCCACCCCACTAGCACATTATCGAGAATTTAGATAGTTCCGATTTGTAATACCAGATGTCGCATTATTTTGTAGATAAAGGTTTAGTATGAAGTTTCAAACTAACCGTCGAATAGGACGGTTAGTTTGAAACTGAAACATAAAACAACCATTCTAAGACTGGCTATACGCTAGTCTAAAACAAGTCGTGAAGGGAATAACAAGTGTACCGGAGGAAAAGAAATTTAACGCGAAAAATCAAAGTTATTAAAGTAAGTTTACACGAAAACAACTTTTCTAGTTTAGTGCTGATTATATTACACATTTTGGAAAATATCGATCTATCTAAACGCTCTGGCCTACAATAAAAACAGATATTGAGATCTCAAAGTTAAAAGAAAAATCATGTAAAAGTAGATGCCACCCCACTAGCACATTATCGAGAATTTAGATAGTTCCGATTTGTAATACCAGATGTCGCATTATTTTGTAGATAAAGGTTTAGTATGAAGTTTCAAACTAACCGTCGAATAGGACGGTTAGTTTGAAACTGAAACATAAAACAACCATTCTAAGACTGGCTATACGCTAGTCTAAAACAAGTCGTGAAGGGAATAACAAGTGTACAGGAGAAAAAGAAATTTAACGCGAAAAATCAAAGTTATTAAAGTAAGTTTACACGAAAACAACTTTTCTAGTTTAGTGCTGATTATATTACACATTTTGCAAAATATCGATCTATCTAAACGCTCTGGCCTACAATAAAAACAGATATTGAGATCTCAAAGTTAAAAGAAAAATCATGTAAAAGTAGATGCCACCCCACTAGCACATTATCGAGAATTTAGATAGTTCCGATTTGTAATACCAGATGTCGCATTATTTTGTAGATAAAGGTTTAGTATGAAGTTTCAAACTAACCGTCGAATAGGACGGTTAGTTTGAAACTGAAACATAAAACAACCATTCTAAGACTGGCTATACGCTAGTCTAAAACAAGTCGTGAAGGGAATAACAAGTGTACAGGAGGAAAAGAAATTTAACGCGAAAAATCAAAGTTATTAAAGTAAGTTTACACGAAAACAACTTTTCTAGTTTAGTGCTGATTATATTACACATTTTGGAAAATATCGATCTATCTAAACGCTCTGGCCTACAATAAAAACAGATATTGAGATCTCAAAGTTAAAAGAAAAATCATGTAAAAGTAGATGCCACCCCACTAGCACATTATCGAGAATTTAGATAGTTCCGATTTGTAATACCAGATGTCGCATTATTTTGTAGATAAAGGTTTAGTATGAAGTTTCAAACTAACCGTCGAATAGGACGGTTAGTTTGAAACTGAAACATAAAACAACCATTCTAAGACTGGCTATACGCTTGTCTAAAACAAGTCGTGAAGGGAATAACAAGTGTACCGGAGAAAAAGAAATTTAACGCGAAAAATCAAAGTTATTAAAGTAAGTTTACACGAAAACAACTTTTCTAGTTTAGTGCTGATTATATTACACATTTTGGAAAATATCGATCTATCTAAACGCTCTGGCCTACAATAAAAACAGATATTGAGATCTCAAAGTTAAAAGAAAAATCATGTAAAAGTAGATGCCACCCCACTAGCACATTATCGAGAATTTAGATAGTTCCGATTTGTAATACCAGATGTCGCATTATTTTGTAGATAAAGGTTTAGTATGAAGTTTCAAACTAACCGTCGAATAGGACGGTTAGTTTGAAACTGAAACATAAAACAACCATTCTAAGACTGGCTATACGCTAGTCTAAAACAAGTCGTGAAGGGAATAACAAGTGTACCGGAGGAAAAGAAATTTAACGCGAAAAATCAAAGTTATTAAAGTAAGTTTACACGAAAACAACTTTTCTAGTTTAGTGCTGATTTTATTACACATTTTGGAAAATATCGATCTATCTAAACGCTCTGGCCTACAATAAAAACAGATATTGAGATCTCAAAGTTAAAAGAAAAATCATGTAAAAGTAGATGCCACCCCACTAGCACATTATCGAGAATTTAGATAGTTCCGATTTGTAATACCAGATGTCGCATTATTTTGTAGATAAAGGTTTAGTATGAAGTTTCAAACTAACCGTCGAATAGGACGGTTAGTTTGAAACTGAAACATAAAACAACCATTCTAAGACTGGCTATACGCTAGTCTAAAACAAGTCGTGAAGGGAATAACAAGTGTACCGGAGGAAAAGAAATTTAACGCGAAAAATCAAAGTTATTAAAGTAAGTTTACACGAAAACAACTTTTCTAGTTTAGTGCTGATTATATTACACATTTTGCAAAATATCGATCTATCTAAATGCTCTAATCTACAATTTTTAAGCAACAAATATTTTACTCAGAATGTTGTTTATCGCGTGGTCTTTTGAAAAACGGGAATAAATTATCATATAATTTTTAGTTCTAACATGAGATCTTGCTATACAAGTTTTTATTATGTTTCCTTACAGAAATCCGGCGTCTATTTGATTTCTTTAAAATCTGCTTCAATTAAAAAATTCCACCCCGTCCTAAGACGGCCAACATCCCCTATATATTAATATTTATTTAAAGCTTAAAAACAACCGTTCCAGGGCGGGATATACGGATTTAATGGAAGTTAAAGAAAATTCTATGTAGTAAAATAAAACTGGAAAACAGAGAAACACTTTTTAATCAATGTATAATACCCATTGTGACATACACTATGTAACGTACCAAGAGATGTGACGTACCTGCCAGAAGGACGCACACGACATAAAGGCAGATAGGAATCAGAATAAACGTCCGCGTAGCTCAATTGGTAGAGTGACTTATTCCGGAATGAGGGGATCCGGGTTCGAATCCTGGCGTGGACAGAAATGACGGAGAAATTTACTTCGTTATAACTATATTGACAAAAGTTACCGGACACTTAGAAGATAAACACAACATAGTATTTATTGACATACATTAGTACGGTGTAGGTCCACCTTTGGCCTTAATGCATGTACTAACCCTTCGAGACATGCTTTCGACAAGGTTTTGGAACACAGCGATAAGTATGCGTTTCCATTCAGTACATAATGCTACCGCTAACTGTTGCTTAGTAGTACGGCCTTGGTTCCAAACTTCTTATGCGAAACTCTAATTCATTCCATAGGTGCTCTATGGGATTAAGATCAGGGCTCTGTGCTGTCCAGACCACACACGATACGGAATTATCGTCAAACCACGCCGTAACAGTCCTTGCTTTATGGATCGGTGAATTATCCTGCTGGTAACAACAAGGCTTGGTTCCATAGTGTTGCCACAGAGTTGGTAGGGCATAACTGTTCAGACTATCGAGGTAGACGTGCTAGTTAACAGGTTTGTAAAAGATAACCAATGGGCCGGGACCATACTACAGAAAACACCCTCCCACACAAGTACACTGCCAGCTCCAAACTTGACCGTAGAAACAGTACACTGTGGTAAATAGCGTGCCGCCATACCCACACACGGCCTTCAAACTGATGGAACTGATGGGTCGTGTATCTGGATTCATCAGTCCACAGGACCCGTTTCCATTGATCTACGGTCCATGATAAATGTTCTGTAAACCATGCTGAACGACGAATAGCATTCCGAGTGGAGATGAAAGGCTTATAAGCAGCCGCATGACCACGGTAACCCATAGAATGAAGTTCTCTTCGAATGGTACGTGTACATATCGAGGTTCCAGCATTTTTCCTCACCTGTACACTGAGGTCTTGTGCAGTACTCCGTCGATAAGCTGTAAAGACTCTCCTGAGGCTTCGGCGTCCTCTATCACTGATTTTCTTTAGTCTGCCAGTACATTTTGCTGCTTCAGGCACGCCATGTGTCTTCCACTTATTCAGTACATCCAAAACAGTTGACTTGGATATGTTTAAACGCCTCTCGGTTTTTCTTATGGACAACCCAGATATATAACACCCAGCAATTTTTCCTTTGTCAAAGTCAGTTCTCTCGCGCAGCGACATTTTCACTCAACCTCACAATGCGATGTGATCATTGTCAGCTGCAGGCTTGTTTTTATACCGTTTACAGCTGCACCGCGCATCTTAACAACGCAGCTGATCCGTTCATTTGCTTTTTAAGAGGTATCCGATGACTTTTGTCAATACAGTGTATGGCGCTGAAACCTGGCCTATCAAGAAAAACATCTTATTGCAAAAAACACAACGTAAAATGGAAAGATCTCCACTAAATATAGGACTTCAAGATAGAATAAGGAATACATACATAAGATTCAGGATAAAAGGTTTAGACATAGGTGAAAAAATACTCAAAATAGAAATGGGCTGGTCTATATAGCAAAAATGGAAAATAATAGATAGGCTGAAATAGTAACAGAATGGAGATCATACAAAAGAAAGAGAAAAGTGGGAAGACCAGAGGAAAGATGGGTGGATGATATAAACAAAACTGCAGGAAAGCTGTGGAATAGACAAGCCTATGACAGAAACATTTGCAAAGAGATGAGGGAAATCTATAGCCTCAATTGGCCATAAAAAGGGTTGGAAGATGAATGATATAACCTCTTCCCTGAGATGACGGGAGAAAACCTGAATTTTGTGGCTTACTGAAGACGTGACGCATGTGTTAAGACGACAAATCTGCAGAGATACGTTCCGTCGGTGTAGCTAAGTCGGTTAAAGAAACTCACTCCGGAGCGAGGTGACGCGTTTTCGATCTTCGTCACCGACAAGTTCCCGTTTTCACATCGGCGCCTAAATGTAAAAATTGATCTACTGGACGTCTTGGTTCTTCGAAAAATGTGTGATGTTCCTTGCAGACATCGTCTGAAATTAATGAAAGGTTTCTACTTCGCTTCAAAAAGAAAAAAATTAAGAGGGAGATGATGTGACGTACTACAGAGGTGAAGCATGTGAAAAGACGACAAATCTGAAGCGATACATTCCGTAGGTGTAGCTTAGTCGGTTAAAGCAACTCACTCCGGAACGAGAATCCTCGTCACGGACAAACTTGTGAATTTCACAAGTGTACACAGTGCGTTAAAGCATTTTTAAGACTGGCGCTAGATTTCAGCCTACGGTGGCGCCACCAGTGTTATCGCGAATGCGTTATAAACCGTGACCATCTGCTTGCTTTCTGCCAAAAGTACTGCGCAGTTGTTAAAGTAACTCAAACAAAACGGCCGTTCATTAGAGAAGTAAAAATTTGTTCATGTTGAATTATTAAGATGGAACAAAGGGCTGTTATTAAATTTAACCCAAAACTTGGTAAAAGTTCCTCGGAAGCGTACCAAATGATGAAACAAGTTTACGGTGAGTTTTGTTTAAGTAGATCAAATGTTTTCCTGTGGCACAAACATTTTTTGGACGGAAGAGATACTTTAGAAGATGATAAGCATGCCGGAAGACCAAATTCATCTAGGACACCTGAGATTATTGAAAAAGTGAGTGATTTCGTGGCAAACAATCGATGTGCGTCACTAAGAATGATGGAAGAGTCTTTAAACATCAACAAAGAAACGATTCGAACCATCCTGCAGGAAGATTTAGGCAAAACAAAAGTCTGTGCTAAATTTGTTCCACACACGTTAACCAATGAACAAAAATCAAGGAGAAGTGCACACTGCAGAGACATCATTTCAGCCGCTGAAAATGATCCAAACTTCTTAAAATCGATTGTTACAGGTGATGAAACATGGTGTTTTCAAAATGATCCTAAAACAAAGCAGGAAGTCAAAAAACACGCCACAAGCTTAAAAAAACAAGAAAAGTTCTGTCGAAAATCAAAACAATGCTCATTACATTCTTCGATAGTAAGAGTATTATCCACAAAGGATTTGTTCCAAGTGGACAAACAATTACTGGTGAGTTTTATTTAAATGTTTTTAGGCGTTTGATGGGCAGAATTCGTCGCATTCGTCCAGAATATCGAGATGAAAACAGTTGGTGTTTGTTGCACGATAATGCACCCAGTCACACCTCACTTCTTGTTCGTAGATTTTTGGCGAAAAATAACGTCTGTGTTTTGAATCATCCACCGTATTCGCCTGACTTAGAACCCTGCGACTTTTCTTTGTTCCCAAAACTTAAAATGACGTTAAAAGGGTGTTATTTTGATGATATTTCGACCATACAAACAGCTTCGACGCGTGCTTTGGAGGCAATTCCGCAAAGTGAACTGGAACAGGCATTCGAATCATTATTAAATCGCTGTAACAATTGTATTGAAGCCGGAGGGACTTATTTTGAGTAACAAACCAAAACAAATTATAATTTCTTGTTTCTATTTCATTTTATAGACCCAGTCTTAAAAATTCTTTGACACACTGTGTATGTTTGCTAAGAAGTGTAAAACTCTTTAAACTGAAAAAAGGGTATAACAAAACGGAAGAAAACCTGTAAATCATGGAGTGGTCATTTTAAAGCTCGACGAAACATATAATTCATATGTCATGATGCATCAAAAATAGAAATACAAAAGCCATTCAAACATTTCTCATTGTAGCAAGTGAACCATGAAACGAGAAACGGCGCAGAGGTGTGCCCGCTTAATTCTTCAATTGCTTCATCATTTACTGTTCGTTGTGCATGAGTGGATGAGAAATCCGATGTCAATGAAGCTCTAAGTTTTTTCCTTTATACATCTTGCCGATGAGGTGTAAGAGAACTTTGATAACGTCTTAGAATCAATGTCAAGGAGATGGAAACGTAATATGATAGGATCTACATGGTAAATGTTTTGTTCTAACACATACACAAATTAGTAAATGCATATCGATAACGAAGGACAAATCTACTACATCCCATATCGTTTTACTTCGGAGCAGCTGCAGACAATGGACTGGAATGTCAAATTGTCAGTTAGCAAACCGTTTGCAAAAGTGTCTGTGCCAATGATAAAGTTAAAAAAAAATCACTAATATGCAACTCCTGTTAGTTTTATTGCTCTTCTACAAAGCGAGGTTAGATTATAGCATAAGCTGTATAATTTCAAACTAACCAAATGACATGGAGCAAATACTCGTATTACAACACTAGCTGAGAGCCACTCAACAATGACGAAGAAAAATAAGATGTGTAGAGTAATTTTTGAATAACCAGGTATTTGAGGTTTAACGTCGTATGGGGGAGGGGGGGGGGGCTTGGCAGGAATTTGGACAAAAATTTCAGTTAAAGTAGATTTTACCTGACACTGATGATTTACACTGGGCGGGGGGGGGGTCTGATTTTTTTATATGATTTTCCCGTTTTTTAAAACGTTTTTTAGATACATATTGTATGTAGCAATTATTCAGTGTATGTAGTACTGGGAACCATGGATACCAACCCCCATGAGTTTTAACAATTTACTATTTCTTCGTAATTTTAGCTCAATTACGTTACTTTTCTTTTTCAGCTGTCTTTAATATTTGCTGTCATAAGGCAGTTTTTAAATTTTGGTTTGTTACCTGACTAGAAATATCTCTCTCTCTCTCTCTCTCTCTCTCTCTCTCTCTCTCTCTCTCTCTCTCTCTCTCTCTCTCTCTCTCTCTCTCTCTCGACATCTCTCCCTTCTCTCTTTCTCTCTCTCTCTCTCCTCTTCCTTTCTGTCTACCTTTCTCTTTCTCTCTCTCTTTCTGTCCTTTTCTCTCCCCTCCCTCTCTACCTTTCTCTTTCTCTCTCTCTCTTTCTGTCCCTTTCTCTCCCTCCCTCTCTACTTTTCTCTTTATATCTCTCTCTCGATGTCTTTTGTTCTCCCCTTCTCTCTCCCCTATCTTTCTGTCTCTCTTTCTGTCTCTCTCTCTCTCCCACTTTCTGTATCTTTCCCTCCCCCTCTCTTTCTCTCTCTCTCCCTAGTCCCCTATCTCTTTCTCTTTCCCTTATCTCTGTTTCTCTCTCTCTCTCTCTTTCTCCCTCTCCCTCTTCCTATCTATTTCTCTCCCTCTCTCTTTCTCTCTCTCCATATCCCCTATCACTTTCTCTCTCTTTCTCTCTCTCTATCTCCCTCTCCCTCCTAGTCCCTTTCTCTCTTTCTCTTCTCCCTCTCTCTGTTTCTCTCTCTCTCTCTCTTTCTCCCTCTCCCTCTCACTCTATTTCTTTCTCTCTCTCTCTCTCTCTCTCTCTCTCCCTCTCCCTCTCTCTCTCTCTCTCTCTCTCTCTCTCTCTGTTTCAACCTCCCCTGTCTCTCTCCCTCTCTTTCTATTTCAACCTCTCCCTGTCTCTTTCCCTCTCTCTTTCTCTCCCTCTCTCTTTCTCTCTCTCTTCTTCTTTCTCTCTCCTCTCTCTCTCTCTCTCTCTCTCTCTCTCTCTCTCTCTCTCTCTCTCTCTCTCTTATCTTTTTAAACTACAATGACGGAAACTGTGTCTCTCTTGCACTCTCTTAGGCATCACTCAGAGGATTCTATCCATTTCACACAACAGTACAACTCAAAATTTAACAAAAAATTCATTTTCTAAAACATAAATTCTCTGAATCCCAAAACATTCCTATACATTTATCATATATTACTTCCCTAAATCCTAGACGGTTGCATTCGCCATGTGTTCTAACTGCTTAAACGTTTGGGGAGCAGGGGCTAAAATGTGGGCTCCAAGAAAAGTTCGTTGGGTTGAAGTCCACCCTAGCCCACTCGAGCTTGTTTCTTCTAGAGACATAAATAAAAAGAACACCTGGTAATATTCTACGAAAAAAATTAGTTATATTCTGGGAATTCCATGGTTTAAGGAAAAAGAAGTTACCAGAACATATTTTTTCAGCATACGCATGAAATAATAATAATACACTGTTATCTACTCGTTTGAAACTAACAAATTTTAGACTTAAATGAGAAAAGAAACTGGTTTGACAATCTAAAATAATCATTTTAGGTTCGCAAGGGAAATCTTAAAATTAAATTTCATACGAACGGTTTCTAAATGAAAAATTCTGTATATCATTTATGAACGACAAAGTAGAACCAACATTCCTGACGTAACGCCTTTCCTGTTTCTGAGGAGTTGCTGAAACGATTTTAATCGTTTCAGCAACGCATATCTGACGTCATGTCAAAATGATTTGGACGAGATTGCATCACACCAGCAGCTGAGAAAAATCGGTTTTTGTTGCTATGACAACAAAGCGAAGTGGTACACGCGTGCGCTGTGTTGTTTGGCTATATTTTATTGTTGTAAGGATATTACCTTGATATGGAGTGTCACAAAAATACACGAAATAATGTTTCGTCAAAGTGAAACAGATGTGCTCCAAATGTGAAATAATGAACTTTGCAAAAATTAACATGAACATTACAACAACAAAAAAACATATTGTTCGAAGCAGAGATTCAACAATTAAAACGGGCAAGCACCTGAAGACGCCAACAAGGATGGGACAAACGTAGTATAGCATTCTGTTATTACACTCTAGCACGTTATCTTGAAAGCGATACTGATGTTAAGTTTTCACCTACGAACGAGCAAGTTGAAGTAACTCGGGAAAGTGAAATTAAAATCACCAAGTTAAGCTTCAAGTTAAATGAAGTTAAAATTGAAACCTTAACTTAAAGTCCAATTCTACAATCCCAAATAAAAGATGTTATTTTAGGTGGTATGTAAATTGCGAACTAAAATGTGTTAATTGCGAACCAAAAATCAGACCGTCATTAAAACTCTATATGTAAATTACGAACCAAGGCCCATCACCGCTATATGTAAATTTCGAACCGACTTCTCTGAACATCTGCTAGAATTACCTAAGCTAGCTCGTATGTTTTGATTGCTTTGCTTTAGATATATCTTTTTTGTTCGACAATTTCTACGATGAAAGTGATGCTTTCAATCTCTGAAAAAGGAAGAGATTTGTTAATCGTAGACGCCTACACTTACTGCAAAATTAAGATATTTTCGTGAATACAATGAATTAAGTACAAATGTACATATACTAAATATGGAACATCACAGAAAAAAATTAACATGGCCCCTCCGCAAGGATGACAAACTAGTTTTGTTGTTTTCGTGAATAAAATGAATTACGTACAAATGTACATATACTAAATATGTAACATCACAGAAAAAAAATAACATGGCTCCTGCGCAAGAATGACAAACTAGTTTTGTTGTTTTTGTGAATACAATAAATTAAGTACAAATGTACATATACTAAATATGGAACATCACAGAAAAAAAAATTAACATGGCCCCTGCGCAAGGATGACAAACTAGTTTTGGTGTTTTCGTGAATACAATAAATTAAGTACAAATGTACATATACTAAATATGGAACATCACAGAAAAAAAAAATTAACATGGAGGCCCCTGCGCAAGGATGACAAACTAGTTTTGCTGTTTTCGTGAATACAATAAATTAAGTACAAATGTACATATACTAAATATGGAACATCACAGAAAAAAATTAAAATGGCCCCTGCGCAAGGATGACAAACTAGTTTTGCTGATTTCGTGAATAAAATGAATTACGTACAAATGTACACATATTAAATATGGAACATCACAGAAAAAAATTAACATACATATACTAAATATGAAACATCACACAGAAAATTAACATGGCCCCTGCGCAAGGATGACAAAGTAGTTTTGTTGTTTTCGTGAATAAAATGAATTACGTACAAATGTACACATATTAAATATGGAACATCACAGAAAAAAAATTAACATACATATACTAAATATGAAACATCACACAGAAAATCAACATGGCCCCTGCGCAAGGATGACAAAGTAGTTTTGTTGTTTTCGTGAATAAAATGAATTACGTACAAATGTACACATATTAAATATGGAACATCACAGAGAAAATTAACATGGCCCCTGCGCAAGGATGACAAACCAGTTTTGTTGTTTTCGTGAACACCTTACTTTAAATTGTTTTACATTAATTACGAAACGCATATAGCGTATGAAATCCGTTTATTTTCGTGGTGTAGTCAGCACAAACATTCGCCAAGCTTTCGCACTCCACTGGGAGGCTTTTTCAAGGCAATGTAAAGCCTCCCAGTGGAGTGCGAAAGCTTCGCGAATATTTGTGCTGACTACACCACGAAAATAAACGGATTTCATACGCTATATGCTTTTCGCAATTATTCAACTCTGGTGTATTTAAAAATAAAGTTGTTTTACATTGTTTTCATAGTGGTTTATTTCTTGATATCTTCAGAATGGGCGCAGAAAAGTTGGTTCGCAATTTACACGTAGAGGTCTTGGCTCTTAGTTCGCAATTTACATATCGGGGTTGAGAGCGGTCATATTTTAGTTCGTAATTTATACACTCCGTTATTTTATATCATCAACCATTATAAATCCACTGCTGGATGAAGGACTCTTCAAGTTTCTTTCCCAATAGTCTGTCTTGAGCCAGTCTCCTCCATGTCCCTCTGGCATTCTTTCGAATTTCATCCACCCATCTCCCACGTGGTCTTCTTTTTTGTCTTTTTTCTGTCCCTTGGTAGCCAGTCTGAAATTTCGGTTGCACATCGGATGTCCGTTTTTCTGGCAATGTGCCGAGCCCATTTCTATTGCAAGGATGTTACTCTGTTTGTGATGTCTTCCACTCTTGTCATTTTCCTTATTCACGAGTTCCTCTTATGTTTCCTGGTTACACCAAGCCTGCATCTCTCCATGCTTCTTTCAGTTGTCTGCAGTCTACATGTAACTTTTTTGTAGTGAAGGTCCACGTCTGTGCCGAGTACTTAAGAACTGAACGGATGCATTGATTAAACACTGTTCTTTTAAGACATAATGGCATATTGCTCTTAAAAATTATACTGTTTCTTTCAAAAGCTCTCCAGCCAAGTTTTATACGTGGATTAATTTCTTCATCAATGTGAACTTTTCTTGATATCTGCTGTCCAAGGGAAATGTTGGTATAGGTTATCACCAGCTTTACCCCATCAATCGAAAAATCTTCATTTCTTGTAAAAGCATTGTACAGAGGTCCGTTTTGAACGGGACACTACCGGGTTTTTTTCATATTACCCGGCCGTCCCGTCGTTTTAATAAAAATGCCAATCTTGTCCCATTTTTTATAAAAACTATAAATATACTTGTAGATTGGTCAAGCAATTTTTTTCTGAAACGAGGAAAAACGCCTAGAAAACATTCCTGTATCTGATAGATGGGTACAATTTTTTTCTGAAACGAGAAAAAACGCCTAGAAAACATTCCTGTATCTGATAGATGGGTACAATTTTTTTCTGAAACGAGAAAAAACGCCTAGAAAACATTTCTGTATCTGATAGATGGGTACAATTTTTTTCTGAAACGAGAAAAAACGCCTAGAAAACATTCCTGTATCTGATAGATGGGTACAATTTTTTTCTGAAACGAGAAAAAACGCCTAGAAAACATTCCTGTATCTGATAGATGGGTACAATTTTTTTCTGAAACGAGAAAAAACGCCTAGAAAACATTCCTGTATCTGATAGATGGGTACAATTTTTTTCTGAAACGAGAAAAAACGCCTAGAAAACATTCCTGTATCTGATAGATGGGTACAATATTTTTCTGAAACGAGAAAAAACGCCTAGAAAACATTCCTGTATCTGATAGATGGGTACAATTTTTTTCTGAAACGAGAAAAAACGCATGGAAAACATTCCTGTATCTGATAGATGGGTACAATTTTTTTCTGAAATGAGCAAAAACGCCTAGACTTTCAGGACTTTTGTAATATTATAGAGTTTATTCTTTGTCTTCCAGGGAGTACAGCACCTGTTGAGAGAATATTTTCTGTTATGAACAGTATGTGGTCAAAAGAGAAATCTAGGTTAAGTGTTGAGACAATGAGAGCTATGTTAGTTGTAAAACTAAATTGTGTCATGGAGTGTGAGAAGTTTTATGATAAGGTGTTGAAAGATCGAAGTTTGCTGCGTAAGATTACTTCATCGGAGAAATATTCATGGTACGATCCTGGTGAAATATAGTCCCTCGCTAAGTGTACCTAAATTTCTGTATGGGTTCTGTCACTGTTAACTAAAGAATAATGGTTGACAAGAATGGTTGACACTGTTAACTAAAGAATGGTTTTGTCACTGTTAACTGATAATGGTTGACAATGATGATGATGATGATGAACTAAAGAATAATGGTAAGCTCAATATGTTTAAATAATAAAACGTTTTTTATCGTCTTACTTTTTTTGTCATTTTTTTGTCATCCCAATGTCCCGTTTTTGTCTCAAGGAAATATGGTCGCCCTAATTGTACATCAATTTTGTCTTCTGAACGTTAATTTTTAATCCCACTTCTTTACTCTCGTCAGCAAAATCCTGGATCATGCTCGACATTTCCGAAGGGGCAGTTGCAAAAATAACTACGTCATCAGCAAAACGCAGGCGAGTTAAATAATCTCCATTAATTTTTATCCTTTTGCTTTTCCAGTTCAATGATTGAAAGACATTTTGCAATGTGGCATTAAAGTGTTTGGTATATGGCGTCACCTTCTGTATCTCACTCCCTATCCAAATTTTATTGGTTCTGTACCCTCAAATAGCCAAACCTTCGCACTTGCATTTTTAAAGATGTTATTAATAACATTTTTATTTGTATTTTGTATCATCATCATTGTCAACCATTATCAATCCACTGCTGGACGAAGGTCTCCCCAAGTTTCCTCCACAACGGTCTGTCTTGTGCCAGTCTCCTCCATGTCACCCCTGCATACTTTCGAATTTCATCCACCCATCTCCCATGTGGTCTTCTTCTGGGTCTTTTCCTGTCCCTTGGAATCCAATCTAAAATTTCGGCTGTCCATCGATGATCTGTCCTTCTGGCAGTATGTCCAGCCCATTGCCATTTCAGGGATTTAACTCTGATCATGATGTCTTCCACTCTTGTCATTTTTCGGATCCACGAGTTCCTCTTCTTATCTCTCCTGGTTACACCAAGCATGCACCTCTCCATGCTTCTTTGAGTTGTCTGCAGCCTTTGTATGTCTCTTTTAGTTAAGGTCCACGTCTCTGCACCATACGTAAGCACTGGAAGGATGCATTGATCAAACACTTTTCTTTTAAGACATAATGGCATATTGCTCTTGAAAATTATGCTGTTTCTTCCAAAAGCTCTCCAGGCAAGTTTTGTACGCCGATTAATTTCTTCATCAATGTGACCCTCACTTGATATCTGCTGTCCAAGATAAACGTACGTGTCTGTTATCTCCAGCTTTTCTCCATCAATCGATAAATCTTCATTTCTTGTAAAAGCATTGAACATCACTTTTGTCTTCCGAAAGTTCATTTTTAATCCCACTTCTTTACTCTTGTCAGCAAGTTCCTGGATCATACTCTGCAGCTCTGATGGGCTAGTTGCAAAAATGACTACGTCATCAGCAAAACGAAGGTGGGTTAGATAATCTCCATTAATCTTTATCCCCTTGTTTTCCCAGCTCAGTGACTGAAAAACACCCTCCAATGTAGCATTAAAGAGCTTCGGAGATATGGTGTCACCTTGTCTCACTCCCTTTCCAATTTTTATGTGTGTTGTATTTTCAAACAGCCGAATCTTTGCACTTGCATTTTCATAGATGTTATTAATAATATTAATGTATGCATCTTCAATACCGCAGGTTTTCAGAGCCATTGTAACTGCTGATGGTTTCACCGAATCAAAGGCTTTTTCATAATCGATAAAAGCCATGCACAATGGAAGTTCATATTCCCTCGCTCTTTCAATTAGTTCTCTCAGCACATGGATATGATCTATTGTGCTGTAGCCACTCCTGAATCCAGCTTGTTCTCTCGGTTGAGCCATGTCCAGTGTTACCTTCAAGCGGTGTGAAAGAACTTTAGTGAAGATTTTATAAACTACTGATAGGAGGCTGATAGGTCTGTAGTTTCCGAGATCCTCAATGTCACCTTTCTTATGTAGCAGGATCATTGTAGCGGTGTTCCAATCCTCAGGAATCTTTCCTTCATTAAGGCATCGAGTGAAAATTTGGGCGAGTACTGTTTCGATTTCTCCACTTGCTTCTTGTATGATGTCTACAGTAATTCCATCTTCTCCTGGAGCTTTTCCCCGCTTCATGTTCTTGATTGCATGTGCAACTTCTGCTGGAAGGACTGGAGGAACTCTGGTACTGGTATCTTTCATGATGTCTGGAGTGCATGTATCATCCCTTTCATATAATTTGGAGTAGAAATCTTTCACTCTTGTCAAAATTTCGCCTCTATTTCTTGTTACAGAACCATCTTCTTTTCTCAGTGCCATAATCTGTTTTCTTCCCTTACTGAGATGTCCCTTTGCTATCTTTAGGCTTTGGTTGTTTTCAATTGCTTTCCTCACTAGTTCACAGTTGAATTTCCTTACGTCTTCAGTGATACTTTTCCGTACTGTCTTGCATAGCTCTATATATTCCACTTTGGAAGTCGCATCTGCTTTAGTTGTCCTCATCTCTTCTTTTTTGCATCAACATTTTCGTTTTTCCTGATAATTTATTTACATGCAACTTGTTCTTAGACCCAGCTAATTTTGTTGCTGTTTCCATAAGAGCTTTGGTTACTTTTCTGTTAACTTCAGAGATGTCCACTTCTTCCGATGTTAGGCCTTCTAAAGCAGAGAACCTGTTCTTCAGTTCCAACTTGAAGGTATTATGGTGTTTCTTAAGGTTGGTTATGTCAATAGATTTTGTTTGTCTTATAAGCTTGCCACGTTCAAGTTTAGTGTTGAGGTGCATCTTACATCTCACCAATCTATGGTCACTACCTGTGTTGAACTTGTTTAGCACACTGCAGTCTTCCATGACGAATTTTTTGTTACACATAATAAAATCAATTTCATTTGTCGTCCCATTTGGATGTCTCCATGTCCATTTCCTGTGTGGCTTTTTCTTGAAGAAGGAGTTCAAGATGAAAAACCCTTCTGCCTCTGCAAACTCAACGAGAGTATTTCCACGCTGGTTTCTGTTGCCGTGACCGAATTTACCTACTGAAGTTTCATTCTGTTGCCGTTGCCCTATTTTTGCATTGAAATCTCCCATAATTATTTTCAAGTGCTGCTTACCTTTATTATTTAGATGACAAATTTCCTCATAAAATTCTTCAATTTCTTCTTCAGGATGACTTGTGGTGGGTGCATAAGTTTGAATAATCTGAGCCTGGTATCTTTTCGAGAGTTGATAACGAGTCGTGCAGCTCTGTCAGAGGAACTTTCAACTTCTACAACTTTATCCTTCAGTTTCTTGTTTATTATAAATCCAACACCACTAGTTCTGCCAGTATCTGTCCCACGATAGTAGAAGAGATGTCCACTTTTCAGTTCGATGAGATCTCCTTTTCTCCTTACCTCACTTAGCCCCACGATGTCCCACTTGATCCTTTGTAGTTCCTCTTCCAATTCAAGAAGCCTTGAATCAGAAGATAGGGAGCGTCCATTGTACGTTGCCAAGGTCAGCATCAGATGGCAGCCTAGTCCGGTCCTCCGGGGATTCTTAGCACCCTCTGCCTTCATGTCGCACTGGCCGCTGCCTTGGCCAGGTACATTCCAGCTGCCGGAGACTGAGGGCCAAGATTTAAGTTGTGGAGTCATTTTGGAGGGGTTTGGCCATAACTCACCACGCTGGCCAAGCGGGTTGGTGAGTGTGGGATAGAATTTCCTCTAATCCCGATGGTATAGTTATACCGCTATTGGCGGTCGTCAGAGCCCCTTTAGTAGGAACAGGATGCACCACGAGAAGGCGGGGTTGACATTTGTCAAGGAGAGGCTGTGATGTTACGCATCACCTGACCTTACATCCCGTATTTTGTATACTTATTATTAAATAGGGCATTATAATTATTTCCTTCCCTTAAAATGCAATGTCTGCGTACCCGTGCTTTATTTTCTTCTTAAGATTCCTCATTCAGATGACTGATTTTTAATAAAGTGACCTCCTGTTGCTTTGCACACAAGAACTGCAGTTGTGACAGTTTCATAACAACACAGCTGTTGTAGTACCTTCAGGGCTTAAAGTGTTAGCACGTGCATAATTTAAATCGTGCCAGGTCGTGCATGCATGCGAATCAAGGGATGGAATGAAAGTTAAAAACAACAGAAAACCCGGCGAATCTCCGATGTTGATGAAATTAGAATACAGTTTTGTGTTCTGTGAAATCGAACGAGAATTTTCCTCTCAAAGCTGTTTTTAATATACCTGTAAAATCATAAGAAAGTCAAAGTGTATAAGTGAGAAAAAAGCTCTAAATCTTTAAATTATTTAACAGAATTTTATTTATTAATCATTAGTACTAATTTCACCATCCTATTTGTTCTCTCTATTTAGGAAGCATGTTTGATAGAGAGAACAAATTGGATGGTGAAGTTATTAATAGTAGGTGAGTGAATTCTTCATTGAAAGTCTTAGCTGCTTTGGGAGGTTTTTACAGGAATGATGGGTTCTCAAGAGAGTCCCGCATGTATGAGAGTATGAGAGGGCAATGTATGAGTTTGAGAGGACAATTGTTCCTACTCTGATATATGGCACTTAAACCTGGGTACTGCAGAAAGACATGATAATAGAGCAGCCAACACCCACAACACGATGTATTAAATCCAACTGGCATAAAAGTACACACTTAATTTGGGCATACTTTTATTATGCCTGTATATATACAAGTTTCATCGGTGAAACCACCAGCAGTTACAATGGCTTTGAAATCCTGCGGTATTGAAGATGCATACATTAATATAATTAATAACATCTATGAAAATGCAAGTGCAAAGATTCGGCTGTTTGAGAACACAACAAACATAAAAATTGGAAAGGGAGTGAGACAAGGTACCACCATATCTCTCAAACTCTTTAATGCCACTTTGGAAAATGTCTTTCAATCACTGAACTGGGGAAACAAAGGGATAAAGATTACTGTAGATTATCTAACTCACCTTCGTTTTGCTGATGACATAGTCATTTTTGCTACTACCCCATCAGAGCTGCAGAGTATGATCCAGAAACTTGCTGACAAAAGTAAAGAAGTGGGATTAAAAATGAACTTTCAGAAGACAAAAGTGGTGTACAATGCTTTTACAAGAAATGAAGATTTGTCGATTGATGGGGAAAAGCTGGAGATAACAGATACCTACATTTATCTTGGACAGCAGATATCAAGTGAAGTTCACATTGATGAAGAAATTAATCAGCGTATAAAACTTGCCTGGAGAGCTTTTGGAAGAAATAGTATAATTTTCAAGAGTAATATGCCATTATGCCTTAAAAGAAAAGTGTTTGATCAATGCATCCTTCCACTGCTTACGTATGGTGCAGAGACGTGGACCTTAACTAAAAGAGACACACAAAGGCTGCAGACAACTCAAAAAAGCATAGAGAGGTGCATGCTTGGTGTAACCAGGTGAGATAAGAAGAGGAACTCGTGGATCAGAAAAATAACAAGAGTGGAAGACATCATGATCAGAGTAAATTCCCTGAAATGGCAATGGGCTGGATATATTGCCAGAAGGACAGACCATCGATGAACAACCGAAATTTTAGACTGGATTCCAAGGGACTGGAAAAGACCCAGAAAAAGAACACATGGGAGATGGGTGGATCAAATTCGAAAGTATGCGGGAGTGACATGGAGGAGACGGGCACAAGATAGACCGTTGTGAAAGAAACTTGGGGAAACCTTCGTCCAGCAGTGGATTGATAATGGTTGACAATGATGATGATGATGGTGGTGATGATATATAGGTTACAATGATGAAAGTTAAAAAGCATGAGACGATTCGGGTCCACTATGGACCCATCCTCAGAAGAATGAAACGACAACGAGGGAGGGAAGCAAATAAATATGCAAGTATAATAGGCACGTGACTTAACGCATGTGCAATTGGAACTGCGTCTGAGACACGTTGGACAGATTGGTAATTAGTAGAAGTGACATTTTTATACACGATCGAGTCACATTATTGTGACCATCAGCTAATATCCAGTGCAACCGCCGTGTGCAGCGCGGACAGCAGCTAGAAGGGCTGGGAGTGACTCAATAAGGTGCTGGAAGGTGTTCACAGGTATGTGGCGCCATGCTGACTGCAGTGCATCTGACAGCTGCTGTAGAGTGCGTAGTGGAGGATCCGTAGAGCGAACAACACGAACGAGGTGGTCCCACAGATGCTCAATTGGTTTTAAGTCTGGGGAATTAGGGGTCCATGGAAGTACTTTGAAGTCGTCATCGGGCCCTTCCAACCACATTCGGACATTTCTAGCTGTGTTATACGTCGCATTGTCGTGCTGGAAGATCCCAGAGAATGCCACGAAAACATTCCCCAGACCATAACGCTGCCCCCACCAGCTTGTGTTCTTCCAGCAATGGTTGAAGAGTGTTTGTTCTCCGCCGTTTCTCGCCTTATACGCCAACGTCCATCCGTTCGATGAAGCAGAAAACGTGACTCATCGGAGAAGGTAGTCCATTGCCAATCAGCGAAGGTCCAATTTCGAAACTGCCATGCAAATGTAAGCCTTTTCTGTCGATGCACCTTCGTTAGCATAGGTGCAGTGACCATCCGTCTGCATCGAAGCCCCATACGCAGTAGGGTTCGCTGAACTGTCCTTCTGGACACACACTTCCGGTATCTCCCTGGTTCATTCGGACAGTGAGTTGCTCCACTGTAGCGTGCCAATTGGCCCTCACGCACCTTCGAAACCGACGTTCACCTCTCACATCAATGGCACGTGGTGCTCCGCAGTTTTCACGTCCTTATTCGCAATGGTGCCATTTCTCCAATCACGATAGACTTTAACTACAGCAGCACGCGAACAGTTCACAAACTGCGCCGTTTCAGAAATACTTCCACCCTTGGCCCGAAAACCGATAATCACCCCTCTTTGCAAATATGATAAATCGCTCCTTTTATCCATGATAGCAACGAGTGATATGTTTTCAGATCAAGATCAAGATCATATGTAGAGGATTTTAGGAAGGGAGTGTCTGACCCCAGGTTTTAACCAACCCTTATAGAAATAGGAAGCTAGGAGATTTGGGCTAGAGTGCCCGATAGGAAAGTGACACAGAAGCGAGGTAGAAAGGGGGAGGAAGACGCCCTTATTTATTACCGGGGGCCAGTACCCGGAGTCCGACGGCTTAACATACCCATCCGACGCACGGCGGATATTTAGTGGATCGAGCGTTCGTACCTGCCCTGGGATCGAACCTGAGGTCTTGTCCATGGCAGTCACGAACGTTGCCCACTAGGCAACCCGCGTCCCGGAAGTTTTCAAATCAGATCAGATCATATGTAGAGGATTTTAGGAAGGGAGTGTCTGACCCCAGGTCTTAAACAACGCTTATAGAAATAGAAAGCTAGGAGATTTGAGCTAGAGTGCCCGATAGGAAAGTGACACGGAAGCGAGGTAGAAAGGGGAGGAAGACGCTCTTATTTATTACCGGGGGGCCAGTACCCGGGGTCCGACGGCTTAACCCATCCGACGCACGGCGGATATTTAGTGGATCGTGCGTTCGTACCTTCCTGGGATCGAACCTGAGGTCCTCTCCGTGGCAGTCACGAACGTTGCCCACTAGGCCACCTGCGACCCGGGATGTTTTCAGATTGCCTATGGCACAATTTATATACCCTCCAAGCCAGCTCACGACACGTGCCTTTTTTCATTGGCTACGCGCTGTTGACGTCAAAAGTAGGAGGTGGTCCACAATAATGTAACTCTACTGTTTGTATAATGTACAAGAAGTGAGGTTAGCCCCCCGCATTCCAGTCTTAAATCGGCTAACTAAGATTCTTACGAACATATGCATTGTACAAGGTAGAAGAGTATGTACATAACACAAATTACTGCTTTAATCTTTTACCTTGTATAATGCATATGTTTGTAATAGTCTTATTTAGCCGATTTAAGACTGGAATGTGGCAATTTCGACCTCAACGACTCTCCACGCTCAGGTTGTCCGTTTCACTTTGATGAGGATCGTTTGAACCATCTCATCCACTTGGATCCATGTCAAACCACACACGAATTGACCAATGAGATGGACTGTGATCAGGTCACAGTGGTGCGACACCTGGAACATATGGGAAATGTCCAGAAATTGGGGTCTTGGGAGTCTCATACTCTCACCGAGGACAACAAGAATCAGCATGTCGCCATATGTGGTTCCTTGATCGCCCGTTATCGCGAATCTTCTCAGCAACACAAACCCTTTCTGTCACGTATTGTTACTGGAGATGAAAAGTGGTGCTTGTGCGTGAATTTCAGGCATCGGAGGGAATGCTTAAGCCCAAACAACAAGATACCACATCACGTCCAAAACATGACCTTCATCCTGCGAAGATCATGTGTGTCTGGTGAGGACATGGAAGGCATTATTCACTGGGAAATGCTGCCGAGGAATCGGACCATCAACGCTGCACTCTATTGTGAGCAACTCCGCCGTAGGGAGAAGTTCAGCAGAAACAGCCTCATCAGTGCCATAGTGCCCTTTGCCAACATAACGCATGCCCTCACAGTGCAAACATGACCAAAATGGCCATTCAGGACATGAAATGGGAGATACTTCCACATCCGGCCTACTTCCCCAGATGACGCCAGACAATCACCTGTTCCGATCTCTGTCGAATGCACTCCGTGGCAGAACGCTCAAGAATGATGTTGATCTCCAAAATTTCTTTGATGATTTCTTCGCAGCAAAACCTGCACGTTTTTTCAAGAATGGCATTGCAGACCTATCCAGACGTTGGGACACCATCGTAAACCATGGGGGAGGGGGGGGAAGATACATAGTTGATCGATTCCATTTTCCTTTCTGGTGTAATACATTCCTGTAGTGCAGTGAAATAAACGGCATGAACTTTTGCATAAACCCAATATTTGCCTTGGCAATTCCAACACAGATCTGAACCTCAAACCCATTTTTGATGATTTTGATGATGATATTCAGAAATATATGAATTTTCATCATTTATTTCATTCATAACTTCACTTTTCTTGAGATAGAATAAATTACTAGTATGCACGCATGAGCGGTACTACGCCTGTACGTGGGTAGAGAGCACAATAGAATAGGACAGACAATAGACAACAATTCTTTGACAACACGCATGAACAATAAATAGTT
This sequence comes from Macrothele yani, assembly GCA_039090855.1. NCBI lineage: Eukaryota > Metazoa > Arthropoda > Arachnida > Araneae > Macrothelidae > Macrothele > Macrothele yani. The sequence goes on from CM077019.1 coordinate 8,691,097, forward strand.
CGTGTCAAAAAAACATTCAGTTGCCTGCGGACAGTAGAGATGAATGTGTGTGTTCATTGGATTACGGGTCAATCACTTCAGACGGAAGTGCTGACCTGAAATTCAACGCCATTTTGAAGGTAAAATATAAGGAAGGAAATCAAGGAGACTTCAATAAAAATTCCAGCCAAGTGATCTTTAAACTCATAAAATAATGTATTATTGAATAAATTTCACTGTTCACTGTCCTTTTGCATTTGAAAAATATGTGCAAATTAACTACATATCGACCATTTTTTTCTGAACAGCACACTGTTAAAAATTGGTACTTAGAAATAAGCAAAATGTAATCGTTTTTGAGTACATTCTGAGCTCATAATAGCTCAGGGTGCTTGTGTCTCATTTTTGAAAAAGATACGTACCAAATTTTGAGTACATACAGGGAATCAATTGTGAGTATATCTGGTATTTCAAATATATGTACTCAAAAAATCCATATATTTCAAGTATATGTGATTTACCTTCCTTCAGTTCCTGTGCCCTTACGGGCAGGGCACAGAAACTAAAGGAAGTGAGAGCGAATATGGTGATTCTGCAAGTATAGTTTGTAAGTGAGAGAGAGCACACTAGATGGCGCCACCGTACAAGCACACGTTTTTGCGCGTAGAAGGCAGAGAGAAAGTAGGGGGTGGTTTAGGAACTTTAACCGGGGTATTCCTACCATGGTAACGTCACTTAACGTGCTCGTCCGATGCACGTCGGATATTCAGTGACAGCTAGAAATTCACACTGCCAGGCTAGGTTTGAACCTGGGGGCCCCTCCATCAGTAGTCTGAATCTCTAACCACTAAGCCATCCGCGGCTCTATAGCAAATTTGGAATACGTGTACTCCATACATGCTCATTTATTCATAGAATCAACTGGAAGTATATTATTCGATGGCACATCTGGGATAATAGATGTACTCGTTGTCACATGCTGTGCAAATGGACCGCACAATTTTATGACAAATATAGTGATGAAGCGACAGTATATTATTTATGAAATTGACACTTAATGTAAAAACGTACACAAAGATGCTTTATGCATAATTAAATTACTTGTGATCAGTGACTTTGTTGTACTAATTATTTATGTGTGCTACTTTACACATTTATTAAACGATTTCTCTTGAAATCTATAATATCTAAAATGAAGTAATACAAGATTATATTTACTAGGGGTGTTCAAATGAAAAGGTACGAAACGTCATAAGAGCGTAACCGTTAACATATTTGCCTATGCCGCTATGGGAGAACGTAGCGACACATCTAGGGATGCGATTGGAGTCGCCGGCGTGGATCGGAGCATGCGCGGGCGCCCGCATGCGCAGGAGAGAGCAGAGGCTCTTATAAAGAGCGCCGTCCAAGATCCACTACTTGTTGAATTCCTCCAGCACAGACGAACCATAAATTCCGATGTGTACTGTGTGACACTACGAAGCCTACGCAGGTCCATCAAGAACAAAAGCCCGGGGCTGCTCACGGAGGGTGAGGTTCTGCTCCATGATAACGCGCGTCCACACGTCTCCAGGGTCATACACGCGGAACTGGCCAAGTTCCAGTGGGAGCAGCTTGACCATCCGCCCTACAGCCCGGACATGTCGCCCTGCGATTTCCATGTGTTTGGTCCCCTGAAAAAACATCTGAAAGGGAAGCGCTTCCACTCGGACGACGAACTCAAGGACGCTGTGCAGGACTGGGTCTCGTCACGGCCACAGGAATTCTGGGAACAAGGAATCCTTCGGCTCGTTAATCAATGGGATCGTTGTGCTACGGCCTATGGTGTATACTTTGAATAAAGTCTTCTTTTATACCCACAGTGTCGTTTCGTACCTTTTCATTTGAACAATCCTTGTATATTTATTGACGCAGTTATTTGTAAGTACGTATGGTTACTTATATTTGAGCATGTCATGTACTCGTTTACGGCACGATTGTACGTATCTTCAGGGCGATAATGTGATAAGAAGAAATTCTGATTAATTCCAGACAATGTGTGGAAGAATTATCACACATTTCTCGAAGCATAGAAGAAGGAATTCTCATTAATTCCATATGATGTGTGGAAGGAGCATCGTACACTCTTCTCGAACCTCACGTCCAGGAGATTCATTTATCTTCAGGGCGATAATGTGATAAGAAGAAATTCTGATTAATTCCAGACAATGTGTGGAAGAATTATCACACATTTCTAGAAGCATAGAAGAAGGAATTCTCATTAATTCCATATGATGTGTGGAAGGAGCATCGTACACTCTTCTCGAACCTCACGTCCAGAAGATTCATTTATCGTCAGGGCGATAATGTGATAAGAAGAAATTCTGATTAATTCCAGACAATGTGTGGAAGAATTATCACACATTTCTCGAAGCATAGAAGAAGGAATTCTCATTAATTCCATATGATGTGTGGAAGGAGCATTGTACACTCTTCTCGAACCTCACGTCCAGGAGATTCATTTATCTTCAGGGCGATAATGTGATAAGAAGAAATTCTGATTAATTCCAGACAATGTGTGGAAGAATTATCACACATTTCTCGAAGCATAGAAGAAGGAATTCTCATTAATTCCATATGATGTGTGGAAGGAGCATCGTACACTCTTCTCGAACCTCACGTCCAGGAGATTCATTTATCGTCAGGGCGATAATGTGATAAGAAGAAATTCTGATTAATTCCAGACAATGTGTGGAAGAATTATCACACATTTCTCGAAGCATAGAAGAAGGAATTCTCATTAATTCCATATGATGTGTGGAAGGAGCATCGTACACTCTTCTCGAACCTCACGTCCAGGAGATTCATTTATCGTCAGGGCGATAATGTGATAAGAAGAAATTCTGATTAATTCCAGACAATGTGTGGAAGAATTATCACACATTTCTCGAAGCATAGAAGAAGGAATTCTCATTAATTCCATATGATGTGTTAAAGGAGCATCGTACACTCTTCTCGAACCTCACGTCCAGGAGATTCATTTATCGTCAGGGCGATAATGTGATAAGAAGAAATTCTGATTAATTCCAGACAATGTGTGGAAGAATTATCACACATTTCTCGAAGCATAGAAGAAGGAATTCTCATTAATTCCATATGATGTGTGGAAGGAGCATCGTACACTCTTCTCGAACCTCACGTCCAGGAGATTCATTTATCGTCAGGGCGATAATGTGATAAGAAGAAATTCTGATTAATTCCAGACAATGTGTGGAAGAATTATCACACATTTCTCGAAGCATAGAAGAAGGAATTCTCATTAATTCCATATGATGTGTGGAAGGAGCATCGTACACTCTTCTCGAACCTCACGTCCAGGAGATTCATTTATCGTCAGGGCGATAATGTGATAAGAAGAAATTCTGATTAATTCCAGACAATGTGTGGAAGAATTATCACACATTTCTCGAAGCATAGAAGAAGGAATTCTCATTAATTCCATATGATGTGTGGAAGGAGCATCGTACACTCTTCTCGAACCTCACGTCCAGGAGATTCATTTATCGTCAGGGCGATAATGTGATAAGAAGAAATTCTGATTAATTCCAGACAATGTGTGGAAGAATTATCACACATTTCTCGAAGCATAGAAGAAGGAATTCTCATTAATTCCATATGATGTGTGGAAGGAGCATCGTACACTCTTCTCGAACCTCACGTCCAGAAGATTCATTTATCGTCAGGGCGATAATGTGATAAGAAGAAATTCTGATTAATTCCAGACAATGTGTGGAAGAATTATCACACATTTCTCGAAGCATAGAAGAAGGAATTCTCATTAATTCCATATGATGTGTGGAAGGAGCATCGTACACTCTTCTCGAACCTCACGTCCAGGAGATTCATTTATCGTCAGGGCGATAATGTGATAAGAAGAAATTCTGATTAATTCCAGACAATGTGTGGAAGAATTATCACACATTTCTCGAAGCATAGAAGAAGGAATTCTCATTAATTCCATATGATGTGTGGAAGGAGCATCGTACACTCTTCTCGAACCTCACGTCCAGGAGATTCATTTATCGTCAGGGCGATAATGTGATAAGAAGAAATTCTGATTAATTCCAGACAATGTGTGGAAGAATTATCACACATTTCTCGAAGCATAGAAGAAGGAATTCTCATTAATTCCATATGATGTGTGGAAGGAGCATCGTACACTCTTCTCGAACCTCACGTCCAGGAGATTCATTTATCGTCAGGGCGATAATGTGATAAGAAGAAATTCTGATTAATTCCAGACAATGTGTGGAAGAATTATCACACATTTCTCGAAGCATAGAAGAAGGAATTCTCATTAATTCCATATGATGTGTGGAAGGAGCATCGTACACTCTTCTCGAACCTCACGTCCAGGAGATTCATTTATCGTCAGGGCGATAATGTGATAAGAAGAAATTCTGATTAATTCCAGACAATGTGTGGAAGAATTATCACACATTTCTCGAAGCATAGAAGAAGGAATTCTCATTAATTCCATATGATGTGTGGAAGGAGCATCGTACACTCTTCTCGAACCTCACGTCCAGGAGATTCATTTATCGTCAGGGCGATAATGTGATAAGAAGAAATTCTGATTAATTCCAGACAATGTGTGGAAGAATTATCACACATTTCTCGAAGCATAGAAGAAGGAATTCTCATTAATTCCATATGATGTGTGGAAGGAGCATCGTACACTCTTCTCGAACCTCACGTCCAGGAGATTCATTTATCGTCAGGGCGATAATGTGATAAGAAGAAATTCTGATTAATTCCAGACAATGTGTGGAAGAATTATCACACATTTCTCGAAGCATAGAAGAAGGAATTCTCATTAATTCCATATGATGTGTGGAAGGAGCATCGTACACTCTTCTCGAACCTCACGTCCAGGAGATTCATTTATCGTCAGGGCGATAATGTGATAAGAAGAAATTCTGATTAATTCCAGACAATGTGTGGAAGAATTATCACACATTTCTAGAAGCATAGAAGAAGGAATTCTCATTAATTCCATATGATGTGTGGAAGGAGCATCGTACACTCTTCTCGAACCTCACGTCCAGGAGATTCATTTATCGTCAGGGCGATAATGTGATAAGAAGAAATTCTGATTAATTCCAGACAATGTGTGGAAGAATTATCACACATTTCTCGAAGCATAGAAGAAGGAATTCTCATTAATTCCATATGATGTGTGGAAGGAGCATCGTACACTCTTCTCGAACCTCACGTCCAGGAGATTCATTTATCGTCAGGGCGATAATGTGATAAGAAGAAATTCTGATTAATTCCAGACAATGTGTGGAAGAATTATCACACATTTCTCGAAGCATAGAAGAAGGAATTCTCATTAATTCCATATGATGTGTGGAAGGAGCATCGTACACTCTTCTCGAACCTCACGTCCAGGAGATTCATTTATCGTCAGGGCGATAATGTGATAAGAAGAAATTCTGATTAATTCCAGACAATGTGTGGAAGAATTATCACACATTTCTCGAAGCATAGAAGAAGGAATTCTCATTAATTCCATATGATGTGTGGAAGGAGCATCGTACACTCTTCTCGAACCTCACGTCCAGAAGATTCATTTATCGTCAGGGCGATAATGTGATAAGAAGAAATTCTGATTAATTCCAGACAATGTGTGGAAGAATTATCACACATTTCTAGAAGCATAGAAGAAGGAATTCTCATTAATTCCATATGATGTGTGGAAGGAGCATCGTACACTCTTCTCGAACCTCACGTCCAGGAGATTCATTTATCGTCAGGGCGATAATGTGATAAGAAGAAATTCTGATTAATTCCAGACAATGTGTGGAAGAATTATCACACATTTCTCGAAGCATAGAAGAAGGAATTCTCATTAATTCCATATGATGTGTGGAAGGAGCATCGTACACTCTTCTCGAACCTCACGTCCAGGAGATTCATTTATCGTCAGGGCGATAATGTGATAAGAAGAAATTCTGATTAATTCCAGACAATGTGTGGAAGAATTATCACACATTTCTCGAAGCATAGAAGAAGGAATTCTCATTAATTCCATATGATGTGTGGAAGGAGCATCGTACACTCTTCTCGAACCTCACGTCCAGGAGATTCATTTATCGTCAGGGCGATAATGTGATAAGAAGAAATTCTGATTAATTCCAGACAATGTGTGGAAGAATTATCACACATTTCTCGAAGCATAGAAGAAGGAATTCTCATTAATTCCATATGATGTGTGGAAGGAGCATCGTACACTCTTCTCGAACCTCACGTCCAGGAGATTCATTTATCGTCAGGGCGATAATGTGATAAGAAGAAATTCTGATTAATTCCAGACAATGTGTGGAAGAATTATCACACATTTCTCGAAGCATAGAAGAAGGAATTCTCATTAATTCCATATGATGTGTGGAAGGAGCATCGTACACTCTTCTCGAACCTCACGTCCAGGAGATTCATTTATCGTCAGGGCGATAATGTGATAAGAAGAAATTCTGATTAATTCCAGACAATGTGTGGAAGAATTATCACACATTTCTCGAAGCATAGAAGAAGGAATTCTCATTAATTCCATATGATGTGTGGAAGGAGCATCGTACACTCTTCTCGAACCTCACGTCCAGGAGATTCATTTATCGTCAGGGCGATAATGTGATAAGAAGAAATTCTGATTAATTCCAGACAATGTGTGGAAGAATTATCACACATTTCTAGAAGCATAGAAGAAGGAATTCTCATTAATTCCATATGATGTGTGGAAGGAGCATCGTACACTCTTCTCGAACCTCACGTCCAGGAGATTCATTTATCGTCAGGGCGATAATGTGATAAGAAGAAATTCTGATTAATTCCAGACAATGTGTGGAAGAATTATCACACATTTCTCGAAGCATAGAAGAAGGAATTCTCATTAATTCCATATGATGTGTGGAAGGAGCATCGTACACTCTTCTCGAACCTCACGTCCAGGAGATTCATTTATCGTCAGGGCGATAATGTGATAAGAAGAAATTCTGATTAATTCCAGACAATGTGTGGAAGAATTATCACACATTTCTAGAAGCATAGAAGAAGGAATTCTCATTAATTCCATATGATGTGTGGAAGGAGCATCGTACACTCTTCTCGAACCTCACGTCCAGGAGATTCATTTATCGTCAGGGCGATAATGTGATAAGAAGAAATTCTGATTAATTCCAGACAATGTGTGGAAGAATTATCACACATTTCTCGAAGCATAGAAGAAGGAATTCTCATTAATTCCATATGATGTGTGGAAGGAGCATCGTACACTCTTCTCGAACCTCACGTCCAGAAGATTCATTTATCGTCAGGGCGATAATGTGATAAGAAGAAATTCTGATTAATTCCAGACAATGTGTGGAAGAATTATCACACATTTCTAGAAGCATAGAAGAAGGAATTCTCATTAATTCCATATGATGTGTGGAAGGAGCATCGTACACTCTTCTCGAACCTCACGTCCAGAAGATTCATTTATCGTCAGGGCGATAATGTGATAAGAAGAAATTCTGATTAATTCCAGACAATGTGTGGAAGAATTATCACACATTTCTCGAAGCATAGAAGAAGGAATTCTCATTAATTCCATATGATGTGTGGAAGGAGCATCGTACACTCTTCTCGAACCTCACGTCCAGAAGATTCATTTATCGTCAGGGCGATAATGTGATAAGAAGAAATTCTGATTAATTCCAGACAATGTGTGGAAGAATTATCACACATTTCTCGAAGCATAGAAGAAGGAATTCTCATTAATTCCATATGATGTGTGGAAGGAGCATCGTACACTCTTCTCGAACCTCACGTCCAGAAGATTCATTTATCGTCAGGGCGATAATGTGATAAGAAGAAATTCTGATTAATTCCAGACAATGTGTGGAAGAATTATCACACATTTCTCGAAGCATAGAAGAAGGAATTCTCATTAATTCCATATGATGTGTGGAAGGAGCATCGTACACTCTTCTCGAACCTCACGTCCAGAAGATTCATTTATCGTCAGGGCGATAATGTGATAAGAAGAAATTCTGATTAATTCCAGACAATGTGTGGAAGAATTATCACACATTTCTCGAAGCATAGAAGAAGGAATTCTCATTAATTCCATATGATGTGTGGAAGGAGCATCGTACACTCTTCTCGAACCTCACGTCCAGAAGATTCATTTATCGTCAGGGCGATAATGTGATAAGAAGAAATTCTGATTAATTCCAGACAATGTGTGGAAGAATTATCACACATTTCTCGAAGCATAGAAGAAGGAATTCTCATTAATTCCATATGATGTGTGGAAGGAGCATCGTACACTCTTCTCGAACCTCACGTCCAGAAGATTCATTTATCGTCAGGGCGATAATGTGATAAGAAGAAATTCTGATTAATTCCAGACAATGTGTGGAAGAATTATCACACATTTCTAGAAGCATAGAAGAAGGAATTCTCATTAATTCCATATGATGTGTGGAAGGAGCATCGTACACTCTTCTCGAACCTCACGTCCAGAAGATTCATTTATCGTCAGGGCGATAATGTGATAAGAAGAAATTCTGATTAATTCCAGACAATGTGTGGAAGAATTATCACACATTTCTCGAAGCATAGAAGAAGGAATTCTCATTAATTCCATATGATGTGTGGAAGGAGCATCGTACACTCTTCTCGAACCTCACGTCCAGAAGATTCATTTATCGTCAGGGCGATAATGTGATAAGAAGAAATTCTGATTAATTCCAGACAATGTGTGGAAGAATTATCACACATTTCTAGAAGCATAGAAGAAGGAATTCTCATTAATTCCATATGATGTGTGGAAGGAGCATCGTACACTCTTCTCGAACCTCACGTCCAGAAGATTCATTTATCGTCAGGGCGATAATGTGATAAGAAGAAATTCTGATTAATTCCAGACAATGTGTGGAAGAATTATCACACATTTCTCGAAGCATAGAAGAAGGAATTCTCATTAATTCCATATGATGTGTGGAAGGAGCATCGTACACTCTTCTCGAACCTCACGTCCAGGAGATTCATTTATCGTCAGGGCGATAATGTGATAAGAAGAAATTCTGATTAATTCCAGACAATGTGTGGAAGAATTATCACACATTTCTAGAAGCATAGAAGAAGGAATTCTCATTAATTCCATATGATGTGTGGAAGGAGCATCGTACACTCTTCTCGAACCTCACGTCCAGGAGATTCATTTATCGTCAGGGCGATAATGTGATAAGAAGAAATTCTGATTAATTCCAGACAATGTGTGGAAGAATTATCACACATTTCTCGAAGCATAGAAGAAGGAATTCTCATTAATTCCATATGATGTGTGGAAGGAGCATCGTACACTCTTCTCGAACCTCACGTCCAGGAGATTCATTTATCGTCAGGGCGATAATGTGATAAGAAGAAATTCTGATTAATTCCAGACAATGTGTGGAAGAATTATCACACATTTCTCGAAGCATAGAAGAAGGAATTCTCATTAATTCCATATGATGTGTGGAAGGAGCATCGTACACTCTTCTCGAACCTCACGTCCAGAAGATTCATTTATCGTCAGGGCGATAATGTGATAAGAAGAAATTCTGATTAATTCCAGACAATGTGTGGAAGAATTATCACACATTTCTCGAAGCATAGAAGAAGGAATTCTCATTAATTCCATATGATGTGTGGAAGGAGCATCGGAACCTCACGTCCAGGAGATTCATTTATCGTCAGGGCGATAATCGATTCCAGACAATCATTTCTCGAAGCATAGAAGAAGGAATTCTCATTAATTCCATATGATGTGTGGAAGGAGCATCGTACACTCTTCTCGAACCTCACGTCCAGAAGATTCATTTATCGTCAGGGCGATAATGTGATAAGAAGAAATTCTGATTAATTCCAGACAATGTGTGGAAGAATTATCACACATTTCTCGAAGCATAGAAGAAGGAATTCTCATTAATTCCATATGATGTGTGGAAGGAGCATCGTACACTCTTCTCGAACCTCACGTCCAGGAGATTCATTTATCGTCAGGGCGATAATGTGATAAGAAGAAATTCTGATTAATTCCAGACAATGTGTGGAAGAATTATCACACATTTCTCGAAGCATAGAAGAAGGAATTCTCATTAATTCCATATGATGTGTGGAAGGAGCATCGTACACTCTTCTCGAACCTCACGTCCAGGAAGATTCATTTATCGTCAGGGCGATAATGTGATAAGAAGAAATTCTGATTAATTCCAGACAATGTGTGGAAGAATTATCACACATTTCTAGAAGCATAGAAGAAGGAATTCTCATTAATTCCATATGATGTGTGGAAGGAGCATCGTACACTCTTCTCGAACCTCACGTCCAGAAGATTCATTTATCGTCAGGGCGATAATGTGATAAGAAGAAATTCTGATTAATTCCAGACAATGTGTGGAAGAATTATCACACATTTCTCGAAGCATAGAAGAAGGAATTCTCATTAATTCCATATGATGTGTGGAAGGAGCATCGTACACTCTTCTCGAACCTCACGTCCAGGAGATTCATTTATCGTCAGGGCGATAATGTGATAAGAAGAAATTCTGATTAATTCCAGACAATGTGTGGAAGAATTATCACACATTTCTCGAAGCATAGAAGAAGGAATTCTCATTAATTCCATATGATGTGTGGAAGGAGCATCGTACACTCTTCTCGAACCTCACGTCCAGGAGATTCATTTATCGTCAGGGCGATAATGTGATAAGAAGAAATTCTGATTAATTCCAGACAATGTGTGGAAGAATTATCACACATTTCTCGAAGCATAGAAGAAGGAATTCTCATTAATTCCATATGATGTGTGGAAGGAGCATCGTACACTCTTCTCGAACCTCACGTCCAGGAGATTCATTTATCGTCAGGGCGATAATGTGATAAGAAGAAATTCTGATTAATTCCAGACAATGTGTGGAAGAATTATCACACATTTCTCGAAGCATAGAAGAAGGAATTCTCATTAATTCCATATGATGTGTGGAAGGAGCATCGTACACTCTTCTCGAACCTCACGTCCAGAAGATTCATTTATCGTCAGGGCGATAATGTGATAAGAAGAAATTCTGATTAATTCCAGACAATGTGTGGAAGAATTATCACACATTTCTCGAAGCATAGAAGAAGGAATTCTCATTAATTCCATATGATGTGTGGAAGGAGCATCGTACACTCTTCTCGAACCTCACGTCCAGGAGATTCATTTATCGTCAGGGCGATAATGTGATAAGAAGAAATTCTGATTAATTCCAGACAATGTGTGGAAGAATTATCACACATTTCTCGAAGCATAGAAGAAGGAATTCTCATTAATTCCATATGATGTGTGGAAGGAGCATCGTACACTCTTCTCGAACCTCACGTCCAGGAGATTCATTTATCGTCAGGGCGATAATGTGATAAGAAGAAATTCTGATTAATTCCAGACAATGTGTGGAAGAATTATCACACATTTCTCGAAGCATAGAAGAAGGAATTCTCATTAATTCCATATGATGTGTGGAAGGAGCATCGTACACTCTTCTCGAACCTCACGTCCAGAAGATTCATTTATCGTCAGGGCGATAATGTGATAAGAAGAAATTCTGATTAATTCCAGACAATGTGTGGAAGAATTATCACACATTTCTCGAAGCATAGAAGAAGGAATTCTCATTAATTCCATATGATGTGTGGAAGGAGCATCGTACACTCTTCTCGAACCTCACGTCCAGGAAGATTCATTTATCGTCAGGGCGATAATGTGATAAGAAGAAATTCTGATTAATTCCAGACAATGTGTGGAAGAATTATCACACATTTCTCGAAGCATAGAAGAAGGAATTCTCATTAATTCCATATGATGTGTGGAAGGAGCATCGTACACTCTTCTCGAACCTCACGTCCAGGAGATTCATTTATCGTCAGGGCGATAATGTGATAAGAAGAAATTCTGATTAATTCCAGACAATGTGTGGAAGAATTATCACACATTTCTCGAAGCATAGAAGAAGGAATTCTCATTAATTCCATATGATGTGTGGAAGGAGCATCGTACACTCTTCTCGAACCTCACGTCCAGAAGATTCATTTATCGTCAGGGCGATAATGTGATAAGAAGAAATTCTGATTAATTCCAGACAATGTGTGGAAGAATTATCACACATTTCTCGAAGCATAGAAGAAGGAATTCTCATTAATTCCATATGATGTGTGGAAGGAGCATCGTACACTCTTCTCGAACCTCACGTCCAGAAGATTCATTTATCGTCAGGGCGATAATGTGATAAGAAGAAATTCTGATTAATTCCAGACAATGTGTGGAAGAATTATCACACATTTCTAGAAGCATAGAAGAAGGAATTCTCATTAATTCCATATGATGTGTGGAAGGAGCATCGTACACTCTTCTCGAACCTCACGTCCAGAAGATTCATTTATCGTCAGGGCGATAATGTGATAAGAAGAAATTCTGATTAATTCCAGACAATGTGTGGAAGAATTATCACACATTTCTCGAAGCATAGAAGAAGGAATTCTCATTAATTCCATATGATGTGTGGAAGGAGCATCGTACACTCTTCTCGAACCTCACGTCCAGGAGATTCATTTATCGTCAGGGCGATAATGTGATAAGAAGAAATTCTGATTAATTCCAGACAATGTGTGGAAGAATTATCACACATTTCTCGAAGCATAGAAGAAGGAATTCTCATTAATTCCATATGATGTGTGGAAGGAGCATCGTACACTCTTCTCGAACCTCACGTCCAGGAGATTCATTTATCGTCAGGGCGATAATGTGATAAGAAGAAATTCTGATTAATTCCAGACAATGTGTGGAAGAATTATCACACATTTCTCGAAGCATAGAAGAAGGAATTCTCATTAATTCCATATGATGTGTGGAAGGAGCATCGTACACTCTTCTCGAACCTCACGTCCAGGAGATTCATTTATCGTCAGGGCGATAATGTGATAAGAAGAAATTCTGATTAATTCCAGACAATGTGTGGAAGAATTATCACACATTTCTCGAAGCATAGAAGAAGGAATTCTCATTAATTCCATATGATGTGTGGAAGGAGCATCGTACACTCTTCTCGAACCTCACGTCCAGGAGATTCATTTATCGTCAGGGCGATAATGTGATAAGAAGAAATTCTGATTAATTCCAGACAATGTGTGGAAGAATTATCACACATTTCTCGAAGCATAGAAGAAGGAATTCTCATTAATTCCATATGATGTGTGGAAGGAGCATCGTACACTCTTCTCGAACCTCACGTCCAGGAGATTCATTTATCGTCAGGGCGATAATGTGATAAGAAGAAATTCTGATTAATTCCAGACAATGTGTGGAAGAATTATCACACATTTCTCGAAGCATAGAAGAAGGAATTCTCATTAATTCCATATGATGTGTGGAAGGAGCATCGTACACTCTTCTCGAACCTCACGTCCAGGAGATTCATTTATCGTCAGGGCGATAATGTGATAAGAAGAAATTCTGATTAATTCCAGACAATGTGTGGAAGAATTATCACACATTTCTCGAAGCATAGAAGAAGGAATTCTCATTAATTCCATATGATGTGTGGAAGGAGCATCGTACACTCTTCTCGAACCTCACGTCCAGGAGATTCATTTATCGTCAGGGCGATAATGTGATAAGAAGAAATTCTGATTAATTCCAGACAATGTGTGGAAGAATTATCACACATTTCTCGAAGCATAGAAGAAGGAATTCTCATTAATTCCATATGATGTGTGGAAGGAGCATCGTACACTCTTCTCGAACCTCACGTCCAGGAGATTCATTTATCGTCAGGGCGATAATGTGATAAGAAGAAATTCTGATTAATTCCAGACAATGTGTGGAAGAATTATCACACATTTCTCGAAGCATAGAAGAAGGAATTCTCATTAATTCCATATGATGTGTGGAAGGAGCATCGTACACTCTTCTCGAACCTCACGTCCAGGAGATTCATTTATCGTCAGGGCGATAATGTGATAAGAAGAAATTCTGATTAATTCCAGACAATGTGTGGAAGAATTATCACACATTTCTCGAAGCATAGAAGAAGGAATTCTCATTAATTCCATATGATGTGTGGAAGGAGCATCGTACACTCTTCTCGAACCTCACGTCCAGGAGATTCATTTATCGTCAGGGCGATAATGTGATAAGAAGAAATTCTGATTAATTCCAGACAATGTGTGGAAGAATTATCACACATTTCTCGAAGCATAGAAGAAGGAATTCTCATTAATTCCATATGATGTGTGGAAGGAGCATCGTACACTCTTCTCGAACCTCACGTCCAGGAGATTCATTTATCGTCAGGGCGATAATGTGATAAGAAGAAATTCTGATTAATTCCAGACAATGTGTGGAAGAATTATCACACATTTCTCGAAGCATAGAAGAAGGAATTCTCATTAATTCCATATGATGTGTGGAAGGAGCATCGTACACTCTTCTCGAACCTCACGTCCAGGAGATTCATTTATCGTCAGGGCGATAATGTGATAAGAAGAAATTCTGATTAATTCCAGACAATGTGTGGAAGAATTATCACACATTTCTCGAAGCATAGAAGAAGGAATTCTCATTAATTCCATATGATGTGTGGAAGGAGCATCGTACACTCTTCTCGAACCTCACGTCCAGGAGATTCATTTATCGTCAGGGCGATAATGTGATAAGAAGAAATTCTGATTAATTCCAGACAATGTGTGGAAGAATTATCACACATTTCTCGAAGCATAGAAGAAGGAATTCTCATTAATTCCATATGATGTGTGGAAGGAGCATCGTACACTCTTCTCGAACCTCACGTCCAGGAGATTCATTTATCGTCAGGGCGATAATGTGATAAGAAGAAATTCTGATTAATTCCAGACAATGTGTGGAAGAATTATCACACATTTCTCGAAGCATAGAAGAAGGAATTCTCATTAATTCCATATGATGTGTGGAAGGAGCATCGTACACTCTTCTCGAACCTCACGTCCAGGAGATTCATTTATCGTCAGGGCGATAATGTGATAAGAAGAAATTCTGATTAATTCCAGACAATGTGTGGAAGAATTATCACACATTTCTCGAAGCATAGAAGAAGGAATTCTCATTAATTCCATATGATGTGTGGAAGGAGCATCGTACACTCTTCTCGAACCTCACGTCCAGGAGATTCATTTATCGTCAGGGCGATAATGTGATAAGAAGAAATTCTGATTAATTCCAGACAATGTGTGGAAGAATTATCACACATTTCTCGAAGCATAGAAGAAGGAATTCTCATTAATTCCATATGATGTGTGGAAGGAGCATCGTACACTCTTCTCGAACCTCACGTCCAGGAGATTCATTTATCTTCAGGGCGATAATGTGATAAGAAGAAATTCTGATTAATTCCAGACAATGTGTGGAAGAATTATCACACATTTCTCGAAGCATAGAAGAAGGAATTCTCATTAATTCCATATGATGTGTGGAAGGAGCATCGTACACTCTTCTCGAACCTCACGTCCAGGAGATTCATTTATCGTCAGGGCGATAATGTGATAAGAAGAAATTCTGATTAATTCCAGACAATGTGTGGAAGAATTATCACACATTTCTCGAAGCATAGAAGAAGGAATTCTCATTAATTCCATATGATGTGTGGAAGGAGCATCGTACACTCTTCTCGAACCTCACGTCCAGGAGATTCATTTATCGTCAGGGCGATAATGTGATAAGAAGAAATTCTGATTAATTCCAGACAATGTGTGGAAGAATTATCACACATTTCTCGAAGCATAGAAGAAGGAATTCTCATTAATTCCATATGATGTGTGGAAGGAGCATCGTACACTCTTCTCGAACCTCACGTCCAGAAGATTCATTTATCGTCAGGGCGATAATGTGATAAGAAGAAATTCTGATTAATTCCAGACAATGTGTGGAAGAATTATCACACATTTCTCGAAGCATAGAAGAAGGAATTCTCATTAATTCCACATGATGTGTGGAAGGAGCATCGTACACTCTTCTCGAACCTCACGTCCAGGAGATTCATTTATCGTCAGGGCGATAATGTGATAAGAAGAAATTCTGATTAATTCCAGACAATGTGTGGAAGAATTATCACACATTTCTAGAAGCATAGAAGAAGGAATTCTCATTAATTCCATATGATGTGTGGAAGGAGCATCGTACACTCTTCTCGAACCTCACGTCCAGAAGATTCATTTATCGTCAGGGCGATAATGTGATAAGAAGAAATTCTGATTAATTCCAGACAATGTGTGGAAGAATTATCACACATTTCTCGAAGCATAGAAGAAGGAATTCTCATTAATTCCATATGATGTGTGGAAGGAGCATCGTACACTCTTCTCGAACCTCACGTCCAGGAGATTCATTTATCGTCAGGGCGATAATGTGAAATTTAAGCCCGATTTCTGGAGGTGGTGAGATTTGAAACCACATCTCCCAGCTCCGAAGCTGGTTATTTTCCTGGCTGAACTGCACTGTCCTTGGTGAATTGCGCTGCAACTAAAAAAGACATACAATGGCTGCAGACAACTGAAAGCAGCATGGAGAGATTTATGCTTGGTGTAACCAGGAAAGATAATATGCGGAACTCGTGGATAAGGAAAATGATAAGACTGACAGATATCATGATCAGATGAAAATCTCTGAAATGGCAATGGGCTGGATATGTTGCCAGAAAAACAGACCGCCGATGGGCAATTGAAATTTTCGACTGGATCCCAAGGGACAGAAAAAGGCCCAAAATAGAAGACCACATTGGAGATGGGTGGATGAAAATTCTAAAACATGCCACAGCAACATGGATGAGAGAATGGCTTAAGATAGACAGTTGTGGAGGAAACTTGATAGGGGATTAATAATGGATGACAATGATGTATCGTAACTCTTCACGGATTATTAACGATATGGCATCGACACCATTTCTTTCAGCTCCCTGGAAACAACTTAGCGCCCGGGTGAGGCGCAATGGTCTAAACGCTGGCTTTTCATTATTCGTTCGAGATGGTCACGGGTTCGAACCCCAGTTGGGCTGAGATCGTGTTTTTCTCTTACGGCTCTGGTTCTCTCCCTTCCCTGCAACCAGTGGCCCTAAATGATCATATGATCATATGTAGATGATTTTAGGAAGGGAGTGTCTGACCCCCAGGTCTTAAACAACCCTTAGAAATAGGAAACTAGGAGATTTGGGCTAGAGCGCCCGATTGAAAAGTGACACGGAAGCGAAGTGAGAATGGGGAGGAAGACGCCCTTATTTATTACCGGGGGCCAGTACCCGGGGTCCGACGGCTTAACGTGCCCATCCGACGCACGGCGGATATTTAGTGGATCGAGCGCTTGTACCGGCCTGGAATCGAACCTGAGGCCCTTTCCGTGGCAGCCACGAACGTTGCCCACTAGGCCACCCGCGGCCCGTTGGCCCTAAAGTAGGGACGGAAGACTACTTATAGCCCATCGAGTAGATCACGGTGGTAGTGAACTCTCATCCTCCAAAACCTGTGACCGTTGATTATATCACAACGATTTAAATATTTGTCCTCTATTTTGTTCTGATGAAGCACGAATTGCAAAAATATAGGAGTCCTGAAAATAAAATGAAACTGTGAAATAGCGTTATTCATTTGGCCCATGTCATCTTCCTTGTTTTTTCTTTGAAGGTTTTCTTTACGTTTTGCTACGTACGCTGAAAAGCAAGATGAGAACAAAAAAATTAGGATCCCCGAAAATATTCTGGCTAGACGAATTCAATGGGTACCTGTTATTCTTAATGTTAAGCGTGATTAAGTATTAAATGATGCTTAAACAAAGACGTCTTACCACAATGGTTTCACTAAAGGAAAATAGACAACTACTTAGCTGATTGTAGTAACGCATGACTGCGCTCTTGTTGCTAAACAGCGATAATTGGTTGATATTATCTACGTCGACTTTCGAAAGCCATTCGATAATGTCCAGCATAAAAAATTCATAGCACGAAACATGCTGGGTTACGGAATTTCCGGTGGATGCCCCGAAGGTTGGTGCTCTGAACTAATAAAATTGCTCTCTTAGAGCTCTGACTTCCTCACCGAGAAGTTCTTCGCCGTTAAAGATGGTTATTACTTGGCTGCGACATTTACTTCTGCGTTCAGAGGCCTCTAATAGTTGAGTGTTGTTGCGCAAGGACGCGTAGAAGACAAGAATCATGGTAATATTCGTCTTAACACTTACCAACAACGTTTCAGAAATCATCAAAGAGGATTGCTTCCGTGAAGAGCCAAAGTTCCGGATACAAGTGAGTTAGAACACTATTTTGTCATTTTCTTTAATAAGTTCGAAATGTTTAAACCGAATGATCCATTCCATGGGAAAAAAGAAAAAACCAATGCGATTCCATGAGAAACAACCTTCCCAAACTTTTTCAGACCGCACCGTCCTTTGCATGTCACATTTTCTGTGCGAAGCCCCTGTAAACAAAATAAAAAAAAAATGCCCAAATTCGAGTTTGTGGTATTTTTTAACAGAAAATAGCCATTTACATTACTAGCTTGTATTATTTTTAATGTAAAAATACAAAATTAGAATAAAATTGCAGAACTGAATAAGAAGAAATTGATGAGATAGGCATATGTGCACAATGGTAACACTCTTCATTTGGCAATTACACTTTTGCAGTTATTTTAGAAACTACTTCACAGATATATTTGCGTCTTAATGTAATGGGGGAGCTTATTTCTCATCACACAAAACATTAAATCTGGGGACAATGTTCGATACAGCTACGTGGATCTCCTTCTCGACGTTAACTTTGCTTCTATAGTAATCAGAAACGTCCCCCACAGGAAATTTCCCCTACATTCGAAAAAGTTCCCCACAGGAAATTTCCCCTACATTCGAAAAAGTTCCCCACAGGAAAAATCCCCCACCTTATTCAGTCAGGGACCGTGCACAAATTGCATTTTACATAAAATATCGAATGTGGGGGAGGTTTCCGGTGTCATAATTTCCATTTTCAGGCTGTTTAAAACAAGATGCAGCCGCACAACGTACTCAAATATGTGGGGGAAATTTTCGGGATCGGCATTTCAAACTTTTATCGCAGTTTATAGTAAAACTCTGTCTTGCAAATAGCTGGATGAGGTGGGGGAAATTTACAAGGTCGGCATTTTGACTTTCCGGATGGTGCTGGAGAAATTTCCGGTGTCATCACTTCTGTTTTCATGCGCTTTAAAACAAGATGCAGCCGTACAAGTAGCACAAATATGTGGGGAAATTTTCAGGGTCGATATTTCAAACTTTTATTGCAGTTTATAGTAAAAAACTGTCTTGCAAGTAGCTGGATGAGGTG
Organism: Macrothele yani; assembly: GCA_039090855.1. NCBI lineage: Eukaryota > Metazoa > Arthropoda > Arachnida > Araneae > Macrothelidae > Macrothele > Macrothele yani. Next base: position 8,710,497 of record CM077019.1, read on the forward strand.
GGGGAATTTCCGGTTTAGTATTTCGACTGGTACCGCGGGTTTTAGTGAAAAACGATCTTACAGTTAGCAGGCTGACAGGTTGGTGGAAAATTCCAATGTTGGCAATTCCGTATTCACTGCAATCTACAGATGCTTTACAAGCAGTAGAAAAATACGGGGTAAATTTTCGGGGTCAGCATTTCGACTTTTACGGCAGTTTTTAGTATAAACTACTGTAAAAGTATGTAGGTGGCATTAAAAATAAGGAAATACCGACCTCGGAAATTTCCCCCACATATTTGTGCTAGTTGTACGGCTGCATCTTGTTTTAAACAGCGTGAAAATGGAAATGGTGACCCCGGAAATTTCCCCGACATTCGATATTTTGTGTAAAACGCAACTTGTGCACGGTCTCTGACTGAAAATGAAAAAGGTGGGGGACTTTTCTTATGGGGGACTTTTCTGAATGTGGCGGAAATTTCCTGGGGGGGGGGGGGGACTCTTCCTTCCATATGCTTCTATTTCTGGATTTTATTACCGCCAGATAATTGATTTTACTTTAAATTCTGCCTCGCAAGGATTAGGGTGTGGCAAAAGGGAGAATTACAAAACTGTGGCAGAGTTCCGGAAGAGAATGTCAGTTTCAGTGTGGAATCTGAAGAAATATCCATTAACTGTTCCTGCTCTGCAGTAGTGAAGGTTGATGGTGGACCTGCTGTAAACGTGTCTGTAATAGATATCAGTTCGGGCCCAGCCCGGGCTCCGACGGGCTCATAATTCATTAACTACCAAAAAACCCGGGCTCGGAATTACACGTCTTGAATTTCATTACTGTAATTAATTCAACACGTGTAATTCCGAGCCCGTGGTTGAATTACACGTGTTGAATTTCATTGTGGATTTGTTACCATGGTGGAAGGATTTTCAATTTCCTAAGCTAGCTGCCATTGCAAGACAAATTTTGCTTAGCAAGACTTACATTATGCATTGTCCAAAGCTATGGCCCAAGCAAGGATTATTTTAAGGAGGTCTGGTATCGAAAAACTGGGAAAAAATCACATTCCCATTTTTTGTATTATATTAAAAAACAAGAATCTTATCTTTAAAATGATGTATTAATTTCCAAAATTGTGCAGTTAGAAATATTGTTTGTTTGTTTTTTAATTACCTCACTCCCGCGATTTTTGGGGTGACGTTGGTTTTTAGTGCAGCAGGTCGAGTTTTAGAGAAAAGAACATCAAGTTGAAGCGCTGAGGCATTAGATGCAATTCTCTCTCTCTCTCTTTTTTCATGATGAACTTGATCTGGAAACTGCACACACACACATGATAATATTGTGATTATTATACAATTAAGCGCAAAGCATCGTTAATGTTACAAAATGCAGAATAATCTGGTCTGGAATGCTTTTACGTTCTTTTTTTTTTTTTTTAATTTTGGAAATTTCCCTACATGCTTTTTTTTTTTATATTCTACTACATCACTCTAAACTACCTTTACTAATTAGCATATATGTAAATTGTATTGCAAAGATTAATTTTCTAGGGTCAAAATTTCAAACACTTGCAACTGTCTGTACGGCGTTGTATGTTTCATAATGCAATTTATTCAAAATAAAAGTAAATTTAGAAATCAAAAAGAAATAACGAATGGAATTTTTTGTTTCTAAACGATTTTCTTTTCTTCAGCTTTTACCAAAATTACTGATTCCCCTGATACGGTCGAAGGGCACGTTGATTATTTATTTATTTATTTTCAAGTCCACATTTTAGAACATTTGACTTTATGCGTAGTATTTCTAAAAACATATTAATAATGTGAAGTGGATTAACTGAACTAAACTTTTTAAACTAATCCTTGCTTGGGCCATATCTTTGGCCAGTGTATAATGCATAAATGCAAGCCTTGATAAGCAAAATTTTCCAAGAATCCGGGCCCGAGCTCAGCAAACACATGTAATCAAAGAAAGCGGACCGGGCCCGGGCTCTAGGCCTTTGGATCCGGGCGGGCCTGGGCTCCTAAAATTGAGCCCGAACTCATCCCTAGTCTGTAACCCACTGGTGTTCATCTGTTTGTGGAAGAAAATATTTGTCAAATTGAACGTTGACTTGAGATAGATGATACTTATAGTCGTGACGCCCCGGAACAAGACCTGCGACGCCCTGGGGTGTCGCGGTGCACAGAATGGGAACATCTGCCTTAGGATCTTGATTGGAGATTTTTTTTCTTTTTCATTTCGGTGTAGTCTCTAATAAATCGCCAGACGTAAATTTGAGACCATGGTAAGGGACAAAACTTGAGAAAACACAAATTTGTCGTCGGTGACGTCAATTGAAAACGCGCCTCATCACTCCGAAGTCAGTTGTTCTACCGACTAAACTACACCGACGGAATGTACCGCTGCATATTTGTCGTCTTGGCACGTGCTTCACCTCTGTAGTATGTCACATTATCTACCTCTTGCTTTCTTTCTCTTTTTTTCTTTTTTTATTTATTTATTTTTTTTCAGGGAAGAAAGGATTTTTGTTAATTCCATACGATGTGTGGAACAAACAAAAGAACCGAACCGCCAGTAGATTCATTTTACAGAATAGGGCGCCAAAAATCTAATCAAAAAGATTTCCAAAAATATTGGGGTAGTTAGTAGTACCAGCTAAATTTAACATCAAAAGCATTGATTTTACTTCATTACACACTAATTCAAACCCATATTAATTACTGTATTTTAACATGGAAACAAACTACTTAACATAATATTAATAAACTACAAGTGTTGAAAAAATTGATATGCAGTCATTTACTAGTGTACGATCGTTTTTGCTGTCTTAAGCACGAAAAACAAGACGTAACCAATTTCAACACAAAGTAACCAAGCCAAACTATCGCAAGCTCTGAATCACCTTTACTTACGAAAACAAAACTTTTTTAAAGGGTTAAAAATGATTAAAACCAACGAGCGAGATCTTTCGGATCCGTCTCTATAGACCCATCTTCAAGAACAACGAGAACTCACACGGGGCATGTTGGCTTACACACCTATATACATAGGCGAGATACAACGCATGAGCCATACTAAAAGGTTAAGTATGCTTTACACAGAAAGTAACAATAAAAATGAAAATATGTACAAATGCATAAAAACGAATGTAGACAGTAAGTAGTCAAAACATCTCTGCAGTGGAAGAGGGATTCTCCAGCAGGATCCTGCAAGGAGCAAGTATGGTTTGCTGGGTTTCTTCATTACAGCACCGTTCGGCAAAATCAGAAATATACACTGGCGTGCAAAAATTAAGGACGCAACGGTTTTTCGAATGTAACGTCGTGCAGAAGTGCTCCACATCGACTCAAATCATACCATAAGATACCCAAGATGTAAGAATATAGGACAAGTGAGCAAAACCGTCCAAACAAGGAATCCAAAGGATACAAAAGCACTTTATTGAAAAGGTAGCTTCGAGCACAACCGGACAGAAGACAGAAACGTCCATGTGACAGGCGGCTGCCAAGAAAAATCCAGTCTTTAGTAGGGATATGATCACCCCTGACTGCGTTGCAGGATTTACAACGTCTGTCCATGCTGAGGACGAGGTTTTCAAGGTGCTGTTGAGGCATCGCGGCCCATTCTTCTTGTAGCGCCAATCGCAGCTGTGGAATCCTTGCTGGCGGCTGGTGACGTGTTGCGAAGCGTCTTCCGAGAAAGTCCCACACGTGTACGATTAGATTTATGTCCGGGGGCCTTGCGGGCCAATCCATGCGTTAAATATCTTCAGTCTCCAACAGTTCTGCGACATCCACTGTACGATGAGGTGTAGCGTTGTCGTCCATGAAGAGGAACTCAGGACCCACAGCACCTCTAAACAGACGCACCTGAGGCAGGAGAACCTTGGTACAATAGCGGACACCAGTGACTGAACCTCCTTGGAAGATGTGGAGGTCAGTACGCCTACCAAGCATGATACCGCCCCAAACGAGAACTCCGCCGCCTCCAAACCGGTCCCTTTCGATGATGTCGGAGGTGTGATTGCGTGTTCCCTGTTCTCTCCAGATGTGTATACGTCCAGAATCGCTCGTCAGACTAAATCGGCTCTCATCCGTAAAGAGAACTCCACCCCATTGCTGATGTGTCCAGTTCTTGTGTTTCTGGCACCACAGAAACCGCCGTCTCCGATGAGCAGGCGTTAATGGCACACACCTTACTGGTCGTCGTGCAAATAGACCACCTTTGTGCAGCCTCCTGGCCACGGTAAAATGCGATAACGGACGTCCAGTTGTCTGTTGCATGTGCCTTGCGATTTCTCCCGCTATCTGCCGTCTGTCTCTTCTCGCCTGTAGGACAATATACCGGTCGCCCGCCGCCGTGGTTGCTCGTAGATGACCACTGCTATACTCTTGGACTGCTGTTTCTGTCGTTTGAAATGCTCTCCAAGCTCGTGAAACGATGCTGTGAGCGATCCCGAACTCCTCGGCCACACTAGTCACACTTCGACCTTCTTCCAACTTCCCAATGACACGACCTCGGATAAAGTCACCCAGATGTCGTCTACTGGATTGCACGTTGGCCATATCACACGGTGGCAGCAACTCGACGTCGTTCAAACCGATGTACACCGTGCAATAGCTTTCACCGAATTGCTGAGCGTACACCTCCCGTGTGCTTTATACCCATCCGACACTCCTCCCCCCCCTACGTCATACTGCATATATGTGCATGCCCTACCGTACTGGACCCTAGTCTATCTCCTGAGTGGTCTTTCGGTCCGTTCTGCCTGCTAGTTCCGCTGTTGTGCTAATTTCTTCTCTTCGTCCTTAATTTTTGCACACCAGTCTATTTAACTATAATGGCTGTTTTAAGGTTCCAAAGACGGATTCATAGACATCATACAGTCACCTGTACAATAATTTAAGTACCCAGACACAATATACAGTAAAAAGCGCAGAAAGTGGGAGAGAGCGAAAGGAATACCCGCTGCCACAAAAACAAAAATTTAATGCCCTATGCTTCCCACTATATGCGATCTCGCTACGAAACTTCAAAATCAGTTCTTTGACAGACGATTGAAATTTAAGAGTAAATCAAACCTCAAGTATGATTTGTCATGCAATACGAAGGAAGAGTGTCCTCAGCAGGAAAAGTGTCCCTTCCTTCTGAGGGGCAATGACGAAAACCAAATCCACATTTTAGAACTTTCAACTCACCATAAACTTAGGAAAATTTGGTGTTGCCGTGAAACATATTCTGAAGCTTGATTTGTCATCAAGAAAACACGAAAAACTGAAATTAAACCCACAAAAAGTTGCATAATTCCAAACTTTTAACTGCAGCGCCATCAAAATACGCAGTGCGATCAAAAAGTTCCGAGAGTAGGTACGTAGCGCGCCAACAGATGGCAGCACGCGGATGCGCAAGCAGCGGTCGAGGGCAGTGACCTTCATGAGTCATTGAGCAGAGTGGCGTTGATCTGCGAACATCGGGAGCTGTGCTACACGATAATTGGTGACCACGTGCAGAACAAAGCTGCGATTTCGGTGTGGACTGCAAACTAGAGCAGCGAGCGAACATCAAATTCTGCGTCAAACTCGGCAAATAGGGAACGTAGACGCATGAAATGTTGAGGCAGGCTTAATGCAAAGAAGCAGTGAGTTGTGCGAGGTGTTTTGATATACACTCACGCTTCAAGACGGGCAGAACGGCACTGGAAGACGACGAGAAGTCAGGGCGACCTTCCACGAGCAAAACCCTCGAAAATGTGGACAAAATTAGGAAACTGGTGCAGAAGGGGCGTCGGAGAACCATTCAAGACATTGCTACCATCGTCAAAGTGTCATACGGAACAATGCTAGAAATTCTGAGGTCGGTTTTGAACATACACCGCATTGCTGCAAAGTTTGTGTCAAAGATTCTGAACCCCGAACAGAAGGCGTTCCGTGTCGAACTCTGTCAAGATCTTCGTCAGCAGGTGGTGAATGAACCAACGTTCCTGTCGTAGGTCATCACTGGGGACGAGACTTGGGTATACGGTTACGACCTAGAGACCAAGCAACAGTCGTCGAAGTGGAAGAGCCCGGCATCTCCAATACCGAAGAAGGTCCGGAGCCCAACCAAAAGCATGCTCATCACATGTCTAGGGTCCAGTGGCGATGTTCTCGCGCCCATGCTAATCTTTGCACCCTGTGATGTGCGGTCAGCAGCGGTACCCTCGTGGGACGATGGCTTCTGTACCTCATAGCGAGGAGATGGTTCTGGATGGTGTGGCTGCTTACACGGTTTTGTCCACCAGCGTTAAATTGCCGAGTGATTTCTTGCACTGTGGCCCGTCTATCCGCTGCTACAATGCGAGCTAGCCGACGATGACCCCGCTCATCCACACGCTGTTGTCCACGGAAGTTGGCCCTTGTAGGGATGGTTTTACCGGATTCGATGTACTCACGGTGCACCCGTGACACAGTGGCTCGTGAAAATCCCAGTGTCTGCACGACTTCCGAGATGGAGTCGCCCATTCGTCGGGCCCCGGCAATTTGCCCACGATCAGATGCGCTTAGATTCTTCGTCTTACCCATACTGCGTCCGACTCTTACTGATTCCCGTCGCATCACTCCTTATATTGTCGGATAGCTGCATACGTCATGTCGTTTCCGTTTACAGGGCCGCCCACAGCGCCACATTTGCATAACGCCAGCTGTCTCTAATTCAATTGCTCTTCAGTGTATATGTTACCGGCAATGTAGGAAAACCAGGCATTCTATAGAATGCCTGGCGTTTTTAGGCAAAGTATGAAATTTTTAATATTTCACCTATTTCCTAGGCATTCTATACAATGCCTAAACAGAAACAGGCAAAGTATAAAATACTCTCGCTAATGATGGTTCTAATATGACGTGGCAAGGCACGTGACTTTCAACGCTCGTGTAAGACGGAGAATTCGTCATTTGTATTTCAGTCTTTAGGAAACCAGTGATGCACAATTGCACATGCATGCAGAAAGTGTCGTCGAAAAATTCATAGATTCTGTGGCCGTGCCTGTAAAGATGATGGATATGAGGAAATAGATATTTTGTGCACCCTTTGCTTTAAAAATAAGAATGCTGTCGAAGGTAAAATTTATTCTAAATTCAATCTAGATATACAGGCCAAAAAAATGAAAATGAATTCTGACTAAAAGTTTCCTCCTGCTTCTTTAGGAGTTACTGTGCGAGTTCCTATTCCTAACGTCCACAAGGGACGAGGTGATTCGCGCAATTTGTTGGGAGTTGTTATGAGTGTGACAGAAGACGGTTTTTACCGAATTGGAACTTCTGAAGGAATTTTAAAACAACTATATGCGAGATCACAAATCACTTTATGCCCAAAGAATTTACTGACAATTGAGGACATTCCTCATGAAGAAATACCTCTCCAGTCAGCTGCCATTGCTCAGCCTACAGGAAGCTGCCAAGGATTTGTCAAGTGTATAAGACAAAGTGTCAAAACATGAAATGCTTTTGTGTAAAAAAAGGAATGAGGTGCAATTCAAAATATCATACAAGCCTTCCTTGTTGCAACAAGTAGGTAAGAAAGTTCTGTATTTTATTTCATATTTTCTGTTTTCATTCTTTTTCATATACGTCTTTTCAATAAAAGCCTTTTCATGAAACTCTTTTAATACTTTGCCTAAATAGCATTAGTCATTCTATAGAATGCGTAGGCATTATATACAATGCCTATGTAAAGTATATATCATCATCATCATCATTGTCAGCCATTATCAATCCACTGCAGGACGAAGGTCTGCCCAAGTTTCCTCCACAACAGTGTGTCTTGAGCCAGTCTCCTCCATGTCACTCTTGCATACTTTCGAATTTCATCCACCCATCTCCCATGTGGTCTTCTTCTGGGTATTTTCCCGCCCCTTCGAATCCAATCTAAAATTTCGGCTGTCCATCGATGGTCTGTCCTTCTGGCAGTATGCCCAGCCTATTGCCATTTCAGGGATTTTACTCTGATCATGATGTCTTCCAGTCTTGTCATTTTTCTGATCCACGAGTTCCTCTTCTTATCTCTCCTGGTTACACCAAGCATGCTTCCTTGAGTTGTCTGCAGCCTTTGTATGTCTCTTTTAGTTAAGGTCCATGTCTCTGCACCATACGTAAGCACTGGAAGGATGCATTGATCAAACACTTTTCTTTTAAGACATAATGGCATATTGCTCTTGAAAATTATGCTGTCTCTTCCAAAAGCTCTCCAGGCAAGTTTGTACGCCGATTAATTTCTTCATCAATGTGACCCTCACTTGATATCTGTTGTCCAAGATAAACGTACGTGTCTGTTATCTCCAGCTTTTCTCCATCAATCGATAAAACTTCATTTCTTGTAAAAGCATTGAACATCACTTTTGTCTTCTGAAAGTTCATTTTTAATCCAACTTCTTTACTCTTGTCAGCAAGTTCCTGGATCATACTCTGCAGCTCTGATGGGGTAGTTGCAAAAATGACTACATCATCAGCAAAACGAAGGTGGGTTAGATAATTTCCATTAATCTTTATCCCTTTGTTTTCCCAGTTCAGTGATTGAAAGATATTTTCCAATGTGGCATTAAAGAGCTTGAAAATTTCATACTTTGCCAAAAAACGCCAAGCATTCTATACATTGCCTAGGCATTCTATAGCATGCCTGGTTTTCATACATTTGCCCGTAACATATGCAAATTTATGCCAAACATTACTGATATGACTGTACACAAGTGATTTAATTTTCAGAATAATTCAACAATTTTTACCTGCAAAATTTAGTGTCTTGTGAAGCCTCCGCGAGATGCAATAAGAGCTTCTACACGGCGTGACATTGAATCGAAAAGACGTTGGATTGTGTCCTGGATAATTGCTTGTGTCCTGTTGCTCAGTCCTGGAAACACATAAATCTGGCCAATTTATGTGAATTTTCATTCAGGACTGACAACAGTCCAACGCATTTTCTATAAAAGAAAATGAGAAAATGTGTGATCATAATTTTTTTAGGTGGTCTCTCACTTTTCTTGGCATTGTGCAGGTGGTGGATATATATATCCATATATATGTCCTCTTAAGAAAAAAAAAAGGTTGAGAAAAAGTCAGAAATCTTGTCTCGGAAATTTCTCTTTCAAAATTAATCTATCTTTCTGGTGAGTGTGCTCTGTGTGTGTGTGTGTACTTTAGGTAACTGTAGTTCTTTTTTTTATGCTGTCAGTAGGTCGGAGTGAGGATATTGTATTTTAGGTGAATCGTTGTAACGTCATTTCATAAATTTGTTTTCCTCTTTTATTTTTCTGGGAGAAGAAGAGAAAAAAAAAGAGAAATATATAGATATATAGGTATATGTGTGTGTATAGTAATTATGGTGTTGATCGACCATCTACTTGTATTTATGTAACCACCATTATAAAGAAAATTCTGTGTCGATTACAAATATAATTAGGAAATAAGTATTTGTTGTATGGAACAGTCTGTCCCGCGTAGAATTATGGATATATATGTATAAAGGTGCCATATAAATGTACATGATAACTTTGAGATTTATTTTTTTTTCTTTTATTCCTCCCCCGTCTTCTGTCTTGAAGTGAAGCTACCACGTAGAGATGGTTAACCAGAAAGGTTCCTTGCTTCCCCCCCCCCCCTCTTTCTTACGGGATGGTGTGAAAGAAAAGCTCAGCTTGCTTCCGGCCCCAGTAACAGGGAAAAGCTTTACGCGTACTCGGGTTTACCAAGTGTTGCTGGTACGCAGAGGGGGTGGTTTGCAGCATCTCTCTCTTTATTTATGGGATGACCAGAAGTTGGTCAAGCATTTCCGGCCAGCAGTGCACCTGCGTTCCCAGGAGAAGAGAAAGTCGTTGAAGGCAGAGTGGTATCAGATTACGCATTTTGGAATGCGTTCACTCTTTTGCAAATGGTGATAAATTTCGCATCTGGAATCGCCCTTTCCATGTTATGTCATAAGACGCAAGCGTTAGTCAGCTGGATGGGGGCAATCTTATTGGAGGAAAGTAGCGTCGGTGCAGAGGGCGCTGGCGTACTCTCTCATCCTTCAGAGAAGACGTGTGAGTTGAAATTTTTTTTTTGACACTCTTCGATTACTTTTTTTGGCTGCTAAGACCGAGTCCTCTCCGGAAGATGAAGAAAATTTCGTGGTCCCCGAGATATCCCAAATTCTCGGGAAGTCCTTTATAGCCTGCCCGGTAAATGAAAGATGAACGACGGCAAAAAGGAAACCGAAAACTAAGAGCAGCATAGGATTAACAAAAAAGGGATTTGCTCCCTGTCTCCATGTGCGGGTTTGTAACCGGAGCGTCGGCTCTTGGAAGAGCCTGCTTACCTCAGCGACCGGGCAAGTTCGCTAATCAACCCGTCACATCGACTCATCATTAAAAAAAACAACAACAAAGGGTTATCATCCTGGGATGAGTGCTAAGGGCTGCTCGGAAGGAGAATTGCTGCTGTACTACCAGTCCCATGGTAGATGTAATTAGAACATCAACAGAAAAAAAAAAAAAAAAAATTCACATGGCAGTCCTAAGGACTAAAATTCCTGGACTTCTGCTAGTGCCACTCCTGTACCCTGGAGGTACCCATTTCTTCAGAGACTAGAGGTGAAACAAAACGTGGAGAGGTATGCTGTATTCCGGAAGCGGTAAGCAGAAATTTTTAAATCATCCTCGTCACACCGAACGTCTAACCTACTAGCCGCCATGTTGGTCCTTCAGAAGTTGACTCTTTTCTCACTACGAGACTTTCTTTTTTTTTCTCTTTTCACCTTTCTATTTGAAAACAACAAACCAACAACTAAACTAAATACAAAAGAAAAAAATCTACTCTGTTCTGGGAGTTACTCCCCAAGGTAATATTTCTGTCAGTTTAGAAAATGTGGTGACGTAAAAAAAAAAAAAAAAAAAAAAAAAACTAGATTTTAGAATCTTGGCCAACACCTCCCATGTAAGAGTAAAATTGCCTGAAAATATATATATATATTGAATAACGCTAGAAAGTATACAACATTTTTTTCTCAAAGTTGTCCTTAAGGAATCGAAAAAAAAAAAAATTGCTGTGTAGAAATATAAACAAAAATGTAAAATTTATGCAACCTTCCTGTGTGTTTGTGGCAAGCAAAGCAGAAATTCAAATTACAAAAAGAAAGGGAATTTAAAATCACTGATTAAATTGTTTACAAATAAATGCAGACCGACTGGTCTTTTACAAAATTGATTTCTTGAGTTTGTCATGTGTTGTGTGATTAATATATGTTAGTCAATAGCATGTATCCACATTAGCTTAGACTAGTGGGTGGATCGGATTTGGGGCTCTGCCCATTTATTTTGCACGTCACAGACAGCAAAAGTCCTTGAATAACACAAATTGTTTTTTTGTTGTTGTTGTTGTTTGTTTTTTCGGCCATAAAAGTGGAATAACTGTCATGTACTGCAACAACTAATTTCCTATTATTGTCATCAGTTGTGGGAATAAATTGGGTCTTCATATAGAAATACCCGTAAGTTTTGCTTGTCTACTTTAATATCCATACTCTGAGGGAAAGGGTGGAATTTTAAATTTAAATTTGCATATGCCAACTTCATTTTAATTTAGTATCCTCCCACCCCCACAACACTTGCTAGGCAGCATGTATGCGAGTCCACAGATCACTGACCATCACAGGCGCAGTCGTTTATCTGCTTCGATTTGCATAAAGACGCGCTGGTTATTATATTTTGGCTCTTCGGTGTATATTCTACCATTATATCGTACAAATTGATGGTACTGTTTGGACCTTGCTCATTAATCATATGTCATTACCCAACGTATCTACGAGCTGACATTTAAGTACAGTTTTTCGTAATACGGAGGACATCCGACTATGCCTCTGAGGCAGGAAATATAAGAGCCGAAGTTCACAGACGTGCATTAACCTTAGCAGGGAACCCTTATAAGCCCGTTACTTAAAATTAAGTTAATCTTGTAGCTCTGTTCAAGTGCTTGTGGTCTGTGACCTTGCCTAAAAAACCGTTCGCCTCTAACAGCCGGAGATAAGCGGTGTAAAAGGAACAAGATTTCAAGGTTACTGAACCTGCAATTGAATTAATTTCTGCCACCTGGCACGAAGCAGAAATTTCACTCTCGACTGAAGCTCTTGAATGCGCGAGCTTCTTTGCTTTGTATGCGAATCGTCGCTTGAAAGTACAATGCGAACAGGTTCTGTTAATTCCAGAACGAACTCCCCAAGGTCGGTCATCAACTAAAGACCAGCAGGAACTTCTCAATTCTCACTTTTAGACTTGTTTCCTCATTCTCACTACTAAGCTACAGAACAGTAGCAGATTCAGAAATTCTTGATGGGGGTGTGGGAGTATTTTGACAACTTTATTTGCATGCCCTGTTCCGGGGCCCCCTCCTCCTCCTCTCTATGTTTACGGGCCTGGCCACAGGATTAAGAACTTGCTTGTGACGTCACGCTAAGCGACGGGCACCGTCCATAGGTAACTGAAGACATTGTGAAAATATTGATCATTTGCTTCAAATTATTTAAATTCCTTTTGACTAATGATTATGAGCAGTTACTCCATGTACAAAATGTAACATTTGTGTTAAAAAAATTAGCGGCAAAGAAGTTTTTTTTTTTAATGTGGCAAACGGAAAATGTTCAAAATGTAATCAAACCAAATTTTAACTAGGACTAAAGTGCGCTTCTGTATTTTTAAAGATATCTTTAAATAACTAATCGCCATGTTGAAAAATCACTTCTTATACACTATCTACCAACAAGTAATTGGACACCCCTGCAATCGACAATATCTGCGGTCCTGATACACGTCACGGTCGCCGCCGTTAAATATCGTGTGGAAAACAACAACGCAACAAGTCGCATGCAAGATGCCACGCAGTTCGGAGTTCTCTGATTTTAAGAAAGGTGTAATTGTCGAGTATCACAGAAATGGACGATCCATACGGGACATATCCAGCGAGTTGAAGTACCCAAAATCGACAGTGGCCTACGTGATTGGCAAGTGGAAGATGAGACGTGACTGTCGGAATGTGCCCCGACCCGGCAGATGCACAAAACTGGGAGTTAGAGACCGACGGTTGCTGGCCAGAGAAATTCGGAAGAACCACACCAAATCGATGGGCCACATCCGCGAGGAGTTTCAACAGGCATCCGGGAGTGTTCTTTCGATGAATACCATCCGTAAGGAAGCCCATCTGTTCGGTTATCATGGACGTGCTGCCTCCCACAAGCCTTTGAACACCAATTCCAATAGCGCTGCTCGGCTAACGTGGTGCAAAGAACGTCGACATTGGACCGTTGAACAGTGGAAACAGGTTCTCTGGAGCGACGAATCAAGGTTCACCCTATACCGTTTGGATGGCAGGGTCTGGGTTTGGTGTCTGGCTGGAGAACGCCTCCTGCAGGAATGTATTGTGCCAACTGTGAAGTTCGGCGGCGGTGGAATTATGCTATGGGGTTGTTTCTCCTGGTATGGCACGGGACCCTTGGTCGCAATTCCTGGTAGACTCAACGTCGAGACCTACTGCACCATTTTGGATGACCATGCGCTTCCTACGTTGTGGCAGTTTTACGGGGTGGACCCATGTTACTTTCAGGATGACAATACCATCTGTCATGTTGCGAGGTCCACCATGGCTTGGTATGGTGACAATGGGGTTAATCGAATGGACCGACCTGAGCAGACCCCGGACCTTAACCCTATGGAGCATCTCTGGGCCGAATTGGAGCGTCGACTTAAGGGGTGCCCCCACCGTCCGAAATCGGTGAAGGAACTGACCTGTCTTCTCCAAGCCGAGTGGGAGAAAATACCGCTAGCCGTCGTACAACGCCTGGTTGAGAGTATGCCCCGGAGGGTCGCAGCTGTAATCGCCGCTCGTGGAGGCTCCACCAACTATTGAAGGTGAATAAACTTCGTTTTCCTTTGCTATCACAGGTGTCCAATTACTTGTTGGTAGATAGTGTATAACAAGTCAGAGAAAAGAAAATGTGCTATGTTTGTAGTAGCTACTTAATGAATCTGTTCTTCCTGTGTGCCTTACTAACAATGGGAATATAAATCTCAAAATTTTGGCAAAGACAGTTGATAATCATCATTACAGGAGAACTAAATCCTAACCCCAGTTTAACTACCCTAAATCCCATGCAAATAAATATATTTCAAATTTCGTTTTTATATATTTTCAATCTTCATTTCATGTGGGGGAAAAATTACAAGTATGCATGTTCTAACACATGTTCGTAACCGGGGGGGGTGAAATCAGTACAAGGTAAGTTTATTTTTCATCTATTTATTTCTGTGTATACATTTTCAGTAACAATTTAGTCTACTTGGCAGCCTCAAAACTGTTTTATTTATATCTGTATGCCCTGCAACATTTTGCAGATAAATAGTAAGATTATATCTCTAGTTCCTTCAATTTCAAAATACACTAGGGAGGGGAGAGGCTAAGTTGTTAAACCCACACAAAAATATAGACAGTAGTAGCATTATTTCTTCCTTTTTTTTTTTTTTTTTTTTTTGCGACTTTCTTTTCCAAATACGTTCTCAATAATAATTTAGTATATAGTTGACCTTCCCGAATTTTTATTGATTTCTGTATGTACTGCAACATTGACCTGGTGCATCATCATAATTTTTCTTCTTTGTGAATTACTTTTTCATATTCGCAGAATATTAATTTTGGAACAGTTCGCCTCTTTCAAATTTATTTTTTTTTTTTGGATGATAGCAATGTCACTTGATCAGAAAAAGTTAGGATCCAAAAACACAATTTTGGATGCTGTTTTATTAATTTTCCGCCAGTTCTTCTTTTATAGACGCAAATTGCAATGTAACAGTACGTCAACGTACCAACAAATTGCGTTTCAGTTATTTTCTGCGTCTGTTTAAAACTGCATTAACACAATTTTTTGGTAGAGCCGTTTATACTCGTACAGAACAGAAACAGCGAGAAAGCGTAATTCATGAAACGTAAAACAAACGCAATTTTCTTTCTTTCATTGCTTTTTTTTTTTTTTTCAAATTTCGGTAGAACTGCTGAGTTACACATTAATTTGCAGAAAACTAAAATATGGACTTTATTAAGCTGTTCCTTCAATCATTAAGTACGATTGAATGTCCAGAAACGTATAGTGCTGTAACCTTCTCGGTGCACGACTCCGTCGCGTAGCGTGACGTCACAAAAATGACGGCCAATCCCGTAAAGAGAGGAGAGGTGAGTCCCGGGAGTCCCGCTTGTCCCCAGGGGAAGAGGCGCACTGATAGCCCCCGGAACCCTTGCGGTGCGCGGGGGGGGGGGGGCTCCCTGGTTAAAAGGGCCTCTAGCTTGAGCAAAAAGATTTTGGGGGTCCGCGGGTAGCCTAGTGGGCAACGTTCGTGACTGCCACGGGAAGGACCTCAGATTCGATCCCAAGCAGGTACGAATGCTCGTTCCACTAAATATCCGCCGTGCGTCGGATGGGCACGTTAAGCCGTCAGACCTCGGGTACTGGCCCCCGGTAATAAATAAGGGCGTCTTCCTCCCCCTTTCTACTTCGCTTCCATGTCACTTTCTATCGGGAACTCTAGCCCAAATCTCCTGGTTTCCAATTTCTAAGGGTTGTTTAAAACCTGGGGTCAGACACTCCCTTCCTAAAATCCTCTACATATGATCTGATCTGATCAAAAAGATTTTACAAATTTTTTTTGCGGAAATTTTGTATGAAACGGGTTAAAGAAATAGCCAAGAATTGAAAAACTTTTAAAAGAAAAGCATTTTTTTTTCTTAGTTAATACGGGGCCCGGGCCCCAGAGCCCATTTCTAAAGTATTTTTTTCCTAATTATTATTTTATGGTGTCCGAATATTTTTCAAGCTATACCGTCACCAGGTTTAGGAAGTTACGCGTAAAAAAAATAATTTCTACATGACGCGTAAAAATGCGTAATTTATGTAATAAATGTAATAAATTCAAAACTTGCTTTAAATACAATAAAAAAAGTGTTGTTTCGAAAGTGTTTTTTAAATAAAATTTTGTAAATATATACAACATTTGATTTATATGTACTACTACTACAATACACATTAAAACATGTTTTTTTATTTCTTTTTAATTCAATTTTACTTCAGTTTTTTAAAAAAACTTGACCTTGAGACTCCGATCATAATTTTGACATAATACTACCACTGTTTATTTGCAACGACATATCACTGATGTGCGGAGTGGAGAATATGAAAAATTATCCACCGCAAAAAAAAAAAAAAGATTGAAGAGTTGCAACCGATCAGGTTGTCAGGAATTACTGGAATGGTGGGTGGGTAGGGTTGCTGAGGAAACATAAATATGGATTGTGGTTAGTGGAGGAGCCAAGGTGGGGGGGCGGAGATTTTATTGCACTGGGGCCCGAGCTCGCTCTCCACGGCCCTGTGTTTGCACATAGCTATGCATCCCCCGAATATAAGGAACTGAAAGGTGTTCTTCACGAGAACGAAAAATCAGAGATCTGTGTCATTTTTTTTATAACAGTCAAAACATTTTTTTTTACTATTTGCAAAACATTATGGAATTGTGTTAAGTGTGTTTTTTATATTCCAGATTAAATAATTTAAGTAGTTTTACTTTTTTCGTGCTATAGTTCTTAATCGTTACTTAGTTATTTGCTTAATTATGTTGTGACATTTCGTATAAATCGGAAAAGTCATTAGACACTCTCACACCGCAGTTGCATGTTTTGCGTGCGCAGTCGTGAGGAATTTCAAAAAGGAGGTCTTAGTTCTTCAAAATAATAAATTTTGCATGATATGCTTAATACTATGACGTAAGTATTTTGTAGTCATTTGTATCAGAAACCAGAGCAATCATTTTAATTATAATGCACACATTTGTGTTTCACGCAAAAAAGTGAAATAATTTTGATTTCACGAAAAATACTCGTAGGTCCCAAAGATTTTGATTTATTAAAACACCCGTAAAGCGTAGTTAATAATATAGAAGTTAAAATTTTGAGTAACTGAAAGCTAATGAATTTTCGCAAAATCCCCTCGAAAGCATTTTTTGCGGGGGGGGGGGGAGGTCCTCGAGCTTTTCCGGTACGCCACTGCCCAGGGGTGTAGTGATAGTCCCCGCAACCACTGCATCGCCGGGGGTGGGGATGGGGGGCTTACGGCTAAGAGGGCCTTTAGCTTCAGCGGAAAGACTTTACAAATATTTTTATATAATGGTTAAACAAATAGCAAATACTTTTTAACGGCTGATTTGAATGTAGTATGTGATATGCTTGCACCGCAGGACGCACATGAGATAAAGGCAGATAGCAGCGAGAGCATACATCCGCGTAGCTCAGTTGGGAGAACGACTTGTTCCGGAATGAGAGGACAGGGATTTAATGCCCGGCGTGGACAAAAATAAAGGAGAATTTACTTCGTTATATTGGCTCCCGAACTTCAAGAATCACCTAGCTGTTAAAGTTCTCGCAATGGTGTGATGTTCTTTCCACACCGCGAGACAGGGAAAAGAAGAGAATCCCTTCTTCAGCGCTTCGAAAAATAAATGTGCGTGATGTTACTTTTCACACACCAAAATGACTGGGATTTCTCTAATGTACATTCTTCAGCGGATGACTGCCTACAGCGATACATGGTCCCGACTGACAACGTGGACCCGGCCCTCCACCGGGGGGGGGGCGAGATGTGGCGTGTCTGCACAGCAGGACGCACGTGAGATAGAGGCAGTTCCGCGAGATGCAATAAGAGCTTCTAGATGGCGTGACATTGAATCGAAAAGGCGTTGGATTGTGTCCTGGATAATTTTTTGCCAGGCGGCATGTGTGCGAGTCCACAGATCACTGACCATCACACACGCCGTCGTTTATCTGCTTCGATTTGCAAAAAGACGCGCTGGTTATAATATTTTGGCTCTACGGTGTATATTCTACCATTATATCGTACAAATTGATGGTACTGTTTGGACCTTGCTTATTAATCATATGTCATTACCCAACGTAATGGCGTAGCTCAGTTGGGAGAGCGACTTATTCCGGAATGAGGGTAGCCGGGTTCGATGCCCGGCGTGGACAAAAATGACGGAGAAATTTGCTTCGTTTTAAGTACTAAAAAGAAAATCAATTTTTTGCAGTAAGTAAGTAAACTATTAAGAGAAACCATTTCCTCTGTTTTAGTTTAAAAAAACAGGAAAGCAAAAAGAAATATCAGTTCAATGAATGAAAATTTTGTGTCAATGAGAATAAGGTGTTATACATTACAGTTGTTTGCACATCCTTCAGAATCTGATGAACAAAAAGGTGTTTCTCGCGGGGACGAATAACCAGAGACGTGTGTCATTTTTATATAGCAAAGTCAAGAGATAAATTTTACTCTATTCAAAACCTTTTGGCATTATGCTACTTTAAGTGGGTTTTTATATTCATGAATAAATAACTTAAGTACATTATAAATATCGCCAAATTACGCGTCTTCAAAGGAACAAAAGGAAAGTACAGAATGATTCATAAAGAAGTATACAGTTTCAACGCACTATAAAACAAGAAAAATGTAAGATATTTTATGTTACCTGTAACAGAATCGTAGGGGAATGTTTAAAGTTTTTTTAGAGACAGTCACAGATGTTTTATGTGTGCACCCTTAGTCACACGATACACATCGAGCCGGTAATCCATTTCCGCCCAAACGTGAGGTAAGATATCTTAATTTTGAGAAAGAAGCTGAAAATATACGGAATCATTTTCAGCTCCTTTCTCAAAATTCTCCAGACAGTGGGCTGTGAAATCTGCATTTCACGACTCACCCTCCGTGTTGATTTTTCCGGGCTTCGTTGAATGGCGGTGCAAACACTATCGACGACTTCTTCCGATACACGCGGTCGTCCAGGACTCTTACGTTTGCACAAACAGCCCGTAGTTTCAAATTTTTTATGCCAATCGTAGATAGATTTTCTAGTTGGAGGTTCTTTTTCCGAATCGTGATCGAAAATGCCGTTGCACAACAGTTACAGATTCCGTTTTGCTCAATTCAAGAACACAAAACCCCTTCTCCACTGCAGACGCCGCCATTTTGACACGTGACATGCGCGCTATTGCCTATACGTCACTTCCCTCAGTAGCGGGACACAAACTTTATGAGTACATCTATACCTAACGGTTCGCAGTTGTGGTCCGTGTCTTCAACTGTTATTGTTTTACAGCATCTGGAAACTGTATACTTCTTTATGAATCACCCTGTACATGTCAAATTTTCGAGTAGCACTCCTCTCAGTTGGAGACGGGTCAAAATTTTTTGGCCCGGACCCGGGCATCATATAATTGGACCCGACCCGGATCTAACCAGGAGAAATCTGATTTGAACTATAAATTAGAAAATATCATCATCATCATTGTCAATCATTATCAATCCACTGCTGGATGAAGGTCTCCCGAAGTTTCTTCCACAACGGACTGTCTTGGGCCAGTCTCCTTCATCCACCCATCTCCCACGTGGTCTTCTTCTGGGTCTTTTCCTGTCCCTTGGAATCCAGTCTAAAATTCGAATATATCATCATCATTATTGTCAATCATTATCAATCCACTGCTGGATGAAGGTCTCTCTAAATTTCTTCCACAACGGACTGTCTTGGGCCAGTCTCCTCCATCCACCCATCTCCCACGTGGTCTTCTGTTCATTTCCTGTCCCTTGGAATCCAGCGTAAAATTCGAATATATCATCATTGTCAATCATTATCAATCCACTGCTGAGTGAAGGACTCCCCAAGTTTGTTCAACAACGGACTATCTTGGGCCAGTCTTTTTCATCCACCCATCTCCCACGTGATCTTCTTCTGGGTCTTTTCCTGTCCCTTGGAATCCAGTCTAAAATTCGAATATATCATCATCATCATTGTCAATCATTGTCAATTCACTGCTGGATGAAGGACTCCCCAAATTTCTTCCACAACGGAATGTCTTGGGCCAGTCTCCTCCATCCACCCATCTCCCACGTGGTCTTCTGTTCATTTCCTGTCCCTTGGAATCCAGTCTAAAATTCGAATATATCATCATCATCATTATCAGTCCTTATCAATCCAATGCTGGGTGAAGGTCTCCCCAAGTTTTTTCAACAACGGACTATCTTGGGCCAGTCTCCTCCATCCACCCATCTCCCACGTGGTCTTTTTCTGGGTCTTTTCCTGTCCCTTGGAATCCAGTCTAAAATTCGAAAATATCATCATCATCATCATCATCGTCATTGTCAATCATTATCAGTCCACTGCGGGATGAAGGTCTCCCCAAGTTTCTTCAACAATGGACTGTCTTGGGATAGTCTCCTCCATCCACCCATCTCCCACGTGGTCTTATTCTGTGTCTTTTTCTGTCCCTTGGAATCCAGTCTAAAATTCGAATATATCATCATCATAATTTTCAATTATTATCAATCCACTGCTGGATGAAGGTCTCCCCAAGTTTCTTCCACAACGGACAGTCTTGGGCCAGTCTCCTCCATCCACCCATCCCCCACGTGGTCTTCTTCTGGGTCTTTTCCTGTCCCTTGGAATCCAGTCTAAAATTCGAATATATCATCATCATCATTGTCAATCATTATCAATTCACTGCTGGATGAAGGACTCCCCAAGTTTCTTCCACAACGGACTGTCTTGGGCCAGTCTACTCCACCTACCCATCTCCCACGTGGTCTTCTTCTGGGGCAGAGATATCGAAGAAAACGCAATTTATCTTTACGCCATCTTGCGGGAAATCTATCCTTTCTTGAAAATTTTGAAGTTATATGAGAAACATTTTGCGCCAAAAACGCTTGCCGACAACAAAAAAAAAAATTCAAATCCGACTCTTAGAAGCAGAGATGTCGACAAAAATAAGATATACATCTACGTCCTCTCATAGAAAAACTATGCATTATTTTACGAAGAAAGTATTCTGAGAAGGTTTCCAAGGTGGGAGGTATCGTTTCACGAAAGAACTTTTTTCAATCCAGCTCTCAGAAGCTCAGATTTTGCTGCAAATACGTCATTAGCAGAAATAAACGCTCACGCCTCCTAGAGGCCAAACCATTCTTTACCAAAAATCAGAAATTCTATGCAAAATATTTCCCATCAGGAGTTGAATCCGATGCAGAAAGGATTTTTCAAATTGGACTTTTAGAAGCAGAAATGCCGGAGAAAACGCATTTTACATTTACGCCTCCCAGCGGAAAATCAATGGATTACTGGGAAAAGAATCTGTGCCTAAAATAGAGTCGTTATAAATGGCACCGAAAGGAAAAACAATTTTTTGAATTGGATATTTCTAAGCACATACTCAGTCGAGTCACATTATTGTGACCGCCTCCTACTTTGACGTCAACAGCGCGTAGCCAATGAAAGAAGGCACGTGTCGTGAGCTGGCTTGGAGGGTATATAAGGTGTGCTGTAGGCAGTCTGAAAACATATCACGCGTTGCTATCATGCAGAAAAGGAGCGATTTATCATATTTGCAAAAAGCGATGATTATCGGCTTTTGGGACAAGGGTGGGAGTATTTCTGAAACAGCTCAGTTTGTGAACTGTTCGCGTGCTGCTGTGGTTAAAGTGTGTCGTAATTGGAGAAATGGCACCATTGCGAATAAGCAACGTGGAAACTGCGGAGCAGCATGTGCTATTGATGTGAGAGATGAGCGTCGGCTTCGAAGGTGCGTGAAGGCCGATCGACACGCTACAGTGGAGGAACTCACTGGCCGAATGAACCAAGGAGCTACCGGCAATAAAATAACAGTTCAGCCAACCATGCTGCGTATGGGCCTTCGATGCAGACGGATGGTCACTGCACCTATGCTAACGAAGGTACATCGGCTGAAAAGGCTTACATCTGCACGGCAGTACCGGAATTGGACCTCCGCTGATTGGCAAAGGATTGCCTTCTCAGATGAGTCATGTTTTCTGCTTAATCCAACGAATGGACATTGGCGTATAAGGCGCGAAACATCGGAGAACAAACACTCTTCAACCGCTGCTGGCAGAACACAAGATGGTGGGGGCAGCGTTATGGTCTGGGGAATGTTTTCGTGGCATTCTCTGGGTCCACTCATACCTGTGGAAGGCACTACGGACCGAATTCGTTATGAATATGTTCTTGCAGACCACGTACACCCATACATTCTAATTGTTTTCCCTGGGGCGGATGGGACCTTCCAGAACGACAATGTATAACGAAGTAAATTTCTCCGTCATTTTTGGTCTACGCCGGGATTCGAACCCGAGTACGCTTATTCCGGAACAAGTTGCTCTACCAATTAAGCTACGCGGACATGTATTCTGATTCCTATCTGCCTTTATGTCATGTGCGTCCTGCTGGCAGGTACGTCACATCTCCTGGTACGTTACATCATCTCCCCCTTATTTTTCTTTCGAAGTGCTGCTCATATTTTTCCTATCTCGCGGTGTGGAAATAACATCACACCAATGCGAGATTTTGAACGGTCGGGTCATCCGGATAGTTCGGGCGCCATTATAACGAAGTAAATTTCTCCGTCATTTTTATCCGCGCCGGTGTTCGAACCCGGGTCCACTCATTCCGGAATAAGTTGCTCTACCAATTAAGCTACGCGGACATGTATTCTGATTGCTATCTGCCTTTATGTCGTGTGCGTCCTTCTGGCAGGTACGTCACATCTCCTGGTACGTTACAAATGCGACGTGCCACACAGCTAGAAATGTCCGAGAATGGTTGGAAGAGCACGATGAAGACTTCAAAGTACTTCCCTGGTCCCCTAATTCACCAGACTTAAACCCGATTGAGCATCTGTGGGACCACCTCGATCGTGTTGTTCGCTCTATGGATCCTAAACCACGTACCCTCCAGCAGCTGTCAGATGCAGTGCATTCAGCATGGCTCCACATACTGTGAACACCTTCCAGCACCTTATTGAGTCCCTCCCAACACGTCTAGCTGCTGTCCGCGCTGCACACGGCGGTTACTCTGGATATTAGCTGGTGGTCACAATAATGTGACTCGACCGTGTATATGGAGAAAAATGTATCTTGCATTCGATAGGATCTGAATTTACTCCCTCTATCGGCGAAGTTGTGCAATGGAAAGGAATCCAGAAAGCAAGCATCATCGTTCTCATATTTCAAGCTTCCCAGTGCAAAAAGAATTTTTGAAATCGCACTAATAGTTGCAGAGATATGATGTCTACGGACGGACGGACAAAGTGATAACATAAGCGCAACCTTTTTTTTTTTACAAAAGACGTGCTAAAAAATTCAAAGGTGGAGTAAGTGTGTGTTTGGGTTTCCTAGCGAGAGAATCACCCTGTGCAATTATGGTTAGGTTTTAGAAAATATTAAATACACTAGACTATATTGTAAAGTATTTTTATGGATGTGCAAATTTTCATTCATGGGAATACGTTAATTGCGACGACAATGTGTACAGTTTTTACCATTTGGTTTGATTGATTGACTGAAGGTTTAGCGACCACCGTGAGCAACTCAGTGGGCTATAAGCAGTCGCCCGTCCCTAATTTAGGGTCACTGGTTCCAGGGAAGGGAGAGAGCCAGTGCCGTAAGACAAACACAACATCCAATCCTCACCGGGATTCGAACCCGGACCCTTCACGGACGAATGATCATAAGCCAGCGCAAGACCACTGCGCCACCCGGGCGGCGTTTTTACCATTGGAAATACGTATACCTGGAGCAGAGTTTTCAGGTAGATCCACCTTAAGGGAATGAGAACCTCCCAATGCACTGTTTGTCTAAAGCCCAGCAGATCTTTGACTTACTACATACGTGAGTCATGTGTCAAGACGACAAATCTGCAACGGTACATTCCGTCAGTGTAGCTTAGTTGGGAGAGTAACTTACTCCGGAGTGAGGGGGAGCGTATTCCATCACGGATAAATTTGTGTTTTTACATTGGCGCCCGAACGTAAAAATGGATCTACTGACCGCCGTTTGGAATTAATGAAAAATTCCTATTAAGAGGGAGATGATGTGTCGTACTATAGTGATGAATCACGTGTCAAGAAGACAAATATGCAGCGGTACGTTCCGTCCGTGGAGCTTAGTTGGTAGAGCAACTTACTCAAGAATTGAATTGGATTGGATTGGAGGTTTAACGACCACCGTGAGCAACTCAATGGGCTATAAGCAGTCGTCCTTCCCTAATTTAGGGTCACTGGTTCCAGGGAAGGGAGAGAGCCAGTGCCGTAAAACAAACACAACATCCATGCCTCACCGGGATTCGAACCCGGACCCCTTTCGGACGAATTATCAGAGGCCATCGCCTTAGACCACTGCGCCACCGGGGCGGCACTCCAGAATGAGCGGGGAGCGGATTCTATCACCGTGACGGACAAACCTGTGACATTGGCGCCCGAACATAAAAATGGATGTTCTGCCGTTGGGTTCTTCGAAAAATGTGTGATGTTTGTTTCCCACTTCATAGGCGTAACCATTGGAGGGGGGCGGGGGGTCACGACCTCCTTCAGATTAATATTTTCAGAATAGGGATCCCCAGTGTGAAGGACCTCTCCCCCCCTCCAACTTTTTCGGGAATATAATGATATAATGCACACTTTTTTATGATGTGAACCGACTAAATTGAATAATATCAGATTGTAATTTTTCGTAGAGTGCAAACACGTGTATAATGTGTACTTAATAAAACAGCGATATTGATTCCTAATAAGCAAATTCAGCTCTAAAACTTTGTGATTTACATTTCTGCCTTATGTGTTAAAGTTTTACAGTTGTTTTCGCTGTTCCACAATTCGCCAACAGAGGCTGTAACGTATACTCTAGATTCACTTTCCTTTTGATTTTACTATCTCTGGTTATTTTATTTTCCTATGTAAATTATCTTCTTACTGAACGAGATGTTATTTCACCCGCTGAATGAGATCTGGCAATGAGTGTAAGTCATGACGTGGTGGTAGCCAGTATAAATAGGCGCGTTCAACGATACGTAGGAGAGCGTTTGTTGTTGTATTGAGAGAGCGTTTGTTTATGTGGAGAGCTTTTTGTTGATGTGCGTAGAGTGAGCTGCGGTTGTACGAAGTGAGCTGTGGTTTATGTGTCAGAGAGCTGTTGTTGTATAAAGAGATCTTCGTTTATGTGAGAGCGAGAAGTTTACCAAATAAAAGAGTTTTAAGTAAGTACGTCTTTCTTAGTTCATAGTACTGTCAGACCTATGTCTGGCTGTTAGGTTTATTTCATTAGTTGTTAATAGTAACAACCAGCATAAGACTTTATTCATCTTAATTACTACTACAACATTACTACCAGTTATAAGCTTGTTCATTATTATTACTACATTACTAGCAGGAAAGTTTATTCATGATATAATTAACAAACAACAACCATTAGAAGAAGCATTGAATTCATTATAATTCGTTAGAAGAAGAATTAGCGTAGTAAAAGCCATATTCATTATAAGGCGCCTATGTCGTGCCCGTTCGATCGCGCCTTAGCAACTGCTTTGCTCCTGCATGTGTGTGTGTAGAGGGGGTCCCAAACTATTTTATTGTGTATGTGTGAACGGACCCCCCCCCCCCCAAGATTTTGAAACATGGATACGCCACTGCCAGACATCGTCTGGAGTTAATGAAAAAATTCCTACTTTGCTTCAAATAAAAAAAATTAAGTGGAAGATGAAGTAACGTACTACAGAGGTGCATCACGTGTCAAGACGACAAATCTGGAGCGATACATTCCGTCCGTGGCCGCCCCGGTGGCGCAGTGGTCTAAGCGATGGCCTCTGATCATACGTCCGAAGGGGGTCCGGGTTCGAATCCCGGTGAGGCATGGATGTTGTGTTTGTCTTACGGCACTGGTTCTCCCCCTTCCCTGGAACCAGTGACCCTAAATTAGGGACGGGCGACAGCTTATAGCCCATTGAGTTGCTCACGGTGGTCGTTAAACCTCCAATCAAAAAAAAAAAAAAAAAAAAAAAAAAAATTCCGTCCGTGTAGCTTACTTGGGAGAGCAACTTACTCCGGAGTGATAGGGCGCGGTTTCGGACAAATTTGTGTTTTCACAATCTTTGGGTCCGACACTTGTTATATGTTGTATTTATTTGAATGTGATTGTTTTCGTTTTATGCCATGGAGAATTAACATATCTTTCAATTGTGTTTTTTCCAATAGGTCAACGAAGATCTTACAGTCCGGAGCTGCGACTGACATGAAAAGTGGTGAAATGATTGTGATCCCAAGAACTGAGTGACATTTTCTCGGAATAAAATTTCTAATGCTGTCTCTTAATGAACAGGATGAGTCCCCGAACTTTGGGGCTCATCATTTCCTACCTCATGATAAATGTTTTGACTATCTCTATCCTTCCAAGGGAAATCTCGAACGCTCACTTTCAATCTTCTGCCATGTTTCCTCCATCGAAAAGATTCTGGCCTTTTATCAATTACTCGCAGACCGTCTCAAACCCTTTAATTGCCATAGAATATCTCCATTCGCCTTTAGAGAGCAAAAGGAATTTTCTCTTAGCATCAAAAAGACATTACTTCGGAAAATCGACATTAGCACCATCAGTCAGCAATTTCAGAACGAATCCAGAAGGTTTTGACTCACTTAGAACGCCAGGTTCATCTTCGGAAAGTACAAATGGCGCAGCATTGTTCCCACATTCTAAAAACGTACCAGAAATTCCTCGTGTGCTGCAATCAAGACAGAATGCAAGCAGTAAACGGTACCCTGATTTATACAAACAAAATCTAAGCCTCTTTACTACAACGGTTCTTGAGTTTGAAGCAGATCATGATACTCGAAACGGAATGCCCTCAAAGAATGCTGAGAAAGGTGAAGAAACAGAAGTGTTTGAAACACTGCTCTCTACTGGTCCTATCAGAAGAGCTGACGAGCCACAATCAGGTACAAATGCTCAACTTAAAGAGTACGTTGAACGTACTTCATCTGTAGAAAGTAGCAAAAGTTCGGATGAACTAGGACTGCTGCGTAGTGCCACAAATAACCCACGATATCCCAAAACTCAGTCGAAACGTAGAAAGCAAGCTAAGCGTACAAAGCAAAACGCAACAAATAAAAATCCACATCATGTAGGATTTACGGAAGAGTATCTCCCCACAGATCAAGGTGTAGAACACTTAATCGAGCACAAAAACAAATTCGGAAAATGGAATTTCTCGGAGACGGCTGAAATCGAATTAATGCGTATTAAAAACGATTCGGGAGATTCTTCTCATTATGAAAGTGTACGATTTGCGAAACAGTCTCGCCCCGTAGTTCAAAGTTCAAAACACTTAACGCAGCAGGACAGCGAATCCGGAAACTGGAATTTCTCGGAGATGTATGACATCGAACTCATGCGAATTAAAGACGATTTGGGGGATAGTTTACACAATGAGACTTACTTCAAAAGTGTAAACAGCGCAGAATTAGATCAATTTGATTCTTTATATTCGCTTTTAGAAAATAATTCCGTATGCATTCTGTTTCGAAACACGTGTGCTTTGGCGTTTAATAACAGCGAATATTTAAATTTTTGCATGATGGTACAAGGGAACGTCAACGTGACGAATTTGTTTAGTATGACACTCAATCAAAAATTCAATGAATTTAAGAAAAGGTGCCTCGAAAGTAAAGTTGATTTGACGAATAGCAACTTGGAGAGCCTATCTGACTTTCTTCACGCATTAAGAAATGTTTCTATAAAAGGACAAGCTTTGAATGTGAAAAACAAAACGAGAAATCTCATAAACACGAATCGAACAGGGAGAATATTAGAACTAATAGAAAAGGATTTCGTGTCCGACAATGCCAGTCTAGAAAGCAATGTGTCACGTGGGCTGGATGATGACATGTCGCTGCAGAAATATGCTTCATTTTCTCCGCAGCGCAATTTATCAATGATAGAAAGAAGAAACGGCGAAATTCTAACACCGAAGCCAACAACAGAAACAAGTACTTTAACAAATAGTGAAGGCACCACTATTTCGGACCTACATTTCAGCACAAGTTCCTTTTTAGATATTACCAAAACGCCACAAATAACGAACGGTGAAACGATTTCTCTAAATAATGCAAATTTCGAGAGTACGAGAACTCATTTTGATGTATTTTCTACTTCGACGGACGCCACACTAATACTATCTCTAAATACAGAGGAGAGTAGATCAGTTTTCTCCATTTCTGAGACAGAGGAACAGGCACGAAAGGGAAAGATGACAGGAACTAATTTCACAAGCGACAAAGCAGTTCCAAAATCCACGAACTTTTTCATCGACGACTATTATTCCGATGATTATAACTACGAAACGGCTGACGATGTCAATCTAAAACTCCCGAGTGACAGAATGCCAGAATTCAAACCAGGCTCTTTGTCAAACTTCTCTGGATCTTTTCGAAGGCAACCCGTGAAACAAATGAGTGTTCTGGATACTAGAAGGACGACAAACTTTCCAGTAGTGAAACCGCGACAGTACTTTTTCGATGCTAAGAGGAAACTCTTCACAAATCCAACTACGGTGTCTCTCACGACAACGGAAGAATCCCGTGTAATTGGAAGCACTTTCTATCCTAACAGGTGAGATCAAAGTATTTTATATTTAAACAATGCCTTAACATGTGACATTTTCTTTTCATTTAATTCAGAAAACAATATCTATGAATGCAATTTTCATAATTTAAAGTCTACTATAATTTCGCTGAACCAGTTTCACGTGACAAACGGCTCGTCCGGCCATCAGATTACAGATTGACGAGTGCTTTCCATTCGCTTGATAGGTATGGAGATGAAGATAAATCATTCACCAGGTTATTACGGTATTGAAATCCACTATATTGACAAAAGTCACCGGACACCAAGAAGAGAAACAAAACATAGAATTTATTGACATACATTAATACGGTGTCGGTCCACCTTCCGCCTTAATGCATGCACTGACCCTTCGAGACATGCTTTCGACAACGTTTTGGAACACAGCGACAGGTATGCACTTCCTATCAGTACATAATGCTGCCTCTAACTGTTGCTTAGTAGTAGGCCTTGGTTCCAAACTTTTTATGTGGCGCTCTAATTCATCCCATACGTGCTCTATGGGATTAGGATCAGGGCTCTGTGCTGGCCAGTCCACACACGATACGGAATTACACGCCGTAACAGTCCATTATTCTGCTGATACCAACAAGGCTCGTATTGCCACAGAGTTTGTAGGGCATAACTGTCTAGAATATCGAGGTAGACGTGCTGGTCAACAGGTTTGTCCACGATAACCAATGGGCCTGGACCATACCACAAAAAACACCCCCACACGAGTACACTACCAGCTCCAAACTTGATCGTAGGAACAGTACACTGTGGTAAATAGCGTTCACCCGGCTGCCGCCATACGCACACACTGCCATCAGACTGATGGATAGTGCATCTGGATTCATCAGTCCATAGGACCCGTTTCCATTGATCTACGGTCCACGATAAATGTTCTTTACACCATGCTAAACGACGAGTAGCATTCCGAGTGGAGATGAAAGGCTTATGAGCAGCCGCACGACCACGGTAACCCATGGAATGAAGTTCTCTGCGAACGGTACGTGTACATACCTACCGAGGTCCCAACATTTTTAAACACCTCTGCACATAGCTCTTGTGCAGTACCCCATCGATTAGATGTAACGACTCTCCTGAGACTTCGACGTCCTCTATCACTGATTTTCTTTGGTCTGTCGGTACGTTTTGCTGTTTCAGGTACTCCATATGTCTTCCACTTATTCAGTACATCCAAAACAGTTGACTTGGGTATGTTAAAACGCCTCTCGGCTTCTCTTATGGACAACCCACTAACATAACACCCAACAATCTTTCCTTTCTCAAAGTCAGTTCGCTCCCGCCGCGACATTTTCACTCAACCTCACAGGGCGATGTGATCGCGGTTAGCTGCAGGTTTGTTTTTATACCATTTGCAGCTGTACCGTGCATCTTAACAACGCAGAGGATCCGCTCATTTGCTTTTGAAGGGGTGTCCGTTGACTTTTGTCAATATTGTGTATATCATCATTATCATCATCATCATTGTCAAACATTATTATCAATTCACACTTCTGGATGAAGGTCTCCCCAAGTTTCTTCCTCAACTGTCTGCCTTCAGCCTGTCTCCTGCATTTTTTATCTATCCATGTAGTCTTCTCCTGGGTCTTTTTCTGTCCCTCGGAATCCAGTCTAAAATTTCGGTTGTCCATCGATGGTCCGTTCTTCTGGCAACATGTCCAGCCCGTATCCATTTCAGTTATTTTACTCTGATCATGACGTCGTTCACTGTTGCCATTTTCCTTATCCACGAGTTCCTCTTCTTACCTTTGCTGGTTACACCCAGCATGCATCTCTCCATGCTTCTTTCAGTTGTCTGCAGTCTTTGTATGTCTTTTTTAGTTAAGGTCTACATTTCTGCTTCGTACGTAAGCACTGGAAGGATGCATTTATTAAACACTTTTCTTTCAAGACATAATGGCATATTGGTCTTAAAAATTGTACTGTTTCTTCCAAAAGCACTCTAACCAAGTTTTATACGTCGAATAATTTCTTTATCAATATGACCTTTTCCTGATATCTGTTGTCCAAGGAAAATATAGATATCGGTTATCTCCAGCTTTTCCCCATCAATCGATAAATCTTCATTTCTTGTAAAAGCATTGTACATCAGTTTAGTCTTCTGAAAGTTCATTTTTGATCCCAATTCTTTACTCTTGTCAGTAAGTTCCAAGATCATACTCTGCAGGTCTGAAGGGACAGTTTCGAAAATGAGTACGTCGTCAGAAAAACGAAGGTAAGTTAAATAATCTTCATTAATCTTTATCCCTTTGTTTTTCCCAGTTCAGTGATTGAAAGACATTTTGTAATGTCCACGAGTTCCTCTTCTTATCTCTCTCTTGGTATAACCAGGAGAGATAAGAAGAGGAACTCGTGGATCCGAAAAATGACGAGAGTGGAAGACATCATGATCAGAGTTAAATCCCTGAAATGGCAATGGGCTGGACATACTGCCAGAAGGACAGACCATAGATGGACAGCCGAAATTTTAGATTGGATTCCGAGGGACAGGAAAAGACCCAGAAAAAGACCACATGGGAGATGGGTGGATGAAATTCGTAAATATGCGGGAGTGACATGGAGGAGACTGGCACAAGACAGACCGTTGTGGAGGAAACTTGGGGAGACTTTCGTCCAGCAGTGGATTGATAATGGTTGACAATGATGATGATGATGATATTGACAAAAGTCACCGGACACCCCTTCAAAAGCATGTAAACGGATCCGCTGCGTTGTTAAGATACCCGATACAGCTACAAACGGTAAAAAATAAGCCTGCAGCTGACCGCGATCATATCGCACTGTGAAGTTGAGTGAAAATGTCGCTGAACTGACTTTGAGAAAGGAAAGATTCTTGGGTGTTATATTAGTGGGTTGTCCATAACAGAAACCGAGAGGCGTTTAAACATACCAAAGTCAACTGTTTTGGATGTACTGAATAAATGGAAGACATATGGCGTTCCTGAAGCAGCAAAACGTACCGGCAGACCAAAGAAAATCAGTGATAGAGGACTTCGAAGGCTCAGGAGAGTCGTTACAGCTAATCGACGTAGTACTGCACAAGAGCTCAGTGTACAGGTGAGTAAAAATGCTGGAACCTCAGTATGTACAGGTACCATTCGCAGAGAACTTAATTCCATGGGTTACTGTGGTCGTGCGGCTGCTCATAAGCCTTCCATCTCCACTCGGATTCGGTACATCCAAAATTTCCACTCGGATTCGGTACATCCAAAATCTCCACTCGGAATGCTACTCGTTGTTTAGAATGGTATAAAGAACATTTATCGTGGACCGTAAATCAATGGAAATGGGTCCTGTGGACTGATGAATCCAGATACACGATCCATCAGTCTGATGGCTGTGTGTGGGTTTGGCGGCAGCCGGGGGAACGCTATTTACCACAGTGTACTGTTCCTACGGTCAAGTTTGAAGCTGGCAGTGTACTCGTGTGGGGGTGTTTTTCGTGGTATGGTCTAGGCCCATTGGTTATCGTGGACAAACCTGTTAACCAGCACGTCTACCTCGATATCCTGGACAATTATGCACTACCAACTCTGTGGCAATACTATGGAACCGAGACTTCTTGGTACCAGCAGGATAATGCATCGAGCCAGAAAGCAAGGACTGTTACGGCGTAGTTTGACGATAATTACGTATCGTGTGTTGACTGGCCAGCACAGAGCCCTGATCTTAATCCCGTAGAGCACCTATGTGATGAATTAGAGCCCCACATAAGAAGTTTGAAACCAAGGCCTACTACAAAGCAACAGTTAGCGACAGCATTATGTACTTACTGAATGGAAGCGCATACCTATCGCTGTGTTCCAAAACGTTGTCGAAAGCATGTCTCGAAGGGTCAAGAGCGTGCATTAAGGCCCAAGGTGGACCGGCACCATATACTAATAATGTATGTCAATAAATGCTATGTTGTGTTTCTTTTCTATGTACTTTTGTCAATACAGTGTATATGTTACCGGCAATGTGTGAAAAACAAGCATTGTGCAGAATGCCTAAGAAATCTGTAGAATGCGTGACTTTTTTAGGCAAAGCATGAAATATTTATGTTATTTTAATATTGAGTATAATTTCATAGGCATTATATACACAGTGCGTCAAAGAATTTTTAAGACTGGCGCTAGATTTCAGCCTACGGTGGCGCCACCAGTGTAATCACGAATGCGTTATAAACCGTGACCATCTGCTTGCTTTCTTCCAAAAGTACTGCGCAGTTGTTAAAGTAACTCAAACGAAACGGCCGTTCATTAGAGAAGTAAAATTTTTTTCATGTTGAATTATTATAATGGAACAAAGGGCTGTTATTAAATTTAACGCAAAACTTGGTAAAAGTGCCTCGGAAACGTACCAAATGATGAAACAAGTTTACGGTGAGTTTTGTTTAAGTAGATCAAATGTTTTCCTGTGGCACAAACGTTTTTTGGACGGAAGAGATACGCTAGAAGATGATACGCATACCGGAAGACCAAGTTCGTCTAGGACACCGGATATTATTGAAAAAGTGTGTGATTTCGTGGCAAACAATCGATGTGTTCACTAAGAATGATGGAAGAGTCTTTAAACATCTACAAAGAAACGATTCGAACCATCATGCATGAAGGTTTGGGCAAAACAAAAGTCTGTGCTAAAATTTTTCCACACACGTTAATCAATGAACAAAAATCAAGGAGAAGTGCACACTGCAGAGACATCATTTCAGCCGCTGAAAATGATCCAAACTTCTTAAAATCGATTGTTACTGGTGATGAAACATGCTGTTTTCAATATGATCCTAAAACAAAGCGACAAAGTGTGGAATGGAAGTAAAAAAACTCACCACAAGCTAAAAAAACAAGGAAAGTTCCATCGAAAATCAAAATAATGCTCATTACATTATTCGATAGTAAGGGTATTATCCACAAAGAATTTGTTCCAAGTGGACAAACAATTACTGGTGAGTTTTATTTAAGTGTTTTGAGACGTTTGATGGGCAAAATTCGTCGCATTCGTCCAGAATATCGGGATGAAAACAGTTGGTATTTGTTGCACGGTAATGCACCCCGTCACACCTCACTTCTTGTTCGTAGATTTTTGGCGAAAAATAACGTCTGTGTTTTGAATCATCCACCGTATTCGCCTGATTTAGCACTCTGCGACTTTTCTTTATTCCCAAAACTTAAAATGTTGTTAAAAGGGTGTTATTTTGATGATATTTCGACCATACAAACAGCTTCGACGCGTGCTTTGGAGGCAATTCTGCAAAGTGAACTGGAACAGGCATTCGAATCATTATTAAATCGCTGTTACAAGTGTATTGAAGCCGGAGGGACTTATTTTGAATAACAAACCAAAACAAATTATAATTTCTTGTTTCTATTTCATTTTACAGACCCAGTCTTAAAAATTCTTTGCCACACTGTGTATAAATCCTAGGCATTACAGTATAAAACGACAAGGACTATTTAGACAAAGTATGAAAACAGAATCATGAAACGGCCTTTATTGGAAAGACGTATATGGAAATCAAGGAAGAAAGGCAAAGAAAAGTATGGAACTTTCTTTCTGAAAGAACAAGAGGAAAAGACTAGCACTGACCTACTTGTTGCAACAAGGGAGGCTAGAAAAGCATTTTGAATTACATTTAATTGTCTTTTACACACAAGAGCACTTCATATTTTGGCACTTAGTTTTGTACATGCACTCACGAATCCTTGACCACTTCCTGTAGACTGAGCGTGACAGCAGCTGATCTGAGAGGAATTTTGTGGTCGGGAACGTCTTCAACTCAGAGGAAGTACCGGGTGTTTCATTGGGTAGTGACAACTTTCCTGTGAAATAAATCTTTAAAGAATAACTAGATCGCGCTGTAAGTCCGAGACGTCGATCAGCAGGCGGCAGGCGTTCGTGAGGAAGTAGTGGGACGGTGGACATGCGATTTCGGACATGCAGCGGAATACCACGAAAGAAAGAGTTTTCTTGGTAAAAAAATTGGTATGCGGAGGGCGGAAACCTCACAAAGGTGTTAGGAAAGTGTGGTACAGCGTTTAAGAATCGTCGTAAGCCATCCCGTGCGTGCCTGACGAAATCGGTAGCGAAATTCGAACGAACAGGCAGTGTCACAGATGATGTGGCAAGCATGGCGACGAAGAGAACAGCGCGGACGGCGGAAAACATCGAAGCCGGACAAGAACTCTTGCACGATGAAGCCCGTGCGTAAAGGGCGAAGAGAAATGGTGAAAATCTTCCAAATATGTGGGGACAATGTAAATAGACAAAGTCATCCCTCTTTCCACATTATTATTTACTTAACACACAGCAACTGAAAAAATATTTCGACACTGCTCGGATCGAACCCCAAATCTCTCGATAACTAGCCGAGGTGCGTTCGCTTTACGCTACGGTGCCAACAATCCACAGCGCTATTCGTGTTTATCTGTCAGCATCTGATTTCATAAATCCGTAGAGATGAGCTCAGCAACTGAGACATCTCCATCTGGTGAGTGTTAATGGTACAAACTATTTAATTGTGTCAACACGAAGATTTGCGCAGTAACTAGATATTAGCCCAGCGTCCGCATGGCGCATTGTGTCTTCGGATGTTTCCCTACAAAATCCAGGTGCATCAGCCTTTGAGTACAACAGATCGTCCAGCAGCGCTGTGAGTTTGAGAATGATATATGTTCACTGATCGATGAGCACAACTTTGATGTGAAGAGCATTGTCTACAGCTATGAGGCGCACTTCTGGTTGGATGGCTACGTTAACCGGTAAATTACTGCATCTGGGGAAGCGAGAAGCCGCGGTCTGAGTTGTGAAGCTTCTCCATCCGCTGGAAGCTAACCGTTTGGTGTGTAATGAGTAGTGATGGCTTCATTGGGCCATTTTTCCTGGAGTTCACAGTTACCGCTGCCGCCTATAGCTACCTTTTGACGAATAGTTTTTTTCCCGCGCTGCAGTCCAGAAAGACTGGATTCACAACCGCACTTTTCAACAGGACGGAGCACCTCCACACTCCACAAATGCTGTTCTTGATTTGCTTCCCCAATCAATATGGCCCATTGGTCATCGCCAGACTATTCCCCCAACGTTTTTCAGCCGGTCTCTCTTGGCCTCCGTACAGCCCCGATTTAACGCCGCTAGACTTCTTGTGAGGCTATCTGAAAGATCGGGTGTACCGGGACAACTCGCAAACACTGCCTGACCTCCGACGTGTCATTCAACAAGAAATTGCACGGATTCCATCAAGCATCTTCCCATTGGCATTGCAGTACTTCGAAGCATGTACACAGTGCGTCAAAGAATTTTTAAGACTGGCGCTAGATTTCAGCCTACGGTGGCGCCACCAGTGTAATCGCGAATGCGTTATAAACCGTGACCATCTGCTTGCTTTCTGCCAAAAGTACTGCGCAGTTGTTAAAGTAACTCAAACGAAACGGCCATTCATTAGAGAAGTAAAATTATTTTCATGTTGACTTATTTAGATGGAACAAAGGGCTGTTATTAAATTTAATGCAAAACTTGGTAAAAGTGCCTTGGAAACGTACCAAATGATGAAACAAGTTTACGGGGAGCTTTGTTTAAGTAGATCAAATGTTTTCCTGTGGCACAAACGTTTTTGGACGGAAGAGAGACGCTAGAAGATGATAAGCATACCGGAAGACCAAGTTCATCTAGGACACCTGCGATTATTGAAAAAGTGCGTGATTTCGTGGCAAAAAATCGATGTGCGTCACTAAGAATGATGGAAGAGTCTTTAAACATCAACAAAGAAACGATTTGAACAATCCTGCATGAAGATTTGGGCAAAACAAAAGTCTGTGCTAAATTTGTTCCACACACGTTAACCAATGAACAAAAATCAAGGAGAAGTGCACATTGCAGAGACATCATTTCAGCCGCTGAAAATGATCCAAACTTCTTAAAATCGATTGTTACTGGTGATGAAACATGGTGTTTGCAATATGATCCTAAAACAAAGCGACAAAGTGCGGAATGGAAGTCAAAAAACTCACCACAAGCCAAAAAAACAAGGAAAGTTCCATCAAGAATCAAAACAATGCTCATTACATTCTTCAAACAATGCTCATTACATTCTTCGATAGTAAGGGTATTATCCACAAAGAATTTGTTCCAAGTAGACAAACAATTACTGGTGAGTTTTATTTAAGTGTTTTGAGGCGTTTGATGGGCAGAATTCGTCGCATTCGTCCGGAATATCGAGATGAAAACAGTTGGTGTTTGTTGCACGATAATGCACCCAGTCACGCCTCACTTCTGGTTCGTAGATTTTTGGCGAAAAATAACGTCTGTGTGTTGAATCAACCACCGTATTCGCCTGATTTAGCACCCTGCGACTTTTCTTTATTCCCAAAACTTAAAATGACGTTAAAAGAGTGCTATTTTGACAAACACCTTCGACGCGTACTTTGGAGGCAATTCCGCAAAGTGAACTGGAACAGGCATTCGAATCATTATTAAATCGCTGAAACAAGTGTATTGAAGCCGGAGGGACTTATTTTGAATAACAAACCAAAACAAATTATAATTTCTTGTTTCTATTTCATTTTGCAGAACCAGTCTTAAAAATTCTTTGCCACACTGTGTATTCTCCATGTCATGACAGCTGATGGTCATCATGTGGAATATGTCATCCATTGATTACCTTTTGCCTACTCTTACTCCTGTAAATGTCTTTTTCCTCTTCCAATAAAGTAAGTTAACTTTATTGTCTCTTTCTTTTGTCACTACCCAGTGAAAGACCCGGGACTTTGTTCATAAAGTAAATTGTGACCTGGCCCAGAGTTGGTTCAAAATTCCTCGAGTAGCTCTATGTCGGTAAAAACCGTTTTCTGTCACACTCATAATAACTGCCGACAGATTGTGCGAGTCACCTCGTCCCTCATCGACGTCAGGAATAGGAACTCGGACAGTAGCCCCCAAAGATGTAGGAGGAATTTTTTTGTCAGAGTCCATTTTTTTTGTTTTACGCTTTCCAACCGTAGGTTGAAGAAGCGTATATGCTCCAGCTTTTCCGTCTGCCTATCCGCACGATAACTCGTGTAAAAAAATGGTTCGATTTCGATGAAATTTTAG
Organism: Macrothele yani; assembly: GCA_039090855.1. Lineage (NCBI taxonomy): Eukaryota > Metazoa > Arthropoda > Arachnida > Araneae > Macrothelidae > Macrothele > Macrothele yani. Next base: position 8,748,082 of record CM077019.1, read on the forward strand.
CTTGTGGTAGGGGACCACCTGGGGACGAACCCTATTGAAGCTGGGATAAAATGGGGTCAAAGGTCACGACATAGGAGCGGGATCCATTCCATCGCCCTTATGCGTCATAACTTGAGTAAATATGGTTCGATTTCGATGAAATTTTAGCATGTGGTAGGGGACCACCTGGGGACGAACCCTATTGAAATTGGGATAAAATGGGGTCAAAGGTCACGACATAGGAGCGGGATCCATTATATCGCCCTTATGAATCATAACTTGCGTAAATATGGTTCGATTTCGATGAAAGTTTAGTATGTCGTAGAGGACCACCTGGGGACGAATCCTATTGAAAATGGGTGAAGTGGGGTGAAAGGTCAGGTCATAGGAGCGGGATGCATTCCATCACATCGTATTAAAGGAGCAATTCTTGTATATATGTAACCTTTATTTTGAAAACGGCTCTAAGGATTTTGATGAAAGTGGTTAACCTACCGTTTTCTGGTACTAGAAATGGACTTAGCTTGATCTCGACTTTAGGAAAATTTGTTTAGTGGGTTAAATAACCACCCCGAGTTACAACGTTTTTACTGTCATATGGCGTCGTCCTATTAATGTTTCCGATTCTTAGAAATCTTATGACGTCACACTCTCGCGATTGATATGTCGGCGCGCGGTCACGCCATCTGTCTCATTACGTCACGCGTTGTGTGTGGATCCTATTAAAGTTTAATGACGTCACACTCTTGCGAGCAGATGGTCGCGATTCCCATCTACCTCATTAGGTCACGCGTTGTGTGCGTATGACCGTCCGCACTATAACTCGCGTAAAAATCGCTCGATTTCGATGAAATTTTAGTATGTGGTAGGGGAACACCTGGGAAAGAATCCTATTGAAAGCGAACAAAATTGGGTCAAAGGCCAAGACATAGGAGCGGGATCCATTCCACTGCTCTTATGCGTCATAACTAACGTAAAAAAGGTTCGATTTCGATTAAATTTTAGTATCTGGTATACTAAAATTTAATCACGACACAAACCCTATTGAAAATGGGCGTAATGGGGTCAAAGGTCAGGACATAGGAGCGGAATCACTTCCATCGCCATTATGCGTCATAACTTACGTAAAAATGCTTCGATTTGGATGAAGTGTTAGTATGTTGTAGGGGCCTGCCTGGGGACGTATCTGAAATGGGGTCAAAGTTTAGGACACAGGAGCGGGATCTATTCCATAGCCCTTATGCATCATAACTTACGTAAAAATGCTTCGATTGCGACAAAACTTTATCATGTTATTTCCGAGGTATACTTAACCGGTTCTGTTGAATATCATCGAAATGGGATCAACGGTCAGGGCACAGGACCAAGATTTATTCCACAGCCATTATCCTCATAACTTGAGTAATGATTTCTGGTATATTGGAAAGCGTATTATAATCAATGCGTTGCATGATTTTACTAACTTGTTTAGCCTGCATTTCGAGATTCAATTTTGCGAGCATTGCAAGTCACGTGCTTCGCCACGTGAAAAAAAAATTCACTGGCGGGAGTGTTTTATACTTTGCCGATTTGCCTTTTGGCATTGCATAGAATGCCTAGGAAATGTGTAAAATGTTAAGCGTTTCGTACTTTGACGTCCTATTTTCGGCATTCTACAGATTTCCCAGGCATTCTTTACAATGCCTTATTTCAGACATTGCCGGTAACATATATACAGGGTGTCCACAAAGTCTCTTTACAAATTTGCGCATTTATTACGGACACCCTGTACTATGTAAATTCATGGTATTTGTTGTATAATATACTGTAAATATCGAAGTTTTAATTGACATTATCGTTTTTTACGCTTTCCAACCGTAGGTTGAAGAAGCGTATATGCTGCAGCTTTGTCCGTCTGTCTGTCCGCAGAATAACTCGCGTAAAAATGGTTCGATTTCGAAAAAAAATTTGTATGTCGTAGGGGACCACTGGGGACGAACCCTATTGAAAATGGACGAATTGGGGTCAAAGGTCAGGACATAGAGCGGGATCCATTCCATTGCCCTTATGCGTACTTGCGTAAAAATGGTTCGATTTCGATAAATTTTTTGTATGTGTGTAGGGTACCACCTGGGGACGAACCCTATTTAAAATGGATGAAATGGGGTCAAAGGTCAGGACATAGGAGAGAGATCCATTCCATTGTCCTTATGCGTCATACATGGTTCCATTTCGATGAAATTTTAGTATGGGGTAGGGGACCACCTGGATATGAACCCTATTGAAAATGGGCGAAATGGGGGTCAAAGATCAGGACATAGGAGCGAGATTTACTCTACAGCCATTATCCGCATAACTTGAGCAATAACTTGAGTAATGATTTCTGGTATGTTGGAAAGCGTATCCTAATCAATGCATTGCATGATTTTACTAAATTTTTGTTATACACTGAAGAGCAATTGAATTAGAGATACCTGTCTAGTAACGTGTAGCACCACCTTTCGCCCAGATGATGGCGGCGATTCGTCTCGGCATGGACTCGACAAGACAACGGAAGCGTTGGGAAGCCATACGGATCCACAACCCCTGAACAAGCTCCCACAGTTCACGAAGATTTGATGGAGGGGTCAGAGCCTCGAACAACTCTTTCGATGGCATCCCAGATGTGCTCGATGGGATTGAGGTCAGGTGACCTAGCTGGCCAAGGAAGCATCCAACCATTCGGATACAATTCGGAAGCGATGGCACATTGCATTGTCTTGTTGCAGGATGAGGTCCCCAGTGGGATGTTGAAGACGCACAAACGGAGCAAATGGTCGTCCAGGATATCCCGGTAGGTAACGTTGACCTGTGAGGGACGGTGTCACACGTACCAGGGATCCCCTTTCAGTCCACGTAAACAGTCCCCAGACGAGAATGCCACCCCCACCAGCTTGAAGAGTACCCTGTTGGCAAGAAGGATCCATCGCTTCATGTGGTTTGCGCCGTACTCGTATCCTGCCATCCGCATGTACCAACGTGAATCTCGACTCATCAGTCCAGGCAACATTTTCCCACATGTCTAGGGTCCAGTGGCGACGTTCCCGCGCCCATACTAATCTTGGCACCCTGTGATGTGCGGTGAGCAGCGGTACCCTCGTGGGACGATGGCTTCTGTACCTCATAGCGAGGAGATGGTTCTGGATGGTGTAGCTGCTTACACGTTTTTGTGCACCAGCGTTAAATTGTCGAGTGATTTCTTGCACTGTGGCCCGTCTATCCGCTGTTACAATGCGAGCTAGCCGACCATGACCCCGCTAATCCACACGCTGTTGTCCACGGCAGTTGGCTCTTGCAGGGATGATTTTACCGGATTCGATGTACTCACGGTGCACCCGTGACACAGTGGATCGTGAAAATTCCAGTGCCTGCACGACTTCGGAAATTGAGTTACCCATTCGTCGGGCCTCGACAATTTGCCCACGATCAAATGCGTTTAGATCCTATAACGAAGTGAATTTCTCCGTCATTTTTATCCGCGCCGGGGTTCGAACCCGGGTCCACTCATTCCGGAATAAGTTGCTCTACCAATTAAGCTACGTGGACATTTATTCTGATTCCTATCTGCCTTTATGTCGTGTGCGTCCTTCTGGCAGGTACGTCACATCTCCTGGTACGTTACATCATCTCCCCCTTATTTTTCTTTTTCTTTCGAAGTGCTGCTCATATTTTTCCTATCTCGCGGTGTGGAAATAACATCACACCAATGCGAGATTTTGAACGGTTGGGTCATCCGGATAGTTCGGGCGCCATTATAACGAAGTAAATTTCTCCGCCATTTTCGGTCTACGCCGGGATTCGAACCCGGGTCCACTCATTCCGGAATAAGTTGCTCTACCAATTAAGCTACGCGGACATTTATTCTGATTCCTATCTGCCTTTATGTCGTGTGCGTCCTTCTGGCAGGTACGTCACATCTCCTGGTACGTTACAATCCTTTGTCTTACCCATACTGCGTCCGACTCTTACTGATTCTCGTCGCATCACTCTTTATATTGTCGGATAGCTGCATACGTCACGTCGTTTCCGTTTACAGGGCCGCCCACAGCGCCACATTTGCATAACGCCAGCTGTCTCTAATTCAAGTTGCTCTTCAGTGTAGTTCCCTCACTGACGTAGCAGGTGGTGTTCTATGAAAATATGGTCCCTAGAAGAGGGAGCGGAGTGCGTCGCTTGGTTCATCGAAAAATCTGATACACAAACGCAACGACATTTCCGGACTAAGTATGGGAAAACCCCGCCATCTCGTCCTAGTATCCGCCAATGGCACCATAAATTCATGAAGACTGGATCCGTGTTGGATCAAGATCGTAGTGGCCACCCACGAACGTCGAATGAAGACATCGAACGTGTTGGTGATTCATTTTCACGAAGCGCGGAGAAGTCCATTTGTTCAGCTCCCACAGAACTACAAATTCCCCTGTCCACGGTACACAGTGTGCTACATAGACATCTACGTTTATATGCATACAAAGTGCGACTGTTACATGCCCTTGAGGCGAACGATAGACCACGACGAAAAGAATTCGCAGTAACGATGCTAGTTAGACTGAGTGAAGACCCCGAGTTTCTCACACATGTTTGTTTTAAGCATGAGGCAACTTTTCATGTTTCTGGGCGGTTAAAAAGACACAGTCTCAAGGTTTGGGGGTCTAAAAATCCTCATGTGTTTACGGAACTTGCGAGAGACAGTTCTGAAGTGAACGTGGGGTGCGGTGTTATGCATAACCGAGTTCTTGGACCATATTTCTTCAGTGAGAAAACAGTGACGGCAGATGTTTACCTGGATGTTTTGCTTATGCTGTACCACAGTTGGAGGGCCTTCAACCAAGCGTGATATTCCAACAGGACGGTACCCCACCAGATTGAGGACGGCACGTTCGGGACTTTTTAAACACAACATTCCCTGGAAGGTGGATTGAACGGGATGGTCCAATTATTTGGCCACCTCGTTCCCCCGACCTCACATCTCTGGACTTTTTTGTATGGGGATATGTGAAAGATATGGAGAGACAAAGGTGCAGGACATCATGACCTGAAATCGAGAATCAACAATGCGATTTCGACCATTACTGAGGACATGCTGCAGCGCACATGGTTGGAACTGCAGTTTCGGGTAGATGTTCTACGCGCAACAAATGGTGCGCATATTGAGCTTTTATAATGAGGTAGAAAAAGTTTTAGTCTTTGCTCTTACGTGCTCAACCACATTTGTCTATCTCATACAGTGTATCCGTAATAAATGTGCAAAGTTGCAAAGAGACTTTGTGGACACCCTGTACACTGAGAAAAACGTTTTGTTAATTCGACAAAACATTTTGTCGATATACAGTCAACAAAAATTTTGGTTGAATTTGCGAAATTATTTTGTTGAAAATTATTGTTGATTTAACAAAGTTCGTTATCACGACAAAACGTTTCGTTCATTTAACAAAATGATTAGGTCAATTTTGGGAAATTTGTTTGATCCAACAAAACATATTGTTATCATGACAAAATGTTTTGTTGCTGCAACAAAACATTGTTATCGTGACACATTAAATTTTGTTGCATAACAAAGTGTTTTGTTGCAGCAACAAAACACTTTGTCATGATAACAATATATTTTGTTGGATCAAACAAATTCCCAAATATCGACCTAATCCTTTTGTTAAATGAACAAAACGATTTGTCGTGTATAACGAAGTAAATTTCTTCGTCATTTTTGTCCACGCCGGGGCTCGAACCCGGGTCCCCTCATTCCGGAATAAGTCACTCTACAAATTGAGCTACGCGGACATTCGTTCTGACTGCTATCTGCCTTTATGTCATGTGCGTCCTGCTGACAGGTACGTCACACGTGAAAACAATAAATTTTGTTAAATCAACAATAATTTTCAACAAAATAATTTTGCAAATTCAACAAAAAAATTTGTTGACTGTATATCGACAAAATTTTTTGTTGAATTAACAAAACGTTTTTCTCAGTGTATGTTTGCATATTGTTATCGGGGTGCATATAATGATTTTCCCATTCAGTATACTTACCTTGTTCAAAAAATGTACTGATTTTCCCTTTTTATTAACACCTTTTTTTCTTATTAACAGAATACAGAAAGTGTCGCTCCAGTTTGGTCGCAGGAAAAATAATTCATCCTCTGACTCTGTACCGAAGGATGATTCCGAAGGAAGAAACACAAACTCCGAAAACGAAGAGGAAGATGACGACGAGGAAGACGAAGTTGCTTTACACGAACTGGGCTTCACGATGGAGAAACTGGCGTACATGCTTATCGGGACTTGTTGTTGCTTGAGCATAATCTGTCTGCTGGCAGTCATAGCAGCCATCAAGTGTCGACGTCTGCTTATCGAGCGTCGAGTCAGGAACAGGTTATTTCGGCACAGTCTCTACCACAACTCGTCCGAACCTTGGCAACAGCGCTTCTACGACCAATTCATGTACATGAACGGTCGTCCCTCCGGATCGGCGTCCAGCAGAGAGAGTTGCAATTGCAGGTGCGTCACTTGGAGCCTGGGTGCGCGGAACCTTGACACTCGCCCGATTTGTCCGACTAGGAGTAGCATCTATTTGACGGGTCCGAAGAACTTGCCGTTTGGGGCAGCGTCTTCTTTGTGCTACGAAACCATGCTCCACTCCGGCAGAAGGAGAAATTCGGTTTCACCTCCTCGACCTCCGCCAAGAATATCATCCAAATCGGTGGACAGTTCTAATGAAAACGACTCTCTTGATCCGAATTCAGACACTGAAAATGTTCCCGTTCGTGAAAAACATTGTACATGCATTGACCCGTCGTGGGCTATAAGAAAGGAAGCTCATTCTTCTGTTTATGATGTCTGCTCTCACACAAAGCGTCGCTGCAGGAAATATGGGTGTCGTCACGGCTCAACAGCGGCTCAAGAAGCAGGGACATCATCTATGACTAGTGACTGTCCCCCACCAGTCACGGGTTCTGATTATTTGGACCGCGCTGACGGCGCCGTGTACTGGTCTTCTAACGACGAAAGGCTCATCTGATACTTCTGTGACTTCCTTCTCGTTTGGGTTACGCAGAACCGAGTGCTCCTCGTCACATTACATTGATGACATGCTTCTCAATTTATAGAGGATCGTCGGTAAATTGTGAGACTTAACTGGTCAGGTCCGTACAGCATACTCTGATGACACTCTACAATTTATACAAGGCTCATCAAAAATCATGACTAATTTTGTTGCTGTACAGTTCGTACAGTATGCTTCTGACGACGCTTGTCAATTTATTCATGTCTTCTCAGTAAATCATAATACTAACTTTTCTTCTGGTCAAGTAAAGTTGGTTTCGAATGTTAACAAAACTAAACAAAATAACTCATATTGAAAAACAATGTACAATTGCCATGTAGTAAATTTCCATCAATTTTATTGGGTTGTGTTAATAAATAGAACAACTTTTCAGGATAAAGTCCACTAGCGTTTTGGTCATATGATACAAGACGCAGACCTCAGAATACGGAATCTGAGCATTTGTGCTTCAATTTATGTAAGTTTGGAGAACTGCTATCAATAAATCGTGGAATAAAATATACAGCTGGTCAGGTGATAGCGGTCATTTCAAATCATGAAAAATTAGTTACTTTAAAATGGCTGCTTACATTTTAAAAAGTGTCTAAACTTTGTCTGTACGTTTATCAATTTTGTTCAATTTCGATTATATGGAAAACGTGCGTCTTTATCACATGAAACAAGAATCAGGATTGCAGATAATGGACTGAGTATTTGCATACAAAGAATGAGTATTTGAATAATGAATCAGTATTGCATATAAGGAATGAGTATTTGCATATAATGAATGAGTGTTTGAATAATGAATGAGTGTTTGAATAATGAATGAGTGTTTGAATAAATAATGAGTATTGTATATAAAGAATGAGTATTTGAATAATGAATCAGTACTGCATATAAGGAATGAGTATTTGCATATAATGAATGAGTGTTTGAATAATGAATCAGTATTGCATATAATGAATGAGTGTTTGAATAATGAATGAGTGTTTGAATATTGAATCAGTATTGTGTATAAGGAATGAGTGTTTGAATAATGAATCAATATTGCATATAAGGAATGAGTATTTGCATATAATGAATGAGTGTTTGAATAATGAATGAGTATTGCTTATAAGGAATGAGTATTTGCATATAATGAATGAGTGTTTGAATAATGAATGAGTATTTGGATAATGAATGAGTGTTTGAATAAATAATGAGTATTGTATATAAAGAATGAGTATTTGAATAATGAATCAGTATTGCATATAAGGAATGGGTATTTGCATATAATGAATGAGTGTTTGAATAATGAATGAGTGTTTGAATAAATAATGAGTATTGTGTATAAAGAATGAGTATTTGAATAATGAATCAGTATTGCATATAATGAATGAGTATTTGCATATAATGAATGAGTGTTTGAATAATGAATCAGTATTGCATATAATGAATGAGTGTTTGAATAATGAATGAGTGTTTGAATATTGAATCAGTATTGTGTATAAGGAATGAGTGTTTGAATAATGAATCAGTATTGTATATAAGGAATGCGTATTTGCATATAATGAATGAGTGTTTGAATAATGAATCAATATTGCATATAAGGAATGAGTATTTGCATATAATGAATGAGTATTTGAATAATGAATCAGTATTGCATATAAGGAATGAGTATTTGCATATAATGAATGAGTGTTTGAATAATGAATGAGTATTGCTTATAAGGAATGAGTATTTGCATATAATGAATGAGTGTTTGAATAATGAATGAGTATTTGGATAATGAATCAGTATTACATATAAAGAATGAGTATTTGTATATAATGAATGAGTGTTTGAATAATGAATGAGTGTTTGAATAATGAATGAGTATTTGGATAATGAATAATCTAAAACAATATAATTTCCTTTGGCTGAACGTCTGAACATTTGTCCTACTGTTGTGGCGCATCAGAAAGTCCTCGCCATAGCAACAACCGGGAAATAAATATTTGTGACATCACACTCAGCTTCTGCGCTTACGTGAAGGTGACGTCATCACCTACACGCGCATAGCGCAGCTCACGCGTTTACCACTTTGTTTTGTTGTGAAAGCAAAGAAGATCGATTTTCACAAATGCTGGTGTTACGTCATCTCATCCAAATCATTCTGACATGACGTCAGAGATGGGTTACGTTACACGATCAACTCTTTACAAACCGGTAAGGCCTCCCCAATGGCGCAGTGGTCTAAGCGTTGGCCTCTGATCATTCGTCCCAAAGGGGTCCGGGTTCGAATCCCGGTTAGGCATGGATGTTGTGTTTGTCTTACGGCACTGGCTCTCTCCCTTCCCTGGAACCAGTGACCCTAAATTAGGGACTGGCGACTGCTTATAGCCCACTGAGTTGCTCACGGTGGTCGTTAAACCTTCAATCAAAAAAAAAAAAAACCAGTTTCTTTTCTCATTGTCTAAAAATTAAGAGCTCCAGTAGAGTAGGTAACAGTATGTTATTACTATTTCATGCGTATGCTGAAGAAATATGATATGGAAACTTTCTTTTTTCCTTACACCACCAAATTCTCAGAATATAACTTAATTTTTTTTTTCGCAGAATGTAACCAGGTATTCTTTTATTTATGTCTGTAGAAGAAATTAAAGAGAAAGAAAAAAATACAGGTAAGCTCAGTTTTGATTGAGCCGTCAGTTTGGAACGTAGGACTACGACTTACAGATGGGAGAGTTGAAATGAGCTAGTCGAGTATGGTTTCAAAGCGTTTATTTAATTTGTTACAGCCAACACAGGTCTATGATATGAAAAGTAGCTTACATATTTTTTACAAATAATGCTGGAAACATTTTTTTTTATTGTAGGTTTAACGACCACCGTGAGCAACTCAATGGGCTATAAGCAGTCGCCCGTCCCTAATTTAGGGTCACTGGTTCCAGGAAAGGGAGAGAGCCAGTGCCGTAAGACAAACACAACATCCATGCCTGGCCGGGATTCGAACCCGGACCCCTTTCGGACGAATGGTCAGAGGCCATCGCTTAGACCACTGCGCCACCGGGGCGGCACTGGATACATTGCGAACACAAAGCAGATCGATACACGAATAACCCAACGTAGTGCTCTGTCTTCTTGGGCTTCTTACATTCCTCATCACTTGCTCTTGCCTCTCGTTTTGACTTTTTCCACTTTTGCTTGCGTTCTTTCTGCGAATTCCGCGGCATTGTCGAAAATGATAACCAGGGGCGGATTGGCTGTCGCAAAAGGGCCCGGGAAAATTTTTGCAAATGGGCCCGTTCAGTTGTAGTTCTGCGGTACTATTGTATCACAACTGAAAATCACTCTTTTTATTTAAGAAACAAAACAAAAAGTACAGTTGCTCTGGAAACAGTGGCAAGCATTGCACTGGGGGAGGGGGGGGGGGGTTAAAAAGTACCCCTGTCATCCTTAAATTGAAGTGGGTGTTGCGGAAAAATTTTCATCTGCCCATGCCAAGATTTTACTGCAGAAAAATTGTACTGCAATTTTTCTGTTGTGGACAAGTACAGTTTTCTAGAAATTTCAAGATATTTGAATATTGTGGCAAACTCACTTAATCGACGTGGATAAAGCGAATAACCAGATTCAAATCACTAGTTTAGTCAGTTATGTATGTAATTGCGCTAGAGAAGCTTCTAATTTTGTACACACTCAATATTTATATGTGTTTAAAATTATCTCTTAAGAACGCTGAAGTAAGAACATTAAAAATTAAAAAAAAATTCCTTTTATAGCCTTTTAATGTTTGACAGATCGTAAAATAATCTTGATTTTCATACCTTTGAGCTTCCAGTTCTTAAATCTTCAACTAAGTGTGCTAAAATCCCAGCAAATATTTGAGAGAAAGAGAGAGAACTGCTACTACCAAAATTATGTTGGAGTTGTACAAAAAATCCTATCGCATAAGACATGAATTTTTAATTTAAATGAATGAAAAAACAAATACCGAACTTTTACACTGTAAAATTTTCTATTTGTACTGCAATTTTTGTAAATTTTCTATTGAAGACAATCACAGTTAGAAATTTAAAGATTTTTAAATATCGTAGCGAACAGATTCTTCATTTAGTAATCATATATTCGTATGTGTTTCAATTACAAAACGTGCTTTTATGCTGAAGTTATGTATTGTAAAGACACTTTACTAAATAACGTAAATAAAACATTTTGCAACTTCATGTTGAAATGATATCTCCGTAAATGCCTTCATCTGCAGCATTTGTCAGTTATCACAAGGAGCGTAGGCTGCGTAGGTAGAATATTTCGGGGGAAAGGGATCGTATATGAACACCCCTGCAAATAATCTTAGTTATTTTAAAATAAGTTCTTGGTATTATTAGCTTTCACTCTGAATTCTGTGTTGTCATATAGTGGATAGTACATCCCATAATGACCATTATCTAGCATTGTTCTGACACTTTATCAAACATGGGTGAGTATTTTCACTACTTTAACTAAAGTAGTGGAAAATTTAAAAAAATTAAAAAATTCTTTCGTGGACCGATACCGCTTACATCAGAAAACCTTTTCCGGATATTTTTTTATTAATATAATGCATGGTTTTCCCGCCAGGGGTTGTAGATGCATATCTTATATTTGTCTATATCTCTGCATCTAAGAGTCCGATTTCAAACATTTCTTTGTTGGAGAATGTTTCCGCTGTGAAGTGTTTCTCAAATAATTTCAAATTTTTCTTAACGCACAAGTCTGCCACCAGAGGGCGTAAATTCCCGTTTTTCTTTACAGCAATATCTGCGGGATTAAAACCCGATTGAAAAACTTCTTTTTTCGGTCAGTACTACTGTTTTCCATACCGGTTCCATTGAATGTCTTTGATAAATTTAATTCGCGTCAGAGCGGATTCAAAACACGTGCTCATTACAGCCGAAAATTCGATGTCATCTTCCTTGTTTTGTTTGTTTGTTTTTCAACAACGGAAAAATTACTAAGGAAAATGAAGTTTGAGCATCCGAATTGTTTTCTAGGGCGGCAAAAAAAGCCAGATTCGTCTCTGCGTGAAGTATCTTGAGAAATGTCATCACGCTCGATTTTTTTTTTTCATTCCACGCATAAACGAACGAACATTGCAAAATACCAAGTTTGAAAACAACAGATCCCGCGTTTCGATGACGCATTCGTTCGCCTTTTCAAAATTTCATTTCCTGTACCACGACAGTCTGCGAAACATAGACAGCAAAGCTCTTCCTGTCCGAAATTTTCGTCGGCTTTCAGTACGAACATTAGCAGCGGCAGATGTCTTTTCACTTTGCTCACTCGCCTATAGCAAAGGTTATAACGCTTGAAAGCAGCGACCCTTTTTCGCTAACTATTCATGCAGTTTGTTGGAAATACAAGTATATATACTCCCATCCCATGGAACAGGCTGATGCTGTTGAATAATGAAACTTCTGTGTTTGATTTATTTCATCTCAATATGCTTTCAACACAGCAATAACTAGATCCCCCCCCCTTTTTTTACGCTTTCCAAGCGTATGTGCTCCAGCTTTGTCCGTCTATCTCTCTGTCTGTCCGCACGATAACTCTCGTAAAAATGGTTCGATTTCGATTTAATTTTTTGTATGTGGTAGGGGACGACCTGGGAAGAAATCCTACTGAAAATGGGCGAATTGGGGTCAAAGGTCAGGACATAGGAGCGGGATCCATTCCATCACCCTTATGCGCCATAACTCGCGTAAAAATGGTTCGATTTCGATGAAATTTTAGTATGTGGCAGGGGACAACCTGGGATGGAAATCTATTGAAAATGGACGAAATGGGGTCAAAGGTCAGGACATAGGAGCGGGATCCATTCCATCACACTTATGAGCCATAACTCGCGTAAAAATGGTTCGATTTCGATGAAATTTTAGTATGTGGCAGGGGACAACCTGGGATGGAACCCTATTGAAAATGGACGAAATGGGGTCAAAGGTCAGGACATAGGAGCGGGATCCATTCCATCACCCTAATGCGCCATAACTCGCGTAAAAATGGTTCGATTTCGATGAAATTCTAGTATGTGGTAGGGGACAACCTGGGATGGAACCCTATTGAAAATGGACGAAATGGGGTCAAAGGTCAGGACATAGGAGCGGGATCCATTCCATCACACTTATGCACCATAACTCGCGTAAAAATGGTTCGATTTCGATGAAATTTTAGTATGTGGTAGGGGACAACCTGGGATGGAACCCTATTGAAATGGACGAAATGGGGTTAAAGGTCAGGACATTGCAAGGTTAGTAGGAGAGAAGGTTGCCTCGATCCCTATACTTCTCTGCAGTCACGTCTTGGGTGGGGGAGTGACCTCAGTGACAGACCCGCGGTCAAGGTCAACGCCCATCCATCCCTTCCCAAAAGAGCTAAATCCTATATAATCTCAGTGTAATCTCACTTTGAGCTCAGTTTTTCGTGTGGCAACATTTTTCAGAGTGATCTATTTTAACAGTTACCTAGCAACATTCAACATTCATAGTTACTGTTTTACGTGACTGACTATCAGTGATGACAGGGATGAGATGTACTGTTGCAATTTGCAACAACATTTTGTCGAAAACTAAAAAAGATCCTGATAAAAAGAACGTAATGTATCATTTTTTCCCAAAAGATCCAGAGCTCAGGAAAAAGTGAATTCATTTTTGTCGCAGAGACGGAAAATGAAACCCAGTATCTTGTATTGTGTGTTCAGAACATTTTGAACCCGGAGATTATGAGCGGGATTTGAAATTCGAACTTTTAAATTTGCCACCCAAAAGAAAATTAAAAAGATTTGCCTTTTGCCTTCTCTTCAAAAGATTTGCTGAAAAGTTCTGTAGTTATTAAACACGTGGATTACTGCAATAAAAATCGCATTGAAAGACTTACACAAAATGAAACTAAAAATATGATTTCTGATTTGTTACAAGTAAACCATTCAGATAACAGTTCTGAGAAGCAAAATGCAGTGGAATCCGATGGAGTAACAGAAATCAGAGATATTGAATATGGCGCATTAATGTGTAAATATAGGCAGTTGCTGACTAAAAATATTGCGTTACGCGAAAAGTTGTGCAATCAACAAAAAGAAATAAGGGATTCAGCTCTAAAAATACGCAGATTGAAATATGAAATTGTTGCAATGAAACGAAGAAATACTTGTAAAAAAAACTGTTGAACTTCAAGTTTTTTCACTACTACTCAAGATGTTTACAAGGGGTTAAGTAAATATGCTTTTGAATAAAAAAAAAATTATTTGGTCCAATGAGGATATATCGATCGCTTTGACTCTGCGATACCTATATATTGGGTTGTCGAAAAAGTCATGATGTATTTCAGCCATGTTTTGCAAAGGTGATTTATTGTTAGAAAGAACAAAGATCAATCAATGATATAATGCCCGTTTTGTTCGATAACCTTTTGCCATCTTTCAGTGAGCTGTAGAATGCTTCGTTCATAGAAGGACCTGTCTTTCGTGGCGAAAAACTATACAAGGTGCCGATTTACAGCCTCATCTGAATTGAACGTTATACCACGCAAGGACTGTTGAAGAGAGCGAAACAAGATGAAGTCTGACGGCGCAAGGTCAGGCGAGTATGCTGTGTGTGACAACACATCCCACCCAAGCTCCAATAATTTTTGGCGGGGGATCACACTTGTGTGTGGTGTCTTTTTTTTTTTTTTTTTGATTGGAGGTTTAACGACCACCGTGAGCAACTCAATGGGCTATAAGCAGTCGCCCGTCCCTAATTTAGGGTCACTGGGTCCAGGGAAGGGAGAGAGCCAGTGCCGTAAGACAAACACAACATCCATGCCTGACCGGGATTCGAACCCGGACCCCTTACGGACGAATGATCAAAGGCCAACGCCTTAGACCACTGCGCCACCGGGGCGGCTGTGTGTGGTGTCGCGTTGTCGTGATGGAACACAACACCTTTACGATGAACGAGCTCTGAACATTTCTGGATGATGGATTCGTTCAAACTGTCCAATTGCCGACAGTACACATTCGAATTGATTGTTTGGTTCCGTGGCAGGAGCTCGAAAAACACGACACCTTTGAAATCCCACCACACTGAGACCAGAACCTTCCACTGATGAATGTCTGCTTTGGATGTCGTTTGAGGTGAAGCAGCAAGTCGGGACCAAGACCGTTTGCGCAGCACATTGTTGTACACAATCCACTTTTCGTCACCAGTTATCAGTCGCTTTAAAAAAAGATTGTTTTCCTCACATTTAATGAGCATATCGCAGATGTTTATACGCGCCGTCAATTGAGCTTCTTTGAGTTCACGAGGAACCCACACATCGCGCTTGCTTACGTATCCCAGCTTCTTTAGGTGGTCGTGAACGATTGAATGATGGATGTGCAATGTGTCTGCAATCTCTCGTGTTGTGTAACGTGGGTTTGACTCGATCAATGCCTTGATTTGGTCGCCATCATCCTCGGTGGGCCTCCCGGACCGAGGAGCATCGTTGAGGTCAAAATCACCAGCACGGAATTTTGCGAACCACCGCTGGCACTGACGTTCTTGTAGAATATTATCACCGTACACTTTACGCAACTTTTCACAAGCTTGACGCGCGCCCTTCTCTTTACGGAAGTAAAATTGTAAAATATGGCGAAAATGCACAGTTTGGTTTTCCATCTTCAACTTGATGTCAAATCTCCGCAAATCAACCAAATCGCTTACTATTCCTTTTAGACTGAAGCTAGAACATGCAGCTGTCGAATGCCATAGCGATAACAGAGCTGCGCATGTCTCTAGTACTTCCAAAACCGCCCAACCGCCATCGAGTGCCAAAATACGTCATGACTTTTCCGACAACCTAATATTTATTTACGAAGTGAACTGAATTATCTCTTGCCTGGATAATCAACTTTGCAGAAATGGGCGTCCAAGATTAATCCCCAACAAGGTACCATGACAGACGTACTAAAAGTTATGCAAACCGGGTATAATACAGAAAAACACCAATACCCAGACTGATGAATCACACACGAAAGAATTCATAGTTGCAAAAGTGCTGCGCCACCTTGGAGTCAAAAGTAATGAAAAAATGTCCAAAGATTTATACTATGCTTATTCTATGCAAGCGACAACGATAATGTGTTAAATACACAACAATGCCTCACCACAGTAACTGAAGATGATGGTCGAGAGTATCTTGCTGACTGGCTGGCCAAAAAATATAAAGAAAAATACCCACATCTGGGAGATTACACATAAAAAAATAACACTATACATATTGAGGAATCATGGCTACATCATCTGTCATTTGGAGGACTCATTCAGCCATCTCTTGAGTGGTCTAATATCGCTAAAAAATTGGAATATGAATTTCCTAAACAAAACATAAATTACCCTATAAGTAAAGAGCCTTATATCGTAAAAACGTTAACTGAAAAAGCATATCTTCCGTTTCCTGGATATCCCACAGAGGTACTTAGAGGTACAGAGGGGCATATGTTAAGATGAGAATTATAATTAGGATTAAATATTTGAATAAGAAGCTGCAGTCCACACTAACTGCCAAAAGAAATACCAGAAATGAAGATGACATTCCGTCAAAGAAGAGAAAACCTATAAAAATAGTAAATTAGGAAAAGAAAAAAGAAAAGACTTACACTTACCTATTTAGAAATAACCTGTAGTTTTGCGAATTGATGTGATTAAATTAATTATAATTATATTATAATATCTCGTCAGGGTTTTGCTCCAAATGACAAGTCACCTTCAACTGTTGTTTGTGGTAAGCATTTTCATTCTGATAATTACGTACCTAATTCGATTTTAGAAAAAAACATCTGCTATATGAACTGATATTAAGTAAAATAGTAGGTAAACGTGTAGCTTTGCGTTTTAAATTATTTCGTCGGAAAAATGTTAGTGCCTGGAAAAAGTGCGACGTACAGATTTTAGATTATGGAAATTAATGGCAAATGGTGCAGAAATTTTCTGTTTCAAATGTCTTTCAAAGATTTTTATCGTAATATTTACGTGCAAGTGCGATGTCGTGAATATTACGATAAAAATCTTTTAAAGACATTTAAAACAGGAAATTTCTGCACCATTTGCCATTAATTTCCATACTCTAAAATCTGTACGTCGCACTTTTTCCAGGTACTAATATTTTTCCGAAGAAATAATTTAAGACGCTAATCTACACATTTACCAAATACTCAGCCCTAGATCGTTGAAGAATAAAAGAGGAATAAGATATACACATCAATTACACCAGTTCCTACAGAAAACTTCTTTTGCCCAAGTATTACGAATTCAGAATGTAAATATTCATCTGTTCACGTGAAAGTGAATATAAATAAAATCTCAAATGTAAATAATGATACGGTTGTTTATAGTTTGTTTATGCGAACTACGTCAGTAGATGGCGCTGCGTCCCAACTAATTTTTTCTGTCCTCGCTGTTTTTGCTTAAGGCTGTTTTTGAATTAGTGTTAGGGTTCGTCTTCTGCGATAGATGGTGCAAAAATCACTCCTTGGGCGAGGCTTTTACGTCTTGAGGGACTGTCCCAGAAGTTGGCGTCAGCGAATCACTGCAGACCTCACCATATTCAGAATGAAAGCGGTCTCTCGTTGGCTCCACAATGAAAAGACAAAACACGTGCTGTTACGTTTTAACCAATGACGTTATTTGGGGGTGGGGCTTAGTAGGTAGGCGGAGTTTCTATAGCTCAAATTCAGGGGTTCTTTGCTAATGTACACATTTTCTTTTCAAAAAATGAACGTATAGTAGGATTTAAGATGATTTATGGGAGACAACATTCCAGTCTCACTTTTGGCCCCATTTAATTATATCTATTTGGCCTAGAAAATTCAAAAAAATCAGATAGAAATGAGAGATTTCGTTTTTTCCAGACGGAAACACTGCTAAGCTAACTTATCGCGCCATCTAGCGCTTAAATTGGAATACTTTCGAGTTAGATAAATTGAATTTAAAAAAAAATTCTAACGAATTTTTCGAAATAATTACTGTGGCATATACACTAACGGAAAAAAATCCCAACACCACGAAAAAATAGTTGTAGAGGAATGAAATGGCGGCAATACATTTGTATAGATAACATATTTAATCGATTAAGGTTTCAAGATCACAGCTTATTGTAAGCGCGAGAAGAGCCATTTTAAATGTGAAATGCTGGTACATTAATAACCGGTGTAACCGCCAGAATGTTGAATGCAAGCACGCAAACGTTCATGCATTGTGTCGTACAGGTGCTGCATGTCAGTTTGTGGGATGGAGTTCCATGCCTGTTGCACTTGGTCGGTCAATACAGGGACGGTTAATGCTGGTTGGGGGTGACGCTGGAGTTGTCGTCCAATGATGTCCCACACGTGCTCGATTGGTGAAAGATCTGGTGATCCAGCAGGCCACGGCAACATGTCGACACTCTGTAGAGCATGTTGGGTTACAACAGCGGTATGCGGGCGAGCGTTATCCTGTTGGAAAACACCCCCTGGAATGCTGTTCATAAATTGCAGCACAACAGGTTGAATCACCAGACCGACGTACAATTGTGCCGTCAGGGTGCGTGGGATAACCACGAGAGTGCTCCTGCTGTCATAGGAAATTGCTCCCAAGACCATAACTCCAGGTGTAGGTCCAGTGTGTCTCGGCCGCAGACAGCTTGGTTGCAGGCGCTCACCTGGCCTCCTTCTAACCAACACACGGCCATCACTGGCACCCAGGCAGAACCGGCTTTTATCAGAAAACACAACAGATCTCCACTCCGTCCTCCAATGAGCTCTAGCTTGACACCACTGACGTCGCAAACGGCAGTGGTTTGGAGTAAGTGGAATGCACGCTACAAGGCGTCTGGTTCGGAGCTGTCCTTCAAGTAACCGATTTGTAACAGTTCGTTGTGTCACTGTGGTGGCAACTGCAGCTCGAATTGCTGCCGCAGACGCGGTACGATGCGCCACGGCCATACGCCGTGCGCGGCGGTCTTCCCTCTCAGTAGTGCCACGTGGCCGGCCGGAACCCGGTCTTCTTGAGGCAGTACCTTCCCTTGACCACCGCTGCCAACAATCATGCACAGTGGCTACATTCCTGCCAAGTCGTTCTGCAATATTGTGGAACGAAAATCCACCTTCTTGTAGCCCTATTACACGATCTCGTTCAAAATCCGTGAGCTGCTGATAATGGCTTCTTCGTCTTCTTAAAGGCATTCTTGACCAACATCAACACCCTACGTCGAGTCTCAACGATAACTAACGCTCACGAACAATACAGCGCGTATTTACAGCAAACCTGCTCTGCATGTTCCGAAGGGCGCTACTAGCACCACACGTATGCGCCGAGCGCGAAATTTGCATAGACGTCATCTTACAGATGTACTCTCACCGCCTACCAACTGTCGTTTATCTAACACAACCCCTGCTTGGTGTTGGGATTTTTTTTCCGTCAGTGTATTAGCTATAGGTTAAACATCCAGGTTACTAAAAATAAAATCAACGGTGGTTTGGGGAGGAAATATATAAAACGAAATATTAAAGTAAAAAACAAAAATCTCCCAACACCGAGAGCCAAAGTCAATGATATCATGCAAATCTTATTCTTTTAGAGAATTAAGGCCGCCGCCCCGGTGGCGCAGTGGTCTAAGCGATGGCTTCTGATCATTCGTACGGACGGGGTCCGGGTTCGAATCCCGGTGAGGCAGGGATGTTGTGTTTGTCTTACGGCACTGGCTCTCTCCTTCCCTGGAACCAGTGGCCCTAAATTAGGGACGGGCGACTGCTTATAGCCCACTGAGTTGCTCACGGTGGTCGTTAAACCTCCAATCAAAAAAAAAATTAAGGCCAGCCCCTTTGAAATGCCTCACGATCACACAAGGAAAGCATGTAACGGCCGTGCAACAGTATCTTTTTTTTTTTCATTGGAGGTCTAACGACCACCGTGAGCAACTCAATGGGCTATAAGCAGTCGCCCGTCCCTAATTTAGGGTCACTGGTTCCAGGGAAGGGAGAGAGCCAGCGCCGTAAGACAAACACAACATCCATGCCTGACCGGGATTCGAACCCGGACCCCTTACGGACGAATGATCATAGGCCAGCGCCTTAGACCACTGCGCCACCGGGGCGGCGCAACAGTATCTAAAGACCTTTTCTAATTTATACCTATATACAGAACATAAGTAAGCAAGTAAAAATTATTTAGAATTCTGGCGCAAGAAGAGGAAAATTGTTTACATTATGTAATCTTGAATATAAAAAAATCACAATTGTCATAATATTACAATGTTTTGCACATCGTAAAAGCCTTTCCTTCTGATTCTTTTACATGTAAAAAAATGACACAGGTCTCTGTTTCTTTCGTTCCCGCGAAGAACACCTTTAACCTCATGCGTAGTTATGTGCAAATAAGTGTTATATATAAAACGCCTTATCCTCATTGATATAAAAATTTCACTTATTCAACTGATATTTCATTCACATTCTTTTGTCGTTATCCATGTATAGGAACTATTGCTATGGCTATGAAAAGGGGGCTTCAAGTCCTGTGGATTAGCTGCTCTTCCATCACCCAGGTCTTATAAACTACAGTGAAAATGATTTTTTAAAGATTTTACTCATTTACTCAGAAAAAAATTGCTTTTCGTTTTAATACTTCATTCAAATCTGCCGTCAAAAATTTCTGGCTATTTCCCAGTTTCACGTGAAGTTTTCGCAAAAATTTTGAAAAATCGTAATTCTTTCTGCTGAGGTTAAAGCAAGGAGGTTAGAAGTAACAGGAGTTGGCAACAGCCCCTCTCCCTGTGCTTCTGGCGTGACGCCACTTTTTATCAGCTGACTACGCCAATGCGCCCAACCTAAGAATCTCCTGTTTATCTCTATGGGGAAATTGCGATTTTGAACGGGTTTTTCGGACCCTTACTCTACCCATACAGGCATGAAAACAATTGAGGCTGAAATATTCATTCCAATAATAAAAAAAAAATCCAGAAAAAACAAGAAAATATGTGTCGGTATTTCTTTAAAAAATTGAACAAAATAATGATTTTTTGAGCGGAAGTGCATAGTGCGGCATGGTTACTTACTGCCCATGTGCAAGTAATCATGTTTAAAATATAACCAAAAGCCTAATGTTAAGAAATAAGAAGTCCGAAATATTCCTTCTTTCCATCCTTGGTTTGCATGTGCTAAACAAAACTGCTTAAGATACAGGAAGGACGTCACGTTCTCGAACTCCCACAGCGCAGACTCCCACCACCTCAGAGAGAGGACAGAAACAGCTGATCTGTTTTGGCTTCACTCAAAACGGGTCCCTTCACCTCCTTGGGTTAGAGGCACTCTTAGCGGTAAGTACCCCGCCCCCCCCCCCAGTAGTGTCCACACTACAATGCCGAAACTTCCCGTTCTCGCCCTCACATACTGAATCCTTTCACAGCCAATACATCCCTTTTAGTTCCCCCAGCACTGCCTGAGGCAGTTCTGATTTAGGTGGCTCCACTTAAAATCTCTGCCCTATGTTTCCAATGGTAAAATTTCTTTACATATTTTCTTCGCAATTAATGTATTCCCATGGATGAAAATTTGCATATTGATAAAACTTACTTTAAGTTATAGCATGGGATACTTAATACTTGCTAAAACATAACCATAATTAAGCAATCCAACATTTGTTGCCTATTGACGCCATCAGTGTACCGGTCGTGCCATCTGTCAACAGGTCTGAACATTACTCAAACAAAAATGATTGATTTTTAGTATAATTATGGTTATATTTTAGCAAGTGTTAAGTATCCCATGCCATAACTTAAAGTTAGTTTTATCGATGTGCAAATTTTTATCCTTAGGAATACATTAATTGTGAAGAAAATAAGTAAAGACGTTTTGCCATTAGAAACATAAGGGAAAGATTTTAGGTGGAACCACCTTAAATACTGCCGAGGCCGTCTTAAGAGTGCTAGTGCAGTTTTAGATTCCCCTTTCCGTGTTGGAATTCCGAATTTTGTAAAGAAAACAGCAAAGCAATTAGTAATGACCTCATCCAGTGAATTGTTGTCCAAACTTCTCATTAGCCCCCTGGCCGTAGAAACATGAAAAAGAGGCCTAAAACTAAGGAATTTGGAGAGTGGAGAGCAATTGAATTTCGGTGGCCTTGCGGATGCTATTTTGATAACCTTTCTACGGAAAAATAAACAACTCACTTCTTTGGGGAAAACACGTAGGATACATGAAATAAAACACAAGACTTATTATTATTACTTGGCGAGTCAAGTTTACGCTTTAAGGTTAAATAGATTGAAAAATGACACATATTGAACTGGGTGGGTAAGACAAATTTCAGGGTGAGCTCAAGCCCACCCTCGCACACCCTTGGCGACGTCCCTGGTCTCAAGGTCTGGAAATTTGAGGTTGTTTACATGATACCCCATGTAGTTTCAGCTGTGTGTATTTTGGAATTGTGTGGTTTGGGGTTGTAGAAATCGTGTTAATATGAAAGCGCAATGAATTATACTTTTTTTTTTTTGATTGGAGGTTTAACGACCACCGTGAGCAACTCAATGGGCTATAAGCAGTCGCCCGTCCCTAATTTAGGGTCACTGGTTCCAGGGAAGGGAGAGAGCCAGTGCCGTAAGACAAACACAACATCCATGCCTGACCGGGATTCGAACCCGGACCCCTTACGGACGAATGATCAGAGGTCAACGCCTTAGACCACTGCGCCACCGGGGCGGCTGAATTATACTTCATACATGACTGAAATTTTTGATTTTAACGTTATGTTTTGTAACGATTCCCACTAGCGTTCATGCATTTCAATTTAAAATAAATGGGGAAGGAGCTTTAGAATAATTGAGAATTTTATAAATTCAGATCGGTACCAAGTTATGATGCAAACTTAGAAACATTTGCTACAAAAGAATGCGATTCGGCCAACACAAAATGGATTGCAATATGCCTTGAAAATCATCAGTTTTCTCACACTTTAACGCTCGTACTTCATGGTTATACGCCGTAAGCAAAATTATACCGCTTCATTAACAAGGGCATCTTTAGATATCTTATTCTAACTTCCTTCCTTATAGTTTATCGAGTTGCTCTCGGTAGTGGTTAAAGTTACAAACAAATAATATAAGCGAGAAATTACACCTATTTTTTTTTTTTGATTGGAGGTTTAACGACCACCGTGAGCAACTCAATGGGCTATAAGCAGTCGCCCGTCCCTAATTTAGGGTCACTGGTTCCAGGGAAGGGAGAGAGCCAGTGGCGTAAGACAAACACAACATCCATGCCTCACCGGGATTCGAACCCGGACCCCGTTCGGACGAATGATCAGAGGCCACCGCTTAGACCACTGCGCCACCGGGGCGGCAAACATCTATTCGATTACATGTATGTAATCAGTATATAGGCAGTGATAAATATACCCACTGAATGCTAAATCATATTCGTTTTTTAATATAAGGCCAAAGTCGTTTAGAAAATATAAGGTCGTGACCATGGTCATGACTTTGGTCGTGACATTAGAGAGATGAGTTTCCTCCGCTTGTGACATCACTTTCATGTTACACGGACTGACCACGGCTACCGAAGTAGACAGATGGACTGACACGTCGATGCCGTGAGGTCACACACGACATCGTTGAAACCCAATCGGAAGCTTTGATTTCTGCGTGAACTCGTCTCTCTAATGTCATGTCCTCGTGTTTTCAAGATGGACTTCATTAGGCATGAATGGCAGTGGCCATGCTTGACGAAATGATTTACTGCAGTGTGGCTATTAAATACTTCCAAAGAAGGGATGGCTCTCCAAATTTGCGGTGCGTGTGCGTGTGTGTGTGTGTGTGTGTGCGTGTGCTGTAGTAAAGTCCTGTGTTAGGTGCGCCTGGAGCAAGAAGGTTAGAATAAGATATCTGGAGATGCCCTTGTTAATGGAGCAAAACCACTTTGCTTGAAGCCCATAACCGCGAACGACGGCCGTCAAAGTGTTGGAATCAAGGAGGTTAGAAGAAGAGGAGATGAAGAGACCCGTTTCGAGTGAAGCCAAAACCATTCAGCTGTTTCTAGAGATGAGCTTACCTGTTACTTGGTGTTCACGGCGCTAACTGTGACTGCTACTCCAAAAGTAACAGTGATTTTTAACTGTGATTGGAATCACAGTTTAGGACCTATTATTTGTTTCCCTTCCGTGAATTCGTGCACCAGTAACGACTAACGAACGAGTAAAGTAACTGATAGCAGAATCACTTAATGGAACAGTGGGTTGGCCATAAAACAGCGGATCCTGGGTTATATGTTTTTTTACTTTTAAACATAAATCTGCGTTAACCCCGATATTTTGCTGTAGTTATAATGGCTTTTTCAGTTGGGTTATGCGTAATTCTTTTATGCGATTTATAGGTTAAATTTTGAATTCAGATTATCAAATATACAGTTCTTTTATACATAACATGGTGCTACAACTTTGAAAAAACTGAGACAGCATTTATTTTTCAGCCTTGAAATGGACGAAGCAACAAAAAATTTATCATCTAATGTTCACACACAATTCACAAATTTCTCCAAATTCAAAAAAATTAAAACAAACAGAAAGTAGTGATATTTTACCCAGCATTAATGGTAAATCAACTAGTGAACAAAATTCTTTGAAAAGGGCCAAGTATTATAAGTAAATAATGTGTTCTAAGGGTGTTGAATATAAGAACACATTCGGATTTACTACCTAATATTTCAAAGGTAAGAGTTCTTTCATATATTGAAAATATGAAATCATGCAGAATTTCTTACCTTGTTTTATAATGTAAAAAAACAAAAAAAAAATTAAAGGTCAAAATAGACAGGCAAGAACAAAATAGAATGGACAGGTAGCGAACAAAGTATTTATTTGCATATTCTAAAATTGCGAGCCCTCTTCCCCTTTTTTTTTCTTTTGGAAGCATTTAAAATTGTACAATAGTATTTAATATTTTGAAATTTCAGTCACATGTTTTTTAAGCCATTCCATAGTAAAATGTATAACTGAGATACTACTGTCTGCCACAGATTACAAAATTATGAACTTTATAATTTTCCGACAGAAGATATGGGCACAGCCCACGTAAAGTTCTCTGACAGAAATTTCAGTCGGTAGTCATAGTCATAATATCTATCAGATTTTGTAAAGTGGTTAATACCTGATGATTTTTGTAGGGAATGGAGAGGGGGGGATCATATAAATTGTGGACAAATATAAGACTAAATTTAAGCAACTGATTACCTCCCTGTTGGGGAAATTTCTGTGAAGGTATATCTATAGCTTGCATGTGTGTGTATTATTTGGAGGGAATTGCCACACCGGCACGACCTAAATCGGCAGTTAATAATTAACATAAGAAATGTGTTACCGAATTGTGGACTAGACCTCCATACAGAAGAATGCAGAGTCTACAGGAAATAAAGTAACTAGCATTCTAATAGTATATACAGCAGAGTTAATGTCAAAAAGCCTCCCGGTGGCGCAGTGGTCTAAGCGATGGCCTTTGATCATTCGTCCGAGAGGGGTCCAGGTTCGAATCCCAGGGAGGCATGGATGTTGTGTTTGTCTTATGGCACTGGCTCTCTCCCTTCCCTGAAACCAGTGATCCTAAATTAGGGACGGGTGACTGCTTATAGCTCATTGGGTTGCTCACAGTGGTCGTTAAACTTCCAATAAAAAAAAAACCTAGGATTCCTCAAAAACTACACTATAGTAGATGTTGCCATTCGTGAGCTAAATTCCAGCATAAGGTTGGACACCTACTAACCTAAGGGGTATTTAGCTCACGAATGACAACACCTACTATAGTGTAGTCTTGTGGACAGGTAGGGATGCTACCTGAAAATTCGACTGTAAGTAATATCCTTTTATTCCCAAGTAAATCCTATAATTTAGTGAAATTTGTAATACATCAAGTCTAGAAATAGCCATGACATCAAATTATTACCTGTTCATCAAGTTCAGGGGGGAACCCTGAGCTGAACTACTTTTTTGTAATTTTTGAATACAGAAAAAGAAACAAAATAAGAAACTGTGAGTACTGATATTATGATTGTAAACATCACAATAGAGTATTACAATATTTAAGCACGAAAAAAGACTGTTGCTTTTGGTATTGACTTTGAGATCAACGCGCATCTAAAAAAATGTGAAAACACAATTTACTGTAAAAACTATAATACTTATGAGTTTATTGATATAATTAAAAATGTAAACCAAGATCTACAGGATTATAGCAAGTATGGATGTCAAGGCCCTTTTTCCAAGTACCACTGCACCGGAAGCAATTGAAAACATTATTAAAAAATTAAAACAGGACAAAAATCTTAATAACACACAATTTCAAGAATCAAAAGCAGTTTTGTTATACATTTATGAAAACAATATTTTCAAATTTGAAGAGAACATTGCAAACAAAAAAATAGAGGCCCAATGGGTTCCCCTCTGTCAAATCTGTTTGCAGAAGTGACTATGAGCAATATTGAGGAACAAATAATCTGTACAATGGAAGAAACTCCTTTGGTTTACTGTAGATATGTGAATGACATTTTTATTTTGTCACGAATGAGTATTTATGAACTTGAATCATTAACTCAGCAATTTGGTAATATCTATCCAACGTTGACAATAGAACATGAGGAGGAGAATACTTTGATCTTCCTTGATGTTAAAGTTGTCAAGCAAAGAGACCAACTACAATACAGACTACATAGAAAACAGTCATTTATTCCTGTTCTGATTCCATATAATTCAACACATCCATACACACAGAAATACAATAGTATTAAAACTTTAATCAAAAGAGCAATGATTACACACTCCTCAAAAGAAGAATTCTTTACAGCCATTCCATGAAAAAGTGGACAAACAGGAAAAAAAAATTAAATTGTATCATATTATTATTTATGATACATCAAATTGAAAAGGTATGAGTACTACATAGAATTTGAATTCACAACAAAAAATGCTATATAAATCATTGTCTCCTTGCATTTCAGTCTTAAACATCCAGAACAAAAGGTAGAATTTACATTTAGTAATTAGACAATTCTAATACCAGTTCTGGAAATGTTTTGACAACTGTTTTTCACTTGCAGTTGTATTTGCTAGATGTAGCAGAGTCCAAAACACTTTGTAATAACATATTTTACACTTAAAAATAATTGAAAATTTAAAAACATTTTTTTTTAGTCTGCTGACCGTCATTTTTTTTTTAGTCTGCTGACTGAAATGACCATAAAGATAGTTTATACTAACATACCCTTTGTGTAGAAATTTCAAACTTTGTGGAAGTTTGACTGTCAGCAGTCTGAATAAGTGTAGAAAAAGTCATGTAGAAAAAACTGAGGTGTGACGTGTGTGACATTATTGAAAGTCACACTTTGGTACTGAGGTGTTGCCTAACATTGCCACAACTCTGTTTAATGAAAAAGAAAAGACTTCACGCTGTATATCAGATAGCACAAAAAAAGATTTTTATGCCATAATGATATATTGTAAGTAGACAGGTACCAGGGAATGTGTGAAATCAATAAAGGACTCACTATCAAGGAGGCACAATTTAATACAAAAAAGACACATGCTAATGACTATAAGTGATGCTTTCACACAGTTCAAAAATGAAAATTAGAACATTTTAATTAAAAAACTAAGTTTTACGACCTGTGTCCTGGATATGTGACATTAATTTTGTAAACACCACGGAATTATGTGCTTGCAAATATCATGCAAATTTAAATTTTTTTATACAATCCTTGGCCAGCAAAATTCCAATTTCCCAAAGTTTCCTTCAAATGAAATAGAACTGATGAGTGTTTTGTGCTGCAGCATTCAAAATGAGAACTGCATGATTGGATTTTGCACAGACTGTAAAAGTGATGTTTGCATGTGTGTTGAAGAGATACATATAGACACATTTGTAACATGGAAAGATATAGATGGTTTCAAAAAAGTGGTTGAGATTGATGGTTCTGTTTGAAGAACTGTGCTTCATAATCAGTTACATTATTATAAAATTCATTCTTTTGTAAGAACAGTTCAGTCACCAAATGAAGGTCTGCTCCAAATTGATTTTTTTGAAAATTACAGTACTATCTCCCAAGATGAAATCCAGAGTGGACACTGGAGGCACCAGCAAATAACTACTGTATATTTACCAGTTGTGCATGAAATATTAAGCATACTGTAGCTGTAATAAGTGATGAGCTCAACCATTACAAAAATGCTGTGCAGGCCTTAAAAATTGCTATAGCTACATTAAAGGCCAAATTTCCAGAAATAGAAAAGTTAAAAATTTTTTCTGATGGAAGTGCAGCTCAATTTAAAAACCAATTCACTCAGTAAAATCTTTATTTGAAGCAGGACTTTGATGTCGCTGGAGAGTGGAACACTGAAACGCAAAGTAGAGACAGTGAAATCTAAGGTGATGATTGTCAATTCTGCAGGATTTTTTTCTAATGTGTAAATAAATACATTATATGAGTTTATTCTTTTCAGAAAAAAAAAACAAAAAAAAAAAAAACTAACCGTCGATTCCGATGGGTTTTGTCTAGTCTCTTTTTATCTAACCATTTCTTCATTATCAAGCAATGACGATAAATTAAACTACGATTGGACGAAAATTCCCATTTTCATCTGACTTATTTCCGCAAAGAGCAATGCCTTGCCTGGCCAATGTTCTGGCAACATCAAATAAAATATTTAAAACTTTAGTATTAAATTCTTTATCATGTTCTTCTTGAAAATTACACTAGCCCTTTTATTTTTGTCTAAAAGAATATCGACGTGTTTATCTTTTTGTGAAAAATGGCAACAATTCACTAGTGCAGCTTTGTGAGCTTTAAAAGAGAAATGCTGGGATAATTTTCCTAATTTATATTTACCCACACTCTTCATTTTGTGTCATTGCCTTACACCTGTTTCATTCCAAGTACAATCTAATTTCTCCCTGTCTGGACCTTCGGGGAAAAGAAAACAAACTCAAAGCAATAAGCAGTATCTTTAACGATGCTTTACTCTATATCAGGATATTGTTTATACCAGGAAGGAGAAAAGCGTCTCGAATTATCTGAGGGCATCTGCTGCCTCAGGAAACCTGTCGGGGTGAGGGCGGATACCAAAATTGTAAAAAATAAAGAATTTTTCGTCCGACCGGAAGATTTTTGACATTTACAAGCTACAAATAGACATTATCTGAGGGCATGTGCCTACTCAGCAAACCTGTCGGGGTGGGGGTTAATACCAAAAGTGTAAAATATGAAAAATTCCTCGTCTGATTGGGAGATTTTCAGCATTTACCAGCTACAACTCAGCAAACTATCTGAGGTGTACCTACTCAGGATACCTGTGCGTGTGTGTGTGTGTGGGGGGGGGGGGTTAAATAAACAGTATAATATGGCGCATGCGCTCAGATAATGTGTCGTGTTGTAGCTGGTAAATGCTGAAAATCTCCCGATCAGACCATAAATTCTTCATATTTTACTATTTTACAATTTTGGTATTTACCCCCCCCCCGACAGGTTTCGAGTAGGCACATGCGCTCAGATAATGGGTCGAGTTGTAGCTTATAAATGCGCCTGAAAATCTCCCGACCGGACCAGAATTTGTTTACATTTTACAATTTTGGTATTACCCCCCCCCCCCCCGACAGGTTTTCTGAGTAGGCACATGCCCTCAGATAATGTGTCGAGTAGTAGCTTGTAAATGCTGAAAATCTCCCGATCGGGCGAGAATTTTTTTATATTTTTACAATTTGGTATGCCACCCCCACCCCCACCCCCGATAGGTTTCAGAGTAGGCATATGTGTTTAGATAATGTGTCGACGAGTTGTAGCTTGTAAATGCTGAAAATTTCCCGATCGGACGAGATTTTCTTTTATATTTTCCACTTTTGGTATAACCCCCCCCCCCCCCCCGACAGTTTTGTTGCCGAGTAGTCACATGCACTCTGATAATTGTCAGACTTGTAGTTTGAAAACCCTAAAATATTTTGTTGAGATGCAGATCAAACATTTGTTGTAAAGAATTACATTAATTATCGCAATTAAGAAAAGACGAAATTACGGAAGCTTTATATGACTTAGATTGCCAACCTCTGTTGTGGGGTCGTGGCCACGAGGCGGTCAAAAACGTAATTTTTATACGGCCCCTTAAAATGTTTGTGGCCAGTTCTCCTACACCCAGGCCGCGGGTGGCCTAGTGGGCAACGTTCGTGACTGCCACAGGAAAGGACCTCAGGTTCGGCAGGTACGAACGCTCGATCCACTAAATATCCGCCGTGCGTCGGATGGGCACGTTAAGCCGTCGGATCCCGGGTACTGGCCCCCGGTAATAAATAAGGGCGTCTTCCTCCCCCTTTCTACTTATCTTCTGTCACTTTTCTATCGGGCACTCTAGCCCAAATCTCCTAGCTTCCTACTTCTAAGGGTTGTTTAAGACCTGGGGTCAGACACTCCCTTCATAAAATCCTCTACTGAAGATCTGATCTGAGATCCTACACCCAACTTGAGTTAATACGGAATTGTTATGAATGTGACATCGATAGAACAAAAGCTGTTAAAAATGTCAAGGCCTCGGGCCTGTGAAATAACATTTAGTGCCAAAGTAAAAGCGCAATGCTACTAACTTTATTTGAATCATAAACGTTGCGAATATGACATTGAGTAAAAACTATTTAAAAAGCCTAGGCATAGGGTAACGAATGAATATTTCGTGCCTGAGTAAAAGCGGAATATTATTAACTTCACTTGATAAGTAATAGTTGTGAATACGACATTAATTGAATAAAAACTATTAAAAAGGCCACGGCCTAGGCCTAGGGAACGTGAGAAAGTTTTTAGTGAAAAATTAAAGGCGGGATATTATTAACTTCAGTTGATACCTAATTGTTATGAATGTGGCATCGATAGAACAAAAACTGTTAAAAAGGCATAGGTCCTGTGAAATAATGTTTAGTGCTTAAGTAAAAGCGCAATATTATTACCATGAGTTGATACGTACACTTTATGAATATAACATCGGTAGAAGAAAGACTGTCAAAAGGTCCTACGAATGAGGCATAGTAATTTAGTGCCTAATTAAGTAAGAGAGAAATATTAATAACTTGAAATGTTATGTAAACATTTAGTACCTAAGTAAAAGTGCAGCGTTATAAAAAAATCCCTGTTTGTCGTCTTTTTCCGAACATAGTATGAGTTCTGATGTAATTGCTTTGTTTCGTTGAAACCTAAGAAATGTGTTATGTAATCATGAATATGATGTAATCCATATTCATGATTATGTGCTATGCAATCCCGATCCAGGACGACGAAATTTTCAAGTTTTCGGATATTGTCCTTCTCATATTTACACCAAAAAACGGATTTTCATCTTCAAAATTTGTGCTTTGTAATTTTTTTAAAATTCAATTGTAATTGTCGTTTGTCTTACTGGGAACGTTATCTCCATTCAATTCCCCTCACAGCGCCAAGAAACTGCAATTTTTGTACGGCCTCTAAAGATTTGTGCCCAAAAGTCCGTTATGTCCTAAACTTGTTTTAAACTTTTATAGGTAATTCTGCGCGAATTCTGATATTTTGCTGTAGTTTTTACAGCTTTTTCAGTTGAATTATGCGTAATTCTTTTATACGTTTTTCGCGGTTAGTTAAATTTTTGGATTCAGATTATCTAAAACACACTGTTCTTTTGTACCTAACATGGTATGTTGCAACTTTGAAAGAAACGAGGCAGCATTTTTTTCAGCCTTGAAATGGATGAAGCTACTAAAGATTTACTAAGTAACGTTCACAATTCACTATTTTCTCCGAATTCAAAAATTTTTAACCCCACTCACTGCGAGAACGATGAGCTCAGAAACAACGCTGTGAAAAAATCACAAATAGCAGGCAGCTGCAAGACGCAACAGCAGATAACGAGTAACAGCTACAGGAGCAGAATTCACTCCGTAACAGTTAAGACGGAGCTGTGAAAAATCACGAAGAGCATGATGGGTAGCAATAACAGAGTGAGGAACGCTTATTGGACGATCACTGTTACTCACGGTTTTCAGTAGCAGGCGCTACCTGTGACTTTTCGGTAACCGTGATCAAATCACAGGTAGTGAAATAACGCTCATCTCTAGCTGTTTCTGTCCTCTCTCTGAGGTAGTGGAAGTCTGCGCTGCGGGAGTTCGGGAACGTGACGTCACTTCCTGTGGCTTAAGCAGTTTTGCTTAGCGCATGCAAACCAAGGATGGAAAGAAGAAATATTTCGGACTTCTTATTTGTTAACATTAGGCTTTTGGTTATATTTTAAACATGGTTACTTGCAAATGGGCAGTATGCATGGTTACTTGCACATGGGCAGTAAGTAACCATGCGCAATATGCACTTCCGCTCAAAAAATCATTATTTTGTTCAAATTAAAAAAAAATATCAACATATATTTTCCTGTTTTTTCTGGAAATTTTGTATTATGGGAATGAATATTTCTTTTTTTTTTTTTTTATTGGAGGTTTAACGACCACCGTGAGCAACTCAATGGGCTATAAGCAGTCGCCCGTCCCTAATTTAGGGTCACTGGTTCCAGGGAAGGGAGAGAGCCAGTACCGTAAGACAAACACAACATCCATGCCTCACCGGGATTCGAACCCGGACCCCGTTCGGACGAATGATCAGAGGCCATCGCTTAGACCACTGCGCCACCGGGGCGGCAAAATGAATATTTCAGCCTCAATTTTTTTCATGCCTGTATGGGTAGAGTAAGGGTCCGAAAATACCGTTCAAATTCGCGATTTCCCCATAGAGATATACAGGAGATTCTTAGGTTGGACGCATTGGCGTAGTCAGCTGATAAAAAGTGGCGTCACGCCAGAAGCACAGGGAGAGGGGCTGTTGCCAACTCCTCTTATGTCTAACCTCCTTGGTTGGAATGTGAAATGCCATTGAGTTGCTCACGGTGGTCGTTTCACCCTCAATAATAATAATAAAAAAAAAAGCCGATGGTTTTCAAGGCTATTGCAGTGCATCTTGTGTTGGCCGAATCGCCTTCTTCCTTCATAAATGTTACCAATTTCGCATTGTAAATTGCTGCTGCTGACGTGTGAGAAAATGCCGAATTTATCAAGTTCGTAATTATTTTGAGGCTCGATTCTTCCATTTTTATTTTAAATTGAAGCACACGAACGTTAGTGCAATTCTAAGCAAAATGTTAAAATTGGAAACTTCACTCATGTAAGAAGTAGAATTCATGCCGGTTTGATATCAACACACTTTCTGCAACCAAAAACCACCCAATTCTAAAATACACACAGTTGAAATTACATAGGTATCATGTAAACAACGCTAAATTCTCACACTTTGCAGCTTCACGGTTAAGAGACTCAGGGCATCTCTAGAAGAATTATTCTAACCTCTTTGGCCTGCAGCAAAGAAGTGGCTGAGAATCTTCATGTCTTTGTTTTTTTGTTTGTTTGGAGGTTTAACGACCACAGTGAGCAACTCAATGGGCTATAAGCAGTCGCCCGTCCCTAATTTAGGGTCACTGGTTCCAGGGAAGGGAGAGAGCCATTGCCGTAAGACAAACACAACATCCATGCCTCACCGGGATTCGAATCCGGACCCCGTTCCGACGAATGATCAGAGGCAATCGCTTAGACCACTGCGCCACCGGGGCGGCCATGTCTTTGGAGACCGCAAAAACATTATTTTCTCCTGGTTCACCCACTTTATCAGTAAATCCACCCTAATACGTATCTTCACTGTTATTTGTTCCGAATAGGAAAATGTGAATACAATCATTTTTCCCATAGGGTATGGGAATGAGAGGTTTTGTTCATTGGAGAAACAATCTTATTTTTCCCCGACAGCATGCAAATTACTAATCAGCGTAGCTAAGTATTAATAATGTTTTGAGATGAAAATACTTTTGGTCTCTGAAAAAGTAGCCTTTCGGCGTTGGGTTTGCATTTAGAATATCCGGTGTTCTTAAGTCCTTCGTGTACCACTCAGTTGTATAGAAAAATGCAGTGTTCGCTCATATTTATAGTTTTATCGGAATTTTAAGGACGGAAAGTGTTAAAATGGTGAGATATATGGTTCTGTTTGGCCATTCGCTGATCGCTGTCAATAAATGAGTTCGAAACAGCACAACCTCCTTTGCCTAGTGTATATTACCACCTCTTGCGAGTAGTTCACGTAAATTTACGTGAAGGGGTCCGAATGAAAGTAAACCGTCAACTGTTTCGAACACTGTTTTGAATTGTCACGGTGAGTGTGGGATATATACTAGGAATAGTTTTTGCATTTTCAGGTGAGATTTTATGTTTGATTTTGTTAAACGTTTATTCATTTAAATTCAACCGCACATGTGCTACGCTTTGATCTATTTAGCTGGTTTAGAAATAGGTATTTTACATTAACAGAACTGAGGTTTCTGTTAGACATGTCCATGGATAGAATATCCTATTTAAAATGTTAAAAATATGCTGTAGATTGCTATTTATTTTATTTTCTGGTAGGAGTGTAATTTTTTATATCTTCAGGAGCACAGCGTGTACTGTTTTGAATTTTAAAAATCCGAATTTTTATTTAAAGAACTAGGCCTAAATTTCCTTATTGTAAATCATACGAGAACAAAATGTGCTAAATTATTGTCATTTTTTGATTGCAGGTTAGCTCATTCCATTGAAACTAATTTTGTTGCCGTCTGAATGAGGAACTTCAGTTGAGAACCAGAAGCTGTGGTTATATCAGTCTGGGATGAATTTAGATTTCTGAAGTGTGATAATTGAAAAGCAAATAGACAAAGTCATTGCCGGTTCCACGTTTTTCTTTAACCAACACATAGCAGACGAAAAATTGTTTTTTGACACCGCTGGGATTGAAACGGCCCCCCCCTCCCCTTTTGTGGTTCACAACAATCGGAGGTTGTACTTTTTATTTTGAGGGTTCTAATTCTATGAGGAAAATATTATGTTTAATTGACATTTGCCTATCGTGAAGTGTTTAGTTATGGTAGAAGTTAAAATAATTGACAAAGATCTAAAATTGTTTCCAGAACTTTTTCTTGAGGACCAATTAAGTGGTCCCTAGAGTTTCGTGGCGCTTGGGCCACAAGTAGCCGAAAGGATACGGCTCAGAAAAATAAAGAAATTTCACTATTGCCTCAACAAGCTGTCGAATTTATTTTACAACCTCTTTTATGAAGTTTTTGGATCTTCTGACTTTTAGTTAAATTTACGCATTGTATGTGTAGCAAAACTGGTTAGACAACAAGAAGGGACAGAGGAAATTTGCATGTGGTGTTTTTGTATGTTTGTGTAATAGTTACAATTGAGGAGCTAGGTGGGAAAATGACTTATCCATAACAACATGGTTCTGAGAAATTAGGTTTTCAAGATTTTAAACAGCACATGCTTATATCTACAGGTACATAAAAAATTATTATAAAAATAAAAATACATTTATCGATATAAAAAAACGAAAGAACCGCCTCTAACACACCTTAAGACGCTGTTCCAACCTAGCTCGTCAATTTGTCCCCTCCTGAAAACTAATTTCTGTTTGTCCCCTCCTGAAAACTAATTTGTTTGCCCCCTCCTGAAAACTAAGCTATGGGCGCCCATGGATGGGTCTGTGTTCAAATCTCAGTGAGGCATGGATGTTGTATTTGTCTTACGTCACTGGCTGTTTCCCTTCCCTGGAACCAGTGGCCCTATATTAGGAATGAGCGACTGCTTATAGCCCATTGAGTTGCTCATGGTGGTCGTTATATGTCTCCTATCTAAAAAAAGCTGTTTTTTTTTCTTTATTTCAGGCCTGTAACAGTAAACGAATTTTCTTTCAATGCAAGAAGGCGGATAATTGTCAGTCTTGTAGCTGAAGTTAATTTTTGTGCATTGCGTTCTCATGCTTTTATGCCCTCGTCATGAAACATAATGCTTCTGACTTGGAATCAGCTACCAGAGTTGTATAAAAATTATATGCATCTGTGTACACAACCATTGAAACAGAAAACTTGCTGCAAATCCGTGAAGCACGAACCACTGTAATAATAGAATAACATAATTTAAAGAATTAATAAAACACTGAATAATTATTAGAACATTACAGATCCCAGTGAGGATAAAATAAGTACATTACAATTGAATGTGCAACAATGTGTATGAAATGGACCTTTATGGCAAAATATTAAAATATTGGACTAAGAATCTCACAAAAACAAGACTAATTAAAGGAAATTTTTATATATAGAGAAACATTTCCATTAATGAACTTTCAAAAATTATATTGGGTATATAAATAAGTTTTGAGGGATTTCCGTTCGGTGTCGTACTTATTACTGCTTGCATGTATTTTAAGGTGGCAACACTGCGATATCGCTGTACGATTTCCCAGCTGTCAGAGTCAGTACACGAAGTTCAATTGAGGTGCGAAGACGTATTTGTTTTACTCGACGGAAAATGGCAACTTTCGTCCAAACAAAACAGCATTTGTGGGAAGTGTTAGTGCATTACTTTATTGTCAAGAAAAGTGCTGCCGACAGCTATCGCTTAATGTCAGAAATCTGTGGTGAACATTCCCCATCCATAAAAACATTTTGAGTATTGGTTTAGACGATTCAAAAGGAACTATTTTGATGTCAGTGATAAAGAACGTTTTGGACCACCCAAAAAAATTGCTGATGCCGAATTGGAAGCTTTACTCGACAAGGATCTGTGCCAGACCCAAAAAGAACTATCAGCAGCATTAAATGTTAGTTAACCATGCATTTGACAACATTTAGCTGCCATGGGAATGGTGCAAAAAGAAGGGAATCTGGTTCCACATGCTTTGTGGGAAAGAGACCTTGAACGTCGAAAAACCAGTTGCAGATTGCTGCTTCAAAGGCAAAAAAGAAAGAGTTTTTTGCATCGTATTTTTACTGCCGACAAGAAATGGATATGGTATGATAACCCTAAACGGCAGGAAGCATGGGTGAAGCCAGGTGAACCTGGTGCTTCAACGCCAAAACGCAATATCCATGGTTCAAAGGTAATGCTGTGTATCTGGTGGGACCAGAAGGGTGTGATCCACTAGGAGCTGCTGAAACCGTCAGAAACTATTACTGGTGATCGGTATCAAACCCAATTAATGTGTTTAAAACGAGCTCTTGCGCAAAAACGGCCGGAATGGGAGAATAGACACAACAAAGTCATCTTACAGCATGACAACGCAAGAAGACATGTTTCTTGACCTGTGAAAAAGTACTTAGAAGGATCCGACTGGGAAGTTATACCCGACCCACCATATTCACCAGATATTGTGCCATCGGATTACCATTTGTTCCGGTCGATACAGTCAGCACTTTCTGGAGAACGGTTTAGTTCTTATGAAGACATCAAAAATTGGCTGGACAACTGGATCTCTTCCAAGGAACCGAAATTCTTCCTTCGGGGCATACATTCACTGCCCGAAAGATGGGGTAAAGTTGTAGCTTGAGAGGGAGCATACTTCAATTAATATTAAAATATTGTTTCTGTTCTCCAACAATGTGTTTTGTTCACCTCAAAACTTATTTATATAGCCAATAAATAACATTAATAACGTTTGGTTTACAAGTGACCTTGATTCTTGAGAAATGCACATGAGTGATTTTCCTGATAAGACAATGACTCATCATTGTCTTATCAGGAAAATCACTCATGACATCACTCCACCAGATGACCGGGCACACTAATTCCATCTGGAGATAATCTGTGTGTTTTACTGTATCGTTGAACATCGTTTAGGATAGCTGTGCACACTATTACAGAGCGGGTGTTTATTGTGAAAAGTTATTGGATAACAAAGTGTATAAAGGTAACACAGCGTGAATTCCTGGAGAAGTTTTGGGGGAAGAAAAGCACTAGACAAACGCGACATCACTAGGTTAGCAAATGAAATTTAAAACCAGGGGTAGTGTTTTGAACCAATACAGTGGTGGACATCCTTTAGCTGAAGAAAAAATGAAAGAGGCGAAGCACAGGCTGCTGGCCCCACCGAAGAAGTGTATGACGTTTGTCACAAGAAACTGGGTATCCTCTTTCCACAGTCTGCCAAAGAGCCACAAAGAAAGCAATGCTTCATCCGTACCATGTCACAGCTGTGCAAGAACCAGATCTTGAAAAGCATGTCTTATTGCCACTAATTCCTGACATTTTTACTCGCAGTTCCAAACATTTTGGATTTCGCATGGTTCACTGACAAAGCATGGTTTCATTTGGACATCCGCATCTAGGCTACAGATAATCCCGCATGAATTACACGAAAACCCCATTACATCCTGCAAAAGTCGGTGTTTGGTGCGTTGTGTTCTGAATCGGAATAACTGGACCCACTTTCTTCAGGAGCATAGTCATCTCTGCGTCATATGTGAGCATTTTCAGACAATTAGTGGACCAGTTAACCAACATCGATTTGGCAACAGGGTACTTTCAACTATATGGATTGACATACCACCTGTGCAGTGTGAGCGTGAGTGAAATTTCCTCTTTCTTCGGTGACCGAGTGATCTCAAAAGAACTGTGGCCAGCCACCTCATTTGCCCAAATTGACTCCTGATTTTTTCTTTTGGGGATATTTAAAGTGTTGTGCTTACAGCAATAGTAAGCCTTGCATGTTAAAAGACCTAGAAAGCAACATTAGTGCAGCAATCAGGTCTACTGATGTGGACATGCTATGAAGGAAATTTCTAGCATTTATTGTGAATGATGCTACAGTCCAGTGAATTAAGGTACGTTGTAAACCATGTCATGTTTTTAAGTAGAGTGTGTTGCAACATATGACTGATTCTTTGGGGTGGACTACCTAGTGAAACACTCTGTATCACTCAGAAAGTAACTAATTATTATGGTAAATGTTTCATACGTAAGTTCTCCTGCTAAGGGGCAAAAATACGAGGGTTGTACTGGAAGTAATGCAAAAGTGGGCATAACTTTTTTATTAACTGACAGAGGTCGTTCAAATTGCACATGTTGGTAGAGTAACTCTTTCTCTATAGTAACCCTTCTGCAATGCAGGTAAATGCGAGGGTTGTACCGAGAATAATGCAAAAGTGGACATAACTGTTTTATTAACGGACAGAGGTCGTTCAAATTGCACATGTTGGTAGAGTAACTCTTCCTCTATAGTAACCTTTCTTCAATGCAGGTAAATGCGAGGGTTGTACCGAAAGTAAATGCAAAAGTGGGCATACCTTTTTTCATTAACAGACAGAGGTCTTTCAAATTGCACATGTTGGTAGAGTAACTCTTACTCTATAGTAACCCTTCTTCTTCATTGCAGATAAATACGAGGGTTGTATCGAAATTAATGCAAAAGTGGGAAAATTGTTTATACTGTAGTAACACATACACGTCCATTTTACGTGTATGTGTTACTACAGTGTAAACAATAACATTAACACATTAAATTACAATAACTATTAAAAAATAAGTTACTTACAGTTCTATTGATGTTCTAGTTGTACTGAGAAATAAATAAATTCATTGCTTGAGAAATGTTGTTACACAGTGTTTCCGCGATATTGTAAGAACGGCCAGTCACTGTCGTCACGTCCATTTGAGTCAGTTTTTGTAAGATATGGCTTATGGGAACCTATACAATGTCCTGTGGAAATGACAACTGAAAGGATGTTCGTGGCCCGTGTGGGTGGAAAAAGTGAATTTGCATATCATTGTTTTCTTCACTGATGTCTTGAATCTTTCCAATCCACTATTTTTTTATCATAAACACAGGCAACATAGTCATTTTTATGGAATGAAAATATTTGATGAGATGTGATTGAGGACACTAATACATCTTCAAATTCTGATGTTTGGGATGTTTTAAAGCATCTTATTTGAGACTGATCGAGAGGAACTATTCTATGATAATCTCTTGTGTGTGGTACTGTTTCAGCATTTGCAAATCTTGCTTTGAGTCTTGCATACTTTGATTGTACCTCATCAGTTGATACATAAATGTATGCAATGCCAGTAATTTTTTCGGAGCAATATTTATACATATCCTGTGGTGTTAAAATTTGGTCTGTATATGTTCTTTGCAAACTACTTCTTGATACTTCTCTTTTTGTAGTACCACCTATTCCATCACTAGCATTTTTGTCGTGGGATGTAGCAAAGAAATTCCATTCGGCTTCAAGTCCAAAATCGTCAAAATGTTTGCAAATGTTAACGAAGTTCTTTTTATTTTTATAATGGCTGGCAGCACCATCACTGAAATAAAAAATTTTCTTCACTGAAGGTGCCACTTTTTTTTGTCAGAAATTAGATGACCCTGGAATACATGGAATGCAGCTGTGTTGTGCTCCATATGATCACTTATAATACAAAGACTTCTGCACTTAACAGCTTCTAAATCACTACATAAATCCTTAGTCACAGATTCATAATCACATTTATAGCATTCTTCATTGACATATACGCCAACAGAGCATTCCATTTTGATTTGGCACAATTATTGCAGGTATATCACAAAGTCGCATTTGAACTACTTGCCAGTCACAAAGGAAACATCAAACTGGGACAAGAATGAGGGTGGTGGTATATATAGCTGCATTAAATGTACAGGTCTTAACAGTTTTAAACAGGTCTTAACAGGTAGCTTAAAAGCTTAACAAAAATTGAACAGGATACAAAAACAATGACTCATCTGGACATGTAGTGACAGGAATTATGCTGCCTCCAACAGGAAATCACATGAATACATCTAAAAAAATATATATGACAAAAATTTTTATATTACTGTCTATAACTACATATATGTTTATGGACGATTGTAAATCATGGACTCAAAATCAGGTAAATTTGTTTTGTTGCTTGTCTCTGTGTTTTTTTTTTAATATTTCTTTATTTCAATGAATCATAAAATGTTACTATACCTTTTATAATTTTCCTTACATATTTAAGATGATTTAAAAGCAACTCTGGCTCATAAAGTTCGCAAATAAAAATGGTCGTATTTTTCCGTTATTTTGATGTAGCACAGCCTTAAAACTACTTGTGTCTACAAGTTGAAATTTTTACTGCAGGTTTACCCCTAAGACCACATTGCTGTGTAAAAATATTAGAATTTTAGGAGCTGTCCCTTTTGAGATATTAGGCCTAAAAAAGTGACACTTTTAAGGTTCGGACTATGTTTGGAGGTCTATAGAAAAAAAGGACTACAGTCTCAAGTTTCAAATTTTGTGAATTAATAGTCCAACTAGATACATGTAAACATACAAAGTCTGAAGTATGAGACTTTTACCATTCTTAAAAAAAATTATGCCTGAAATCAGCAATTTGAGCAAAATTATTAAACATTTTGTAAGGGCCATTTCATATCCTATTTACAAGAGGTAGCTAAAGCATTCTTGGTCAAAACTGTAGAACATTTCTTGTAAAAAAGAATTATCTTTATTTGAACATGACAGCTCTAGTAGTAAAGAAGTTATTAAATTTTACGTAAACGATTTTGATCAAAAACGTCATGTGAAGCCGAAGAAAAATGGCTGCCAGAATAAAAATAAGACTTATAAAAAATTTTATTTTTTATTTTTGAAGTGTTAATGTATTGGGAATATTGTATGCAAAATATAAAAAATATTTAAAAATGTCAAGCAACAGTCACTGGTTGATTTGACGCTGAATGACCCGTGGTTCAAATTGCACATGTTGGTAGAGTAACTCTTCCTCTATAGTAACCCTTCTTCTTCATTGCAGGTAAATGCGAGGATTGTACCGAAAATAATGCAAAAGTGGGCATAACTTTTTTATTAACTGACAGGTTGTTCAAATTGCACATGTTGGTAGAGTAACTCTTCCTCTATACAAAGGTACTACTCGACATAGTCTCTATCACAAGCAATGCATTTGCGCCATCGTTGAACCCAACTCCCAAATCCTCTTTGAAAAAATTCAGGTGTGGACTTTTGTATCCACTTCTTCAAAGCCACTTTCACTTTGTCTGTGTTACCAAATAATTGTCCCTGGAGACTGTCCTTCATTGGATCAAACAGGTTGAAGTCTGAGGGCGCCAGATCTAGACTGTACAGTAGATGGGTGACCACCGATCGGCCTAATTTGCTGATCACCTGATTTGTTGCCAAAGATGTGTGTGGTCTCGCATTGTCATAGTGAATGTGGATCCTTTTCAGATTCTTGTTCGGGCTTCTCTGAGCTTCTTAATGTATCGCTTGCTGGTCAGTATGGCCACGTTTCAGAAAATCAAGGAGAATGACACCCCTGTCATCCCAAAAAACAGTCACCATGACTTTCTGTGCTGATCGCTGGCTTATGAACTTCTTAGACCTTGGTGAAGATGTGTGACTCCATTCCATAGATTGATTCGTCGTTTCCAGATCGTACAGATACATATGGCTATGTTTCATCCCCTGTCACCAGATCAGAAAAAAATGAGTCTTCATTGGTTTTAAAAGCTTCCACCAGGTCAGAGCAGATTTCCACCCTTTTCTTCAAATCTACAAAGAAGAAGGGTTACTATAGAGGAAGAGTTACTCTGCCAACATGTGCAATTTGAATGACCACTGTCAGTTAATAAAAAAGTTATGCCCACTTTTGCATTACTTTCGGTACAACCCTCGTATTTTCCTGCAATAAAGAAGGGTTACTATAGAGGAAGAGTTACTCTACCAACATGTGCAATTTGAATGATCGGTTTTAGTTAACAAAAACGTTATGCCCACTTTTGCATTATTTTCGGTACAACCCTCATATATATTGCATCTGAGGTCAAGAAACATTGATTAAAAAACTTTCTTCTGCATAAAATACCACTTGCTGTAGCAAGAATTTTTGTACCACGTTTCTTGCTTCTGATGTTGCACTGTTTTCTCGATTTACCCGTAAAATTTTTGGAAATGTGACTTGTTTTACGGGCAAATAATTTTACAGATTTAGCGATTCTCCCAGAGCTTTTTACGCTTTCCAACCGTACGTTGAAGAAGCATGTATGCTCCAGCTTTGTCCGTCTGTACGCATGATAACTCGCATAAAAATGATGGTTCGATTTCAATGAAATTTTAGTATGTTGTAGGAGACCAACTGGGGACGAACCCTATTGAAAATGGGACAAATGGGGTCAAAGGTCACGTCATAGGAGCGGGATCCATTCCACTGCCCATATGCGTCATAACTTATGTAAATATGGTTCGATTTGGGTGATTCCATGCCAAATCAACCAGTCACTCAACCTGACCATTTCAGATTTCAATGAAACCTTCAGGGTTCATTCTCCTTAGTGATATAAATGAGAATATATTTTTTATTTTTTTCTCATTGGTTTTTCTTGTAATTAATTGTCATTTTTTGGCTTGCATAAACTTTTTCAATTTTGAATTTCTCAAGTTCTGTAAGGCCTAGAGAGTTGTTTGACCCCTCATTTTAAAGAGAATTTCACATGTTTTAATTTGATATGCAACTTGACTATGCTTGGTAAAAAACAAAATGAAAAATAATTAAGATAGTGTTTTTCACAAAT
This sequence comes from Macrothele yani, assembly GCA_039090855.1. Lineage (NCBI taxonomy): Eukaryota > Metazoa > Arthropoda > Arachnida > Araneae > Macrothelidae > Macrothele > Macrothele yani. The sequence continues at coordinate 8,791,563 of CM077019.1, forward strand.
TTTGAAAAAATATATGATTTTTGTAATATTATAAGCATTAAATCCCTGAAACTTTTAGAGTGGGGTCTCAATGGGATCAGGAGTTATGGTACCAATTGTATTGTTTTAAATGCCAGTTAGGGCTACCTTTAACTTTTGTAAGGTAAAAAATGAAATAAAAATAAAATACATTGGCTATAAGGTAACCAATTTACATTAGGGTCTATTACAGATAATGATTTACTAAACCTACAGACAAATTAGGGATAGCATGTGAGTAAATAGTCTGCTAATCACAGGTGTTCTGGCACAAGCCTGTACAGACTTGTGTCACTCATGCCCACCCTATCTCAACTTTTGCTTAGTTTCCTCTAAAATCTCAGTGAGTAAACAGTTAGTTGTTAGCAGTGTTACTTAAAGTGTTTCACATAAAAATATGAGTTTTATAAGTTAATAGTTTTTTTCAGTGGAAGTAAAATATGTGTTGTGTGTTTGTTAAGTAATAAGTTTAACCATTTTTGACATATTTGTTTGGAACAACTAGGCCTCTCTCCAATTCAAAAGTACAGTCAGTTCTATTTAGTCTTAAAGGGCCTATTATTATATAAGATATTTTTTTATTGTTTCAGACAATTTGACTTGTACTATTATTTATGATTTTAACTACTCTATTATTACAGGGTTCTCATTCAACCTGGAAAACAGGGGAAACCTGGAATTCTCAGGGAATTCAAAATGGTTCCAAAAATCAGGAAAAACTCTGGGAAAATTTCCCTTTTTTTGTAAAACTCAGGGAAAATTACCCCCCCTTTTTTTTTTGGTAAAAATCAATGGATACTTTATTTTGCCAAAAAAAACTTATTTTTCAAGATTTTGAACTTTTGCTTTCAATTACTGCTTGCCTAGAATTTGGTAGGTCTTACTTTCAGTTATATTAAGTATTTCCTTTATTCTCTAAAAAAAGATGCAAAATTGAATTTTTTAAATTGCCAGTTATTAAGCTTTTGTTCAATTTCTGCAGACAGTTGTTATAACATGGAACAATTAGGCACAATGGCTCCTGCTTGAAGAAACACTTCACAAGAGAACCAACCAAATGATGGATCAAAGTCCTTTGTTGGTTCTCTTGAAATATGTTTCTTTGAACAGAGCCATTCCATCATTAAGCTTAGCAGCATTGTGTTATAGAAAAACTAAAACTATTGAACTGACCGATTTTTACTTACATATGACCTGTTTCTATGGGAATATATTTACAAATTCCGTGTGGGTAGTATTCACAAAAGTTCACGGGACTTTGGTACAGAAAATAATGTGTACAGTTAGTTGTTATTAATGAAAAGCAGGTAATTTTAGAAAGACAAATTACTTAAAGAATTTACAAGTGTGTGCTTTGGTCAGAAAAATGATGGAATTGAATGAAATGTAACAATTCTTTCCAACATTCCACTCTGGAAAACTTTAAAAACCACCTGGAGAACCTAGAAAAGTCGGGGAATTTTTTTTTTACTTTTGAGTGGGAACCCTGTATTAGGACTCTGTGACAATATGGGTGAACCCAGTACATCAAAGCATTTGTAGGTACATTGTTGTAACCCATTTAAAAAACCTGGTCATAATTATTGTAAGAAACAATTGAGATCTGTAAATGAAAATATTTTGAGACATAATGCCAATCTACATGAAGGTGACAAGATATGTGATGGGTGTCGTAAAGCTTTACTAAAGCTTCCAGAGATTTTAACTGAGCAAGAAGGCTTGCATTCAAACATGCTGAATTCAACTATAAGTGTTTTTCTGTTCTTTCTCTTGTGTAGAACTCTATAATGAGGCTTTATATATATATATATATATATATATATATATATATATATATATATACATTGATTCTGAATACAGAAAACATACATGGGAAAGTGCAAGTTTCAGACTTCATGGCTATCAAAAACAGATTGCCTCGGTGTTAAAATATCTGAGTGGTTAAAAAAGGGAAACTCTGAAGATCAAGGATATTGTGTTGTTTGTGAATGCAACTTTACAGTTACTAAAGGCTTGCAGTCTGTGACTCAGCCTACACAGTCTGTGAAACATAAAAATAATGTTTCAACAAAGATGTCTCCTCTTCGACTGCATTTGTCAGCAAGAATTGGACCACCCACAGCTCCAATACATGATAACCATCAATCTGGATCATCCTTATCTGTATCAGAGCCAGTCAGGACTACAGGTGCAGTGTTTTTTATACAGTTCAAAAGACTGCAACTAAAGGAGAATTAATTTGGGCGCTGAAAACTGTTGTTAGCAATTATTCTGCTGCTTCATGTGATGGAATAAGTGATATATATTCAGTCCATGTTTCCACAGTGTGTACCTGATGAGTTTTCCTTATCGAAAACTAAAGCGAGTTATCTTTTTATGGAAGCGTTAGGTCCTTATTTTCATAACCAAATGATGAAAGATGCTCAGGGTTCATATTACAGTATTCAGTTTGATGAGACAACAAATGCAGGAAAATGAAAAGGAACTTCAAATATTAATAAGATATTGGTCAAAAAATAAGGGGGAAATACAGGTTATGCCCCTTGAAACTTTCTTCTCAGGTCATGCGACTGCAGAGACTATCAAAGCATATATTGCTGGCTTTAGAAAAATCAGATTTGTTTTTAAATCACATGTTGTTAGGAAGCGATGGATCCAACGTCAGTATAAAAGTGTGCAGACTGGTTAATGAAGAAGTGTAGTGGTCAACGTTCATGACTGCCGCGGAAAGGGCCTCAGGTTCGATCCCAGCAGGTACAAACGCTCGTCTTCCTCCCCCTTTCTACCTCGCTTCCATGTCACTTTCCTATCGAGCACCCTAGCCCAAATCTCCTAGCTTCCTACTTCTAAGGGTTGTTTAAGACCTGGGGTCAGACACTCCCTTCCTAAAATCCTCTACATATGATATGATAATGAAGAAGTGTTGTCTGTTAGAGGTAGTGGCCTCATTAACATTGGCACATGCAACATATACATGTATGTGGTTCTTAATGCTTTCCTGAAGGGTCTTAATGAATCAGTGAGAGGAATGTTCAGACATTGCTATTACAGTTTTCCATTTCTTTGATGGTGTTCCAAGTAGATGGCTAGATTACACCGAAGTACAGCAAGAAATGAATGTGCCAAGGAAGAAATTATTGAAGCATGTGCCATCAAGATGGCTGACCTTGAGAGATTCTTGCGAATGCCTGCTTGAACAAAGTCCTGCTCTGGAGAAATATTTCTTGAATTTTATCCCTAAATAATGTGCAGCCTTGAATGTCAACTAGAAAGTTCAAAGTTATCAGCTCATTCCTGAAAAAAAAACAACATACAAAGCTGAACTGACTTTTGTCATGTCAAGTGCCCCGGGTACTGGCCCCCGGTAATAAATAAGGGCATCTTCCTTCCCCTTTCCACTTCGCTTCTGTGTCACTTTCCTATCTGGCACCAAGTCCATAGCTTCCTATTTCTAAGAGTTGTTTAAGACCTGGGGTCAGATACCCCCTTCCTAAAATCCTCTACATATGATCATTTTATCATGTCAAGCGCTGTTTGTTTACAGAATTCACTAAGAGGTTTCAAAAGCAAGAACCACTCATCCATATTTTGTATGATGAACTGAAAATACTCTGCTGCTCTCTTATTGGTTGGGTTTGCAAGACTGACGTATTAAAGAAACAATACATCATGTTCATGGGATCAGGAACAAATCTTTCAGTCAGGCAACCTTCTTCCATTAAAAGCTGTTGTGGTTGACCGCATAGTGGAAGCTTACATAAAAGACTTGCGAGAAAAAGAAGTAATTCTGTTTCTAGGGGTGTACAGCAACATTATATTGCCAGTTGTAAACATCTTCTACAGAAAACATCGCTATCTGTATCTACATCTGCATCTTTTCTTAAACACATGCATTTTGTGCAGCCTAAGGAGAAAAGTTCAAATCGCAGCGTTATGGATATTGTAAAAGTTGTTAAGGCTCTTCCCATAGATATTCCCACTGACATCCTTCAAGATGAGTGGAAAATGCTACAGTTAGAAAAAGTTGAAGCAAATAAAGTCTCCAATTGATGAGTACTGAAAACATACATTAATCTCAAACTCCCTAGACTTGGCATGCTGAAGTATCCAAATGTTGCAGAAGTTATAAAGGTATGTTTGACTCTGTCTCATGGGAGTGGAGATGTTGAGAGAGGTTTCTCTCAATCTGGTAGAATTTTGACTGATGACAAAGCATCCATGTCAGTGTGTATGTTAAATGCACAAATTAATATTCAATGTGCTTTAAAAAACTACAGAAACAAACCAGGATTAATCCGAATCACCAGGGAACTACTGGCTTTGGCAAGATCTGCCCACTCTTCCTACATGGCACATCTAGAGAATAAAAAAATGGAGCAACAGTTGAACTTAAAGAAGGAAGAAGAAGAAGAGAAGTAGAAATTAAAAAGACAAAACAGTGTATTGAAAAACTACAAGAAGATCTGAAGAGAATTAAAAAAGATTGTAATGAGAAAAAAACAACCAGTGACAAGCTTTTTGAAGAAGTGCATTCGAAGTTAAAGAAAGCTTTGGACAGAAATGATCTTGGGGAAGCAAAGATTGTCCAAGCAATGCATGAAGGAATGATAGTTGTAAAACAACAGGAAAATCTCGTTTGTAAAGAAGCAGAACTTATGCAGAATAATTTAGATAAGCAGAGGACATGTCTTATTACAAACTTTTTCCAGAAAAAATAAATAGTTTTAGTACATTGTTACTAATTAAATAAACTTCATTTGTCACTAATAATGTTCATTCCATTATTTTTTGCAATTATATTACTTTTTCTATTCATGTGTTATTATTAAGGAAAATCTAAAGTATAACAAAGCAGTACTTATGCAAAATAACTTACATAATTATTACCAACTTTTTCCATAAGTAATAAATAATTTTAGTGTATTTTTTTGATAAACAAACTACATTTGTCACACATTTTGCTCCATATTTTTATAATTAAATTACTTTCCTATTCATAAGTATAAAAAGTAGTTTAAAAAATAAAATAGAAATAAAGTGGGTGGATCGGATGGCTATTAGGGGTGATGAGGAAGCCATTAATAATATATATATATATACAGGGTGGTTCAAAACTATATGTCAAAAATGTAAAGGCAGGTAGAGGGGATCTAAATAAGCAGATTTCGTATAGGAATGTGTGTGCGGTAATGCCGCATTAAAGCGCTAGCACGTAAAGCAGTATGAATCACAGGAAACTGAAAAGACAAGTAAAGACAAAAGAAAACAAAAATTTATTAACAGTTTACAAGAGGTGCTCGAAAGAGCGGCCACCAACAGCAATACAAGATTCACATGGATCGGCGTACATTAGAAAAGATGTCAGGCATGTCGAGCACATGTCCAGCAGCAACAGACAACAAGATCTTCTGCAGATGTGACTGGACTCTCTTACACGAGGCTTTTAATATGACCCCAAAAGAAAAAATCCAAGCAGGTTAAATCAGGAGAATGCGGTGGCCAGGGAACTGGTCCGCCCCGTCCTATCCAATGCTGACCGTAGCCAGCGTCCAGGTGATTCCCGACGTTTCGGCTGAAGTGAGCTGGGGCTCCATCGTTCTGGAACCACATTCGTTTGCAAACATCTGGAGGAACATTGACCAGAAGTTCAGGTAAGACCACCTGTAGGAAGATGCCGTATGTGTGGCCAGTTAAACGACTAGGTAGAATGTACGGTCCTACTAAATTATTGTGCACAATGCCTGCCCAAACATTAATGGAAAACCTTTCTTGGTAGGCGTGTGTTATTGTGCCATGTGGGTTATCATGAGCCCACAGGTGAGAATTATGGATGTTAAACATACCCGACCGCGTAAAGGTAGCCTCATCAGTGAATAAAACATCTGCAGTGAAGGTTGGATTGGCTGCAGTCTGCTGTAGGTACCAACGGGCAAAGTTGAGACGTGGAAGATAATCGTCAGGGGTCATTGCTTGCACTCTCTGTAAATGATACGGATGCATTCCGTCTTCATGTAAAGTCCTCAAAACAGTTGGATGGCTCGCACCCAACGCACGTCCTACAGCTCTCGAGCTTGTCGACGGATTATCTTCTACTGTGTTTAGTATTCTTTCTTCCACTGCAGGAGTTCTGCGATATCTTCCAATGCCAGTATCACGCCTGGAAGCATAAAACGATCCACTCGTGCTTAACTCCCGATGAAGCCGCTCGAATGTTCGACGATCCGGCTGATTCCTATCCGGGAATCGCTCCCTGTACATCCGTTGAGCAGCCCCGTACATGAAATGCATGTCGGCCAGCTCCGCATTGGTGTAACAATGCATGCTGCTCGAGATCCGTGCGGGAAATGAAGAATCCAGCTGGCGAAGTGCTTTTATACGCCGCACTCATCGGCGCTCTCTACGGGCTCAACGCGCCATTACCGCACACACATTCCTATACGAAATCTGCTTATTTAGGTCCCCTCTGCCTGCCTTTACATTTTTGACATATAGTTTTGAACCACCCTGTATATATATATACACACACACTTTTTGGGTACTTTTTGCAAAATAGTATAGGTTACTTTTGGTTACTGTTTGCGCAATAGATATAGGTTACTTTTTAAATAATTTTGGTTACTTTTTCGACTTTTTTACTGCTTGAACCGAGTGGCAGCCCTGTATGGTGCATGATACAATTGCTGTTCATTTGTTTTAACGCCTCATGATTGACTTTCTTAAACAGAATCTGCCCCATAAACCCGAAAAGCTGAATTACTTTTCAGATGGAGCATCATCACAGTACAAAAACAAATGAAACTTTCTCAATCTCTGCCATCATGAGGAAGATTTTGGCATCAAGGCGGAATGGAACTTCTTTGCATCGTCACATGGAAAAAATGCAAGTGATGGTGTCGGAGGAACTGTTAAACGTTTAGCGGCATTGGCCAGTCTACAAATGGTCTACAATGATCAAATTATGACCCTTCGCTAACTTTATGATTAGGCTAAAGACAATATTGTCCACATCAGTTTTTTGTATTACAGATGAATACGAGGTAGAGGAAAAAACCTTGAAGAGTAGGTTTGAAGCAGCAACAACAATAAAGGGTACTCAACAATTTCACAGTTCCAGTCCTGTGAATGAGACTAGCGTTTTAGTGAAAAGCTACTCATTTTCAGAGGAATCAAGTGTAGAAATAGTTTCAGCTGATGACACTGATGATGATCTGGGCATTAATGACATTGTTGGCTTTGTTACATGCCAATACTCAGACAAGTGGTGGTTAAATTGTGTGTTAGGAATAGAAGGACATGAAGTAAAAATAAGTTTTTTGGAACCACATGGTGGCCCTTCTGCATCTTTCAAATACCCACAATTTACTGACATACTGGTTGTGCATAAAAGTGAGGTTTTAACAAAAGTTGATCCTACAACAGCTACAGGAAGAGTTTACCGACTTACAGACTTAGAAACCAAAAAGGCAAACAAGAAATTATTTGTTAAATTAAAGAAGAACTAAGAGGTCGCTATTTTGGCATAACTACAACTCTGAGTGCTAACTAAAAAAAAAAAAAACTTGTATTAATTTTACCAGGTAAAACTTTTAGCCTGTTGGGACTATCCTTCCCTTGTTTTATGTTTGACTATGTATTAGTATGATGTATTATGTAGATTTAAAACTCAGTGTCTGTTATCATGTAAACACACTAAAACAAGAATTATAATCCATTATTACTTGTATAGTAACTTTAAGTTTTTTGCCATAGCTCCCGATCCCATTGAGATCCCACTGTAAAAGTTTCAGGATTTAAAGCTTATAATATTACAAAAAAAAAAACGTATATTTTTTTCAAAATTAAAAAAAAGCACTATCTTAAAAAAAAAATTAAATTAACAATTTTTTTCACCAAGCATAGTCAAGTGTTGTATCAAATTAAAACTGGTGAAATTCTCTTTAAAATGAGGGGTCAAACAACTCTCTAGGCCTTATAGAACTTGAAAAATTCAAGATTGAAAAGGTTTATGCAAGCCAAAAAATGACTATTTTTAAAAAATTTAAAAATTAATTACATGAAAACCCAATGAGAAATTTTTTTTAAAAATATATTCTCATTTATATCATTAGGGAGAATGATCCCTGAAGGTTTCATTGAAATCTGAGATGGTCAGGTTGAATATTGAAATTTCATGGTTGATTTGGCATGGAATGACCCATTTCAATGAAATTTTAGTATGGTAGGGGACCACCTGGGAACAAACCCTATTGAAAATGGGTGAAGTGGGGTCAAAGGTCAGAAAATAGAAGTGGGATGCATTCCATCGCCCTTATGATTCATAACGTGCGTAAAAACGGTTTGATTTCGATTAAATTTTAGTATATGTGGTAGGGGACCACCTGGGGACGAACCCTATTGAAAATGGACGAAATGGGGTCAAAGGTCAGGACATAGGAGTGGGATTCATTCCATTGTCCTTATGCGTCATAACTTACCTAAAAATGCTGCTATTGCGACAAAATTTTAGTATGTTGTTCTGGAGGTATACTGAACCAATTCTGTTTAATACCATCGAAGTGAGGTCAGGGCACAGGAGCGAGATTTATTCCACAGCCAATATAATCATAACTTGAGTAATGATTTCTGGTATGTTGGAAAGCGTATAATAATCAATGCATTGCATGATTTTGCTAACTTATTTTTTTACTCATGATTTTGCACCCAGCATTAGAACTTTTTGTATTTAACTTAATCCATTTAAGCGCCGATAAGTTTTCCCATATTTTTGTTTTTCGTTATTTCAAACACTGAAGCTTGCACCACATGTAAACTGAACTGCGCCAGCTAAGCCTGTCTATGTCTCGCTATGTTTACCTCTCCTCCCCCCAACTTTTCAGATAATGCATGTTAGTCTCCGAAGTTGCAACTTCTCAGTTGGCCAGCTGCCAGCATGGAGTGTTGGCATTGGGGCACCTGTTTTTATTACTTCCAGTTCGAAATGCCATCTCAGAACGTAGTCACTGTAGAGAGAGAGAGAGAGAGTGTCAGATTTCAAGTCTGCAGAATTCTTGAGCCCAGATCGAAACCCAACCTAAATTAAACAAAAGCTGCCAGTTTTGCGAAATTAAAAATGCATTTGGGGCATGGTTTTGTAACTTTTTCTGTGGTAATAAATTTGACTTAACAAACAAATGTGGTATGACAGTTTATATTATAAGGAACTGAAGGTGTTTGTTTGTCTTTCTTGCTTTTATATGTGTAGTCTCTCTTTTTGTACAGTTAAAAATATGTACTGTAATATAAAGTTTTTGTGTTATTGTTTTGTTTTTACTTAGGTGTGTGTAAATTATCTGGCAGCATGATGAGTGCAGACTGGCTTGATGAACCCTTGTCCACTGGGACTTCAATAATGGCTGTAGAGTTTAACGGAGGAGTCATAATTGGAGCTGATTCACGTACCACAACTGGTGCCTACATAGCCAACCGTGTCACTGATAAACTGACTAGAATTACGGATCACATATACTGCTGTCGTTCTGGGTCTGCTGCAGACACACAAGCTATCGCTGATGCCGTGGCTTATCGCCTTGATCTACAGGAGATGGAAATGAATGAGCCTCCCAGTGTGAAAACTGCTGCTAATGTGTTTAAGCAGCTGTGTTACAGCTACAGAGAATCTTTGACTGCTGGTATCATATGTGCAGGCTGGGACAAAAAACTTGGTGGACAAGTATACTCCATCCCTTTGGGTGGTATGATTAAGCGACAAGAGTTCTCCATAGGAGGCTCGGGTAGCACGTATGTTTATGGGTTTGCTGATGCCAACTTCAAACCTGGTATGACTCAGCAAGAATGTGTGGAATTTGTTGTGAAAACCTTGACTCTGGCAATGGCTAGAGATGGTTCCAGTGGAGGAATTGTGCGAGTTGGAATAATTAATGAGACGGGAATTGAAAGGAAAAATATCCTTGGTGGAGATCTTCCTGTGTTTTATGAAGGTTAAAATATGTTGTATAACTTCTTCATGAAAGCTCTTAGTTAAAAAAACTCATCTGTATGGCTTTGGGCTGTACACCAATCAATTTGTACTGTCTTGTTAAGAGAAAATAGTTTTCTCCTTTTGTGAAATTTCTTCTCAAAATTTTGTATTGTAAAATTTCACTTTGTTAGCATTAAAATATTGTTTCGTGTAAGAAATAAGGGTGAACAAATTGTTATCAATTTCTATATTTTTAAAAGCAACTAATAAAATTCAGTTTTCATGAGGATGTTTTATTGTACTTGTTAACTCGAAGAAAAATGTGCATAACTGCAGATTTTTGTCTTACCACAAGACTATGTAATAGTGATTGTCTTTACACATTCCTAAACAGTGTATGTGTATATATACTGAAAGGCAACATATACCCCACAGAACTTGCAAAACCAAGAAAATCTAATCGTGCAAAAGTAGCTGATAAGAATATTAAGGTTGAATTGGCAAAAAAAAAAAAAAAAAAAAAACCACAATTATAATAACCTAAAGTAAAAAAAAATCCAGCTAGTAGGAAAAGCAGAAATTACAAGAATGATAGCTATGGCTTTATCAAGTGCCAGCATGGATAACATTCTCTCATTTCTACAAAGACCTAGAAAATTGGGTTTCTACTACAGCATGCTTGTATTAGAGCTATTAAAAGTAAATCAATGAACACCCCACTTTTAAAAGAACTTAAAGCAATAATCCAAGCATGCCGATCGCTGGCTCGACCCAAATATTACATTTGGGGGAAGGGGGGGGGGGGTAAAATTCAAATTTGAAATGGAAGGGAGTCTTCCCACTTGTGTTTGTAAATGGAGGGGAATGAAAATTTCAGGTGGGGAGTTTTGAATATGTGACTTACATTAAAAAACTGGGAAAACAGTAGTAATAGCTATACTCAGTTTTTAAGACAAACAGGTGAATTAGATCAACAAAATTTACTATATTACACTGAAGTGCCAGAAAAACTGGTACAGACGAGCTTATGCAAAATACAGAGCAACGTCACCTATGCGCATACTCTGTTGTGTCCGCCAATGCGTATATAAAGTGATAGACATCGTTGCCAGCTGTCAAAGCTGTTTTCGGCATGAGAATGACTAGTAATAACAATTTAAGCGATTTTCAACGCTGTGTCATAGTTGGCACTCGTGAGATGGGCCATAGTATTTCGGAGGTAGAAACGAAGTTCGGATTTTCACGGACGACCATTGCAACGATGTACCGTGTCTACAAGAATTCTGGCAAAACCTCCAACCTACGATACCAGTGTGGCCGTAAAAAGACATTGGGTGAACGTGAACATCATCGGCTGTTAAGAATCGTTTCATGCGATAGGCGGGCAACACTCGCAGGTATCATCGGAATTCAGTGCTGGAGTGCACGACACAGAGCTATGCGCCTCGCTTGGGCACGGCAACACTTGATGACTGCAAACAAGTAGCCTGGTCTGACTAGTCGCATTTCCAACTGTATCAGGAAGATGGAAGGATTGGTGTGGCGCAAACCCCATGAAGTCACGGATCATTCTTCTGATAAAAGGTTTGTCCAGTTTTTTCCTTTGCTATTATTTATAGCGGGAAAATAGCATTTACATACACAAGATTCTTTCTCGGATTCGCGTAATTCCGCTTTTTTTGTCATCATTTGGGTTATTCTCGAGATCGATGCAAAACTGAAGCGAAATGTTGGAGGATTAGTTGGGGGGGGTCGGTTTTTAATCTGGGGATGGTATTTTGTTTTTCAAAATGTTCGAAAACTGAAGTTAAACGGTGAAAATGTTTTCCGTAATGGTGATTTCTTTTTCTCGCGATTCTGCACATTAGTATTGTTAAATATAATTTTATTCCATAAATATTTGCATTTCAGCTTTAAAATGGAAGAAAAATTCCGAAAACGAAAGTTGGCGCGAAAATTTCCCTGTGATATTCAGGCACGAGATTTTGCCGTGGATTTGAACAATTCCGCCATTTATTTCGCCATTTCCATCGTCATTTCGATGGTTCTCAAGATCAACGCAGAACTGAACAGAAATTTGGGAGGGATTGGTGGGCGGAATTCTGACTTTAAAAACTTTCGGAAACAGAAGTTAGACGGAGTGAAGGTTTCCCCTGTAATCGAAATCCTTTTTTCTCGCAATGTTTTTTGTACCCAGTAGTGTTAAATATAATGGTTTTCCGTAAATATTTGTTTTGAAGCTTCAAAATGGAGGAAAACTTTCCGAAAACAGAAGTTGGACAGAGCGTAAATTTCGCAGGTAGTCGTAATTTTATTTCTCCGCGGTGTTACATTTATCCTGTGTTGCTGTTAAACGTGAAAAAATAAATAATTATATTTTGAATACAATGATGTGCTCCACCTTAATATTTACATAACAAATTTCAGTGAACAATTTTGTCTTGCTCACGGCGCGTTTATTCACACTGTTTCGCAGCAAATTCTTACTTTTCAACCATGTGGCTAAAAAGTTCAGCATTTCCCCCCCTTCATCAGTCTCATGTATGCATTTAACAATAATTCAGGACTGTGGAAACATTGCGAAAAAAATCTTAGCTCCGTCTGACTTCAGTTTTCAGAAAGTTTTCCAGCAGGAACGCTATCAGTTATCAAACAAAATTATATTTTATAATATTGAGCAGAGGGAATATCGCGAGAAAAAAAAAATTATGATTACAGACCAAATCTGCAGTTTGTCTAACTTCCGTTTTCGAAAGTTTTGAAAGACGAAATTCCGTCCCCAGCTGGAAAACGCCTTCCACCGCCATACACCAGATCAAAAGATATGACAAAGTAGTTTTCCAACAAGACGGTGTGCCTCCGCATTATTCAATGTGTGTACGCAAGTGCCTAAATGAGCATTTCCCCAACAGATGGATTGGGCGTGGTGGTCCCATTCCGTTGCCTCCTTGCTCTCCAGATCTAACTGCGTTGGATTATTTCATGTGAGGTTATGTGAAGGATAGTGTCTGTCAGACGCCTTGTACCGATTTCCAGGAACTGAAGCAGCGTATCACAGCTGCTATTAATTCCATAACTCCTGAGATGCTTGCCAATACATGGAATGAAATCGAGTATCGCTTTGATGTACTACGAGCAACCAAGGGATCGAAATTTATTAACTTGTGTAGTTACATTGTAAGTTAGTACAGTCAGTTTCTTTCTATCTGTTTAATGTCTTGTTTTATATAATTTTGTAATGTGTCCAATAATTCTCGGACACCCTGTATATTTATTTATTTATGTTAAGAAAACATAGGCCCATAATTAATGCGTCACCCGTGTGCTAAATTAAACTTGTGCACATAAAAAGTGGTTTGATGTTGGGATGTGGGTTGCAGAGTAAAGCTTCAGTACCTTCAAATTTCCGAACAGTACATTTGTATCATGAATGGAATACGGGATTACACCATACAATACAAATTTTGAAGATGACAATCCATTTTTTGGTGTAAATACGACAAGGATGGTAAGTCAGATAATATCCAAAAGCTTTAAAATTTCGTCGTCCTGGAGCGGGGAATCGAACCCGCATCTCCCAGAAAGCGCTCGGGTATGCTCACCACTCAGAACGACCAAGTCTCAAGTTTGGTCAAGTCTGTGATGGTTATATTCAAATCAATCGGAAACTTGAGACTTCGTCATTCTCAATCGGAAACTTGAGACTTCGTCATTCTGGGTAGTGGTGTGGTTAGCATACCCGGGCGCTGTGTGAGAGATGCGGGTTCGATTCCCGCCCCAGGACAACGAAAGTTTCAAGTTTTCGGATATTATCTGACATACCATCCTTGTCATCTTACACCAAGAAACGGATTCTCATCTTCAAAATTTGTTTAGTACATATGTAGTTTAGCAGATCTATATTACTTTAGCTGGAATGTTTTTATAAGGGATGATCAAACAGTTTCTGTTCGAGGTTGCGTATGATGTATACATAGGTGGATGTCAGGCTATTTAAAGGCGAGTTATCTGTGAGGGTGACAGTCGAATTGTAGTGATGTGTTTGTTGAACATATTAATGGCATCATTGTCACCATGCTTCCAAAGGAGACCAACAAGCTGTTATTCTGTTCACTGAAGGAAAGAAACCGGCAGAAATGCATCATAGAATGGTGGGTGTGTCATGATGCATGCTTGTCAAGAATTCTGTGAAGGTCACACAATTTCCAGTGGTGTGGGAGTCGATCATCATCGAATACGCCCGATACCACTAAGAATGTGAAAACCGCTATTCTCACTGATCGGCAAGTAACCATTCATCAAATGGCCAGTGACTTCAATATAAGCTACCCAAGTGTTCAAAGCATTATACAGGGTCTAGCGTACCATAAAACGTGCTGTGAATGGATCCCTCGAGCCCTCAATAGTGATCAGAAAACATTGCGCTGCAGTCTGTCTCTCTGCAGCACTTGCTATGTTTCAACATGGAGCACAATCTGGCTGGCGACGGAAGCTGATGCTTCCACTTTCAACCAGAATCAGTCTGCGAGCATGCAACGATGGCATCCATCCTCTCCCCGTCTGAAAAAGTTCAAAGGGAAAGTGGTGGCAATAGTGTAACCACTAAGGCCCTCTGCAAGTAGTTTTTTTTTATTGGAGGTTTAACGATCACCGTGAGCAACTCAATGGGCTATAAGCAGTCAACCGTCCCTAATTTAGGGTCACTGGTTCCAGGGAAGGGAGAGAGCCAGTGCCGTAAGACAAACCCAACATCCATGCCTCACTGGGATTCGAACCCGAACCCCTTTCGAATGAATGATCAGAGGCCATCACTTAGACCACTGGGGCGTCCCAGTAGAGTTTACGAAGCCAGGTATTAATGCAACTTGGTATTGCGAGACACCTAAATGTTTGCATTGTGCCACTAAAAATAAATGTCCCAGCAACTTCAGTAAAAGAGTAATCTTGCTGCACATCCTCGTGTTGCCAATGTTGTAAAGGATACATTGCAATCCCTTAAATATTAGACCCTTCTTTTTTTCTTCATATGTAGAGGATTTTAGGAAGGGAGTGTCTGACTCCAGGTCTTAAACAACCTTTAGAAATAGGAAGCTAGGAGATTTGGACTAGAGTGCCCGATAGGAAAGTGACACGGAAGCGAAGTAGAAAGGGGAGGAAGACGCCTTTATTTATTACCAAGGGGCCAGTACTCCGGGGTCCGACGGATATTTAGTGGATCGAGCGTTCGTACCTGCCTGGGATCGAACCTGAGGTCCTTTCCACGGCAGTCACGAACGTTGTTCACTAGGCCATCCGCGGCCTAGATATTAGACCCTGTAGTACCAAGGAGATTATATTACTGGAGGCACCACTCCTATCCACGCAGCATTGGCCGCCATAAGTCACCGTCCGTGCTGCAAATGACGTCATGAGCAGGCACGACGCAGCCGCAGAAAAGAAACGGCTTCGAAACCAATGGAACAAAAGCTTCTAAACGTATAAACAGATAAAATGAGTAATTCAATAATCTTTATCAATGATACACAAGCTTACTGTTTTATCAACGATATAATTTAGTTCGTTTTTGCCTGCTTGTGACGTCACATCACAGATTAGCTGTGACCTATGACAGCAGAGCCAGTGGTGTCTCCAGTAATATAACCTCCTTGTGTAGTACCCACCTTGCAGTCTAGATTACTCCCCTTGCAATTTCCACTTTTTTGGTCCACTGCAAGGATGTAGGTACCAGTCAGTTGATGTAAAGCTGGCTGTATTGGATTTTGTACACAACAAACTTCTACCATCGCTGAAAACGACAGATCGCCATTGCGTTCTCCAGTGCAGACGTTCCTGACAGTGGGCTGGAGTCAGAGGCACACGTGCACGTAGTCCTGCATCCAGTAGACGGTTGCAGATTGTTCGCACAGTCACTTAAGGTGCAACAGCAGTTCGGATTTGCGTCACAGTGGATGTTCTGCTTGACAACGCCGCTCTTATGCGTTGATTGGTCCGCTCAGCAGTCCGTCTGTGACTCTCGGTTCCACGTCTTCTCATGTGGGAATGTTCCTCGGACCATCAACACCACCATGGATACTTCCCATCCAATTCGCTTCGCAATACGACCTCCCGAAGTCCAACTAGACGACCTCGCTCAAAGTCGGATAACTGCTGAAATCGTACGTCTTCCATGCCCAGGGATTGCAACTTCTTCAGGGTCTTCGCATGTGTCCGTACGCCGAAGACTGATTACATTCACTTCGCCGTACTCCTTATATACCACCGACGATAATTTGCATATTATGCCGTGCTGTGGAGTAAGCGCTCACCAGTTGGTCCCGAAATTAACATCACACCTACGTAAACTCGACCCCATTAACATATGTAAATTTCACGATCGTCCGCCAAATCCTTCTTGGTGTTCGTTTTTCACTTTCCGCCAGTGTAGTTGCTTTTGGCTGTTTTTTATAGGAAATAGTAGGCATAGTCCCATGTCATCAAATATAGTAGCAATAGTCACCACTGGCAGCCCTGATTATAACAATGGTTAATCGTTTAAATTAGGTTAGCATTAACATTTTATTCAAGAGATGTGTATTAACCCAAGTGGCAGAGGAAGATCAAGGAAGTCATGGTAGGATCAGATTTAGGAATGTCTGCATGAGAAAAAGATTGTGAGTATGAAATACAGAAAATCTTGTGTACGACGTGTGATGGATATCAGTGAAGCCTGAGTTGTATGTCAAGATCACTGTAAATGGAAAAGTTTGATACTGCAACAATATGTAAAAACTATCTGGTAATTTGTATTTCTTTGTGGAGCTAACCTCTGAATCTCGGAGAACAGCTTAGTGACGATGATGAGATGTGTATACATGTTTAAGAAATCAAACTTTAAAACACCATTTTTCTAAATAGATTGTTTTTTTTTCTTCTGAGATATACAGGGTGTCTGAGAATTATTGGACTCATTACAAAATTATATAAAACAAAACATTAAACAGATAGAAAGAAACTGACTACTAACTTACAATGTAACTACACAAGTTAATAAATTTCGATCCCTTGGTTGCTCGTAGTACGTCCAAGCGATACTCGAATTCATGCCATGTATTGGCAAGCATCTGAGGAGTTATGGAATTAATAGCAGCTGTGATACGCTGCTTCAGTTCCTGCAAATCAGTACAAGGCGTCTGATAGACACAATCCTTCACATAACCCCACATGAAATAATCCAATGGAGTTAGATATGGAGAAGCGAGGAGACAACGGAATGGGACCACCACGCCCAATCCATCTGTTGGGGAAATGCTCACTTGGGCACTTACGTAGTACACACGTTAAACTGTTTCATCCACCGCTTAACTGAATTCGTTGATGGAGGGTTACAACCATACTCTAAACAGTACCATCTTTTAACTTTAATGACAGACTCAAATTCCGCTAACCATAACGCACACGTTGCCTTTTGCTGTACGGATGACATGACTACTGATTGCGCATTTCTCATACATTCCTCATCAGGCCACACCTAGCGCCATTTATCAGATTCTGGGAATAACAATTCTGCAAAACAAAAATATAGAAACCGTGTTAGTAATACAGGACATAGAAAAACTGATAATGCTCGTAGTTTTTTTTTTTTTTTTTTGTACATAATTTTGTAATGAGTCTAATAATTCTCGTACACCCTGTATATACACACAGCAGAGCGTCAAAAATCCGAACAAGCTCCAATTCCACTTTTCAATTGGAATGAATCTTAATGTCACTGCAAGCAAAGTTTTTGCAAACTCAGCTTGCAGTGACATTAAGATTTCAATTTGAATTTTGTAGATCGGATAAATGGAACTTGAGCCATTAATAATCCAATGTTTTTAAATTAGCACACGATCACCTTGACATCTCAATGTGATCACGTGCAAACTCAGCTTGCCGTGCCATTAAGATTCCAATTCGAATTTTGTAGATCGGATAAATGGAACTTGAATCATTGATAATCCAATGTTTTTAAATTAGCACATGATCACCTTGACATTTCAATGTGATCGCATGCAAACTCAACTTGCTGTGATATTAAGATTTTAATTCAAATTTTGTAGATCGAATAAATAGAACCAGTCATTGATAATCCAATGTTTTTAAATTAGCATGCGATCACCTTGACATCTGAAAGTGATCACATGCTATAGGGTGTCCCACTCAATACCGAACCAGGCATTTCTTTAATAATATTATCACCAAGGAAGATATTGCGAAATTTGAAGTGGACTTACCTCATTTCGTGCGAAATGTGATGACATCACAACATGTGCTGGAAGTGGTCACCATTTGCGTCCAGACAGCATTGAACCCGGCGCTGTCTGCCAGCCAGCCGGACTGCTATTGGAAGTCAATTCTCAAAATTCCCATATTAGGGCCAGTGAAAATCCCAATGCAATACGTCCCCTTCATTCACAGAAAATTGGTGTTTGGTGTGGGATGACCTGGCGCCGCATAATTGGTCCCATCTTCTTCGATACAACCATCACAACAGCTGCATATATGGAAATCTTCAACACCTTTGTAAATCAATTGGACGATGAAGAACTCTCCATTGGATATTACCAGCATGACGGAGCGACATCACACACCAGTATGGCCGAAATTCAGTCCTTTTTCGGCGACCGCGTCATTTCGAAAGGTCTATGGATACCGCGCTCGCCCTATCTGACGCCTTCTGATTACTTTTTAAGGGAATATCTAAAAGGGAGAGTTTACCAAAAGAAACCGTGAACCATAAATGCCTTGAAAGCAAACATCACCGAAGAAATTCAGGCAGTGACAGCGGACGTGCTGGCAAGGTCTTTCCATAATATGGTGCGCAGAGTTCAATGCTGTCTGGATGCAAATGGTGGCCACTTGCAGCACATGTTGTGATGACAATCATTTTGACATTGCTAGAGCACACACAAAAAGACTGATTAGTGATGACACAACAATGCAGATGGTGTGACATCAAGCATTCCAAAGAGATGGATCTGGGTGTTTATACCAAACAGAAGTCACTCTTTCCACGTTAATAAGTGAGTCGTGGAAAATCGAGCCCAGGGTCTTCCAGTTACGCGCTGGACATGCTACCACTGCAGCCTCAAATTCTCCAGACTCTCATGAGATTAGGTAGCATGTCCAGCACGTAACTAGAAGACCCTGGGCTCGATTCCCGGTGGCGGCCGATGAGAATTTTCCGTGACTCACTTATTAACGTGGAAAGAGCGATGACTTATGTTTGGTGTTCCTAATCCACGTCTAATGTATGAATCAATTACTTATTTGCCTTCTAGTTACTTGTTAATTGCTGCTTACCATCTTTGGCGAATTCCCAGCATGGCTCCATGTAGCAACCTGTTATGTGGTTTGGCAGTTAATCTCATGCGAGTCTGGAGAATTCGAGGCCGCAGTGGTAGCATGTCCGGCGCGTAATGGGAAGAGACCTTGGGTTTGATTCCCGGTGGTGGCGGATGAGAATTTTCTGTGACTCACTTATTAACGTGGAAAGAGCGATGACTTCTATTTGGTGTTTCTGATCAACGTCGAGTGTATGAATTAATTACTGGGTGCTTATATTATTAATTAGCTTTTCAATTTTAATACTGAGTTGGGGGGGGGGGCTGCTGTTAATTTTCAGCTGGCGAGTAAGATATTTACCTGACTGGTGACCAGCATGAAATTTTTCAAGCCCTGGCCATAGTGTTTTGGCCGCTTTGGTGGAAATATTGATTATTACAAGGGTCTGAGTAAATACATTTCTGTATCAGAACAACAACTCTTGTTCCACACATCCCAACAACCGATTTCTTCTGCAAAGGTTCTTTTCTTCCAGGGAATGCATTTGGAGTTACAAAAATAGAATGGTCTTTATACAAAAGAACTGATACTTTATTTACAAAAACGTCATAAACATACTACATTAAATGCTTGTGTGTGTATGACTAGTATTTATGGAAGGAAACACTTCTACACACATTAATAACTTAAAAAGCTCCACAGGCAATTTCATTTACTGCTTGACGGAGTTCGTTTTTGTTTCAGACTCCGCTCAATGGCTCTTCTTTGATGATTTAACTGAGGGAATAAATCTAAAGACAAAACACACCAGTTAGAGTTATACATATAATAATTGCATGCACACTTTTAGTCATAGATGTAAAAACTGTTTACTTTGCAATGTTAAAATGATCTGCTTCATATCCACAACAATTATTACATACATGAGACTGACGAAGAAGAAAAAAGCTTAACCTTTTAACAGGGTGAAAAATAAGAACACACTGCGAGCAAGACAGAATTGTTCACTGAAATTTATCTATGTTAATATTAAACTGGAGCACATCACTGTATTCAATATATATATATATATATATATATATATATATATATATATAATAATTTTCAAGAGCAATATGCCATTATGTCTTAAAAGAAAAGTGTTTGATCAATGCATCCTTCCAGTGCTTACGTATGGTGCAGAGACGTGGACCTTAATTAAAAGAGACATACGAAGGCTGCAGATAACTCAAAGAAGCATGCAGAGGTGCATGCTTGGTGTAACTAGGGGAGATAAGAAGAGGAACTCGTGGATCAGAAAAATGACAAGAGTGGAAGACATCATGATCAGAGTAAAATCCCTGAAATGGCAATGGACTGGACATACTGCCAGAAAGACAGACCATCGATGGACAGCCGAAATTTTAGATTGGATTCCAAGGGACAGGAAAAGACCCAGAAAAAGACCACATGGGAGATGGGTGGATGCAATTCGAAAGCATGCGGGAGTGACTTGGAGGAGACTGGCACAAGACAGACGGTTGTGGAGGAAACTTGGGGAGACCTTCGTCCAGCAGTGGATTGATAATGGTTGACAATGATGATGATGATATATATATATATATTTACATTTAACAACACAGGATAAATGGAACATCACAGAGAAAAAAAATTACGATTACAGGCGAAATCTTCGCTCTGTCCAACTTCCGTTTTAGGAAAGTTTTTCTCCAGTTTCAAGCTGCAATACAAATATTTATGGAATAAAATTATATTTAGCAATACAACTGGGTAGAAGAAACATCACAAGAAAAAAAGAATTACGATTACGAGAGAAAACTTCACTCCATTTAACTTCTGTATTCGAAAATTTTGGAAGTTGGAGTTTCGCCCTCTGACAGAAAGAGCCTCCATTACCAGTCCCACCCAAATTTCTGTATAGTTCTGCATCAATCTCGAGAACCATCGAAATGATGATGGAAAAGGTAGAATTTTTCAAATCCAAATCCACTGAAGAATCTCGTGCCTGAAAATCACAGGGAAATTTTCGAGCAGTCTAACTTCCGTTTTCAGAAATTTTTCTTCCACTTTCAAGTCGAAATGCAAATATTTATGGGAAAAAAATGATACTTAACAATAATACTGTGCAGGAGAAACATCACGAGAAAAAGAAATCAAGATCATGGGAAAATGTTTCACTCTGTTTAACTTCTGTTTTCGAAAGTTTTGAAAAATGAAACACCACCCCCAGACCTCCCCTCCCCTCCCCTCCCCCAGTGCAAACTAATCCTTTTGCATCGATCTTGAGAATAACCCAAATGATGACAAAAAAAGCGGAAGTATCTAATGTGGAGATTACAGGGAAATTTTTACTCCGTCTAACTTTTCGGAAAATGTTCCTCCCAATTTTTCAAGCTGAAATAAAATATTTATGGAATAAAATTATATTCAACAACAATACTGGACACGGGAACATCACGAATAAAATAAATTATGATTATGGGGGAAATCTTTACTCTGTTTAGCTTCCGTTTTTGTAAGTTTTGAAAGATAAAAAATCATACCCTGCCGAAAAAGCGGCATCCCCAACTAATATCCTCCCAAAATTTATCTTCAGTTTTGCATTGATCTCGAGTGTGACCCAAATGATGACAAAAAACAACAACAACCGAAATTCCGCGAATGCGCGGAAGAATCTCGTGTATGTTATTAATGCTCAAATGTACCATAAGATTTAAACAAAACTACTTAACTAATAACATAAGCTCACAATCATTTAAATGTGCACAAATGCTGACAGTTCCAAGATTCTAACCTCATAAATACATTGCCTACAATTGTTTCCAGCTCACTATGAAGGTCTACTATTGTCTCCATGTATTTCTGTCCTGGGCATCCATTTTCCACATGATTTCAAAATGCCTTTTCATGGTACATAACAATACTTCACATGCTACTTAAGCAAATGATCTTGTAAGAATACAGCGAATTTCCGTTAGAACGAACTTGACTGGGCCACCAAATTTCGTTCCTTATAACAAAGTTTCGTAATAATAAGATTTCATTTTTTTTAATCCAACATTAAATTTTCACTTTCAGATATGCTTATAGAAACAAAAGAAATACCTAAAACAAACTTCGAAGCAAACCTTTGCTTGTACATATGTTCATACAGTATGTATACGTATTTACACCTCCTCCGTTTGCACAGAATCTGTAATTTTTTTTTCTTTTGTACAAGTCCTATTGTGGCTTTAGAAATCAAAGTTTTTGCAGAGAATGCATACTTCAAAAAATATCCCCAGATGTTTGTCTGATAGGAAATGAAATGATGCACTGTTTGGAAGCGTGAAAGTGCCTCCAATGCATTGATGTTTGGTAACAGAGTTGTGACATCTTGTCATCCCTGCTTTCCTGATCAGCTCCATCATGTTGTTTGTCCATAATTGATGATGATGTCGGCATCGGTCAGTTCATAGGAGGTAAGTAAACAATCATCTACAGAAAAAAAATCTTCAAGTTTTACATCATTTGGGATGGAAGTTGACTCTGCAACTGAGTTCCATAGAAGTTTTCACATCCAAATCTTTTTCTGCTGATTCTTTTGATCGGAATCAGTTAATGCAGCATGCTTCCAACAGTTAACGATAGTTTTTTGGCTAACTTTGCTCCATGCTTCTGAAATAATATCCATAGCCACTTTTACTTTTCTTTGTCTTTGGTCAGTTCTTTCAGTCCAGTGAATTTGCTTCATTAACAGGCTTCGATAGAGCTTTCAAAGTTCTTATGAAAAACGGCAGTGCAGTTTGGCGAAAAATATTTAACATGAATGCAGTCTAAAGTTGGGGGCTCATTATGAAGTGCACAATTATCGAAGAAAATAATTTTTCTATTTTTTTATTTTCATTTTTGCATTAAACTTGAAAATGTTTGTCGTCATACATGCCTTTTTGCTTGATGTATGGTAGTGATGGAACATTTTTCAAGCAGTGACGCTTAGCAGATTTGCCAACGATTAACTTTCCCTTTTTCAGTTCCTGATTGACTGCAATAGAAAAATGCAGTAAGACGATGCTTTGATCTTTTACCTCCAACGCATTTCTCTCCTTTAAGAGCCAAAGTTTTAATGAGCTCAAGTTGGAAAAATATTCCTGCTTGATCTGCATTAAACACATCACCACGACTGTAAGAGATTATAACTGTCGTCCCTTCTCCGGCTCTGCATTCCCCCGACACTTTCCATGGGTGTATCACCTGCTAACTGCTTCACTGCAAATTGCTTTTGATATATCATATCTTTCTCTAAACCAATTGAGCCATTCAATGCTGGCTTGAAAATGATCAGGTCCAAGAGTTTTGACAAATTGTAAAGCTTTTTGACGAATTGAATTAGGGGCCCACTGATCGGCATACCCAGCAAATACACATCTTGAAACCACCCGAACACGGATGAATTGACATTTTGAAGTTTCACCTGCCAAATTTTTTTTACTCTTGGGTTTAATAACCGGACTTTTGCAGTTGAACTTCAATTTTTGCACAATCATTCAGAAATGTTGAAAGAGTTGATGGACTGATGCCATAGTTTTGGGCAACATCTCCTGTTTTTTACTTCGAAAATCTACTTCAGAGCTGATATTTTTCTTTTCTTCCAAAGAGAACTGTTTTTACTTCCAAGGTCCATACTCTTCCAAGCAAAATAAATTCAAGCACTTTTCAAGGACTTTCCAGAGCCAAATTATTATATATGTGTGTGTGTGTGCTGTCGGTCAGTCAGTACGTAGGTGTTTTAGTTATTAGTTAGTTCAGATCATTAAACTTAGTTGTAACGGACACATCCTCAGTGACCTACTTGTTATCTCCTGCCTCCCACTGGTTTATTTTATTAATTTTGAATTGCCCCTCTGCTTTGGTGTTTTTCGAAATCATTTCATTTTGTGCAATATTTTGAAAGAGTACATTATTTTTATCTTTATCACCTGGTATGATATATATTGTTTGCTTTAACTTTTATTTTTCATGCATGACTTTGATGCAGCCAGGAGACCAATGAAGCACAAGCAATTCTTAGAAGTTTCATCCTATGGCAAGAAGGCGTCCTTAACCCCACTGCAATCCGCGAATACATTGTTCCACTTATTTTACTCCAATGGCTGACGTTTTACTCTGTAGTGATACCATGGCCTAGGTACCAATTGTCCATGTGCTTCCCTAAGTTAAACGCAAGTTCTGCATTATCTGATCAGTTTGGTGTTTTTTATGCTTTCCAACCGTAGGTTGAAGAAGCGTATACGCTCCAGCTTTGTCTGTCCATCTGTCCGCACAATAACTCGCGTAAAAATGGTTCGATTTCGATGAAATTTTAGTATGTGGTAGGGGACCACCTGGGGACGAACCCTATTGAAAATGGACGAAATGAGGTCAAAGTCACGACATAGGAGCAGAATCCATTCTATTGTCGTTATGTGCCATAACTTGCACAAAAATGGTTCGATTTAGATGAAATTTTAGTATGTGGTAGGGGACCACCTGGGGACGAACCCTATTGAAAATGGGACAAATGGGGTCAAAGGTCATGACATAGGAGCGGGATCCATTCCATTGCCCTTATGCATCATAACAATGCTTTGATTGCAACTAAACTTTAACATGTTGTTCCGGAGGTATACTGATCCGGTTCTGTTTAATATAATCGAAATGGGGTTAAAGGTCAGGACACAGGAGCGAGATTTATTCCACAGCCATTATCCTCATAACTTGAGTAATGATTTCTGGTATGTTGTAAAGTGTATCATAATCAATGCATTGCATGATTTTACTAACTTGTAATCAGAACTACACAGAAATCGCCTATAAAGCTTTTTAGCTCAAACCATTAATTATTTTACACAAGCTCTTTCATAAAACTACTTAAAAAACAAAAAACAAATATTTTTCAAGCACTATTTACGGAGTGTTAAGGTTTTTAAAGTACTTTCAAGGACTTGAAAATGAACTTTATTTTTTCAAGGACCTTTCAAAGTTTTCAAGGAGCGTACGAACCATGACTTCAGTGAGCTCATTTTACATATGAGAAGTTAAGGAATCCTGAGTGAAAGAGAAATTACGCATGAAAATGCTCACTCCACTCCTCTTCCCAAACTGGTTCAGCAGCATTCCTTTCGTCTCTAAACCCTAAAGTGAGGATGAGAGGACAGTTTCTGCTTTAAAATGAAACTCTGACGTCATGAAATTGACTGTAGCGCACCATTGGAAAGACACAAGTATCCATTGATTGACAGCCAGCGGTCATGTCAGCCATTCAACGGGTGCGGGCGATCGAACATGGGAGATACATACAGGGAAAAGAAGGGGGAGCGGAAAGAGAGGGGGTGCAGTGCTGGAGAAGTCAGTCGCGTGATCCACCACTCCACGTGTTGAAACACAAGCTGAACATGACGTAGATATTCCTTTGGGAACCTCTGTCTACGTCATGTTCAGCTTGTGTTTCTGGCTGTGTCTCCAAACAGTTTTTGATCTAACGGAAAACTGGACACGACTTGCACATGCTTCAAAAAGAAGCAGGGATTTAGAAATCTGAGCTGAAAATTTTTGCAGAGGTTGCTACCTTCCTTCTGAAATGGTAAAAATATGTTGTAACGAATAGTTGTAAAAATTAATTTTGTTATAATGAAATCAAAAATACATAACTTCAAGGAAATGTTGGGAAACATTGTGGACCAGGAACACCCATACATGTACATGGTGTTTCCTGATGGAGTGGGCTACTTTCAGTAGGATAGTGTGCCATGCCACAAGGTTTGGTTCACCACAAAGTGGTTTCAGGTAGAGGAATCATTGTGGACCAGGCACACCCATACATGTACATGGTGTTTCCTGATGGAGAGGGCTATTTCCAGCAGGATAATGTGCCATGCCACAAGGTTTGGATTGCCACACGGTTCCAGGTACAGGAATCATTGGGACCACTGTGGACCAGGCACATCTATACATGTACATGGTGTTTCCTGATGGAGAGGGCTACTTCCAGCAGGATGAGTGCCATGCCACAAGGCTTGGATCATCACACAGTGGTTCCAGGTAGAGGAATCATTGTGGACCAGGCACACCCATACAAGTACAATGTGCATGGTGTTTCCTAATGGAGAGGGCTATTTCCAGCAGGATTATGTGCCATGCCACAAGGTTTGGATCGCCACACAGTGGTTCCAGGTACAGGAATCATTGGGACCACTGTGAACCAGGCACATCCATACATGTACATGGTGTTTCCTGATGGAGAGGGCTACTTCCAGCAGGATAATGTGCCATGCCACAAGGCTTGGATCATCACGCAGTGGTTCCAGGTAGAGGAATCATTGTGGACCAGGCACACCCATACAAGTACAATGTGCATGGTATTTCCTGATGGAGAGGGCTATTTCCAGCAGGATAATGTGCCATGCCACAAGGTTTGGATCGCCACACAGTGGTTCCAGGTACAGGAATCATTGGAACCACTGTGAACTAGGCACATCCATACATGTACATGGTGTTTCCTGATGGAGAGGGCTAATTCCAGCAGGATAATGTGCCATGCCACAAGGCTTGGATCATCACGCAGTGGTTCCAGGTAGAGGAATCATTGTGGACTAGGCACACCCATACATGTACATGGTGTTTCCTGATGGACAGGGCTACTTCCAGCAGGATAATGTGCCATGCCACAAGGATTGGATCATCACACAGTGGTTCCAGGTAGAGGAATCATTGTGGATTAGGCACACCCATACATGTACATGGTGTTTCCTGATGGACAGGGCTACTTCCAGCAGGATAATGTGCCATGCCACAAGGATTGGATCATCACACAGTGGTTCCAGGTAGATGAATCATTGTGGACCAGGCACACCCATAGATGTGCAATGTGCATGATGTTTCCTGGTGGAAAGGGCTATTTCCAGCAGGATAATGTGCCATGCCACAAGGTTTGGATTGCCACACAGTGGTTCCAAGTACAGGAATCATTGGGACCACTGTGAACTAGGCACATCCATACATGTACATGGTGTTTCCTGGTGGAAAGGGCTACTTCCAGCTGGATAATGTGCCATGCCACAAGGCTTGGATCATCACACAGTGGTTCCAGGTAGAGGAATCATTGTGGACTAGGCACACCCATACATGTACATGGTGTTTCCTGATGGAGCGGGCTACTTCCAGGAGAATAATGTGCCATGCCACAAGGTTTGGATCACCACACAGTGGTTCCAGGTAGAGGAATCATTGTGGACCAGGCACACCCATACATGTGCAATGTGCATGGTGTTTCCTGATGGAGAGGGCTATTTCCAGCAGGATAATGTGCCATGCCACAAGGTTTGGATCGCCACACAGTGGTTCCAAGTACAGGAATCATTGGGACCACTGTGAACTAGGCACATCCATACATGTACATGGTGTTTCCTGATGGAGAGGGCTACTTCCAGCTGGATAATGTGCCATGCCACAAGGCTTGGATCATCACACAGTGGTTCCAGGTAGAGGAATCATTGTGGACTAGGCACACCCATACATGTACATGGTGTTTCCTGATGGACAGGGCTACTTCCAGGAGAATAATGTGCCATGCCACAAGGTTTGGATCACCACACAGTGGTTCCAGGTAGAGGAATCATTGTGGACCAGGCACACCCATACATGTGCAATGTGCATGGTGTTTCCTGATGGAGAGGGCTACTTCAAGCACGATAATGTGCCATGCCACAAGGCTTGGATTGGCACACAGTGGTTCCAGGTAGAGGAATCATTGGGACCATTGTGGAGCAGGCACACCCATACATGTGTATAGTGTTTCCTGATGGAGACGGCTACTTCCAGTAAGATAACGTGCCATGCCACATGGCTTGAATCATCACACAGTGGTTCCAGATAGTGGAATCATTGTGGACCAGGTACACCCATACATGTGCAATGTGCATGGTGTTTCCTGATGGAGAGGGCTACTTCCAGCACAATAATGTGCCATGCCGATACGGCTTGGATTATCACACAGTGGTTCCAGGTACAGGAATAATTGGAACCACTGTGAACTAGGCACACCTATACATGTGAAATGTGTCTCCTGATAGAGAGGGCTACTTCCAGCATGATAATGTGCCATGCCACAAGGCTTGGATCGTCATCACACAGTGGTTCCAGGTAGAGGAATTTTGACTATCATTGCAGATCATACATGTACATGGTGTTTCCTGATGGACAGGGCTACTTCCAGCAGAATAATGTGCCATGCACACAAGGTTTGGGTCACCATACAGTGGTTCCAGGTAGAGGAATCATTGGGACCATTTTGGAGCAGACACACCCATACCTGTGCATGGTGTTTCCTGATGGAGAGGGACTACTTCCAGCAGGATACTGTGCCATGCCACAT
Source organism: Macrothele yani (assembly GCA_039090855.1). Lineage (NCBI taxonomy): Eukaryota > Metazoa > Arthropoda > Arachnida > Araneae > Macrothelidae > Macrothele > Macrothele yani. Next base: position 8,820,233 of record CM077019.1, read on the forward strand.
GGCTTGGATCATCACACAGTGATCCCAGGTAGAGGAATCATTGTGGACCAGGCACACCCATACATGTGCAATGTACATGGTGTTTCCTAATGGAGAGGGCTACTTCCAGCAGGATAATGTGCCATGCCATAAGGCTTGGATCATCACACAGTGGTTCCAGGTAGAGGAATCTTGATATCATTGCAGACTAGGCACACCTGTACATGTACAGGGTGCTTCCTAATGGAGAGGGCTACTTCTAGCAGGATAATGTGATGCAACAAGGCTTGGATTATCACACATTGTACTCCGAGTCAACCTAAGAGTGTACCACTATGTAGGGTACGAAACAGCTACCTCCACTATGAAAAATAGATCCTAGTGTTAAGAGCGAAAAACAGCAGAATTATGGCTCAGAATCCAGTTTTGTTTGCTCGGCAGTTTATCAGACAAAACTGCTATCTAAAAAAATATTCCAGAAAAAAATATTCCAGAAGTTAGAGCGCTTTAAAAAATAAATTTGATACGAGAAGTTGCTCAATCAAGAGCTTTGCACTCTCGGCTGTTCCTGTCCATTTGGGATACAACTCGGGGTGGGGGTGGGGGGGGGTGGAAGACCTCTCGCGACATTCACAACAGAGAGACAATAAATTGACAGCTGCGGAAACTCAAAGGGTAGCTTACTTAAACAGGCTGTAGCAGAAGAAGTTTCGACTCCATCAGACCCCTATTCACAATCCCCACTGCTTGTATGATGTGTGGGTGGGGGATCAGAAAAGAAATACCAGGAAAGCACATTAACGCAGATGGAGACCATTCTTGCGTTCCACGACGAGTTGTAATAAGACTCTCCCGCCTTTAACAACAGTACACTTTTAGAGTGACTTGGAGCATAATGTTCCAGATAGAGGAATCATTGCAGACCAGGGACACCTGTGCATGTGCACAGTGTTTCCTGGTGGAGAGGGATACTTTCAGCAGGAATGTGCCATGCCACAAGGCTCTGATTGTCACACAGTGGCACCAGAAAAACAACAACAGGGATAGCACTAAGAAATTTGAAGTGATAGCCAAATTGAAAAAAAAACATTAGCCACATTTTGAAAATCTTAGCAAATATTAGTGGTGTAAAAATTGTTAAAAAAAGGCATATAATAAATGTATGAAATAAAACAAGGAAAATAAAGCAAAAATGGAATATATATATGAAGAAACTATCTTCTGCCATTTCTTCACAAAACTAGCTAAATTTTTTACAGTTGACAATGGCCCCAATATTTTCAAATCAACAGCATTAAAATTTTTCTTTAGAATTCTGTGCAATGCCAACTACATAAGGAAGCCAAAATAAAAAAAAAAATCATGGCTAGTTCAAAAAGGTTTCAACCAATTTAAGCAAAATTTAGGTCACCCATTCCTATTAACGATTTATGGTGTTGACAAAATGTTTACTCATTTTCAGACAAAACTTGTTGAGATACAGTTTCGGGTTTTCAATCCCAGTCCTGAGTATGTTGCACATCAAAATATGACAGGCCAACTCGCCACAAGCCTTCCGACCCAACGCTCTGGGGAGAAGCCACTGCCGAACACCTGCCGCACAGATTGCGGGACAACCCCATGGGGAATCGTCTGCTGACCCAATCGCTATAAATTATGAAAGGGTTTCTTCCCTCCCGATATCCCCCACCTCGAGTAGCTCACTTCCCCAAATGACTCTCGAGCCAAGCATCACATCTTGGAAAATCAAACTTTGAAATCATATCAGTTGCAGTTTAGCCCAAAACAAACTTACAGTAAATTGCAGTTTACTCACAAGTCAAAATTGCCAAAAATTCGGAAAATTATTCGCCAACATTTTCACCAATTCTAATTTTTCTCACCATATTTCACATTTAGTCGCATATGGTGGCTTGGTGAATGCTTAGCATGTGCCCTGTACAGTGACTTCAAAGTGCTAAAATGGCTCCCACAGTCTTCAGATCTTGACCCAATTGAACACCTGCAGGATAAGATCAAGAGAGCCCTTCACAACAAGATCCTTCTACAGCAAGCATATGGCAACTGACAAACGCCTCATATCATCTTGGCGGAACATATTTGTGGAATGATATCAGCACCTCGTTAAATTCATTGTTAGGCAGGTACTCCTAATAATTTGCTACTTCAATTTGTACTGGTCTGAGTCTGGTGTTTCAGTGTAAAGGTTGACTGGGTTATGACAGCAGGGGTGCTATACTCTTTTGGAAGATAGTACTTAACTAATAGGCTGTGGTGACATGTACACTGAAATTGAGTAAACGAAATGCTTTAATGCACATATATAATTAGAAGTATTTATCTGTTCTACCTTCAGAATGTATGTTTTCTACAAAATAATTTAGTGTGTCTATTTTGCAATTTCTCTATAGCGTATTTAAATACACAATATGCAATGTAGTTAAAAATAAGCATGAAAATGTACCTTTAGATGCTTTTAAAGCATTTGATGCAGCATCCATCTCTGCTTGTTGAATACTATGGAAGAAATAATATAATAATACTTCAATATATAAAAAAAGAAATGATATCTATAAAAGATCTGTTTAAAGTTATACAAACAGAAAAAAGCATAAGAGATCAGTACCCTTTTAAAACTAATAAACAATGTATTCAGTTATGTGAAAATTCATGTTATACGTATTGCGATAAACAAGTTCCAAGACTAGGTACGTAGTGTGCCAACAGATAGCAAGCAGCGATTGAGGGCAGTGACCTTTATGAGTTATTGTGCCGAGTGGCGTCTTTATGTGAACATCTGGAGCTGTGCTACACGATATTTGGTGACCCCGTGCAGACACAGCTGCGATTTTGGTATGGACTGCAAACTAGAGCAGCGAGCAAACATAAAATTCAGCGTCAAACTCGGCAAATCGGGAACGAAGACGCATGAAATGTTACGATCTGTTTAAAGGCAATGAAGCAATGAATCATGCGAGGTGTTTTGAGTGGCACTCGCGCTTCAAGCTCATCGTGTTCTTCGACATTTGTGGGGTTGTGCATCATGAATTCGTCCCACAGGGTCAGACCGTTGTTGTATATCGGCCTAGTCTTGAAACTTTTTGATCGGACCTCGTACAATTAACCAACCAGTGCTGGACACTTAGAATTCATTTTTTCTTTCAGCCTTTCCAACTATTGGAAGTAAAGGTCAGCAGTTATCGTTTGGTTAGGGACAAACAGCTCCCGGTGGAATACCCCCTTGACATTACACCATACACTTAACAAGGCCTTTCTCAGATGCAGTCCTCCTCTTGAAGTCAATGGAGAAGGCTCTCCATTTCAGCATATAGTCCTTTGATGCTTTACAATTCTGTAAAATACCCTCTTTTCATCACTTATAACTAATCATTCCAAGATTGATTTCTGTGACACACAAACAAAGAAAGACAGGTGGTCGTTCTGTCCAATCAATTTCTTTGGATAGGTCATGTGGTACCCCACTGGTCAAACTTTGTGATAAACCCAAGCGCATGCATCCTTCTTTTTGCTGTTGTTCTGTATACAGAAAACCTTTATGATAATTCTTCAATGGTTAGAAGTTGTTCATTTGATACAGTTACTAAGCATCTGCATGAAATAAAAAGGGAGGGAAAAAACAGTCTTATCGAAAACAAATTCGGCATAAGGGCCGCACACCCGAAAAATTTCACTTTTAGTATCAAAAGAGCTACGGCTCTTAGCCCAAAAATTATGGTAATTGTGTGCTTCGAAATGTGTGTATCACTTTAGTTTTCGTGTTTGGTTGTAGCTAGAGTTAAGCGAGATTCTTTGAATTTCGAACACAAAAGTAATCATGCAAACCTTGCACGAAGAATATACAGCTTCACCTGTTAACTTAAAGATTCTATGTTTACATGTGTTTTCCTGATGATCCGTAAGCCAAACTGTTAGCGCGCACAAGTAATAATTTTCCGAAAAGTCGCAGTGCTCTGTGTAACGAAGGACGGTGCTGCTGACGTCACAAAAAGCTGCCTGGGCCTTCAAAATCTCGTTGGCTACGCTCTAGCACTGTGATTCGTCAGTTGCATTGCTACTCCTGATGGCAGCCTCATTTCCTTTCACAGTGTTTCCTGAGTCTCAGACGGAAGTGAGCTTTAACGTGTGAAGTAGGAGTTGGAATCTAGCACTGTGATTGGTCACTTTCATTGCTACCTTCGATGCCGGCTTCATTTCCTTTAATGGTGTTTCCAGAGTCTCAGACAGAAGCAAGCATTTAATGTGTGAAGCAATGTGGATGTGTGGTGTTTTAATGATGAAAGTTTGGCCTCATTGAACAGCAGTATTTCAATATAAGTAAGAAAATTAGTAACTATTTTACACCATCACAGCCAGCAAAGAAGTGTAATAAAGCGAATGATGACTGTAAAAACAAAAGATGGGACAACGGCGTTGTGTGATACAGCGTCGTTTGTTGACAATGTGGAGAGTGAGCACGCAACCGTCTTCTGAAGATCTTCCTGAATGTTGGGATTTTAATAAGAAAAATGAATTCTGCAATAAATGCAATTGGTTAGTGGTTAAAAATAAGAAACTTGGCTGCAGAGCTTGCAAAGAAGTTGGTGCTTTGGGACCAGAGCGTAAAATGCAAGGCATGAACATTTCTCAAATGGGCTTCAGAATCAATTAGTGCAACAGGTGAGGATAAATCAGATCAGATGCTTTCTCTCCGAAAGAAAAGTTTCAAACATAAAGAAAGTTCAGCTTATCAGGCAGCTCTTTCAATACTGGAAAGGGCAAAAACTAAATCTTTGGAAAGTGTATGCACCAAAGCTTTCAAGAATGAACAGGAAGTAACCGCTAATATATTTGGAACAGCATACAAAGTAGTTAAAAAGAATCAAGCGTTTCATGATTTTGAGTCAGAAATTGATGTGCAAGAGCTGAATGGAATCAATATGGGCCGTATTTTACACCCAACTAATGCATGCATTAATATTGTGAACCATATTGCAGTGGAAATGAAAAGCACTGTCATTAAGAACATAATAGAGTCGAATAATAAAATCATAATCCTTATAGATGAAAGCACTACAATAAGTCAATTGTCCTCGTTCATTATTAATTAAGAACCATATTTCCAGACATGAATGAGCCTACCAACCTGTTCCATGATATCAGTGAACTTCAAGATGTCACTGCTGAAGGAATATTCAATTGCTGATGCCCCATTTAAGGGAACTTGGTTTTTCATGATGACTTTCTGAAAGAAAATATCTTGGCAATTGCAACTGATGGGGCTGCAGTAATGCTTGGCCTAAAGAGAGGTGTAGTGACACTGCTTAAAAGTCAGTTTCCCCAAATTTTATTTTGGCATTGTGCTTATCACAGATTAGAACTTTCTGTATTAGATGTAATAAACAAATACTTCCCATTACAAGTAAACCACTTCAAATTGTTTATTGATAGACTGTACACACTGTATCACCAATCCCCTAAAAATGCAAGGGAATTAAAATTTCATGCAGAACAGCTTAACAGTGAAATTTTAAGAATTAGGAGGATTTTAGATAGTAGATGGGTTTCTTCTAGTTTCTGCTGTATAGTGAAATTTTGAGGCTTTGGCTGCCCATTTCAAAAGTGCTAAAGTAGATGAGAATACAGACAGAACTGAGCGAAGCTTGTAAGAAGGACTGCTACGAAAACTCACCAATATTGATTTCATTTTAGATCTTGCCTTGATGTGTGATGTTCTTCAAGAATCAGCAGAACTTAGTACAGAATTGCAAGCACGTGATATCAATCACACTGTACTCTGCTCACAAAAAAATAACCAATCAACTTAAGTTGTTTGATGAAAGGAAGACAAACATGGGACCTTATTATCTGGAAGCCTTAAAAGCAGAAAAAAATTTGTAGTTAAAAAGAGTTTCACTGGAAATTGGGACAAGAGCCGCAAGACATAGACATGGAAATCGTATCAATCCAGTAAAATTCTATGACACTCTGAAAACCTGCATGGAGAGCCGACTTCTAGCAAGAGAAGATGCTGAAATTCCACAATAGGCCAAGATGTTAGATTGTAAAACTTGGCCAGATATTCCTCCTTTAACCTTTGGTGAAACAGAAATAATGAACTTGTGCGGCAGATTTGGACTTCCCGATAGACAAATCCTAAGGGGTTTTCAAGAGTATCTTTCAGAAAATAAGATTCCATCATCTCTTATGCCTCTTTTAAACACAATCAAGAACATCCCAATTCCAACAAGTGAGTGTGAACTCAGATGAATTTTTAATGCTGACTCCAACAAGAGCTTCATTGCGTTTAAACACTGTAGCCAACTTAATGTTTATAAAATTGGTAGGCCCTCTTTGAATTTGTTTAAGCCTTCAGTGTATGTAAATTCATGGTTTTTGAAAGGACAACATCTGGCGACGGACACCAAAAGCAAGCAGAGGAATCACAAAGATGTTAGTGAACACAACCTCATGCCAATGTAGAAGTTACTGTGAGCTGTGTAATATGAGGTATTCATAGTTCCCACTCTTTTTCCACCAAAAAAATCAAGGACTTTTCCAGGATTTTTCAAGACTATATTCGTGCTCAATAAGAACTCACATGGAACAATAAAATAAGTTGTAATAAACAGTCAAAAAGTTCAATTATAGTTATATCTAAACACAGGAGCATACCTTGGTGAGGTATTTTTGTTCCACAAGATTTCAGGTTTCCTTATCACTGACACAATGTGTTAAACACTTAACAAAATAGTTAAAAGCAAAATATTTTTCATTAAAGTCAAACTAACTGAAGAAAAAAATATAAAAAATTGAAAGCAACATCCCCTTGGGCACCATGGAATATGGTCATCAGTTGCAGACAAACACAAGGAAAACACAAGAAAAAAAGTAATGCTTGACAGCAGAAACTTAATTTTCATTAGTATTACTTAAAGCCCAAAGCATCATCAAGTTGCAAGTACAGTTTATATGCTAAAATTTCACCTTTTATCTATTTTGACTTATAAAATGCATATTTTGTTTTACTTACATTTGAAATTCTTCTGGCTCTTACACAGAACTACAGATGTATAATGTATCTCTTTAGATCGCAAACCCGGTTTGAGATGCTAGTGCCTTACACTTATACCCCCTCGCATATGCTTATTGTAGTTCAGAATCACAACCAAGCGAAAACTGGAAATGTGACAACTATGTGTTCCTGATTCCAAAAGAGTGTTCCACAACACAGTGTAGCCACCTGTGACATTTTGGTGATAGCTTCTCTTCAACAAACTGCAGCTATTCTGAAATTTGGTGAACAGGATAAGAAAAAAATAAAAAAAATAAAGTACTTTTCAAGAACTCGTACAAAATTCAAGAACTTTCAAGGGTCCTTGAAATGGAAAACTAAATTTAAGGAGTTTTGAAGGATTTTTAAGGACCGTGGGAACCCTGGGTAATGCATGTTCTTGGTAATTTTGTCCATTGACTGCATTTATTTTTCCCGACTTGAACTATAAAATGGTGATTTCTTGAGTCAAACTGAGAGTACTCCCTAAACATTTTTCTAGAAAAAAAGCACTGGTTCTATGTTATTTATTTTTTATAGTGATCCCATTGAGATCCCATTATGAAACTTTCAGGATATGTAGAAAAATAATGTAAGTTAAACATATTTTTTCCAGATTTTTTAAAGATAAGTTTTTAATATTTAATTTTTTTTCTAATGACCTTGAAATTTGGTCTTAGTGAATTCCATTAGATAGTGTGTGTTTGTGGGGCCGCCAATTGCTCTGAGCACCTTGAGTATGCGGCCCAGTAGTCGGATCAATGAAATTGAGCGAGTAGTTGACTAACAGATGTTGGAAACTTCAGGTTGAACATGTTTCTGGATGAGCGGCAGCAATGTCTGGGCAGAGCGGTTATTCTCCGGGCAGATCTTTACCCTGAATCATTTAGAATCTCGTTCAAAGATGCCAAGGATCCAGGTGCCCTAAACGAGATGACCACGAGTATACTTCCGCTTCCTAATCTTTGCCTCATCCACTTCTACGATTACACCAGGGCCTCGAAGCTGTCCATCTTGTTCGTAGGCTACCATAAACTCTGTGACTAGTTCTCTGCAAGACTGATAATAGTCGCTGACTGTCGCAGAGGATGTGGAAACCCCACCCTGGAAATATTCCTCAATTGCATCATCGTAGGACAATCCTTTGGGGAAACAATATACAAGAGTCATCACCTTATCAAGAGGAATACAAGCAGCTTCAAACCACGTCCCAAGTAAACGGGAACACTGCTCACTTTTCCCTGCAACGTGATTCTTCCTACACCTGAATTGTCCTAAACGATGGCACATATCCACTCGCAAGCTCATTGGATGACCTGCGAAACATCTTCGTTCGATTGGAAGCAATCCTTTCCGCTCACACCCTGCAATGCACGTTTCTTCATCCTTTTCAACTTCGTTGAAGAAACGCCACCAGTTCCACGTTGCAACTGACAGAGCTACAACGCACGCTAAAAAAAACACAAGCCACCTATCTCTTAAAAGAGGGCGAACAGAAGTAAGTCAACGGGCCTCATGGCTCACGCACTCAGCGATTATGTAACACACACAGCGCGGGAGCAAACACCAAGTACAAGCAAGCAGCGGCAGCACCACCTATCGGGTACACATGCCATTTCCCATGATTCCATCCGCGCGTTGGTTGAAGCAGACGACAGGGGCCGAAGTCTAAAGTGCACTCGAAATTTTCAAGTTTTCTGACGTGATTCATGTTATTGTGAGAAGCAGTAAATACTCCAGAGATATCCGATTCCTGTGTTAATTATAATAAAAGATACACTGTTTCTATGTTCACAGATGTGGTAAAATTACTTAAGACATAATGCACATTACTTTTAGTTGATACCCATACAAATAAAGATAATAACAAGGAAAGCACAAATGAAGATGCACGAACCTGTGACCGGAACCAGCAGCAAGCCGATGTCCTTGAAAATATACTGCCACTGTGTATACCCGAGTATTTGTTGGCCCTTTGCATTCAATCACTCTGAAAATGTAAAAGAAAATGTAAAAAAATGTAAAAGACATTGTTTTAAAACAAGACCTACTAACTCAATGAATTAAACGAAATTCAGGGTTGTAAAATCTCAAAAATACTACCTTGCCATGAATGCAATTACAGTGAATCTTTAATGGCTTCAGGTTGCTGATAATGATATTCCTTATGAAATATGCAGGGTGTCCCACTTGGCGCTGGCCACGGTTTTTTCCGCATTACTTGCAAAATAACCAAATGATGGACATGTAATTAAAGGTGGACTTACCTTGGTCCATGGCATAAATGATGATAACAAATAAAGTGCTGGAAGTGGCTGCCGTCAGCATGCAGACACGCTTGAACGCAACGCTCCACGTTACTGAAGGTTCGCACCAGCTGTTCAGCAGTCACAAACTGAATTTTGTGGCAAATGTTGTCTTCCAGTGCCGCCAGAGTCCGTAATCAAGGGGTGAAAGGTCTGGAGACCTCGGTGGCCACTGTCACTTCGAGACGACACGGTCAGGGAAAAAAAAGACTATTAGAGTCATGCTCACTTTGGAGGTGTGACATGTTGCCCCATCTTGTTGGAAGTAGCCCGTAGTGAGCTCCTCGTCGTCCAGTTGCTACACGAAAGCAGTGAAGATGTCCACATACACAGCCGCATTCACTGTTGTGTGGAAAAAGACTGGCTCGATGATGCGGCGCTGGGAGACAGCACACCAGACCCCAGTTTTTCACCTTAAAGAAGTTTCTTGTGCAGTGCGTGCCCAAACAAGAGTGTTTTGAGAATTGACATATCCACTGAGGTGAAACCATGCTTCATTGCTAAACCACGTTTTGTCCAGTATGTTTGGATTTCTAGCGACGAAGTCCTGAAACCACTGATAGTACGTGACTCTCTTTGCATGATCAGTCGGTTGCAATTCCTGCACAACTGTGAAGCGTTATGGATGAAGCTTGCCGGCTTTGGAACGAGGTTTTGAACTTTTCCATTTCTTGTCCCAGTTTCTGCAAGGACTTTGTCGGAGAGGCCCGCAGTCTTTGTATAATGTCCTCCACTGTTGCCTGGGACACTTTCGGTCGACCTCAGCCGTGCACATTCAGCAACGTTCCCGCCGTTTCCAGTTTTTTCACAAGATGCTGAATGCAGGACTTTGCTGGTGGTTTGCGACCTCCAAATTTCGCCAGGAATTGGGTTTGGCACACCTTGATAGACCCAGTTGCTCAGTAGGTCCGGACCAGAAAAACACGTTGTTCAATTGTGTACCGATTCATGTTTCAATGGAAACACGGAAACAAAGCACAGCACTCCCGTCTGCGAGGCACATACGACCGTTGCTAATGCCAGACTGAATTTGGCTGCGGGTTTCGCGTCTGCCGGCAAAACGCGCAGTTCCGCGGGGCCACATGTGTTTGGAAAGACCAATAGTCTCGCTTTTTACGGCCCTTCTTTCTCATGCTTTCCCGTCCCTCTTCCCAGAGTTTCTATTTCATACTCGTCTTCTTTCCAAAGTTACACAGAAAACTCTGGGGCCAATAGCAAGTGGGACACCCTTTACAATTAAATGAAATACAATTACCTGATACTTCTATTAAGCATACTATAATTTTTTTAGCAATAAAAGAAGCAAGAAAAACATTAAATCTAGAACAACAATAGCAAATTGTGCAGTACATGGGCACTATAAAGTGACCGACTACTGAAAATAATTATGAAGGTAATTTTAGAAATAAGGAAGATATTGGTAGAGTAAAATTAGGCAGATTAATACAATGTCATAAAAAAAACATTTCTGTATTTATGGATAAGTGAGTACATTCATAATTAAAGCACACATGTAAAAAATAGTATCAGAAATGTATCTACAGCGCAATATTACGCAAACATGTATAATTTTTTCTCTCAGAACATTGAGATGTGTTTTCAAATAAATGAGGCTATAGCACACCGAAGAGATGAACACACATTTAAAAGGAAGCTCAATGATGCATGTGAATGTAAGGAAAAGTTGTGCAGCCAATATTTTGGTGTATGTGGATGTAGGAAAGAGTTTCGCACACAGTGCTGCTCTGTTAATAACATGTCAGACGCAGCAATTCTTTGGAACGTCCTGGGGGGGGGGGAAGGGGGCTTCAGAGAATATTGTTCTGCAGCCTTTTTGCAAGACCTAAAAACATACCGAACTGATTTCTCCCCAACACAGCCATTTTTCAGTCACATAAGTACAATAAAATTCTGAAATGAACAATTCACATTAGTTTTGAAGTTGCTTGTACAGAAAGACAGTCTATGCACAGACTGTTTTCAACACTGGTCAAAAAGTAGGGTTACGAGACCAGTTATGGAATAAATTATCAACGTTTATTCACAATTAAATGTTTTATTAATATCAACTATAGTTTCGCAGAGCATTTGGCCACCAAAATAGTCAGGTGCTATATGGCAATATGTCATTAGATTGTTCATTTCCTCCTCATCATCATCACTGAGCTGTTCTTTGAGATTCAGAGATTAGCTCCACAAAGAAATACAAACTTACCAGATAATCTTTACTTGTTGTTGCCATATCAAACTTATGCATTTAAAGTAATCTTGACATACAATTCGGGCTTCACTGCTATCCATCACACGCCATACACAAGATCTTCTATACTTCATACTCATAATCGTTTTCTCATGCAGACACTCCTGAATCTGATCCTCCCATGACTTCCTTGGCCTTCCTTTGCCTTTCCTTCCTGCCACTTGGGCTACAAAAATTTCTTAGTAAGCATCTCATCACTTATTCTTTCTACATGGCCAAACCACTAAAGCATATTATTAGTCTCCACCTTGCTAACAACATTTAGCTTCACATTACACAACTGCAACACATCTTCATTCCTCACACAATCAGAATGTGTCTCTCCCCCCCCCCCGTAAGTAACGCATTAGTCCAGCACACAATGACTCCTATGTTCTTCTGTAGTACCCAGGTTTCACTGCCATACATCAGAGTAGGAACAGTTACACTTTTATACACAGCCATGCGGGACTCTCTTGAAAACCCACCATTCCTGTGAAAACCTCCCAAAGAAGCCATGACTTTCAATGAAGAATTCACTCGCCTACTGATTTCACCATCCAATTTGTTCTCTCTGTCAAACATGCTTCCTAAATACACAAACTCATTCACCTGGTCAATCACTGTGCCACTTACTTATATTGCATTCAGTGCTAAACAGTTCCTCTCTCAAAAACCGTAAGTTTGGTTTTTCCCTTATTTATACTCAGTTTGAATTTGATGCACACTTTGTACATTCGGGACAACATAATCTGCAACTCACTTTTGCTCTCTGCCAACAGGACAGTGTCATCAGCATACAGCAATCTGCACACATGAATATTAATCACCAAGACACAAACCAGTATTATCTATTTTGGCATCACGCATGCATGCATCCATAAATAAGTATATTAAACAGCCATGGTGACATTACACAACCTTGTCTGACTCCTGCACCAATATAAAACAATTTTGATAAAACACCATTCACTCTTACACAAGCTCTACTGCCAGCATACATGGCTTTTACACTATTAAGTAGATTCCCAGGAAAACCATATTCATTCAATACCTTCCACAAAAGTGTCCTATTTACTTGGTCTTAAGCTTTCTCTAAATCTATGAAGGCAGCAAAAACTTTCCTGTGCATAAAATTCTTGACCCTGCTGCAGCAGCAATTTCCACTTCATCATTCTTGTTAGATTCTCACAAGATTCACAAAAGAAATGAGGTATTTTCATGTACAACCTCCACTTACCTGTTCAATCACGATTTTTACACCCGTGCAAACAGCTTAACCAATTATTTATCTTGGCACAGCAATTTCAGTTTATCTCTCAACAGTGGAACAAAGTGAAAATTATTAGGTGCCATATTTCATTCCCTCAATTTGTGCTATGTTCATTTCTGCTGTATGGACACCCACTGCAACTGCAGTTGGTTATAGTTTACATATCAAAGGAAAACCATTTTACAACATAGATTTTATTTGCTGTAAAGTTTGAGCTGAAAACATGCAAACATACAAATTAGCTTGTCGAAAATCTTTTTGGAATTTATTGAACTTTTAAAACGGTTTGTGTGTTCTGGCTTTTGAAATCAATACATCTCATTCCCATTTAGACTGGCATTTTAAAAACAAGAGAACGGATGATTAAAATAATAATTTCTGTAGAAACTAAACATTAAAACTAATATCACTCATTTTTTAATGTTTAGTTCCTACAAGAAGGTTTTTTTTATTTTAATCATCTATTTTCTTTTAAAATGCCAGTCTAAATGGAACAGAGATATATTGATTCCAAAAGCTAGAACGTGCAAAGCATTTTAAAAGTTCAATAATCTCCTACGATATTTTTTGACAACCTATTAGTTTTTACAATATATTGACGTCATATTACACTCTTTATGGGTTTCAAAAAGCTGTGGATGGAATTCAGCTGGAAAAACTTTCTCCTCTCCACACAAAAATTGAACCTTCCAGTATTGTAAGGTGAACATCCCAACCTAATAGCCATTGCAACTTTCTCAACACAACTGTAAAGTGTGCACATGTCTTCAATGTTGCCACTCGGGTACATACTATCCATACTATGGCTTTTCCATTGGTTAAAATTCAAATATTGAACTGTTATTACATGACCAAAGAATTCTATCAAATATACACTGAAATGCCAGAAAAATTGGTACAGACGAGCTTATGCAAAATACATAGCAACGTTACCTATGTGCATACTTGAGTGTGTATATAAAGTGATATGCATCCTTGCCAGCTGTCAGAGCTGTTTTCAGCATGAGAATGACAAGTAATAACGATTTAAGCGATTTTCAACATGGTGCCATAGTTGGCGCTCGTGAGATGGGCCATAGCATAGCATTTCGGAGGTAGAAACGAAGTTCGGATTTTCACAGACGACCATTGCGAGTTTGTACCATGACTACAAGAATTCCGGCAAAACCTCCAACCTATAATACCAGCGTGGCCATAAAAAAAAAAAGACATTGCGTGAATGTGACCATTGTCAGCTGTCAAGAATCATTTCACGTGATAGGTGTGCAACACTCTCGCAGGTATCTTCGGAATTCAATGCTGGAGCCTCAACAAGCATCAGCGTCTGGACTGTGCAATGTACCCTGCACGATATGAGCTTTGGGAGCCGATGCCCAACTCGAGTCTCGATGGGGGCACGACACAGAGCTATGCGCCTCGCTTGTGCACGGCAACACTGCCACTGGACACTTGATGACTGGAAACAAGTAGCCTGGTCAGACGAGTCGTGTTTCCAACTGTATCGGGCAGATGGAAGGATTCGTGTGTGGTGCAAACCCCATGAAACCATGGATCCCGCCTGTCAACAGGGAACTGTACAGGCTGGTGGGGGGGGGAGAGGGGGGTCCGTAATGGTAAGGGGTGTGTTTAGCTGGACTTTACTGGGGCCCCTAGTACGTCTACAAACATCTGTGACCCGTCAACGCTATGTGCGCATCCTTTCTGACGAGGTAGCTCCGTTCATGTCCTGCATTCATGCTGATGGGTCGGGCCTGTTCCAACAGGGCAATGCACCTCCATACAAGTGTTGGGGCACCACATTATGGTTAAAGGAGCATTCATCTGAGTTTGGGGTGTTGTCATTCCCACCCAAGTCCAGAGATCTGAACGTGATAAACACATTTGGGATGCCATGCTATCGAACACAGGAACCCGAGACCTCGGAATACACCCGAATTGTGGAACGCTCTGCAGGAAGTATGGTGTGCATTGCCTACAGCATATTTCCAGAAGCTAGTGGAGTCCATGCCCCGTCATATTTCTGCAGTCCTGCGCTCCTGTGGGGGAACTACCAAGTATTAGACTGGTGTACCAGTTTTTCTGGCACTTCAGTGTATACAATAACAATGTTCTATAATTTACTGTTTCACATGTTACAAAGTTGTTTTAGCCACACAGAAGTACAAAATCTTACATATTAAAACGCAGTGGCATCACATGCCCATTTAGGTTGGGTGTGTGCTGTTATGGGAGAAAACTCGCAAAAAAAAAGAAAAAAATAAATATTATGTATCCCGACCTGCAAAATTTGTACATTGATTTTTAACATACAAAAGTATCTTTTATTTAGCTGTCATCTAATAACTTACGGTAAAGATCTTTACAAACACTCCATTGTAAGAAAAATCAGAATTTTCTGTGCAAATACTAGAGTGATGAATGACTTTTCAGATCTCTTTTTTATATATATGTTTTAAATACAGCATGAGGCTTACTTCCTTTAACCCACTTTACACAATATGCAAAATCTCTGGCAGAAAAAGGGACATGTAATACATCATCAACCTAAATGGGTATCAAAATTCAAATTGTATATTTTACATCTGTGCTCATAAACACACCGATTCACACAGTGACAAAAAAACAGTAACTCGTAGCAGAACGTTGAAGTGTGTTTATGACTCCACGCTATTCAAAACGCAAACAAGTGTGACCAGTGGTGTTGTTGTTTTTTAAGAGTGCACACACTGAGAATTTAAACTTCTGCATTGGATCCATGAGAAAATAAAAACATGACATGTAGCGCCATCTGGAGAGCTTCGAATCAGAGTTGCTTTAATGACTTAGGGTGTTCAATAGTAAAAGATAGCACTCCTGCAGCTGCAAATATTTTTAACTATATTTTGTTTACTGCATAACGCAACGAACCTTCTCTTCTCCACTAAACATTGCACAAGGGAATTATGTTTAGCGGACAAACTTCCATGAGTCTTATTGGAAATACATGAAGGGAAGAAAAAAAAAAAAAAAAAGCAATATAACAGCTACCGGTTGCACTGCTCTTAGGCACACAAACGGTGCTGATTTTGGGTAGCACACCTTCAGAGTTCTGCTGCTATGTTTGAAACCACAGGAAAATAAGAACATGACCTGCAGCGCCATCTAGGGAGCACTTGTACCACAGCTGCTTTAAGGTCGTTGGATGTGTGCACGTGAAACAGCACACCCCAGGATTCTAGCCCGAATGTGATATGCTTACTGAACGAATCTTCTCTTCTTAATGAAAACGTTATGTGGGGAAATTAATTTTAACCACCACTTGAAGCCTTAGAATGAATTCTGGTGAGTTTTATTAGAAACAAATCCAAAAAAATAATATCGATCATATAGGTTAAATTGTGACTCTGTGTGGGTGTGCACCGCACACCTAGCACACCCCGAATATTTGCCCCTGTTAAAACAGTATATAGGATTAGCATATTCCCATAAATTCATTATGGGATATTGCAATTCTTACCTTTTCTATGCACAGGTCTCAGTCTCATGACTATCTTCATCATGCTGCGCCTGGAATAACCATTATTCTTGGTAAATGTTACTTCAAGAATAATGGTTATTTCAGGCACAGTATGATGAGCTGGTCATGAGACTGAGGCCTGTGCATAGAAAATGTAAGAATTGCAGTATCCCATAATGAATTTATAAGAATATGCTAATAATACATACCGTTTTAATATGCAGAGCAAAAGTGAGTTGCAGAGTATGATGTCTCGGATGTATGAAGTTTGCATGAAATTAAAACTGAGTATAAATAAGGGAAAAACCAAAGTTATGGTTTTTGAGAGAGGAACTGGTAGTACTAAATGTAATATATGTCTAAATGGCATAGTGATTGACCAGGTGAATGAGTTTGAGTATTTAGGAAGCATGTTTGACAGAGAAAACAAATTGGATGGTAAAATTAGTAGGCGAGTGAATTCTTCATTGAAAGTCATGGCTGCTTTGGGAGGGTTTCACAGGAATGATGGGTTCTCAAGAGAGTCCTGTATGGCTGTATATGAAAGTGTAATTGTTCCTACTTTGATGTATAGCAGTGAAACCTGGATACTACAGAAGAAACATAGAAGTAGTTTGTGTGCTGGATTAATGCATTACTTAGAGGGGGGGGGTTGGCAAGACACGGTCTGATTGTGTGAGCAATGAAGATGTGTTGCAGTTGTGTAATGTGAAACAAAATGTTATTAGCAAGGTGGAGACTAATATGCTTCGGTGGTTTGACCATGTTGAAAGAATGAGTGATGAGATGCTTACTAAGAAAATCTTTTCAGCCCCAGTGGCTGGAAGGAAAGGTAGAGTTAGGCCAAGGAAGTCATGGGAGGATCAGATTCAGGAGTGTCTGCATGAGAAAAAGATTATGAGTATGAAGTATAAAAGATCTTGTGTACAGCGAGTGATGGATGTCAGTGAAGCCCGAGTTGTATGTCAAGATCGCTGCAAATGGAGAAGTTTGATACGGCAACAGTAAGTAAAAAATATCTGGTAGTTTGTATTTCTTTGTGGAGCTAACCTCTGAATATCAGAGGACAGCTTAGTGATATGTATGAGTAAATAAATTCATCGCTTTTTCCACATTAAGCAATGCACAGCAACCGAAAAATTGTTATTCAGCCGCCGTCAGAGAATCGAACCCCCCAAATCTTTCAATATCTAACCGAGCGCGTTAGCCTTACACCACGGCGGCCAACAATTCACGGTGCTATGTGTGTTTTTCTTTTTCAGTCAGCATCTGACATCATAAATCCGTAAGATGGGCTCAGCTACTGAGACGTCTCCATCTGGTGGGCATTAACATCACTGATATATAATTATAGCAATAATCCAACGGGCGAGATCCAAGGTGAAAATCATCTAAATACGTGGCGTCAGTTGAGTAAATAAATTCATCGCTCTTTCCACGTTAAGCAACCGAAAAATTGTTATTCAGCCGCCGTCGGGGAATCGAACCCCGAATCTCTAGCCGAGCACGTTAGTCTTACACCACAGCGGCCAACAATTCACGGTGCTATGTGTGTTTTTCTTTTTCAGTCAGCATCTGACATTATAAATGTGTGAGATGGGCTCAGCTACTGGGACATCTCCATCTGGTGGGCATTAACATCACTGGCTATATATATAATTATAGCAATAATCCAACGGGCGAGATCCAAGGTGAAAATCATCTAAATACATGGCGTCAGTCGAGTAAATAAATTCATCGCTCTTTCTACGTTATGCAACGCACAGAAACCGAAAAAATTGTTATTCAGCCGCCGTCGGGGAATCGAACCCCGAATCTCTCGATATCTAGCCGAGCGCGTTAGCCTTACATCACAGCGGCCAACAATTCACGATGCTGTGTGTTTTTCTTTTTCAGTCAGCTTCTGACATCATAAATCCGTAAGATGTTGGCCGCTGTGGTGTAAGGCTAACGCGCTTGGTTGGATATTGTGAGATTCAGGGTTTGATTCCCTGGTGGTGGCGGCGGCTGAATAACAATTTTTCGGTTGCTGTGCGTTGCTTAATGTGGAAAGAGCGATGAATTTATTTACTCAACTGACGCCACGTATTTAGATGATTTTCATGTTAGTGATATGTATGTTTTAATATGCAAGATTTTTTACTCTAAAACAACTTTGTAACATATGAAACAGTAAGTTATAGAACAATGTTGTTGTATATATTTGATAGCACACTATGGCTGTTGTACTTAATCCGCCAACACCCCATCCTCATCTACATTTTGTAATGCCACAACATAGCAGTAATAGAATAATCAAAACACACAGATAAGAAATTCTGAATTTGCTTGTAACTCATGCTGGTCATCCATGTAACACCTCTCAGAAAATTTCATTGCCCTGGAGTGGGAATGGAACCCATATCCTCTTTGCATTCCTTCCATTCTAACATTAAGAATTTGTAGTTGTGGATTATTGTGCCGTAATGTTTGTTATTACCCACACAACAAACTGTTCCACACTCCAGACTGGTGCCATGATGGTAACAACACTGCCATTTTCCACTGTTAAAAAGTTGCAGTAAAATCCTTCATTTTGAACGAGATCTTAGTATTCTTGTATGGAGTTCAGCTATCAGTTCTCACTGAATGACTTGAAATTGATTTGCTTTCAATCTCCTGTTATTAGTGACACAAAACAACAATTTGCAGTGTTTCATTCGGCAACAAGACTCAGCATTTCCATGAAGTTTGCAGTTTCGACTGAAGATTTTTTATACTATTGGGTTGGTGTGAATGAAATGTCCGGCAAAGGACAAGCACACGCAGATGGCGAGAACGGAAAAGTAGGAGAACTTACCTAGGCAAAATAATCCCCCTCGGCATCGCTGTCTGTCCGGCAAGGGCATGATCCCGGAACGAAAAAGTCTTGTGGCTGGGACCCGAAGAAGTCGTGAACTGCACGTTGAGCCCCGTTGTCTGTCTTGAATTGTTTCCCGGACAGGAAGTGATCCAGGAGAAGAAACAGATGATAGTGTGTCTGAGACAAGTCCAGGGACTAGGCAGAATGAGGCAGTGCTGCATAGCTCAAGGCACTTCAAGGTTCATACTCTTCCAAGCAAAATAAATTCAAGCACTTTTTAAACCTGAATTATCATGTGTGTGTATTGTCGGTAAGTCAGTAGGTAGGTATTTTAGTAAGTTCAGACCATTAATCTTACCTGGAGAGGGCACACCTTCAATGACCTGCCTGTTACTCCTTGCCGGTTTATTTTAATAAATTTGAATTATCCCTCTGTTTTGGTGTTTTTCCACAATCATTTTATTTTGTGGAATATTTTGAGAGGGTGCATCATTCATCTGCTGGTATGACACTTATTGTTTGCTTTCACCTTTTGTTCTTGATGCATTTTTTTGATGCAGACAGGAGACGAAAGGTCCATGCATTATAATAAAGCGCAAGCAATTCCTGAAAGTTCCGCCCTCCAGCACCCCGAGTAAACAGAAGCCCATCACAATTTGCGAATATATCATTCCACTTATTTTACTCACACGGCTGACGCTTTACTCTGTAGTGATATCATAGCCAAGGCACCAGCTGTCCACACACTCTCATGGGTCGAATGCAAATTCTGTGCTATTTGATCAGCTTGATGCTTTTATCAGAATGACACAGTAATCTCCTATACAACTTTTTCGCACAAACAATTATTTAACACATGCTCTTTCACATCATTATAAAAAAAATAAAGTACTATTTACAGAGCCTTAAACTTTTTCAAGTACTTTCAAGGACTTGAAAATGAACTTATTTTATTCACAGACTTTTCAAAGTTTTCAAGGAGCCTACGAACCATGCACTTAGTGTCAGCATCGTTAATTGTGCGACATGAATGCGGGCATTGTCCTGGAGCAGAAGAACACCATGTTTGTTGGCCAAAGCCGGTTGTTTCTGCAGCAATTTCCAGTGCATCTGGTGTAATTCAGCACAATAACATTCTGCAGTGATGGTTTGGCCTCTTGCCAAGAAACTCCGATGAAATATCCAGGCTGTGGACCACCAGACAAGGAGCATCATATTCTTGGTGTGTAGGGGTGGATTAGGATGCCGTCCAGCAGGCTGTGCCTTGCTTAACCATTGTGTAGATCGTTTCTGATTATCATCAAGGACACACTACTTGTCGCACGTGACGATACAATGCAGTAGAGGTTCCTGTTTATTCCTAGCAAGCAGCGATGTGCGAAAATGCCTAGTCTTGTATGTTTTTCGGTGGTCTGCTTCAACCACACGTAACAGAACATCGTCAGAAACAGCAACAGGTCGGTGGCCACGTGCTTCGCTTTGCAGGTCTCTATCTCCCCTTCGAAACTTCACAAACCATCGCCGAATGGTTCGTTCGTTGGCTGTATTCTCCCGAAACACTTTGATAATGTTTTGAGTGGCAATTCCTACAGAATGGCCAAGTTTAAATTCATACAAGAAGATAACTCTCAAATCCGGCGTCTCCATGTTTCGTTTGCAAGCCATGATACGTCCAAACAAACCACGCCTGAACCTTGTTCTTCACACACGTGCTAGCTATTTATAGTAACTCTATGATGTAATACCCGCAACACCTGTGGGTGGTTCCACTCCGCAGTGGTGGGGGCCTGTCTCCACTGCTCGTTCGCGCCGGACATTTCATTCGCAACAACCCAATATTACAAGTACACGTTCCTTTCACATTAAGTCTCAATTCAGATTTTATAATATATACCTTCGTGAACTTAATAATCACTGACTCTAGAGTTTTTAGCATCTACAGCAGATGAAAGATAACATTACAGATTTTATGTGCAAAGCAGCCCCTATATATTGGGTTGTCAGAAAAGTCGACATATTTTAGGCCATGTTTTGCAAAGGTCATTTATTGATAGAAAGAACAAAGATCAATCAATGATATAATGCCCGTTTTGTTCGATAAACTTTTGACATCTTTCAGTGAGCTGCAGAATGCCTCGTTCATAGAAGGACCTGTCTTTCGTGGCGAAAAACTGTACAAGGTGCTGATTTACAGCCTCATCTGAATTGAACGTTACACCACACAAGGACTGTTGAAGAGAGCGAAACAAGTGGAAGTCTGACAGCGCAAGGTCAGGCGAGTATGCTGGGTGTGGCAACACATCCCACCCAAGCTCCTTTAATTTTTGGCGGGTGATCAAACTTGTGTGTGGTCTCGCGTTGTCGTGATGGAACGCAACACCTTTACGATGAATGAGCTCCTGACGTTTCTGGATGATGGATTCGTTCAAACTGTCCAATTGCCGACAGTAAACATTTGAATTGATTGTTTGGTTCCATGGTAGGAGCTCGAAAAACAAGACACCTTTAAAATCTCACCACACTGAGACCAGAACCTTCCGCTGATGAATGTCTGCTTTGGATGTCGTTTGAGGTGAAGCAGCACGTCGGGACCAAGACCGTTTGCACAGCACGTTGTTGTACACAATCCACTTTTCGTCACCAGTTATCAATTGCTTCAAAAAAGGATTGTTTTCTTCAGGTTTAATGAGCATATCGCAGATGTTTATAAGTGCCGTCAATTGAGCTTTGAGTTCATGAGGAACCCACACATCGAGATTGCTTACGTATCCCAGCTTCTTCAGGTGGTCGTGAACGCTTGAATGATGGATGTGCAATGTGTCTGCAATCTGTCGTGTCATGTAACGTGGGTTTGACTCGATCAATGCCTTGATTTGGTTGTCATCAGCCTCGGTGGGCCTCCCTGACAGAGTAGAATCGTTGAGGTCAAAATCACCAGCACGGAATTTTGCGAACCACCGCTGGCACTGATGTTCTTGTAGAGCATTATCACCGTACACTTTACGCAACTTTTCATAAGCTTGACGTGCGTTCTTTCCTTTACGGAGGTAAAACAGTAAAATATGGCGAAAACGCACAGTTTGGTCTTCCATCTTCAACTTGATGTCAAATTTCCGCAAATCAACCAAATTGCTCACTATTCCTTTTAGACTGCAGCTAGAACTGGCACCTGTCGAATGCCATAGCGATAACAGAGCTGCGCATGCCTCTAGTACTTCCAAAACCGCCCAACCGCCATTGAGTGCCAAGATATGTCATGACTTTTCCAACAACCCAATAGTATTTTCCGTATTTCTTAGTTACATGAAAAAAAAAATATTAATTAGCATGTTTGAGGGTACAATGTCATACTACCATTTCCCTTTATTCAGGGGTCAATCCAGGTGATTCTTTCTTTAATACAAATGGTAAGATCCAGAAAACCCATTTTGTCATTTTGCAGAATTTCCCAAGTTTCTTCCTGTTTCAATCAAACCTTTTTTACCTTCATTTTTGTTCTCTCAATAACAAATTGAAAAATGCCACCTATATATGAAGGAATTACAAAGAGTTTTTTCTTCAAGTTTTGCTACAAAACAATTCACAAAAACAGTGGATAATAATAATCTGTATTATTTACAGACTAGTAGACAACTGAAAACAAAGCTAGCAGAATACGAATCTTCAATGAAAGAAAACGCATTCAATGGAACAGAATTGGGTGGACATAAGATAAAATGTGAATCTAAAAAACATCAGCCGTCAATCACAAATCATATAATGAAAATTAGAGTAACAGAAGAAAAAAATCTTGATCATCAGCAATTACCTGGATTGATTGCCCTTCAACAACAATGACTCCAAATTCTTACCCATAACCACATAGCAGATACTGCAGATAGCTAACAGCAAACCAATGCACACTGTTAATGGTCATAGTAGTAAACATCTTGAAGACCAGATGATAGAACTTAACATTTTAAATAATTTATCCAATATAAAAATCCATGTAAAATCTGACACAGTTATTTCAATAAACATTAATATTTAGAACACTACAGTAGCAATGGAATCCTCCATTAAAAATAACAATCAATACTTCTATTTTCTCTCCAAAAATAAAAATTTCGGTGTAACTCCACGTAATTTAATTTTTTAATAATGCAGCTGGTGAAATTTTTCTTTTGTTCACTTGCATTAGGAAACACACAAAATTCACTTTAATGGGGGGGGGTCAAAAAGGTATTGACACACATCTGCAGAACAAAATCCCTAACCCAAATGTAACATTTACTTTTTTTTCAAAGTACAGTACTCTATATAACAAACCTCCATTTAACAAAATCTTCTATTTAACAAAATTTTCTGCAGAACCTTGACTTTGAATGACATTTACAAGGGTGTCTCAAAAGTCCTTGACACATTTAAAAAATTTATTTAAAAAAACAATATTCGGGATATGAGCATAAATTTTGCAGGTTTTGTTAACTTACTTAACAAAGTTTTTTTCTATTTCCCCAAATAGATCACTGGGTGACGCTACTGATCTAATTGCAAGGTTAGCTAAAAATTGTCTACTCCAGCACAGAAAGCGGAAATGTGGTGGTTGGTTTTTCGAAATGAAATCTTTACCCAAGTGCTAAAAAAATTCTGTTCGAAATTTGGAAAAGATCCCCCAAGTCGCAATAGCATGTTAGCTTGGCAGAAGAAGTTTCTGGAAACTGGAAGTGTCCTTGATAGGCCAAGATGTAGAAGACCAAGCACGGGGGAAGGCGATGTCGAAAGCATTCATGAAGCCTTTTCATGTAGCCCTTCTAAATCTATACGAACTGCCGCAAAGGAATTGGCAATTCCTAGTGCAACAGTGCCTCAAGTCTTACACCAAATACTCCGTCTATATGCCTACAAAGTGCAGATATTGCAAGCTCTACAGCCAGATGACAGGCCATGCCATTTTAACTTCGCTGTGGACATGCTAAATCATCTAGAGGCAGATATGACTTCCTGTGAAACATTGTTTTTACAGATGAAGTACTTTTTATGTTTCAGGTAAAGCCAACTGCAACAATATAAGAATTTGGGGGTCTGAGAATCCACATCACTGCACTGAACATGTTTAGGATAGTCCTAAGATGAATGTGTGGTGTTACTTAATGGCTGATCATGTGATCGAACCTTTCTTTCTTACAGAATCCATAGTCACAAAGGAAATTTATTTGGACATGATTCAGATTTTTGCTGTCCCAAAAATTTGCCATTTACATCCTAAAATCATTTGGCAACAAGATGGTGCCCCACCACATTGGGGAAAAGTTGTGCAAAATGTTTTTAATAAGGAATTTCCAGGTGGATTGGACATGGACCCATCCCATTGCCTCCCTATGCTCCAGGTATCATGCCTCTAGACTTCTTCTTGTAGGGGCATGTGAAAAACAAAGTTTATTCATCCAAAGTGCAAAGTGTTGACAAAATGAAAACTCGCATAGTTGCTGCAATTGGATCTGTTACAGAATCCACTTTGGCACGTACATGGACAGAGATTGAATATCAGCTTGATGTAATCTGCGTGACAAAAGGTGCACATATTGAATAACTACATGAAAAAAAAAACTTTTCGAAGTAAGTTTATAAGATCTGAAAAAAATTATGTTTTTATCCTGAATAGTTTTTTTTAAATAAATTAAAAAAATGTGTCAAAGACTTTTGTGACACACCCTGTATGATATCAAAGCTTTCAGTATTTTGGATAAATGGTGTAACTTCAAGAATATAAATACTTTTGAACAAACACTGCATCAATTCTTAAAAATTTTCCAATTCGTCACTTCCATTTTTGGAAATTTTGTTCCTATCCCGAATAATTTTTTAAAATAAATTTTTTAAATGTGCCAAGGACTTTTGTGACACTCTATATGATATCAATGCTTTCACTACCTTGGATAAATGGTGTAACTTTGAGAATATGAATACTTTTGAAAACCGTGCATCAATTCTTAAAAATTCTCCAATTCCTCATTTCCGTTTTTGGAATCTTTACAGAAACAGAAGCACTTCAGACCAAACTTAATGCACTACCTGTGAAGAGAGAAATTATTATACTGGCTTTATCTTTAACACATAATGACAAGTTTAGACGAGCTTTCAAACAAGTTGTTGCATGGTAACTTTGGAGAAATTAATGCAAATCTGCAGACACATATCAAAAGCTTTTTGAACACACTACATATAACCTAGGCCTGGTGCATGAAATAACATCAAACATTTGTGACACCCTGCATGACCGTTGAAGATGCCAGCGAGATAGGCTGTGTGAGGAGAGCACTTTACGAGGACAGCACTTTGAGATTGTATAAGTTCAACTGAGCGTTTTTCATTGGATGGCATCCATAGTTGTTTAGACATTCTTTATTTATAAATGTTTTAAATATTCAGATATTTTAAGTATATGCTGATAATGACAAACTCTCAGGAACATAGTTGCACAATATCCGCAACTGTAACAAAGGAAGGGTGTGGCCACAATGCCAAATACAGAGGGTACTACTTTGTGACCCTCTAGAGGATGCAATTCATGAACTGATTAATAGATGTAAATAGATATTTCTTGAATGCAAGTAGTTTCATTTTATGTTTTTTAAGTAAGACTAAGTATAAGGAGATAAATTTTAACCGACAAAGAACAACTATCTGCGACATCACAATATTGATACGAAAGACTCTGAAGCATTGATTTGCATGGTGGACAAGCAATAGATTTTATATAGAGTTTTTAATCTCAACTTTTTAAAAATGTACAGATAATTAGGAGAGAATAATTGGACCAAGGACGACATTTTGTGAAAATACGGTGGAAATGGAGGGTCCCGATACACTGATTGTACTGTATATCAAACATATCTATTCCTATGACCTGATTATACAATATAATGGACACTGCTTAATCTACAGGGGAGAGAGGAGAGAGGAAAAAAACAACAACCTGCATTCAAAAGCATGAAATAACAATAAACCTGCAAGCT
This sequence comes from Macrothele yani, assembly GCA_039090855.1. Classification (NCBI taxonomy): domain Eukaryota; kingdom Metazoa; phylum Arthropoda; class Arachnida; order Araneae; family Macrothelidae; genus Macrothele; species Macrothele yani. The sequence goes on from CM077019.1 coordinate 8,846,417, forward strand.
AGAATGAATAAGAAGAGGTCATGAAGAACAGATGAAGTAAATAACCTGCTATAACAATAGTAAGTACTTATATAATAGATTAAACAGTGCATTATCAACTGCTCCTGGTAAGATATTATATTAAAAGACCCAATAAGGGCATGTTATATATTATACAATTCTTCCTTTCAGGGTGCTCGACTTTGAATCCAAAGATATAAAAGAACGCGTATAACAGAAGATATGATAGTAAGATGGTTTTACTAATGAACAAGAAATGCAAAACACATAATTTAGTATGCTCAGCCTGATATTATGAATGAGTGAACTCAAAACATCAAACATACTTATACACAGGAATGTCTGGTTCTCCCCCGTCCATGGTTCTCAAGGTTAAGCAGCACTGTTGCAGTTTTGACTTGGGGTCATTCCAGTCTTGGTTCATGATAAAATCCTGTTTGGAAACAGAATGATTAATGTTGTTTCAATATTACAACAGTAATATAATACATTATTTCTTTTACAAAGATTTTTATAGAACACAACAGCTAATGAAATAAATACTGACTTAAATGGCCTTTACTTGGAAGATTTGAATATTTTTACTTGGAGGTCTGCATTTTTTTTTTTTTTTTTTTTTCATTCATTTGTTCATTGTGGTATCATGCTTACATATGCAAAAATGTTTATGCACAAAACATAAACTATACATACAGGGGTTGGACAGATTAATGTGAACACCTAGGAAAAGAAGGTTTTACACACTTAGTAGGGTGTGGGACCACCTTTGGCATTCCAAACCACCTGAATCCACCTTGGAACGGACGCATACAAATCCTGGATAGTGGTTAGTGGGATGTTACACCATTCTTCATGCAGAAACTGCTCTAGGTCCTTGAGAGATACAGAAGGAGGATAACGGGATGTTACTCTGTTTTCCAACACAGACCACAGTGGCTTGGTGATGTTTAAGTCTGATTGAGGAGGCCAAGGAAGGTGTGAAAGTTCGTTCTCATTTTCCTCAAACCATGATTGGACATTCTGAGCTCTGTGAATTGGGGCATTATCATCTTGATAGATGGTATCCCCTGCAGGAAACAATGTTCAAGCAATTGGATGGACTCAGTCGGCCAAAAGGGTTTCATACGCCCAGCCAGTCATCCGTCCTTTTAAGGTGATCAGGGGACCTGCTGAAAACCATGATATGACTGCCCAGAGCATGACAGAACCACCATCATGCTGCACTGTTGGGAGCAGACAGTCTGGGTTGTACGCTTCTGATGGTGTTTTCCACAGGAAAACACGTCCTACGACGGGGAATAAGGTGAATGCGGATTCATCTAACCACATCACATGCGTCCATGCATTGGCAGTCCAAGTTATATGATCCTGGCACCACTGCCGTCATTGTTGTGCATTCACCTGGGTCACCAGAGGTTTTGCAATAGCAGCTCTGCTATGAATATCTTGTTTATGCACTGTTGTCGTTGATACTGGAGTCTGGAGATTCAGATTGAGCTCCACACTAATTTTCGGCACTGTGGTCTTTTTATTCCGGGTAATAATCCTCTTTAATGGTCTCCTGTATCTATCAGTCAGGGTCATTTTTCCGGCAACTCGTGTGTTTCGCACACGAGGTTTTGCCATGAACATGGTATTCTGTCATGACCCTAGGCACAGTAGCTCTCGATACCCCAACTACTCTGGCGATCGTTGTCACAGAGGCACCGACTTGCCGGCCACCAACAATTGTAGCCCTCTCTTGAAGTTCGTTAGGTCACGCATTTCATCCTCACCCTGAAAGAAATTTTGCAACAAGACACTTTAAATGCACTTAAACAGGAACTTGAGGTTCTAAACAAAGCTATTACAACCAAAAAGTGGTTGGTACTTTTGTGTATTGGGACATACACTGAAGAGCAACTGAATTAGAGATACCTGTCTAGTAACGTGTAGCACCACCTTTCGCCCTGATGACGGCGGCGATTCGTCTCGGCATGGACTCCACAAAACACCGAAAGCGTTGGGAAGCCATACGGATCCACGACTTCTGAACAAGCTCCCACAGTTCACGAAGATTTGATGGAGGGGGTCAGAGCCTCGAACATCTCTCTCGATGGTATCCCAGATGTGCTCGATGGGATTGAGGTCAGGTGACCTAACTGGCCAAGGAAGCGAGGTCACGTCAGTGGAGTGTTCATCTAACCATTCAGATACAATTCGGGAGCTGCATTGTCTTGTTGCAGGACGAGGCCCCCAGTGGGATGTTGAAAACGCACAAATGGGAGCAAATGGTCGTCCAGGATATCCTGGTAATGTTGACCTGTGAGGGATGATGTCACACGTACTAGGGGTACCATTTCAATCCATGTAAACAGTCCCCAGACGAGAATGGCACCCCCACCAGCTTGAAGAGTACCCTGCTGGCAAGAAGGATCCATCGCTTCATGTGGTTTGCGCCCGTACTCGTATCCTGCCATTCGCATGTACCAAGGTGAATCTCGACTCATCAGTCCAGGCAACATTTTCCCACATGTCTAGGGTCCAGTGGAGATGTTCCCATGCCCATGCTAATAAATAAAGGTAACTTGATCACGCTAGTTACGTTAACTGAAAACTTTTACAAAAAGTTCGTAAGTTGGAAGCTTTCGACCTTATCTTAGGTCTTCATCACGCCAATGGAGGACTAAGATTGTTGCCAGATTCTACATTTGAATTTTTCTTATTTTTGTTGCCAAAACTTAGAACTGATCTCCAGATCAACGGAATGTAGAGAGGAGATTCGGAGTTGCAAGTCATTGAGTTGAAAATAAGTTTTCAGTTAACGTAACTAGAATTATTTTTTTTGAAAATAATTTCTAGTTACGTTAACTGAAAACTTTTTGTAAAAGTTTTCAGTTAACGTAACTAGCGTGATCAAGTTACCTTTATTTGTTAATATTGTTACGTGTTTTGCCCATCATCATCAAGCCCATGCTAATATTTGCACCCTATGATGTGCGGTCAGCAGCGGTACTCTCGTGGGACGATGACTTCCGTACCCAATAGCGAGGAGATGGTTCTGCATGGTGTGGCAGCTTACACATTTTCGTGTACCAGCGTTACAATTGCTGAGTGATTTCTTGCACTGTGGCCCGTCTTTCTGCTGTTACAATGCCAGCTAGCCGATGATGACCCCGCTCATCCACACGCTGTTTGTCCACGGCAGTTGGCCCTTGCAGGGATGGTTTTACCGGATTCGATGTACTCACGGTGCACCTGTGACACAGTGGCTCATGAAAATTCCAGTGCCTGCACGACTTTCAAGATGGAGCCAAGCCAAGAGGCTTGGCTCTATCTTGAAACTGCCAAGCCAAGTGGCTTGGCAGTTAGTTGTATCTGAGTCTGTCACATACAACTAACTGCCAAGCCACTTGGCTTGGCAGTTAGTTGTATGTAAGTCTGGAGGAATTAGAGGCCAATGTGGTGCAGTGGAAGCATGTCCGACACGTAACTGGAAGACCCTGTGTTCGATTCCCGATGGCGGCCGATGAGATTTTTTCTGTGACTCACTTATAAAAATGTGGAAAGAGCAATGACTTCTGTTTGATGTTCCTGGTCCATGTCACTTGTCTGTATTAATTGTGAATGATCATCTCAATGATTAAATGTTAAGAGAATTAAAGTGTTTCATTGAAATCCGTATGAAACAGCCAGCTGTGAAGACTTGGGACATTGCATCCTGCAAAGAAAGCGATGCTGTTCACATGAACTAAACCTCAGTCACGACATGTGTTTAAAAAGAAGCCAAACAGCAAATGTGCTGCAGTTTGTGTTTGTAACAACTCATTTGCATTTTTTTGAGTTTATAAGGCATTTTTTGAGGTTTTGGGGAATTTTTTTTTTTTTTTTGAATATTTTCTGAACACTTATTTATGTTTTAGGTCTTTTTTTTTTTAACATTTTCTGTCAATTTTTAAAATTAAATTTGCATTCAGGATTATACTTTCAAAATACAACACTCAAAACCAGGATTGCCACATGACCAAAGCAAAAAACCATCAAAAGTAGCTCATTCCGGCAACTCTGTTCAAGACACTGTTTAGTACTATCGAGTTTTGGGGAGAGAGAATCCTCATTGTCCACTTTTGAAGGATTACCAGATGACCAAAGCAAAAAAACCTTCAAAAGTAGCCCATTCTGACAACTCTGTTCAAGACACTGTTTAGTACTATCCAGTTTTGGGGAGAGAGAATCCCCATTGTCCACTTTTGAAGGATTACCAGATGACCAAAGCAAAAAAACTTAAAAAAGTAGCCCATTCTGACAACTCTGTTCAAGACACTGTTTAGTACTATCCAGTTTTGGGGAGAGAGAATCCCCATTGTCCACTTTTGAAGGATTACCAGATGACCAAAGCAATAAACCTTTAAAAGTAGCTCATTCTGGCAACTCTGTTCAAGACACTGTTTAGTACTATCCAGTTTTGGGGAGAGAGAACCCCCATTGTCCACTTTTGAAGGATTACCAGATGACCAAGCAAAAAAAACTTCAAAAGTAGCCCATTCTGACAACTCTGTTCAAGACACTGTTTAGTACTATCCAGTTTTCGGGAGAGAGAATCCCCATTGTCCACTTTTGAAGGATTACCAGATGACCAAAGCAAAAAAAACCTTCAAAAGTAGCCCATTCTGACAACTCTGTTCAAGACACTGTTTAGTACTATCCAGTTTTGGGGAGAGAGAATCCAAATTGCCCACTTTTGAAGGATTACCAGATGACCAAAGCAAAAAAACCTTCAAAAGTAGCCCATTCTGACAACTCTGTTCAAGACACTGTTTAGTACTATCCAGTTTTGGGGAGAGAGAATCCAAATTGTCCACTTTTGAAGGATTACCAGATGACCAAAGCAATAAACCTTTAAAAGTAGCTCATTCTGGCAACTCTGTTCAAGACACTGTTTAGTACTATCCAGTTTTGGGAGAGAGAATCCCCATTGTCCACTTTTGAAGGATTACCAGATGACCAAAGCAAAAAAACCTTAAAAAGTAGCCCATTCTGACAACTCTGTTCAAGACACTGTTTAGTACTATCCAGTTTGGGGGAGAGAGAATCCCCATTGTCCACTTTTGAAGGATTACCAGATGACCAAAGCAATAAACCTTTAAAAGTAGCTCATTCTGGCAACTCTGTTCAAGACACTGTTTAGTACTATCCAGTTTTGGGGAGAGAGAACCCCCATTGTCCACTTTTGAAATATTACCAGATGACCAAGCAAAAAAACTTCAAAAGTAGCCCATTCTGACAACTCTGTTCAAGACACTGTTTAGTACTATCCAGTTTTCGGGAGAGAGAATCCCCATTGTCCACTTTTGAAGGATTACCAGATGACCAAAGCAAAAAAACCTTCAAAAGTAGCCCATTCTGACAACTCTGTTCAAGACACTGTTTAGTACTATCCAGTTTTGGGAGAGAGAATCCAAATTGTCCACTTTTGAAGGATTACCAGATGACCAAAGCAATAAACCTTTAAAAGTAGCTCATTCTGGCAACTCTGTTCAAGACACTGTTTAGTACTATCCAGTTTTGGGGAGAGAGAATCCCCATTGTCCACTTTTGAAGGATTACCAGATGACCAAAGCAAAAAAACCTTCAAAAGTAGCCCATTCTGACAACTCTGTTCAAGACACTGTTTAGTACTATCCAGTTTTGGGGAGAGAGAATCCAAATTGTCCACTTTTGAAGGATTACCAGATGACCAAAGCAATAAACCTTTAAAAGTAGCTCATTCTGGCAACTCTGTTCAAGACACTGTTTAGTACTATCCAGTTTTGGGGAGAGAGAATCCCCATTGTCCACTTTTGAAAGATTACCAGATGACCAAAGCAAAAAAACCTTCAAAAGTAGCCCATTCTGACAACTCTGTTCAAGACACTGTTTAGTACTATCCAGTTTTCGGGAGAGAGAATCCCCATTGTCCACTTTTGAAGGATTACCAGATGACCAAAGCAAAAAAACCTTCAAAAGTAGCCCATTCTGACAACTCTGTTCAAGACACTGTTTAGTACTATCCAGTTTTCGGAGAGAGAATCCCCATTGTCCACTTTTGAAGGATTACCAGATGACCAAAGCAAAAAAACCTTCAAAAAGTAGCCCATTCTGACAACTCTGTTCAAGACACTGTTTAGTACTATCCAGTTTTCGGAGAGAGAATCCCCATTGTCCACTTTTGAAGGATTACCAGATGACCAAAGCAAAAAAACCTTCAAAAGTAGCCCATTCTGACAACTCTGTTCAAGACACTGTTTAGTACTATCCAGTTTTCGGGAGAGAGAATCCCCATTGTCCACTTTTGAAGGATTACCAGATGACCAAAGCAAAAAACCTTCAAAAGTAGATCATTCTGGCAACTCTGTTCAAGACACTGTTTAGTACTATCCAGTTTTGGGAGAGAGAATCCCCATTGTCCACTTTTGAAAGATTACCAGATGACCAAAGCAAAAAAACCTTCAAAAGTAGCCCATTCTGACAACTCTGTTCAAGACACTGTTTAGTACTATCCAGTTTTCGGGAGAGAATCCCCATTGTCCACTTTTGAAGGATTACCAGATGACCAAAGCAAAAACCTTCAAAAGTAGCCCATTCTGACAACTCTGTTCAAGACACTGTTTAGTACTATCCAGTTTTTCGGGAGAGAGAATCCCCATTGTCCACTTTTGAAGGATTACCAGATGACCAAAGCAAAAAAACCTTCAAAAGTAGCCCATTCTGACAACTCTGTTCAAGACACTGTTTAGTACTATCCAGTTTTGGGGAGAGAGAATCCCCATTGTCCACTTTTGAAGGATTACCAGATGACCAAAGCAAAAAAACCTTCAAAAGTAGCCCATTCTGACAACTCTGTTCAAGACACTGTTTAGTACTATCCAGTTTTGGGGAGAGAGAATCCAAATTGTCCACTTTTGAAGGATTACCAGATGACCAAAGCAATAAACCTTCAAAAGTAGCTCATTCTGGCAACTCTGTTCAAGACACTGTTTAGTACTATCCAGTTTTGGGGAGAGAGAATCCCCAAATTGTCCACTTTTGAAGGATTACCAGATGACCAAAGCAAAAAACCTTCAAAAGTAGCCCATTCTGACAACTCTGTTCAAGACACTGTTTAGTACTATCCAGTTTTGGGGAGAGAGAATCCAAATTGTCCACTTTTGAAGGATTACCAGATGACCAAAGCAATAAACCTTTAAAAGTAGCTCATTCTGGCAACTCTGTTCAAGACACTGTTTAGTACTATCCAGTTTTGGGGAGAGAGAATCCCCATTGTCCACTTTTGAAAGGATTACCAGATGACCAAAGCAAAAAAACCTTCAAAAGTAGCCCATTCTGACAACTCTGTTCAAGACACTGTTTAGTACTATCCAGTTTTCGGGAGAGAGAATCCCCATTGTCCACTTTTGAAGGATTACCAGATGACCAAAGCAAAAAACCTTCAAAAGTAGCCCATTCTGACAACTCTGTTCAAGACACTGTTTAGTACTATCCAGTTTTCGGAGAGAGAATCCCCATTGTCCACTTTTGAAGGATTACCAGATGACCAAAGCAAAAAAACCTTCAAAAGTAGCCCATTCTGACAACTCTGTTCAAGACACTGTTTAGTACTATCCAGTTTTCGGGAGAGAGAATCCCCATTGTCCACTTTTGAAGGATTACCAGATGACCAAAGCAAAAAAACCTTCAAAAGTAGCCCATTCTGACAACTCTGTTCAAGACACTGTTTAGTACTATCCAGTTTTGGGGAGAGAGAATCCCCAAATTGTCCACTTTTGAAGGATTACCAGATGACCAAAGCAATAAACCTTTAAAAGTAGCTCATTCTGGCAACTCTGTTCAAGACACTGTTTAGTACTATCCAGTTTTGGGGAGAGAGAATCCCCATTGTCCACTTTTGAAAGATTACCAGATGACCAAAGCAAAAAAACCTTCAAAAGTAGCCCATTCTGACAACTCTGTTCAAGACACTGTTTAGTACTATCCAGTTTTGGGGAGAGAGAATCCAAATTGTCCACTTTTGAAGGATTACCAGATGACCAAAGCAAAAAACCTTCAAAAGTAGCTCATTCTGACAACTCTGTTCAAGACACTGTTTAGTACTATCCAGTTTTCGGGAGAGAGAATCCCCATTGTCCACTTTTGAAGGATTACCAGATGACCAAAGCAAAAAAACCTTCAAAAGTAGCCCATTCTGACAACTCTGTTCAAGACACTGTTTAGTACTATTCAGTTTGGGGGAGAGAGAATCCCCATTGTCCACTTTTGAAGGATTACCAGATGACCAAAGCAATAAACCTTCAAAAGTAGCTCATTCTGGCAACTCTGTTCAAGACACTGTTTGGTGCTATCACTCAGTGTATATTAAAATGCAAAATACTATGTAATCAGATCTGCTAAAATACTGTAAACCTAATATGGCTATGCATTGTAAAATGTAAATATTAATTGCATATATAATACAGTCTACGTTCACTGTAACAAATTTTTTTTTTTCAAAATAAGCAGGAGCATCTGCACACTTACCTGGAGTCTTGGAAAGAAGCAGACTTCACAAAATTTACGACAATATCCTAAGTCTTTGTCGACATATAATGCACCCAAAAGAGCTGGAGAAGAGAAAATAACGAAAGCAAAATAAAATGGATGGAATATTCTGATTACTTATACAGCATTAAAATAGGTCAAAACACTTATCAAACACTTGTCTACAGTGATTTCTATTAATATATTAGGGCTATGCAAAAGTTTCTGTCGTTTAAAGGAGACAGGAACAGTCAGGAAACCAGTACACATTTATTCAATGAAATATTGGCAGTTAGCATCAATGGCATTTGCCATTTTTCAGGCAACAAATGAATGCCCCTGTGGTAGAAGGACTCGGGTTTTGAGCTGAAGAATTTTGTAACGAAACTTTACACCTCTGGAACTGTGGTGAACAGCTGTCGAGGTAGGGCATGTTACACAGAGCGAAACAGATGAAAGTCTGAAGGTGCAATGCCTGGGGAGTAAGCTGGGTGCGGTAAAACCTCCCAGTGTAACTGTTCAAGGGTTGATTTTGTGGAAGCACCCACATTTGTCTGGCATTATCGTGTAACAGGATGACTGGGTAGCATCTTTTACCTGTCCGTGGGTGTTTTTGCTCGATTGCGGCGCTTAGTTTCTTCAACTAATCGCTACATCGTTGTGCAGAGATTGTTTCGCCTGGTTTCAACAGTTCGAAGTACAGCACTCCGTGCATATCCCACCATACACACAACAGCACCCCCCCCCCATGGATATCCTGTTTTGCAGTGAATGTTGATGGCTGGCCTGGGTCGACCCAGGATCACTTGCGTACTGGGTTGTCGCAATAGACCCATTTTTCATCCCCGGTGACAACTTTCCACAAGAAATTCTTCCCTTGAAACCTCTTCGGCAACGACACGCACATGCCCAATCGTTTACCAATATTATGCTCCGTTAAAGTATGTGGAGCCCACTTACCAATCTTCTGGATCTTCCCCAAGGCCTGTAAACGCTGTACCACCATCGACTGAGCCACTTTCAAACGTTTCATCAGTTGCGTGGTTGATTGTGTGGCATCCTCTTGCAACAGCAATTCTAGCTCCTCGTCTGCGAGTTCCTGTGGTCTACCTGCACGTGGCTTGTCTTCCAAGCTTAGATCACTTTTTTAAACCAGGCAAACCATTCTCGACACATCCACTCACCCACAACTGTTTCTCCATACGCCTGACATATTGAACCATATGCTTCAATCGCATGTTTCCCTAAATTAAACAAAAATAACAAACAGTGCTGCAAATGAACTTTATCGACCGCCATGCCTTGGCTTCAGGTACGAACAAACAGCAAGGGTCGCCGGTCGGTTAGACCTCACAGCACCCGCTAGTGGGGGTAGGGGAAACTTTTGCATACCCCTAATATGTTATCTTATTAATGATGAGTTTTAATGCAAAAGTAGGTTTCACATTTGGTACATGTGAGTAGAAATTACTTATACACAGTATGGTCTTATTAACCAGAATACTAAGGACTTATGGTAAGGGTTTTTTTCCCAGAGTTTGCCAAAAAGAAAATTTAAAGGAGTATTTTTACTCCTTTGAAAAAATTTAGGAGTAATTTTTAAAAGTGGAGAGTATTTTAGAAAAATTAACAGATGAAATAAAAAAATGATGGGCAATTATAAAAAATCAATACAGATTTTTTTCCAAAATAAAAATATTTTACTACAACTCAATGTATTTAGAATTTGGATCCATTTTGCTTCTTGTTTCAGTAATAAAGATAATATTTGTATTTTAGAACAATAACATTAAATTTATCATGTTTTGTAATGACCACATGTAACAGCAATGTGTTCAAGAAGTGAATACATTGTTCTTTTGAGATTCTTATAGACATCTAAAAATATCTAATAAACTTCTCAGCAAGTACCACAGCCACATTTGTCTTTTATTGACTCTGCAGCTAAGCAGCATCCAGCACTTAAATTTTCATTTTGTTGATGTCTTTGTTACCCTTCCCATTTCTTTATTGTCACTTTACTTTTTTTTTCTTTTATGCCCTTGGATGACAATTTTATCCATAATGCTGAAAAACTTTCAGTCTGTGAGGACCATGAATGCATGATAGCTTTCACTATTTTTAATAAGATAAAGTGTACTTTGGAGGATATTAATACTTTTGAACATCATGCATCAATTCTTACAAACTTTTTAGCTTCGCCACTTTCGTTTGTGGACCCCTCCCCCTTATCAAGATGAAATGCAAACCTTTTTTGGGGGAATATTTAAGAACACAGGACACATGTTCCAAACATCATTGGGAAAAAACATTACAGTTAAGGGGGAAATCTTTGCTACGTCTGATTTCCGTTTTCGAACATTTCCCCTCCATTTTCAAGATGAAATACAAATATTTATGAAATAAAATTATATTTAACAACAATTCTAGGCAGAGAAAACATCGCGTTAAAAATAAAATTATGATTACAGGAAAAATCTTCAATGCGTCTAACTTCCGTTTTCGAAAGTTTTGAAAGACAAAATTTCCGTTTTCGAAAGTTTCAGGTGGAAAGCATCCTTCACCAGTACCAACTGCCCCAAAATTTCTGTTCAGTTATGTATCAATCTTGAGAATAATGCAAATTAAGACGGAAAAGGAGAAATTCTAGAAGCAGTGGCCTCTCATGCTTGAAGATTACAGGGGGATTTTTGTGCCATTGAATTTCTGTTTTCGGAAATTTTCCCTCCAGTTTCAAATTTAAATTCAAATATTTATAGAATAAAATGATATATATAACAACAATACTAAGCAGAGGCAGCATCGCGGGAAAACGAAATTATGATTACGGAAAAAATGTTTATTTCGTTTACTTTCGTTTTTGAAAGACGAAATACCATCCCGATGCGTATCTTTACACGTTGGTAAAACTCTTAGGAGTGAATTTTACGCGTTTCTCGATGCATATTTTTACGTGTCGAGAAAAATTCCTGATGAGTATTTTTACACGTTGGTAAAATTTAGATGCGTACTAGACGCGTAATTACGCATTTTGGTGAACTCTGTTTGTTCTGTAATCTGGACCACTATGCCTGAGATTGGCTGAAACACATTAAAATAAGGTTCACTACAAACACCTTGGTGGTCTGAATTGTGTTGCCATCCTGAATTACCAAAAGCGATGTCTGTGTGATAAATGATTAACAGCTGCTCCTGAATTTATCGCAAAAGGAAAGAAAACTAAAACAGGGTTCCCACTCAAAAGTGAAATTACAAAAAAAAAAAAAAAAAAAAAATCTCCTGAATTTCTCAGGTGGGTTTGGAAGTTTTCCACAGCATTGAATCAAATCACATTGCAATGAATTGTTACATTTTCTTCTGTTCTTGCATTTTCTCATCAAAGCACACATTCGTAAAATTCTTTAAATAACTGCTCTGTAAACAAATACCTACATTTTTTTCATTAAAACAACCAGATGAAGGAGGCAAATCATTTTTTGTATCATAATTCCATGATCTTTTGTGAACCAAAGTGGTGTACTGCCCATGTATATTCTGTTAATATATTCCCATAGAAATGGTCCGTATGCAAAAAGAAAGAATTTTTTTCAGCTTATTAGTTTTCCTGTTTTCTAAAACACAATGTAGCTAAGCTTTCTGGCAGAATAGCCTCCTGTTTAGAAAAACATGGTGCAAGAGAACCAACCAACAAGAGCTTTGATCCATTGTTCAGTTAGTTCTTTTGTGATGTGTTTCTCCAAGTAGAAGTGTACCAGACTATTGTGCCTAATTGCTCCATGACACAAAACACATAGCAACTGCCTGTAAAAATGGAATTAAAACTTATTGGGCAATTTTTTAAATTCAGTTTTGAAATTTTTTTTAGGGAATAATGTAATGTGTTATAAATAATAGCTCATACCGTATTTCAGGCATGCTGTAACTGCAAACAGATGTAATTGTAACTGAATCTGGGGGAAAAAATGGCATGCTGTAATTGCATCTGAATCTGGAAAAAAAAAAAAAAAACATTTTTTGGCAAAAAAAAATTATTTTCTGTGACATTTCACTAGCTGCAAAATGTTAGTAAGATAGAGACTAATATTCTTAGGTGGTTTGGCCATGTTGAAAGAATGAGCGATAAAGTGCTGACTAATGTGCATGGGCCTATTTTGGAACACTGTCAGAAACAAGGAAAAACTGTTAACAGTGCAACATATTCAGTAATGCTTAAAAAGTATGCTGTAGCCCACAATTCACAACAGCAGAAGATTGTTGTCAAAAACTGTTCTTTTACATCAAGACAATGCTCATCCCCAAACAGCAGCTGCAACTGCGGCAAGAATTTAAAACCTCAAGTCTGATGTTCTCCCACATCCACCTATTACAGCCGAGACCTTGCACTGTGCAACTTTTCTTCTTCAAGCTCACTTAAAGAAGCACTACACAGCCAAGATTTTAAAGTGATGAAGATATGAAAGAAGTGGTGCATGCATCGCTTCAGGGACCTATTACAGCCCAAACTTTGCACCGTGCAATTTTTCTCTCTTCATTTCACTTAAAGAAACACTACATGGCCATGATTTTGTGTGTTGAAGATATGAAAGAAGTGGTGCATGCATCACTACAAGAACCTATTACAGCCCAGACCTTGCACTGAGCAATTTTCTTCTCTTCAGTTCACTTAAAGAAGCACTACATGGCCAGGATTTTGTAGTGATGAGATATGAAAGAAGTGGTGCATGCATCGCTTCAGGGACAGCGAAACACCTTCTCTGATGCCATCAAGAACAGGGTGACCACATGACTTTTTGGAATGGGAGAACATATTAATTAAAAAAAGGAGGACATAATAAACTTGTACAAAAATGAATATGAATGCAAATACTCTGTACGGAAATTTTTGAATGTTTAAAAGAACTTAGATGATGTGTTAAAAGAAAAAAACATTCATTCATATTTCACAGTCTTCATTCAAGCAGTTTTATTTTATTTGATTCAACTGTGACAACAACAACACCGTTTATTTTTTAATGTGGTGTTTCATACACACCTTAATATGAACACACCAGTTGGCCAAGCAACACTGACCAAGAGAGGCAACCTATGCAAAAGAAAAGTAAGAATAGCAATATACTATGCTAAATTTATAAGAATATGTTGATAATATATACTGTTTTCAATTTGCAATATTTAATACTCCTGTGTAGCTAAAACTATCTGATAATGTGTGAAACAGTAACTAACAATACAACACAATAGTTGTATAGGCTTGAATTATATAGAGCGGTTCAATATCTAGAATTTGACAATGAGTAAGTTTCACTTTGTTTTTGGTAAATAAAATGAGATTGCCTTTAATTTTTGATTCACCCTAGTAAAGTGCCAAATGTCATGGGATAGCAGTATGCAATTTTTAACTTGCGCTGATATCGTATAAACGCTTCGAGGTACAGCCACGATTTTTATCAGTTGCGAAGTGTAATCTTGTGGATCAGACTGAACAACCACCAGTAGGATAATGGCAAGTCGACGTAAATTATTGGAGTTTGTATGAGGCATGGTAGTGGGAGCTAGATGGATGGGACATTCAGTTTCCGAAATTGTGCGAACATTCAACATTCCTCGATCCACAGTGTCACGTGTGTACCGAGAGTACCCCATGAAAAGCATTACCACCCACCTTGGAGAGCACAGTAGCCGACCATGGGTGCTGAATGACAGTGACCAGTGGCGGCTGAGCACAATTGTTCATGCTGACAGACAAGCGACACAGAATCAAATAAAATTCCATATTCAATGCACGAGGTACCAGAGACATATCCATCAGGTCAGTGCAGCGTAATTTAGCGTCCCTGGGGTATGGGAGCAGAAGAACCACCAGAGTGCCTTTCGTTAACACCACGACATCGAACACGGTGCCTCACTTGGGCTCGTGAACACGGTAATTGGACCCTGGGAGACTAGCAACATGAGGCATGGTCCGATGAGTCACGCTAGCAGTTGTTAGGAGCTGATGGTAGCCTTCGGGTGTGGAGAAGACCCCATGAGGCCATGGACCAAAGCTGTCAACAGGGCACTGTGCAAGCTGGTGGATGTTCGATACGTGTTTGGGGTGTCTTTATGTGGCACTGTTTGGGTCCTCAGGTCCTCATAAACACATCTTTAATCGGTAATTGCTTTGTTGCTCTGCTAGGTGATCATTTGCAGCCCTTCATGGACTTCATGTATGCCAACAACAATGGGATTTTCCAGGTGAACAATGCTTCGTGACATTGGGCCCAAATTGTCCAAAACTGGTTTGAAGAGCATTCTGGACAGTACCGGCGAATGGAGTGGCCACCACATTTGCCCGCCATGAACCCAATAGAGCACTTATGGGATGCGGTGGAAAGGTCTACTGACACCAAAGATCCTGCACCTATAAATACCAGGGAACCGTGGGCAGCTGTTCAGACAGCATGGCTCAACATCTCTCCAGAAGTCTTCCAGCCACTTGTCGGAACGATGCCACGTCGAGTTGCTGCACTTCGCCAGGCTAGAGGAGGTCCTACATGATACTAGACAAGTATCCCATGACTTTTGGTGCTTCAGTGCATTTATATAAATACAAGAGAAGTTAATATAAGAGCTATTTATTAATTATGTTAAAAACTCACCTTCTAACAAATCAGCCCGATCTTTAGTCTTGAGCTCAACTTTTGAGAATGGGTAAATTGTGTATTCTACCATACCAAGATCATCACAAACCACTGACTGAGTACGGTTGTTAACTAAGGAACTTCTTAAGAGCTGAAGAGAAAAAAATTAATAAGAAAAAAAGACAAGGGAGAAGGAAATCTGCATAGAGAGATAACCAGTTTAAATTATGAGAGAAATCATCTAATGTCTTGTTGATATAATAGCATCTTAATTCAATAGCACTCAAATTAATGACATATACAGCAACAACAAAAAAATCCAAATTTCAAGGACTCTCTTAAACAAAACCAAAATAATTGTCAAGAAGTCACAAAAATAGATTTAAAACAAAAATGAATTATCATTAAAGCATTATGTTTTCTCTATAAACTCAGTTACTGATATAAACACAGAAGGATGCAAATGTTACAGTGATGTAGTAACATAAATATGTTGAAGACATGCCTAACTTTACATTTCAAGAGTCACAGGATGTTGTTGAGAATGTTAAAAAATAGATCAAAGTTTTTAGTAACAAGCACTGACATATTTTATTTTATTTCAGACATACATCATTCACTCAACAACAGTTCTACAGTGGTGTGCAAAAGTATTGTATCACCTGCAAAAACTGTGAATTTTTAAGTTTAACTCTTTATTTAACTAAGTTTCATAGTTACTTAAGCATTTATATGTCATTAGATGTGAACAAATTTAATGGAGATTTAAAAAAATGTCTTAGCTACCTGTGTTCTTAAGATATGACACATAACATAAGGGGTTTCACAAACACATTGAAATCATGTTAGCTGCGTATCAGTTGTTACAGCCAATCACAGACATTCTTTTACCTGATTGGCTGCTTCCAAATGCTATCTTAATCCTACTCCAACCTTTATTAGGGTTGATGCAGAGCTACTACAGCATTGCAGTGGTCGCTTCATGTTGTCATTAGGGTATAATTTGTGTACATTCTCAATAATGGTTAAAACTGTGGAATTGTTTGCAGCAGACAGAGTAAAAATAGTTGTTTTGCGTGAAGAGGGATATTCTTCAAGGCAAATTGCTGAAAGAGTGGGCTGTAATCAATCTACAATTATTAGGTTACTGAAGAAAGTAAAAGATACTGGTGATATTAAAAATATGCATCACTGTGGAAGGCCCAGATCTACTACAACTAGGCAGGACAGAGTGCTCAGAAAGCTAAGTTTGGCAGACAGGAGGCTCAATTTACCTGAATTGCTTCGAAGATGGTCTGAAGTGACTGATGTTACTGTTATTACACCTACTGTTAGGAGGAGGCTGCTTCACTACGACTTATCTGGCTACAAAGGCAGGTGTAAACCACCATTAACTGCAAATCAAAGACAGCGTAGACTTCAGTGGGCAAAACAGCATGTCTCATGGACAACCAAACAATGGGAAAATGTTCTTTTCAGTGATGAATCAGAATTTTGCCTTAATGAGAATCAGAGCAGCGGCTATGTAAGGAGATTCAAGCATGAAGAATTCCATCCAAGTTGGTTACTGACTACAGTTAAGCATCCGATGAAGGTCATGGTTTGGAGCTGCATGTGTGCACATGGCGTTGAGAACCTCCATACTATCAATGGTACAGTAAATGCCCAGAAATACATCTGGATATTAGAAAACAAGATGCTCCCATTATCTAGAAGCCTTTATGATGGTAATTTTATTCTTCAAGATGACAATACTCCCTGTCATTGTGCTAAAGTAGTTTCAGGAAAAAAATGTTCAGCATCTTGATTGGCTACCACAGTCACCGGATCCAAAAATTTGTGGTTCAAAGTGTCGTATGAACTATCAAAAAAGAAGCCAACAACCAAAATTTAACTCACTGAAGATTTATTTCAAATTTGGAATCATATTGTTCAACCCAATCTTTTACAAAACTTTGTTCACAGTATGCCATCAAGATGCAAAGCTGTGATTAAAGCTAAAGGGCGGGCCACAAAATATTAGGTACATTTTATAATTTTGCTTCATTATATTTCTGTATTTAAATGTTATTTCATTCCTTATGAATTACAAAAACAATTTATTGCTGTAAACCTAAGTATTTGATAAATGATCCTTTTCATAATAATTTTGACTTTAAGGCCACAATTTTTGTAATGTATCTTAAGAACACAAGTAGGTGCAGGAAAAATAGACATTTTTTAAATCTCCATTAAATTTCCCATCTAATCCTTATATATAAAAAGGCTAAGTTGCCGACGACCTAGGTCACTTTTTAAGTCGTTATAGCAACAACTGAGAAAGAAATGTTTGTGACGTCACAATTAGCTTTTCACGTTTTCGTGCAGGTCACATCATCAGCTACACGTGCACAGTTCACGCGTATATGACTTTGTTTTGTTGTCATAGCAACAAAGAACACAGCTGCTGGTGTGACGTCATCTCATCTAAATCATTCTCACATGACGTCAGAGATGCGTTACATCACACGGCCAACTCTTTAGAAATAGGAAAACTACATCAGGAAATTTGGTTCCACTTGACATACTCTTGATATGCTTTATTACGCTGTTTACCAGAAAAAGACGAACATTTATATTTCGCTGCTCACACAGTTTTATCCGTAACCATTTCTGTCTAACGTTTTGTTTACATCTTTTTTCTTTCGTTCGAAGTTAGGTCTTTTTTTTTTTTTTTTTTTTTTTTGAGTGCGGTGGAAGTGAGATAATTCAGATCTAGGCTGTAAGATGCTTATCATTTATACATTTAAACACACAAGATAATTATTTTTTCATGCATTTTCCTCCTAAAAATATTTAATAGCTGTTAATACTTATAAATTTATTAATTTTAATACGTACTTTCAATGACATGGATGACTTTTATTTCAGTAAGGCAAGGACGAACGTTAGTGTCCTTTCTAAATTTGACTGTTGTTTTTAACCTCGCCTATGCTGCGCCAAAAAAGAAATTTACCTCCTTCATTATACGAAGAGATTGAAGGTAAACGCTGCAAAGCCTATTTGCCGCCCCAATGGCGCAGTGGTCTAAGCGATGGCTTCTGCTCATTTGTCCGAGCTGGGTCCGGGTTCGAATCCTGGTGAGGCGTGGATGTTGTGTTTGTCTTACGGTGAACAGAGGAAATACATGCTATTGTACATATTGGATCCTCACGAGGCTGCTGCCCAAAGAGTGCAAATGCGAAAAAATAGTGGGGCAATAAAGATCTGTTACAAACACTGATTACCTTCATGACAGAAAATAATCCATTTGTGGCAGCATGTAAAATGCTTTATGAAGTCGAGCAAGAGAATATTCAAGATGCTCAAATGAATAATGCTGTTCCTTCTAATGTATCAATGGCTATTATTCAAGATCATAGAAATGGTCAAAGGCGTTATAATGCTCCAAGATCTAATGAGGTTGCTATTATATGATAAACCATACTTAAGTTCTGGTTCAATTGATGCCGACAGCAAAGAAAATACTGAACGGTATTATCCTATAGAGTTTTTAAATGAGCAAACTCCATCAGGAATGCCACTTCACAGACTGAAGTTGAAGATTGGAGCTATTATCATGCTCCTGAGAAACCTCAATACACAACGAGGTATATGCAATGGAACAAGACTGATAATTAAAAAACTAAAACCCAATTTGGTCATTGCAGAAGTACTCACAGGCTCAGCATGTGGTAAAACTGTTTTTATTCCAAGAATTGACCTTGCACCTACTATTATAGACCTTCCATTCACATTAAGATGATGACAATTTCCTGTAAAACTGGCCTTTGCTATGAGCATTAATAAGTCTCAAGGTCAAACATTGGAGAAAGTAGGTATCTACCTTCCTGAACCAGTGCTCAGTCATGGACAACTTTATGTTGCATTGTCAAGAGTTCGACAGTTTGATGATGTCGCAGTTAAAGTAGTCCATGAGCTAAAACAAGGACAACTACTCCCACATTCCAAATAAATATTTACAAAAAATATCATGTACAAAGATATTTTCTACCATCGTTAATAAATGCTTGAATAACAATAAGTGATTTCTAGAACCTGTTGTATTCTTATCTCAATGGGCTTTACATCTAATGACATATAAATGATGAAATAACTATGAAACTTAGTTAGTTAAAAAAAAAAGAGAAACTTAAAAATTCAGTTTTTGCAGATGATGCAATACTTTTGCACACCACTGTAGGTGGAATTAGTAATGGCTTTGTTAACATAACTGTGTGAAGATCAGCAAAAAGTTCCACAACAGGAGGCCCACCAGTTAATCCTTAACAGCAAAGACCCTGAAAACTTGTGTCCCTCAAAATAACACAATGCCCGAAACTGTCTGTTGTTCCTTTCAGAACTTCTCCCTCCCCTTTACAAGTTAATAAAAGAAGAATTAGAATCAGTCACCATGCAAAACTTCTAATCTGTAGTCTTGATGTGCATTGGCCTTCACACATTTCCCGAGGGGCGATCATTGTATTCTGGTCATTGTATTCTTCCATGAAGAAGCATGTGATGTCATGAGAGTAAATATTGCCTCAGGAGATAACAACACCTGCTTTACTTATTTGTTTAGTGACAATGGTGACTGAGGAAGGCTTCTGCTAATCCCATAGATGCTGTGTAATTTCGAAGAGGGGGAGGGTAAGAAATTCTATTCACTCTTGACAGGAGTTTTCGGGCAGTCATGGTAGCAAGAATGTAATGTGGCTTTTCAGGCATTATGGTCGTCAAGGGCAGAGGTGCACCCAGAAATTCGGAAGGGGGAGGGGGGGGTCTGGCTCAGCAAGTAAAAATAAAATGCTCATGTATGTGTACTTACGTGACGTGACTGTATAATAAATGTTTTGATCTGTGAAAGAATTTAATACATTGTATTCATGAATTATCCAGCTGCAAATGGTGTTTTCATTGTTGTTTTTACTAAATGAAAACACCACTGCTTCCGGCATTCCAACACCATGACTACACTGGAATCAACATCGCTACCCTTCCACCAGTTTGCATTTTCCCCTGTCATGATTGGTTGCTCCCCTGCCAGCTCATGATTGTGGCTCGCCTTGTCACCCAGGAGACGCTTCTGGTATGGGAGTGAAGAAATCGTCCCAATCCAACCCAACGGGGAAACAGGTTTGAGACAGACGCCAAACATTCCTTTCCCATTTTCAACTGCTGACAAAGCAGACCCCCCCCCCTGGAGAAGATGGGATGGGGAAAGAAAAATATGTGTCCATTTCAAAAGCAACAGTTGTAAATCTAGCTAGTGAAAACAAGTACACTTGGTAAAAATTGGAGAACAGTTAGAGGGTTAGGAATATCTCGTGTTGGGCACCAATGGTGTCGGAATCATATTACAAAACACTTGGCCTCATGGGGGGCCAGACCCAGGTACCACCCCCTTGGGTGTCCCCCTGGTCAAGGGGATAATAGCATTGTTCTACAACCTGCCATTATTCACTGCTATCACTCCATGTTTCGCTTTGTATCATGTGATGTTGATCCAAAACCACAATTTTGGAAAGAAAATTTGTGATTCACAAGATGAGTCGAAAGTAAAAAAACCAACAAACTTATTCAATAAAGTAAATGTAATTTTTAGGTGCTCTTGTGCTACATTTTTTTTATTTTTGATCTCCAGACGAATGAAGCTCAGTGGCATAGCATCCATAGGGCACAAAAGTTAATCCTGCCATTGCAGCTGCAGAATGTATATTCATATTAACAATAACACAGAATTAAGTGAGCAAGCACAGAGCTAGGTATAGTAGAAAATTCAGTAAGAGGAAGTTTTCAAGCGTTTTATGGTCTTGATCACCCACAATCAACTTTAACGGAGGACAGTTTTTTTTTTTTTTTGGAGGTTTAACGACCACCGTGAGCAACTCAATGGGCTATAAGCAGTCGCCCGTCCCTAATTTAGGGTAACTGTCTCCAGGGAAGGGAGAGAGCCAGTGTCGTAAGACAAACACAACATCCATGCCTCACCGAAATTCAAACACGGACCCCTTTCAGACGAATGATCAGAAGCCATCGCTTAGACCACTGCGCCACTGGGGCGACAGAGGACAGGTTGCCAGAACTTCAATGTGAACTAGAGGTGCAGGAACTGTTGCCAGATTTTTGTAGAGATCCAAATAAATGGTATTTGGGGTGAAGCATTTCTTAATTGCAGTTCTTGGTAAACAAAATTTCAATGTAGAGATGTTTTGTTAATAAAAAAGGCAAGTTCTCCCCCACCCCTGCCCCAAAAGGGAACTGCAGAAGTATCTTCAAGGGTAAGAGCTGATAATGCTGCTTTTGGAGGATCAATTGACACTCCTAGTTTGTGATTCACAGAGTCCCAAAGTTTTTTGTTGATGCTTTGGCATATACACTGAACAGCAATTGAATTAGAGATATCTGTCTAGTAACGTGTAGCACCACCTTTCGCCCTGATGATGGCGGCGATTCGTCTCCGCATGGACTCGACAAGACACTGGAAAGCGTTGGGAAGCCATACGGATCCATGACGCCTGAACAAGCTCCCACAGTTCACGAAGATTTCATGGAGGGGGGTCAGAGCCTCGAACATCTCTCTCGATGGCATCCCAGATGTGCTCGATGGGATTGAGGTCAGGTGCCATCACCATTTGTCCTTTATCAAACTCTGATAAATCGGCATTTTTTCCCATTCTGACTCCGAACAGTCTATTAACCGAAAGCCGGTCTTCGAGTTGTATATACACTGAAGAGCAATTGAATTAGAGATATCTGTCTAGTAACGCGTAGCACCACCTGTCGCCCTGATGATGGCGGCGATTCGTCTCCGCATGGTCTCGACAAGACACTGAAAGCGTTGGGAAGCCATATGAATCCACGACCCCTTAACAAGCTCCCACAGTTCATGAAGATTTGGTGGAGGCGGGCCAGAGCCTTGAACATCTCTCTCGATGGCATCCCAGATGTGCTCGATGGGATTGATTGAGGTCAGGTGACCTAGCTGGCCAAGGAAGCGAGGTCACGTTGTGTCACCCAACCATTCGGATACAATTCGGGAGCGATGGCACGGTGCATTGTCTTGTTGCTGGATGAGGTCCCCAGTGGGATGTTGAAGACGCACAAACGGGAGCAAATGGTCGTCCAGGATATCTCGGTAATGTTGACCTGTGAGGGAACCAGGGGTCCCATTTTAGCCCACGTAAACAGTCCCCAGATGAGAATGCCACCCCCACCAGCTTGAAGAGTACCCTGCTGGCAAGAAGGATCCATCACTTCATGTGGTTTATGCCATACTCGTATCCTGCCATCTGCATGTACCAACGTGAATCTCGACTCATCAGTCAAGGCAACATTTTCCCACATGTCTACTGTCCATTGGCGATGTTCCCGCGCCCATGCTAATCTTTGCACCCTGTGATGCGCGGTCAGTAGCGGTACCCTCGTGGGACGATGGCTTCTGTACCCCATAGCGAGGAGATGGTTCTTGGATGGTGTGGCTGCTTACATGCTTTTGTGCACCAGCGTTAAATTGCCGAGTGATTTCTTGCACTGTGGCCCGTCTATCCGCTGTTACAATGCGAGCTAGCTGACGATGACTCCGCTCATCCACACGCTGTTGTCCACGGCAGTTGGCACTTGCAGGGATGGTTTTACTGGATTCGACGTACTCATGGTGCACCCGTGACACAGTGGCTCGTGAAGATCCTAATGCCTGCACTACTTCCAAGATGACCCATTCGTCGGACCCCGACAATTTGCTCACGATCAAATGCGCTTAGATCCTTCGTCTTACCCATACTGCGTCCGACTCTTACTGATTCCCGTCGCATCCCTCCTTATATTGTCGGATCGCTGCATACGTCATGTTGTTTCCATTTACAGGGCCGCCCACAGCGCCGCATTTGCATAACGCCAGCTGTCTCTAATTCAATTGCTCTTCAGTGTACTTCCATTATATACTGAGAATCCAGAGGATGCTGAACGAAGTGCTCCTGCCACACCCAGCATACAGCTCCAAACTATTATCACCTATTTTGGATGATGACTCATTTTCTCCAAGATAGGAACTTTGATGATTCAGATGTCAACTTTGGGGGTCAAGAGTTCTTCATCTATAAGCAGAAATGATGGTACTGTTATGGGAATCAATACCTTGCAGAAAAATGGGTACAAAACTCCTGAACATGATGGTGCACACTTTGAAATATAATCACCGATTGTTTCAAAGTTCTGAATAAGTACATTTCCATATCAGAGAAACATTTCATTTTCTTTTTTCCAGATACTTCAATAGTCCCAATTTGCACATACACTGAAGTGCCAAAAAAAAACTGGTACAGACGAGCTTATGCAAAATACATAGCAACGTCACCTATGCGCATACTCGTTTGCGTACGCCAGTGTGTATATAGAGCGATAGACGTCCTTGCCAGCTGTCATAGCTGTTTTCGCCATGAGAATGACAAGTAATAAGGATTTAAGCGATTTTCAACGCGGTGTCATAGTTGGCGCTCGTGAGATGGTTTTCACGGACCCATTGCAAAGGTATACCGTGACTACAAGAATTCCGGCAAAACCTCCACCCTACGATACCAGTGTGGCCGTAAAAAGACATTGGGTGAACGTGACCATCGTCGGCTGTCAAGAATCGTTTCACGCAACACCCTCGCAGGTAGCACCGGAATTCAATGCTGGAGCCTCAACAAGCATCAGCGTCCGGACTGTGAAACGTACCCTGCACGACATGGGCTTTTGGAGCTGACTCCCAACTAGAGTCCCCTTGATGGGTGCACGACACAGAGCTATGCGCCTCACTTGGGCACTCCAACACCGCCACTGGACACTTGATGACTGGAAACAAGTAGCCTGGTCTGACGAATCGCGTTTCCAACTGTATCGGGCAGATGGAAGGATTTGTGTGCGACGCAAACCCCATGAAGCCATGGATCCTGCCTGTCAACAGGGAGCTGTACCGGCTGGTGGGGGGGGGGGTCTGTAATGGTATGGGGTGTGTTTAGCTGGACTTCACTGGGACCCCTGGTATGTCTATAAACGTCTGTGAAAGGCCAACGCTATGTGAGCATCCTTTCTGACGAGGTACACCCGTTCATGTCCTGAATTCATGCTGATGGGTTGGGCCTGTTCCAAAAGGACAATGCACCTCCATACAAGTGTCGGGATGCCACATTATGGTTAGAGGAGCATTCATCTGAGTTTGGGGTGTTGCCATTCCCACCCAAGTCCCCAGTTCTGAACGTGATAGAACACATTTGGGATGCCATGCAATGCGCTATCGAACACAGGAATCCGAGAAATCGGAATACACCCGAATTGTGGAACGCTCTGCAAGAAGTATGGTGTGCATTGCCTACAGCATATTTCCAGAAGCTAGTGGAGTCCATGCCCCGTCGTATTTCTGCAGTCCTGCGCTCCCGTGAGGGACCTACCAAGTATTAGACTGGTGTACCAGTTTTTTTGGCACTTGAGTGTATACAACAGATGTGTTTGTCAGAATCCTCACACAAGTCCAATTCATGCTACAGGTAAATTTCTTTTTTTACAGAAGGCAACAGGAATAGGAGAGAATACATTCTTTAAGGCCTACATTTATGGAACTAACTATAAAACTGCTCACGAAAAATACCATACTTCATTTATTGTATTGCAAAAAACACATTGTTTGTACATTTATGGAGTAACTAGCAAAAACCATATAAAATAGATGTATGCTTAGTACAAAACAGTTTTAAATACTTCCATCAATGAGTTACAGATAATTGGTACACAAAGAGTACAACAACAGAGTAATAATTTCCTGGCCCTATAACAATTTAATTGAAAGGAGATAACCCCTATAATTTCGATCATTAACCCTTGTTCAACAACATTTAAATATGCGTATTAACTACGCTTTACTGCATGTATTTATTACGGGGCATTAAGTACGATTAAATTAACATAAAAACGTTACCACTACTGTACTTCACGTTATTTTTTGGTTCAATATATATTTCTTTGTGGAGTGACCCTATGCGTAATAAGAATTGCATTATGAAAGAACACATCATACATTAAAAGAATTCTTGAAATCGTCATCACACGCGTAAGTTACGTTGAGAATTATAAGCGGGATGTTTCGGTAGCGACTTCTACCTTCATCAGCAAAACGCCCACTGGTCCGTGAATTCCATGGCTGATGAAGGTAAAAGTCGTTACAGAAATGTCCCGCTTATAATTTTCAACGTAACTTACGCGCGTGATGACGATTTCAAGAATTCTTTTGATGTTTTGTGTGTTACGTATATTCCTGCCAATTCTTATCACTATGAGACATATCATACAATTCATAAAAAATAAAATAATAGGACTACTCACAATGTTTCCACCATGTTATTTACATAGGAGTGGCTTCTTAGCTCTTGTGCCACAACTCTGCCCGTCGTCGTAATTCTGAAAAAATCCTTTGCAAAAACTTTTTGTGTTGTATACATGTTAAACATTTTAATTAATAACCTATCGACGCAAAAAGTTTTCGCAAAGGATTTTTTTGGAATTACGATGATGGATGGAGTTGTGGCACAAGAGCTAAGAAGCCACTCCTATGTACATAACATGGTGGAAGCATTGTGAGTAGCCCTATTATTTTATTTTTCACGAATCGTACGATATGTTTTTTTTAAAATGAAATTCTTATTATGCATAGGGTCACGCCAGAAAAAACTATATATTGAATAACATGAAGTACAGTAGTGGTAATGTTTTTACGTTAATTTAATTAACCCTCGTGTAAGCACACAAGTGGAAGTTGCTCAAGAGTGGTCATGGTTTTTGGCAGAAAGGCTTTGCAAGTGTTGCAAGTTATTTTAATTATTGTTCACAATTCGCCCCGTAAAGTTTCTAATTTTCTTTTTAGACAGGGTGTCTACCAAATTTGGAAAATGCAATTTCATGACCAATTAACAATTTTCACGACCATTTTTAAAAGACTTGTGTATGTATGTATGTTTGCTTCACAGACATTTCCGAAATGTACTTACATATAAATGCATGTCCCTAACCAAGGATCCCAGACAGCAGTATGTGCATGAGTGCACACACACACACATGCACAAGTATCAAAGAAAGAAGGGGGGGGGGCTCTTCCACCTTCTTTTCCTATGGGTAAGTACCTCCTTCCCTTCTGTGAGTACCAAAAAACTGACTCATATTTTTACTGTGCCTAAAAGTAGGTTGGAATTTTCATCACGTGCTACACAATTTCATTACACACACCTTTAAGTTATGACTCCATAAACAGCATAATATAAATTGCTACATTAATTTCAAAAATTTGTAAACAACATCTTGTACAATACATAAATTTTATGCTAAAGCACTTTCTGCTTTAAGAGTTTTCATTGTGAGGGAGGGTACAAGATCCCTTTTCTTTTTTGATACATGGATTGTTCGATGGATGTCACATGTTTTAAGTGGTTGGTGCATGGAAAGTTACTTGTATTTTTGCCAGAAAATGAACAGTTACTAAAAATAAAAAGAATCTCGACTTTTTTATGACTTTCACGCCCTTTTCTGAATTCGTGTCTTTCATTATTTTCATGACCAGTTGACACCCTATTAAAGTTCTTTAACCTTTACAAATAATGCAAAATGAAAATATATAATAATTTTTCATGTGCAGAGCAGCTTCCATGTGGCATGGTTGTGTGAATGTACATCAAAATTTTCAACTTTAAATAATGTTATTTTAAATCTCCCTTTAAAAAAGAAAGATTTTCAATAGTAATTCCTTTGATGGTAATTTTTCGTCGAGATTCAAGTTAACTGTGCTTACTTCAGAGTTTCAATCACTTCACATGTTGGGATATGTAAAATTTTGAGCTTCATGGTAAGTCTATTAAACATATACAAATATTATACATTAATACAGCAGCATTGTATGTTCAGTGTTAGCATTAGATATAAATCTTCTACTGGCCCAGTGGACCACTAGAATTTGCAAAACACTGGTCCGTAAAAATATTTAAAGACATTTACAATATACGTAGAAAATAACGTATCCTTTCAATGGAATTATCTCCAATATTTGTTTTTAAACCTATCATTAGTTTGTAGCCTAAAAAGAAAACCATATAGCAAGATAAAAGAAACATGAATTCATTTATTAACTTGTGACAAATTAGAAAAAAAAAAAAAAAAAAAAAAAAAACCCTTACTGGCCATCTAGGCCAGTAAAGTCAATAGTTCTGTGTTCCGACGGAAGTTTTACTAGCCAATGGCCAGCGGACCACTAGGTAATTCGACCGCTGACGTTATATACATGGCTAGTTATAAATATAATGCTGCTAAATTAAAGTTAAAATGCTTTTTTGCACATTACTTGAGACTGCAAAGGGTGCCTGTTTCAAAATATCTTAGAACAAAACTGTTGATATCTGTGTAACACAACATGCAAAAAGTAAAAATAAAATGAAATATTAAACCTCACCATCGGTAGTTCATCTAGTTTGGTGATTAAGTGCATGTGCATTGAGATGGGATGGAACGTGTTGCGACAACCTCTAGCACATGCGCGCAGCATTAACAAAACCATGGTAAGACACGAAATTACAAAGGATTAAAACCAAACGAGCAGAAATGAAGCATAATTTTATAAAAGACGAAAACCATTGTAGAGATATAAAAGCTTCAATTAAAACCGAGAGAATCATAAACACAACATCAAGCACTCGTGAAATCTGCCAGACTAGTTTCGTATGACATGGTCGAGGACATCCTCCATGGCTGAAGGCACTTGTCTACAGATAGTAGAAGAACCAAAGTGTGGGGTACAAGCCACAGAGGATGTCGACAACCATGCCGTACGAAACTAGTCTGGCAGATTGCACGAGTGCTTGATGTTGTGTTTACGATTCTCTCATAGTCTGGCAGATTGCATGGGTGCTTGATGTTGTGTTTATAATTCTCTCAGATTATACCTAAAAATATAGAATTTATTTTAATTTTCTTTTGGAAATCTGTTACACAAGCATTAGCAGAGGACTGATTTTGGTGACTCGTTTGCTAATCCCCCTATACATCATTCAAGATAAAATAAAACAAGCATTAAGATTTGCAAGTAAAACATCAAAACTCTAGAAAAATACCCCATACAATTTTTTTTCATTTTGCACTTTTTTTTTATTATTAAAGAAAAAAATGGTAGAGGGTCTCTTTAGTTACGGAGATACAACTCTAGATGGAACCAAAAACCAAAACTTACTGATAGATGTCCCTCGTGATGTTCAGGAAAGAATTTATACAGATATTCTGAAGCTACAAGTTGTAGTACCGTATCACCCAGGAACTCAAGACGCTGGTTGGAACCTCTGCAATGAATGAATGAAGACATAAGCCAACACAAAAGCAATTGATAAAAAGGAAGGAAAATCAATTATGTTACCTTTTTGGTTTTTTATTACATACATATCCCTAAGCTGTTCTTTGAGATTCAAAGGTAAGCTCCACAAAGAAATACAAACTACCAGATAATTTTTACTTACTGTTGCTGTATCAAACTTCTCCATTTACAGCGATCTTGAATACAACCCAGGCTTCACTCACATACATCACATGCTGTACACAAGATCTTCTATACTTCATACTCATAATATTTTTCTCATGCAGAGACTCCTGAATCTGATCCTCCCACACCTTCCTTGGCTGTCCTCTGCCTTTCCTTCCTGCCACTTGGGCTAAAAAGATTTTCTTGGTAAGCATCTCATCACTCATTCTTTCAACATGGTCAAACCACTTAAGAATATTAGTCTCCACCTTGCTAACAACATTTTGCTTCACATTACACAACTGCAACACATCTTCATTCCTCACACAATCAGAACGTGTCCTGCCACAACCCCCCGTAAGTAACGCATTGCTCCAGCACACAGACTTCTGTAGTACCCAGGTGTCACTGCCATACATCACAGCAGGAACAATTACACTCTCATACACAGCCATGCAGGACTATCTTGAGAACTTATCATTCCGGGGAAACCTTCCAACGCAGCTATGACTTTCAATGTAGAATTCACTCGCCTACTAATTTCACCATCCAATTTGTTTTCTCTGTCAAACATGCTTCCTAAATACACAAACTCACTTACCTGGTCAATCACTGTGCCATTTAGACTTATATTACATTCAGTGCTAACACTTCCTACCATAACTTTGGTTTTTCGCGTTTTTATACTCAGTTTGAATTGTATACATCTAGCTTATTCCTTGACCAACTCAAAATAGCTGTATACAGTCAATATGGGACTTCTACTGCTTTGTTATTTCAGACCTTCCAACCTCTCAGAACCAAAAAATGTACCACTCAGATAGAAAAATCGTACACACGACACATGCTGATAATTTTTGAAGCCTATTTCAGTTATATAAATTCTTGATGATGAGAATGTAGGGATTTTCCCCCTAAAACAAAATTTTATTGAGAAACTAATTAAATCTAATCAGCAAACACTTTTATGTGGTTAATTATTAAAAAAAAAATTACAATTACGGGAGAAATCCTCACTCTGCCTAACTTCCGTTTTCGGAAATTTTGAGAGGCGGAAAACTTGCATCTAAGGGAGTCTGCAAGATGGTTTAATCGGGTTCTGGGGATGTCATTTTTATCTGTAGGACCAAAATAAATCTGCGATGAGCATTAGCCGTCGCCACGATTCTGCTACGAGGATTAGTAGAAAATGAATCTGCGATGTACGTTGGCCGTCGCCGCGATTCTTTTATGGGGACGAGTACAAAATTAACCTGCGATGTACGTCGCCAAGATTCTTCTACGGGGATGAGTACAAAATAATTCTGTGACGTACATCATCCTTCGCGAGAAAAAAAATTTATGATTACGGAAGATATCCTTACTCTGCCTAACCTCCGTTTTCGGAAATTTTGAAGGGCGGAAAACCTGCATCTATGATATGGAGTCTGCAAGATGGTTTAATAGGGTTCTGGAGATGTCGTTTTTGTCTGCAGGACCAAAATAAATATGTGACGTACGTCGCCTGTCGCCGCAACTCTGCTGCAAAGCTTTTGTCTGAAAAGGGAAAAAATGGGGGAAAATGTGACTATTTAAAAAAAAATCGTATTAGCATACTGCATCATGATTTATTGTTCTAAATACGATAAAATCGTAATAGTTGGCAAGTCTGTTATTTCCTTTGTCTATTTCTTTATCAAGCCTTCCTGTTTCATTTGGGTGTAATAATTAAAATCTGTTATGTTCAAGCATCTTGTGAACCATACAATTAATATCCTTGGCAGCAGCTTAGAAAACACTGAATTAAGTTCCTTGATATATATATTTTTTTAATTTCAGATTCTTTGCAAGTCCTACTCAGGTGATGAAGGTTATAGTTTGAGGTGCTAACGTTTTCAGACACTAACATCAAATCAACAGCACATAACAAACTGCTCATACTGGAGTTGCATATTTCAGCATCTATCACAAACTTACTTTCTCAAATAAACAACAATAAATTACAGACTACTTTAGAAGTCTAGAATCAAGAATTAAGAAGTGTCTGGCACAGAAAGAAAAACAAACTTGCTCACAAAGCAAGTGGATTATATGAGTGCTCTTAAGTACCAGTACGCTCAAAATGTTCCAGATAATACCTGCTTATGCGGTGTTTCCTTCAAAGTAGTTACCCTGTGCAACTATGCATTTTTGCCATCACTCATCATCATCATCATTGTCAACCATTATCAATCCACTGCTGGACGAAGGTCTCCCCAAGTTTCCTCCACAACGGTCTGTCTTGTGCCAGTCTCTTCCATGTCACTCCCGCATACTTTCGAATTTCATCCACCCATCTTCCATGTGGTCTTCTTCTGGGTCTTTTCCTGTCCCTTGGAATCCAATCTAAAATTTCGGCTTCCATCGATGGTCTGTTCTTCTGGCAGTATGTCCAGCCCATTGCCATTTCAGGGATTTAACTCTGATCATGATGTCCTCCACTCTTGTCATTTTTCGGATCCACGTGTTCCTCTTCTTATCTCTCCTGGTTACACCAAGCATGCACCTCTCCATGCTTCTTTGAGTTGTCTGCAGCCTTTGTATGTCTCTTTTAGCTAAGGTCCACGTTTCTGCACCAAAAGTGATGTACAATGCTTTTACAAGAAATGAAGATTTATCGATTGATGGAGAAAAGCTGGAGATAACAGACACGAACGTTTATCTTGGACAGCAGATATCAAGTGAGGGTCACATTGGTGAAGAAATTAATCGGCGTACAAAACTTGCTTGGAGAGTTTTTGGAAGAAACAGCATAATTTTCAAGAGCAATATGCCATTATGTCTTAAAAGAAAAGTGTTTGATCAATGCATCCTTCCAGTGCCATCACTCATACAAAGATTTAAATGCAGATTGCAAGCTTTCTTTTGCCACATCCTCCAGTGCTTCCATCGCAGCTAGTTGCACTTCTTCGGAACTTGAGAAGTGTCGCCCCTTAAGCAAATTCTTCATCCAGGGAAAAAGGAAAAAGTCACATAGGGCGAGATCAGGGGAATAAGCTGGTTATGGAAGAACAGGAATGCAATGTTTGGACAGGTAATCGGACACCAGGAGGGATCAGTGAGCTGGCGCATTATCGTGATGGAGCAACCACGAGTTGGTTTTCCAAAGATCAGGTCGCTTGCGTCTCACCGATTCTCGGAGACGTTTAAGGACGTTGACGTACTCTTCTTTAGGGACTTTACAACCATGTTGAAGGAATTCGTTGTGTACGAACCCCTTGCAAATCAAAGAAAACTGTTAACAATACCTTTCCTTTGGAGTGGTTAGCCTCTTTTTTGGTCGTGGTGACGGCGGTGATTTCCACACTTTTGACTGTCGGTTGGATTGGGGGTTGTACAGAAAGCACCAAGTCTTATCACCAGTGATCAATCGATTCAAGAGATCGGGATCTGAATCCACTGCATCGAAGTTATCCCCACAAACTTGCATGTGCTCATCCATTTTTTCTTGTGTCAGGTTTTTGGGAACAATTTCTTGGCACACGTGATGCATACCCAGTTTCTCTGTTTAAATGGCATG
This sequence comes from Macrothele yani, assembly GCA_039090855.1. Classification (NCBI taxonomy): domain Eukaryota; kingdom Metazoa; phylum Arthropoda; class Arachnida; order Araneae; family Macrothelidae; genus Macrothele; species Macrothele yani. The sequence continues at coordinate 8,878,650 of CM077019.1, forward strand.
GCGACTTCCAACTGAGATGCCTGCAACTTCTGCAATCGTTGCAACAGTTCTTCGATGGTCATTTTTCACAATTTCTTTGACAACGGCAATTTGTTCATCCGTTGTGGATGTAGAAAGTTGCCCTAACCTCTCATCATACTCGATACTCTGACGCCCGTTTTCGAATCGTCAATGCCACTCATAAACTCTAGTTCAATTTATTGCACTATCACTGTACGCCTACTTAATCATTTGAAAAGTCACTGCGAAAGATTTTCCAAGCAGAACACAAGATTTTACACTTGAATGCTATTCAAAATTTAACATCGTTGTCCTCGCGATGGAGAGCCTTGAATGCTTGTAATCACGAACTACGCAAATACGCTGTACGTGTTGGATCTGGATTAAACCGGTTCTGGCTGGTCGGTCACATGATGCTCTTCGCTTGCTTACCGGGGAATGATGTAATTCACTGACATTTGCCAAATATTCTAAAAGTTCGGGAACTTTTTGACCCAAACTTTTTGAACGTATATTGGGTTGTTGGAAAAGTCATGACGTATTTTAGCCATGTTTTGCAAAGGTAATTTATTGATAGAAAGAACAAAGATCAATCAATGATATAATGCCCGTTTTGTTCGATGATCTTTTGCCATCTGTCAGTGAGTTGCAGAATGCCTTGTTCATAGAAAGACCCGTCTTTCGTGGTGGAAAACTGTACAAGGTGCTGATTTACAGCCACATTTGAATTGAATGTTATACCACGCAAGGACTGTTGAAGAGAGCGAAACAAGTGGAAGTCTGACAGCGCAAGGTCAGGCGAGTACACTGGGTGTGGCAACACATCCCACCCAAGCTCCAATAATTTTTGGCGGGTGATCAAACTTGTGTGTGGTCTCGCGTTGACGTGATGGAACACAACACCTTTACGATGAACGAGCTCCGGACGTTTCTGGATGATGGATTCGTTCAAACTGTCGAATTGCCGACAGTACACATTCGAATTGATTGTTTGGTTCCATGGTAGGAGCTCGAAAAACACGACACCTTTGAAATCCCACCACACTGAGACCAGAACCTTCCGCTGATGAATGTCTGCTTTGGATGTCGTTTGAGGTGAAGCAGCACGTCGGGACCAAGACCGTTTGCACAGCACATTGTTGTACACAATCCACTTTTTGTCACCAGTTAACAGTCGCTTCAAAGAAGGATCGTTTTCCTCACGTTTAATGAGCATATCGCAGATGTTTATACACGCCGCCAATTGAGCTTCTTTGAGTTCATGAGGAACCCACACATCGAGCTTGCATACGTATCCCAGCTTCTTCAGGTGATCGTGAAAGCTTGAATAATGGATGTGCAATGTGTCTGCAATCTCTCGTGTCATGTAACGTGGGTTTGACTCTATCAATGCCTTGATTTGGTCGTCATCAACCTTGGTTGGCCTCCCAGACCGAGGAGCATCGTTGAGGTCAAAATCACCAGCACAGAATTTTGCGAACCACTGCTGGCACTGATATTCTTGTAGAGCATTATCACCGCACACTTTACGCAACTTTTCACAAGCTTGACGCGCGTTCTTTCCTTTACGGAAGTAAAACAGTAAAATATGGCGAAAATGCACAGTTTGGTCTTCCATCTTCAACTTGATGCCAAATCTCTGCAAATCAACCAAATCGCTCACTATTCCTTTTAGACTGCAGCTAGAACTGGCACCTGTCGAATGCCATAGCGATAACAGAGCTGTGCATGTCTCTAGTACTTCCAAAACCGCCCAACTTCCATCGGGTGCCAAAATACCTCATGACTTTTCCGACAACCCGATAGTATACCTCACGAAATTCTGCAGCCCTGTCGTTTGGTGGGAGGTCTTAACAGATAAAGAAATTCACAATGACAAATAAACTGCATGTTATGAGATAAAGGAAAAATGATAAACAAACTTTGATAACATGAGCAAAATGCAAAGCACAATTACCACAAAGTAACTTACAGTGTCAAGTTGTTGTAACCAATACTTCGATGAGTAAATGCTCTAGCCAAAAGACGAATGTGAGTAAATTCAATTCCTGTTGCCTCTTCAAATTCATGAAGTTTCTGTTGAAATGTAAAAAAAGAAAAAAAAAAAAAAAAAAAAAAGATACACGCACAGTTCCCAAGAAAAAAAGTCCACATTCCTATATACCAACACATTCAAAATAGAACAATATCACTTTTCAGTAAAAAAAATCACAAATAAGTTCATAATGCAACATTAAAGCTTCATTGGTAACACCCATTACACTACATTTTTGCAATCTGCAATTGCATACTTGTGAAACAAAATGAACTGGCCCTTAAACAGGATTAAGTTAAAGTCAAGTGGCAGTCTACTATAAAAATGAGTTGTTTTCTTAATGGAAGCTAAATACTAATCTTGTAGTAAAGAAAGTTTTCTTATACAATTTAACATTTTTAGCACGTCTTTTGTAAAAAAAAAAAAAAAAGATTGTGCTTATGTTATTGGTTTGTCTGTCCATCTATAGAAACCATATCTCTGCAACTATTAGACCGATTTGAATTTTTTTTTTTCGCATTGGGAAGCTTGAGATATGCGAATGATGATCCTTTATTTCATTTTTTTTACGTTGTACAATTTCGCCCCCACAGGGCATAAATGCAGATGATGTCAAATTCAAAATACATTTTATGCCATATAGTTGCTTCTAAACATCTGATTGAAAATATTATTTTGTCTTTCGATTCCATTTATGTCGAAGAGTATTTTAGGTATAGTTACTTTTTCAAGTTACACATAGATTTTGCGCTAGGGTGTATAAAAGTATATTACGTTTTTCCAATATCTCTTCGTATAAAATTCTGATTTGAAAATTTTTTCCTTCAGTGGATACAACTCCTGACTGGAAATCTTTTGCATATAATTTCAAACTTTTGGTAAAGAATATTTTCGCCACCAGGGGATGTAAGTGTTAATTTTTGCTTCTGATGTATTTGCCAAAAAATCTGAGCTTCTAAAATCTTGACTGAAAAAATTATTTCGTGGTCCAATGCCACTCACATTGATAAACCTTTTCGGAATATTTTCTTCTTAAAATAACTCATGGTTTCTCTGCAAAGAGGCATAGATGTATATCTTATTGTCATCCAATTTGAAAAAATCTTTCTTTATTGGATAGAGTTTTTTGGTGCGACATGTTTTTCATATAATTTCAAAATTTTCAAGTAATTCATAGACTTTCCGATAGGGGCGTAAAGGTAAATTGCGTTTCCCTCGATATCTCCGCTTCTAAAACTCCAGATTTGAAAAATTCTTTCTACACTGGATACAGCTCTTGATGAGAAATCCTTTGCATATAATTTCTAATTTTGGTAAAAAATAGTTCGGCCACCAGTGGTGTACGTCTTAATTTCCACTTCTGATGTAGTTGCAGCAAAATCTGAGCTTCTAAAATCTTGATTGAAAAAAATTCATTCATGGACCGATACTACTCACATTGACAAACCTTTTAGGAATATTTTCTTTTTCTGTCGATTCCATTTATGTCGAAGAGTATGGTTTCTACGCCATGGGGTGTAGACTTATTTCTTATTTTTGTCAATATCTCTACTTCTAGGAGTCCGATTTGAAAAATTCCTTCTCTGTTGGATAGTGTATACGATGTGAAATGTTTTTCATATAAATACAAAATTTTCAAGTAAATCCGCTAGGGGACGCAAAGGTAAACTGTATTTTCTGTGTGATTTCTGCTTCTAAAACTCCAATTTGAAAAATTCTTCCTGTATCACATATAGCTCCTGATAGGAAAATGTTTGTCACATAATTTCCAAAATTTGGAAAAGAATGGTTTGGCCACCAGGGGGCATAAGTGTTAATTTCTGCTTCTGATGTATTTGCAGCAAAATCTGAGCTCCTGAAAACTCGAATGAAAAAATTCTTCCGTGGACCAATACCACTCACATTGAAAAACCTTTTGAGAATACTTTCTTTTAAAAATAATACATGGCTTTTCCGTAATTGCCATATGAATTATATATATATGACATCTTTATAAGTAATTATATATGACACCGTATCCTTGCGTAACTGCATGTTTTTTAGCAATCATGCTATCAGGAAACATAATATGGAATAAAGAGAGGTCCAGGACAATTACAGAGGGATCTGTGGCACGCAGTCCTGTCATCTTTAATAACACATCTGCCTGTATAGTGGACCAGGTCCCCGTGGGATCCGTTCGTGCTTGGCGCACAATCCGTCAATCCTCTTTACCAGTGGTCCTCCTGGTCCATCTGGAGGCGCTCTGCTGTGTGGCGGTGCCGTCACGTGTCCACTGCTCCCCACACAGTCGGACGGTGTGGTCAAAACGATCCACGTGGCAGGCTATACGGCGCGCTGACCACCCTGCGCTTTTCAGCCTGATGATCAAGCTTCTCTCAAAGTCCGTAAGTAGCGTAAATCAATGTCTCTGGCTTCTACCTGGCATTCTTTTCTTTCTGTACTCTTGCTTGCGTCAGCCGGTGCTTTTCACTTTCATGGGGCATCGACTATGCGCCGGTTTATAAGACTACCGGTTTGCGTTTTCTTCTAGGTGCACAAACCTGTCTTCATTCAGGTGCTGAAAAAGACAATTTCATGACCACCCACTCAATTTAATTATTTTTTCATGACTTTCATGAGCAGTACACACCCTCTAGAGACAAAGCGTCTGGAATTCACCAATCGGAAGGGTGTCGTCTTCCATATGGACAATGACAGAACACACGTCTCTTTGCAGAGCCTGCAGAAATTGGTGCAGCTTGGTTGGGATGTCCTACTACACCCGCCATATTCCCCAGACCTTGCACCTTCAGATTACCACCTAATCTGGTCCCCGCAGAATTCCCTTAATAGAAAGAATTTCAATGAAGACTGTGAAAACCACCTGGACCAGTTCATCATCCAGCAAGATGGCAAGTTCTGGGAGGATGGTATCCTGCACTAGCCACACAGATGGTAACAGTTTGTGGAACAAAATGGCACATATGTGGTTCAATAAATCTATGCACAACACTGTCTTTCAATTTCACCTAACTTATGATATGAACTTTTGGCACAACCTAATGTTTGCTACAATCTTATTCAATAATATGAACAAATATCTCACAGAAATAAAAACACATTGTGTTTTTCTGAAATTTACTATACAATTTTACATGATAACTTCTGAACATGATCACCTTTATTGCCCACATATTTTGCACAGAATTAAGTTAGTACAGTGAATAGCACCAGTAAGTCTTGCAATAGTCAGCATGGGAGGAAGTAATGATAAGTTAATAGAAATTGATTCCAGACCAAGACAGGGATGTCAGTTGACCCCATTCACCAGAAGTCTCACAACAGACAGGAAGGAAAGAAGTAATAGGGTGATTCCATGCCAAATCAACCAGTCACTCAACCTGACCATTTCAGATTTCAATGAAACCTTCACGGATCATTCTCCCTAGTGATACACTGGCGTGCGAAAATTAAGGACAAGGCGGTTTTTCGAATGTAACGACGTGCAGAAGTGCTCCACATCGACTCAAATCATACCATAAGATCCCCAAGATGTAAGAATATGGGACAAGTGAACAAAACCGTCCAAACAAGGAATCCAAAGGATACAAAGGCACTTTATTGAAAAGGTAGCTTCAAGCACAACTGGGCAGAAGACAGAAACGTTCATGTGACAGGTGGCTGCCAAGAAAAATCCAGTCTTTAGTAGGGGATATGATCACCTGTGACTGTGTTGCAGGATTTACAACGTCTATCCATGCTGAGGACGAGGTTATCAAGGAGCTGTTGAGGCATCGCAGCCCATTCCTCTTGTACCGCCAATCGCAGCTGTGGAATCATTGCTGGCGGCTGGTGACGTGCTGACAAGCGTCTCCCGAGAAGGTCCCACACGTGTTCGATTGGATTTAGGTCCGGGGACCTTGTGGGCCAATCCATGCGTTGAATATCTTCACTCTCCAACAGCTCTGCGACAGTTACTGTACGATGAGATGTAGCGTTGTCGTCCATGAAGAGGAACTCAGGACCCACAGCACCTCTAAAAAGACGCACGTGAGGCAGGAGAACCTCGGTACAATAGTGGACACCAGTCTGGACTGAACCTCCTTGGAAGATGTGGAGGTTAGTACGGCTACCAAGCATGATACCGCCCCAAACGAGAGCTCCGCTACCTCCAAACCGGTCCATTTCGATGATGTTGGAGGTGTGATTGCGTGTTCCCTGCTCTCACCAAATGTGTATATGTCCAGAATCACTCGTCAGATTAAATCGGCTCTCATCCATAAAGAGAACTCGACCCCATTGCTGATGTGTCCAGTTCTTGTGTTCCTGGCACCACAGAAACCGCCGTCTCCGACGAGCAGGCGTTAATGGTACACTCCGTACTGGTCGTCGTGCAAATAGACCACTTTTGTGCAGCCTCCTGGCCATGGTAAAACGCGATAACGGACGTCCAGTTGTCTGTTGCATGTGCCTTGCGATTTCTCCCGCTGTCTGCCGTCTGTCTCTTCACGCCTGTAGGACAATATACCGGTCGTACGCCGCCGTGGTTGCTCGTGGACGACCACTGCTAAACTGTCGGACGGACAGCTGTTCCTGTCGTTTGAAATGCTCTCCAAGCTTGTGAAACGATCCCGAACTCGTCGGCCACACTAGTCACACTTCGACCTTCTTCCGACTTCCCAATGATGCGACCTCGGGTAAAGTCATCCAGATGTCGTCTATTGGATTGCCTGTTGGCCATATCACATAGTGGCAGCAACTCGATGTCATTCAAACCGATGTTCACCGTGCAATAGCGTTCACCGAATTGCTGAGCATACACCGCCCGTGAGCTTTATACCCTTCAACCCCCCCCCCCCCCCCCGTCGTGCTGCATATATGCGCATGCCCTACCGTACCAGACCCTAGTCTATCTCCTGAGTGGTCTTTCGGTCTGCTTTGCCCGCTCGTTCCGCTGTTAGGCTAATTTCTCCTCTTCGTCCTATAATTTTTGCACACCAGTGTATAAATGAGAATATATAAATCATGAAAGAAACTTAAAAATGATAGTTTCAAGTTTCCTTCATACTTAAAAATGATCGGAAACTTGAAACTTGGTCGTTCTGGGTGGTGTAGTGGTTAGCATACCTAGGCATTTTCTGGGAGACGCGGGTTCGAGTCCCGCTCCAGGACGATGAAAATTTTCAAGTTTTCAGATATTATCTGACTCACCATCCTTGTCATATTTACGCCAAAAATCGGATTGTCATCTTCAAAATTTGTGAGAATATATAAATTTTTTTTATCTCATTGGGTTTTCATGTAACTAATTTTGAAATTTTTGAAAAATCGTCGTTTTTTGGTTTGTATAAACTTTTTCAATCTTGAATTTTTCAAGTTCTATAAGGCCTAGGGAGTTGTTTGACCCCTCATTTTAAAGATAATTTCATAAGTTTTAGTTTTAGTTTGGCATGCAACTTGACTATCCTTGGTGAAAAAAAAAAAGTTTTTTTTTAATTTAAAAACATATTTTTAAGATAGTGTTTTTTAAAAATTTTGAAAAAATATATATGTTTTTTGTAATATTATAAGCTTTAAATCCTGAAACCTTTAGAGTGAGATCTCAATGGGATCAGGAGTTATGTATGGTACCAATGGTATTGTTTTAAATACCAGTTAGGGCTACATTGCTACTTATTTGAACTACTATTTAATCACTGGAAAGTTCTAGAAAGTTCCAGAAGTTACTCCAAGTTTACTCAGCACTAAATCCACCAGGAAGATTCTGAAAAATAGGTAAATTTCAAAATACCACTGCCCTGATCACAAAAGCAAAGTTTTGGGGGAATAATAGCCATTTTCTATACTTTTGAGGATTGAGCACTTAAAAAAGTAATGGTTACTGCCCTGGAACAAATAAAAAATAAAACTTTGTTACATAGCACAATCAGTTTGAAATTGAACCTAGAGCAAGACAGGGTCGTAGGTTGTCCTCATTCATCAGGGGTCTTGCAATAGTCTGGATGGGAAGAAGTAATGGTAAGTGGATTGAAACTGACTCCACAGCAAGACAGAGAAGTCAGTTGTCCCCAGTCACTAGAAGTGTTGCAACAGCCAAAAAGGAAAGAGGTAATGATAATCAGTTTGAAATTGACACTAGAGCAAAAGAGGGATGTTGATTGCCCCCATTCACCAGTAGTCTTGCTATAGTCAGGGCACAAAGAAGTAACGGTAAGTGGAATGAAACTGACTCCAGAGCAAGACAGGGATGTCAGTTGCCCCCATTCGCCAGAAGTCTTGCAATAGCCAGAAAGGAAAGAATTAATGACAATCAGTTTGAAATTGACACTACAGCAACAGAGGGTTGTAGATTGCCCCCATTCACCAGTAGTTTTGCTACAGTCAGGACAGGCAGAAGTAAAGGTAAGTGGATTGAAACTAACTCCAGAGCAAAACAGAGATGTCAGTTGTGTCCCCCATTTACCAGAAATTTTGCAATATCCAGAAAGGTAAGAAGTAATAATAATCAATTTGAAGTTGACTCTAAAGCAAGACAGGGATTCAGGTTGTCCTCATTCACAAGAAGTATTGCAATTGTCAGGAAGGAAGAAGTAATCTTCTGCAGTACCCAAGTTTCACTGTCATGCATCAGAGTAAGAACAATAACACTTTCATATACAGCCATTTGGGAACTTTTTGAGAACCCATTCCTGTGAAAGCCTCCTAACGCAGCTATATTTTCACTCACCTACCAATTTCACCATCTACTCAGTTTTCTGTCAAACATGTTTCTTAAACATACAAACTCATTCACCTGGTCAATCTCTGTGCCATTTAGACTGATCTTGAATTCTGTACTAACAGTTCCTAGCTCAGAAACTACAACTTTGGTTTTTTCCTTATTTATGCTCAGTTTGAATTTTATACAAACTTCTTAAACCGGGGAAAACATACTCTGCAGCTCACTTTTGCTTTCTGCCAAGAGGACTGCAAAGTACTTAAAGGACTACTTTTTTTCCCCCGTGAACAACAGCCATCACGAATCAAACATGCATGTAGATATAATTTTTACCTGCAATACAGGAACTGAAGAAATCCATTTCCTGTCTCCACTGGGCTCTTGTTCCTGGCAGAAAAGAAGAAACAGAATAAATAATATTAACATGATGGAAAACCTTCATACTTAAAAATATAATAAATATCTACCTAATCTTTCATTTATCTAACCATTCATTTTTCTACCTGGCCACTCATGCATATATGCAACTATCCACTCATCTACCCATCTGTGCATGTTTATCACAAAAATTATACAATAAAAAAATGCTTTTACATAAATATAAGATCAAAAAACACATATCTTAAAATTTACACAGTAGAACTGAACACACTTTTAACAAGCCTGCATTTAATGAGATCTTGAATTTAATAAGCAAAACAGTAACTTGTGTTTGGTATAAGGTTAATTTAAGGTTAATTTGTTCATTTTTAATGAACACAGTTTAATGAAGACCCTGGATTTAGCAAGGGAAAGAAAAGCTAAGATGATTACTTTCAACAAGCAAAGTAACAAAATTTACTGAAATTCCATATTTAATGAGGTAGAGAAAACCTGCTGCACACTGTCCTAGAATGGAAGAATAGAAATGGTGGCATACAAGACACAATTGCAACAGGGCAAGGGAATCCTGGTGTGCTAGTGGAAGAATGTTGATAGAAAAGCAATGGGAATGCAGTCTGTATTTAATGAGGCAGAGAAAACCTGCTATGCACTGTCCTGGAATGGAGGAATAGAAATGGTGGCATACAGGATGAAATTGCAACATGGCAGGGAAATCCTGGTGTGCTAGTGGAAGAATGTTGATAGAAAAGCAATGGGAATGCAGTCTGTATTTAATGAGGCAGAGAAAACCTGCTGTGCACTGTCCTGGAATGGAGTAATAGAAATGGTGGCATACAGGATGAAATTGCAATAGGGCAGAAGAATCCTGGTGTGCTAGTGGAAGAATGTTGATAGAAAAGCAATGGGAAGGCATTCTGTATTTAACGTGGCAGAGAAAATCTGCTGTGCACTGTCCTGGAATGGTAAAAATGGTGGCATACAGGACAAAATTGCAATAGGGCAGGGGAATCCTGGTGTGCTAGTGGAATAATATTGATAGATCAATGGGAAGGCATTCTGTATTTAACGTGGCAGAGAAAATCTGCTGTGCACTGTTCTGGAATGCAGGAATAGAAATGGCGGCAGACAGGACAAAATTGTAACAGGGCATGGAAATCCTGGTATGCTAGTGGAAGAATATTAACAGAAAAGCAATGGGGAAGGAGTACATCAAATGCTGAACAAGTGAGTAGTGCAAGAGACTCTCACTGCCGCCCACTCCAAGTGTCTATAGCTTGGGTGTCTCGGTCAGCAGAATTGAAAACAGGTCACCTACATCTTGGCAAAAATGAGATAGGTGGGGATCATGTGCATTAAAGTGGATTTCTGGGGGATAGTTGCAGAGGGGGAAGAGAAAGTAATGGAATGTCAATATCACCGGAGAGGAAACAGGAGATAACAATTCCTGGAATTGTGTCCATTTTCCCTTTCACCCACGAAGTGAACACTGCAATGAGATGATCAGTTCTGCTTTTGCTTCATTCGTGTGTGTTGTGTAGTTAGAACTGTGGTAAGTCTCACATGGTCATCAAATTGAACATGTTTCATTAATTAATTATGGTACTAATGCAGTTAATTAAGCCTTTCAAGCACATACAATTGTTCATATCATATCACTAAGCTGTTCTCTGAGATTAGCTCCACAAAGAAATACAAACTACCAGGTAATTTTTATTTACTGTTGCTGTATCAAACTTCTCTATTTACAAAGATCTTGACATACAACTCTGGCTTCACTGACATCCATCACACGCTGTACACAAGATTCTATACTTTTTATGAAGACACATCCTCCCATGACTTCCTTGGCCTTCCTCTGCCTTTACTTCCTGCCACTTGGGCTAAAAAGATTTTCTTAGTAAGCATCTCATCACTCATTCTTTTAACATGGCCAAACCACCGAAGTATATTGGTCTTCACCTTGCTAACAACATTTTGCTTCACATCACACAACTGCAACACATCTTCATTCCTCACACAATCAGACAGTGTCTTGCCTCCCCCCCCCATAAGTACCGCATTTCTCCAGCACACAAACAACTACTATGTTTCTTCTGCAGTACTCAGGTTTCACTGCCATACATCAGAGTAGGAACAATTACACTTTCATACACAGCCATGCAGGACTCCCTTGAAAACTCATCACTCCTGTGAAAACCTCCTAAAGCAGCCATGACTTTCAATGAAGAATTCACTCACTTACTAATTTCACCATCCAATTTGTTCTATCTGTCAAATATGCTTCCTAAATACACAAACTCATTTACCTGGTCAATCACTGTGCCATTTAGACTTGTATTACATTCAGTACTAACAGTTCCTTGCTCAAAAACCATAACTCAGATGCTCATAAAAATAAAATAATAATTACTTGGAGTGGATGTGGGGGATAATTAGCCCAGACTTCCAGAAGTTCAGGCTCTGTAAACAGTGTTTTAGAGAATACACTGTCAGCAACTTCAATTCCTTGATCCAAGAATAAAGCACCTACAAAAAATACAGCAGTAATAAATATGTGTTTAAACCACACACATATTGCATATACAAAACCGAGATAAACAAAAATCAGTCTAAATCAGGTTATAAAATGCAATTTAAGGTAAAACATACTCTATAAAACATTTAATGAAAAATATGAAAAAATTGAGTTACTTTTAATTTTTCCCCTTTTACCATGGTGTCTCAATAAGAAGGAAACATGATGTCACTTAAATGCAGTATTCCAATTGTTAGTGACAAAGGTAATAAATATAATCATTTACAAAAGTTTAAAACCACCTGCTGGTATTACGAGATTTCTGCTGATTACATCAGCTACTGTATTACTCAACTTCCTGTTGGTGTTGCATGATCTTACAGCGGCAGCAGTTCATAGAGTTGGGAGAAGCGTGCGAGTGCAAGTTTGCTTCTGGTTTTTATGCTGAGGGGTACGTATTTTCTATATAGCGATAAATGGGTAAAAAAAGGTCATTAAGTGTTACTCAGATGGCACAAATAGTGACATGAAGGATACTCCGAATGTAACATAAGGAAAGGTGAATGTGAGGAAGACTGCTATTCATAATACAATCATGAAATAGCGAGATACCGGTGAATTTAGTGACCGAAAAAGAAGTGGATGCCCAAGGAAAACAACCCCACGTGATAACAATACCATAAGGCAAATAGTTATGCATTCTCCGAAGAGTTTGAGCAAGAAAATCAAGGCCTTTCTACATTCAAAAGGATCTGATATTAGTATCAGCACTGTTTCTCAAGATCTTAGCAAAGATTTTGGATTAAAGTCTTATAAATCTGCACATAAACCTAGACTAACCTCTATCATGAAAAAGAAGAGACTCCAGTTTGCAAAGTGTCATCAATCACAATCGCAGACTGCTGAAAATTGGAGCCAAGTTCTTTTTCCGATGAATCAACTGCGCGTCAATTTGGATCATGTGAAGCACATGTTCGATGACTAAAAGGCAAAAGGTTTGATGAAAAATACACCGTAAGCACCATGAGACATCAGATGATATGGAGTGCTATGTCAGCATATGGTACTGCTTTATTATCCGACAGGCCCTACCATGACTAGATCTTTTTTTTTATGTGGAAATGTTATGTGAGAAGCTGTTAACTCATATGCAAATGCACACTTTTTATGCATGATGGTGCTCCATGCCACAGATCAAAGACAGTAAAGGACTATCTGCAGCTGTTTTGGTGGAAAAAAAAAATTGAATTTAATTTGTTTTGAGTATATTGAATTGGATTGATATTTATTAATCGCGTTATATTTATGCTGGTATTGAAATTCAAAATATGGAAATTATAGAAAATTTAAATTTGGGAGATGGGTGGATGCATTTCGAAACAAAAAATATTTTCCAAGTACTAGAAAAGGCCATGAACATCCTAAACAAAAATGCATCTGAAAATTTACATTCCACAAGAAGTTATTGGAAAGTTTGCATTGTTTGTGTTCAAGCAGAGTTGAGTCACCTGAAAGTGCAAAAATAAGTGGATATTGTTGCATGTGTATGAAATTGTGTCACTATAAGTCATACGATAAAATGTACTCGTTCAATAACAACTTGTGGAGGCGGTGAAAGTCAATTAAAATGGATAGGACAAAAATTGCAGTTATGAAAAACCTTGTAATACCAGGATTCGGATCGATAGCCTTAGTCAAGCTAAGGGGGAGTACATGGGACCAAGTCCTGGAAGACAACAGCACACAAAAACTTTTACACTGCACTCATTTTGAACTTTTTTTTTGAAAGGCTACTGCCTGTATTTATTATTTTTCTTTAAAAACTTAACCAGTTAATTTTAATGGACAAACAGATGGTATTTCCTTTTTTTCTTGTTTGCTTAAACACAGCAGTATAAAACAGAATCTCAATTTACTTTCTATTTCTCTTTGGCCACTGGCCTTATGAACAGCACAACTTTACATATGTCAACACAGTTAGTTTGAACACTAGGCTTTTAATTTATGCCTTCAAAATCATACTATGATTCGCATGGTTTACACAAGAAAAAGATACTGGATTATTTTTAATTCCACAAGGTGGACAAGTTCTGTTCTTTTGAAACGTACTCTCTTCTCTCTCACCCAGTTAGCTCAATGACCAATTTACAATTTTACACTTATTGATTTAAATTTAAACACTCTTAGCAAACTCCGCAATCTCCCAGACCAGATTCAAAGACTTCAATTAAATTTACAGTTATTTTAAGAGCCACAAATTATACTTTAACAAATCTACTATCAGCAAGTAAACAAACCAAGTAAATTATCCTCAAAACAGAATTTACACTGAGCACAAGCATTAATTAACATTACATAACCTATAGAACTACCCTGAATGAACCTACTTCACTTATAAAGAAACCTCACTAACTAATCTTAAAAATTATCACTATTCATAACATCAACATAATTCAGAAATTCAAACAATCTTCTTGCACTAGCTTGCTCATAAAAATCACCTCACTCTGCACTTCACATAATAGCTCAGGATACTTAATAACTCTATACTGTAAACAAAAGCTCAAAATACCAATTAACTAAATTTCCAAACTAAATATCAAGTTCACTAACACCAACAACCAGAATTTAGAATTTTCATCCCTAGCACTACAGCAAATCATAAACAAATAAATTTAGATACTTTAAATCACCAAACAAACTTAAATTTAACACCTGCAGTGAATTACTGAGGTAGCGGTGAGGCAAATACTCTCAGTTCAGACACTACCCTGGGTTTTGAGAACCAACACAGGAAGAAAATACCAAGTCAGGCTGAAGGCGTGAAATTGGGTCGTGAATCCACTTTCAGCCTATGCAAAGGGAAAGAAAAAAATCCTCAAGTGTGACACATCATCATCAGGCACAGAATTTCCTCTAACATGATCTCACCACATTTCTTGAAGCAACGCTCGACCGACCCTCGCTGGCAGTACATATCTCCGTGAGCAGCGAAACTACTGGGGGGTTTGAAGACAAGTTTTCCCCCAAAAACCACGTCTTCAAGGATCTCCCCCCTTTCGAACCAATGCATGATCCCACCCCGATCAACCACGCCCGCAAGAGCCCGCCGCACTTCAACCCCAAATACTCCAGGCACATCTGGCCCAGAACTAACACACTATATCTCAGGAACAATTCACTTATCTCTGTATATATCCCAAGAAATTCTAAATCACAGTATCCACATATATCCCAGGAAAATTCACTTTATCTCTCTATATCCCAAGAAATCCTAAATCACTATATCCACATATATCCCAGGAAAAATTCACCTATCTCTCTATATCCCAAGAAATTCTAAATCACAATATCCACATATATCCCAGGAAAAATTCACTTATCTCTATATCCCAAGAAATCCTAAATCACTATATCCACATATATCCCAGGAAAAATTCACTTATCTCTATATCCCAAGAAATTCTAAATCACAATATCCACATATATCCCAGGAAAAATTCACTTATCTCTCTATATCCCAAGAAATCCTAAATCACTATATCCACATATATCCCAGGAAAAATCACTAGCAAGGAAATTCTTCTGCACCATGGCAATGCGCAGGTCCACCCCAGACAACAACACTGACCATCCACATAACCCACCAAATATTTTCACCCCATTGAAAATTAAAATTACATTTAGACTTTTAACCTTATAGTAAAAACAAGAAAATTTAGGCCAAAGAAAAGAACAATCAATACTGGAACTGGTGAGCAAAAGTGTGTCCTCTCAACCCATGATGCCCACTCTTTTTGTGAAATACTAAACTTGAGAACAAAAAAATACTTTAACTTCTATTCTGCACATATCGCATCCTGGTGAAAATTCCCCACTCAGAGCCCTCTGCCCTAGAACAAGTTCCCTGCTTGCCCTAAGATCACCCCTTTCCAATGGGAGATCAACACTCATCCGGAGCATGTAAAACACTGGTCCTCAATCAACACTCCTACCATCTCAATTTCGACACTCAACACTCCAAGAATGTAAACAGCACTTTAGGTTTCCAATTTCATCACACTATAATATGTTCCCAAAACTCCAATACAAATCATCCCATAATCTATCTTCACTCAAAAAAATAACTCAACGCTGTAAAAAGGCCAGAGAAAAAATGTTTACAATTATTTTATCAACCACGACATCACAACAACACTGCTCCCCAATTATCACACGCCCAACTAAACCACCATCGATGCACCAAAATTCACTGTGCTCAAACAATAAACCAAATTTTTCCGATACACCAAAATTCACTGGCCTGGGAAGTTGCCAAACTACCAGACATGACAACACAAAAAAAAAACACAAATGAAAGCATCCTCAACTCCCCTCTTTTTTTGTCTTGCAATATATTTTTCCGACAGCCCCAATTTTAAAATCAACTCGTTTTATAATTTTAAAGAAACCACAACATAATACAAAAAGAAAATGCCGAGAGAAATTTACCTTTAGGACTGGGGGCAGCAACACTTCCTGCCAAGCACACTAACCGTCGATAATAATAAAAAAAAGGTTTCACAGCCTAATAATAGATAAAATGAATATAATAAAAAAAAAAAAAAAACTCTCCCTCAGAGAACACCACTGTCCCGGTTGATTTTCACTTCACTTCCAAGGTGCTTTTTTCCTTTCCTCTTTTTTTTTTCTCTTTTCCTTTTTCTGAGGCAGCGTGTTTGGCCAACGATACAGGAAACGGGCATTTTGGAACCCTGCTGGTGGACATCAGTAGGGCCCAACTCGACGATTCAGCAGTTAAAGGCGGTATCTTCTACAAAGCCGTGCATGCCCCCTTTTTTTTTTCGGAACTTCCAGTGTCTGGTTGAACTGGCTTGAAGAGTTCCTTCCATATTGAACCGAGTAGTAACAGCATTCGGGTTGCGCTGGCAGAAAATTCTCCTGCGGAGATCAATTCACGGTAGTTATTACTTTTCTTTTTATTGCAGTTCACTTCTCCGTCGTCCACTAGGAGAGGAGGAGAGGGTTGAATCTGCAAGCATTTCCTCTCCAGTAATGAGATCCTTGAAATTCAATTTTAACTGTTGTCCGTTTAGATTTCAATACGAAATTTTCCTTCTTGCCGCCAAAAAGGCGAGGAGAGACTCGGCTGTGTCCTCTTTCTCTGCCGGTCAGCAAAAGTCAAATACCAAAAGTGACTCTCAACGGATAAAAACTCTGGGGGTGCTTGAAACCGCTGACCCCTCTCATTGGTCGAAACTTCAGCCTAGCAACTCACGGCTTCCCAACGGACCCTTCACTCCCACGCCGAGTGACCTCTGACCTTCACACGTGCAGACCAAGCTCTCCTTTTTGACCCTGGGGTCTAAAAATAGATTTCGTTGCTGAATTCCTTACCCCAAAAGACGAAAAGATGTTACTTTTGTGCGACTTCTCGCTTGGAAACAGGAACGCAAAAAAAAAATGGCGAATTTTGCTTTGCAGAAAATCACTAGTTTTAATTTTCTTTTTTCCCTCGTTCCGTGATGTTAAACCAAAATTAATTTTGATTCTCTGAGCTGCACACCTACTCGCCTTTTCCTATCGCGATAAAAGAACAGATAAAATAATTATTTTCAAAAACCCCAAAGTCAGTTAAATCAAATATTATTCTTTTTTTTTTTTTTTTCACCAACATGAAATTTTGTTTTCCTGGTTGTGATTAAGACAAGCGAATTTTTTGCGCATGAATTCCCCTGCCTTTCAACCAGGAATTTTCTTCTAACGTATGTCATGGAAGAAAATTTTTGCATTAATTAATCTCTGATAAACCAACAGAAAGATTGATCAGGTCTCTCTGAAATTCACCAGAGGTTAAAATTTTCGCCATGACAAATACATTCCCCCTGCGAAAAAGATGAGCAAAGCGAGTCGAAACATAAAATAAAATCTCAGAAAATTCGCTTCTACCTACTACTCAACACACACGTGCTCCGACCATGTCAACAAACCGATGAATGTAAACAAACCTGCAGCGCCACCTACCTCCGGTGAGCTGACTTCCGTTCCAACATGGCTACCACTGAACTAGGAAAACAAATGTTCCGAAGAGAAGCTACTTATCACCTGACCTTAATTACAGAGGTGAAAGAATTTTTTCAAGCCAAAAAATTTTCACGGAACGAAGGAAAAAAAAATTCTGCACCGGCTCAAATACTAACCTTTTAACTACACTGAGAAAATTAAATTAAAAGAAATTTAACTGATTATTAAATTCCTAACTCACTGGCTATTACTACAGTAATACTAATCCTACCCAACACTGAACCTACACTTCACTCCAATAGTAAACAACCTAACTTAAAATAACTAACCAGTGCACCTGGGCACTAAATTAACCAGCGTGAGGAGAGAAGAGAAGTTACGCCTCTTACAATTTTTGCATTATGCTTTCACCAATTTGTCATCACCAACAACAGGCATTTTCGAATGACAACATTACTTTACAACACACTTTCTTCGCTTAGTTCAACAGAATATGATAAATTGCCTGAATGCAACACATTAAAATTACACTTAATTCAACACTCGGACTGTAGAGGTAAAAAAAAAATTTTTGCAACACATGAAAAATACACCTAGAAGTTCAATATTTGGAAAAGTGTGAAATTGCATATATATATGTGACACACTGCAAACTATTAATTAGCACTAGTTATATTCGAAATACCAAATTATACATTATGCAGGTACGCTTGAGAAATTATTTGTGTGAAAACTCATGTAGGTAAACATCCAAAAAAAAATTGTATGTGTGTCAAGCACAAAATTACTGAAATTACTCATATATCACTGAAAATATTACACCAACAAAAAAAAATCTTTTTATGTGTGTCAAGCCCTAACTGGCTTTTATGTTAAGCCCAAAATTATTCAATTATTACAAACACTGCTACTGAAATATTATAATACTTATACACAGAAATTCAGCTAAAATCAAAAAAATATGCACTTTCGCTACTTTGGTCACTGAGAGAGAGAGACTACCAGAACTTATCACTACGAGAAAATAATTCACATATGAAACCATACTCAAGATTTTTCGTAACTACTGTGCAGTACAGGTTGAATTCCATGACAAGGCATGTATCCTATGGTCACGGCACCAAATGTTTTGGTGAAAAAAATTAATTTAATTTATTTTGTGACTATATTTATTATATTGAATTGATTTGATATTTATTAATCGCGTTATATTTATGCTGGTATTGAAATTCAAAATATGGAAATTATAGAAAATTTAAATTTGGGAGATGGGTGGATGCATTTCGAAACAAAAATATTTTCCAAGTACTAGAAAAGGCCATGAACATCCTAAACAAAAATGCATCTGAAAATTTACATTCCACAAGAAGTTATTGGAAAGTTTGCATTGTTTGTGTTCAAGCAGAGTTGAGTCACCTGAAAGTGCAAAAATAAGTGGATATTGTTGCATGTGTATGAAATTGTGTCACTATAAGTCATACGATAAAATGTACTCGTTCAATAACAACTTGTGGAGGCGGTGAAAGTCAATTAAAATGGATAGGACAAAAATTGCAGTTATGAAAAACCTTGTAATACCAGGATTCGGATCGATAGCCTTAGTCAAGCTAAGGGGGAGTACATGGGACCAAGTCCTGGAAGACAACAGCACACAAAAACTTTTACACTGCACTCATTTTGAACTTTTTTTTGAAAGGCTACTGCCTGTATTTATTATTTTTCTTTAAAAACTTAACCAGTTAATTTTAATGGACAAACAGATGGTATTTCCTTTTTTTCTTGTTTGCTTAAACACAGCAGTATAAAACAGAATCTCAATTTACTTTCTATTTCTCTTTGGCCACTGGCCTTATGAACAGCACAACTTTACATATGTCAACACAGTTAGTTTGAACACTAGGCTTTTAATTTATGCCTTCAAAATCATACTATGATTCGCATGGTTTACACAAGAAAAAGATACTGGATTATTTTTAATTCCACAAGGTGGACAAGTTCTGTTCTTTTGAAACGTACTCTCTTCTCTCTCACCCAGTTAGCTCAATGACCAATTTACAATTTTACACTTATTGATTTAAATTTAAACACTCTTAGCAAACTCCGCAATCTCCCAGACCAGATTCAAAGACTTCAATTAAATTTACAGTTATTTTAAGAGCCACAAATTATACTTTAACAAATCTACTATCAGCAAGTAAACAAACCAAGTAAATTATCCTCAAAACAGAATTTACACTGAGCACAAGCATTAATTAACATTACATAACCTATAGAACTACCCTGAATGAACCTACTTCACTTATAAAGAAACCTCACTAACTAATCTTAAAAATTATCACTATTCATAACATCAACATAATTCAGAAATTCAAACAATCTTCTTGCACTAGCTTGCTCATAAAAATCACCTCACTCTGCACTTCACATAATAGCTCAGGATACTTAATAACTCTATACTGTAAACAAAAGCTCAAAATACCAATTAACTAAATTTCCAAACTAAATATCAAGTTCACTAACACCAACAACCAGAATTTAGAATTTTCATCCCTAGCACTACAGCAAATCATAAACAAATAAATTTAGATACTTTAAATCACCAAACAAACTTAAATTTAACACCTGCAGTGAATTACTGAGGTAGCGGTGAGGCAAATACTCTCAGTTCAGACACTACCCTGGGTTTTGAGAACCAACACAGGAAGAAAATACCAAGTCAGGCTGAAGGCGTGAAATTGGGTCGTGAATCCACTTTCAGCCTATGCAAAGGGAAAGAAAAAAATCCTCAAGTGTGACACATCATCATCAGGCACAGAATTTCCTCTAACATGATCTCACCACATTTCTTGAAGCAACGCTCGACCGACCCTCGCTGGCAGTACATATCTCCGTGAGCAGCGAAACTACTGGGGGGTTTGAAGACAAGTTTTCCCCCAAAAACCACGTCTTCAAGGATCTCCCCCTTTCGAACCAATGCATGATCCCACCCCGATCAACCACGCCCGTAAGAGCCCGCCGCACTTCAACCCCAAATACTCCAGGCACATCTGGCCCAGAACTAACACACTATATCTCAGGAACAATTCACTTATCTCTGTATATATCCCAAGAAATTCTAAATCACAGTATCCACATATATCCCAGGAAAATTCACTTTATCTCTCTATATCCCAAGAAATCCTAAATCACTATATCCACATATATCCCAGGAAAAATTCACCTATCTCTCTATATCCCAAGAAATTCTAAATCACAATATCCACATATATCCCAGGAAAAATTCACTTATCTCTCTATATCCCAAGAAATCCTAAATCACTATATCCACATATATCCCAGGAAAAATTCACTTATCTCTATATCCCAAGAAATTCTAAATCACAATATCCACATATATCCCAGGAAAAATTCACTTATCTCTCTATATCCCAAGAAATCCTAAATCACTATATCCACATATATCCCAGGAAAAATCACTAGCAAGGAAATTCTTCTGCACCATGGCAATGCGCAGGTCCACCCCAGACAACAACACTGACCATCCACATAACCCACCAAATATTTTCACCCCATTGAAAATTAAAATTACATTTAGACTTTTAACCTTATAGTAAAAACAAGAAAATTTAGGCCAAAGAAAAGAACAATCAATACTGGAACTGGTGAGCAAAAGTGTGTCCTCTCAACCCATGATGCCCACTCTTTTTGTGAAATACTAAACTTGAGAACAAAAAAATACTTTAACTTCTATTCTGCACATATCGCATCCTGGTGAAAATTCCCCACTCAGAGCCCTCTGCCCTAGAACAAGTTCCCTGCTTGCCCTAAGATCACCCCTTTCCAATGGGAGATCAACACTCATCCGGAGCATGTAAAACACTGGTCCTCAATCAACACTCCTACCATCTCAATTTCGACACTCAACACTCCAAGAATGTAAACAGCACTTTAGGTTTCCAATTTCATCACACTATAATATGTTCCCAAAACTCCAATACAAATCATCCCATAATCTATCTTCACTCAAAAAAAAAATAACTCAACGCTGTAAAAAGGCCAGAGAAAAAATGTTTACAATTATTTTATCAACCACGACATCACAACAACACTGCTCCCCAATTATCACACGCCCAACTAAACCACCATCGATGCACCAAAATTCACTGTGCTCAAACAATAAACCAAATTTTTTCCGATACACCAAAATTCACTGGCCTGGGAAGTTGCCAAACTACCAGACATGACAACACAAAAAAACACAAATGAAAGCATCCTCAACTCCCCCTCTTTTTTTTTGTCTTGCAATATATTTTTCCGACAGCCCCCAATTTTAAAATCAACTCGTTTTATAATTTTAAAGAAACCACAACATAATACAAAAAAAGAAAATGCCGAGAGAAATTTACCTTTAGGACTGGGGGCAGCAACACTTCCTGCCAAGCACACTAACCGTCGATAATAATAAAAAAAAGGTTTCACAGCCTAATAATAGATAAAATGAATATAATAAAAAAAAAAAAAAAAAACTCTCCCTCAGAGAACACCACTGTCCCGGTTGATTTTCACTTCACTTCCAAGGTGCTTTTTTCCTTTCCTCTTTTTTTTTTTCTCTTTTCCTTTTTCTGAGGCAGCGTGTTTGGCAACGATACAGGAAACGGGCATTTTGGAACCCTGCTGGTGGACATCAGTAGGGCCCAACTCGACGATTCAGCAGTTAAAGGCGGTATCTTCTACAAAGCCGTGCATGCCCCTTTTTTTTTCGGAACTTCCAGTGTCTGGTTGAACTGGCTTGAAGAGTTCCTTCCATATTGAACTGAGTAGTAACAGCATTCGGGTTGCGCTGGCAGAAAATTCTCCTGCGGAGATCAATTCACGGTAGTTATTACTTTTCTTTTTTATTGCAGTTCACTCCTCCGTCGTCCACTAGGAGAGGAGGAGAGGGTTGAATCTGCAAGCATTTCCTCTCCAGTAATGAGATCCTTGAAATTCAATTTTAACTGTTGTCCGTTTAGATTTCAATACGAAATTTTCCTTCTTGCCGCCAAAAAGGCGAGGGAGAGACTCGGCTGTGTCCTCTTTCTCTGCCGGTCAGCAAAAGTCAAATACCAAAAGTGACTCTCAACGGATAAAAACTCTGGGGGTGCTTGAAACCGCTGACCCCTCTCATTGGTCGAAACTTCAGCCTAGCAACTCACGGCTTCCCAACGGACCCTTCACTCCCACGCCTCGAGTGACCTCTGACCTTCACACGTGCAGACCAAGCTCTCCTTTTTGACCCTGGGGTCTAAAAATAGATTTCGTTGCTGAATTCCTTACCCCAAAAGACGAAAAGATGTTACTTTTGTGCGACTTCTCGCTTGGAAACAGGAACGCAAAAAAAAAAAAAAATGGCGAATTCTTGCTTTGCAGAAAATCACTAGTTTTAATTTTCTTTTTTCCCTCGTTCCGTGATGTTAAACCAAAATTAATTTTGATTCTCTGAGCTGCACACCTACTCGCCTTTTCCTATCGCGATAAAAGAACAGATAAAATAATTATTTTCAAAACCCCAAAGTCAGTTAAATCAAATATTATTCTTTTTTTTTTTTTTTTTTTCACCAACATGAAATTTTGTTTTCCTGGTTGTGATTAAGACAAGCGAATTTTGCGCATGAATTCCCCTGCCTTTCAACCAGGAATTTTCTTCTAACGTATGTCATGGAAGAAAATTTTTGCATTAATTAATCTCTGATAAACCAACAGAAAGATTGATCAGGTCTCTCTGAAATTCACCAGAGGTTAAAATTTTCGCCATGACACAGCTGAAAAGCATAACTGTGCTTGCCTGGCCCAGAAATAGTCCCAACCTTATCTCCATCGAAAATTATTATCTCCATCGAAATAGTCCCAACCTTATCTCCATCGAAAATTATCATACAAAAAAATAGTCCCAACCTTATCTCCATTTGTCATAAAGGACTATCTGCAGCTGAAACACATAACTGTGCTTGAGTGGCCCAGAAATAGTCCCAACCTTATCTCCATCAAAAATTTGTGGACTATTTTAAAAGGCAAGGTAGCAGAGAAACAGCCGTCAAGTTCCCAAGCTTTGATTGACACGATAAAGTACGTGTGGTGCAAAGACATTTCAAGTGACTACAGCAAATCTCTCACTGAGAGTATGCCACATCATATTCTGTCTGTTATAAAAAACAAAGGTGGCCACACCAAATACTGATTTAGGTCTTTTTGTGTTCTAAAGAATGTAAGTATTCATCTGTGGTGTCATTTTTTTCAAATATCTCTAATTAGGAATTAGTTGCTTCTTTGAAAATCTTAATTTCATACATAAGACCGACGAAGAAGAAAAAAGATAACTTTTTAACTCGGTGAAAAATCAAAATGCGCAACAAGAATGTAGACTACTTTCCATTTGTCTTTTGTTGACTTTCGCAGCTGCACAACATCCATCACTTAATTTTTCTTTCTGTTGGTATCCTTCTCTCCCCATTTTTTTATTGACTCTTAAATGAGTGGTAGGCAATGCACGTAACTAACAAACAAATTAAGAAGAAGGTAGTGTAGAACACGATAAGTTACGCATAAAGGTTTAATGCAAATATATTTCAGCCATTACTATGGCCTTCATCAACCCTGAAGTTAATCTAACAAATGAATTAGCAAACATCCACTTGATCACTACTCAACATGGCTTTCCCCCTCTCCTGGTTTCTAAATTAATTCAAAATGCTAAGAAAAACCAGTTGTTGCTCTTCAGCCTGTTTCACCAAAAAAGGAACTAACGTTTGCTGGCTCAATCCCTTTCCATGAACCTTCTGCCTACAAACTCATCAGTATCTTCAAAAGAGAAGGATATAGACTTGCCATTCGTTCTTCCCCTTCAATTTCTGTTATCCTCTGTAATATTAGAGACCCAAGACCTCCACTTTCTTTGCCTGGAGTGTATAAAATTCCGATCAAGACTAACGTTGGATTAACCGCATACATAGGAAGTCCATTCCGGAACATTATCTCAAGACTTCAGGAACACAAATCTGATGTGAAATTTGGAAAACCTTCATCTGCCTTATCTCTTCTTACCATGGCTGACACTTCCGCTATTCCACTTTGGTCCGATACTAAAAAGTTGGCTCCCTTCCAAAATCGATATGCTCTGAGGTTTAGAGAAAGTTTGGAAATTTTTATTTTCCAAAAATTGCAATTCTGAGCTCCCCATTTTCGTTCCTTACATCTGGAAATCCCTCATTGCATCACGTCACCCGAAGTTACCATTACAAAACTTATCTTTCCAATCTAGCAATGTAAACCAACCGTAGTCACACTGATGAAGACCATAGCAATTGCTGAAATATATTTGCATTAAACTTTAATATGTAACTTAGCGTGTTCTACACTAACTTCTTCTTAATTTGTTTATTGACTCTCTTCTTTTAGTTTTTTTTTTTTTTTTATGCCTTCTGATGAAAATAATTCTAACCGTCATGCTGAAAATTTTTTCACTCTGAAGACCATGAGTGCATGATATCAAGCTTTAACTATTTTAGATAAATAGTGCAACTTTAGATAAATACTTTTGACTGAACACCATGCACCAGTTCTTACAATTTTTCCAACTTCATCAATTCCATTTTCGGAAAATTTCCCCTCCTTCATCAAGCTTAAATTCAAACACTTATGGGATGGGGGGGGGGATAACAGTTAGCAACAACACAAGGGAGTGAAAACTGAGCGAGGAATAAAAAATTGCGGTTACGGGAGAAATCCTCACTCTGCCAGACTTCCATTTTTGGAACGCCCCCCCCCCTTTCAAGTTGAAATACAAATAAATATTTATGGAATAAAATGATATTTCAGAACAATACTGGGCATAAGGAATCGCGAGAAAAACAAAATTACGATTATGGCAAAAATCTTCACTCCGTCGATCTTACGTTTTTGAAAGTTTCATAAAGGTGGAATTCTGCCTTCCGACAGAAAAGCCTCTAACGCCGCCGACCCCCCCCCCCCCCAAATTTCTGTTCAGTTGTGCATTGATCTCGAGAATAACTCAAATGATGCCAGAATTCCTCAAATGCGCGGAAGAATCTCATGCCTGAAGGTTACGGGGAAATGTTTGCGTCGTCAAACTTCCGATCTCACAAATTGTTGCCTACAGTTTCAAGCTGAAATACAAACATTTATGCAATAAAATGATATTTAACAACAATGCTAGACAAAGGCAACATCGCGAGAAAAAAAATTACGGTTACAGAAAATTTTTTCACTCCGCTTAACTTCCGTTTTGGAAAGTTCTGAGACACGAAATATCGTCCGAAGATGGAAAACACCCCCCCCCCCCCAAAAAATCTCTTCAGTTTTGCATCGATCAGGATAATGACCCAAATGATGACAAAAAAAAAAAAAAAAAAAAAAGCGGAATTACGCGAATCCACGGAAGTAACTCATGTATGTAATTTACAATATATTGACAGGTGGTCTTAAACTTTTGCAAATGACTGTAAGTGTTAAAACAGTACATACTGCACAAAAAATCGGACAGACAAAACCCAGTCAAAAATCAGGATGAAAAAATATACTTCTTTAAGTTTTAAGGTAAAACCTAATCTAAAACATTAAAAAATAAGAACGAAAAGGAGAAGTGGCATATGTATATATACATCAAAGATCCAAAACATTATGATCACCACGTCCTTACGCAAATCTCAGGAACTGCAGGTAAATGATGGCATATGTGAAGGTCCTGAAATGGTATAAATAACTGATACTGAGCTCTGTTAATCAATGTTATTCTTGTTCTTCAGATGGGAAAGGCAGAGGACTTAAGCAAGTTTGACAAAGGCAAAATTGTAATGGCCACATGACTGGGTCAGAGCATTTCCAAGACAGCAAGGTTTGTGGGGTGCTCATGATCTTTTGATAGTACTATTGTTAGTACCTTCAAAAGAGGAGGGGAAAATCATGAACCACAGCAAGATGTGGGCTGACCACAGCTCATCAATGCTAGAGGCGAGTGAAGGCTATCCCGTAACGTATGAGCCAAAAGAAGGGACACTCACCAGTAATTTGAATGCTGGTGATTAGAGCAGACCTGCCAACCTCTCAGAACCAAAAACGTAACACTCAGATAGAACATTCGTAACACGACGCAGGCTGATAATTTCTTAAGCCTATTTCAGCTATATGTTGTAATGAAGTTAGTAGAAGACATGCTCCCGAAGTCCCATAAATGCAGAACCTAAAACATAACAGGTAAAAAAGTCAAAATACCAAAGTATGAAGTAAATAGAAAGCCCTAAAATGAAAGAACAATAAATTCTTGATGATGAGAATGTAGGGATTCTTTCCCTACATCAAAACTTTATTGAGAAACTAATTAAATCTAATCAGCAAAGAGTTTTATGTTGTTAATTATTAGAAAAAAAAATTACGATTATGGGAGAAATCCTCACTCCGCCTAACTTCCGTTTTCAGAAATTTTGAGAGGCGGAAAACTTGATTCTTAGGGGGTCTGCAAGATGGTTTAATCAAGTTCTGGGGATGTTGTTTTTGTCTGCAGGACCAAAATAAATCTGCGCGATTCTTCTACGGGGGTGGGTACAAAATAAATCTGCGATGTATGTTGGCCATCGGCGCGATTCTACTCCGGGATGAGTACAAAATAAATCTGTGATGTACGCCGGCCGTCGCCGCGATTCTACTACAGGGATGAGTAAAAAATAAACCTGCGATGTACGTCACCGCGATTTTTCTACGGGGATGAGTACAAAATACATCTGCAATGTACATCGGCAGTCTACGTGATTCTGCTACGGGAATGTGTACAAAATAAACCTGCGATGTACGTCACCAACGTTCTTCTACGGGGATGAGTACAAAATAAATCTGCGATGTACGTCGGCAGTCGACATGATTCTGCTACGGGAATGAGTACAAAATAAACCTGCGATGCAAGTCACCGCGATTCTTCTACGGGGGTGGGTACAAAATAAATCTGCGATGTATGTTGGTCATCGGCGCGATTCTTCTACGGGGATGACTACAAAATAAGTCTGCAATGTTATTCAGCCTTCGCCGCTATTCTGCTATGAGGATGAGTACAAAATAAACCTACAATGTACGTCGCCCGTCACCGCGATTCTGCTACGGGGATGAGTACAAAATAAATCTGCGTGTACGTCGCCACGCTTCTTCTATAGGAATGAGTACAAAATAAATCTGTGACGTACGTTGCCGCGATTCTTCTACGGGGATGAGTACAAAATAAATCTGCGATGTACGTCGGCAGTCAACGTGATTTTGCTACGAGAATGAGTACAAAATAAACCTGCGATGTACGTGGACCGTCAACGCGATTCTTCTACGGGGATGAGTACAAAATAAACCTACGGTGTACGTCGCCCGTCACTGCGATTCTGCTACGGGGATGAGTACAAAATAAATCTGCGTGTACGTCGCCACGCTTCTTCTATAGGAATGAGTACAAAATAAATCTGTGACGTACGTTGCCGCGATTCTTCTACGGGGATGAGTACAAAATAAATCTGCGATGTACGTCGGCAGTCGACGTGATTTTGCTACGAGAATGAGTACAAAATAAACCTGCCATGTACGTGGACCGTCAACGTGATTCTGCTACGGGGATGAGTACAAAATAATTCTGCGACATACATTGCTCTTCGCGAGAAAAATAAATATGATTACGAAAGAAATCTTCACGACGTCTAACTTCCGTTTTCGGAAATTTTGAAAGGCAGAAAACTTCCATCTATGATAGGGAGTCTGCAAGATGGTTTAATAGGGTTCTGGGGATGTCGTTTTTGTCTGCAGGACCAAAATAAATCTGCGACGTACCTCACCTGTCGCTGCGATTCTGCTACAAGGCTTCTGTCTGAAAAGGGAAAAAATGGGGGGAAACATGACTATTTGAAAAAAAAATCGTATTTTTGGCTGCAAAATCATATTGGCGTACTGCAGCAGGATTTATCGTGCTAAATACGATAAAATCGTAACAGTTGGCAGGTCTGCTAGAGTAATGTGTCATGATACATCAAACCCTGCCAAAAATAGAGTTGCACAACCTGTAGGCGGCTCTGTGTGCCTATGCTAACCTCAGTTTACTGTTGAAAATGACTACAATGGGCATACAAGCATTAAAACTGGACCTCGAATGACTGAAAGAAGATTGTCTGGTCTGATGAATCTCATTTCCTGTTGCACCATGTGAGTGGCTGGGTACATATGCATCATTTACCTGAAGAAGTCTTGGCATCAGGATGCACCATGGGGCAAAAACAAGCCAGTAGGGAAAGTGTAATGCTCAGGGCAATGTTCCACTGGAAACACTGGCAGGGTTCCCACTCATTTTCTCCCCCAAAATATAAGAATTTTTTAAGGACTTTTAAAAGCACCCTAAAATTTTTTTTGTGGACCTTACAAATTGCACAAGCAAAAAAAAACACATATATAAATATACTTTTACAGAATCTGAAGATGAGAATCCGATTTCTGGTGTAAATGTGACAAGGATGGCAAGTCAAATAATATCCGAAAACTTGAAAATTTCATCGTCCTGGAGCGGGACTCGAACTCACGTCTCCCAGAAAACGCCTGGGTATGCTAACCACTACACCACCCAGAACGACCAAGTCTCAAGTTTCCGATTAATTTTAATATAACCATCACAAGATTGCTAGTCGAAGCAACTGGCATTCATGTTTAACGAATCTGCTGGAGGTTAAGAATCCTATCCCGTGATTGCCCGGAGGAGCAGATAAATCATGAAAGAAATACGGGATTACACCACATAATACAAATTCTGAAGATGACAATCCGATTTTTGGTGTAAATGTGACAAGGATGGTAAAGTCAGATAATATCCGAAAACTTGAAAATATTACCATCCTTGTCACATTTACACCAAAAATCAGATTGTCATCTTCAGAATTTTTATGGTGTAATCCCGTATTTCTTTCATGATACTTTTGCAGAACTTAACTATACAAACTAAAGTCTGTTGATGAAGCCTGCAATATTGTTGCATGTAATTCAAGTTATTGGATGTAATAAATTAGAATTTATGCAATTTAAAAGCCAGTTCTGCTGGTCAAATCAGTTTTCATATGAGATAATTATCGCATATGCAACAAAAATAATGTAAATCCTAAAACTGGAGTTAAAGTTACAAGATCTAGATTTGGATATTGCACATAATTATTTCATGGCTTGAATTGTAAAGCCAAAAACAAAATTTCAAAGTCAAGTTCAGCATGAGTCACTGACGAGAGCTCCTCCTGCGCTGTGCTCTCCCATGGGCTTTCTGCCGATGCCACAAGGCGTTATCATCAACATAGCCAACAAGCAGCAGAAGTTGTATGCACTACATTGTAACTTCTGCATTTCATGGAGGCAGTTAGGGAAAAAAGTAAGTACATTTTAAGCACTTTGGGAGATTTCTGGTCAAAATTAAGAACTTCTAAGCACCCTAAAAAAAATTAAGCACTTTTTAAAGACTTTTACGGATTTATAAGGACCATGGGAACCCTGCCTGGGTCCAGTCATTCATGTGCAAAAAACTATGATTTCTATCACCTACCTAAACATCTTTGCAGACCAGGTACATCCTTTCATGGCAACAGTATGCCCCTCTAGTAATACCTTTTTTCAGAAGGATAATTCGTCATGCCATACTGCCTAGATTATTCAAGAATGGTTCACAGGAACAGAAAAAGACTTCCAGGTATTGCCCTGGCCTCCAAATTACCCAGACGTCAATCCAATTGAGCATTTATGCTTTGCATTGGAACAGAAAATTCAACATGCAGCGGGTCAACCACATAGCTTACAAGAGTCAAAGGATCTGCTGGCAACGTGTTCGCACCAGATACCACAAAACACCTTCAAAATTCCTGAAGCATCCATGCCTCACTGGAGAAGAGCTGTTTTTGTGGCACATGGAGAACCAACATTATATTAGGCAGGTGGTCATAATGTTTTGGCTCTTCAATGTATTTACAGTGAGACCTCAGTTACACATTTTCCACAGAATTCTGCTTTAGTCCTGATATTTTTTTATGTAGTTTCTGTTGCTTTTCAATTCCATTATGCATTATTTATTTACATACTTTTTGGAATTACACATTAAAATTTGAATTTCATATAAAAATACATGTTTTCCTGATTCTTTTATACATAACCAGGTATGTTACAACTTTGACAGAATCAAAACAGCATTTCTGTGCTCCTTCTTGGTGCAACCGAAGTTGAACTTTGATCCCTTCAAAGAAGGGTTATTTTACTTTCGGTTTGGATGGGAAATTGGTTTCACATTTCATGACTAACACCCATATGCATTATTCAACAAGTTACTAAAATCATGCAATGCATTGATTATGATATGCTTTCCAACATACCAGAAATCATTAACTCAAGTTATTACTCAAGTTATGAGGATAATGGCTGTGGAATAAATCTTGCTCCTGTGCCCTAACCTTTAACCCTATTTTGATGATAAAAAACAGAATTGATTCAGTATATCACCGGAACAACATACTAAAGTTTTGTCGCAATACAAGCATTTTTACATAAGTTAAGACGCATAAGGGCGATGGAATGGATACTGCTACTGTGTCCTGACCTTTGACCCCATTTCAATGATATTCAACAGAACCAGTTCAGTATACCTCCGGAACATACTAAAGTTTTGTCGCAATTGAAGAATTTTTATGTAAGTTATGACGCATAAGGGCAATGGAATTGATCCCCCTCCTATGTCCTGACCTTTGACCCCATTTTCCCCATTTTCAATAGGGTTTGTCCCCAGGTTGTCCTCTACCATATACTAAAATTTCATCAAAATCGAACCATTTTTATGTGAGTTATCGTGCGAACAGACAGACGGATAAAGCTGGAGCATATACGCTTCTTAAACCTACCGCTGGAAAGTGTAAAAAATTGATAAATCTCTGGGACATAACTTCGTTCCTCCAAGGATGGAAGAATAGAATCCCAGATCCATTAATATTCAACATTGTGGTTTCAAATGGAAGCACACAGAATCAGCACAAAAAAAAAAAAAAGCTGTTAATTCATGTGTTGGGTTTTCAAGCACTGGTCTGATTCTTAGGCAATCTAAAATCAGGATTTTTACAGAGAGATAAAGCTGTCTAAAGAAAAGTTAGGTTTTCATAGGCTTTAAAATTTTTGCAATGCAATAAAATATATTATAATTTGTAATGCTTTTTCTTTTGCTGCCAATTTGACTTTAAGTAAATCATAATATTAAGGAATATTTTTTTTGTACTCCTTCAAAGCATAAATTTTACAATAGTATTTAACATTTTGAAATTTCCTTTACAAATTTATCACATTTATAGCTTTTTATCTAGAAAAAGATTTATTTGGAGACCCATTTTGAAATTTGCAACATTTGATTCATCATGTGTTAACACCACCTGCTATTTCCTTCTTTCTTCTATGGCCCACAAAGGTAGAACTAACAACTGAAACATTTCCATAATTGTATTCCCTTTTTATGTAACTTAAGCGTCAAGTTCTTTATCTATACTTTAATGTATTTGTCAATTGATATATATATATATATCATTATCATCATTGTCAACCGTTATCAATCCACTGCTGATGAAGGTCTCCCCAAGTTTCCTTCATGACTGTCGGTCTTGAGCCACCCTCCATGTCACTCCAGCATGTTTTCAAATTCCATCAATCAACCTCCCATGTGTTCTTCTTCTGGGTCCTTTTTTTTTTCTGTACCTTGGTATCCAAACTAGAAAGAAGGAAGGATAGGTAGGTAGGAAGGATAGATAGGTAGGGTAGGGTAGGGTAGGGTAGGGTAGGGTAGGGTGGGTAGGAAGGATAGATAGGTAGGTAGAAAGGATAGATAGGTAGGTAGAAAGGATAGATAAGTAAGGTAGGGTAGGTAGGAAGGATAGATACGTAAGGTAGGGTAGGGTAGGGTAGGTAGGTAGGAAGGATAGGTAGGTAGGTAGGAAGGAAGGATAGATAGGTAAGGTAGGGTAGGGTAGGGTGGGTGGATAGGTAGGAAGGATAGATAGGTAAGGTAGGGTAGGGCACAGTGGGTAGGTAGGTAGGTAGGAAGGATAGATAGGTAAGGTAGGATAGGGTAGGTAGGAAGGTTAATAGGTAAGGTAGGGTAGGGCAGGGTAGGAGGGTAGGGTGGATGGGTGGGTGGGAAGGATAGATAGTTAGGGTAGGGTAGGGTAGGGTGGGGGGGGGTAGGTAGGTGTGTGTGCGTGCATGTAGACTGCAGTGTTAGAATTAGAAATAAATCTTCTACTGGCCCAGTGGACCACTAGAATTTGCAAACCACTGACCCACCAAAATACCCACTGGTTCATAAAAAAAAAATACTAAAAAAATTTAAAGATATTTATAATATATGTGGTAAATAATGTATCACTTCAAAGGAATTACCTTCAATATTTGCTTTTAAACCTACCATTAGTTTGCAGCCTAAAAAAAAACCATACAGCAAGGTAAAAGAAACATAAATTCCTTTTTGAACTTCTGACAAATTAGAATGAAAAAAAAAATTACTGGCCATCTGGGCCAGTAAAATCAATAGTTCAGTGGTCCGACAGAAGTTTTACTGGCCAATGGCCAGCAGACCACTGGGTAATTTGAACGCTGGACTGGCTCAAGACAGACTATTGTGGAAGAAACTTGGGGAGCCTTTCATCCAGCTGCAGACTGATAATGGTTGACAATTATGATGATATATACTTACATATACCAGGTGATCATAATTAAAGAGGTGTTCAGAATCCTGTAGGAAAACATCTATGTGACAAAACACAACCAAACTTGTTAAGAACGCTCACAAAAATGTGCTCACGATTTATGAAAAACAAAACAAAAGAATCTTAGGGATGGGCAAGCAATGAGGAGGAAGTGGCAGGAGATAGAGAATGAAAGAAGTGGGAGAATGGAAAAAAAAGGAGACAGACAGAATTACCAAACATTTTAAGTTAGAAAACAGAAAGAAGGAGAGGGGGATATAATTTTGCATATTTCCAAAAGATGTGAAATGTACATACCACATACAGTATATATATATGTAGTATGTTCAAAATGTAAAGGAAGTACAGAAAAAGTAGATAAGAATTCAGGAATATAAATGCTAAAAACAAAAAACAAAACTTAATGTTAGCATTTTTGTTGATCTAACCAAAGAATCCTTAATGAAAACAAAACATACTGAATACTTATAAAAAAAAAAATGCACAGAATATAAGAACATACCCATCAATGCTTCAAAGCAATTGGCCATAGCATGCCTCAGTTCAAGGTCATGGCACAAATCTGATCCATGAGCATACAACATGAATTTCTCCAATTGCAATGTCTAAAAAATTAAAAAAAAAAAACAATTAAAAAAACATGTTTCTTCATAATAAAATCTACATTTGCACTGTAAAAATTTATAAGTTCTGCTGAACTTCTATATCTTGACACAGACCAATATACACAACTCCCGATTATCCGTGTGTTATTAATGTTTTGTGGATCATCCATGCGCCCCCTCCCCCAAAGTTTTTAAAATCGTAAAATGCCAAAGTACAGTAAAACCTCAATTTATCGATGCTCTTTTATGTGGATTGCTCCATTAACCGACATAGCTGAGAAAATATAAACAACACTTGCTGTTTTTACATGATATTATAAAAGTCGATGATGGTGACTATAAAACTTTAATCAAAAGGTTGAAATACATTAGTACTTTCGGGTTGGCAAGAGCTGTTAACAGTAGTAAGTTTTTTCCAGATTGGGACAATATGTCAATACTAGCATCTCCATCATGTAAATCAAATTTGTTATTTACAGAAAGTTTATTTATACTTAAGAACTTTGACTCTTGTTGCAATGATGATTTACCTAATTACATTCCGGGGTTTGGAAGAACCTTATTTTGAACAAACAGTACCCCCTCCCACAAGATGTTGACTCTCGTGCACAGGCTTTGTGATTGACTACGTCACATGTGTTTTGCTTTTCAAGTTTTAAGCTGTAATTTGGCATTGTTCTTGATATATAACCATATGTAATCTCCGAGTTCGATTATTTTAAATCTGAAGATGGGTCTATAGTAGACCCAAAAGTACTAATGTATTTCAACCTTTTGATTAAAGTTTTATAGTCACCATCGACTTTTATAATACCGTGTAAACACGGCAAGTGTTGTTTATATTGACTCATACACGAATTAAGCTTTAAAATAGTTGAGAAAATTCAAAATTCAATTTCAATCATCAATTAAAGAAACGTTTTTTTCTTTGTTTTTTTTTATTTCTATTTTTAAATTATGTATTTTTCCTTTTATCACTTTCTTAGCTTCTGAGCCAAATTGGTTGTTTTTTTATCTCCACAGAATATTTAAAAAGCTGAGGCTGTCGTTATCTCTTTAAAGAAATGTGGTTTAATGTAACCCATAAACATAAACCTGTGTGTGTGTGGTAGTAGTAGTAGGATGAACAGTGACGAAGGCAGGTTTGCTGCTGTCAACAGACAATCCCCAAGACTTCTGCCTCCTCCTCTCCGCTACCTGACCCTTGGCAAACTGTCCCAGTGTTCCTTCTCTGTCCTCATGTCGCTTCCACTGCTAAAGTGGCAAACTGACACCCTAGTGCACACATGTTCCCTTTCGTAATAAAACATTCCACCAGCAACTCATGACTTCTTCGAAGCTACAGATGCTCTAACATTCCCCCTACCAACGTTATACACCGGCGTGCAAAAATTAAGGACGAGACGGTTTTTCGAATGTAATGTCATACAGAAGTGATCCACATTGACTCAAATCATACTATAAGATCCCCAAGATGTAAGAATATGGGGAAAGTGAGCAAAACCATCCAAACAAGGAATCCAAAGGATGCAAAGGCACTTTATTGAAAAGGTAACTTCAAGCACAACTGGACAGAAGACAGAAATGTCCATGTGACAGGCGGCTGCCAAGAAAAACCCAGTCTTTAGTAGGGGATATGATCACCTCGTTGCAGGATTTACAACCAGGGGTGATTGTGAGGTGACACAAGAAACCCTGAAACTCTCAGCTCAGTGCAATTATACATCATCATCATCATCATCATTGTCAACCATTATCAATCCACTGCTGGACGAAGGTCTCCCCAAGTTTCCTCCACAACGGTCTGTCTTGTGCCAGTCTCCTCCATGTCACCCCTGCATACTTTCGAATTTCATCCACCCATCTCCCATGTGGTCTTCTTCTGGGTCTTTTCCTGTCCCTTGGAATCCAATCTAAAATTTCGGCTGTCCATCGATGATCTGTCCTTCTGGCAGTATGTCCAGCCCATTGCCATTTCAGGGATTTAACTCTGATCATGATGTCTTCCACTCTTGTCATTTTCGGATCCACGAGTTCCTCTTCTTATCTCTCCTGGTTACACCAAGCATGCACCTCTCCATGCTTCTTTGAGTTGTCTGCAGCCTTTGTATGTCTCTTTTAGTTAAGGTCCACGTCTCTGCACCATACGTAAGCACTGGAAGGATGCATTGATCAAACACTTTTCTTTTAAGACATAATGGCATATTGCTCTTGAAAATTATGCTGTTTCTTCCAAAAGCTCTCCAGGCAAGTTTTGTACGCCGATTAATTTCTTCATCAATGTGACCCTCACTTGATATCTGTTGTCCAAGATAAACGTATGTGTCTGTTATCTCCAGCTTTTCTCCATCAATCGATAAATCTTCATTTCTTGTAAAAGCATTGAACATCACTTTTGTCTTCTGAAAGTTCATTTTTAATCCCACTTCTTTACTCTTGTCAGCAAGTTCCTGGATCATACTCTGCAGCTCTGATGGGGTAGTTGCAAAAATGACTACGTCATCAGCAAAACGAAGGTGGGTTAGATAATCTCCATTAATCTTTATCCCCGTGTTTTCCCAGCTCAGCGACTGAAAAACACCCTCCAATGTGGCATTAAAGAGCTTCGGAGATATGGTGTCACCTTGTCTCACTCCCTTTCAATTTTTACGTGTGTTGTATTTTCAAACAGCCTAATCTTTGCACTTGCATTTTCATAGATGTTATTAATAATATTAATGTATGCATCTTCAATACCGCAGGTTTTCAAGAGCCATTGTAACTGCTGATGGTTTCACCGAATCAAAGAGCTTTTTCATAATCGATAAAAGCCATGCACAATGGAAGTTCATATTCCCTCGCTCTTTCAATTAGTTCTCTCAGCACGTGGATATGATCTATTGTGCTGTAGCCACTCCTGAATCCAGCTTGTTCTCTCGGTTGAGCCATGTCTAGTGCTACCTTCAAGCGGTGTGAAAGAACTTTAGTGAAGATTTTATAAACTACTGATAGGAGGCTGATAGGTCTGTAGTTTCAGAGATCCTCAATGTCACCTTTCTTATGTAGCAGGATCATTGTAGCGGTGTTCCAATCCTCAGGAATCTTTCCTTCATTAAGGCATCGAGTGAAAATTTGGGCGAGTACTGTTTCGATTTCTCCACTTGCTTCTTGTATGATGTCTACAGTAATTCCATCTTCTCCTGGAGCTTTTCCTCGCTTCATGTTCTTGATTGCATGTGCAACTTCTGCTGGAAGGACTGGAGGAACTCTGGTACTGGTATCTTTCATGATGTCTGGAGTGCATATATCATCCCTTTCATATAATTTGGAGTAGAAATCTTTCACTCTTGTCAGATTTCGCCTCTATTTCTTGTTACAGAACCATCTTCTTTTCTCAGTGCCATAATCTGTTTTCTTCCCTTACTGAGATGTCCCTTTGCTATCTTTAGGCTTTGGTTGTTTTCAATTGCTTTCCTCACTAGTTCACAGTTGAATTTCCTTACGTCTTCAGTGATACTTTTTCTTACTGTCTTGCATAGCTCTATATATTCCACTTTGGAAGTCACATCTTCTTTATTTGTCCTCATCTCTCTTCTTTTTTGCATCAACATTTTGGTTTTTCCTGATAATTTGTTCACATGCAACTTGTTCTTAGACCCAGCTAATTTTGTTGCTGTTTCCATAAGAGCTTTGGTTATTTTTCTGTTAACTTCAGAGATGTCCACTTCTTCCGATGTTAGGCCTTCTAAAGCAGAGAACCTGTTCTTCAGTTCTAACTTGAAGGTATTATGGTGTTTTTTAAGGTTGGTTATGTCAATAGATTTTGTTTGTCTTATGAGCTTGCCACGTTCAAGTTTGGTGTTGAGGTGCATCTTACATCTCACCAATCTATGGTCACTACCTGTGTTGAACTTGTTTAGCACACTGCAGTCTTCTATGATGAATTTTTTGTTACACATAATAAAATCAATTTCACTTGTCGTCCCATTTGGATGTCTCCATGTCCATTTCCTGTGTGGCTTTTTCTTGAAGAAGGAGTTCAAGATGAAAAACCCTTCTGCCTCTGCAAACTCAACGAGAGTATTTCCACGCTGGTTTCTGTTGCCATGACCGAATTTACCTACTGAAGTTTCATTCTGTTGCCGTTGCCCTATTTTTGCATTGAAATCTCCCATAATTATTTTCAAGTGCTGCTTACCTTTATTATTTAGATGACAAATTTCCTCATAAAATTCTTCAATTTCTTCTTCAGCATGACTTGTGGTGGGTGCATAAGTTTGAATAATCTGAGCCTGGTATCCTCTCGAGAGTTGGATAACGAGTCGTGCAACTCTGTCAGAGGAACTTTCAACTTCTACAACTTTATCCTTCAATTTCTTGTTTATTATAAATCCAACACCATAGTTCTGCCAGTATCTGTCCCACGATAGTAGAAGAGATGTCCACTTTTCAGTTCGATGAGATCTTCTCCTTTTCTCCTTACCTCACTTAGCCCCACGATGTCCCACTTGATCCTTTGTAGTTCCTCTTCCAATTCAAGAAGCCTTGAATCAGAAGATAGGGAGCGTCCATTGTAAGTAGCCAAGGTCAGCATCAGATGGCAGCCTAGTCCGGTCCTCCGGGGATTCTTAGCACCCTCTGCCTTCATGTCGCACTGGCCGCTGCCTTGGCCAGGTACATTCCAGCTGCCGGAGACTGAGGGCCAAGATTTAAGTTGTGGAATCATTTTGGAGGGTTTGGCCATAACTCACCACGCTGGCCAAGCGGGTTGGTGAGTGTGGGATAGAATTTCCTCTGATCCCGATGGTATAGTTATACCGCTATGGGCGGTAATGCATATTACGAATATTTATATATTACGCACATATAAACTGGCTACACAACAAATAGGTCCTAGTGCTTGTGTAATTAAACTTTGCATCTTTTATAGTACCCAATTTTCTTTCACTGTGCAAAAACCTTCAGGCATTGCATCTTTGAAATCAAATTTCACACTTCATATTATATGTTAATTGAGCAGTCTATGTAGATCAGTTTTACTTGAAGCCCACAGTGGATGCCATTCGATTTCTAAAAGTAACTCATTGGATTAACTAAATCTAATATAATCTATTATTTGATGTAGATGCAACTTTCAAAATAATGAAAAAAGCCTTCCTTTCAGCAGGCTGTTATCTTGAGAGCTTGTTTGATAACAAAAGAAACAATCAAGGTGTCACAATGATAAAAAAAGAAACGCTCAAGGTGTTACAATGATAACAAAAGTAAAAGGTGTCACAATGACAAAAAGAAGAAACACTAAAGGTGTCACAAAAGAAACACTCAAGGTGTCACAAATCGTCTACATTCACCATCCGCACGAACATGTAGTGTTTTTAATCAAGCACTGTAATTCCCAAAGAAAATGGAACTTGAACTTTTAGTTATCATTTTGTAGCATTTTTAGATGAAATGTCCAAAGCACCTCAAATTCTTCTAAAACTTAAAAACCCGGATTTACGGGTTTGGAATGTGACAAAAACCAGGAATTCCGGGCTACACCCGGATTACAAACAGGTCTGTACAACGTCTGTTCATGCTGAGGACGAGGTTGTCAAGGAGCTGTTGAGGCCATATCACAAGGTGCAGCAATAGCTTTCACCGAATGGCTGAGCGTACACCGCCCATGCGCTTTATACCCTTCCGACCCCCCCCCCGCCGTCATGCTGCATATATGCGCATGCCCTACTGTACCGGCCCCTAGTCTATCTCCTGAGTGGTCTTTTGGTCCGTTCTGCCTGCTCGTTCCACTGTTATGCTAATTTCTCCTCTTCATCCTTAATTTTTACACACCAGTGTATAAGTAATAACACAGCATTATTACTTATACACATCGATTCAAGAGATCGGGATCTGAATCCACTGCATCGATGTTATCCCCGCAAACTTGCATG
Source organism: Macrothele yani (assembly GCA_039090855.1). Lineage (NCBI taxonomy): Eukaryota > Metazoa > Arthropoda > Arachnida > Araneae > Macrothelidae > Macrothele > Macrothele yani. The sequence continues at coordinate 8,918,601 of CM077019.1, forward strand.
CGCTCATCTATTTTTTCTTGTGTCAGGTTTTTGGGAACAATTTGTTAGCACACGTGATGCATGCCCAGTTTCTCTGTTAAAATGGCATGGCAACTTCCAACTGAGATGCTGGCAACTCTGCAATCGCTGCAGCAACAGTTTTTCGACGGTCATTTTTCACAATTTCTTTGACAATGGCGATTCGTTCATCCGTTGTGGATGTTGAAGGTCGTGCTAACCTCTCATTATCCTCGATACTCTGTCGCCCGTTTTCGAATCGTCGATGCCATTCATAAACTCTAGTTCGACTCACTGTACTCTCACTGTATGCTGACTTAATCATTTGAAAAGTCTCGGCAAAAGATTTTCCAAGCAGAACACAAGATTTTACACTTGAACGCTGTTTAAAATTTGACATCTTTGTCCTCGCGACGGAGAGCCTCAAATGCCTGTAATCACGAACTACGCACATAAGTTGTACGTGTTGGATCTGGATCAAACCGGTTCTGGCTGGTCGGTCACATGATGCTCTTCACTTGCTCAGCGGGGAATGACTGAATTAACTGACATTTGGCAAATATTCAAAAAAGTTCCGGAACTTTTTGAACGTAGTAGTAGAATGGATTTCCGTCGGTCTCAAGCTCCTTGTTATAAGTGGTTCAACTGTACATGAAACATCGGCAGCATAAGCATTATTGATTATAAAAGCAATTCTTATTTGCAATAACTGTTCAACAAATCTTACTTACCTTGGCCAACACTGCCAAATGCTGATTTTGAACAATGGCAGCCCTGTATGTTGCTAACCCACCTTCCTCTAAATTAGGAAACATATAAAATAGGTGAATACTAGACAGAAATTCCACCACAGCATCACCCAGAAACTCAAGCCGTTCATTATGATTGATACATGATGTGGTTTCTTCACGCCTGCCAAACCTTGACATTATGTTGATCAAAGTATTGATGCCTAAAACAAAAAGAAAAAAATGTATAAGTATTATTATTAGAAGTCATATGTATATTGTTACAGGCTTGTTGAGATAATTTCTGATGACATTACAGACATCAGAATGTTGAACAATAGATGTGATAATCCAAGCAAGAATTTGGAAGAATCATAGGGGCAGCAACCAAGGAACACACACTTGTGAACTGATCACTTGCAAGGCAAATTACTTTAGTATACTATATTAAGAACATTTGTTTGCTCCATTAAACTATGTACATTTGAAAGAGATGACCATTCAGTCATTTAAAAATCAGGCACTGCCTTTTCCATTACGAGTTCCAAAGTTCAGAGATGAAGATGCATATAAAGAATAGAAAGTAGTTACAATCCTGTGTATTAATAAAGTCATGGCAAAATCCTAGGGATGAAATATTTTAAAAGTGCAATTGTGTAATATGGGAATTACTAGGATGACATTAAAATTACTTTTTTGTAAAATTTTCGGGTTACACACCAACCCCTTGTCGGGATTGACTCGAGATAGTCGGTGCTGTCACTCAAGCGATAATACCAAGCCATTATGTTTTTTTTTTTTTTTTTTGATTGGAGGTTTAACGACCACCGTGAGCAACTCAATGGGCTATAAGCAGTCGCCCGTCCCTAATTTAGGGTCCCTGGTTCCAGGGAAGGGAGAGAGCCAGTGCTGTAAGACAAACACAACATCCATGCCTGACCGGGATTCGAACCCGGACCCCTTACGGACGAATGATCAGAGGCCAGCGCATTAGACCACTGCGCCACCGGGGCGGCTACCATTATGTTCATTAATCATGGCACGACTTACAATTTGCAGACTTTCTTCCAATTTCTGTTTTACACAGTGCTGTTGTGAGAAAATTTTCAAAGAGTCCCAGTTATACATAAGATTCTTAATGCCGTCGAGACACAATTAATAATGGAAATAATTGCAACATTTAAAAGACGATACTTTTATTTACAATTAAAACCAGCTAAGAACAGTAGCAAGATCTTTCAAACCCACTAGGGTTTGTCATCAGGCACAGTGGGGGTGAAGCACCGTGGTTATATAGCCGAAAGCAATCACTCACAATGCAACAGCATGGCAAGGTGTTACTTCCAAACCCTTCACACATGCACATTTGACATGTATACAAATAATGCAAAAAACCTACAAAACATGGTTAAGAGTTCTGATGGTGTGTACAATGATTCGATATAAAATATTTCTATGAGGTCGGTAGAATCCATGGCATGTCGTCAAAGATATTTATATACAAACTTCTGTAAACAATAAGTCAGATTTTGTGGTAGCTGGAGCAATTAATCAAGGTAATCATGTCCCGGAGTGGAATAACACCTCGTTAATTGCACCAGCTACTACAAAATCTGACTTATTGTTTACAGAAAGTTTTTATATAAATATCTTTGCTGACCACTGTTGTAACGATGACGTGCCATGGATTCTACCGACCTCATGGAAATATTTTATATCGAATCATTGCACACACCATCAGAACTCTTAACCATGTTTTGTAGCTTTTTTGCATTATTTGTATACATGTCAAATGCACGTGTGTGAAGGGTTGGAGCAACACCTTGCCCTGCTGCTGCATTGTGGGTGATTGCTTTCGGCTATATAACCATGGTGCTTCACCCTCACTGTGCCTGATGACGAAACCATAGTGGGTTTGAAAGATCTTGCTACTGTTTTTAGCTGGTTTTAATTGTAAATCAAGGTATCTTCTTTTAAATGTTGCAATTATTTCCATTATTAATTGTGTCTCAACAGCATTAAGAATCTTATGTATTTCAACTGGCAGACTCGAAAAGGAGCCTTGGAGTCCCAGTTAATCAAATGTCCGGTATTCTGTATGTGTTTGTCAAGGCGTGTCTTGGAAACATTCCTAATAGCAGCTTATGTTCAGCCACACAGGTGCCAAGTTGTCTCCCAGTTTCTCTACATATGCACCAATTAGCCATTACATTATGACCACCTACCTAATAAGCTGCAGGACCCCCTTTAGCCTGCAAAACAGCGGTCACATGGCAAGGCATCGATTCGAAGAGGTGGCGATAGGTATCCTGGGGTATCTGGTACCATATTATCAACAGCAGGTCCTCCAGTTCTCGAACATTTCGAGATGGTGGTGATTCAGCACGAACCTGCTTTTCCAATTGTATATAACACTACCGTGAGAGATATGTATTTGTTTCTCTCCTCAGGTGTTCCTATTACGTGGTATATTGATTTTCACGCTATGACACATACTGTCAAATTATTCTGTTCATCACGTTTTTTAAGCCTTCATTAGAGGAGCTTTACACATTCTGTTAGTTTTTATTATTTTTATGTTGTTATTTGGTTAAAATAAAGATGTTTATTTACCTTGAGTCTTGCTTCGTAGTGTTCTTAATATCCCATATATGTCACTAACTCGATGGACGACATGCATTTTTTCCCTGATAGACGCACAGTTTTCACCTATACTATCAGTTCCATGAAAGATTGAGGAAGCAACAGAAAAAACACTTCACCGTGTTCTCACTGTGGACAACACACAACTTTACGAATTAAAAGAACATTTATTATAATTAAAAGATTCTGCACCGCTGTGTCCTCCTCATGTCAAGGTCAACAGGAGATTTAATCTGTGTCTTCATAAAATTCTTTATACGCTTCGGGTCCAGCCGTCATTAAAAGCCGTGAAGTTAAAAAACGTTTTTTAAAAAATATATTGATACACGCACTATGAGGAAACACACAAATAACTTATTAAAAATCATACACTATCTACCAACAAGTAATTGGACACCTGTGATAGCAAAGGAAAACAAGGTTTATTCACCTTCAATAGCTGGTGGAGCCTCCACGAGCGGCGATTACAGCTGCGACCCTCTGGGGCATACTCTCAACCAGGTGTTGTACGACGGCTAGCGGTATTTTCTTCCACTCGGCTTGGAGAAGACAGGTCAACTCCTTCACCGATTTTGGACGGTGGGGGCACCCCTTAAATCTACGCTCCAACTCGTCCCAGAGGTGCTCGATAGGGTTAAAGTCCGGGCTCTGTGCAGGCTAGTCCATTCGATTCACTCCATTCTCACCATACCAAGCCATGGTGGACCTCGCAACATGACAGGTGGCATTGTCATCCTGAAAGTAACATGGGACCACCCCATTAAACTGCCACAACGTAGGAAGCGCATGGTCATCCAAAATGGTGTAGTAGGTCTCGGTGTTGAGTCTACCAGGAATAACGACCAAGGGTCTCCTGTGCCATACCAGGAGAAACACCCCCATAGCATAATTCCACTGTCGCCGAACTTCAAAGTTGGCACAATACATTCTGGCAGGATGCGTTCTCCAGGCAGACGCCAAACCCAGACCCTGCCATCCGAACAGTAGAGGGTGAACCTTGATTCGTCGCTCCAGAGAACCTGTTTCCACTGTTCAACGGTCCACTGTCGACGTTCTTTGCACCACGTTAGCCAAGCAGCGCTATTGGACTTGGTGATCAAAGGCTTGTGGGCGGCAGCACTTCGATGATAACTGAGCAGATGGGCTTCCTTATGGATGGTATTCATCAAAAGAACACTCCCGGATGATCGATTTGGTGCGGTTCTTCCGAATTTCTCTGGCCAGCACCCGTCGGTCTCTAACTCCCAGTTTTGTGGGTCTGCCGGGTCAGGGCACATTCCGACAGCCACCTCTCATCTTCCACTTGCCAATCACGTAGGCCACTGTTGATTTTGGGTACTTCAACTCGCTTGTTATGTCACGTATGGATCGGGCATTTCTGTGATACCCGATGATTGCACCTTTCTCGAAATCAGAAAGCTCCGAACTGCGAGGCATCTTGCATGCGACTGGTTGAGTTGTTGTTTCCCACAAGATATTTAACGGTGGCGGCCATGATGTGCATCAGGACTGCGGATATCGTCGATCGCAGGGGTGTCCAATTACTTGTTGGTAGATAGTGTATCTACACACCACTGTTGCAATTTCCGGTCCCATGAGTTCTCATCTCCTTTCCGAGTCGACGTTTCTGATACTTCACCCAGATCCAGCTTCCAGTAGGCATAAAATTTTAGTCGTAATATCATCGTAATCTATTTAGTACATAGGAATACCGTATAACACAAAGACTCATTTATCTCTCTTAAGAACCACTGTGTATCAACTCTCTTACCTTAGGCCTATGCATCACTATTGACCACCTGTACGCGTTTCGCCCGTGTGGTTACCACAGCATCCTCAGCAGGAATGGTGACTATTTGCCTCCATCGAAACCAACTTCGACAGATGTATTCTTGTGCCTTAAGTTCCATCTGTTCTCTTGTTCCGTGCTTCCATCTACTGGCGATCTTCGAAATTTGATTCATAATTATGTTTCTGTTTTACGCTTTCCAACCGTAGGTCGAAGAAGCGTATATGCTCCAAGCTTTGTCCGTCCGTCTGTCTGTCCGTCTGTCGGCATGATAACTCGCATAAAAATGGTTCGATTTCGATAAAATTTTATTATGTGGTAGTAGGGGACCATCTGGGGACGAACCTTATTGAAAATGGACGAAATGGGGTCAAAGGTCACAGCATAGGAGCAAGATCCATTCCATTGCCCTTATGCGTCATAACTTGCGTAAATATGGTTCGATGTCGATGAAATTTTAGTATATTGTAGAAAACCAGCTGGGAATGAACCCGCTTGAAAATGGGTGAAGTGGGGTCAAAAGTCAGGACATAGGAGCGGGATGCATTCCATTACCCTTATGCGTCATAACGTGTGTAAAAATGGTTCAATTTGGATGAAATTTTAGTATGTGGTAGGGGACCACCTGGGGATGAACCCTATTGAAAATGGACGAAATGGGGTCAAAGGTCAGGACACAGGAGCAGGATCCATTCCACTGCTCTCATGCGTCATAACCAACGTAAAAAGGGTTCAATTTCGATTTAATTTTAGTATTTGGTAGGGGACCACCTGAGGACAAACCATTGAAAATGGGCGAAATGGGGTCAAAGGTCAGGACATAGGAGTGGAATCACTTCCATCGCCATTATGTGTCATAACTTACGTAAAAATTATTCGATTTGGATGAAATGTTAGTATGTTGTAGGGGCCTGCCTGGGGACGAATCCTGTTGAAAATGGGTGAAATAGGGTCAAAGATTAGGACACAGGAGCGTGATTTATTCCATAGCCCTTATGCATCATAACTTACGCAAAAATGGTTCGATTGCGACAAAACTTTATCATGTTATTTTGGAGGTACACTGAACCGGTTCTGTTGAATATCATCGAAATGGGATCAAAGGTCAGGGCACAGGACTGAGATTTATTCCACAGCCATTATCCTCATAACTTGAGTAATGATTTTTGGTATGTTGGAAAGCGTATTATAATCAATTTATTGCATGATTTTACTAACTTTTTAATATTATTATGTTTATTTTTTGATTTTTGAAATAGTTTCTTCTCTGTTGTTATTATATTTTTCCATGGGTCTGGCAAGATCATTGGGTTATTATTATTGCAATTTTCTGTTTTTTCGATAAGTATAGCTTCAGCCGTTAATATAGATTTTCATGTTTTTTGTTGAGAAAGGAGACGTATATTTTCTCACGACGGTGTAGTTTGGTTTTCAATGCAGAATTAGCTGGGTCTCCGGCTACGCAGGTCCATGTGCAGAAGGCTGTGATTAACTGTGTGCTGTGGCACATTGCCTTGATCACCACTGTTACAGCTGCGGGTGGTTTGTCACACTGTGGCCCTGTGGTCGCTGTGAACAATGCGCGACAGTCTCAGCTCTCCTCTTGCATCCGAGGAACATGCTGGTGACTTTCAGTTAATGCACTGGCCTCCAAATTCACCCGACATGAACCCAATCGAAAATTTGTGGTTTAACTTGGAAAATTGGGTTCACACTAAATCACCATCGCCCCAAAATGTATGGGAACTGGAGGACCTGCTGTTGACATTATGGTACCAGATAACACAGGATACCTATTGCCACCTTATCGAATCAATGCTTTGCCGAATGGCTGCAGTTTTGCGTGCTAAAGGGGGTCCTACAGCTTATTAGGTAGGCGGATAATGTAATGGCTCTTCGGTTAGTGTTGTAGTAATTTTACCAGACTGTAAGGGTCACATACAGAAAGTTTAGGCTATTGCCTTGCTGAAGTTCTAAAGTGAATTTTAGAGAATTCTCAAGGGTATGAAATAGGTTGAGGATGTTTACTGGGACAGATTCATCTTCTTGGTCCACTATTATAAGGATGTTATCCATATATCTGACATACAGGCAGAATAATGAAGAAGTAATATTTTATCTTCAAATTTTCCCAAATAGTATTTTGCTAGAAAAAGGAGCTAAAGGAGAACCCATTCCTAAGCCTGATGTCTGTTTGTAGAATTTTCCTTGAAATTGAAAGAAGTTATGCTTGAAAGTAAATAACAGCAGTTCATAAAGTCTAGTGAGCTATTCTTGACTATATCTGAGGGAAACAATTTGGTCTGCAAAAACTTCTACGAAAAAATGCCTTCTTTGTTTTAGTAAAGCTTAACTCGCTTGAAAGGAGAGGGTGTCACCCTCACCAGATAAAAGTGAAAGTGTCTATGAATAACAATAGGTTCTCTCATCCTATCTGCACTCTTAGCAACAAATATGCTTGGCGATCTTAGTGAGAGATGGGTGTGTCTCCTCAGGGCGCTCCGTGGGAACAATGGCACACATAACAGCAACAAGGGCCTCTGTGAATCTTGGAGGTGCCAGCTAGTTCTGTGTGACATTGGCTTTAAAAAGACCCCAACTCACTGGGTTTTGTTCCTGAATCCTTAGGTTGAATGACCAACTGGAACCATCAGCTGTGGGCTAATCCCCCACACTGCTGTACTTACCTGATTAAAAGAACACAGAGAAATCAATATCTGGACTCTAGGGTGGGATATGGTGGACCTACCACACTTGAGAAGGATGGTCCTCCATGGAATCAACCTGGACTGTCTAAACGGCAAACGAGAAAGAAATCTCGGCTGAGTGAGTGTAAGATTGGTGTATGGAATACTAGAGGTATAAATGGCAAGATGAACGAGGTGATTGAGGAGATGAATAAGTAAGGGGTCATTCCATGTCAAGTGATCCAATGAATTTTACCTTACCATTTTTATATTGCTTTCATTTTCAGTTTTCTAACAGTAGTATAAGAGAAGGTCCCAGATATAATTTTTTTTATTTCATCCGGTTTTTGAGTTATGAGGGTTTGAAATTTAAAAAAATTGACAATTTCAACCTTTCTGGACTACACAAAAACTTTAAAAGCTCAGCCCAGAATTAAGATATTTCAAAACTAAAAATGCCACTCTGTTCAGAAATTCATGGGCTTTAATATGATATGCCACATGATGGACTTATTTTAAATTTTATAATTAAGTTACAAAATTTAAAATTTTAAAAAGTGATTAAAAAATAATATGAGTAAAAATTTACAAAAAATTTGTATTTATTATTTCATATTTCTAAAAGCTTTCTGCAAAATTTGATCTTGGGATCTCAATGGGATCATACTTTAAAAAATAGCACATTGTTCTTAATGAGTCTAAATGTAATTGTATTGATAACAGGCACTTACTTCTCCCTGCAGTGTCTTGATATTAATTTTTATCGCAACAGAACAGAGCATTGGGAAAATTATTCCGAATTATTACTACCTCATCAGGTTTATTTTGTGAGGAAAATCAAAAAATTTGTCCCACCTTTAAGTATTAAAAAAAAATTCCAGTTGGTACTTCATATCATGAACATTATAACAAAATAGATATCAAACAAAATTTAAAAAAAAAAATTACACATCAAATGGGTCTGAAAACTTGTATTCTTCCATTATTTATACTTATCCAGATGCTTTTCAAGAGCATCTGTTGCACACGACATTTCATTTTTTGTCAAAGTGTAAGTGCGACCAGTTGCAGTCCTTGGTTTGACCCTTGTTAGAACTTCTGCTCGCTCTACTTAAAGTACATCCTGACTAGATGGGTAAACAAATGATGATGCTGGACCTGGTGGGTGTAAGAAGCTCACAGTTGCTTCTTCACTTTCATAGTCCACTGACAGTACATAGGTCAAACCACCATTTTCTATTGTATTTACATGTTACATATCCAGTTATCTCAACCATATCCAGAGATTTTGTACCTCCTTCAATGTCAAACTTCTGACTCTCATGGCTAAAGGAGTACACCCTTGGTCACAATTTCTGTTGGACTGGTTGTAGATGGAATAAAGCAGTGAAATCCTTGTATTCCCTTGATCGCTTTCACTGTTTCAAAGCGCCATTTAAGGGACATTTCTTCTTTTCTGTAATCCTCATTTGTTGAAAAGAGTTCTAGCAGTGTCATAATTTGGTCTGTGTAGGGTCTCTGTTAACTTGCCTTGGCTGCAAGGCGCTTGACTGTCCCTCCCAAACCATCGCATACCCCTTTTCCATGGGCTGTTACATAGAAGTGCCACTCTGCATAAATACCAAAATCTTCTTTATGGTAACACAGGTTTGAGAATTTTTTCTTATTTTTGTATTGTGCACTTGATCCATCAGAAAAATAAAAGATTTTTTCCAAGGACAGAATAACATTTTCCTTGAGGAATGAGATCAGCTTATTCTGAAAAGTATGAATAGCTATAGTATTGTAAATGCTAAAAGTCTATCGTACGAAAGGTCACTAAAGTAATTCACCGATGCTGTCACACGTACGGTCATTCACAAACATAATTTTCAAATTGCAGGTCAAGATTAAAAACACTTTATTTACAATTAAAAATTAATATTTACACGCGAGATCTTTCGGGGCTGAACATAGCACCCATCATCAGGCTCAAGCGCCACGAAACACAGGAGCAGACATTATATACTGTCAAACACGACCCACAATTCACTCGGTTTTCTCAATCACCGGCACCGGTGTGCAAAACTTAAGGACGAATTCGAAAAAGTAAAATAATGCCACAAATAGCAGCAGCACCCAAACACACATTAACTGAGGACCGTGTCTGAGAACAGGAGCATCAGCAGAACAAAATGCGCTCACGCAGTCCAATAGCATCAGTTGAACAGAAGTCACTGGATGGTATGCATAAGTGTTACAGATGTTCGACTGAGTTTGTTCTGTGCTAGAGATGAAGAAACGGTGTGTGGATAATATCTTGATGACTTTACTTGTGGTCGAGTAAATGGGAGGCTCGAGAAGGGAAGAACTGTGATGAGTGTGGCACAACAGTTCGGTATCGCCCATAGCATCGTATCTCGTGCGTGGCTGGCATTCAGGATTACAGGTACAGCTGTGCGAAAGACTGGTGGTGGTCATCTACCGAAAGACTGGCATTCAGGATTACGGGTACAGCTGTGCGAAAGACTGGGTGATCATCCACCGAAAGTCTTTCGGTGGATGACCACCACCAGTGGGGGATGAGCGGTCCTCATCCCCCTGTGAGGACCGCTCTCTGCTCCTACAGGACAAGATATCGATACCAATCAGCAAGTAATCTTGCAAAACAACTGAACATGAGCACAGAATGCACAATATCATGGGGTACAGTGCACAGGCAACTACACAAAGGTGGACTGTTTGCCCAACGACCAATACGCTGTGTTCTATAAGGGTCGCCCAAATGAAAGTGAGACTCGTGTAATTGCATCATTGTATAATTACACAGAGCCGTGCATTTGCGCCAGTAGATTTTGCGTCATGTCAGGAACCACGCTGTTATCGGCGGCACGTGTCAGTGTGCTGTTTGCACATGCGGAGGCAAGTTGACTGCGTAGGGTCATGACATGGATTTGTCCAAACAGGCAGTTATGCAACTTTAGATGGCAGAAAGTGTTAGTGGAGCCGAAATTTATCATCGTATGAAGGATGTGTATGGGAATGAGTGTCAGTCACATGGTGTTCAGTTTTCAGCTGGTGTAGTGAATTTCGTAAAGGATGTGTGAACAAGGAGGACATTGCCGAGCCCTGGGCAAGCACACGTGGCCATCACCAGGTATCGACTGCTGTCGTGGATAACCTCGTGAAAGAGAATCCCCACCTGCAAGCTTACGGCAACATTGTCTGTGAGTAAGGGAACTGTTTACACCATTCCCCATCGCCAATTGGGATACAGCAAGGTTTCCTCACAGTGGGTCCCCAAGCATCTCCAGGAGAAGAAGACTCGGCGAATGGGTGCTTGCCTGGAGCACATGCATCGTTACAACACAGAGGGAGGGGGAGGTACAGTTTCTTTCCTAAGATTGTAGCTGCAGGTGAAACTTGGTGCCACCACTTCGATCCGGCCACAAAACAGATGAGTGTGGAGCAGTGGCATCCCAACTCTCCATGTCCCCCAAAAGCTCAGTCCTTTAAGAGCTTGAAAAGTGGTACTCACGGTTTTCTTCGATGAGAATGGCCCATTGCTGTTGGACTGGCTGGACGCAGGCAGTACGGTCAAGGCAACCACATATTGCAATACGTTACACAACTTCAAAACGGTCATCAAGCGTAGGCGCCCTGGTATGTTGTCAAATGGGGTTATTCTGTTGCACAACAATGCACGCCCGCATGTGGCAACAGTGTGCCAAGATTTGCTGTGGAGTTTCCGTTGGGAGGTCCTCGACCATTTCCCCTATAGCCCCGAACTGTCGCCCTGCGCCTACTACAATCTTCAGGCCACTGAAAAAAGCTCTCAAGGGCCGCTGGTTCGCTAATGACACTGAGGTTAGGGACGCCGTTGAAGACTGGTTCCACAGCCCACCACGGATTTTCTTTGCTCAGGGTATCCACAATCTCATGCCAAGCTGGGACACTTGCTTGAACTGACAATGTAGCTTGTATGTAGCCCATGTATCACTCTTACTTCCTGTATGTTCACATATTCCAACCTATAAATCCTTATGGCACAAAATTAACAGTTTTAGTTTCATTTGGGCAACCCTTATATTAACTGCTCACCGAAGACACCATTTACAGTGGTCCGGAGTCATAAGGACTGGACAGCAGAACAGTGGGGTATAGTACTTTTTACTGATGAGAGTAGATTTAGTCTCCCTAGCAATTCTATTCTAGGCATCAGCTAATTAGGTGTGAGGTAAGCACTTGGTATCACCCCAAAAATATTTACGAAAGGGACAGATGTGGTGGCTGTGGTGTTCTTGTATGGGGAGGCATTTTGATCAATGGACATATGGAGCTCCAGATACTGGAAGGACATACTATTGGGTATATAAATACGTTTTGAGGGATTTGAGGTGAACAAAACACATTGTTGGAGAACAGAAACAATATTTTAATATTAATCGAAGCATGCTCACTTTGAAGCTACAACTTTACCCCATCTTTCGGGCAGTGAACGCATGCCCCGAAGGAAGAATTCCGGTTTCTTGGAAGAGATCCAGTTGTCCAGCCAATTTTTGATGTCTTCATAAGAACTAAACCGTTCTCCAGAAAGTGCTGACTGCATCGACCGGAACAAATGCTAATCCGATGGCGCAATATCTGGCGAATATGGCGGGTGGGGTAGAACTTCCCAGTCGGATCCTTCTAAGTACTTTTTCACTGGTTGAGAAACATGTGGTCTTGCGTTGTTATGCTGTAAGATTACTTTGTTGTGTCTATTCTCCCATTCCGGCCGTTTTTGCGTGAGAGCTTGTTTTAAACGCATTAATTGGGTCCAATACCGATCACCGGTAATAGTTTCTGACGGTTTCAGCAGTTCATAGTGGATCACACCCTTCTGGTCCCACCAGATACACAGCATTACCTTTGAACCATGGATATTGGATTTTGGCGTTGAAGGACCTGGTTCACCAGGCTTCACCCATGCTTTCTGCTGTTTAGGGTTATCGTACCATATCCATTTCTCGTCGACAGTAATAATACGATGCAAAATTTTTTTATTTTTTGCCTTTGAAGCAGCAATTCGCAAATGGTTTTTTGACGTTCAAGGCCTCTTTCTCGCAAACCATGTGGAACCCAATTCCCTTCTTTTTGCACCATTCCCATGGCAGCTAAATGTTGTGAAATGCATGGTTGACTAACATTTAATGCTGCTGCAAGTTCTTTTTGGGTCTGGCACGGATCCTCGTCGAGTAAAGCTTCCAATTCAGCATCGGCATTTTTTTTGGGTGGTCCAGAACGTTCTTTATCACTGACATCAAAATTGTTCCTTTTGAATCGTCTAAACCAATACTTGCATGTTTTTATGGATGGGGAATATTTACCATAGATTTCTGACATTAAGCGATAGCTGTCGGCAGAACTTTTCTTCACAGTAAAGTAATGCACTAACACTTCCCGCAAATGCTGTTTTGTCGGGACGAAAGTAGCCATTTTCCATCGAGTAAAACAAATACGTCTTCGCACCTCAATCGAACGTCGTATACTGACTCTGACAGCTGGCGTCTCGTACTGCGTTATCGCAGTGTTGCCACCTTAAAATACATGCGAGCAGTAATAAGTATGGCACCGAACGGAAATCCCTCAAAACTTATTTATATACCCAATATAACCAGTGCACACTACTGTGATGAGGTAATTCTCTCCCATGTTATTCTGTTTTAAGGTGTCATTGGCCCACAGTTTGTTTTAATGGACGATAACGTCACACTCCATCGTATGGTGGCTGTTGATGAGCCGTTGGAAAGTGAAGATTTTCAGTGGATGGATTGGCCAGCATGTTCCCCCGAGCTAAATCCCATAGAACACGTGTGGTACGCTCTGGGGAGACGAGTTGTGGCACATCAACATACAACAGAAACTATCCAACAATTGAAGATGGCACTGATGGAAAATAGGCGACATTATCGCAAGAACTCATCAACAACCTAGTGCAAAGTATGAACAGATGGTACAAATCATGCATCACTATTAGGGGTGATCATATCCCCTACCGAAGACCTCCTCGTTTCTTCGTACCATCTTTGCAAGTGATGCATCTGTATCACGGCACCCATTACTATGTATTGGGTTGGTGCGAATGACATGTCCAACAAAGGACCAGCACACGTGGATGGAGAGAATGGAGAAGTAGGACAACTTACCTAGGCAAAATAACCATCCTCGGCATCGACACATAGTTGCCATGTGTCCGGCAAAGGCCATGATCCCGGAACATAAAAAGTCTTGTGGCTGGGACCCGAAGAAGTCTTCAACTGCACGTTGAACCTCATCTGTCCTGAACTGTTTCCCGGACAGGAAACAAGTCTGGGAAATAGGCTGGAAGAGGCAGAGTTTCATAGCCCGGGTGCGACATGAGGGCATGCATTGTCCCGGAGCAGAACACCATGTCTGTTGACCAAAGCTAGTCGTTTCTGCAGCAGTTTCCAGTGCATCTGGTGTAATTCAACACAATAACATTCTGCAGTGATGATTTGGCCCCTTGCCAAGAAGCTCCGATGAATTATCCCGGCTGTGGACCACCAGACATGGAGCGTCATCTTCTTGGTGTTTAGGGGTGGCTTAGGATGTAGTCCAGTAGGCTGTGCCTTGCATAACCATTGTGCAGATCGTTTCTGATTATCATAAAGGACCCACTTCTCGTCCCAGGTGGCGATTCGATACAGTAGAGGTTCCTGTTTATTCCTGGCAAGCAGCGACGTGCAGACTTCCAAACGCCAGCCACACGTCCAGCTTTTTGACCTTACCCAGCGCAGCCAGACACCGAACAATTGTCGTGTGGTGGACACCTACCTCTCCCGCTATCTCACGACATGTTTTTCGGGGTCCGCATCAACCACACGTAACAAAACATTGTCAGAAACAGCAACAGGTTAGTGACCAAGGGCTTCATTTTACGGGTCCGCATCTCCGCTTCGAAACTTCACAAACCATCGCCGAATGGTTCGTTTGTAAGCTGTGTTCTCCCTAAACGCTTTGTTAAAGTTTCGAGCGGCAATTCCTGCAGAATGGCCCAGTTTAAATTCATACAGGAAGATGACTCTCAAATTCGGCGTTTGCATGTTTCCTCTGCAAGTCACGTTACGTCCAAAAAAAACAAAAACAAAAAAAAAACCACCTGAACCTTGTTCTTCACACATGTGCTAGCTATTTATAGTAACTCTGACGTAATACCTGCAACACCTGTGGGTGGTTTCATTCTGCTGTCGTTCGTGCCGGACATTTCATTCGCACCAACCCAATAGCCAACTGAATAAAGTTCCACTATGTTCTTTAGTATCAGCAGCTGTGTCGGTGTTGTTTCCAACATCATTTCTGTAAGTAATGGTGTTCCTATGGCTTAAATTTCACACATCCAGGCTGCTCCCATGCGATGCTACAGGTCAAAACCTGGCTCGTCCTTGTTTTGCACACCAGTGTATTTTTTTATTTCTTTTTTCCAAATCTACAAACAAAAAGATATCTGTAAAATCTGTTAATAATACTGTTCTACAAGGTTTTTCAGGGTTCCCACTCAAAAGTAATAAAAAAATTCCCCGACTTGTTCTCCAGGTGGTTTTTTAAGTTTTCCAGAGTGGCATGTTGCAAAGAATTGTTACCTTTCATTTCATTCCATTCATTTTTCTCACCAAAGCACACACTTGTAAGTTCTTTTAAGTAATTTGTCTTTATAAAATTACCTGCTTTTCATTAATAACAACTAACTGTGCACATTATTTTCTGTACCACAGTCCCGTGAACTTTTCTGAATACTACCCTCACAGAATTTGTATTACATTCCCATAGAAACAGGTCATATGGAAGAAAAATCTGTCAGTTGAATAGTTTCAGTTTTTCTATAACACAATGCAGCTATGCTTAATGATGGAATGGCTCTGTTCAAAGAAACATGTTTCAAGAGAACCCAAAGGACTTTGATCCATCATTTGGTTGGTTCTCTTGCAAAGTGTTTCTTCAAGCAGGAGCCATTGTGCCTAATTGTTCCATGTTATAACAACTGCCTGCAGAAATTGAACGAAAGCTTAATAACTGGCAATTTTAAAAATTCAATTTTGCATCTTTTTTTAAGAGAATAAAGGAAATGCTTAATATAACTGAAAGTAAGATCTACCAAATTCTAGGCAGGCAGTAATTGAAAGCAAAAGTTTGAAATCTTGAAAAAATAAGTTTTTTGGCAAAATAAAATATCAATTAAATTTTACAAAAAAAGGGGGGTGTAATTCCCCCTTAGTTTTGGAACCATTTTCATTCTGGGAATTCCAGGTTTTCCCTGTTTTTCAGGTTGAGTGGGAACCCTGTCTAAGTGATGGCTTTTGATCATTCGTCTGAGATGGGTCTGGATTCGAATCCCGGTGAGGCATGGATGTTGTCTTTGTCTTACTGCCCTGGCTTTTTCCCTTTCTTGGAGTCAATGGCCCTAAATTAGGGACAGGCAACCGTTAAACCCTAAATAAAAAAGTAAAAAAAATATTCTTAATATGAAGAAGAAACACACTGCATGTTTATGAGCAAAAGTTGGCGAAAAGGGATCGTCACGGATGCATTCATGTTCTGGATAAGTTTTGCTATGTGTACAGACAGTATATTATAAAATCTCAGAGTTGTCCATTGACAAAGACTGTGAGGAAAGTCTACTATTTCTACTTTGGATGTCGTGTCGGAGATCAAAGTAAATCGTGGGCTCCACATGTCTGCTGCATTTCCTGCTTTGTTGGCCTGAGTGAATGGTGGAAAGGTAAGCTGAAATCCATGCCTTTCGCAGTTCCAAGGATTTGGCATGAGCCAACTGATCACGTGGAAGATAGTTATTTTTGTTTAATCAAAGTGAGTGGCTTTTCAAAGAAGAATAAAAGTAAAATACAGTATCCAAATTTGCCATCAGCCTTAAGGCCTGTTCCGCATGGGAAGATCTTCCTGTACCGAAACATCCATTGAACTGTGAAGAGATAGATTCAAATTCATCCAATGAAGATATGGATGCACGTGAAGATCCAGATCTTACATACACTCCTAAACACTTAGAACAAGCCCCACTTGATTGAGCAAAGTGAACTGAATGATCTCGTTGAAGACCTACATCTTTTCAAACAACAAGCTGAACTTTTAGGTTCCCAACTGCAAGAGTGGAGCCTGCTAGCGAAGAGTACACGTGTCAGTGTTCAAAAATTGAAATATGGGTCTATGTTCTTTCTATGAAATGCAGGATGATATGCGTTTTTGTTCAGACATTTCAGGGCTAATGACAAAATTAGGAATACCTCGTGATCCTACAGAATGGAGTATTTGTCAACTCATCCAAGGTTAGTTTAAAAGATGTCATTTTGTCCAACGGAAATCAGAAGCCTTCCATTCCAGTAACATGTGCTGTAGGAATGAAGGAGACGTATGAAAGCATGGACAAAATTCTTACTGCAATACAATATGACCAGTTTAGGTGTTCAATATGCAGTGATCTGAAAGTGATATCACTCTTGCTTGAGCTCCAAAGTAGCTTCACCAAATTTTGTTGTTTTCTTTGTATGTGAGACAGTAGGCCCACAGCAGAACACTATGAACAGACAGACTGGCCTGAATGAGATATTTTCATTCCTGGAGAAAGTAATGTTCGTCACAAGCCCCTAGTTAATCCCTCTGAAGTGCTGCTTCCACCACTTCATACCAAACTGGGGCAGATGAAAAACTATGTAAAGACTGTGGGAAAATCTGGCCCAGGTTTCTTGCACTTAAAGCAAACATTTCCACAATTAAGTGATGCAAAACTCAAAGAAAGCATCTTCATTGGTCCTCAGGCATGGAAACTACTTCATGATTCTGTTTGTACCGAAAAGCTAAGCATCCGCGAGCTCGTCGCATGGCAATCTTTCATATCTGTGGTCAAGGGATTTCTGAGTAACCACAAAGAGGGATACTATATTTGCAACCTTTTGAAGAACTATAAAAACCTTGGGGCTGGACGTCCTTAAAAATATATTTCCTCCATTTGCATCTGGACTTCTTTTCTGAGAACCTAGGAGCAGTCAGTAATGAACAAGGAGAAAGGTTCCACCAACGTATCCAAATGATGGAGGAGAGGTACCAAAGACAGGTGGGATCCCTCAATGATGAGTGATTACGCTCGTTTTTGCAGAAAGAGGACAACACAATCCATAAGAGAAAAAAAAAGGAACTACTTGTATGGATATATGAGTATGTGTGTCCGTATACATTTACATGTGTGTTAATATTATTTACTCTATTTCTTTTTTCTTTTGCTATCTCATATGCAGTGATATATGAATATGGTATTTATACTTTGTAACACTAAGTCTACAGCTAGCAAGACACACAAATCCTGTAATACATTACAATGCAAAGCTGCAATACATTACAATGTGAAGCTGTAATGTGTACATCTTGCATTATATATATATGTATCTGAAAATACAGCAGATGTTCATACACAAAACAAGGTACGTGATGGAGAGTCTTAATAGTCATATTTGAATTCAGCACCCCAAATTACTTAAAAACACCTTATTTCACCCATGTTATGAAAACAAAGTTTAAAAATGTTGACTAGTGTAATTTGGAAAACATTTGCATATGTCTACATGTGTACATTCTACACTAGTGCAGTCTACTGAGATTGGTGGCATCTCCAACAAATGTTTTATCAGTAAAGCACTTAGTGTCCTCTCTTACACAAAGTTTTAACTACATAGTGCATTCCTGTTAGATGTTTCATGGCTATCGTGAAAGGTGGTGTTCGAGTTTTCGGTCTTTTGGATCCCCCTGTGTTAAATGAATCAACTTAAACTGTTTAGAACTTACATGACAAGACTGACCATATTATTTTACAAATATTCTCAACAAACTAATGCAAGTATATACAGATGGTGCAAATCATGCATCAGCATTAGAGGTGATCTTTAACTTGGGGTGAATTAACTTAATTAGCTGGATTTGCACATGGCATGGACAGCATTAATTGTTGGTTATAAAAATTGGCAGTTAGTGGCTTCCCCACTGGTAAAGAAAAGTAATGGAAATAAGAAGAAGATTTGTGACCAGGGTTTGTACACTTTTGGGGGAAAAAAATTCAAGGACTTTCCAGGCCTTTTCCAGGACATATACTAAAAATTCCAGGATGATTATCACGCTTTACAGTGCCATGTTCAAATTATTTTTTAAAAGTAATTTCAGTTTTAAGTAATAAAAATGATGAAAGATGAAAATGGATGAATGTGCTTTATGCAAATGATCAAGTTTATCATGCACAAGATCGTAAAGAACGAATTCTGTTCTTATGCCCTGACCTTTGAATTCAAGTTGGACCATTTTCTACAAGGGTAGGTTTCTCCTCCCTGATAACATACCAAAACTTTGTTGCAATCAAACAGATTTTATGTGAGTTAACATTCTAAGCTTGGAGAATGAATACTGCTCTTATGTCTTGGCCTTTAAATTTAATTTAGAACTTTTTCAACAGGGTAGGTTTCCAGGTTGTACCCAACAGCAAACTAAAATTTCGCCGAAATCCAACCGCTTTCATGCGAATTATCGTACAGACAAACCCAAAGCATAAACGTTTCTGCAACCATAGTTCGAAAGGGTTAGTAATTTCGAAAATAAAAACATAAAGAACAGCGCGAAAACTAGCTCATAAATAGAATATTTGAAACTCCAGTATGCACTCTCAATTATTAGGGATGGTAGAGGGGAAGGGAATAGAACTGTCAAAAATTAGCATGTTTTCGTTGTGCTAGGCACTTAAGCACGGCTGGATTCCTTCAGATACCCCCAATGTTCAAATGTGCTGATGATGTTCATGGAATGAAATGGTTGATCAGCTATGACGACCGCATAAAATTTCAGGGAGGGGGGGGGGCAATTTTTATTTTTTTATTTTATGCAACATTTTACATCACTCCAGTATTTATCTTGTCATCATCAACAATCGCAATGCAACTACAGCTTACGATCGCGGATATCGGCAACAGAAAATCTGCCAAATCACTAAGTGATACAACACACAGTATCCTGTTACAATGTATTGTAATTGAAAAAAAAAAGGATGCGGAAAAAAGAAACTTTCAGAAATTAAGATCATCAAGTCATGCGTTTCAAAAATCCGTTTTCCTTTATAATGTTTAAAAACATGTTTTTGCTTTTTTACCTGTAGTGTATAATAAAAAAACTTTTGATTTTTTTTTTTTATGGAATCAGACGTCCGTATGTCTGATTGTCTTCATCTGAGTTCACACGTTAGCTACTGTGCACAAGTAGACCTATTTTTTCAGCTCAAAAATATGTAATTTTGTATATATTCACAGTATAATTCATTCCTTATTCCCACAGAACTGAATTCAGCATATGCAAAATGAAGAACATCAAGACCCGCCCAACACCATGTTTCTGATTGTCTGCTGTTTATATTCAAGAAATGCAAATATGGATCAATGGTTAATTGCAGCAACTATGATTTTTATTTATTACCAAGAAAAAAAAAAAAAAAAGGTGCCGTTAACCGTGAAAGCTGAAACGGATATCCCCCCCCCCCGTGTGCACCAAAACATTCCGATTAAGATCAAACAGCAGGAGGACGCGTCCACACAACCTTTGGAATGTCCTGATGGAACGGCTTCTTTTCATTTGGCACATCGCCATAAATCACCACCTGCAGCTCACTGAACTGTAAGTCACACCATTCCTCCTTCACCCTAACTATAATAGAAAATGTAAAAAAAAAAAAATGCTCCCCAATTTTCGACAAAATTACCAAATTTACGTCATGATGTTGCAATTAACTAAAATACCGTTTATCTGCTGAATATCGCTTAAATCCATTGAAAACTTTTCAATTATAGATGATTTTTTTACTAAAACAGTAACTCCGACGTCTGAATAAAAATGTATGTTTGTAATTCAAATAGAGTCCATATCATCACAGAAAAAAATTTAAGGATCACTGTTTAAATAAACCATGGCATCTAAAACAAATAATGCACTTGCTTTTCCCGTAATTTATAATTACTGTTTCTTTTTTCAATCCGATTATGCAACAGATTTTTTTTTTTCATCTGCTAAAGTTCCTAACGGAATTTGGCGAAATTTGCACTACAACTTTATTGTGATGTATCTTAACCACTGTAAAAATTTTACTGTGTTATTTTCAAAATTCGGAAAAATGGATTTCTGAAAATTTTCTTCAAGCCCTTTTGAGGAAGTGATAAACAGGTGTTTGCTTTCTTCTAAACCAAGGGCTTCAGATCAGCGCTCCCAGCTGTCAATCAACCGTTGCTATGGTAACACCCTTTCTGCTGGAGGCTCACTCTATCCAAAGAGGCACACATACTTGTCCATAATAAAAATTACCAATGCTAACTTTTTAAGTTTTAAACCGATTCAATTGGAATTTTGGAAGTGAGCTTCTGTAATCCAACTATAGTGAATGTAAAAATTTCAGCCACTTTCGTGAAAAATTCGCAAAGATAGTTTTCTTATTTTTTATCATAAGTAGCGGAAGTCTCTTAGGGGAGGGAGGGTAGCATGCACATAAAACAAGATGAATGTGTTGTTCAGGCATACTCCTCACTGCCTCACTGGTGGATGCCAGCTGACTTGGTACATACGCGACCCCCCCCTGCAAATGCCTCTTCTTTCCCCTTCCGTTCTCAGAGTTGTCCCATGGACATCAAGCCAAAGAATATAAATCAAGCTCCCCTTTCTAACAGACCTACTAGTAATCATCCAATTTTATTGCACTGGACTGTTGCCAGCGGTTTCTTTGAGAACAGTGGAGAGGAACTTTAAAAAATGAAGGGGTAACAGTAACACGATTTCCTAAAAGGGCATTTTTTTAAGCATTAATTTCAAATTTCAAGGCTTTTCAAGACAGCATTCAAAAAACACCGTTTTTCCAGGATATTCCAGGCCTTGAAAACATAATCATGATTTTCCAGGACTTTCCAGGTTTTCAAGCACGCGTGCGCACCCTGTGTGACTTTCACCGCTTCCTGAGGGGAAGAAATACAGAGGGTGAGTCGAAAGTTTGCAATATTTGGATCAATTTATGTCTTCATACGTATCTTTACGATGAAAGCTGACTAGCATTCATAGTACAGGCCATCATGTTGCACCGTCTTTAGTCATCTGTCTGCCAGTTCTTCGATTCTAGAGTGGGTGAGTCGAAAGTTTTGAAATATTTGGATCACTTTATACCTTCATACGTACCTTTACGATGAAAGCTGACTAGCATTCAGAGTATAGGCCATCGTGTTGCACCGTCTTTAGTCATCTGTCTGCCAGTTCTTCGATTCTAGAGAGGGTGAGTCGAAAGTTTTGCAATATTTCGATCACTTTATGTCTTCATACGTACCTTTACGACGAAAGCTGACTAGCATTCAAAGTACAGGCCATCGTGTTGCACCGTTTTCAGCCATCTCTCTGCCAGTTCTTCAATTCCGCTGCGGTACCAGTTCTTGTCCTTTGAGGCGAAGAACTCCTTCACCCCAGCTGCCACCTACTCCTGATTGTTGAAGTCCCGCCCGCAAAGGAAGTGGGCCATGGACCGGAATAAATAATAATCAAACAGGGCAAGGTCCGGACTATATGCTGGGTGTGGAATCAGTTCGATGCCCTCAAGTTCCTGAAGTTTTGCCCAGATTCTTTGTGCGGTATGAGGCCGAGCGTTGTCCTGCTGTAAGAGAGCACGCTTTCTGTTCACCAGTGCTGGGTACTTCTCTTCCAAAATGGCATACATCCACTCCAGCTTTTCAGAGTAGTGGTTGGCGTTGATGGTTCGACCGTGTGGAACAAATTCATAATGGATTATCCCCTCAAAATTCCACCAGACGCAGAGCATAACCTTGTGCTTCAAGAGCGAATGTTTGGCAACAGGTTCAGGAAGCTGGCCAGGGCTCAACCACTGCCATTGTGTGCTAGGATTATGGAAATAAATCCACTTTTCATTGCACGTAACAATTCTCCTGATGAAACGCACATAGTGTCGGTTTTCTAGGAGTTTAGTGCACACTTCCACACCGCGGTTTGTTTCAGCTGGCATCAGTTCTTGAAGGACAAACGCGGCAGGACCTGTAGACCTTGCCGAAGTCCTGACGGTGACAAACTGCGGTGGTCTGTGACATGCCCAACTTGCCTGATAATCTCTGAAGGCCCGTTGTTGGATTTGCCTCTATAGCCTGGTGCACAGCCTCCAAATCAACAGTTCGCAGCCTGCCTGACCTTTGCTGATCGTCAAGGTTTCTATCACCTGAGCAAAATTTCTTGAACCATCTGGTTGCAGTGCTGTGGTCCACGGAACCTTCCCCTTTCACATGAAAAATGTTTCGTGTTGCTTGAGCAGCATTATGGCCGAATTCAAACTCGTAAAGCAAAAGTTCCCTAATTAGCCGGTTGTGGCTATTCATCTTTTAGGCGTCCCAACCACAGACAGAACGATGACATGCAATGCTGTTCCCTTTCAACTGACTACAGTGCGCAACTTGAACTAGTTTAAACACGTGACATACCTGCCGCAGCACATGCATTTATGCAAATATTGCAAAACTTTTGACTTACCCTCTGTACAAAAGGAAGCTTGAGGTATTGGTGGAAATACAGGCGGTGGGGGGGGAATCCCTCACAGAACAGTGTTTGGCCCATGATTGAAGAGCTGATTAATTGTCAACCGAGGAAACTTTATGGGATTGTAGAAAATCTGTAAGTATTAGACTACTTACTACAGCTCTTAATATTCTAGGATCATGCTAAATGTTTTTAAAGCAATTAAATGGACAACTGAGTGACCAATGCCCCTACAAAAAGAGAAACAAACAAAAAAAAAAAAACTTCTTACACAAAAAAATGAAGAAAAAGAAGGGGCAGTTGATGGGTTCCTAAGCACACAGAAGTTCTTCCATTACAAGCTCTCTAACCAAGGAGAAGTTGCGATAGCCAAAGGCAGAGGTAATTTAGAAAATGAGGGAAAGAGGTTGGAAGTACCTCTTTCTTTGTACATGATTGCACGTAAGACGCTGGAGATTTAATGAAAATCTCTCGGAAAGCAACCTTCTAGAAGTTAGTCTATTGCAGACAAAAGTGGCAACACCTTAATGCAATACTGAGTGACTGGGGAGCAGACGACCAGTGATGTAATTCCCCTTTACCTATGGGAAGCTAGTACGCCTGAATGGAGTCCACCAAGTCTACATCATTGGTCGATCTCAGCATCAGCGCACACAGATGTGTGTGTAAGTGGCATCATACAGGTGACTACAGTCAAGGAGTGTGTTTGTGCAGGTGTTTAAAGTGAGGTGGGGTTTGATCCCCCTCTGAACGAATAAATCGACCCCACATGTGTGAGTTTATGCTTCCATTATGGATTAAGATCTTCAGGACAAGAAGCCTGCCTGTAAGTATATTTTCTTATGCATGACAGTTTCTGAGTAAAATTCGCTCTGGTTAGCCAAGAGAGAACAGCAAGGCTGAGAACTGTTTAAAGCTGGACAATAAATGCCAGGGAAATACCACTGAACTGAAACAATGCATTCAGCCCAAGAGCTAACTAAAAGAGGCAAGATCATTTGATGCCCCTTCTTTGTCCTCTGCATTTTAATTGACATCTTCACCATTTTATTACTGGCTTTCTGCTAATTAATTAAATGTCTGCTGCCTCATGAATGAATAATTATTTCTGAGTGTCATAGGAATTTGATTTTAATGGGCCAAATTTATAGGCTAAATTGTTTTACCAATCCTTAAGATTTCGGCACTAAAAAATCCACAAGTAAATAATTTTGAAATTCTAATGTTTACCTTCGGGTCATCAGCCAGTGCATAACATGCTAGCAGTTAAATTCTTAAAAGGATATTTTGTTCGATATGCTGGCACCCGGGGAGTAACATTATTAATTTCAAAACTAAACAATGCCAGCCAAATGCCATTCAAAATCAAGAGTTATCTTTATCCTACAAACAACAGAAAGCAAAAACTTAAAGGAACAAAACATGAACACCCATCCTATAATAATTTTTCCAGTGTTTCTCTACTCTCCGTGAGGTTCCTCTTTCCAAGGAAAATGTGAATATGCAAAGAGTACCTCTTTTCCTGGTGTTCAAATAGTGAATTCTTCTGTCTCCATACTCAGGCTGCCTAATACCACAGTTTGTCAAGGAATTCCTCGCATGATCAGGGTTGGTTCCAAAGTTTTCTCTGTATGATGGATGAGTTAATGCCAACTGCAAGTCATCAATAAAAATGAGGTTTATTAGAAAAAACAAACAAACACATAATTTAATAATTCAACATGTAACATCATATAAAAGCTAACAATATTAATTCCAAACATGTTGAGCAATCCAGTGCCTGAAATATTAAATCATACATGAGACAGACACAGAAAAAATTAACTTAGAATCACAGATAAATATTGCAACACAAAAGCTGTCACTGAAAAGATAATCAGGTTTAATTTCTACAAAACTTTTATGTATATTGTACTTACTTTGAAAAAAATATATTTCTACTTTGGCTTTAGTTCAATTATTGAACAAAATCATAATTAAAAAAAAATAAAACTCAAAAATTATATATAGGTATAAAATCTATAATTAGAATATAAATATGTCATTACTCTTGAAATGCTTTCATATACCACACTAGAGATGAGTTCGGGCTCAATTTTAGGAGCCCGGGCCCGGATTCTTGGAAAATTTTGCTTATCAAGGCTTGCATTTATGCATTATACACTGGCCAAAGATATGGCCCAAGCAAAGGATTAGTTTAAAAATCATTAGTTTAAAAAGTTTAGTTCAGTTAAACCTCTTCACAATATTAATATGTTTTTAGAAATACTACGCATAAAGCCAAATGTCCTAAAACGTGGATTTGAAAATAAATAAATAATCAACGTGCCCTTCGACCATATCAGGGGAATCGGTAATTTTGGTAAAAGTTGAAGAAAAGAAAATCGTTTAGAAACAAAACATTCCATTTTTTATTTCTTTTTGATTTCTAAATTTACTTTTATTTTGAATAAATTGCATTATATAACGTACAACGCCGTACAGACAGTTGCAAGTGTTTGAAATTTTGACTCTAGAAAACTAATCTTTGCAATATAATTTACATATATGCTAATTGGTAAAGGTAGTTTAGAGTGATGTAGTAGAATATAAATAAAAAGCATGTAAGGAAATTTCCAAAATAAAATAAAAAAAAAGAACGTAAAAGCATTCCAGACCAGATTATTCTGCATTTTGTAGCATTAACAAAGCTTTGCACTTAATAGTATAATAATCACAATATTATCATATGTGTGGGCAGTTTCCAGATCAAGTTCATCATGAAAAGAGAGAGAGAGAGAACTGCATCTAATGCCTCAGCGCTTCAACTTGATCTTCTTTTCTCTAAAACTCGACCTGCTGAACTAAAAACCAACGTCACCCCAAAAATCAGTGAGGAAATTTAAAAAATAAATAACAATACTTCTAACTGCACAATTTTAGAAATTAATACATCATTTTAAAGATAAGATTCTTGATTTTTAATAAAATACAAAAAATGGGAATGTGATTTTTTCCCAGTTTTTCAATACCAGACCTCCTTAAACTAATCCTTGCTTGGGCCATAGCTATGCATAATGCAAGTCTTGCTAAGCAAAATTGTATTGCAATGCTAAGCAAATTTGTCTAGCTTAGGAAATTGAACATCCTTCCACCATGGTAACAAATCCACAATGAAATTCAACACGTGTAATTCAACTGGGCTCAGAATTACACGTGTTGAATTAATTACAGCAATGAAATTCAAGACATGTAATTCCGAGCCTGGGCCCGGGTTTTTCGGTAGTTAATGAATTCTGAACCCATCCGAGCCCGAGCTCGAGTTTCTCTCTATACCACACGATGTATATGTAGGGGCACACGTAATGCTCTACCTAGCTTATGTAATCTAAAGTCCTGCAGGCTCTATAATCAAAGTTCGTTCACCAGAGCACACACACCACAGACAATAGGTCAAGGTTCATGCTACTTAGATAACCAATAATTGGTCAAACAGGCACTCTGCTCCCTCAGCTTTACTATTAAGGACTGCTAATCAAAGGAGGCGAGGTGAATGATTAACGAAGAGTCAGACCTTGAAAGGCATCCATCAAAGTTTTGCAAACTTAACAAAAT
Source organism: Macrothele yani (assembly GCA_039090855.1). Classification (NCBI taxonomy): domain Eukaryota; kingdom Metazoa; phylum Arthropoda; class Arachnida; order Araneae; family Macrothelidae; genus Macrothele; species Macrothele yani. The sequence goes on from CM077019.1 coordinate 8,945,627, forward strand.
TCAATTGTCATTATAAGAAATGCTGTCCGAGACTAGGCTGCATATCAAAGACTTCGTTCGTGGCGAGAAATCACTCATGCTTTATCTCACACATCCACTTTCATCGTAGTGCAGCTCTCCTTGCTAACACTTTATTGCTTGTCCGAATAATCCCAGCCGAAGTCTGTCCGCAACTTCAGTACATAATCTCCACGTGCTTGCGAGAGCCTGAAACCGGCCTGTATCATGAAGACCCTAAATTTTCGTTCCGTTCCTCCACGAGGACATACAGAGTTACGTACTTTGACAAAACTCCTACCAAGCAACGTACTCTTGCTTTCTCCACAACAAACTCAAGACTAACTCTCCTCTTCACCTGTGGTCATGTGCTAATACTCTCCTCTATTGCCTGAGGTGCGCCAACTCTGCGTGTTGATCCCCCCCCACACACACACACAAAGAGAGAGAGAGAGAGACAACGAGCCTCCACTGTTGCTGCCCCCCCTTCTTTTCCGACCTGCTTGTTCTCCCGCACCTAGCCTTCACTGCAGAGTATGAAGGTCACCTACAGGCTTCTATCGCGACCTTGGCCTCTTCCACAAACTAAGCCCCGACCGGGAGCCTAGCTTGACAGCATTATTTAAACTATTGTGTTTGTACATTCCGAACTGCATCGGTTATAATAAACATGTACATTTTCTCAGACGGTCAGGTGTCATCTTGGAGTTTAACAATAAATCTGAAAGCCATTAGTCTTAAAAGCCTTTAGTAATCTGAGTACTTTAACTTGCAGATGTACTGCTAGAAATGTTCAGTGCACCATTTTCCAGAAAACTGACTTCTGAACAAAGAAACTAGAAATGTTCCTTTTCTGGAAATGGAAGAAAAAAATAGAAGAGTTCTTTTCCTGGAAATGGGAAAACACGTACGGTGTCCTTTCTTTGTCACTTGACTTCTAATTCCAGTCCTTTTATAGTAACACATAAAATATGAAAATAATGTCTAATGTCTGATATTACATTAATAATGTATTTCACCCTTACAGTATATAAACCAAAACTATTTATATTTAATTATTTTGAAATGATGTTTACATTGGAAATTTAAGGACAAGGAAAGGTGAAATTTTGGAACTTTTTCAAAGGGCATAATGCCATAATAGCTTAATGGACCACTTAACATCCAATTTTTTTTTAAATTTAAAATTGGCAAAAAAAAAAAAAAAAAAAAAGGAAGCAAAGACAGCCTTGATTCAGTACTGTTTAGAAAACCAAGAATATCCTAATTTTGAAGCAATTAAAATGATCAAATGTTGCAAGACAGAAAGACATCTACGTGCCACTGAGTCAGTGTTAATTGAAACAAAAAGGGATAAAGTTTGTAATATTAATGATCCTAACAACCTGAACTACAGATGGAAAGAATTAATAAAATTAGAGCATCAAAACCAAATCAGCAGAAAAAGAAAAAGGAAAAAAACAAAAACAGAATTGAGCAACAGAGGGAGCCATGGTAGACGACTATTGGAGACGTCGAAGCGAGCCCGGGCGCCGACTGCTTTGCGGCTGCAGATGAGATAGCATCGAGAAAGCTTCCTGAAGATGGCTGCGAACCAGCTGAAAGTGCTAGAGGCGAAATGTGGCGAACGTTATAAGTGAGAGGACAGGGCAGTGATATGTATGGCATTCGACATGTACAGAAATAATTTTGAGATGCGGATGTAATGATGTGGATTGAGTTGGGAGCAAACAGGCTTTGTAATTATTGTATATATTATAAGCATTTTAGGATTGTGTTGTAATTATTTGGTGTTAATGCATTGGGGTTTGGAAAGATGTATGAGTAATGTTTGTGTTGTGGAATTCAGGTTGTATGTCAGTAACCACGCTTTTGAGTTGTACGAGTTCAGTTTATGTGTTATTGTAGGATTTTTTTACGATCTGTAAATATTTTAAAGGTGCACAGTGCGTTTTAAGGAGAAAAAATGGGGAATGGAGAAAGGAAAGACAGATGGAAGGGGTAATTGCTCAAATGGAAGTTACATTCAAAAGATATCAAAAGAACAACAAGGTTGCATGGCGGATGCTGGATATGTATGACCGGCAAATATACATACGTAACGTAGAGAACAGAAGAAGATAAAACATCAACTTGCCCTACGAGAAGCTACAAGAACCCCTCTATTAGCGTGCAAGAAATGTTACAAGAGCGAGGCAAGCCTCAAAAAAGGTAAGTTGCCTTCATGTTTCAATTTTTCAAAGGGACTATTCTTTCTTGAACAGATATTCATGTAAATAATATCAAAAGGTATTCTTTACCTATTACTGAAAAAGTATTTGGCATGTTTGTTGCTCCATGAGGCAAGTGCTCCTGTCCCGAGAGGGGTCGAAATGTGTTACAGGTTTTTGTTAGTTAAAAAAAAATGTTATAAATAAAACATTTTAGTTGAATATTTTCAGTTAAACATTCATTCAATAGTACAATCAAACATTTAAAATTTCTTCTGTTAATTAAAACATGCATAAGGAAAGGTTATACTCATCTGGTAGTGGGGTCACCACTACCCTAGATACAACTTGGAAGTCACTTATAAAAAGAGAAAAAAATGCACAAAAAAAAAAAAAAAAAAAAAAAAAAAAAAGAACATTACAAAAAAATCACCCTATTTAATAAAGGACTAAAAATAATACAACAGTTTATTTAAATAGATAGTAATAATTCAATATACCTTCATTAAAAATAAAGAAGAATATACTTACGACGAACATACCTACCAACTAATCCAATAGATGGCGGCACTTGAGGAGTAATCACCTTACACGCCATGAAGACCGCAACCCTCCCTTCGTTTCCTGACATGCAACTCCTGCGGCAACAAGTGCGAAGAACCCCCGCGTAGATAATAGATGGCCTGAAGACGGTGCTCTGGGAGCGCAGAAAGTGCTCACCGTAATATCGTAGAAGAGCTTTTATGTGAGCCGCGTGCCCCCCCCCCTGACCAGATGAGTATAATCTTTCCTTATGCATGTTTTAATTAATAGAAGAAATTTTAAATGTTTGATTGTACTATAGAATGAATGTTTAACTGAAAATATTCAACTAAAATGTTTTATTTATAAAAAAATTTTAACTAACAAAAGACCGTAACACATTTCGACCTCTCTCGGGATGGGAGCACGTGCCTCACGGAGCAACAAACGTGTGAAATACTTTTTCTATAATAGGTAAAGAATACCTTTTGATATTATTTATGTTTAATCTAAAGCACATTTTTAACATAAGACAACCATTTAGAGTTGTCTCATGAAATTTCGTAGATTTTCATGTGAGCAAAGATTTGCGTTACATTTTATTTCAGGAAGGAATTTTCAACATAATATATGCTTCTAATATTGATACTCCAGCTATGTTTTAAATTTGTACTCACCAGTAAATGAAATGTGCCCAACAATTCCCAAAATGAAACAAAAGAGAATAATGGAACCTTAAATCCAAATGATGCGTGTACAACTGCATTATTCAGTGATAAAGGCAGTTTAACTGGATATGATTAGAAAACTAATTACAGAAGACGGATAGTCATTAGGTAGCTCAGAAAATATCAAGAAACAACTAGATTTAAATTTCTGATATCAGAAAGCAATCTGCTTTTATAGCAAATTTTTACATCAACCAATCATTAGCAAAGTTCAGTAAAAATCAAAATAAGCCACAACTAAAAACATGTAAATGGATGATGCCATCGCTCTTTCCACGTTATTTTTTAAACAACGCATAGCGACTGAAAAATTGTGTTCCGGCACCGCTGGGATCGAACCCCAGAACTCTCGATAACTAGTCGAGTGCGTTCGAATTTACGCTACGGCGCCAACAATTCTCAGCGCCATGCGTGGTTTATCAGTCAGCATCTGACTACACGAATACGTATTGATGGTCTCAGCAACTGAGATGGCGTCATCTAGTGGCATTTAACGCAACAGCTATTTAATTGTAGCTGATAAATTTAAAGGGCGATAGAAATGGTTAATATATATAAATATATATATATATTATATAAATATATTAAATATATATATATTATATAAATATTCTATTAAGAAGAGACCTAAGCAACTTGGTATGAGTCAAAAATATATAATTTTTTTTGCTTAGGTCTCTTCTTAATAGAATGTGAATTCTGAATTTTCGTAACTGCTGCGTTGCGCGTTTCGATCTTCAGGTTAATCTTGCAACTTTCGTTTTAAATTCTAAAGTTTTTCCTTAGTTTTCAGCATTGCTCTTCAGTATTATATAAATATATATATATTAACCATTTCTATCGCCCTTTGAATTTATCAGCTACAATTAAATAGCTGTTGCGTTAAATGCCACTAGATGACGCCATCTCAGTTGCTGAGACCATCAATACGTATTCGTGTAGTCAGATGCTGACTGATAAACCACGCATGGCACTGAGAATTGTTGGCGCCGTAGCGTAAATTCGAACGCACTCGACTAGTTATCGAGAGTTCTGGGGTTTGATCCCAGCGGTGCCGGAACACAATTTTTCAGTCGCTATGCGTTGTTTAAAAAATAATGTGGAAAGAGCGATGGCATCATCCATTTACATTATCTCCACGTATTTGATATATATTAACTAAAAACATGATTTTGAAAATATCCTTCACACTCTCCTAATCTGTTGTTTCGAAACAAGTGTGTTGTACTGGTCCGCTTTAATGTGCTCATTTCACACTTAACAGAACAAATATTGAAGGAAACATGATATAAATCTACATGTTCTAGCAGGAGAATTTTGCATAATGGGAAAGTTGAAAATAGGCAAAAAGAATTTTTCATGGTTAAAGCTATACTAAGAAAAAGAACTTTTCAAATACATCTCCCAGAAGCACAGATAGTGAGAAAAAAATATTTTGCCCTTTACACCCTCTAGCGGAAAAGCTGTGCATTATTTAAAGAGGATAATACTTCCCATCTTTATTATAGTGAATGGCATAAAGTATAAAAAAAAATTTCTAAAAAGGTTTTAGAAGCAGAGATACAGCTGCAAACAGAAGTACAAAACTGTACAACAAAATTAATCAAATACAGTACTAAAGTGTTTCACAAAGTACATGGCATCTGCTGTTAAAAGAATTTTTTTTAATCATGCGTTTAGAAGCTGAGATATTGAGAAAAAAGAGATAAAGCATTGGCGCCCCCTAGCGATGAAATTGCATGCTATTTAGGTTATCATGAAATTGCATGTTATTTAAATACACACAAAGAAATTTCATAGTAGTATCTGACCAAGAAATAATTTTTACAATCGGTTTTTAGTCCCACAGATATTGCTATAAATGAAAACATGAACTTACGCCCTCTGGTGCCACACTCGTGCCTTAAAAAAAATTGAAATTTTAAGATAAATATTTTGCACTGGAAATGCTCTCTAACAAGGAAACAACTTTTCAAATTGGACCCTTAGAAGCAGATATCTACTAAAACAAGGTATATGTCTATGCCCCCCTGGTGGAAAAATTATGTAATATTTTAAGCAGAAGGTTATTCTCAAAAGGTTTTTCAACATGAGCAGAATCAGTTCATGAAATAATTTTTTCAATACAGTTTTCAGTAGCTCAGATTTTGTTGAAACACATCAGAAGCAGAAAAAAACACTTATACCCCCCTAGTGGCCAAACCATTGTTTACCAAATTTTAGAAATTATATGCAGAACATTTCCCATCAGGAGCTGTATCCGATACAGGAAGAATTTTTCAAATTGAACTTTTACAAGTGGAGGTATTGGGAAAAACCCCAATTTGCCTTTATACCCCTAGTGGAGAATCTATACATTACTTGAAAATGAGACTGTAACTGAACAGTCTTCAATATAAATGGCAATGAACGGAAAAATAATGTTTTCAATAGGATATTTAGGAGCAAATGCCTCACAGACAATGAAATTTGCGAACCAAGAAGGAAGCATCGGATTAAACTGAAATTTTATGGATGTAATGATACAGATAAATTATACACATGATGGCAAAAACAGAGCTGCAGGACAATTACAAAGAGATCTGTGGCACACAGTCTGGTCATCTTCAATAGCCCATCACGCCGCCTCGTGCGGCGATACATGCTGCAATATAGTCCGGCATGGAGGATAAGATATGCCTGATGTCCTGCGGCAGACTGACACACACGTGTTGGACGATGTGTTCCAAATCCCGGATAGTGCGGCAGCTGGCGTTTCAACTGGTCCCACACACGCTCGATAGGGGACATGTCCGGGGAGCGGGCAGGCCATGGAAGTGTCTGGACATGACGTAGGCAGTCCTGGGCAACCCGAGCTGTGTGTGGGCAGGTATTATCCTGCTGGTATAGCGCACATGGAATCCTGGCCAGGAATGGGAGCACATGGAGTCATAGGATCTCATCCACATACCGCTGGCCTGTCAATAATCCACGTACCACTACAAGAGCTGATTGGCTATCGTAGGCAATGGCTCCTCAGACCATAATGCCTGCAGTGGGGGAAGTGTGGCACTAGATAGCGAGGTCTGGATTGCGCCGGACCTCCACACCCAGGCACGATGATCGTCTGTCCCCAAAATGAAGCAGCACTCATTGCTAAACACCACATATTGCCAGTCTGTGGCGTTCCACGTCGCTCTGGATTGGTACTACTGCAAATGGAGCCGGCGATGTTCTGGTGTTAATGGCACCACATGTAAGTGGAGCTGGGATTGCAGAGGCATTGGGAAATGGTTTGTGGGCACACAGGAGCTGCTACATCTGCCTGTATAGTGGACTGGGTCTCCGTGGGATCCATTAATGCTTGGCGCACGATCCGTTGATCCTGTCTACTGGTGGCCCTCCTGGTCCATCCTGAGCCGCTCCGCCGTGTGGCAGTGGCATCACGTGTCCACTGCCCCCAACACAGTCAGATGGTATGGTCAGAACAATCCACGTGGTGGGCTATATGGCGTGCCGACCACCCTGTGGTTTTCAGCCCGATGATCAGGCCTCACTCTAAGTCCGTAAGTTGTGTAAATCGATGTCTCTGGCATCTACCCAGCATTCTTGTCACTCTGAACTCCTGCTTGCATTGGCCGGTACTTTTCAATTTTCATGGGGCCTCGACTACACGCTGGTTCATAAGGATGACCGGTTTATGCTGGCAACACCACCACAGGGTGTGCAGTCATGCAGAATCGCACCAAACTTAGATCATTTGCATACCAGCACACACTCTAGCTATTTGCAAAGTTTCGTGGTTGTAGCATGTTTTCTTTTAGTGTGCAAACTTCATTGTCCATGAGTATATATGAAATAAAATGTATTTTGAATTCGATAGGATCTGTAGTTACACCTTCAAGCGGAGAAATTGTGCATCGCAAAAAAAAAAAAAAAAAAAAAACCGGAATGCAAGGATGATCATTCTCACATTTTACGCTTCTCAATACAAAAGAATTTTAGAAGTCGAAACTAATAGTTGCAGAGATATGGTGACCCCGGCCGGATAGACAAAGTGATAACATAAGCATGATCTGTTTTTTAGAAAAGACATGCTAATAATATAGTTTTAGTATTGCTAACAGACAAGGAAACCAATAACCCCTGCATTTTACAGGGGGTAGGGGAGAGAAATTTGTCAGACATGGTATCATCATTAGTGTTGTGTCTCTTGACAGCTCCAGTGGTAACTCAGCAAGTTCATTGCGTCTCTTGACAGGTCCAACAGTAACTTAGCAAGTTCATTGTGTCTCTTGACAGGTCCAACAGTAACTTAGCAAGTTCATTGTGTCTCTTGACAGGTCCAACAGTAACTTAGCAAGTTCATTGTGTCTCTTGAGAGGTCCAACAGTAACTCGGGAAGTTCATCGTGTCTCTTGACAGCTCCAGCAGTAACTCAGGAAGTTTATCGTGTCTCTTGACAGCTCCAGCGGTAACTCAGCAAGGTCATTGTGTCTCTTGACAGCTCCAGCGGTAACTCAGCAAGTTCATTGTGTCTCTTAACAGCTCCAGTGGTAACTCAGCAAGTTCATTGTGTCTCTTGAGAGCTCCAGTGGTAACTCAGCACGTTCATTGTGTCTCTTGAGAGCTCCAGCGGTAACTCAGAAGTTCAATGTGTCGCTTAACAGCTCCAGTGGTAACTCAGCAAGTTCATTGTGTCTCTTAACAGCTCCAGCAGTAACTCAGCAAGTTCATTGTCTCTCTTGAGAGCTCCAGCGGTAACTCAGCAAGTTCTCTTCCTCTAGTTTCCTCTGCCCCTTGCTTCCTCCTTCAATTCTTGATAGCTTCCTGTGCCTATTGTATCATCATTATCAAGCATCATTAGTCGTCCCCTTTCTCTTGTTCGCTTTTTCTTCAATTTTCCCTTCTATCATTCTTTTCAATAGGCTGTCTCCTCTTAGCACATGTTCTATCCAGTTATATTTTCTTTATCTTATGGTCTTTAGCAAATTCCTTTCTTCAACTCTTTGCAATACTTCATCATTGGTAATTTTTTCAATCCACTTTATTTTTTCCATTCTTCTCCACAACCACATTTCAAATGCCTCCAACATTTTAGCTTCTTTATATCAGCAGTAAAATTTTCAACTACAAAACACTGCACAGAGATCAAAAGGCAGCAATGGATAAAATTCCAGAACATGTACCAGAATTTTAGGATATTTCCAGGATCTCCAAGATGCATAAGAACCATGACACATGCTCTACTGCTGGCATACATAGCTTTTACACTTTTAAGCAGATTCCCAGCTATAACATGATTATTTAAGACCTTCCAAAGAAGAATCTGTTAACTCGGTCCCACGCTTTCTGTAACTCTATAAAGGAAGCAAAAACTTTCTTACCAACAGACAGATACTTTTCAATCATCATAAGCAATGCAAAAGTTCAGTTAATGCAACCCTTTCCAGGCAAAAAACAGTCTCCACATCTCACACCTTCTCTGATGAATTATCAATGACCTCTCCAAAGAGTTTTCCTGGCACACTCAGTGGGCTGATACCAAGATAGTTCTTCCATTTAGTCTGATCACTTTTTCACTTATACAAAGAAACAATTATAGCATCCCTCTAGTCCTGATGAACAACTAACACCCAACAATCTCAGCAGAGTAAGTGTAAGACTGTTGTACAGAATTAAATGTAGTGTTCTCCCTAGAGGCTTTTTACAGGATCGCCCACCCAGCTAATTTTCTCTGCTGCCCAGCTAAATTTCCTTTGTGGAAAACTTATAACCATATAAACCATAAATGTTGATGAAAAGTGTCTGAAACCTGTGTCAAATATGATTTATTAGTAATTACTCTTTTTTTTTTATCATTCATGTATTAGGAGCATCTTGAAAGTAATGCCTCCTACTTAATAACTTGAAATTTTGAAGTGACTTTAATGAAACTGCACTAACATGTACTATGATATGTTACCAATGTGGGAACAAGTTTTTTCAAAATCAGAAATAAAGATCATGAATGACAGAGAAAAGCAGCGAGCCATGATTGAATTCCTGGAAAAAGAAGGGACGTGAGGCTCCAGAAATCCACAGAAGACTCCTGGAGCTGCCACAATCAATATCAGTAATGCCCGAAGATGGATGAAGAGGTTTCAAGGGGTAGAAAGTTCACTGTCGGGCAAACAATGGAGAGGAAGACTCACAGCTGCAGTGATAGATGCCAACAGGCAACGAGTGAAAGACCTCATCACAGCGTATCGTTGTGTCACCATCCAGGAGTTGTGTGACGCAATTCATTGTGGCTATAGTGCTATGGAAACATCAATTAGGGACCTGCGCTACACAAAAATTTGTTCAACCCATGAACAATGTGAGCAAAGAGTAGACATGTGGCAAAAACCTCTTGGACTGTTATGAGAGGGAGTGTGAGGTGTTTTTCTCTAATGTTGTGATGGGGGATGAAACCTGGGTGTTATTTCATGACCCAGAAACAAAATATGCATCAATGGAATGGCACCGCACATTTTCAAATCAACAGAAAAAGACGAGAACAACTCGTTTGCCAGGGAAGGTGATGGTGACAATTTTCTGGGACAAACGTGGTGTCATTTTTACTGATTTCCTTGAATGGGGTGAAACAATAAACAGTGTTCATAACTATGTGCAGACATTGAAGTAGCTAAAGAAAGCTATCAGAAGGAAAAGACGTGACATTCCACTTCATAGTGTTGTTTTACACCATGATAACGCAAGTCAATGGAGACTTCACAGGCTATTGCCAAAATGGGGCGGACAGTAATGCCCCCCCCTAACAGTCCTGATTTGGTTCCCTCAGACTTTTTCCTGTTTGCCCCTTTGAAAAGCACCCTTTGTGGGGAACGTTTCAATGATGTGACAGCCGCTAAACTAGCTGTGAATTCATGGGTGAAACGACAGCCTCAGGAATTTTTCCAAAATGAATTTTACCAATGGGTTCAAAGATGGTGCAAATGTATAGAAAGTGATGGACAATACTTTGAATAGGCTAGCATTATTTAAAAATATGTCCTTGTATTTTGCCACCAAGTTTCACATTTTTTCTACTACAAATAAAAATCTTATGAGAGACAAGGCATTACTTTCAGGATGTCCTTTGTACAATTTTCTAATGTTGTTTATCATGTTATGTAACATTAATTCCTGCCACACTGCTAAAGATGTTTAATAAATATAATAATGTTATGCAAAACAACATTTTTTTTTAAATGGGGAAGGGGTAGTTAATACCATCCAGCTAAAATTTCTTGCCACCCAGTGGTAAAAAAAAATTAGGGAGAACACTAAAATGCAAATGATGAAATGTACTTTTGCTACAAAGCTATATTATTAAAAAAATCACAACACCAGAAAAGAAAAAAAAAAGAACTCACCTGAAGGAGGTAGCGATCACAAAATTTATAGCCAATTTTTTTCTTCCAAGACATCTAAAGACTGATGGAAGCGCAAATGACACACCAAAACAGGTAATAGCATAGCATGCTGAAAAAGGGGGATGGGGTTAGAACTGACATACCCAAAAATTCAATAATATGAAATCAAACAAAGAAAAATTATGAAATTTAGAAAAACATTAACATTTCCTTTCATTTCAAATGAAAAGGTTGTGATTCATTATTTTAATTGGTACTGTTTTTAAATGCCAATGTATTATGGTATAAAAATAGCAAAAGCAAACAATCTTAAGTTTCAGATTTGTAAAACAAATACACTACCCAGATAACAGTGGGTAGTGGTATGCCAACACTACCGACTGTTATCTGGTGCCATTTTATAATTTCTTTTATTGTGCTTTTCTTCATCTGGAAGTCATAAGGTCCTTGTTATTGGTTTATGAAGGTTGGTTGCTTGTGTGTTAGTATTATTTTCCATACACTATCTACATCTAATACCTGTAGCACAGAGCAGTTTTATTGTAGTTTATATTACATGAGCAATATAAACTACAATATTCTTCCTTTAATATATATACTATATATATGTATGTATATATATGTATGTATATATATATATTTGGGATGTAAGGTCAGGTGATGCGTAACATCACAGCCTCTCCTTGACAAATGTCAACCCCGCCTTCTCGTGGTGCATCCTGTTCCCACTAAAGGGGCTCTGATGACCGCCAATAGCGGTATAACTATACCATCGGGATCAGAGGAAATGCTATCCCACACTCACCAACCCGCTTGGCCAGCGTGGTGAGTTATGGCCAAACCCCTCCAAAATGACTCTACAACTTAAATCTTGGCCCTCAGTCTCCGGCAGCTGGAATGTACCTGGCCAAGGCAGTGGCCAGTGCGACATGAAGGCAGAGGGTGCTAAGAATCCCCGGAGGACCGGACTAGGCTGCCATTTGATGCTGACCTTGGCTACCTATAACGGACGCTTCCTATCTTCTGATTCAAGGCTTCTTGAATTGGAAGAGGAACTACAAAGGATCAAGTGGGACATCGTCGGGCTAAGTGAGGTAAGGAGAAAAGGAGAAGATCTCATTGAACTGAAAAGTGGACATCTCTTCTATTATCGTGGGACAGATACTGGCAGAACTAGTGGTGTTGGATTTATAATAAACAAGAAACTGAAGGATAAAGTGGTAGAAGTTGAAAGTTCCTCTGACAGAGCTGCACGACTCGTTATCCAACTATCGAGAAGATACCAGGCTCAGATTATTCAAACTTATGCACCCACCACAAGTCATCCTGAAGAAGAAATTGAAGAATTTTATGAGGAAATTCGTCATCTAAATAATAAAGGTAAGCAGCACTTGAAGATAATTATGGGAGATTTCAATGCAAAAATAGGGCAACGGCAACAGAATGAAACTTCAGTAGGTAAATTCGGTCACGGCAACAGAAACCAGCGTGGAAATACTCTCGTTGAGTTTGCAGAGGCAGAAGGATTTTTCATCTTGAACTCCTTTTTCAAGAAAAAGCCACACAGGAAATGGACATGGAGACATCCAATTGGGACGACAAGTGAAATTGATTTTATTATGTGTAACAAAAAATTCGTCATCGAAGACTGCAGTGTGCTGAACCAGTTCAACACAGGTAGTGACCATAGATTGGTGAGATGTAAGATGCACCTCAACACTAAACTGGAACGTGGCAAGCTCATAAGACAAACAAAATGTATTGACATAACCAACCTTAAAAAACACCATAATACTTTCAAGTTGGAACTGAAGAACAGATTCTCTGCTTTAGAAGGCCTAACATCGGAAGAAGTGGATATTTCGGAAGTTAACAGAAAAGTAACCAAAGCTCTAATGGAAACGGCAACAAAATTAGCTGGGTCTAAGAACAAGTTGCATGTGAACAAATTATCAGGAAAAACCAAAATGTTGATGCAAAAAAGAAGAGAGATGAGGACAACTAAAGAAGATGTGACTTCCAAAGTGGAATATATAGAGCTATGCAAGACAACACGAAAAAGTATCACTGAAGACGTAAGGAAATTCAACTGTGAGCTAGTGAGGAAAGCAATTGAAAACAACCAAAGCCTTAAGATAGCAAAGGGACATCTCAGTAAGGGAAGAAAACAGATTATGGCTCTGAGAAAAGAAGATGGTTCTATAACAAGAAATAGAGGCGAAATTTTGACAAGAGTGAAAGATTTCTACTCCAAATTATATGAAAGGGATGATACATGTACTCCAGACATCATGAAAGATACCAGTACCAGAGTTCTTCCAGTCCTCCCAGCAGAAGTTGCTCATGCAATCAAGAACATGAAGCGGGGGAAAGCTCCAGGAGAAGATGGAATTACTATAGACATCATACAAGAAGCAAGTGGAGAAATTGAAACAGTACTCGCCCAAATTTTCACTCGACGCCTTAATGAAGGGAAGATTCCTGAGGATTGGAACAATGCTACAATGATCCTGCTACATAAAAAAGGTGACATTGAGGATCTCAGGAACTACAGACCTATCAGCCTCCTATCAGTGGTTTATAAAATCTTCACTAAAGTTCTTTCACACCGCTTGAAGGTAACACTGGACATGGCTCAACCGAGAGAACAAGCTGGATTCACGAGTGGCTACAGCACAATAGATCATATCCACGTGCTGAGAGAACTAATTGAAAGAGCGAGGGAATATGAACTTCCATTGTGCATGGCTTTTATCGATTATGAAAAAGCCTTTGATTCGGTGAAACCATCAGCAGTTACCACGGCTCTGAAATCCTGCGGTATTGAAGATGCATACATTAATATTATTAATAACATCTATGAAAATGCAAGTGCAAAGATTCGGCTGTTTGAAAATACAACACACAGAAAAATTGGAAAGGGAGTGAGACAAGGTGACACCATATCTCCGAAGCTCTTTAATGCGACATTGGAAAATGTCTTTCAATCACTGAACTGGGAAAACAAAGGGATAAAGATTAATGGAGATTATCTAACCCACCTTCGTTTTGCTGATGACGTAGTCATTTTTGCAACTACCCCATCAGAGCTGCAGAGTATGATCCAGGAACTTGCTGACAAGAGTAAAGAAGTGGGATTAAAAATGAACTTTCAGAAGACAAAAGTGATGTTCAATGCTTTTACAAGAAATGAAGATTTATCGATTGATGGAGAAAAACTGGAGATAACAGATACGTATGTTTATCTTGGACAGCAGATATCAAGTGAGGGTCACATTGATGAAGAAATTAATCGGCGTACAAAACTTGCCTGGAGAGCTTTTGGAAGAAACAGCATAATTTTCAAGAGCAATATGCCATTATGTCTTAAAAGAAAAGTGTTTGATCAATGCATCCTTCCAGTGCTTACGTATGGTGCAGAGACGTGGACCTTAACTAAAAGAGACATACAAAGGCTGCAGACAACTCAAAGCAGCATGGAGAGGTGCATGCTTGGTATAACCAGGAGAGATAAGAAGAGGTTGGTTGGTTGGTTGGTTGGTTAGTGGATTTTAGTGGCGCAAGGGCCAGGTTTGGCCAAAGAGCGCCAGACAAAGAACGATCAGTCACAGATTTTGAAAAGCGTGGAAAATGAGTAAGAGCAGACAGGCTTGGGAAAAGTTGAAAAAGAGTATGATGAAAGCAGGGAAGACAAGGTAGTTAATCAGATTTATAAAAAAATTACTAACGGAGAAGGACGAACAGTCACTCTCCTTCCCCCCACACTCCTCTGCAATGCTGGCAGAGGGCGGGCACGAACTGTCACTTTCCTCCCCCCCATGTTCCTCTGCAATGCTGGTTGAGGCTGGGGACGAACTGTCACTCTCCTCCCCCCATGGTCCTCTATAATGTCGGTTGAGGGTGGGGACCTCGCAGAGGCCGAGACAGTTTGATGGACACTGCACACCTTTGCGGATTGAGGGCCGGGTCTTCCGCACGTGCAGGCTGTCTGCTGGGAACCGGAAGAGGCGGGCGTCTTCAAAAGAGAAGGCGCAGACTCAGCTGGTCGAATAAGCTGGAGCTCGGTGAAATCCACCTGTGTCGCTTGTTCAACTGTAGATCGCTTGGCAAGTGCGGCGAGAGCTACAGGGCGCGGAACAAAGGGCTGCACGGGTTGTGGCAGAGACTTAACAACTGCGGCAAAACTACGCTGTCGGGTGTTGGGAATACCCAACTTGGCTTTGGCAGCAGGGTACGAGAGGCCTTCCAGGGTCTTGAGGCGCTGGATCGCCATCTCGTCCTTCCATTTCATACAGTTGCGGGAGTAAGCTGCATGGGCCGCACCGCAGTTAACACAGCAGGCCGCAGAAGTGCAACCTTCCCCGTCATGTTCACCGGAGCCACAATTAGCGCAACGAGCGGAACTCTTACAGAATCGTTGTGAATGCCCGTACCTCTGGCACCTGAAACAGCGCAGAGGACTGGGAATGTACGGGCGAACTGCACAGACCAAGTAGCCTGCTTTGATTTCTGTCGGAACTTTCGGGGAGTCAAAAGTCAAGATTACATTTTTAGATTTAAGCAAAGAGCCATCACGCCGGAACATCATACGACGTGCAGCAAGAACACCCTGATCCGCAAGTTCAGTCACCAATTCATCCTCACTGCATGGCAAGAGATCAAACTCCGAAATAACACCCCGAGAGGTGTTAAGAAACGGGTGAGGTGTCACTTTGACAGGAATGCCTTGAAGACTAGAAAGGCGCAGAAAAGTGTTACTCTGAGAAACACTGCAAGTTTGGACAAGCAGGTCCCCAGAGCGAAGCTTCCTCACAGACTTCAAGGGGCCAACCGCAGCGTTCAAAGCTTTAGAAATGAAAAATGGAGATCTGGTGGACAGTCTCTCATCCGGATCGATGGATTCTACAAGTAAGTGTGTAGCATGCGTAGTCACAGCAATCGAGGGGAGACGACGCTTCGGAGCGACTGGTACAGCTGCCGAAGAAGAGGTAGTACATTCTTGGTCCAGGTCATGGTCTAAAGAACGTTTAAGGTTTTGAGACTTGGTAGGTTGAGAAGACGAAGGAGAGTCGTTTGCAACTATCATTTTCTCAGGTGACTTAAATTTGGAGTGTTTATGTTTGGGTTTACCCATGGAAAAAAGAAGGAAGATTCGTCTGCAGACTACTCCACCCACCACCGAGCCCTACAAGGGAGAACTGGAGGTCTGCAAGCCAAGAAAATGACGCTGGACACAGTTCTGGAGCTTATACGTTGCAGATATAGTCCGTTGGCTGTGATCACACGCACTCGGCGGACACTTCGGCCTCCGGGTACCGTCATGCCAACGCCTTTGGCATGATCCCACAGCCCCCGGGCTCACCCTGCCGTGCTATACGACAAAAAAGCCGCTAAAGCCGTGTACACAACTTGGTACAAGACTTCTGACTAGAGGTGGGTTAGTCTCTAGCCTCCCGTTTACAGCGAAGCCGGGGTCGAAGAGGAGTGTTGGTACACAGGAGGCACTTATCCGGTCTCCTGCGACCTCAGCTGCCAGACAACCCATTTCCGCCTCACGGGTCTCCGCACGCGGCAAACATGCAGGTAGGTCTAGCACCCAAACCAGCTAAAAGGAAAAAAAGAAATCCAAAGAAGACAAATCCTGGAAGGGAACCTAAACGGAATCTCAGCAACCTACGAACTGAGCGGTTAATATAATACAGTTAGTGGTGGAGGGTAACAAAACCACAAGACCGGGGTGTTAGTGCACAACGTGGTAGCGATTAGGTAAAGTATACAACACGGGCAACTAGCCAGTGGAGAAAAAATAAATAAAAACGAAAAAGCGAGACACAAGACCAGCTCGGGATCGTGGGGCCGCGACTCCCCAACAGCTGGATGAACAGCCGTCCCTGCAAACACCAACAGCAAAGCAGTGGCATGACATCAGATGTTGACCAGTCACAAGGTCAGCTCGGGCCGTGGGGGCGCCGCTCCCCAAATAACTGGAAAACCAGTCATCCCCGTGCGGGGGATAAGAAGAGGAACTCGTGGATCCGAAAAATGACGAGAGTGGAAGACATCATGATCAGAGTTAAATCCCTGAAATGGCAATGGGCTGGACATACTGCCAGAAGGACAGACCATAGATGGACAGCCGAAATTTTAGATTGGATTCCAAGGGACAGGAAAAGACCCAGAAAAAGACCACATGGGAGATGGGTGGATGAAATTCGTAAATATGCGGGAGTGACATGGAGGAGACTGGCACAAGACAGACCGTTGTGGAGGAAACTTGGGGAGACCTTCGTCCAGCAGTGGATTGATAATGGTTGACGATGATGATGATGATGATATATATTATATTTTACATATAATATTTCCTCTCAAAATTACATATATACATACTTACATATCCTCAAGTCAGAAGTCGGACCAAATTCCATAACCATGTGTAGAAAATTTGCTAAAATGTATTGGATATATAAAGAAGTTTTGACGGATTTCCGTTCAATGTCGTACTTATTACTGCTCGCATGTATTTTAAGATGGCAACGCTGCGATATCGCAGTACGAGACGCCAGCTGTCAGAGTCAGTATACGACGTTCAATTGAGGTGCAAAGATGTATTTGTTTTACTCTATGGAAAATGGCAACTTTCGTCCCGACAAAACAGCATTTGCGGGAAGTGTTAGTGCATTACTTTACTGTCAAGAAAAGTGCTGCCGACAGCTATCGTTTAATGTCAGAAATCTATGGTGAACATTCCCCAACCATAAAAAACATGTGAGTATTGGTTTAGATGATTCAAAAGGAATGATTTCAATGTCAGTGATAAAGAACGTTCTGGACCACCCAATAAAATTGCTGATGCCGAATTGGAAGCTTTACTCGACGAGGATCCGTGCCAGACCCAAAAAGAACTAGGCAGCAGCATTAAATGTTAGTCAACCATGCATTTCACAACGTTTAGCTGCCATGGGAATGGTGCAAAAAGAAGTGAATTGGGTTCCACATGCTTTGCGGGAAAGAGACCTTGAACGTCAAAAAACCATTTGCGAATTGCTGCTTCAAAGGCAAAAAATAAAAAATTTTGCATCGTATTATTACTGTCGACGAGAAATGGATATGGTACGATAACCCTAAACAGCAGAAAGCATGGGTGAAGCCTGGTGAACCAGGTCCTTCAACGCCAAAATCCAATATCCATGGTTCAAAGGTAATGCTGTGTATCTGATGGGACCAGAAGGGTGTTATGAACTGCTGAAACCGTCAGAAACTATTACTGGTGATCGGTATCAAACCCAATTAATACGTTTAAAACGAGCTCTCACGCAAAAACGGCCGGAATGGGAGAATAGACACAACAAAGTAATCTTACAGCATGACAACGCAAGACCACATATTTCTCAACCTGTGAAAAAGTACTTAGAAGGATCCGACTGGGAAGTTCTACCACCATATTCACCAGATATTGCGCCATCGGATTATCATTTGTTCCAGTCGATACAGTCAGCAGAATGGTTTAGTTCTTATGAAGACATCAAAAATTGGCTGGACAACTGGATCTCTTCCAAGAAACCAGAATTCTTCCTTCGGGGCATGCGTTCACTGCCCAAAAGATGGGGTAAAGTTGTAGCTTCAGAGGGAGCATACTTCGATTAATATTAAAATATTGTTTCTGTTCTCCATCAACATGTTTTATTCACCTCAAATCCCTCAAAACTTATTTATATACCCAACAAGCCTCCTTGACATGAATATGAAAGGTAAGTGGCTTATAGTAATTATATTGGTAAAAAAATTGATATAATCAAATTATGTTATTCTTTGTTAATTATATAAAAATTAAACTTCGACAGCTACCTATTGTTTTAGTATCAGTGTAAGAAAACTTTGGAAAACAAAGTAACACAAAAAGAAAGTTTCGGTTGCAAATGTTTGCACAATTTTCCAGTGTTTGGATCAATGTTTGAAAACTGTAAGGAAAGATCTGGTTCAAAGCGTAATTTAGTTACACATTCATAGCTGCCATTAAATTTAATGAAAAACCAGAAGATTGCCAAAAAATCCAGAAGACTGCATAATAATCAGGACGAATTTTTTCTGAGGCTAGTTTGTTATACAATATGAAATTTCCACACAGAGCTAAAACTGTATATCTTGTTTTGCAATAGAATTTTTATATGCACTTCAACAAAAAAGGAAATCGAAAGTACTCGGGTTAAGAATAAATATTGAAGTAAATGAGGATGCAGCAAAGGAAAAACTCATTTGGTGATGAGGCAAAATAATTCCAACGGAAAAAAAAAAAAGAAGTGAACCGTGGCCAAATGGAAAAAAAAACAACAACCCCGTGCCGCATCCACATAACGAAAATATGAATTGAACGCCAAGCCCCACGTGCGGTAAGTGTTCATCGAACTTTACCAACTAAAAGTGAAGTAAGTGTTCATCGAACTTTACCAACTAAAAGTGAAGTTCAAAAATGCAAATGCATTAATGCACGTTAAAATATAACCTCCAATATCGGAAGTAAATTGAAAAAAGGGAAATGTTAAAAAAAAAAAGTCCATTATGTATAATTTACTACATTTTGAAACACTGCATCCATAAAGTCAGCAAGAAAATTCTATCCTTTTGGATACTTATGCAGAATTTCACTTTTTTTCTTGTTCCTCTCCCCCCCCCCAATGTGCCAAGATATCGGACAATTTTTGTTTTTGATTCCTTAAGAAGTACTTGGCCACTTTCAATGTCCACATTTTTTTTATTTTCAAAGCTATACTGTTTTCTTGTGCTTTATTTAACATTAAACATTATCAGGGACACAGACCTGCTTCTGAAGTTGAGAAACACTAAGTGGAGCTAACTTTTTTCTTCTTCTAGTTTTCCTCAAACACCAATAGGAATCCTACAGTAAATGTAGTAAGTGTCTACACAGACTGGGACTAGCTCACGGTGGTCTTTAGTACCCATTAACAAGTGTTAGGATCATGAAAACGTGAAAATAAACTTTACACAGATGTTTAATAGCGTTATTTCACTTGAGATTTTCGATTTCCATAGCATGCTCAACGTTTCTCGTTGTCCGTAGCGGACCAATGATTTCTATAGCATACTCGACGTTTTCTGTCGTTCGCAGCAGACTGACGATTTCCATAGCATACTCGATGTTTTCCGTCGTCCGTAGTGAACCAACAATTATCAAAGCATACTTGACATTTTCCGTCATCCGTAGCTGATGGACGATTATCATAGCATGCTCGATGTTTTCCATCGTCCGTAGTGAATCGACCATTTCCATAGCATACTCGATGTTTTCCGTCGCTCGTAGAGGACCGACAATTTTTATAGTAACTACGTAAAATCCACAGTAATTGCAGTCTCTGAATCTTTCTTCCCACCGCATAATCTTATTTTACAGCAAGTGGAACAGTGTGCAACAGAATTTACTGTGACAAAGTCCCACCGAGGGGACAATGGGGCACAAGGGTTTGGCGCACAATGCCGCAAAATTTGCCTTTTGTAGCAAGATGGTGCAAGATTTTTGTTTTGGTGAAATTGATGCAGAATTCCCATTTCTGTTATATATTTTATTTATTGGGATATTTTTAGCAAAAAATACAGAAAATTTTAAAATCTGGAAGAACAGTTCTTCTTGCCAGAAAACCGGAAGACTGTATAAAAAAAAAAAGAAAACTTTCGCACAATCCGGAAGAGTTGGCAGATATGCACATTTATTCTTGATTGACAGCACAGCTGTAAATCCAATTTCATGGAGGTAAATGGCGAGAAAAGGTTATCAAAACTTCAATGCCTTGCTTACTAATGAGGGGCAGGTATTCTGATACTCTCTTTAACCAAAACACTCCAAGGTCACATATTGTGAATTCCGTTTGAAACTGTCATGAAATGAGTCAACTGCAAGGAAAGCGCTCTGTATCCTGTAGAATGCTGCATAGCCTTCGCTGAAGTACTCTTCAAATTGTTTGAGTTCCTGGCAATGTTTTTCAGTACCAGGATAAATATTGACTTCATATGGGGAGTAAAGTGCTAAACTATTTTCAATAAATCTCTACATTCCATTTTTATTGTTTTTGCTATTCAAGAAATAAACATGACATTATTTTTCATTCTGGCTTAAAATAAAATTGTTTTATTTTTAAGCACCTTTTTATTTATGCTCTCACATTCCACCTGGAAAACTACAGAATACCACAGGCTAGGAACCACTGCTCTAGATTATGGCAGTTTGCCATAAATGTACAATATGAGGAATGTCAATGAAGTTCATCGTATGCTGCCATAATGCATTAAAAAGGAAAAGTTGTGAAAGGTGCAGTAACTTACACAATGCAGTCAAGTACATGGGTGATCATGTCAGCAGCTATCATGGAGCTGTGAGAAAGGATGTGGAACAGACTGTATGCTGCAGCACCTGATGTAGGTGCACATTGTTAGTGAACAAAAATAGAACAAAGAATCAGTACCAAATCCTGTAATTCCAAGTGAGCCATTGCTGCATTGGATCACTTATTCTCTTAATCTGGCAATAGCTGAATTATTGTATACACTCACATATAAGCCAAAAGGTTTTGGAAGAAATCCTAAATGTATGAGGACTGTCAATAAAGTTCATTGAATGCTGCCATAAAGCATTAGAAAGGAAAAGTTGTGAAAGGTGCAGTAACTTTTTAAACAATGCAGTCAAGTACATGGGTGATCATGTCAGAAGCTACCATAAAGCTGTGAAAAAGGATGTGGAACAGACGGTGGGCTGCGACACCTGATGTAGGTGCACATTGTTAATGGGAAAAAACAGAGCAAAGAATCAGTACCAAATTCCGCAATTCCAAGCCAGCCATTGCTACACTGGATCACCTGTTCTCCTAATCTGGCAATGGCTGAACTACCATATATACCCACATATAAGCCAAGTTTTTAGAAGAAATCCTGCTTTCAAAGTTGGGTGAGTCAGCTTATGTGCTGGTCAGTAAAAATTAGAGCTGGACTTGGATTCATTTGCTTTTCAGATTGCACCTTTCTGCGTGTCAAAAACGTAAACAAATTCGTTTTCAACCACAGTTTTCTGCACGTTCTTTGAAAGTACTTCCAAAAAATAAAAAGAAATAAAAATTAAGAAATATTTTTCCACCCAGAATAGGATGCCTACGGGAATAAATGCCACTATGATAAGCAAAAAGCCCAATCCCATTTCAAATTGAGACCATGAAATTTCTTGCTTCCGATCATGGAATGGAATACCTCATTACTTTCCATATGCAACCGCATAACACCATCTTTCATCACATATATCCCTTTACTGTTGGGTGGGCCACAACCAATCAGACATCTCTCTCCTCTCTCAAGTTTTCAGGCAAGCGTAGGCATGCATGTCTTCCATTAAGCACTGGCAAAACGCATTTCTGTTATCAAGCAGCAAAGACACAGTGATTTACGTAAGATGGTAAAACTTGAAAAAAAAAAGGCCAACTTGGCCTTGTTACTACTCGAGTTAAACAACTGTGGGATGCAATTTCCCCAGAAATGGTTATAGAAAAGGTTTCACTAGAAATCTTCTCTCAAAAAATGCTGCATAAATAATGCAATTGATGTTACTGCAGTTATTTGGAAACTGTTAGTGAACTGTACTTCGGAGGTATTTACAGAATATAATATCAGAAATTTGCATAATTCATTTCAATAAATATGTTTTCTAAATTTAATGTCAGCTTATATGCAGGTTAAGTTTTTTCACAAATTTTTAGCTCTTGAAGTAGGGGATCAGCTTATATGCAGGTTAAGGTTTTTCACAAATTTTTGGTTCTTGAAGTAGGGGATTAGCTTATATGCAGGTTAAGGGTTTTCACAAATTTTAAGTTCTTGAAGTAGGGGATCCACTTATATACGAATATACACTGCTGGCCACCCAAAATGCAACACCAAGAAGGACACGAGACAGCAAAGCCAGATTTACTGGACACATAACAACAGATACAAAGATGAAACGATTGAGCTTACAGGCCTGTGCAACTTGCAGAACACGCAGACATCAATAGTACGTGTGGCCCCCACGGCTGGCAATAACGGCCGCTACACACCGCGGCATCGAACGAAAGAGACTTTGGATGTGGGCTTATGATCGAACGAAAGAGACTTTGGTATGTCGGTCCAAACTGCTTCCACATGTTGTCACAGTTTATCAGGCGTAACCACGGGTGGTGCTTGCCGGGCTACTCGGTTGCCGATCACCGACCAGACGTGTTTGATGGGCAACATATCGGTAGAACAGGCGGGCCACGGCAGCAGTGACACCTTGTGGCCCAAGAAGAAATGTTGCACGATGCGTGCAACGTGCGGGTGCGCATTGTCTTGTTGAAACGTGGCCGCTGGCAGGTCCTGCAGATAATGGAGGACTACAGGCTCCAAAATGTCGGAGATGTAGTGGTGGCTGTTGAGTGTACCGGCGTTGCATACCAGAGGGGTGCGGGTTTCATATCCAATTGCACCCCAAACCATAACATCAAGCAATGGACCGGTATGGCGATGCATAATGCAGGTGTCATACAGTCTCTCACCGCGGTGCCGCCACACGCTGATCTGATCATCGTGGTGTTGCAGGCAGAAGCGAGATTCGTCGGAGAAGACAATGGCGTGCTATTCCGTAGTCCAGGTGCGACGTTCAACGGCCCACTGCCGCCGCACCCACCGGTGGTGTAACGTCAATGGTAATCGGAGCAATGGGCGCCGTGCGACAAGTGCCCGCTCCTGCAGACGACGTCGAACGGTACATTCTGACACAGGATGTCGCGCAACACACCCTAATTCCTGCGCTAACATTCGTGATGTGGCAGTGCGAGCCGTCAATGCCCGCCACACAACATGCTGGTCCTCTTGTTCGGTGGAGTGCCGCGGCTGCGGCAATCACTCACGCCGGTCCGTCCGTCCCTCCTGCACCCACCGAATCCATACTTGTTTCACTGTGGCTGGATGTCGTCCCGCACGGGTGCTGATGTCTCGGTACAATAAACCACTGTCGCGATAAGCCACTATTCGTCCTCTGTCGGACTTCGAAACGTGCTGGAATGACTGCCGTATTCTGCGAAGAGGCATCAGGAAGCTTCCCACGCACAGGTCCAGCAGCACAACACACTTCCACTACTTACACCCCGCCTTCTGTGCACCCTTCTTATAGTGCTTCTCAGTGGCATGCCGGGCGCACATGATTTGCACATGCCCTGCAATGCTAATCGTTTGCATGTCCTCTTGCGGGCGACGCATGCTGCGAATTTCAGGCCAATCGGATGCTTCCTTCTTGGTGTTGCATTTTGGGTGGCCAGCAGTGTATATGGTACTACCCTCTCCCTGACTAAACGTACAGAAATGGAAGATATTTTCAGACATTCAAGTGAATGTTACAACTCAGTTTCAGACAATAGCAAAGCACTACTTTTCGAAAGCTTCCAACAATTATACAAACAATGGCAAAAATTTATTGTATTTGGGGAGGGGCAGGTACTATTTTGAAGGCCAATAAAGTATGTTTTCTTAAATACCACCTCTTGTTCAATTTAACCCTGCATTCACTGAACTTAATTGACACACCTTGTATGTCTACGGTTTAATAATAAATAAAAAACAAAAACAAAAATTAGAAAAAAATATATTTTAATGTGACCACATTTTATGCAAAGTAAATGTCATACTGACCTGAACAATATCACACATTATTCCAGTTTTGTAGAAGTTTTTACTGCTGACTACAACAGTTACATCTCGCTTGAGATTACTGCAAAACAGTTTTAATTTCTTAGTCGTTATGATTACAGATACAAAAATTATAAGTATCAAAACATATTGCAACTCTTGATAAAAATCAAAAATTTCATAAAAGCATATAAAATATCAATGATTAATGATAAATTGAAAATGTACATGATTTATTATGTAACTTCTACACAAGATAAGGATACATAAGGTAAGGTACTATATGATAACACAAAGATTTCTCCTACAAATATTTGCTCATAAATTATCACTTCATGTCACTATATACACAAAAACATTTCACACATCGTTTAAATTTTCATGTACATCACAGTCACAGAGTAATATGACCACCTACCTAATAATGGAAATAACTACTCTTGGCTCAGATGACAGTGTGGCATGGATGCAATGAGGCCCTGGAAGGTTGCCTGAGGCACATGTTCCCATTCGGACTGCACCAGAGCACGAAGGTCCCAGAGATGGCATGGTTGTGGGTCAACACGTCGAACCTGTCAATCTAAATAGTCCCACAAGTGCTCTATGGCATTAAAGTTAGGCAGTTTTGTCGGCCAAGGGAGAACGGAGACATTGCTGTCATGTTCCTGGAACTAATCATGCACCCCATTAGAAACAAGGCACGGTACATTGTCTGGTTGGTAGACACCACCACCAGAGTAAACATCCAACATGAAGGGATCCATGTGATCAGCTAGAATGGACAAGCAGCCATTGGCATTCAGACACCCATAATTTGGTACCAACGGTTCCAGGTAATACCAGGAAAACATCTCCCAGACATGCACACTGCCATAGTTCATCACTTCTGTGGAGTAGAAACCTCAATTTGTCAGAAAAGGCTACCTTTTGCTACTCTTACACTCAGGGTTCATACCCTTTTCCGCAGGAAAAACAATAAGGACTTTCTAAAGACCTACACTCCAATTGAAATTTTGCATCATTGGAATATTACCAGGTGTGTGTGTATGTATAAATACACTATCTACCAACAAGTAATTGGACACCTGTGATAGCAAATGAAAACGAAGTTTATTCACCTTCAATAGTTGGTGGAGCCTCCACGAGCGGTGATTACAGCTGCGACCCTCCGGGGCATACTCTCAACCAGGCGTTGTACAACGGCTAGCAGTATTTTCTTCCACACGGCTTGGAGAAGACAGGTCAGTTCCTTCACCGATTTCGGACGGTGGAGGCACCCCTTAAGTCGACGCTCCAACTCGTCTCAGAGGTGCTCGATACGATTAAGGTCTGGGCTCTTACCAGGCCAGTCCATTCGATTAAACCCATTGCCACCATACCAAGCCATGGTGGACCTCGCAACATGACATGTGGCATTGTCATCCTGAAAGTAACATGGGTCCACCCCGTAAAACTGTCACAATGTAGGAAGCGCATGGTCATCCAAAATGGTGCAGTAGGTCTCGGCGTTGAGTCTACCAGGAATTGCGACCAAGGGTCCCGTGCCATACCAGGAGAAACA
The DNA here is from genome assembly GCA_039090855.1 of Macrothele yani. Classification (NCBI taxonomy): domain Eukaryota; kingdom Metazoa; phylum Arthropoda; class Arachnida; order Araneae; family Macrothelidae; genus Macrothele; species Macrothele yani. The sequence continues at coordinate 8,971,713 of CM077019.1, forward strand.
CCCCCATAGCATAATTACACCGCCGCCGAACTTCACAATTGGCACAATACATTCTGGCAGGAGGCGTTCTCCAGGCAGACGCCAAATCCAGACCCTACCATCGGAACGGTAGAGGGTGAACCTTGATTCATCGCTCCAGAGAACCTGTTTCCAGTGTTCCACGGTCGACGTTCTTTGCACCACGTTAGCCGAGTAGCGCTATTGGACTTGGTGATCGAAGGCTTGTGGGTCCATGATAACCGAGCAGATGGGCTTCCTTACGGATGGTATTCATCGAAAGAACACTCCCAGATGCCTGTTGAAACTCCTCACGAATATGGCCCATCGATTTGGTGTGGTTCTTCCGAATTTATCTGGCCAGCACATATGGGTCTCTAACTCCCAGTTTTGTGGGTCTGCCAGGTCGGGGCACATTCCGACAGTCAGCTTTCATCTTCCACTTGCCAATCACGTAGGCCACTGTCGATTTTGGGTACTTCAACTCGCTGGATATGTCACGTAAGGATCTGCCATTTATGTGATACCCAACAATTACACCTTTCTCGAAATCAGAGAGCTCCGAACTGCGTGGCATCTTGCATACGACTGGATGCGTTGTTGTTTCCCACACGATATTTAACGGCGGCGGCCGTGACGTGTATCAGGACCGCAGACATCGTCGATTGCAGGGGTGTCCAATTACTTGTTGGTAGATAGTGTACATATGTAGGGGATTAAACAGTGCTAGTGGCCATTTACCAGACATTTTCTCCCAAATATAAACTACTTTGCCTGCAAAGAACAAAATGAAATACACGCCAAAAAAAAAAAAAAAAAAAAAAAAAGGACAAGCAGGAGACACAGCAACAATGAGGCAAGGTGAGTTGAGTAGAGCAATAGACATTAGATAGATCAGACCACATGAGACAAATGACACCATAAATTTATAAACAAGTCAAACAGAACCCCCCCCCCTTCACCTTTGCTTTGAGCCTCTGACCCCTGAAAAGGCACACAACACAGATGTTGATCCCACTGGTAAGGTCACGCAAGGTAAGCCATGAAGGCTGCAATGGGGGAAAGAGGGGGAAGGGGGGTGAAGAGAGATTGTATCTAAGAACACTCCAGGGCATTATCTCCCTTCAATGAGCTAGAAGAAAGCTCCCCTGGTGAACGGGTTAGCATAGCATATTTACAGACACACAAACAAAAACGGGGGCAGGGTTGCAATGTTCATTACTGCAGTGCAAAAACAAGGGGGGGGGGATAAGGACTTTTTAAGGACTTTTAAGGACCGTACGAACCTTGACACTGTTTAATGACGGTAGTCCCATGTGAACTGCGGGTGTCATTGCCAATCGACCTGGGTTCACATGGGTACCTCGACGCAGTGTCACCTCCAGAGACCAATGCGTAACAAGGTTCACTCTACTGTTGTCGGGGACACTTAATAGGGCACCCCAGCATTCATTTGCGTGGTCAATTGCTGCACTGTTGCATGTCGATTGCCCTTTACCAGTCGACATTCTCCTCTGGGGTCAATAACCTTTGGGGATCCACATTTATGACTTCGGGAAATACTGTGTGTGCCGGCGGTCCATTCTTGGTACACTCTTACTAGAGAACTCTGCGAACAGCCCACCAAGTCTGCTCTTTCTCAGATGCTTTGACCCTTGGCATAATAGCCAATGATCATTCCTTTCTGAATGCCTGTCAAATCACTGCCTCTGGCCATTGTGCTTATGTTATGCACTATGGCTCATCTGTCCTGGCTGGCCGCTTATATCTCCATGTTGGTAACCTTGTCATGTGCACTTTGTGATGCGTCTGGGTGGGTACACCGTGATTTCCAGGGATGGTTTTATTATTCTGATATGACCATGTATATCCTAAACTATTCCCTCAGGTGTAAAAGGTTAGCTCCTCAAAGATAGCTCATCTGCCAAATTAAAGTTTAAAACTGAAGGTGCTAGATTTTACTTATTGTTGAAATATTGAACATCAGAAGTATCAAAAGATAATACATACTACATAATATATATAGAAGTATGTACTGTTTCACATGTTATATTACTAACCGTGTGGCCATCAGAAAAGGATGTTTAGGCCACAATATTGTTAAAATTTAGATAAAAACTTTTGACTCACCTATTCTGTTACTGCTGCTCTGCATTTCCAGGGTAATTCTGTGATATCGTTCCTCTCGTTGTACAGACTACAAGAATAAAAACTTTTTAATAAATGACCTGTAGTTTACGAACTATGAAGTATAAAAATGTCTTTGAATTAAAATATGTTGAACAACAGGAATGAACAACCATATATTCAAAATATACCAAGCTCTGTTGAAATGAAGATTTCTAGGGTAATCCTGTGATATTGTTCTTCTCCTTGCACAGATTTGAGGAATAAAAAGTCTTTGAATTAAAATATGGTTGTTCGTTCTCGTTGCTCGTCATATTTTAATTCAAAGACATTTTTATACTTCATAGTTCGTAAACTACAAGTCATTTAATAAAAAATTTTTATTCCTCAAATCTGTGCAAGGAGAAGAACGATATCACGGTATTACCTAGAAATCTTCATTTCAACAGAGCTTGGTATATTTTGAATATATGGTTGTTCATTCCTGTTGTTCGATGTATTTTAATTCTAAGACATTTTTATACTTCATAGTTCGTAATCTGCAGGTCATTTAATAAAAGGTTTTATTCCTCAAATCTGTGCAAAAAGAAGAACGATATCACGGGATTACCCTAGAAATCTTCATTTCAACAGAGCTTGGTATATTTTGAATATATTGTTGTTCGTTTGCGTTGTTCATCATATTTTAATTCAAAGACATTTTAATACTTCATAGTTCGTAAACTACAGGTCATTTATTAAAAAGTTTTTATTTTTGAAGTCTGTACAACAAGAAGAACGATATCACAGAATTACCCTGGAAATGCAGAGCAGCAGTAATAGAATAGGTGAGTCAAAAGTTTTTATCTACATTTTAACAATATTGTAGCCTAAACGCCCTTTTCTGATGGCCACATGGTTAGTATTATAACGTGTGAAACAGTACATCACCATCATCATCATTGTCAACCATTATCAATCCACTGCTGGACGAAGGTCTCTCCAAGTTTCCTCCACAACGGTCTGTCTTGTGCCAGTCTCCTCCATGTCACTCCTGCATACTTTCGAATTTCATCCACCCATCTCGCATGTGGTCTTCTTCTGGGTCTTTTCCTGTCCCTTGGAATCCAATCTAAAATTTCGACTGTCCATCAATGGTCTGTCCTTCTGGCAGTATGTCCAGCCCATTGCCATTTCAGGGATTTAACTCTGATCATGATGTCTTCCACTCTTGTCATTTTTCGGATCCACGAGTTCCTCTTCTTATCTCTCCTGGTTACACCAAGCATGCACCTCTCCATGCTGCTTTAAGTTGTCTGCAGCCTTTGTATGTCTCTTTTAGTTAAGGTCCACGTCTCTGCACCATACGTAAGCACTGGAAGGATGCATTGATCAAACACTTTTCTTTTAAGACATAATGGCATATTGCTCTTGAAAATTATACTGTTTCTTCCAAAAGCTCTCCAGGCAAGTTTTGTATGCCGATTAATTTCTTGTACATACTTCTACATATATTATGTAGTATATATTATTATATCGTACCACGTAAATAGGTTCTATAGCGATATCAGCATATTGAACTCTTTGGAAGTATCAAAAGATGTTGCTACTCTTGACCCATTTACTGGAATTCTGGCATACAAGTCAGGCTTGAATAACATCCATCACACATATCACACAAGAACACTTTACATTTCAAAACATTTTTTTTTTTTCTCTCACCAACATTCCTGAATCTGGCTCTGCAATTATTTCCTTGACCATTCTTTCCAGCCAATTGGGCTGAATAAATTCCCTCAGTAAGCATTTATAGAAGTAATAGAAAGTCACATGGAAGAGGTGACAGCAACAAGGGCCTCTATGAATCTGAGAAGCTGACATAAAATTAGGCTTAGGTATAAATATTGTTGAGGTACCAGCTAGTTCTGTGTGACATTAGCTAAATGACTCCAAATCACTGGACTTCGTGGCAGAACTCTGAGGTGGAAAAACCAACTGGAAACTATCAGCTATGAACTGATCGCCAAACTGATGTACTTTTATGATTTTCAAAACTAAAAGAAAGGTAGTTAAAAGAGATGAATTTGGTTAAAAACAGTTGAATGATGAAATAAAATAAAGTACAGAAAAAGAGTGGAATGGGGTAGGAGGATTGACATCGAATTAGTGTCAAAAGCAAATGTTTTCAAATGTTGAATTTAAAAAACATCAGAAATTGATCATTAGCTAATGCCTAAAAAGACTTACTTTTGTTCAGTTGCATTTTGAAAGAACTAAAAACAAAATGTGTATGACACCACTCAAAAAGATAACATATGATTTCTGTCTGCATACATACATATCACTAAGCTGTTCTCTGATATTCAGAGGTTAGCTCCTCAAAGAAAAGAACTTACTGTTGCCGCATCAAACATCTCCATTTACAGCGATCTCAGCATGCAGCTCAAGCTTCACCGGCATCCATTACACGACACACACAAGACCTTTTGTATTCCATACTCAATCTTTTTCTCAAGCAGACATTCCTGAACCTGGTCCTTCCATGATTTCCTTGGCCTTCCTCTACCTTTCTTTCCTGCCACTTGGGCTGAAATTTTCTTCTTAGTAAGCATCTCATCACTCATTCTTTCTACATGGCCAAACAACCTACGAATATTAGTCTCCACATTACTGACAACATTCTGCCTCACATTATACAATTGCAACACATCTTCATCCCTCACATGATCAGAACGTGTCTTACCACAAACCCCCTTAAGTAATGCATTTCTGAAACACACAAACAACTCCTATGTCTTTTCTGTAGTACAAAGATTTCCAAAGTGAAAATCCTCCAAATACGTGGCATCAGTGAATAAACAAAGACATTGCTCTTTCCACATTTTATCAACACATAGGAACAGAAATATTGTTATCCAGTCACCGCTGGGGACCCGAATCCAAGATCTCTTGATATCGAGCAGAGCGTGTTAGCCTTACGCTACGCTACGATGGCCAACAATCAACAGCGCTATGTGTAGTTTTCTGTCATCTTCTGACATCATAAATTCGTGAGAGGGGCTCAGCAATTGAGACGTCCCCAGTCTCCACCTGGTGAGCATTAACGGGGCTGGCTGTATATTAATATAGCAGTTAAATCCAAAGTGAAGATCCTCCAAATACCTGGCAGTCACTGAATAAACAAAGATATCGCACTTTCATATACAGACATTCAGGACTTTTTGAGAACCCATCATTCCTGTGAAATCCTCCTAAAGCATGTGTGACTTATCCAGAGACATGTGACAGATGTACAAAAAGGACTCCTGTGTCTGCCAGAACCATTTCCAGACACCTGGCAGAGGCGAATCTGCACTCTCGACGGCCCTTATATTTCGACCATTAATACCTGACTATCATCTGCGTCAATTGCAGTGGTGTCAGCAGTGAGCAACGTGTAATGCTACAGACTGGTGATGTATAGTGTTCAATGAAGAATCCTGCTTTTGTATGGGAAAAGACGACCACCGTGTCAGAGTGCGGAGGACTGCAGGTGAGCGCTACAATCCCAACCTCACTGTACAGCAGCACACGTCCTAAACTGCAAACGTGGTGGTCTGAGGAGCCATTGAGTATGACAGCCAGACTTCCCTCACAGTGAGCTGAGGGACATTGACAACCCAGTGCTAAGTACTGGAGATCCTGTGGCCCGATGTGCTGCCCTTCCTGGTGGGGCAGCCCGGAGCCATTTTCCAACAAGATAATGCCAGTCCGCACATCGCCCGGGTTTCCCAGGAATGTATGTCATGTTTTGACACTTCCATGGCGTGCCAGATCGCCTGATCTCTCACCCATTGAGCATGTGTGGGACCAGATGGGACACAAGCTTTCTCCATGTCTCAGTGTTTGTGATTTAGAGCATCAGTTGCAAGAAAAGTGGGCCAATCTGTCCCAAGATAACATACAGCATCTCTTTGACTTCATGCGGGACCGTATCACTGCATGTATCTAAGCATGAGGCGGTCCAACGGGGTACTAACGCTGACCAGAATGTGTACCGTATGTCTGCAGGGAATTCTCCTGCTGCTGTGATATTGTAATCACTTCTGTCCTTGGTTATGTACCATCTCACTACTAAAATACAATCATACATCTCCTTCTTGGTGCATGGATTTTTATGACAATGGTTGTATGTTAACCCGTGTTTGGCAAGAATCCGACTATCTGCATTGATATATACCATGTGATTAAGGGTGCACAAATTGTACATCTATAAATTGCTGTAACAAACTTCAAGAATTTCCCTACGAAACAGTGCAATGTGAGTGCCAACAGCTTAAATAGTTTTTGTTTTTATAAAAATATTGAATCTGTCTATTTTATTTGTGATCACCCTGTACTTTGAAAGTAATCAGTCATTTTCAGCAAAACTTGCTTACTTAGTTCTTCATAGTCTGTAGTTATTGTTCTGCAGATAATATAAAAAGTATATCATTCAAAGACTGGGTTGAGGAATAAGTAATGTCGTTTTTTTCCAAACGTTGGAAAACTTTATTTTGCAACACCAAAAATAACAATTTAATCAATAATGTATTCACCACTAGTATTTACAACTGCTTCCCATTGTTCAACAAGTTGTTCGATGCCTCGGCGATAGAAATCTGCCAGTCGTGACCTGAAGAAGTCGTCCAACCACGTCCATAATTTCCACGTCATTATTGAACGACACACTGCGCAAATTGTTGGAAAGCAATCAAAACAGATGAAAATCAGATGGAGCCAAGTCCGGAGAATAGAGCGGGTGTGACAGAACTTCCCAATTGAGTGCTTGAATGGCGGTTTTGGTCATATTGGCGATGTGGGGCCTAGCGGTGTAGTGTTGCAGCAGAACACCATATCGCTGATCGGGTCGCTTTTGTTACATTGCGTTGTGGAATCGATGCAGTTATTGAACATAGAGGTCCGCATTAACCGTCTCATTATTCCGAAGAAGTTCGTAGTGGATGATACCCTGCCAATCCCACCAGACAACATCGTCTTCCGAGGATGCAACTCTTTTTGCTCGTGGTGTTTCGTGTTTCGTGGGACTCAGCCATTCTTTTCGCTGCTTCATGTTGACGTACAGACACCATTTTTCATCGCCAGTAACGATGCAGTACAGAAATCTTTCCTTGTGACCATGAGTAGCCCTGTGATGAGCAAGCAAACCGGCAGTAATTGTGGAACGTTGATTTTTATTGTTGTCGTTCAAAACATACGGAACCCAAGCGCTGAGCTTTTCCCATCGCATGAAGGTGATTCACGGCTGTCTTCTGATCACAGTTCATTTGCTCAGCCAATCCTCTGGTCGATTGACGCGGGTTTTCGTGCAGCATCTGGTTCAATTGCTCTTCATCAAACTCAACCAAGCGACCGGGGCGATCCATGTCCTTAAGGTCGAAATTGCTGTTTTAAAGTGCGAAAACCACCGTTGAGCCATCCTTTCAGTCACAACATCTTCATCGTAGACAGCACAAATCTCGTGAGCAGCTTTCGTGGCTTTGGTCCCTCGATTAAACGCGAAGAACAGCAGATGTCGGTAATGCTCCTTTTTGTCCACTTGACATTCCATTTTAATGACCTGAAAACCAAATAAAATTAAATCCAATCACACACACTGGCATGTAGAGCGAACATGTATCTATCGCATAGTATATCACATGTTGCCACAATATTTTATTTTGGCACACAAATGGAACTGTGGAGAAAACAGACATTACTTATTTCTCAACCCAATAGGTTCTAATGCATGAAAATAGTCAAGCTAATGAACTGTGTTGCTTCATCACAATTTTGGAATATTCAATACTGAAGCTTCTCAAGCTTACACCTGTTACTAGGAAATATGCACTTTTACATCACTACATAATTCTCCATTTCTAAGACTACAAAGCTCTTATTACACAAAAGACTAAAATTAGAGTAAAATGCTTGTGTTGTTTATAAACAGTGAAATAAAATAAAATCAAATTACCTTTTCATCCTCATTTCCTGTAGCTTCATTTCCTTTTGTAACAGCTTGTGCCTATCTGAATACACAACTTTAGGCTTGTTTGCTAACAGGTGACGGAATTTTACATAATCCCTCCATGCTTTTTGATAACTACAGGAAACAGAATTTCAATTTCAGTTAGCACACATCAAAGACTATTAAAAATACAAAAATCACATTATATCATATAATACAAGTTTATACATGCAATAAGCAACTATGCCTTACAAAAGAGACTCAAAAGATTTTAAGCACAGAAAGGTTAAGTACAGTGGGTGGGGGTGCAACAAACTGGACATGTATTTAAATCGTCAAAATATCGCATTTGAAGAATGCAGATCAAACAATTGACAGAAATTTATCTAAAAAAAGAACAAATACTGGTGTCCTTCCACATGTTAATGCACATTATATCCATCAGCTGACTTGCACACACATCTAAATCATCAAAATATGGCATTTGAAGAATACAGAAACTCCGATTGACAGAAATTCCTTCAAAAGAGAGAAAAAAAAAAGTAGTTGCCTTCCACATGTTTAATGCACATGGAATTCAACAGCTGACCTAGGCACACATCTAAACTATCAAAATATAGCATTTGGAGAATACATGAGCTCGAAAAATTGAGAAAAAACACTCTGCCTAACTTTTTTTTTTTTTTTTTATTGGAGGCTTAATGACCACCGTGATCAACCCAATGAGCTATAAGCAGTCTCCTGACCCTGATTTAGGGTCACTGGTTCCAGGAAAGGGAGAGGGCCAGTGCCGTAAGACAAAACACAACATCCATGCCTCACTGGGATTCGAACCCGGACCCCTTTCGGATGAATGATTAGAAGGCATCGCTTAGACCACTGCGCCACCGGGGCAGCCCACCTAACTTCAATTTTTTTTTTTATTTTGAAAGACGGAATTTTGTTTTCTCACAGAAAATGCCACCAGCAACATCAATTCCCAAAAAACTTCTGTTTCAGTTATGCATTGATCTAAAGAATGACCCAGATGATAGCGGAAAAGGCGAAATTCCTGGAATTCCCAAAAGAATCTCATATCAGCAGATTACGGAGAAATTTTGGTGCCGTCTAACATCAGAAATTACTGCCTACCATTTCAAGATGAAATACAAACATCATGCAATAAAATGATATGCAACAACAATACTGTACAGAGACAGTTTTGCGAGAAGAAGAAATTTATGATTACTGGAAAAATCATCACTCAGTTTTTATCTTACGTTTTCAAAAGTTTTGAAAAACAAAATTCATCCTCAGCAGGAAAAAGACCAATAATTCCCACCCCTTAACCCAGAAAGTTCTCTTCAGTTTCTGTATTAATTTCTAGAATGACCCATGCATGCATGCATGATGCCTAAGAGGACAATACTGGTTTATGTCTTGGTAATCTCCATGTGTGTGTGTAGACTGCTATATGCTGATGACATAGTCCTATAGGCAGAGAGCGAAAGAGAGTTGCAGAGTAAGCTGCCCTGGAGTTTCGTATGAATTTCAAACTGAGTATAAACAAGGGAAAAACCACAGTTATGGTTTCTGAGAGAGGAACAGTTAGTACTGAATGCAGGATAAGTCTGAATGGCACCATTATTGATCAGGTAAACAAGTTTGTATGTTTGGGAAGCATGTTTGACACAGAGAACAAATTAGATAGTGAAATTAGTAAGCAAGTGAACTCTTCATTAAAAGTCATAGCTGCTTTAGGAGGATTTCACAGGAATTACGAGTTCTCAAGAAAGTCCCGAATGGCTGTGTATGAAAGTGTAATTGTTCCTACTCTGATGTATGGCAGTGACCTGGGTATTACAGAAGAAACAAAAGAGTCGTTTGTGTGCTGGAAAAATGTACTACTTACAGCAGGGGGGGGGGGCAAGATATGTTCTGATTGTGTGAGGAATGAAGATGTGTTGCAGTTGTGTAATGTGAAGCAAAATGTTGTTAGCCAGGTGGAAACTAATATTCTTAGGTGGTTTGGCCATGTTGAAAGAATGAGTTATGAGATGCTTACTAAGAGAATTTATTCAGCCCAAGTGACAAGAAAGAAATCACAGGAGGACCAGATTCAGGAATGTCTGCATGAGAAAAAGATAATGAGTATGAAGTACAAAAAGGTCTTGTGTGAGGCGTGTGACGGATGTCAATGAAGCTTGAGCTGTGTGCCGAGATCGACGTAATTGGAGATGCCTGATGCAGCAACAGTGAGTTCTTTCTGTGAGGAGCTAACCTCTCAATATCAGAGAACAGCTTAGTGATATGTATGACCCAAATAAGAACACAAAATAGCAGAATTCCCCAAATCCGCAGAAGAATTTCGTGTATGCAAATTAAGAATGAGCAACTAACTGCCCATGGCCCTTACAGTTGTTGCTCATGATAATTGTTAAAACTCCAAAACAAAAAGAGGGATGAACATTTGTAGCGAAATTTTTAACATGTAAAAAATGTATGTACATTTCTATGCTACAAAATTACGTGCTGTGGAGCAGGGGCGGTTCGTCATTAGGGGCCAGAGGGGCCGGGCCCCACCAAAAAATTTCTATTTCTATAAATAATTTTTTCCCCCTAATTCTTATTCTCTCTCTCTTAACTGAATGGTGATAAACCTTCCCCTTCATAAACCATTCCCCAAGGGAAAAAAAGTTCCCTTCAAAAACGAAAAACTGTTCCCTGAGGAAAGAGGTTCAGAGTGTGAGGTTATTGTGGCCAGCTCCAACAGGCCCCAGTAATATCACCACGCAAGCAAGAGGAGACAACGTTTTCCTCCCCGTCTCATTCAGTATGATGACCTACATACAACACTGCCTTAACGCGTGTGCAATAAAGCTGTGGGGCCAGGTACTAATTTTATTGGCTGGGAGAGTGTCCGTTTCCTTAACGCCGTGGGTTGACAGAGAAGCTTACCCCAAGCAAGCTCGAGGGTGGCGTGGAGGTTCAAATGTCCTAGGAAAGTTTAGTTAGTTGTTTTTTCTCTGTGTCTCTCGGTGATGAATTGTTCCTTTGTGTCGTGACTTTTTTTGCTTCTTGTGTACAATGAATAGAGTGGATATTTTGCTAAAATCTCCGTTCTGTGCTTTAAATCTGGAAGAAAAGCTTCACTTAAAAACTTGGTGCTTATCAACCCAAGAATTTCCAGGTAAGTCAGAAAGACGGAACAAAACTTCGAACATTTTCTGTTCAGTGGTTTGAAAAAAAGGCTTGGCTAACTGCTAGCGATGAAAAAAAATCATTATTTTGTTTTTATTGTTTGCTATTTGGCAGAGAACCACTGTGGACCAAAATTGGCTGCAAAGATATGAAACATTTGTCCGAAAGGATTTAAAAACATGAATGCAGTACAGTGCATATTAATAATGCTTTAAAATTCAAAATTTTTGGTAATGTCAATATTATGTCACAATTAGATGACTGTTATCACTCTGCGGTTAGAAAGCACAATGAACATGTTGATAAAAATAGACACGTTCTGACACGCATTATAGACTGCATAAAATTTTGTGGTGTGCACGAATTGCCTTTACGTGGACATGATGAAACACAGTCTTCACATAACAAAGGAGTGTTTCTGGATATGATCTCATATATAGCTAGTTTGGACAGTGTCTTACAAGACAATCTGGACAAATCTAAAGTTGCAAAAAATACATCAAAAATAATTCAAAATGAAATTTTGGATTGCATGTATCAGGTGTACCTGGATGAAGTTAAAAGCGAAACTGAAAAAGCCAATTACACATCCGTGCAAGCGGACGAAACGACCGACATATCCTGCCGTTCGCAATTTGTTATCATATTGCGATATATGATTAACAGCCATGTCGTGGAAAGATTTTTATCGTTTGTTGAAATCAAAAACAGAACAGCAGACAGTCTTGCATCTGTACTCAAAGATGAGTTGGAAAAGTTTGGTTTGCAAAACAAACTTGTTGCTCAGACATATGATGGGGCAGCTGTTATGAGCGGAACTTGTGGCGGTGTGCAAATACGCATGAAAGAGCATTATCCGCACGCTCAGTATGTGCACTGTTATGCTCATCAGTTGAATTTAGTATTAAAGAAGGTGTGCTCAACAATCAAAAGGGTAAGAATATTTTTTGCAAATATCAGTGAAATCGGCTCCTTTTTCACAGTATCACCTAAACGTAGTGGTTTATTGCGAGCTATTTGTCGAAAACGAGTACCTACAGTTTCAGAAACAAGATGGAATTTTCAATCCAGGATCATAAATTGTGTTTCAGAAAACAAAAGTGAACTCTTGGAGTGATTCGACAGAAGTCTAAACGAAAGTGGTTGGGATGACAAGAGTATATGTGAATCAACTGGATTTGTGAAGTTGTTACGAAATGAGGAATTCCTTTTCTTATTGTCTTCCTTTTCTCATATATTCCAACATGTTGATATATTGTACAATATACTACAGTCCAGAAAATCAACCAGTGTTGATTGTAATCGAGCTCTAAAGAAGTTTGAATCAGCTGTAAATTATGTTCGGCAAAGTATAAAACACAACGATCAAAATGGAAGTGATGAATGTCAACCTTTGCGAAAAAGAGCTAAAGTTGACTGCAGTATGGTAGAAAATGATGCAAAAGAAGCACGCGACATCATCGTAAATCAAATAAGGGACAGGTTTGAAAAATCTGTCTTATTTCCCTCATTAATTGTTGTAGATCCAAAGTAGTTCAAGAATCATAAGCAGCATTTTCCATCACACCATACAAATTTATTAGCAACTACATATGTAATGCTGAATAAAGAAAAACTTGAAAATGATTATCAGTACTTTATGCTAACGAAACCTTCGACAGCATACCGAACGTAAGTGCGTTAATGTCATTTCTCCATTCTAATGAACTTTTAGATACATTTTCTGAAGTCTCTAAATTATTAGAAATAGTTTTAGTGACACCAGTAACTACCGCTGAAGCAGAACGTTATTTCAGCACCTTGAATCGCATAAAAACATTTTTAAGAAACACTATGACACAAGAACAGTTAAACGCACTCGCTGTTCTCTCTGTACATAAAGATTGTATTCAAGAAATTCCACTTTTTAATCAAAAAGTCATAGAAAAATTTGCCACTCTCAAACATAGAAGAGGAGAATATCTGTACAAAAAGTTATGACTCTTCTTCATAATATTTCCATGTATTGCATTTTAATACTATGGTATGAAGTGAAAAATTCAATTGATTTCTCTTTCATATTGTTTGAAGTTTACAATACGCTTTGAAGAACTAATTTCAGTTTTAACTAAGACGATGTTCTATGTTAAAAATAAATGAGAAAGCCTGTAAGTATAATTTGCACATGAGTACATATATGCTTTCAGGCTTCACAAGTTCTTAAAAAAAAGGTTAAACCTTTCAAATAACGCAAATGGTAGTGTATGGTACTCATTCTATATGGAACGAAATTCACAAAACATTCCCTCCCTGCATATATTTGGAGTTATTTTGTAACTATACTTTTTTATCCTGTGATTATTCCACAGTTGAGAAATCTAAAGAAACACAAAGCACAGCTACATATATTAATGCTCATATGTTTTAAGCTAAAAATTGTTGGCCTAATAATGACAGTTTTTTTTTTGTTTCATTGTTTAACTTCGGCTACTGGCCCCACCTGTTTCAGTTGCCACGAGCCGCCACTGCTGTGGAGTATTTCCAACTTTAGCAAGAACATAATTCTATCACTTTTGGCATTCCCATAGACTAGCAGCTGAAGGCAACTACCCCTCTCTGCATCTGTCAATAATTTTGACAAATACCCACTTTTCTGTGATACTTTTGACGGTACACACACGCACAAAAAAAATAAACAGAGAAATGGAGTAAAATTTGAAAAAAATAATTCAAATTAGCAAATTAACTTAAAAGCTTTTGTGTTGTTTCTTTATTTTATGTCTCATGCTTGACTTTAACGAGAGCCGACCGTGAGGGATTTGTGAAGAATTGTTAAGGCATACCTGCCATCATTGGCAGGAACCTTGTTAGTAGTAATTGTACGGCACATATAGACACTTTCTTACAAAACGATCCATCTCTTTGTGAAAAAGAAATGTGCACCACAACAAAATGTAACAACAAACAAGGACACTAATAAAACAAACTTAACACGTGTGAAACAAAAGTTAATTCTTGTACATATTTGCCAACTATACAGTTGTTATATTGTGTACTGTTTCTCACGTTATATGAACATTTTTAGTGCTCGCGGGAAACATTCCTTCTTTGTCTAACATAGAGCCAATATTGTTGAATGTTACCTAATATTATAAAATTGAGGTAAAAATATTTTATGAATGAAAACTATTACTCGCATTCTGTTTGCATGGAGTATTCAGGAACATTGAGCATTATTCTGCGTTATTCCAAATTTTTTCTTGACTTATTCAACATTATTTTATTCCAATATTTTATTAAGAATATCATTATCTTTCCTATAAACTATTGGTTTCAAAACTATCCATTTTTTTTAAGTTTTATTTGCACCATATTTCCTATTGCTAAATTTCACCACTCTTTGAAAATTGCATTTTATTGTTAATTTCATTTGCTCCAAATTTTGATATTCTTTCTTGATCTATTTCAAAGATTTTTGCTTCTGAGAAATTTATTGTTTCTATTACTCCTGAGGGGAGTATTTTCCACAATTTTAAATCCAACAGATTCTAGGTTTTCACTTTGATCTGCAAGCAGGTGCTTCAGAATGTATCCCCTTGTCATGATAATCATTCATCTTCCAAACACACATCTGCAAATCATACAAGAAAGTTTTTGCTAACTTTATGACATACAGAAGTCCTTAACTCAGATTTAACATTTTCATTACTAATCCTGTGCCTCTGAGTCTATTTATCTTTGCCTGATATCCTTCTTTCACTGGACCCAATCTAATTGCTTGACAAGGCCCTTACTTGTACTCAACTCATATTGCCACAAAAGTTGGTAAGCCAAACTATCACTTGGTAATAATTGATGACATGGTTATTCCTAGACTTAATGCATTATAAATATCTTCAAATTATAGGTTTTTCTAAGGAATAAAAGGAAATTACATGAAAAATACTCAGTTGACGTGGACCAGGAACATCAAATAGAAGTAATTGCTCTTTCCACATTTATAAGTGAGTCACAGAAAAATTTCTCATCGGCTGCCACCGGGAATCGAACCCAGGGTCTTCCAGTTATGCGCCAGATATGCTTCCACTGCACCACAGCGGCCTCAAAATTCTCCATACTCACAAACGGCAAACTGCCAAACCACATGCAAGACTGCATCTTTGGAGCCCCGCACAATCCCCAGCATTGCTCCAAAGAAGCATCTCTGCCATGTGGCTTGGCAGTTTGCCGTTTGTGAGTCTGGAGAATTTCAAGGCCGCTGTGGTGCAGTGGAAGCATATCCGGCATGTAACTGGAAAACCCTGGGTTCGATTCCCAGAGGCGGCCGATGAGAAATTTTTCTGTGACTCACTTATAAACGTGGAAAGAGCGATGACTTCCATTTAATGAGGAAATTACATGGTCGAGTCACATTATTGAGACCACCAGCTAATATACAGAGTAACCGCCAAGTGCAGCGCAGACAGCAGCTAGACGGGCTGGGGGTGACTCAATAAGGTGCTGGAAGGTGTTCACAGGTATGTGGAGCCATGCTGACTGCAGTGCATCTGACAACTGCTGGAGAGTGCATGGTGGAGGATCCATAGAGCAAACAACACAGGCGAGGTCCCACAGATGCTCAATTGGGTTTAAGTCTGGGGAATTAGGGGGCCACGGAAGTACTTTGAAGTCTTCATCGTGCTCTTCCAACCACTCTCGGATATTTCTAGCTGTGTGATATGACGTATTGTCATGCTGAAAGTTCCCATCCGCCCCAGGGAAGACAATCAGCATGTATGAGTGTATGTGGTCTGCAAGGATGGATTCATAACAAATTCGGTCCATAGTGCCTTCCACTGGTATCAGTGAATCCAGAGAATGCCACGAAAACATTCCCCAGACCATGACAATGCCCCCACCAGCTTGCGTTCTGCCAGCAATGGTTGAAGAGTGCTTGTTCTCCGATGTTTCTCGCCTTATACGCCAACGTCCATTCGTTCGATGAAGCAGAAAACGTGACTCATCGGAAAAGGTAATACTTTGCCAATCAGCGGAGGTCCAATTCCGATACTGCTGTGCAAATGTAAGCCTTTTCTGCCAATGCATCTTCGTGAGCATAGGTACAGTGACCATCCGTCTGCATCGGATCCCCATACGCAGCAGGGTTCGCTGAACCGTCGTTTAAGACACACTTCCACAGTAGCCCCCAGGTTCATTAGGCCAGTGAGTTGCTCCACTGTAGTGTGTCGATTGGCCCTCACACGTCTTCGAAGCTAACGTTCACCTCAACGGCACGTAGTGCTCCACAGTTTCCACATCGCTTATTCGCAATGGTGCCATTTCTCCAATCACGATACACTTCAACCACAGCAGCATGCAAACAGTTCACAAACTGTGCTGTTTAAGAAATACTGCCACCCTTGGCCCGAAAGTCGATAATCATCCCTTTTTGCAAATCTGATAAATTGCTCCTTTTATTTATGACAGCAACAAGTGATATGTTTTCAGAATGCCTACAGCACACCTTATATACCCTCCAAGCCAGCTCATGACACATGCCTTCTTTCATTGGCTATGCGCTGTTGACGTCAAAAGTAGGAGGTGGTCACAATAATGTCACTCGATTGTGTATACGTTAAATTTTTAGGTAGTACCCCTACCCTTCCTCAGGACTACAGCTATAGTAGGTGCGGCCATTTGCGAGGTAAATTCCGACTTTTCAAATCCCTTAATGTTGTACCTCTTTTCTCTATTCCCAGTCCTTCTGACAATTTTCTTTTGAAGAAGTGCTGTTGATGTGGCAGAACTTTTACAGTGTCCCAAAGCACTTTATGTCCTAAATATCATGCTGTGCAGGATTCATATTGATTTTTGTAAATCCATTTAAGGTGTTTTTATAGAATTTTCCTCGTCAGGAACCTATTTTCTATGAGTCAGAGGTGACATTAGAAGAAGTTTCATTTCTCTGTAGATGCATGGTTTTCTGTTTCTTAGTCACTTCTTGCCATACACAGTGCTGCAATTAAGTAATGCAACTGATTTTTTTTTTATACCAAAAAGCAGGAAAACTTACATGAATATATTATATTCGAAGTATATTCCTTCCACGTTAATACAAGAATTGGCACGATCAGCCAATGAAAGGAAAGATTCGGTGGTCATCTTTTATTATAGATTGAAGAGTTGATATCACAGTTCTTTGTATGTCTTTAAAACCTTTTCTCCTTTTAAAGGCAGCTTGAATTTAGGGAACAGAAAGTCACACGGTGACAAATCTGGAGAAAAGGGGGATGCTTCAGAACACACAATTGTTTTCGTGCCTGAAACTGTTATACACTGACTGCTGTGTGCTGGTGCATTATTGCGAAGAAGGAACAATTGCCCACTTTTGTACTTGGGCCTGACATAAACAATCCTGTTCCACAATAATTCCAAAAGGGATGTGTAAGCATCGCTAGTGAGAGTTGTACCTTCAGAAATGAACTCATGATGCAGAATTCCCTTGCTGTTGTAAAAACACTCAAGCATTGTCTTGATTTTGAACTTCTGTAACCTGATCTTCTTTCCTTTGGGTGACAGTGGAGACTTCCACTGAGCACTCTGATGCTTTGTTTCAGGATCATAACAAAAACCCCATGTCTCGTCACCTGACACAATGATTTGGAGAACATTTTACATTGTTTCTGCAGTTTCCAGGATGTCTTTTGTGTATTCCGCTCTTGCATGTTTCTGGTCATCTGACAAAGCATGTGGAACAAAGCTCACATTTCAGTATCCTTAACATCATACAACAATAACTTTTTATCCTTTCGTGAACTTTCTCAAAGAGTTAAAATGTTCATACTGAAATCAGGCATTCGGGCCTTTTGTCATTTTCCAAATTTTCCCACCCATCCTTGAAGCGTGCATCATAGTTCCCACTCTTTTTCCACTAAAAAAATCAAGGACTCATAAAAATTTTCAAGACTATATTCATGCATAACAAAAACTCACATGAAACACTAAAATAAGTTGTAACAAACAGTCAAAAAGTTCAATTAAAATTAAAGTTATATCTAAACATAGGACACACCTTGGTGAGCTACTATCATTCCACGAGATTTCAGGTTCCCTTATCACTGACACAACGTGTTACATATTTGACAAATATATAATTACCAGAGCTGAGTTTGGGCTCAATTTTAAAAGCCCGAGCCCACCCAAGCCTGAATTTTATATTGCAAGATAGAGCCCGGGCCTCGAAAACTATGATTAACCTGTTTAGGCATTTAAAAAAAAAAGTCTTCTCTTCCAGACTTCCAGTCTTTCCTACCCGTGCAATTAACCAATGTCTTTCTCAATTGCGGAATGGGAAAGGGATGTCTATCTATTTCTGTAGTTTTTTTTACCATTAATTTCTTCCTGAAATGTTTCAGGGGGGGGGTATCAGGAAAAATCGGAAGGCATAACAATCTACGTTGTACGTTGCTCAACAGAATTAGCAGGGAGCTGCTCCTTTGAGGTAGGGAGCAAAATTTCGTCAGCTTGCTATCTATACTGTCTACAGTTCTTATAGAAACTTTTTCTTCGCAGAAATCCTGTAATTCATGGCCTATGGAATTTTGTTACCCAAGCCCGGAATGGATAGCCCTGCCGAATTCCTACTGCCCCATCTAGACCCAGTTGCCGAAGAATTCTCTTTAACAACTTGAAAATGTAAAAAAGTATTGTGTGATAATTCATGTAAAATCACATTGAAAAGAAAAAGGAAGAAAATTCTCTCCCTCTCTCAGAGTCTGAGCCCGCCCGAGCCTAAACTCCAATAAGTATTATGCAGCCCGAGCCCGGTTTCGACTCGGGTTCTACTTCTGGCTTGGCCCGTCTCAGCTCTGGTATATACATGAAGATATCATGATCAGACTAAATTCCCTAAAATGGGAATGGGCTGGACATACTGCCAGAAGGACAGACCACCGACGGACAACTGAAATTTAGACTGGATTCCTGGGAAATTTAGACTGGAAGCATTCAGCAGATTGCAAACCCGGTTTGAGATGCTAGTACATTACACTTACACCCCCTCGCATTCACTGATTGTAAAACAAGAGAATTCCCTCGCCTTTGCTTATCGTAGTTTAGAATCACAACCAAGTGAAAACCGGAAAGCTGACAGCTATGTATTCCTTATTCCAAGAGAGTGTTTCCCAATACAGCGCAGCCACCTGTGATATTTTGTCAAAAACTTGAACTGCTCCTATTTTCCTTCAAGAATAATTTTTTCCAGTTTGGAAAGAAATATTACAGGCAAACTTCAGGACTTGCAATGGGTTCTCCACTAGCACCTCTGCTAGCAAATTATTATATAAGTAAACTAGAGGCAAAAATCCTTATACAACCCTCCTTATTTGCTCTCTATGTAAGGTACATGGATGATGTCCTAATTATAGTAGATACTGTGGACCAATCTCTACCCTCTCAGATTCTGGCAGAATTTAACTTACTAAAGAATACCTTGTCGTACACCCTGGAACAGGAAAAAGACCATAGCATCAATTTCCTAGAATTTAACCTTGACCTCAAGAGAGGGGGAAACATTCACTCAGCTTTTTAGAAAACCCACCAACACAGGGAAGATGTTAGACTTCTGGTCATTCCACCCTGATTATATTAAATCGAATACGGCGAGACAATTTTTGGAAAAAATTGAAATCCTGGTCTCTTCAGATACTCAAAAAGATCTTCACAAAGAAGAATTAAAGGAAATATTGGCAGAAAACAATAACCCCTCCCCATATGTTGAGAAAATATTTAGACAAGTGCCAAAAAAGAAGCAGGAGAAAACCAACTTCAAATTCACCAGCAAAATCACGTACCACAAGGGACTTTTCGAGAAACTGAAAAGGATCGGAGCAAAATATAATATCAGGCTAGCTCCAGATCTTAATAACAAAATAAAGAAATTCCTGCCAGCTTTAAAGCAGAAAGAATTGGACATCCAATTGCAAGAAGGAGTAATTTATTGCATTGACTGTAACTGCGGATTCAGCTATATAGGAGAAACAGGGAGAAGTATTAAGGTCTGAATGAAAGAACACCAAGCAGCTATTAGGAACATTAGTAACAAAACAGGGCTAGACAGACATATACAAGCAAGTGGACACTCCATAAATTGGAACTCAGTGAAAATAATCGCCCACCAGTCAAACTTAGTAAAGAGGAAACTAGAAGAAGGGATCGAAATAGCAAGAAGAAGAAGTACCACAATTAACGATAATTGCGGTTGGACTCTTCCAACTGAGTGGCAGCAACTACTCCACTGACGTAGTCCTGATGACGAACTACGCTTTAGTTTGAAAATTTGACAACCAACTTTCATGAAAAATAACATCTATAAGACCCGTAAAAAAGTTATTCCACAATCACTATGAATAGAGGTGCCATAAATTCATTTACAACTAAGAAAACTTCTCTTCAACGAACTGCGGCTATTCTAAAATTTGGTGAACGGGAAAAAATATCAAGTACTTTTGAAGGACTCTTACAAAATTCAAGGACTTCCAAGGGCCCTTGAAAAGGAAAACTAAATTCAAGGAGTTTTCAAGGACCGTGGGAACCCTGGTGCATACCAGGTGATATTTGTGCACGAGATAGGCAATTAGTCTCATACACATCACGCAGCAATTAAACTGCCTCAGATGCAATTTTATCGATTTGCAAACAGAACCAGTACAGACATGCCAACTTTCAAAATCTGAAAATCGGGGTATTTTTACAGCTCATAAAATTCCACAACTGCTATTTTTTATCGACATATTCCAGACGTAGCAATAATTTTCCAGAAGTAGTATCATTAGTTCACTAAAAGTTTTGGAGAAAAGGCACGAAAATCAACACCTTCTCCCCCTACCGAAATTCGTTTTCAGGTACGTTGATTCCGCAAGATGATGAAAATGTAGAATGGCCCACATGGTGTTTTTTGCAAATAAAATAGCAGCCAACAGTAATGACTCAGTTTTGTCATTAAGCATATTTGCTGCAACTTAACTGTTTATCATCACTTAGAATGTGCGCTGCTCTGTTGAAGAGAGGGGTTGAAAGACTGAACTGCAAGGAGAAGGCAGGGCAGCTCCCATCTGTCAATCAATTACTGATCCTCCAGAGCATTCTAGTGCCAGAATGGGACTGCTCTTTGTTGAAGGCGTCTTATGACAATTGGACTGGGAGAAATTAGGACTTGTTTAACCATTGACATTCGGACTCATATATCTCGTATCACATTCGGACTTGTTTAACCACCTCAGACACTTGGTTGTGCATTTTTTCCCCTTCAGAACTTTTAGTGGACTAATAATACAACTTCTGGAAAGCGCTTAGACCACTGCACCACCGAGGAAGCTTTCGTTTTACAGAAAGGAGAAGAGGAAAAGTACGAAACTGATGACGGTAATGCTGCCTTGCATCGACGCAGAAAGAAAAACATTTCACAGGCTATAAACTCAACTTGAAGCTCATATCTAGACCTAATGCATAAACTAGATATCATTGCTATTCGGTTTTTCATGTGCCTTATTTCAATATACAGGATGTCTGATAATTATTGGACACATTACAAAATTAAATAAAACAAAACATTAAACAGATAGAAAGAAAGAAACTGACTGTACTAACTTACAATGTAACTACACAAGTTAATAAATTTCGATGTGGGATCCCTTGGTTGCTCGTAGTACGTCCAAGCAATACTCGATTTCATGCCATGTATTGGCAAGCATCTGAGGAGTTGTGGAATTAACAGAAGCTGTGATACACTGCTTCAGTTCCTGCAAATCAGTACAAGGCATCTGATAGACACGATCCTTCACATAACCCCACATGAAATAATCCAATGGAGTTAGATCTGGAGAGCGAGGAGGCCACGGAATGGAACCACCACGTCCAATCCATCTGTTGGGGAAATGCTCATTTAGGCACTTACATACACACGTTGACCAATGCGGAGCCACTGACCAATGGGGATCTAACTCCATTGGATTATTTCATGTGGGGTTATGTGAAGGATCGTGTCTATCAGACGCCTTGTACTGATTTGTAGGAACTGAAGTAGCGTATCACAGCTGCTATTAATGTCTTGTTGGAAAATGACGTTGTCATATCTTTTGATCTGAAGTATAGCGAAATTTTCTAGCATATCCAAGTAAATGTCACCATTTAAGGTTTTTTCACAGAAGAAGAAAGAGCCAATCACTTCTCTTTTTGATAAAACACACCACACATTAACTTTTGATGAATCACATTCCAGTTCAATAGCAGCATGAGGCAGTTCACTGCCCCATATCCAATAGTTGTGACGATTCACAATACCTGATACATGAAATGTGGATTCATTACTACAAACCACAGTACTGAGAAAGTTTTCGTCGTTTCCCACTCGATTCAAATATCCACAGCGAAATTGTATCGCAGAATGTGATCATTTACGTGCATCTTTTGCACTATTTGAATTTTATAAGCATAAAACTTTAATTTCTTGTGCAAGATATCATGAACTGTCGATTTCAGAATGCACAGTTCTCTGCTTGCTTTATGGACGGATTTCCTGGAGCTTCGTTGGAAACTTTCATTAACTTGGTCAACTGTCTCACCGCTGACGCTAGGCCTACCGCTCCTCCACAATGTTCCACATTGCCAGTTTCTTTAAACTGTTTCATCCACCACTTAATTGAATTCGTTGACGGAGGATTACAACCATACTCTAAACGGTACTGCCTTTTAACTTTAATGACAGACTTTAATTCTGCAAGCCTTAACACACACATCGCCTTCTGCTGTACGGATGACATTACTACTGATTGCGCATTTCTAATACATTCCTCGTCAGGCCACACCTAGCGTCATCTATCGGATTCTGGGAATAACAATTCTGCAAAACAAAAATATAGAAACCGTGTTAGTAATATGTGACATAGAAAAACAGATAATGCTCATAGTTTTTTTTATACATAATTTTGTAGTGTCCAATAATTCTCAGACACCCTGTATATTGGAATATTTCAGAAATAGTGCTTACCCTTGAGGTCTCCTTCTGGAAAGCTTGTCACATTTCACGTTATTTGGTCCGCATCGCTGTCCTTCAACCTGTGTACCTAGCTATCATGGTCTCAGTTCGTTTCCACTGTCTTTATTTACTCGAGTGTTACTTCTATTTAAAATCTCATGATGACAGATTAAACTTCAATGAAAATATACACTGAAAGTTTAAAAAGGCAGACAACTACCATCAAAGTACTGCAGGCCAAGGAAAATGGAAGTCCCTAACACAACACAAGCCTCCTTCAGCAGCACTAAGTTTTGGTAAAAAAAAAAACTGAAAAAGCAAACGACTTGGTAAAACTCAAAAGTTTAAGATATGGACAAAGAACATCGAATAAAGCCTTCATTAAAAAGCGTATGTTTTTATTGAAGTTTAATCTGTCTTCATGAGATTTTAAAAAGAAGCAACACCCTAGTAAATAAAGACGGTGGAAACAAACTGGGACCATGGCAGCTAGGCACACAGGTTGAAGGACAAGTAAAGTGACGGGGAACAAATAACGTGTGTGAAATGTGACAAGCTTTCCAGAAGTGGACCTCAAGGGTAAACAGTATTTCTGGAATACTCCAAAATAGATTTCACAGGCAGTTATTAATGCGTGATGCCAAAATAGATGACAGTGGTTTATGTCTTGGTGATATCCGTGTGTGCAGATTGCTGTATGCTGATGACACTGTCCTGTTGGCAGAGAGCAAAAGTGATTTGCAAAGTATGTTGTCTCGAATGTACGAAGTTTGCATGAATTCAAACTGAGTATAAATAAGGGAAAAACTAAAGTTATGGTCATTATATCTGATGTGATTCTATCATAAAGTTCACATACCATTATGTGATCACAAGGTTCTTCAGGAAGACGCTTTGACGTCTGCAAGTTCTGTTTTACACATTCTATAAAGTGGATACAGTCTGCGGTGGTGCATTAACTTATTGAATTAAAATATAAATCGGTAAAGGCAGAGGAAGGCCAAGGAAGACATGGGTGGATCAGATTCAGGAGTGTCTGCATGAGAAAAAGATTATGAAGTATAAAAGATCTTGTATACGACGTGTAATGGGTATCAGAGAAGCCCGAGTTGTACACAGTGTGTATGTCAAGATCGCTGTAAATGGAGAAGTTTGATACGACAGCAGTAAGCAGAAATGCCAACCTGTTTCAGATATTTTCAGCAGTACTCATACAAATTTTTAGTAGTTTGGGCCATTTTTTAGTAGTCGTACCAAAAAGAATAATTTTAACCGAGGAAAACATGCTATTACTCATCTAATTTAATTAGTATTTTTTACTTACTTATTCATTTATATACATGAAAATCTGTATCAAAATATTTCAAATTTTTCACATGAAAAATAATATACACCATGACTGAAACATTTTATTTACACAACAAAAAATTGATCAAACAGCTTTCTTTAGTGATTTGGCTGTACACTGTTTTGCAGATTTGAGTTCCTCAGCAGAAAATATTTGTCGATAACACACTTGCCCAGAGGAGAACATATTCATTTTTGCAATATGAATTGTTCTACAGTTACTAAACCTAAATTAGGTTGGAAATGGGTTTGGTTTTTTCGCACTAAACTAAAAACTCTCTCACTCACAGCAATCAAGTGTGGAACTACAAGTTTTGCAAACATTACTTTCAAGAGAATAGCATACTTAACAGCTCCATTACAGTCTCTTAATTTTGAGATTTCTGACCAAGTGGCATCTATTCTATCTGTTTCTGCTATGGTCTCTAATTTGTCAGCTTGATAACAAGCAATTCTGCTTACAATATATCAAGTTCATTTTCAGTTATTATAAATGGAAAGTGCTTGACTATGTATAATACAGAAGAAATGATGTTCTGACTCTAAGTGAAGGACCTGCTACTTCTGAATGTTTTAAGAATTCATCATAGGTCAGTATCTTTTCTTGAATATAAGAACATCCTTCAATGTAAAATTTTCTGACAGATATATAGAAAGTTCATTTTTGTTTAAAATGATTTTGCTTAAATACATTCTTGTTTTTACTCCAATTACCAGTTCTGTGTCCTCTTTCTGATTTTTCTTTTTTGAAAAACTGTTATTTGAAAAATTAAGCTCAACATCACCATCAGCTACGACAGTAGGCTTCAATTTTATCCATCATGCTGAAAGAACTTTCAGTCTGAGGACCATGAATGCATGATAGCTTTCACTATTTTAGATAAAAGGTAGTGTAACTTGGAGAATATGAATGCTTTTGAATATCATGCATCAATTTCTTACAAAATTTTCAGCTTTGTCAACTTTCGTTTTCGGACTCTTGCCCCTTTATCAAGCTGAAATGCAAACTTTTTTGGGGGGAATATTTAAGAACACAAGATACAAGTTCCGAACATCTTTGGGGAAAAAAAATTACAGTTACAGGAGAAATCTTTGCTAAGTTTGATTTCCGTTTTTGGACATTTCCCTTCCATTTTCAAAGTGAAATACAATGAAATTTAACAACAATACTAGGCAGAGGAAACATCACATGAAAAATAAAATTACAACTGCGAGAGAAATCTTCACTGCTTCCGAAAGATTTGAAAGACGAAATTTCTGTTTTTGAAAGTTTCAGGTGGAAAGCATTCTTCACCACTACCAATTGCTCCAAAATCTCTGTTCAGTTATGCATTGATCTCAAGGATAACCCAAATTACGACGGAAAAGGAGAAATTCCTTGAAGCCGTGGCACTCTCTTGCCTGAAGATTACACAGGATTTTTTTGCGCCGTCGAATTTCCGTTTTCGGAAATTTTTTCTCCATTTTCAAAGTGAAATACAAATATTTATGGAAAAAAATTATCTATAACAACAATATTGAACAGAGGCACCCCGCAGGAAAACGAAATTACGATTACAGAAAAAATCTTTATTTCATTCACTTCTGCTTTTGAAAGGCGAAATGCTGTCCTGATGCGTATTTTTACGCATTGGTAAAATTCTTCGATGCGTAAATTTCACGCGTTTCTCAATGCGTGTTTTTATGCGTTTCTCGATGCATATTTTTACGTGTTGATGCATACTTTACGCGTTTCTCGATGCATATTTTTACGTGTTGATGCGCACTTTACGTGTTTCTTGACGTGCATTTCTACGCGTTGCTAAAAATTCCTGATGCATATTTTCATGCGTTGGTAAAATTTTGATGCATAAACACACTGTTCAATGCATACTAGACGCGTAATTATGCATTTTGGCGAACTCTGCACATAAGAACAAAATCCAAGCATATTTTTCTGCAATGCAAGAAAAAAACTTCAAAATATTAATTACGGACACGAATGGCCGATGCGCGCATAAAAAAATCCGTAAAAAAACCCGTCCGATGCCAAGCAACTGCACAAAGCGATTTTCAAGAGCTTGGCGATTTGCTGCACAAGAGCGGTCAGGCAAAACTCCGCCCACGTCCACCAATGCGAGCTACGCTTAACATCCCCAGAATGTTGCATGCTGGGGAGGGAGGGTTTTCACTCAGAATGACTCAGCTCATCGAGTGCCGGTTGCTCGCACTAAGATCCGAGCAGCCTTGAGAGACAGAACTGGAGATGCAGGCAGCATCGCAAGCAAGACGAATGACAGATCGTCAAGTGGGTGTTGTTGCGTTGGGAAAGGGAACAAGCAAAATAAAAATTTATAACTTCTGTTAATTTTCCGTAGAAATATCACGGTTTTCCGTATTCCGTAGTACAAGAGCTATTTCTGTAGGAACTACGGAAATAAATTCTTCGCAGAAAAATTAATTAAATGGGTAGTCCGTAGCATGTGGTTGTTAATCGTAGAAACTACGAAGAATACGTAGCAAACAGCATCTCTGAGTAAGTAAAAATATCTGGTAGTTTGTATTTCTTTTTGGAGCTAACCTCTGAATCTCAGAGAACAGCTTAGTGATATGTATGTATGTGTCAAAATCATGGTGGTTGATGGAATTTTGACCATCCTAACAGCTAATTCTCGGTGAAAATCAAATCAAGAATTAGCTGTTAGGATATTAGCAATTGAGAATTAGCTGTCTCGGTTGCTTGGAACTTCACTATCCAGGGCGGTGTAATGGTTAAGCATGCTCGACCGGTAATCGGGAGATGCGGGGTTAGATTCCCACTCCAGGACGATGAAATTTTCAAGTTTTCTGAGAAGTGTTACATGGATGATCAGTAAGTAATACAAGCAAATTCAGTTTGCTTTCCATGAATATTCTGTCAATTTTCCATGTAAAAAATATTTCTTCCTTCATTGATTTGTCTGTAGTACTGGTGACCTCTGACTTACATCCGTCCGGATGGGAATTGGGTCAAAGCACTATGAGGAAGCATGGATGCTTCGGCTAGCGGAAATCTGAGGACTTTCAGATTCCTATGTCTCAGTTGCTTGGAACTTCACTGTCCTGGATGGTGTAATGGTTGGCATACTCGACTGGTAATCGGGAGATGCGGGATTTGATTCTCGCTCCAGGACGATGAAATTTTCAAGTTTTCTGAAAAGTGTTACATGGATGACCAGTAAGTGGCACAAGAAAATTCAGTTTGCTTTGCTTGAATATTGTGGAAGAATCTGACATTCATCTGAAGGGTGGGAGGAAGGGCTAAAAATCTGGAGTCTCCAGCCTAAATCCGATGAGTTGGCACGTCTGCGGATATTTTCTCTCTGTGCTCCATGACAATGTTCTTCCACCAAATAACATCATGCACAGCATAAAAAATCATCTGCACTATTCTCACGCAAACACTGTTGCCACCGCATAGCTGAAAAATGACTTATCCAAAACCATGCCTTCTAGATCTGCGTGTTTTACTGTGATTTAAAAAAGCCTCCTTACTAAATTGTTGCACTGTATATCAACAGTCAAAGAGAGCAAACATTTTCTCTTTTGTTTAAAAAACAATCAGAAGTCAGAACTTCAACTCTCAGACATCGTCTTTCGTTTTCCCATTAAAGTAGCTTTCACTGCACGGTGCACACAGTAGCATTTTTGAACATTAATTCCACATTGAATAAAAGAAAAATGCTTGGACTGCACCTTGATATAGCAAGGAGAGACTACAGAAAGGGAAAATACAAGTTGAATGTGATATTAAATTAGAAAAACTGGTGCTGCATTGTTCAGCTATTAAAACAATTTAACGGGTCACAGAAATATTAGCCTTATCGACAATATGTATGTTGAATTTTATTACTGTTCACACATTACATGTTTGCTCTGCTGATCATTTCTGAAGAAGTGACTGTCATAAATAGTGAAACATGTATTTCATTAGAAAAAAAAATTCTTACAAAAATAGTCGCTCTTTTTCGCCATTATTAAAGGTATTAAAAATGAGGCACAATATATTTGCAAAATTTCCGAGTGTAATATCATTGGAATATTGGTTGGAAATGACGATTTCTTATTTTACACACAACAGACATCAATAAGGTAAGAAACTTACATGACAATAAGGTGCTCTACATGTTGCTCTATGTGTTTTGACATAACTATAGTTATGTCTACAACAAGTAGACCTGCTCTTGTGAAGATGTGACTTTTTTTTCTTCTTTGATTAGGGGTTAAATGACCACCATGAGTAACTCAGTAAGATATAAGCATTTACTACTCAATAGGCTTAGCCATTTCTGTGACCCAACGTGTGAACAGTAATAAAATTCGACAGAAGTAGTCACTTACCCCTAATTTAGGGCCACTGGTTCTAGGGAAGGGAGTGAGCCAGTGCTGTAAAACAAACACCACACCCATGCCTCAACAGGATTTGGGCAAACAGGCATGAGCCAGCATTTAGACCACTGCTCCACCAGGGCGGCAAAAATGTAACACAGACTTGCTCAAAAAAATTAAATAATTGATAAGTTCCTTAGTTGCTGGTGTGTCTTGCTTTGTGTGTAAAATAAAAAATTGCCATTTCTAACCAACATTCTAACAAGGAACGTAATTAAAAAAATGTAAAAAAATTAAAATATAATCGGGGGGGGGGGGGTACAGATTGAAAAATGTGAAATTTTGAAATTCTGAAAATTGCAGACATTTTCACCACAGCTTGAACAATAATATTTTCTGACTTTTCCAAACATTTTTAGGCTGTGGAAGTCATGAGGACATCCAAAAGATAGTGAAAATACATTGAAGAAATGTCACAATATTAAAGACATTAAATATACAATCGCCAAAATGTTTAATAAATGTTAGAAATGCAAAACAAAAAATAAACTTTACACAGATGTTGAATAACATGATCTCACTGAAATTTTCCAATTCTATATAGTACATTCAGTTTCCCAAACTTTATAGCACACCAATGATTTCCTTAATAATTAGAGATGGCACTTGATCCGGAAACTGTGAAATCCAAAAATCACAGAATGTTCTCGTAACCTGCTAAAACAGTAATTTCTGGTGGTTCCAAAAATTTTCGGTTCGCGGAAGCCATGAAGAGGTCTAAAAGATATTGAAAAAACATTGAAGAAATGTCACAATATTAAAGAAATCCAATAAATAATCCAAAACTGCTTAATAAAAGTTAGAAACTCAAAAACACGAAAATAAACTTTAAACAGTTGTTGAATAACATTATTTCACTGAAATTTTTGATTTCCATTGTATATTCAGTTTCCCGTAGTCTGTAGTGGACCAGTGATTTACATAGTGACTTCAGAGAATATGTAGCACCTGGGGTCTCTGTGTCTTCCTTGAAGCAATGCCTAGGTGCACAAACCCTGCATTGTATACAGCCAGTTATGTTCTAAGACCAACCTTCTAAGTGAAATTAATCTTTTGCAGAAATCCAAGGAATTGGAACTATTTTCCAGCTTAGGTTTCTGTTTTATACTGCTGAATCTATGGAAACCATTGAAATGTAAGTACACTAGTTACAGGAGGTTAGGGATATTGCGGTTTCAAAGGGAAAACACAGTGACATGCAAATATAGCAACTACTGGAGATTGGTTATCTTCGTGGGTAGCTATGCCCTATGCAAATTAACAACATGACAACACACCACGTGACATGCGAGCGCCGACAAAAGTACCCTGCAAGAAGTCGAAAACAGGTAATTTCACCACTGTGTCTAGAAGTTTGCTCAATGCATTGCCTTCACTTTGGGATTAATCTGAAATGATGTCCAGATGATGTTTAAGCACTGACAACACAAATAGGGCTATTGGCATGCTACAGAGTGGTGTTCAGGCTCAATCTTAAGAGCCAGAGCCGGACCCCGAGCATGCCAGCCGGAGCCCAAATTTTATATTCCAAGATACAGCCCGGGCTCATACGAGCCCGAAAACTTATGATTAATCTTCTTAGGCATTAAAAAAAAAATATATTTTTCAGACTTCCACTCTTTCCCCTCTGTGCAATTAACCGATGTCTTTCTCAACTATGGAGTAGGGAAGGGATGTCAATCTATTTCTACACACAGGAACTTGTGAATTCACCGTCGTGGATGGTGCAACAGATAGCGCTCGAACGTAAATCGAGAGTGGCGAAATTTTAAGTTTTCTGATGTGATTTAATTCACGGGTGAAACAGTAATTACAGTCCATTCGGCGATGTCCGACTGCTGAGTCAATTATCATATTTCTAGTTTCTTTGACCATTCATTTCTTCCTGAAATTTTTCGGGGGCCGGGCATCAGGAAAAATCGAGGGGCCGGGCATCAGGAAAAATGGGGGGGCAGGGCATCAGGAAAAATCGGGGGGCCGGTCATCAGGAAAAATCGGCGGGCCAGGCATCAGGAAAAATTGGGAGGCACAAACAACAATCTACCTTGTATGTTGCTCAATAGAATTAGCAGGAGCTGCTCCATTGAGGTAGGGGGTAAAATTTCGTCAGCTTGTTATCTACTATCCATAGTTCTAAAATACTTTTCCTTTGCAGAAATCCAGTAATTCATGGCCAATGGCAGTGGTGCCCAAAGTGTGCGCCACGGCGCCCTGGGGAGCCGCAAAATATTACAAACTTTTCATAATTTTATTTCCATTTTCAATTCAATGTGACAGGACGCGACATCTAGCGAACCTGGTGCAAACCAGTAACTCAGTTATAACTGTTTTCAGAAGCCTTTAAAAATTGTTTCTAGATGGCACTCCACAATAATGTTACAAGCGTGAGCCACCCTCCCCCTCCGGACAATTACCGCCCGACGGGCGCACGTGTGTGTGTTCCGTGCGGCCAATACCGGAGTAACCTGAGCTTTCGCACCAGCCTCCGTGCTTCTAGAAATGAGACTCTCAGTCCAGATTTTTCGAGAAGGTCACCAGATCCTTTAAATATGCTCATCCGTTATCATTTGTGACATTTGGCGGTTAGCAGTCTATTATGTTGATGCTCTGTCACTGAGTTTTTAGGCGTTTGTAAGCTTTTGGCATATTAACTGAATATTGTGATTAAGTGAAATGAAGTTTTTTAAGTTTATCTTCTCGTATGTATTTTTAAAAATGGATCGGTTTTTACTAAACAGCGTTGTGAAAGTGAAAATAAAGAGGCCACACCGTCAAATAGTAGCAAGAGTGTGAAGAAGCGTAAATATAAAAAATATGATGACAGTTATTTGGACTTTGGTTTTACGTCGACAGAAGTCAATGTTGAAGAGAGGCAGCAGTGTGTACTGTGTAAGAAAGTTTTGGCGCCAGAGTGTATGCTACCAAGGAAGTTGAAACGCCATTTAGAAACCAATCATCCCAGCATGCTTAGTAAATCTCATGATTGCCTTATGAGAAAGTTACAAGAGTTAAATCAACAAAAAGGTAGTTTTTATAAGCAGGCATCAATACCAGGCAATGCTTTGCTAGCATCTTACAAGGTGGCACATAGAATCGCAAAATGTAAGAAGCCTCATACCATCGCAGAAGAACTCATTCTATCGGCTGCTGTAGATATGGTGAACCTTATGATCGGTGAGTCTCCTGGGAAGCTGCTTTCAAATGTGCCTTTGTCCAATAAAACCATCAGTCGCAGAATACAGCACATAGCGGAGGACCTCAACGATCAATTAATTGAAAAAATGAAAGGTAAGGAATTTGGGTTGCAGCTGGATGAGGCCACAGATAATAATAATGATTGTCACTTGATTTGCTATCTATGGTTTATAGATGGTAATAACATTGTAGAAGACCTTCTCTTTTGTAAAAGTATCACTGGCAGTGCTAAGGCTCAAGACTTGTTCGAGATCCTTGATACTTTTATATCTGAAAATAATTTGGAGTGGACTAAGTGAGTTGGTGTCTGTACTCATGGTGCTCATTCTGTGTCCAGCTGTTATGGAGGATTACAAGCACTTATTCGAAGCAAAGTCCCTGATGCACTGTGGACCCATTGCATTATTCACAGGGAAGCACTCGCGTCCTTCATTGAACCAGGTCTTAGAATATGTAGTGCATGTAGTAAACTTTATAAAAACTCGGCTGTTGAAGGCAAGGTTTTTCAAAAAACTGTGCGAGGGTATGGGATCCGAGCACACGTCTTTGTTGTAGTACTACAGCACTTCGCGATGACTCTCCCAGGGTAATGCTTTGTCTCAGACGTTTGAACTGCGACAGGAAATTTTTTTTTTTTTTAAAAGAGGAAGACCACAAGTATACCGAAAATTTTGTGAATGAAGATTTTTTGGTAAAACTAGCATCCTTATGTGATATTTTTGAAAAGATGAATGCTCTGAATCTATCCCTGCAAGGAAGCAACATGCACCTTTTAAAGTCGATTGAGAAAATTTCAGCTTTTATAAAAAAAAACTAAAATTATGGAAAAGAAAAATGAATGAAGACGGAGGTAAAGAATGTTTCCCCTTGTTGCAACAGTTTTTGACATCCAATGGAGTTGATTTCTTCCGAGGCATGAATGAAAAACACTTATCATAGCTTATCACCTGTTTTGAGAAATATTTTCAAAATGAAAATATCGATAAATTTGTACGGATTCAAGATCCATTTCATGCCACTGCTCCATCTGAATTTACTGCTGCAGAAGAAGAGACTCCTATTGAGTTGTCTTGCAACAATACGTTGAAAACAAAATTTAGCAGCATGGAGTTACCTGAATTTTGGATATCAGTAAAAGATGAATATACCCTTCTGAGTTGTAAAGCTCAGAAAGTTTTAATTCCATTTGAGACTTCTAATTTGTGCGAAGCTGGGTTTTCGGCGGTCGCTGCAATAAAAACTAAGTAGCGCGCAAAAATCAATGTTGAGAAGGAAATGAAGGTGGCTGTGTACAGTTTGACTCCAAGATTTGAGAAAATGTGCGGTGATCAACAGTCTCATCCATCCCACTAATAACAATTAGTTGAATTTTTTCAATTACATTTTTTTTTGTGATCTTCAATATGTGTTTTATTTATTTTTATCTAAGTGTATTTGTTAGAATTTGACATAAGCAAAGTGTACTTGTTAGAATTTGACATAGGGCACCTTAGGAAAACCTGGATTCAGCAAGGGCGCCAAGAATTGAAAAAGTTTGGGAACCACTGGCCTATGGTATTTGTTACCCAAACCCAGAATGGAAAGCCCTGCCGAATTCCTACTCTCTATCTAGACACAGTTGCCCGAGAATTCTCTTTAACAACTAGAAAGTGCAAAAAAGTTGTCTCGTGTGCTAAATCATACAAGCCGCCCTTGGTGGCACAGTGGTCTAAGCGATGGCTTTGTTACTCAAGTCTGGAATGGATAGCCCTGCCGAATTCCTACTCCCTATCTAGACCCAGTTGCCCGAGAATTCTCTTTAACAACTAGAAAGTGCAAAAAAGTTGTCTCGTGTGCTAAATCATACAAGCCGCCCTTGGTGGCACAGTGGTCTAAGCGATGGCTTTGTTACTCAAGTCTGGAATGGATAGCCCTGCCGAATTCCTACTCCCTATCTAGACCCAGTTGCCCGAGAATTCTCTTTAACAACTAGAAAGTGCAAAAAAGTTGTCTCGTGTGCTAAATCATACAAGCCGCCCTTGGTGGCACAGTGGTCTAAGCGATGGCTTTGTTACTCAAGTCTGGAATGGATAGCCCTGCCGAATTCCTACTCCCTATCTAGACCCAGTTGCCCAAGAATTCTCTTTAACAACTAGAAAGTGCAAAAAAGTTGTCTCGTGTGCTAAATCATACAAGCCGCCCTTGGTGGCACAGTGGTCTAAGCGATGGGTTTGTTACTCAAGTCTGGAATGGATAGCCCTGCCGAATTCCAACTCCCTATCTAGACCCAGTTGCCCAAGAATTTTCTTAACAACTAGAAAGTGCAAAAAAGCTGTCTCGTGTGCTAAATCATACAAGCCGCCCTGGTGGCGCAGTGGTCTAAGCGATGGCTTTTGATCATTCGTCTGAAAGAGGTCCGGGTTTGAATCCCGGCGAGGCACGGATGTTGTGTTTGTCTTACGGCACTGGCTCCATACCTGACAACCTGGGGAAATGTGCATCAGTAAAATTATATGTGCACATCAGTAAAATCGCACATCACATCAGTAAAACAGAAATTAAAGTTATTTGTTTTTGTTTCAAAAAAGCAACGACACCGTTCATTTTGCCTTGCATTACGTTAGCTTTGTCAGACATGCTCCCATCGCATGCAACAGCAAATGGGCCCTCTTGCAAATATGTGACCACTGAAGAAATTCTCTCTCCAGAAATTTCTTTAATTAGAGCTGTTGTTTTAGTTCTTGCACACCGATACTTCTTTGCTGTTTCGGAAACATTTTCCGAAATAGGGGACTGGCATGGTCTGCGACACTTATTAGAACATTATGTTCAATTAAAAATGACGTAAACAGCAATTCAGCACATAGCACATCCGACTGACTGTTGCTCGCAGTGAAATAAGAGTCCACTTTCACACTTTTTTCGACACATTGTGCATTGCTTATGCGCTTGGGCCCTTTCACATGCCGAGAAATATCGTTTTGCCCAGCATGGGAAATGTTGAAGTCAGATTGGCACACTACACAAAATGCAAACTTCGCACCTTTTTGCGATCGTTTTATGCAGCGCAATTTTTTAGTATCATCATCATCATTGTCAACCATTATCAATCCACTGCTGGATGAAGGTCTCTCCAAGCCTCTTCCACAGTGGTTTGTCTTGTGCCAGTCTCCTCCATGTTACTCCCGCATACTTTCGAATTTCATCCACCCATCTCCCATGTGGTCTTCTTCTAGGTCTTTTCCTGTCCCTTGGAATCCAATCTAAAATTTCGACTGTCCATCGATGGTCTGTCCTTTCAGTATGTCCAGCCCATTGCCATTTCAGGGATTTAACTCTGATCATGATGTCTTCCACTCTTGTCATTTTTCGGATCCAAGAGTTCCTCTTCTTATCTCTCCTGGAAACACCAAGCATCAATTGTCCTTAAATGCTTGAAAATATTTATTTGCCTTACTCAAGGCCATTGCACGGTTAAGAGACAAGTAATGATAATACAAAAAACAGCAAGCAAGCAAGCACGTGCGCGACTTCCATGAATTCTCTTCCCCTGAAGTGCAGAAAGTACCAAACACTCGATCCACTGCGACGTGCACGTGCAGCCTTGACGGCGTTACGAGAAGTGCAGATTATCACGTGACCTAAAGCGGGAGTACGGTAGAGGGAGATCGAATCTGACTCACTCCTCGGTGCATTGAGCGAGGAGGCGAAGGCAAAATTAGGCAGAAGTAAATAAAAATCTCAGGACCTTAAAATCGCCAAAAATCCGTAAAATCGTTCGAGTCTTCTGTACATCTGTAAAACAGTATCGAAATCCGTAGATTTTACGGATGATCCACAAAAGTTGGCAGGTATGTGGTTCTCTCCCTTCCCTGGAACCAGTGACCCTAAGTTAGGGAGAGGCGACTGTTTATAGCCATTGAGTTGTTCACGGTGGTCGTTAAACCTCCAATTCAAAAAAAAAAAAAAAAAAAAAAAAATACTTCAAAAGAAAAAGGAAGAAAATTTTCTCCCTCACTCAGAGCTCAAAAGCCCGAACTCCAGTATTATGCAGCCCGAGTCCGGGTTGGGCCTGGGCTCAACTTCGGTCTTTCAGGCTCAGCCCGTCTCAGCATTGACAGGCACGTGTATGGTGGCAAGTCAACGTGTCTGCTGCTTTAGAAGTTCCACAAAGTGCAGTAAGTCAGCTACACACAAGATTTCTATGACATAGAAATGCTGCAGATTGACCCACGAGTGGTTGCTCGAGGATAACCACGAGAAAGCAAGATTGCTACCTGACAGTAAGTGCTTGGTTTTACTAGTAGCCATCTTCCAGAATAACTTCAAGCTGCGTCTGGTGTCACAATATGTATTAGGTGCTTGAATTAATTCCCGCTGTTGTCCAGCAGGGGTGCACTGTGACCCCCTTGCGCACGCACGTACCGTCCGTAGTCTGGGCGAAGCAGCGTGTGACACGCGATCGGAGGGCACAGAACACGAGTTTGTATCGCATTCACGATGTCAAGTTTCGTACCAAGAAAGGAGCACTTGCGGGAAGCGTTACTCTTCTGCTTTCATCTCAAGAAATCTGCAACGGAAAGTCATTGTTTGCTAGTGCAGGCCTATGGGGAACATGCCCTATCGGAAACAACGTGCAGAGAGTGGTTCCGACACTTCAAAGCCAACGAATATGACGTGAAGGACAAAGAGCGACTGGGCAGCCGAAAAAGTTCGAAGATGGCGCATTGGAGGCCTTATTGCACGAGGATTCATGTGAGACACTCCACGAGTTGTCCGAAACACTACGGGTCGACGAGTCAACGGTTAGCAAACGTTTAAAGGCAATGGGAATGATCCAGAAGCTCGGAAACTGGATCCCACATGCATTGCGGGAAAGTGACATCACCAAACGTGAAACCATGCGTGAATTGCTGCTGCAACGGCACAAACGGAAGTCGTTTTTGCATCGAATAGTGACTGGCGATGAAAAATGGATGCGTTATGACAATCCTAAGCGCAAGAAATCACGGGTTCGTCCCGGCGAACCATCAACCTCCACACCTAAATGGGACATCCATGGCAGGAAGGTGATGCTGTGCATTTGGTGGGATCAAGTCGGTGTCAAGTATTCTGAGCTGCTGCAACCCGGTGAAACCATCAATGCTGAACGGTACTGACGTCAATTACTCGATGTGAAACATCCATTCACGGAGAAACGGCCGCAATATGCCAAAAGACATGACAAGGTTATTCTTCTCCACAACAACGCTAGACCTCATGTCGCCAAATCCGTGAAGGAACTCTTGGAGGCACTTGGCTGGGACGTCTTACCCCACCCGCCTTATTCCCCGGACATTGCTCCCTAGGACTTCCATTTGTTCCGGTCGCTACAACACGGCCTGTCGGAGCAGCACTTCCTTTCTGTCGCTGATATCTAAAAATGGCTCGATGAATGATTCGCCTCAAAAGAACCTGCATTTCTCTACCGCGGAATCCATTTGCTACCCCAACGGTGGGAAAGGATTGTAGCTGCCAAAGGACACTACTTTGAATAGACTATCCTGTACCATTCTGTGGCAACATACAGGTGTTTGTGTGGCAAAAAAACAGCGGGAATTAATTCAAGCACCTAATACTCAAATGGTACGAAACTGTCTTCATGAGTACAGACTCAGAGCAAGGAGGCTGCTGAGATGTATAGCAATGACATCAGCTCACCGCCATCACTGCTATACATCTACAGCTTCACTTGGTGCCCTCTGGTACAATCTACATGAAACAGACCAAAGAATAAAAAAGGTGAACTTTTACCTGGTGAAAAATTGGAACACATAATGAGAAAGTGTGAATAGTGCATGCAAGATGGAATTTTTCAG
This sequence comes from Macrothele yani, assembly GCA_039090855.1. NCBI lineage: Eukaryota > Metazoa > Arthropoda > Arachnida > Araneae > Macrothelidae > Macrothele > Macrothele yani. The sequence continues at coordinate 9,009,760 of CM077019.1, forward strand.
AGTAATTTATGTAAATATTAAACTGGAGCACACTGTATTCACAATGTAAAATTACTAAATTCAAAACAAAATAAAATGGTTTCAAAACACATTGTTTCAAACAGTTTTTTTTATTATTATTTTTTTGTACTAGCTAGAACATCAGCTCAATTTATCTCATGTTGCTTTCTTAATAAGTTTCACGGCCAAATTTGTCTTTTGTTGACTCTGCAGCAGCACAGCATTCATTGCTTAATTTCATCTTCTGTTGATATCATTCCATGCCAATTTCTTCAGTGTCTCTTTTCTTACCTTCTTGTATTTTTTATTCCCACAGATCACAATAATTTTATCTATCATACTGAAAGAACTTTAAACCTATGGATCATGAATGCAAGATATCAAAGCTTTCAATATTTCTGATAACTTTGAGAACATGAGTACTTTGAACACCATGCATCATTTGTTACAAATTTTTCAACTTCACTTCCGCTTTCGGAAAATTTTCCCTTCCTTATCAAGCTTAAATGCAAACAAGTAACATTTAACAACAACACAAGATAGTGAGAACATCGCTGGAAGAAAAAATTACAATTACAGGAGAAACCTTCGCTCCGACCGAATTCTGTTTTCGGAAACGTTTCTCTCCATTTTTAAGCTGAAGTGCAAGCATTTATGGAATAAAAGGATATTTAAGAACAATACTGGGCAGACGAAACATCACGAGAGAGAAAACTTACAATTACGGGAGAAAACTTCACTCCATCTAACTTCCATCTTCGAAAGTTTCCAAAGACGAAATTCTGACCTCAAGAGGAAAATTAATTCCCTACCACCCCCCACCCCACCCCAAAAAAAAAATTTCTGTTCAGTTGTGCATTGATCTCGAAAATGCCCCAAATCATGACAAAAATGGCGGAATTCCTTGAATTTAAGAAAGAATCTCATGACTGAGGACTACAGGAAAATCATCACGCCGTCTTCTGGTTATGGAAATCATTGCCTACAGTTTAAAGCCAAAATGCAAACATTTGTGCAATAAAATGATATTTAACAACAATACTGGTCAGAGCCAACATAGAAAGAAAAAAGAAACTACGATTATGGGGGAAATCTTTACTCCGTTTTCGAAAGTTTTGGAGAATAAAATATAATTTCCAGACGGAAAAATGACCTTTCCCTCCTCCATCAGCCCCCCCCCCAATTCTCTTCATTTTTGCATCGATCTCGAGAATGTCCCAAATGACGACAGAAAAAACGGAATTCCGTGACTTCGCAGAAGGATCTCATACATCTACACCTCATCTGGTGCCAGGAACATCAAAACTGAACCTCTGCAGAATGGTGCCACATTGTATGATCAGATGAATCCTGTTTTCAGCTATACCAAGCTGATGGGAGGGTGTAGGTGCAGCGCCAACAGCATGAGGCCATGGCCTTGTTGTGACAGGTTGGCTCTGCACAATGCTGTGGTGGTTCTGTAACGGTTTGGGGATCCTTCTCATGGGACAAATTATGTCCCTTAGTGTATCTGGAGAGGTTCTTAACCGCTGTATGCTACCAGCATGTGCTAATTCTTACATTGGATTTAAGGATAAGGAAATATCCTTTAAAAGCAGCAACAGAACAAATAATTTACCATCTTTGGTGAACCCCTAGCATTGTGTGGGGCTCCAAGAAGCAACCTGCCAAATTGGCTTAGCAGTTAGTGTACGTGAGTCTGGAGGAATTCGAGGTCGCTGTGGTGCAGTGGAAGCACATCCGACACGTAACTGGAAGACCCTGGGTTCGATTCCCGGTGGCGGCCAATGAGAATTTTTCCGTGACTCACTTATAAACGTGGAAATAGCGATGACTTCTGTTTGATGTTCCTAGTCCAAGTCAAATGTCTGTATAATAAGATTTAAGTTTCTGATATTAAAAAGCAATCTGATTTTATGGCAAATTTTTATATAAAGTTCACTAGAAAATTTCAGTAAAGGTCAAAATAACCCATAAAAAATAAATAAATCAGCTATTTACTTCTACCAATGGCTAAAAAAGATGTTTCAAAAATTTACAAATGGCGCAAAAAATGTTACCCATAGCAGAAAGAAGGTATTAGAGACAAAAAGATTTTCAAATCGAACAGTTAAAAAAAGAGATATAGAAGGAAACATGATATAACTCTATGCCTTTTAGCGGAAGAATTTTCCATAATGGAAAAATTGAAAACAGGAAAAAAAGAAGATTGCTGTATGCTGATGACACTGTCCTGTTGGCAGAGAGCAGAAGTGAGTTGCAGAGTATGTTGTCCCAGATGTACGAAGCTGGTATGAAATTCAAACTGTGTATAAATAAAGGAAAAACCAAAGTTATGGTTTTTGAGCGAGAAACTGTTCGTACTGAATGCAAGATAAGTCTAAATGGCACAGAGATTGGCCAAGTGAATGAGTTTGTATAATTAGGACGTATGTTTGACAGAGAGAACAAAATAGAGGGCAAAATTAGTAGGTGAGTGAATTCTTCATTGAAAGTCATAGCTGCCTTAGGAGGATTTTACAGGAAAGATGGCTTCTTAAGGAAGTCCCGAATAGCTGTGTATGAAAGTGCAATTGTTCCTACTCTGATGTACAGCAGTGAAATCTGGGTACTGCAGAAAAGACACAGGAATCGTTTGTGTGCTGGGGAGAGGTGTAATTTATTGGGGGGTTGTGGGAAGACACGTTCTGATCATGTGACGAATGAAGACACGTTGCAGACGTGTAATGTAAGGCAAAATGTTGTTATTAAGGTGGAGACTATTATTCTTAAGTGGTCTGGCCATGTTGAAAGAATGAGTGATGAGGTGCTAAGAGAATTTTTTCAGCCCAAGTGACAGGAAAGAAAGGTAGAGGAAAGCCAAGGAAATCATTGAAAAAAAGATTACGTGTATGAAGTACAAAAGGTCTTGTGTGCAGTGTGTGATGGATGTTAATGAAGTTTGAACAGTGTGTCGAGATCTTTGTAAATGGAGACATTCGATACACCAACAGTAAGTAAATTCTAGTTCCATCAGTTAAATTTGTACTTGGCACATGGTCTTTTTTGAGGAGCTAACTTCTGAATCTCACAGAATAGCTTAATGATATGTATATATGTATGTATGTATGTATGTATGCATCTATGTATGTATGTATGTATGTATGTACAGTATAATTCATTTTGGCGATGGAAAAATAAAATTGAATTTGGCCAAAAACTTTGAAAAAGCCAGAGTGACCACACTGGTTGTGTACACACACACACACACACACACACACACACACACACACACACACACACACACACACACACACACACACACACACAGAAACATTTATTTATCACGACTGCAGTTTAAAGAATCAAGGGGCTGCACAACATGCAGCATGCCACCTACTGGAGTAGCAGACAGATGGAGTGCCCCATCTTCCTCACACTGACTGACTGTCCATGATCCCACTTGATCAGATTGCTGTGTTTACCCATATCCACAATCATGGGTATGTTATACAGCAGGTAGGTATCTGACCTATTTATAGCATGCATGGGTTTTTGGCTGATCCCATTATTGTGGCAGGGTACGGCAGGTTGGTGGATCCCTGTGGTTGGTACAGTAAATTGTGCATTCAATGTACTGTTTGATGCCTATAGACACAGATTTTTATGTACATTTAAGCACTGGGAATAGAACTTTCCAAATAACAAGTACGAGGGGATGCTGATAAGTTCTCAGCCTCACCAAGAAAGAAATGGGCTAGAGCCATGAAACTTACAGACTATTCTACACATTCACCCTGAATTAATAATCTAAAGCAACTTATGGGAATTTACTAGGAAATTTTTACATTAATAGCAAATTTTCGGAGAAAACTCTTCTCCTTCTTCAGGCTGACTTGTTGTCACTTTTTACTTGACACTATCACGGTTACGGTTTACCTTGACGGTTACGGTTAACCTTGACGGTTTAGGTTATTTTTCAACAAATCCTGCCAGATGTTAGGCAGGAAAATCCTTTGCAGTCATTGATGATGGAATTTTGTTTTTCTCAATCTCTATTCCTTCTTTCAGTTTTCTTTTTTGGAAATTGCTTTGGAAACTGATTACTTTAAGGGAATTCCATTCCATGCTGTGCCCAGTTTCTCTAACATGCCTATCTAATCCAGTCTTGTTGGAGCAATTTTTTATAGCTGCTTTATGCTCAGCTATACGAGTTTCTAGTCTTCGACCTGTTTCACCTATGTAAGATAGTCCACAACTACAATTTACTTCATAAACTACTCCTTGCATTTTTTAAAATATCTTCTTCTCTTTGAACTATTTTAGGAAAAATTTTTAACTTTGTTCTCTAAACTTGGAGCTAGCCTAATATTGTATTTTTACTAATTCTCTTTAAAGCTTCAAATAAACCTTTGTGATAAGAAATTTTTCTAGTGAATTTTACTTGTTGCTTTTGTGGGTTCTTCAAACCATTAAAATTCAGAAGCTTCTCAATTTCTTCTTTAGGATAGTTATTCTCTGCAAGTATGACTTTAAGCTCTTCTTTATGGGCTTCTTTTTTATCTGCAGTAGAAACTATTTTATTAATTTTTTCTAAACACTGACTTGCTACATTTTTCTTAATAGAAACTGGATGATACGAATTGAAATCCAGTAGTCTTTTTAGTATTCATTGGTTTTTTATACCAACTAGTGAGGAATTTTTCATCTTCATAATAGATAGTAATATCTAAGAAGTTTATTCTTCTTTCTTTTTGAAGTTCAATAGTGAACTTAAGGGAATCATCTAATTCATTGAATGAGTCTAGAATTCTTTCTGGAACAATTTCTGAGCTATCTATTATAAATAAGATGTCATCCATGTATCTGCTATATAAGCAGAAGTATGTGGGTTGTACTAGTATCTTTTCTTCTAGTTTTCCCACATAATAGTTAGCTAAGAGTGGGAGAGTGGGGAGCCCATAGCTAGCCCCGATTTTTGAATGAAAAAAGTTTTCCCAAATTGAAAATAGTTGTTCTGCAAAGAGAAAGTAAGCATTTCAAAAATTCCTACTAATATGTTTTTTTCCTTGTTGTGAAAAACTATTAGGTCTGCCAAGTCTTCCGCTATAAAGTCTATAAGTTGATCTATAGCGGAAGACTTATAGCGGAAGACTTATAGCGGAAGACTTGGCAGACCCTAATAGTTTTTCACAACAGGAAAAAACATATTAGTAGGAATTTTTGAAATGCTTACTTTCTCTTTGCAGAACAACTATTTTCAATTTGGGAAAACTTTTTTCATTCAAAAATCGGGGCTAGCTATGGGCTCCCCACTCTCCCCACTCTTAGCTAACTATTATGTGGGAAAACTAGAAGAAAAGATACTAGTACAACCCACATACTCTGCTTATATAGCAGATACATGGATGACATCTTATTTATAATAGATAGCTCAGGGAAATTGTTCCAGAAAGAATTCTAGACTCATTCAATGAATTAGATGATTCCCTTAAAGTTCACTATTGAACTTCAAAAAGAAAGAAGAATAAACTTCTTAGATATTACTATCTATTATGAAGATGAAAAATTCCTCACTAGTTGGTATAAAAAACCAATGAATACTAAAAGACTACTGGATTTCAATTCGTATCATCCAGTTTCTATTAAGAAAAAATGTAAAAGTCAGTGTTTAGAAAAAATTAATAAAATAGTTTCTACTGCAGATAAAAAAGAAGCCCATAAAGAAAGAGCTTAAAGTCATACTTGCAGAGAATAACTATCCTAAAGAAGAAATTGAGAAGCTTCTGAATTTTAATGGTTTGAAGAACCCACAAAAGCAACAAGTAAAATTCACTAGAAAAATTTCTTATCACAAGGTTTATTTGAAGCTTTAAAGAAAATTAGTAAAAATACAATATTAGGCTAGCTCCAAGTTTAGAGAACAAAGTTAAAAAATTTTTCCTAAAATAGTTCAAAGAGAAGAAGATATTTTAAAAATGCAAGGAGTAGTTTATGAAGTAAATTGTAGTTGTGGACTATCTTATAGGTGGCAGGTCGAAGACTAGAAACTCATGCTGAAGCATATGCAGCTATAAAAAATTGCTCCAACAAGACTGGATTAGATAGGCATGTTAGAGAAACTGGGCACAACATGGAATGGAATTCCCTAAGTAATCAGTTTCCAAAGCAATTTCCAAAAGAAAACTGAAAGAAGGAATAGAGATTGAGAAAAAAACAAAATTCCATCATCAATGACTGCAAAAAGTTTTCCCTGCCTAACATCTGGCAGGATTTGTTGAAAAATAACCTAAACTCAAGGTTAAAAACCGTCAAGGTAAACCGTAACCGTGATAGTGTCAAGTAAAAAGTGACAACAAATCAGCCTGAAGAAGGAGAAAAGAGTTTTCTCGAAAATTTGCTATTAATGTAAAAATTTCCTAGTAAATTCCCATAATTGCTTTAGATTATTAATTCAATTAAACTAGGAAGCCATTTCTCAACATGAGCTTTATTCAAAGAATTCACCCTGAAGTTTAACATACTTGGCACAGCACTTCTGGAGTTTCTTTAACTCTGCCAAAAAAATTCTGAAGTTTGATCACTCAAATACTGCTCTTTTGCTAATATCTCCTCCAAATCATTGGGAAAATGCTTCCCTTTCAAGCATTTTTTAAGGTTTGGGAACAGGAAATAGTCTGATGGAGCAAGGTCGAGTGAGTAGGGTGGATGGTCTATGCACTTAAACCCCAGATCCCTCAAAACATCCATTGTCTTGCCAGCCTTGTGAGTCAGTACATTGTCCTGCAAAAAGAGAACACCTTTCCACAGTTTTCCTTGCTTTTTTCCCCTTCAACGCCTATTTTTTTCGGCACAGCCAGTTGGAATAGTATTCAGCATTTATTGTTTGGCCCTTCGGAAGATAGTCAGTCAGTAAAATGCCTTCTGAATCAGAAAAATCTGTTGCCATGACCTTTCTGCAGACCTATGAATCTTGAATTTCTTTGGCTGTGGAGAACCCGAGTGCCGCCGCTGCAGGGACTGTTGTTTCGTCTCTGGATCACTGTGATGTAACCATGTTTCATCAGCATTGACAAGTCGCTGCAAAAAAATTATCACCAGATCACTCAAAATGCTGCAAAACTGATTTGGAAATGTCCACTAGTTTTCGTTTCTCATCGGTGTTCAAACATTTGGGCACCCACTTCGCTGGCATCTTCTGCATATCCAAGTGCTCATGAATTATGAACCCAACACATTCCCTGGATATCTCCAGTGTCTCAGCCATTGTTTTAGCTGAGATTCTCATCGGCATTCAAACATTTGGGCACCCACTTTGCTGACATCTTCTGCATATCCAAGTGCTCATGAATTATGAACCCAACACGTTCCCTGGATATCTCCAGTGTCTCAGCCATTGTTTTGGCTGAAATTTTCATCGGCATTCAAATATTTGGGCACCCACTTCGCTGACATCTTCTGCATATCCAAGTGCTCATGAATTATGAACCCAACACGTTCCCTGGATATCTCCAGTATCTCAGCCATTGTTTTAGCTGAGATTCTCATCGCCATTCAAATATTTGGGCACCCACTTCGCTGACATCTTCTACATATCCAAGTGCTCATGAATTATGAACCCAACACTTTCCCTGGATATCTCCAGTGTCTCAGCTATTGTTTTATCTGAGATTCTCATCGGCATTCAAACATTTGGGCACCCACTTCGCTGACATCTTCTGCATATCAAGTGCTCATGAATTATGAACCCAACACGTTCCCTGGATATCTCCAGTGTCTCAGCCATTGTTTTAGCTGAGATTCTCATCGGCATTCAAATATTTGGGCACCCAATTTGCTGACATCTTCTGCATATCCAAGTGCTCATGAATTATGAACCCAACACGTTCCATTGATATCTCCAGTGTCTCAGCCACTGTTTTAGCTGAGATTCTCATCGCTATTCAAATATTTGGGCACCCACTTCGCTGACATCTTCTGCATATCCAAGTGCTCATGAATTATGAACCCAACACGTTCCCTGGATATCTCCAGTATCTCAGCCATTGTTTTAGCTGAGATTCTCATCGCCATTCAAATATTTGGGCACCCACTTCGCTGACATCTTCTACATATCCAAGTGCTCATGAATTATGAACCCAACACTTTCCCTGGATATCTCCAGTGTCTCAGCTATTGTTTTATCTGAGATTCTCATCGGCATTCAAACATTTGGGCACCCACTTCGCTGACATCTTCTGCATATCAAGTGCTCATGAATTATGAACCCAACACGTTCCCTGGATATCTCCAGTGTCTCAGCTATTGTTTTATCTGAGATTCTCATCGGCATTCAAACATTTGGGCACCCACTTCGCTGACATCTTCTGCATATCAAGTGCTCATGAATTATGAACCCAACACGTTCCCTGGATATCTCCAGTGTCTCAGCCATTGTTTTAGCTGAGATTCTCATCGGCATTCAAATATTTGGGCACCCAATTTGCTGACATCTTCTGCATATCCAAGTGCTCATGAATTATGAACCCAACACGTTCCATTGATATCTCCAGTGTCTCAGCCACTGTTTTAGCTGAGATTCTCATCGCTATTCAAATATTTGGGCACCCACTTCGCTGACATCTTCTGCATATCCAAGTGCTCATGAATTATGAACCCAACACTTTCCCTGGATATCTCCAGTATCTCAGCCATTGTTTTAGCTGAGATTCTCATCGCCATTCAAATATTTGGGCACCCACTTCGCTGACATCTTCTACATATCCAAGTGCTCATGAATTATGAACCCAACACTTTCCCTGGATATCTCCAGTGTCTCAGCTATTGTTTTATCTGAGATTCTCATCGGCATTCAAACATTTGGGCACCCACTTCGCTGACATCTTCTGCATATCCAAGTGCTCATGAATTATGAACCCAACACGTTCCCTGGATATCTCCAGTGTCTCAGCCATTGTTTTAGCTGAGATTCTCATCGGCATTCAAATATTTGGGCACCCACTTTGCTGACATCTTCTGCATATCCAAGTGCTCATGAATTATGAACCCAACACGCTCCATGGATATCTCCAGTGTCTCAGCCATTGTTTTAGCCAAGATTCGCTGATCTGACAAAATCAAGTCATGAACATGATCAACAATTTCGGGTGTTGTCACTGGTGAAGGCCTCCCATATCTTGTTGCATCTTCAATCTCAAAGTCTCCATGCTGAAAGTTGGCACACCATTTCTTCACATTGGAATATGAACGGCACTTCTCACTTAATGTTTGTGACATACACTCATAGATTTCCTTTGCAGTTTTCTTCTGCGGGAACAGAAATTTCATGACAGCCCGGAGTTCTGCATTCCAATATTCAACACTTTGCATTGACATGATTGAGTTCAGGACATCAAACATCTGCAGAAAAAAAGAGCAATTATTTGAAAATTGGCACTTTACAATACAAAAGAACACTCTTTCGGGGTGCAGTGACAAAGTAATGCTACAATTACAGGACGTGGGTTAGGCCAAGAACTTTTCAGAGTCACCTCATGAGTTAATTGTTTGACTTTGGCACACATTTTCAGGAACACGTTTTGCACAAAAACAGAGGACTGCCTGCACTTGTGCTAATTCATAACTTCCACAAAAATCTTCATTCACATCAACAACTACAAAACAAAGACAGTACTCTACACAAATTACAAACCTCGGATTTCCGGCATAGCTTAGTTGAGGAGGTCTTACACCAAAATGCACAATTTCAGGGAACACCCTTTTCTCCGCGTTGCTTCCTTCTCGATCTAACTGATCAACACGAATTGAAGATGGCTTCTTTCCAGGGCAAGTTACGATCATTCCTTTAACTTCATCAGCCATATCCTGCCATTTATGCTGATTCATAGCTACAATACTATGCAAATGTTTCAGATCTATTAAAACTTGATTGCTTTTTAGTAAATACAGTAACACAACATTCATGGATAACAGCTCCTTTCCATTATCTGCAAGAGATGTGATTAAAGAAATCTTACAAATGGAACATCATTTTATGAGGGTTAAGAATTGAGAACACTTAATAAAATAAAGTCAAAGATCACATTGTTAATTAATACAGCACACATTATACTTCGATTCACCTTAAGATGACACTAAAGGGGAAGGTACGTGAAACCTATCGCCGCGACTAAAAGTAGTTCCAACATTTTCCGTGAAAACCAACGCATTTATTGCACAGAATCATACTTTATTGGGTTGTCTGAAATGTCATGACGTATTTTCGCCATGTTTTGCAAAGGTCATTTATTGAGAGAAAGAACAAAGATCAATCAATGATATAATGCCCATTTTGTTCGATAACCTTTTGCCATCTTTCAGTGAGCTGCAGAATGCCTCGTTCATAGAAGGACCTGTCTTTTGTGGCGAAAAAACTTTACACGATGCTGATTTACAGCCTCATCTGAATTGAACGTTATACCACGCAAGGACTGTTGAAGAGAGCAAAACAAGTGAAAGTCTGATGGCGCAAGGTCAGGAGAGTATGCTGGGTGTGGCAACACATCCCACCCAAGCTCCAATAATTTTTGCCGGGTGATCAAACTTGTGTGTGGTCTCGCGTTGTTGTGATGGAACACAACACCTTTACGATGAACGAGCTCTGGACGTTTCTGGATGATGGATTCATTCAAACTGTCCAATTGACGACAGTACACATTCGAATTGATTGTTTGGTTCCGTGGTAGGAGCTCGAAAAACATGACACCTTTAAAATCCCACCACACTGAGACCAGAACCTTCCGCTGATGAATGTCTGCTTTGGATGTCGTTTGAGGTAAAGCAACACGTCGAGACCAAGACCGTTTGTGCAGCACATTGTTGTACACAATCCACTTTTCGTCACCAGTTATCAGTTGCTTCGAAAAAGGATCGTTTTCCTCACGTTTAATGAGCATATCGCAGATGTTTATATGCGCCGTCAATTGAGCTTCTTTGAGTTCATGAAGGAACTAATCTGTTGACGTTTTACCGATCTCTAAATTAATGGGCCAATATTTTTGGATCGGAAAACCTATCACCAGATCCACGCACTCTCAATGAGAGTGATAATTTTTGTCATGAGATGATCTCAAATCCCTTTGGCAAGGAGGGAGTTAGAAAAAAAAAAAAAGATTTACGAGTCAAGAAAAATCAAGTAAATTCTTTTCATTTATTTTCTTTTCTTTCTGATTTCTCTGTGAAGTGTTGATCTCTGTGTATGTAGTTAAATTTATGTGAATAGGTCTAGGTAAGTTAGCCTTGTGATATCTGTTTCTAGTTAAGGGATGTGTAACTAGCTGGGAAGTAGATTTAAGGAAGTTTGACATCATGCTATATTGCTGGTTTTTTTGTTGTTCTTTCATGCAATGTTTTTTTCTTCCTTCCATTGCATTTTTTTAGTGCACTGTTTACTTTCAGGGAAGAGATATTAGTGAAGTTTATTTTAGTGCAGTATATGATGTAGTGTATATGAATTGATTTGCCTTAGTTTCTTAAGTGTATAGTGCAGTTTATATATGTATAGTGTTAGATGTATCAGTTTAAAATTATCGGCGGCGTTCGGCGTTATTGATCGTCGGGATAACATAGCGATGAAAAGAAAAATCGTAAGGTTGTAGTTCCGTATTTACCGTCGTTATCGCGATTTCTTTTATTATATTATTTTGTAAGCTTTAATAATTGAAAAGTAATTTGTAAACATATAGTGTACGAGGTATTTTATCGTATTGTAGTTGTATCTAATGAGAAAAAACGCGTGTTTATGCCATGTCAGTAGCGTGTAATTAAAATCATTGTTGGGTGTATCGGGCTTAATTTAGTAACCTTTCGTAATTAAAATCTTGCTTAGTATTAATATTTAGTTGGTTTTAGTATGAATCTTACTTGGTATTAACTAGTGATAGTATAATTCAGCGACTGATAGAAAAAGCGGGTCAGCGATCGCTCCGTAACGAAGTGACTTTCGTAAATTAATTGCGCGCGCGCTATCGTCAAGGATATTTAATAGTCATTTAGTAAAAGAATAAAATTGTGGCTTAATGCATCAGGGCAAAATAACACATCGTTGCGTTACGCTATTTTTTCGTAGTTCCGATCGTCGTACCTGTAGCTAGAGAGAATTCGATTTTTATGCGTTACGAAGTTAATTGTAACGATGTTCGTTAATGTTAGTTAATTTGTTTAATGGATTTTTGTAAAGGTGGTCTCCAAAAGTCTTTGTTCAGAAAGAAAGAACGAAAATGGCTACAGTTTCTGGTGTCGCTTTTCTAAAAGCGATAAATTCGTAGAATGGCATCTGTGAGGACGTTTTACCAACTTTACCAGTGCAGAAAGTCCGATTTATTTATGCTCTTGTTTACTTCGAAAAGGCATTTTTCGCTTTACACAGGAACACTTCGGGATTTGGGCGGAATCCTGCGAAGTTCACCGCAGCGCCCGTTTTCGTGGGTCAAAGGTCAGTCATCCATCGAGGAAGTTTCTGCCTCCTGGCGTTCACGCAGCCAATTGGAAAGTCGGCGCTTTCTCGCACATGCGCGATGCGTAAGGCGAAGAGCATCGGGTTTTTTTTGTACGCTCTTAAGAGGCAGAGATGCAGAGAGAGAGTTGAGCTAGAAACCACCAAGCACTAAGAAAGGGGAAGGAAAAAAGAAGCTATGCGGGAGAGACCGCGCTTCTAAATCGGAAATGCTGCCAAATTCCGGGAGGACGAAGGAAAAAGATGTCAGCGTCATGGTAGGACCTTTTAATTTGTTTTTAAATGCCAAAACAGAGGAAGCTACTTGAAAGCCCTCATTCTCACAGAGAATTGTAGCTGGGCTGGATATCTTCCACCCGCCAAGTTCGGGAGTCCCACGGAGACGCCGGAGAAATTGCGGCACAAGCATTGATACTTAAGTTTGAACCTTCGTCCGAGGAAATCTTCTAATTCCTTTCTTATTGTCCACTTGAAGGGCAGGGAAAGATATGTCCACGCAGTTCGGCAGCAAGGAAGGAAACTTGCGTAAATTCGCGGCGACGGACAGACTCCGTGACGCCGAACCTCAGCAGTTAACAAAAAAGAAAAAAAAAAACCGTAATTCCTCCGCTCAGCTCAAACATTTCCATGCTGTTTAACTGACAAAGCTTCCTTGAGAAGAGAAGAGAGAGAGAGGAAAGCAAACAAGGAAACAAGGGAAAAAAAAAAAAAAAAACGTCATCAACGGCAAACTTTCTTTTGGCGACCACCCAATTGTTTTTGGTTTTAATGTGATTAAAAAAATATGATATGATGTTATTTCATTAAAAAATATATATATATATATATAGGGGAAGGTACATTTTGTAGAAAGATATTCCTTGTTTTGAAAAGGGAAAGAAAAATTATTAAACATAGAGGGGAGTAAAGAAATTGAAATTTTTTTTTATTATTTTGAGTGTGTGTAAGGTTTGGCCAGAACCAACAAATGTAGTAGAATGTGTTACTGTAAATTAAGAAGAGATTTTTCCAGGTAACTGACCAAAATCAGTGTGTACCTTCGTCCGAGGAAATCTTCTAATTCCTTTCTTATTGTCCACTTGAAGGGCAGGGAAAGATATGTCCACGCAGTTCGGCAGCAAGGAAGGAAACTTGCGTAAATTCGTGGCGACGGACAGACTCCGTGACGCCGAACCTCAGCAGTTAACAAAAAAAGAAAAAAAAAACCGTAATTCCTCCGCTCAGCTCAAACATTTCCATGCTGTTTAACTGACAAAGCTTCCTTGAGAAGAGAAGAGAGAGAGAGGAAAGCAAACAAGGAAACAAGGGAAAAAAAAAAAAAAAAAAACGTCATCAACGGCAAACTTTCTTTTGGCGACCACCCAATTGTTTTTGGTTTTAATGTGATTAAAAAAATATGATATGATGTTATTTCATTAAAAAAAATATATATATATATATATATAGGGGGAGGTACATTTTGTAGAAAGATATTCCTTGTTTTGAAAAGGGAAAGAAAAATTATTAAACATAGAGGGGAGTAAAGAAATTGAAATTTTTTTTTATTATTTTGAGTGTGTGTAAGGTTTGGCCAGAACCAACAAATGTAGTAGAATGTGTTACTGTAAATTAAGAAGAGATTTTTCCAGGTAACTGACCAAAATCAGTGTGTTGTGAAAAAAAGAAAATTTTAAAATGTCACTCTTAACCATCCAAATCTAAATTGTAAAGAGCATTTAGCTCAAGGTTCAACAGGTATCAGATATGCACATCGAGCATTAAGCTCTTAGCACTCTTTGAGTGAATTATCACATTCTTTGATGATTTTTGTAAGGCAGGCTGGTAACCAAATTGTGCCACTTACCTCCTTCATCCTCTAAACCACACAGGTGAAAACTACTTGGTTTGCAGACCAGGGTTTCTGAGAGGATTATTTAGGACTGTTAACATACTCTGGACTCTAAAATTCATAGCTAAATTCTTTTTTTATTCGGCCTAGCCACCTAAAGTTTCCTTGTATCGAGTGTTTTTCCAACCTGTGCCTGGGAGCACAAAATAAATTTATAGTTAACCTGGAACATATGTTTAATCAAATTATTTTGTGTCGTATGTGAATTTCTCTTGTCGGTGGTGGTGGAATCACCTTCCATTTACTGGGAGTTTTTAAGGATCGTACCTGGGGTGTTAGTCGTTGATGAAAAAAAATTCTTAATTGGGGTCCCTAGATTGATCACCGGCCATTTTCTTCTTTTTAAAAATAAAATTGTGTAATATTTACATTTTTTCAGAAGTAAGTTCGTCATCATAATAGAGTAATATCTTAACAACCAAACCACGTCATATCAGAACCCACACATCGAGCTTGCTTATGTATCCCAGCTTCTTCAGGTGGTCTTGAACGCTTGAATGATGGATGTGCAATGTGTCTGCAATCTCTCGTGTCGTGTTACGTGGGTTTGACTCGATCAATGCCTTGATTCGGTCGTCATCAACCTTGATTGGCCTCCCAAACTGAGGAGCATCGTTGAGGCCAAAATCACCAGCACCGAATTTTGCGAATCACCGCTGGCACTGACGCTCTTGTAGAGCATTATCACCATACAGTGCGTACACTTCACGTAACTTTTCACAAGCTTGACGCACGTTTTTCCCTTTACGGAAGTAAAACAGTAAAATATGGCGAGAATGCACAGTTTGGTCTTCCGTCTTCAACTTGATGTCAAATCAACCAAATCGCTCACTATTCCTTTTAGACTGCAGCTAGAACTGTCACCTGTCGAATGCCATAGCGATAACAGAGCTGCGCATGCCTCTAGTACTTCCAAAACCAACCAGCCACCATCGGGTGCCAAAATACGTCATGACTTTTCTGACAACCCAATATATTGTCCTAGCTGTTTGCTTATAAGTATATATAGTTATTTTAGACAAATTTAAAAATAATCTATTTTCATTAAACTGTTTTAAAATTAGACCAGCACATGTATGCTTAGATATGCAGTGTTTGGGAGACAAGGATGCCAATGAGTTGATGGGGGAAGTGACACGAATGAACATAACTCTTGGCTGTTCCTGAAGGCTCAGTGAGTGTGTAGCCTCTTGTACCTTAAACGGCAGTGTCATCTTAAGGTGAATTGAAGTATAGAAGAGATAATCTTTTTATTTCAAAATAAATTTGCAAAATTGTGGACACAGTCTATTAGCAAATTTTAAATGTATGTAAGCAGTATGGTATGCTTATTCCATACAGAAATGTGGTTAACTCTTATTTGCACATCTTCACATTGCAATGCCATGGAG
Organism: Macrothele yani; assembly: GCA_039090855.1. NCBI lineage: Eukaryota > Metazoa > Arthropoda > Arachnida > Araneae > Macrothelidae > Macrothele > Macrothele yani. The sequence continues at coordinate 9,025,511 of CM077019.1, forward strand.
TATCACTAACGCATAAACCAGTATTATCTATTTTCGCATCACGCATGCATGCATCCATAAATATATTAAACAGCCATTGAGACATTACACAACCTAGCCTGACTCCTGCACCAATAGAAAACCATTTTGATAAAACACCATTCACTCGTACACAAGCTCTACTGTCAGCATGCATGGCTTTTATACTATTAAGTAGATTCCCAGTAACACCATATTCATTCAATACCTTCCACAAAAGTGTCCTATTTACTTGGTTGTAAGCTTTCTCTAAATCTATGAAGGCAGCAAAGACTTCCTTACCAACAGCCAGATACTTTTCAATCATCATGTGTAATGCAAAAATCTGATTAGTGCAGCCTTTACCAGGCGTAAAACCACTCTGAACATCCCACACTTTCTCTGGTGTAAGACCCCGTACTTTTTTTCAATAACGACCTTACCAAACACTTTCCCTGGCACACTTAATAGGCTAATACCACGATAGTTCTTGCAGTCAGTCTAATCACCTTTTCCCTTATACAAGGGAGCAATGATAGCATCCCTCCAATTATGAGGGACCATTCCTAACTCCCAGCACAACTGGCAAATTTCAGTTAACCAATTAATTTCAGAGTCGCCACCATATTTCAGCATCTCTGCAGTTATGCCATCAACTCCTGGAGCCTTACCATTCTGAAAAGATTTTAGAGCTTTACACACTTCTTCTCTTGAGATCCTTCCTGTGCTTTCATCCTTCACTGTGCCATCATCTGCATTTGTCTCAGAATCATCTTTGCTTTTCTGATCTAATAACTCACAGAAATATTCACCTCATCTGTCACTTAACTCATTGGGCTCCCATATCATTTCCCCAACCCTATTCTTCACACAACTTAACACTTTGTTTCCCCTATTTTTCCTGAGTCTCATGTACATTCAGAAAGACTTCCTATCTTTCCAAAAAGCCAATTCATGCCATTCCACCTTCTGCTTCCTATCTTTTGCCTTACTCTGGGGAACCAGTTTAGCGGCTTCACGCTTCTTACAGCGATATTCATCCACAGAAACTCTACCTTGCAGCATCCCCGAATAGGCTTCCTTCTTTCTCTTCACTGCCTCTTCAATCTCACTTTTCAACCAAGCATCACCTCTATTGTTACCCACTATTGTAGTGCCACAGACCTCTTCAGCAGCAGTGACTACACAGCTCTTAAAACATTCCTACTTCTTTTCTACATCCCTCTCACAAGACTTCAGGTCCTTTAGTCATTCTCTGAGTAAGTCAGAATAACGCTGATTATTTTCAGGGAGCCTTTCAACCTTTATTCTTTCCATCCTGGGCCTCTTCCAATTCTTTTTCCTCTTACCAACATTCAGTTTCACTCGTGACACTACCAAGTAATGGTCAGAGCCAACATCCACACCTCTCATCACACGAGTGTCAAGAACTAAGTGTTTCAGACGCTGATCATAGACAACAAAAACTATTACACTCTTTTGACCAAGAGAACGATTTTCCCAAGTATATGTGTGGATATACTTGTGGTTGAAAAATGTATTAGATACGTACAAACCATTCTTAATGCACAGTTCAATTAATCTTTCACCAGTATCATTCACACAAGGATCATTAAACTTACCCAGTACATTGTCAGAAATTGCATTCTGGACACCTACTCTAGCATTGAAATCCCCTGCTATTATAACTTTCTCTTTAGCACCAAACTGGCTCAAAACAGCTTTTAGCTCATTCCAGAAATCTTCCTTCCTATAAGACAGTTCCGAGTCACAAGGAGCATACACTACAACAATTACTATTCTCTGAAGTTTCACTTTCAAATGAATCCAAAGAATTCTCTCACTTATGCAACTACAGTGAATCAAGTTGTTCTTCATCTTTTCACTTAAAATCACACCTACACCAGCCTGTCCTCTCACATTATCCAATATTCCAGACCACACACTCACCGTTCCATTCACTTCTTCTATACCAATTTCCTTCTTTTTGGTTTCACTTATGCACAGCATATCCAGTCTATACTTATTCATCTTGCCATTTATACCTCTAGTATTCCATACACCAATCTTACACTCACTCAGCCGAGATCTCTTTCTCATAGGCCATTTAGAAAGTCCAGGTGAATTCCGTGGTGGACCGTCCTTCTCACGTGTGGTAGATCCACCATATCCCACACTAACGTGAAGGACTAATTTTATTGTTCTCTCGTAGGAGATGAATACGTCCAATGTTGCTCAACGTGCTGTAATTCAGTTTTTGAAGGCAGAGAAAACACCACCGAGCAAAATTCGCAGACCAATGAAGGTGGTCTATGGGCCTTCTTGTCTTCCATGCAGTAAAACAGCCCAATGTGGTGCTCCTGATCTTGGCTGGTCTGCAGTGCTTGTTCATCCACCACAAAAGAGCTGGCACCACTGCATTACAGTACTTCATGGAAGACAAGAAGGCCCATGGACCACCTTCATTGGTCCATGGATTTTCCTCGGTGGTATTTTCTCTGCCTTCAAAAACTGAATTACAGCACGTTGAGCAACGTTGGACGTATTCATCTCATATGAGAGAACAATAAAATTAGTCCTGCATGTTACACAGCTTCCATAACAAACAAGCTGCAATGCAATTGCATATCCTTTAAATCGCCTGTACACTAGCGCCACTCAATGACAAAACTCGGAGAAACAAATGTACTCCAGCAAGTCTCACAACTTACTGAACAACCCTAATAATTTAAAGAAAACTTAATGAAAAAACAATAAATGATTATCAGAGATTCCAATGATGACAAAAGCATTATGTTCTGATTGAATGCACAGCATCGAAATGGCTAGATTCATATTTTGCCAACCATCACAAATAAGGCGACTGACTACATGAAATTTGATTTCACTTAAAATGCATCTTTCCCTGTGTGGTGCAACATTAGCATGCTCGAGCATAAATTGTGACATGCAGTTTTGATTCCCATGCCAGAGCAATGCAACTTTCAGGCTTCCTCTCTGAAGAGATTACTACATGGAAGAACAATAGCATTAAAACAAACCAAAGCTAAAAATAACAGTTTTAAATATTCAGTGAATATTTATTGGGAGGACCAGAAAGTAATGTCGTTTTTGGAAAAGAAAAGAAACACTGTTTGTAACAGAAGAAATTTATTTCTTAATCAGTTATATAATCGTCATCATTATCGATCACACTTTCCCATTGTGAAACCAAACTTTCAACGCCGTCTTTATAAAAAGATGTTTGCTTTGATGAAAAGAAGTCTGAGAGCCCCGTTTTGACATCAATATTGTGGAATCTTTTCCCATTAAGAAAGTGCTGCAGAGATCTGAACAAATGGTAATCAGATGGTGTAATGTCAGGGGAGAATAAGGGGGATGGGGCAGAACTTTCCAGCCAAAATCTCCGATTGTCTGTTGGGTCCGTCTCGCCGTATGAAGTTTCGCTTTGTCATGCTGGAGGATGACACCTCTTCTGTTGACCAGTGCTGGATGTTTTACAGTAAGAGCTTGCTTCAAACGGTCCAGTTGTTGACAATAGAGGTCTGCCGTTATGGTCTGTCTGGGTTCCAAGAGCTCAAAGGTGAGCTATGCCAGCGGTAGTCCATCAAACACAGAGCAAAACCTTTTTGGGGTGTAGGCCTGGTTTTGGCATAGGAACTGGTGTCTGACCTGGAGAAAGCCACTGGTTTTTGAGTTTGATGTTCTACAGAGGTGCCAACCTCTAGCAGAACGTATCAGTAATCAATAGGGGAATTTTCAGTAATTTTTCAGTAATGGAAACACAAACTTTCAGTAATATTTTCAGTAATGTAACACGCCATTTTTTTTTCAAATTTAAGGACAATATTATAGTATTACTGTGTAACCTGTAATACTTGTATGAGGTGACGACCTTCCGAGGAGCCTATCAGTAATCACCATACGAAGCCTCATCGTTAACGTGCGGAAAGGGTATTTCATGATAAATTAATGTGTGAAATGTGTAATAACCTTATACGTTTACACTATCCTGATAAAAAATTATGAAATTAAATTATAAACATTGTACTTACCTCATGTCATTGCTGACATAAAGACTCCCTTGTTGCTTGTTTTGCAGTGGTATACTCTTTTTCAGAAAACTTATTTTTATAACATGGTTCACCTGAGGAAAATGCTTTACTTTTCTGTCTTAAATGTTTTGGTGCTCATTGTTGGGCAGAAAGAAGTATGTGAGGTTTTTCCTTACTATACTAAATATTCTCTCTGTAGAGGAATTGCTGTGAGGGATAGTCAATATTGCCAACATTAGTTTAGGCAATACAGAATACTTGGGAAGGCCAGGTGAATCCTTCATCTTAGATATTTCATTCCATGCCACATCTGCTCTAGGATATCCAGCTTCATCAATATCACAGTCTGGGAACATAGCATGAAACAAGGGGCCAGCACGATCACAGCTTGCTATAGGTAGGTTATGCTCCACAACAAATGTAGTAAACAGCAATTCAGCATTTATCACACTATTTTCATTCTTTTTTGCAAAAAAATTATCCAAAGGCTTTTATTGAGTCTTTCATTTTACATAATCCTTGTGGGGTTTTTTTTTTTTTTTTTTTTTTTGACTGGATATGCCTTCAGCAATCATCTCGTCCTACATGGGCTACTGATTACTCCCATATTAGAAGGCACGCAAGGAAACCTTTATTTCAGCATTTGTTACATTTTTCCATTTCCTAGCTCGAGATTTGGAAGAAAGGTTTGGATGTTCCTGGAGAAACCTCTTTGCATATTTATTTGTTTCAGAAACAATAATTCCAAGGATGAAATTAGTAAAAAACAAGTAAAAATATGCAATAGGTGCCCCATCAGTTGAAGGAGCATGTTTGGGCCCCTGCATTTCATGATAATCAAAAGGATGCTGAGGTTTTCATCACTTCCCTCTATTACATCCTCCAATTCACTATCAAGAACTTCACTTTGGGAAGATATTGTGTGCATGGCACAGTGGCTAGTTTTCTGGCTTGATGTTGCTTGGCCAATATCACTCTCAGATTATTCAAAATCATCACTATCACTTGGCAAACTTTCACTCTCACTACAACAAGCCGTTTCAAATAACCTTACAAAAACATTTCACGCAGTAGGAAGAAGCATGACTGCTACTCTGAGGAACAAGCTGTCAATCTTATGGCATATTACGATTATTTCGATAATATCGCTGTTTGACGATATGATTCATGGAGATTCCATTTCAAAACGATATGATTGATAAATGATATGATCGACACTGATATCTGCTGTCTGATTCGGAAAATACTCTGATCAAAATCGAACGCCGAGGAATCGGCCGCATCGCACTAAAAGGGTTAACAAAAAAGGATACAAAATTGAGATTCTCCAAAACGCACTGAAATCCGTAATTCTGTAATCTGACAGTCAAAACCGGAATAATTACGGACAATCCGTAATAGTTGGCACCTCTGTGTTCATGTAAAGAACCCACTTTTCATCTCCAGTAACAATTCAATGAAGAAATGGAACCTTTTCCTGTCGGCTGAGCAAAAAGTTGCAGATGGTGGAACATTTGGCTTTGTTGTCGGGTGAAAGTTGGTGTGGGACCCAAAATTCCTTGTCTATAGACCTTCCTTCTCTGTTGTAGGTGCTCTTGAACAGTAGACCATGATGCATTAAGATGTTGGGATAATTCATCAATGATTTGACGAGGATCTGCCTGAATGGCTGCATGCAGCAGGTCATTGTCCAGCTCCATGGGCCTTCCTGCACAAGGGGCATCAGAGAGGTCAAAATTGCCCGACCAAAATTGGGCGAACCAACGGTGGCACTCGTGGACATTTAACACATTCAGATAAACAGCACAAATGTTACTGGTGATCATGGCTGCATTGTTCCTCTTGTGAAATTCATACAGCATACAATGAAGAGCGTGGCTCTCCTCGAGTTCTATGTCACTTATTTTGTTCTGCAAATCTGGAAGACAAAAGCACCTACATAAGTTAAAGGCGAATAGTTCATTCACTTGTACATACACTTACTTTATGTTGACATACATAAACACCTTACAACTGCTACCAAACTTACCCCCCAAAACGACATTACTTCCCGGTCCCCACAATATAAGTGTGGTGTAGAATAAACTTGTTTTCCAAAACACTATTATAATAATAATACAACCTTCAATCTCTCTTGAAAATCGTGGCATGAAATGGAACCTCGGACATCCATCTTTGTCTGCATGTGCTTTCCAATTTAAATCTGTGAGTTCAAGTACTTCGCAGAACAGGTAGTCACTAAATAATTCGAGTCCTTCTACCGTGAAGTTCTCTGGAAATTTCTCTTCCACATACAGTATTGTGTACTCAATATTGAAACGTATTACTTTGCACCTTGGCAGCTGAGGCAATGCAGCGTGTGAGAACAAAGAAAATCCTTCAAAGGTAAACTTGTGCCCATCATGCTTAATGGTAGTTGGGCATTTGCTCTACAAAGAAGGTAAAAAAGGGAAACAGTAAGTTATCCATGAACTTCATCAATCTTGGAATAAACATTCCACAAACACCAACCAACAAACATTAGGTATTTACTTTCCAAAAATTTGTAAATTTAAAACATGCATGATAATTTTAACAACCAAAATGAGATAAATTTGACCAAGACACTTACTTGGTTGTACATCATATCTCAAATTCCTGAGACATTCCACATGCATGTGCAGGGTTAAAAAATACCATTCCCGAGTGCCCGGGGGTGTAAATTATTGGCCTATGCAGGTAAAAAAAACAGTCTAGTTGCCTGGACCGAGCAACTAAATTTTAAAATGAAAAAGTTTAAAATAGAATTTCCTACTACAAAAAAAGGGGGGAGTGATAGTATGCCATGTTTCATTTCACTGCTAATCACTGGAAGTTGTATTATTGTTATGGAGTGCCAAGGACAAAAAAATGTAACTTCTTTAATTATACAGTGTAACTTGTCTAATTTGAACATTTTTAATTCTAATTCTTGGTTAATTCAAATGTTTCATTTGGTGCCTTGAATTTTCTATACAAATAATGTTAAAAAAAAAAACCCTTTAATTTGAACTTTTGTTTAATTCGAAGAAAACCCCATTTTTGTAATATCATATTTTCAACAATTACCTTTTAAAATAGGTGCGTATACTGTTCTGGATGAAGTTCCGAGTTTCGGATGAAGCAACAAGTTAAACCTGAAACTATAGCCAACTGCTTCGGAAAAGCAGGCCTCCACCACCCCGATGACGAGTCTCAACTACATCAAGGTAATGGTGGTGAGGAGATCATACCCACTGTGGAGTACTGAGAAGACGTAGGCCGTGATGTACCGTATGCGGGTTTTGTGAGCGTTGTGACAAATTAGCTGTTTGTGGTGAGCTCAAAGATGATGAGATCTTAGCTGTTGTTATGAATAAGAAGACCTGCTGTGTATCTTCAGATGAAGAACTGGAACGGCCAGAATTTCCTGAAGAGCACCTTCCAAATTCGGTAAAAGCCTTGGTTCACCTCCAACAGTTAAGGAAATTTGTTGACGGACAGCAGAATGGAAGTGACTGTCTATTTCATTCACTTGACAAACTTGAGGAATTTACATTTACCCATAACATAAATTCCAAGAAGCAGGCCAAAATTTCACATTTTTTTTTTACCCAAAATATGTAAATTTATCGTACTGTACTTTTTGTTGTATGTTATGAATAAATATGTTGTTTTTTACAGTACTTGAAGTGATTTTTGAATGTGCCCATATTCAAACTTGTCTAATTCGAATTATTTTTGTGGTCTCTTCAGCTTCAAATTATCCAAGTTACACTGTATTATGCTCTAGGTTCAGATATTGGAACCATATGTAATTTTTTGCCCTAAATGTTGTTTATAGTCAGTGACATGATGCATGCCTCTGATGGAACTAGCCTCCAGTGTTTAGTGACAAAGGGGTGAAAGTTTCAATGAAAAGAACATGGCAGAATCACTAAATTTCTCAAATACCAATTTCATCATCATATCATTTTTGCGTCATCTTAAAACTTGAGATACACATTTTTGAGCATTGAACATTTTGAATACAGACCCTTAAAATGGAAATGCAAAACAATGTAAAAAAAGTTCATGTTTTTTTAACTTAAAAAGAAAATGAAGGTTCTGGTTTGTTATCTTAAAAGATAAATTTTCCTGGGCATCTAGGTTTTACTACTTGGGGAGGTAAATAATGTAACTTTTCAGATAGTTTTTAAGACCTGATGTGTTGTAGAATGGCATCTACTACTAGATGTAAGCCTAATTTCAGATATTTTTCAAGAGCCGATGTGTTGTAGAATGGCATCTACTACTAGATGTAAGCCTAATATTTTAACCATCATCAACTAACCTTATTTCAGTTCTAAAACTTTAGAATTCAAAACACAAATGTTTAAAAATCTTTATGTAATAGCGTACATTATTTATACTAATTCTACCAACTATTTACAAAGAACTCCAAGAAAGACTAATGAATTCCTATATATGTGTCATATACTAGCCTAAAAAATATTTTTAATACAGCATACTATCATTTAATTATCATAAAACTAGTTTAGATACCATTAAAAAGATTTTAAAACAGGTTAGTTAGTTAACACCTGATACTATTTATTATTTTTAAAAATAAAAAGCATACTTGAAAGTTTTCTGCAGTGCACAAGATAGCGCACAATGCAACATCGAGAATGTCATCACAAATGAACCACGAAGGAAAATCGTAGCATCTTCATGGAAAAGTGTGGCCTGATGAAGCTTGTTGCAGACTGAACTTGCATAGTTCAGTCTGCAACAAAAAGCATCAGGCAACAATTTTCCACGAAGATACTACCATTTAGTTAACAGAAATGTTACGGTATTCATTGTGAATGGCATGGCTCCCAGGTGGTAACCCACTGTGACCTCTATTTTTTTTTTTTTTTTAAATAGTATTAGAACAAGTTTTATGGTAATTAAATGATAGTGTGCTATGCTAAAAAAAATTAAGCTAGTATATGACATCTGCATAAGAATTCATTAGTCCTTTTTTTAGTTCTTTGTAAATAGTTGATAGAATTAGTGTAAATATGCATGTAAACTATTTATTATGGGAAGAATGATTTTTTTAATGTTTGTGTTTTAAGTTTTAGAATTAAAATAGGGTTAGTCGATAACAGTCCGTTAGCAGAAGTAATTCTACAACACATTCATATTAAATGCCTTAGGAATTTGAGACATGATGAAGTACAACCAAGGAAGTGTCTTTAGGTCACATTTATCTCATTTTGGTTATTAACTCTACAAATATACAAAAATAAAAAATAGAAAGATATGTCGCAGACACTAAGCAATAAGTTTGCATATATTAAAAAAAAAAGGTGAAATTTTCTATTATTTATAAAATTATACATTTTTTTTTTTTTTAAATTGCTAACGTTTTTCATGTTTTACAGCAGAACTGGATAATGGCCAGCACTGAGATGGGGGCGAGCTCAAACCAAGCTTGGGCTGCATAATATTTACTACAATTCGGGATCCAAAATATTTTTCTATTATTTTTTTCTTAAACTAACATTTTCTATGATTTTTTATTACATTTCCTATTTATAGTAAAGATAATTCTTTGATTACCCTACATCTGGTGACAAGTGGGGACTGGAGGAGGGCTATTTATTATGGGCTTGGGAAGCAAATGCCAAAAGTCACACATCAGTGGGTTTCCTGTGGAGAAGAAAAAGCTTCTTCGAGAACTGCAGGCACTAGAAACCAGGACATATCAAAACTTTACCTCATCTCTCTACCTCAAATGGCAGTTCAGCAAAGTAAATAGATTGCAGAGTAGCCTGATTTTACTGGATGCCCAAAGCGTTTTAGGAGAATATGAGCAGTTAAAGATAATCATGTCGCTATACTACATGGTCGAGTCTCATCATTGTGACCACCAACTAATATCCAGAATAACCGTGGTGTGCAGTGCGGACAGCAGCTAGATGGGCTGCGAGCGACTCAATAAGGTGCTTAAAGGTGTTCACAGGTATGTGGTGCCATGCTACACTGGTATGCAAAAATTAAGGACGAAGAGGAGAAATTAGCATAACAGCAGAACGAGCAGGCAGAACGGACCGAAAGACCACTCAAGAGATAGACTAGGGTCCGGTACGGTAGGGCATGCGCATATATGCAGCATGGCGGGGGGAGGGGGTCGGAAGGGTATAAAGCACACAGGCGGTGTACGCTCAGCAATTCGGTGAAAGCTATTGCACGGTGTACATCGGTTTGAACGACGTCAAGTTGCTGCCACCGTGTGATATGGCCAACAGGCAATCCAGTAGACGACATCTGGATGACTTTACCCGAGGTCGCGTCGTTGGGAAGTTGGAAGAAGGTCGAAGTGTGACTAGTGTGGCCGAGGAGTTTGGGATTGCTCACAGCATCGCTTCACCAGTTTGGAGAGCATTTCAAAAGACAGGAACAGCAGTCCGAGAGTTTAGCTGTGGTCGTCCACGAGCAACCATGGCGGCGGACGATCAGTATATTGTCCTACAGGAGAGAAGAGACAGCGGAAGAAATCGCAAGGCACATGCAACAGACAACTGGACGTCCGTTAGCGTGTTTTATCGTGGTCAGGAGGCTGCACAAAGGTGGTCTATTTGCACGACGACCAGTACGGTGTGTGCCATTAATGCCTGCTCATCAGAGATGGCGGTTTCTGTGGTGCCAGGAACACAAGAACTGGACCCATCAGCAATGGGTTTGAGTTCTCTTTACGGATGAGAGCCGATTTAGTCTGACGAGCGATTCTGGACGTATACACATCTGGAGAGAGCAAGGGACACGCAATTACACCTCCAACATCATCGAAAGGGACCGGTTTGGAGGTGGCGGAGTTCTTGTTTGGGGCGTTATCATGCTTGGTAGCCGTACTGACCTCCACATCTTCCAAGGAGGTTCAGTCACTGGTGTCCACTATTGTACCGAGGTTCTCCTGCCTCACGTGCGCCTGTTTAGAAGTGCTGTGGGTCTTGAGTTCCTCTTCATGGACGACAACACCACACCTCATCGTACAGTGGCTGTTGCAGAGCTGTTGGAGAGTGAAGATATTCAACGCATGGATTGGTCCGCAAGGTCCCCGGACCTAAATTCAATCGAACACGTGTGGGACCTTCTCGGGAGACGCTTGGCAGCACGTTACCAGCCACCAGCAATGATTCTGCAGCTGCGATTGGCGCTACAAGAGGAATGGGCCGCGATGCCTCAAAGCTCCTTGACAACCTCGTCCTCAGCATGGACAGACGTTGTAAATCCTGCAACGCAGTCAGGGGTGATCATATCTCCTACTAAAGACTGGATTTTTCTTGGCAGCCACCTGTCACATGGACATTTCTGTCTTCTGTCCAGTTGTGCTCGAAGCTACCTTTTCAATAAAGTGCCTTTGTATCCTTTGGATTCCTTGTTTGGACGGTTTTGCTCACTTGTCCCATATTCTTACATCTTGGGGATCTTATGGTATGATTTGAGTCGATGTGGAGCACTTTTGCACGACGTTACATTAAAAAAAACGTCTCATCCTTAATTTTTGCACGCCAGTGTAACTGCAGTGCATCTGACAGCTGCTGGAGGGTGCATGGTAGAGGATCCATAGAGCGAACAAAACGAACGAGGTGGTCCCACAGATGCTCAATTGGGTTTAAGTCAGAGGAATTAGGGGGCCAGGGAAGTACTTTGAAATCTTCATCGTGCTTTTCCAACCACTCTCGGACATTTCTAGCTGTGTGACATGTCGCATTGTCGTGCTGGAAGATCTCACCCGCCCCAGGAAAGACAATCAGCATGTATGGGTGTATGTGGTCTACAAGAATGGTTTCATAATGAATTCGGTCCATAGTGCCTTCTATCGGTATGAGTGGGCCCAGAGAATGCCACGAAAACATTCCCCAGATCATAATGCTGCCCCCACACACACACACACACACACCAGCTTGTGTTCTTCCAGCAATGGTTGAAGAGTGTTTGTTCTCCGATGTTTCACGCCTTATACGCCAACCGGAAGGCAATTCTTCGCCAATCAGCGGAGGTTCAATTTCGACACTGCCGATGCACCTTCATTAGCATAGGTTCAGCGATCATCCGTCAGCATCGGAGCCCCATACACAGCAAGGTTTGCTGAACTGTCGATTTAGACACATTTCTAGTAGCCCCCTGGTTCATTCGGCAAGTGGGTTGCTCCACTGAAGCATGTCGATCGGCCCTCCCACACCTTCGCAGCAGACGTTCGCCTCTCACATCAGTGGCACGTGGTGCTCCGCAGTTTCCACTTCGCTTATTCACAATGGTGCCATTTCTCCAATCATGATACACTTTAACCACAGCAGCACGCTAACAGTTCACAAACTGCGCTGTTTCAAAAATACTGCTACCCTTGGCCTGAAGGTCGATAATCATCCCTTTTTGCAAATCTGATAAATCACTCCTTTGATGCTAGATAGCAACGAGTGATATGTTTTCAGAATGCCTACAGCACACCTTATATACCCTACAAGCCAGCTCACGACATGTGGTCACAATAATGTGACTCGACTGTGTATAAAAACACATGTCCCTTGCACACTGCCCAATTGAGAGAGGCAATGGTTGATTTCAGGGAGGAGAAGAAATTGGGATTTTGGAAGAAGAGATACTTTTTATTATTATTAATGCCTAAACAGGCCAGTTTTCAGGTTTGTTCGGGTCAGGGGTCAATTTGATGATATAAAATTCAGACACGGGTTGACATACTTTGGGCTCAGGCTCTTAATATTGAGCCCTAGCTCAACACTGGTACTAACATCAGCCCAGGGACTGTGTTATTCATGACATTATATCACAGTGCGGTTATAATCAAGGAAACTTTAGCTTAAAGTATGCAACAGTGACATAAATGATTACAAACTTAAGTCTTTCTCAGAAAATTATATGTTCAACAGAGATTAAAAAAAAAATAATTAAAATACACTAATACAACTGCTTATTTTTGCCTAAGGCAAAGAAACTACCTTTTTTTAAATTTAAAAATTGCATCACAACTGAACATCGTCTAACATACAGTAGAACCGACTTGCAACGAATCCGTATTTAGCAAGCTTTTGGATTTAATGAGCAAACCAGGAACTTTTGTTAGGTATAGTGTTAATTCAAAACTAATTTGATTGTTTTTAATGAAAAAAAAAATCTTAATGAAACCCCAGATTTAACGAGGGACAGAAACCCTAAGCTGATCATTTTAACAAACTTTGGAAATCAGACGAGAACCAGTTTTCTCAAATGCCAAAATGGAAAATACTGGTTTATGTCTTGGTAATATCCATGTGAGCAGATTCCTGTATGCTGATGACAGTCCTATTGGCAGAGAGCAAAAGTGATTTGCAAAGTATGTTGTCATGGATGTACGAAGTTTGTATGAAACTCGAGCTGAGTATAAATAAGGTAAAAACTAAAGTTATGGTTTTTGAGCAAAGAACTGTTTGTACTGAATGCAATAAGTCTTAATGGCACAGAGATTGACCAGATGAACAAGTTTGTATATTTAGGAAGTCTGTTTGACAGAGAGAACAAATTAGATGATGAAATTAGTAGGCGAGTGAATTTTTCATTGAAAGTCATAGGCTGCCATAGGAGAATTTCACAGGAAAGATGGGTTCTCAAGGAAGTCCTGAGTGGCTGTGTATGAAAGTGTAAGTGTCCCTACTCTGATATACAGCAGTGAAACATAGGTATGGCAGAAAAGACATAGTACTTGTTTGTGTGCTGGGGAGATGCGTTACTTATAGGAGGGCGTGGCAAGGCACACTCCGCTCATGCGAGGAACAAAGATGTGTTACAGATATGTAATGAATGTGAGGCCAAATGTAGTTGGTAAGGTGGAGACTAATATTCTCCGGTGGTTTGGCCATGTTGAAAGGATGAATGATTAGGTGCTGACTACGAAAATTTTCTCAGCCCAAGTAGCAGGAAAGAAAGGTAGAGGAAGGCCAAGGAAGTCATGGGTGGGCAAAATTCAGGAATGTCTGCTTGAGAGAAAGATATTATGAGTTTGAAGTACAAAAAAATAGGTCTGTGCAGAGTGTGATAGATGTCAGTGAAGCTCGAGTGGTGTGCCGAGGTCATTGTAAATGAGACATTTGATACACCAACAGTAAGTAAAATCCAGTTCCGTCAGTTATTCATTTACTTGGCAGATAGTCTTTCTTTTGGAAGATAGTCTTTCCTTGAGTTTCTAGCTTCTGAATCTCACACAACAGCTTAATGATATGTATGTATAACTTTAAGAAGTGAAATTAACAAAATTAAATGAAATTCTACATTGATGAGGTGGAGAAACCTCACTGTCCTGGAATGGAGGAATGGAAATGGTGGTACACAAGACAAAATTGTAAAACTGCAATGGATTCTTGATGCACTAGTGAAAGAATGTTGATAAAAAAAGCAATGGGAAGCCAATACATCAAATGCTCAAGAAGTGATTTGTTCAAGAGAATCTCTGCCACCCACTCCAAGGTGCTATGCCAGGGAAGTATCATGTTCGTAGAATTGAAAAGAGGTGTCATGTTCCTAGACAAAAGAGAATGGGTGGAGTTCATGCACATGTACTGAATGGATTTCTGGGTGACAATTGCAGAGAGGAATAGGTGACTAATGGAATAGGAATGTGGACTGAAGTGAAATGGGAGATAACAATTCCTAGAATTTTGCCCCCCCCCCCACCTCCAAGTGAGCATCGCATGGAGAAGATCGGTGCTGCTTTTGCTTCGTGTGTGTCGTTAAATAGCAGTCAATTTCACGTGGCTATCAAAGAAGAAATCCTAACTTTTTTAATTGACAAAATGTCTAGGAGAAAAGTGTTACCTGTATACAACAAAGTATCATCATTAGAGAGCTAGAAAATGGTGAAAAAGATGTTGCTGTATGTTATAATATACATGGATACATCACACAAACCTACACCAATGAGCAGTGGCGGACTGGCCAGTGTGTCAGCTTGCCCAATGGTAAGTGGGCCTCCTTAAACATTAGACAATATGTACAAATCATTGCTGTATCTTCTAGTGAATGTGAAAGACGTTGTACTGAAACGAATTTTAGAATCACCTCAGTTAGGTCTTCTGTTTCAATCACGGCATTAACCTCATTATTATTCTTAAAAATTGTTGGGCCTTCTCTAACCCAGTTTAGTCCTTCAAAACACTCTTCTCGATCATGGCACCTTCAAGGTCACCATTCGGTAGTAGATACGAAAAGCAAGGAGCGGACAAGAACAGTAGAAATATCTCAAGAGTTGAACATATTCTTAATAATATATAGAACATATTCTTCCTATCAGTTAATGTCATCCATAGAATACTAAAACTCAAAATCGATATATTCAAAATTCACAAAATGTTAAGGACCATTCAGTAGCTTGAAAATTTAATAGAAGTTTGTGAAAACAAGTTTGTCCGCGACGGCTATCAAATCCCTGTCCCCTCACTCCAGAATTAGTCGCTCTCCCAACTGAGAGCTATGCGGACAGAATGTCTCGCTGCAGATTTGTCGTCTTCACACATGTTTTCACCTCTGTAGTACATCACAAGTTCCAATACTATTACTGAATGCAATAAAACTGAAACTTCACTATGTTGTACATTTTACTGCCAGCAATATGTACAATATATAAACACTGTAATTATTAAAAAATATAAATTTATTTTGCCAAAATTTTAATTGTGCCTTTTTCCCACTTATGTAATTTTTGAAAGTTTTATTTTTTCCTAATAAAAATTCAATGATAGCCTTATAGTTGTGGGTGGGCCACCTTTGTCTTCTGGCAACCAATGTTTTTAGACCCAGTCCGCCACTGCCGATGAGCCATTATATTATGACCACCTACCTAATAAGCTGTAGGACCCCCTTTAGCTCACAAAACAGCGGCCACTCGGCAAGGCATCAATTTGATGAAGTGGCAATAGATATCCTGGGGTATCTGGTACCATAATGTCAACAGCAGGTCCTCCAAGTTCCTGTACATTTCAGGGTGGTGGTAATTTAGTGCAAACCTGCTTTTTCATGTTGAACCACAAATGTTCAATTGGGTTCATGTCAGGTGAATTTGGAGGCCAGAGCATTAACAGAAAGTCACCGGCATGTTCCTCAAACCACTCCTAATCCTTGACGATTCTGGCAGTGTGGCATTACGCATTATCCTGCTGGTAATGGCCATCAGCAGTAGGGAACAGTTGTTATGAATGGATGAACTTGGTACGCAATGATGTTCAGATACCCAACAGCTGTCAGGGATTGTGCTATTGGAAAAATTAGGCCTAAAGTGTTCCAAGAAAACATTGCCTACAGCATAACACCGCCGCCGCCAACCTGTTTCCTTAACACCGCTGCCGCCGGCCTGTTCCCCTAACACCGTTGCCGCCGGCCTGTTTCCCTAACACCGTTGCCGCCGGCCTGTTTCCTTAACATTGTTGCCGCCGGCCTGTTTCCCTAACACCGTTGCCGCCGGCCTGTTTCCCTAACACCGTTGCCGCCGGCCTGTTTCCCTAACACCGTTGCCGCCGGCCTGTTTCCCTAACACCGTTGCCGCCGGCCTGTTTCCCTAACACCGTTGCCGCCGGCCTGTTTCCCTAACACCGTTGCCGCCGGCCTGTTTCCCTAACACCGTTGCCGCCAGCCTGTTTCCGTAACACCGTTGCCGCCGGCCTGTTTCCCTAACACCATTGCCGCCGGCCTGTTTCCCTAACACCGTTGTCGCCGGCCTGTTTCCCTAACACCGTTGTCGCCGGCCTGTTTCCCTAACACCGTTGTCGCCGTCCTGTTTCCGCCCAACAGTACATCCAGGTGCCATAGCCTCCGTTGGTAATCGGCATATCCGTGCTCGGCAGTCTACCTGATGCATCAGAAATCCTGATTTGTCAGATCAGGCCACTTTCTTCCAATCATCCAGGGTCCAATCTCAATTATCTTGGGCCCATTTCATGCGTTGTTGCCGATGATGTGCAGTGAGCATGGGACCCGGCTGGGTCTTCGGCTACGCAGGCCCATGTGCAGAAGGCTGCGATGAACTGTGTGCTGTGACACATTGCCCTGATCACCACTGTTGTAGCTGCGGGTGATTTGTTGCAACTGCGGCCCTGCAGTCCCTGTGAACAATGTGCGACAGTCTCTGCTGCCCTCTGGCGTCAATGAGCTGCGAACGACACACGGCCGGAAGACGGTTCGTCGTTTGGCCATCTGTGCACCACTTTTGATACGTACTCACTACAGCGGCATGTGAACAACCCACAAGTGGTGCCGTTTCCAAGATCGCAGTTCCAAGGCGCCATGCCATCACAATTTGTCCTTTATAAAACTCCAATAAATCGGTAGCTTTACCCATTCAGACTCTGAACACTCTACAAACTGAAAGCGGGTTCTCGGGTTGTATATACTATACTCTGAATGGCCACTTTATTATGACCACCTGACAGTTTTAAGCAAATGAGCTACTGCTGCACGCTGTTGTTGCCAGAGGGCGAGGCTAGTATAAAAAGGGAAAGCTTAGTGCTTGCGGCAGTAGTAGAAGTGATTTTTGGGTGACGAGATGGGTTAAAAAATGCGATTTGACGGACTTTCAACGTGGGATGATTGTAGGAGCTCGGAGCCATGGAGCGAGTATCACCGAAACCGCCGCATTCATGAAATGTACCAGAGCAGCTGTTGTTAAAGTGTTTAAAGACTAGACTGTCAGCCAAAAAACTGGGTCTCTACGTGCGACGTGTGGTCGTCATCGACTAGTGACTGCTCGGGCAGAATGGAGAGACTCCAGACTGGTAACAGACAACAGAAAGGCAACAGTGCAGCAAATTACAGACCATCTTAATCAAGGATCTCCTCAAATGATTTCTGCACGCACTGTTTGCCGTACACTGCATCGGATGGGATATGGCAGCCGAAGGCCTGTTCGAACACCTTTGCTGTCTGCAGTTAACAAGAGAAAACGTCTCCAGTTCGCACAGGAGCACAAGGATTGCACAGTCTATAATTGGAAACAAATTATGGGGTCCAATGAATCATGTTTTCAGTTGCACCATGCCGATGGCTGAGTGAGAATTTGGCAGAAACAGCAAGAAAGCATGGACCCCAAATGCATTGCTACAACCCTTCAAGCTGGTGGAGGCAGCATTATGGTTTGGAGAATGTTTTCCTGGCATGCTTTGTGCTCTTTAATCCGTGTCTGACTGGCACATCATATCTAAACATCGTTGCGGACCAAGAGCATCCTGTCATGTAGATGGCTTACCCCGATGGCGATGGCTACTTTCAACAAGATAATGCATCCTGCCATAGTGCTTGTATTGTACAGGATTGGTTTCAGGAACATGCCGGTGAGTTTATTTTGCTTAGGTGGTCCCCACAATCTACAGATCTCAACCCCATTGAGAATTTGTGGGATGAAGTTGAACAAGCCATCAGACAGCTGGATCCACAACCCTGCAATCTCACACTCCTGGAAAGTGCTATTCATCGAGCATGTTCTCAGATTCCACAAAACACCTATCAACATCTCGTGGAGTCCATGCCACGAAGAATCGACGCAGTAATAAAGGCAAAAGGTGGCCCAACGAAGTACTGAGGGGGTGGTCATAATAAAGTGGCCACTCAGTGTATATTGTTCGGTGAACTTCACCTGCGCCACCGGTCAGTCCCCAGGCAGGCTCATTTCTCTAGGCTGGGGGTGGTCATAATGTAACGGCTCATCGGTGTATATGAATATTGCCACATACACATATTTTTTCATGGTCGCAATTTTCACCTCAAAATGGATTTAGTAAATGCCCAGATTTAATGAGGATTTCAATCAGTCTTGAGCTTCTCCTTATAAGCAGGTTCTACTGTAATCGAATTCACTAACAATAAACCATTTAATTATTGGCACACTAAAGAGTAACAAAGATGGACCCATTAACAATTTTTTTAATGACTACCAAACACTTATAAAAAAATAAAAATGGAAAGCCCCAAAACAATTCTAACAACAAATGTGGGAAAACAACAACCAACAACACAACTACAAAGGGGGCAAAACATGGAATCCATGTTGAGCCATGACAATTCCACAATTCATGGCCCAACACCAGAGGTAGAAATATATTCTGAAATCTGGTGGGCAGCTAACGTTTTAAGTTTTTGGTGGCCAGAATAAAAACATTGGACCAGCAGGAAGGGGTTTTTAGTGGCTCAAATCAAAACATTTGACCAGCAGCACGTCTTGCCCCCCTTTGTAGTTGTGTTGCTGGTTGTTGTTTTCCCACATTTATTGTTAGAATTGTTTTTGCGCTTTCCATTTTTTTTTTTATATAAGTGTGTGGTAGTCATTAAAAAATTGTTAATGGGTCCATCTTTGTTACTCTTTGGTGTGCCAATAATTAAATGGTTTATTGTTAGTGAATTCGATTACAGTAGAACCTGCTTATAACGAGAAACTCGAGACTGATTGAAATCCTAATTAAATCTGGGCATTTACTAAATCCATTTTGAGGTGAAAATTACCCACCATGTAAAAATACATGTAACACTTCTGTAAACATGCATGTACACATGTAACACTTCTGTAAAAATGCATGTACACTTCTGTCCAAAAAAATTAAAATGTTTTGCCCTCAGCCACTAGTTTAGCTCTTCCTGGAAAAGAAAAAAAGAAAGAAAGAAACTTGATTTTTTTTTTCCGGTGTTCACAAATTTTTGAATTATGCTAGTACGTTCAAAAAGTTCTGGAACATTTTGAATATTTGCCAAATGTCAGTGAATTACGTCATTCCATGCTGAGAAAGCGAAGAGCACGATGTGACCGAAAAGCCAGAACCGGTTTGAGCCAGATCCAACACATACAGCGTATATGCACAGTTCATGATTACAGGCATTTGAGTCTCTCTGTCGCAAGGACAACGATGTTGAATTTTGAACAGCGTTCAAGTGTAAAATTTTGTGTTCTGCTCAGAAAATATTTTGCTGAGACTTTTCAAATGATTAAGTCAACGTACTGTGAGAGTGCAATGAATCAAACTAGAGTTTATGAGTGGCATCAACGATTCGAAAGCGGGCAACAGAGTGTCGAGGATGATGAGAGGTCAGGACGACCTTCAACATCCACAGCGGATGAACAAATCGCCATTGTCAAAGAAATTGTGAAAAATGACCGTCAAAAAAATGTTGCAGCAATTGCAAGGTTGCCGCATCTCAGTTGGAAGTTGCCATGCCATTTTAACAGAAAAACTGGGCATGCATCACGTGTGCCAACAAATTGTTCCCAAAAATCTGACACAAGAAAAAATGGATGAGTGCATGCAAGTTTGCAGGGATAACATCGATGCAGTGGATTCAGATCCCGATCTCTTGAATCGATTGATCACTGGCGATGAGACTTGGTGCTTTCTGTAAGACCCCAATCCAACTGACAGTCAAAAGTGTGGAAATCTCCGTCGTCATCACCACGACCAAAAAGTTTAAGGCTGACCGCTCCAAAGGAAAGGTTTTGTTAACAGTTTTCTGAGATTGCAAGGGGGTCGTGCACAAGGAATTCCTTCAGCATGGTCGTACAGTCACTAAAGAAGAGTATGTCAATGTCCTGAAACATCTCCGAGAATCAGTGAGATGCAAGCGACCCGATCTTTGGAAGACCAACTCTTGTGTGCTCCATCACGATAATGCGCCGGCTCACAGATCCCTCCTGGTGTCCGATTACCTGTCCAAACATCACATTCCCATTCTTCCACAACCAGCTTATTCACCTGATCTCGCCCCGTGTGACTTTTTTTCCCGGATGAAAAATTTGCTTAAGGGGCGACACTTCTCAAATTCCGAAGAAGTGCAACGAGCTGCGACAGAGGCACTGGAGGATGTGGCAAAAGAAGGCTTGCAATCTGCATTTAAATCTTTGTATGAGCGCTGGCAAAAATGCATAGTTGCACAGGGTAACAACTTCGAAGAAAACCCCACATAAACAGGTATTATCTGTACTCATTCTTTTTAAATATAAAAAGTTCCGGAACTTTTTGAACATACTGGTATGTTTTTCAGTTATGTTTTCCGCAGTGGCCAGACAATTTCTTTGGTCACCCCGGGTGACCACATTTTTTGACCCCTGGCCAACACAATATGCAGACTTACTAACTTTCAAGAATTGAAATCCATTAAAAAAATTCAGTGAACGTTTAATCGATATATTCGATTGACTGATGTACTGATATTTGTTTTGATTAAATGTATTAAACATATTGATTAAAATTTATTATGCACGTATGTCAATTTTATTGATTTCATATGCTATAGTGAAGATATATTGGCCGACTAAGAGTGATCAAAATGTAATCGATACATATTTACCCAATATATTAATTTATATGTTAAAAATTAAGTAAATAGAAAAAGTGTATAGACCTGAAGGACCATCACTGTGGATGTTTCTTGTTCCTTGGTTGAGCAAGAGTTTATTATTTGCTGAACATTAAGATTACATATTTAGGTAGTACAGTTTCTTCTAGAAGGGGGAGGTTTTTTTTTTTTTTTTTTTTTAGTAAGCCTAGACATGTTTCTTTAAATACTGGAATTTTTCATCCCACAGCGGATTTAGCATTTTCATTGTCCCAAGCAAATAAATTAAAAATGAGTTCTATTGCATTTTTAATCTAATTTTAATGAATTTTGAAATATGGTATTCAAAACATGATTGATCTCAGGGGAGAAACTAGAGTACAACATAATACTTATTAAACTCAGGTGTTTATTAAGGTACAACAAGATACACAAAGAAACAAAGAGAATGATTCCTATGACGATTTCCTCATTTGATTATACTCATTCACAATGACAGTCAATTGCAATAACTATACAATACATAAAATATAAGAACTGATATCATAATGTGAAAAGTGGAAACATAGTAAAAAACATTTTTCATTCAAATAACCTGTTGAGTGATTAAAAGTGACATCTCACCTGAAAGTTAGTGTGAGGTGACATTGTTATGCGGTAATGGAACAATCTATGTGCATTGCTGGTGCTTGGATCACAAAGATTAAGTGAGCCTTCACCAGCATATATTCCATGACGTATTCCTGCACGCCTAGCTTTGGCACTACATCGACATAACGGGCCATCATTCATCTGAAACAAGGAAACAAAAAATGCTGCAGGGCTTGAAAAATATCTGAAAAGTTACATGCTCAGCTGGGCATGTGCAGAAAATATTTACTTGCCCAGAAGTAAAATCTACATGCCCAGAAAAATTTATCTTTTAAGATAACAAAACAGATGCCTCATTTTTTTAAAGTAAAAAATTATGATAAACTTTTTATACATCTTTTGCATTGCTATTTTAAAGTGTCTGTATTCAAAATATACAAAAGCATATATCTCAAGTTTTAAGAAAGGTAATCGATGGCATTTGAGAAATTTAGTGACGATGCCATGTTCAAGCATTTTTAATATATGTCCTGTGTTTCGCAAAAAAATTAAATAATCATAGTTAACTGTATAGCAGTTTAAGTAGTTTTTAACAACAATTTTGAATGTAAAAATTATTTACCTTTTTCTCTTGTGCAAACAGAAGTGATTTTGCATCATAAAATATCCCAAGAATTGTTGTTTAGAAACAAAGGCAAATCTTATGTTTTCGACTATTGTGTGCACTTAGTTATTAAACTATATTATCACCCGACACCCCTCATTCCTTGAAAAGATTGCTGGTGGTATTGCCCATTTAAGGATGGTTTTCGCAAACAGGGCACCACATAATTATCCTTGTCATTTGACTTTAGCCAATTAAGTGTTTTTATCGAAGATTCCTGAACTGTGCGACAGCACTTTTTTTTTACACTTTATCATAGTCCGCTTGCGTAAGTTTCAGTTTTGCCAACGATGTAGATTCCAATTCTGAAATTAAGTTACTCAACAATGCGGATGACGAATCTGTAACTTCCGCTGACAGATCGGGAATTTCACATAATTGCTTACTATGAGATATACTCATAAAAGAAGGATATATAGAGAAGACACTGGCTGCATTAAGCTGAAACTCATGACGTCATGAAGTTGACTGCAGTGCACCCGCGACCTAAAACAGAACTACAGTTGATTCACAGATGGGCTTCCCAGGAATCACCACGAACCACATGACTTTGCCCATTTGAGCTTTGACCTCCGTGCTGCCGTGCAGAGTGGAAGACGACATTTACGGCATGTACCTAACATTTTCTGGATTCTTTTTGGTTTGCATCTTCCAGTTTCCTGTAGCATTCTAATAAGTGGCATTATTCTTGCTTATTTCTCACTGATCGTTAACTTTTCCTTTGTAAATCCCAATACTTAGGTTTCTACGTGTTTTTGTTGCACATTTCATTCACGCATACTTTGTCATTGTTTTCTTCACAATATAGCTATGTTCAATTCTCATTTGTATTCCGTTGTCATCTGTTTTGATATCTACGTCTTTGGCTTTAATATCTATGGATATTTCGTTATTGCCATCTTTCCGCTGCCTCACTTAGCTTAGATTGGGACAGCAGTTAAGGACAAAGGTTGCGTGTGTGTGTGAGGGGGGGCAATGGAAGGGTGGTGTAGAGCAGCTGCACCTCAGCACCGCACCACTGGGGTGGGGTTTCCATAGTAACCATTACCGATGGGATGGATCACGTCACAGTTTGGTTCTGTTTTAGGTCCGTGGGGGTGCCACTTTCTATGGGAGGAGTTTCCATGGGCTCCTATGTCTGTTTCCACTCTATAGATCCTTCCTTTATGAGATATACTCTCATTGCTTGATTTTTTTCCAAAGAAAACATCATATATCCATTACTAAATACAACTTATAGATAAACTAAGTTATCGGCTTTGACAATTTTCGCTCTTCTCCCGGTTAAGTGGAACGCATTGCGCAGGCTCATTCTTAAACAAAACTTGCTTCGTTTCAGTTGTACCGCTGCCAGTTCATGCGTGCGTGCGTGTGGAAGCTTCCACATTTTCCTCCCTAACTCGCACGTTATATCGGAGACGCAACCCCACCCGGGGCTGTGCAATAAATATTCCGTTGTCACTCCCTTCCCATAAAGCATGACTTTTTTGCCCATCAGTCTGCGTCCTGCTGTTTCATGGCAGTTTACGCATTTTGTCACTAAACACCGGAGGCTAGTTTCATCCGAGGCATGCATCCTGTCGTTAACTGTAAACGACATCTGGAGCAAAACTACGTAAGGCCCCAATTTCTGGACATAGAGCATAATATAATCAAAGAAGCACTATTTTACTGGCCTTGGCACTCATTCCGTAACAATAATACAACTGCAGTAAAATGAAAAACATGCGACGACCGTCTTTTTTTCTACAGTAGAAAATTCTCCATTCCAAACTTATTTTTCTCTTTAAATCTATTTCATTTTTTCCCAGGCCAATAATTTACATGCCCCGGGCATCTCGGGCATGGTATATTTCAAGCCCTGTGGTGCTTACATATCTGTTTAAGAAACTATTTTGTCTGGAAAGGAGGTGCATATTTACAATTTCATTAAAGTGAGAAAGAAGCAAGTGCTGTGACTGGTACAAAACAAAAACTTCAACATGCAATCTTCCTAACAAACTCCCAGTTTCCCTTTCTTGGCAAGTAATACACAGCAAGGTTTTGAAGACTTAAAAAGCAAGAAGCTGGCTTCTCCTATCTGGCAATGACTGTTTTACTTTCAATAGAGGCCCAATTTCAGGAGAACTAAAAGAACAATTACCATCTTCAAAAGTTTCCTTTACAAGATACAAAAAATTGCCATCAACTGTTAAAATCCACAGCAATAAGCTGGGCTCAGGAGCAGAATTAAGTTCAGTGTTCTGCAACACGACTTCCAAAGATTGTAAGTGTTCTGCGAGCAAAGCGCAAAACACTTTGACCAAATTTCATACAAAAAAAAAAAAAAATTAAATGAATATAGCACAGTAAAACAAACATTAAAAAATATACAGAAAGCCTACGGGAAGGATACTTTATAGAAAGCACAAGTGTTTCGGTGGCACAAAACATTCACAGAGGGAAGAGAGAGCGTCGAGGGTGAGCCACACCCAGGTCGCCCTTCAACGTCTCACACTTTGGACAATGTGGAAAAGGTGAAAGCGGTTTTGGACTCTGACCGATGTCTGAGTGTTAGATTAGTAGCAGAGCACATGGGACTCGCGAAATCTATTGTGCATGAAATCATCACACAAGAATTGCAGATGCGGAAAGTTTGCGCCAAATTGGTTCCTTAGGTTTTGACCAATGAATAGATGAACAATCGTGTGTCAATTTCTCGTGAGCTTGTGGACCGTGTGAGGAGTGAACCTGGCTTTTTGGAGAAAGTGATAACAGGTGATGAAACGTGGGTCTTTGAGTACGATCCGGAGATGAAAAGACAGAGATCAAAGTGGCACACTCCCGAGTCTCCTCGACCAAGGAAGGCTCGAATGTGCAAATCGAAGATGAAATCAAAACTCAATGTCTTCTTTGACTGTTAAGGCGTTGTCCATAAGGGGTTCGTACCACGTGGACAAACGGTCAACGCTGCATTTTACATGGAAGTGCTTCAACGGCTGAAGAACAGAGTCATGCGCGTCCGCCCGGAGATCACCAACACTTGGGTTCTTCACCACGATAATGTGCTGAGCCATGCGTCGTTGAGAGTTTCTGGCAAAACACAATGTGGCAACGCTGCCCCAACCTCCCTACAGCCCGGACTTGGCCCCAGCTGACTTCTTTTTGCTTCCCTGGCTCAAATCCAACCTGAAAGGACACCATTTTGGGACTGTTACAAACGTGCAAACTGCTGTGATGAGTGCTTTGAAAGCGATCCCTGTTCCCGACTTCCAGGCAAGCTATGCGGCATGGCAGAACCGCTGGCAGCGGTGTATTGATGCTCAAGGATGTTTTTTCGAAGAATTTTAATGCTGTGTAAGTATAACTTTAATTGAACGTCTGTTATTGAATGAGTCTCATTAATTTCCGGACAGACCTTGTATGTGGTGATATAACTCCATATTAAGGAATGAAGTTTGCATTCTGTAATTTTTTGTTCAGTGTGTTTATTTATGTAAATATTAAAGTGCAGCACATGAGTATATTCACAATGTAAAATTACTGAATGCAAAACAAATTAAAATGATTTTAAAAGACATTGTTCTTAACGTAGAGTTCCTTTCTTGTTTTGTTGCTGTACTTGCTAACACATCAGCTCAAGTTTCCTCTTGCGAGCAAACCTTGCTTTCTTCTCAGCAAGTTCTACAGTCATGTTTGTCTTTGTTGACTCTGCAGCTGCACAGCATTCATTGTTATTTTTTTTCTTTTCTGATGATATCATTCTACTCCCATTTTTTCATTGTCTCTTTTCTTCCTGTTTTTTTCTTTTTTTTTTTTTTTTTTTTTCCACTCCTGGATTTTGGTAAAGTTGGAATCACCTGCTCATCCCAAATAACCTAATTTACTGAAGAACTGAACTGTAGATTTACCCAAGGCAATGAGTTCTGTAGTACTTGGGAGTCTCAGCTGACTACTCAGATAATGAAAATTATCTCCTTCTGAACTGGGATGATTAATTTTGTTATTCCCTGACCTACCTTTTTTATCTTTATTTTTTTAATGCTGTCATTTAGTTTTAGTGATTTGCACTAAAACTGAATGACAGCACTACAAGTTTTCACTATTTTCTACTCTGTACTTTTCTTTTAATGTTTAAAAGGATAAAAAATGATTTGTTTCCTGATGTAATAGATTTAAATTTCATTACTCATAATTATAAAACAAGGAAAAAGGCATTACTGCAGCCTATTTTACCAAAAGACACAGATGTCAAGGCAAGATATTAACTACATTGGTCCTGAGTACTGGAATGATTTGCCTGTGGAGTTAATTGATATTAATAATCTAACATTACTTAAAAACAAATAAAAATATACTTACTTAATAACTAAAAAAAAAAAAAGGACTAACATACATCTTTCCCTTACTTTGTTGACATGGTGCTTGACTCATTTGTTCTGCTTTGGGGATTCAGGGCACATCAGGTCTCTGCTAGGCTTTTCCCCTGTTTTCCTTTGCTGCTATTACTTCTTAATTGCAAACACATATCTCTGATTTATGATGTCATAATGTTAAAGCATGATTTCAACAAATACTTTAACAAATGCAAATTAGATAGGTACAACTATAAATACCTTTGGAGCAGCCTGAAAAAAGCAGCTTTAGTAGTGCTGAAAATCAAGACTTTTAAATATTCCTATAAATCTGAAAGGAAAGCAAAGGAGATAGGTGTCATACGAGTCCCACTTCCCCTGTAAGTGAAGCCATAAAAATATTCAGGGATGATTGTGAGGTGACACAAGAAACCCTGAAACTCTCAGCTCAGTGCCAATATACATATAATGTATAATATGCACATATAAACTA
The DNA here is from genome assembly GCA_039090855.1 of Macrothele yani. Classification (NCBI taxonomy): domain Eukaryota; kingdom Metazoa; phylum Arthropoda; class Arachnida; order Araneae; family Macrothelidae; genus Macrothele; species Macrothele yani. The sequence continues at coordinate 9,052,973 of CM077019.1, forward strand.
GCTACACAACAAATAGGCCCTAGTGCTTGTGCAGTTAAACTTTGCATCTTTTCTTGTTCCCAATTTTCTTTCACTGTGCAAAATCCTTCAGGCATTGCATCTTTAAAATCAAATTTTGCACTTCATATTATATGTTATTTGAGCAGTCTATGTAGACCAGTTTTACTTGAACTTGAAGCCTACAGTGGATTCCATTCAATTTCTAAAAGTAGTTAGAAAAAATAATCAAATTATTTGAACTTTCAAAATAATGAAAAGAAGCCTTCCTTTCAGCAGGCTGTTACCTTGAGAGCTTGTTTGATAACAAAAGAAACACACAAGGTGTCACAAATCGTCTACATTCACCATTCGCACGGACATGCAGTGTTTTTAATCAAACACTGTAATTCCCAAAGAAAATGGAACCTGAAGTTTAGTTACCATTTTGTAGCATTTTTAGAAATGAAATGTCCAAAGCATCTCAAATTCTTCTAAAACTTAAACACCCGGATTTACGGGTTTGGAATGTGACAAAAACCCGGAATTCCGGGCTACACCCGGATTACAAACAGGTCTGAATATTACACACTACCACTACTGTTACTTTTAAGTACCACTTTCATTCATGTGAAAAATTAAATAAAAATTGGAATTATTCGTTTTATTCTCTTGTTTCCTTATCATTCATCAGTATTTTTTTTTTCTATGCTTAAGAGTGGACAACTTCCAACATTTTCAGAAATAAAGTAAAGAGCTCACCTGGTCTTTTTCTGGATTAGCAAAGAATGGGTTGGGGTATGAAAGTACACACACACACACACACACACGCGCACACACACACACACACACACACACACACACACACACACACACACACACACACACACACACTCACTCACTCACTCACTCACTCACACACTCACACACACACTCACACACACACACACACACACACACACACACACACACACACACACACACACTCACTCACTCACTCACTCACTCTCACACTCACACACACACACACACACACACACACACACAGGGGAGTAGTTTACAAAGTGAGAGAAGGATTATCAATATCCAGTTTGCAGCATGGGGGTGCCACCCAAAACAAGAGCTAATGAGGTGACTTACTTCTCCAGTGTCATTGTACCACAGTTCCTCATGCAATCTGTCTGGATGCATTTTTTTCCTCTCCAGCTCTTCTATAGCTGTGTCTTCCTCTTCAGAGCTTGATTCTTGACTGCTTGAGCTACTTGAAGTATGTTCAGTTCCTAATGCAATAAAAATATTCTTTGTCAGCTTAAGTATTAATTGAAAAACAGTCATCATATGCATTACTTAAGAAACATTCCCATAATATAAGTCAGAGATTCTCAAAGGGTGTGCCACAACATTGCATGGCTGTGCTGCAATAAGGAAAAAAAAAAAGTATTTTTTAATAAAATGGGAAAATAAGAGGAAATATATAAAATAAATATTAAATATTTTCAACATTATTTATTAATACAAGAGAAACAAGTAAATTGTAAGTATAATAAAATGAGTCAATAATTATATTTTTATAATTCAATGAGAAATATGGGCTTGTTTACTTTTGCACAATTATTTAATACTAGACAAAACCCATTGGAATCGACGGTAAGTTTTTTTGTTTTGTTTTTGAAAACAATAAACTCATATGAAACAACAAATGTAAACTTTATTTGATTGACAAATTCATTCAACCACTTCAATAAAGATAATCGTACAGGTTCGTGATTTTTTTTTTTTTTTTGCTACTGAAGATTTAACAACCACCGTGAGCAACTCAATGTACTATAAGCAGTCGTCCATCCCTAATTTAGGGCCACTGGTTTCAGGGAAGGGAGAGAGCCAGTGCCGTAAGACAAACACAACATCCATGCCTCACCGGGATTCGAACCCGGTAGACGAAACACGTCAGAATCGATGAATAGTTTTTTTTTCCAGTAGACAAAACTCTTTGGAATTCTTGAACATTTTTTTAAAGAATAAACTCATATGAAAAGTTTATTTACTTCTTTACATAATGGGAAACGTCTTACCTACGTGAATAAACTGGATCAAATGAATGTTAAATTGTATGTATACATCACACAGCCCAATGGAACAAAGCAATCAGGTCTTTGAGTGTTCGCTATTCCGATAAGAACTTTAGAACAAATTCTTGCTAGCATTGTTTTGCACAATGGTTCTCTGAGAAGAGAGACTTCAGACTATCTGAGTCCCTCCATACTTTCGCCTTCAACAGCACGCGAGTCAACCGCAGGCAATCGGATGTCAACCTCATGCTTCTCCCATAGACTTTGCATGGGAACTTTGCCACCCCACAATGCCTGAACTGTTGCTCCAATCTCATTTTTCTCTTCGCCTGGCACATCTACATGGTAAGAACTTTATTTTGATACCTCAACCATATGTTTATGTTCAGCCGTTCTCTCACAATTGGTCTTACAGTAAAAAACCTTATAAAATTAGTATATAGATTGGGTCAAATTGCAGACAAACACATTCGTAATTCTTGATCAAGAGAAAGAAGTCGCTCCTGTTCCTTATTTTTAATGTTGGCCAATGCGGAAAATCCCTGCTCACACAAGTAGGTTGTTGAAAACTGTAATCGTATAGCATCTTCTGATAACACAAAGAACTCTGTTCTTACCAAATTGCAGAACTGAAGTAGTGTTGTTTCCCTGAACTTGAGTTGAAAAGTTCGACCAGCCTGAAGTTTTAACAACTCTTCCCCCCTTTTAACAACAGATGTTTTGTGTCTGCAGTAGCAATGGCAAAGGGATTGCAGACCAAATCATATTCATTCACATTGAGAGAAGGAAAGTAGTGTTGTAGTTTATCCCCCGAAACCAAGAGACGCACTAAAATCAAACAGGAAGTAATCTGCCACTTACTGTACGGGTGTGCTGTAATGTCCCATACGGTGAAACAATGTTGATGCTAAGAAAGTTTGAGAAACGCTGATCTAAGTTGATTGCATACTTTATTTGTTGCTACCTATTCATAATTTATGAAATTAAAAACAATATTATAACACACACAAAGGATCACAACAGTCAAATACATTGGATCCTTGTTTATATGTCTTTCAAGGAACCAAATAAAATTAACGTATAACGCTAGTCAACATGAAAAATACAGGATGATTCAAAAGTCCCCGAACTCTGAATTCAAATATTTCTACCACGAATATAGTGATGTATAACTATTTTTACATACTGTTATATTGACACTTATACTTACAGGTAATGAAAACCACCTTACAATAGATGCTGGAATTGTCCACCATTCTGTTGAAGACACAAATTCACCTGATGACACATGTTGGTGGACACTCTTTCAGTGTGTTGGCTGGTACGTCCCTCACGGCTGTAATGATGTTGTTTCGCAGGTCCTGTACCATCTCAGGGTTGTTGTGGTAAACTGTGTCTTTCAGATGCCCCATACGTCTGGAGGACTCAAGTTTGGTGAGCGAGGCAACCAAAGTTTTTTCAAGATTAATGGATGGTGGAAGAACTCACAGAGCATCTCTATTGTGTGGTTTGATATGCTTCATCTTGTTGAAACCAACAGTAACGTTCGTGTTCTTCCAGCATTGCTACAAATTGATGGATAATATCTGCATACACAGCAAAATTTACAGTTGTGTCCAAAAAAAAAAAAAAAAAAAAAAAAAAAATGGCCCAACAATTCACCATCTAGACATGGTGCACCACATTCCAACTTTCTGACAGAGAAGTCCAACCTCATGCAATACATGTGGATTCTCCACAGCCCATATACAAGTGTTTTGGCTATTGACATATCCATTCAAATGATACCATGCCTCGTCACTGAAAAAAGTGTTGTTAAGCTGGTTAGTCACTTTTTTGTGCGTGAAACTCTTAAAGCATTGGCAGTAGGCAATGCGCTTTTCCCGAGTCCAAAGGACGTAGCTCTTGCACTACTTGAATTCTGTACGGCTGTAGCTTTAAATGTTTAGTAGCCCTCTGGCAGGCTGAATACGATGCCTCTAACTTTTGAGACAGCCACCAAAGTGACTTCCGGGGAAAGCACTGCAGGGAAACGTGAATTTTCTCCAGAAATGTGGTCGCCACCACGGACGGATGGCCGCTTTTAGGCTTATCCTGAACACTGTCTCACGAAACCGGTTCCCAAGGTCATACACAGTTGTTTTTCCTAGTATAGGAGCATCAGGAAACTTCCTTTGAAAGAGCTGGATGCAAAGTTGGTAAGATTAACTTCTAACAAAGTGACTCTCTGTTCTTGCATGCGACTCATGCCTGACTGAACGTTATTGCTTGCCAGCGCCCACGTAAGCATAGTGTCACGTGGTGCTATCATGTGGCGCAGCTCGTTCCCAAGGTTACACACAACAGCCACAAGCAGCAATACTCAGATATCTTTTATGGTTTTACAGCAAATACATTTTAAAATACAGAGTTCAGGGACTTTCGAATCACCCTATATTATGAACTTAAAACTACCCAATCTTAGCTAATTTTTGGGTATTGAATATAAAAACGGCATTTAAAATAATTGCCCGTTAGCTCTCATTTTTAAATTACACTTATGGTATCAAATTATGAGCATTTCACATTATTGGTTACACCTTCTGATAAAAGTAAAGCAAAACTGCAGCTTAAGTGGCACCAAGGTCTTATCATATGATCTGACATTCCAGAAGGCTCCCCTGCACCACTTATCTAGTTGGTGTGATGCCTCGTGCTGATCACGTGATCCTTTCTATTCATAGCTTCTCTCAGGATCAGGTCACTGGTAGATGACACATGCTCTCAGTTGTTATGTAGTAGTCAGAATTTCAATTCTTCAGTTGCTTGAGTGGCAGAAGATAAAATTCCATGTTGTTGTCAGTCCAAAGTTAGGTTATTTGTCTGATAAAATTCCATGTTTTTTTTGTTTTTTTTTTATTGGAGGTTTAACGACCACCGTGAGCAACTCAATGGGCTATAAGCAGTCGCCCGTCCCTAATTTAGGGTCACTGGTTAAAGGGAAGGGAGAGAACCAGTGCCATAAGACAAACACAACATCCATGCCTCACCGGGATTCGAACCCGGACCCCTTTCGGACGAATGATCAGAGGCCATCGCCTTAGACCACTGCGCCACCGGGGCGGCCCATGTTGTTTGTCAGTCCAAAGTTAGGTTATTTCTAACATAATGATACAATATAAATTCACTAATAATGATACCATATAATATAATAATAATGATATTATTATATTATACCATATAGATATGATACCATACAAATACATATTCATGATCATCATCGGCATCAACCATTATCAATCCACTGCTGGACGAAGGTCTCCCCAAGTTTCCTCCACAACGTTCTCTCTTGTGCCAGTCTCCTCCATGTCACTCCCGCGCACTTTCGAATTTCATCCACCCATCACACATGTGGTCTTCTTCTGGGTCTTTTCCTGTCCCTTGGAATCCAATCTAAAATTTCGGCTGTCCGTCGATGGTCTGTCCTTCTGGCAGTATGTCCAGCCCACTGCCATTTCAGGGATTTAACTCTGATCATGATGTCTTCCACTCTTGTCATTTTTCGGATCCATGAGTTCCTCTTCTTATCTCTCCTGGCTACACCAAGCATGCACCTCTCCATGCAGCTTTGAGTTGTCTGCAGCCTTTGTATGTCTCTTTTAGTTAAGGCCCACGTCTCAGCACCATACGTAAGCACTGGAAGGATGCATTGATCAAACACTTTTCTTTTAAGACATAATGGCATATTGCTCTTGAAAATTATGCTGTTTCTTCCAAAAGCTCTCCAGGCAAGTTTTGTACGCCGATTAATATTTTCATCAATGTGACCTTCACTTGATATCTGCTGTCCAAGATAAACGTACGTGTCTGTTATCTCCAGCTTTTCTCCATCAATCGATAAATCTTCATTTCTTGTAAAAGCATTGAACATCACTTTTGTCTTCTGAAAGTTCATTTTTAATCCCACTTCTTTACTCTTGTCAGCAAGTTCCTGGACCATACTCTGCAGCTCTGATGGGGTAGTTGCAAAAATGACTATGTCACCAGCAAAACGAAGGTGGGTTAGATAATCTCCATTAATCTTTATCCCCTTGTTTTCCCAGCTCAGCGACTGAAAGACACCCTCCAATGTGGCATTAAAGAACTTCGGAGATATGGTGTCACCTTATCTCACCCCCTTTCCAATTTTTATGTGTGTCCTATTTTCAAACAGCCGAATTTTTGCACTTGCATTTTCATAGATGTTATTAATAATATTAATGTATGCATCTTCAATATCGCAGCATTTCAGAGCAATTGTAACTGCTGATGGTTTCACCGAATCAAAGGCTTTTTCATAATCGATAAAAGCCATGCACAATGGAAGTTCATATTCCCTCGCTCTTTCAATTAGTTCTCTCAGTATGTGGATATGATCTATTGTGCTGTAGCCACTCCTGAATCCAGCCTGTTCTCTCGGTTGAGCCATGTCCAGTGTTACCTTCAAGCGGTGTGAAAGAACTTTAGTGAAGATTTTATAAACCACTGATAGGAGGCTGATAGGTTTGTAGTTTCTGAAATCTTCAATGTCACCTTTTTTATGTAGCAGGATCATTGTAGCGTTGTTCCAATCTTCAAGAATCTTCCCTTCATTAAGGCATCGAGTGAAAATTTGGGCGAGTACTGTTTCGATTTCTCCACTTGCTTCTTGTATGATGTCTACAGTAATTCCATCTTCTCCTGGAGCTTTTCCCCGCTTCATGTTCTTGATTGCATGTGCGACTTCTGCTGGGAGGACTGGAAGAACTCTGGTACTGGTACCTTTCATGATGTCTGGAGTACATGTATCATCCCTTTCATATAATTTGGAGTAGAAATCTTTCACTCTTGTCAAATTTCGCCTGTATTTCTTGTTACAGAACCATCTTTTCTCAGTGCCATAATCTGTTTTCTTCCCTTACTGAGATGTCCCTTTGCTATCTTTAGGCTTTGGTTGTTTTCAATTGCTTTCCTCACTAGTTCACAGTTGAATTTCCTTACATCTTCAGTGATACTTTTTCGTACTGTCTTGAATAGCTCTATATATTCCACTTTGCAAGCCACATCTTCTTTAGTTGTCCTCATCTCTCTTCTTTTTTGCATCAACATTTTGGTTTTTCCTGATAATTTGTTCACATGCAACTTGTTCTTAGACCCAGCTAATTTTGTTGCTGTTTCCATAAGAGCTTTGGTTACTTTTCAGTTAACTTCAGAAATGTCCACTTCTTCCGATGTTAGGTCTTCTAAAGCAGAGAATCTGTTCTTCAGTTCCGACTTGAAGGTATTATGGTGTTTTTTAAGGTTGGTTATGTCAATACATTTTGTTTGTCTTATGAGCTTGCCACGTTCGAGTTTAGTGTTGAGGTGCATCTTACATCTCACCAATCTATGGTCACTACCTGTGTTGAACTTGTTTAGCACACTGCAGTCTTCTATGACAAATTTTTTGTTACACATAATAAAATCAATTTCACTTGTCGTCCCATTTGGATGTCTCCATGTCCATTTCCTGTGTGGCTTTTTCTTAAAAAAGGAGTTCAAGATGAAAAACCCTTCTGCCTCTGCAAACTCTACGAGAGTATTTCCACGCTGGTTTCTGTTGCTGTGACCAAATTTATCTACTGAAGTTTCCTTCTGTTGCCGTTGCCCTATTTTTGCATTGAAATCTCCCATAATTATCTTCAAGTGCTGCTTACCTTTATTATTTAGATGACGAATTTCCTCATAAAATTCTTCAATTTCTTCTTCAGGATGACTTGTGGTGGGTGCATAAGTTTGAATAATCTGAGCCTGGTATCTTCTCGAGAGTTGGATAACGTGTCGTGCAGCTCTGTCAGAGGAACTTTCAACTTTTACAACTTTATCCTTCAGTTTCTTGTTTATTATAAATCCAACACCACTAGTTCTGCCAGTATCTGTCCCACGATAGTAGAAGAGATGTCCACTTTTCAGTTCAATGAGATCTTCTCCTTTTCTCTTTACCTCACTTAGCCCGACGATGTCCCACTTGATCCTTTGTAGTTCCTCTTCCAATTCAAGAAGCCTTGAATCAGAAGATAGGGAGCGTCCATTGTAAGTAGCCAAGGTCAGCATCAGATGGCAGCCTAGTCCGGTCCTCCGGGGATTCTTAGCACCCTCTGCCTTCATGTCGCACTGGCCGCTGCCTTGGCCAGGTACATTCCAGCTGCCGGAGACTGAGGGCCAAGATTTAAGTTGTGGAGTCATTTTGGAGGGGTTTGGCCATAACTCACCACGCTGGCCAAGCGGGTTGGTGAGTGTGGGATAGCATTTCCTCTAATCCTGATGGTATAGTTATACCGCTATTGGCGGCCGTCAGAGCCCCTTTAGTGGGAACAGGATGCACCACGAGAAGGCGGGGTTGACATTTGTCAAGGAGAGGCTGTGATGTTACGCATCACCTGACCTTACATCCCATATTCATGATATGACCATATAAATATTATACCATATTCATACCATATAAATTCACTAATAATGATAACATATAAATTCACTCAATATCTCCACTCGGAATGCTACTTTCTATTCATAGCTTCTCTCAGCATCAGGTCACTGGTAGGTGTTGCATGACATATGCTTTCAGTTGTTATGTAGTAGTCAGAATTTCAATTCTTTAGTTGCTTGAGTGACAGAAGATAAAATTCCATGTTGTTGTCAGTCTAAAGTCATGTTGTTTGTCTGATAAAATTCCATGTTGTTTGTAAGTCTAAAGTTAGGTTATTCTTCAGTATCATTATCAAGCTATCATGACAGCTTGGCAATGATACCAAAGTGGGTATCGAAATGCATTGCGAGTTCCTGAGATCGTGCAGAGGTGAGAGTGTTGTGGTAGTGTTGACTTTTCGGTGTTTTTTAACATAGTATTTTGTTTGTCCTTGATGTTTCCTTCAGATTTTAATTGTATAAAGTAATCCAGTGAGCATTTGAGAATTTGTGTACTAAAAGGTAATAAATATTTCTTAGTGAAGTGTTCTCAATAGTAAGACTAATAATCTTTTGAACTAAATAGTCCCTGGAATCTCTTGTTTTTTATATATTTTTTACTGCAGTATCCAGATTGCTACAGTTTTTTAGTACATGCATCGAAGGGGAAACTAAACTACTTACATGAAGGAATGTGCACAAAGTTTATCATCAAAATGATGATTACGTGTAGAAAATATACGTCAATAAAACCAAACCGTCAATACACGATTAAACTCATAGTTACAGTAAAAACTCCCTACAAGTACATGACAAACTTTGCTAAAAGCTAAAAGAAGTATATACAAGTTAAAAATGTTGTCAGATCTTTCGGGAACGCACTATGGTCCCATCCTCAGACTAAACTTGTATAATACATTGTGCTAACCCCCTTATATACCCAATGCGCAGAATGGGAATGACATAAGTAGACATTAAAGAATTTGTTTTAGTGCCTGCGCAACCCAACAGGAGGCAGGTCTACAGGAGGAAAAATGATGATTGCAAATATAGTGAATACAGTTCCTCTTGAGAAGTGTCACTCTAGCTGTTGTGTTAAATCACTTGGAAATAAATATTTCCAAGCTTGCGGAATATCACAAGGTAAAGAGTCATTACAGCAGAGATGTATATGAGAGTAAATGCATAAGCTCTCCGCAAGAAGTAGTGATGACTTGCTTGTTGGGGTTGTTAATATACGAGCTGCATCCCATACGGGATAATGAGTCCCACTGTGGGTTAAGCGGGCTAGGGCTGTGTTCATGGACCCGCCCCATCCATCCATACATACATACATATCACTAAGCTGTTCTCTGAGATTCAGAGGTTAGCTCCAAAAAGAAATACAAACTACCAGATATTTTTACTTACTGTTGTTGTATCAAACTTATCCATTTACAGCGATCTTGACATACAACTCGGGCTTCACTGATATCCATTACATGCGGTACACAAGATCTTTTATACTTCATACTCATAATCTTTTTCTCATGCAGACACTCCTGAATCTGATCCACCCATGTTTTCCTTGGCCTTCGTCGGCCTTTCCTTCCTGCCACTTCAATTGAAAATATTTTCTTAGTAAACATTTCATCACTCATTCTTTCAACATGGCCAAACCACCGAAGCATATTAGTCTCCACCCTGCTAACAACATTTTGCTTCACATCACACAACTGCAATACATCTTCATTCCTCACACAATCAGATCGTGTCTTGCCGCAAACCCCACGTAAGTAACGCATTTCTCCAGCACACAAACGACTCCTATGTTTCTTCTGCAGTACCCAGGTTTCACTGCCATACATCAGAGTAGGAACAATTACAGTTTCATACACAGCCATGCGGGACTCTCTAGAGAACCCATCATTCCTGTGAAAACCTCCCAGAGCAGCTATGACTTTCAAAGAAGAATTCACTCGCCTACTGATTTCACCACCCAACTTGTTCTCTCTGTCAAACATGCTTCCTAAATACACAAACTCACTCACCTGGTCAATCACAGTGCCATTTATACTTACATTACATTCAGTGCTACCAGTTCCTGTCAAACACCATAACTTTGGTTTTTCCCTTATTTATACTCAGTTTGAATTTCATGCAAACTTCGTGCATCCGAGTCAACATACTCTGCAACTCACTTTTGCTCTCTGCCAACAGGACAGTGTCATCAGCATACAGCAATCTGCACACACGGATATCACCAAGACATAAACCACTATTATCTATTTTGGCATCACGCATGCATGCGTCCATAAATATATCAAACAGCCATGGTGACATTACACAGCCTTGTCTAACTCCTGCACCAATAGAAAACCATTTTGATAAAACACCATTCACTCTTACACACGCTCTACTACCAGCATACATGGCTTTTACACTATTAAGTAGATTCCCAGTAACACCATATTCATTCAATACCTTCCACAAAAGTGTCCTATTCACTCGGTCATAAGCTTTCTCTAAATCTATAAAGGCCGTAATGAGTCCCACTGTGGGTTAAACGGGCTAAGGCTGTGTTCATGGCCCCCATCCGCACACTGTAAACGTGCTCCGACAGGCGAGTCTGCAATGAGCGGCAAGTGGAGCCGATATACTGTTTAGATGGAACACTGTTGTCCACGGCTCGCATGGCAATACAGTAAATTCCATGTCGTTCACTCGGGTTAATGGAATCTCTATCGTTTTTAGTGATTGATAGGATGTTCGAAGTTTTAATACCGAATGCCAGTTCATAACACTTGCATATATTAGACAAGATGGACCCAATAAAGGTGGGTATACGATGCTCCCGTTGGAGGGTAGATGCAGAAGAGTTAAGTAGGCTTCTCAAAAGACGGTCAACAATAATGTCATCATAGCCATGTAATCTGGTGATCTCTTTTATTTTTGTAAGTTCCGCCCTGCGAAGTCTCAGGCTAGATGAATGTGTAATAGTTCTTTTTAATAAAAACCTAATAGCCAAGAGTTTATAACTCATTGGATGAGCTGAGTTGCTGGGGATAATAGAAGAATTCGCTGTAGGCTTCCTATAAACTGAGTGTTGAATAGACTGGGTAACTGGGTCTCTGATCAAGAGAAGTAGGGAGTTTTACTGTAACTATGAGTTTAATCGTGTATCGACGGTTTGGTTTTATTGACACAAAGTTTAAGATAATGAGAAATGTATTTGAGAAATACACCTCATCAGATAAGTTATTTAGCACATTTAATACAGACCATATCCATATGGTTTTTATATTTCACCTAAATATGTGAATAATCCAGATAACTACTGTTATGTATGTGAAGAAATGGCATTTGTATCAAGAAAGTGTGCGTTAAGTACAACTATAAAAAAACCCCACATATTTCTTGCATTTCGTTTGCAAAATCAGCAATATTAACAAGAAGTGGGCCCCACATATATGCTGCAATACCTGTCTTCAAAACTTAGTGTGTGAGTGAATAGTAAGGGATGCTCTATGCCCTTTGCAGTGCCAATGATTTGGAGATAGCCAACAAACTACATCACAGACTGTTATTTCTGTATGGTGCCTCCTATCAAAAAAAGTATGACCATAAAGAAGAAAGAGACAGTTTCACATTGAAATATACCTTTCCGTGATTCATCCTGTGGTTTATGGCAAAGGACTACCTATTCCTGAACCACCTGAATTTTTTTCTGTAGACTCAGCTGAAAAAGACGACATTGGTGAACATCGTTTACATAGTATATCACAGCAATCATCAACTTCCAGAGATTCAGAATTTTGTCCAAACCCAGATTCCTTAGAGCCATGGACTCCATGGTGTGTTGGAAACATTCAGGTGCTATTGTGGCCTGTAATTCCAGAACAGTTGTAAAGTAGCGGGAGTTCCTGGCAGTGGGTTTGGGGTTCAAACGCTGTGCTCCATTTCATCCAACAGATGAACAATTCAGTTCAAATCTGGAGAGTGAGATGACCATTTGAAAGATCCAAACACTCATGGAATTTATACAATCATTATTTGTGACCTCAGCATGTGAGTGACTACAAATATTCTAAATAAAGTATTTAGAATTTCCGCCTGTATATAAAAAAAACTGTCTCGAATTATAAACACTATTAACTTAACTTTACATTTACGTTATTTTTATCCTAATGACTCCAGGCCATGACTCCGGGACTAATCCCACCAAGACGGCACAAAAGATTAAATCAGATGATGTTGCATTCTATAATAGCTGGTCCCAGGGCATGGGGAACATCTGTGACAAGAGCGACAGATGGTGTAAAATAAGCCATTAGTGAATGATAAAATCTAATCAAGATACATTTTGTGATGCACCAAATAATGGAAATACTTTAAGTATGCAACATTAATTTTCATGAAATTCTTAATTTTTGTTTCCAATTTACTGTTCTCGTAGTTTGCATTTATATTTTGTTCCTCATGATCCTTAACATCTTCCAGTACACAGGGGTGAGAGGATGAAAATGAGATACTCTCACCAAAACACTGAAGTCTGGCATTTTTTCTGTTAAACTTGTCAATAACAAAAAATCATCTGAATGCTTCTAAAACATTAAGTTTAGAAAACATAATACAATATGTAACAAATTTAACAATAACATAGGAATTGTTGCATGTGGTCATGAGAATAAATAACAGGTTGGTTGTAAGTAAATATTGCATTCAGGCAGTATTGAGTACAGTTCAGCTAGTCTTGAATAATAGCAAAACTTTTCCAATAACAATAGAAGAATAAGTTCTCTAACCTTAACGATGTACTTACTTGGTGGTTTCGGCTTTCGCAACTTCATTTTTCTAGGTGGAGGTTCATATTTTGGTTTTGTAGCTCGGACTCGACCTGCACGTTCCACTAGCTCCTTCCGAAATCTATTGTGTAATTCTTGAAGTTTCTTCGTAGCAATTACTATTTTAGGATTCTGTAAAAACAAATACATATTTACATGAAAATTTGTACAGAAACTAGCAAAATGCATTTTCAAACTTCAATCATGCACTTAACAGAGTTTTCTCATCAAAGGCTTAACTGGGCATTTCTGCAGCCAGGACAAACTATAAAATATTGTGCCCCATTTGTTTTTCCATGTATATGTATATTACAATTGGGTTGATGAAGTTCATGCCGTTTTTTTCACCGCACTACAGGAATGTATTACATCAGAAGCTATGTATCCCCCCCCTCCCCGTTTACGATGGTGTCCCAACGTCTGGATAGATCTGCAATGCCGTTTTTGAAAAAGCGTGCAGGTTTTGCTACCAAAAAATCAGCAAAAAATTCTGGAGATCAACATCATTGTTGAACATTCTCCCACAAAGTGAAATCGACAGAGATCGGGACAGGTAGTAGTCTAAAGAAGCGACATCTGGGGAATAGGCCAGATGTGGAAGTATCTCTCATTTCATGTCCTGAATGACCATATTGGTCATGTTTGCACTGTGAGGACATGCATTATGTTGGCAAAGGACACTATGGCGCTGATGTGGCTGTTTCTGCTGAACTGCTCTCTCCAGATGGTGGAGTTGCTCACAATAGAGTGCAGCGTTGATGGTCCAATTCCTCGGCAGCATTTCCCAGTGAATGACGCCTTCCATGTCCCACCAGACACACAACATGATCTTTGCAGGATGAATGTCATGTTTTGGACGTGGTGTGGTATCTTGTTTTGGGCTTAACCATTCCCTCCGATGCCTGAAATTCACGTAAGGCACCACTTTTCATCTCCAGTAACAATACGTGACAGAACACATTCGACTTAAGAGCTGCTATAACATGTGCAGGTGTACAAGGCTCTACTAGTAAACTTGCGTACCAGAGCTGAGTTCAGGCTTAACTTTAAGAGCCCGAGCCCGCCAGAGCCAGAATTTTATATTGCAAGATATAGCCCGGGCCTGAACGAGCCCCAAAACTATGATCAACCTACTTAGGCATTAAAAAAAAATCTCTTCCAGACTTTCACTCTTTTTTCCTCAGGAATTAACAGATGTCGTTCTACTACAAAGTAGAGAAGGGATGTCTATTTCTATAAATTCTTTGAGCATTCATTTCTTCCTGAAATGCTTCGGGAGGCAGGTCATTTGGAAAAATCGGGCGGACAGCAATCTACGTCGTACATTGCTCAATAGAATTAGCAGGCAGCTGCCCCGTTGAGGTACGGAACAAAATTTGGTCAGCTTGCTATCTACTATCTATAGTTCTTAACAAAAAATTTCCTTCGCAGAAATTCAGTAATTCATTGCCTATGGTATTTGTTACCCAATCCCAGTTGCTGAAGAATTCTATTTAACAACTAGAAAGTGTAAAATCTCGTGTGATAAAACATAAAAAATCTGAATTTAAAAACGGGAAGAAAATTATCTCCCTCTCTTAGAGCTCAAGCCCGAACTCCAGTAAGTATTATGCAGCCCATCTCAGCACTAGTGCGTACCTCTTACAAGACAAATAACAAAGTATGGCACTAAAAACTGTACCAAAAACTTGTGTAAAAGTTTCAATTTGAGTTTTAATAAGATTGCGAGCAGTTACTTTTGTGCCCTCTCTTCAGCTGTGTCTGGGGCAGACGGGGCTAATTACACCTCTGATTCTCAAGATCACTGGCTTTGGCAATACACAAATAAAACACAGTGCCATATGCCGAAGGTTCATCTTCTTCTACTTAGCCTGTTCACACCACTGCAGAGTGTAGGCCAAGTGTTTTCCAACTTCCTCAATCCTTAGCGTCAGTCCACCATTAAGCACCTTAAAGTTTCTGAAGATCATCTCTCCATCATATTATCTGGTACCCTCTTCATCTCCTTCCATCGCTCGGTTGTCATTCTGTTATTAATCATTCATTAGAGGGGTAATCGATCCTTAGTTTCAGTCCACCATTTAGCACCTCTAAGTTTCTGAAGATCATCTCTCCATCTTATTCTCTGGCGCCCTCTTCATCTCCTTCCATCGCTCAGTTGCCATTCTGTTATTAATCATGTACATCTTTTACTTTTCAGTCTTCCGACATGTTCCCTCCATCTCCACTTTGATTATTTTATTATTTTTATATCTATTATTCCTGTTCTTTCTCTTATAATTTCATTTCTAACTTTATCTCTTCTAGTTATTCCTAACATTCTTTTCTCTAACTTTTTTACTGATACTCTTATTTTTTTCTTTTACATTGTTGCTCTGTGATAATCCATGTTTCACTTCCATAAGTAAATACAGGGATAATACATGCATTGAAGATTCTTCCATTTCATTTTCATTTCGGGGTAAATAATGCAAATACCCCATGCTGACCAGATGGGTTGGAAGATGCATTTTATAGCTTCTGCCAGCTAGGAGAGAAGGCAGACTTCCACTGCTTAAGATACTAGGGGAATGCAAAAGTTTCTGACATTTTAAGGAGAAAGGACACAGGAACAATCAGGAAACCAGTACTCATTTATTCAACGAAATATTGCTGTTAGCATCAATGACCTTTTGCCATTTTTAGGCAAAAAATGAATGCCCTTGTGATGGAAGGACTCTGGTTTTGAGCTGAAGAACGCAGTGACGAAATTTTCCACCTCTGGAACTGTGGTGAACCGCTGTTGAGCTAGGGCATGTTGCATAGATCAAAACAGATGAAAGTCTGAGAGTGCACTGTCTGGGGAGTAAGCTGAGTGCAGTAAAACCTCCCAGTATGTTAACTGCTCAAGGGTTGATTTCGTGGTGGCAGCGACATGTGGTCTGTCTGGCATTATCGTGAAACAGGATGACTGGGCGGCATCCTTTACTTGTCCATGGGAGTTTTTGCTCGATGGGGACTTTCAGTTTCATCAACTGATTGCTATATCGTTGTGCAGTGAGCATAAGTCCAATGGTCATCCATCTGCATCGGAGCCCCATACACAGCAGGGTTTGCTGAACTGTCATTTTAGACACACTTCTGGTAGCCCCCTGGTTAATTCGGCCAGTGAGTTGCTCCACTGTAGCGCGTCGATTGGCCCTCACTCACCTTCGAAGCCGACGTTCACCTCTCACATCAATAGCACGTAGTGCTCCGCAGTTTCCACTTTGCTTATTCGCAATGATGCTCGGTCTCCAATCACGATACATTTTAACCACAGCAGCAAGTGAACAGTTCACAAACTGCGTTGTTACAGAAATACTGCCATTTTTGGCCCGAAAGCCGATAATCATCCCTTTTTGTAAATCTGATAAATCGCTCCTTTTTTTCCATGACAGCAACGAGTGATGTGTTTTCAGAATGCCTACAGCACACCTTATATACCCTCCAAGCCAGCGCACGACACGTGCCTTCTTTCACTGGCTATCCACTGTTGACATCAAAAGTAGGTGGTCACAATGTAACTCGACTGTGTATATTTTTCAGATTCCTTTTGTTTTGTTTGATGCGCCTTTTCTTTTTTTAATTAATTAGTTCTGCAAGGAAATAAAAAATAAATCTGCATTCATTAGGTCATTTTTTGCTTTTATAGGGCATTTTTTTTGTTAGTTTTTTGGGGGTCGTAAATGCATTTCTACAGGGCACTTTCTAGCAATTTTTTGGTCATAAAAATCCTAGTCGTAATAAGGAGTATGAAATACAAATGGTCTTGTGTGAGACATGTCATGGATATCAGTGAATTTTGAGCTGTACGTAGAGATCACTGTAAACGAAGATGTCTGATACATAATCGGTACGTACAGGGTGAATCAAATATCCCTGTGCACCTGATGTACTGTGATAAGAAATAATTATAAGAAATCTATAAAGTGTAGTTACCATGCTGTGACGCATATTCTAATTTAACTTTCATTTTTAGTTCCTTTTCCTATATAAATTTGAGTTTGTTCTCTTTTACACTTTCCTAACTTAACGTGATATCTTCTCTCTCCCAAGAATGAGGTTGGCAACACTTTTAAGGTCAGAGAGAGGGACGTATGAATGTGATAAGAATGATAGATAACAAGTTAGTAAAATCATGCAATGCATTGATTATGATACGCTTTCCAACATACCAGAAATCATTACTCAAATTATGAGGATAATGGCTGTGGAATAAATCTCGCTCCTGTGCCCTGACCTTTGACCCCATTTCGATTATATTCAACAGAACTGGTTCAGTATATCTCTGGAACAACATACTAAAGTTTTGTCGCAATAGAAGCATTTTTAGTCAAGTTATGAGGATAATGGTTGTGGAATAAATGTGGCTCCTGTGTCCTGGCCTTTGACCTTATTTCGATGACATTCAACAGAACCAGTTAAGTATACTTCTGGAACAACATGATAAAGTTTTGTCTCAATCAAAGCCTTTTTACGTAAGTTACAACGCATAAGGGCGATCGAATGGATCCCGCTCCTATGTCCTGACCTTTGACCCCATTTCACTCATTTTCAAAAGGGTTCGTCCCCAGGTGGTCCCCTATTACATACTAAAATTTCATCGAAATCAAACCATTTTTACATGAGTCGTGTGGACGGACAGACAGACAAAGCTGGAGCATATACGCTTCTTCAACCTATGGTTGGGAAGCGTAAAAAGGACATACAGCAGTTGCTTAGTGTGTATGTATGTGTGGAGATGTTCTATCGCTGTTAAGATAGATGTGAAGAGTACAACTTGTAGTATATATATATTAGATCTCGTCAAATATTGCTGGACCAATAAAAGGTTATCGTAAGTTTGACATCTGTATATGTTTCATCTGGCCATAAAACCTTAACTTGAGCTATCCCGTGCAACTATTGCATCGTATTCTCATTTAGTTCAACATTTCCTTAGTCATGGTTTTAAATATAGCGTAACACCAATCTCGCACACAAAAAAGAGTTACATTATAACGCACAAGGGCGGGGTTACGAGCATCTTGCTGTCTGACCTTAAACAATGCAGCCAGTATTTCTGGTGTCTGGCGGTGATTGAATCAGTTAGCAGTGAGGCGTCACAGTGTCCGGTTGAACATGGTGGTGTCGCTTGAGTGTTTCTGATTGAACATGTGTTTCGTAGTGGAGATGAATATATGGACGAAGTGAAACATAATTAAAGAGAAAAAGTTCCCAATACTGAAGCACCCCATCACAATACAGTGAGGCGGTTAATTGAAAAGTTTTGCGAAACCGGACCAATGACAGATGCTCCAAGAAGTGGTAAGCAGCAAGTGTTAACAGAGAAAAAGGGAGGATATTTCTGTTCACATCACTTAAAATCCAAAGAAATCAGTTCAAAAATTGTCACAACCAGCAGATGTATTGTACAGCAGCACCCGTAGAGCACTAAAGACATGACTGCAACTCTACCCGTACATATCTCTATGGCATTGTTGACTGATATTTTCGGAAACAGGATCATCTCCAAAGGCATATGGCTGCCACGTTCACCCGATCTCACGCCTCCAGATTTTTACCTGTGGAGTTCACTGAAAAACTCTGTTTTCCATTCTCTGCCGGAACTACAAGAAGCCATCACCACAGTAATCAACAACATTTCTCCATTGGACCTGTCACGTGTCTTTGAGAAGATGTTCAGACATGTTGATGAATGTCTACACACAGGAGGGGGCCATTTCTAGCATTTATTGAAGCAGGTATGCTTGTAGTTGTTGTACATGTATTGTCTTGCCAGGTGCACAGTGACTTTTGGGTCACCCTGTAGAATGTAGCACCATCAGTTGTAAACTTTAATCTGGCAAATGAGCTCTCTTTGAGGAGCTAACATACGAGTCTCAGCGAACAGATGAGTGATATGTATATGAACTAACTGAGACACACAACAGCACATATTGGGTCGTTTCATAATTATTGGCCGATGCCGACAAGGCGAATTTGCATAGCCGGTTAATAGGAACTACCAAACGCCCATGCAAACTGAATCGGTTCAGTCCACATGTATAAAACGGTATTTCAGACAGATCTCAGCAGTTGGGGATGTGATGGAGTAACCCGGCATGAGATCAGTGATTTTGCACGAATTCAAACTTGGCCGGAATGTGTCCAAAACGGTCGCAAACGTCAATAGAGCGTGGGTTGTCGGAACAACGAGTGACAGAACAGTCCGTAGACTGTTTTCCAAGTTCTATGCCGGCGATGTTGCCATCGACCATAAGCCAGGAGCCGGTCGTCTGGTTCTGTGTGACACTGTACATTTAAGGCGGAAAGTGGAAGAAAAGCCAAAGTCCACAGTACACGAGCTCAGTGCCAAACTTGTCATATCATCAGCGACAGTTTCCAGACACCTGGCAGCTATGGGCAAGGTTAAAAACTGGATACCTGGGTTCCACAAGAACTCACCGAACAGCAGCAGATACGGCGTCTGGAAACATGCATTGCCCTCCAAAAACATGAGGCTAGTGCCCCCTTTCTGCATCGCATCCTTACTGTTGACGAAAAATGGGTGCTTTATAACAAAAGGAAGCGAACAGCGCCGTGGTTCAATAAAGGGGAACCACCCAAACACACGTACAAACCCGAGTTGCAGTCACAGAAGGTTCTAATCTCTGTGTGGTGGACTGCCAAGACTGTGGTTCATCATGAGTTTTTGCCGGAAGGTCAAACAATCACAACGGACTCACCAGAAATCATGCTGCAAACAACCATCGCTCGCCAATCGTTTGGGTTCCATACTGCTTCAGGATGGCACACGACCACATCTGTCTATTGGAAGCGTGTGAAAAATCAACACCTTGGGGTACGAGGTCCTCTCTCACCCTGTTTATTCACCTGATTTGGCCCCCTCAGACTTTTTCACATGTTTCGCCATTTGGACCATTTCTTGAGAGGCAAACGGTTTGCTAACAAGGATGCTGTGATTTCCGCCGTTAGCGATTCCTCGGACCACTGTAATGCCAGTATCTGCCACTGTGGCATTTTTGCACTGAAAACACGTTGGGCATAGTGTATTGCTGCTGAGAGCAGAAATTTTTTGGAATAAAATGCATTTCGTCATCTGTTACTGCTGTTTGTTTCTTTGTCCGAATCGGCCAATAATTATGAAACGACCCAATATTACCTCCACAAACAAGCAGCAAACTAGTATCCCCAGAAAGCCACAGAACAGAGAACATACAAGTAACAAGAAGAAACATTTATAGAAAGATGGTACCACAATCAGCCTTTCAACAGTTTCATAACAACAGATGGTGACATACAAGCACTGAGATATGACCACTCCCTTACATGCAAACAGAATTTACTCAAACTAGCACAGATGTCGACATCTACACATGAGGATGTTTCCTTCTGTGAGCATGCTGATGATAACAGATAGAACTATCAAAAAGATATTTCTTGCTATTTATTGAAGATCTGTTGCAGCATCTGTTGCTTTTTTAATGCTCCTGCATTAATTTTAATTTGAAAGCAAAAAAGAAGTGAGATTTGTGCGCTTTTTTCAGCATTTTTCACGAATTTTCCAAGTTGAGTGTGTAATATGCCGGTGTACCAACTGCAGCTCTAACAGTTCATTTATTTTAATGTCTTACACAGATTGTATAAAAATAAAATGTATATGTGTACACAACCACTGAAACAGAAAATTTGCTGCAAACCCACGAAGTGCGAACCACGATGACAACAGAATAAAACAATTTATAGAAAAATTAATAAAACAATATATTATTAGAACATTACAGATTCCAATGAGGACAAAATAAGTACATTACAATTGAATGTGTAGCAATGTGTATGAAATGGACCTTTATGGCAAAATACTGGACTATGAACAGGGGTCGAAAAATGTGGTCGCCTGGTCACCCGGGCGACCAAATAAATTGTCTGGGCCACCATGGAAAACATCACTGAAAAACATGCACCATAATTTTCGTCGTGTAATCCTCTAATTATCTGCTAAAAAAAGTTTAAAATTTAGGTTCTGCAGATTATACACTGATGTAGATAAAAGCTGATTTAAAAAAAAAAAACTTTTTGCAGAGTATACCATGATTTGGATCTTGTATGCGCTGTGCTGCTTGTGTTTAGTTCATCCTTCACCGTTTTGAAGGTTTTTGCTGCTGATATTTTTTTCTTCATTGCTATTTATGATGTCTTGGAAAGGCAACGTTTCAGTTACACTGCTGAATTTAAACTTCAAGTGAGGGGCACAACTGAGGATATGATCGTGTGATTACGCGATAGTTTTCAAAAGGTCAGAAAACTAGCGCGCAGTGATATGCAAAAAGCCGCTGTCTAAAACATAAACAAACCCGTCCGCAAACTCCGCAGGATAATTCACGGAAGTCCAGCCCTCATTTTTTTGCTGACCTGTGTACTTCTCCCACTGTGACACATGTACTTGAAAAGCAGGATTTTTTCCCAAAAACTTTCGACTTACAGGAGAGTATATAGGTAATTCTATTAATTGTTCTCTATCAATAATGCAATACTCTAGAACTGCATTGGCGTGATTAAATTTTTTGTGCTCTATGGATGCCAGAGTACAAAATTTAATTACTAATAAGCTTTATTTATGTCCGGAGTTAAAAATATATTAAAAAAGTTACCTTTAAGAATTACTTTCTTTATTTAATAAGATCATTTTTTTCTTACTTCTTCGGACTCAGTGGTCTTTATGACGGAAATTCCACTTCCGGATCAACATGTGTGATGTGTGGTTTACACGGCGATTTTTTTTTTCATGCACTGCAGATTATACGCCAGGGCAGATTACATGAAGATAAAAAAAAAAAAATGTGGGGATCCCAGGGTCTGCGGATAATACGACGAAAATTACTTTAATTCAAGAATTTTCGAGCCTCAGAAAAAAAAAAAAATGAGTGAGTATAGTTTCTTTTTTTTCCCCTGGGAAAGATAAGCTAAAGGCTGAGGGTAAAGCATTATTTTTTGGACAGAAGTGTACATGACTATGATATTATATACCCCCTCCCCCTGCTGGTCCAATGTCTGGCCACCAAAAAATTTAGCTGGCCACCAGATTTCAGAATATTTTTCTACCCCTGACTATGAACCTCATAAAAACAAGAGACTAACTAAAGAAAGCTTTTATATCCAGAAAAGCAGTTTCATCAATGAACCTTCAAAAATTACATATAGCATTTTCAACAACTTAATTCATAAATTATACTTACAAAATACATAAGGAAAAGATTTTAATTTAATAAATGGCAACAGGCCTTGGAGAGTGCCAATGAAGGAGTTTGGGTTGATGGAGAGAGAATTGAGGCCATTAATTTTGCTGACGACCAGGCAATAGTTTCAGGATCAGCCAAATCATTACAGCGCATGATGTCAAAAATACACAAAAAGGCGATTATCTATGGAATGAAGATAAATAAAAATAAGACAAAACTAATGGTAATAGGGAAGGGTGCAGAACAGGCTTTCCTTAAAATTGAAGGACAATGCATCGAACAAGTTAAATCATTTCGCTATTTGGGTCAAATTATTACTGAAGATGCGAGATGTGAAAAGGAAATTAGAATCAGACTGGGGATGGCAAACATGGCTTTTAGAGAGAATCAAAGACTACTGACAGACAAAAATATAGACCTAAAACTGAGGAAGAGAATTTTAAAGGCATATGTTTGGCCAGTAGCTCTCTATGGTTCTGAGACATGGACATTGACCACGAGGGAAGGAAGTGAAAAGGTTGGAGGCATTTGAGATGTGGAGCTATAAAAGATTGGAGAGAATAAGTTGGCTCGATAGAAAGACTAATAGGAGGTCCTGGAGAGAGTGGGAGAACCCAGGAATCTGATCAACATGATAAAAAGAAGAAGAGTGTTATGGATGGGACACACACAGCACTATGGAGGCCTGATTCTGAAAGTTTTGGAAGGGAAAATTCAAGGCAAGAAAGGAAGAGGATGACAAAGGAAAAGTTTTGTGGCACAATTACTCCAAGGCACCAATACTAGGACATACTGTATGACTTGAAGAGAATGGTTGAGAATAGAGAGGAATGGAGAGAACTCCATTCCTCTCTTTCAGTTGTCATTTCTTCTTGGTTACTCAGTCCTTAGACTGAGTAACCAAGAAGAAGAAATGGCAACTGGAAGAGGAACCAAGCAATAAAATTTTAATTCTTTCTGTGTAAGCAAAATTTTTGATACAGTCCCTATACATTGAGTAGGGGCCTTGGTAAAAAGTCTAGGGGCCAGAAACCTCTGTAGAAACAAAAGAACTCAGAAGATGTGAAAAGTAATGGAAAGTTCAAGTTAAAATTGAATTAAGTATATAAATCTGAGTAAAGCCTAGAGTAAGTGTTATAATTGCTGTAAATAACATTTTTATTTATTTTTTAATCTACAAGCAAAAACTATCTGCAAAATCTGATAATAATTCAAAAACTATCCAAATACACGCATATGTTTTACATTCTGCTACTCTGGTTGGTCTTATCTAACAAATTTTAATTCATGTTTCTTTTAATCCCTTTTTCTTTGATGATGTGCAATAATAATAAACAACCGAAGTTTTTGCCAAGAACTTAACAAATGGTAAGTGAAAATGTATATAGTCACCACAATTTTAAAACTTTTTTATAAGAGGCAAATACCCCAGCACAGGTTCGGATACCTAATTTACAACTGCAAGGCAACCCACATAAATTGGATTTGGTGCTCCAAATTATGCAAAAATGAAGGATCGGTAAATAACCATGATCTTTCACTTTTGCATACTCTGTAAAAACATGCATTGCATTGAAACCTGCTTCAGTTTTAGAAAATTTTAAAGTTAGTAAGTTATACAGTATAACACAGAGAGCAACACATGTTTACAAATTTTCTATCAAAAAAAAAAACAAATCACGCAAACAAGTGAAAAAAGTAATACCTCTTTTTGTCTTGTATAATAAAGATCTGCAGGAGAAGATCGTATCCATGTAGAAACATCCAACTTGATTTCTGAAGGATTTCCATTATCCGCAGTGGGAAGAACTGATTGGGTACCACTTGGTGGCTTTTCATTCTGTACACTAACACTCTCAGAACTTTTAAATCTAAGAAAGAAAATTATCTGTAATCACATCTTTGGAGTTATGTAAAAGCAATAATGAAGACAATTGCCCGACCATACCGCAGTATTCAAAATCGAATTTTTGTTAATATTTTTTCATAAAGCATGGTTGCTTATCCCATCATCTTCCCACTGAAGATGTATTTGTTTCTAGACACACTGTTGAGCTAGAAACAAATGTAGGTTAAACAGGAGGATAGAAGGAAAGTGCCCCACTAATTTTATACACACACCAGCCACTGAATTGGAAACCTTTATGCAGATGTACATAAAAGGTCACTTATGCAGCATATATGCAAAATACAGTGAAACCTCATTCACATGTAGTTTACTTGTTTCTGTTTTCTTTTCTTTATTGAAGGTTTAACAACAACCATGAGATATTTGATGTGCTATAGGCAGTCCCTCGTCCCTAATTTAGGGCAACTGGTACCAGGGAAAGGAGAGAACTAGTGCTGTAAGACAAATACAACATCCATGCCACACCAGGATTCAATCCCAGACCTTTCTTGGATGAATATATCATATGCCAACACTTAGACAACTGTGCCACCAAGGTGACTCGTATGTTTTTCAAGGGACCAAGAAAAATTAACGGGTCATTCCACGTCAAATCAACCAGTGAAAAATATATTTTGGAATTTGATGTCATGGATTTGGTTAATTTTTGGTACATTTTGTACCTTACTATTTAATGTTCAATACTTCACCAAAAATTATCTGAACACATTTATTGAAGCACTGAAAATGATGTGTTTCATTTAATATAAGAAAAGTGTCACTTATACGAGGTCCGATCAAAAAGTTCCGAGACTATGCCAATATACAAGGAAGTACTTACATTACTTAAGTCTGGCTATGATCTCCCTCAAAGTAGCCTCCTTAGGCAGTGCTACACCACTGCCAGCGTTTTTGCCACCCTGGAAGTTCTGTTCGCAAATTGTGTCAAGCACCGTTTGCGATTCTCGCGGGATGTCGACCACAGTTTCAAAACAGCGACCCTTGAGCTTCAGCTTCATCTTCGGAAACAGAAAGAAGTCACAAGGGGGCCAATCTGGCAAGTTAGGCGGGTGAGGAAGGGTAGTCATGCTGTTGCGGCTGCAAAACTGGCGTGTTGCTAACATTCTGTGAGCTGCTGCATTGTCGTGATGAAGCAGGAAATCGCACTTGCACCACATTTCCGGTCGTTTGCGGAGAATGTCTTCCCTAAAACGCAGCAGAAGATCGCAGTAAAAAAGGGCGGTGACGGTCCGGCCCTGGGAGATGAATTCACGGTGCACAACCCCACGAATGTCGAAGAACACGATGAGCCTGCTTTTGGTTACGCTCCGGACCTGTCGGCTCTTCTTCTGTTGTGGAGATGCCGGGCTCTTCGACTGTGATGACTGCTGTTTGGTCCCCGGGTCGCAACCGTAGACCCAAGTCTCGTTCCCAGTGATGACCCACGACAGGAACTTTGGTTCATTCACCACCTGCTGATAAAAAGATCTGGACAGAGTTCAGCACGGAGTGCCTTCTGTTCAGGGTTCGGAATCTCTGTCACAAACTTTGCAGCAATGCGGTGCATGTTCAAAACCAACGTCAGAATTTATTGCACTGTTCCGTATGACACATTGACAATGGTAGCAATGTCTTGAATGGTTCTCTGAGGATCCTCATGCACCAGTTCCCTAATTTTGTCCATATTTTGGGGGTTTTACTCGTGGACGGTCGCCCTGACCTCTTGTCGTCTTCCAGTGCCGTTCTGCCGCTCTTAAAGTGCAAGTGCCACTCAAAACACCTTGCACGACTCATTGCTTCATTCCCATAAGCCTGCCGCAACATTTCATGTGTCTCCGTTCCCGTTTTGCCAAGTTTGATGCAGAATTGATGATCGCTCGCTGCTCTAGTTTGCAGTACATATCGAAATCGCAGCCGTGTTCTGCACGTGGTCACCAAATTATCATGTAGCACAGCTCCCGATGTTCACAGAACGACACCACTCGGCACAATGACTCATGAAAGTCACTGCCCTTGACCGCTGCTCGGGCATCCATGTACTGCCATCTGTTGGCGCGCTACGTACCTAGTCTCGAAACTTTTTTATCGCACTACATATTTCAGTAATTTACGTACTTTTGTACTACATGTTTTTAAGTAGCAACATGAACTGTACCCTACAGAAAGCAAAAATGCCTATAGAAAATAGAAATGAGTTCATGTTTCACCGACCAAAAAATATTGTGCTCTACGTACTATAAAAAAAGTGCATATATATACAGTGTGTCAAAGAATTTTTAAGACTGGGTCTGTAAAATGAAATAGAAACAAGAAATTATAGATTGTTTTGGTTTGTTATTCAAAATGAGTCCCTCCGGCTTCAATACACTTGTTACAGCGATTTAATGATGATTCGAATGCCTGTTCCAGTTCATTTTGCGGAATTGCCTCCAAAGCACGCGTCGAAGCTGTTTGTATGGTCGAAATATCATCAAAATAACACCCTTTTACCGTCAGTTTAAGTTTTGGGAACAAAGAAAGGTCGCAGGGTTCTAAATCAGGCGAATACGGTGGATGATTCAACACACAGACGTTATTTTTGCGAAAAATCTACGAACAAGAAGTGAGGTGCAACTGGGTGCATTATCGTGCAACAAACACCAACTGTTTTCATCTCGATATTATGGACGAATGTGACGAATTCTGCCCATCAAATGCCTCAAAACATTTAAATAAAACTCACCAGTAATTGTTTTTCCACTTGGAACAAATTCTTTGTGGATAATACTCTTACTATCGAAGAATGTGATGAGCATTGTTTTGATTTTCAATGGAACTTTTCTTGTTTTTTTGGCTTGTGGCGAGGTTTTTTTACTTCCATTCCGCACTTTGTCACTTTGTTTTAGAATCATATTGAAAACACCATGTTTCATCACCAGCAACAATCGATTTTAAGAAGTTTGGATCATTTTCAGCGGCTGAAATGATGTCTCTGCAATGTGCACTTCTCCTTGATTTTTGTTCATTGGTTAACATGTGTGGAACAAATTTAGCACAGACTTTTGTTTTGCCCAAATCTTCATGCAGGATGGTTCGAATCATTTCTTTGTTGATGTTTAAAGACTCTTCCATCATTCTTAGTGACGCACATCGATTGTTTGCCACGAAATCACGCACTTTTTCAATAATCTCAGGTGTCCTAGATGAACTTGGTCTTCCGGTATGCTTATCATTTTCTAGCGTCTCCCTTCCGTCTAAAAAACATTTGTGCCACAGGCCCTTCCGTCTAAAAAACGTTTGTGCCACAGGCCCTTCCGTCTAAAAAATGTTTGTGCCACAGGAAAACATTTGATCTACTTAAACAAAACTCACCGTAAACTTGTTTCATCATTTGGTGCGTTTCTGAGGCACTTTTACCAAGTTATGCGTTAAATTTAATAACAGCCCTTTGTTCCATCTTAATAATTCAACATGAAAAAAATTTTACTTATCTAATAAACGCCCGTTTCGTTTGAGTTACTTTAACAACTGCGCAGTACTTTTGGCAGAAAGCAAGCAGATGGTCACGGTTTATAACGCATTCACGATCACACTGGTGGCGCCACCGTAAGCTGAAATCTAGCGCCAGTCTTAAAAATTCTTTGACGCACTGTGTACATTGTTACTGTCACTGGGACATACTTTTTGTTGATGCCATATAAATTGTCGAACAAGATGTGAACACAAAAATATGGAAGGTATGAAAATGAAACTAAATGTCAAATTCATCTAAATAGAACTTTTGATATGATTCCGGTTCGCACATGAAAGCTTGGAATTAATTTATAACAAATGGCAAAAAAGTGACCTGATTAAATAGTTTAAATCTACCCAAACTGTGTCGTTCTGCTCTGGGTAGTTTTTACAGCAATTTAAAATTTTCAATAGTTCACGAAAATTGCCCAAGTAAAGTAAAAAAATAAATAAATCTACTCTGAGCTCAGGCAGGCTCAGGCTCAGACTTTATAACAAAAATGGTAGACAGTCCTCGAGCTCGCCTTCGGGCCCAGGCAGTCTCGGGCCCCCGAATTTGAGGCTGAACTCACCTCTACCACAAACCAGACACCGATTTTCACTGGATGCAATAGCTCTTCGCGGATGACATTAGGATTATCACTGGCCCAGACCCACGTGTTCTGCGTGTTTACTTAGTCGGATAAATGGAACCATGCTTCGTCAGTAAACCGTGTTATGTCCAACAAAGCGGGTTTTTCGGCAAAAATATTTGCAGACCATTAACAATATGCCAAGCACTTTGCAAAATTCAGTGGCTATAACTCATTCACAGCCGATGATATGGTATGGCTTAATCTTTGTCTCTTTCGCTGCTCTTTGACATGTCGAATATGATCCTCTAGTCTCTTGGGATAGCCGCCAAATAAGATTTTTGTGGTGATGCCAATAACCACTGCTTCACATCTATTGTGGCCTCCGCCCAAGTGCAAATGCACCAAGCGCCCCTTCTCTCCAGTTTCTTCGCTAATTTTGAAATAGTGGCTCTAGCGGGTTGTTTATGCCCACCAAATTTTTTCAAAAACTCCTTCTGACATTGTTTGAAGGAACTGGTTACCCAGTACTGACACACAATGAACACACGCTCTTCAATTGAGTACATCTTCATTCGATCTCCTCACTTAAACTGTCTGCGGAGACACGCTATTCCCCCACCACTACTAGACAGATGGCACGTCAGGGCGGTGCCACCCAGCTGCCGGGGAGACATTCTATTCACAGGTAATGCATGTCAACTGCTTCGTCAGGGTAAACAGAACCACTCCATTCGGGTTCCACGCTCATCGTATATTCCCCATCTCATATACTAGTACGTTAAAAAAGTTCCGGAACTTTTTGAATATTTGCCAAATGTCAGTTAATTACGTCATTCCCCCTGAGCAAGCGAAGAGCATGATGTGACCGACCAGCCAGAATTGGTTTGATCCAAATCCAACACGTACAGCATATGTGCGTAGTTCGTGATTACAGGCATTCGAGGCTCTCCGTTGCAAGGACAACGATGTCGAATTTTGAACAGCATTCAAGTGAAAAATTTTGTGTTCTGGTTGGAAAATCTTTCACTGAGACTTTTTAAATGATTAAGTCAGCGTACGGTGGGAGTGCAATGAGTCAAAACTAGAGTTTATGAGTGGCATCGACGATTCAAAAACGGGCGACAGAGTATTGAGTATGATGAGAGGTCAGGACGACCTTCAACATCCACAACGGATGAACAAATTGCTATTGTCAAAGAAATTGTGAAAAATGACTGTCGAAAAACTGTTGCAGTGATTGCAGAAGTTGCCATGCCATTTTAATAGAAAAACTGGGCATGCATCATGCGTGCCAAGAAATTGTTCCCAAAAAACTGACACACGAAAAAATGGATGAGCGCATGCAAGTTTGCGGGGATAACATCCATGCAGTGGATTCAGATCTCGATCTCTTGAATCGATTGATCACTGGTGATGAGACTTGGTGCTTTCTGTACGACCCCAATCCAACAGACAGTCAAAAGTGTGAAAATCACCGTCGTCAGCACGACCGAAAATGTTGAAGGCTGACCGCCCCAAAGGAAAGGTCTTGTTAACAGTTTTCTTCTATTGCAAGGGGTCTTACACAAGGAATTCCTTCAACATGGTCGTACAGTCACTAAAGAAGAGTATGTCAACGTCCTGAAATGTCTCTGAGAATCAGTGAGACACAAGCAACATGATCTTTGGAAGACCAACTTGTGGGTGCTCCATCACGATAATGCGCCGGCTCACAGATCCCTCCTGGTGTCCGATTTTACCTGTCCAAACATCACATTCCCGTTCTTCCAGAACCAGCTTATTCCCCTGATCTCGCCCCGTGTGACTTTTTCCTTTTTCCCAGGATGAAGAATTTGCTTAAGGGGTGATCGTTCTCAAGTTTGGAAGAACTGTAAAGAGCTGCGATGGAGGCACTGGAGGATGCAGCACAAAAGAAAGCTTGCAATCTGTATTTAAATCTTTGTATGAGCGCTGGCAAAAATGCATAGCTGCACAGGGTAACTACTTCGAACGAAACAACGCATAAACAGGTATTATCTGTACTCATTCTTTTTTAATATAAAAAGTTCCGGAACTTTTTGAATGTAATAACTACTGGACAGATGGCACGTCAGGGCGGCACCACCCAGCTGCTGGGGAGACATTTTATTCACTGGTAATGCATGTCGACCGCTTCGTCAGGGTATAAAGGATCACTCCGTTCGGGTTTCACGCTCATGGTATATTCCCCGTCTCATATAATCTAGTGATGCAATGGATATCCGGTACACATCCGGTATCCAGCCTATCCAGCTAATAAGCCAGATATTTGGCAGTAGCCGGATATCTGGTCATATAAATAATATACAGAAAATGCAGAGTACTTTTAATAACTCAGTAATTAATTAATTAATAGTAATATTAAAATTTTCAGGCTTCTCAATTTCTATCATTGTTTCTTAAACTAAATCGTAATATTCAAAATCTCTCCTTTACATTCAGCATCTTTGCAAATGAATATTACTTAAGATACACAATTAAATAAATTTCTTGTCAGCAGCATTTTTTAATTATTGATTAAACATTCAGAAAAAGAAAATATGTCTTGTTAAACATTGTAACTGAATATATAGCAGTTCTAATTTCACCAATTTGCAAAGAACATATCTTTACGTGGCTAAGAAAATGTAAAATAATCTACATTAGATGCCATTCACTACTGTTACACACGTTATATAGGTTCGGCAATCAGGAGACCATTAAAGGATGTTGAATATATAGAGAGCACAATATCTGTAATTAAAACCAGGAAACAACAAACTTTATTTCTACTTACTACATCAGTTGTAGCTGCCGGGTCTTCACATGCTTCCATATAACGAATTTACTTACAGTAACGTTTTGTGAGTGAATTCATTATACGCAAGCACGTGAAGACTCACTCTGCAGCTACTACTGAAATAGTAAGTAGAAATAACGTTCATTGTTTCCTGGTTTTAATTACAGATATTGGGCTCTATATATATTTAACATCATTTAATGGTCTCCTGATTGCCAAACCTATATAAACATACAGGAGACTGACCAAGGAACAAAAAAGCTGAACTTTTTAATCAGGTAAAAAAAATCAGAACATGCGACAAGAAAGTGTGAATATAAAGCAGGGCGAGCAAGATGGAATTGTTCACTGTATTCACAACATAAAATTACTGAATTCAAAACAAAATAAAGTGATTTTGACACTGCTTCAAACACATCTCTCTTTTATCTCCTTTTTTTTTTTTTTTTTTTTGTATTTGCTGGAACATCAGCTCAATTTTCCTCTCGTGTTGCTTTCTTCTCAGTAAGTTCCATGGCCATATTTGTCTTTTGTTGACTCTGCAGCTGCACAGCAATCTTTGCTTAGTTTTTCTCTTTGTTGATATAATTCCCTTCCTATTACTTCAACACTTTTCTTTCCTCCTCCCTTTTTATTTCCTCAGATGACAATAATTTATCCATCATGCTGAAAGAACTTTCAGCCTGAGGACCACAGACGCATGATATAAAAGTATAAAAGCTTTCGCTACTTTAGGTAAATGGTATGACCTTCAGAATATGAATACTTTTGAACACCATGCATAAATTCTAACAAATTTACAAACTCAGTCACTTCCGTTTTTGGAAAGTTTCCCCTCCCATATCAAGCTTAAATGCAGACATTTATGGGGGAAAGTAACACTTAACAACAACACAGGATAGTAAGAAAATCGCGGGAACAAAAAAAAAATCGATTTCGTGAGAAATCTTCGCTCTGACCAACTTCCGTTTTCGGAAACTTCTTCCTCCATTTTTAGGTTAAAATGCAGTATTTGTGGAATAAAAGGATATTTAAGAACAATACTGGGCAGAAGGAACATCGTGAGATGGGGGGGGGGGGTGAGATTACGGGATAAATCTTTACTGCTTCAACTTCCTTTTTCGAAAGTTTTGTAAGACAGAATCCCGTTGTCAAACGAAAATGAATCCCTCTCCCTCACCATTACCCCCAAAATTTCTGTTCAGTTGTGCACTAATCTAGAGAAAGCCCAAAATGATAATGGAAATGGCAGAATTTTTCAAATCCAGGGGAGAATCTTTGCATGAAGACTACAGGGAAATCTTCGTGCCGTCTTAACTTCCGTTTTTGGAAATCGTTGCCCACAGTTTCATGCTGAAATACAAACATTTATGAAATAAAATGACATTTAATAACAATATTGGGAACAGGCAACATCATGAGAAAAGAGAAATTATGCTTACAGGAAAAATCATCACTTTGTTTAACATCAGTTTTCGGAAGTTTTGAAAGATGAAATACCATCTCTAGACGGAAAACGACACTCCTCCCTAACCCCTGCCCCCATTTCCCTTCAGTTCTGCATCGATCTTGAAAATGACCTAAAAAAAAAAAAAAAAAAAAAAAACGAATTCTGCGACTCCGTGGAAGAATCTTACGTATGTATAATGTGGGAAAAAGAAGGAAGTGAACGGCATCTAATGTTAATTATTTTACATTGTATCTGACATTTAAAAAAAAATTAAATATTTGTTTCACTTTTTAAAAATTCTCAAATTGTGATGCAAAAACAGTAGTTTTTCTAGGGTTTTGTTTTTGGCAAAATTCTATTTCTTTTCTTTTCTAAATTATTCCTGCTTCAGAAAAGTCTTTCACTGTATATACTGCTTGACGGTGGGGAAAGATACTTTTTTATTGATTGCGATAAATTAGGAAACTTACTCGCATTCATTTTCCACCAGTCAAATGGCGACATTTTTCTTTCAATAACTGGTTGTAAAAGGTAGTTTCTCAACTCTTCAAAGTAAGCTGACTCGTCATCTTGTTGCACTTTTGATATGTAAGAAGTAACAGTGTCAGTTATTTCAATAAAGCAATCCCAAGAAGACTTACAATTCTTTGCATGGTTAGAATTTCCATTACTTTGACATTCTAATTCTGTTAAGAGTGAGTGACTTTTTTTTTTTTTGGGGGAGAACTGAATTTCTTTCTTTATTATTAATACTAAAGAAGATTTAATCATTTCATCATAGCCCTGATCTTTATTGAATTAAATAGGAATAATATTAAATGGGAATAATGAAATAATAACTATTTAGGAGGATTTCTAAAAGAAAAATATACTGTAGGTAGGTAGGTAGGTAGGTAAGTAGATTTTAATGGCGCAAGGGCCAGGGTTGGCCAAAAGAGCGCCAAACATAAGACATCAAAAGACAACAAAATCAATAAAACACGTACACAAGGTTAAAACCAGGATGAAGCGGTAAAAATGAAAGATGGAAATGAATACGGTAAAAACTAGAGTAGGTTAAAAAAGTCAATTTCCTTAAAAAAGGAAAACACTGCGGACAGATCGCAGTCCTCACCAATAATAGTTTGCAGCGTAGCTGCTCCTTCGTCCAACAGATGAGAGTGAAAATGACGAAAACGATGATCACAAAACCAAACACAAGTACACAAAACATGAAGGACAGTGAGACGACAGTTGCACGCCTCACACACCGGGACACTCTCGCCACACAGCAAAAAGCGGTGAGTAAAACGACAGTGCCCAATGCGGAGACGCGCAAGAACAACTTCCTCACGACGGTTCTTCCGCAAACTAGACTTCCATAGTCCGATCTGTGGTTTGATGGCATAGAGTTTATTGCTGCCCTGCTGAGACCACAGGGACTGCCACTCATCCATAACAAATTTCCGGATCAACGGCCGATAATCTCGGAAAGACAGTGGCAGCCGAGCTGGCGACATGGAGGAAACAGACCTGGCAGAAAGATCTGCCAGCTCGTTACCCCGGATCCCAACATGGCCAGGAACCCAACAGAATCGGACCAGGAATCCAGCACCTTCCAAAGTTCCAAGAAGACGACGGACATCACGGATGACAGGAGAGTCCGTGTCCTCCGGAGAAGATAAAACTTGGACGACGGACTGGGAATCGGAGCAAATCAAAGCGCGACGATGAGATCTAGACTGTATGTGACACAAAGCGAGGTGTACCGCACGCATCTCTGCCGAAAAGACGGTGGATTCAGGCGGAAGCCTCTCAGCATGGGAGGCATCGCCACACACGAATGCGGATCCAACAACCTCACCGGATTTCGACCCGTCAGTAAATACAGGCACGAAATCCGGGAAGAGAGACAGTATCTCGGCAAAGAGCCGCTGGTACACCAGAGCAGGAGTGGAAGACTTTGGCCACACACAAAGGGAAAGGTCAGCTGTTGCTTGAACCGGCTGCCAAGGCGGTTCATTGTAGAACCGGGTCAAACCAATCCTTGACAAGTCAAGACCAGCATCGCGCACCAAGGTCGACAACCGAATCCCAAACGTCGGAACACAGGAAGGCCGGTGTGAGAATAGGCGGACACATTGTGGTTGGAAAATGGAACCATGCAGTGGATGATCAGGAAGAGACTTCAACTTGGTGAAGAATTGAAGAGACAGCTGCTTACGTCGGATGCACAACGGCGGTTCATGGGCCTCGACATACAGGCTATGCACGGGAGAGGTACGGGAAAGCACCAGTGCATAGCCGCAGAGCCTGGTGATGGACAGGATCCAGAGGCCGCAGCACGGAAGGACGTGCCGAACCGTACGTTATGCAACCGAAGTCTAACTTTGACCGAATCAGAGAATGGTAAATGCGAAGCATGGAGCACCTGTCAGCCCCCCAAGATGTTCGAGAGAGGACCTTCAGGATACTCAATGACTTCGTGCACTTCACCTTTAAAGACTGGATGTGAGGTCGGAAGGTGAGTGCTCGGTCAAAAGTTAGCCCAAGGAACTTGACTTCTGACACCACAGGGATGGTAGAACACCCCAGACGGAGGCTGGGGTCAGGGGTGAAGGCCCCGTTTGCGGCAAAAATGCACGCAAACGGTCTTCTGGGTCGAGAAGCCAAAACCATTGTGGGAGGCCCAGGTAGAGATCTTATTAATGGCCGTCTGCAGCTGCCGCTCAGTAGTGCGCATGTTGACAGATGCGCAAGAGATCTGCAGATCATCCACGTACATGGTGCCACGGACCGTCGGAGGAAGGAGGGTGAAAAGATGATTAACACGAAGGATGAACAATGTCACAGAAAGAATGGAGCCTTGAGGGACACCCTGCTCTTGTGGGTATAACGCAGAGAAGGTCGACCCGACGCGCACACGGAAACTCCGGTCCTGGAGAAATCCGGCGATGAAAGATGGTAGGTTTCCCCGCAATCCGCACTCGTGCAGATCACGGAGAATGCCGTATCTCCAGGTGCGGTCGTAAGCTTTCTCCATATCGAAGAACACGGAGACCATGTGCTGACGCCGGACAAACGCCTCTCTGACAGATGTCTCAAGGCGTAGATGATGATCTGAGGTGGATCGGAATTTCCGAAATCCACTCTGATGAGGTGAAAGAAGGTGACGTGATTCCAAATAAAAAACTAAACGAAAATTGATGATGCGCTCTAGAACTTTGCAGAGGCAGCTCGTCATAGCAATAGGTCGGTAGTTCAACGGGTTAGCGGGATCCTTACCAGGTTTGAGAACAGGAACGACAATGGCAGTGCGCCAAGATTCGGGAAAGTCACGCTCGTGCCAGATCCTGTTAAACAGGACCAGCAGACAGTCAAGAGAGGACGGAGAAAGGTGCTTCAGCATGTCATAATGGATGTTATCCGGTCCGACAGATGTTCGGTCGGACCGATTCAGGGCAATCTTCAGTTCGACGGCAGTCAGCGGGCTGTTATAATCGGCAGCGGAAAACGGTCCAAAGGAAACCTTGGACCGTTCAAGCCGCGGCTGTACCTGCCGGAACGAAGCAGCGTAATTGCGGCTGCTGGACACCGAAGAAAATGCGGCGCCCAGACAGTCAGCAATACCCTGAGCGTCAGCAACCGTTCCTCCACCACTCTCAAGAATGGAGATTTCCCCAGAAGGAGTACGTACCCCGAATCTTGCGGATCCTGTCCCAAACGATCTTAGAGCTGGTAGTGGTGTTAATCCCGGATACGTATCGTATCCAAGATTCCCGTTAGCTACTGACGACGTACCAAACGCGCGTAAGATTTGGCCCTCTTGAAAGCAAGTAGGTTCGCGTCGGTGGGGTACACGAAACCTACCCCAAGCCCGATGTTGGGCCTGACGAGCTGCTTTGCAAGTGGAATTCCACCAAGGTCGCGGACAACGGGGAAGTGTAGTCGAAGACTGAGGGATGGTAAAGGCTGCCGCGTGCACAATACAATCCGTTACCGCCGCAACAGCTGCATCGATCGTACCCGAGGTCACCATGACTGGAGTAATGATCGCTGAAGCCGTGAATGAGTCCCACTTGGCTCGATCGAAAACCCATCTAGCAGGGCGAGTAGGATGACGGTACCCGTCACCTGCTAGACGGAGAAAGATGGGAAAATGATCACTGCCAAGGGGATCATCAGACACGCTCCAGGACCAGTCAGGATATAACGATGGCAAACTCAAGGACAGATCAATGGCTGAGTACGAGCGGGTGGGTTCATGAAAATAAGTGACTGCCCCGGTGTTGTGGAGACAGAGGGACGTGTTGGAGAGAAGAGACTCAACAACACGGCCCCTGGAAGTCACGAGTGGTAGAGCCCCACAACGGATTGTGTGCATTGAAATCTCCTAAGATGAAGAAAGGAGGCGGCAGCTGGTCGACTAAATCTTCCAGATCCGAAAGGCTCACGGCTGTATTTGGTGGCATGTAAATGGAACACACTGTGAACAGTGTGTTCACAGACAGTCTCACTGCCACTGCCTGCAAAGATGTCCGAAGGACAACTGCAGTGACAGGAATACCATGAGGAACAACAACGGCCACTCCTCCGCAGGCGATGACACCTTCCTCATGATCTTTGCGGAAAATGGAATGTCTCCGCAGCGGAAAAGTGTCCGTTGTTCGAAGCTTTGTCTCCTGGAGGCAAACGCACACAGGTGTGTGCGAAGACAGTAAGCCTTTCAGATCATCAATTCTTGGTCGCAGACCTCGGCAATTCCACTGAACGAGCGTAGCCATAATGAAAAATAAAAGAAAAGGATGAAAAACGAAAATGACAGACGACTAGAATGTCTCCGAGTCGTCCATCAGCTCCTGACCATCTGCAATGTCCGGAGGCAACACAGGGCTGTGCTTACTCACACAGGGCCGCGCCACCGGGGGTCTTTGTGGTGTTACCCCGCTCTGTTTCGAGGGGGACGATCCTGGTTTTACCTTTGCCGGCTTCTTCCTAGATGCGCCCTGGGACTGGGTCCCAGTGCTGGCAGAGGATGTTGTCTGCACAGAGGATGTTTTAGGCGTCGATGTGGATGGCGCCTTGGATTCAATGCGGCGAGACTTCAGTGCCTCCAATCCGGCAGCAACGATGTCCTCAAGATCATAAGGACACCGCGCTGGGAGGGACACATCAGTCTGCACCGCAACAGTAGCCTTCTGGACCACAACCGATGCATAGGAGCGCCGGCCTGTTGGTAGAGGAGCTATCCGCCGTCTGGCTTCAGGATAAGACAGATGTTCTGTCGTCTTCAGGCGTTGGATAGCCTGCTCCTCGATCCACTTTGGGCACTGCTTAGAAGAAGCCGGGTGAGAACCCTCGCAATTGACACAATGATCCGCCTCAGCGGAGCAGTCCGCCAAAGAGTGTTCAGGCGACCCACAGCGTCCACACTTCGCTACATTACGGCAAGACTGCTGGGAGTGACCGTAATGCTGGCACTGAAACATCTCAAGGGGTTCGGAATGTATGGGCGAACATCGAGCCGCAAGTACCCCGCCTTGATGGAAGTCGGCAGGGTAGGGGAGTCAAAAGTGAGCACGATGTTCCGGGAGGGAATAGACTTCCCATCCCGCCGGAAAAGAATGCGGCGAACCCCAGTGACATGTTGTTCCCCAAGTTCTTCCAGCAATTCCTCATCGCTGCATTCCAGCAGGTCGCGGGAGTTGATAACACCGCGAGAGGAATTGAGGTAACCATGGGGAGATATGTGGACTGGAACGTCCAGCAGAACGGTCGTCTCCAGCAAGGTGGCACTGTGACGAGGATTGGAAGTCTCCACAAGAAGATCCCCTGACGGGAGCTTCTTGACACTCTTTGGTGAGCCCGCAACGGCCTGAAGAGCCTTATTAATCCAGAAAGGACTCTTCGAACCGAGGGATTGTGCTGGATCAACAGAATGAATAAGAAGAAACAGAGCGTTGCAGTTGGAACTGAGTAGTTTCTTAGTGGAGGAGAGGCGACCCATCCTCCACACGGCGCTTCAAAGGAACAGCATGGGAAACACTTTTGTTTGCCATGAAGAAGAGAAAAGATTCGTCCGCCGACCTCCCCACCCACTACCGAGCCCAACGAGGGAGAGCCGGAGGTCCGCAAGCCCAAGAGGACGCAGGACACGGCTCTAGGGATAGTCAGCGGATATAGCAAGTTGGTAGGGCAGACACACGCTCAGCGTGCACCCAGACTTTCCCGTGCCCGGAGAACACCCCTTTGGCATGCCCACCCTACCCCCAACTCACCCAGCCGAACAGAACGACAAGCCGCTAGAAGTCGGGACGCAACTCGGCCACAGACTTCCCTGACCAGGAGTGGGTTAGCTCCCAGCCTCCCGTTTAGGGTGAAGCAGAGGGCAAAGAGGAGTGTTGGCTTCTGGAGACACTACAACCCGGCCCCCAAATACCTCAGCCTCCAGCATCCTCATTTCCACCTGTACGGGTCACCGCACATGGCAAACATGCAGGTAGGTCTAAGCTAACCAGCTCCGGAAAAACAGAAAATGTAACATAAAAGAGAAAAGACAGGGAAGAGAACGAGGAACAAAAACCCGGAGCTGGCGCCTCATCACAACCTCAGCAGCCTACAACTGAGGCGGGTACACGTCAAGATATGAACTGAAGACAAAAAAGCAAAACAATAAGAGAAAATCGGCTCGGGCCGTGGGGACGCCATCCCCCATCAGCTGGATGAACAGCTGTCCCTTCGGTGATGGTATCGTTCAAGAGTAAACGAAAAGTACTCCGTCACAAGGTGAGCTCGGGCCGTGGGGGCGCCGCTCCCCAAACAACTGGAAAACCAGTTATCCCCGTGCGGGGAAAAATATACTGTCAGGCGGATGGTCAGATATCCGGTTTAAATTTAGGACGAATATCCGGCATCTGGGGAAATTGACATCTGTTACACCTCTAATACACTCATGGACAGAG
The DNA here is from genome assembly GCA_039090855.1 of Macrothele yani. NCBI lineage: Eukaryota > Metazoa > Arthropoda > Arachnida > Araneae > Macrothelidae > Macrothele > Macrothele yani. Next base: position 9,092,688 of record CM077019.1, read on the forward strand.
TTTGCCGAAAAAATAATTTAAAGGAGTATTTTTACTCCATTGAAAAAATTTTGGGAGTAATTTTTAAAACTGAGGAGTATTTTAGAAAAATTAATGAGTGAAATGAAAAAAAAACTTGCGAAAACACCAGAAAATTATAAAAAAACAATCCTGGTTGTTTTTTAAATTAAAAAATATTTCATTATTATTGAATGTATTTGGACATTTTGCTTTTTTTTTTAGTTAAAATATATATATATATATTTATATATATATATATATATATAAATATATATATATATTTATATATATATATATATATATATATATATATATATATATATATATATATATAAAATACATAAATACCGTAAACACTACAAACACATTGAAAGTAATCCCCAGAAATTCTTTGTACCATTTTGGTAAAACACAAGAATGAAATTCCAACTTTGACATCGATGTAACACAGGAAACATCGTCTTTATCAACGTATTCTTCATTTTCTAATGAAGTGTCCATGTTCGGTGGCTGCTTTCGCATTTCCACTGCTAGTTTTTTTGCAGCTTTCATGGTTTCCTTCCTCTGCCTTTTGTTTTTTTTTCTAGACCATTGGACTAAGTCTTGCCGAAAAAAAAAGACGATAAAGCATGCTGTTTCGGCACATCATTCAAACTACAGTGTCTGATAAAGTTGTTTCAATCTCTACAAATCATGACTCTACGACCACGAGGCGCTCCAGAATTGCGATTGCGAAAGCGTACTTCACTCAGCTGATCGAGCATCAGCTGTAGCAGCAATGACGGTAGATTTGCGAGCTGTAGCCCATGCTATTGCGCTTCCAATGATGTCAAGGTAAGGAACGATGTCTCCCTAACCGAAGGTCACGCCCTGACTAGCTGGCGGGACCCGCCGCCATAGCTCCGGTTGCGCCAAGCAAACTATGATGGCGTACAACGCGAGATCTGGCCTGAGGTAACAAAGGATACCGCTGATCGTATGTTTGAAATACAAAATTCGAATAAAAAGTTGAAAATAAACATTTTCCAGCTTAAAATTCTCGATTCGTATTTTTACGCGTTGGCAAAATTTCAATGCGTAAACACACTTTTCGATGCGTACTAGACGCATAATTACGCATTTTGGCGAACTCTGCTCACGGACAACGAAATCTGCACACCTAGAAGAAAACGTGCTACAACCGTGAAACTTTGCAAATAGCTAGAGTGCGCATGACCGCACACCCTGTGGTGGCGCTGCGAGCACAAACCAGCAGCCTTATAAACCAGCGTGTAGTTGATGCCCCGTGAAAGCGAAAAGCACCGGCAGACACAAGCAAGAGTACAGAGTGATGTTAATGCTGGGTAGATGCCAGACATTGATTAACGCAACTTACAGACTTTGAGAGAAGCCGGATTATAGGGCTGAAAACAGCAGGGTGGTCGGCGCGCCATACAGTCTGCCACGTGGATCATTCTGACCACACCGTCCGACTGTGTTGGAACAGTGGACCCCACGACAGCACTGCCACATGGCGGAGTGGCTCCAGACGGACAACCGGTAGAGAGGATCGACGGATCGTGCGCCAGGACAAACGGATCTCACAGGGACCTGATCCACTATACAGGCAGATGCAGTGGCACCTGTGTACCCATGAACCACTTCCCGACGCCTCGCGGAAGTGAATCTGGATCCCAGTGCTCCTTACATGTGCTGCCATTAACACCGGAACATAGCCAGCTTCGTGTGCAGTGGTGCCCAGCCAGAGCGATGTGGAACGCCACAGACTAGTGATGTGTGATGTTTAGCGATGAGTGTCGCTTCGTTTTGGAGACATATGATCATCGTGTCCGGGTGTGGAGGTCCCCGGGTCAACGGCACAATCCCAACCTCGATATTGTGCGCCACATCTCCCCCACTGCAGGCATTATGGTCTGGGGAGCCACTGCCCAAGATAGATGATTTGCTCTAGTAGTGGTACGTGGATCGTTGACGGGCCAGCGGTATGTGGAGCAGATCCTATGGCCCCATGTGCTCCCATTCCTGGCCAGGATTCCAGGTGTGCTATACCAGCAAGAGAATGCCTGCCCGCACACAGCTCAGGTTGGCCAGGACTTCTTACATCATTGTCCAGACACTTCCATGGCCTGCCCACTCCCCAGACATGTCCCCTATCGAGCATGTGTGGGACCAGTTGAAACGCCGGCTGCCGCCATGCCGCACTATCCAGGTTTTGGAGCCCACCATCCAACACGTGTGGGCCAGTCTGCCACAGGACAATCTCCATTTAATCTTTTGACATGATCTTTGTGTTTCTTGCTCTCCGCATGACGCCTACAATTATCGCGGCCGCCTTGCGACAGGCTAAAATCGCAACCACATGGCTTATAAAACGTGATTCAGCAAAACTTTAGATGCTTCATAAAAAGGCCATTCTTAACTATACATACCGCGATACACTTGACGATAAGTTTTATCTGATTTCGTTCTTTTTGTTGTCATAGCTGTTTCACTGCTACGTTTCGTTTCGTTTTAATCTAAATTAACCCTTCCCACTCAAATACCTGTTCACCCATACTCACACAGAACTTCCATTTTTTTTCTTTTCTACAGTAGAGGCCACAACTTAGCAGTGAAAGCTCACCAGCCTCGACATACGAGCTATAGAAGCATCATCAGAGTGGCGGCTGACAGCCAACTTATTCGGCAAAAGAAATGTCTCGCGAGCGTCGAGCGTTGACATGCGAGCTTTAGAGGCGTCATCGGCATGGAGGGTGCCACCCGACACGTGCGATATTCGGCGAAAAAGAAATGTCTTGCAAGCCCCGACCCATGAGCTATGGAGGCGTAATGAGCACAGAGGATGACACCCCAACACGCAAGCTATTCGGCTAAAAAGAAATGTCTCGCCAGCGCCAACATGCGAGCTACAGAGGGGCATCATTGGCATGGAGGATGACACCCGACACGCGAGATATTCGGCTAAAAAGAAATGTCTCGCAAGCCCCAACATACGAGCTATAGAGGCGTCATAGACGTGGCGAATGACACAAGACCTATTCGGCGAAAAAGAAATTCCTTGCGTGCGCGCCGACATCCGAGCTATAGAAGCATCATTGGTGTGGCAGATAACAACCGACACGCGAGCTGTTCGGTGAAAATGAAATTCCTCGCGAGTGGCGACATGCGAGCCATAGAGACGTCATCGGCATGGCGGGTAACAGCGGAGCTATTCGGTGAAAACGAAATTCCTCACGAGCGCCGGCATGCAAGCCATAGAGGCGTCATCGGCATGGAGGGTGCCACCCGACACGTGCGATATTCGGCGAAAAAGAAATGTCTTGCAAGCCCCGACCCATGAGCTATAGAGGCGTAATGAGCACAGAGGATGACACCCCGACACGCAAGCTATTCGGCTAAAAAGAAATGTCTCGCCAGCGCCAACATGCGAGCTACAGAGGCATCATTGGCATGGAGGATGACACCCGACACGCGAGATATTCGGCTAAAAAGAAATGTCTCGCAAGCCCCAACATACGAGCTATAGAGGCGTCATAGACGTGGCGAATGACACAAGACCTATTCGGCGAAAAGAAATTCCTTGCGCGCGCCGACATCCGAGCTATAGAAGCATCATTGGTGTGGCAGATAACAACCGACACGCGAGCTGTTCGGTGAAAATGAAATTCCTCGCGAGTGGCGACATGCGAGCCATAGAGACGTCATCGGCATGGCGGGTAACAGCGGAGCTATTCGGTGAAAACGAAATTCCTCACGAGCGCCGGCATGCAAGCCATAGAGGCGTCATCGGCATGGCGGGTGACATCCAACACGCAGATGACATTTCTTTTTCTTTATCCGGTGAAAAAGAAACTTTTCCCGAGCCCGGCATGCGAGCTATGGGGCGTCATCGACGTGGCTAGTAAGACCCGACTTATTCGACGAAAAAGAAAAGTCTCGCGAGAACCGACATGCGAGCTATAGAGGCATCATCAGCATGGAGGGTGCCACCTGTGATATTCAGCGAAAAAGAAATGTCTCGCAAGCCCCGACCCATGAGCTATAGAGGCGTAATGAGCGCGGCAGACGATACCGAACACGCAAGCTATTCGCCGAAAAAGAAATGTCTCGCGAGCGCCGACATTTGAGCTACAGAGGCATCAATGGCATGGAGGGTGACACCCGACATATTCGGCTAAAAAGAAATGTCTCGCGAGCGCCAACATCCGAGCTATAGAGACATTATAGGCGTCGCGGATAACACCCAACATGCGAGCTATTCGGTGAAAACGAAATTCCTAGTGAGCGCAGACATGCGAGCCATAGAGGAGTCATCGGTATGGCAGGTGACACCCGACACGCAGATGACGTTTCCTTTTCTTTATCCGGTGAAAAAGAAACGTCTCGCGAGTCCCGACATGCAAGGTATAGGGGCGTCATCGGCGTGGAGAGTGACACCCGACCTATTCCACAAAAAAGAAATGTCTTGGGACCACCGACATGCAAGCTATAGATGTGTCATAGGAGTGGCGAGTGCGTTATTCGGTGATTTCGTAATGTCGGGTATCACCTGACAGTCGAGTGGAAAGGGTTAAAACGTTTGCGCCGAAATTTTCACAAGCACAAAGCCACATGCAATGAATATAAAGAGTTGGCAAAAGGCGCTGAGCTGAGTTCCCTCTTGACTTTTGCGCATGGTACTCTCAAATGGCTGTATGGGGAATCACGTGACAAACTCCGCCTCCGGTGGCGGGGGAAGTCAGAACATCGAAGGCGCGTAAGGGAATTCCATAAAGTGTGTTTTTTCGACCAAATGACGGTAAAAAAAATAGAAATTGCGAGCAGGGATCTTGCGAGGGCTTTTCCGTAGTTTTTTCGGGTGACTTCCGTAAAACCGTAAGATGGAGTGAAAATCCGTAAAAGTTGGAATCTCTGAATACCTACGAATCCTTTAGAAACAGAACCATTGTATCCTGCCACGGGACAGCCATTTTCAGTCGTCCTCCGCGTCCACGAAATAGCTAATGACTGACCTTACGCTGTATTTACGTAATCGCGCACCTCGCCCGGAATGAAATAACTGCGCTATCCCAAAGAGCGGGGAACAACATATAAACAATCTCAATTGCACAGCACTCTGAAAGACCACCAAACCATCAGTAAATAATTTTAATCAGGATTTCATAACGTACTGCATCATTTCTTCTACATACCACGTGATTACAACAGAACTCCTCCTCCATAAGCAAAAATAATTTAATTTCCTACATCGCGAAAATCGTTGTTTTTTCGTCACTTTTGCCGAAAAAACAACGAATTAGGAGGTAGGTGAAAAACATTTTGAAATTTTGGGATTGGCGGTACGGTACGTGTTGATTAAGCGTCGGTTTCACCAAATTACGCGTAGACCTTAAAAAAGCGTCATTCGATTCAACGTTTAAAACGGCATTTTTTGCCGTGAAAACATTTTTTCGCTCGGCGATTTTTTATGTGGATTGCCGTTTCGGCGCAGTTCGACGCAAACTTTCCATCACTGCACTTAGAGATGAACAAAGGAGCACATTAATCTTCTACAAAATGCGACGAAGAAGGGAAAAGAGACAAACATGGTGCAAAACAAGAAATAAAAATCTCCACAGTAAAGCAAAACCGAAAAGCACTCCTCAAAACTCTGAAGAAAATATAAACAGGCTCACAGCTAGGAGCGGAGAGACGTGAAACGATAAGTAGGTCATAGCTGGTGCCCGAGTGTTTTTGTAACCAACATAAAATAGACCACTGCGCCACCGGGGGTGGCTTTCTTTTTGCAGATACGAGGAGAGGAAAGTATGATACTGATGACTGTAAATGCCATCTTGCATCGACGCAGAAAGAAAAAGATTTCACAAGCGGTTCGAAATATTTTTCTTCTGCGTCGATATAAGGCGGCGGTTGGTGGAATTTCGTTATTTCGACCATCGTAACGGCTAGTTATCAGCAAAAATCAGGAGAATTTGACATTAATCCGGAGGGCAGGAGGAATGGCTGAAAATCGGGAGTCTCCCGCCTAAATCTGGAGAGTTGGCATGTCTGCATATGCATTGTACAAGTGTTTTGAATTTGCATAGTTTGTGGCACTCTTAATTGATATTTAAAAGGCTTACCTTTTATCCTTATGTTCTAATTCCTCAGTACTTCTGTCTGATATTATGGGACTTTTCTTGTGGCTGCTGTTATGCTCAGAATGTTCTTTAAAATCACCAGAATCCCTTTTAGAGTAGTCGCTATCACTTTTGTCAGATTTTCCATCCTTTGGAGAACAACTTGATGATGAGTGACGTGTTCTTAAAAAGCTTAGATTCTTTTTCAAAGAGAGAGATGCTGCTCTGGCCTTTCTGATATTTTTTACGGTATACATTCTCTCTGCTAGATGAATAACTCGTTCTTGAAGATTCCCTATCTCCCTTGTGACTGTAAGAATGTGCTGATTTAGTGGGTGATTTACGCGGGCTTCGCCTGCTGCTTTTCTCAGGTGAATGATATCTATCCCTCGAGGAATACTTCCTTCTGGATGAGAGATGACTGCTGCTCCTGTAGTCCCTGTCACGTGATGAGCGGTAATCACGTGATTTACTAGAATAACGACGACTGCTGTCATAAGACGATCTTCTTGAGACGTGTCTGTCTCTACTTGAAGAACGTTTCCTAGAAGAATAGTTACTTGTGGAATACTTTCTGGGAAGCTGCCGATCTGAACTCCTTCTACTTGATATTTCTCCATCTGATAAATCTCGGTCTTTAGAGGATGTTTTTGAGTGACTCTTACCCTTACCCAATGAGTGCCTTTGAGATTCAGAATCTCTATGTCTGGATGACTCGCGTTCTGGAGAAAATGCGTATCTTCCAGATGATTCAACTGAACTGTGACGTTCGCTTTTGTTATGGTTCTCAGAGTTATGATGTTGAGTGTTAGCATCACGCTCTGAGCTTCTTGATGAATGGCGCTGGCGATAACCTGTGGCACTTTCCGAACCCCTGCACTTATCTGGATCATCATCTTCATGAACTGACCTTTTGCTTGTCCCACTACTTGAAGAACAAGCCCTATCAAGTGAGGAATTAGGAGATGGCATAATAGCAACTCCTCCGCAGTCACTCCCAGTGGTTACGATCTATCTTCATGTGCCATCAACTTATTTTGGTGATTTTCTTGTGTTAATCATTCCTAAAACAAAAAACAAATATTAAATTAATATATTTCTCACACTGAACATTTAACTAAATATGAATAACTAATAATTTACTGGTGTTAATCTTTTGAGACAAGATGGATAGAAAATATCCGTCTGAATATAAAGAAAATACACGATGTAGACAAAAACAATTCAAACTAACTGGAAAACATAAGTTCAGCTAGGTTTGCTGATAAATAACCAATAATATACATAATATCTTTCAATATCAAGTTTCGGATATCATCATCGTCAACCATTATCAATCCACTGATGAATGGAAGTCTCCCTAAGTTTCTTCCAAAACATTTTGTCTTGAGCCAGTCTCCTCCATGTCACTCCCTTTGAATTTCATCTACCCATATCCCAGGTGGTTTTCTTCTGGGTCTTTTACTGTCCCTTGTAACCCTGTCTAAAATTTCGGCAGTCTGTTCTTCTGGCAACCTGTCCAGCCCATTGCCATTTCAGGGATTTTACTCTGATCATGATGTCTTTCACTCTTGTCACTTTCCTAATCCACGAGTTCCTCTTCTTATCTTTCCTGGTTACACCAAACATGCATCTCTCCATGCTTCTTTCCACTGTCTGCTGCCTTTGTAGGTCTTTTTTAGTTAAGGTCCATGTCTCCACTCCATATGTAAGAACTGGAAGGCTGCAGTGATTAAACACTTTTCATTTAAGACATAATGGCATATTGCTCTTAAAAACTGTACTGTTTCTTCAAAAAGCTCTCCAACCAAGTTTTATATGTAGATTAATTTCTTCATCAATGTGATCTTTGCTTGATATCTGCTATCCAAGGTAAATAAAATGCAGGTGTCTGTCATCTCCAGCTTTTCCCCATCAATCGATAAATCTTCATTTCTTGTAAAAGCATTGTACATCAGTTTTGTCTTTTGAAAGTTCATTTTAAACCCCACTTCTTTACTCTTGTCAGTAAGTTCCTGGATCAGGATCATAATCTGCAGCTCTGAAGGGGAAGTTGCAAAAATGTCATCAACAAAACGTAGGTGAGTTAAATAATCTCCATTAATCTTTATTCCTATGTCTTCCCAGTTCAATGACTGAAAGACATTTTGCAATGTGGCATTAAAGAACTTGGGAGATATGGTGTTGCCTTGTCTCAATCCCTTTCCAATTTTTATTAGTGCTGTATCATCAAATAGCCAAACCTTTGCACTTGCATTTTCACAGATGTTATTAATAATGCTAATGCATGCATCTTCAATACCACAGGATTTCAAAGCCATTGTAACTGCTGATGGTTTCACGGAATATAAGGCCTTTTCATAATCAATAAAAGCCATACATAATGGGGGTTTATATTCCCTCGCTCTTTCAATTAGATTTCTCAGTACATGGATATGATCTATAGTGCTGTAGTCACTCCTGAATTCAGCTTGTCCTCTTGGTTGAGCCATGTCCAGTGTTACCTTTTAAGTGATGTGAAAGAACCTTAGTGAGGATTTTATAAACCACTGATAGGAGGCTGATGGGCCTGTAGTTCCTGAGATCCTCAATTATGTAGCAGGTTCATTGTAGCTTTTTTGGGATCCTTAGGAACCTTCCCTTCATTGAGACATCTAATGAAAACTTGGGTGAGCCTAGTTTCAATTTCTCCACTTGCTTCTTGTATAATGTCCATGATAATTCCATCTTCTCCATTTCATATTCTTCATTGCATGTGTAATTTCTGCTGGTGGGACTTTGGTACTGATATCTTTCAAAAATGTCTGGAGTAGATGTATCATCCCTTTCACATAGTTTTGAGCAGAAATATTTCACTCTTGTCAAAATTTTGCCTCTATTTCTTGTTACAGTACCATCTTCTTTTCTCAGAGTCATAATCTGTTTTCTTCCCTAACTGAGATGTCTCTTTGCTCTCTCCAGGCTTTGGTTGTTTTCAATTGCTTTTCTCACTAGTTCACTATTGAATTTCCTTACATCTTCAGTGATACTTTTTCATACTGTCTTACATACTCTATATATTCCACTTTGGAAGTTACATCTTTATTTGTCCTCATCTCCCTTCTCTTTTTGCATCAGCATTTTTGTTTTTCCTGATATTTTCTTCATATGCAACTTGTTCTTAGTACCATATATTTTTGTTTCAGTTTGCATAAGAGCCTTAGTTAATTTTTTTTAACTTCAGAAATGTACACTTCTTCCAATGTTAGGCCTTCTGAAGCAGAGAATCTGTTCCTCAGTTCCAATCTGAAGGTATTGTGATGCTTTTTAAGGTTGGACATGCCGACACAAGCTTGTTTTATGAGCTTGCCACATTCGAGTTTAGTGTTGAGGTGCATCTTATATGTCACCATTCTATAGTCACTACCTGTGTTGAACCTTTTCAGAACACTGCAGACTTCAATGACAAATTTCTTGCTACACATAATAAAATACATTTCACTTGTCATTCCAATGGGATGCCTCCGTGCACATTTCTTATGTGGCTTTTTCTTGAAAATGGAGTTTATGATGAACAACCTGTCTGCCTCTGCAAACTCTATGAGAGTATTTCCAAGCAGGTTTGTTTCCGTGACCGAATTTAACTACTGAAGTTTCATTCTGTTGCCCTATTTTTGCACTGAAATCACATCACATATAAAGCATTCTTAATTCACTGTATGAATATTAATTCTAGTAAGTTTAGTGTAACAGGTCGCCACTAGAAAACGTAATCCTTCAAAGCCATGTGCAATTAAAATGTCACTAAAGGATATCATAAGGAAGTGACATATAGCAAACAAGTCTTTATTGTTAGTTTTGTTACACATATCCAGTACTTAAGTATTAGAACTTTAAAACACACTTAAGTTACGTACAAGGTAAAATGTAAGAAAGCTTTCAACTGATAAATTCAGTATTCATTAGCCTCGTGATGGATGGATGGATGGATGGATGGATGATAATGATTTGAAGCATTAAAAAAAATTTGAGCCTCAGTGTAGTCACCCCAGAAATTTTCACCCTGTTTTAAAAAGAAATAAGTTGAGATACAATGTTAATTCTTTTTAGTAAGGGCAGGGGGTTATGGAGATAGGAGTAGCAACATATACTGGGGAGACCTGAAAGTAATGTTGTTTTTGGAAAAGAGAAACACTGTTTGTAACAGAAGAAATTTATTTCTTAATCAATTTTATAATCGCCATCATTATCGATCACACTTGCCCATCGTGAAACCAAACTTTCAACGCCGTCTTTATAAAAAGACGTTGGCTGTGATGCAAAGAAGTACGAGAGCCATGTTTAGACATCATCAATAATGTGGAATATTTTCCCATTAAGAAAGTGTTGCAGAGATCTGAACAAATGGTAATCAGATAGTACAATGTCAGGGGAATAAGGGGGATGGGGCAGAACTTCCCAGCCAAAATCTCTGATCGTGTGCTGGGTCCATTTCGCCCTGTGAGGGAGGTCTCATGTTGTCATGCTGGAGGATACCTCATCTGTTGACCAGTGCTGAATGTTTTACATAAGAGCTTGTTGCTACAAACGGTCCAGTTGTTCACAACAGAGGTCTGCTGTTACGGTCTGTCCGGTTTCCTAGAGCTCAAGTGAGCTATGCCAGCGGTAGTCCACCAAACACAGAGCAAAACCTTTTTGAGGTATAGGCCTGGTTTTGGCGTAGAAATTGGTATCTGACCTGAAGAAAGCCACTGGTTTTTGGGTTTATTGTTCATGTAAAGAATCCACTTTTCACCTCCAGTGACAATTCTATGAAGAAATGGATCATTTTCTTGTCAGCTGAGTAAAGAGTTGTAGATGGTGTAACACTGGGCTTTGTTGTCAGGTGAAAGTTGATGTGGGGCCCAAACTCCTTGTTTATGGACCTTCCCTATATGATGCAGGTGCTCTTGAACAGTAGACCATGATGCATTAAGATGCTGGGATAATTCATCAGTGGTTTGATGAGAATCTGCCTCAATGGCTGCATGCAGCAGGTCATTGTCCAGCTCTATGGCCTTTATGCACGAGGGGCATCAGAGAGCCTGGGATAATTCATCATGATGAGGATTTGCCTCAATGGCTGCATGCAGCAGGTCATTGTCCAGCTCCATGGCCTTATGCACGAGGGGCATCAGAGAGTCTGGGATAATTCACCAAGATGCTGGGATAATTCATCAATGGTTTGATGAGGATTTGCCTCTATGGCTGCATGCAGCAAGTCATTGTCCAGCTCCATGGCCTTTGTGCACGAGGGGCATCAGAGAGTCTGGGATAATTCATCAATGGTTTGATGAGTATCTGCCTCAATGGCAGCATGCAGCAGGTCATTGTCCAGCTCCATGGCCTTTATGCACAAGGGGATTCAGAGAGTCTGGGATAATTCATCAATGGTTTGATGAGGATCTGCCTCAATGGCTGCATGTACCAGGTCATTGTCCAGCTCCATGGCCTTTATGCACGAGGGGCATCAGAGTCTGGGATAATTCATCAATGGTTTGATGAGGATCTGCCTCAATGGCTGCATGCAGAAGGTCATTGTCCAGCTCCATGGCCTTTATGCATGAAGGGCATCAGAGAGTCTGGGATAATTCATCAAGATGCTGGAATAATTCATCAATCGTTTGATAAGGATCTGCCTCAAAGGCTACATGCAGCAGGTCATTGTCCAGCTCCATGGCCTTTATGCACGAGGGGCATCAGAGAGTCTGGGATAATTCATCAATGGTTTGATGAGGATCTGCCTCAATGGCTGCATGCAGCAGGTAATTGTCCAGCTCCATGGCCTTTATGCACGAGGGGCATCAGAGAGTCACAATTGCCCGACCAGAATTGGGCGAACCAATGCTGGCACCTGCAGGCATTTAACGCATTCGGATAAACAGCACAAATGCTTTAGGTGGCCACGGTTGCATTGTTTTCCTTGTGAAATTCATACAGCATACAATGAAGAATATGGCTCTCCTCAGGTTTTATGTCACTCATTTTGTTCTGCAAATCTGGAAGACAAAAACACCTACATAAGTTAAAGGTGAATAGTTCATTTACTTGTGTATACACTTACTTTGCGTAGAACATACATAAACACCTCACAACTGCTCCCCAAACTTAGCCTTCCCAGAAACGACATTACTTTCCGGTCCCCCCAATAGATTCATTTTTGATTAATTTCATATAAAAAATTAGGTTTAGTATAAATATTTTATCTGATATCTTCAGTGATTAAAAGACAGTAGATGATTTAAAACAAACTAGCCTGTAAACTTAAAATAACAATTAAGTGTGAAATAACAAGAACAGAAACAAGCACAATAAACATCTACTCTAAACACAATATGAAAAGAATAACAAAAAAAGAAGAATGTGTCATTACTGGAGATTCTGCAGAGAACTATACCTCCATGGAGGAGGGGGGTCCAAGATTTACAATCTTATCATTGGGTAAATGAACAAGTTACTCTTAAGTCTTCACCCATTTACTGTTTATCATCAAGAAGATGAGGTTCTGAACACCAAATCATTGTGTGTGTTCAATGACTACTGAAGTCGTAACACATCTGTTGTGTATGAGAGAATTTACTAGTCGTAACATGAGAGACAACTTGAGACTACTGAAGTCGTAACACATGAGAGACTACTGAAGTCGTAACACATCTGCTGCTGCAAGAGAGAATTTCTTCAACATGTTAAGGTGATTAAAAATCTCTTAAAAGTCAAGCACATAGTACAATTTTTTAAACAAAACCTACCTCTGCTTAACTTTACATAATTTACATATCTTACACACATAATACCTCCGACATTCGCTCACGGGACCTTCTCAAGTGAAGTACAAAGGCAAGTAGTGTTAAGAACTATGTTAAAATTCAACCAATACTTTAATTACTTCTCATTACAACAAATAAATATAGTAACTCCTAAACTTTCAATCTAGAGTCCAAATGTGTATTGTGGCTGACGGAGAGCACACTGAGCACCGATGGTAAATGTGCCTAGTGACAACTAATTGCTCCTTTCTGAAGCGTTTAAAATAATTGTGAAGATTAGGATTTGAACACTTATTTGTACATGAACTCCATTCTTCTTTCCTTTTGTGTGAACTTGAGTGTTACATTTTCATAAAATGTTTCTTCTAAGTACTTTTTCATATTTAAAAAGAATGTTTTTCTGTATTGACAAAACAGCCAAGTTTTTCAAATGTGCATGTCCTTGTGTGGCTCTAAGATACATCTTGATTCTTTTTAATACTGAAAAGCTTTCAACAGTTGCAGTTGTTGATGGAAAGTTTAAAATGAGGTCTGCTAATTTATGCACCACACTAAACACTATGTCCAATTTATTCAACTTTATGTAACACATAATATCTCTTACTGATTTGTTTTTGTATTCATCACGGCAATAAAACACTTTCAGTTCATTTTTTAGTCGAGCTGTATCAAAATTTGAAGCATAGAGTTCTTTAAGTTCTGACTAGTAGAGGTTCAGCGAAGCTTTCACAAAAATTTATCAAAACAGTTTGAATCTAACAAAGTCACAAATTTAAGATACAATATCCCTGATTTTAATTCACTGACACTTCACAAAAACTGAAACAACTCTCGTGAAACACTCTTATGGACAGGAGTAGGCGAGTGACTGAGATAGTCTGTCTTTATTTTTTGCAGCGAACCGTTTCCTAAAGCAATGAGCCAATCCCCTCTACCAGCTGATTCATGTTGTCATGGAAACTCTAGCAGGCGATTGTACAGAAGGTTTTTGCATCAGAACTGTGAAGAATCTGGAAGAGCTGCTTGCATTATGCCATTGGTTTTCGCTCGCCAGACTGAGTCAAAGAAGTGAATCCGCACGTGTTTGTTTTCGCAGAGAAAGCATCGACATATTTTAATACCGTTGGTAATTGTCTTTTATTTGTGTATATTTAATTTAGGTTTTTTTTGTGTGCATTCTCTGGGCTTTGCAGCTAGCCTCGAATATAGGCCACTGATTAATATTTATTTAAAGCTTTAAAAAAACCACCCTAGGATGGGCTACAGGCTAGTTTAAAAAAGTAAGAAAGTAAAGTGAGGTTCCTCAGTTAGGCCTATGAGAAAGAAAACTGCAAATACATTAAAAACATACTAGTATGTTGCCTGTCTCTAAAGCAATCAATGCCTACTGGAAGAGGTCACAATATTAATGAGAAACTAAATGAAGAACTAACACTTTTACTGAAGGAGAAAGAGAAAACTGTACCTAAGTTAAAACATATCTGTGAGAGTAACTACACAGATGTGAAAACTCATTAACGAACTATAAGACCTTCCTCATTAACCAGGGGTCGAAAAATGCGGTCGCCTGGTCACCCAGGGTGACCAAAAAAATTGTCCGGGCCACCACAAAAAACATCACTGAAAAACGTGTACCATAGTTTTTGTTGTTAACCCGTGGATTATCTGCTAAAAAAGTTTAAAATTTAGGTTCTGCAGATTATACACTGCAGATAAACGATGATTTAAAAAAAAAATGTTTTAGTGGCCCTTTGATTTTTAAAAAATTCTGCAGGGTAATTGTGCAGGAGAGGGGGTATAATTTGAAAAGGAACTCTGTGGGGGAAAAATTTTCTTAGTTTAGGAGTTACTAAAAACTTTCGAAAACAGAAGGAGAGAATATTTTTCCTGTAATTGTAATTTCTTTTTGTTGCGGAGTTGCCTCTGTCCAGTTTTGTTAAATATAATTTTATTGCATAAATGCTTGTATTTCAGCATAAAACTGTAGGAAACAATTTCTGAAAATGCAAGTTAGACAAAAGTAAAATTTCCCTGTAATCATTGGGTTTGAATTTCTTTCATGGACATACCTGCCAACGTTGGCAAGAGCCTTGTCCGTAGTAACTAGTATTATTGCGTGGCACACACAGACGATTTTTTACAAAACGATTCATGTCTTGGTAAAAAAGAAATACGCGTCACAACAAATAAGGACACTAATTAACTTAACTCGTGCGAAACACAAAGTTGATTCCTCTGGTGAGGGCACGATAGGTAACACTGCAAGATTTAAATTCCAAACTTCCACCAGTAAGAATCAGTCAGATACGTTCAGAATTCCACCACTCTTGACAGACAGGGAAAGCCGAAATATGTAAAAAAATACATACATTTTTATCAATTTTCCAAATTTGTCACTTCCGTTTTCGGGAATTTCCATCTTCTTTATCAAGCTTAAATGCAAAAACTTAAGGGACTGGGGATATTTAACAATGCGGAAGAGTGGGAACATCACGCGGAGGGTGGGTGGAGAAATCTTTGCTCCGTCCGACTTCCGGTTTTGGAAATTTTCCGCCTATTTTCCAGCTGAAATAAAAATGTTATACAGTAAAATGTTATTTAAACCATAATATTAGACAGAGGCAACATCGCGAGAAAAAGAAATTACGATTATGGAAAAAATCTGAACTCCGTCCTCCGACAAACATCCCCGTCACACCTCCCTCCCCCCAATTTCTGTTCACTTGTGCATCGATCTCGTAAATGACTAAAATAACAACGAAACTGGCGGAATTCCTAGAAATCGCGGAAGAATCTTATGCCTAAAGATTACAGGGAAATTTTCGCAGCGTCTGGCTACCGTTTTCACAATTTCATGCCAAATGTTTCAAGCTGAAATACAAACATTTATGCAATAAAATGAAAAAATAAGATTTAACAATACTGGACACAAAGGCTACATCAGGAGAAAAAAAAAAAAATTACGATTACACCAAAACCTTTTACTCCATTTAGTTACTGTTTTCGAAAGTTTTGAAACACGATATACCATCCCCAAATGGAAAATGACCCCTCCCTCCAATTCTCAGTTTTGCATCGATCTTGAGAATGATCTAAATGATGACAAAAAAACAAATCCGTTTAAAATACTATGTATATCATAAAACAATAGCAAAAAAAAAAAAAGCAAAATGAAAATTTGTAGAATTCGTAGTTTTGACAGTGAGTTCCGTAGTTTTGTAGTCAGACAACAAAAATCCGTAGGAACTACGGAGATTCCGCAGTAATTGGCAGGTATGCATGGATACAGGGAATTTCGCCTTTGTTGCCATCATTTGCACCATTCTCAAGAATGATACGAAACTGACATCAGTGCGGGGGGGGGGGGGCTCCTGTCTTGCTACAGATTTCCGTCTTTTAAAAATTTTTAAAATGGAAGTTAGATGGAGTGAAAAATTTTCCTATAATTGTAATTTTTTTTTTTTTGCAATGTTTCCACTGACCTGTAATTTATGTATGCAGTCAGACGTTTATATATCAAAGTTTTGTGAATCCTGTGATCATTACATAGAAAAACTGTTTCTATAGATCGAAAAAATTTCTATATATCGAATTTTTTCAAGACAAATCGGGATTTTTCCCACTGTAATGATGATGTTATAAGAAAAACAAGTGAGAAAAATAGAACAGATGTCACGAGAGGAAGAAGAAAAGGGTGGTCAATGTCATGTTAAGGGGGGGAGTATTGTCCCTAACCCTCTACCTTCCTCCTCAGTAAAACAGGTTCAGTTTGTTTCAGTCTCTCTAAATGATGTGTGTTCGTGATGTCAAAAAGAAAATCTCTCAGTGTTGTGGAAAAGGCGGCTGTTTGAGAATGTGGGCAGTAATACACAAAAAGAGCATTGCAGTTAAATTTTGTGTTCTCCGAAATACTGTCGATAATTATAAAAAAAAACGGGAGTTCATTATGAAAACTTTTGAAAATGTCATACCTGACAGGAAACATTCTAAAACATGTCATTTTGGAAAAGTGGACAAAGCTGTTTTAAAGTAGAATAAAATTGTTTGTGACAAAAACTTGCCAATCTCTGGTTCTCTTATAAAAGAAAAGGCATTAGAGTTGGCCAATTGTTTGCAGCAAGTGGATTTCCAAGCTAGTTCTGGTTGATGGGATAAATTTAAGAAGAGACATGGCATAAAAGAAAAGATTGTTTCAGGGAAACACGAAGCGATCAGTGCAGGGCTGGAAAAATAAGCTCCAGATCTAGGAGCCAAGTGAAATGAAAGCAAATTTCAAAGTACCATGCACAAACGTAATGCATGGTGATGATGATGGAACAAAGGGTATTAAGCACTGCCTATTACCCAAGCTACTTACTGCTAAATGAAATTCAAATTCGGTCTATAAATCTCAGGGTTCTATAGTTTTGATAAAAATCTAAACATAGAAATGAATGTGAAAAAAAAAAAACTGTAACCTCATCAACCTGAGATGAAACTATTTGGAAGAAAATAATAGGTAAAAAAAAATTGCGACTGTCAGCTTCCGGAGTACCGCATAATATGGCTTTGGAAACGGAGCAGGGAGCGTTAAAAAACACGTAAAGATGTGGTTTTAGAAAAAAAAAATCCAAGATAAAGCCATCTAAAAGTAAAAAAGATAAAATAAAATGAAATAAAATGCGGCCGTCAACTTCCGAACGCATGGCCGCAGAAACAGAAGGCAAATATGGATTTTGCAAAAAAAAAAAAAAAAAAAAAAAAAAGACAGCGACAGTGTAACTGAAATGAAGCTATCTGAAGCCAAAAACGCCAAAAACTGCGATTAACTTCTGGAATGTCTCGTAATGCAACCGTGAAAAATGGAAGATAAAAATGTGTAAAAATATGGTTTAAAAAAAATAAAGAGGAAGAACAAAAAAAAAAAAAAAAGACACCTTATCAATCTAACTAACCTAACTGAATACTGAAGTGAAGCTATCTGGAAGCAAAAGGGGGAAAAAAGTTGCAACGTGAACTTGCGGAAAGCCGACGGGCACAGAAACAGAGATAATGCTTTAAAAATATGGCATGGCTCTCGTATAAAAAAAAAAAAAAAAGAAGAAATCTATCGATTATAGTTGTCTGCGTGATCTATCGATTACAGCTTTACATCTTAAACGGGAGCCAACGTTAAAAATATGTGAAAATTTCCCTTCCTTTGTTTTAAAATTTAAAGAAATCTTAAAAACAATTAATGTTAAGAAAATAGAAAAACAGTCTGCACCTTTCCAAGAATCTGCGATGCTGTTGCCACGTCATGCTAGTGATAAAAAGTGGTTCTAGCAAAAGTTGCTAGTGGAAAAATTCTGAATAACATGTCCCCCTCCATTAGTCAATCATCACAAATTTTGATTTCACCTCTATAACTGTCACATTGTACTGCTGAAAAGATTTTAAATATTTAGATATAACTCACCTTTCCATGACCTGACAGATTAATTCTAACAATTTAATTCAAATGCAAATATTTAAAAAACGTTTTTTTATTTAACTTTATTCACAAAAAACAGGAACACTATTCAAAATTTTAAGTTATTTTCCATATGGTTTATGATCTGGGTTTCGGGTCTTTTCATCATACCATTTTAAAAAAGCAGGCTTGGGGTAAAATTTGTCTTTGTACGGACCTTTAATCTCAATACTCAGGAGAGCACTCTATGTTTGTAAGTTTAAGCTGCCCCTCCAATCACCCTGAATTCTCTTCATGAAACTGAACCAAACCTCACATGCAGAAGTAGAAAAGGGAAATATACTGAATATTTCTACTAGTGCCAAAATGTTTTTATAATGTTTGTACTTTTCAAGAAATATTCGTTCCAGAAAGCAGTTGCTCCTTTTTGTATGTGTCCAAAATATTCCACGTGCAATGCAGAGGCGCTTTACAGTTCACACTAAAACATATTCAAAATTTTTCCACTAGCAACTTTTGCTAGAACCACTTTTATCACTAGCAAAATGCATTTGCTTGCTAGCAATTTGCTACTAACTACCGGTCGAAATCAGGCCCTGCCAATGTCCAAACCTTTCTAAGAATTTTATAAGCAACCATCTGCACACATTTCCATTAGTGTCAAAAGGTTCTTCTGCAAGTAAGTCTTGGGTTGTGTTTAACAAATGTACCATGTTGACGTGGCTTTAGCACACAAAACATAATTCAGTCAAAATTTAAAGATTCACTGCACTGAGCAACAAAAAGCTTAATGCATATTTCTAAAATCTGGCCAGATAAACCCTCAGAAATAAAACAACAGCTGATCAAAGCTTGCTAACTGTGGTAAGGAATGAAAGGCAGACATATATAATATATACTTCAGGCACAATTTTATATCAATGTACTGCAAATGAGCAACTCTAGTTTTCTGTGTAAATAACTATTTTACAGGTCTTGTAGAGGTAACTAAAAGAATTGGTGGTCAAATTTTCAAACTACATCCTAGTTCATCATCAGGACTATGTCACTAGAGTAACTCTAGTTTTGTAAAATGAATCATGGTAATTTGTATTAGATCGAATGTAGTAAATTTTTTGATGTAATTCACCTGTTTGTTTTAAAAACCAAGTATAGCTTATACTGTTTGAAAAATTACTACTGTTTTCCCAAAGTCTTTTAATATTATTAAGCCACATATTCAAAACTTCCCACCTGAAATTTTCAATCTCCTCCATTTACAAACACAAGTGGGGAGACTCCCTTCCATTTCAAATTTGAATTTTAAGCTCTACAATACCTAACACTTTAACTCAACAAAGATTTATTGATTACCAGGGATTGGTGTTATGGGATAATCTACCTTGTTAACTAACACACACCAATAATTATAATTATTTTCAAAAACAACTAAAAAGTAAAATATAAAATTTAATAGTAGAAAATTATTAATCAGACCATATATGTGTAAATTTTTTTGGTACTTACGTATTAACGCCACCGCAGCAGAAGTTGTGCTAATGCGCCAATAAAGAGCAATCTTGTTGTTCGCACGCGCAGGCATTTATATTTTGGATTCTTTGTTGCCTTTTTGTTTGCGGATTTTTGACGCCATTTTTTAGTGCTACGAAAATGCACATTTGGGATTTGCCAAAAACAGAACAAGATGCAATTTTATTTTTTCAGGAGCAAAATATTTTACCAAAAGAACGAAAATGTAGATATTCCCATGACATGAAACTTTATTTCGGTAAACGTAAGTTTTGGAAATGTAATTTAAGACAGTGTGATCAGCAAGTGGGACTTTGAAAAGACAACTGGTTTGAGGGAAGCAGAATTCCATTTTGTTGAGCTTTGAGATTCATATACTGCTGGTGCGAGGAGTTGACGTCGATTAAATTTTGTGAAAAGCAACTTGATTTATCAGATAAAACTGTTATAGATTGGAACAATTACATGCGTGAATTATGTGTCTTGGATATGGAGAATAAAACCAAACAAGAAGGTAGGTGGACCAGATTGCATTGTGGAAATTGATGAAAGTTTGTTTACTAAACGTAAAAATAATTGTGGTCGAGTATTACCCGAACAGTGGGTGTTTGGTGGTATATGTAGAGAAACAAAAGATTTGTTTGTTGTAACTGTTCCTAATAGAACTGGCTGTACCCTTCTTGATAAAATTATTGAAAACATTGCAGATGGTAGCACAATTTATTCTGACAGTTGGAAAGGTTACCAAACAAATAGAATAGAAATAGAAGGATTCCTACATGCTAAAGTTAATCATAAATACAATTTTATTGATCCTGATACAGGAGTTCACACACAAACAGTTGAGAGAATGTGGGGCAGTGCTAAATGGAGGAACAAGAGACATAGGGGGACAGCGAGACATCATTTGGAATCTTATTTATCAGAGTTCATATGGCGACAGCATCAGGTGAAAGAAAATAGAGACTGTTTTGAATCTATGTTGAACTCTATATCGGCCCATTTTCCACCGAAATCCGATTGGCTACTTTGTTTTTAAAAAAGTGTTTTATTTTATGATTTGTCGCAAAAATTTTAGGTGTAGATTTATTGACGCATTAGCACAACTTCTGCTGCGGTGCCGTTAATGCCTGCGCGTGCGAACAACAAGATTGCTCTTTATTGGCGCATTAGCACAACTTCTGCTGCGGTGGCGTTAATACGTAAGTACCATTTTTTTTTATGTGCAGGACGTTTGGCTTGACTACGCACTTTAGGGGAATTGGGATTCACTCTGGCTTATATACAGGGTTATTCAGGAAGAATCGTCAGATTTCAAAAATTTATAATTCCAAAAATTAACAACAGAAAATGATAAGCAGAATTTACAGAGAAAAAATTTAAAGGAGTATTTTTACTCCTTTGAAAAAATTTTGGGAGTAATTTTTAAAAGTGGGGAGTATTTTAGAATATTTAACAGATGAAATAAAAACTTACAAAAATGAAATCGATTATGAAAAATCAATCCAGATTTTTTTCATATTAAAAAATATTTCACTACCACTTAATGTATTTAAATTTGGATCCGTTTTGCTTCTTATTTTAGTAATAAATATAATATTCGTATTTTAAAACAATAACATTAAATTTATCATGTTTTGCAATGACCACACGCAACAGCAATGTGTTCAAGAAGTGAATACATTGCACTTTTGATATTCCTATAGATATCTAAAAATATTTAATAAACTTCTCAGCAAGTTCCACAGCCACATTTGTCTTTTGTTGACTCTGCAGCTACACAATATCCAGTGCTTAAATTTTCACTTTGCTGATACCTTTGTTTCCCTTCCCATTTTCATCATGGTCACTTTTTTTTTCTTCCTTTTTTTCTTTATGCCCTTGGATGACAATTTCATCCATCATGGTGAAGGAACTTTCAGTCTGAGGATCATGAATGCATGATAGCTTTCATTATTTTAGATAAAAGAAAAATATTGTAACTTTAAGAATATGAATACTTTTGAACACCATGCATCAATTCATACAAACTTTTCTGCTTCGTTACTTTCGTTTTCGGACCCACCCCCCTCCCTTTATCAAGCTAAAATGCAAACTTTTTGGGGGGAATACTTAAGAACACGAGACACATGTTCGCAACATCGTTGGGGTAGAAAAAAATTACAATTACGGGAGAAATCTTTGCTACGTCCGATATCTGTTTTCGGACATTTTCCCTCCATTTTCAAGGTGAAATACAAATATGAAATAAAATGATATTTGACAACAATAAATAGGCAGAGGAAACATCGCATGAAAAATAAAATCACGATTACAGGAGAAACCTTCACTGCGTCTAACTTCCGTTTTCGAATGTTTTAGGCAGAAAGCATCCTTCACCACTACCAACTGCCCCAAAATTTCTATTCAGTTATGCATCAATCTCTAAGATAACCCAAATTATGACGAAAAAGGAGAAATTCCTCGAAGCCATGACACTCTCATGCCTGAAGATTACGGTAAAAAAGAATTTTTGCGCCTTCGAATTTCCATTTTCGGAAATTTTTCTTCCGTTTTCAAACTGAAATACAAATATTTATGGAAAAAATGATATATAACAACAATACTGAACAGAGACAACATCGCAGGAAAATGAAATTTCGATTACCGAAAAAATCTTTATTTCGTTTACTTCCGTGTTTGTAAGACGAAATACCGTCCCGATGCATATTTTTATGGGTTGGTAAAATTTTTCGGTACATAGTTTTACGTGTTTCTCGATGAAAATTTTTACATGTTGATGTGTATTTTACATGTTTCTTCGATGCATGTTTTTCTAAATTTCCGATGCATATTTTTACGCGTTGGTAAAATTTCGATCCGTACTAGACATCTAATTACGCATTTTGGCCAGCTCTGATGATAAGTAATACATCGATGTAAAGGAAAAATGTCTAAGAGTTTTTTACAAATGTTTGACATGACTTCCTTTAGTCACATGTATAATGTCAATGCGACATGAAAATTCCTGCGAAATATGGTCTAATGTGTCATTGGTAACTGTTCGCATAGAGTTGTGAGCAAAGGAGGAACAAACACCTGATCTTTTACATACCCCATAGGAAGAAGTCACATTGGGTCATATCAGGTGACCGAGGACCCAGATGTGTAACACCAAGTCCTCTGGTCCACTCCAACCAATTCAACTGCGAGGTAGCTCTTGCATGTAAAGGCAGAAATTCAGTCGTTGTAGCTCATCACAAGGCTTCAGTGCTTGTAAGTTACACAATTTGTATGGCTTATAACAATTTTTTCCTCAACACATGCTAAACAGTAGGCTGAGGAATTCCCCCCCCCCCCGTTTTCGACTAGCACGAATGGTCGATTTCTTCAGGCTGCGTAGAAAAGTCTCTCTCACTCTTTCAACATTCTCTGCAGATACGCCTGCTTGCCCTGGACTTTTTCCTTTACAAAGACATCCAGTGTCCTCGAACTGATGATACCACCTGCGAATACTTTGAACCGTTGGTGGATTAATTTGGTACTTTCTACGAAATTCACGCTGATTACCGACTAACATTGTGCAAATGACAGCACACAAAAAGCTTGCTGCTGACTAGACGCCATTTTCACTTCTTCGCCAAAAGAGCTTCATAAACACCACACTAGCGCCATCTATTGTGCATAATATAAAACAGACATTTTCCTTTTACATTCATGTATTCATTTTGTGTTGTTAATTTTTCGAAATATAATTTTTTTAAATTGGACGATTCTTTCTGAATAACCCAGTATGTGTGTGTGTGTGTGTGTGTGTATAGCCTCTTACTATATTTCCTGTTCTGTGGTTACCTTGTACATAAGTATATAAGTTTATTATGTATGTTTTCTTATTATTATATTTTATAAAATTAATATTGAAATGTAAATGGTCAAATGTAACCCCATAACAAAAATGAATGAAATGGAATGAAATTTTATTTTTGTTCTTTATCTTATTGTTTGATTTCAATGTGTTTAGCTCTAGGATATACAGTATTTATTTATTTTTTTAGTTTTCATATATCCTTCCCACTAAGATCTACTCCTTGTGCTCAGTCCCTTTATATCCTACAGGATATAAAAACCAGGAATCAACCCTGAATCCCACTAAAAAGTTTACAGATCCTGACAGTGCATCCCATATTCAAAGTATTGAATCCACTGGTAGCTCTCTCAAGCAAAACCTAAGCAGCATTCTTCCAAATCGAATGAACAATTGGCAGATACCACTTGAACAGTTCACTGAAGCATTTCGCTCTACCGAGTAGAAAAAATGAATATTAGACACATTACTGTAAGTTCGTGCTATTCACCATCATCGTCAACAATTATCAATCCACTGCTGGATGAAGGTCTCTCCAAGCCTCTTCCACAACGGTCTGTCTTGTGCCAGTCTCCTCCATGTTACTCACGCATAATTTCGAATTTCATCCACCCATCTCTCATGTGGTCTTCTTCTGGGTCTTTTCCTGTCCCTTGGAATCCAATCTAAAATTTCGACTGTCCATTGATGGTCTGTTCTTCTGGCAGTATGTCCAGCCCATTGCCAATTCAGGGATTTTACTCTGATCATGATGTCTTCCACTCTCGTCATTTTTCTGATCCACGAGTTCCTCTTCTTACCCCTCCTGGTTACACCAAGCATGCACCTCTCCATACTTCTTTGGGTTGTCTGCAGCCTTTGTATGTCTTGTTTAGTTAAGGTCCACATCTCTGCACCATATGTAAGCACTGGAAGGATGCATTGATCAAACACTTTTCTTTTAAGACATAATGGCATATTGCTTTTGAAAATTATGCTGTTTCTTCCAAAAGCTCTCCAGGCAAGTTTTATATGCAGATTAATTTCTTCATCAATGTGACCTTCACTTGATATCTGCTGTCCAAGATAAATGTATGCATCTGTTATCATCATCATCATTGTCAACCATTATCAATCCACTGCTGGACGAAGGTCTCCCCAAGTTTCCTCCACAACGGTCTGTCTTGTGCCAGTCTCCTCCATGTCACTCCCGCATATTTACGAATTTCATCCACCCATCTCCCATGTGGTCTTTTTCTGGGTCTTTTCCTGTCCCTTGGAATCCAATCTAAAACTTCGGCTGTCCATCTATGGTCTGTCCTTCTGGCAGTATGTCCAGCCCATTGCCATTTCAGGGATTTAACTCTGATCATGATGTCTTCCACTCTCGTCATTTTTCGGATCCACGAGTTCCTCTTCTTATCTCTCCTGGTTATACCAAGCATGCACCTCTCCATGCTTCTTTGAGTTGTCTGCAGCCTTTGTATGTCTCTTTTAGTTAAGGTCCACGTCTCTGCACCATACGTAAGCACTGGAAGGATGCATTGATCAAACACTTTTCTTTTAAGACATAATGGCATATTGCTCTTGAAAATTATGCTGTTTCTTCCAAAAGCTCTCCAGGAAAGTTTTGTAGGCCGATTAATTTCTTCATCAATGTGACCCTCACTTGATATCTGCTGTCCAAGATAAACATACGTATCTGTTATCTCCAGTTTTTCTCCATCAATCGATAAATCTTCATTTCTTGTAAAAGCATTGAACATCACTTTTGTCTTCTGAAAGTTCATTTTTAATCCCACTTCTTTACTCTTGTCAGCAAGTTCCTGGATCATACTCTGCAGCTCTGATGGGGTAGTTGCAAAAATGACTACGTCATCAGCAAAAACGAAGGTGGGTTAGATAATCTCCATTAATCTTTATCCCTTTGTTTTCCCAGTTCAGTGATTGAAAGACATTTTCCAATGTGGCATTAAAGAGCTTCGGAGATATGGTGTCACCTTGTCTCACTCCCTTTCCAATTTTTATGTGTGTTGTATTTTCAAACAGCCGAATCTTTGCACTTGCATTTTCATAGATGTTATTAATAATATTAATGTATGCATCTTCAATACCGCAGAATTTCAGAGCCGTGGTAACTGCTGATGGTTTCACCGAATCAAAGGCTTTTTCATAATCGATAAAAGCCATGCACAATGGAAGTTCATATTCCCTCGCCCTTTCAATTAGTTCTCTCAGTACGTGGATATGATCTATTGTGCTGTAGCCACTCCTGAATCCAGCTTGTTCTCTCGGTTGAGCCATGTCCAGTGTTACCTTCAAGCGGTGTGAAAGAACTTTAGTGAAGATTTTATAAACCACTGATAGGAGGCTGATAGGTCTGTAGTTCCTGAGATCCTCAATGTCACCTTTTTATGTAGCAGGATCATTGTAGCATTGTTCCAATCCTCAGGAATCTTCCCTTCATTAAGGCATCGAGTGAAAATTTGGGCGAGTACTGTTTCAATTTCTCCACTTGCTTCTTGTATGATGTCTATAGTAATTCCATCTTCTCCTGGAGCTTTCCCTCGCTTCATGTTCTTGATTGCATGAGCAACTTCTGCTGGGTGGACTGGAAGAACTCTGGTACCTTTCATGATGTCTGGAGTACATGTATCATCCCTTTCATATAATTTGGAGTAGAAATCTTTCACTCTTGTCAAAATTTCGCCTCTATTTCTTGTTATAGAACCATCTTCTTTTCTCAGAGCCATAATCTGTTTTCTTCCCTTACTGAGATGTCCCTTTGCTATCTTTAGGCTTTGGTTGTTTTCAATTGCTTTCCTCACTAGCTCACAGTTGAATTTCCTTACGTCTTCAGTGATACTTTTTCGTGCTGTCTTGCATAGCTCTATATATTCCACTTTGGAAGTCACATCTTCTTTAGTTGTCCTCATCTCTCTTCTTTTTTGCATCAACATTTTGGTTTTTCCTGATAATTTGTTCACATGCAACTTGTTCTTAGACCCAGCTAATTTTGTTGCTGTTTCCATAAGAGCTTTTGTTACTTTTCTGTTAACTTCCGAAATATCCACTTCTTCCGATGTTAGGCCTTCTAAAGCAGAGAATCTGTTCTTCAGTTCCAACTTGAAAGTATTATGGTGTTTTTTAAGGTTGGTTATGTCAATACATTTTGTTTGTCTTATGAGCTTGCCACGTTCCAGTTTAGTGTTGAGGTGCATCTTACATCTCACCAATCTATGGTCACTACCTGTGTTGAACTTGTTCAGCACACTGCAGTCTTCGATGACGAATTTTTTGTTACACATAATAAAATCAATTTCACTTGTCGTCCCAATTGGATGTCTCCATGTCCATTTCCTGTGTGGCTTTTTCTTGAAAAAGGAATTCAAGATGAAAAATCCTTCTGCCTCTGCAAACTCAACGAGAGTATTTCCACGCTGGTTTCTGTTGCCGTGACCGAATTTACCTACTGAAGTTTCATTCTGTTGCCGGTGCCCTATTTTTGCATTGAAATCTCCCATAATTTTCAAGTGCTGCTTACCTTTATTATTTAGATGACGAATTTCCTCATAAAATTCTTCAATTTCTTCTTCAGGATGACTTGTGGTGGGTGCATAAGTTTGAATAATCTGAGCCTGGTATCTTCTCGACAGTTGGATAACGAGTCGTGCAGCTCTGTCAGAGGAACTTTCAACTTCTACCACTTTATCCTTCAGTTTCTTGTTTATTATAAATCCAACACCACTAGTTCTGCCAGTATCTGTCCCACGATAATAGAAGAGATGTCCACTTTTCAGTTCAATGAGATCTTCTCCTTTTCTCCTTACCTCACTTAGCCCGACGATGTCCCACTTGATCCTTTGTAGTTCCTCTTCCAATTCAAGAAGCCTTGAATCAGAAGATAGGGAGCGTCCGTTGTAGGTAGCCAAGGTCAGCATCAAATGGCAGCCTAGTCCGGTCCTCCGGTGATTCTTAGCACCCTCTGCCTTCATGTCGCACTGGCCGCTGCCTTGGCCAGGTACATTCCAGCTGCCGGAGACTGAGGGCCAAGATTTAAGTTGTAGAGTCATTTTGGAGGTGTTTGGCCATAACTCACCACGCTGGCCAAGCGGGTTGGTGAGTGTGGGATAGCATTTCCTCTGATCCCGATGGTATAGTTATACCGCTATTGGCGGTCGTCAGAGCCCCTTTAGTGGGAACAGGATGCACCACGAGAAGGCGGGGTTGACATTTGTCAAGGAGAGGCTGTGATGTTACGCATCACCTGACCTTACATCTGTTATATCCAGCGATAAATCTTCATTTCTCGTAAAAGCATTGTACATCACTTTTGTCTTCTGAAAGTTCATTTTTAATCCCACTTCTTTACTCTTGTCAGCAAGTTCCTGGATCATACTCTGCAGCTCTGATGGGGTAGTTGCAAACGTGACTATGTCATCAGCACAACGAAGGTAAGTTACATAATCCCCATTAATCTTTATCCCTTTGTTTTCCCAGTTCAGTGATTGAAAGACATTTTCCAATGTGGCATTAAAGAGCTTGGGAGATATGGTGTCACCTTGTCTCACTCCCTTTCCAATTTTTGTGTGTGCTGTATTGTCAAACAGCCAAATCTTTGCACTTGCATTTTCATAGATGTTATTAATAACATTAATGTATGCATCTTCAATACTGCAGGATTTCAAAGCCATCCATGCTATTACACCACAAAAAGTGCGTTGCATTATGATTCTTTATGGAATTATGGTGTATGAATTTGTGATATGAAATAAAGGTATTTTTATTTTTCACAATGAAATGCATGTTTATAATTATTTTCCATTAGGATTTATTTCAAAGTAGCAAGAAAAGTAAGAATTGCCTGTATAGTCAACTACATCTTTTGCCATTTCACACTGCATGTGATCAGGTTATCTAAATAAAGTGGAACAACAGCAAGAAGTTAGGAACTACTTGAAAGCATTCCAATTCAGGAGTCCATCCCATTTATGCACATGCATAACACAAAATCTAAACTTTTACTACAGGCAATGATTTACTGGAAAATTTAGTTGTTATAAATTTTTTCAGGCAGTCAGAAAGGTTGGTCTTCAGAACACATCATTGAAACAATTTTTTTTTTCTTCTGGTAACGTTCAAAAGCAATCTCTGAATTTGATTTAAACACAGGCATACTACTCTCAATTTTAGCCTAGGGAAACGTTTTGGTGGATGTGTAGGCAAGGTATGTGCCAAATCAGATTGCCAAAATGTGTTTTTCTGGCAACTTTTCTGCCAAGGAAGTGAAAACTGAATTTTCAAAATGATTTTGCACACACAGCAATGATGATACGCCAGAAACAATAGTTGTTTAACAAAATCATTTTTCCTTAAGAGAATCACCCTCCTTTTAATGTCTGCAATTAGTTTACGTCCTAACATACTTTACTGTATAAATGCGTTTTAAACTCCACCAGCTGTCTGTTGTTTTGTAGTAAACTGGCAACTACCATGTAAGATTAACATACCTTACCTTTACTTCTTTTCAGGTGATGAGGTATACGCAATCTTACGATGTGGAAAACTATTAATTTGGATAACACGGCTGTACGAACAACTCACAACACGTGCATCTGTACACGTTTTCTTCCTATCAACAACGCACAACAAATAAAAGAAAAGAACTAACCAGTGCGGACTTCCAGTAACACCACCATTCAAATGAAAACACGCTCGCTCACCATAACAACAGGCAACACAACCACAAGCGCCGCCTAAGATATTATTTTGCCTAAGCAACAATCGAACAGCATTTTTGTTTCGGTTGCGAAAATATTATTATTATTTGTGTTGAGGGTTTAAGGATCATCATGAGCAGCTCAATGGGCTATCAGCAATCGTCCGTCCCTAATTAAGGACCAATGACTTCAGGGAAGGGAAAGCGCCAGAGCCGTAAGACAATAGAACATGCATGCTTCTCCGTGATTCGAACCCGAACGATTGATCAGAAGCCATCGACTTGCCCACTCTGATACTGAGGAGGAAATTAAATTTGAAGTCCGAAATTTCGATTCAATTCAAGCTAGTAGCTTCCAAGATTACTGCAATCCTTTTTGTGTTAGCAGAATAGAATTCATTCTTTCGTAGCAAATGTATTTAATTTTTCAATATTTCTCTTTTCTAAAATATTTCTAAGTGTTTTTGTCGATGTTGGAAAAATGGGAAATTTATAAATTCGTAATTATTTTGAGGCACCTTGCCATTTTATTTTAAATTGAAATTAATCAACAGCTTAGTGCAAGTTCAAAACAAATATAAGGTTAAAATTGAAAACTTCACTCCTGTATAAAATATAAATCATCCGCGCAATTCAATTGCACACACAGCTGAAACTGCATGGGCCGCCCGGTGGCGCAGTGGTCTAAGGCGTTGGCCTCTGATCATTCGTCCGTAAGGGGTCCTGGTTCGAATCCCGGTCAGGCATGGATGTTGTGCTTGTCTTACGGCACTGGCTCTCTCCCTTCCCTGGAACCAGTGACCCTAAATTAGGGACGGGCGACTGCTTATAGCCCATTTGAGTTGCTCACGGTGGTAGGTGTTGCGACTTCTGAGTCCGTCAATTCGTGCGTATTTTGTGTGTTTCTAGAGAGTTGTGTATCCCAAGTTTCACAGCATTTCCCTTTGGACGGTTCCGCTATCGTTTGTGATTACTCCCAGATTGGTGAGTTGCTTTTTTCTTTTGCTATTACATCTTGTTTATCTCTCGGCCGAGCTGGTCGAAGCTACGATAGTCGGCGCCATTGCAAATGGCGTTTTCCGGCGGTGAGATCCCGGATCAGGATCTCACTTCCGGTGTTCCTTCGATGTTGATGACAACCTCTTCTTCTTCCATGGGAGCTGCTTCGCTGCCCTCCCCACGTGGCGGCGTTGCACTACCCTCAATTCGTGACGTGAACAACCCCTTTCCTCAGGCTGTTCCGTTGCCTTCTCACTCATCTCAAGCTGCCACCACCTTCGTTGCTGACGATGACGCAATGGATGTCTCGTGCAACGGTGCCTTCCCCAAGTCGTCTCAACCTTTGACGTCATCGTTTACGTATGCCAATGCCATGGCCTCTTCCACTGTGCAACGCCCCCGCAAGGCATGTACGCCGGCGCCGAAGCTCTCCAATCACAACTACAACGTGACGGAAATACCATTTCTTTGGAAATTCCCCAAGACTCGCCAGCAGGTACTGCTTTCACTACGATCTTAGACAGAGGTGTTGTCTTTGAATCCTTGCCAAACACCTTCTTCAAAGATTATTCCACCGCTTTAAAGCGGCAATTTCCAAAACATGCAATTTCTCACATGTTTCGGCGAGGTCGGACGATTGTGGTTTACTTTTCCACGGCCGACTCTGCTCGTGCTGTGACGAATGCCGGTCTCACCATTGGTGATCAACATCTTCTTCCCAGCCCAATTGCCGAGCGCCCAATGAATGTGTCCTTCTACCCGGTACCCCCTGAGGTGACCGATACAGTTTTATTTGCGGTTCTTGCGTCATTCGGCCGCGTGGTTGGAACGATTCAGACATATTCTGCTGCCCCTAAAGACCCCGAAGACAACACCCTGCTCGGCGCGTGGGTAGAGTTGTTTTTTCTTCCCCGGAGGACATCCAAACCATCCCGACTCATTTCAAAGTCAAGTGCGGTAACCAGATCCGCTATATAGATGTGCTCACTGAACATCACTGCAGCAAATGCAAGACGTTTGGGCACTTTTACAAGCAGTGTCGCAATGCTGATGCTGCCCCACAAGATTCACCGCAGGTGACTTCTCTTCAATCCTCTGACTCGCCCTTGCCTCCACGACTATCGTCTGAAGCACCTCTGAGACGGGAAAGGGCTCCGTCATCAACTGGTGTGCAGCCATCTCTCTCCGCGACTGACTTTCCAGTGCTGCCGGAGTCCTCCAAATTCCGCGCCCCTGATCCACCAGCTGACTCCGCGGACGACCGTGTTTTGTCAGCTACTGAAGTATCAATTGCAGATACTGACGGCGCTTCCACCAGTACGGAATAGACCATGAGTGACACCTCCGAGCCTGCCGCCCCGGTGGCGCAGTGGTCTAAGGCGTTGGCCTCTGATCATTCGTCCGTAAGGGGTCCGGGTTCGAATCCCGGTCAGGCATGGATGTTGTGTTTGTCTTACGGCACTGGCTCTCTCCTTCCCTGGAACCAGTGACCCTAAATTAGGGACGGGCGACTGCTTATAGCCCATTGAGTTGCTCACGGCGGTCGTTAAACCTCCAATCAAAAAAAAAAAAAACCTCCGAGCCTGATCATAGCGCTCGCCAAGATAAGAGGGCGGCGCCCAAATCTCCTCGCAACACCACCAAGCGAGGGAGAGCTGCTGGGAGCTCCACTCGCTCCTCGTCGCGGACCCGCCAGAAACCATCTTATCTTCAAGACTTTGATACCACTTCTGAACCTTCCTCTCCAATGGTTTCATATGAGGTCTTTGATCAGACTCTTCGCGACACATCGTTCCCGTCTTTGCCTCTTACGTATGAGGAGCTACATGCTCTCACCTGTTACACGGAAAAGGCGCACGGCTTCCTCCAGTATGCGAAGACCCATGAAGCTGGACTTTCTGCAACAGCTTTCCGATCTGGATAATCTTGTGGACAATTCTTCTTACTTATCTGGTCCTTCCGCTAAGACGGCCAAGTTCATTCGTAAACAGATCAACGGACTCAAGATTTCTATCACCAGGCTCACCACGTCGCCGGGTGACCTGGCACTTTCACGGTAGTTTCCTTCAACTGTCGGGGGTTTGGATCCCCCGAGGTGAATTCCGCCGTGCATGAGGACCTCTCGGCACTTAGTGCCGATGTCCTTCTGCTCCAGGAAACGTGGTGCTCGCCTACAACACCTTTCCATCAGTGGCGCCGATGGCAGTACACCTTCCATCATGCCCATCGTGTACTGCGTTCAGGCGGAATTGCTGTCGGAATACATCACCGTTTTCGCCCATCTATCACTTCTGTTGCTGTTAACAACTTATTTACCGATCAATTACAATGTTTTACATTTTGCATCAATTGTGTACCATATCGTATCTTTAATGTGTATATTCCTACTGACGACTCTCAACTCCTTCCGCTTTTTCATTGCTTTCGGACTGCGCTTGAGGCAGTCCCCCCCCCCCGGGGACTTTTGCATCCTCGGGGGTGACTTCAACTGCACTCTACAACCGTTGCTTGACCGCACATCTACAGGAGGGGAGCACCGCTCCCTTCTTGTCGATCTGCTTACTCAACTTATTACCGATTTCCATTTTGTTGATTCGTACCGGCATCTTCACCCGGACACCATTTCTTATACTTGGCGGAATTCTCCAGCACAAGGTTCGGCGGCAGCACGTCTCGATCGCATATATGTCATCCCACCGCTGCTTCCAGCGATCACTGCGGCGAGACATCATCCATCTACCTCTTCCGACCATTCTGCTGTGGCGCTTACCATCTGCGTTTCCTCTTTCCCGCCTTCCAGACAACGCTCCTGGACCTTCGATTATTCTTTACTCTTGGATGTGGCGTTTTGCGCCGACGTCCGCCGTTTTCTTGCTGATAGACTTCATCTCATCAGTACCGCTTCCAGTACCCTTCGTCTATGGTTAGACATCAAACACGATCTTCGTCTGCTCGTACGCCGTCTTTCGTTTGCTATTCGTAAAGACCGTGCGAAGGATATTTGTAATCTCCGTTGCTCCTTGGCTGCAATCTCCTTACAAGATCCCGCTTACCTTGTTGTTCAGGCTGCTTTACGAGCGAAACTCCATCCGCTCGCCGTGGAGGCTACTCGCAGGCTGAAGATGCTTCATCTTTCTTCACCGGAGATTTCCTACGAGGAGCTCTCACGTACCGAGAGAACACACCGTACGTCGAAGACACTACGCCACCTTTGCCTACCTGATGGTACTATCTCATCTGACCCTTCACGTCTCTGCACGGAAGTTCGGCGCTTTTTCCAGGACAAATTCCGTGCGGTGGTGCCAACTGATGCTGTCTCTTCCTCCCCTCTTTTTCAGCTCTGCCTCAGGTCCCACCCCGACTCTGCGATCCTCTTCTTTCCGCCTTCTCTCCTGCTGAATTTCGGGAAGCGTTTGCCTCCCTTAATTCACGCGCATCCCCGGGACCTGACGGCCTTCCCTTCTCCTTTTACCGCGCCTTCCTCCCGTCTCTGATGCCTTTTCTTCTCGCTTGCTTTTCTTGCGCCCAAACCTCTTTAGCACTGCCGCCGGAGTTTACTGTAGCGCATATCATCTTGCTGCCCAAAAAGGGAGACCTTTTGGACTTGCGAAACTGGCGCCCCATTTCCATTCTCAATCTGGAATATAAGCTTTTCACAAAACTTCTCTCTCGCCGCTTGAACTCTGTGCTTCCCTTTCTTATCTCCCCCGACCAGTTCTACACTGTGCCTGGTCGGTCCATTTCTAACAACATCTCCTTCCTCCAGAACATAGTTTTTCTCGCCCGCACCCACTCAGAACCCCTCGCCCTGTTTAACCTTGACCAGAGTTCAGCATTCGACAACATCTCCCACGACTTTCTTTCTGCCACTCTTCATGGCTTTGGCCTTCCTTCCTCCTTCGTTTCTCTCCTTCTCAACCTCTATCGGGGCGCTTTCTTCCACGTCCGGACGGCCTCCTTTTTAACGGCGCCCGTACCTTTTCTTCGAGGAATCCGGCAGGGCTGCCCCCTCTCGGGGCAACTCTTCGCCATTGTCTTTGAACCATTCCTCCTGGCTGCTCGAAGATCACTCCTGTCTACTCTTCCTCCGTCAGTTGCCAGCACTAGGCACCATGAGTGCGTACTTACAGCATTTGCAGATGACGCAACCTTCTGTCTCCGCCAGAACGTCCAGTTTGACAATCTTCTCTCCACCTATCATCTTTACGCTACTGTTTCTGGCGCTTCGCTTAATGTCACCAAAAGTACTGGTTTGTGGTGTGGGTCGTGGATGGGCCGGACCGATACCCCCTGGGGTGCGGTCTGGTCCTCCTCGACTCAGAAGATCCTTGGAGCCCATATCGGTCACCCCTATACTGCGGGCCTTTTGACATGGACCAGTTTGCAGTCTAGGTTACGTCATCAAGCAGCGTTTTGGAGATTTGCGATTCCAATTACTTCTTACTGTCAGCGAGCTCACATTGTTCGACGATACTTACTTTCCCTCTGCACCTATTCCTGGACCTCCACCGTCTTCTTGTAAACCCGCCTGACGGAACTCAACAGCATCTTTACTTCAGTAATCTGGGCCTCCAAGCACTGGTCAGCCGCTCCGACGCTATATCTCCCTGTCAAGCATGGGGGCATTAATCTTGTAGATGTTCACTGTCACTATCGTGCATACCGCATCGCCTCCTTCCTTCGTCTCGTCACTTCGCCTTCTCCTTCTCTTACACTTTCTCTTGACGTTATTCTTTCTCTTCGCGATCCATCCTTCACTTTTCTTCTTTTCTTCAGGATGGACTACTTTACTATTCCCTCTTCAAACTTTCCTACTATTTTATCTGAGGCTCTGGCGCTTTTCCGTTCCCTCCCTCTCTCTCGTTCTCCTCCTACCACCACCCTGGATCTCCTTGCAGAACCACTCTTTTTCTCTACCCTGGTTCACCCCCCGATCAACCTTTCTTTCTTTTTTTCTCATGGTTCCGTGCCGGCATCCTAACCGTGCAGGCCCTCATTAATCCCGATTTTTCCTGGAAACCCCTCGACTTACTCTTTTCCACCCCAACTCCTACCCTCGAGGACGACTATGCCCTTCTCCGTTTCTCTTTTCAGCTTCTCTATCCTTCTCTTGTTTCTGACAACGGCCTCCTCGTCGTCCCCGGCCCCAGCCTCCTTCTCCCTTTCTTTCTTCCTTTTCGTGACTCTGTCGCCCCCGGCCCCAGCCTCCTTCTCCCTTTCTTTCTTCCTTTTCGTGACTCTGTCGCCCCTGTCCTTTCTTTTACTACCGCTGCCCTGTACCGTCTTCTTCGAGCTCCCTTTGAGTCCCCCTATCCCATTTCCGGGGGTTCTCCTTCCTCCTCCCTGGCCGTTTGGTCTGCTTCTTCTTCCCCCTTTCTTCTCCGCTAGAACGTAACACCCACTGGCGGTTCCTTCATCGCCGGCTCCCTGTCCCCCATCTTCTCTATCGCATGGGTCTTATCTCTTCTCCTCTCTGTCCTTTCTGTGGCGTTGACGGAGACGTCGCTCATATGTACTGCCACTGCCCTATCTTGCTGCCACTTCTTCATACTGTTTTCCGGTTAGCTGACATAATTTGCTCCAAGGACTTGCCGTTTCACACATATCCGTGGCTGTTGCTCACAAAACATCCGCCCACCCGCCTTCCGGATGCATGCTGCTTTCTTTTCGTACTTACCAAGCAAGTGATTCACTCATTTCATCAGTCTCTCAGGAATTCTCCTGACCTTCCATCCCTTCTGTCTGCCGGTGGACGGCTGCGGGCCAGCTTTCGGGGCCGGCTTGTGGCGCGCCTCCGGTTGGAACTCACAGTTGCAACTTCCGCACACACAATCGACACCTTTCAGAACACCTGGGCCCAGCGCACCGGGTGGTTTTCTATTCATGGTTCTGCCATCCTACTGGTGACTTGATTGTGTCCTCTTTTAGATTGTCTTTGTTTTGGTGTTTGGCTGTTCTCTTCACCTTGCTAGTACCTTGCTTACTGAGTTATTTTACTTATTTTTGTTCTGCTCCAGCAGGCTGTGATTCTGCATGTAAATATGTATAGTATGTTACTTGCTCTTCACTTTTCTTGTTTTTCTTAGCGTTGTATAGTAAGTGGTTTTTGAACTGTTTTGTGATCTTCTGATATGTCAATGTGCACTACTCATGTTATATGTACTGTGCTCCTATGTAGTGCTGAGTTCGAAACTTTATCTTCACTGTTTATTTATTGTGCA
The DNA here is from genome assembly GCA_039090855.1 of Macrothele yani. Classification (NCBI taxonomy): domain Eukaryota; kingdom Metazoa; phylum Arthropoda; class Arachnida; order Araneae; family Macrothelidae; genus Macrothele; species Macrothele yani. The sequence continues at coordinate 9,129,294 of CM077019.1, forward strand.
TCCTGTATTTTTAATGTATTTTCAAGCTCTATATATTGTATCACAGGTCATCGACCTAAAGTCTTTTGCGTGTGTTCAGTGTCACAGATCTGTCCCCATTGTGGGTTTTTAGCATTTTGTATTTATACTTTTGGGTGGCTATGCCCCTTGTTCATGTATATATCATTTTCATGTATCATTCATATTTTTCTCTGTATTCTTTCCTTGTCCAGTTTGACGAGCTGTATCATGGCTTTTGTCAATAAAATGTTGAACTGCTCACGGTGGTCGTTAAACCTCCAATAAAAAAAAAAAAAAAAGAAACTGCATAGGTATCATATAAACAAATCAAAATTCCAACACTTTGGAGCTTCATGATTAAGCGACCCAGAGTCCTCTCTATGAGGTGGCGGGAGTTCGGGAACGTGACGTCGCTTCCTGTGGCTTAAGCAGTTATTTTGCTTAGCGCATGCAAACCAAGGATGGAAAGAAGGAATATTTCGGAATTCTTATTTCTTAACATTAGGTGTAGTGGTTGGCATGTCCTGGCGTTTTCTGGGAGACGCGGGTTCGGGTCCCGCTCCGGGACGATGAGGGTTTTCGGATGTTGTCTGACTTGCCATCCTTGTCACATTTGCGCCAAAAATCGGGTTGTCATCTTCAAAATTTGTATTATATGGCGTAGTCCCGTATTTCTTTCGTGGATTAGGCTTTTGGTTATATTTTAAACATGGTTATCTTGCACATGGACAGTATGCAAGTAACCATGCGCACTGTGCACTTCCGCTCAAAAAATCATTATCTTGTTCAATTTTTTAAAGAAATACCAACACATATTTTTCTGTTTTTTCAAGAAATTTTTTATTATGGGAATGAATATTTCAGCCTCAATTTTTTTCATGCCTGTATGGGTAGAGTAAGGGTCCGAAAAACCAGTTCAAAATCGCGATTTCCCCATAGAGATATAAAAGAGATTCTCAGGTTGGACGTATTGGCGTAGTCAGCTGATAAAAAGTGGCGTCACGCCAGAAGCACAGGGAGAGGGGCTGTTGCATCACCCCCTAATAGCTTGCCACTTCCTCCTACTTCTAACCTCCTTGATCCGCATCCAAATCTAAGCCCTGTGAACTTAGCAGCATCTCCCAACATATGCTTGATGATCGCAGCGGTCCGCTCTTCCTGGGCGGCGGGTAGCCTAGTGGGCAACGTTCGTGACTGCCGTGGAACGGATCTCAGGTTCGATCCCAGGCAGGTACGAACGTTCGATCCACTAAATATCCGCCGTGCGTCGGATGGGCACGTTAAGCCGTCGGACCCCGGGTACTGGCCCCCCGGTAATAAATAAGGGCGTCTTCCTCCCCCTTGCTACTTCGCTTCTGTGTCACTTTTCTATCAGACACTGTAGCCCAAATCTCCTAGCTTCCTATTTCTAAGGGTTGTTTAAGACCTGGGGTCAGACACTCCCTTCCTAAAATCCTTTGCATATGATCATGATCATGGTCCGCTCTTCCTCTAGCAGCGAAAGGAAGAATTACTATAGTACGGATATTTCAGAAAGGCATAGCCGCCCCGGTGGCGCAGTGGTCTAAGGCGCTGGCCTCTGATCATTCGTCCGTAAGGGGGTCCGGGTTCGAATCCCGGTCAGGCATGGATGTTGTGTTTGTCTTACGGCACTGGCTCTCTCCCTTCCCTGGAACCAGTGACCCTAAATTAGGGACGGGCGACTGCTTATAGCCCATTGAGTTGCTCACGGTGGTCGTTAAACCTCCAATCAAAAAAAAAAAAAAAAAAAAGGCATAATCGTGTCGTCATATTTAAGACATAAATCCGCTAGATGGCAGAGAAATCAATGCATTTGGGGAAATGTTTTGTTTCTACTGGGGAAATCACATTATAGTTATGGGAAATTTGTCATTGACTGAGCAGAAACTGTTTCATGATGGCGGATACTGATCATGGTTTGTTAGTGGATGAGTTTTGTAAAGTGACCGGTGTCGAATCGGAACGAGCTAAACTGTATTTAGAAGCCGCGGGCTGGAATTCTGATGTAACGTTTTCTTCCACTATGATTGAATTCTTTTCTCTGCTTTTTTTTTTCTCTTGTTAAATATTTTCTAGAACGTGTGTTTCGGTTTTGATTTCAGGAAAGGTTTCATAAAATGTATTTTTTAATGTTGCACTTACATTGGCTGGCGTACTTTGGTCTCAATAGAAACACAGTATTGTTTCTATTGAACAGAGGCAAATTTTATGTACTGAGGCATTTTATTAGTGGCAAATTTTATGTACTCTAATTTTAAACCTTTGTGTGGGACATTCATTCCTGTTCTGACCCTTCCCTGGAGGCTGTTGCTTCCAATTAATAAAGAGATTTCCTTCTTAATAGAGGAGAAACGTGAAAAACAAGAAGAAAACAATTGTCCTGTGGTATTGTACATATGCTCTAATACTAGCTTTCTCATTATGACAGGTTTTGAATCCTGCAGAGCCGCCCCGGTGGCGCAGTGGTCTGAGGCGCTGGCCTCTGATCATTCGTTCGTAAGGGGTCCGGGTTCGAATCCCGGTGAGGCATGGATGTTGTGTTTGTCTTACGGCACTGGCTCTCTCCCTTCCCTGGAACCAGTGACCCAAAATTAGGGACGGGCGACTGCTTATAGCCCATTGAGTTGCTCACGGTAGTCGTTAAACCTCCAATCAAAAAAAAAAAAAAAGAATCCTGCAGATGATTACCTGTATTTTGCTTTTATTCTGTTGGAGTAAAGCATCACAACTACTTATCTACTTGTATGCCTGTTCTGGCATTTACGTTATCATACACTATCTGAGGTGTACCTAATACTGCCAGGGGTTCACCCAGGATTCTGACATTGAAGTAGAGGGGTTCAGGAAACATTTTCTTTGACTTCAGTATGTCTCGTTAAACCTATGTGCCGCACTGGTGGTGCAGTGGTCTAAGCGATGGTTTCTGATCATTCGTCCGAAAGGGATCTGGGTGTGAATCCTGGTAAGGCATGGATGTTGTGTTTGTCTTACGGCACTGGCTCTCTCCTTTCCCTGGAACCAGTGACCCAACATTAAGGACGGGCGACTGCTTATAACCCATTGAGTTGCTCACGGTGGTCGTTAAACCTCCAATACAAAAAATTCAAAAAATATTTTACTAAACCTGATTGTGTGTATGAGGGGGGGGGGGGTTGGATATCCAAAACTACATTTGTCCCTTGTGTGCCACTGTGGGATGACATTGACATACCTACCAAGAACTTTCTGTTACAACCTGGATATTAAGTTTCCTGTTCTGTGTCACCAGGAAGTTTTCCAGGACACACACCTGCTCGCATGCTGAGCGTTCCAAATTTTTCACGGTGTTGTCAAACAGATATGAGAAGATATCTGATGACCCCTGTGCTACTGGCACCCTAGGAAATGCTCTGATCACTTAAACTTCCATTTTCATTATATGTTGCATGTCATGAGGTGTGATGGCTTGTAGAGGTTGACCTGAAATTTTGTTGAGCCCTGGTGTAGTATATTCATAACCAACATTTTCATATTATCATTGCTTTTATTTCTATAGTTACATTACAATCAAAGTCGTTACAATTTATCAGTATCAAATGAAAATTGTCAAAAATGCACTTATTGTACATTTTGACATTTACTTAAATGGTTGTAAATATTAGTCTTGCTTTTTTTCGGTGAATATTTTGATTGTAGAATCCACATTTATTGTATTGGCAACTGTTCTTTTGATATAAAGTATACTATAGTCCTTGAGCAGAGTTGTGTAAAAATAAAATGTATCTGCGTACACAATCACTGAAACAGGAAAGCTTGCTGCAAACCCGTGAATCACAACAATAGAATAAGATAATTTAAAGAAAAATTGATAGAACAATAAATAATTATTAGAACATTACAGATTCCCTGTAATCTAAAGAAAAATTAATAGAACAATAAATAATTATTAGAACATTACAGATTCCATGTAATTTAAAGAAAAATTAATATAACAATAAATAATTATTAGAACATTACAGATTCTATGTAATTTAAAGAAAAATTAATATAACAATAAATAATTATTAGAACATTACAGATTCCAGAGAAGACAAAAGTACATTATGACTGAATCCACAAAAATGTGTGTAAAATGGACCTTAAGGCCAAAACTTTGAAATGTTGGAGTATGAACCTTATAAAAACAAGAGACTAATTAAAGAAAGTTTTTATATCTAGAAAAGCAGTTCCGTTAATGAACTTTCAAAAATTATATGTAGCATTTTCAACAACTTAATTCAAAAATAGTAGACTTATAAAATACATAAAGAAAATATTTTAATTTAATAGCTGTGAACTGCAAGAGTAACCGGGCAATAAAATTTAAAGTCTTTCTGTGTAAATGTAAATGAAACTTTTGTTATAGTTCCTATATATTGAGAACAGGCGTTGATAAAATCAAGAGGCCAGAAACGTCTGTAAAAACAAAAGAACTCGCTATCGGAAGATGTGAAAAATAGTTGACATTCTCACGTTAAGATAGAATTAAATATATTAATCCGAGTCAAAGCCTTGAGTAAGTGTTTTAGTTGCTGTAAATAAAATGTTTATTGTTTTTAATCTACAAGCAAAAACTATGCAAAATCTGCTAATAATTTGGAAACTATCCGCGTTTGCGTGTACATCTATCTATATTCTGCGACTCTGTCCTCGAGCAGGCTTCTTCAGTGATAGTAGCACGGCGATTCTCTTTTAATTCTTTTCAGGAAACTCATTACTGATTCGGTGTTCACTGTGCTGACGGGGAGTGTTAGAAACAATATAAACAACCCGCAACACTAGACATATTCATGTTACGTCACAGCCTCGTGATGAAGAAGAATGTGTGCTTTCTATCATAGGATTCATACGCCTGAGTCACAGGATGCGGGGGAAAAACAAAGGACCATCTGCGAAGCCTGCAACATCACCAAAATGTTGAAACAGAAAAAAATATATATATTTATACTTTTTTCCAATGAAGGCACAGGGGCCGAGGCGGCAATTGTCCACTTTTCGCCTGTTAAAATCCACCACTGACCATTTCAAATTTCAAGAATTTGGAAAATTTATTTATTGAAATGAATTATGCAAATTTCTGAGATTATCTTCTGTAAAAACCTTTGATATGTACAATTAATTTTCGGAGTATGATTAGCAACATTTATTTCCATAGAAATCCTACGCTGGGTGGAAAAATATTTCATAATGCCTATATTTTTTTATTTTGTGAAAGTACTTTTGAAGAGCACATGGAAAGCCGCAGTTAAAAATGGATTTGTTTATGTTTTTGACACTTAGAAAGCTGCAATCAAAAACAAACACAAATCCATTGGTAAATTTCTCTGGAGAATTCATTGAAGTCCAGCCCTATTTTTTATTGACCAACATATAAGCCAACCCTCCCAACTTTGAAAGCAGGATTTCTTCCAAAAACTTTTGGCTTTTATGCGAGAGTATACGCCGATGAGCCATTACATTACGACCACCTACGTAATAAGCTGTAGGACCCCCTTTAGCCCGCAAAACAGAGGCGACTCAGCAAGGCATCGATTCGATGAGGTTTTTATAGGTACCCTGGGGTGACTGGTACCATAGTGTCAACAGTAGGTCCTCCAGTTCCCATACATTTCGAGGCGGTGGCGGTTTAGCGCGAACCCGCTTTTCCAAGTCGAACCACAAATGTTCGGTTGGGTTCATGTCAGGAGAATGTGGAGGCCAGGGCATTAACAGAAAGTCATCAGCATGTTCCTCCAACCACTCCTTAACAATTCTGGCTGTGTGGCATGGTACATTACCCTGTTGGTAATGGCCATTACTAGCAGGGAACACAGTTCCCATGAATGGGTGAACTTGGTCCACAGCGATGTTCAGATACCTGACAGCTGTCAGGGAGTGTGCTATTTGGATAATGGGACCTAAAGTGTCCCAAGAAAACATCGCCCACAGCATAACACTGCTGCTGCCGGCCTGTTTCCGCACAACAGTGCGTCCAAGTGCCATAGCCTTCGTTGGTAATCTGTGTATCCATGCTTGGCTGTCTACGTGATGCACCAGGAATCTTGATTCGTCAGACCAGGCCACTTTCTTCCAATCACCCATGGTCCAATCTTGATGAACTTGGGCCCATTTCGTGCGCTGTAGGTGATGACGGTCTTGATTTTTTTTTTTTTTTTAGCAGTAGCAACACTTGCTAGTGGCCTTATTTTTTACTAGCAAATTGCATTATCTACTAGCAAAAAATTATTAACATTATACAAAAGAAACTTTAACATGTCCCCCTCCGTCAGTCAATCGTGACAGATTTTGATTTCACCCCTGTAACTGTCACATTGTAATGCTCAAAAGATTACAAGTATTTAGATATAACTCACCTTTTCATGACCTGACAGACTAATTCTAACAAATTGATAACAAGGAACAGTACACCAATTAAGTAGTAAAAAAAAAAAAAAATGATAACACTGTACGACTAAAGAATCGGACAAATTCGTTTAATAGGCGTAATGCAGATATAAAGGTAACTAAATGCAAGCTTTCACCAAACATAGTTGGCTTCCTCAGGCGAATATTATAAAATATAAACAAAGAATTTAAAAAGGAATTCTTTGTTTATATTTTATAACATTCGGCTGAGGAAGCCAACCGTGTTTGGTGAAAGCTTGCGTTTAGTTACCTTTTATATCTGCATTACGCCTATTAAATGAATTTGTCTGATTCTTTAGTCAAGGTGTATCTCTACCCGATCTCTTTAATTGGAGTTTATTTATAGTAACATTATACTAGTGATCCGATTTATTGGCGTAGAAAGTAGACACATTAGCGTTTTCAAGCTTTCGCACACCAACCAGTTGGCTTTTTCAAGAAAGTTAGACAGAAACTGCAACTGAAAAATAGAACGCATTAACAATATGAACGCGGAAACTTGACAACAATAGATACAATGTTATATTCATTTAAAGATATGACGCAACACGTTGGTTGCACGCGGGGTATCCTGGTAGGCCGAAGGCGTTGCTTGAAGAATTGGCTCCAAATTCGCGGCAACTTGACTGAGGCGCAATCATTGCAAATATCGCTGTTGGTAATGATCTCCAAGGTTTTCCGAATGGCTGTACCTTTAGGGGTAGAGTAGGTAGGTAATTTCTTTATATCGTCCCACATAGGAGTAGCGGACTTGAATTTCACTTCTCTGGAGAGTTCCGTGACTACTTTAGCGTATTTTGTCTCTTTTATGTTCGTTGACTCTGATTCCAAACGAACGCTTGGTTATTCCAATGTAGTATCATTTATAGCTGTCCGGATACTGTAGGGGGATCGCATAAACACCTTCTTCACAGGAGAGAGGTGGTTTTTCACTACTTCCCTTTGGCATATTATACACTGCCGGACAATTGCTAAGGACGGATGACAATAGCAACGGTAGCAACCATAAAATGGAAGGCAGGAAAATGTGGAAATTAGCATAAGTGCGGGATACAGTAAGACGTGTTAGCGTATGCAAATTTGAGATTGCCGAACTTGTTCGTGACGTCATAGCGCTGACAAGAGATGTGAAGGATTTGACGCGTATTGACCGTTGTTGTTCAAACGCAAAGTTGAAAGGGAAAGAATCAATTGACGAACTTGCAATTTTCAGTATGTCTTCCCGACATCACCTCGATGATTTTACGCGTGGCCGTATTATTGGCAAGATTGAAGAAGGGCGAAAAATAACAGATGTTGCCAGGGAGTTCGACGTCAGACTCAGTGTTGTTTCAAGGCTTTGGAAATCATTTCAAACAAATGGAGACTGTAGCAAATGTCACAAGGGAGGTCGTGTTCGCAGTACGACACCTGCAGAAGATTGGTACATAGTGCTATCAAAACAAAAAGACACCGGTGCAGCACAGCTAGTGAGGTAGCAAATCAGTTTATGGCTGCTACTGGCAAGCGGATCTCCCAAAAAACTGTCGCCAGACGTTTGCATGAAGGAGGACTATACGCCCGCCGTCCTGTTGTGTGCATCCCATTGTCCAGACGTCACCGTACCGCCCGTTTGCAATGGTGCCATCAACATCGCAATTGGACTGATAACGACTGGTCTGCTGTCCTCTTCTCAGATGAGAGTAGATACAGTCTATCGTCTGACGACAACTGATCTGGCGTGATAGTGGTACTGCATATTGTCCAGCAAACATACAGGAAAGGGACCAATATCCGACATGTAGTGTCATGGTATGGGCTGGCATCATGATCAATGGCCGTACGTCCCTCTATGTGCTTCCAACTGGGACTATGACTGGCCAACGATACATTAATGATGTTCTGCTACCTCATGTTCGCATGTTCCGTGGTGCTGTCGGTGATAGATTCATTTTCATGGACGACAACGCAACATGTCATCGAACAGTCGCTGTCCAGGAGTGTCTTGAGAGCGAGGATATTCAACGCCTCGTATGGCCAGCACGTTCTCCAGATCTGAATCCCATTGAAAATGTGTGGGATGCTTTGGGGAGGATTCTTGCTGGTCGCCAATGCCCTCCAATAAACAAGGACACCCTCATCCGTGCATTGACAGAGGAATGGGATAAATTATCCCAACAGCTGCTTGATAATGTTGTGCAAAGCATGACACGACGTGTGGAATCTTGCATCGCCCTCCATGGTGGCCATATCCTACTGACATCTTACGCCGGAACACCTGCGGACGGTAATTGCATTTTTTTCACGTTTACGTATTCTGCACAAAATGGCCTGTTTGTCCCTTGAACACGTTCCAAAGCCTTCTGGATTTCAGAGCACAATAAATTGTCTTTCTTGTAATGTCCTGGCATTCTGACATTATTTTATTTCACTTGGCATTTAACCACACTTACTTTTTTTATGCGCTATATAGCCGTTTATGATCCATCCTTAGCAATTGTCCAGCAGTGTATAAAGATGCAGGAGACCTTATGCCGATGCCATAGTTCATCTTCTTCAGGGCGTTTTTGAGTTTGTAAGACACATTTGGTATGTAGGTAATTGAACCTAAATAACGTATCTGTGGCACAGGAATCAGATATGTAACATTATCCAGAAAGCCAGGGTCAAGCATTCTAATCTTCCTGTGCCACAGATAGTTATTTAGGCTCAATTCCCTTATACCAAATGTGTCTTACAAACTCAAAAACGCCCTGAAGAAGATGAAGTACAGCGTCGTCATAGGGTCTCCTGCATCTTTATATAATATGCTAAAGGGAAGTAGTGAAAAACCACCTCTCTCCTGCGAAGCAGGTGTTTATGCGACCCCCTACAGTAGCCGGACAGCTCTAAACATTACTACATTGGAATGACCAAACGTTCGTTTGGAATCAGACTCAAGGAACATAAAAGAGGCAAAATACACTAAAGTAGCCACAGCATTCTCCAGAGAAGTGACATTCAAGTCCGCTACTCCTGTGTGGGACGATATAAAGAAATTTGCTACCTACTCTACCCCTGAAGGTACAGCAAATTCGGGAAACCTTGGAGATCATTACCAACAGCAATACTTGCAATGATTGCGCCTCACTCGAGTTGCCACGAATTTGGAACCAATTATTCAAGCAACGCCTTCTGCCTACCAGGATACCGCGCGTTCAACCAACATGATGCGTCATATCTTTAAATGAATATATCGTCGTATCTATTGTTGTCAAGTCAAGTTTCGGCATTCAAATTGTTAACGCGTTCTATTTTTCAGTTGCAGTTTCTGTGTAACTTCCTTGAAAAAGCCATCTGGTTGATGTACAAAAGCTTGAAAACGCTAATGTGTCTATTTTCTACACCAATAAATCGGATAACTAGTACAGTGGTACTATTTTTTTTTTCACTAATTCTAACAATTTAATTTGAATGCAAATATTTGGAAAAGCATTTTTTTATTTTACTTTATTCACAATTTCGGGTCTTATCACCATACCACTTTAAAACAGCAAGCAGGCCTGGGGTCAAACTTGTCTTCGGATGGACCTTCAATCTCAATACTCATGAGAGCATTCAATGCTTGTAAGTTTAAAACTGTCCCTCCAATCACCCTGGATTCTCTTCATGAAACTGAACCCAATCTCACATGCAGAAGTAGATAAGGGAAATATACTGGATATTTCTACTATTGCCAAATGATAAAGTATTTTTTATTATTTTCAAACATGCGAATGTTTCTTGAAAAGTATGAACATTCATAAAATTTGTTATTTTTTATAATAGTATAAATTTTTATAATGTTTGTACTTTTCAAGAAATAATATTACACACACACAATGCAGTGGCACTTCACAGTTCACACTAAAACATTCAAAATTTTTCCACTAGCAACTAGCTACTTGCTACTAACTACTGGTGAAAATTGAGCCCTGCTTTCTAGGCATGTATTTTTAACCTTTAATGCCTGATTGGGCATGTAAAAAATCCATATCTTTGTGAGATAAAAAGTTTTTGTTTTTTTTTCCAGTCTATTTTCCTACTACTCATAGCTTTATTTAATAAATTAATGGGTTGTGTCTTGAGAAAGTAAAGCTCAAAACAGATGAACTTGAAAACTAAATTGCTGCCCCATTGGTATAGTGGTCTACGTGCTGGACAGAGTTGCATAAAAATAAAATATATCTGAATACACAACCACTGAAACAGAAAACTTGCTGCAAACCCACGAATCACACGCACGATAACAATAGAATAAGATAAATAGTTCAAAGAAAAAAATTATAAAACTATGGGTGATTATTAGAACATTACAGATCTTTATTATTATTTATTATTATTAGAACATTACAGATCAATTGAATATGCAGCGATACGCGTAAAATGGACTTTTATGGTAAAGTAGTAAAATATTAGATTATGCCTCAAAAACAAGAGACTAATTAAAGAAAGTTTTTATATCCAGAAAAACAGTTCCATCAATCAATTAACCTTTAAAAATTATACATATAGTATTTTCAACAAGTTAATTCAAAAATACTAGAAAATTATTTTAATTTAATAACTGATAACTGCCATGAGGAACCTGGCAATAAAATTTAAATTATTTCTGTGTAAACGAAATGTTTGATACAGTTCCTATACATTGAGAACAGGCCTTGATAAAATCTAGAGGCCGAAAATGTCTGTAAAAATAAAAGAACTCGGAAGATGTGAAAAATAATTAAAATGTCTTCGAGTTAAAATACAGTTAAGTACATATTAATCTCAGTAAAGCCTTGAATAAGTGTTTTAATTGCTGTAAATATAAAATTTTTTTATTTTTTAATCTACGGTGCAAGCAAAAAGTATCTGCATAACCTGCTAATAATTTGAAAACTATCCACGTATAGCGTACACACGTACCCTTTGCGCCTTTTTATAACACTGAGTATAACTCCCCCTTCAGCATGGTTGAACTACGGGTGGCTCTGCATCAGTCCGGTGCAACATCTGTCGGTCCCAATGGCATCCACTATGCCATGATCCGTCATCTCTTGCAGTCGTCTCTCAAGAATCTGTTAGTGCTTTTCAACCGCATTTGGTTGGAGCACAGTTTCCCGGACTCTTGGCAAAAAGCTTTTGTTTTACCATTTCCCAAGCCTGGTAAAGACCCCAAGTCTCCTTCTAGTTATCAGCCAATTGCCCTCACTAGCTGTGTGTGCAAAATCCTTGAACGAATGGTTAATTCCCAGCTAATTTATTTTTTAGAAGGACATTGAATACTGTCTCCATCACAAAGCGGCTTCCGCCGTCATCGTTCAGCTCCTGACCATCTCCTGCTCCTTGAGACGTGTGTTCGTGAGGCTTTCGTACGTAGGCAGCACCTGGTGTCTGTTTTTTTTTTTACATAAAAAGCTTACTATAGAGCGTGGCGTCACAGTATCCTCCGTGACCTCCACGAAAATGGGTTGTGGGGAAACCTCCCAACATTCATTGCCAGCTTCCTTGGTAACTGCGTGTTCCAGGTGCGCCTGGGTACGATGCTCTCTGCCTTTTTCCATCAAGAATAAGGTGTCCCTCAAAGCAGCATTCTTTCGGTGACTCTGTTCATCCTCCGCATAAACTGTCTGCTCAAAAATCTTCCTCCAGCAGTTTCGGCTACCATTTATGTTGACGACCTTCACATCTTCTGTTCGTCATCGAGCATGCATTTCGTTGAAAGGCAGCTGCAGTCTGCAATTACCCAGATTGTTGAAGCGGCTAACAATAATGGGTTTGTTCTTTCTCCTGACAAGACAGCCTGTGTCCATTTCTGCCGGAGGCGTGGCCTCCATCCCGATACAGAGCTCTATTTGGACCGTGCAGCCATTCCAGTTTTGCCAGAAACCAAGTTCCTTGGTTTGATCGTTGACCGTGCGCTCACCTTTCGCTCGCCCGTTCGACGGCTAAAGACTTCCTGTCTGAGAGCTTTGTCAATCCTTAAGATCCTTGCCTCAGTCTCCTGGGGTGCTGACAGGACTTCCTTGTTCCGTATTTACCATTCTCTCATTCGGTCTAAGCTGGATTATGGCTGTATGGTGTATGGCTCTGCGTGTCCTTCCACTCTCCGGCCGTTAGATACCATCCACCATCAAGCGCTGCGTCTTTGTATGGGAGCATTTTCGCACGTCACCCATTCCCAGCCTTTATGCCGACGCGAATGAACCGTCGCTTCATTTACGCCGTCTGCAGCTGTCTCTTCAATTTTATCTGAAACTTAAATCTCTCAGACCATCCTTTATACGATGCAGTTTTTCATCCCCTAGCATGCTTGTTTGTTTGAGATCCGTCCCTCGTGCATTCGAACCTTTGGTCTTCGTATGGCGGCCATAGCTGGTGATGCAGGGCTCGACTTGTCACTCATTGGAGAGACCAGGGGCTTTGAGGATCCCCCATGGCACCCTCTTGGTGTCATGGTTGATACCAGCTTTACATCTTTTGATAAGTCCTCAACTCCTCCGTCAGTGTACCAGCAGCTCTTCGCTGAACACCGTTACGTCCATGCAGACTTTATTCCTGTTTTCACCGATGGATCTAAGGCGGCTGGTGTTGTTGGATCCGTTGCCGTCTGCATTGACGGTTTCTGTTGCCCGCATTCCTGCTGAGGCCACGGTGTTTTCGGCGGAGATGCATGCAGTGTATCTTGCACTTGTTCACGTGCAGTCGAGCTATCATCAGCGTGCTATTGTGTACACTGATTCGTTGAGTGTTGTGCAATCTTTGTCATCTTTGGATTTCACTGGCCACCCACTTCTTTTTACCGTACGGAGACTTCTTCGTTCTTTGCTCGAGGCTGATGTCCAGATTCGGTTCTGCTGGATTCCTGGGCATGTTGGGATCCCAGGGAACGAGTCTGCTGATGCTGCTGCTAGATCTGCCTCCTCTTTGGTCGTCACACCCTTGCCACTGTTTCACCGTGATTTTTGCTTTCTTGTTCACGATCATATCAGGCGAACATGGCAGGGTCTGTGGGACCAACAGGTGGAGAATAAACTGCACCGTATTAAGCCTTTCCTTGGAGTCTGGAAATCATCGTGTCGCCGGAACCGTAGGGAAGAAGTTGTTCTTTCACGTCTCCGCATTGGGTCATTGTCGCGTCATGCATAGCTATTTGCTGTGTGGCGACACTGCCCCGGTGTGTGAGACGTGCGACTGTTTACTCACAGTCTCTCATGTTTTGTGTAATTGTGTTCGTTTTCGTTATCATCTGTTTCACTATTTTCAGTCTCATCTGCTGGACGACGGCGCAGCTTTGCTGTGAAAGCTTTTGGGCGACCACTGCGACACTTTCACAGTATTTTCCTTTTTAAAGCAGATTGACGTTTTAAAACTTATTTAAAAAAAAAAAAAAAAGGTTATAATAATTATAATAGTAAATTAATAAATAATAAATTTATATATAAACCTAATTAACTAACTAGTCTTCAAAGCTTTCATCATTCTCTTTTCTAACTTTTATCAGGTCTGTCTGCTCTTAATCATTTCACCCCGCTTTTAAAAATCTTTAACTGATAGTTCTGTGTCTGGCGCTCTTTGGCCAAACCTGGCCCTTGCGCCACTAAAATCAACTAACTAACCAAGTACACACGTATGCCTACATTCTGCTACTCTGGTGCTGGACTCTGACCATTCATGCGAGATGGGTCCAGGTTCGAATCTTTGTGAGGCATGGATTTTGTATTTGTTTTACAGCGCTGGTTCTTTCCCTTCCGTGGAAACAGTGGCCCTAAATTAGGGACAGGTGACTCCTTATGTAGCCCATAGGATTGCCCACAATGGTTAAAGCCCAAAATGAAAATAAAAATTAGAAAAAAAAAAAAAATGAAAGAAAACTGAATTGCCCATAATATGATTGGTTCTTTCCTTTCCGTGGAAACAGTGGCCCTAAATTAGGGACAGGCAACTCCTTATGTATCCCATAGAGTTACCCACAATGGTTAAAGCCCAAAATAAAAATAAAAAATGAAAAAAAACTGAATTTGCCCATAATATGATTGGTTCTTTCCCTTCTGTGGAAACAGTGGTTCTAAATTAGGGACAGGCGACTCTTTAATGTAGCCCACAGGGTTGCCCACAATGGTTAAAGCCCAAAATAAAAAAAAAATTGGGAAAAAAAGAGAAAAAATGAAAGAAAACTGAATTGCCCATAATATGATTGCAGAATATTTGAAAGAAAGCTCATGTAACAAGCTTTTGAAATGAGCCTAATATGAGCTCTGTTGATCACTTAGATCTACAGTTATTGTCATTTGTGATAGGTGTGGTGGACACAATAATGCCTCTTTTTTTTTTTTTTTTTTTTTTTTTTGTAAATTCAGGTTCCTTATAAAGAACACAGTCAAATCATATTATTGTGACCACCACCTACTTTTGACATCAACGGCGTGTAGCCTGTGAAAGAAGGCATGTGTTGTGAGTCCTGAAAACATATCACTTGTTGTTGTCATGGATAAAAGGAGCGATTTATCATATTTGCAAAAAACGATGATTATCGGCTTTCGGACCAAGGGTGGCAGTATTTTTGAAACAGCACAGTTTGTGAACTGTACTTATGCTGCTGTGGTAAAGTGTATCGGGATTAGAGAAATTTTCACCATTGCGAATAAGCAGTGTGGAAACTGCAGAGCACCACGTGCCATTGACGTGAGAGGTGAATGTCGGCTTTGAAGGTGCACGAGGGCCGATCGACGCCCTACAATGGAGCAACTCATTGGCCGAATGAACCAGGGTGTGTCGTTTTACGACACACCCTGGAATGAACCAAAAAGCCTGCTGCGTGTGGGGCTCCGATGCAGATGGATTGTAACTGCACCTATGCTAAGTGAAGGTGCATCTGCAGAAAAGGCTTACATTTGCATGGCAGTATCGGAATTGCACCTCCGCTGATTAGCAGTGGATTGCCTTCTCCGATGAGTCACGTTTTCTGCTTCGTCCAACGGATGGACATTGGCATATAAGGCGGGAAACATCAGAGAACAAACACTCTTCAACCATTGGTGGAAGAACATAAGCTGGTAGCGGCAGCGTTATGGTCTGGGGAATGTTTTTGTGACATTCTCTGGGACCACTCATACCTGTGGAAGGCACTATGGACCAAATTCGCTATGGATCCATCCTTGTAGACCACGTACACCCATACGTGCTGATTGTCTTCTCTTGGGTGGATGGAATCTTTCAGCATGATAATGCGACATGTCACACAGCTAGAAATGTCCGAGAGTGGTTGGAAGAGCACAATGAAGACTTCAAAGTACTTCCCTGGACCCCTAATTCTCCAGACTTAAACCCAATTGAGCATCTGTGAGACCTCCTCGATCGTGTTGTTCGCTCTATGGATCCTCCAGCAGCTGTCAGATGCACTGCAGTCAGCATGGCTCCACATACCTGTGAACACCTTCCAGCACTTTATTGAGTCACTCCCAGCCCGTCTAGCTGCTGTCCGCGCTGCACATGGCGGTTACTCTGGATATTAGCTGGTGGTTACAATAATGTGACTCGACTGTGTGTAAGAAGTATTATATGCAAGGAAGCTGAAATTTGGCACTGATTCATTTCTGTATAAAATTCATCAAGTTACATGAAAATCGAAAAGGTTCATGTCAAAAGTGCTACTTTTTTGTGCTGATTTTAGTATGGAATGATGCATAAGTGTTACATATTTTACCTGCTGATTGCAGTTTATGAAATGTAGTAAATGTACTTTGTTTCTTCTTATATTGTTACTGAAGTGTTTCGAAAAACATAATACGGTATGTGCCGTGTGTGTTCAGGCACGTAAAATTTTGGTTATCGTAGGTATTTTTTTGGACAACATGCCCAACTAGGTATGTTTATAATTTTGAAAATATTCTGGACCTAATTGACGTTGTATTTATTATTATTATTCATAGCTGGCTATGTCAACTTATTATGAAGAAAGGGATGATATGGATAATATGGACAATCTGCCTCCAGGAGATTCTCCTGATTTTATACAGCCATCTCCATCATCTTCATCAAGGTAATGCATGTTGGTAAATCATAGGTTGGGTGCATAATTTTTAGTGATTGTATTTATGAGCTGGTCCATATTTATCTGATTCGATTAACATTTATTGTTCTTAAATTATGACAATATTCTTGCAAGGTCCTTTTCGTCCAGAATTTTGAGTGTGTTTGTGTTTGCACTCTAAAAATAATATTAGGTATGTAAATAAGTTTTGAGGGATTTCCATCCGGTGTCGTACTTATTACCGCTCGCATGTATTTTAAGGTGGCAACACTGAGATATTGCAGTACGAGACGCCAGCTGTCAGAGTCAGTATACGACGTTCGATCGAGGTGCGAAGACGTATTTGTTTTACTTGATGGAAAATGGCAACTTTCGTCCCGACAAAACAGCATTTGCGGGAAGTGTTAGTGCATTACTTTATTCTCAAGAAAAGTGCTGATGACAGCTATCGCTCAATGTCAGAAATCTATGGTGAACATTCCCCATCCATAAAAACATGTGAGTATTGGTTTAGACGATTCAAAAGGAACAATTTCGATGTCAGTGATAAAGAACGTTCTGGACCACCCCAAAAAAATTGCTGATCCTGAATTCGAAGCTTTACTCGACAAAGATCCGTGCCAGACCCAAAAGAACTAGCAGCAGCATTAAATGTTAGTCAACCATGCATTTCACAACATTTAGCTGCCATGGAAATGGTGTAAAAAGAAAGGAATTGATTGGGTTCCACGTGCTTTGCGGGAAAGAGTCTTTAAACGTCGGAAAACCATTTGCGAATTGTTGCTTCAAAGGCAAAAAAGAAAATTTTTTTGCATCGTATTATTACTGCCGGCGAGAAAAGGATAGGGTACGATAACCCTAAACGGCATAAAGCATGGGTGAAGCCAGGTGAACCAGGTCCTTCATTGCCAAAACGCAATATCCATGGTTCAAAGGTAATGCTGTGTATCTGGTGGGACCAGAAGGGTGTGATCCACTATGAACTGCTGAAACCGTCGGAAACTATTACTGGTGATTGGTATCGAACCTAATTAATGCATTTAAAACGAGCTCTCGCGAGGAAACGGCCGGAATGGGAGAATAGACGCAACAAAGTCATCTTACAGCGTGACAACGCAAGACCACATGTTTCTCGATCTGTGAAAAAGTACTTACAAGGATCCAACTGGGAAGTTCTACCCCACCCGCCATATTCGCCAGATATTGCGCCATCGGATTACCATTTGTTCCAGTCGATGCAGTCAGCACTTTCTGGAGAACGGTTTAGTTCTTATGAAGACATCAAAAATTGGCTGGACAACTGGATCTCTTCCAAGGAACCGAATTCTTCCTTCGGGGCATACGTTCACTGCCCGAAAGATGGGGTAAAGTTGTAGCTTCAGAGGGAACATACTTCGATTAATATTAAAATATTGTTTCTGTTCTCCAACAACGTGTTTGGTTCACCTCAAATCCCTCAAAACTTATTTATATACTCAATAAATATATTAAATAGTTGTATTGTTTTGATGCTTTGTGTAGCTGTGATTATATTCCATTTATCTCGGAAAGAAAATAATAAAAACACTCCAGGTTGTATTAAACTAGAAGTCACCAAAGGTCAAAATTTTTAAGTTCTGAAGAAAAAGAAATAACTCACTTAAAAAAAAAAAAAAAAGGTATTTCACGACGCGATCCCTGTAAAGTGTACAGTCATCACTTTCCCATTATGCTCCTCTTCTCATAATTGTAAATATGTTGTCTGGAATCCTGGCTGGTGCTCGATACGGCAAAGATTAATTTGAGTACGAATGGGCAAAAAAAACATCGTTGCTTTGCAAGTGATAATAAATGTTTTAAACTGCAAAAGAATATTTTCTATACAAAGCAAACCAATTTCTGTTTGTTGCCTTCTTTTAAAGAAGCAGGGCTTGAAAAATATCCAGGGATCGCATTCCTCCTAAAATTCCTAATATTTTGTGACCCTCCTTAAATTCCTAAAATTATACCTAAAATTTGCTATTCATCCTAAAATTTTCGTAAGCTTATTTATTAAAAACACAACCGTTATTAACGCCAATAAATTTACCATTACGGTAAGGTAAAAAGACCTGTTATTGTAGAAACACAGCCTATATGCTGTGCTGCTGAAGGGAGGGGGAAATGACGCCATCGAGATGCACTTGCTTCGGGGCGGGCGCTCCACTTTTTTGCCTTCGGACAGTTTTCGAGAGTAACAAGAGATCTAAGGGAAAAGGGGAGGGGTCATTTTCACCCCTAGTTTGCACTTTGCAGACGAACTCCGTGGCACGCAGAAGATCGTACTTTATTTTTGTACATGCATTGTGGAACCTTCTCTTTCTGCTGATGTTTTGTTATTGTAAACCGCAGGTGGGTGGAAGCAAAGAGGAAACATGTGGTCTCCTTTTCGTAACCTCCGTTAATGAAGATGGGATGGTAGCTGAGTGTTATCGTGGCAGGCAGTAGAGCACGTGATCATTGACCTTCGATGCGCAATATATCTCGGCTCCGGGACTCGCTTTGACTGAACTTGTGTGAGATGCCTATGATAGTTTCTGGTTTTGCGTCTTTTATGGTGTTCTCTGTGCTGTGTGCAGGTTCAGTTCTCTAGTGGTGACCTGCTTTTTTTTTTTCTTTTTTTTTACATCTTCTGACATCCTCGCAGCCAAATTTCGGGAAGTTGTCTGGTTTTGCAATATTGAAACGTGTTTTTGTACTTCCCTTTCATTTTCTGGTTAGTAATACAAGTGTTTAAGATGCCTAAATCCAAAACGAAATTTCAAGATGCGTGGCTCGCCAAAGAATTGGACGGAGTGAAGTTGAAAGAATGGTGTTCTGCAACTGAAACAATATTTTCTGCTAAGTGTATATTGTGTTCAGAAATTTTCAACATTTCTAATAGTGGCTTTTCACAAATAAAAGCGCATCATAAAGAAAAAAACAAAATTTGCAGAAATTTCAAAGTAAATTTCAAAATAAGTCCATCCTGAAAGCCTTTGGAGGACAGGATCTTCAGCCCAAAACAAATATTAGTGAAGTACTGAGTCATGATTTACAGTTGGCTAAAGCCGAAGCATTATGGGCCATGAAAGTTGTTAAGGACAATATGTCTTTTGTTTCATGCACTGAAACAGTTGAACTTTTCAAAGAAATGTTTCCTGATTCTGCTATTTCAGCCAAAATGCAACTTAAAGAAAAAAAGTTGCTTATGTGATATCACATGGATTGTCAAAATATTTTGAAGAGGATTTGAAAAAAGACATTGCATCTAGTAGCCCAGGAAAGGTTACTATAGCATTTGATGAAACTACAAATACACAAGTGAAATGGCAGTTGGATGTGTATCTCAGGTACTGGTCTTCAGAAATAAATTCAGTTTCTTGCCGATACCTAACAAGCGTTTTTCTGGGTCATATAACAGCATATATTTTGCTAAAAGAAATTCTTGATGTGTTATCATCCTTCAATATTTCGTTGAACAGAATTATTTGTGTATCCATGAACAGCCCAAATGTAAATAAGTGCTTTTTACACAAATTCAATGAAGTTGTAAAACAAGAAACAGGCCAGAAATCTTTGGAACTAGGTTTTTGCAACCTGCATGTTGTTAGTAATGCATTTAAAAATTTTTTGACAAGCTTAAATATAGATTTTGACGAATTTGCTACTGATATGCATTACTTTTTAAAGAGTAGTGCTGCAAGACGAGAGGATTATAAATATGTCAAGGATATAACATTGGTCACAGCCAAATTTCTTTTGCGTCATGTCAGCAACAGATGGTTAACCGTTGGTTCTGTAGCCCAGAGTCTCTTGATCAATGGCTAAATATTACAGAATATTTTTTAAACTTCTTGCCATCTCAAAAAATTTTTGAAAAACAACTACGCAATTCGGCAAGGTATAAAAGAATTCACTGTTTCCTGAAAAATGAGCTAACTTCTTGCTATTTAGCATTAATTTCATTTTCACACCAACATTTTGAAAAGTTTTCATTATGTTATCAGAGTGAAGAACCAAAAATACACCAGTTATATTCTGATTTAAATACTTGAATGAGGAATGTTATGGCTCAGTTTATCCAAGATGATGTTATTGCAGGGAAATTTGGAGAAGACCTAAAGAATGTAGATTTTGAAAACAAAAATTCATGGAAAAAACTAGGGAGCTAGAAGTTGGTATGAAGACAAAAATCTCCTCAGGAATGTTCAGGAGACCAGGCAGAAATTATTTCTCTTAGATGTAAGATCATCACTAATTGCAACCACAAAATATTTAAAGTCAAATTTGCCATTCTGCAATCAAAAGCTAAGAGACATAGAAGTTTTAAAGGTAAAAGAACCAAAGAAAGAGTCAACTCAACTTTCAGTCACTGAAGGACTTTCGGAAATAACCAGAATTTCAAGTGTTTTGCATCTTTCTGAGGAACAAATTGATAGAGTAAGAGAAAAGTGGAAACTCTTAAATTCTGATAAGCCAACTCTAGATGAACTAATGAAATTTTCAGAGGAAGGGCATATTCCAGTGCGGATTGATCATTACTGGCGTAATATATTTAGTATTAAAGACTCTAGCGGAAAAGAAAAATACTCAAATCTTGCTAAACTCATCAAGTCAATATTAGTTTTACCTCATGGTAATGCTGATGCAGAAAGGGGATTTTCGGTTAACACTACTCTGTTAAGGAAGGACAAGGCTAACTTAAAAGACTCAACTATAACGTCATTAAGAATAGTTAAAGGGGCCATTAAACACTATGGATGTGTAAGTAAAGTTCCCATAACAAGAAATTTGTTAAATAGTGTTCGTGATTCACATAAATTTTATAAAGAGTATGTTGATAAGCTGAAGGAAGAAGAATCAAAAAAGGTAAAAGAAAGGAAGCAGAAAGAGAGGAAAAATAAGGAAAAGCAGCTAGAGAAAAAAAAGAAAAGCTGAGTTTGATGACAAAGTAAAAGAAAATGATGCAGAAATAAATAGGCTTAAAAAAGATAAAGAAGCCTCCTAGCAGTAATTCAAGAGGGAACAGAAAGAATGAGAAAAGCTGTAGAAAAACAAAATACTGTTGAAATAGCAGTTGCCTCTAACTTGATCATACAAGGTTCAGCTGAAATAAAGAAAACTGAAAGTAAATTAGTTGTGGTGGAAGCAGAAAAAGATAGGCTAATCAGGAAAAGGTTAAAACAATAATATGAAAAAAGTAATTCAGTGAACAATTGCACATAGTTCTTGGTTTTCAATTACCTTTTTAGGATATTATAATTTAATGTGAAACCTGAAAACTTTACTGTGAAAATCGTGAATTGCTTCTGGTTCAACAGCATATTAATGTTCAAAGTGAAACTTGAATGTGGTAAATATACTTGAATATGATAATAACACGTGAAAAGATAAGAACTGAACATTAGAAGTAAATCATACTTAAACTTTAGACATTAGACGTTATGCAAAAAATTTGGGTGTGAACTTCGACCATATATACTAATGGACTGCGCATTGGCAATAGCTGCATCAAAGCCGCCATGGCTCAAACATTGGGCACATCATCATCAGACTCCAAATTTCGTGTAAAAATGCTGTTATGATTGCTAATTTACGCTGCAGAACTTCAGTGTTTTCGGTGTATTATGTGAATGCGCCTCGTATATAATGAAAACTCTTCAGGTAAGTTTACTTATGAGCTATATACATGCATGATCGGGTTGTTTACATTTTGTGACTTATAATGTGATGAACATTTGCAAAGAATTTGGAACTTGCATTCCATTTTTTTTTCTTAAGTTACTATATTTTTATATCAATAGCTGCAAGTTTCTGGTTAAGTAATTGAACTTTATTGACTAAGGTATTTAATTCGTTTCTTACCCATGAAAAATCATAGAACTTTCTTTACTATATCGCTCAGAGCAACCATAAGCACAGCAGGTGTAACCCATCTTTTTGACTGTTGTCATGTGATTTTATGTTGGAGCCAGAAATTTTGATGTCATGCGCAGTCTATCAGTATATATGGTTGAAGGGGTGTGAAGCAAACTCTTTACAATGTATACAAAGTTGTTTTACTAGATGTATATGAATATA
Source organism: Macrothele yani (assembly GCA_039090855.1). NCBI lineage: Eukaryota > Metazoa > Arthropoda > Arachnida > Araneae > Macrothelidae > Macrothele > Macrothele yani. The sequence continues at coordinate 9,151,831 of CM077019.1, forward strand.
CATCTAGTTTTTATTGAAATACACTCCTAAAATTTTCCTAAAATTTTTCTAAAAAGTCCTAAAATTCCTACCTAAAATTTTCCAGAAGTATGCTATGATCCCTGAATATCTGAAAAGTTTCATGCCCAGCTGGGCATGTACAGAAAATATTTACTTGCCCAGAAGTAAAATCTACATGCCCAGAAAAATTTATCTTTTAAGATAACAAAACAGAAGCCTCATTTTTTTTAAAGTTAAAAATTATGATAAACTTTTTATACATCTTTTGCATCACCATTTTAAAGTGTCTGTATTCAAAATGCACGAAAGCATATATCTCAAGTTTTAAGAAAGGTAATCAATGGCATTTGAGAAATTCAGTGATGATGCCATGTTCAAGAATTTTTTATATATGTCCTGTGTTTTACAAAAAAATTAAATAATCATAGTTAACTGTATGGCAGTTTAAGTAATTTTTAACAACAATTTTGAATGTAAAAATTATTTACCTTTTTCTCTTGTGCAAACAAAAGTAATTTTGCATCATAAAATATCCCAAGAACTGTTGTTAAGAAACAAAGGAAAATCTTATGTTTTCGACTACTGTTGTGTATGTACACTTAGTTATTAAGCTATATTATCACCTGACTCCCCACATTGCTTGAAAAAATTACTGGTGGTATCAGCAATTTTAGGGTGGATTTAACAAACAGTGCACAACATTAAATAGTCTTGTCATTTGATTTTAGCCAATTAAATGTTTTTATCCAAGATTCTTCAACTCTGCAAAGGCATTTTTTTTTTTTTTGTCCGCTTACATAAGTTTCAGATTTGCCAATGATGTAGATTCCGATTCTGAAATTACGTCACTCAACAGTGCGGAAGACGAATTTGTAACTACCGCCGACAGATTCGGAATTTCACATAATTGCTCACTATGAGATATACTCTCATTGCTGGATTTTATTTTCCAAAAAAACAGGGTATGTCCATTACTAAATACAACTTATATCCACAGCTAGCATGAACTGCAACTAATACTGTTCTTTCAGGTAAACTAAGTTATTGGCATTGGTAATTTTTGCTCTTTTCCCAGTTAAGTGGAACACATTGGGTAGGCTCATTCTTAAACAAAACTTAGCTTTTATTTCAGTAGTTCCGCTGTCAGTTCATGTGCATAGGCGCGCACGTGGGCTTCCACTTTCCCCTCCCTCGCTTGACCAAGCTATGTGAGAGACCCAACCCGGGGCTGTGCAGTAAATATTCCGTTGTCACTTCCTCCCCATAAAGCACAGCTTTTTTGCACAACAGTCTGCATCCTCCTGTTTCATGACAGTTTATGCGTTTTGTCACTAAACACTGGTGGCTAGTTTCGTCCAATGCATGCATCCCATCGTTAACTGTAAACAACATCTGGAGCAAAACTACGTATGGCCCCAATTTCTGGACGTAGAGCATAATATAATTAAAGAAGCGCTATTCTCCTGGCCTTGGCACTTATTGTGTAACAATAATACAACTGCAGTAAAAGGAAAAACACGCGATGACCGTCTTTTTTCTACAGCAGAAAAGTCTCCATTCCAAACTTTTTTTTTTATCTTTAAATCTAGTTGCCAGACCAGGCAACTAGATTTCATTTTTACTTGCCCAGGCCAATAATTTACATGCCTCAGGCATGGCATTTTTCAAGCCCTGAGAAGGGAATATTTTTTCCTATGTTGGGAATTAGCGGTTATTTCACTGTTTTGTTCAGTGTTTCATCACCGAAAATCTAGTTGTCATTCTCAGTATTAGGAGAGCCCATACATGGAAGAAACGTCGAGATTTCCCATGATACATCAAGTGTTTTAACAAATATTGTTTACTCGATGTTGAATCGGTGAGTAATCACCGATATATTGAACAGCGATTTTACCCATTGCTGCTGCAGATGCACAAGATGCTAGTTTTTGGACGTTTTGGTGATATGTTGAGGTTTTCACCATTACATCAAAAATTTCCACTGATACTACCAATCAGGCCTTGCGAATGTCAGTAGCCAGTGGCCAAATGGTGACCAGATATTTTGTAGTGGCTAGTAATTTTTTTAATGTATTAGCCAATGATGGCCAGTACACTCCCCCTCCTTTAAGTGAGCAACTATTTTGTCCACCTTTTTCCCCACTTGTAAATGAATATCGAGTTCAGTTTTCTCGCCCGTGTTCCTGCAGCTGCTTCGAAAATGAATCAAAGTGAAGGTGAGATTCAAAAGAAACTTAATCTGCTGACAGATCAGTGTGGAGCAACCAAATTGCCAAGCTTACTAAAGCAACCTTTGCCATGGTATATTTGATCTTTGCCATGGTATAACATTGCACAAAGTATGATGTCATCTACAGGTAAATGAATTATCTTTGAATCTCTGTTTAGCTGCATATATATGCTGAACAAAAAGAAACTAACTGTTACGGCAATATATCGTTGTTCAATTTTCGCTAAGTTGCGATGAACATACTTTTTACGTGGCTACGATATTCAAATTCGGTTGACATTAAATGTCTGTAAATACTGTTTCACACGTTATACAAGTTCCGCTATCGGGAGTTTGCAAAAGGACATTAACGTAGTATTGGCAATTGAAATCAAGTATAATAATAATAAGTATCTATACTTACAATATTTATAGTGGCTGTAGGTGCTTCATATGTGCGTCATCCAAGAATGTGAATTCTTTCAATTGTGAAGTTAAAATTCATGATACTGTAAAATCTGCGCCAGATAAAATTAAACAAGATGAATTTTCTACAATGCAAAAAAATTCTTTAACATCGATGAAATAAGAAACTGAATTAAAACCTTGTTGAATTTTTTAAAAACGAACTACAATCCTGAAGAGGAGACTATCTTGACCGCGAAGCATCCTGATACATAATGAAAACCAAAGATGAATTATACTTTTGCCAAAACCTCAAAAATAAACAATCTTGAAAAAGAAAAATACAAACATACAAATCTCCCGAATGCGAAGCACCAAACTAGTTTCTGCTACAATTTATAGCCATCATCAGTGGTAGGTGCACGGACAATAGGATCGCCGCACTCACTCGCTCAGGTATGCAGCCTAACCCCAATGTATGTTCAGCCCTGTCGTGTAGATATTTGCGCATCATGATTTAGGTTCAACTGCACATATCAATGGTGTCGCCATCTGTTGTCAAACAAAAATATACTAGTAGCTTTTACGTAGAAATATTCAACTGTATTTTTTTAAGTAATATTTGATGTCACATGTTTTTTGTTAATATTTTTCCTCTTGAAATGTTTCCTCTCCTGTTCAATAAGGTACCTCCATGCAAAGTGAAGCTCCACTGGACTATTAACGTTACAGTTGTATCTCTTGGTTTTCTCAATGACTACAGCCTCGGAGGTTAGAATCTGGGCATGTGATCTATGTGATGTTAGAATTTTTGTGTTAGTCCAATCAGGAGTTACATGATTTTTGATACAATGTTGTATTAATGAAGTTTTTTCATCTTTTCTTGTCCAGTTCGTAATATGTTCTATTTAATCTAGTCAAAAATCTTCTACGCGTACTTCCGATATATACTTTGTCTTTTTGGTTATCATCCGTAACTGTTGGAATGACATAAACTCCAGATTTATTTAGAATTGATCTATTATTAGTAGTAGTAAGTATGCTTCCATTGTCAATAACTGTTTCTGCGATGTTAATATTGTTGTTGTAACATTCTTTTTTTAAAATAGTACTAATAGGAGGTAAGTATGGAAATTTTCCATAATATTGCTGTATTTCTTTTTTAATGTTATTATCGAAACGATGTATATTGGCCGTAATGTTGTTATATAAAGATTTGACTAATCCTTTACTATATCCAAATTCTTCTGCAGTTTTTTCAATCCATTTTATCTCTTTGATCTCCAATTCTTTATTGGATGAGTGTGTTATTGCTCTTTTAATATAAAAGTGGAATGCTGCAGTCTTATATTTCCAAGGGTGTGTAGAATCTCTTGGGATAATTGCCTGTACATATGATGGCTTCCGGTATACAGAATATTCTATAATTCCGTTATCCTTTTGTATAGATATATCCAAGAAGTTTAGCTGGCCATTAACCTCAATTTCTTTACTAACCTGTATAGATTGATAACAATTGTTAAATTTAGCAATGAAATTATCCATTTCAAGATTGGAGTGCTGCCAAAACAGTAAAATATCATCTACATATCGGAGATATACATATGGTAAGTATATATTAGAATGATCTAATATACAGTTTTCAATATCTTGCAGAACGACTTCGGCCAGTAGCCCTGAAATTGGGGACCCCATAGGGGCGCCATACTGCTGTTTATAAATTATCCCATTAAATGTGAAATAATTATTATTTGCTACAAAAGATAATGCAGATACAATACTGTTTCTGACTTTATCAGTAAGATTTTCTTCATCCAATCTGGAATTAATTAAGTCAATAGCGACATCTGTTGGAGTATTGGGATATAAAGAGATGACATCTAAACTGGCCATTGTGAAATTGGAGGTTTTAATTGTTTTTAACTTGTTGGTAACTTCTGTAGCATTAGTAATACTGGCTACATGGCTATTGTAGAATGGTTTGATGTAGTTAAATAGTGCTCTCTCTAAGTTAATAGTAGGAGATAAATTCTTATTAACAATAGGCCTAATAGGTTCGCCAGTCTTATGTGTTTTTATTTTACCAAAAATATTTGGTGTACAAGCACCTACTGGTGGAATACATTTGCTTTTAATAATTGTAGGTAAGTCACTGTGATTTTTTATATTAGCTAAGTTCCTAATTATACTGTCAACTGGGTCCTTATTGACTATGATGGCATTCAACTTATTGATTGCTTCTGTCATCTTGTTATTATATTCATCTGTATTTAAGATGACAATCTGCTTAGATTTGTCCGCCATAATACACTTTATAGCAGGGTTATTTCTCAACTCCATTAGGGCTTCGCGCTCATATGTGATTCTTGTATTTTCATTGGTGTTATACATGTTGTTGATAGCACGGACCATTTTAAATCTTGTAGGATTTTTATTTACCTTAGGCAATCTTTGGATGACGTTTCTCAATTTGCGGAATGAGGTATTCCGTTTTTGGCACTTTTTTGTCGATACGCAAATCTTATACCTCTTTCTAGTGCTTTCATTTGCAGATTTGATAGTTCTAAACTAGATTCATTAATATAAAGATTTTGATTATTAATCTCTATTCTATGGTTTTTCTGGTGCTTGTCATTTATTAGATTTCCAATTTTTCGAAAGTGTTTTAGTTTACACTTTTCTTGCTGTCTGTCCAAAATTGCATATAGTTTTATAAACTCAATCTTGATCTTGTTGTCCTTGTCTTCATACTGTATACACTGATTGTACAGTTCGTAGTTTTTCACACTTAGTTTATCGATATCTTTGCGTTTACTGCGAATTATAGCTCTTAATCTCTTCAGCTCGCATGTTTCAATGATATTACGATCTTTGTAGTTGATAGGGTTAACCCTAATTTTGAAGAAATTTAGGCGTAATATCATTATTTTTACAAGTAGTTAGGAAGTTCAGATGTTCAATTTCCTTGCAAAGTTTAATTCTATTCTTTTTAAAAATACGAATATCTTGCGCAATATACCTTGATAACATATTACTAAGGGCTAGAACAAGACAAAGGGGAAAAAACCTCTGCACTAAGCTTATATATATTGTATCTCCAGTTATATATGACATATATCGTTGTTCAATTTTCGCTAAGTTGCGATGAACATACTTTTTACGTGGCTACGATATTCAAATTCGGTTGACATTAAATGTCTGTAAATACTGTTTCACTACGGCAATCTTTTTAAGGTGATGGAGCTGCTACATCTAATGCCATGTAGTACTGCTCCTTGTGAGTAATGAATGCCATAAAAACAAGTAATTGGGCTGCAATTCCTATTAGTAGTTCTAATTCAGACTATTAGATAGCTCTGATCATGCTACTATTCTCTTTTATGTGCAATATTTCAAAATAACTTGGACAGCCATCTCAGAGCTACAGTGTGATAGCATCAACAAAGATCCCACCGACAAACAACTTTACCTTCCTGGCTAATATAAGGAACCACAGCACGTTATCAACTGAATAAAAAAGCAAACCCTTCAATGGGAGCAGGGATGCCAAAAATATTCTCTAAAATTAAAACACATAAAGAAAACACACCTTTAAGACTGATTCTATCGGGGAAAAAACCTCCCCACTCATCAATCTAGGAAAAAAAGATATACAACTATATATCCCCAATATTCATGAGGAATCAATGTACCTTAAAGAATAGCTACAAGTTTATCGGAAAAATCAAGTTAATTAATCAAGACCTAGAGCACATAACTATGGCCTCCATGGACGTTAAGGCGTTATACCCAAATACTCCTGTCGAGCTAGCCATTGAATTAATTATGCGACAACTAAACATCAAGAAAGAACTAAATCTGTCACAACTGAAAGAATTAAAGAATACTTTATAATTCATCAAGGAAAACAATATCTTCCAATTTGAAGGAAATATCTATAAACAAACACAAGGTGGCCCTATGAGATCCCCATTATCGGCATTATACGCAGAAGTGATTATGGCATACCTCAAAAATGAAATTATTTTAACTCTACCTGAAAAACCAATACTTTATGCTCGATATGTAGAAAACATTATTATAATGTCAAAACTTAACAAAGCCGAGCTACAAGATCTAGCACAGCGTTTTAGCGAAATTTGTAACACCATAGAGCTAACTATAGAGTTTGAAGAGGATAATTGCCTATCCTTCCTGGACATTCAACTAAAGAAAAACAAAAATAACTTTGAATACTCTGTGTTCAGTAAAGAAACTTACATACCTGTACTGATACCATACTCATCGCACCACCCAGTGATACATAAAATAAAACAGCATAGTAAACTTGATACGGAGAGCGTACACACACACGTCTAACAACAGGCTAAAAAATCAAGAGCTAGAGTTTATCTCGAAAATATCACAAGAGTATGGTTACCCGAGTAAGCTAATTAAAAAATGGATACATGAGAGTAAAAAGCATATGACTAAGAGAAATGAAGGCTAAGAAGTGCACAACCAAAAGAAGATGAGGAATAAAAAATTGAAATACATTGGTGCTTTCCCATACCTGGAAGGAGTTAGTAATGAAATTAATAGGCAATGTGCTAAATATGACTTACAACTAGGAAGCTCAGTGAACACCTTAAAAAATATGACTGTTAACAAAAAAACAGAGGAAAAAATACTAGAAGAATCAGGATCTTACGAAATTCCAATTGCGCACGTACCCCCAATATCGTACATTGGAAGTACGAAAAACAGGTAAAAAAAAAAAAAAAAAAAAGACTCAAACAATACATATCTAACTGGCAAAAATATAGAAGCAAAAACTGCTTTAGTGCAATTCCGCATTGAAAACCAGACTTTTCCAAAATTCGATGAAATTAAAATGCTTTAGCTTAAAAGGAATAAAAAATCTGAAAGGCAAATGAGGAGGGAAGAAGCAATCTTAATCTATAAAAATAAAACAAGGGTATGTAACCAGAATGACCCTAGCACATTATCTAGCCTGTGGAAAGAACTAATAAGACAAGAAAAAGAACAGCAAAAGAAAAACCGACAAAAAAAACAAGAAAACCGGGATAGGAAAAGAAAAAAAAAGTTATATTGATGAAACATAGATGCCGCTAGCAAGGCTTAATAAAGAAATGTATCCAAGAAAGTGTATCCGATGAATGGCAACAAAGATATCGGACTCCATTAGCGCGAAGTTAACCACGAACATCGGTGGAAAAGTCGCCACGCTCCTGAGGATGCCCAGAGACTGGGCAAAAATATCGAGTATAAAGAACGATAAAAGTTGATATGTTTGAATCCTAAAGCGAAGATCCACTGAGTATACCCAGCAAAAAGCGTGTGGAAGTAAAGTTATACATCTCATACAACTAAAGATCCAGACTCACGGTCGGCAGGTCGCCACTGGCGATAATCTTCATCGTCGTGGCGACTAAAAATGTTTGATTAAATCACCAATTCTGGCGACCTGTACGGGGAAATCATTTATTTTATTTAACTTGTATTGTACTGAATTTTTTTTTAACTTGGTACGGAATTCGCATGTTTTTGAAAAATTTCACTCCAAATGTATGGAAATCGCTTGAAATGGCACAAAATTTGAGTTGTACGGAAGTCGGCCATCATCTTTTTCATTCTGCTTGAACAGCAGAAAAGAAAAAGAAAAAGTTTAAAAAAAAGGTGAGGGCGTCGGTTTTTGATCACAAAGAATGCGCCAAGGCTGATGGTTCATCGTAGGGAACGAGGTTGCGGTAGGGATGAAAGCCGGTAGTGGACAGCTCAGCTAACTGCCTGCGTCGGAAAAGTCCAACTGGGAGAATTTTTTTAAATAACTGAATGCAAATTTAACAGTAAGCAAGACACGTCAAAATAAACTTCCATGTGAAATTTCGTCAAAATTCGATGAAAACTTTAGAAGTTAGGCATTTTCTTTTTATTATTTTTGATGAATGTTTGCTGAAAGCCTGCATATTCCATAGGAAAATTCTAAAATTCGGAATCGGCATAGTTCGAATCTCCGGACGATTCCGGATTTTCGAGGTTGTACTGTAATAATATTTCCATACCTGCGAACTACTACGGAATGTCCGTAGTTTCTACGAATTTAGTTGGCTGACTACAGACCCTCGCTGTCGAAACTACGGATTCTCATTCTCATGTATTTGTAGCAAAATCTGGGCTCCTGACAACTCTACAATTTTTTTTTTTTTTTTCTTGGACCGATACCGCTCATATGGAAAAACCTATTGAGAATACTTTCTTCCTAAAATAATGCATGGTTTCCCCACCAGAGGACGTAAAGTCACATCTTATTTTTGTCGATATCTCTGTTTCTAAGAGTCCGATTTGAAAAATTCTTTCTGTGTTGGAGAGCGTTTCCAGTGCAAAATGTTTCTCATATAAATTCATCTTTTTCTTATTGTACAAGTCTGCAACCAGATGGCGTAAGTTCACGATTCCGTTTACAGCAATACTGAGGGATTAAAAACCCAATTGAAAAACTTCTTTATTCCATCAGATACTATTGTTTTCCATACCGGTTCCATTGACTTTTAATAGCTTTGATAATTTTATTTGTGTCAGAACAGATTCAAAAGACGTGCTTATCACCCAAAAATTCGGTGTCATCTTTCTTGTTGTATACTACTGTACAAGGAAAATGGTGAACTAAGACATAAGAGTTTTGTTTTCATCTCGGAATGTCTGAAACATGGCACAGTTCTTGTTCATGCTTTTCAAAAAAACTTCTTAATGCTTTGAAAGCGAAATTGATCCCAAACGTAAAAAAGATATTTTACTTGTCAGACAGCTGAACAGCACAATACAAAAATCGTAAGAGTTTTGTAAATTTGTGTGACCACCACACTGATTTCCAAGGCATTGAAGCAGAGTGGCATTTGTATGCCACTGCACATGGCAAAGGAGTTTGTGATGGTGTTGGAGGCACAGTGAAGAGACTTGCAGCAAAGGCCAGCCTTCAAAACCCCCTCTCAAATCAGATAATATCACCTCGACAGCTGTTTGAGTGGGGAAAGGCAAATATCCCTGCAATAAGTTTTCTTTATATTTCAAATGATGAATACTTGGAAGAGGAGAGATTTTTACAAGTACGATTTGATGAAGCAGTTGCTGTTACAGGATCTCAGAAGTTTCATGCATACCTCCCAGTATCAACTGAAAAAATTAGAAACCAAAACATTTTCAGCTTCTCATGATACTATTTTACATTGTATTAAAATCACTCCCGAACTTCAAGATGTAGATTTTGATCGTATGAATTGTTTTGTGGCATGTGCCTATAACAACTAATGGTGCGATGGGATGTTTTTCCTGAATGGATGCGGTTGTACGTGAAGTCAAGCTATCATTCTTACATCCAGCTGGACCAGCAACATCATTCTTTTATCCTAGGAAACCGGATGTTCCCACCGTGCCAGGACCAGCTAACCCCACAGATGACAAAAACATCAAAAAAAAAAAAAAAAAAAAAAGAGGAGGTTTTTTATCATTAGGTATAAAACATTTTGTCTATTTTTGGAGCTAAGTCAATTTAATTCCTTGTCACTGCCAACAAGAAAATTTAATTTTTGTATACCATTTAGATACCACCTTGAAATTTGGACTGACTGGCTACAAGACATGTACCTTAAAGTGTGATTTTTTTGAAAATTTAAAAAAAAATTGTTTTTTCAGAATTTTTTTTTTTTAAATTTGTGAACTTTTTGAAAATTTACACTTGTGTCATGTTGTATATCAAATTAAAGCCCTATTCACGAGCTTCAAAATGATACCTGTCCCATGTCTGTAGCTATCATAGTTATCTCATAAATGTCATTTGAAGTTATGGTGGCTAGTGAATTTTGGCCTTTTTAGGCAATTTTGAAAATTCAATATCTCAAAAACGGGTGGACAAAAAATTATTTGAAAAAAAAAAAAAAAAAAGCAGCAATTTTTACACATCTCATGGTAAGGTGACAAATGTACCAAAAATGAACCAAATCCATGACATCAAGTTCCAAAATGTATTTTTCATTGGTTGATTTGACATGGAATGACCCCTACCTAATAATGGGAATGACCACTCTTGGCCTGTATGACAACGGCGAGACGGCATGGCATGGATGCAATGGGTCCCTGTAAGGTTCCATGAGGCACATGTGCCCATTCGGACTGCAGAAGAGCACGGAGGTCCAGGAGATGACATGGTTGTAGGTCAGCACATTGAATCTGTTGATCCAAATAGTCCCACATGTGCTCTATGGGATTGAGGTTGGGCGATAATGCTGGTCAAGGGAGAACAGAGACATCGCTGTCATGTTCCTGGAACCAGTTGCGCACCGCCTTAGCGACATGGCAGGGTGCATTGTTCTGTTGGTATACACCATCACCACCAGGGTAAATGTCCAACATGAAGGGATGCATGTGGTCAGTGAGGATGGACAGATAGCCATTGGCATCCAGGGACCCATCCAATGGTACCAACAGTCCCAGGTTATATCAGGAAAACATCCCCCAAACTAAAGATTAAAATTGGGGATTTTTTCAAGTGGCCATTGGCCAGTGGGTGGACAAAATCTAGTGGCTACTTTCCTTACGGCTATTTCGTGTTGTGTACACATTTTATCACTGCCCTGTATACCTTTATTTATTTAGACACAGTTAAATTTAAGCTTAGTAGTTACAAGAGCCCACTGTCTATTGTCCAGTGCCATTAAATGAATGAATATAATCTTTAAAGTTATATTTTTCTTTAACCACATCAACCAAATTTTCTAGACAGTTTTTATAGGAAAGATAATTTATGATTTGTCATTTTTTCCTGTTTACCCACTACAGACTTTCGAAATACTACGAATTCTCCATAGTTACTACAAAAATCATCGATCGCTGTGGAGTATGGGAAACATTGAATATACTACGGAAATAAAAAATCTTGTCGTTTTTTTTCTTTGTTTGTTTGTTTTTTTCCTCCAGAAAACGTTGTTTGGGTAAAATTTTAATGATTTGTCATTTTTTCCTGTTTGCCCACCTCAGACCTAATTACTACGAATTCTCTATAGTCACTACGAAAATCGTCGATCGCTACAGAATACGGGAAACATCGAATATACTACGGAAATAAAAAATCTATGAAATAATGTTATTCAACAATTGTTCAAAGTTTATTTTCATGTTTTCAAAATTCTAACATTCATCAAGCATTTTTGGGACTGTGTATTGCATGTTTTTAATGTCACAATATTTGTTCGTTATAATTTGGGCATGCTGTCCGTCGCCTGAAGAAATGATTGTTTTAGCACGGATGAAAATGTTCCGTAGTTTTCTAAATTTCGAATGTTTCTTGATGCGCTTTTTTTTTTTTTTTCACGTTCTGTTTATATTCTTTGTTATATTTTTTCTGATTATGCTTCTCGTTTTTAATATATTCAGTAATAGTGAAAAAGAACGTGTTTTTAAAGTTTTTTCTAGTGAAGCGCAGTTTTTGTTATTTCTAACAGCCTGTTTTTCAAAACCAATCGATTCGGAAATAATTTTTTCTTTTCCGCTTTTATAAAGCTAAATTAGAATTCAAAATCTGTACTTATTCTGCCCGTGATGGAATCAGCCTTTTCTGTGACCCGTAAAATGACTATCACGGCGAGTGAGCAATACAGTACTGATTTTTTATATTTATTAATTTCTCTGAAAAACTTGTGTTTACCTATTCTTTAGTAACATTTTACTGTATTAAGAGGCAGACAAGAGTTTTTTTTTTTTATTTTGTTTAAAGCAAACTCCACACGTGCAAAGGAAGCACGCCTCTGCGTGGAATGAAAGACAGCGGCAGAATGTGAAGTCCTGATTTTCTACCTTTGATTCCTTCTTGTAAAGAAAAGGGAAAATGCGTGCCTATTTTGTTTGATGATAAGCAAGAAGTGCCTGAGCAATGGAAAATCGTGCATTTTCAGAGAAACCAAACTTTAAAAACGAGCTGCTGAAACGGATTGTGATGCCACAGTTCCATCTAAAGCCTCAGGTGTCCATTCCCGATATGGATACTTTGACCCCAACTTAAGTGGAAAAACAAAGAGCCGCCCCAGTTCTTGAAGAGTGAATCTATATAAGTACACTGGTGTTCAAAATTAAGAGAATTTGCACATTTTGTCGATTTTCACAAAAAGTACGGAACCAAAGGTACAAATTATGCCGCCGAATAAGAATGCAAATTTGCAGTGTTGAATACGTAAGCGTACACGCTCGTGTAGGCTGAACTGTGACAGCGGAGGGCATGAAAAAAGCACACGTGGCTTTTTCTGCGATTAGTTTGCTCGTACTTCTCGGCGACATTCGTTGTGTTTCTTGCAGGAGTTAATTCAATTTCATAAGCAATGAGGTAAAATGAGTTGCCACGAACATATTGATGACGGAATGAGGTGGAGAATCGTTGGTAGATTGGAGTCAGGGCAATCGCAAGTGCAGGTTGCTACAGAGCTCAATGTAACGCCCAGTGTCATGTGCAATTTGTGGAAAAAGTTTAAGGACACCGGATCCATATCGAGAAGGCCTGGGCAAGGTTTTCCAAGAGCCATGACGGCCAATGAAAATCGTTATTTGGCACTTTCAGCGAGGCGCCACAGGACTGCTACAGTTGCACAGCTATCTCGTGAGCTGCATGCCGCCACTGGAACCCGAGTTTCAAGGGTTACTGTTTCCCGAAGGCTTCATGAGAGAGGGCTTTTTGCCAGAAGACCCGCTGTTTGCATCCCGCTCACTTCAGCACACAAGAGAGCGCGTTTAGCATGGTGCAGACAACATCAGCCTTTGACCAGACTTCAGTGGGGTAACATTCTCTTCACAGACGAGTCGCGATTCAGCCTGGACACTGATTCTCGACGTACCTTCATCTGGAGAGAACCTGGGGACCCGATACCTTTCCTCCAACATCTGAGAAAGGGACAGCTATGGCAGTGGAGGTGTTATGGTCTGGGCAGGCATCATGTTGGACAGCTGCACACTTCTCCATGTGTTTGACAGAGGCTCCCTGACTGCTGAGAGGTATAGGGATCAGATCTTACAGCCCTATGTTCAACTTTTCAGGGGCGCAGTTGGCCCTCGGTTCCTTTTCACATACGACAACGCTCATCCACATAGTGCTCACCTAGTCGACGATTATCTTGAAAGTAAGGATATTCGCCGGATGGATTGGCCAGTCAGATCGCCAGACCTAAACCCTATCGAACATGTCTGGGACGCTCTTGGGATGGCAATTGCAGCTTGCCATCCTCTTCCAGAACCATCCAGGAGCTGAAAACTACGTTGCTGCAGGAGTGGGACTCTTCAACTGCCTCGTTTCCAGTATGACGTTACGCTGTGAGAGCAGTATGCCTGTGAGAGGTGACCATACCCCATATTAAAGTCATTTTATGTTCAATCTTGCAACGTGGATTTTGGACATTCCTGTGCTGATGAGCCTTACTGACGATCATGAGTGTGTATCATGACTGTTGTGTGGTATAATTTTTTCTCTTATATAACTGTGTATCCATACCAAATTTCATTAAAATGTGTCCATTAGTTTTTCAGAAATTCAACAAAATGTGCAAATTCTTTTAATTTTGAACACCAGTGTAGATCGTATCCACTTATTTGTGGAGGAAAGGGCTGTTTTTTACAGCGCGTGAGTTGGATGATTTGAAAATGCATTTCCTATAACAGGAGCATTTTAAAAAATGCAAATAAATTCTTTAGCAATGAAAAAAGGCAAATTTTCGAGCGTGGTGACTAAAGTAACTTTTTTTACTGGACATTTCATTTTATCCAGTCTCCACGTGGCGAGTGGCGATCACTAATTTTAATGTTTACCCCAGACATGAGCACTGCCCATGTTAGCCTGTACTTGACTGACAAGCATGTCTAGGTGTTGGCTCTTGTGTGTCGGACGCCGTATCTGCCACTGCCCATCATTTCTGTGGAGTAGAAACCTTAATTCATCAGAGAAGGTAACCTTTCCCCACTCTTCTACCATCCAATGACGGTAGTCCCATGCGAACTGCAGGCATTGTTGCCGATGGAACTGGGTTAACATGGGCACCTTGATGCAGCATCAACTGGGAAGACATGCATAACAGCATTTGCTCTACTGTTATCGGGGAAACATACCTGGGTGCCCCCAGCGTTCATTTTGTGGTCAATTGCTGCACTGTTGCACTTCAATTGCCCTTTACCAGTCGACGAAGGTGATGTTCTCCTCTGGGGTCGATGGCCTGTGGGACTCCACAGCTATGACGTCCGGAGGTACTCGGTGTACCAGTGGTACATTCTTGGTACATCCTTACCACAGCACCTCTTTAACAGCCCACAAAGTCGGCTGTTTCTGAGATGCTTCCACTCTTGGTGTGGCACCCGATGATCATTCCTTTTTGAACGTCCGTCAAATCACTACCTCTGCCGATTTTGTTCTTGCTATGCACTATGGCTCATCTGTCCTGGCCGTCCACTTATATCTCCGTGTGGTCGACCTTGTCATGTGCACTCTGTGATGCACCTGGACGGGTACGCTGTGATTCCGGGGGTGGTCATATTATTCTGATATGACTGTATATGAGTGATATGTTCATCAAACAAAGGCCTTCGCTCTTTCCACGTTTTTAAGTGAGTCACGGAAAAATTCTCATTGACCGCCACCGGGAATCGAACCCAGGGTCTTCCAGTTACGCCGTTGCTGCTTACCATCTTTGGTGAATCCCCAGCATTGTGCGGGGCTCCAAGAAGCAACCTGCTAAATTGACTTGGCAGTTAGCGTGTGTGAGTCAGGAGGAATTCGAGGCCGCTGTGGTGTAGTGGAAGCATATCCAGCACGTAACTGGAAGACCCTGGGTTCGATTCCCGTTGGCGGCCAATGAGAATTTTTCTGTGACTCACTTATAAACGTGGAAAGAATGAAGGCCTTTGTTTAATGTTCCTGGTCCATGTCAAATGTCTGTATTAAATGATATGTTGTCTATTAAGTTACTTTCCCTGAAGAAGAAAGTTTGTAAGTTGGGAGCTTTCGAACTTGTCTTAGGTCTTCATCACGCCAATAGAGGACTAAGATAGTTTCCAGTTTCTACATTTGAATTTTTTCTATTTTTGTTGCCAGATCTTAGAATTGATCTCCAGATCATCGGGTTGTAGAGAGGAGATTCGGAATGATCAATTCTGGGATCTGGCAACAAAAATAAAAAAAATTCAAATGTAGAATCTGGAAACAATCTTAGTCCTCCATTGGCGTGATGAAGAACTAAGACAAGGTCCCTCGAAAGCTCCCAACTTATGAACTTTCTTGTAAAAGTTATTTTCTTGTAACATAACTAGTGTGATCAAGTTACCTTTATTTGTTGTTATTGTTACGTGTTTTGCCCATCATCGTCATCTTTCCCTGAACATTTTGCTTAGGGAAGATGCTATAGGGGCAACAGTGGTGTTTTCTCTGGTTATAATAACAATATTTTGTGGAATGTGAAATATGATGTCCATAGATAATTAAGTGATATAAAATGCTGTAGAGATCTTGTTTGGAAAAATAGAAAGTTAAATGTGAGTAGAATTATTATTTGATATCAGGAATTGGTCTTATAGTTTTGTTTGTTACATTGTGACTGATATTTAACATATATTCATTATTTAAGATCAGCCTTTAAACAGGCTTTGATTTCATTTTTTTAGCAGTAGCAACACTTCCTAGTGGCCTTATTTTTTACTAGCAAATTGCATTATCTACTAGTGAACGTTTTTTAACATTATACAAAATAAACTTTAACATGCCCTCCTTTATTAGTCAATCATATTTTCTTCATCCTTTTTTTTTTTTTAATGCATCAAAGGCGCAAGGCACCCAGGCATTGCTCTGGCATATTCCGGGCAATCGCTAACTCCTAGTAAAGCTTGTGGACCCCCTCTATTGGGAATTAAAATGCGAATACTTGTTTTCCTGAAAAGTTAAGCCATTTTTTTTGCTGACATTGTGATTTGCTGAGAAAAGAAGATACCTGAAATTTCGCCAAAATGCGTTGATAACGTTTAAAATTAAGTCTGAATTTTTTTATTAAGGTAGGACAGATTTCTTTAAAAAAAAAATGTTACTTTAATAGTTATCGGTGGATTTTGGCAAAATTTGGGGAATGTGCTTTTCTTAGCAATTTATAGTGTCTTTAAAAAATTCACATTATTTTCTTAAATTTTTGAGAAAATAAAATTTTCACACATTTTATTCCCACTGAAACAGATGCGATTTTGGTAGTTCGGGTAGGCGGGGTCGGAATCGGATGAGAATTAACGCTTGTAGAGTTTTCTTAAATTTTCAAGAAAATAAAATTTTCACATTTTTATTCCCACTGAAACAGTGAACAGCAGATGCAGGTTTTGGTAGGTCAGGTAGACGGGGTCTGAATCGGGGGAGAATTAACGCTTGTAGAGTTGAAATGTTTTACTTCCAGAAAAAGGAAGTAAAACGTTTGCCACCTTTTAGATAAAGGAGGCAAATGTGAGCATAGTGCCTAATTTGTTGCAGTTTACCATGGGGGGTGGGGGGGTCTACAGTGAAAAAAAAAATCAGGCTTGGCAATGCCTTCCAGCTTTCACCCAGGAGTGAGTTACAGTTAGTCATTCAACAAGTTTTGGAGAAGGAACACGCAGCCGTTGAGTTTTTCACAGGATGCCGCCGAAATTTTTTTATGTGGCGCAGACCTTTTTTGCCACATGCACAATGCAGTTGGCGCTTTACATTTCGCACTAAACATTCAAAATTTTTCCACTAGCAACTTTTGCCAGAACCATGTTTTATCACTAGCAAAATGCATTTGCTTGCTAGCAATTTGCTACTAACTACCGGTCGAAATTGAGCCCTGGTCTTAAATAATGTTTATGATTTATGCATAGCAGCTGTTAAATAGGTCTTCATGATGTTTCTAGGTTTGCTACTCTTTCGAGTTTAGTTAAAAGGAGCCCCAAATGATGATGAGGAAGAAGGTCAACAAGCATTTTATGCTGGAGGATCAGAAAGAAGGTAAGCATCAGCTGTAGTGCATCCACTCAAGAGGCACTACAAATAATTCTGTTTAACTCTACATTTTATTCATGACATTCAGTGAAATGTAGTCAATTTCTTCCTTTACTACCAAAAATATTTTTTTGTCTTTCTGTATAAACTTAAAAATTTTCAATAGAATATGTTAAGATGAAAACAGGCACCTTTGTTTTTTTTATGAAACACTATTTTTCATGTGATTATTGAGTCATTTCTGTAAGAAATTTTTTTTGCAATCTTCTTCTCTGATTAATTTCTTTGCACCTATATCTGGTTTTTTATTGTCCACTGTACGATTTGATATGTTGCTAACTTCTGACTTCAAAACTGGGCGTCCATTTTAATTCCAGTCCTAACTCATCCACAACCAGAGTTGTATCAAAATAAAATGTATGTGCGTACACAACCATTGAAACAGAAAACTTGCTGCATACCCGTGAAGTGCAAACCACGATAACGGAATAAGATAATTTAAAGAAAAATTAATAAAAAAATAAATAATTATTAGAACATTAGATTCCAATGAGGACAAAATAAGTACATTACAATTGAATGTGCAGCAATGCATGTGGAATGGACCTTTATGGCTAAATATTAAAATATTGGACTGTGAACCTCATAAAAACCATAAACTAATAAAAGAAAGTTTTTATATCCAGAGAAGCAGTTCCATCAGTGAACCCATAAAGGAAGGATATATAGAGAAGACACTGGCTGTATTAAGCTAAAACTCATGACGTCATGAAGTCGTCTGCAGCGCACCAGTGACCTAAAACAGAACTACAGTTGATTGATAGCTGGTTTCCCAGGGAACGCCCACGAACCACGTGATTTTTGTCCGTTAATGTCATGTTTTTTACTTTGACTGTTGACTTTGGTTTGCTATCCGGCAGTGTTCAAGATTCTTTTTGGTTTTCATTTCCTCTAGCATTCTAATAAGTGGTATTATTTTGCTTATTACTTACTGATCGTATACTTTTCCTTACAGAATTCATAACTTTTGGGTTTTTACGTGTCTGTTGTTCATTTGATTGTTTTTTCCATACCCACTCTGCTTCACTTTCAATTCTAATTTGTATTCAATTGTCATCTGCTTGGACATCTACGTTATTGGCTTCGTTAGCTTTCTGGCTTATCTTTTTTTACTCGGCATTTGTGTAGCCTGTATTTCCATAATTGGCCAACATTTGTGAAAATTGTTTTCCATCTTCGTATTTTTTTTGTTATTTCTGAAGTAAAGGCATGTCTTCCAAGATGGTGCAGTGGTGTTGCTGTCACCTGCGCTGTGTTGTCATAGCAACTATTGCCGACGTAACGGGGTCACGTCACATTTTGCTTCTGTTTTAGGTCCGTGGGGGCGCCACTTTCTATGGGAGGGGTTTCCGTGGGCTCCTATGTCTGTTTCCACTCTATAGATCCTTCCTTTATGAGTGAACCTTCAAAAATTATAAATAGTATTTTCAACAACTTAATTCAAAAATACTACACTTATAAAATACATAAGGAAATGATTTTAACTTAATGACTGGCAACTAACTGCAAGAGGAACCTGGCAATAAAAATGTTAATTCTTAGTGTGTAAACGGAACTTTTGATACAGTTCCTATATATGTTGAGAACAACAGGCCTTGATAAAATCTAGAGGCCAGAAATGTCTGTAAAAACAAAAGAACTCGGAAGATGTGAAAAATAATTGAAAGTTGAAAGTTCTTCAAGAATACAATTAAGTATATTAATCTGAATAAAAGCCTTGAGTAAGTGTTTTAATTGCTATAAATAATTTTTTTGGTAAAAATCTACAAGCAAAAACTATCTGCAAAACCTGCTAATAATTTGGAAACTGTCCGCGTACAGTGTACGCGTATGTCTACATTCTGCTTCTCTGTCCACAACCCATACTAGAGTTCTGCACAGGCCTTAATTTGGAAGTCCTGACCTAACCCGACCTGACCCATTTCAGAGATGTGCATTCTTTGCCACTTATTGTAAATAACGCAAGGTTTCCTTTAGAGTAGGGGACATTAACCCTTGAGGCTCATGGTTACTTTTTATTGGTCTGAGCAGACCTGCCAGGTTTTACGATTTACCCGTAAAATTTACGGAAATTTGACTTGTTTTACAGTTTTACAGGCGAGATATTAATTTTACGGATTTAGCGTTTCACCCAGATTTATTTTTTCTCTCCTGATGATTTTGCACCCCCACCATTTGAACTTTTTTATTTAACTTAATCTATTTAAAATAAAGCACAGATGTAAGTTAGGAATAAACTTCTTTTTAGCTGCATGTGCTTATATGGGAAAACTTTGTCAATAGTTTTCCTACATGTTCATACCTGCCAACTTTTACGCATTACGCGTAAAATTTACGCATTTTACTGTTCTTTACGATTTTACGCATAGATCGCTATTTTTTACGCATTTCCGTATATTAAAAAAAAAAAAAATCTCCTTGAGAAATATTTGTTAATGTTTCAGTTAAATCATATCTGCCAACTCTTCCGGAATTTGCGAGAGTTTTCCGTTTTTTTATACGGTCTTCTGGTTTTCCAGCCGGAAGAACTTTTTTTCCGGATTTTTAAATTTTTTTGTATTTTTTGTTAAAAATATCCCTATAAATAAAGTGTATAACAGAGATGGGAATTTTGCGCCATTGTGCGCCAGAACACCAGTGCCCTATCGTCATCGTCGGGACTTCGGTACAGTAAATTCTCTGTGCACACTGTTATGCTTGATGCTAAATAATGATCATGCGGTGGGAAGAAAGATTCAGAGACTCCAATTACTGCATATTTTACATAGTTACTATGGAAATAGTCGGTCCTCTGCGGATGACAGAAAACATAGAGTATGCTATGATAATCGTCGGTCCGCTATGAACGACGGAAAACGTCGAGTATGCTATGATAATCGTCGGTCCACTACGGACGACGGAAAACATTGAGTATGGTATCAAAATGTGATATAATTTGTTTATATTATAAACATCTAAAAATTATAAAATGCACATATTTGCATTTATTTTTACTTGTACATAGCTAAATTCATTATAAAAGTTTGTGCATAGTTTAAAATTTTTTTATTAGAAATGTCATTCACGCGCAATTTTACACATTTGAATTTTCTCAGGTTGGCAAGTGTGCATGTTTTAGGTTATTGTTTTGCCTCACTTCAAACACTAAAGCTTGTGCCGTGCGTAAACTGAACTACCTCAGCTGGGCTTGTCTGTCTCTCGCTATGTTTGCCTCCTCCCCCTTTTGAGATAATGCATTGTTTGTCCCCCAAGTTGCAATTTCTCAGTAGGCCAGTGCGGAGTGTCTGACATTGGAGCACTGGTCTCTATTACCCCCAGTTCGACATGCTATCTTAGAACGTAGTTATCGTAGAAAAAAAAAAAAAAAAAATTCAAACAGATTTTAAATCTGTGAAATTTTTGAGCCCAAATTGATGCGACAAAATTTCGGTATGCTATTCAGGATGTGCTATATGCTATTCAGGACCAACGCTATTGCAAATGGTTATCAGCACTTGTGGGGACAGTGCGCACGTGCATGAGGTTTGTCTGTCAGAATTTTCTCGCAATAACTTCCTTGAAAATTTACCGATTTTGGATGGAATTCTCAATTATGAAACTCCGCATGCGTGGTAGCTTTTTATTTTAGAAATTAATGCACAGAAAAAATGCTTTGTAATAAAGCAACAATTAAGAGTTAATACCTGATTTGTGATATCGACTTTTAATAGATGTGTTCGCTACATTTAATTAGTAGGCCATGCTAGATAAGTAATATAATCGAAGATATTGATTGAATTTTTCATTGAATATATCAATGAATAATACTTGTTAAAAATTCGTGCGTATAGGAGATAATTACTTAGAGGCGTGCTGTCTCCGTATGATATCATCAAACCAACATCTCTGACTGTACAATAAAAACTTTATTTACAATAAAAGACATGATTTTAAAATATTTAAAAATGGCAAGATCTTTCGGGGCTACAATAGCACCCGTCCTCAGGCCACCCAACAGTGCCACAGAGCATAGGGAAGTGCCGCAATATATATAACCAGTCTCCCCGGGAGACCCACAATACATTTGTTCAAAACTGCAGGTGATGCCAATTGAGGAAAACAGCAGAACAAAAGTAATATGTACAAATAATATAATCGATTAATTAAGGTCCTCTTCTTCAGTTTTTTGAATGGGAGAAGTAATTATTTTTCTCCATTGTCTAGGAACAAAAACAGGTAAGTCCAAGTTACAACAGGTAGTACCATAAGAGATTATATACAGACTTTCGGTAAAAAAGACGGTTTGTTTGTTTACATTGGAAGAAAGTACTATTGTATTAGGCCAATCGGGAGAGTAACCTCCCTGGCGAACAGCTGTAGTAAATGAAGTAGAAATGCAGTCAGTTCGAAGTGCATATTTGTGTTCAGACAATCTAATGTTCAGACTTCTAAGGGTAGAACCTATGTAGTATTTGATATCTTCGTTAGGAGCCGAGGGAAGCAATGGGATACGATATATTCCTGCTTTATTCAAAGTGGCAACTTGATCTCTGTCGTTACGTATGGTAGAAAAAATGTTTTTGGTGCAAATAATATTAAATTTGGAATTTGCACCAAAAACATTTTTTCTACCATACGTAACGACAGAGATCAAGTTGCCACTTTGAATAAAGCAGGAATATATCGTATCCCATTGCTTCCTCGGCTCCTAACGAAGATATCAAATACTACATAGGTTCTACCATACGTAACGACAGAGATCAAGTTGCCACTTTGAATAAAGCAGGAATATATCGTATCCCATTGCTTCCCTCGGCTCCTAACGAAGATATCAAATACTACATAGGTTCTACCCTTAGAAGTCTGAACATTAGATTGTCTGAACACAAATATGCACTTCGAACTGACTGCATTTCTACTTCATTTACTACAGCTGTTCGCCAGGGAGGTTACTCTCCCGATTGGCCTAATACAATAGTACTTTCTTCCAATGTAAACAAACAAACCGTCTTTTTTACCGAAAGTCTGTATATAATCTCTTATGGTACTACCTGTTGTAACTTGGACTTACCTGTTTTTGTTCCTAGACAATGGAGAAAAATAATTACTTCTCCCATTCAAAAAACTGAAGAAGAGGACCTTAATTAATCGATTATATTATTTGTACATATTACTTTTGTTCTGCTGTTTTCCTCAATTGGCATCACCTGCAGTTTTGAACAAATGTATTGTGGGTCTCCGGGGAGACTGGTTATATATATTGCGGCACTTCCCTATGCTCTGTGGCACTGTTGGGTGGCCTGAGGACGGGTGCCATTGTAGCCCCGAAAGATCTTGCCATTTTTAAATATTTTAAAATCATGTCTTTTATTGTAAATAAAGTTTTTATTGTACAGTCAGAGATGTTGGTTTGATGATATTGTACGGAGACAAGCACGCCTCTAAGTAATTATATCATATCAATGAAGTTTTTTTTACGGATTTCAGTTTCTGGAAGTTTGCAGGTATGCCTGAGAGATGTCCACAAAATAATTCTAAAATAGAAGAAAATACATTTTTGAAATAGAAAAAATGAGTATCAAAGTACCATGGGCACATGGACTTGAATTCCCAAATTTGCTATGAGCTATGCTACAATAAATTATGTAATTAAAAGTTGTAATGAGTTACTGAAAAATTTAGGCGTATCAGTTACCTACTACAGACTTTTTTTTAACATACATTTGTTAACTGCATCTTTTCTTTCCCCCAAAAGTTAAGTTTTGGGATTCAGACCCTCTCTGAAATAATTGATATTCATTATTGAAAAAGTACGAGGTCTAACATCAGAGAAAGTGCGGGATGTTCAGAGTTGTTTTATGCCTGGTGTAATGGCTGCACTAACCAAAATTTTGCATTGCGCATGATGATTGAAAAGTATCTGGCTGTTGGTAAGAAAGTTTTTGCTGCCTTCATAGATTTAGAGAAAGCTTACGACCGAGTAAATAAGGACACTTTTGTGGAAGGTATTGAATAAATATGGTGTTACTGGGAATCTATTTAATAGTGTAAAAGCCATGTATGCTGGCAGTAGAGCTTGTGTACGAGTGAATGGTGTTTTATCAAAATGGTTCTCTATTGGTGCAGGAGTCAGACAAGGTTGTGTAATGTCACCATGGCTGTTTAATATATTTATGGACGCATGCAGGCTTCAGTGAGGCCAATATAGATAATAGTGGTTTATGTCTTGGTGATATCCGTGTGTGCAGATTGCTGTATGCTGATGACACTGTCCTGTTGGCAGAGAGCAAAAGTGAGTTGTGGAGTACGTTGACTTGGATGCACGAAGTTTGCATGGAATTCAAACAGTATAAATAAGGGAAAAACCAAAGTTATGGTGTTTGAGAGAGGAACAGGTAGCACTGAATGTAATGTAAGTATAAAGGGCACTGTGATTGACCAGGTGAGTGAGTTTGTGTATTTAGGAAGCATGTTTGACAGAGAGAACAAGTTGGATGGTGAAATCAGTAGGCGAGTGAATTCTTCTTTGAAAGTCATAGCTGCTCTGGGAGGTTTTCACAGGAATGATGGGTTCTCAAGAGACTCCCGCATGGCTGTGAATGAAAGTGTAATTGTTCCTTCTCTGATGTTATGGCAGTGAAACCTGTGTACTACAGAACAAACATAGGAGTCGTTTCTGTGCAAGAGAAATGCATTACTTACAGAATGGGGGGTGGGGTGGCAGCATTACTTACGGGGGCGGGGTTTGGCAAGGCACGTTCTGATCGTGTGAGGGATGAAGATGTATTGCAGTTGTGTAATGTGAAGCAAAATGTTGTTAGCAAGGTGGTGGCTAATATGCTTTGGTGGTTTGGCCATGTTGAAAGAATGAGGGATGAGATGCTTACTAAGAAATTTCTTTTAGCCCAAGTGGCATTAAGGAAAGGCAGGGGAAGGCCAAGGAAGTCATAGGAGGATGAAATTCAGGAGTGTCTGCATGAGAAGAAGATTATGAGTATGAAGTATAAAAGGTCTTGTGTACATCGAGTGATGGACGTCAGTGAAGCCTGAGTTGTATGTCAAGGTCACTGTAAGTGGTGAAGATTGATACAGCAACAGTTAGAAAGTAATCAGTTAAAAATTTATCTGGTAGTTTGTATTTCTTTGTGGAGCTAACCTCCAAATCTCAGAACGGCTTAGTGATATGCATGTATGTATGTATGTATAAACATATGCATTTTTACTCTTCTTTTTCATGTGGCCCACGTGTCTTACTCCATTTTTTCATGTGGTGATACACAATTCGAAGACTTCCTGCTCTAGAGAAACAAAAGCTGTTTCACTGAACTGAACAACTTCAGGAGTAAAGGGAATGTAATGCAGAGAGACATGCCATTTTGCATAGGAATTCGTCTGACGGACAAAGTTTATACCTGACTACATACATCTGTTACAAATGTTAACACATTTCCCCCTTTACTTAAGTATAAACAATGTAGCCCTTGTTCCCCAAATATGAAAACAAATATTAAAACTTCTCTGTTTTATAGTAATGAATTGTGCCAGAAGCTTGTTTTGGTTTTGTGAAGCTGAAAACTTTATGTAAACTTACATGTAGTTGATAAAGTCAACGAAGTGAAAGCGGAATTTGTTTTCAACCTTTAAAGAAAGAAACCGTCCCATTTCAGACTCTCATTTTACATCCCAGCTTTTCGATTTCAGCTGTAATTAATTATGTCAATTAATTATGTGATTTCAGCTGTAATTAATTATTCCTGGACATTCAACTAAAGAAAAACAAAAATAGTTTTGAATACTCTGTGTTCAGAAAAGCAACTTACATACCTGTACTGATACCATACTCGTCGCACCATCCAGTGATACATAAAAAAAACAGCATAGTAAACTTGATACGGCGAGCGTACACACACACATCTAACAACAGGCTAAAAAATCAAGAGCTAGAGTTTATCTCGAAAATATCACAAGAGTATGGGTACCCGAGCAAGCTAATTAATAAATGGATACATGAGAGTAAAAAGCATATGACTCAGAGTAAAGAAGGCCAAGAAGTGCACAACCAAAGGAAGATAAGAAATAAAAAATTGAAATACATTGGAGCTTTCCCATACCTGGAAGGAGTGAGTAAAGAAATCAATAGGCACTGTGCTAAATATGACTTACAACTAGGAAGCTCAGTGCACACCGTGAAAAGTATGACTGTCAACAAAAAAACAGAGGAAAAAAAGCTAGAAGAATCAGGAACCTACGAAATTCCAATAGCACACATACCCCCATTATCGTACATTGGAAGTACGAAAAACAGATTAAAAAAAAGACTTAAACAACACATATCTAACTGGCAAGAAAAAGAAGCCAAAACTGCTTTAGTGCAATTCTGCTTGGAAAACCGGACATTCCCAAAGTTCGATGAAATTAAAATGCTAAAAAAGAATAAAAAATCGGAAAGGCAAATGAGGAGGGAAGAAGCAATATTAATCTACAAAAATAAAGCAAGGGTATGTAACCAGAACGACCCTAGCACATTATCGGGCCTGTGGAAAGAACTAATAAGACAAGAAAAACAACAACAAAAGAAAAACAGGCAAAAAAAGACAAGAAAACCAGGATAGGAGAAGAAAATTAAAAAAAAAATACGGGAAAAAAAAAGTGTTCTTAACGAAACATAGATGGCGCCAGCCGGGCTTGATAACGAAATATATCCAGGAAAGTTTTTCCGACGAATGGCAACAAGGAGTATCGGACTCCATTAGCGCGAAGTTAACCACGAACATCGGTGGTAAAGTCGCCACGCTCCTGAAGATGCACAGAGTATGGGCGAAAATTTCGAGTATAAAGATCGGTAAAAATTGATGTTTGAATCCTAAGGCAAAGATCCAATGAGTATACCCAGCGAAAAGTGTGAGAAGTAAAGCCAGTCATCGCATACAACGGACTTTAGGACAATAACATCAACAAAGGACCGGAAAACACGTGCGTGAAATGTTCCCGTCGCTAGAAAGGAATGCCAAGGTAAGCATTATCCGCTAGTTTTTTGTACAAGTTACTTTGAAATATCGCACGTAAAAGAGAATAGTACAATAATTAGAGCTATATAATAGTCAGAATTAGAACTACTAAGTAGAAATGTAATTAATTAATTAATTAATCAGTGTATCTGTTGGTGGATGAAGTTTCACTTGACTCGGTGAACTTGCCATTTGGTTATTTTTCTTTAATGTAGGAGCAAAATGCCAAATGCCAAACCTTACTGCCAGCCATTGTGAATGTTGGTAGCCAGTAGTTAAATGGTGACCAGATATTTTGTAGTGGCTAGTAAATTCTTTAATATAGTAGCCAATGATGGCCAACAGATCCCCCCCCCCAACCCAAGTGAGCAACTATTTTGTCCAACTATTCCCCCCACTTGTGAATTAATATCAAGTTCAGTTTTCTTGCCCATGTTCCTGCAGCTGCTTAGAAAATGAATAAAAGTGAAGGTGGGCTTCGAGAGAGACTTAATCTGCCGACGAATCAGCCTGGAGCGACCAAAGGGTCAAGGTTACCAAAGCAACCTTTGCCATGCCAGCTTTTGCCATTGTATACCTTCATACATGAGATTCTTCTGCGGATTCGCAGAATTCCGCTTTTCGGCATCATTTTGGTCATCCTCGAGGTCATTGCAAAAATGAAGAGAAATTTTTAAGGATTTTGGGGGGGGGTCGTTCTATAGAAAAGTTCTTGAAAAAACGGAATTCCGCCATTCCGCTTTTTTGTGGAAAGAAAGAACTTTTAAATAACCGCTTTCTAGCTGAAAGCATTGTTTTGGAGAGTAGGGGCTGGGGGCAAGAGGAAATGTTGGAGGGTGGAATCAGCTCAATTTGTTTACTGCTGTCAACAATGGATGGTGACATCACTTGAGCATCACAGCGCGAAGGGTGGAAGCTCCGCCTTCTGCCTCCTTTAGCGAAACTGCCGCAGCCAACGAAAGCCTTTCCGTTGCTTCCGGGAAATCGCGCAGTGACGTCAACAACCTCCCCATAGCCCCCTCCGATGTAATAAATGAGTTCTTTTTTGTTGTTTGTTTGGTGATTCTCGACCCCTCCCAACTCACGCAATCAGCTCGACGGTCGGCTGCAAACTCCGCTCGCGAACCTAAGCTGATGCATTTATATTCTTTGGCTGATGTGTCATCCTTGCGAATTTTATTCCTGTGTCCATCCTTCCCCATTTTAGTGACAGCATTACATCTATTTGAAACAAAAGTTGCCGTGGGAGTCTAGAAAATGTTTGCGTTTATTGCTGCTTTTCTTTGTGACTTCTGCGTGTTTTCACATGCTGTTCTTTCCTTTGCTGATGGAGGTATAGATAAGTTTGTTTTTGGTGCTTCCTGGCACATATGGTGTGACATGGTGACTTAGGCATTCCTGTTTTTGGCTGCTGCAGTTCTGCCAGCATAAACATCTGTAAGCAATAAACGTGCGTGCTTCTCACAGCACTTGTAAACAATTTCCCGGTTTGTACTTCCCGGTTTGTACTGAATGCCCGAAAGCATGTGTTGAGACACCGGATACCCTAGGACAAAATGTAAGTACCATGTTATTCTTTTCCTTTCTTATTACCTTTAGGTTGTTCCTCAATATATTTCTGACTTAGTCTTTATTTTTCCCTAGACTATCGTTTGGGTAAATTTCTTTCTCTCTAGTCTTGTGTAAAATTAGAAATGGCTGCTATTCTTAGAGCAAGCGAAGAAAATAAAGCACGTTTAATTGATGCAAGTGAAAAAAATAAATTTCGGTTTGATTGGTTGTCAAAATTAATTGTGATCAAAAATAAAGATTCTGAAATGCAGCTGAAGGCAGGAGATTCTATTCACAAAGTTGATGTCAGTGGAAAAGCATTGTGTTCCTTGTGCTCTGATCTGATCTACTATGGTAAAAGAGGATTTTCAGCAATGTCAGAGCATTTAAAAAGCCAAAAGCATCTGCAGAAAGAAAGAACAGTTCAGAAGAATTATAGCTTGCCGAGTGTTTTTTTTTTCAATTCAAAGAAGACATCTGAAAGAGATGAAATTCAAGGTATGTCTACGAGTTCAGCAAAACTTCCAATAAAAGTGCCCTTGTGTGATAGATTATCTAATTCACAAGCATTGGTGTTAGGAGTGTTGGCAGAACATAATCTGCCATTCACCATGGTTCCTGTTTTAATTGATGTAGGAAGGGCATTAGCTACAGATTGAAAGGCTTTATCGTACCTCTCTATGGATCGTACAAGTGCATCATACAAAATGAGGTTTGGTCTAGCCAAGACCTTCTTAGCTAAAACAACAGCTGCTTTAAAAGCTTCTAGTTTTTCTCTTAACATTGATGAGGCAACAAGCACCAACAACAAGCGTGTGCTGTGCATTTTGGCGAGTTATTTTTCTAATAAACTGAACAAAGTTGTAATTGAGCACCTTACATCCGTAAGTGTAGTTAAAGTGGATGCTACTACACTGTATTACTCTATTTGTACATTTTTTGAAGAAAATGATATTCCTAGGGAAAATCTTGTTCCTGTTCTTATGGATTCCTGCAGTGTTATGAGAGGCTCAAAAACAGGTTTAGAAACAAGAATTCGACAGGGTAAATCTCCCCACTTGCTTGACATTGGTGGAGATTCCTGTCACCATATTCACAATGCAAGCAAAAAATTTTGCATACCATTTGAAGGTTACATTGAGAAATGCTTTACTGACATCTTCAATGACTTTAAATGGTCTGCAGATCAACGTGAAGCCCTTGCTGAAATTTGTGAAGTTATAGGGCTAAAATTCACTGAAATTAAGAACATGGTCCAACACAGGTTGTTGTCATGCTATGATGTGGCATTAAACAGTTTACGTATCCATGATGCTCTTTTGCTCCTGTATTATGGATTTGTGCAGTCTAATGAAAGACCAATATACATGGATGTTATAAACAAAATATGTAAAGAAAAAAATATTAGTAAAGAAGGAAAGTTAAAATTCCAGGAGCTTTGGGAGAAATTACGGAAAAAAAATCTAAAAATCTAACAGAAGATGGAAGAAAGCGGAAATCTAGAATTGTTGAAAAATTATTTGAAAGCTCAAACAAAACCTTTGCTTATATTAAATGTTTATGTTGCAGCTCTACCTCTTTTGAAGAAATATGTATGCTTATTTCAAACAAAGGAGCCATTAATTCATAAGGTTTTTGATGAGCAGAAGCAACTGTTCTTGGATTTTTAGCTTGTTTCTTAAAACAAGAGATACTGAAAGGTAAACCTATGAAAGATTTGATGAACATTGATGTTGGCTTACCGTCAAACAGCTTGGAAAGCAAGTGCATGTTTCTTGGATCAGGAACAGACTCCATTATTTTAGAAAGCATATCAAATGACATTGTGGTAAAAAAAATTTTAAGCCAGGCTTCTGAAGCTTACATTCAGTGTGCAAAATACATGCAAAAGACACTACCATTATGTAGTGATCTTTTAATGTGCATATCAGCTATTGATCCTACTGCAAGAGGACATAATCTAACTTTAAAAAGACTGAAAAAACTTCCACAGTTCCTTACAAATATATTGAATTCAGAGGAAATGGGAAGCTATGCTCTGGAAATTCACCAGTATCAGGTTGATGAACAACTTCCATCTCCTGTTGATGAAGTTGGAAACTTTGTAAAAATTGATGCATGGTGGGCAAAGGTATTTAACTTCTCTAAGTACACTATGTTATCTAAAATAGTGAAAGCCTTGATATCATGTTTTCATGGTCCACAGGTTGAAAGTTCTTTCAGCATGATGGATGAAATCATAGATGTAAAATCAGGAAGAATGAACATTGAAACCTATTCAGCTATACAAACTGTGAAGTATAAGCTTAAAGCACAGGGTAAGTCTGCAGTTAATTTCTTCAGTAAAGAAGATTTTTTGCATGAAGCAGTTGATGCCAACCTCTACCAAAATCTTAGGGCATCAAAAAAAGTTACACCGAAGAAATTGAGAGGAAAAGAAAAGGAATTATCAGCAAAAAGAAAAAGTTAGCAATGGATGCTGTTCAGCTGCAGAGTCAATGTAAAACAAATATGGCAGTACAGCTTGCTGAGAAGAAAGCCAGGCTTGCTCACAAGAGGAAACTTGAACTGATGTGCAAGCAAGTTCAACAAAAAAGGGCAAAATATCTGTGAAGAAACCTGTTTAAATACCATAGGACTTCTAGTCATTTTTTTCTACATTTGTACATATTCAAATTTATATTGCAATACATATTCCAATTATCATTTAATAAGAATATGTGAATTTAACTTATTTCCACACACATTATGATTCTTGGGACACATTTCATTTAATTTCTGAAAAATTTGATACATTAGAGTGCTTAGTTACTAAGCCAACAAGACTGACTTATACTATGATGTTTGGCCATACCTAATCTGCGGATATGTTTCGAATTCTTGCAAGCTTCTAATTGCTTGACTAATTGCACAAACTTTTCTGGACAAATACTGTTCACCTCAGTATTTAGCTAGTGAAGATTTACATGCAAGTTTTAAATCTCATTTTTAAGCATATTTTATTTTATTTTGTTCTGAATTCCCTACTTTTTTATTGTGAATATAATAATGTGCTTCACTTTGATATTTACTTACATAGTTTACAGAAAATAATTGCATATGGCTTGTTCAATGTTAAATATTGTATATGTTCTACTTCAATTTGCTCACACGCCGCTTTCGCGTGTCCCAATTTTCCACCCAGTTAAAAAGTTCAGCTTTTTTTGTCATCGGCCGGTCTCATGTATGATACCTTGCACAAAGTATAATGTCATCTACAGGTAAAAGAATGATCTTTGAATTTCTGTTTAGTTGCATATATGATGAACAAAAAGAAACAAACTGTTATGGCAATGTTTTTAATATGCTGCAGCTGCTACAACTAATGCCATGTAGTACTGTTCCTTGTGAGTGTGGCTTTTCATCAATGAACCTCATAAAAACGAGTAATCGGGCATGTCTGAATAGTGACACTTTAATGACTGAATGAATAGATGCAATGGCCCTTCAATTGAAGATTTTGATCCTCAAAATGCTATTCAATTGTGGTGGGCAGATACCTCTGATGGGAAGATCAGATGCAGTACATATCAGTGGTAAACTGTATCAACATTTATTAGTGCCACTTTATGTATATATATATATCCTAGCTTATCCTTTTGTTTTAAATGTATTATTAAGGAAATTAGATATCTAACTTCAATGGCCTTTGATAAATTATGTATATGTGAATTAAGATAGTAAGAGTAATGATATTACTTCACAGAAAATAAATTGTCAAAAAACCAATCATTTTGGAACAAAAGCATATGCAATATTTACAGTCAATCTAATGATACTTTGCAGTAACTGCTGTTCATATGTTTTTATGAAATTAATGGAGGAAGGGTCTCTCATTAGAAAGAAAAAAAGAAACATTCACCCATTTAATTTCATAGAAACATAAGTAGAGAAGTTTCCGAATTGTTATTATTAATTTTTAACTTTGCATGACAAGTAGATTTTGTCATTTGGCTAGTAAAATTTTTATTCCACTAGCCACATTGGCTAGCAGAAATTTCGGCAATGCCGCAAGGGCTGCTTACTGCACATGGCCAGAGCCTGGAATTTTTCACTTAACAGTTGGGCCAGGCCCATGCAGAGCTCTTAACTCATACTGCCCTCAGTTGAGAGTAGCTAGAGTAATATTTACTTTTGTCACTCTGTCTGTAAGAAGGAAATAGAGAAATGAAGCCAAACAATATGGTAAGAAATAGTTTTCTTTTGTCTGTGTTTTGTTCTTTTTATATTTAAATCAGGGTTCCCACTCAACCTGGAAAACAGGGAAAACCTGGAATTCTCAGGAATTTGAAAATGGTTCCAAAAATCAGGGAAAACTTTGGGAAAATTACCCTTTTTTTTTCTTTTGTAAAAATCAATGGATACTTTATTTTGCCAAAAAAAAAAAAAAACTTATTTTTTCAAGATTTCAAACTTTTGCTTGCAATTACTGCCTGCCTAGAATTTGGTATATCTTACTTTCAGTTATATTAAGTATTTCCTTTATTCTCTAAAAAAAGATGCAAAATTTAATTTTTAAATTGCCAGTTATTAAGCTTTTGTTCAATTTCTGCAGGCACTTGTTATAACACGAAACAATTAGGCACAATGGCTCCTGCTTGAAGAAACACTTCACAAGAGAACCAACCAAATGATGGATCAAAGTCCTTTGTCTGTTGGTTCTCTTGAAACATGTTTCTTTGAACAGAGCCATTCCATCA
This sequence comes from Macrothele yani, assembly GCA_039090855.1. Classification (NCBI taxonomy): domain Eukaryota; kingdom Metazoa; phylum Arthropoda; class Arachnida; order Araneae; family Macrothelidae; genus Macrothele; species Macrothele yani. Next base: position 9,184,798 of record CM077019.1, read on the forward strand.
TTAAGCTTAGCTGCATTGTGTTATAGAGAAACTGAAACTATTCAACTGACAGATTTTTTCTTGCATATGACCTGTTTCTATGGGAATGTATTTACAAATTCCGTGTGGGTAGTATTCACAAAAGTTTGCAGAACTCTGGTACAAAAAATAATGTGCACAGTTAGTTGTTATTAATGAAAAGCAGGTAATTTTATAAAGACAAATTACTTAAAGAATTTGCAAGTGTGTGCTTTGGTGAGAAAAATGAATGGAATGGAATGAAATGTAACAATTCTTTGCAACATGCCACTCTGGAGAACCTGGAAAAGTCGGAATTTTTTTATTACTTTTGAGTGGGAGCCCTGTAAATGCATCCTAAACTGTAATTAATTGTGGTCAATGGGCATGTTGATTGGTACTAAATATTCTTTTTGATCTTCTATTTATTGAATCTGGAAAATCCCATTACCGTTACCTTAATTGTGTTGTGTCTGTAATAGCGCTCCTAAATATTTTCAAAATTGGTGTTATACGTTATTGTGAAAACCGATTTGATATGGGGATGGTGGAACAAATATTCTTTACAAATACATGGAACAGCAACAGGATTTTTAAGGGGGCAAGCAGAACAGCCATTGCCCCAGGGGCGTACTGATAGCCTCCGCAACCCCATCGTTTTGGGGGGGGGTCTCATGATTAAAATGGCCTCTAGCCTCAGCAGAAATATTTTACAAAATATTTAGCGGAAATTTCACATGTGAAGTTTGTTAAGGAAATAACCAGGAATTTTCATGACAATTTTGAATGAAGCATTAAAAAGAAAAGCAACTTTTCTTTTTAATAAATAAGCAAAATATTTGGAAATATGTTCACAGTTTTAGTTCATAAAATCAGGATGACGGGAAAGCAGCTACTCCAGATGACTTTGAGGCCTCTTTCCGCAGCCATAACAATAGTTCCTATACGTGCATATTAACAAGAGAATGCGAAAGAAACATCCGTTTAATGAATGAGATATTTATTCCAATGAGGATAAGTTATGTATTGTAGTTGCTTATATATAGCTATGCATTCTTCAGAATATAATGAACTAAAAGATGTTCTTCGCTGGGACTTTTTACTACTTGCAAAATATTGTGGCATGGTGTTAAATGCGTTTTTTTATATTCAAGAGAAAACAATTTAAGAAAAAAGAACATGATGTCTAAGGTATTTTTTACCTGATATTGTCAAAGTATTTTGCACGTTGTTGCTTTGTGAGGCATGTGCTCCTGGCCCAAGAGATCTTTTATGTTAAGGGGTTTTGGTTAGTTATAAATTTTTTTTTAGAAATAAAACAATTAGGTTATATATTTTCAGTTCTGCATTCATTTGAAAATATATAACCTAATTGTTTATTTCTAAAAAAAAAAAATTATAACTAACCAAAAACCCATAACATTACCATCCTTGTCACATTTAAGCCAAAAATTGGATTGTCATCTTCAAAATTTGTATTATATGGCGTAATCCCGTATTTCTTTCATGATTTATCTGCTTCTCCGGGCAAACACGGGATAAGATTCTTAACCTCCAGATTCGCTAAACATGAATGCCGGTTGCTTCGACTAGCGAATCCTGTGACGGTTAAATTCAAATTGATCGGAAACTTGAAACTTGGTCGTTCTGGGTGGTGTAGTGGTTAGCATACCTAGGCGTTTTCTGGGAGACGCGGGTTCGAGTCCCGCTCCAGGACGATGAAAAAATTTTCAAGTTTTCGGATATTATCTGACTTACCATCCTTGTCACATTTAAGCCAAAAATCGGATTGTCATCTTCAAAAAAAAAAAAAAAAAAAGACCTCTCGAGCCGGGAGCACGTGCCTCACAGAGCAACAAATATGCACAGGTAAACAATAAATACCTTAGATATTATGTATTTTTAATCAAAAGCACGTTTATAGCATAAGACAACCCTTAAGGTTGCCTCATGAATTGAATATTTCGTAACAATTTAAGAAGTTTTGGACTTTTTGTGCTGCAGTTCTTAATTGTTACTTTGCTTATTTATGTTCTATATTTGTTGTATAAATCAGTGGTGTTTTTCATTTTGTGTAGTCTGTTGTATGATTGTCGGCTATTTAGACCGTTTCTTGTCTTGTTTCTGTTTTGTACCTTACCTTTTGTTATAGTTTTTATTTTGCTTTTGTTTCCGATGTAAACCATTTGGCATGGCGTTCTTTGGCCCACGAGACTCTTGCGCCAATAAACTCCAGCCACCCAACTAACATCAGTTACTTGTTTGTATGTGTTGATAGTGAGACATTTCAAAGAGGACGTCCTTAGTTCCCTTAAAGAATAAAATTTACATATGATTAACTTTGGTGTAAGTGTTTTGTAGCACTTTGTATTGGTATAAATACCAATGAGGATTGTAATTACAACATGCACATTTTAATTACAACATGCACATTTGTGTTACACTCAATAAAGTGCAGTAATTTTGGTTTTATGAAAATACCTTTAGGTTCCAAAGAATTTGAATTATTAAAACGCCCATAACAATAATAATGTAGAATTTAAAATTTTCAGTAATTAAAAGCTAAAAGATTTTCTCGAAAGGTCCCGGAAGTTATTTTTTTTGTGGGGAGCCCCGAGTTTTTCTGGTATGCCACCGCATTGCCTTGCTTACTGTTCAACATGTAGCCAACTACTGAGTAGGTATGGAGATCGTGGAAGAAATATTCTTTATAAATACATGGAACAACTACAGGACTTTTAAGCCAGCAAACAGAATAGCCATTGCCTTGCTTACTGTTCAACATGTAGCCAACTACTGAGTTGAGTAGGCATGGAGATGGTGGAAGAAATTTTCTTCACAAATGTATGGAACAACTACAGGATTTTTAAGGTGGGAAACAGAATAGCCCTTGCCTTGCTTACTGTTCAACATGTAGCCAACTACTGAGTAAGCATGGAGATTGTGGAAGCAACATTCTTCACGAATACATGGAACAACTACAGGATTTTTAAGCCAGCAAACAGAATAGCCATTGCCTTGCTTACTGTTCAACATGTAGCCAACTACTGAGTAGGCATGGAGATCGTGGAAGAAAAATTCTTCACAAATGCATGGAACAACTACAGGATTTTTAAGGTGGCAAACAGAATACCCATTGCCTTACTTACTGTTCAACATGTAGCCAACTACTGAGTAGGCATGGAGATTATGGAAGAAACATTCTTCACAAATACATGGAACAACTACAGGATTTTTAAGGTGGCAAACAGAATAGCCATTGCATTGCTTACTGTTCAACATGTAGCCAATTATTGAGTAGGCATGGAGATCGTGGAAGAAATATTCTTCATAAATACACGGAACAACTACAGGATTTTTAAGGTGGGAAACAGAATAGCCATTTCCTTGCTTACTGTTCAACATGAAACCAACTACTGAGTAAGTATGGAGATTATGGAAGAAATATTTTTCACAAATGCATGGAACAACTACAGGATTTTTAAGCCAGCAAACATAATAATAGCCCTTGCCTTGCTTACTGTTCAACATGTAGCCAACTACTTAGTTGAGTAGGCATGGAGATGGTGGAAGAAATATTCTTCTCAAATACATAGAACAACTACAGGATTTTTAAGCCAGCAAACAGAATAGCCATTGCCTTGCTTACTGTTCAACATGTAGCCAAACTACTGAGTAGGCATGGAGATTGTGGAAGAAATTTTCTTCACAAATGCATGGAACAACTACAGGATTTTTAAGGTGGCAAACAGAATACCCATTGCCTTACTTACTGTTCAACATGTAGCCAACTACTGAGTAGGTATGGAGATTGTGGAAGAAATATTCTTCACAATACATGGTACAACTACAGGATTTCAAACAGAACAGCCATTGCCTTGCTTACTGTTCAACACGTAACTTAACATCGGAAAACTTGAAAATTACATGGACCAGGAGTGGGAATCGAACCCACTTCTTCCAATTTCTGTTCAAGCAATGCTACCTGTTACACCACCCAGAACGGCAAAGACCCAAGGATCTGGTAAGTAAGTATTCGAGCAATTTCAGGTTTATGCCAGTTAAAGCAATCAAAGGCTTCCTTACGAACGAGGTACATGAGACTTCATTATCCTAGGTGGTGTAACGGGTACTCTGCTCGAATGGAAATCGAGAGATGTGGGTTTGATCCCGCTCCAGGGCGATGCAATTTTCAAGTTTTCTGAAGTAAAATTTCATGTTAAACAGTACACAAGGCAATGGATATTCTGTTTTTTACTTTAAAAGTCCTACCATCTATTCCATGTATACATATTGTTATAGGCATATGAAACTTGGTTGAAGCGCATTTGAAAGAAACAGTACAGCTTTCAAGAACAATTCACCTCTGTGTTTTTTAAAAAAGTATTTAATCAGTGCATCCTTCCAGTTGTTACTTATGGATCAGAGACATGTACTTTGAGAAGTGCAGTTGCCACTGGGTGCCAGTCTTTGGAGAAGCTGAATAGGTTGGAATGCAAACTGGGAAATTCTCCACAGCAAGAAATTTTGTTGTTTAGAAACATACATTATTCACATGTAAGACATTTTCTTGCAACTGAATGTTCACCTTTTTTTTTTTCTGGGTTTGATAACCTCCACGAGCACCTCTAAGGGTTATAAGCTATCGCTTATCCTTATTTGGGGCAACTGGTTGGCAGGAAAAGAGCCAGTTCCATTGACATCACGCCGGGCTCATCTTGAATGAATGGTCAGAGCCTTAGACTGCTCGGTCACCAGGGCAGCAATAAATTTCCTATATTTGTTTTTAATGGGCCATTTTTTTTTTTTTTGTGTGTGTGCTGCTTGATTTGGCCCAGCACTGATACATAGCATTTACTTTTTTTTGGCTTTGTAATCTAGGTTAATGTTAATATTTATAAGCATATTATGATACAGGGCCAGAAAAATTTCAAAACTGTGTATTGAAATCAGATTGCAACAGGTTCATTCGGGCCCCGCCCGAGTCCAAATTTTGTATTGCAAGGTAGAGCCTGAATTTCAGATTGCAAATTAGAGCCCAATGTACTACAGAGCCTGCATTTCATATAGTAAGATACAGCCCAATGTACTATAGAGCCTGAATTTCATATCGCAAGATAGAGCCCAGTGTGCTATAGAGCCCGGTATACTATTGAGCCTGAATTTTATATTGTGAGATAGGGCCCAAATTTTACATTTCAGGATAGAGGCCAATATAATAATGTATAGCCCAAATTTTATATTGCAAGATAGAGGCCCAATGTACTATAGACCCCGAATTTTATGTTGCAAGATAGAGCCCAATGTACTGTAGACCCCAATTTTATATTGCAAGATAGAGCCCATGTACTATAGACCCCAAATTTTATATTGCAAGGTAGAGCCTGATGTGCTACATTTGTCAAGATAGAGGACTGACATACTACGGGCTCAGGCAGGCTGAGACTTAAAATTGAACCCAATTCGAAGCTGAAGGGACCACAAAAATAATTCGAATTATCGACAAATTCGAATTAGGCAAGTTTGAATATGGGCACATTCAAAAATCACTTTAAGTACTGTAAAAAACAACACATTTATTAATAACATACAAAAAAAGTACAGTACGGCAAATTTTCATATTTTTTGTTAAAAAAAACGTGACATTTTGGCCTGCTTCTTAGAATTTATGTTATGTGTAAGTGTAAATTCCTCAAGTTTATCGAGTGAATGAAATATAGAGTCACTTACATTCTGCTGTCTCTCAACAAACTTCCTTAACTGTTAGAGGTGAACCAAGGCCTCTACTAAATTTGGATGGCGCTCTTCAGGAAATTCTGGCCGTTCAAGTTCTCCATCTGAAGATACACAGCAAGTCTTCTTATTCATAACATCAGCCAAGATCTCATCATCTGTGAGCTCACCACAAACAGCTAAATTGTCATCAACTCTCACAAAAGCCTCGTACGGTACATCACGGCCTACGTCTTCCCAGCACTCCACAGTGGGTATGATCTCCTCGCCACCATTACGTTGATGTAGTTGACTCATCATCGGGGTGCTGGAAGCCTGATTTTCCAAAGCAGTTGACTGTAGTTTCAGGTTTAACTTGTTGCTTCATCCAGAACTCGGAACTTCATTCAGAACAGTATGTACCCATTTTAAAAGTAATTGTTGAAAATACGAAAATGGGGTTTTCTTCGAATTAAACAAAAGAAAGTTCGAATTAATAGGGTTTTTTTTTTGTTTTTTTTAACATTATTTACGTAGAAAATTCAAGAGGCCAAATGAAAAATTCGAATTAAAAATGTTCAAATTAGATAAGTTACATTGTATATACAAGCATTTAGAAAATGTGCAGAAGAATATCAATTACTATACCCAAGATAAGGATTTTTTGGAAAAAAAGTGTCTTATATTCCAAAAAATACAGTACTTCAAATTTTCTATTATCTGACAGATTTTAGAAGTTTTTTGTACTGGTACTAAATATTAGTATGTAAAAAAAATGTTGCCTATTAATAAATTTTTATTTTGTGTAACTTTTTTTGTATTAAGTATAACTTGTTTCCGCTGTGGTAGTTGTTTGATAATGAATTCATATCGCTGAAAAGTGATATTCTTACAAAAAAGTCTCTTGTTTGTTGAATGTTTTAGTGGCCAGCAAGTTTTAGGACCAGTAAAAAGGAAGTCTGGGTCATCTATTGCTGAAGAAATGTTTAAAGCAGCCCGAAGGTTAGTTTCATTAAACAGCTTGTCTATATCCTTCTCACCCTCTTATGAGCTTTCATGTAGTCCCTTGTAACAGAATCGCTGTGACGGGCCATGTGCATCGTAGATCTTTGGTCCTGCAGGCAAAAACGGCATTCCCAAGACCTTTAATTTGGTCCCGCAGAAGAAGAAAATAAATAAATAATGCGACATCCCCAGAACTCTTTTTAATTTTCCTTGCTGACTCGCGATCATGGGTGCTAGTTGTCCCTGGGAACGGAAATGTCTTTCAAAACTTTTTGAAAACAGAAGCTAAAGAAAGTGGAGATTTCTCACATAACCGCATTCTTTTTTTTTTTTTTTTTTTTTTTCCTAGCGATGTTTGCTCTGTTTATGTTATTGTTACATATCATCTTACTTACTGTACATAGATGTTTGTGTTTCAGCATGAAACCAAGAGCAAACATTTTGAAAAACGGAAGTTGGGCGGAACGCTGCAATCTTAATTTCTTTCTCGTGCGATGCCCCCTGTGCTCTGTATTGTTGTTAAATGTTTCATTTGTAACTTGTTTTTCCGTGGTGTCCCGTCGGTCCAAAAATTGTTTCTAAATGTCATTTTGTTTGCAGAAATGCTTAGGTTTCGACATAAAACTGGAGGCCAAAAATTCCGACAACAAAAGCTAAAGAAAACAAATATTTCTCTGTGATAGTTTTTTTATTTATTTTTTAAATCTCAGTGTCCCTCTTACCAGTATTGTTGATAAATATAATTTTATTCCATAAATCTTTGTGTCTCAGTGTGAAAAATAGAGCCCACAATTTTCAACAATGGAGGTTGGGCAGAGTGATAATTTTCCCCCAAATCGTAAATTTTTTTCTAGCGATATTTTCACTGCCATGTATTGTTAAATATTAGTGTATTCCATAAATGTTGATATTTCAGCATGATGGCTACTCGAAAGATCTTATTTTGCACTTAAAGCTTTGAAAAGAGTGTCGAGGAACGTGTGCTGTACTGCTTGCACGCCACTGTGAGTCATTGTTCAGCATGACTGATATCAACAGACCTTGACTCCTGTGGAATGATTTTAAATTTATTTTTGCCTTATAATTGAGTGGCACTCTAATTAGCAGTGTATTTTCATTACTAATGAGTAAAGACAATTACGCGCTCTTCAGACACTGAGCGAACAGAGCCTATGACCTCACGTCTACCTCTGATCTTGAAGATGAGCTGCGCAGCCTTAGGGTCCTAGCACACAACACTGGATACGACGTGAGGCATACTGAGCAGATCATCTCTAAAGCAGTTAGAAAAGATGAGAGAAGATCGCTAATTGGTCTGACGCAGAGAAGAAAGTTCGTTGGGCCCATCCTGTACATTCCTGGGCTTATGCCATTAAAAATTCCTTAAAAAAGTTAAACCTTGTTGTTGGAATTCAATCACCGAAAACTATCACTGCCCTACTCACACCAGACTGTCGTAATGTAGAGGTTGAGAATCAGGCGGGAGTGTACGGGGTATCTCTCCAATGCCTGGACTCTTCTAGGAAAGTCTACATCGGTATGACCAAGAGGTCATTCAAGGCCCGTATAAAAGAACACCAGCATGATGTAAGGAATAGCAAACTGAGCACGGCTCTAGCTCGGAATGTCGCCAGCCTGGGAGCCTTGCCCATTTGGTCTGATCTGCACATGTTAGCCCCTTACGATGGACCAAGATCTACGGCTGTACGTGAAACTATCAAAATCCTGACGCACCATGAATCCTGCAACACTGACATCAAGATGGAACTCTCTCTGATTTGGAGCAGAATTCTTGGTATACAGCATGCGCGCCGTCATGAGCTACACGACAATTATGAGCACTCGAGCTCCTGTTTGATTGTTTGACATATTTGAATTGCATTGGTGCTATGATTCTGTTCTGTTTTATCTTTTTGTTTATTTTTCTGCTGCCTGACGAAGCTTCCCGTTGGAAGTGAAAGCTTGCAAAATAAAAATAAAGTTTCTACGCCTACTAACGGATCTTTGAGTTTTTGTTTATGTTTACCTTAGCAGTGTATTTATTTACATACATAAATAAATACATTGCTATATACTTGAAAAAGTTTAATACTCCATGAATAGTACTTGAAAAAAAAATTTTGTTATTTTGAGTAATGATATAAACGGGCATATGTCAAATGCTAAAAAGTTGTGCAGGAGATTTCTGTGCAGTTCTGATAAAAACACCAAGCTGATCGAACAGCGTAGAAGAATTTGCATTCAACTCAGGAGAGTGTGTGGACAGCTGGTACCTTTGCTGTGACATCACTACGGAGTAAAATGTCAGGCATGGGAGTAAAATAAGTGAAATAATGTATTCGCAAATCGTGATTGGCTTCTGTTGACTGATGTTAGGGATGCGTTCTTGCTGGAAAGTGAAAACGAAAATAATGTGCCTTTTCAAAATATTCCACGGAATAAAATGATTTCAAAAAACACCAAAACAGTGAGGCAATTCACAGTTAATACAATAAACCAACAGGGAGACAGGATGTAATAGGCAGATCATTGAAGGTGTGCCCATCCCATTTAAGTTTAATGGTTTGAACTTGCTAACAGATCCACCTAGTGACTGACGGACCAACCAACAACTCACATACATACATACATACATCATCATTGTCAACCATTATTAATCCACTGCTGGACGAAGGTCTCCCCAAGTTTCCTCCACAACGGTCTGTCTTGTGCCAGTCTCCTCCATGTCACTCCTGCATACTTTCGAATTTCATCCACCCATCTTCCATGTGGTCTTCTTCTGGGTCTTTTCCTGTCCCTTGGAATCCAATCTAAAATTTCGGCTGTCCATCGATGGTCGGTCCTTCTGGCAGTATGTCCAGCCCATTGCCATTTCAGGGATTTAACTCTGATCATGATGTCTTCCACTCTTGTCATTTTTCGGATCCACAAGTTCCTCTTCTTATCTCTCCTGGTTACACCAAGTATGCACCACTCCATGCTACTTTGAGTTGTCTGCAGCCTTTGTATGTCTGTTTTAGTTAAGGTCCACGTTTCTGCACCATACCTAAGCACTGGAAGGATGCATTGATCAAACACTTTTCTTTTAAGACGTAATGGCATATTGCTCTTGAAAATTATGCTGTTTCTTCCAAAAGCTCTCCAGGCAAGTTTTGTACACCGATTAATTTCTTCATCAATGTGGCCCTTCACTTGATATCTGCTGTCCAAGATAAACGTACGTGTCTGTTATCTCCAGCTTTTATCCATCAATCGATAAATCTTCATTTCTTGTAAAAGCATTGAACATCACTTTTGTCTTCTGAAAGTTCATTTTTAATCCCACTTCTTTACTCTTGTCAGCAAGTTCCTGGATCATACTCTGCAGCTCTGATGGGGTAGTTGCAAAAATGACTATGTCATCAGCAAAACGAAGATGGGTTAGATAATCTCCATTAATCTTTATCCCTTTGTTTTTCCAGTTCAGTGATTGAAAGACATTTTCCAATGTGGCATTAGAGAGCTTCGGAGATATGGTGTCACCTTGTCTCACTCCTTTTCCAATTTTTATGTGTGTTGTATTTTCAAACAGCAGAATTTTTGCACTTGCATTTTCATATATGTTATTAATAATATTAATGTACGCATCTTCAATACTGCAGGATTTCAGAGCCATTGTAACTGCTGATGGTTTCACCGAATCAAAGGCTTTTTCATAATCGATAAAAGCCATGCACAATGGAAGTTCATATTCCCTCGCTCTTTCAATTAGTTCTCTCAGTACGTGGATATGATCTATTGTGCTGTATCCACTCCTAAATCCAGCTTGTTCTCTCGGTTGAGCCATGTCCAGTGTCACCTTCAAGCGGTGTGAAAGAACTTTAGTGAAGATTTTATAAACCACCGATAGGAGGCTGATAGGTCTGTAGTTCCTGAGATCCTCAATGTCACCTTTTTTATGTAGCAAGATCATTGTAGCTTTGTTCCAATCCTCAGGAATCTTCCCTTCATTAAGGCATCGAATGAAAATTTGGGCGAGTACTGTTTCGATTTCTCCACTTGCTTCTTGTATGATGTCTACAGTAATTCCATCTTCTCCTGGAGCTTTCCCCTGCTCCATGTTCTTGATTGCATGTGCAACTTCTGCTGGGAGGACTGGAAGAACTCTGGTATTGGTACCTTTCATGATCTCTGGAGTACATGTATCATCCCTTTCATATAATTTGGAGTAGAAATCTTTCACTCTTGTCAAAATTTCACCTCTATTTCTTGTTACAGAACCATCTTCTTTTCTCAGTGCCGTAATCTGTTTTCTTCCCTTACTGAGATGTCCCTTTGCTATTTTTAGGCTTTGGTTGTTTTCAATTGCTTTCCTTACTAGTTCACAGTTGAATTTCCTTACGTCTTCAGTGATACTTTTTCGTACTGTCTTGCATAGCTCTATGTATTCCACTTTGGAAGTCACATCTTCTTTAGTTGTCCTCATTTCTCTTCTTTTTTGCATCAACATTTTGTTTTTTCCTGATAATTTGTTCACATGCAACTTGCAACTTGTTCTTAAACCTAGCTAATTTTGTTGCTGTTTCCATAAGAGCTTTGGTTACTTTTCTGTTAACTTCAGAAATATGCCCTTCTTCCAATGTTAGGCCTTCTAAAGCAGAGAATCTGTTCTTCAGTTCCAACTTGAAGGTATTATGGTGTTTTTTAAGGTTGGTTATGTCGATACATTTTGTTTGTCATATGAGCTTGCTAAGTTCGAGTTTAGTGTTGAGGTGCATCTTACATCTCACCAATCTATGGTCACTACCTGTGTTGAACTTGTTTAGCACTGCAGTCTTCTATGACAAATTTTTTGTTACACATAATAAAATCAATTTCACTTGTCGTCCCATTTGGATGTCTCCATGTCCATTTCCTGTGTAGCTTTTTCTTGAAAAAGGAGTTCAAGATGAAAAACCCTTCTGCCTCTGCAAACTCTACGAGAGTATTTCCACGCTGGTTTCTGTTGCCGTGACCGAATTTACCTACTGAAGTTTCATTCTGTTGCTGTTGCCCTATTTTTGCATTGAAATCTCCCATAATTATCTTTAAGTGCTGCTTACCTTTATTATTTAGATGATGGATTTCCTCATAAAATTCTTCAATTTCTTCTTCAGGATGACTCGTGGTGGGTGCATAAGTTTGAATAATCTGAGCCTGGTATCTTCTCGAGAGTTGGATAACGAGACGTGCAGCTCTGTCAGAGGAACTTTCAACTTCTACAAGTTTATCCTTCAGTTTCTTGTTTATTATAAATCCAACACCACTAGTTCTGCCAGTATCAGTCCCACGATAGTAGAAGAGATGTCCACTTTTCAGTTCAATGAGATCTTCTTTTCTCCTTACCTCACTTAGCCCGACGATGTCTCACTTGATCCTTTGTAGTTCCTCTTCCAATTCAAGAAGCCTTGAATCAGAAGATAGGGAGCATCCATTATACGTAGCCAAGGTCAGCATCAGATGGCAGCCTAGTCCGGTGCTCCAGGGATTCTTAGCACCCTCTGCCTTCATGTCGCACTGGCCGCTGCCTTGGCCAGGTACATTCCAGCTGCCGGAGACTGAGGGCCAAGATTTAAGTTGTGGAGTCATTTTGGAGGGGTATGGCCATAACTTACCACGCTGGCCAAGCGGGTTGGTGAATGTGGGATAGCATTTCCTCTAATCCCGATGGTATAGTTATACCGCTATTGGCGGTCGTCAGAGCCCCTTTAGCGGGAACAGGATGTACCACGAGAAGGCGGGGTTGACATTTGTCAAGGAGAGGCTGTGATGTTACGCATCACCTGACCTTACATCCCACATACATACATACATACGTACATATATATCACTAAGCTGTTCTCTGATATTCAGAGGTTAGCTCCAAAAAGAAATACAAACTACCAGATATTTTTACTTACTGTTGTCGTATCAAACTTCTCCATTTACAGCGATCTTGACATACACCTTGTGCTTCACTGATGTCCATTACACGTCTTACACAAGATCTTTTATACTTCATACTCATAATCTTTTTCTCATGCAGACACTCCTGAATCTGATCCACCTGTGTCTTCCTTGGCCTTCCTCTGCCTTTCCTTCCTGCCACTTGGGTTGAAAATATTTTCTTAGTAAGCATTTCCTCACTCATTCTTTCAACATGGCCAAACCACCGAAGCATATTGGTCTCCACCTTGCTAACAACATTTTGCTTTACATCACACAACTGCTATACATCTTCATTCCTCACACAATCGGATCGTGTCTTGCCACAAACCCCATGTAAGTAAAGCATTTCTCCAGCACACAAACGACTCCTATGTTTCTTCTGCAGTACCCAGGTTTCACTGCCATACATCAGAGTAGGAACAATTACACTTTCATACACAGCCATGCGGGACTCTCTAGAGAACCCATCATTCCTGTGAAAACCTCCCAGAGCAGCTATGACTTTCAAAGAAGAATTTACTCGCCTACTGATTTCACCATCCAATTTGTTCTCTCTGTCAAACATGCTTCCTAAATACACAAACTCACTCACCTGGTCAATCACAGTGTCGTTTATACTTACATTACATTCAGTGCTACCAGTTTCTCTCTCAAACACCATAACTTTGGGTTTTCCCTTATTTATACTCAGTTTGGATTTCATGCAAACTTCGTGCATCCGAGTCAACATACTCTGCAACTCACTTTTGCTCTCTGCCAACAGGACAGTGTCATCAGCATACAGCAATCTGCACACACTGATATCACCAAGACATAAACCACTATCATCTATTTTGGCATCACGCATGCTCCCACATATGATGATTTGGTTTTAAAAAGTCCTTGAGAAGTGATTGAATTTATTTTGCTTGGAAGAGTATGAACCTTAATGTAGGTGATCAGCCAGCACATGCTGGTAGTTCGCAGGAGTTAAGGACCTCTCCAGACAGACTAAAGGGCCTGATGTGTTGCGTGAGAAGGCTCCCCAAACCATCACAGAGCCATCACTGCTTTGCACAGAGCCGACCTAGCATGATCCATGGCTTCGTGTTGTCGACATCACGCCCCCACCCTTTTGTCAGCTTGGCAGACCTGAAAATGGGATTTATCTGACCGCAAAATGCAGAGCCACTCTGCAGAGATCCAGTTTGATATTCCGGGCACAAGGCAAGAATGAGCAGTTAACAGTTGCACACTAATAGGGTGTTGGCCCCTGTGGCCCAAGTTATGCAGCATGCGCCATACTGTGTGCTCACTGACACTGCTTGGGCCCCCAACATTTAACCTGGATGTGATTTACGCTGCCATTGCTAGGCGTTCTGTAGGAGCCTGGATGGTCGACGTCCAACCCAGGTCATCAGTAGCGTGTGGTAGCCACTGCTTGCTCTCTGGGAGCTGGTATGTCCGTCGGTGGTATACTCACAGTACCAGAGATCGTGTTAATGCCTGGACAGGCGTATTTCATGCATCAAAAACGAAGTTTGTGGCAAGACATGTTCTAATTGTGTGAGGAATGAAGATGTGTTGCAGTTGTGTGATGTGAAGCAAAATGTTGTTAGCAAGGTGGAGACCAATATGCTTCGGTGGTTTAACCATGTTGAAAGAATGAGTGATGAAATGCTTACTAAGAAAATCCTTTCAGCCCAAGTGGCAGGAAGGAAAGGCAGAGGAAGGCCAAGGAAGACATGGGTGGATCAGATTCAGGAGTGTCTGCATGAGAAAAAGATTATGAGTAGGAAGTATAAAAGATCTTGTGTACGGCGTGCAATGGATATCAGTGAAGCCCAAGTTGTATGTCAAGATCGCTGCAAATGGAGAAGTTTGATACAACAAGAGTAAGTAAAAATATCTGGTAGTTTGTATTTCTTTTTGGAGCTAACCTCTGAATCTCAGAGAACAGCTTAGTGATATGTATGTATGTGTGCTTGTGCGAGCAAGCAAAACTGTATTCCAAAAAGAAAATCGGGGCGTGTTTTTACTGCTCCAAGAAATTATCCACGTTGATTTAAAAACCAATCTTTTTTTTTTTTTTAATTAATATCATTGCTAGTATTTTTTGTCATGGACTGTTCAACACAGTTGTTGCACCATCAAGAACGTAATTCCTCCTTTGTTCTCCTACCTCCGCTTTGCCTCTCTTTCTTGGTTTCGTCTGTCTCAGGCTGCCGGAAAACATGACCCCAACGGCACAAGGCAGGTGTGGAAAAAATGCGTTACTTGCGTTACAACTTGGGAGGAGAAATTCCAGTGACCAAAGCTCTGCTGCCGTGCCCTTTAAACGACAGAGCTACAAAAGAGCTGTAGGGTCCACGTGTGTGCAGGCCCGAATGAAATGGGGGACAGGTAATTTTTTTTTTTTTTTTTTTTATTTTTGAGAGTTCCTAATGTCTGTGGACAGTGTTGTCAAAAAAAAAAAAAAAAATAGCTGTTATGCATCTAAAAAATGGGGGCAGGGGGAGACATCCGTTATTTACAACTTAAATGTTTTTTGTTGTATTATTGGTATGCAAAAGGTTCCTTTGTTTTAAGGAGAATGGAGGCAGGAACAATCAGGAAACCAGTACACATGGTTTCAACAAAATATTGGCTGTTAATATCAATGAGCTTTTGCCATTTTTCAGGCAACAAATGAATGCCCCTGTGATAGAAGGACTCTGGTTTTCAGCTGAAGAACGCAGTGCCGATATTTTCCACATCTGAAACTGCGGTAAACCCCTGTTGGGCTAGGGAATGTTGCGTAGAGTGAAACAGATGAAAGTCTGAGGGTGCAATGCCACAGGAGTAAGCTGGGTGCGGTAAAACCTCCTAGTGTAACTGTTCAAGGGTTGATTCTGTGGTGGCACCAACATGTGGTCTGGCATTATCATGCAACAGGATGACTGGGCAGCATCTTTCACTTGTCTGTGGGCGTTTTTGCTAGATTGCGGTGTTCAGTTTCATTAACTGATCGCTGTATCGTAGTGCAGTGATTGTTTTCGCCCGTTTTCAACAGTTCGAAGTACAGCACTCCATGCTTTTCCAACCACATACACAACACCTTTTTCCGGTGGATATCCTGTTTTGCAGTAAATGTTGATGGCTGACCTGGGTTGACCCAGGATCGCTTGTGTACGAGGTTGTCACAAAGACCCATTTTTCATCCCTGGCGGCAACCTTACTCAAGAAATTCTTCCCTTGAAACCCCTTCAGCAACGACATGTAGATGCCCAATCATTGACCAATATTACGCTCCGTTAAAGTATGCGGAACTCACTTAACAATTTTCTGGATCTTCCCCAAGGCCTGCAGACGTCGTACCACCATTGATTGAGCCACTTTCAAACCTTTCGTCTGTTGTGTGGCATCCTCTTGCAACAGCAATTCCAGCTCCTCATCTGAGAGTTTCTGCGGTCTACCTGCACGTGGCTTGTCTTCCAAGCTTAGATCACCTTTCTTAAACCTAGCAAACCGTTCTCGACACATCCGCTCACTCATAACTATTTTGCCGTATGCTTCCCTCGCACTTTTCCCTAAATTAAACATGAACAAATAGTGCCACAAATGAACTTTAACGACCGCCATGCTTGGCCTCGTGTACGAACTGACAGCACGGGTCGCCGGCCGGTTACACCCCTACAGTGCCCGCTAGCTAGGGCTGTGGAAACTTTTGCATACCCCTAATACTTAAAGTAAAACCTCCTGATGACACTGTTTTATCCATTAAAAGAACAAGGTGAATATGCCATGGATTTTAATTCTCAGTGTACTGATAAGTGACTTCTAGCAAATGAACAGAACTGAACTTGCGACAAAGCAGACTGTATTTTTTATTAAAAATATGAGAAACTGAGATCATTTGCAATTAATTGCATCTAGGAAAAATTATAGATACATATATCACAGAATTTTTATCTTTGCTGTATGTTTTTAATCTTAGGAATTTCTACTCTGTTTTAAATTTTGCTATGCTTACTAAAATAATTAAAATAACTACATCCAAAGAATATTTTTTTATTGTAATGCATATATTTTTAATAAAAATGCAAAAAATATTCATAGAAGAGAGAATTTTTATGGCAGTTGTTTGCAAGCTGGTGTGTGTGTGTGGCGGGGGTGGCGGTCTGTAAAATCAGAATAAGAAGATGCTAGTATCTATTTTTGGCACTATCACCTGTGGAGTTATGCATTCTGCAGCAATGTTAGCAGTAGTGATTCAGGCTAAAGTTGCGCAGTGCAACCTTAGACAGATACGTGCGTGCAGTGCAAGCACCGGAGATATCTGAATGCTTTAACACCAGAAGACAAAGCTGAACTTTCTGAAAAGAGAACCTATCTCTTATTAACATATGTGTATAACATGTTTCCTAGTTTCACATGTAGATATTGCTGAATTATTGAACAATATCTAAGAAATAATAAAATAATGTTGACTATTGGTTACAATTTTGTATATGTGGTTTTTGTTTAGATCGATCGTAGTTTTATCATAACACTTTAAAAAAATGTGCTGGCTCCTGAAGAAAAAGGGCTGCTATCTGAAAATTTGGGAGTTTTGTCTATCCCTGATTATATGCAGGGCTTGAAAAATATCTGAAAAGTTACATGCCCAGCTGGGCAAGTGCAGAAAATACTTACTTGCCCAGAAGTAAAATCTACATGCCCAGAAAAATTTATCTTTTAAGATAACAAAATAGAAGCCTCATTTTTTTAAAGTTAAAAATTATGCTTAACTCTTTATACATATTTTGCATCGCCATTTTAAAGTGTCTGTGTTCTAAGTGCACAAAAGCATATATCTTAAGTTTTAAGAAAGGTAATTGATGGCATTTGAGAAATTAAGTGATTATGCCATGTTCAAGAATTTTTAATATACGTCCTGTGTTTTGCAAAAAAAAAAAAAAAAAATAGTCAGTTAATTGTACAGCAGTTTAAGTAGTTTTCAACAATTTTGAAAGTAAAAATTATTTACCTTTTTCTCTTGTGCAAACAGAAGTGATTTTGCATCATAAAATATCGCAAGAATTGTTTAGAAACAATGGCAATCCTTACGTTTTCGACTACTGTTGTGTGCACCACTTGTAGTTATTAAACTATATTATCACCTGAAACCCCCCCCCCACATACACACATTCCTAGAAAAAATTGCTGGTAGTATCGGCAATTTTAGGATGGTTTTGGCAAGCAGTGCACCACATAATAGTCTTGTCGTCATTTGACTTTACCCAATTAAATGTTTTTATCGCAAGATTCCTGAACTGTCTGACAGCATTTTTATTTTTATTTTATTTTTTGCATGCACTTTATCATAGTCCGCTTGCGTAAGTTTCAATTTTGTCTACAATGCAGATTTCGATTCTGAAATTACGTCACTCAACAATGCAGAAGACGAATTTGTAACAATCACTGTCAGATCGAGAATTTCACATAATTGCTTACTATGAGATATACTCTTACTGCTGGATTTTTTTCTAAAAAAAAAAAAAATCATATCCATTACTAAATACAACTTATATCCGCAGCTAACACAAACTACGTAAGTTATCGGTGTCAGTAAATTTCGCTCTTCTCTCGGCTAAGTGTACAGGCTTGTTCTTAAATCTTAAACGGAACTTAGGCTTTGCTTCCATAGTACCGCTGTTGTGTGGGTGGGTGGGTGTGCATGCGTGCGCAGGGGGGGGGTCGGTCAGAAGCTTCCATTTCCCTCCCTCACTCACAGCAAGTTGTTTCAGAGACCCAACCCCACCCGGGGCTGTGCAATAAATATTCCGTTGTCACTCCCTCCTCATAAAACACCGGTTTTTTGCCCATCAGTCTGTATCCTCCTGTTTCATGGCAGTTTACGCATTTTGCCACTAAACACCGGAGACTAGTTTCATCCGAGGCATGCATCCTGTTGTTAACTGTAAACGACATCTAGAGCAATACTACGTATGGCCCCAATTTCTGGATTTAGAGCATAATATATTGGGTATATTATATTATAGCATAATATATTGGGTATAAGTTTTGAGGGATTTCCGTTCGGTGTCATGCTTATTACTGCTCGCATTTATTTTAAGGTGGCAACACTGCGATGTCGCAGTATGAGACGCCAGCTGTCAGAGTCAGTATACAACATTCAATTGAGGCGCGAAGATGTATTTGTTTTATTCGATGGAAAATGGCAACTTTCGTCCCGACAAAACAGCATTTGTGGGAAGTGTTAGTGCATTACTTTATTGTCAAGAAAAGTGCCACCGACAGCTATCGCTTAATGTTAGAAATCTATGGTGAACATTCACCATCCATAAAAACATGTGAGTATTGGTTTAGATGATTTAAAAGGAACGATTTCGATGTCAGTGATAAAGAACGTTCCGGACCACCCAAAAATATTGCTGATGCCGAATCGGAAGCTTTACTCGATGAGGATCCGTGCCAGACCCAAAAAGAACTAGCTGCAGCATTAAATGTTAGTCAACCATGCATTTCACAATGTTTAGCTGCCATGGGAATGGTGCTAAAAAAAAAGGAATTGGGTTCCACATACTTAGCGGGAAAGAGACCTTGAACATCGAAAAGCCATTTGCGAATTGCTGCTGCAAAAGCAAAAAGAAAGTTTTTTTGCATTGTATTATTACTGCCAACAAGAAATGGATATGGTACCATAACCCTAAACGGCAGAAAGCATGGGTGAAACCAGGTCCTTCAACGCCAAAATGTAATATCCATGGTTCAAAGGTAATATACTGTGTATCTGGTGGGACCAGAAGGGTGTGATCCACTATGAACTGCTGAACCGTCAGAAACTACTACTGGTGATCGGTATCGAAACCAGTTAATGCGTTTAAAACGAGCTATCACACAAAAACGGCCGGAATGGGAGAATAGACACATCAAAGTCATCTTACAGCATGACAACGCAAGACCACGTTTCTCGACCTGTGAAAAAGTACTTAGAAGGATCCGACTGGGAAGTTCTACCCCACCCGCCATATTCGCCAGATATTGCGCCATCGGATTACCATTTGTTCAGGTTGATGCAGTCAGCACTTTCTGGAGAACGGTTTAGTTCTTATGAAGACATGAAAAAAATTGGCTGGACAACTGGATCTCTTCCAAGGAACCGGAATTCTTCCTTCGGGGCATACATTCACTGCCCGAAAGATAGGGTAAAGTTTGTAGCTGCAGAGGGAGCATACTTCGATTAATATTAAAATATTGTTTCTGTTCTCCAACAACGTGTTTTGTTCACCTCAAATCCCTCAAAACTTATTTATATACCCAATAATTGAAGAAGCGTTATCCTCCTGGCCTTGGCATTCCTTCCGTAACAATAATACAACTTCTGGCAATTTGCAGTAAAATAAAAAACACGCGACGACAGTCTTTTTTTTTTTTTTTTTTCTAGAGTAGAAAATACTCTGTTCCAAATTTTTTTCTTTTCTTTAAACCTAGTTGCCTGGGTTTCATTTTTTACTTGCCCAGGCCAATAATTTGCATGCCCCGGGCATCTCGGGCATGGTATTTTTCAAGCCCTGTATGTGTACACTGAGTTACCTTTGCATTAAGAACACCTACCTAATAATGCATTGATCCACCTTTCTGTGCAGTCACCACTCGCAGATGCCTAGGAACAGATTCTACAAGGTGTTGAACATCCTCTATGCGTAACTTGACCCATGTCCACTGCAGGAGCTCCGTCACTTCATGCTCACTCCATGGAGGAGGCAGTTTCCACACCATGTTCTAACATATCCTATAAATGTTCAGTTTGGTTACAGTCAGGGAAGTTTAGGGGCCAAGACAATGTGGCAAATTTGCTGTCTTGATCCTCCAACCAATCAAGTAGTTATACAAGCATGAGGACATGGTTCTGTTGAAAGATGGTGCTGTGGTTTGGGTAAATCTTCTCCAGGTATGTATGGAGATGGTCAGCTAACAAGTCCCTGTAGCATCCACCATTCAGTGTTTGTGGAATGAAAACCAATGGACCTAGGGCTTTCCAGGAAAAATCACCCCAGACCAGAACACCACCTCTACCCACCTGTTCAATTCCAACTGTGCAACCAGGGGATAGGGCTTTATGCTGTTTAAGCCATATGCAAATCTGGCCCTCAACATGGTGCAGCAGGAAATCACTCTAGATGACCTTCCATCTGTCAAGGGTCTATTGCCAAAGTTCCTTGGCCCATGAGAGATGATTTTGAAGGCTGGGAGTCATCATGGGTACCCTTGTTGGTCTCTGGCTGTAGAACCCCAGGCAAAGCAAGGTATGGTGCATGTGCAAAAAGGTTGAACTGCACCGCTGTTGTGCTGGTGGGTGAGCTAGCTGACTGTTGCATGTTGTTGGTGAGTTACCAGGCATTACACCCAATGACCAGAACACCTCTACCAGCCGGTTGAATTCCAACTGTGCAACCATGGGATAGGGCTTTATGCTGTTTAAGCCATACACGAACCTGGCCCTCAGCATGGTGCAGCAGGAAATGGGACTCATCACTCCAGATCACCTTTCATCTGTCAAGGGCCTATTGCCAAAGTTCCTTGGCCCATGAGAGATGATTTTGAAGGCTGGGAGTCATCATGGGTACCCTTGTTGGTCTCTGGCTGTGGAACCCCAGGCAAAGCAAGGTATGGTGCATGTGCAAAAAGGTCAAACTGCAACACTGTTGTGCTAGTGAGTGAGCTAGCTGACTGTTGCATGTTGTTGGTGAGATACCAGTCATTACACTCAATGACCAGAACACCACCTCTACCAGACTGTTGAATCCCAACTGTGCAACCAGGGGATAGGGCTTTATGCTGTATAAGCCATACACGAACCTGGCCCCTCAGCATGGTGCAGCAGGAAATGGGACTCATCACTCCAGATGACCTTCTTCCATCTGACAAGGGTCTATTGCCAAAGTTCCTTGGCCCATGAGAGATGTTTTTGAAGACTGGGAGTCATCATGGGTACCCTTGTTGGTCTCTGGCTGTGGAAGCCCAGGCAAAGCAAGGTATGGTGCATGTGCAAAAAGGTCGAACTGCAACACTGTTGTGCTAGTGAGTGAGCTAGCTGACTGTTGCATGTTGTTGGTGAGATACCAGTCATTACACCCAATGACCAGAACACCACCTCTACCGGACTTTGAATCCCAACTGTGCAACCAGGGGATAGGGCTTTATGCTGTTTAAGCCATACATGAACCTGGCCTTCAGCATGGTGCAGCAGGAAATGGGACTCATCACTCCAGATGACCTTCCATCTGTCAAGGGTCTATTGCCAAAGTTCCTTGGCCCATGAGAGACTTTTTTGAAGACTGGGAGTCATCATGGATACCCTCGTTGGTCTCTGGCTGTGGAAGCCCAGGCAAATCAAGGTATGGTGCATGTGCAAAAAGGTTGAACTGCAACGATGTTGTGCTGGTGGGTGAGCTAGCTGACTGTTGCATATTGTTGGTTAGTTACCAGTCATATTACACCCAATGACCAGAACACCTCTACCAGCCTGTGAATTCCAACTATGCAACCAGGGGATAGGCCTTGGCCCATGAGAGACGTTTTTGAAGACTGGGAGTCATCATGGGTACCCTCGTTGGTCTCTGGCTGTGGAAGCCCAGGCAAAGCAAGGTATGGTGCATGTGCAAAAAGGTTGAACTGCAACGCTGTTGTGCTGGTGTGTGAGCTAGCTGACTGTTGCATGTTGTTGGTTAGTTACCAGTCATGTTACACCCAATGACCAGAACACCTCTACCAGCCTGTTGAACAGTGCAACCAGGGGATAGGACTTTATGCTGTTTAAGCCATACACGAACCTGGCCCTCAGCATGGTGCAGCAGGAAATGGGACTCATCACTCCAGATGACCTTCTTCCATCTGTCAAGAGTCTATTGCCAAAGTTCCTTGGCCCATGAGAGACGTTTTTGAAGACTGGGAGTCATCATGGGTACCCTCGTTGGTCTCTGGCTGTGGAACCCCAGGCAAAGCAAGGTATGGTGCATGTGCAAAAAGGTTGAACTGCACCGCTGTTGTGCTGGTGGGTGAGCTAGCTGACCATTGCATGTTGTTGGTGAGTTACCAGGCATTACACCCAATGACCAGAACACCTCTACCAGCCGGTTGAATTCCAACTGTGCAACCATGGGATAGGGCTTTATGCTGTTTAAGCCATACACGAACCTGGCCCTCAGCATGGTGCAGCAGGAAATGGGACTCATCACTCCAGATCACCTTTCATCTGTCAAGGGCCTATTGCCAAAGTTCCTTCGCCCATGAGAGACGTTTTTGAAGACTGGGAGTCATCATGGGTACCTTCATTGGTCTCTGGCCGTGTAACCCCATGCAAAGCAAGGTATGGTGCGTGTGCAAAAAGGTTGAACTGCAACGCTGTTGTGCTGGTGGGTGAGCAAGCTGACTGTTGCATGTTGTTGGTTAGTTACCAGTCATATTACACCCAATGACCAGAACACCTCTACCAGCCTGTGAATTCCAACTATGCAACCAGGGGATAGGCCTTGGCCCATGAGAGACGTTTTTGAAGACTGGGAGTCATCATGGGTACCCTCGTTGGTCTCTGGCTGTGGAAGCCCCGGCAAAGCAAGGTATGGTGCATGTGCAAAAAGGTTGAACTGCAACGCTGTTGTGCTGGTGTGTGAGCTAGCTGACTGTTGCATGTTGTTGGTTAGTTACCAGTCATATTACACCCAATGACCAGAACACCTCTACCAGCCTGTTGAACAGTGCAACCAGGGGATAGGACTTTATGCTGTTTAAGCCATACACGAACCTGGCCCTCAGCATGGTGCAGCAGGAAATGGGACTCATCACTCCGGACGACCTTCTTCTATCTGTCAAGGGTCTGTTGCCAAAGTTCCTTGGCCCATGAGAGACGTTTTTAAAGACTGGGAGTCATCATGGGTACCCTGTTTGGTGTCTGGCTGTGTAACCCCATGCAAAGCAAGGTATGGTGCATGTGCAAGTAGATCGAACTGCACCACTGTTGTGCTGGTGGGTGAGCTAGTTTACTGTTGCATGTTGTTGGTGAGATACCTGTTGTGAGACCCAACGTTCACCTCTAGGATCAGCCATACATGGCTGACCAATGTGAATCCATCAGCTGATGTCTATGCAGGGTCAATACATACATACATATCACTAAGCTGTTCTCTGAGATTGAGAGGTTAGCTGCACAAAGAAATACAAACTACCAGATAAATTTTTAACTGATTATTCACTTACTGTTGCCGTATCAAACTTCTCCATTTACAGCGATCTTGACGCACAACTCGTTCTTCACTGACATCCATCACTCGACGTACACAAAACCTTCTATACTTCATACTCGTAATCTTTTTCTCACGCAGACACTCCTGAATCTGATCCTCACATGATTTTCTTGGCTTTCCGCTGCCTTTCCCTCCTGCCACTTGGGCTAAAAAAAAAAAAAATCTTAGTAAGCATCTAATTACTCATTCTTCCAACATGGCCAAACTATCTAAGAATATTAGTCTCCACCTTGCTAACAACATTTTGCTTCGCATTACACAACTGTAACACATCTTCATTCCTCACACGATCAGAACCTGTCTTGCCACAAACTTTCCCATAAGTAACGCATTTCTCCAGCACACAATCGGCTCCTATGTTTTTTTTGTAGTACTCAGGTTTCACTGCCATACATAGTAGGGACAATACACTCTCATACACAGCCATGCAGGACTCTCTTGAGAACCCATCATTCCTGTGAAAACCTCCGAAAGCCTGTATGACTTTTGATGCTGAGTTTGGCTCAATTTTCAGTCTTGTCTTGAGTATCTTAGTGGCACCTTTGCTCGCAAAGAACTGACAAGCCTTTTTAAGAAATTGTCACTGTAATGTACATCAATCGTTATGTGAAAAACTTTATGGAGACTTAATTTGAATGTACTATGTACTTTTTTTTTCTCAGTTTCTCCTTTGTTATTCAGATAATTCAGTGCACATATTTTTTGTGTTTCAGTCATGGTGCTGAGCTTGTGGATCCCACAGAGTTGCACACAAATAAGATTCAGCTGAAGACGTTTAGTGGCAAAGGCTATGTTTTAGGATCTACTCCTGAAGGTTCCAGTGAGGTTGGTGCTCCCGAGTCAAATGCCCAACAGCAGCAACCTGTTTTTGTTTGTCTTCAAGTGTATAGGTCTGGGTTCACTGTTGACAATGGGCCATTCAGGCAGTATACTGATCAAGACAACAAGGAATTCCTTGAATCTATCAAAAGAGGGTAATAACATTTTTCTTTTTAAATGTTGTTCTGTACATTTGTTTAAAATCATTCAATTGAATTGAAGAATATACAGTAAAGCCCACTTATAATGAGCCCATATTTAGCACGAGCAAAACAGGAACTTTTGTTTGGTATGTTATATAAATACATGAAATTTTTCCGCAGAATCATGGTATTCCGTTTTGTGTGTGTGTGCATCATTTGGGCCATTCTCGAGATCGATGCAGAACTGAAGAGAAATGGGGAGGGATTAGGAGGGGTCGTTTTTCGTCTGATATTTCGTCTTTCAAAACTTTCGAAAACTGAATTAAACGGAGTGACGATTTCCCCATAATCATAATTTCTTTTTTCTCGTGATGTTGCCTGTGTCCAGTATTGTTAAATATCATTTTATTGCATAAATGTTTCTATTTCAGCATGAAACTGTGGGCAACGATTTACATTTCCAAAAACGGAAGTTAAGTTGGCGCAAAATTTTCCCTGTATCCATGGAAGAATTTTTATCCATGGAAGAATTTTTATGCCTTCAGGCATAAAAATTCTTCCATGGATGCGAAAAATTCCGTCATTTCTGTTATCATTTTGGGCATTTTCGAGATCAATGCACAACTGAACAGAAATTTTTTGGGAGAGGGGTAGGGGATTCGTTTTTCATATGTAGACGGGATTCCGTCTTTCGAAACTTTCAGAAACGGAAGTTAGATGCTGCGAATATTTTCCCGTAATCTTATTTTTTTTTCTTGCGATGCTCCTTCTGCTCAGTATTGTCCTTAAATATCCTTTATTCCATAAATACTGCATTTCAACCTAAAAATGGAGGAAGAAGTTTCTGAAAACGGAAATTGGTCAAAGCGAAGATTTCTTCCGAAATCACATTTTTTTCTTCCCGTAATGTTCTCACTATCCTGTGTTGTTGTTGTTCAGGGTTACTTTCCCCCATAAATGTTGGCACTTAAGCTTGATAAAGAGGGAAAATTTTCCGAAAACGGAAGTGACTGAGTTTGAAAATTTGTTAGAATTGATGCATGGTGTTCAAAAAGTATTCATATTCTGAAAGTCACCATTTATCTAAAGTAGCAAAAGCTTTGATATCATGTGTTTGTGGTTCTCAGGCTGAAAGTTGTTTCAGTATGATGAATAAATTCTTGTCATCTGAGGGAATAAAAGGGGAGGAGGAGGAAAGAAAAGTGGTGATGAAATAGGAAGGGAATGATATCAACAGAAAGAAAAACTAAACATAGATTGCTGTTCAGCCGCAGTCAACAAAAGACAAATATGGCCATGGAACTTGCAGAGAAGAAAGCAACACAAGAAGAAAATTGAACTGTTGTTCTAGCAAGTACCAAAAAAAAAGAGAGAGAGAGATGTGTTTGAAGCAGGGATTTTTAAAATCACTTTATTTTGTTTTTAATTTAGTAATTTGATATTGTGAATACAGTGAACAATTCCATCTTGCTTGACGCTGCCGTATATTCACACTATCTTGTCGCACATTCTGATTTTTTTCACCCGATTAAAAAGTTCAGTTTTTTAGTTCCTTGTTCAGTCTCACATCCGGTTATAATTCAAGGGTAATTTGATTCCTATTTAATGAACAAAATTTAATGAAGTCCATAGATGTAACAAGGGAGAGAAAAACTATGGTGATCACTTGTCTCTCTCTAAAGTTTACATTTGGAGAGAGGCAAGAAGCAGAAATCTTCCCTCCAACTTTAGGGAAATTGACAACTGTAGTGGTGGAGGGCTTCTGGTTTGGGGTGGCATCATGTTAGATGGACGCATGCCACTGCACGTGATTCCAGGAGGCACTCTGCTACACGCTACAGGGATGACATTTTAGAGCCTTATGTACAGCTTTTCAGGGGAGTAGTTGTACCCCAATCACCATTTTGTCCCTTTTCAGACAGAAGCCTTGTAGTAGAATCGCGGCGATGGGTGACGTATGTAGCAGATTTATTTTGATCCCTGCAGACAAAAACGACATCCCCAGAACCCTATTAAACCATCTTGCAGACTTACTATCATGGATGCAAGTTTTCGGCCTTTCAAAAGTTCCGAAAACGGAAGTTAAGCGTAGTGAGGATTTCTTCCGTAATCGTAATTTTTTTCTCGCAATGGATGATGTATGTCGCAAAATTAGTTTGTACTCATCCCCTTAGCAGAATCGCGGCGACGCCCGACATACATCGCAGATTTATTTTGTACTCATCCTTGTAGAAGAATCGCGTCAACGTACATCGCAGATTCATTTTCTACTAATCCTCGTAGCAGCATCGCGGCGACGGCCAATGCACATCGCATATTTAATTTGGTACTGCAGACAAAAATGACATCCCCAGAACCCAATTAAACCATCTTGTAGACCTCCTAAGATGTAAGTTTTAAAAAAAATTGTTGTAATCGTAATTTTTTTTCTCCCGATGTTGCCTTTATGTCCAGTATTCTTGTTAAATATCATTTTATTGTATAAATGTTTGTATGTATTATAGGCAACAATTTGCGAAAACTGAAGTTAGACGCTGCGAAAATGCCTCCCGTAATTTTCAGGCATAAGATTCTTCCGCAAATTCGAGGAATTCCGCCATTCTCTTTATTATTTTGGCATTCAAGAGATCGGTGCACAAGTGTGAACAGAAATTGAGCAACGGGGTGGAGGAATTGTTCGTCAGAGGACGGAATTCCATCTTTACGAAACTTTCTAAAACGGAACGGCGATGGATTTTTTCCGTAATCGTAATTTCTTTTTCTAATTTTTTCATTTTTCACAATGTTTCCTCTGTTCAGTATTATTGTTAAATAACATTTTAGTGTATAAATATTTTTATTTCAGCTTGAAAATAGGGGGAAATTTTACAAAACCAGAAGTCGAACGAAGCAAAGATTTATCCCATAATAGCTCCCCCTCTCGATATTTCCACTCTCCTGCGATATTAAATATCCCCTGTGCCATTAAGTTTTTGCATTTAAGCTTGATACGAAAGGAAGGAAATTTCCAAAAATATGAGTGACGGTTGGAAATTTTTAAAATTTAGGCTTTTTTTACAAATTTTGGATTTCCCGTTTGTCAAGTGTTGTGGAATCCTGAACGCATCTGACTGATATTTACTGGTAAAGTTTTGAACTTAAATCTCGCAGTGTTACCTGTCATGCTCTTTTCAGGGGAATCAACTTTGTATTTTGCAGATCTTAAGTTTGTTTCATTAGTGTCCTTGCTGGTTTGAACGTTTTGTTGAGGCGCGTATTTCTTTTTCAAAAAGAAATGGGTCATTTTGTAAAAAAGTGTATGTGCACCACACAATAATATTGGTTACTACTGACAAGTTTCTTGCCAATGTTGGCAGGTATGAGTATTATTAAATAGCATTTTTATTCCATAAATATTTGTATTTCAGCTTGAAAATGGACGAAAAATGTCAAAAACGGAAGTCTGACGGAGCGAAGATTTTGCCCGTGTAAAAATCATCCTGCAATATTCCCTCTATCCTGTGTTGTTAAATGTCAGTAATTTTATATTTTGAGTAGTGATGCATTCCAGTTTAATATTTATGCAACTAAATTTCAGTGAACAATTCTGTCTTACCCATGCTGCATTATATCACACAGTTTTACCATTTGTTCTGATTTTTCACACAGTTAAAAAGTTCAGCTTTTTTTTTTTCTTAATCAGTGTCATGTACAAATTTGTGATAAAAAATAGTATATAAAAATGTGGAACATAATTTATAAATTTAATGTGGGAACGAGTGTGTTCTGCATACATCAAACAATGTATCAGTATTATAAATAATTAACGGGAATTATCGAGGATAAATTTATTAAGGTACATTACCTCTCAAATTTTGGATCTAAACACTAGATCTTCGTCAGGAGTTCTTGCTTCCTTCTACTTCCACAGGTCTGGTGACCAAGCCTGATGGATTTTCCATCCAGCATGGTCATTGATGTTGCCACCTTGTGCCCTGTAAATTTCCAGGGATTCCTCTAATTTCCGGATAATTGCGTGGGATTGATGTTTGATCACTTTTAAGGAGTCCCAGTCCACTTTGTGGCCAGTTTCTTGTATGTGCCTGTCTAATCCTGTTTTATTTGAGCTGTTCCTTATTGCTGCTTTGTGTTCTTTAACTCTGGTGGTTAACCTCCTTCCTGTTTCTCCTATATATGGTAATCCACAAGAACAAACTATTTTATAAATGACTCCTTCCTGGAGTAATTTATAAATCTGGAGTTCTTGCTTCCTTCTACTTCCAAAGGCCTGGTGACCAAGCCTGATGGGTTTTCCATCCAGCATGGTCATTGATGTTGCCACCTTGTGTCTTGTATATTTCCAGGGATTCCTCTTAATTTCCGGATAATTGCGTGGGATTGATGTTTGATCACTTTTAAGGAGTCCCAGTCCACTTTGTGGCCAGTTTCTTGTATGTGCCTGTCTAATCCTGTTTTATTTGAGCTGTTCCTTATTGCTGCTTTGTGTTCTTTAACTCTGGTGGTTAAGCTCCTTCCTGTTTCTCCTATATATGGTAATCCACAAGAACAAACTATTTTATAAATGACTCCTTCCTGGAGTAAAGTGTTTTCTTCTTTTTGTTTTAGGGATGGTAAGTATTTTTTAATTTTGTTATTCAAACCTGGAGCTAACCTAACTTAAAGAAAATACTTTACTCCAGGAAGGAGTCATTTATAAAATAGTTTGTTCTTGTGGATTACCATATATAGGAGAAACAGGAAGGAGCTTAACCACCAGAGTTAAAGAACACAAAGCAGCAATAAGGAACAGCTCAAATAAAACAGGATTAGACAGGCACATACAAGAAACTGGCCACAAAAAAATGGACTGGGACTCCTTAAAAGTGATCAAACATCAATCTCACGCAATTATCCGGAAATTAGAGGAATCCCTGGAAGTTTACAAGACACAAGGTGGCAACATCAATGACCATGCTGGATGGAAAATCCATCAGGCTTGGTCACCAGACCTGTGGAAGTAGAAGGAAGCAAGAACTCCTGACGAAGATCTAGTGTTTAGATCCAAAATTTGAGAGGTAATGTACCTTAATAAATTTATCCTCGATAATTCCCGTTAATTATTTATAATACTGAAAGTAATAAGAGGAAGCCATGAAGTCATTAATTACTAGAAACAATGTATGTCTTTTGGTTATCTGTTTATATTTTACACTGTTTGATTTTAGATTTTCTTTAATTGAAGACTTCACTTCTTCACTGTCTTCTCTGAGTTTTTCTTTTCTTGTTAAACAAAGCTGGAGTGAAGTTGAAGCATTGATGGCAGGCCTTGATAGTCCCCCAAAGTCCAGAAACATCTGCAAAGAAAATAAGAATGCAGAAGACACAGTGAAGAAGTAGTTACTGAAGTCTTCAATGAAACAAAACTTTAAAAAAATATCTCTGACTGAAGCCAATGAATTTAACTTTCTAATTATAATTTTAGAGAGGTTCCAAAGGAGTTGCG
Organism: Macrothele yani; assembly: GCA_039090855.1. Lineage (NCBI taxonomy): Eukaryota > Metazoa > Arthropoda > Arachnida > Araneae > Macrothelidae > Macrothele > Macrothele yani. The sequence continues at coordinate 9,215,169 of CM077019.1, forward strand.
GGAAAAATCAAGAAATGCTGAAGTTCATTTGAACATCGAAGATCACAGTCATGTAGAATATGTCCCGCCTAAAGCTTCTTTGCAAGCATTTAGTGGTTCTGGGCATAGATTAGGAAGGTAAGTTATTTCAAATGGAAATTTCTAGTTGATTTGACATAAAATTTCTGTAAACATTTGCCTTTTCCAAATCTGATGAAGTTTCATGTGATACTACGCAAAATTTCGGAGAAGAAACAATAGTTGTTCTAGCACTTTAACAATAATTTTTAAAAACCATTTGTTATGTTGAATAAATATATATATACATATAATATAATATAATCAGTTTATGGCATCTGATGTCGCCTTCCAATCTCCAAGAGTTTTTTCATCTTTATCTATCTAAGCACTTTTCTTCCATCAGGTCATTTTGACTAAGTGTTCTCTTTATTCCATTAGACCATGTTCTTCTAGGTCGGCCTTTATTTTTTCGTTTGTTTCATTTAAATTCCATGGCAATTTTGGGCAGTCCTTCATTGGTCATTCTTTTTACATGGCCAAACCAACACAATTGTCTCTTCTGTATGTCTTCTAAAATTGTTTCTTTCACTTCCATCATTTCTTTAATCCTTTCATTTGTTATTTTCTGTCTTTTTGACACTCTACATGATCTTCTTAAAGCATCCATCTCTGTGGCTGTTATTTTCTTTCAATTCACTTTTGTTAATCACCAGGCCTCGGCCCCATATAGTAAAATGATCTTAACAACACTATTATAAATACCCCATTTCCTTTTTCTGGTTATTTCTTCGCTCTACCAAATTCCATTCAGTCGTTTAACAGCTTTTCTTCCCTGTGCAATTCTATTTCTTAATTCCATTACATCTGTCTTCTTGTGTAATTTTAACACCTAGGTAATTATAATAATTGCATCTTTCAATTTCTTTGTTATCTTCTCGCTGTAGGTTTATTACTTCGTACTTCCAATTCATAAACATTTTGTTTAATTTAAATTCATAGTTAATCCCCAATTTTCATGTTTTTTTATTTTTCTAGTCATATACTCCAAATTAAATTCATCTCCTGCAAGAAGTACCTGATCATCAGCAAATTGTAAAGTATGTTATGTTGAATAATGAGCATAAAATGTCTAGTGAGCACTCAATGTATTTACACTGCTTAACGTAAAAAATGCCACACCAGGAAGTAACTCAGTAGACAAAACATTAGAGATTCACGTAAAGAAACTGTCGTCCTGGGGTTTCCCAGCAGTTGATGACACAATACCCACATTGCTGAGCTTGAACAGGGGTACTTGTTGACAGCTTCTGTGCACCTTGCAGAACTTAGGCTGTTCCCGAACAATTGTAGGCTAATTGATTCCCAGTTCATTTGACACAGTTTTCTAGTGCTTGTGCACAGATTTGACTCTGCAACTTAGCGTACTGTTTCAGAATTCAGTGTCAAAGATCTTCTAGCACATACTTTGTCTTCAAGGCTCCAGTCCCATTTTCAAATTGTGGAAACCAAAATCTTGCCATTCTTTTAGACACTGCTCCTTTATCTTCCACAGCTCAAATTCCTCTTGTCACATCTACAGCGATAAACTTTTTTAAAAGAAAAACTGTAACAGCACTTGGATTGTAGTAAATAATACAAAACTATACACCAACAATTCTAAAAATAGTATAAATATACTAGGAATGAATTGTTTGGTGTAAAGCAGAAATCAAAGTTTCCAAACTGTCGCATATCAACCGGATGGTGTTTTCAAGGAAGGTAAATTGCAAACTGAATAATAGAACACTTCAACAGTAAATGAACAGGTGCAAATGTGATCATTCCTTCGAAGAAACGAGGTCACATTGGTTGGGCACACGGTACCATAGTAGAAAATGCAGCATTATTTGAAGAATTGGTTCTAAATGCATGGCAGATCTAGAGAGACGCTATCATTGCAAGCCTTGCTGCAGGTCAAGATTTCCAAGGTTTTGTGAATGGCAGTAGATTTGGGTGTGGAGTATAAAGCTAATTTCTTTATATTATTCTACATGGGATCAACAGACTTGAACTTGATCTCTCTTGATAGGGCAGTGCTTATTTTACAGCCTTTTGTATCCCTCTTATGTTAGTTGATTCTAATTCCAAATGAACCTTTGGTCATTCCGATGTAGTATCACCTGAGCCATTCAGATATTGTAGTGGGATAACATAAACACCTGCCTCATTGAGAAGAGGGAGCTTGTCAATATTTCTTTTAAACATCGTATATCAAGATGCCGGAGACTTTATGCCGACACCAAAGTTCATTATCCTGAGCATCATGATAAGAAAGGTATGTAGGGAATAGAGCACAGGTAGCGAAGTTGCAAAAAATAAAGATTAACACGTTTGGTTCTGGCATTTTCAATAAAGTTATGCATCTGGTTCGACATATATCCTGCCTCAGTGGCCAGTTTGACAATGTTTTTTAGTTCGGATTGTCTAGAATGAACGTCGAAGGAGACAGCGAAGGCTCTTCTACTTCGAGAACGGAGAAGGCTCTCTTGCAATCATCAGGGCAGAATGAACTGCGTAGCATCAGGTTGGGAACAGAGGTGGGTTTATAATAGACTTCTGTACGAAGTATGTATGTATGTATGTACAAAAGTTGGTTGTCATGCGATTTGCTCACTAAGACTTCAAGATAAGGTAAGGTGCCACTGCGTTCAAGCTCCATAGTGAAATTGATCATATGGTTTATATAATTGACTTTATTGAGGGAAAGTGGGAGAGTCTCCTTTCTGTGAGGCCATGTGAAAAATATATATCGAACCAGATGCATAACTTTATCAAAAAAGCCAGAACCAGCCGTGTTAATCTTTCTATGCCACAACTTCGCTACCTGGGCTGTATACTCTACATACCAAAAGTTTCATATTAACTCAAAAATGCGCTCAGGAGAATGAACTTCGGTGTCGGCATCTTTATATCTTATACCGCTAATCAGACCCAAGTTAAATTTCAAGAACTGCATGGAATCAAGCTGCTGCCTCATCCAGCATACAACCCCAACCTTGCCCCTTCAGGCTATCACTTGTTTAGGGTCAGGGGTGAATATTCGGGGTGTGCTAGGTGTGCGGCGCACACCCACACAGAGTCTCAATTACAGATTTATTTCTAATAAAACTTGCCAGAGTACATCCTAAGGCTTCGAGTGGTGGTTAAAATTAATTTCCCCTCATAATGTTTTCATTAAGAAGAGAAGGTTTGTTCAGTAAGCATATCACATTCGCGCTAGAATCCTCGGGTGTGCTGTTTCGCGTGCGCACATCCGATGACCTTAAAGCAACTGTGGTACAGTCGCTCCCCCGACGGCGTGGCAGGTCAAGTTGTAATTTCCCTTAGGTTTCAAACATTAACAGCAGAACTTTCAAGGTGTGCTACCCCAAATGAGCACCGTTTGAGTCCCAAGGAGCAGTGCAACTATTTGCTGTTATATTGTTTTTTTTTTCTTTTTATGTATTTCCAATAAAACTCGCTAAAGTTTGTCCGCTGAACGTAATTCCCTTGTGCAATATTTTCGTGAAGAGGAGAAGGTTCGTTGCTTCGTGCAGTAAACAAAACGTAGTAAATAATATTTGCAGCTGCAGGAGTGCTATTTTACCAACGGACATCATAAGTCGTCAAAGCAACTGTAATTCAAAGCTCTCCAGATGGCGCTGTAGGTCGTTTTTATTTCCTCGTGGGTCCAACGCAGAAGTTTAAATTCCCAGTGTGTGCGCACTTAAAAAAGCACCACTGATCATACTTGTTTGCGTTTGGAATAGCGTGGAGTCATAAACAGAATTCTACGTTCTGCTGAGTCAATGTTTTTCTGTCTTTTCGTCGCTGTATGAATCGGTGTGTTTATGAGCACAGATTTAAATAAACCGTTTGAGTTTTGACATCCATTTAGGTTGACGATGTACTAAGTGTCCCATTTTCTGCCAGAGACTTTGCAGATTGTGTAAAGCAGTTTAAAGAAAGTAAGCCTCATGCTGTATTTAAAACTTACATATATATACACTGAAGTGCCAGAAACACTGGTACAGACGAGCTTATGCAAAATACATAGCAACGTCACCTATGTGCGTACTCGGTTGCATCCACCAGTGCGTATATAAAGCAATAGACATTCTTGCCAGCTGTCAGAGCTGTTCTCTGCATGAGAATGACAAGTAATAACGATTTAAGTGATTTTCAACGCAGTGTCATAGTTGGTGCTCGTGAGATGGGTCATAGTATTTCAGAAGTAGAAACGAAGTTCGGATTTTCACGGATGACCATTGCAAGGGTGTACCGTGACTACAAGAATTCCGGCAAAACCTCCAACCTACGATTCCAGCGTGGCCGTAAAAAGACATTAGGTGAATGTGACCATTGTCGGCTGGCAAGAATCATTTCACACGATAGGCGTGCAATACTCTTGCAGGTATCATCGGAATTCAGTGCTGCAGCCTCAACAAGCATCAGCGTCCGGACGGTGCAACGTACCCTGCACGATATGGGCTTTGGCAGCTGACGCCCAACTAGAGTCCCCTTGATGGGTGCACGACACAGAGCTATGTGCCTCGCTTGGGCACGGCAGCACCGCCACTGGGCACTTGATGACTGGAAACAAGTAGCCTGGTCTGACGAGCAGCGCTTCCAACTGTATCGGGCAGATGGGAGGATTTGTGTGTGGCGCAAACCCCATGAAGCCATGGATCCCGCCTGTCAACAGGGAACTGGGGGTCCGTAATGGTATGGGGTGTGTTTAGCTGGACTTCACTGGGACCCCTGGTACGTCTACAAACGTCTGTGACCGACCAATGCTATGTGCGCATCCTTTCTGACGAGGTACACCCTTTCATGTCCTGCATTCATGCTGATGAGTTGGGCCTGTTAAAACAGGACAATGCACCTCCACACAAGTGTCGGAACGCCACATTATGGTTAGAGGAGCATTCATCTGAGTTTGGGATGTTTACATTCCCATCCAAGTCCCCAGATCTGAATGTGATAGAACACATTTGGAATGCCATGCAACGCGCTATGCTATTGAACACAGACCTTGAAATACACCTGAATTGTGGAACGCTCTGCAAGAAGTATGGTGTGCATTGCCTACAGCAGATTTCCAGAAGCTAGTGGAGTCCATGCCCTGTCATATTTCTGCAGTCCTGCGCCCCCGTGGGGGACCTACCAAGTATTAGACTGGTGTACCAGTTTTTCTGGCACTTCAGTGTATAAATATATAAAGATACCAAAAATTCGTTCATCACTCTAGTATTTGCACAGGAAATTCAGAGTTTTCTTACAACAGAGTGTAAGTAAAGATCTTTACCGTAAGTTATTAGACGACATGTAAATAAAAGAAATACTTCCGTATGTTAAAAATCAATGCACGTATTTCAAAGCTCGGGATACATAATAAAATTTTTACATGGCGCACACCCAGCCTAAATCGGCATGTGACGCCACTGTTTAGGGTGATTGCACATTTTATCCATGGCAAGTAGTTGACTACTTTAGGCGATACTGAATGTGAGTGCCGAGAGTTCTTTGCCTCCAAACTGAAAGTTTGATGCCATGCAGGAATTGTAAAAGTGGCAAACAGATGAGATTCAAACTATTAAATGTGATGGCATGTGCTTTGAAATTTACCTTGGATTTTTCTAAGGTTCTGGGTAAATGAAACTGTTGTATCAAAAAGGCCTGTTTTTTGTTGTTGTTGTTTTTTGACACCCGAATTGTTGCGACTCCTCTTAGGGTATAAAGATATTTTCATTACTTTTTCCCATTAGTTCTGTTGTAGCTGCTGCTTTTTACTGACTAATAAGTTATTGCACATGCCAAAATGTTAGGGGAGTGCAAGTATGTCGGAGATTAAGCTTCGGTTGCTATTTTTACAAAATGTGATGAGTTAATCTAAAATGCAAGAGAAAAATTAGTGTCCATAGCAAAATGGCATCAGCTGTCTAAATATCAACCCATCAGCAGATTGTGCTCCAGCTTTTCTATTTCTGTGAAACTAAAGCTTCTCAAATTCTGACAGTGACTCTCGCTCTGCTAATGTTATTTTCTTAATCCTTAAGGCATGTTCCTAACAGCACCTGTTGGTTCAATTACCCCCTCCATACACAGTAAAGCACCCCATAAAGGGTGGTGCTGAGTAAGATTATAGAACCTAGAGGGATTAGATCCCTTCCCCTTTCAAAATTCAAGTTTAAACCAGAGTCAGCTATGATGTCTACAGCATTTCCCCAAGGCCATAAGACATTAGTTTTCCACTGATGTCCAAAGCATTGTTGGTGTGAACGATTCTTCAGTTGAGGTTACGATTTTTCAAGAGACAAGAGGCTAACTTTCTTTAGCATTTTGTTATAACTTTTTACCCCATTTTAGCATTTTTGCTACAACATTTTTTGAGCCAGCTTAAATACAATATTTGTTAAGGACTTGTGATGCTTGCACAATACAGGCAGCTTTATTTTGCTTTTTTGTCTTTCTTTCATCCCACCTGCACTCCCATTCTGAACTGTTGTTTAGTAAGCAAAATTTGAGGATCATTCTTGAGCTTGTTATTATTCTTAGCATTTTTGCTGCTGTTACTTAGTAAAATATCAATTCCTATTAGTAGTTCTAATTCTGACTATTAGATAGCTCTAATCATTCTACTATTCTCTTTTACGTGCAATATTTCAAAGTATCTTGTACAATATTCTAGAGGACAATGCTTACCTGGGCATTCCTTTCTAGCGATGCAAACATTTCACACACATGTTTTCCGGTCTTTGTTGATGTTATTGTCCTAAAAGTCCGTTGTATGAGATGACTAGCTTTATTTCTCACACGTTTCGCTGGGTATACTCATTGGATCTTCAAACACATCAATTTTTACTGTTCTTTATGCTCGAAATTTTCGCCCATACTCTGGGCATCCTCAGGAGCGTGGCGACTTTACCACCGATGTTCGTGGTTAACTTCGCACTAATGGAGTCCGATGCTCCATTTTGCCATTTGTCGGATATACTTTTCTGGATATATTTTGTTATCAAGCCCAGCTGGCGCCATCTATGTTTCGTTAAACTAACTTTTTTTTTAGTTTCTTTTCCTATCCTGGTTTTCTTGTCTTTTTTGCCAGTTTTTCTTTTGTTGTTGTTTTTCTTGTCTTATTAGTTTTTTCCACAGGCCAGATAATGTGCTAGGGTCGTTCTGGTTACGTACCCTTGCTTTATTTTTATAGATTAATATTGCTTCTTCCCTCCTCATTTGCCTTTCCGATTTTTTTTTTTTTTTTTTTTTTTTTTAGCATTTCAATTTCATCGAATTTTGGGAATGTCCAGTTTTCCATGCAGAATTGCCCTAAAGCAGTTTTGGCTTCTTCTTTTGCCAGTTAGATATGTGTTGTTTAAGTCTTTTTTTTTAATCTGTTTTTCGTACTTCCAATGTACAATATTGGGGGTATGTGTGCAATTGGAATTTCGTAGGTTCCTGATTCTTCTAGCATTTTTTCCTCTGTTTTTTTTTTTTTTTCGTACATTGGAAGTACGAAAAACAGATAAAAAAAGACTTAAAAAAGACTTAAACAACACATATCTAACTGGCAAAAAAAAAAGCCAAAACTGCTTTAGTGCAATTCTGCATGGAAAACCGGACATTCCCAAAATTTGATGAAATTAAAATGCTAAAAAAGAATAAAAAATCGGAAAGGCAAATGAGGAGGGAAGAAGCAATATTAATCTATAAAAATAAAGCAAGGGTATGTAACCAGAACGACCCTAGCACATTATCTGGCCTGTGGAAAGAACTTTATTAAGACAAGAAAAACAACAACAAAAGAAAAACCGGCAAAAAAGACAAAAAAAAAAAAAAAAAACAGGATAGGAAAAGAAACTAAAAAAAAAAGTTAGTTTAATGAAACATAGATGGCGCCAGCCGGGCTTGATAACGAAATATATCCAGAAAAGTATATCCGACGAATGGCAACATGGAGTATCGGACTCCATTAGTGCGAAGTTAACCACGAACATCGGTGGTAAAGTCGCCACGCTCCTGAGGATGCCCAAAGTATGGGCGAAAATTTCGAGTATAAAGAACGGTAAAAATTGATGTGTTTGAATCCTAAGGCAAAGATCCAATGAGTATACCCAGTGAAAAGTGTGAGAAGTAAAGCTAGTCATCTCATACAACGGACTTTTAGGACAATAACATCAACAAAGACTGAAAAACAAGTGTGTGAAATGTTCGAATCGCTAGAAAGGAATGCCAAGGTAAGCATTATCCTCTAGAATATTGTACAAGTTACTTAGTAAAATATGTTTCTGTTCCTTATTTGCTGTCCTGTATCATGCGCTTTATAATGTGCTTTTATGCCATCATTGTTGTTTCATTTTTAAAAACATAAAATGCAAATATTTAATGCTTTTAATATTTCAGTCCTACTCCCACTGTTTCTGTGTCATCCAGTCCTTTGGAATGTCAGCAGAATGAAAAGGAGGCAAAGGAAGCTATAAAGGTTGATGAAACACAACCAGTTACAAACCTACAAATCCGCCTAGCTGATGGATCCAGGTAATTAATTACCTCTATATGTAAAATTGAATGTTTATTTGTTTGTCCACTATACAAATTTACAGTTTTCAATTTAGAACCATCAAATTTGGTATACTATCTCATGGTACTCTTAGACTGTAGATGGTTTTTGGAAGGGGTCGGAGGTGTTCCCCATAAAAAAAATTTCATAAAAAGTTCCACTTTTTGCTTTTAAGAATGATGGATGTCAGCGAAGCCTGAGTTGTATGTCAAGATCACTGTAAATGGAGAAATTTGATACAGTAAGTAAAAATTATCTGGTAGTTTGTATTTCTTTGTGGAGCTAACCTCTGAATATCAGAGAACAGCTTAGTGATATGTATCTATGTATGTAAGAACTGCAATACAATTCAGCACTCCAATATGGCTATATCCGACCTGTGGTCTAAGTTAGAGACCGCAGATAACAAAGTGCAAAAATATTCGTTTAATGGTATATTAAAAACACAAATGAATAAACGTTAGCTTTCACCACCAACAAGCAACTTCTTCAGGCAGAAATACAATGTAATATAAATAGAGAGTTCCAGATATTCAAAATGGTAAACAAATGGATGATCAATGTCAAGTCGCATTCACGCGACATGACAATAGGTACATTTCATTTCAGTGTCGAAGGGTTCTCAGAAGCGCATGCCAAATGTACAGCAGTTTTATAGATGTCTCCTCGACGGTAAGTATTTCCATTCCTCTTCCTTTCTTTTTTGTTTTGTAAATGTAAATTAACTTAATCAAAATTTTTTTTTTTTAATTTTTCACATTTGCAGCCATCCGTGCCCCCCCCTTTTTTTTGGTAGAAATATTACTGCATCAGCCAGTCATTGGCAGTGGCTGGCATTAATTTGGAGGAACCCTGCTTTTCACACTACTCTACGTTGCCTGCTTAAGAATTGGCAATCCTAAAATCTCTACCTTTTCCCTCCCAATGGAAAAACCAAAAATATTGTTTGCCAAAAAGCAATAACCTAAATGAATTAAAATAAATTTACTAGAAAATTATAGGAATATCTTTTTCATTCATTAACTTTCACCCACTGAACTTGGTGATTCCACGAATAGTAATATTTAACCTGGAAATACCAGGTACCCCTGCTAGTTTTACATTAAATATTACTACTTTATCTCTTGTGTACAATTCATTGATGTCTGGCATTCTAGTACCCTGGCAGAGTTGTATAAAAATAAAATGTATCTGCGTACACAACCACTGACACAGAAAACTTGCTGCAAACCTTGAAGCACGAACCACGATAAAAATAGAATAAGATAATTTAAAGAAAAATTAATAAAGCAATAAATAATTATTAGAACATTACAGATTCCAATGAGGGCAAAATAAGTACATTACAACTGTGTGTGCAGCAGTATGTGTGTGAAATGGACCTTTACGGTAAAACATTAAAATATTATACTATTAACCTCTTAAAAACAAGAGACTAATTAAAGAAAGTTTTTATATCCAGAAAAACAGTTCCGTCAATGAACCTTCAAAAATTATAAATAGCATTTTCAACAACTTTATTCAAAAATAGTACTTGCAAAATACACAAAGAAAAGATTTTAATTTAATAACTGACAACCGCAAGATGAACCTGGCAATAAAATTTAAATTATTTCTGTGTAAACAAAACTTTTGATACAGTTTCTATACATTGAGAATAGGCCTTGATAAAATCTAGAGGCCAGAAACGTCTATAAGAAAACAAAACATAAAACAACTTGGGTATCAAAAATAATTGAAAGTTCAAGTTAAAATAGGATTAAGTATATTAATCTAAGTAAAGCCTTGAGTAAGCATTTTAATTGCTGTAAATAACATTTTTTTTTAAATCTACAAGTAAAAGCTATCCGCAAAATCTGCTAATAATTTGGAAACTATCCGCATACAGCGTACGCCTACAATTTGCTACTCTGTACACTGGTCTGCATGGGTTTTTGTGTTTCCAATTGAAATAGTGCTTCTGAGCCCATCCCCTCTTCCTGCTGATTTCAGAAATGTGTTCCATGTTTTTTTTTTAATGTTTTCCTAACCTAAGGATTTTATTATATCAGTAGTCCCAGATGCATGAAGTTAGTATAAAATTCAAACTGAGTATAAATAGGAAAAGAAAAAAATTATGAGTTTAGGTACTGTTAGCACTGAATTCAAGATTAGTCTAAATGGTCAAGAGAGATAGACCGGGTGAATGAGTTTGTATGTTTATAAAACATGTTTAACGGGTAATAATTGATGTCATGCCCATTCCTAGACTTGATACAAAGGCTGTTCCATAAAAACTGAGAGTAATTTTTTTTAGTTGGCAACAGTGTGAAGGGGGAAAATAACCACACAGATGACTAACTGAATTAAGGAAATATCTGTGGCAATAGTTATTAGCCATGGCAAACGATTCTACTTTTGTTATTGCGCAGTTGTTTAAGATATGTCTGAATTTCTGCCATACAGCTATGGAGGTGTTTGATTCAGAGTTAAGAAGTGAAATGCATTGTGCGATAAGATTTTGCTATCGTTTGGGTAAAACGGCTCCAGAAACAGTTGATTTAATGAAAAAAGCTTAGAAAGATAAATGTTTGGGTTAGTCAGTGGTTTTTAGATGGCACCATGATTTCGAAAAAGGCGTTTGTCAGCAGAACTCGCTCTTAGGCCTGGTCAACCGGAAAGTGTTATTACAGAGCGTATTGTTAACACTGTTTGGGCAATCCTGCGAGAAGATCAACGTGTGATGTGTGAAGACATAGCGGCATCAACTAATATTTCAAAAACATCGGCATTCTGCATGACAAATTACTGCTGCATCGCTTGTTTTCCAGATGGGTACCTCATCACCAAACAATTGTTAGTCAGAGTTCAGGTGTGTCATGAGTCGAAACAAATGATTGCAAAGGATCCAAACTTTCTAAACACTGTAATAACTGCTGATGAAACATGGGTCCACTATTTCAACCCCTCGCGAAAAGTACGAGTGTCTGGAAACACACAGGCTCACCTCTTCCGATAAAAGTCTGCCAAACGAAATCAGCTGAAAAGGTGGTGATTATAATTTTCTTTGATGATAAAGGTGTAGCCTACCAGCATGCCATTCCTCCAGAAATTCCTGTCAGTGCTGAGTATCACATTTCAGTTTTGAAGCGTCTGTGACAACACGTATCGATTAAGCGACCAGAACTGGTGGGCAAGTGGAACCTACACCATGATTAATGCCTGCCCATATGTGGCTACTTAGGTTTAACAGTTTCTTATGAAATGCAGTATTGAAATCATGCCACAGCCTGCCTACAGTCCTCACCTTGCCCTGTGCAATTTTTGGCTGTTTCCAACAATGAAGGAGAAGTTCTGTGGCGCAACGTTCAACACAGATGCTGACGTTATTCAAGCTGTACAGGGGTCACTAAAGCAGCTTCCACAAAATGGCTTCACCACATGCTTTGAATGGTGGATTGAATAATGAGACCGTTGCATATCATCTGAGGGAAGATACTTTGAGAAAGAATAGCATATATTTTGCTGTACCAATATTTATTCATTTAGTATGATTTTACTCTGTTTTTTTGGAACGGCTGTTGTACTTGTTAGAGATTTCTCTGCTTATAAAAACTTGAGCTACCATAATAGTATAACTGTGCTGCATAGTTTTCATCGTGTATTTGTATCCATATATGGTTTTTATGATATAGTACAGCGCTGATTGTGCGTCCTCTTTTTTTTTTCTCAGTTAATTCATTAAAAGAAAATCATTTATTAAGTAATTCTTTTGAATTGCCAATTTTTGAGTTCTGAGATGTGAGCATGAATGTATATTTTAAGTTGTGCATTTTTTTTTTCAGGCTTATTTTGAAACTCAATTTAGAACACACAGTTGGTGATATCAGGCGATATCTGGTCACGTATCCTTTGAAGTGATTTTATGTGATTTGTTGTGCATCATTTTGCAGCCAAAAATAATTTTTCTTAGCAAGCCCTTTTAAGGAAAGATGTGTTATCATTGTGATGTTGTTGAATTAGTTACTAAGGGTTCCCACAGTCCTTATAAATCCTTAAAAAGTGCTTATTTTTTTTATTAGAGTGCTTAGAAGTATTTATTTTTTGCCAAAAATGGGGAAAAGTGCTTATTTTCCCTAGCAGGCTGAACAAAATCCAGAAGTTATGATGTAATGTGTAAAACTTCTGCTGCTGATTGGCTATGATGATGATGTCATGTAACATCAGGTAAAAGCCCATGTGAAAGCAAGGGACAGTGTGAGATATGTAATTTGATGAAAACAGTGAAGAATCATGGGCTAAATTAAACACATCCAGCAGATTCTACTCAACAAGCTCCATCACCATCTCTTGGTACTGATACTTCACTCATGTATTTCCCCTTTTAAGAAGGTCCATAGGAGAGCACGGGATAGTGTGAGGCAAGTAATTAAACACATTAAGCAGATTCCACCCAATAAGCCCAATCCCCACCTCTTGGTGCTGATATTTTCCTTTTGTGTTCCCCTCTTTTTGTATACATAAATATAAATTATTCAGTTATACCACGATAAAATTAAGTGCAAAATTGAAGTCTTCAACATGCAATTTTGAGTTTGGTTTTGCTTGAGATGAATGTGCAAAAGTCAAATGTTGAATTCATAGCTTTATCTACAGTTTTACAATCTACATCCTCATAACTGCAAATGTGATTATTCTCTCCGATAGGAAAACTGACTTAACCAAGAGAACAGTCTTTTAAATTGCACAAGTTCTAGTTTATTACATCCGCAAACTTAAATTGTATGGAGAAATATTGCAAACTTCATCAGCATGCTTTAATTTGCATAGTTAAGTTGCTTGTAAAAGTACAAGCACATGTCATTGTAGCATATGCAGTTGGTAAGGTCACTAGAAAAAATGGGAGGGTGCTTAAAAGTCTTTAAAAAGTACTTATTTTGTTGAGGGAGAAAAAGAGTGGGAATCCTGCTACTGTAAATAGAAGCACAGGAATAAAATTCAGTTAGAAGAATAATCTCTCTCTATATAAAAAAGTGAAAGTATGTTTGTTCTGCATACAATCCTAAACAGTTTGATGGATTTGCACCAAATTTGGCATACATACTCTTCATCACCCGGATTAAACGATTTTTAGAAATTCCATCCCTAAGGGGGTCAAAAGTGTTTTTATGGGGCGCTCTATAAACAGGGTGCAAGTCGGCTGCTGGGGTATTAATCCGCATGTCGGAGCCACGGTCTTCTGGTGACGCCTCACTCTTTGCGAGCTTTCATGGTTCAGGCATACGTGGAAGTCCGATTTTTGAAAATTCATAAAAAAAAAAAAAAAAAAACAGCGGCGAAACATACAGTCAGCGGCAGAAGATACGGAAACCCTATTTCCAGCGATGTATGTTGAAAAAAGCCAAGAAATCGATTTCCAAGAAAATGTAAACAGTGACCGAGGTCCGATTTTGGAAAATTCATATAAAAAAAAAAAAAAAATACCACATTTCCTCAATGCGGGGCTGCAGGATGTGCATTGTTGTACATATTTGCCATTTCGAATTTTTGGGCAAGTTAAAGTGCGCAGTTCCATCCCTGAGGGAGTCAAAAAAGGTGAAATGTGTTTTTTGTGGGGCCCTGTATAGACTGGGTGAAAGTCTGCTGCTGGGGTAATACTTTGCGTGTCAAAGCAACGGTCGTCAGGTGATGCCTCACTCCTTGCAAGCTTCCTCTATTCAGGCATACGGGGAAGAGTCCGAATGGTTACACATCATTCTCAATGGTTTTCTAAGCGATTTGCTAGAAAGAGCCTTATCTACACTCTAGAAAGCTGAATGTAGAGTGCAGGAAGTGCATTGTTGTACATGTTTGCTATTTTGAGTTTTTAGGGCTGAGAACGGCCATTATAAATTGTGATAAGGTATTGTCAGAATGGCTGCTTTAGGTGGAAAAGGCATAAATGTCGTTTATAAACAATTTATACAATGAACACGCCATACTCCCAGTCAGGCATTCTGTATCATCATCAATAAAGCACAGTGGTCCAGTGAAACAAGTGCTTGTGGTCTTCATGCTGTTCCCACGAATAATTCTATGTTTCACTGGTTCTCAAGAACAACAAAAAATTACAGGCTGTAAAGTGTAAAAAATGTTTAAAAATGATAAATAATATTACAAAATTGGGCATATGTTCCTTCTCTCTATTTGGAAAATCCCTCATTACAGTAATATTCTTGAGACAATGAAAAAGGCCAATGCCCACAGAGAAAAAGAGGTAAAAATGCAAACGATATCACATAAAAGCTGAGCGTTGTTCATCATGGTAAGATTTTTTTTATAGTGCAATTTACATTGTTACTTGAAAACAAACTTTGTCTATTCTGGGCAACCCCGGGTACCTCTGCTAGCATCAAAAATAAAAATGGGCCAGAAAACTTCAAAAGGATTCCTGGTGACTAAAGGACTAAGACAGGGATGTTGCATATCTCCAACATTATTTAAGATTTATACAGGCTTTGAAAGAATGGAAAAGAAAGTGTTGACCAATGGGGATTAATTTAAATGGACCGATGGTATTTACTTTATAATTCGCTGAAGATCCGGCACTTCTTGCAGAAGATAAATTTCCTTTGGAGTATATGACTAGAAAAATAAAAGAATATGAAAAAGGAGATTAACTATGAATTTAAATAAAACAAAATATATATGCATTATTCGGAAGTAATGAAACAAATCTACAGCTAGAAAATAACAGAGAAATTGAAAGATGTGATCATTATTATTACCTAGGTGCTAAAATTACGCAAAAAAGGTAGAGGCACAGTGGAATTAGAAATTAAATTGCACAGGGAAGAAAAGCTGTTAAATGCCTGAATGGAATGTGGTGGAGTGAAGAAATAACCAGAAAAAGGAAATGGGGTATTTATAATAGTATTGTTAAGAGCATCTTTATATATGGGGCTGAGGCCTGGCAATTAACAGAAGCAGATAGAAAGAAAATAACAGCTGTAGAGATGGAGGATGCTTTAAGAAGATCGTGTAGAGTATCAAGAAAACAGAAAATAACAAATGAAAGGATTAAAGAAATGATGAAAGTGAAAGAAACAATTTTAGAAGACATACGGAAGAGACAATTGCATTGGTTTGGCCATGTAAAAAGAATGACCAATGAAAGACTGCCCAAAATTGCCATTGAATTTAAATCAAACAAATGAAAAAATAGAGTCTGCCCTAGAAGAACATTATCTGATGGAATAAAGAGAGCACTTGGTCAAAATGGCTTGATGGAAGAATGATGCTTACATATAGAAAGATGGGAAAAACTCTTGAAGATCAGAAGGTGACGTCAGACACCATAAACTGATTTTATATATATATGAGGGTTGTACATGTAGTAATACAAAAGTGGGCATAACTTTTTTATTAAATGACAGAGGTCTTTCAAATTGCACATGTTGGTAGAGTAACTCTTCCTCTATAGTAACCTTTCTTCATTGCTGGTAAATAATGGATTCCACGCAGAAGCAAGTGAGAGACCATCGTGTTCAACCACTGGCACGAATCGTCAGAGAGTGGATTAATTCATTCACACAGAGAGATGAGTCACAGTCCGTGAGCTCGTTGCACAACTGGACTGTGGTCAAATTTCAAATATGAAAGGTAGATAGAGTGAAGCTTTCTCCTTTAATCATTATTTTTTTCTTGCAATGTTTCTTCTGCCCAGTATTGTTATTAAATATCTTTTTACTGCACAAATATTTGTATTTCAGCTTGAAAATGTGGAAAAACTTTCCAAAAATGGAAGTTAAATGGAAGCAAAGATATGTATTGTATTTCTATCCTCCCTGCACAATGTTCCTACTCTTTCTGTGTTGTTAAATGTTACTTTCCCCCATGAATGTGTGCATTTCAGCATGACAAGGGAGGGGAAATTTCAGAAAATGGAAGTCAGAAATTTTTGAGAATTAATGCATGGTGTTCAAAAGTATATTAATCCCCTCAAAGTTACACCATTTATCTAAAATAGTGAAGGCTTTGATATCATGCATAGTCCTCATGCTAAAAGATTGTTCAGCATGATAGGTGGGGCCAGATGGAACTTCTGTAGTGCCTGGGGTGAAATTTCGTAATGGGGCCCTGAGCAAAATTTCATTGCTGGCTCTGGAAAATAAATCTCATAGTTAAATAAAATTGTTACATGAAAAATGATAACACACAAAAACTATCGTAAAGAAAAATGATTATCTCAAATTGTGCTGTGAGCGTAACACCATTATACTGTGTATGTATTCGAATTGATTGTTTGGTTCCGTAGTAGGAGCACGAAAACACGACACCTTTAAAATCCCACCACATTGAAACCAGAACCTTCCGCTGATGAATGTCTGCTTTGGATGTCGTTTGAGACGAAGCAGCACGTCGGGACCAAGAGCGTTTGCGCAGCACATTGTTGTACACAAAGCATTTTTCGTCACCAGTTAATCAGTTGCTCCAAAAAAGGATAATTTTCATCACGTTTAATGAGCATATCGCAGATGTTTATACGCGCTGTAAATTTAGCTTCTTTGAGTTTATGAGGAACCCACACGTCGAGCTTGCTTACGTATCCCAGCTTCTTCAGGTGGTCGTGAACGCTTGAATGATGGATGTGCAATGTGTCTGCAATCTCTCGTGTTGTGTAACGTGGGTTTGACTCGATCAATGCCTTGATTTGGTCGTCATCAACCTCGGTGGGCCTCCCGGACCAAGGAGCATTGTTGAGGTCAAAATCACCAGCACGGAATTTGGCGGACCACCGCTGGCACTGACATTCTTGTAGAGCATTATCACCGTACACTTTACGCAACTTTTCACAAGCTTGATGCACGTTCTTCCCTTTACGGAAGTAAAACAGTAAAATATGGCGAAAATGCACAGTTTGGTCTTCCATCTTCAACTTGATGTCAAATCTCTGCAAATCAACCAAATCGCTCACTATTCCTTTTAGACTGCAGCTAGAACTGACACCTTTCGTACGATAGACTTTTAGCATTTACCTGTCGAATGCCATAGCGATAACAGAGCTGCACATGCCTCTAGTACTTCCACAACCGCCATCGGATGCCAAAATACATCATGACTTTTCCGACAACCCAATAGTACCGAGTCACAAAGCGTGATGAAATTTAATTTGCTATTTGTTGAACATGGAAAGTTTAAGGTTTAAAAGTTAATAATAATAATTTGAAACCTAAATCTCAGTGTTTATACAACAAAGGGTGGTAACCTATTTCAAAGTGTGTGTATGTAGGAGGGGGGGGGGCACTGTAAACTAAAATATATATATATATATATATATATATATATATATTTCAAAGGCCTGGCATCCCAAAACTTAAAAAGAAATATTAATAAGTACAGAGATTTCTAGCAAAAATAATTTTGTTTTTATGTTCCAAACTGCGGGGACCCGTGACCCGGGGCAGCCACGCCGTTTGCTCCTATGGTCCAGCCAACCCAGATGGTAGATGAAATTATTGTCTTCAGAGAGCATAAAAAAAAAGCAACAGTGAATAAATGGGAAGAGAAAGGTATCAGCAGAAAGAAATATTAAATAGTGGATGCTGTGGTGGTGCAGAGTTGACAAAAAAAGGGTAGTCCACACAAGGAGGTTATATTACTGGAGACACCACTGGCTCTGTCGCCATAGGTCACAGCTAATCTGTGGTGTGACGTCACAAGCAGGCAAAAACTAACTAAATTATACCGTTGTTAAAACAGTAAGCTTGTGTATCATTGATAAAGATTATTGAATTACTAATTTTATCTGTTTATACGCTTAGAAGTTTTTTTCCATTGGTTTCAAAGCAGCTTCTTTTCTGCGGCTGCGTCGTGACTGCTCATGACGTCATTTGCATCACGGACGGTGACTTATGGTGCCCAATGCTGCTTGGATAGGAGTGGTGTCTCCAGTAATATAACCTCCTTGAGTCCACATTATATTCACACCTCACCATGTTTCGATTTTTCACCCAATTAAAAAGTTCAGCTTTTGTTTTTCTTCATGGTTCTCGTGTATGATGCACTTATTTTATGTTTATTTTACATTATCTTTTAAGGGTAAATTCTGCGGAAGAAATATCCTCAATATACATGGAAAATAAGTCAGAACTGTTAACACAGCAATTAGACATTTCTCTGAATTGCTTGTATTTACTGTTCATCACGTAACGTTAATCACATCGGAAAACTTGAAAATCAGTAAATGTTCTGATTCTCACACCTGCCAACTCTTCCAGATTTTCCAGAAGTTTTCCGATTTTGTTATGGTCTTCCGGTTTTCCAGCCGGAAGAACTTTTCTTCCAGATTTTAAAATTTTTATTTTTTACTAAAAATATCCATATAATTAAAATATGTAACAGAGATGGGGATTGTGTGCCAGAACCGCTGTGCTCTGTTGTCATCGTCGGAACTTCAGCACAGTAAATTCTCTGTGCACACCGTTCCACTTGAGAATGAATAAGATCATGCGGTGGAGAGAAAGGTGAAGAGACTCCAAGTACTGCGGGTTTTACGTAGTTACTATGGAAATCGCCGGTCCTCTATGGACAACGGAAAACATTGAATATGCTATGGAAATGGTCGATCCGCCACGAAGGACCTGAAAACATAAAGTATGCTATGGAAATCGTCGGTCTACTATGGATGACCGAAAACATCAAGTATGCTATGGAAATCGTCAGTCTGCTGCGGACGACAGAAATTGTTGGTCCGCTGCGGACAACGGAAAACGTCAAGTGTGCTATGGAAATCGTCGATCCACTAAGCCTAACGAATAACAGAAAATATCGAGTATGCTATGGAAATTGTCGATCCGCTACGGATGACGGAAAACATCGAGTATGCTATGGAAATCGTGAATCCGCTACAGATGATGGGAAACATTTGGTATGCTTTGGAAACCATCGGTCCATTGTGAATGACAGAAAACATCAAATATGCAAAAATCGAAAATTTCGGTGAAATATCATTAAATATCTGTATAAAGTTTATTTTCATGTTTTCAAGATCCTAACACTTGTTAATGGGTTCTAAAGACCACTGTGAGCTACTCCCAGTCTGTGTAGGCACTTATTACATTTACTGCAGGATTCCTATTGGTGTTTGAGGAAAACTAGAAAAAGAGAAAACGTTAGCTCCACTTAGTGTTCCTCAACTTCAGAAGCAAGACTGTGTCCCTGATAATGTTAAATAAAGCAGAAAAAATCAGTATAGGCTTGAAAAGAAAAAAACTGTGGCCAGGTATTTAAGGAATCAAAAGCAAAAAAATGTCCGATATCCTGGCGGCACATATTGGGGGGGGGGGGGGGGAGAAAAAGACAAAGAGCAGCAAGAAAAAAAGTGAAATTCTGTTTAGGTATCCAAAAGGATATAATGTTTTCTTGCTGATTTGTATGGATGGAGTGTTTCAAAATCTAGTAAATTATACATAATGGACTTCTTTATTAATCTTTCTTTTGTTTTGTTGAAGTGCATATAAAAAATTGTTTGTAGCTGTTGCAAAACAAGATATACAGTTTTAGCTGTGTGTGGACATTTTATATTGTACAACAAACTAACATTAGAAAAATCTTCCTGATTATTATGCAGTCTTCTGGATTTTTTTTTTTTTTTGCAATCTTCTGGTTTTTTATTAAATTTAGTTGGCAGCTATGGGTTCTTAACACTCAGATACTTGGGGCCTGGGCATCCTAGTTGGTGTAACAGACAGCATACTCGAATGGAAATTGGGAGATGCTGGTTTGATTCCTGCCTCAGGGTGACATAATTTTCAAGTTTTCTGATGTGATTACTGTTATGTGATTAACAGTAAATACAACCAATTCAGAGATGTCTGATTGCTATGTTAACAATTCTGGGTAATACATATAACAGATATTAAGTAGTGTAATACTACTACTAATATCTATTAACCTGAATAAACTAACTGTATATACAGGGTGATTGATAAAGAAGTATACAATTTCAACGCACTATAAAACAAGAACAATTTAAGATATTTTATGTTACCTGTAACATAATTGTAGGGGAATGTTTAAAGTTTTTTTAGAGACAGTCACAGATGTTCTATGTGTGCACCCTTAGTCACACATCAAGCCAGTAATCTATTTTTCTGCTTTCTTTTATCTCGTGCCACCGCGGACTACAACATGCCACTGACCCAAGTGCCACCCAGAAGTCCTGACTTAACACCTTGTGACTTTTTTTCGGGGGGGGGGGGTGCGTAAAGGACAAGTATTTGCCCCTCCCCTTCCTGTTGATCTAGCGGAGCTGAAACAGCGCATCACAGCCACTATCACTGCACTTGATTCAGATATCTTACCCATACCTGCCAACTACTACGGAATGTCCGTAGTTTCTACGGATTTAGTTGTCTGACTACGGACACATCGCTGTCGAAACTACGGATTTTACGAATTTTCATTTTGTTTAGATTTTTTTTTTTTCATTTTTCTAGTATTTCATGATATACGTGGGATTTGTAAGCGGATCGTCCTCGAAAGCGGTATTTAGAGTTTTAAAATTTTCTGAAACGGTAGTTAATAAACGGAGTGAAAAATTTTGCCGTAATCGAATTTTTTTTTCTCTCGATGTTTCCTTTGTGTCCACTTTTCTTGTTAAACATCATTTAATTGCATAAATGCCTGTATTTCAGCTTGAAACTGCAGGCAACAATTTGCGAAAACGGAACTTAAAATGCTGTGAAAATTTCCCCATCAGGCATGAGATTCTTCCGCGAATTCGAGGAATTCCACCCTTTCGTTATTATTTTGGTCATTTACGAGATCGATACACAAGTGAAGAGAATATCTTTTGCGGTTGGGGGATTTCGCGTCGGAGAACGGAATTCCATCTTTACGAAACTTTCGAAAACGGAAGGTCGACGGAATTCAGATTTTTTCTGTAATCGGAATTTCTTTTTTCTCGCAATGCTGCCTCTGTCCAGTATTATTGCTAAATATAATTTTACTGCATAAATATTTGTATTTCAGCTTGAAAATTTATGGAAAATTTCAAAAACTGGAAGTCGTACGGAGCAAAGATTTTCGCCGTAATCGCCCCCTCTGCATGCGATGTTTCCACTCTTCTGCATTGTTAAATATCCCCCATCCCATAAGGTTTTGCATTTAAGCTTGATAAGGGGAGGGGTAAATTCCTTAAAATGGAAGTGACAAAGTTGAAAAATTTGTTAAAATTGATGCATAGTGATTAAAAGTGTTATCCTCAAAGTTACACCATTTATCTAAAATAGTTGAAGCTTTGATATCATGCACTCATGGACCTCAGGCTGAAAGTTTTTTCAGCATGCTAGAAGAAATTATTGTTATCAGAAGGAATAAAAAAAAAGAAAAAGAAAATCGTCAAGAAAGAAATAGTGAGAGAAAGATATCAGCAGAAAAAAAAAGCAGTGGATGCTGCGCCGCTGCAAGGCCAATAAAAAACAAACTAACAGTGGTCCGCAGTCTTGCTGTGTGTTTTGATTTTTTCACCCAGTTAAAGCATCCAGCTTTTTTTTTTCCTTCTTTGGTTTATCTTGTCATAAACTGCAATTTTAGAGGCAGTATGATCATATGGTGAATGAAGGTTCGCACATTCACTTGCTTGGATTTCCCATCTGTCAAGTGTTGTGGAATTCTTAACGCATCTGACTGATTTTTATTGGTGGAAGTTTCAAACTTAAATCTCACAATGTTACCTATGATGTCCTTGCCAGCAGGGGAATCAACTTTGCTTTTCACATGAGTTAAGTTTGTTTCATTAGAGTCCTTGTTTGTTGTGCATGCCCTTGCCAGCAGGGGAATCAACTTTGCGTTTCACATGAGTTAAGTTTGTTTCATTAGAGTCCTTGTTTGTTTGTGGTGCACATTTCTTTTTCACAAAGAGATGAATCGTTTCATAAAAAAGTCTATCTAGGGCGCACAATAATACTAATTACTACTGACAAGGCTCTACCCAATGTTGGCAGGTATGTCTTACCTCGTGTTTGGACGGAAATGGATTACCGGCTCGATGTGTGTCGTGTGACTAAGGGTGCACACATAGAACATCTGTGACTGTCTCTGAAAAAACTTGAAACATTCCCCTACAATTCTGTTACAGGTAACATAAAATATCTTACATTGTTCTTGTTTTATAGTGTGTTGAAACTGTATACTTCTTTATGAATCACCCTGTACAATACTTCAGCAGAGCCAGCTGTAATCAGCAGCATGAGTGTAACAAAATAAGCAAAGGATAATGAGTGAACTTTTTTATGCAGTGAATCTAACTTGGTTCATATATATAAAAGAAAAAAAAATGTTTAGAATTTTGTTTCATTTTATGAATGCATTAATTTAAGCTTTTTAAAGAGCATTTTCCTTAACACCTTTTCAGTGCTCGTCCAGAGTACAGTGCCTCTGTTTTCTCCCTTATGACAGCTTACCCAAGTAAAGAGCTGCTAGATGACAGTGCCACTGTAAAAGACGAAAACTTATTGAATGCTGTGATAGTTCAAAAACTCAAGTAAACTGCTTCAATTGTAATTTTCCATGTAATTCATGCATTAACTGTGACAGTAATGTATATATTATTAAACAGCTGAAATTAATTGTTAGCGTTTCTTCCTGGATACTGTTATTCATTTTTATATGTGACATCCCCTTTCTTCAGTAACAAGCACCCACAGAGTACTTGGTTGCCCCTAATTGTTAAATCCAAATATTTCATGCAAAATTTTTGCTGAATTATATCATAACATTTTGTTTCAGAATGGTAACCAATAGTGTGACAGTCAAATATTCTGTGTTATTCAAACCATTATGAATGAAGCCTAATGTACACGTGTATATATTTTATATAGTTTCACTCCTTGTTTTTTATTTTTTTGACGAGTTGTTAAATTTATTCCTTTGCATAGGTGGTTTAAGGTTGGCCTAGACTTTTTTTTTTTTGTACTTGATAATGATACACTTACCAAACTATGGATCCTTCTTTAGGGAGAGTACCTAAAGGACCAATTTATATAACACACTTGTCATATCTCCATGGAAGACTCGATATTCCAGCCATGTAGAAGGATTTGGGAATTTCTTCCCTCCTAAATGCTTCTTAAGTGGGTTACACAGGTGGAAATCACTTGGAGCCAAGTCAGAACTGTAGGATATAAATAACTGTCATAGCCACTGTACGGCACATTCTTATAGTTATTCATCTTTAGTGAATTTCTTCTCTCCTAAATGCTCCTTAAGTGGGTTGAACAGGTGGAAATCACTTGGAGCCAAGTCAAAACTGTAGGATATAGGTAGCTCTCCTAGCCACTATAGGATACACTTCTGTAGTTGTTCATCTGTACAAAATTTCTTCTCTCTTAAATTGTCCTTAAGTGGGATGAACAGGTGGAAATCACTTGGAGTCAGGTCTGTAAGATTTGGGTTGCTGTCATAGCTACTGTAGGACACACTCCTGTAGTCGTTCATCTGGAGTGAATTTCCTTACTTCCTGAATGCTCCTTAAGTGGAATGGGCGTGTGGAAATTGCTTCAAGCCAAGTCAGGACTGCCTGAGGAGGCTATTTTCTAGTCTGTTGATGCTGCAGCTGTCTGTCATTACGTGAGCTTTGTGTGGCCTAGCATTGTCAGCAACTGGATGACTTGTTTCAACAATTTTCCTGGCCTCTTCATGCAGATGGTGCATGGTTCAAAGCTTCTCTTTTACTGGGGTAGCATAATATTTAGTGTTGCTTCCTGTGCAAGACAATCCACCAGATGTATCCGGTTAGTTTCTCAGAATAAAGTAGCCACAAGCTTTCTTGCAGACCATATTGCCTTGCATTGTTCTGGCATTGGACAGCCTTTGTGGCACCATTCACAGTTTGTTCATTTGGTTTCTGGAGTAAAGCAGTTAACCCAAGAATCACCGCCAGTCACGATCTGCAAAAATGCATCTGACTTGCAGATGGTGACACAAAACAACTTTCGATCAAATGTCAATACCATTGATACTCAATGTGCATACATTTTTCTGCACAGCAGTTGTGCATGAATTATTTTTTTCCCCACTAGCAACATTGATGGTGACTATTGTAGCTATGTCACATACCCTTGCCTTCCTGTTTTCGAAAATAACCTGTTGTAAACGATGGATGTTCATGTCAGTCATATCAGTAGCCGGAAGATACCCATTTACTATTTCTCCTTGGCCCTCAGAAAACTTGGTTCACCAGTTGTGGGCTCTTGCCTTTGCCCTTTATTCCCTTACTGTGGTTGCAATCTTCACAGAATTCCAGTGGTTCTACTTTCTCCTTTACAAGAAGTTGATAATACATGGGTAGGCCGATAAGTAATGCACACTGTCAGATATCCAGAAAAATAAACTATGTATTTGCATGAACAAAAACTGAAATGAAAGTACAATGTGATATATGTACAAATTGGCGTACCTATTTTTCTATGTAGTCGCCTTGTCGTTCAATATATTTTTTCTAATGTAAGACAAGTATACACATGCCGTCATTGCAGAATTCAGGGCTTTTTGTCTGATCCATGATATAATAGTGTGCTTCACTTCAAAAGAGGTAAAATTAGTCCCATTGAGATCTCCTTTCAGATTTGGAAAGAAATGAAAATTGCTTGGTGCCGAGTCCGGACTGTAGAGCAGATGGGAGATAACCTCAAATTTCAGCCTCTCGAGAAATGAAAATCTCTCTACAGCCAGGTCCAGGCTGTAAGGGCAGATGAGAGAGAAACTCAAATTTCAGCCTCTGGAGAAATGAAAATTGCCATACAGCCAAGTCCAGGATGTAAAGGCAAATGGGAAAGAACCTCAAATTCCGATCTCTGGAGTGTATCGAGTGTTTCACAAGAAGTGTGCGGTCTTGTGTTGTCATATAGCAACAAAATTGGCGCAGCTGACTTCCTAACTTAACACACCCTCTGGTGTAGGTTCATTATCATTGCAATGTAACATGCTGAATTGACAGTATTCACAGCTTCCAAAATTTCTGTCAGGTAAACTTTGTGCGAGTTGCAAAAGAACAGTCAAAAGAACCTTGCTGGCAGGCAGCACTGTTTTGGATTTTTTGGGACGAGGAGAGGAAGTGTTTTGGTATTCTGTAGTATGTCATTTTTCTTCAGGGTCAAAGTGATTGAATCCATTACTCATTCTCAGTAACAATATTCAACATAAATTTATTGCCTCTTCACAATAACTCTCAAGACACTTCTGTTTGTTTTCTGGCATCAAAATGCATGGCACCCATTGAGAATAGATTTTTGGGTAGCCAAGTGAAGCAATGATATCCCCCACTCTTTCTTTTGAGATTCCGAACCTAATTGTGATCCGCTTTTGTGTGATATGGTGGTCATTTTGGATGAATTCATCAACTAAAAAGGACATCCTGAAAGTAATGCCTTATCCCTCATAAGTTTTTAATTGTAGCAGAAAAAATTTTAAACTTGGTGGCAAAGTACTTGGACATATTGTTAATAATGCTAGCCTATTCAAAATATTGTCCATCACTTTCTATACATTTCCGCCATCTTTGAACCCATTGGTAAAATCCATTTTTAAAAAAATTCTGAGGCTGTCGTTTTACCCACGAGTTCACATCCAGTTTAACATCTGTCACATCATCGAAATATTCCCCATGAAGGGTGTTTTTCAAGGGAGCAAACAGGGAAAAGTTTGAGAGAGCTAAATTAGGACTGTAGGGTTGTTAGGGCATCACTATCCTCCCCATTTTGGCAATAGCCCGTGAAGTCTCCATTGAGGTACGTGTGTTATCATGGTGTAAAACAACACTATGAAGTGGAATGTCACGTCTCTTCCCTCTGGTAGCTTCCTTTATCTTCTTCAATGTCTTCACATAGTGAGCACTGTTTATTGTTGCAACTCCTGGATCGTGACACGGCGATCAGCTGTGATGAGGTCTTTCACTTGTTGGGTCTTCCACTCCGTTCTTTGTCCAACACTGAACTTCTCCCTCTCGAAACTTCTTCATCCATCTTTGGACATTACTGATATCGATTGTGGCAGCTCCATACACCACCAGGAGTCTTCTGTGAATTTCTGGAGCCTCACACCCCTCTTTTTCCGGGAATTCAATTATGGCTCGCTGCTTTTCTGTCATTTATGATCTTGTTTTACGATTTTGGAAAAGATTTGATCCCACATTGATAACACATCATATTACATGCCAGTGCAGTTTCATTAAAATCACTTCAAAATTTGAAAAGTTATTAAGGAGGAGGCATTAGTTTCAGCATGGTTCCTACGCTCCTTGAAAAGTCCTTGAAAAATAAATTTTCAAGTCCTTGAAAGCACTTGAAAAAGTTTGACTGTGTGAATAGTACTTTTAAAAAAAATGTGTTTTGTTTTTCAGTAATGATATGAAAGAGCACGTGTAAAATAAGAGTAATTTTTTGAGCTAAAAAGTTGTATAGGAGATTTCTGTGTAGTTCGATAAAACACCAAAACAGCGCAAAACTTGCGTTCAACTCAGGAAGCACATGGACTGCTGGTACCGTGGCTATTTATATTACTATGGAGTAAAATGTCAGCCATCAGAGTAAAACAAGTGGTATATCGTATTCGTGAGTCATGGTTGGCTTCTGTTGGCTGGGGTTAAGGACACGTTCTTGCTGGAGGATGAATATGAAACTAATGCACCCTTTCAAAATATTCCACAAAATAAAATGATTTCAAAAAACATAAAAACAGAGGGGCAGTTCAAATTTAATAAAATAAATCAGTAGTAGGTAGCAGGCAGGTGATTAAAGGTATGCCCATCCTAAAGTTCAATGGTTTGAACTTGCTAAAATACCAACCTACTTAACGACCACATATAATAATTTGGTTTTAAAAAGTCCTTGAATTTATTTTGTGTGGAAGAGTACGAATCTTGTTCATGATGCCCCTTTACTTTTCGGTGATTTTGATTAGTCACCAAAACTGCTCTTCCGCTGTGAGATTCCTCGTCAATACCGGCATGCCCCGGTTCCCACTGACAAAATTTAATGACCCAACAATTGACTGTATTTATCTCAACAGTGTTTTCACCATACACAGCCTTTGAACGGCAATGAATTTCAGTTGGCATTACGTTTTCAGCACTTAAAAGTTCAATCACTGTGCTTTTCCTATTAGTAGTTCTAATTCAGACTATTCTCTTTTACGTGCAAATTTCAAAATAACTTGTACAATATTCTAGAAGATAATGCTTACCTTGGCATTCCTTACCAGCGATGAAACACATTTCACGACACGTGCTTTGTTTAAACTTTGTTGACATATCCTCATCACATGACGCCATGTTAACATGCACTGATTCTCAACCGCTGTAAGGAAAGGAAGTAAACTTCCTACTGTTGTGGCTGAAGGTCGTAAGTACAAGGTCATGCAGCACTCCTTGCTGCTACAAGGGCATGCAGCATGTGTGTGCATTACTTATCGACTGTCCTACGTATAACGTCCCACTCTCAATGGCGCATCTACAGTCACTATGCTTTCTACAATGCACCGCTTACATGAAACCACTATGGTGTGAAAGGGAGGTTCATATGTATTTACTTCATGGATTCTGTTGCAATTGGTACATCAGAAGTAAACAATAAAAAGTCCAGGTTTATCTTGAATCACCCCCATACCTTTTTTTTTTTTTTTTGGAGAACACTGTTTCTTAATGAAGAATTTCAGTTCCTATGTGTCACATGAAAATTTAAACATGTTATTCCCTGTATTTATGCAAATACAACTCAGGGTGTATACTGTTAACTAGCAATTAGATATAGTCCATGTAAAATATGTATTTTGAATAGCAAACTAGACATTTTGTGAATTATGAAGTTAAGTGATTAATAAAATTTTTAATATTCAACTTGCATATTGACTCAAAGGAAAATGTCTTCTGAAGCCAAGTAAAATGCTTTTATGTGTGGCTGTGAAACTTGACCATTTATTCTTCCTCTTTGGCAACTTTTAATCTAACCAAATTACTAATAGCCATATTTCTGTTCTGGAAACAATTTATTGGGCAACTGATCACTTATACAGTTGAAACCATATGCATACCTGCCAACTATTGTGGAATGTCCATAGTTTTCTACAGATTGTGTTGTCTGGCTATGGAACTCACTGCGAAACTATGGATTTTATGAATTTTTTTATTTTTTTTATTTTGACTATTAATTTACTAGGACAAGCCGCCAATGGTAACCAATAACTCAGGTACAGTTGCCAAATTTTGAGCGAAACTATTGCAAAATTGGAAGGCATCAAAACCTGACCATGGAAGATGTCCAATCTCATGCCAAAAATAATACTAGTTACTACTGACAAGGTTCTTGCCAATGTTGGCAGGTATGCATATATAACAAAGTTTAAGGGAGAGTTGAAAGCATTCGATATATGCAAACTTCGTTATAACCTGACAGATTAGAAAAGTGCTATATTTTACATATCAGATTATGTTAGGTTAAAATTAGTCAGTCATAAACTATTTATTAATTAATCAAAGGTAAGTAATATGAGGGTCATTCAGAATGTTTAGTTATAAAAGCTAAAAATTTTTCAAATATTTTATTTACAATTTTTAACTCGTACACTAGCCTATTTTTCTACATAATCGCCCTAGAAATTAGGCACTTGTTATATCTTGGGGTAAGTTTAAGTATCCCCCTCCTCACAGAACTCTGCCACCTGTCATTTCAGCCAATCTATAACAGCCTCCTTCAGCACATCATAATCAAAATGTTGTCCATCAAGGAACTGCTTTAAATTGGTAAACAAATGGTAATCCAATGGTGCCAAGTCCATGATGTAAGGTGGTTGCTCAAAAACTTCCCAGTGAAATTCATCAAGCAGCTCCTTTGTTTTCAGGTTGTGTGTGGGCAGACATTCATGGCGTCTGTCCATGGTGAGAGAGGGGTGCCCTGACCGTTTCTCATCATAAACATTTGTTCTTCTATTTTTAAACATTATGCACCACTTTCTGACACTGAATTCATTCGTAACACCTTCTCCATACACTTTAAATCTACGATGAATACCAATAGGCCTGGTGTTTTCAGCAGTCAGGAAACGGCTAACTGATTGAACTTCACATTCGTCAGGATTTTCGATGTTCATTTTGAAAGATTGTAACTAACCACAAATGAATAATACATGCCCAACAATGGTGCCTGGTGATAACCAACAACACACTAGGTCTGGACGGCCTTGATTGAGCGCTGGCCAGAAACTTATGCGCAAACGTCCTTTACTTTCTGAATGACTTATGTACTCGTTAATTAAAAACTGTAGCTAGGAAAATAATATGACTAAGTTCTAAGCTAAACATTTAACAAATGAAAAACTTTAAAGTAACTGCCAAAAACATGAAATTACACCTGCTATGTGTTACATGAGAAATATAAGCCAATTCTTGATTGTTTTTGTGCTTATCATGATCAATGTTTTTCAGTGTCCTCTGATGCGGTGGTCAAGATGTTTTCTAAACGCAAAATAAACACTGAGATTTTCTGAACAGGGAATTAATATAATCCATACAATGAGCATATAAATCAATATTCTCATTGTTAAAACATACTTTTAATAAGTTTAATAACTCAAGGTGATTATACACGGTCGAGTCACATTATTGTGACCACCAGCTAATATCTAGGATAACCTCCACGTGCAGCGCGGACAGCAGCTAGACTGGCTGGGAGTGACTCATTGTGCTGGAAGGTGTTCATAGGTATGTGGAGCCATGCTGACTGCAGTTCATCTGACAGCTGCTGGAGGGTGCATGGTGGAGGATCCATATAGGAGCAAACAACACGATCGAGGTGCTCCCACAAATGCTCAATTGGGTTTAAGTCTGTTGAATTGGGGGGGGGGGGTACTTTGAAGTCATCGTGCTATTGCAACCACTCTCGGACATTTTTAGCTCTGTGACATATCACGTCATGCTGGAAGATCCCATCCGCCCCAGGGAAGACAATCAGCATGTACGGGTGTATACGGTCTACAAGGATGGATTCATAATTAATTCAGTCCATAGTGCCTTTCACAGGTATGAGTGGACCAAGAGAATGCCACAAAAACATTACCCATACCATAACTCTGCTCCTACCAGCGTGTGTTCTGCCAGCAATATTTGAAGAGAGTTTGTTCTCCGATGTTTCTCGCCTTATACGCCAACGTCCATCCATTCGATGCAGCACAAAACATGACTCATCGGAGAAGGCAATCCTTTGCCAATTAGCAGAGGTCCAATTCCGATACTACCGTGCAAATGTAAGCCTTTTCTGCCGATGCATCTTCGTTAGCATAGGTGCAGTGACCATCTGTCTGCATCAGAGCCCCATACGCAGCAGGGTTTGCTGAACTGTCGTTTTAGACACATTTCCAGTAGCCCCTCCCCCCCCCTCGGTTCATTCGGCTAGTGAGTTGCTCCACTGTAGCATGTCGATCGGCCCTGTGCACCTTCAAAGCCAGCGTTCACCTCTCACATTAATGGCACGTGGTGCTCCGCAGTTTCCACATCGCTTATTCGCAATGGTGCCATTTCTTTAATCATGATACATTTTAACCCCAGCAGCATGCAAACAGTTCACAAACTGCACTGTTTCAGAAATACTGCCACTCTTAGCTCAAAAGCTGATAATCACTACTTTTATCCAAGACAGCAACGATTGATATGTTTTCAGATTGCCTACAGCACACCTTATATACCGTCCAAGCCAGCTCACAATACTTGCCTTCTTTTATGGGCTTCTGACTGTTGACATCAAAAGTAGGAGGTGGTCACAATAATGTGACTCGACTGTATAAACTCACCTATTCTGCACACTTTTAGTATGTTCTGTTGTTTGACCGACCACCCCTCAGTGACCAACATACTATCTGCATCTCAACGGAGATGTAAATAAAATCCTATAATTCATACATATGTTAAAAGAATAGACTCTTAGTTAAAACTCATACAGTTTAAGAATGTGCCAAATAATTGAGTTAAATTTTTTTTTTTAACTAAGGAAATGGCGAAACTCAAACCTGCGATACCACGCTGCTGTGAGCACTTTCGGAAGTTCCAACTTCCTTCTTCAGGCAGACTACCATACTAGTTGACTACCACATCTAGAAGTGAGCTTATTTCAAGTGTACAGTACTTGAGAAAATGTTGGGGCATTCTACACTCAAAATAAGCTCATTTCTAGATGTAGTCAACTAGTGTGGAAGTCTGCCAGAAGCATGGTATTCCAGGTTTGACTTTGGCCATTTCCTTTGTTAAAAAAAGAAGAGGTTTTAACTCAATTATTTAGCATGTCCTTAAATTCAATGTGTTTTAACTACGAGTCTGTTCTTTTAAAATATGTATGGATTATCGGATTTTATTTACATCTCTGTTGAGATGCAGATAGTATGTTGGTCACTGAGGGGGTGGTCTGCTCGAACAGCAGTACTGAAAGTATGCAGAATAGGTGAGTTTATACACTGATGAACCATTGCATTGTGACCACCTACCTTATTAGCTGTAGGATCCCCTTTAGCCCACAAAACAGTGACTACTTGGTGAGGCATTAATTCAAAGAGGTGGCGTTAGGTATTCTGGGACATCTGGTACCATAATGTCAACAGCAAGTCCTCCAGTTATCGTACATTTCAGGGTGGTGGTGATTTAGCGCGAACCCACTTTACCAAGTCAAACCACAAATGTTCTATTGAGTTCATGTCGGGTGAATTTGGAGGCCCAGGGTATTGAGAAAGTCGCCAGCATGTTCCTTGAACCACTCCTTGACGATTCTGATAGTGTGGCATGGTGCATCATCTTGTTGGTAATGACCATCACCAGAAGGGAACACAGTTGCCACGAATGGGTTAACTTGGTCTGCAATGTTGTTCATATACCTGACAGCTGTCAGGGATTGTGCCATTGGGATAATGGGGCCTAAAGTGTCCCAAGAAAGCATCGCCCACAGCATAACACCGCCGCCGCCTGCCTGTTTCTGCCCAACAGTGCATCCAGGTGCCATAGCCTCTGTTAGTTATCAGCGTATCTGTGCTCGGCCATCTACGTGATGCACCAGGAATCTTGATTCGTCAGACCAGACCACTGTCTCCCAATCATCCACGGTCCAATCTCGATGATCTTGAGCCCATTTCACGCGTTGTTGGCGATGACATTCATTGAGCATGGGGACCTGGCTGGGTCTTTGGCTAGGCAGGCCCATGTGCAGAAGGCTGCAATGAAATGTGTGCTGTGACACGTTGCCCTGATCACCACTGTTGTAGCTGCAGGTGATTTGTCGCATTGTGGCCCTGCGGTTGCTATGAACAATGCACGATAGTCTCTGCTCACATCAATGAGTTGTATGCGACACACGGCTGGACGGCGGTTCATCGTTTGGCCATCTGTGCACCACTTTTAGTGCATACTCACTACAGCGACCCAAACACTCTACTAACCAAAAGTCAGTCATCGGTTTTTATATAAATACTGCTCTATGAACTTAACTTGCGTCACCGTTTGGTCTCCAGGTGCACTCATTTCTTTAGGCTGAGGATGGTCATAATCTAATGGATCATTGGTGTATAACCATCTTAAGTTATTAAACAGAGAATTAAGTGATAGAAAGGGTCAAGGAGATAAAAGATGGCATTTTCCCAGGAGATGTATGTTTGGCGGCAAGCTTGGGGTGCAGGAGGTAGTAAAAATGCAACTGGAACATTCTTGTCTTCATGCAAACTGATCTGTCTGTAAGGGGAATTGCAGGATGTTGTCAACAGCACATAATTTCTTGTTTTCCACTGCAAGAGGAAGGTTTAAAAACAGTGAGTGGCACTTTGCTGATAAACATGCTGAACTTCGATATAACAATAAAAGGATGACTTCGCACAATACGTCAAATGAAATGAGAAATTCACCGTCCATGTACGATATTTAATAAAATACGAAAGATATTTACAGTCAAAATACCCCACTAGTACTTTCGGGGTAACATTTACCACGTCATCAGGTGGAACAGAGGCAATGTAGTAGTACTCTTTATATAGTAGTGCAACGACACATTATGGGTATAAGTCATCAAACGTCGCATGGGTTGTGACCGTTGTCATTATAACAGCGTAAAGAGTATGATTTCACAAGTTATTAGTTTAACATGTCAGTACAAGGATTCGTTACAAATACAAAGTTATGATTAATTTTATATATTGTTGGAATTGCAAACATATATTATTATAATTTAAAGTTCAGGTTAGTAATACGCTCTTTCCAAATTCTTGATATGTCCACAGGCAAGTAGTCATTACAGCATTTGTTCCCTAAAGCTACGATGTACATACTTTCAACAAAATGCGGCGAATTTATATATGCTGGAGTGTCCAGTAGGCTAATGTTTTTCCAAACAAACTTCCTGGAGTTCAAAATTTGTTCGAAACAAACTTCCTGGAGTTCAAAATGTTCTGACCTTAGTTCCAAATATACATAGTTTCAATCAGGTGCATATTTAAAGAAAGAGCCCCAATGGGCCTTGCCCCTCTCCCCCGAAAGTGTTTCATTTCACTTTATTTAATTGCATTTTATTTTTTGTTAAAATGCAAATTACATTAGAAAAAACTGCTTTAATTTAATAAAAATGCATCAACTTCCGTTGGAAAATAATGCTTTATTTTTTTCTTCTATTTTTCATTAACTTTTATTTCGTCCTGATGGATTTCAAAAACTTACGTTTTATCACACACACACACACACACCCCTCGCCGAAAAAAATTCTATATGCGTCCCTGGTTTCAATAACAAACAAGTAATTTTTATTTCCATTGTGCAGTTCATTTACTGACGGTTAAATTTTTTAACTTTTCTTTCATCAGAAGCATTAACTTTGCGATCAGCTGAAACTTCAAGCATATGTTTGCAAATGATTTAATAAATTTATTGAAAAAAATAATAAAGAACTCCACTTTTACATTAAATGCATTTGCTGAAAAAGGAAACATCTTTATTTTTCTCAAAAAACATTTTAATTACTTGCAGTATTATGGAATAATAAATAAATGAATAATAAAAAAATAAATCTTCATACTTTTTGGATAGAGGTTTCTGGAAGATTATGTATGCTACGGAAATGGCATTGACACATATTTTAAGCCGTGTCAGTTAAGCGAGTTAAAATACTATATCATTTATTAAATGTTTCATCATTTATTAAATGTTTCTTTTCATCATCACAAGTTCTCTGGAAGAACAAGAAATAATGAACTTCTGAGACTTCAAGCACTTTGAAGAATGTGCGGGAGGTAAAGGGACAGCCCTCAGAAGGGATGGTGGTCACGACATAGCAGCTCTTCCCACCCCAGCTGCACAGGCCTTCCTTATCTCGTTGGCCACAGTTTACCACAGCAGTGTCGGCACAAAATATAGGTAGCACCACTGTATTGTTATGATTCAATGAAATGTGGTGCTGCGATCACATGACTACAGAAGCAGTTGGCTTTTGTACTGAACCTCGTGCAGGTGTTGGTCCAACCAGTCATGATTGAAGCAACGAACATTGAACAGAGACCAGTTATCTGCTTCTTACCCGTAGAAGGTGTCGGGAGTATAGAAATTCATTACCATATGAATAACATTTATGGAAACTGCATGTCTTTGTCATGTGTTAGACTGGAGTAAGCTTTTTCTGAGAGGGGCGATAATTGTTGACTGATGATTCTAAGCCAGGGCAAGCACACCATGTGATCACCGATATTTCCGTCGCTGAGATGGATAGTCTCATTCAGGAAGACAATGCTATGGTAAATGCCCAGAAATACAGTCTCATTTCGGGAAGTTGATGGTACTGTAAATGCCCAGAAATACATCTGGATATTATTGGGTTGTCGGAAAAGTCATGACGTATTTTAGCCATGTTTTGCAAAGGTCATTTATTGATCAAAAGAACAAAGATCAATCAATGATATAATGCCCGTTTTGTTCAATGACCTTTTGCCATCTGTCAGTGAGCTGCAGAATGCCTCGTTCATAGAAGGACCTGTCTTTTGAGGCAAAAAACTGTACAAGGTGCTGATTTACAGCCTTATCTGAATTGAACGCTATACCACGCAAAGACTGCTGAAGAGAGCGAAACAAGTGGAAGTCTTAATGGCGCAAGGTCAGGCGAGTATGCTGGGTGTGGCAACACATCCCACCCAAGCTCCAATAATTTTTGGCGGGTGATCAAACTTGTGTGTGGTCTCACGTTGTTGTTATGGAACACACCACCTTTATGATGAACGAGCTCTGGATGATGGATTTGTTTAAACTGTCCAATTGCCGACAGTACACATTCGAATTGATCGTTTGGTTCCGTGGTAGGAGCTTGAAAAACAGGACACCTTTAAAATTCCACCGCATTGAGACCAGAACCTTCCGCTGATAAATGTACCAAGACCGTTTGCACAGCACATTGTTGTACACAATCCACTTTTCGTCACCAGTTATCAGTCGCTTCAAAAAAGGATCGTTTTCCTTACGTTTAATGAGCATATCGCAGATGTTTATACACGCCGTCAATTGAGATTCTTTGAGTTCATGAGGAACCCACACATCGAGCTTGCTTACATATCCCAGCTTCTTCAGGTGGTCGTGAACGCTTGAATGATGGATGTGCAATGTGTCTGCAATCTCTCGTGCTCTGTAACTTGGGTTTGACTCGATCAATGCCTTGATTTGGTCGTCATCAACCTCGGTGGGCCTCCCGGACCGAGGAGCAGCATTAAGGTCAAAATCACCAGCACATAATTCTGCGAGCCACCACTGGCACTGACGTTCTTG
This sequence comes from Macrothele yani, assembly GCA_039090855.1. Taxonomy (NCBI): domain Eukaryota; kingdom Metazoa; phylum Arthropoda; class Arachnida; order Araneae; family Macrothelidae; genus Macrothele; species Macrothele yani. The sequence goes on from CM077019.1 coordinate 9,251,525, forward strand.
TAGAGCATTATAACTTTTCACAAGCTTGACGCGGGTTCTTCCCTTTACGGAAGTAAAACAGTAAAATATGGCGAAAATGCACAGTTTGGTCTTCCATCTTCAACTTGATGTGAAATCTCCGCAAATCAACTAAATAGCTCACTATTCCTTTTAGACTGCAGCTAGAACTGGCACCTGTCGAATGCCATTGCGATAACAGAGCTGCGCATGTCTCTAGTACTTCCAAAACCGCCATCAAGTGCCAAAATACGTCATGACTTTTCCGACAATCCAACAGAAAACAAGAAGCTGCCATCATTTATGTAGAAGACTGTATGGCAGCAATTTTATTTTTCAAGATGACAGTACTCCCTGCCACTGTGTGCTAAAGCAATGAAAAAGTGGTTTCAGAGAAAAAAATGTTCAGCATCTTGATTGGTTACCGGACTTAAACCCGATCAAAAATTTGTGCTTCAAAGTGTCATATGAACTTTAAAAAAGAAGTCAACAACCAAAATTCAACTCGCTGAAGATGTAATTCAAATTTGGAATCGTATTATTCAACCCAATCTTTTATAAAGTCTTGTTCACAGTATGCTATCAAGATGCAAAGTTGTGATTAAAGCTAAAGGCTGGACAACAAAATATTAGTTATATTTCATAATTTTGCTTCATTATATTTCTGTATTTAAATGTTATTTCATTCCTTATGAATTACAAAAGCGATTTGATTTGCCGCCCCGGTGGCGCAGTGGTCTAAGGCGCTGGCCTCTGATCATTCGCCCGTAAGGGGTCCGGGTTCGAATCCCGGTGAGGCATGGATGTTGTGTTTGTCTTACGGCACTGGCTCTCTCCCTTCCCTGGAACCAGTGACCCTAAATTAGGGACGGGCGACTGCTGATAGCCCATTGAGTTGCTCACGGTAGTCGTTAAACCTCCAATAAAAAAAAAAAAAGCGATTTGTTGCTGTAAACCTAAGTATTGGATAAATAGTCCTTTTCATAATAATTTTGACTTAGTCGTGTTTTTGTAATGCATCTTAAGAACAAAAGTAGCTACAGGAGAAACTAAGACATTTTTGAAATCTTCTTTAAATTTTGTGTCTAATGGCATATAAATGATGAAATAACTATGAAAATTAGTTAAACTTTAAAATTCACGGTTTTTGCAGGTGATGCAGTACTTTTAAGCACACCACTATAGTTGCTGAAAAACATCATCCAAAATGATGTAACATGCACGCTAGGATGGAATTCAAGTTGCTCCACAGTGATGTGGTTTTTCAAGGAGGTGGCTAAAGAGTAGTTAAATATGTCATTTCCATACCAAAAAACGGTAATGTCCTAATACAGACGCCTTTGAAGTCCAGCGGCACATGCAGCTGAGCTTCACGGCGTAAAGCGCTGGCGGGCATGGCATCTCACATCGCGGATGACTGTTGACTCTCGTAGCCTTAAGGGATGTAAACAAATTTCAAATGTAACAATCGTCTACAAAACAAAGGCAGGTTCTCTTAAGGGACCATCTACAAATTGAAATGTGACTTACTAAGACCACACGAAAGCGTGTTTTTTATCAAGTAAGTAACTGATTTGCATGCAAATGGACTCTTTCTACTCGGCAACAAATCACCCATGAGACATGATACAGAATTACTCTCCATCAGTCTGCCCGGAAGTATAAAAGCGTGTAACCCCACCAAGAAACAACCAATTTGCACAGAAATGATTCCTTTCTACTTGGGGACGAACCACACCTATCAGATACAATAGATGTGAGGCGTCCTTGAGTAAAAAGAAGTCCTTTCCGTGCAAATCAGTTGTTTCTTGGAAGATATATTTGTTTTTATTCTTCGGGATGGATGGATGGAATGTAATTCTGTATCGTATCTCGTGGGTGTTGAGTAGAAAGAACCCATTTGCGTTCAAATTGGTTACTTGTTAAGAAACATGCTTTCGTGTAGCCGTAGTAAGTCACATTTCAATTTGTAGATTGTCCCTAAAGAGAACCAGTCTTCATTTCCTAGGTGATAGTTCAGGGTGTCTACTGGTCGTGAAAAAGTGATGAAATTGAGTGGGTGGTTCTGAAATTGTCTTTTTTGTATCAACACCTGAATGAAGACAAGTTTGCACACCTAGAAGAAAACACGAACCGGCACCCTTATAAACCGGCGTGTAATCGATGCCCCATAAAAACGAAAAGCACCGGCTGACGCAAACAAGAGTACAGAGTGACTAGAATGCCGGGTAGAAGCCAGAGACATTGATTTACGCAACTGTCGGACTTTGAGAGAGGCCTGATCATCAGACTGAAAACCACAGGGTGGTCGGTGCGCCGTATAGCCCGCCTCCTGGATTGTTCTGACCATACCGTCAGACTGCGTTGGGAACAGTGGACACGTGACAGCACTGCCACATGGCATATAGCCATTTTAGCAGCAATGATATTATAGACATCAGTTTTGCGTAAACTATTGTCGCATGGAATTAATTTCAGTGTTTGTAAAAATAAAAAATAACCTGAGATCTCAAGCCAAGGGTACTAGATAATGAGTCTAGAATGGTTGTCATTGTGCCACGCATTGTCGAGAAGTCTTTAATTTAACTGAAGATGTGAAAAAGTCACGAATTTGGTTTATTGAAAATCAGTAGACACCCTGTTGTTACATTTGCAATTTGTTTACGGTCCCCTTAAGGCAGTGTTTCTCAAACTTTGGTCACTCGTGGACCATTTTAAGTGTTTTGTTACTTATCGTGGACTACCAAGTGAGGGGTGGGGAGAGTCTGCGGAAACTTACCTGGGAAAAATTTGAAATTGAAAAATATATTGTCTGAAACTGAGGTTGTCAACCCTGGTTAATAATATTAGGACCTGCCGGACACCCTCATCAGCCGGTGAGTGATGACCCCCCCGCTGAAGTATCAACCGCTTAATGCGATTTATAAACTGGCTTATGAACTCTGGTCGATTTTAAGCTTTTTTTCAGCTGTTTTTTACTTGAAAATAATACAGTCCCTAAATAGAACCAGTGAGCAGTTGCCACCAGCCATAGGCACAAAATCTCCCAAAAATTCGACCAGGTGTTTAAAATACCGGTCAGTTGCCAACCTTATCTGTAACAAAGTAATTTTTAGAGTACCTATACACTGAAGAACAATAGAATTAGAGATACCTGTCTAGTAACGTGTAGCACCACCTTTCACCCTGATGACTGCGGCGATTCGTCTCTGCATGGATTCGACAAGACACCGGAAGCTTTGGGAACCATACGGATCCACGACCCCTGAACAAGCTTCCACAGTTCACGAAGATTTGATGGAGGGGGGGAGGGGTCATCTCTCTCGATGACATCACAGATGTGCTCGATGGGATTGAGGTCAGGTGACCTAGCTGGCCAAGGAAGCGAAGTCATGTCGGTGGAGTGTTTATCCAACCATTCGGATACAATTTGGGAGCAATGGCACGGTGCATGTCTTGTTGCAGGATGAGGTCCCCAGTGGGATGTTGAAGACGCACAAACTGGAGCAAATGGTTGTCCAGGATATCCCGGTAACGTTGACCTGTGAGGGACGATGTCACACGTACCAGGGGTCCCATTTCAGTCCATGTAAACAGTCCCCAGATGAGAATGCCACTCCCACCAGCTTGAAGAGTACCCTGCTGCTGGCAAAGAAGGATCCATCGCTTCATGTGGTTTGTGCCGTACTCGTATCCTGCCATACGCATGAACCAATGTGAATCTCGACTCATCAGTCCAGGCATCATTTTTCCACGTGTCTAGGGTCCAGTGGCAATGTTCTCACGTCCATGCTAATCTTTGCACCCTTTGATGTGCGGTCAGCAGCGGTACCCTCCCTGGTAGGACGATGGATTCTGTGCCCCATAGCGAGGAGATGGTTCTGGATGGTGTGGCTGCTTACACGTTTTTGTGCACCAGCGTTAAATTGTCGAGGGATTTCTTGCACTGTGGCCCGTCTATCAGCCGTTACAGTGCGAGCTAAGCGACGACTGACCCCGCCCATCCACACGCTGTTGTCCACGGCAGTTGACCCTTGCAGGGATGGTTTTACCGGATTCGATATGCTCACAGTGCACCTGTAACACAGTGGCTCGTGAAAATCCCAGTGCCTGCACGACTTCCGAGATGGAGTGACCCATTCGTCGGGCCCGACAATTTGCCCATGATCAAATGCGCTTAGATTCTTCGTCTTGCCCATACTGCTTCCGACTCTTACTGATTCCCGTCGCATCACTCCTTATATTGTCGGATCGGTGCATACGTCATGTCGTTTCCGTTTACAGGGCCGCCCACAGCGCCACATTTGCATAACGCCAGCTGTCTCTAATTCAATTGCTCTTCAGTGTATTTCATAAAGGAAGAAAGAAAGAGTTTGGGAGTCGTGAATTTATTTTGTCAGTTGTATAACGAAAAAGAGATCGTGAGCCACGACAAAAAGTTTTCCCATGCAATTCAAGTTACATCATATGCAAAATGTGATGTGGACAATTATACTTTTGATTGATTTTCTCTTTTGATTTTAATATTTTTCTGAAAGTCCACGTATAAAGATTCAGTAATTAATAACAAAAATAACAACTACAATAATAATCATAGCATTTTGAGAGGGATGCGACTGCTTCCGATCTTTTACCAAGCTATCTATAGCAGGTTGGATAACCGATAGTTTGATTAGTAGAGTTGCTTCCACATCTAATCTATTTCTTTTCTTGCTCTTAATTTCAACTAAATCCAAACTCACACTTGTAAGGAAAATGATTAATGGCTCTATCTGATAGCTCTGGATATTCGTATTAAGCATGCACTCAAAATTTAAGAAGGATTCCCACATTCTTCGTTAATTTTTCTTTTGAAATTTCCTGCGGACCACACTTTGAGAAACATTGCCTTAAGGCTACGAGAGTCGTCCGCGACGTGAGATGCCGTGCCCACAGGCGCTTTACGCCATGAAGCTCAGCTGCATGTGCCACTGGATTTCAAAGGTGTCTGTATTAGGACATTACCCAAAAAATAATGATTTCTTGTTTTGACCGGACTTGGTACATCAGAGGAAGAAATGCTTAACGTCATTTTTACGCCATAAGTCCATGTCTTTCACTAAAGAAATTATTTGATGAGGTCTCTGACCCTTTAATGAGAGAAATTTCTTTCATGGTAAAAGTAGAATTGTTGACATATCTGCATATAATTTGAATGCACTAGTCCTTCGTTCTCCCAGCATTGGCTAATAATGCTTGTGCTGCCATCTACAAGTGAGCATGGGCCTACAAGTTAGTAAAATCATACAATGCATTGATTATGATACACTTTCCAACATACCAGAAATCATTACTCAAGTTGTGAGGATAATGGCTGTGGAATAAATCTTACTACTGTGCCCTGACCTTTGACCCCATTTCGTTTATATTAAACAGAATTGGTTCAGTATACTTCCGCAACAACATACTAAAGTTTTTAGAATTGATGTTGCAGTTGAGTTTCATAGTTCTCTTGGTAAAGATAATTTCTACTAACCATTTCCTTCCTGGTTTTTATTGGTTAATAAGTTATGTTCCCAAGAGGTTTAAGTTTTGACCTGTAATTTGGTGGATGTCTCTAGCTGTTTCACTTTCTTTATCCTGTTTGATTGGTGGAGTTTTATTGTTTTTAATTCTTCCAATGTATTTAATTTTACTACAATAAAACTTTCCTTAACAGACATCACTCAGAAACTGATCCTTCCCAAATACTACCACTGATTACAATACCTCCAGAACAGCATGTATTGTAATTATACTAACCAGAAGTCCTGAATTCTTGAGAACAAACAGTCCTCAAATTTAGTTTATTGTCCATGGGGATGGTAAACTAAATTCAAGGATATAGTCCTCCAGACAACAAAGAGCATAGACACGAGTTTCTCATTCGTTCAACACTATTCGGGTGTCGAAGTTCAATCAATGCGCAAACATGAAATTCTGTTTTTACCTTGGGTATCTGGCGAGAGAAATGCATGAAAATACTGATAACTTTTTTATGGTGAAATTTCTGTGACCTGAAAGGGGTTTTCCAGATGGCACGTCTTCCATCGAAGATGAATCTTGTTATGGAAAACCATCAATGGTGGTAACTGATGACATCCTGGAAATTCGTGCTATGATCAGGAAGAACTGACACCTCAATATCAGAGAAACTGCAGCGGAGTGTTGTTTTGTTCTATTCAAGCCATCCTCTCTGACAAATTGAACATGAAACATGTCAGTGCAAAGTTTATTCATCTTCTGAAATCACACTGCTCTGCCCCAATCATCCAATTCTTGGCTTCAAAGTCCATTTTGGTGCTCCCTCACCTTCCTTATTCATCAGACGTAGCACAGAGTGATGTTTGGCTGTTCCCAAAATTTAAGGCAGTTATGAAACACAAACATTTTGACTCTGTGGAAGACATCAAAGGTACACGGTCATATCAGAATAATATGACCACTTAACTAATAATGGGAAAAACCACCCTTGGCCTGGATGATGGCATGACATGAACGCAGTGAGGCTCTGGAAGGTTGCCCGAGGCACACGTGCCCATTCAGACTGCAGCAGAGCATGAAGATCCCGGAAAGGACATGGTTGTGGGTCGAACCTGTCAACGCAAATAGTCCCACAAGTACTCTATGGGATTGAGGTCGGGTGATTTCACTGACCAAGGTAGAATGGAGACATTGCTGTCATATTCCTGGAACCAGTCATGCACCCCTTAGTGACATGCCTGGGTGCATTGTTCTGTTGGTAGACATCACCACCACCAAGGTAAACGTCCAACATGAAGGGATGTATGTGGCCAGTGAGGATGGACAGGTAGTCATTGGTGTCCAGGGACCCATGCAGTGGTACCTGTGGTTCCAGGTCATACCGGGAAAATATCCCCCAGATATACACGCTACCACTGCCAGCCTGCACTTGACCAACTAGCGTGTTCGGGTGTTGGTTCTCCTGCGTCTGATACCTTATCTACCACCACCCGTGACTTCTGTGGAGTAGAAACCTCGATTCATAGGAGAAGTCAACCTTCTTCCTCTGTCCCATTATGGTAATCCCATGTGAACTGCAGGTGTTGTTGCCGATGTACCTGGGTTAACATGGGCACCTTGACACAGCGTCGACTCCAGAGACCCATGCAAAACAGGATTCTTTCTATCATTATTAGGGACATGTATCTGGGTGCCCTAGTGTTCATTTGCGTGGTCAATTGCTGCACTGTTGCTCGTCGATTGCCCTTTACCAGTCGGCGTTCTCCTCTGGAGTTGATGCCCTTTGGAGCTCCACTGTTATGGCGCTGGGAGGTACTCGATGTGGCAGCGGTCCATTCTTGGTAAACCTTTACTACACAGGGTGTCTCAAAAATACACGGCAAAACTTCAGGAATGTGTTCCTCATAGGAAGATAAGAAAAAAAGTTTATATCAACATAGTTCCGGAAATGCTTGGTTTCCGAGTTATGGAGATCTGTCTACGACACTTAGCTGCTCACATTACCTTATAGTAATTGTCCAAAATTTCCACCTTCTGCCTCAATACAGGCCTCACATCGATGTCTAACGGAGCCGCGAACACGCTGCCAAATTTCTGGCATGCGTCATATTATTTCACAACCTGTCACAATTCGATTGCGGAGAGTTTCCACATCTGCTACTGGAGTCGAATACACCAATGATTTTAAATGGCCCCACAAGAAAAAATCTAGAGGGTTTAAATCTGGTGAGCATGGAGACCAGGCAGTTGGTCCACCTCTACCTACCCACCGACTAAAAAACTTTCGATTCAAATAATTGCGAACTAGGTGGCTAAAATGCGCCATTGTGCATAAAGTGTGCTTGTTGGTCGGAAAGGAAAACCACCAGATTCTGTCAGTACTTTGTGATGAAGGAACTCACCTGCGGGAGATAAAACATTCCAGTGAATAACTGAGGAACAAAGACAAGACTTGAGTCAGGTAGTGTGAACAGTTAAGTGTCATAGATAGACCTTTATAACTCTGAAACCAAGCATTTCCAGACCAATGTTCATATAAACTTTTTTTCTTATCTACCTATCAGGAACTCATTCCTGCAGATTTGCCGTGTATTTTTGAGACACCCTGTAGACCTTGCGAACAGCCCACGAAGTCTGCTGTTTCTGAGATGCTTCCACCCTTGGCGCCGATGATCATTCCTTTTCGAACGTCCATCAAATCACTACCTCTGGCCATTGTGATCACATTATGCACTATGGCTCATTTGTCCAGGCTGGCCGCTTATATCGCCGTGTGGTTGACCTTGTCACATGCACTCTGTAACGTATTTGGGTGGGTATACTGTGATTCTGGGGGTGGTCATATTATTCTGATACGACTGTGTAACGTAACAAGGGTCGCAAAGGGCATTCTAAAACACAACTTTAATGGGTGTTTCCAACAATGGCAGAACAGCTGGAATAATTGTGTGTGTGTGTGCGCCAAGGGGAATTAATTTGTGTAACTTTACTGTTAAATTTCTGTCTTCAGTAAAAACCTTCACCTTTTTTTAATCACACCTTGTACATGTGAAGTTCAGAACTATTCGAAAGCACAGAGATTCCAAAGTCCACCCTAAATCTGAAATTTGTTATTACAAGCTTGCATAGAAATGTTTCAGCATCACATCTTAACCCATAAAAGTAAATTTCAGACCACAGAATAATTTCACAGACTTTATGCAAAATTTCATAATAAACAAATACAAGTAGTATAAACAGGCTTTCTTTATTAATGTACATAGCTTGCTGCTAATTAAAAAAAGAATCTTATTAAAGTATTTGAGAGAAATCATTTCATAATTTTATAATATAAATAAGAACTATACAGTATATATTTTTTCAAGTCAATAAAAAAGTAGTCTATTATTTTGACACTTCAGCATAACACAAGTCACAAACACGAACAGGCTTTTTAGAAGAAGCTATTGCAGCTGTTCTAGATGAACATTCATTGCAGAAGATATTGCCACAATTCCGACAGTGATGCTGAAAAATGCAAGAACTTGGCATTACTTCAAAAATACTAAAGGCATTTAAAGAAAATCCCCAAAATATATGGATTTAATTTACAACAATTGTTTCAGCAAAAACTTCAAACCAGATGCACAGAAAGTTATTTTTACTTAAATATCTCATCCACAAGTTAATTAAAAAAAATGCTTCAAACTGGAAAAAAAGATTAACAGCGAAACTTTCATTAACGGACACTTCTTAATTGCAGACATCTCTCTATAACAGACAATTTTTTATTCCCCTGCAGAAAATACATGGCTTCAACTTCTTAATAGTGGACATTCTAAATAACGGATGCGAACACACTTAAAGTACAATATAACGGACAATTTGCTTTTCGATTCTAGGAATTCCTAGGGGTGTGATTCGCCCAAACTCGCAAAATTTTTCCATTTTGATATCTTACCCTTCCTCAATCATTTTGTTCCCGAGGCCAAGTGAATTTTAAGGTGCTATGTACTCCGGGTAAGTGGCCGAAATCGCTGGAAAAAGGATTAGCGTTTGTGCTCACCAGACGGTACGACCCTTTCTTTGCATATGTGCATCTGACCATTAGAAACTGCCTTCTAGCTCTTCAGGTGCTCCCAATGGGGTGAGACCTCAGAAATGGGGACCAGCGCCCAAAGCCAGCTAGTTCGGGAACGGCAATCGGATTGAAACACGTGCAAACACAATTCAGGTGTGGGGACTCACTTTTTGTTGTTTGGTAAGGCCAAGGTCAGTGCACATGGATCAATTTCAAGTCCTGGTGACCAGAAATCACATTTGTTTGCAACAATCATGTAGGTATCTCTCATCAAGTGAGCTGTGAAGTAAAGATTTTTCAAACGTCGATTTTAAACTGTCGCACAAATGTAAGCGCTTGACTGTAATAGAAAAAGTTGAAATAGTGGAGCTGAGTGAAAAGGAAAGATGGGCATTAGCAAAATGCAAGTGAGTGAAATCTTGGGAAGATTGTAATGGCAACCAGAAAATTAAGAAAGCTTTCCCTAAAACTGATGGTTTAGCTGTGAACACTCCTTACCTATGAATGGTTTCGCCAAGCTAGAGACAACAACATTCCTTTATCAGGGACTTTAATTTATCAAAAGGCTTTAGAAATTGCAAACGAATTAGGATTCACAGAATTCAAAGCTTCAGGCGGCTGGCTAGAAATTCATTTAGAAAATAAAATTTCGCAAGTATGTAATAGACAAACAACAATACTTGATTATTTTGCTTCTTAGGTTTTAATGGATATTTCTAAATAAAGGTTAGTACAAGTTTGCTCTATGTATTGTCATTTACATACTTATATTTACTTACCTTTTTAACTGTTTTTACATTGTAAATATGGTACATGCATACTTGGCATTGACATACATGAGATTCATTCGCGGAATTCCACTTTTTTCATCATCATTTGGGTAAATCTCAAGATCGATGCAAAACTGAAGAGAAATTTCGGTCGGGGGTGGGAGGGTGGTATTTTAGTTGGGGAAGGGATTCGTTTCCTGGGGAAACGATATCAAATCTTTTAAAACTTTCAAAACCAGAAGTTAAACACAAAAGATTTTCCCTGTTATTGTAATGCCCTTTTATCGCGGTTTCTTCTGCCCAGTATTGTTGTTAAATATCATTTTGTATCATCATCATCATCATCATTGTCAACCATTATCAATCCACTGCTGGACGAAGGTCTCCCCAAGTTTCCTCCACAACGGTCTGTCTTGTGCCAGTCTCCTCCATGTCACTCCCGCATATTTACGAATTTCATCCACCCATCTCCCATGTGGTCTTTTTCTGGGTCTTTTCCTGTCCCTTGGAATCCAATCTAAAATTTCGGCTGTCCATCTATGGTCTGTCCTTCTGGCAGTATGTCCAGCCCATTGCCATTTCAGGGATTTAACTCTGATCATGATGTCTTCCACTCTCGTCATTTTTCGGATCCACAAGTTTCTCTTCTTATCTCTCCTGGTTATACCAAGCATGCACCTCTCCATGCTTCTTTGAGTTGTTTGCAGCCTTTGTATGTCTCTTTTAGTTAAGGTCCACGTCTCTGCACCATACGTAAGCACTGGAAGGATGCATTGATCAAACACTTTTCTTTTAAGACATAATGGCATATTGCTCTTGAAAATTATGCTGTTTCTTCCAAAAGCTCTCCAGGCAAGTTTTGTACGCCGATTAATTTCTTCATCAATGTGACCCTCACTTGATATCTGCTGTCCAAGATAAACATACGTATCTGTTATCTCCAGTTTTTCTCCATCAATCGATAAATCTTCATTTCTTGTAAAAGCATTGAACATCACTTTTGTCTTCTGAAAGTTCATTTTTAATCCCACTTCTTTACTCTTGTCAGCAAGTTCCTGGATCATACTCTGCAGCTCTGATGGGGTAGTTGCAAAAATGACTACGTCATCAGCAAAACGAAGGTGGGTTAGATAATCTCCATTAATCTTTATCCCTTTGTTTTCCCAGTTCAGTGATTGAAAGACATTTTCCAATGTGGCATTAAAGAGCTTCGGAGATATGGTGTCACCTTGTCTCACTCCCTTTCAATTTTTATGTGTGTTGTATTTTCAAACAGCCGAATCTTTGCACTTGCATTTTCATAGATGTTATTAATAATATTAATGTATGCATCTTCAATACACGCAGAATTTCAGAGCCGTGGTAACTGCTGATGGTTTCACCGAATCAAAGGCTTTTTTCGTAATCGATAAAAGCTATGCACAATGGAAGTTCATATTCCCTCGCTCTTTCAATTAGTTCTCTCAGTACGTGGATATGATCTATTATGCTGTAGCCACTCCTGAATCCAGCTTGTTCTCTCGGTTGAGCCATGTCCAGTGTTACCTTCAAGCGGTGTGAAAGAACTTTAGTGAAGATTTTATAAACCACTGATAGGAGGCTGATAGGTCTGTAGTTCCTGAGATCCTCAATGTCACCTTTTTTATGTAGCAGGATCATTGTAGCATTGTTCCAATCCTCAGGAATCTTCCCTTCATTAAGGCATCGAGTGAAAATTTGGGCGAGTACTGTTTCAATTTCTCCACTTGCTTCTTGTATGATGTCTATAGTAATTCCATCTTCTCCTGGAGCTTTCCCCCGCTTCATGTTCTTGATTGCATGAGCAACTTCTGCTGGGAGTACTGGAAGAACTCTGGTACCTTTCATGATGTCTGGAGTACATGTATCATCCCTTTCATATAATTTGGAGTAGAAATCTTTCACTCTTGTCAAAATTTCGCCTCTATTTCTTGTTATAGAACCATCTTCTTTTCTCAGAGCCATAATCTGTTTTCTTCCCTTACTGAGATGTCCCTTTGCTATCTTAAGGCTTTGGTTGTTTTCAATTGCTTTCCTCACTAGCTCACAGTTGAATTTCCTTACGTCTTCAGTGATACTTTTTCGTGCTGTCTTGCATAGCTCTATATATTCCACTTTGGAAGTCACATCTTCCTTAGTTGTCCTCATCTCTCTTCTTTTTTGCATCAACATTTTGGTTTTCCTGATAATTTGTTCACATGCAACTTGTTCTTAGACCCAGCTAATTTTGTTGCTGTTTCCATAAGAGCTTTGGTTACTTTTCTGTTAACTTCCGAAATATCCACTTCTTCCGATGTTAGGCCTTCTAAAGCAGAGAATCTGTTCTTCAGTTCCAACTTGAAAGTATTATGGTGTTTTTTAAGGTTGGTTATGTCAATACATTTTATTTGTCTTATGAGCTTGCCACGTTCCAGTTTAGTGTTGAGGTGCATCTTACATCTCACCAATCTATGGTCACTACCTGTGTTGAACTTGTTCAGCACACTGCAGTCTTCGACGACGAATTTTTGTTACACATAATAAAATCAATTTCACTTGTCGTCCCAATTGGATGTCTCCATGTCCATTTCCTATGTGGCTTTTTCTTGAAAAAGGAGTTCAAGATGAAAAATCCTTCTGCCTCTGCAAACTCAACGAGAGTATTTCCACGCTGGTTTCTGTTGCCGTGACCGAATTTACCTACTGAAGTTTCATTCTGTTGCCGGTGCCCTATTTTTGCATTGAAATCTCCCATAATTATCTTCAAGTGCTGCTTACCTTTATTATTTAGATGACGAATTTCCTCATAAAATTCTTCAATTTCTTCTTCAGGATGACTTGTGGTGGGTGCATAAGTTTGAATAATCTGAGCCTGGTATCTTCTCGATAGTTGGATAACGAGTCGTGCAGCTCTGTCAGAGGAACTTTCAACTTCTACCACTTTATCCTTCAGTTTCTTGTTTATTATAAATCCAACACCACTAGTCCTGCCAGTATCTGTCCCACGATAATAGAAGAGATGTCCACTTTTCAGTTCAATGAGATCTTCTCCTTTTTGTATATCACCATATCTCTCATTTTGTATATCACTACATATATCACTAAGCTGTTCTCTGAGATTCAGAGGTTAGCTCCAAAAAGAAATACAAACTTCCAGATATTTTTACTTATTGTTGGCATATCAAACTTCGCCATTTACAGCGATTTTGACATACAACTCGTGCTTCACTGATGTCCATTACACGTCTTACACAAGATCTTTTATACTTCATACTCATAATCTTTTTCTCATGCAGACACTCCTGAATCTGATCCACCTGTGTCTTCCTTGGATTTCCTCTGCCTTTCCTTCCTGCCACTTGGGTTGAAAATATTTTCTTAGTAAGCATTTCATCACTCATTCTTTCAACATGGCCAAACCACCAAAGCATATTGGTCTCCACCTTGCTAACAACATTTTGCTTTACATCACACAACTGCAATACATCTTCATTCCTCACACAATCAGATCGTGTCTTGCCACAAACCCCACGTAAGTAACGCATTTCTCCAGCACACAAATGACTCCTATGCTTCTTCTGCAGTAACTAGGTTTCACTGCCATACATCAGAGTAGGAACAATTACTGTTTCATACACGGCCATGCGGGACTCTCTAGAGAACCCATCATTCCTGTGAAAACCTCCCAGAGCAGCTATGACTTTCAAAGAAGAATTCACTCGCCTACTGATTTCACCATCCAACTTGTTCTCTCCGTCAAACATGCTTCCTAAATACACAAACTCACTCACCTGGTCAATCACAGTGTCATTTATACTTACATTACATTCAGTGCTACCCATTCCTCTCTCAAACACCATAACTTTGGTTTTTCCCTTATTTATTCTCAGTTTGAATTTCATGCAAACTTCGTGCATCTGAGTCAACATACTCTGCAACCCACTTTTGCTCTCTGCCAAAAGGATAGTGTCATCAGCATACAGCAATCTGCACACACAGATATCACCAAGACATAAACCACTATTATCTATTTTGGCCTCATGCATGCATGCGTCCATAAATATATTAAACAGCCATGGTGACATTACACAACCTTGTCTAACTCCTGCACCAATGGAAAACCATTTTGATAAAACACCATTCACTCGTACACAAGCTCTACTACCAGCATACATGGCTTTTACACTATTAAGTAGATTCCCAGTAACACCATATTCATTCAATACCTTCCACAAAAGTGTCCTATTGACTCGGTCGTAAGCTTTCTCTAAATCTATGAAGGCAGTAAAAACTTTCTTCCCAACAGCCAGATACTTTTCAATCATCATACGTAATGCAAAAATCTGGTTAGTGCAGCCTTTACCAGGCATAAAACCACTCTGAACATCCCACACTTTCAATGATGTAAGACCCCGTACTTTTTCAATAACAACCTTACCAAACACTTTTCCTGGCACACTCAGTAGGCTAATACCACGATAGTTCTTGCATTCAGTCTGATCACCTTTTCCCTTATACAAAGGAACAATAATAGCATCCTTCCAATCCCGAGGGACCATTCCTAACTCCCAGCACAACTGGCAAATTTCAGTTAACCAGTCAATTATAGAGTCACCACCATACTTCAACATCTCTGCAGTTATGCCATCAACTCCTGGAGCCTTACCATTCTGAAGAGATTTTAGAGCTTTACACACTTCTTCTCTTGAGATCCCTCCTGTGCTTTCATCCCTCATTGTGACATCATCTGCATCTGTCTCAGAATCATTTTTGCTCTCCTGATCTAATAACTCACAGAAGTATTCACTCCATAAGTATTTGTATTTCAGCTTGAAAACGAAAGAAAATTTTCCAAAAACGGAATTTAGACGGCACAGAAATTTCTCTGCAATTTTTAGGCATGAGATTTTTTGGCAAATTTGAGGTATTTCATTGTTTTCATCATTTGTATGGTTCTCGAGATCGTATATGTATAACAGAATTTGGGGAAGAATCATTTTCCATCGGAGGACGGAATTACGACTTTCAAAATCAGAAGTTAGATGGAGTGAAGATTTCTCCCGTAGTCAGATTTTTTTTTCTTACAATATCCTTTTGCTCCGTATTGTTGTTAAATATCATTTTATTGAATAGATGTGTATTTCAGCTTGAAAATGGAGGAAACATTTCCGAAAACGGAAGTCACATGGTGCGAAGATTTCACCCATAATCTTTACCCCCCCTCCCTCACACAATGTTGTTTCCTCTATCTTGTGTTAAATGTTAATAATTTTATATTTTGAATAGAGTGATGTGGTCCAGTTTAATATTTACATAAATAAATTAACCTAAACAATTTTGTCTTGCTCATACTGTGTTTTATTCACACTGTTTCGCCGCACATTCCGATTTTTTACCCATTTAAGAAGTTCAGCTTTGTTTTTCTCTTTGTCAGTCTTATGTATGCATAAAGCATGATTTTCCGAATAGCGGACACTTCTAAATAACGGACAGTTTTTCTTTCCCCTTCTATGTCTGCTATTTGGAAGTTCTACTGTATACTGTAATTACTGTCATAAATTGGATACGTTTCTATGAAGTATAGTAGTGAAAATGCATATTTCACTACCATTACCTCTGTTACTCGCATTTGAAATATTACTGAACATAGCTTTTAGAAGATGTGATATGTATCCACTGAATACAGGGTTATTACAAACGAAGTACACAGTTTCAACATTTTGTAAAACAAAAACTATTTAAGATATTGACACTCACTCAGCACTGTTTTGTAGGGAAACTCTTGAAGTTCGTTACAGATGTTCAATGTATGCACCATTAGTCGCACGACATACATCAACACAGTAGTCACATTTTTGCCAGACACACACTAACATATCTTCATCAACTCCAGCAATAGCTGTTGTGATACGTTGTTTCAGATCATATAAATTAACAGAAAGCATACCTGCCAACATTCCACGAAGCTCATCAGGAGCACACGATGATCACTTTCCACAAGCCGTCTCACTAAGCCGATATGGTGCTATAGAATACTACTGGTCTCACAAAATTAAAATGTGACATTCTTAGCATAGCTACTACAATAAACAACCAATGAAAACAACCTAAATTACAAAGTTTTATATATATAATCTTAGTAATATACATTCATCATATATGAGAATATGTGGTTGCAACTAAATATAAGCTTAAGTGTTTGGACAAAAAATATGATACATTAAGGAACAAACTTACTTTACTTCAAAGATAAATATGTTGATTGTTTTGCCTTGTGTAAGTCAGTATCGGATAGATCTGCATTAAAGCAAGCCTGATTAGCACGAGCTTTGCATTTTTCAATTATTAAAGATTCTACAGTTGAAACGCATAAACTGGATAGATTCTTCTTAACCATGCTAAACACTCTTTCACATGTGGCACTGCTGGTAGGTATAAGGAGAATTGTAACCAATTTTGGTAAAACAGTGTATTTAAATGACCCATTATGATCTTTAATGCAGGATATTAAATTCCAAGCTGTGTCCACTCTGTCAGCAGTTAAGATTTCTTCTGTCAGAGGATCACTTTGGAATTTGGCAAACTGTTCTTCAACCAAATCTTTTTCTGTATCAGAAAAAGAAATCAACTGATGAGAATTTAGTTTCCTGGCGCAAAGCACTGCACGTAGACAAAGTAATCTGTAGCATTTCTTACTGTTTCACACGTTATTTCTTATAATAGTCTTAAGGAGCATAATGTTCAAGTTCTATTGCCAAAATGCTGCAAATTGAATGTACTGTGAACTAATGTTTGTTTTAAAAAGTAGATAATCAGTATTGCAACTCACCTTGTGGTTGTTTGTTGCACTAGTTGAGCATCTGTAATTAGCAGACTTTGAAGAACCACTGCACCAGCTGAGCTTCTGTAATTTGCCTACCCTGAAGAACTCCAGTGTATATTTCCACCAGTTGGGAATCAAAATAATGTTTCAATGCATATGCAGATAAGGCGAATAAAATTATATGGAATATAGATAAAAAATGGTTTAATCTCAAAAGAACAAACTGAAATTGAACCAGAAGAATGAAAGATCAGCTGACCAATAGGCAAATTCTCTCAAACATCCAGTGAAATGTAGTTTTAAAACCTTGATATTTTAAAGACACTATTAAAAGGCACACTTGCTCTCTTAGTACTATCTCCAAACTAGTTTTGGCTTATTTATTTAAAGCCATTTTCAGTGGTCTTGGTTTCATTGGTGTTGACCCGATGATCTTGTCACAACCTTTCACTGTCTCAATCTGCTGATATAGATCATCAGGTCAACACCAATGAAACCAAGTCTCCAATCTCCATGACAAGATCATCAGGTCAACACCAAGAGCACTGAAAATGGCTTTAAATAAAGTTGAAACTAGTTTGGGGACAATACTAAGAGAGCAAGTGTGCCTTCTAATAGTGTCTTTAAAATATCAAGGTAAACTACATTTCACAGGATGTTCGACAGAATTTGCATATTGGTCAGTTGGAGCTTTCATTCACCTGGTTCAATTTCAGTTTGTATCTTTGAGATTAAACCGTTTTTTATCTATATTCCATTCAATTTTATTCGCATTATTTGCACATGCATTGAAACATTACTTTTGATTCCTCGCAGATGGAGATATACACTGGAGTTCTTCAGGGTCGGCAAATTACAGAAGCCAGCTGCTGCAGCAGTTCTTCAAAAGTTGGCTAATTACGGATGCTCAGCTAGTGCAACAAACAACAACAAGGTGAGTAGCAATACTGATTATCTACTTTTTAAAATAAACATTAGTTCACAGCGCATTCAATTTGCAATATTTTGACAATATGCTCCTTAGGACTGTTATAAGAAATAACTTGTGAAACAGTAAGAAACGCTACAGACTACTTTGTCTACATACCTTGGTTTAAGACAAAGCAACAGCTGTGGTGCCATGTACCTAATAAATTGGCATCTTATGTACATTAGAATTATAATAAACTAGCTTTACTACCCGGCTTTGCCCTGGTTTTAGGCTTATTAATTCCATATTCCCTTATATGTCACTGAAAAAATCTGGGAAAAAAATTGATACTTGCAAAAAAGAAAACAGCTGATTTCACAAATTCGGTCATTCATATTGTGATTATTTCAGCACTTGGCTGTACACATTTTTGGTTTCTCCTTCATCGGCGACAATATATAATTTTGTTGGATCCTTTGCTCTTGACATTCAAACATACAGCTGTCTGTAGAATCAAACGGACCAAAAGCGTTACAAATTGTTTAACACGCGTCCAGGAGACACAGCATTAGAACACTGACTGAACAAAGTTCGTTAACAATTTGTTATCGACGATCAAATGCATCATCTGCTTTCACTTTCAGACGTCTTTGAGGGGCGAATCTCTGGGATAAAATTAAAAACGTATCTTTGCGAATATTTTATGAAACTGGCTGAAATTTTAATGAGCACCATAAGTTGTTAATAGGAACATGGCCTCCAAATTTCGCCTGAATCGCTAAATAACTTTTTAAATTAGCCGTCAAAATTTTATTAACCATTTCTGTGTATATATTTCTATTTACCGATGAATTAAAAATTCCATGCCTATTAAAAAAAGTTTTGACCGGATTCCGGTGAAAATTTGAGGGACTCTTCATATTACAAATTCATGGGTTGATAAAAATCTCAGCCCGTTTCGTTAAGATTTCACAAAGTTTGTTTTTGCATTTTTTTATGCACAGTTCTCAAAGAATAGAAACACCTGTGGATGTGCTGCGGCGATGAATGCGGTCACGTGCTTTCAGATTTGGAACAGCATAACGATGACGTAGCAAACGACGCTGACTTTACTGATTAGCTTATTAATTATTTCATAACTTGCGAACGGAACAAAGTAGAGATCTTAAAATTGTTGCATTGACTTAGAAATTCCAGTATTAATAAGCTATGCAAATTTCACGATGCCACAGTTAGGCGTTCAAGAGTTGTTGCTGCTTCAGAAAAACAGATGTTTTGTGTTTTATATATAAGATTCTAATGTCAAGGAATAACAATGCGAACATATTATTGACAGATAAAAATAACTTAGGACACTGTAAGCACATTTTTACCCCTAGTAAATGAGTGTGATGCTTACCTTTCTCACAGTGACAGTGAACAGTTTTCCACAAGCTGTACAATGTGTAACTTCATTGTCATCTGTCCACTTACGAGCCAGATGTTTGGTATTTTCAATCTGCAAGAAAGGAAGAGTTCTGATTAGCAGTGTAAAAGTGGACAAGCAAAAAAAAAAAAAATCAAATGCAACAGCCTGGAGCTCACTCCACGTGCACATTTAACTTATCCAAGTGATAAATGTGAACCTTCCTACTAGCGTTTATGTATTTCACATGAAGCCCAGCAGTGAACTATTCGCAGAATGTTAAACAAACATACACATAACAAAACATTAAATTGTTCTCTGAGTTTCAGAGGTCAGCTGCTCAAAGAAAAATCATCTGTCAAGTCAATGGGATTGACAATGTTAGATTTTAATTACTGCTGTGTCAAGCATTGCCATTTACAGCAATCTTGGCACACAACTCCAACTTTACTTACATTCACCACGTCTCACACGAGACCGTTCTACTTCACACTCATCTTTTTCTCATGCAGACATTCCTGAATCTGATCCTCCCATTATTTCCTTGGCATTTCTCTACCTTTCTTTCCTGCCGTTTGGACAGAATAAATTCTCTTAGTAAGCATCACATAAATCATTCCTTCACCATGGCAAAACTACCTCAGAATATTTGCTTTCCCTTACTAACAACATTTTGCTTTGGTTTACACATCTGCAACAAACACATCTCCATTTTGCAATATAGTGTTGTCACAAACCTCATGTAAGTAACTCATCTTTCCAGTACGCAAACGACTGCTATGTCTCTTTTGCAGGACCAAGACTTAACTTCCATACATCAAAAAAGGAACAATTACAGATCATACAGAGCCATTCAGAACCTTTTTGAGGACCCATCAGTCCCATGAAATCCTTCTAAGACAGCTAAGACTTCCAAAGATTAATTTGCTCGCCTACTAATTTCAACATCTACACCAATAAGTCATTACATTCTAACCACCTACCTAATAAGCTGTAGGACTCTCTTTAGCCTGCAAAATAGTGGCCACTCTGCAAGACTTCGATTCGATGAGGTGTTGATTGGTATCCTGGTAATCTGGTACCACAATGTCAACAGCGGGTCCTCCAGTTCCTGTACATTTCAGGGTGGTGGTGGTGGTGATTTAGCGCGAACCCGCTTTTCTAAGTCAAACCACAAATGTTCAATTGGGCTCATGCCAGGTGAATTTGAATGCTAAGGCATTAACAGAAAGTTACCAGCATGTTTCTTGAACCACTCCTTCATGATTCTGGCAGCGTGGCATGGCACTTTATCCTGTTGGTAATGGCCATCACCAGCAGGGAACACAATTGCCATGAATGGGTGAACTTGGTCCGCAAGGATGTTCAGATACCTGAAAGCTGTCAGGGATTGTGCTATTGAGATAATGGGGCCTAAAGTGTCCCAAGAAAACATCGCCCACGGCATAACACTGCTGCCGCTGGCCTGTTTATGCCCAACAGGGCATCCAGGTGCCACAGCCTCAGTCGGTAATCGGCATATCTGTGCTCAGCCATCTAAATGATGCAGCAGGAATCTTGATTCGTCAGGCCAGGCCACTTTCTTCCAGTCATCCATGGTCCAATCTTGATGATCTTGGGCCCATTTCATGCGCTGTTGGCAATGACTTGCAGTGAACAAGGGCAATTGATGCACAACAGTGCAGCAATTGACCACTGGGCCACCAGGGTCAATTGCTGCACACCAGGGTTCTTTGAGCGAATCCTGTTACGCATAAGTCTCCGGAGTCAACGCTACATCAAGGCACCCATGTTAACCCAGGTTCATTGACAATGGTGCCTGCAGTTCGCATGGGATTACTGTCATTGGACAGTGGGAAAAGGTTGCATACTCTGACTAATCGAGGTTTCTACTCCACAGAAGTGACAGGCAGTGACGGATATGGTATCAGACAACATGAACCAACACCCAGACATGTTTGTCGGTCAAGTACAGACCAGCAGTGGCAGTGTGTATGTCTGGGGGATGTTTTCCTGGTATGACCTGGGACCACTGGGTGGGTTCCTGAATGCCAATGGCTACCTGTCCATCCTCACTGACTACATGCATCCCTTCATGTTGGACGTTTACCCTGGTGGTGATAGTGTCAACCAACAGACAATGCTCCTTACCACGTCACTACAGGGGTGCGTGCCTGGTTCCAGGAATATGACAGTGATGTCTCTGTTCTCCCTTGGCCGGTGAAATTGCCCAACCTCAATCCTATAGAGCACTCACGGGACTATTAGGATTAAAAGGTTTGACATGCCGACCCACAACCACATCATCTCCGGGACCTCCATGCTCTGATGCAGTCCCAGTGGGCACATGAGCTTTGGGCAACCTTCCAGGGCCTCATTGTGTCCATGCCACGCCATCTTGCTGCTGCCATTCAGGCTTAGAGTGGTTATTCCTATTATCAGGTAGGTGGCCATATTATTCTGATACGAATGTGTAACAATATGCGGTATAGTTACTTTATTATTATTTTACTTAATATATAATTATTAAAACAAAGGGATAAAGATTAATGGAGATCATTTAACTCACCTTCGTTTTGCTGATGACATAGTCATTTTTGCAACTACCCCATCAGAGCTGCAGAGTATGACCCAGGAACTTGCTGGCAAGAGTAAAGAAGTGGGATTAAAAATGAACTTTCAGAGGACAAAAGTGATGTACAATGCTTTTACAAGAAATGAGGATTTATCGATTGATGGGGAAAAGCTGGACATAACCAATGCCTACATTTATCTTGGACAGCAGATATCAAGTGAGGGTCACATTGATGAAGAAGTTAATCGCCGTGTAAAACTTGCCTGGAGAGCTTTTGGAAGAAACAGTATAATTTTCAAGAGCAATATGCCATTATGTCTAAAAAGAAAAGTATTTGATCAATGCATCCTTCCAGTGCTTATGTATGGTGCAGAGACGTGGACCTTAACTAAAAGAGACGTACAAAGACTACAGACAACTCAAAGCTGCATGGAGAGGTGCATGCTTGGTGTAACCAGGAGAGATAAGAAGAAGAACTCGTGGATCCGAAAAATGACAAGAGTGGAAGACATCATGATCAGAGTAAAATCCCTGAAATTGCAATGGGCTGGACAAATTGCCAGAAGGACAGACCATCGATGGACAGCCGAAATTTTAGACTGGATTCCAAGGGACAGGAAAAGACCCAGAAGAAGACCACATGGGAGATGGGTGGATGAAATTCGAAAGTATGCGGGAGTAACACGGAGGAGACTGGCACAAGACAGACCATTGTGGAAGAAACTTGGGGAGACCTTCGTCCAGCAGTGGATTGATAATGGTTGACAATGATGATGATGATAAGTAACTATACTGCAGAAGGAAGAAATTGTTACTGATATCAGTACTGTTGCATAGTAATGTTGAGACTATCCATGTGATGAAAATCAACATGTGGAACTCATTACAAAGATTAAAAAGATGTGGAAGCTGAAAACAGTTCATATACTTAGCTTGTCCCAAAACAGAATGTTTTTATAAAAAATGTGCAATAATGCATTCAACCTCCGCTCCCCCACAAAGTAGTTGTAGCAACCGGCCACACCTGTTTATCATGCATGCTTCCTTGGTAGTGTGCAGTTTAATAAGCGTTGTTTTGTAAACCTCTAACACATATTTTCACACTGTAATTGTTAAAAAAAAATGTTAAGGAGGAACAAGACGCCATTAAATTTTGCTGTCCACTTAAAAAGTCTGTTGGACAGTCTTACACAAGAGGCTTATAAAGATGAATGTCTAGGAAAATCAACAATTTATAGATGGTATAAAGAATTTATGGATGGTTGTGAGTCGGCAGCTTCAATCACGCACAGAGGAAGTCTTTTGACAAGTGTTACAGAGGTAAACATCAATACAATAGGTGTTATTATTTATTATGCAGAAAGACAGACACATAACAATTAGAGATATTGAAGATATGGTTCTCATTTCGAAATCATCAATTCACAAACTGAGCATTTGGACATGAAACGAGTTTGTTCAACTTGGGTTCCACATTTCTGTTCATATGCAACCCAATACAAGGCTGCATATGGGCAGTTCTGTCATTTCTTATTTGGGGAAAACAAATATTAAGTTGATGTCCCAACCTGCATTATAGTCCAGACTTGTCACAATGTGATTTTTGGTTGCTCCCCATTTTAAAAAAGGCATTACGGCGATGACAATTTGAGACTGATCAAAAACGTATTACAAATGCATAGGGGTGCTTCACCAGCATTTCAGAAGAATTTCAGAAGACATCAAAAAGTGGGAGGAACGTTGGGACACCTGTATTCGATGCAATGGACAGTATTTCGAAAGATATGACCACTTCCTTGATAATTAACGTGAGCATTTTCAAAAAGTAAGAGGAACATTGGGACACCTGTATTCGATGCAATGGACAGTATTTCGAAAAAGATTACCACTTCCTTGATAATTAAGTTGAGCATTTTCAAAAAGTGGGAGGAACGTTGGGACACCTGTATTTGATGCAATGGACAATATTTCGAAAAAGATTACCACTTCCTTGATAATTAATTAAGTTGAGCATTTTCAAAAAGTGAGAGAAACATTGGGACACCTGAATTCGATGCAATGGACAATATTTCGAAAAAGATGACCACTTCCTTGATAATTAAGGTGAACATTTTCAAAAAGTGGGAGGAATGTTGGGACACCTGTATTCAATGCAATGGACAATATTTCGAAAACGATGACCACTTCCCTGATAATTAAGGTGAGCATTTTCAAAAAATGGGAGGAACGTTAGGACACCTGTATTCGAAGCAACGGACATTATTTTTTAAAAAAATGACCACTTCCTTGATAATTAAGTTGAGCATTTTCAAAAAGTGAGAGAAACATTGGGACACCTGTATTCGATGCAATGGACAATATTTCGAAAAGATGACCACTTCCTTGATAATTAAGGTGAGCATTTTCAAAAAGTGGGAGGAACGTTGGGACACCTGTATTTGATGCAATGGACAGAATTTGAAAAAGGATGATTAATTCCTTGGTAATTAAGGTAGAAGCATGTTTGACAGAGAGAACAAATTGGATGGTGAAATTAGTAGGCGAGTGAATTCTTCATTGAAAGTCATGGCTGCTTTGGAAAGTTTTCACAGGAATGATGGGTTCTCTAGAGAGTCCCGCGTGGCTGTGTATGAAAGTGTAATTGTTCCTACTCTGATGTATGGCAGTGAAACCTGGGTACTACAGAAAAGAAACATAAGAGTTGTTTGTGTGCTGGAGAAATGCGTTACTTAAGGGGGGAGCAAGATGCGTTCTGATCATGTGAGGAATGAAGATGTGTTGCAGTTGTGTGATGTGAAGCAAAATGTTGTTATCAAGGTGGAGAGACTAATATGCTTCAGTGGTTTGGCCATGTTGAAAGAAGACTGAGTGATGAGATGCTTACTAAGAAAATCTTTTCAGCCCAAGTGGCAGGAAGGAACGGCAGAGGAAGGCCAAGGAAGTCATGGGAGGATCAGATTCAGGAGTGTCTGCATGAGAAACAAATTATGGGTATGAAGTATTGAAGGTCATGCATACGGCGTGTGATGAATGTCAGTGAAGCCTGAATTTTATGTCAAGATCACTGTAAAAGGAGAAGTTTGATATGGCAACAGTAAGTAAAAATTATCTGGTACTTTGTATTTCTTTGTGGAGCTAACCTATGAATCTCAGAGAACAGTTTAGTGATATGTAAGTATGCATGTATGTATGTATATATTTATAAAAGCATTCTCAGTTATTTTGGGACAACCCTCGTACATCCATTAGAGGTCAGACCAGAACTTTAGGTGCCCAGCTCAAAATTTTCAATTTATAACCTGACCTGACCCATTTTAGACTTCCAAGAATTCTCTGCACTTAAACACAAGAATTTCTCTAGAACAACAGGGGTCTTCAACCCATGGCTGGTAGAGCACTTTCTAATGGAACGCAAGACACTGTCCACAAAGAAAATTCTGAAACGAAAATAAAAAAAAAAAAAAAAATATATATATATATATATATATCATCATCATCATCATTGTCAACCATTATCAATCCACTGCTGGACGAAGGTCTCCCCAAGTTTCCTCTACAACGGTCTGTCTTGTGCCAGTCTCCTCCATGTCACTCCTGCATATTTACGAATTTCATCTACCCATCTCCCATGTGGTTTTTTTCTGGGTCTTTTCCTGTCCCTTGGAATCCAATCTAAAATTTCGGCTGTCCATCTATGGTCTGTCCTTCTGGCAGTATGTCCAGCCCATTGCCATTTCAGTGATTTAACTCTGATCATGATGTCTTCCACTCTCGTCATTTTTCGGATCCACGAGTTCCTCTTCTTATCTCTCCTGGTTATACCAAGCATGCACCTCTCCATGCTTCTTTGAGTTGTCTGCAGCCTTTGTATGTCTCTTTTAGTTAAGGTCCACGTCTCTGCACCATACGTAAGCACTGGAAGGATGCATTGATCAAACACTTTTCTTTTAAGACATAATGGCATATTGCTCTTGAAAATTATGCTGTTTCTTCCAAAAGCTCTCCAGGCAAGTTTTGTACGCCGATTAATTTCTTCATCAATGTGACCCTCATTTGATATCTGCTGTCCAAGATAAACATACGTATCTGTTATCTCCAGTTTTTCTCCATCAATCAATAAATCTTCATTTCTTGTAAAAGCATTCAACATCACTTTTGTCTTCTGAAAGTTCATTTTTAATCCCACTTCTTTACTCTTGTCAGCAAGTTCCTGGATCATACTCTGCAGCTCTGATGGGGTAGTTGCAAAAATGACTACGTCATCAGCGAAACGAAGGTGGGTTAGATAATCTCCATTAATCTTTATCCCTTTGTTTTCCCAGTTCAGTGATTGAAAGCCTTTTTCCAATGTGGCATTAAAGAGCTTCGGAGATATGGTGTCACCTTGTCTCACTCCCTTTCCAATTTTTATGTGTGTTGTATTTTCAAACAGCCGAATCTTTGCACTTGCATTTTCATAGATGTTATTTATAATATTAATGTATGCATCTTCAATACCGCAGGATTTCAGAGCCGTGGTAACTGCTGATGGTTTCACCGAATCAAAGGCTTTTTCATAATCGATAAAAGCCATGCACAATGGAAGTTCATATTCCCTCGCTCTTTCAATTAGTTCTCGCAGTACGTGGATATGATCTATTGTGCTGTAGCCACTCCTGAATCCAGCTTGTTCTCTCGGTTGAGCCATGTCCAGTGTTACCTTCAAGCGGTGTGAAAGAACTTTAGTGAAGATTTTATAAACCACTGATAGGAGGCTGATAGGTCTGTAGTTCCTGAGATCCTCAATGTCACCTTTTTTATGTAGTAGGATCATTGTAGCATTGTTCCAATCCTCAGGAATCTTCCCTTCATTAAGGCATCGAGTGAAAATTTGGGCGAGTACTGTTTCAATTTCTCCACTTGCTTCTTGTATGATGTCTATAGTAATTCCATTTTCTCCTGGAGCTTTCCCCCGCTTCATGTTCTTGATTGCATGAGCAACTTCTGCTGGGAGGACTGGAAGAACTCTGGTACCTTTCATGATGTCTGGAGTACATGTATCATCCCTTTCATATAATTTGGAGTAGAAATCTTTCACTCTTGTCAAAATTTCGCCTCTATTTCTTGTTATAGAACCATCTTCTTTTCTCAGAGCCATAATCTGTTTTCTTCCCTTACTGAGATGTCCCTTTGCTATCTTAAGGCTTTGGTTGTTTTCAATTGCTTTCCTCACTAGCTCACAGTTGAATTTCCTTACGTCTTCAGTGATACTTTTTCGTGCTGTCTTGCATAGCTCTATATATTCCACTTTGGAAGTCACATCTTCTTTAGTTGTCCTCATCTCTCTTCTTTTTTGCATCAACATTTTGGTTTTTCCTGATAATTTGTTCACATGCAACTTGTTCTTAGACCCAGCTAATTTTGTTGCTGTTTCCATAAGAGCTTTGGTTACTTTTCTGTTAACTTCCGAAATATCCACTTCTTCCGATGTTAGGCCTTCTAAAGCAGAGAATCTGTTCTTCAGTTCCAACTTGAAAGTATTATGGTGTTTTTTAAGGTTGGTAATGTCAATACATTTTGTTTGTCTTATGAGCTTGCCACGTTCCAGTTTAGTGTTGAGGTGCATCTTACATCTCACCAATCTATGGTCACTACCTGTGTTGAACTTGTTCAGCACACTGCAGTCTTCGATGATGGATTTTTTGTTACACATAATAAAATCAATTTCACTTGTCGTCCCATTTGGATGTCTCCATGTCCATTTCCTGTGTGGCTTTTTCTTGAAAAAGGAGTTCAAGATGAAAAATCCTTCTGCCTCTGCAAACTCAACGAGAGTATTTCCACGCTGGTTTCTGTTGCCGTGACCGAATTTACCTTCGGTCACGGTAAATTCGTGGTCACGGTAATATATGTATCATCATCATCATCATCATTGTCAACCATTATCAATCCACTGCTGGACGAAGGTCTCCCCAAGTTTCCTCCACAACGGTCTGTCTTGTGCCAGTCTCCTCCATGTCACCCCTGCATACTTTCGAATTTCATCCACCCATCTCCCATGTGGTCTTCTTCTAGGTCTTTTCCTGTCCCTTGGAATCCAATCTAAAATTTCAGCTGTCCATCGATGATCTGTCCTTCTGGCAGTATGTCCAGCCCATTGCCATTTCAGGGATTTAACTCTGATCATGATGTCTTCCACTCTTGTCATTTTTCGGATCCACGAGTTCCTCTTCTTATCTCTCCTGGTTACACCAAGCATGCACCTCTCCATGCTTCTTTGAGTTGTCTGCAGCCTTTGTATGTCTCTTTTAGTTAAGGTCCACGTCTCCGCACCATACGTAAGCACTGGAAGGATGCATTGATCAAACACTTTTCTTTTAAGACATAATGGCATATTGCTCTTGAAAATTATGCTGTTTCTTCCAAAAGCTCTCCAGGCAAGTTTTGTACGCCGATTAATTTCTTCATCAATGTGACCCTCACTTGATATCTGCTGTCCAAGATAAACGTACGTGTCTGTTATCTCCAGCTTTTCTCCATCAATCGATAAATCTTCATTTCTTGTAAAAGCATTGAACATCACTTTTGTCTTCTGAAAGTTCATTTTTAATCCTACTTCTTTACTCTTGTCAGCAAGTTCCTGGATCATACTCTGCAGCTCTGATGGGGTAGTTGCAAAAATGACTACGTCATCAGCAAAACGAAGGTGGGTTAGATAATCTCCATTAATCTTTATCCCCTTGTTTTCCCAGCTCAGTGACTGAAAAACACCCTCCAATGTGGCATTAAAGAGCTTCGGAGATATGGTGTCACCTTGTCTCACTCCCTTTCCAATTTTTACGTGTGTTGTATTTTCAAACAGCCTAATCTTTGCACTTGCATTTTCATAGATGTTATTAATAATATTAATGTATGCATCTTCAATACCGCAGGTTTTCAGAGCCATTGTAACTGCTGATGGTTTCACCGAATCAAAGGCTTTTTCATAATCGATAAAAGCCATGCACAATGGAAGTTCATATTCCCTCGCTCTTTCAATTAGTTCTCTCAGCACGTGGATATGATCTATTGTGCTGTAGCCACTCCTGAATCCAGCTTGTTCTCTCGGTTGAGCCATGTCCAGTGTTACCTTCAAGCGGTGTGAAAGAACTTTAGTGAAGATTTTATAAACTACTGATAGGAGGCTGATGGGTCTGTAGTTTCCGAGATCCTCAATGTCACCTTTCTTATGTAGCAGGATCATTGTAGCGGTGTTCCAATCCTCAGGAATCTTTCCTTCATTAAGGCATCGAGTGAAAATTTGGGCGAGTACTGCTTCGATTTCTCCACTTGCTTCTTGTATGATGTCTACAGTAATTCCATCTTCTCCTGGAGCTTTTCCTCGCTTCATGTTCTTGATTGCATGTGCAACTTCTGCTGGAAGGACTGGAGGAACTCTGGTACTGGTATCTTTCATGATGTCTGGAGTGCATATATCATCCCTTTCATATAATTTGGAGTAGAAATCTTTCACTCTTGTCAAAATTTCGCCTCTATTTCTTGTTACAGAACCATCTTCTTTTCTCAGTGCCATAATCTGTTTTCTTCCCTTACTGAGATGTCCCTTTGCTATCTTTAGGCTTTGGTTGTTTTCAATTGCTTTCCTCACTAGTTCACAGTTGAATTTTCTTACGTCTTCAGTGATACTTTTTCTTACTGTCTTGCATAGCTCTATATATTCCACTTTGGAAGTCACATCTTCTTTAGTTGTCCTCATCTCTCTCCTTTTTGCATCAACATTTTCGTTTTTCCTGATAATTTGTTTACATGCAACTTGTTCTTAGACCCAGCTAATTTTCTTGCTGTTTCCATAAGAGCTTTGGTTACTTTTCTGTTAACTTCAGAGATGTCCACTTCTTCCGATGTTAGGCCTTCTAAAGCAGAGAACCTGTTCTTCAGTTCTAACTTGAAGGTATTATGGTGTTTTTTAAGGTTGGTTATGTCAATAGATTTTGTTTGTCCTATGAGCTTGCCACGTTCAAGTTTAGTGTTGAGGTGCATCTTACATCTCACCAATCTATGGTCACTACCTGTGTTGAACTTGTTTAGCACACTGCAGTCTTCTATGACGAATTTTTTGTTACACATAATAAAATCAATTTCACTTGTCGTCCCATTTGGATGTCTCCATGTCCATTTCCTGTGTGGCTTTTTCTTGAAGAAGGAGTTCAAGATGAAAAACCCTTCTGCCTCTGCAAACTCAACGAGAGTATTTCCACGCTGGTTTCTGTTGCCGTGACCGAATTTACCTACCGAAGTTTCATTCTGTTGCCGTTGCCCTATTTTTGCATTGAAATCTCCCATAATTATTTTCAAGTGCTGCTTACCTTTATTATTTAGATGACAAATTTCCTCATAAAATTCTTCAATTTCTTCTTCAGGATGACTTGTGGTGGGTGCATAAGTTTGAATAATCTGAGCCTGGTATCTTTTCGAGAGTTGGATAACAAGTCGTGCAGCTCTGTCAGAGGAACTTTCAACTTCTACAACTTTATCCTTCAGTTTCTTGTTTATTATAAATCCAACACCACTAGTTCTGCCAGTATCTGTCCCACGATAGTAGAAGAGATGTCCACTTTTCAGTTCGATGAGATCTTCTCCTTTTCTCCTTACCTCACTTAGCCCCACGATGTCCCACTTGATCCTTTGTAGTTCCTCTTCCAATTCAAGAAGCCTTGAATCAGAAGATAGGGAGCGTCCATTGTAAGTAGCCAAGGTCAGCATCAGATGGCAGCCTAGTCCGGTCCTCCGGGGATTCTTAGCACCCTCTGCCTTCATGTCGCACTGGCCGCTGCCTTGGCCAGGTACATTCCAGCTGCCGGAGACTGAGGGCCAAGATTTAAGTTGTGGAATCATTTTGGAGGGGTTTGGCCATAACTCACCACGCTGGCCAAGCGGGTTGGTGAGTGTGGGATAGCATTTCCTCTGATCCCGATGGTATAGTTATACCGCTATGGGCGGTCGTCAGAGCCCCTTTAGTGGGAACAGGATGCACCACGAGAAGGCGGGGTTGACATTTGTCAAGGAGAGGCTGTGATGTTACGCATCACCTGACCTTACATCCCATATGTATATATATATATATATATACATATATTCCATAGCATTTTGAAGAACATACATCATTCTTCAAATTTTAAATTTCACACGTTAAATTCAAAAGTTCTGACCATGGAAGGTAGTGTTCACAACTATTTTAGGGAGTGTTATTATAAAAAATTCTTTACAATAATAATGCAGGATAAATTATATTTATCCCGATGTGCTGTCAGTGTGAGCACCAAGCAACCAGCGAGAAGTTCAAGTGGAAAGTGGGTGAGTTGATCTTTCGTATTATTATTGTAAAGAAATTTTTATAGTAATACCCCTAAGATAGTTGTGCACACTACCTTCCGTGGTTAGAACCTTCAAATTTAACCTGTGAAACAGAAAATTAGAAGAACGATGTATGTTCTTCAAAATGCTATTAAGAATTTACCACGTGATCAAGCAGCAAGCTTATTTTGAGTTTGACCTATATTAGTATATACATTTTCGAAATGGAAAAATGAATATTCAGGTACTTTGGGTACATGGACTTTGAATTTTCAGATCTACAATAAATTACATAATTAAAATTTTTTCAAGACTTAAAAAATGTAGGTACATCAGGTACCTACTTCAGAATGTTTTGTAACATAGACATCATGTTCACTGCATCAATTCTTTTTCTAAAAGTTATGTTACAGGATTCAAAATCTCTCTGAAACAGTCAATATTCATAATAAACACATATTCCATTTCGCCACGTCCGTGATTCAGAAAGGAGGTTGAAGACCCCCTATTCTAAAAAAAAACAATGCTGCTCTATTGAACCGACTTAATTTAGTGGTAAAAGGAATGTAATACCGAGAGACATACCGTTTCTCATAGGAATTCCTCCCACAAACAAGGTTTAGACCTGATTACATACTTCTGTTACAAATGAGTACAGCCCTCGTTCCCCAAATAGGTAAACAAATACTTCAAACTTCTTCACTATGGCAACAAATCGCGCCAGAAGCTTGTTTTGGTTTCATGAAGTTGAAATCTCAATATCCGTGTCCATATGAATGTCCATTGGCACCATGGCATCAACCGTTGCGTTACAGGTGCTCGCGACGGCTCACTTTGACACGCTCGTTTGGCATCACAATAGCGTTTGCAGCGCTTGGCATTGGTAGTTCGGGGTTTCTTGGGTCCACACAAATTTTCTGTTCTACCAGTCTTTTCATTTTCAGTTTCTGCAGCTCCCTTTCAGTGCTCAACTTCGCATTTTGTGCCCCCCCCCACTAATTCTACAAATCTGTGAAAAAAAAAATAGTAAAGTACAGTTAAATTACCATATACTCTTATTATTAACAGTTGCAATTGCAATTTTTTTTTATTCACATGACTAGCCCACTATGTTAACATACCAAACTTTAGTTCAGAAGTATTGAAAATGGAAACAAGAGTATACTCGCAGCGCAGAGCACAAAAATGACCATCCACTTCGGCGAGCTGGAAAGAACTGCCACTGTTCCACCGGCCTGTCACTTATAATTAATTGTCACTAAATGTCATCTATGCACTATCAAACAATACTAGCGCCATTACCATGCCCCCAATAACCCCAGAGTTATTGCGAGTTGAAATCGGTCACGCAATTATGTCGCATCCACCGCTAATCCATATCGTACCATAAGACAAGGTTCTGTGTCAAAAAGCCATGATTTTTAGTTGGTAAACCCAACGAGGCGAAAACAGAATTTGATTTCAACATTTAAAAATATAAATCATTCCATTTGTTTTTCATCTTACACCAAGGCTTTTGGCTGTAATCAATGAATCAGTGCATCTGATGGTGGTCTTTCATTTCACTCGGTGAACTTCACCATCTGATTACTTAATAAGTCAGTCTTCATTTTGTGAGATGAAAAAAAAAAATTTTTTTTTTAATCCACAAGCAAAATGCTAAACCTTCCTCCAGTACAGGCCAGGGCCAAGCTGAGAATTTTTCACTTAACCAATGAAAAAAATAGAAAAAGCTACGCCTGTGCAGACCCCCAACATCCACTAATTACCTCTACAGTTGGTATAATTATTAAGACTTATAATTCAGCTTAATGCTTTGGGCCTAGTACACCTACGGCCTTTCAAAATCCAGCGGGCAGTTACTCATGATACATGCCACATCATACAATAATTTTTAAATCACGAATGATTATGTCCATGCTTGACTTCCCATCATTACTGACGAGTGGACCGCCATGCTATAGATGACAAAAACAAATACCGTACTTTTTGTAATACTATCCGAAACCAGCATATAATCCACAGACTGTGAAATTCACAATTTTTCTTTCCTTCATATAATCTGCACTGTGACATTCAGAAAAACAAAACAAAACAAAAAAACATTTCATAATCCGCACATCATAGATGTTGAACCAGAAGTGGAATTTCTTACAGAACTGTCGGTCACATCTTAAACAACACTTAGAAATAGGAAGCGAAGTAGAAAAGGGGAGGAAGGCGCCCTTATTTATTACTGGGGGCCAGTACCTGGGGTCCGATTGGCTGATAAAAATCTCGTTTTCATTGGCTCGTTGACAAAAGGAGTCCGAAAAAGTGAGAAAAGAAAGATCTTACTAAATAAAGAAATTCATTTTCAAAGGTTACTTTTTTTAATATTTTTATCTCCGGACAGATAACGCTCAGTGGCTTAACTCCATCCATAGATCACACCGATGCAGCTAGACAGTACACCTTGCCAATGATGAAACGCAATACAGAACAGGTCATAGAAATACCGTATATACTCGCATGTAAGTCAAAAGTTTTTGGAAGAAATCTTGTTTTCGTGAGTAGGAGAATTGGCGTATACGTGGGTTAATAAAAAATAAGGCTGGACTTTTGTGAATTCTCCCGCGGAATTTACCAACGGATTTGTTTACGTTTCAGACCATGGCACAGCGGCTTTCCGCATGTCACTGCATGATTGTTTCTTGACCTTCTGAAAACTATTGCCCAGTGACATGATCATATTCTGAACCACGCTCACCACTTTAAGTTTAAATCTGGCAGTGTAACTGAAACATTTCTTTTTCAATGACACCATGTGTGCCCGTTTTCATTGGCTCGTTGACAAAAACAGATGGCACAACAGTCAGAGTTGCCTTTTCAACAATCCAAATTATCCCTGTTGTCCCTCTCCACAACTTCCCTGATCTTTTATCACGATATTCCTCCCTGCTCCTCACAAACTCCTGAACTGGGAAATTTTTTTCCAAGGAAGTTCCTTTTCCAATTATACCCTCTCTCCTGCACAAATGCCCTGCGCAGTTGGGTTTTTTTTTTTTTTTTTTTTTTTTTTTGTAAATTGAAGGGCCGCCGCAAGAGTTTTTTTTTTTTTTTTAATTGACATATTATTTGCGTCGGCGTATAATTATAATCCGCAGAACCTATATTTTAAACGTTTTAGCAGATAATCTGCAGATCATACGATAAAAATTATGGTAAATAATAATGAAAGGAAGCAGTCATTACAAGTTAGTACGTATCGGTACTGGTTGAAGAGATCATAAAGATGTGGAAACTGAAAACTGTTCATGTATGTACAATATGCCCATTAATTATTTCTACAACTTGAATAATTTCTCAGACTCTTATAACTCAGGTTGATGCTTTGGGTCTACAGAATCTGTGAGTATGTTTTCATATGTCCTGGATTTTGGACATAAAAAATGTTGTGTGTACGTTTTTTTATGTCCAAAATCCAGCATATAGTGATTCTCATTATATGCCACATAGTACGACGATTTTATTTTTTAAACAATAGATGACAACTATGTCTGTATTTCATTTGTTAATGCGTGTGTGGTACTAACAGGACTATGGTTTAGAAAAAACACATATATAAAATAACTGGCTTTCTTGAGCTCAAATTATGTAACAATGAATCTACAGAAATGAAAAATAAAGCCTACATTACCTGTAAAGTCTGATTCTCCCTTCCTAATTCTTGTAGAGCTGCTGTAGTGTCGTCAAGTTTCCTACGCAGTTCTGCAGTGCTCTTTTGCAACTTCTCACACTCAGTTTCTCGTTTTAAGCACCTGAAAGACCAACCGGAGAACTTCACTGTTCTTCAAATAAAAACTAGAATTTCTAAATGTAGTTACCATTCATAGCACACATGTTCTCTATATTAAATCACGCATACATATAGATAGCTGTTAACCCTTCTATATATGAAAGCAGCATATTTTCACATATAACATTTTTATTTAGGTTTTTAATGTTATAAAAATCTTCCATTTTTAAAGTGTGATTTTAGTGAAAATAGAACATCCCATCAAATACGTAATGTGTTTTTTCTTACCTGGGGGGGGGGAAACTCAACTAAAAATGGAGGATATCTCAGCAGTACTGACCATAAACCTGTCAGTCGTGA
Organism: Macrothele yani; assembly: GCA_039090855.1. Lineage (NCBI taxonomy): Eukaryota > Metazoa > Arthropoda > Arachnida > Araneae > Macrothelidae > Macrothele > Macrothele yani. The sequence continues at coordinate 9,287,035 of CM077019.1, forward strand.
TAAGTAACTGGTTATACCTCTATCATCTCAGCTTTAGGGCCGCGGGTAGCCTAGTGGGCAACGTTCGTGACTGCCACAGAAAGGACCTCAGGTTCGATCCCAGGCAGATACGAACGCTAGATCTACTAAATATCCACCGTGTATCAGATGGGCATGTTAAACTGTCGGACCCCGGGGACTGGCCCCCGGTAATAAATAAGGGTGTCTTCCTCCCCCTTTCTACTTTGCTTCCTATTTCTTAGGGTTGTTTAAGACCTGAGGTCAGACACTCCCTTCCTAAAATCCTCTACATATGATCATATCATCTCAGCAGTACTATACTGATATAACCTGTCACTTGTGATAATGGTCCCTTTCTAATCCTAGTCCTCCTGTCACAGACATCATTCGAGTGGTATGAACTCAACATCACTTTTTACGAACATTAGAAAATGATGTTAGTATAAACTGAATGCGTTTTGATTTATGGAAACATGATGACAAAAATTTATTTTGCAGAGCTATGTATTGGAGGCATTATAATTTGACACAGAGTTAAAAGAATATGTTAAGCTTACCCAGAGTTCTTGAGTTTGCTTTGGCATTCCATCTTGTTATCAAATAAGTCTGACATCAAATGTTATAAGATTTCGAACAGCTGTTGATAATGATTTAAAGGAATTCTTTGATTGGTCAAGTTAACAGATAATTCAATTAGGCTAAAAGAACAGAGAGTTAAAATGCAAAGAAATTAGATGAAAATTAAAACCATTATGCTAAAGGCCACACTTGATAACAACAAGCATCCAGAATAGTCAGCATGAAGGGCACGTCTTCCACCAAGACAATGCCAGACCACATGCTTCTTGGTCACCAGGAAAACACTGTTGGAGCTTGGCTGCAATCTCATGCCTCTCATTGCTTATTCACCCAGTCTTGAGCCTTCAGCGTTCAACAGAAAGAGCATTGCTTTTTTGGAGGCCTGCAAAAATCAGCTTGACCAGTTCTTTTCCCCAAAATGTGCGAAGTTCTGGGAGAATGGAATTCCCAAACTACCCGACAGATGGTAAGAGATACTGGGAAATAATGGTACCTACATTACTATATAAACTGGCAATGGTATGCATAAGTTTTGTCTTTCAATTTCATCTACAAATGGGAAAAGACTGTTTACTCAACCTAATACAGGCTGTCCGGATGGACGGTATCCAAAATGAAAAAAAATATATCTCGGGAAGTATTTATTATATATACTTCTGGTTTGTGCCCTTATAAAGAAAAAATATCAGTTTTTCTACTCACTATAATTGTCTCAATGAGTTACAATACTGGTACCTTTAGTGGCCTGACAAACATCCAGACAATAACAACACAATTACCGTAGATCACTCACCTTTCATATTCATGTCAGGGAGTCCTGTATACTAGCAAACATTTCCAACACCGTGTTTAAGAAATTCGGCCTGACTCCTGACTCGAGGATATGTAAATGTTCACCCCATTTCTTCTCACAATTTATTTACACATAAACTAGAATTTGAATCATAAGTAAATACAAATCTAAACGACAAACGTGACAATACTCAAATCTCACACATACTACTTTCACCCCAAACATATCACAGCTAAAATACATGTATACAATTTTCAGTCAGACACCATTCACAATGAACACAATTACCTTTTACAAGCAACAATTTAAAATATTTTACTTAAAAAACCTGGCTATTAAAACTTCATATCCGCTCGCGTCGGGAGACGGACACTTTCAAACGTTTTTGCACTACGCTGTGGGCATTATCAGGAAAGGCCAGAGCTCTCAACTGCCAGCTGCAAAATGAACTCTCAGGTCGTTATGCTTAGTCCAATGGTCTCAAGTCATCGCTGTTCATAGCACCATCTATGGGAAAATAACCATCATGCAAGCTTCGTGATTGTGGAAGACCTGGCAGTTCCAGTAGAGGAAATGGCACAGCTGAAACCTTATGACACCCCCATGGATGTATGCAAAATGCTTCAATATCCCTGGGGTTCCAGAATGGAAAGGATTTATGCGTTCTATAATGAAAGGTATGTACAGTGAAAAGACGAAGGTTGTTCCTCTTCCTTTCATTAACTCTCCACCAACTGATTATGATACTATCTATACCGCATTACGGTCTGCTGCTGACTTGTGTGTCAAAATCAATCAGAAGTGCTTAATTATTACGTTCAACCAGCCACTCTACATTAAAAGCAGAGAAATAGTCTCAGCTGATTCACAGCTGTCTAACTGTGTGGTTAGACTAGGTGGATTTCACCTATTGATGTTTTTTTTTTGGGGGGGGGGATGCATTGGACACCTCATGAGTGAAAGTGGTACCTAACAACTAAACTGCAGTTCCTCTCTCATGCCACCCCCCTTTTCCCTCGACTTTAATCAGTTCTTTCCATTGTTTGAAATAATGTTTGGATCATTGAAATTATATGCTCTATATCAATTTTTTCTATTAAAACAAATTCAGCCATATAGGCATAGAGTATGTAATTTTAACGATCCAAACATTATTTCAAACCAAATAAAACTGAACACATTATATTAATTCAACATTTGTCGAAATCATTACGTGGTTTCAGAAATTATTAACTGTATGTCAACAAAATAGTTTCCATATCATCTACTGTTTCGCACGTTACTAGAAATTCGAGCACGGGAAAAACGTCCATATAATAAAAAAATTTATTTCAACTTGTCACTAATATTCCTTTTTGATGTTCCTTATGATAGTTTAGAATTTTATTATATGAAGATTACAAATTTATATGAAAAAATGTTTTTATATGTACAGTCATATGCATCATAAGTTGTCCAAGTCCTCCAATATGTAGAGACAATATGTATTAAATGATTAACATTATTCCAGTTTTTTAACTCATGATTCACGAAATTAATACAATAGAAAAGAACTCTCGAACCTCTTGATTATGATGCGTTGAATCAGCAATAAGCCATCTTGTTATCGAAGAAGGCACAATTTTTCTTTCCTGTGGTATCAGCTTCCAAGTTGAAATTCGATCTTATAATTTCTTATTATAGAAGATGGTTGCATGTTTTCCGTGGCTCGATAGAGTACAACTGCCGTGGAATGTCAGACGCCGCCAGTAAAATCGATGTAAGTGGCCGAAATACAACGTGTATGAGAAGTAGATCATAATACCCACTGAAGATGATTCCAAAAAGAAGGAATTGAAACTAGTTTGGGATATCGAGCCACGGAAAACGGAACATGCAACCATCATCTATAATAAGAAATTATAAGATTGAATTTCAACTTGGAAGCTGATACCACAGGAAAGAAAAATAGTGCCTTCTTCGATAACAAGATGGCTTATTGCTGATTCAACGCATCATAATCAAGAGGTTTGAAAGTTCTTTTCTATTGTATTAATTTCGTGAATCATGAGTTAAAAAACTGGAATAATGTTAATCATTTAATACATATTGTCTCTACATATTGGAGGACTTCGACAACTTATGATGCATATAAAACATTTTTTCATATAAATTTGTAATCTTCATATAATAAAATTCTAAACTATCATAAGGAACATCAAAAAGGAATATTAGTGACAAGTTAAAATAAAATTTTTTATTATATGGACGTTGTTCCCGTGCTCGAATTTCTAGTAACGTGCAAAACAGTAGATGATATGGAAACTATTTTGTTGACATACAGTTAATAATGAACACATTATTTTAAACCAAGTCACAGGACACCCCTTCAAAAGCAAATGAATGGATCCGCTGTGTTGTTAAGATGTGCAGTACAGCTGTAAACATTGTAAAAACAAGCCCACAGCTGACCGTGATCATATCGCTCTGTGAGGTCAAGTGAAAATATCGCAACGGGAGAGAACTGACTTGAGAAAGGAAAGATTGTTGGGTGTTATATTAGTGGGTTGTCTATAAGAGAAACCGAGAGGTGTTTAAACATACCCAAGTCAACTGTTTTGATGTACTGAATAAATGTTTTAGATGGCATGCCTGAAGCAGCAAGATGTACCAGCAGACCAAAGAAAATCAGTGAAAGAGGACGTCGAAGCCTCAGGAGAGTCGTTACAGCTAATCGACGGAGTACTGCACAAGACCTCAGTGTACAGGTGAGTAAAAATGCTGGAAACTTGGTATGTACGCGTACCATTCGCAGAGAACTTCATTCCATGGGTTACTGTGGTCATGGGGCTGCTCATAAGCCTTTCATCTCCATTCAGAATGCTAATCGTCATTTAGCATGGTGTAAAGAACATTTATCGTGGACCGTAGATCAATGGAAATGGGTCCTATGGACTGATGAATCCAGATACATGATCCATCAGTCTAATGGCCGTGTGTGGGTATGGCAGCAGCTGGGGGAATGCTATTTACCACAGTGTACTGTTCTTATGGTCAAAGTTTGGAGCTGGCAGTATGCTTGTGTGGGGGTGTTTTTCATGGTATGATTCCAGCCCATTGGTTATCGTGGACAAACCTGTGAAGTAGCACGTCTACCTCGATATTCTGGAAAATTATGCTTCACCAACTCTGTGGCAATACTATGGAACTGAGCCTTGTTAGTACCAGCAAGATAATGCACCGAGCCATAAAGCAAGGACTCTTATGGCGTGGTTTGACAATAATTCTGTATCATGTGTGGACTGCCCAGCACAGAGCCCTGATCTTAATCCCATAAAGCACCTATGGGATAAATTAGAGTGCCGCATAAGAAGTGTGGAACCAAGGCCTACTACTAAGCAACAGTTAGCGGCAGCATTATGTACTGAATGAAAATGCATACCTATCGCTGTGTTCCAAAACCTTGTCGAAAGCATGTCTCGAAGGCTCAGTGTATGCATTAAGGCCAAAGGTGGACCAACACCGTACTAATGTATGTCAATAAATGTTATGTTCTGTTTCTCTTCTAGGTGTCCTGTGACTTTTGTCAATATAGTGTACATGGGATTTACTTAGGAGTTACCGTATTTTTCAGTGTGTAAGATGAGACTTTTGTATTTTTTCCCAGAAGTCCGAGCCTCAACTTATACGCTACATCAGCTTATCTATCAATTAGTTACATAAATTTTTCAATGAGGAAAACACAAACAATTTTGTGCCTTAAATTCGGCCGTGAGCCGAGAACCTGCAATGGAATATTATGTTTACATGAAACAATTCTGAAAGCATACGGAATGTAATATTTCACCACTAAGAATTTGTTTCAAAAGCAGCTATAACAGATATTTTCATTCGACAGAAGCATAATTAAAATTGCCAAGGCTGATTTGGATTGGCAGCTGTCAAATGTTAACAGCAGCCTCTTCATGACCTGACAAAGACCCAGCGGGTGGCATTCACCCCTGGTTTTAGAATGTCACCAGAACTACAATGGGTGCACCACATTTATCTCACAATGATTAAACCTCTGAAAAATGTAGCTGACACTTAGCTGATTGGCTGGTGACAATCGTGTTGACAGCTAGAGTCCCAGTAAGATGTGGAATCTCAGTCAGGAATCTCATCCCAGGCGTGATGTTTCCATCTGATATGGAATCCCATCCCAGGCGTGATGTTTCCATCCGATATGGAATCCCATCCCAGGCATGATGCCCCAGTCAAGAATCCTATCCCAGGTGTGATATCCCAGTCACATATGGAATGCTAGTCAGGAATCCCATCCCAAATGTGGTGATGATATTAAACCAGTTTCCTGCCCCATAGAAATGCAAGGTTCGTACTCTTTCAAGCAAAATAAATTCCAGCAATTTTCAAGAATTTCTTAAAACCAAATTATCATATGTGTATGCTGTCAGTCGGTCAGCAGTTAGGTATTTTATATAGCAAATTCAAACCATTAAACTTAGCTGGGACGAGCACACACCTTCGATGACCTGCATCTGTTACCCCCTTCTCTATATTGGTTTATTTCATTAACTTTGAATTGCCCCTCTGTTTTGGTGTTTGTCAAAATCATTTTATTTTGTGGAATATTTTCAAGGGGTACATTATTTTCGTATTCACCCTCTGGCAAGAACGCGTCCCTAACTCCAGGCTTTTGATTTTGTGATGTTCTCACAAAATCAAAAGCCCATCATGATTCGCAAATACATCATTCCACTTATTTTACTCCCATGCTTGACATTTTACTCTGTAGTGACGTCATAGCCAAGGTACCGTCTGTCCACGTGCTCCCCTGAGTTGAACGCAAGTTCTGCACTATTTGATAAGCTTGGTGTTTTTATTAGAACTACACGGAAATTTCCCATACAACTTTTTAGCACAAACAATTATTTTACATATGCTCTTTCATATCATCACTTAAAACAAAAACAAAAAATCAAGTACTATATATGGAGTACTAAACTTTTTAGGTACTTTCAAGGACTTGAAAATGAACTTTCTTTTTTCAAGGTTTTCAAGGAGCGCACGAACCACGAAACAGGTTCACTGCAGTCCCAAGCAGAGATTAAGTGACTGAAAGCTGGAAAAGAAAAAGGATAAAAGACCAAATTTGCCCAGGAGATGTATGCATGGTAAAAGGGGGTTGGGTGAACAGGAAGAAGTTAAAAAAACTGCAGAAGCATTCTTGCCTTCACACAAATTTACCTGTCTGTAAGCGGAACCACAAAATGTTATGAACAGCCTGTAATCCCTTGCTTTCCGGTGAGAGGAAAGGGTAAAAATGAGTGAATACCACTTATTTTGTTTGCTGATAACTGTGCCGAACTTTTGATATATGTGGTTACTTCGAAAAGTGTCGTTTGTAATATGCGGTAACAATAACAAGGGAGAATATTGTGAAGTTCAGAGGATCTATAAAAACTTTGGTTTATGCGGAACGTTGTATTATACAAACTTGTTACATAGTGTGGGTTTGAATTTTGTATACAGTGAAACCTCAAAATCCGGCATCAACGGGACCAGATGAGTGGCCAATTTATGAAAATTCTGGATTTCTGAAGCCATCCAAAAAATTGCATAGCAGGCATTACGTAAAGCACGCACTTACACATAACAGGTCACTTTAACAAAAATGTGCGCATCTACGCCTTATAAATATGCAGAGGTCGCGCTGCCAATTGCATTCTTCGCAATCTGTGAAAAAAAAATCGTTTTGGTGCAAATATTGGCGATTACCTTTTTGTACTATTTATTATAAAGCTCTGTCTAAAAAAGTTGAATTTGGCGAATGGTTACGCAAAAACTTGAAAAAAACAGAGCAACCGCTAGCTAGGGCTGATCAATGTATCGTTACGCAAAAACTTGAAAAGAGCCAGAGCAACCGCTAGGGCTGGGCGATGTATTGATACGCAAAAACTTGAAAAAAGCCAGAGCAACCGCTAGGACTGGGCGATGTATCGATACGCAAAAACTTGAAAAAAGCCAGAGCAACCGCTAGGGCTGGGCGATGTATCGATACGCAAAAACTTGAAAAGAGCCAGAGCAACCGCTAGGGCTGGGCGATATATCATTACGCAAAAACTTGAAAAAAGCTAGAGCAACCGCTAGGGCTGGGCGATGTATCGTTACGCAAAAACTTGAAAAAACCAGAGCAACCGCTAGGGCTGGGCGATGTATCGATACATTGAAAAAACCCGATTGGAATTTTATAACGATGTTACGGTTTGTCGACTAATGAAACTATGATACATCGCGAAGACGATTACAGCGATGCATCACGAAGGCCGATGTAGATGTCATTACACGATCGAATTCACAGACTGCCACTACCAAGCACAGATCATCATCACCTTATTGGTTCGCGTCATTTCAGTGCAGCCCAATGAGATGACAAATTTGAGAAACCTCTCGATGTTACACATATGTGGCTATCGGCAATTCGCACGCTGAGATCGGATGATCTCATGATGCATTGTTGAGATGGTACATCGAGAGATATCCATGGTTATTGGTGAAACATCGGATTTTCTCACAAAATCAGAAAAGTGCCGGATTTCTGAAGTTGCCGTTTTTTTTGGATGCCGGATTTTCAAGGTTTTACTGTATGTCTTACCAAACCTGTTTCGTTTGTAATATTTTTAATTGCAGCTTGTGCTTTGCCAATCTAGTTTTAAGCTCTCTGCCTATCTCTCCCACATTGCTGAGACCAACATTCCCATTTTGTCTTATGAATGATGACACTTACTATAGCGCTGATGAAAGGTAGGGGTACTACCCAAAAATTTTACTTTTAAGTAAAAAACCAACTCCATATTTAAGTGAACAATTGTAGTTTACTAACTTCTAGGAATAGCCATGTCATCATTTATTTCCAAGATTTAATTTGGGGACTGGCAAACAATTTTAAAATACATTCACTGTCAACAAGCTTTTAGAAGAGAAGCAGTGAAAACAGGCCTAACCTCCAAAAGGTCTGAGAAGTCTGATACAAAAATAAACTTAGAGTTTATTTTCGTTGTAGGCTTTTACTCAAACAATAAAGTGAATTCTTCAACTAAATATTACTGTGCATTAATTTAAAAAAAAATATATATATATATATACTTGGATTTCACTATAAAATGCAAATTGATCAGATAATGCATAAAATACTTACCTATCTAATAGTGATCTTCTTTCATCTAATGCATTATCAAGTTTTGCTTCCAGTTCTGCCATGGAAAAAAATTTACTTCAATTTAACATTTCTGCTGTTTTACTTGCAGTAAATTCTTAGATAACCAAAATTAACTCAATAAAACAGAAATCATTACTTCTATACAATAAAGAGTAAAACTAGAAAATGAAAACTGATAAATATGTAAATGTATGCACTTTGAAGCATGTAAAACAATGTGGATAAGGAAAAAAATGATAAAACCTAATTACACTCTAAAAAATTAACTTGTTGCGAGGGTTATAAAAACCATCCAATATATTTTTAAAATTTGTGATCAAGAAGAATAAAATCAAGAAGAGAATTTTAACCATAAGAATGAAGATCAGATTATACAAAAGTATTATATAACTTGACAGAATTTTTTTCAAAAATTGGTAAACCTGTAGCTCTGATACGATAAGTTACAGACAACAGAGGGTATCCTATTACATTTAAAAGCAGGAGGGGGGATAAAACTGATAGGACTTCTACTTAACATATTGATGTGTTTATTTAGTGGCAGTACTTTCACACATCCATGTGCTTGTCATCAACAACTGTGGTCAAATGTTAATTTAAGTTTGTTTATGTCTTTTTTATTGGATGTTGGGCTGTTACCATAATGATCTTGGTTTTTAGTTTAATTGTTGTGTAGGGTGTGTTAATTTTGTCCAATATGTCTCTGAAATATTGGTTTCTATTTTACAATTTTTGCGACAGATTTTCAAATATACATCAGTACAAGTAAGGAGACTGGCCCAAGACTGAAAATGCATGTTAGTATTTTCAGTTCTCATGTGTTGATACAAACATTATTATATGCTTCCATTATGATATAATCGTCATCATCATTGTCAAACATTATCAATCCACTGCTGGATGAAGGTCTCCCCAAGTTTCCTCCACAACGGTCTGTCTTGTGCCAGTCTCCTACATGTCACTCCCGCAAACTTTCGAATTTCATCCACCCATCTCCCATGTGGTCTTCTTCTGGGTCTTTTCCTGTCCCTTGAAATCCAATCTAAAATTTCGGCTGTCCATCGATGGTCTGTCCTTCTGGCAGTATGTCCAGCCCATTGCCATTTCAGGGATTTAACTCTGATCATGAGGTCTTCCACTCTTGTCATTTTTCGGATCCACGAGTTCCTCTTCTTATCTCTCTTGGTTACACCATGCATGCATCTCTCCATGCTCCTTTGAGTTGTCTGCAGCCTTTGTATGTCTCTTTTAGTTAAGGTCCACGTCTCTGCACCATACGTAAGTACTGGAAGGATGCATTGATCAAACACTTTTCTTTTAAGACATAATGCCATATTGCTCTTGAAAATTATGCTGTTTCTTCCAAAAGCTCTCCAGGCAAGTTTTGTACGCCGATTAATTTCTTCCTCAATGTGATCCTCACTTGATATCTGCTGTCCAAGATAAGCGTACGTGTCTGTTATCTCCAGCTTTTCTCCATCAATCGATAAATCTTCATTTCATGTAAAAGCATTGAACATCACTTTTGTCTTCTGAAAGTTCATTTTTAATCCCACTTCTTTACTCTTGTCAGCAAGTTCTTGGATCATACTCTGCAGCTCTGATGGGGTAGTTGCAAAAATGACTATGTCATCAGCAAAACGAAGGTGGGTTAGATAATCTCCATTAATCTTTATCCCTTTGTTTTCCCAGTTCAGTGATTGAAAGATATTTTCCAACGTGGCGTTAAACAGCTTTGGAGATATGGTGTCACCTTGTCTCACTCCCTTTCCAATTTTTATGTGTGTTGTATTTTCAAACAGCCGAATCTTTGCACTTGCATTTTCATAGATGTTATTAATAATATTAATGTATGCATCTTCAATACCGCAGGATTTCAGAGCCATTGTAACCGCTGATGGTTTCACCGAATCAAAGGCTGTTTCATAATCGATAAAAGCCATGCACAATGGAAGTTCATATTCCCTCGCTCTTTCAATTAGTTCTCTCAGTACGTGGATATGATCTATTGTGCTGTAGCCACTCCTGAATCCAGCTTGTTCTCTCGGTTGAACCATGTCCAGTGTTACCTTCAAGCGGTGTGAAATAACTTTAGTGAAGATTTTATAAACCACTGATAGGAGGCTGATAGGTCTGTAGTTCCTGAGATCCTCAATGTCACCTTTTTTATGTAGCAGGATCATTATAGTGTTGTTCCAATCCTCAGGAATCTTCCCTTCATTAAGGCATCGAGTGAAAATTTGGGCGAGTACTGTTTCGATTTCTCCACTTGCTTCTTGTATGATGTCTATAGTAATTCCATCTTCTCCTGGAGATTCTCCAGGAGAAGATGGAATTACTGTAGACATCATACAAGAAGCAAGTGGAGAAATCGAAACATCTCCAGGAGAAGATGGAATTACTGTAGACATCATACAAGAAGCAAGTGGAGAAATCGAAACAGTAACCGCCCAAATATATATAAAATATGATATAATACTATATATTATATACATTAAATTGCTGTATAATAATATATATAAAATTATGTATAATACATAATTATTATATACGCCTTTGTTTTTTGTTGTTTTTTTATTGGAGGTTTAACGACCACCATGAGCAACTCAATGGGTTATAAGCAGTTCCCTGTCCCTAATTAAGGGTAAACTGGTTCCAGGGAAGGGTGAGAGCCAGTGCTGTGAGGCACACACAACATCTATGCCTTACTGGGACTCAAAACCGGACCCCTTTTGGACAAATACATACTTTTTGTCATAAAAATCTGCACACAAAGAAAAAAACTGTGCGATTAACGTGAAACTCAGCAAATAGCTATGGGAGGGGGGGGGCAGACATGTAAATGATTACAATTTTGCAAGCCCACGTGTCCAAGACCAGCACTGCAATCGCAATCCTTGGGGCTTATAAGGCACCGTGCAGGGGACGGTCAGAGTCAGGTGAGATCCCTGAGTGATAGACATGCCAAGGAGCCACCGTAGATGTGCGTACGGCCAACTGACAGAGTTTGAACGAGGCCGCATCATCGGGATAAGAAAGGCAGGGTGGCCGGCAGGCCGAATCGGCTGCCATTAGAGCTAGTCTGACAGTATGGTGTGATCATGATGGGAGCAATGGACACAGGAAGGCACCCAGACATGGTGGACTCACTCCGGATGACCCAGACACGCCACCAGCAGAGAGGACCGTCGGATCGTGAGAGCAGCACGCACAGATGGAATGATGTCCTTGTCCAATATCCAGAGACATGTGGTGGCTGTACCAGGGACTCCTGTGTCTGCCAGAACCATTTCCAGACACCTGGAAGAGGCAAATCTGCACTCTCGACAGCCCTTATGTTTTCTGCCATTAAGACCTGACCATCATCAGCGTCGATTGCAGTGGTGTCAGCAGCGAGCAATGTGGAATGCTACAGACTGGCGACGTATAGTGTTCAGAGACAAATCCCGCTTCTGTACGGAAATGGATGATCACTGTGTCAGAGTGTGGAGGACAGCAGGTGAGCGCTACAATCCCAACCTCACTGTACAGCAGTACACATCCCGAACTGCAGGCGTGACGGTCTGGGCACATGTCCCGAATTGCAGGCATGATGGTCTAGGCACACATCCCGAACTGCAGGCATTGTGTATGACAGCCGGACTTCCCTTACAGTGATCCGAGGAACATTGACAGCCCAGCACTACATACAGGAGATCCTGCGGGCACACGTGCTGCCTTCCCGGGACGGGCGGCCCGGAGCCATTTTCCAACGAGATAACACCTGAATCTTAAAAGAAATATGGGAATACGCCATATAATACAAATTTTGAAGATGACAATCCGATTTTTGGCGTAAATGTAACAAGGATGATAAGTCAGATAATATCCAAAAACTTGAAATTTTTCATCGCCCTGGAGCCGGACTCAAACCTGCGTCTCCCAGATAGCGCCCGGGTATACTCGCGGGTTAAAGTTCCGATCCAGGGCTATGAAAATTTTCAAGTTTTCGGATATTATCTGACTTATCATCCTTGTTACATTTACGCCAAAAATCGGATTGTCATCTTCAAAATTTGTAAGATAACACCTGTTCGCATACAGCTCGGGTTTCCCAGGACTGTCTAAATTATGCTTCGATGCTTCCGTGGCCTGCCAGATCGCCTGATCTCTTGCTCATCGAGCACATGAGTGACCAAACAAAACGCCAACTTTCTCCGTGTCCCAGTGTTCGTGATTTAGAGCATCAGTTGCAAGAAGTGTGGGCAAATCTGCCCCAAGATAACATACAGCGTTTCTTTGACTACATGCCGGACTGCATCACCGCATGCATCCGAGCACGAGGCAGTCCGACACGGTACTAACGCTGACCGGAATGTGTACCGTATGTTCGTGGAAAATTGTCCTGCTGCTGTGATATTGTAATCACTTCTGTCTTTGGTATGTACCATCTCACTAGCAAAATCTCATTTCAATCTGACGCCTTCTTCTTGGTGCACGGATTTTTATGACAATGAATGTATAATTGCTGTATGCTGATGACACAATCCTGTTGGCAGAGGGCAAAAGTGAAGTGCAGAATATGTCATCCCAGATGTATGAAGTTTGTATGAAATTCAAATTGAGTATAAATAAGGGAAAAACCAAAGTTATGGGTTTTTGAGCAAGGAACTGTTAGTACTGAATGTAAGATCAGTCTAAATGGCACAGTGATTGATCAGGTGAATGAATTTGTATATTTGGGAAGTATGTTTGACAGAAAGAACAAATTATATGGCAACATTAGTAGGTAAGTGAATTCTTCTTTGAAAGTCGTAGTTGCTTTAGGAGGATTTCACAGGAATGATAGGTTCTTAAGAAATTCCCGAATGGCTGTATATGAAAGTGTAACATTGGTACTCTGCTGTACAGCAGTGACACCTAGATACTGCAGAAGAGACATAAATAGGAGTACTTTGTGTGCTGGAGAGTAGATATGAGATCAAGCTCAATTTTAGGAGTCCGGGCCTGCTCGGGCCCAGAGGCCTACAGTTCAAGCCTGGCCCGCTTTCTTTGATTACATGTGTTTGCTGAGCCAGGATTCTTGGAAAATTTTGCTTATCAAGGCTTGCATTTATGCATGAAAATTTTGCTTATCAAGGCTTGCACTGGCCAAAGATATGGCCCAAGCAAAGATTAGTTTAAAAAGTTTTGTTCAGTTAATCCACTTCACAATATTAATATGTTTTTAGAAATACTACGTATAAAGCCAAATGTTCTAAAATGTGGATTTGAAAATAAATAAACAATCAACGTGCCCTTCGACCGTGATAGTGGAATCAGTAATTTTGGTAAAAGCTGAAGAAAAGAAAATCATTTAGAAACAAAGAAAATCCATTCATTATTTCTTTTAGATTTCTAAATTTACTTTTATTTTGAATAAATTGCATTATAAAACGTACAACGCTGTACAAACAATTGCTTTGTAAGTGTTTGAAAGTTTGACTCTAGAAAACTAATCTTTGCAATATAATTTACATATATGCTTACTGGTAAAGGTAGTTTAGAGTGATGTAGTAGAATATAAAAAAAACATGTAGGGAAATTTCCAAAATAAAAAAAAAAAAAGAACGTAAAAGCATTCCAGACCAGATTATTCTGCATTTTGTAACATTAAAAAAGCTTTGCGCTTAATAGTATAATAATCACAATATTATCATATGTGTGGGCAGTTTCCAGATCAAGTTCATCAAGAAAAGAGAGAGAGAGAGAGAGAATTGTATCTAATTAGCCTCAGCACTTCAACTTGATCTTTTCTCTAAAACTCGACCTGCTGCACTAAAAACCAACGTCACCCCAAAAATCGTGGGAGTGAGGAAATTTAAAAAAAATAATAACAATACTTCTAACTGCACAATTTTGGAAATTAATACATCATTCTAAAGATAAGATTCTTGATTTTTAATAAAATACAAAAAATGGGAATGTGATTTTCCCCCAGTTTTTCAATACCAGACCTCCTTAAACTAATCGTTGCTTGGGCCATAGCTTTGGACAATGCATAATGCAAGTCTTGCTAATCAAAATTGGTCTTGCAATGGCAGGTAGCTTAGGAAACTGTAAATCCTTCCACCATGGTAACAAATCCACAATGAAATTCAACACATGTAATTCAACCAGGCTCGGAATTACACGTGTTGAATTAATTACAGTAATGAAATTCAAGACGTGTAATTCCGAGCCTGGGTTTTTCGGTAGTTAATGGATTCTGAGCCCTTCCGAGCTCATCTTTACTGGAGAGATGCATTACTTACTGGGGGAGGGCAAGACTGATCATGTAAGGAACAAAGATGTGTTGTGGATGTAACAACATTTAGTCTCACAACATTTGTGAGACTAAATGTTGTTAGTAAGGTGGAGACCAATATTCTTAGGTTGTTTGGCCATGTTCAAAGAATGAGTGCTGAGATACTTAAGAGAATTTTTGCAGCCCAAGTGGCAGAAAAGAAAGGTAGAGGAAGGCCCAGGAAATCTTGGGCGGACCAGATTCAGGAAGGTCAGCATGAAAAAAAGATTATGAGTATGAAGTACAAAAGGTCTTGTGTGCAATGTGTGATGGTTTTTAGTGAACCTCGTTCTGTTTGCTGAGATCACTGTAAATGTGACGTTTGATACAGCAACAGTAAGTAATTTCTAGTTCTATCAATTAAACATTTATCTGACAAATTGTCTTTCTTTGAGGAGATATTCTCTAAATGTCAGAGAACATCTTAGTGCTATGTATGTAT
The DNA here is from genome assembly GCA_039090855.1 of Macrothele yani. Lineage (NCBI taxonomy): Eukaryota > Metazoa > Arthropoda > Arachnida > Araneae > Macrothelidae > Macrothele > Macrothele yani. The sequence goes on from CM077019.1 coordinate 9,302,351, forward strand.
AATATAGCAATAAGAACCATGACAGTAAGTGACCAAACATCAAATGAGATATACAAAGGCAGAAGTAGAATGAATTACTGTCCCACAAGAGAAAGGAGGACTGGGCATTCTTGATATGAAATGCGTTCATGATGTTCAAATTAATTCACTGTGGAAATATTTTTTCACCAAACGCAATGAAAATAATACGTTTGATGTCATATGTGCTACAACACACAAGAAATCACTCCACTCATGTTAAGTAAACCAGATATTAAAATGGAGGAACCATCTATGGCAGAACAGATTCAAAAATGGAAGTGAAATGAACTTTATGGGGCTAATCAAAACCAGTTAGACAGGCCAGAGAAGTTGACGAGAAAGTCTCAAACTAGAGGCTGAAGTTAGAAAAATTATATGGAAAGATCATTGGGTTTATGATGGCTGTTCAAGGTAAAGTGAATCCAACAAAAAATTATATGAAATGTACATGACAGTGTCTCTAAATTAGGGACAGGCCCATTGAGTTGCTCACAGCAGTCACTAAACCTCCAAATAAATAGAAAAACATGCAGTACTTATATTCCAATTTTTTGAGGCATTTTAATTTTACCTGATGAAAAAGGTATTTAAATTTCCTCACCCCCACCCTTAACAGTATTCAGTGAAAAGATAATGCACCAAACCACGAAAGATCCTATAGCATTTTTAGTACTTAAAATGATTAAAAAAAAAAGAAAGAAAGAAAAAGATGAATACAAACCTAATTTGCTCCCACTTAATTCATCCACCTTTTGTTCAAAGACTTCTTTCTTATTCTGCTCAGCTTGCAAATCCTCCCGTAAAGTATTGGCATTTTCATTTAGAACTCCAATCTGTGCTTGAAGATGTGCCTGAAGTTTATCCCATTCTTCTTTGCTTTTTTTACTAGACTGAACAGCATTTTCCTGTAAACGAATTACACATTTTATGTATAAATCTTTAAAATTTGACATCTCTGCTTCTTATAAATTTAGCCAGAAAATAATTTCTCATTCCTTCACAAATCACGCCTGTTTGTTGAACAGTGGCTATTCAGGTTGGGGAGGATCAACAAATAAACACAGACTACGACAACAAAAATTTAAAATCTGAAACAAAATTATATAAATTTTTATTATTAAATTTTTTTTCCATGTTTCTTATTCCAATGAATGATATTCTGTCCCGTAAATTTTTAATGGGAATTATAGAGGATAATTTCGATCTTAGTGAGAGATGGGTTTGCCTTCTTGGGGCACTCTGTGGGAACAACGGCACACAGAACAGCAACAAGGGCCTCTGCAAATCTTGGAGAGGTGCCAGCTAATTCTGTGTGACACTGGCGAAAAGATCCCAACTCAATGGGTTTTGTTCCAGAATCCTTAGGTTGAATGACCAACTCGAACCGTCAGCTGTGGGTTAATCCCCCATACTAATGTACTTACCTGATTAAAAAGACAAAATGAAATGCAAAATCTGACTCAAGTGTGGTAGGCCTGTCATATCCAGAATTAGCTGGATATGACAGGCCTACCACACTTGAGAAGGATGGTTCACTACAGTATCGACCTGGAACTGGAAAAAGGCGAATCAGAAAGAGACCTCTCGGCTGAGCGAGTGTAAGATTGGTGCATGGAACACAAGACTTGACGAAACCCGTCAGAATCGATGGTTAGCTTTTTTGCTTTTTTTTTTTTTTTTTTTTTTGAAAAGAATAAATTCATATGAAACAACAAATGTAGACTTTATTTGATTGACAAATTCACTCAACCACTTCAGTAAAGACAATAGTCCAGGTTCGTGACTTTTTTTTTTTTTTTTTGACTGAAGGTTTAACGACCACCGTGAGCAACTCAATGGGCTATAAGCATTCACCCGTCCCTGATTAAGGGTCACTGATTCCAGGGAAGGGAGAGAGTCAGTGCCATAAGATAAACATAACATCCATGCCTCACCGGGATACGAACCCGGACCCTTCACGAATGAATTATCATAAGCCAGCGCTTAGAACACTGCACCACCGGGGCAGTTAAGTTCATGATGAGCATCACAACTGCACCCTTTTTCAGTCGTAAAATGTGAGGCGGAAGTCCACTCATCTCGATCGTGTGCAAAACTTCAACTGGATAGTGCACTCTTTCACTCTCATCTTCAGTCACAACTGTGTTTGTAAATGTTGTTGGAATGAAATTGGCATTGTGAATACTCTTCATTCTCTCTTGTCTGAGACATATAGTTGCGACTTATTGATCGCTCATGCCGTCCAGTAAGGCTTTTACGTTTTCTTTTTTCTGCAGGAGAGACATTCTGTTAAGGGTAAGTATGCAATAAAGTATTTACTTACTTTAGGGCAGATCATAGAACACCATGCACACACAAAGTCTGACACAGAACTGAGCGCCTGGTGTAGATAAGAGCCACACGCTTCTCCCATAGACTTTACATGGGAACTTTGACACCCTGCCACACCCAAACCACTGCCCCAATCTCAGTATTCCCTTTGACTGGAACATCTACATGGTAAGAAATTTATTTTGATACCTGAACCATATTTTTATGTTCAGCCGTTCTTTCAAAACAGGTCTCACAGCAAAAAACTTATAGAATGAAGATACAGATGGTTCAACTCAATATGTACATTCTAAATATTTTCACTAACAACGGTCAACGGAATGTTTACTTACATCTTCACATAATGGGAAACGTCTTACCTATGTGAATAAACTGGATCGAATGAATATTAAAGTGTATATATACATCACACAGTCCAACGACATAACGCAATCAGTTCTTCGAGAGTGTTCGCTGTTCTGATGAGAACTTTAATACAAATGTCTGCTAGCGTTGCTTTGCGCAACAGTTCACTTAGAAAAAAAAAAAAGACTTCGGACTCTGGACTATCTGAGTCCCTGCGTGCTTCTGCTTTCAATGGCGCGTGAGTCAACCGCATGCTTCTCCCATAAACTTTACCTGAGAACTTTGCCACCCCACAACACCCAAACTGTTTCCCCAATCTGAATTTTCTCTTCGACCGGCGCACCTACATGGTAAGATCTTTATTTTGATACCTCAACCATATTTTTACGTTCAGCCATTCTCTCAAAATAGGACACACAGTAAAAAGCCTTACAGAATTAATATATAAATTTTTTTTATTGGATTTTTAACGACCACCGTGAGCAACTCAATGGACTATAAGCAGTCGCCCGTCCCTAATTTAGGGTCACTGGTTCCAGGGAAGGGAGAGAGCCAGTGCTGTCAGACAAACACAACATCCATGCCTCACCGGGATTCGAACCCGGACCCTGTTCGGACGAATGATCAGAGGCCATCGCTTAGACTACTGCGCCACCATAGCAACGTCACCTATGCGCATACTCGGTTGTGCCCACCAGTGCGTATATAAAGCAATAGACATCCTTGCCAGCTGTCAGAGCTGTTTTCAGCATGAGAATGACAACTAATAACGATTTAAGCAATTTTCAACACGGTCATAGTTGGCGCTTGTGAGATGGGCCATAGTATTTCGGAGGTAGAAACGAAGTTCGGATTTTCATGGACGACCATTGCAAGGGTGTACAGTGACTACAAGAATTCTGGCAAAACCTCCAACCTACGATACCAGTGTGGCCATAAAAAGACATTGGGTGAACGTGACCATCGTCGGCTGTCAAGAATCGTTTCACGCGATAGGCGTGCAACACTCTCACAGGTATCATAAGAATTCAATGCTGGAGCCTCAACAAGCATCAGCGTCCGGACTGTGCAATGTACCCTGCACGATATGGGGTTTGGGAGCCAACGCCCAACTTGAGTCCCTTTGATGGGTGCACGACACAGAGCTGTGCGCCTCGCTTGGGCCCGTCAATACCACCACTGGACACTTGATGACTGGAAACAAGTAGCCTGGTCTGACGAGTCACGTTTTCAACTGTATCGGGCAGATGGAAGGATTTGTGTGTGGCGCAAACCCCATGAAGCCATGGATCCCACCTGTCAACAGGGAACCGTACTGGCTGGTGATGGTGGTGGTGGGGGTGTGGGGAGAGGGGTCCGTAATGGTATGGGGTATGTTTAGCTGGACTTCACTGGGATCCCTGGTACATCTACAAATGTCTGTGACCGGCCAACGCTATGTGCGCATCCTTTCTGACTAGGTACACCTGTTCATGTCCTGCATTCATGCTGATGGATTGGGCCTGTTCCAACAGGACAATGCACCTCCACACAAGATGCCACATTATGGTTAGAAAAATATTGTAGTGTAAAATACTACAATATTTTTCTAAACGCAGCGACGTATCGAACACAGGAATCAGAGGCCTCGGAATACACCCGAATTGTGGAACGTTCTGCAGGAAGTATGGTGTGCATTGCCTACAGCATATTTTCAGAAGCTAGTGGAGTCCTACGCTCCCATGGGGGACCTACCAAGTATTAGACTGGTGTACCAGTTTTTCTGGCTCTTCAGTGTACATCATAATATAAACTTAAACATATTCATATTTTCTTGAAAAATTATTCTGCATACACGAGACATACTCAATCTGATAAAATAGGATAAAACTTAGGATACATATGATAAAACTTACCAATTTGGACCTAAGAGCCTTATTAGCTGCTTCCATTTTCTGGATCTCGGATTCCAAAGTACTTATTTTTTCTTGGAGGGATGTAACTTTCTGAATGATATAACAGAAAACATATTTGTACACTACAATAATTTTTAAGATCTCTAGCAATTACATCCACTCTAGTAAATCAGGAAACACGGATTTAAAAGCTTACCTTCAAATTATAACACAAATTTCTAATTTTTAAAACCGATTATGATAATCTGACACAGAATTTTGACAGACTCTTCCTAATGGATAGTTGTTGAGAATGTATGTCACTAAATTAATTTGATACCTCATATGAAAGAGATCAAATGTCAATGTGCAAATACATAATATCTATAAAAAGATGAACAAACATATTATTATGCAACATTGAAGGGTAAATATATCAGAGTACTGATCTCCCAAGCTCATGAAGAATGGATCAGTAACAAAAACAACTTTACAGACAAACATACTTGTATATGTTTATCACCTTCTAATAAAAAAAAAAAAAAAAAGGTAGACCATAATGTATTGATATTCCTCAGAAAAAAAGTGTAACAAGAATGTTATGCATGCATAAACTACTGCCTGTTTAACTCTGAATTAACAGAATTACTGTATTTTTTAAATATAAGACACACACTTTACAAAAAAAAAAAAAAAAAGTATCAAAATCCATGTGCATTTTAAGGTCATTAATATTTATTTAGTGCTGTTTTTATACTTTTTTTCCTTTCAAATATTCCTTTCATTTTCCCCTATCATTTTTTAAACTATAAGTTAAAACTTCTTCCCTGCCTTTCACATATACAGGGTGTATCAGAAATGATGGTCACAACTTTAAGGGGTGATAGAACACGGCACAAGGAACAATATTTGTACTACAAGGCATGGTCAGAATGCGCGTGGTTAGCTGGTAGAGGGCGCTTGCCTGCACATTTTGCACACACCGTCATTCGCAAGCTGTACGACCACTAAGATGCAGCGGAATTCCAATGCTGAGAAAGCCCATATCCATTGCATGTACGGAGCCGCAAACGGCAACGCCTTCGAAGCTCAACGACTGTACCGGGAGCGCTTTCCACATCGGCCGGTGCCCGATCGCCGAAACTTTCAGCACTTGCACAGACAACTGTGTGAGATGGGGGTTGTTCCTCGCCCACAGACAGGATGCAGGCTGTTCACGGACGGTGAGAACGCCGAATAGGATAGAGGCGATTCTGGAAGATGTGGAAGATCGGTCACAAGGCAGCACTCGAGCGATGGCACGTATCCACGGAGTGAGTCATATGACGGTATGGCGTGTGCTTCATGAAGAACACCTCCACCCTTTTCATCTCCATGGGGTCCAGGCCTTAAGAGAACCGGATTTTCCTCGCCGTGTGACATTTGCACGCCCTTCAACAGTGCAGCCAGCCAGAGTTTGCAACATCTGTTCTGTTTACTGACAAAGCAACGTTCACCCGTGACGGCATGTTTAATACGCATAACGAGCATGTGTGGGCCACCGTCAATCCACATGCAACATGGGTGCGGTGCCCCCAAAAGCGTTTCTCCATTAATGTGTGGGCGGGGATAATCCACGACTGCGTCATTGGCCCGTATCTCCTACCAGACCGCCTCAATGGAACAAGCTACCGTATTTTCCTGCAGCAGGTCCTACCTGAGTTACTGGAGGTTCTGCCACCACATCTCCATGCGGACATGTGGTTTCAGCACGACGGAGCGCCAGCTCGTTACACCAGGGAAGTGCGGAACTACCTGAACTCTCAATTTCCGAACTGATTGATTGGGCGCGGTGGTCCCATTGCTTGGGCCCCTAGAAGACCCGATCTCTCCTGCCTGGACTACTTTTTCTGGGGACATCTGAAAAGCCTCGTGTACGAGATGCCTGTTGACTCTCCTGAGGACCTTGTCGCTCCCATGGGCACAGCTGCTGGCGAAGTACGTGACATGCTAGGAATCCTCCAAACTGTACGCCAATCGCTCCGCCGAGTCGCCGCTGTGAGGCATGTCTTACATGTGGACATTCCTTTGAACAATTATTGTAAAATATCCGTAAATCCCTTTTTGTACATGATCCGTTTATAAAAATTATTCCTTTGCCATGTTCTTCGTCCTTCGTGTCTTTGCGCGTTAACATTGCGCATTCGATCACACCTTGTATTACAAATATTGTTCCTTGTGCTGTGTTGTATCACCCCTTAAAGTTGTGACCATCATTTCTGATACACCCTGTACACACTCTTTGCCAAAAAAAAAAAAAAAAAAAAAAAAAAGGGTGCGCCTAGAAGGAATAATCCAGTTGAGATGACAATTGGTCTGTGCAATGTATACATATAAGAAAGGAAATGACATAGATTCCAGAGCAATTGGGCCATTTATTTGGATAAATCAGCTACACAAGTAGAATAAGTCAGTATGTAGTAGCACAACCTCTGGCTTGGATACAATAGGTTATCTGGTGTGGCATAGACACTGCCCTGAGGTATAACATGCCAGATGGTGTCGAAATTGTAGGCCAGTTCGCCTACATTCCGGGATGGGCGCAGGTGGCGTCTCATCATGCCCCAAACATGCGAGAGGTTGGACGATTGGGCTAGCCATGTCGTGTGTGGCCAGGGATTATCCTGTTGAAAAATTACTCAGTGATGCTGCGACAGAATCCCACCCCAACAAGTTATCGATGTACCGTTGAGCAGTGAGGGTGGTGTGGAGGACTGCCAAGGGTGTCCGGCCATGGTAAGAAATGGCTCCCCAGACAGTCACTCTCAGTGTGCGAGCTGTATGCAATTCTATGGTAAAGGCAGGATCTGTGTGCCGGCCGGCTCACCCCCAGACACGTATGCACTGGTAACTGGCACCTAATGCAAACCATGACTCATCGCTGAAGACAACACAATGCAACTGGATACTAACCACATTAATCAGGCCCAACACCACTGCAACTGTGATGTTTGTTGGTCAGTATAGGAAGTGGAGCAGTCTCCTCAAATGTAGTCCCTGTGCTGCAAGTCATCCGGATGGCCGCTTCTGTACCTGTAGACATGGATCCAACATTGAAGCGTCCTCACAGTCCATGGAGGTTAATGCCACAGCAATCCACTGTCACAATCGTCCCTGTGTGGGAGCTTTGCTCTTGATATGCCACTATGATGACTTAGAAAAGATTTGCATGTTTGGAATTTTTTCATATTTGCAGTGAATATTGTCAATTACACAGAACCAGTGGATTCACGCTAATTTTGCAAAGTTTCTCTGCAAAATTCCTCAGACTTTAATCCCACTTTGACTGAATGCATACAAGCACATGGGGGTCATTGCATCGTGCCACCTAAAAAACCAAAACATAAAATAAAAGCAAATAAGGATTTTAGAGTAAAGTTTTATATATATTGAGATTTTAAAGCTATCAATGAGTTTCCTTCTTATGCCATACACAGACACCTGGAGACAACGTGCAGAAAGTTTTATCACAAACAGAGAACTTTTTTATAAAGGACTCGTGTTTTTCATCAAAAATGACATTTCAGCATGTTATTGGAAACTTAGAATATCATATAGGTGAAGCTCGCATACTTGGGTTATCACTAAGGATATTCAAGAAGTTTTCTTGTGTTTAAAAACAAATGTTTCTAAAATATCTCATTTTCTGAATTCTTCTTCTCTTTTTTTTTTTTTTTAGGTGATACAACAATTGTTAGATTCCACATAGGATGGGTTCCATTTCAACTCAGGCAGGGTCGTACCATCATGGTCTCAGATTTCTCTAAAAAAATTAAGGGGTGTTCCTTGACTAAAATAAGGAGACCCATATTTTTTCTTTCGGCAAGAAAAAATTTTCCCTTCGAGATAGAGGGTTTCAAATCTTGCACCGTCAAACAAGCTCTCTAGAAAACGGTTATTTTTCCTAACTTCAGCAAGTCATTGCAGCAGAGTTAAAAAAGATATCGTGTTCTTGTATTTTTTTACATTGTGTGTATAACATATAATAATATATGGTGCTAATATTTGCTACACATCATATGATTAAAATTAAAAAAAATCGTAAACTTTGTGATTTTTAAAGAAAATTGAATTTTTTGAGTTTTTTTTAAACAGGTTTGGATGGAGTTTTTCTATATTCGTTTTTTTCGTTAAAGACATACAAATGTGCACTTTATTTGTAATTTTTTGTGTGTCTGTGAAACTGCTAGTTTCCGCGTTTCGGCAGCGTTAAAAACAGCCGATTTTGAAAAATCTCTAACTTTGCCAACGATTTTCTCAAAAATGCCATTTTTTAAAATTCTGAAAATTAAATCCTTGTTTTATTATCAACAGGAGAATATCTGTGTAAATTTTCACGGACCTAAAAACGCCCGTTTCCGAGTTAGACGCATTTGAATTCGGTTTGAAAGCCTATGATTTCCAGTGTTCTAAAGGCGCCATTTTGGAAAAATCTCAGGCACAAAGTACGTACGTTATCTCTTACCCGAATCAAAGCGTTAGATATTCTTTGCCCGAATGATGGAATGAGACATTGGGTCAGCTGGCCCTGGTTGGATACATCCACCTCACCCTTCCCTGAGTGATGACATGCCTATAAAACTGTCGGGGGGGGGATTACCAATACATAAAGAAAATTCTTGCTGCTCCACTAACAAAGTTGAGTTGCGAAAGACAGCAGCAGTTGTTTGTTTGTATGTTTACGTATATACTTAAACATCGCATAAGAAAAGACTATGAAAGAGTAGAAAACTGTTGTGAAACAATTTTAAGAAAAAGAGTGCATGCACGTGTACTGTAAGTTAATTTTCGATGGCTAAACACCCTCGAGTTTTTCTGGGAGTTGCTAATTGTAGGCTACTGTCAGAAGAGCAGTTGCTGTTTTGTTATAGTTGCTAAAATTAACTTCTTAGTTTTTCTTAATAGTAAAATATTCGCTCAGGAGAGTTTTGTCCTCTGCGAACGGGGGAGAAGGTGCAATGCTCTTGACCTCGCTGCTGGGTTGATAGCGCTGGTCGCCACCGAAACTCTGCTTACCTCCTCTCCAAAACGTAATGGCAATTGTCTAATCTACTAAATAAATAACACATACGTGTGCATGCTTATTCATAAAATGTAAGTTGAGTATATTTCCTGTTCAATCAGCTGATTTTACAAGTAAAATTCATATACAACTTATGCGCTTATAATGGTGTAAAGATTTTTATCTATTTAAAACACATTCAAAGATTTCAATTTTTTTTAAAGAGGGGGGGGGGTATTGTGTTCTTAGTGATCTCCACCTGGGCCACGATAAACCATGCACTGCCCATGTCTTCTGTTCCCTTAGAAGATAATCCTGGATGGATGGGAGACCAGTGGAGTTTTAACACCCCCCCCTTTCACGTGGTGGTGAGGTGTCTCAAAGCTAGGTAGCTTTCAAAAATGTTTCAACTTAGTTGGCTGGTGCGCAACCAAAAAGCATGTTCATCGTGTTCTTCGACATTCGGGGTTGTACAGCGTGAACTCGTCCCCCAAAGCTAGACCATCACCGCCCTTTTTAATTGCGATGTTCTGCGGCGTCTTAGGGAGGACATTTGCTGCAAATGACCTGAAATGTGGCGCAGGGGCAGTTTCCTGCTGCATCACGACAATGCAGTGCAGCAGCTCACAGAGCATTAGCAGCATGCCAGTTTTGAAGCCACAACAGCATGACTACCCTTCCTCACCCGCTGGATTTGGCCCCCTGTAACTTCTTTCTGTTCTTGAAGATGAAGCTCAAGCTCAAGGGTCGCCATTCTGAAACCGTGGACAAGATCCAGTGCAAATCGCAGATATATGATGCTTGACATGATTCGCGAACAGAACTTCCAGGGAGCGTTCCAACAGTGGCAAAAACGCTGGCAGTGGTGTATCGCTGCCCAAGGAGACAACTTTGAGGGAGATCATAGCCAGACTTAAGTAACGTAAGTACTTTGTTGTATATCGGCCTAGTTTTGGAAATTTTTGATGGGACCTCATATACATTATACTATACTAATTTTGAGAAAAAAATATTTTTCTACTTCGGCTTCAGTTTAGTTTTATTGAAATTTCTCAATAGGGTTTTTTAGAAGCAGAGATACAGCTGCGAACGGAAGTACACAACCACCACCTAGCGGCAGAACTGTGAACTATTGGGTTGTCAGAAAAGTCATGACGTATTTTGGCACCCGATGGCGGTTATGGAAGTACTAGAGGCATGCACAGCTCTGTTATCGCTATGACATTCGACAGGTGCCAGTTCTAGCTGCAGTCTAAAAGGAATAGTGAGCGATTTGGTTGATTTGCGGAGATTTGACATCAAGTTGAAGATGGAAGACCAAACTGTGCATTTTCGCCATATTTTACTGTTTTACTTCCATAAAGAGAAGAACGCGCATCAAGCTTTTGAAGAGTTGCGTAAAGTGTACGGTGATAATGCTCTACAATAACGTCAGTGCCAGCGGTGGTTCGCAAAATTCCGTGCTGGCGATTTTGACCTCAACGATGCTCCTTGGTCCGGGAGGCCAACCGAGGTTGATGACGACCAAATCAAGGCATTGATAGAGTCAAACCCACGTTACATGACACGAGAGATTGCAGACACATTGCACATCTATCATTCAAGCGTTCACAACCACCTGAAGAAGCTGGGATACGTAAGCAAGCTCGATCTGTGGGTTCCTCATGAACTCAAAGAGGCTCAATTGACGGTGCGTGTAAACATCTGCAATATGCTCATTAAACGTGAGGAAAACAATCCTTTTTTTGAGCGACTGATAACTGGTGACGAAAAGTGGATGGATTGTGTACAACAATGTGCTGCGCAAACGGTCTTGGTGCCGACGTGCTGCTTTGCCTTAAATGACATCCAAAGCAGACATTCATCAGCGGAAGGTTCTGGTCTCAGTGTGGTGGGATTTTAAAGGTGTCGTGTTTTTCGAGCTCCTACCACGGAACCAAACAATCAATTCGAATGTGTACTGTCGGCAATTGAACAGTTTGAACGAATCCATCATCCAGAAACGTCCAGAGCTTGTTCATCGTAAAGGTGTTGTGTTCCATCACGACAACGTGAGACCACACACAAGTTTGATCACCTGGAAAAAAATTATTGGAGCTTGGGTGGGATGTGTTGCCACACCCAGTATACTCGCCTGACCTTGCACTATCATACTTCCACTTGTTTCGCTCTCTTCAACAGTCCTTGCGTGGTATAACGTTCAATTCAGATGAGGATGTAAATCAGCACCTTGTACAGTTTTTCGCCATGAAATACAGGTCCTTCTATGAACGAGGCATTCTGCAGCTCACTGAAAGATGGCAGAAGGTTATTGAACAAAACGGGCATTATATCATTGATTGATCTTTGTTCTTTCTATCAATAAATGACCTTTGCAAAACATGGCTAAAGTGCGTCATGACTTTTCCGACAACCCAATACAAACCTCCTTAAATACAAACCTAAAATGTTCCGTAAGGTAAATGGCATCTAGTGTTAATTTTTTTTTAAATCAGATATTTAGGAGTACAGATATTGAGAAAAATAGATTAAATATTTGCATCCCAAATGTGCATTATTTTGGGAAGAAAATATATACAAGGAGTTTTCATAGTTAATAGTATCTAAACGAATTTTTTTTTTTTTTTTTTTTTTTATTATCAGGTTTTTAGTCCCGTAGATATCGCTGTAAACAAAAACGTGAAGTTAGGCCCTGTAGTGGCACACTTGTGCATTAAGAAAAATTTGAAATTATATGAGAAACATTTTGCACTAAAAATAATCTCCAACAAAGAAATAATTTTTCAAATTTGACTCATAGAAACAGAGATGTCGACAAAAATAAGATATGCATCTACGCTCCCTGGTAGAAAAAGTATGTACTATTTTAAGCAGGAAGTATTCTCAAAAGGTTATACGAGGGGAGTGGTATTGGTTCACATAGGAATTTTTTCAATCGTGTTTCCAGAAGCTCAGATTTTGTTGCAAATACACCAGAAGCCGAAATAAACACTTATGCCCCGTGGTGGCCAAACCATTCTTTCTCAAAAATGAGATATTACATTCAAAATGTTTCCCACCAAGGGATGCATCTCATGCAGGAAGAATTTTTCCAATCAGATGTTTAGAAGCAGAGATATAGGGAAAACTGCGATGTACATTTACACCCCCTAGTGGAAAATTTATGAATTACTTAAAAATGAGACTGTAACTAAAATAGTCTTTGATAAAAATGGCATCGAAAGGAAAAATATTTTTTTCAATCGGATATTTAGAAGCAAAGATATGAAATAAAATGTATTTTGAATTGGATAGGATCTGCGTTTACACCCTCTAGCGGTGAAGCTGTGCATCGGATAAAAACAAAAATAAAGGATCATCATTCTCACATTTCACGCTTCCCAATACAAAAAGAATTTTACAAATTGAACTAATAGTTGCAGAAATATAGTATCCCTGGCTGGACAGACAAAGTGATAAGATATGCTCTATCTTTTTTTCACAAAAGACGTGCTTATAATAACGCAGCTTTAGTACTGCTAACAGACAAGAAAACCAACAGCTGCCCGCATTTTGCAGGGGGTGGGGAGGGAAATTTGCCAGATATAAGTGATATCAGTAGAAAAATCCTCAACTACAAAGACAAAAAGACAGGAATGGATAAAATTCCAGGACACGTAACAGAATTTTAGGACATTTCCACGACTTTTCCAGGAATTCCAGGAAGCGTATGAACCATGTCCAAAAACTGGACAAATGGCAATAATGCATTATTTAAAAGTGGCTCAGAATTTATCAATTCCATGCGATTAGACACCTTAATGAATGGTCCAAACCCAGTATTTGAAACACATCCCTAAAACATGACACTTCCACCTCCTTTGTTGCACAGCTCTTTGGACACATAACAGATTAAATGATTATCCAGCCTTCCACATGACCTTGAAGCGGCCATCATTGGAATACAAGCAGAATCTGGATTCATCGGACTATATTGTTTGTCGCCACTGTTCAATGGTCCAGTGATGATGCTGGTTTGTCCAAGCAAGGTGATTTTTCTTCTGGACAGTTGTTAACTTCGGAAGTACCTGGGCAACATGACAAAAAATGTCTAAGCCTTGCAGTTCTCTCCATGGCATTCGTCCTGAGACTGGTTTATTGGGTCCCACATTGCACTGTTGAAGCAGTTCTTGATGAATCTGGAAACATCCAGCAGTTGCTAATAATCCCAAATGCCTGAGATCTTGATTTGTCATTATAGAGCTCCTACCACAGTTGCTCCGCCTACAGTGATAACTTCCATACTTCTTCCACTCGAAATGGACAGTACTGCAAGGTTCGTACTCTTCCAAGCAAAATAAATTCAAGCACTTTTCAAGGATTTTTTAAATCCAAATGATCATATGTGTGTACTATCGGTCAGTCAGTAGGTAGGTGTTTTAGTAAGTTCAGACGATTAATATTAGCTGGGGTGGGCACATCTTCAATGACCTGCCTGTTATCCCTTGTCCCCAGTTGGTTTATTTTATTAACTTTGAATTGCCCCACTGTTTTGGTGTTTTTCGAAATCATTATCTTTTATGGAATATTTTTAAATGGTACATTTTTTTCATATTCATCTGCTGGTATGACACTTATTGTTTGCTTTAACTTTTAATTTTTGATGCAGCCAAGAGACAAAGGGTCCATGCATGAAGTGCAAGCAATTCCTGGAAGTTCCACCCTCTGGCAAGAACACGTTCCTAACCCCAGTAAAACAGAAGCCCACCGCCCATCACAATTTGAGACTACATCATTCCACTTATTTTACTCCCATGGCTGACTTTTTGCTTGCTCTGTAGTGATGCCATAGCCAAGGTATTAGCTGTCCACACACTATCCTGGGTTGAATGCAAGTTCTGTGCTATTTCATCAGTTTGGTATTTTTATCAGAACTACACAGAAATCTCTTATACAACTTTTCAGCATAATTATTTTACACAGGCTCTTTCATATTACTTAAAAAACAAAACAAAACAAACATTTCAAGTACTATTTACAGTCTTATACTTTTTCAGGAACTTTTAAGGACTTGAAAATGAAGTTTTTGTTTTCAAGGACTTTCCAAGGAGCGTAACAACCATGTACTGATTGTTGACATGGACAGTTCAACAAACTTCGCCACCTCTTGCAAGTAAAGAGCCTGTTGTAATACAAAATCAATGGCCCTCTTTTGTCACTCAATAACATCACCTTTATGACCCATAGTTGTACCTGTAAAAGGAAATACAGAATGCTACAGATCACCTCAGACATCCATAATATTGGGTATATAAATAAGTTTTGAGGTGAACAAAACACGTTGGAGAACAGAAACAATATTTTAATATTAATCGAAGTATGCTCCCTCTGAAGCTACAACTTTACCCCATCTTTCGGGCAGTGAACGTATGCCCCGAAGGAAGAATTCCGGTTCCTTGGAAGAGATCCAGTTGTCCAGCCAATTTTTGATGTCTTCATAAGAACTACACCATTCTCCAGAAAGCGCTGACTGCATCAACCGGAACAAATGGTAATCCGATGGCGCAATATCTGGCGAATATGGCGGGTGGGATAGAACTTCTCAGTCGGATCCTTTTAAGTACTTTTTCACAGGTCGAGAAACATGTGGTCTTGCGTTGTCATGGTGTAAGTTGACTTTGTTGTGTCTATTCTCCCATTCCGGCCATGTTTGCGCGAGAGCTCATTTTAAACGCATTAATTGGTTTCGATACCGATCACCAGTAGTAGTTTCTGACGGTTCAGCAGTTCATAGTGGATCACACCCTTCTGGTCCCACCAGATACACAGCATTACCTTTGAACCATGGATATTGCGTTTTGGCGTTGAATGACCTGGTTCACCTGGCTTCACCCATGCTTTCTGCCGTTTATGGTTATTGTACCATATCCAGTTCTCGTCGGCAGTAATAATATGATACAAAAAAACCTTTCTTTTTTGTCTTTGAAGCAGCAATTCACAAACGGTTTTTCAACATTCAAGGTCTCTTTCCCGCAAAGCATGTGGAACCCAATTCCCTTCTGTTTGCACCATTCCCATGGCAGCTAAATGTTGTGAAATGCATGGTTGACTAACATTTAATGCTGCTGCTAGTTCTTTTTGGGTCTGGCATGGATCCTCGTCGAATAAAGCTTCCAATTCGGCATCAGCAGTTTTTTTGGGTGGTCCAGACGTTCTTTATCACTGACATCGAAATCATTCCCTTTGAATCGTCTAAACCAATACTCACATGTGTTTATGAATGGGGAATGTTCACCATACATTTCTGACATTAAGTGATAGCTGTCGGTAGTACTTTTCTTGACAATAAAGTAATGCACTAACATAACACTTCCCGCAAATGCTGCTTTGTCGGGACAAAAGTTGCCATTTTCCATCGAGTAAAACAAATACGTCTTTGCACCTCAATCGAACGTCGTATACTGACTCTGACAGCTGGCGTCTCATACTGCGATATTGCAGTGTTTCCACCTTAAAATACATGTGAGCAGAATAAGTATGACACTGCACGGAAATCCCTTAAAACTTATTTATATACCCAATAATAATCCAGCAGTTTCACTCTCCATATTTATGCAACTCGTTACATTCATCACTTTTAAACTTACATCTTTCAATCAGCATTCTATAATTTTTTGTCTGGTGTGTTTATAACAAATCCTTTTGAAACATCATGGCACCAGACAGAAATAAAAATGCCAGTTTTGGCTGTCTTTCTCTCCTGCAGGACACAATTCTTACATACTCTGTGGATGACAGTGAATAATGTCATTTCAGTATCAAAAACTGAATAAAAATTAATTTTAACACATTGCTTTCTTTCTTTGGCCAAATGATGTAATCTCTAGAACTACTAAATTAGTGCTTGTTCATTTCCTAGTTACATAAGCCATATTACAGAATAAAAATGGTAAAATATTTTTAAACACAAATGTACTAACAGTTTCTCACCTTTGCATTTTCCTCTTTAAGGGATTCAATATCTTTTAAAAGTGCCATCTTCTGGCCTATCAGCAACTGCTTAGCACTCTCCAAAGACTGGACTTCCTAGGGAATAAAACCATCCAAAAATCATTACAATAAGTGTGAATTCATAGCACTCTAACACATAAAAGCACATCAGCCTTTCTTACAACTCTTAGTTTAAAAAAATTCTTGAGCTCAGAAAAATGAAATTATGTGGGATGAGTTAGTTATCGTATAGAGAATCATTTGTTTTACAAAAAATACTGCACTAAATCTTTTTTGTAAGATTAGGCGTGTGCAAAAGTTCTATCCGTTTTTCATGATGCAAATTCCACATAAAACATTTAAGTATTGGGTTGGTGCAAATGAAATGTCCGGCAAAGGATCAGCACTCGTGGATGGTGAGAACAGAAAAGTAGGACAACTTACCTAGGCAAAATAATCCCCCTCGGCATCGACACACAGTTGCCATCTGTCCAGTGAAGCCGTGGACCCGGAACGAAAAAAGTCTTGTGGCTGGGACCCGAAGAAGTCATCAACTGCACGTTGAACCTTGTTGTCTGTCGTGAACTGTTTCCCGGACATGAAGTGAAACAGGCGACGAAACAGATGATAGTCTGTCAGAGACAAGTCTGGGAAATAGGCAGAATGAGGCCGTGCTTCACAGCCCAAGGTATTTAATGTCAGCATTGTTCGTTGTGCGACACGAGGGTGAGCGTTGTCCTGGAGCAGAAGAACACCATGTCTGTTGACCAAAGCCAGTTGTTCCTGCAGCAATTTCTGGTGCTTCCGATGTAATTCAGCACAATAACATTCTACAGTGATGGTTTGGCCTCTTGCCAAGAAACTCTGAGGAATTATCCCGGCTGTGGATGACCAGACAAGGAGTGTCATCTTTTTGGTGTGTAGCGGTGGCTTAGGATACAGTCCAGCAGGCTGTGCCTTGCTTTACCATTGTGCAGATCGTTTCCGATTATCATACAGGACCCACTTCTCGCCGCACGTGACGATTCAATGCATTAGAGGTTACTGTTTATTCGTGGCCAGCAGTGACGTGCATACTTCCAAACACCTAGTCTTGTTGGCAGTTGTCAACTCATGTGGCAGCTATGTCCAACTTTTTGACCTTACCCAGTGAAGACAGATACCGAACAACTGTAGTATGGTGGACAGCTACCTCTACCGCTATCACACAACACATTTTTTGGGGGTCCACTTCAACCACATGTAACAGAACATCGTCAGAAACAGCAATGACCACGTGCTGCATTTTTCAGGTCCATATCTCCGCTTCGAAACTTCACAAACCATCACCGAATGGTTTGTCCGTTAGCTGTATTCTCCCAAATGCTTTGTTAACGTTTTGAGCGGCAATTCCTGCAGAATGGCCCAGTTTAAATTCATACAGGAAGATGACTCTCAAATCCTGCGTCTGCATGTTTCCTTTGCAAGCCATGATACATCCAAACAAACCACGCCTGAACCTTGTTCTTCACACATGCACTAGCTATTTATAGTAACTCTGTGACGAAATAATCGCAACACCTGTGGGTGGTTCCATTCTGCTGACGTGTGGGGTCTGTCTCCACTGCTCGTTCGCTCCGGACATTTCATTCGCACCAACCCATTAACAAGTGCAATAACAAATGGTGCACGCGGTAGCCAAAATGCTTCGAGGAGTACGCTATAAAATGACACCAAGTATGTAGGTGCATCTCATTCGTAAACAAGTCGCACAAAGGTTAACATGTCAAGCAATAAGGATCCCATTAGACTTTGTTTCTTTTAGATGGTGTATGTGATGGCCAAAATGCTTCAAGGAATAGGCTATAAAATGGCACCAAGTATGCAGGTGCATCTCATTCATAAATAAGTCACACAAGGGTTAACATGTCAAGCAATAAGGATCACATTAGGCTTCGTTTCTTTTAGATGCTGCACATTTGATGGACAAAACGCTTCGAGGCGTAGGCTATAAAACTGCACCAAGTCACACGAGGCTTAACATGTCAAGCAATAAGGATCACATTAGGCTTTGTATCTTTTAGATGGTGCATGTGATGGCCAAAACGCTTCGAGGTGTGGGCTATTAAATGGCACCAAGTATGCAGGTGCATCTCATTCATAAATAAGTCACACAAGGGTTAACATGTCAAGCAATAAGGATCACATTAGGCTTTGTTTCTTTTAGATGCTGCACATATGATGGCCAAAACGCTTCGAGGTGTAGGCTATAAAACTGCACCAAGTGTGCAGGTGCATCTCATTCATAAATAAGTCACACAAGGGTTAACATGTCAAGCAATAAGGATCACATTAGGCTTTGTTTCTTTTAAATGGTGCATGTGATGACCAAAATGCTTGGAGGAGTAGGCTATAAAATGGCACCAAGTATGCAGGTGCTGAGATCTCATTCAAAAATAAGTCACACAAGGGATAACATGTGAAACAATAAGGATAACATTACACATTGTTTACTTTATGAGGTTGACAAAGGCAATAATGCAGCTGAAGCCAGCCACAACATTTGTGAGGTGTATTGCGAGGTTGCTGTAGATGAAAGCACATTTCACCCTTTGTATCGGAAATTCCGTAAAGGAGGCAGAAGCTGCAGAGTTCAATCACATTTGGATATCCATCCGAGGTTTTTGGAGAGGATATCAACCAAGCCATATCAAATAACCAATATCTAACTGTTGAAGAATTATGAGAAAGGTGTTCTGTACACAGAGCAACAGTAGAAAGAAGGATGCCAGCGCTTGGGTATATCACAAAATTTGGCCAGTGGGTACCACATGACCTATCCAAACGAAATTGATCAAATAGAATGGTCGCCTGTCTTTCTTTGCTAGCGTGTTATAGAAATAAATGTTTCTTGGAACGATTGGTTATGGGTGATGAAAAGTGGGTCCTTTACAGAAATGTGAAGCGTCAAAGGGCAGTATGCTGAGTTGGAGAGCCTGCACCATCGACTTCAAAAGGAGGGCTGCATCTGAGAAAGACCTTGTTAAGTGTATGCCGGGATGGCAAGGGGTAACCACTGGGAGATACTTGCACCTAACCAAACGATAAATGCTAATCTGTACTGCCAATAGTTGGAAAGGCTGAAAGAAAAAATGAAATCTAAGCATACAGCACTGGTTAATCGCAAAGGTGTCATCTTACAACGTGGCAATGCAAGAATGCATACAGCTTTAGCATCTCAAGAGAAAATTACTACCACCTTTTTCGATCACTTCAGAACAACTTTACTGGGAAAACCTTTAATGAAGTTGATGTCAAAACTGCATTAGAAGAGTTTTTGACTCCAAAACGGAGGAGTTCTACAGAAGGGGAATTCAATTACTACCAGAAAGGTGGCAAGAGGTCATAGATATTAATGCCAATTATGTAAAAGAATGAAAATGTTATTCACTAAAAAAAATGTTTTTCTTCTCTATTACAAAATGGGTAGAACTTTTGCTTACACACCTAATAAAATGATATGTAAAATGAAAATGGTTATAATGGTACTTATCTGTGCAAAACATAAATGAATATCCAAAGTTTGATGAAATAAAAATTTTAACTTCAAATAATACCCAGGTAATGAAAAATGGTTGAGAATAGCACAATCTGTCTGTATTGTAAAAAAAAAATAAGAATGTTGACTTTAACCATAACAATCCATAACAATCTATCCATACCATGGAAAGAAATTATAAAAATAGAAAATAAATTGTTGTATAAAAATAAATAATAACATCACTGTTTATTCTATGATACGAGGGAAAAAAAGTTAATTGCATGCACCCACAATTTTTTTTTTTTTTTTTTTTGTGTGTGTAAAAGATATTTGGATGTGACGTGGGGGGTGCCACTTGTGCTTCCTTCTCGAAGCTGCCGTGTTAACTTTGTCAACGTTGCAAGAACAGCTTATCTGTTATCACTTGTGAAAGATGTCATGTCCATTGGAAGTAGCATCCGAATTTGAAATCCCCACAGTGACGCACTTTTTGTGGGCCAAAATGTCGAACCCCACTGAAATTCAATGCCAATTAATTGAAGTGTATGGTGACAAATCATTTTCGCGGTAGGCGATCGCGAAATGGCGTCCGTTGTTCGAGAAAGGACGCCCGGATATCGAAGATTATTACCGGAAGGGATGAAAACGTGGACCTCATTAACGAATTGATTCATGCAAATAGGCCAATCGCAGTGGACGAGATCATGGATGAATTGAATATTTCAAATGGAGGTATGCACCAAATCATCACCAAGCATCTTGAGTTTTGAAAAGTTTGTGCTTGATGGGTGCCTTGCTTACTCTCAGAACAACACAAGGCACAATGTTTTCAAGCAGCTCTTGCTGTTTTGGATCATTATCAGAGAGAAGGAAATTAATTTTTGGACAATATTGTGACCAGAGAAGAGACTTGGGCCCATCACTTCTCACCAGAAATGAAGCAGACTTTATGTGAGTGGAAACATTCACATTCTCCACCTCCGAAAAAGTGCCAAATTGTTTCTTCCGCTGGAAAGGTTATGCTCCCTCTTTTCTTTGACAATCAAGGTGTTGTGCATTATGAATTCATGCCGAAGGGCGTCACGATTAATGCTGCATCATATTGTGAAACCCTTAAGATGCTGTGAAAGATGATTAAAGATCAACGGCCAGGAAAACTGTCGAGGCATTGTCCTTCTGCGTGACAACACAACACCATATTTGGCACGTGTCATTAAAACCCTCCTTGACAAATTCAAATAGGAGGTATGGGAACACCCTCCCTACAGCCCAGACTTTTTGCCTTGTGATTTTCATGTGTTCGGCTCCATGCAAAATGACCTTGCAAAGCGATGGTATCACTTCAATGAAGATGACAAAAATAGCGCAAGTTGGGCGACAATTTTTTCAAGAAGGGATAGACAAACTCATGCCATGCTAAGATAAAGGTTTAAATAAACTAGGGGATTATATCAAAAAATAGTTCTTCTATTGTATTTCCTACGTAAGTATAAACATTTCCCAAAATGTTCATTTTCTTTTTATGTGTGAGTGTAACTAACTTTTTGACTGCCCTATATAAATCTGATGGTGCCACTAGGCCATTTTGGAGCGGCCATCATAATGAATTACAAAAGACTTAGCACATTAGCAGTCTGTAGTTGGCATGAACACATAAGGCATGTTTTCCAGAGGATGCTGGAGTTCTTTTTTCAATGAACATGCTTGAGAAAGTTTTTGAATGTTGCAGTGACCATGCCGTAACTTGTAGTTCAGTATTTTAATAGTTATTAACTAAATTTAGAAGTAATTATATGGCAGTAATGTACTGTAAAGTGTCCAAACACGGCTTCACGTGCATTTGGCCCATGTGGTTGTATGTAATGTCTCAGAAGTGCACAGCTGAACATGGCACTTCGGAGACAAACATTAGTTACACAGAAAAGTAAACTGCCTATCATTCTGGAGCCATTTCCCAAATTTCAGGCCCAGTTTTCCTGAGTTTTACAGGAAACCTGATGTTTGTTTTTTGCTCTAAAACAGTATTGTTCCCAATTGAAACTGTAACAACAAACACAACCACAATGATAGAATAATAGCCACTATGAAAGCCTGCCTCATTCAAAGTCAATCACTCAACCTGGTTAGTTCGAATATCATCTAAAGTCATGTACAAGTTACTGTCATTTCAGTGCTGCCAGAAGCTGAGCTGCAGGATGAGTTCACAAAATAAATTGTCAGGGTTTGTATACCATAATCTGAGTACTTGAATCAATTCTCTGGAATCTGATTATACAAAATGGGTAAAGGCAATTAATCCCAATATCTGGTATTTCTGTATTTAGAAGGAAGCGGAAATTTTGCATGCATTCAAAGGACTTTAACACAAACGTTTAACAAGACAGTATTTGGCCACAGAGGTGATAAATTTCAAATACTGTATTGCTATATGGGTCGATCTCGTGTATAGGCCAATTACATTTTTTAAAAGAAAATCTAGAATATTTGGTCGATCTCACATATAAGTCAACCCCCATTTTCTTGGAAGACAATAAGGAATTTTTTTTTTTGTTCTCATGTACAACTTCGGGCAATTCTCTCCCAATTTGGTTCATCAGGAAATAATTTTATTTGCTTTCAAGTGCAATTAGTGCTCTGCATGCACATGAGTTTGGTCCTAACACTCCACACCCTCATTGGTCCTTTAAATGGTGCACTGAGTAACAGTTACAGTTACTGCATGATTGTCCATCAGTGCTTAGCAAGTACAGACATGTTTACTAAAAAGCTACATTTTCTTAATTTCCCCCTTTTTTTTTCAACTTCACTGTGTGAGTTTGCATGGAAAAATAAACATGTGAATCCAGAGATTAGAAGAGAAAGAATCAAGTGGATTGTAAGTTAATGCTAGTATATTTTTGAAAAGAGTCGTAGTAATGAGCTTTGATTCACAAAAGCTTTCCTCTTTTTTATTTCTTTTTTACTAATTTTCCTTCTAATTAGTGGTATGAATTTATACAGAAAGGTAAACTAGGCACGTGTCCCCAGAAATCGAGAGACAAAGAATCAAGCAGGTAGTTAATTACTGAAAGTAAATCACTCTATTACAGAATGCAACTAAAATTATTAAGACAGATGACTGTTTTAACTTGAGAATTACTAAAAATTGTTTACAATAAATAGTCTCCCCCTAACTGACAATGAAACTGTGGGAGATGATTCAAGATGATAAAATTGCTGTTGTAATGATGCCACAATAGCATTGTTTGACAATATGGTTCATGCTGACAAGGCTGTGTAGGGCAAACTGATTGATAAACGATATGAGAGCTCACACTGATATAAACGTTACCTGATGTCAGAATCTCGAATGTTTCAAGATAATTGATGCCACAATAGCATTGTTTGACAATATGGTTCATGCTGACAAGGCTGTGTAGGGCAAACTGATTGATAAACGATATGAGAGCTCACACTGATATAAACGTTACCTGATGTCAGAATCTCGAATGTTTCAAGATAATTCGGCCACTTTGCACTAAAGGGGTTAAATGGCTGTTCATTATCTGATATCACACACCTGATCTCAGTTAAAATGTCACATGACTTCAGTCACATGACACCTCAGCCTAAAGAAAGCAATCAGCATAGTTTACTTGCAACTATAACCATTAATCACAGATTATTTCATACCACCACAAAGCATTATCATGTATAGGCTGACCTCATAATGTTGGTTTGAAAATTTGGTCTTCAAAATTTATCCTATACACAAGTACATATACTGCATGAAACGATTTTTAACATTAACATAAAAAAAAAAAATTTTAATCTTACCCTGCACCTGTTTTCTTTTTCATCTTGATAGGATTCAGTAAGCTCAGCAATTTTATTTTCTTGGAAATCACTAAGCTCTTTCTTTTCACTAAGCTCCAAACTCACGGCTTCTAGCTGCTTTGCAATGATTTCCTGTATTGCAGCAAAAATTGTATACATCTGATGATTATTTATTGATAACCATGGCATATGAATCAAAGAGAGAGCAATGAAGATTTACTGCAAATGAAAAAATGTTATGAAATGGAAAAACATATACGAGGTTAGTGCTGAAAGTAATGCAAAAGTGGGCAAAACTGTTTTATTAACTGACAGAGGTCATTCAAATTGCACATGTTGGTAGAGTAACTCTT
The DNA here is from genome assembly GCA_039090855.1 of Macrothele yani. Taxonomy (NCBI): domain Eukaryota; kingdom Metazoa; phylum Arthropoda; class Arachnida; order Araneae; family Macrothelidae; genus Macrothele; species Macrothele yani. Next base: position 9,326,621 of record CM077019.1, read on the forward strand.
CCTCTATACAAAGGTACTACTCAACGTAGTCTTCATCACAAGTGATGCATTTGCGCCATTGTTGAACCTAACTCTCGAATCCTCTTTGAAAAAATTAAGGAGGGGACCTACTTCTTCACGGCCACTTTCACCTCATCTGTATCATCAAATTGTTGTCCCTGGAGACTGTCCTTCATTGGACCAAACAGGTGGAAGTCAGAGGGCGCGAGATCTGAGCTGTACAGTGGATGGGGACCACCAACTAGCCTAATTTGCTGATCGCCTGATTTGTTGCCAAAGATGTGTGTGATCTCACATTGTCATGGTGAATGTGGATTCTTTTCAGATTCTTATTCAGTCTCTTCCTTCTTATGGCTTCTCTAAGCTTTTTGAGTGTCTCAATGTACCACTCGCTGGTCATGGTATGGCCACGTTCCAGAAAATCAAGGAGAATGACACCCCTATCATCCCAAAAAACAGTCAACATGACTTTCTGTGCTGATCGCTGGCTCTTGAACTTTTTAGGTCTTGACACCATTCCATGGATTGATTCTTCATTTCTGGATCATAAAGATATGCCCACGTTTCATCTCCTGTCACCAGATTGGGAAAAAAATGTGTCTTCATTGGCTTCAAATGTTTCCAGCAGATCAGAGCAGACATCCACACTTCTCTCCTTCAAATAGAGTATCAACTGCCGAAGTACCCACTTTGCACACACTTTCCTATACCTTAAGTTTTCAACCATCTTCTGTATGGCATTGTGACCACAGTCCAGTTGTGCAACAAGCTCGCGGATTGTGACTCGTCTCTTTGCGCAAATCAGTTCATCCACTCGCTGACTATTCGTGTCAGTGGTCTTAGATGATGATCTTCCACTGCATGGTTTGTCTTCAATACTGGTTTCCCCTTTAAACTTATTCATCCATCTGTGCACATTGCTCTTGTCAATGGTGTCATCTCCGTAAACATTTCATAGCCTTCTGTGGATGTCAGAGAGCCTGCACCCTTCCTTCGTCAAGAACTCAATGACGGCACGTTGCTTCTGGTTGGAATCCATTATTTACCTGCAATGAAGAAGATCCCGCATATCTTGTTCTTTTCACACATAAAAAAACAAAAACAAAACAACATTAAGTCACACAATTATGTTGGTTTTTGAGAGAGGAACTGGTAGTACTGAATGTAATATATGTCTAAATGGCACAGTGATTGACCAGGTGAATGAGTTTGTGTATTTAGGAAGCATGTTTGACAGAGAGAACAAATTGGATGGTGTAATTAATAGGCGAGTGAATTCTTCTTTGAAAATCATGGCTGCTGTGGGAGGTTTTAACAGGAATGATGGGTTCTCTAGAGAGTCCCACATGGCTGTGTATGAAAGTGTAATTGTTCCTACTCTGATGTATGGCAGTGAAACCTGGGTAATACAGAAGAAACATGGGTCATTTGTGTGCTGGAGAAATGTGTTACTTATGAGGGGTTTACGGCAAGACGTGTTCTGATTGGGTGAGGAATGAAGATGTGTTGCAGTTGTGTGATGTCAAGCAAAATGTTGTTAGCAAGGTGGAGACTAATATGCTTCTCTGGTTTGGCCATGTTGAAAGAATGAATGATGAGATGCTTACTAAGAAAATCTTTTCAGCCCAAGTGGCAGAAAGGAAAGGTAAAGGAAGGCCAAGGAAGTCACGGGAGGATCAGATTCAGGAGTGTCTGCATGAGAAAAAGATTAGGAGTATGAAGTATGTGTACGGCGTGAGATGGATGTGAGTAAAGCCCGAGTTGTATGTCAAAATTGCTGTAAATGGAGAAGTTTGATATGGCAACAGTAAGGAAAAATTATCTGGTAGTTAGTATTTCTTTGTGGAGCTAACCTCTGAATATCAGAGAACAGCTTAGTGATAGATGTATGTATGTAATGAAGAAGAAGGGTTACTATAGAGGAAGAATTACCCTACCAACATGTGCAATTTGAGCAACCTCTGTCAGTTAATAAAAAAGTTATGCCCACTTTTTCATAACTTTCAGTACAACCCTTGTATTTGACTTTAAACACTAAAAGCATACATTACTGGCAGTTTGGTTCTAAGTGTTATACATCTTTACATAGGTAAATCAAAAAGTAAAGGCAACTTGAAAGTTATGCAGTAACCGCAATGGATAGAAGCTGATGCAGCACAACACATTCGCAATGGCTTATGGGAAGTCTGAACATGTGCAACGCAGTGCTATGCTATTGGTCCAGTTATAGCCAAGGTTAAACAAACAGGGATGCTTCACTGCGGGATTGCACCATTATAGAACAACGTGCAGTAGTGAGACTTCTTTGAGCAGAGGAAGTGAAACCTGCTGAAATTCATCGAAGGATGCAGGCTAAGGATGGAAGTGAAAACAGCATGACTCAACAAAATGTTTATGAATGGGCAGAAAGGGAAAAAGATCAACCTGCAGGGAGACTATGTGGGAAAGTGAGATAACAGTTACGTTCTTTGCTCACAGTTATTGGTATAAAAGAGTACATTGCCTTTACTTTTTGATTCTCCCTCATATCTTGTTCTTTTCACACATAAAAAAACAAAACAACATTAAAGCACGCAATTATGAAATATATGGGCAATTCTGTACTATTTACTCATAGCACTGAAATTTTCCTGATTCACAGTACAGTACTCAACATGTTATCATGTTGTACTGTACAGAGCTTGAAAAATACCATGCCCATTAATTACCCAAGATGCCCGGGGCATGTAAATTATTGGCCTGGGCAAGTAAAAATCAAATCTAGTTGCCCAGTCAGGCAACCAGATTTAAAGAAGAAAAAAAAAAAGTTTGGGATGGAAAATTTTCTACTCCAAAAAAAAAGACGGTTGTTGCGTGCTTTTCAATTTACTACAAATCACCAGAAGTTGTATTATTGTTACGGAATTAGTGCCAAGGCCAGGAGAATAGCCCTTCTTCAGTTATATTATGCTCTACGTCCTGAAGTTGGGGCCATACGTAGTTTTGCTCCAGATGTCGTTTACAGTTAAAGACGGGATGCATGCCTTGGATGAAACTAGCCTAAGGTGTTTAGTGACAAAGTGCGTAAACTGCCATAAAACAAGACGACACAGACTGATGAGCCAAAAAAAAAAAAAAAAAAAAAAAACATGCTTTATGGAGAGAGGGAGCACCTTTGCACCTTTGGGAGGGAGTGACAACAGAATATTTATTGCACAGCCCCCAGGTGGGGTTAGGTCTCTGATATAACTTACGCAAGTGAGGGTGGGAAAGTGGAAGCCCCCACCCCCACGCACACACATACATGAACTGACAGCGGTACTACTCAAACAAAAGTTAAGTTACACTATCTAACAACAAGTAATTGGACACCTGTGATTGCAAAGTGAAACGAAGTTTATTCACCTTCAATAGTTGGTGGAGCCTCCACGAGCGGCGATTACAGCTGCGACCCTCCGGGGCATACTCACAACCAGGCGTTGTACGATGGCTAGCGGTATTTTCTTCCACTCGGCTTGGAGAACACAGGTCAGTTCCTTCATCGATTTCGGACGGTGGGGGCACCCCTTAAGTCGACGCTCTAACTAGTCTCAGAGGTGCTCGATAGGGTTAAGGCCCGGGCTCTGCACAGGCCAGTCCATTTGATTAACCCCATTGTCCCCATACCAAGCCATGGTGGACCTCGCAACATGACAGGTGGCATTGTCATTTTGAAAGTAACATGGCTCCATCCCGTAAAACTGCCACAATGTAGGAAGCGTACGATCATCCAAAATGGTGCAGTAGGTCTTGGCGTTGAGTCTACCAGGAATTGCGACCAAGGGTCCCGTGCTATACCAGGAGAAACACACCCATAGCATAATTACACCACCGCCGAACTTCACAGTTGGCACAATACATTCCGGCAGGAGGCGTTCTCCAGGCAGACGCCAAACCCAGACTCTGCCATCCGAACGGTAGAGGGTGAACCTTGATTCGTCGCTCCAGAGAACCTGTTTCCACTGTTCAACGGTCCACTGTTGACATTCTTTGCACCATGGTAGCCGAGCAGACCTATTGGACTTGGTGATCAAAGGCTTGTGGGCGGCAGCACGTCCATGATAACCGAGCAGATGGGCTTCCTTATGGATGGTATTCATCGAAAAAACACTTCTGGATGCCTGTTGAAACTCCTCGCGGATGTGGCCCATCCATTTGGTGCGGCTTTTCTGAATTTCTCTGGCAAGCACCCGTCGGTCTCCAACTCCCAGTTTTGTGGGTCTGCCGGGTCGGGGCACATTCCGACAGTCACCTCTCATCTTCCACTTGCCAATCACGTAGGCCACTGTTGATTTCGGGTACTACAACTCGCTGGATATGTCACGTATGGAACGGCCATTTCTGTGATACCCGACTATTACACCTTTCTTGAAATCAGAGAGCTCCGAACTGCATGGCATCTTGCATGCGACTGGTGGCATTGTTGTTTCCCACACAATATTTAACGGCGGCGGCCGTGACGTGTATCAGGAAAGCAGATATCATTGATTGCACGGGTGTCCAATTACTTGTTGGTTGATAGTGTATATATAATTCAAGACTACACACTTGTGATGTTGATTAAGAATAAATTATCAACGTTTATTCACAATTAAAAGCTTTATTAGCATCGACTATAGTTTTCGCAGAGCGTTTGGCTCGGCATCATCAGGACAAATGGAGCATAAATATTTCAAATCATTGTGACATCATCAGAGTTCTAACAGTCACGGATTTTGATGAGTTGTTTACGCGTGCTTGAAAGAAATGGCATAGACATCATATCGTTGACAAGTCGTGAAGAATTCTGATATTTATGGAAAGCTTCTAATATATTTAGCTTGATAGTCGAATCAGGTTTATCATATGCATAGTGTTTCCAAACAAAAATGTGTGGCTATTTTTGTGACAATGTTGGGCTATTGATGATTTCTTCAGTTCATAGTTCCATATGTAAGTCTTGTGTTCCTTCACACGGAAACTTAAAGCCCTATTAATCTGTCCTATATATGAAAGTCCACATTCACAAGGTATCTGATAAATTCCCCAGGAATTTATGTCTTCGACTAAGTCTTTTAATCCGTAAAAATTCATCTTGTTAATGGGTTTGAAAATAACTTTGAAATTAAAACTTTTGAGAATTTTTGAAACTCCGAAGCAAATCTGAGGAGCAAATGGGATAACTGCCCAATTCGTTCATACTGGGAGATCTACTGGTGTGAGCGAGCAGGCAGGCTTCGGTTTCCCAAATTTTTGGAAAGCTTTGTCTATCACGGAAGGGATATATCCTCTGTGTACTGCAATTCGTTTAAGAAAATCAAGTTCTTTCTGTAAGAAATCTTCAGTTGAGCATATATGTATTGCACTATATACGTATGTGTAGAAAGCAGAAAATTTTTGTTTCCATGGGTGATTTGATTTTGCATGTGGAGGTAAGGAAACAGCAAATGGTTTTCGGTAAACTGTTGTACTAAAGAAACCTTCAGAGCGTGACACAAGGACATCCAGGAATGGTAAGCAGCCATTATTTTCAGTCTCACATGTGAACTGTATATGAGGATCAACTGAATTGAATTGATAAGTTCAATTAATTTATGTATTTCCAAATTCCTGCCATTCCAGAGGGCAATAGGTATCATCTACATATCGAATCCACAGGTTGAATGTAACGAGCTGAAAGAGTTTGTTCTGAAAGTGTCGCATGTAGACTTCGCATAAAACAGGCAACAGTGGGCTACCCATTGCAAGGCCTTCATTCAGTTGGAAAAATCTTCCACGAAAAAGGAAACTGTTTTGTTTGATACAAATTTCCACTAGTCTCAAAATTTCTTCAACTTCCGGTTGGCTGAAATGATGTTCAATGAGACTTGCTTTCTATGATTCGAGGGCTCCATTCACTAGGATACTTGTGAACATGGATTTCACATCGAAGGATAACACGAACTGATCATTGCATGAATGTTGTTTAAGCAGATTGACAAATTCAATGGAATTTTTACAGCAGTTTTGTTTGAAGAAGTCGTTAAGGTGGAGAGTTTCGAAGATAGAAATTTGGCCAACTGATGTGTAGCTGAGCTGATATTGCTGACAATGGGACAGAAAGGGACACCAATCTTGAGTATCTTCGGAGGTGCATAGAAACGCGGACAATGAGCATATGAGGGTTTCAGATAACTTTTTGAGCTTTGGTCAAGAGTGGTGCAACTTGTTAGCACTTTTCGAACTTCTTTTACATGTTTCTCCGATGGATGATTTTTTATTTCTTTATATAGTCCTCGGAAATAAGTTTTTCGACCTCTGCCTCATAATGATTTTTGTCCAGAAGAACAACTTGTCCTCCTTTATCGGCTTTAGTAATGATGATATCATAATTTCACAGCAGTTCTTTTAGAACTTTATATATACATGTGACTGACGAAGAAAAAAATGCTGAACTTTTTAACCACACAGGTGAGAAATAAGAACGTGCAGCAAAACAGCGTGAATATAACGCTGCATGAGCAAGACAAAATTGTTCACTAAAATTTATTATGTAAATATTAAGCTGGAGTACATCACTGTATTATATATATATATATATATATATATATATATTCTATAAAGAAGATACCTAAGCAAAAAAATACATATATAATTTTGACCCACACCTAGTACAACATAGAAAAGGTTATGTATCTACCTGTGTGAGTAAAAGGAGAAAAGATAAAAAATAAAATAAAACAACTGAATGTAGAAGGTGTCGAGAATACTGAGCCTTGGCTTTATCAAGGACCAGCAAAAACTCTGCATTTTCTCACTTCCACAAAGACCTAGTTGGAAATGGGTTTCTGCAAGGCCATAGATGCAAGTAACATTCCCACCTAAAATAGTTTAAAAAATATATATATAAGTCATATCCTCCGTAGAGTAGCATGACCTAGCACTAGTTAACAATTTCGCTTGCATCCATTAACCTTCATGGCCCGACCCATGCTCTTCATCTGTTACTATTAAACAGAGAGAAGAAGATTAAAGAGAACTCAAGCTGTGAGAGTGACATAATAAATAGAAATGATTTTTCGGCTATAACGAAATTCCAAGTTCGTTTGAGAGAAAATTTAAACCTGAAAAACAATGCAAAAGAAATCCAAATTTTACATTGCAATTAAGAAAGGAAATGTTAATTTATAACGAACAGAATTTTGAAAGAAAACTTGAGTCTAAAACCCCCTACTCTACAACTTATGACAGTACGAAAACGAGAATAAGTTAAAGATAATAATTAACTAAAGAAAACTTTGTGAAAGTTATATACCTTAAACAGTTAGTTGCAATATGTACAAAGTATTTCAGCAGTGCTTTAAGTGCATAATTAATTAGTTATTAAGAACTTAACTACTTTGAAAAAACAGCGCATAGACAGCGCATAGAAAAGGAACAAGCTTAGCCATCTTCTGTTCCTAGGTACCCCAAAAGACGCTCAAAGTTACAAAGAAAAGTAAGAGTTAAAACCCGCATAAATGTTAACAGACAAAACAATGCTTAAAAGCTGAAAAGCTAAAAAACGACAGAGAAAAGGTACATGAAGTACAAACTTTGAACTTATAGAACCTAGAACCCAAAAACAAGGAAGAGAGCTTACCTCTTGTGTTACAAAAACTTTTCTCCTCACAAGAGGAGAACATGGCTGACCTCTTCCGCCACTCCCTAGACGCTGGGGGGCAGTGAGGGTGGGGCTGATGGCCTCCTCATACAGCAAGAAACCAACGCGCGGAGATTTTAACCAGAGAAAAAAATATATAAACTTAAGACTGTGGATCTGTATGATCAGAATGAGCAGAATTAACTCTCCAGAATACATGAGAAATATTATAAAATACACGAGCAGTTTATTTAATAATCTTTGCATGTATTAAATCACCTTAGTGAGCTTCTATGGATTAATCAGAATCTAATTAATTTTAATGTTGGTTTTACTATTTTTAGTATAGCTATCCTAGTGATGAATAACTAGTTTTCTTTTTTATTTGTTTTTATTTTCTTTTATAAACAGATTTTTAAGCTTTTTTTGTGATTTTGTTTATATTATTTAATTTTTTGTTTTAATAGGACCGTCATATCCATAGCACTAAGGTTCCTTTAGGTAGTTAATAGGCATCCTCTAGCCAACTTCCTTACGGCTTTGATTGGTCAGAATCATATTATTAACTGTGTAGAAAATTAAAGCAGATCTGCCAACCTTACTCTATTATTCAGAATAATTTTTCTTAAAGTTCTTTTGATGAAAGAAGAAGGAATTTCGTTCTCTAGAAAACTTTCTAATAGTATATTAATGTGGTAATTGAAGTCCAAATTGTTGCTGCAAATTCTTGAAATTCTTAGGACCTGAGAAATTAGTACATTCTCAATTACTTTGGTTGAAATGTTATTATTCCAGTGTAGATATTTAATTACTTTGAAAGGAAAATTAACTCTTTTATCAAAGAGGCTAATAGATGGGTTACCTCTGTTGAGCTTAATGCTTAAGTCTAGGAACTCAAGTTCCTGATTACTGTGGTTGGTTTTACATAAGTTAAGAGAGCTAGGATAGATATTATCAAAATCACTCTATAACTTCTGAATTATTGATACACAGCAGATCATCAATATATCTAAAAGTGTAAAGGTAGTTATCAGAGCAGGTGGGGTGATTTTTAATGAATTTATATTCCTTAAAGAACAGGAATAGATTAGCGATATTCGTGGACGTTGATGTTCCCATTGGAATACCGTTCACTTGCTTATAGAGAGTATTATTATATAAGATATGGTTATTTTTTATGCAGCAATTGAGATAAGAGTTCCAAGTTCCTACATCAACAAATTGGTTAAGTTTAAATTCTGCATACAGCTCTTTAAAGGTAGTGATTATATCTGATAGAGGCAGATTAGTATATAGGTTTTCAAAATCATAACTATTAATATCTAGGGGACAAACTTTGAGTATAGTAGTAATTACTTCTGCATTATTATTAATTATCCAAAAATCTCTGTACATCAAGTTAGAACAGTTTCTAATGTGTTTCAAAACCTTCTTTAAGACATCTTCAAAAGCAAGATCTATTTTCTTTTTATGACTCCTTACTCCACTAGCTATGAACCTGAACTTCACAGGATCCTTATGAAACTTAACCATTGCAAAAAGAAATGGAAATTCAGGCTCATATCTTCTAGTTTGTGGAATTTTAAGTTTCTTGAAGAATGCCTTAAACCGATTTTCTAACTGCTTGGTAGAATAACTTACGGGCTCGTATGTTACTCTATTATTGAGTTCCATAGTTAACAATTCAAAATAGAACTTCTTACAGATAATTGCAAAATTATTGCTAGCTTTATCCGTAGTGGTAAAAATAAATTGGTCTTGTAGTTTGAGAGTGACCTTTTAGCTTCTCCAGAGAAAAAGAGATTTCTGTCGAAACAAAAGTCCAGACCTGCCAACTCACCGGTGAAGCTATTGATTATATTATATTTCCATTCTGCGAAGGCCTCAATAGGCTGATTGTACGTTAAACTGGTTTTTACGATGTACTTATTTACATCTTGAGTGAAGCTCTCAAGAATCCTTTCTTTGGAGATTGTGAAGGAAGGTCTGAATTTAGAGCCATACTCTAATAAATTCCTAAGCTTTTCATTTTCAACAAAACTCAAGTTTCCGGTGATAATATGGTTGTAATTCTTATCATAGTGAACTGTTTCTTTATGTTCATCACAAGAACAAGTAGTAAATACAGGAATGTAGCTCGAAGAGTTAAGTTTGTAGTTTTTAACTATTGACCCTAAGGTCTTAACATATTTAAAACTTACAATAGACTGGTGCCTTTGGATGGGAAAAAAAATTGCATTATTGTAGAACAGCTTCCTTACATTGAGATTATCGTAGGCTTTATTTAGGAACCTTATGGTAACAAAATTACTGGAAAATTCTTTAAGAGAAATTTTACCTTTAAGAATATGTTTAAGAATGTCCAGAACCAAAGCAAAAACATGCTTATCAACATGGTCAGCAGTTTCATTCCAGAATTTGAAAAAACATTTAAGGACAGAGTGCTTGAAGGACTTGAGAATTTTGTAAGTATTTTTAACAAAATTAGTGCCAGTTTTAAAGCTTTCCAGAGTTTTTAGCAAGTTAGCAAAATCAACTTTGCTTGATGTGCGAAATAACCTCTGTCCTCTATTACCTCTAGAGCAGCTCTTATTATTAACAAGAAAGAAGAGTTCACGAATTGAAAATTTATGCTGATTATGCTTATTGTCAGATAGAGTGGAATTAAGGCCATAGGGATAAAGAGACTGATGCTGCAAAATTTCAAGGGATTCAGTTTCTAGCCGAGCATAGAGGTCAGGGATAATATGTAGTACCTCTATTTTCACTTTGTCAAAACCATGAGTATGGAAATGCTCTAATTCAAAGGTAGAGTACTGGTTGGCGTTTGTGGAGGGGTTCACTCCTGAATTAGAGAACTTGTTTACTAGAGACCTGTGACCATTAATCCTAAGATGAAGAGGATTTTTACTTTGGCCAATATAGCTAAGGTTGCAGACAGTACAGGTGAGCTTATAGATGGTATTGTAGGCTTTGCAAAACTTGTTGGAGCAATTATCCTCAACAGAAGAATACAGGTTAGGATCTGCAGATTTACATGTCAAACAACGTTTGTCATTTCATAACTTTAGATTACCTTTGCCAGCGAGTTCATACACTATGGGAAAGGGTGCTAGCCTAACCGAGCGGGAGGACTTAAAATATCTGAGCTGACCTCCAATCCTTTCATCGTCCTTAGAACTCCACTTGGGCCAAAACATACAAATTCTGAGCAAACCAACTAGGAAAAACTTTTAGAAATAAGCAGTCCAAGAATAGACCAAACTCGAGTATAAACTACACTCCAAAAAGCTGCATCCAAAACATACTAAAAAGAAAAATTAGAAAATGAAAAAAAAAACCTCAAGTAAAAAAAAAAAAAAAAAAACATTTCAACTAGAATTTGCGCATGAGCTGCTAAATAATAAATTGAAATTAGTTACTTAAGAGCAAAACTGAAGACTAAGGAAAAAATTTTAGAATTTAAAACGAAGGGTGCAAAATAACCTGAAAATCAAAACGCGCAACGCAGCAGTTTTGAAAATTCAGAATTCACATTCTATAAAGAAGATACCTAAGCAAAAAAATACATATATAATTTTGACCCACACCTAGTACAACATAGAAAAGGTTATGTATCTACCTGTGTGAGTAAAAGGAGAAAAGATAAAAAAATAAAATAAAACAACTGAATGTAGAAGGTGTCGAGAATACTGAGCCTTGGCTTTATCAAGGACCAGCAAAAACTCTGCATTTTCTCACTTCCACAAAGACCTAGTTGGAAATGGGTTTCTGCAAGGCCATAGATGCAAGTAACATTCCCACCTAAAATAGTTTAAAAAATATATATATAAGTCATATCCTCCGTAGAGTAGCATGACCTAGCACTAGTTAACAATTTCGCTTGCATCCATTAACCTTCATGGCCCGACCCATGCTCTTCATCTGTTACTATTAAACAGAGAGAAGAAGATTAAAGAGAACTCAAGCTGTGAGAGTGACATAATAAATAGAAATGATTTTCGGCTATAACGAAATTCCAAGTTCGTTTGAGAGAAAATTTAAACCTGAAAAACAATGCAAAAGAAATCCAAATTTTACATTTGCAATTAAGAAAGGAAATGTTAATTTATAACGAACAGATTTTTGAAAGAAAACTTGAGTCTAAAACCCCTACTCTACAACTTATGACAGTACGAAAACGAGAATAAGTTAAAGATAATAATTAACTAAAGAAAACTTTGTGAAAGTTATATACCTTAAACAGTTAGTTGCAATATGTACAAAGTATTTCAGCAGTGCTTTAAGTGCATAATTAATTAGTTATTAAGAACTTAACTACTTTGAAAAAACAGCGCATAGACAGCGCATAGAAAAGGAACAAGCTTAGCCATCTTCTGTTCCTAGGTACCCCAAAAGACGCTCAAAGTTACAAAGAAAAGTAAGAGTTAAAACCCGCATAAATGTTAACAGACAAAACAATGCTTAAAAGCTGAAAAGCTAAAAAACGACAGAGAAAAGGTACATGAAGTACAAACTTTGAACTTATAGAACCTAGAACCCAAAAACAAGGAAGAGAGCTTACCTCTTGTGTTACAAAAACTTTTCTCCTCACAAGAGGAGAACATGGCTGACCTCTTCCGCCACTCCCTAGACGCTGGGGGGCAGTGAGGGTGGGGCTGATGGCCTCCTCATACAGCAAGAAACCAACGCGGAGATTTTAACCAGAGAAAAAAATATATAAACTTAAGACTGTGGATCTGTATGATCAGAATGAGCAGAATTAACTCTCCAGAATACATGAGAAATATTATAAAATACACGAGCAGTTTATTTAATAATCTTTGCATGTATTAAATCACCTTAGTGAGCTTCTATGGATTAATCAGAATCTAATTAATTTTAATGTTGGTTTTACTATTTTTAGTATAGCTATCCTAGTGATGAATAACTAGTTTTCTTTTTATTTGTTTTTATTTTCTTTTATAAACAGATTTTTAAGCTTTTTTTGTGATTTTGTTTATATTATTTAATTTTTTGTTTTAATAGGACAATCATATCCATAGCACTAAGGTTCCTTTAGGTAGTTAATAGGCATCCTCTAGCCAACTTCCTTACGGCTTTGATTGGTCAGAATCATATTATTAACTGTGTAGAAAATTAAAGCAGATCTGCCAACCTTACTCTCTATTATTCAGAATAATTTTTCTTAAAGTTCTTTTGATGAAAGAAGAAGGAATTTCGTTCTCTAGAAAACTTTCTAATAGTATATTAATGTGGTAATTGAAGTCCAAATTGTTGCTGCAAATTCTTGAAATTCTTAGGACCTGAGAAATTAGTACATTCTCAATTACTTTGGTTGAAATGTTATTATTCCAGTGTAGATATTTAATTACTTTGAAAGGAAAATTAACTCTTTTATCAAAGAGGCTAATAGATGGGTTACCTCTGTTGAGCTTAATGCTTAAGTCTAGGAACTCAAGTTCCTGATTACTGTGGTTGGTTTACATAAGTTAAGAGAGCTAGGATAGATATTATCAAAATCACTCTCTATAACTTCTGAATTATTGATACACAAGCAGATCATCAATATATCTAAAAGTGTAAAGGTAGTTATCAGAGCAGGTGGGGTGATTTTTAATGAATTTATATTCCTTAAAGAACAGGAATAGATTAGCGATATTCGTGGACGTTGATGTTCCCATTGGAATACTGTTCACTTGCTTATAGAGAGTATTATTATATAAGATATGGTTATTTTTTATGCAGCAATTGAGATAAGAGTTCCAAGTTCCTACATCAACAAATTGGTTAAGTTTAAATTCTGCATACAGCTCTTTAAAGGTAGTGATTATATCTGATAGAGGCAGATTAGTATATAGGTTTTCAAAATCATAACTATTAATATCTAGGGGACAAACTTTGAGTATAGTAGAAATTACTTCTGCATTATTATTAATTATCCAAAATCTCTGTACATCAAGTTAGAACAGTTTCTAATGTGTTTCAAAACCTTCTTTAAGACATCTTCAAAAGCAAGATCTATTTTCTTTTTATGACTCCTTACTCCACTAGCTATGAACCTGAACTTCACAGGATCCTTATGAAACTTAACCGTTGCAAAAAGAAATGGAAATTCAGGCCCATATCTTCTAGTTTGTGGAATTTTAAGTTTCTTGAAGAATGCCTTAAACCGATTTTCTAACTGCTTGGTAGAATAACTTACGAGCTCGTATGTTACTCTATTATTGAGTTCCATAGTTAACAATTCAAAATAGAACTTCTTACAGATAATTGCAAAATTATTGCTAGCTTTATCCGTAGTGGTAAAAATAAATTGGTCTTGTAGTTTGGAGAGTGACCTTTTAGCTTCTCCAGAGAAAAAGAGATTTCTGTCGAAACAAAAGTCCAGACCTGCCAACTCACCGGTGAAGCTATTGATTATATTATATTTCCATTCTGCGAAGGCCTCAATAGGCTGATTGTACGTTAAACTGGTTTTTACGATGTACTTATTTACATCTTGAGTGAAGCTCTCAAGAATCCTTTCTTTGGAGATTGTGAAGGAAGGTCTGAATTTAGAGCCATACTCTAATAAATTCCTAAGCTTTTCATTTTCAACAAAACTCAAGTTTCCGGTGATAATATGGTTGTAATTCTTATCATAGTGAACTGTTTCTTTATGTTCATCACAAGAACAAGTAGTAAATACAGGAATGTAGCTCGAAGAGTTAAGTTTGTAGTTTTTAACTATTGACCCTAAGGTCTTAACATATTTAAAACTTACAATAGACTGGTGCCTTTGGATGGGAAAAAAAATTGCATTATTGTAGAACAGCTTCCTTACATTGAGATTATCATAGGCTTTATTTAGGAACCTTATGGTAACAAAATTACTGGAAAATTCTTTAAGAGAAATTTTACCTTTAAGAATATGTTTAAGAATGTCCAGAACCAAAGCAAAAACATGCTTATCAACATGGTCAGCAGTTTCATTCCAGAATTTGAAAAAACATTTAAGGACTATGTTGTACTAGGTGTGGGTCAAAATTATATATGTATTTTTTTGCTTAGGTATCTTCTTTATAGAATGTGAATTCTGAATTTTCAAAACTGCTGCGTTGCACGTTTTGATTTTCAGGTTATTTTGCACCCTTCTGCGTTTTAAATTCTAAAATTTTTTCCTTAGTCTTCAGTTTTGCTCTTAAGTATATATATATATATATATATATATATATCACATTTAACAGCAAAATAGGATAAATGTAACCGCAAAGAAAAATAAAATTATTAATGAAATCTACGCTTTGTCCGATTTCCGTTTTAGGAAAGTTTTCCTCCATTTTGAAGTTGCAAAACAAGTATTTATGAAAAAAAAAATATATTTAACAACACTACTGGGTAGAAAAAACATCGTGAGAAAAAAGGATTACGATTACGGGAGAAACCTTCAATCTGTCTAACTTCCATTTCCAAAAGTTTTGAAAGTCAGAATTCCGCCCATCGATGGAAAACGCCCACCATCAATCCCTTCCAAATTTCTGCATCGAGCTCGAGGACCATCGAAATGACGATGGAAAAGACGGAATTCATCAAATCCACTGAAGAATCTCATGCCTGAAGATCGAAGGGAAATTTTCGTGTCAAATTCCGTTTTCGGAACTATTCTTCCATTTTCAAGCTGAAATGCAAATATTTATGGACTAAGATTATATTTAATAATAATACTGCGCAGAAGAAACATCGCGAGAAAAAGGGATCACGATTACGTGAAAAATTTTCACGCCGTTTTCCGAAGTTTTGAAAAACGAAATATCATCCCCAGACCAAAAAACGACCCCCACCCCAACAAATCCTACAAAATTTATCTTTAGTTTTACATCGATCTCAAGTATAATCCAAATGATAACAAAAAAAAAAAAAAAAAAAAAAAAACTGGAATTCCGCGAAACCGCGGAAGAATCTCATGTATGTTTATACTCTTCCTTGTTGAGATTGGGTTTAAATGGTGGAAAAGAATTTGACGTTATTACCTGGCTGACACAATGTCTAATCGTTTCTTTTTCATCAATGCTTAGATCACTTTTTATCAGGGACTCTTCAACTGACGCAACAACAATCTGGTATCTTTTTTGAAATTGTGAAATTTGAATTGTAACGTAAAATTCGTTTTTGAATTTTGGTCGGGTTAAAAGAAGAAAGGTAAAATATTACTTCGTTATCCATAAAGACTTCCTCACTTCGAGAAGTAGAATTTTCTTTATTGTTGCTATTATTTGATAATTTTTAAATTTTTCATTTAATGTATTTTTATGAGTAAATGACATATTGGAACTCCTAGACCAAGTTTTGCCGTCTAGGTCCAAAAATTCTGGTAACATTTTAGCCAGTAATAGGTGTAGGTTCGATCTCAACGTTTGCAATATTCTTTCTCATATGTTTAATAATAGTTTTTAAGAGTGCAAACGAAGCATTAGATATTGCTTTGTTGATGTTAAGGGAAGGTCTTAAGTTGCATTTCATGGAGATAAAATTGGGCAATATGTGGAATCTCTTGCATCGAAGTAAGAAGCTTAAGTGGTTCAGTAATTTGAACTTTTTTATCCTCAGCTTCGAAAAATGGTTGATTGTTGCACATAGAGATTTTGTCATAATCAAGATTAGGAACTGGGATTTTAAAGTTCCTGAAATAAAGTTGATATCGCTATTAGAAGAGTCCACAAGACAAGCAAAGCAAGATGTTATATTGCGGCTCCCGATGTAGGTAATATCAGTATACTTACGCACCCAATGTAGTCAAAGGTCCGGTTGACACCTAGAATGTTATATAATTCAAGACTACACACTTCGGATGTTGATTAAGAATAAATTATCAACGTTTATTCACAATTAAAAGCTTTATTGGCATTTAACTGTCGTTTAATGAGCCTGCGCAATGCGCTCCACTTAACTGGGAGAAGGGCGAAAATTACCGACGCCAATACCTTAGTTTATCTGAGAGAACAGTAGTTTGTGTTAGCTGTGGATATAAGTTGTATTTAGTAATGGATTTACTATGCTTTTTTGGAAAAAAATCCAGCAATGAGAGTATATCTCATAGTAAGCAATTATGTGAAATTCCCAATCTGTCAGCAGTAGTTACAAATTCGTCTTTTTCATTATTGAGTGACGCAATTTCAGAATCGGAGTCTACATCGTTGGCAAAACAGAAACTTATTCAAGCAGACTATGATAAAGCGTACAAAAAAAAAAAAAAACCCCACTGTCGTACAGTTGAGGAATCTCAGATAAAAACATTTAATTGGATAAAGTCAAATGATAAGACTATTATGTTTGCAAAAACCATCCTAAAATTGCAGATACCACCAGCAATTTTTTTAAGGAATGTGGGGTATCAGATGGTGATATATGTTTAATAACTATAAGTGAATACAACAGTAGTCGAAGACATAAGGATTGCCTTTGTTTCTAAACAACAATTCTTGGGATATTTTATGATGCAAAATCACTTCTGTTTGTACAAGAGAAAAAGGTAAATAATTTTTGCATTCAAAATTGTGGTTAAAAACTACTTAAACTGCTGTACAGTTAACTATGATTATTTAATTTTTTTTGCAAAACACAAGACATACTAAAAATTCTTGAACATGGCATCATCACTAAATTTCTCAAATGCCATCGATTACCTTTCTTAAAACTTGAGATGTGTGCTTTTGTGCATTTTGAATACAGACACTTTAAAATGGCGATGCAAAAGATGCATAAAAAGTTTATAATAATTTTTAACTTTAAAAAAATGAGGCTTCTGTTTTGTTATCTTAAATGACAAATTTTTCTGGGCATGTAGATTTTACTTCTGGGCAAGTAACTATTTTCTGCACATGCCCAGATGGGCATGTAACTTTTCAGATATTTTTCAAGCCCTGACTGTAGGTATGAACATCGCATATTAATCAAAATTTTATTTCTGGATATCAAGTGCAAGTAAATAGCTCTATAGCTTTCTAAAGAAAATTAAACTCTGATGGTAATGCAAGTGATAGTGAAGAAAAAGATAAAAGAGTTGAGATGGTAATGCAAGTGATAGTGAGCGTGTAATGTGAAGAAGGTAATGCAAGTGTTGCAGGTGTGTAATGTGAAGCAAAATGTTGTTAGTAAGGTGGAGACCGCTATTCTAAGGTGATTTGGCCATGTTGAAAGAATGAGTGGTGAGATGCTTACTAAGAAAATTTATTCAGCCCAAATAGCAGGAAAAAAATGTAGAAGACCAAGGAAATCATGGGAGGACCAGATTCAGGAACGTCTGCACGAGAAAAAGATAATGAGTATGAAGTACAAAAGGTCTTGTGTGAGACATGTGATGGATGACAGTGAAGGTCAAGTTGTGTGCCATGATTGCTGTAAATGGAGATGTTTAATGCATTAACATTGGGTGAAAACTAACACTGTCAATGACTTTGATTTGGCAGTAATCATGTTTTGAGACGAAAACCTCTGAATTTCCAACAATAGCTTAATGTTATCTGTGTACAAGGTAGACTCAAAAAGTTTCCAGAATCGTCCCCAAGTGCTGGAATGAAGAATCATGTGAGTGAATCTTCATCACGGCCATGCAAGCGTGTAGGTGATTAGCCAGCACATGCGGGCAGTGCGAACAGTTAAGGATTTCTCCAAGACACATTTAGGGACCAAACATGTCTCATGAGAAGGCTCCCCAAACCATTACAGAGCCACCACTACCTTGAACAGAGCTGACCTGGCACAACGAGGCGATGGCCTCAAGCTGTTGACGCCACACCCACACCCTCCAGTCAGCTTGGTACAGCTGACTGGAGGGTGCGAATGTGGCGTCGACAGCATGACAGGGATTCATCTAATCATACAAAGTGGTGTCACTCTGCAGTTTTGATGTTCCTGGCACTAGGCGATGCTTAATGTTAGATGATGAGTGGTTAAAAGTGGTGCACAAGTAGGGCATTGGCTCCCGTTGCCAAAGGTATGCAGTGTGTGCTGTACCATTCATTTGCTGACACTGCTTGGGCCTCTGACATGTAACCTGAATGTTATTTGCCCTGCTGTTGCCAAGTGGTCAATCTGTATGAACCTGAATAGTCTACGTCGACCCCGGTCATCAGTGACGTGTGCTTAGCCACTGCTTTCTCTCTGGGCACTGGTACATCCATCGGTGGTATACCCCCAGTACACACTTGACACAGTTGCCCCTGGGAACCCTAGGGTTTTTACCACTTGGGTAACAGAATGACCTATCTGTCTTGCACCAATAAAGCGCCCACGATCACAGTTACTCAGATCACCACGTTTACCCATGTTCGCCGATTGTGATACACTGTTAGGAAGTCCTGCTGCCACCTATTTATTGCTTAGGTTTGTGTTTGTTCCACTCTGCACTGAGGATGCCCATGTCAACTGTCTATCAACCCTACATCTAATGTTTTGTCTACTGAGTGTAGTTTCTTTGCTTACAGTGCACTTTAGTAACATCACAGTTGAAAATGTTGGAAACTGGGAGAAGGAGGAGGTTTAACGACCACCGTGGTTGGAAACTGGGCAATGTATTGGTTATATAAATAAGTTTTGAGGGATTTCCGCTCAGTGTCGTACTTATTACTGCTCGCATGTATTTTAAGGTGGCAACACTGCAATATTGCAGTACAAGACGCCAGCTGTCAGAGTCAGTATACAACGTTCGATTGAGGTGCGAAAACGTATTTGTTTTACTCGATGCAAAATGGCAACTTTCGTCCTGACAAAACAGTATTTGTGGGAAGTGTTACTGCATTACTTTATTGTCAAGAAAAATGATGCCGACAGCTATCGCTTAATGTCAAAAATCTATGGTAAACATTCCCCATCCATAAAAACATGTGAGTATTGGTTTAGACGATTCAAAAGGAACGATTTCGATGTCAGTGATAAAGAACGTTCTGGACCACCCAAAAATATTGCTGATGCTGAACTGGAAGCTTTACTTGACGAGGATCCATGCCAGACCAAAAAAAGAACTAGAAGCAGCATTAAATGTTAGTCAACCATGCATTTCGCAATGTTTAGCTGCCATGGGAATGGTGCAAATAGAAGGGAATTGGGTTCCACATGCTTTGCGGGAAAGAGACCTTGAACGTCGAAAAACTATTTGCAAATTGCTGCTTCAAAGGCAAAAAGGAAAGGGTGTTTTGCATCGTATTATTACTGCCGACGAGAAATGGATATGGTACGATAACCCTAAATGGCAGAAAGCGTGGGTGAAGCCAGGTGAACCAGGTCCTTCAACGCTAAAATGCAATATCCATGGTTCAAAGGTAATGCTGTGTATCTGGTGGGACCAGAAGGATGTGATCCACTATGAACTGCTGAAACCATCAGAAACTATTACTGGTGATCGGTATCGAACCCAATTAATGCATTTAAAATGAGCTCTCACGCAAAAACGGCCGGAATGGGAGAATAGACACAACAAAGTCATCTTACAGCATGACAATGCAAGACCACATGTTTCTCGACAAAAGTACTTAGAAGGATCCGACTGGAAAGTTCTACCCCACCAGCCATATTCGCCAGATATTGCGCCATCGGATTACCATTTGTTCCGGTCAATGCAGTCAGCACTTTCTGGAGAACGGTTTAGTTCTTATGAAAACATCAAAAATTGGCTGGACAACTGGATCTCTTCCAAGGAACCGGAATTCTTCCTTCGAGGCATGCGTTCACTGCCCGAAAGATGGGGTAAAGTCGTAGCTTCAGAGGGTGCATACTTCGATTAATATTAAAATATTGTATCTGTTCTCCAAAAATGTGTTTTGTTCACCTCAAATCCCTCAAAACTTATTTATATACCCAATATAAACATCAAATTTTGTGTTTTGCTTTGAAAATTCCCATCAGAGTCATTGGCCATGTTTCAGGAAGCCTACTGTAAAATGGCATTGAAGAAATCACAAGTTTATGCATGGCCAGAGTTGTATAAAAATAAAATGTATTTGCGTACACAACCATTGGAAGAGAAAACTTGCAGCAAACCCGCGAATCACACACACGATACCAGTAGAATAGGATAATTTAAAGAAAATTTAATGCTTAGGACATTGAATATAAATAATTATTAGAACATTACAGATTTCAGTGAGGACAAAATAAGTACATTACAACTGAATGTGCAGCAATTTGTGCATAACTGACCTTTAGGGCAAAATATTAATATATTGATCTATGAACCTCATAAAAACAAGAAACTAATAAGGAAAGTTTTTATATCTAGAAAAACAGTTCCATTAATGAACCTTAAAAAATAATAAATAGCATTTTCAACAACTTAATTCAAAAATAGTAGACTTACAAAATACATAAAGAAAGTATTTTAATTGAATAACTGGCAACTGCAAGAAGAACCTGACAATAAAATTAAAATTCTTTTTGTGTAAACAAAACTTATGATGTAGTTCCTACACATTGATAACAGGCCTTGATAAAATCTGGAGGCCAGAAAAGTCTGTAAAAACAAAAGAACTCAGAAGATGTGACAAATAAGTGAAAATACTTCAGATTAAAATAGAATTAAATATATTAATCTGAGTAAAGCCTTGAGTAAGTTTTTTCATTGCTGTAAATACTTTTTTTTTTTAATGTACAAGCAAAAACTATCTGCAAAATCTGCTTCTAATTTGGAAACTATCCGCGTATGGCATACGCGTGTAAGTCTACATTCTGCTACTCAGTGCATGGCATAAGCATTTTTGTGATGGCCATGTGAGTGTCAATGATGTTCTGCATAGCGGGCACCTGTGCACCTCTTCAACACCCAAAAAAGATTGAGAGTGTACACAACATAAAAAAACTGTAAAGGAAATATCTTCTTATGTGTTCAATATTGCAGTGTTGCCACCTTAAAATATCTTCAGAGGTAGGAATGTCAGTTGGAAATGTTCACAGGTCTTCACCATGATGTGAACATGCACTGCGTGCATGTGAACATTTGATTCCAAAAATGCTAACCCCTGAACTAAAAGAAACGGAAATGATTTCCTAAGCAACATAATCGCAAGAGATGAGACATGGAGTTTTTGGTACGATCCACAGATGAAATGTCAATCCAGTGAATGGAAATCGTCATCATCACCTGAAGAACAAAAACTTGATTTGGACAAGAGTAAAGAAAAGTAATGCTAGAAGTTTTCCTTGTTTCTCTGGGCCTTGTCTGCTATGAATTTATTCCAGAAGGAGGGACTGTGAAAAAAGACGAAATTTTCCTGGATATCATCCATGCTTAGTAATGCAATACACATACATCAGACTGACGAAGGAAAAAGAGCTGAACTTTTTAATCGGGTGGAAAATAAAAACATGCTGGGGAAACAGCGAAAATATAACACGGCATGAGCAAAACAGAATTGTTCACTGAAATCTATTTATTAAAACTGGAGTGCATCACGTTATTCCAAACACACATATATATAGCTAAAAAACCAACAAGAAGCACCAAACAATTTCCTAAGCAACATAATCTCAAGAGATGAAACATGGAGTTTTTTGTATGATCCACAGATGAAATGTCAATACAATGAATGGAAATCAGCATCATCACCTCAAGAAGAAAAACTTGATTTGGACAAGAGTATTTTGTCCTCCTTCTAAAATGTTGTTTGCTAAAATTCTCTTGGACTGGTTATTTTGTGAGTGTGTGAGTTGGACAATGTAATGTGATTCAGTTGAATTTAATCTTAAATTTAATGTCCTTATAGCAAACTAAATTAGCAGAAACCCACACGTTTCTGGTCTTTGCAGATACGTGAGTGATTTTCTTTATGCTTGCCCCTGATGAAGCCATAAGAGAATCAGTCATTGGTCTGCATCCTTATGTTCTTCTGGCTTTCTTTTTAATTGGTTTGTTTTTTGTTTGCTCCGGAGCTTGTTTGCTTTGGACGTTTGGAGTTTGTTTTGTTTTTCTCTGGTTTGTTCTTGGTTTTAATTTTTTATTTTTTCTTCTTATACTTAAATTTTTTTTTCTTGCTTTGGGTTTTGCATTATTTCTGTATGTATGTATATATATATATATATATTACATTTAACAACAACACAGGATAAATAGAACATTGTGGAGAAAAAAATTACGATTACAGGCAAAATCTTCATGCTGTCCGACTTCCGTTCATTTTAGGAAATTTTTCCTCCATTTTCAAGCTGCCATGCAAATATTTATGAAATGAAATGATATTTAACAACACTACTGATAGAAGAAACATCACAAGAAAAAAAGAATTACGATTACGGGAGAAACCTTCACTCCGTCTAACTTCCGTTTCCGAAAGTTTTGAAAGTCGGAATTCTGTTCTCTAACGGAAGACGACCCCCCCCCCCACACACACACACATGCACACATTACCACCACCAATACCTTCCAAATTTCTGTTCAGTTCTGCATCGATCTTGCAATTATTGAAATGATGATGGAAAAGACCGAGTTCTTCGAATTGTCTAACTTCCCTTTTCGGAAAATTTTCTTCCATTTTCAAGCTGAAATATTTATAGAATAAATTTGTATTTAATGATGATACTGCGCAGAAGAAGCATCACAAGAAAAAGAAATCACAATTATGGGGGAAATCTTCATTCCATTTTCAAAAGTTTTGAGAAACGAAATACCATCTCCAGACGAAAAAACGACCTCTCCCCAACTAATCCTCCAGAACTTCTCTTCAGTTTTGCATCAATCTTGAGAATAACCAAAATGATGACTAAAAAAAAAAATGGAATTCTGCGAATGAATCTTATATATGAATACAAAGGAAATATTCCAAAAAATGGACAACAGTTGGTCTCTTCTTGGCAACGCGCATGCACATTGACCTACCATGTTTTGCCATCTTCGGGTCATGGCGCTGGAAAGGAGATTCTTCCACACAGCTGATATCTCTAGTGACTGGTTTTCATTGCAGACTCTGGGGTGGTTCATTATTTCGATCACCTCTCAAAAACATGGTACCTTTGTGGTTTGTAGAAGGCGTAAGCTTCTTGATACTATTCCAAGAGGGCAGAGCTACAGATTTAGTGACCTCTTTACAAAGAGGTCACTAAGTTTATTACACCATTAAAATGGGGTGCATGTACATAAGTGGTTTATCTGAAGTAAAAGACTAATGTTATTACTTTCTGTATAATAAGGAATTTCTACGAACTTTCTGAACCTACTTGTATTACAGCTAATGGTATGGATGGGAATACTTTTTACAAAATCAATCTCTCTCTCTCTCTCTCTCTCTCTCTCTCTCTCTCACACACACACACACACACACACACACACACACACACACACACACACACGCGCACGCACTACTTTTCAAGCAAATCCCATCCATTTTTCCCAAGTCAAGCAATTTCAGTGTTGCAGGGCAAATGCATAACTCATAAGTTGCTCTAATAACACTTCATATTGCCGTACTACTAATTTTTTGACCAGTATTTTTCCTGAAATACAATTGCTAAACAAAAGTAAAAAAAAAAAATGTTAAGGTAATTAAATTATGTTTCAAATGTCAAAACTAACAATCAATAGCACAAAAAAAAAAAAAAAAAAAAAGAACCGACTTACCCTTTCATGGCTCAATTTATCAACAGCTGCCTTTAATTCCTGCACCTCCTTATCACACTGTATGACTTTTTCACTCAGTTGTTTCTTGACCTGAAAAGAAAACATAACCAATTCAACAAGTGACATATATATATATATATATATATTGCTGACAAGAGTAAAGAAATGGTATTAAAAATGAACTTTCAGAAGACAAAACTGAAAACCTAATGTACAATGCTTTTACAAGAAATGAAGATTTATCGACTGATGGGGAAAAGCTGGAAATAACCGATGCCTACATTTACCTGTGACAGCAGATATCATGCAAAGGTTACATTTATGAAGAAATTAATTGACATATAAAACTTAGATGAAAAGCTTTCAGAAGAAACAGTACAATTTTTTAAAAGCAACATGCCATTATGTCTTAAAAGAAAAGTCAGAGGTTGATCCAGGATTTTAAAGATGATACCCAATTTTGTGAAAGTTTGCCTATTTTTGTGAAATTTGCTTATTTTCGTGAAATTTAGCATGTTTTTGAGAAATTTGCCTGGTTTTGTATTTAGAGCAATTTTAATCCTCTATAACTATTATTCTGAAAATAAAAATTGCCTTATTTCAGTTATTTTTTCATTATAGGAATAAAATAAGACGGAATTAAGAATTTCATTTTATTGAATTTCTATTGTGGTCCACACTTCCTGGGTTTGCAGAAAGTTTTCTGTTTCGATGATTGTGCATGACAGGGCCGGAAAAACAGGTTCCAGAACTAGGAGACAGTTGCCAAAATTTAGGTGCCAGCTGAAGTAAATTCAAATTTTAAAGAATCACACTCAAAAGTAATGTGTCAAGATGACGGAACAAAAAGTTATAATGAATTTTTTCTTGTCATATTTTTGAAACCCAAATAACTTACTGCTAAATAAAATTTCAACTTAACCCCCCCTTCCCCATTACTGCCTCGTTTCCGTTTCTCTCAAAAAATTAATTTTTTTTAAATTTTAGGTTTTCATTTTATTTAAGTATAATTTATTGAAATTAAATTTTGCACATATAAGCCCAAAGTATCATATTTTTCTTCCCCATAATCTGGAGCGGCATTATAACTCACTGGCTACAAAATTTAGAAACAAATTAAAAAAAAAAAAAAAATTCTTGCGCATAATCCGCAGCGAGAATAAAAAAATTCTTACGCATCATTTTCGGTGGCGTATCGTAAAATAAAAAAAAAACTAATTTTTCCATCATCTAATCCACGTCGACCTGTCTGCAGACCGTGAAATTCAGAAATAAAATATCGGCACCTCTCATGTTGATCTTGTACCTAATTTCCGACAGAAAAGTCATGATTCATACGATGACCAAAAGTCCAAAGACATACGAAAGAAATTATCTTATTAAACAAGTTAGTAAAATCATGCAATGCATTGATTATGATACACTTTCCAACATACCAGAAATTATTACTCAAGTTATGAGGATAATGGCTGTGGAATAAATCTCGTTCCTGTGTCCTGACCTTTGACCCCATTTTGATGATATTCAACAGAACCGGTTCAGTATATCTCAAGAATAACATACTAAAGTTTTGTCGCAATAGAAGCAGTTTTACACAAGTTATGAGAATAATGGCTGTGGAATAAATCTTGCTTTTGTGCAATGACCTTTGACCCCATTTCGATGTTATTCAACAAAACCGGTTCACTATACCTCCGGAACAACATGATAACGTTTTGTCGCAATCGAAACATTTTTAGTTATGATGATTTTTAAGTTATGATGCTATGATGCACAAAGGCAATGGAATGGGTCCCACTCCAGTGTCCTGACCTTTGAACCCATTTCGCCCATTTTCAATAGGGTTCGTCCCCATTGGCTCCCTACCACATACTAAAATTTCATCGAAATCGAACCATATTTACGCATGTTATGACGCATAAAGGCAATGAAATGGATTCCGCTTTTATGTCCTGACCTTTGACCCCATTCCTCCCATTTTCAATAGGTTTCGTTCCCAGGTGGTTCCTTACCACATACCAAAATTTCATCGAAATCGAACCATTTTTACGCAAGTTATGACGCATAAGGGCAATGGAATAAATCCCGCTCTTATGCCCTGCCTGACCTTTGACCCCAATTTGCCAATTTTCAATAGGGTTCGTGCCCAGGTAGTTCCCTACCACATACTAAAATTTCATCGAAATCAAACTATATTTACGCATGTTATGACGCATAAAGGCAATGAAATGGATCCCGCTCCTATGTCCTGACCTTTCACCCCATTTTGCCCATTTTCAACAGGGTTTGTTCCCAGGTGGTTCCTTACCACATACTTAAATTTCATTGAAATCGAACCATTTTTACGCAAGTTATGATGCATAAAGGCAATGGAATGGATCCCGCTCCTATGTCCTGACCTTTGACCCCATTTCATTTATTTTCAATAGGGTTCGTTCTCAGGTAGTCCCCTACCACATACTAAAATTTCATTGAAATCGAACTATATTTACGTAAGTTATGACGCATAAGGGCAATTGTATGGATCCCGCTCTTATGGCGTGACCTTTGACCCCACTTCACCCATTTTCAATAGGGTTTATCCCCTGGTGGTCCCCTACCACATACTAAAATTTTATCGAAATCGAACCATTTTTACGTGAGTTATCGTGCCGACAGACAGACGGATGGACGGAAAAAGCTGGAGCATATACGCTTCTTCAACCTACGGTTGAAAAGCGTAAAAAGAAAAAGTAACTGTCATTTTTAAGTACTTTTTTATGTTATTTTCAAATTTAAAAAAAAAGCGAAAATTCCTAGTTTTTTCATCATTACCATTGTTTATCAGTTAGACCTAAAAATGCTTAGTATTTTGCATTTTTGAGAAATTCTCAAATACTGAAGGACAAACAAAAGCCTTAACACTAATGTGATCAATGCAAAAAATCAACGAATGCGATTCGGAAAGTGATTATGCTACCACGACGGCAACAATTAAGAGGTGCGGAATACCTCAGCGAGCTTTCCAGATCACTTAGCCTGGCTCGCTGAGCTATTCCACACTACTGATTAAGCGCAAAATATTATCTGTCAAAATGCTCGTAAAAAAATAAAATAAAATGAGAAAGCCATATTTCCATCTCTTTGCGGCACTCTAACTGCTTACTGCGTAACATTTTTTTTTTTTTTTTTACTACTGTTAGCGCATTTTCCAACACCACTGGCTAGCTGTCTTGACGCCAAACGGTATTTTAAATATTAAAGTACCATAAAATCTAATCCGCAGAACCTAACATTTAAACTTTTTAATTGATAATTCCTAGACATACAACAAAAGTACGGTGTATGTAGATACAGTTATCACTATTATTTCTTTCATAAACTATGTTCAAGCTGATCTGGGGAGGGGGGACAAAAAAAACCACCCCAGGTTGTACACTGGCATGCAAAAATTAAGGACAGAGAGGAGAAATTAGCATAACAGCGGAACGAGAAGGCAGAACGGACCGAAAGACCACTCAGGAAATAGACTAGGGTCCGATATGGTAGGGCATGCACATATATGCAGCATGACGGATGGGGGGGGGTAAAAGCACATGGACGGTGTACGCTCAGCAATTCGGGTGAAAGCTATTGCACGGTGTACATCGGTTTGAACGACGTCGCGTTGCTGTCACCATGTAATATGGCCAACAGGCAATCCAGTAGATGGCATCTGGATGACTTTACCTGAGGTCGCGTCATTGGGAAGTTGGAAGAAGGTCGAAGTGTCGAATCGCGCACAGCATCGTTTCATGAGCTTGGAGAGCATTTCAAACGACAGGAACAGCTGTCCCAGAGTTTAGCAGTGGTCGTCCACGAGCAACCACTGCGACGGACGACCGGTATATTGTCCTACAGGCGAGAAGAGACAGACGACAGACAGCGGGAGAAATCGCAAGGCACATGCAACAGACAACTGGGCATCCGTTGTCGCGTTTACCGTGGCCAGGAGGCTGCACAAAGGTGGCCTATTTCCACAACGACCAGTACGGCGTGTGCCATTAACGCCTGCTCATCGGAGACGGTGGTTTCTGTGGTGCCAGGAACACAAAAACTGGACACATCAGCAATGGGGTCGAGTTCTCTTTACGGATGAGAGCCGATTTAGTCTGACAAGCGATTCTGGACGTATACACATCTGGAGAGAGCAGGGAACACGCAATCACACCTCCGACATCATCGAAAGGGATCGGTTTGGAGGTGGCGGAGTTCTCGTTTGGGGCGGTATCATGCTTGGTAGCCATACTGACCTCCACATCTTCCAAGGAGGTTCAGTCACTGGTGTCCGCTACTGTACCGAGGTTCTTCTGCCTCATGTGCGTCTGTTTAGAGGTGCTGTGGGGTCCTGAGTTCCTCTTCATGGAGGACAACGCTACACCTCATCGTACAGTGGCTGTCGCAGAGCTGTTGGAGAGTGAAGATATTCAACGCATGGATTGGCCCGCAAGGTCTCCGGACCTAAATCCAATTGAACACGTGTGGGACCTTCTCAGGAGACGCTTGACAGCACGTCCCCAGCCGCCAGCAACGATTCGGCAGCTGCAATTGGCGCTACAAGAGGAAATGGTCCGCGATGCCTCAACAGCTCCTTGACAACCTCGTCCTCAGCATGGACAGATGTTGTAAATCCTGCAACGCAGTCAGGGGTGATCATATGCCCTATTAAAGACTCGATTTTTCTTGGCACACGACCTGGTGCCACTTTGCAGAGGTCCAATTTTGATGTTCCCTGCACCAGGTGAGGTGTAATTTCCAATTATGACAAGTCAACAGTGGGACACGCGTAGGGTGTCAGCTTCCGTAGGCCAGGGTGTGCAGCGTGCAAAATATCATTTGATCGCTGATGCTGCTTGGGCTTCCGACATTTAACCTAGATGTGATCTGCACCACCGCTGCTAAGTGAACAATCTGTATGAGCCTGGATAGTCTACACTGACCCTGGTCATCAATGGCATGTGATTGGCCACAGCTTGCTCTCTGGACACTGGTACATCTGTTGATGGTACACTCACAGTACACTCTTTGATACGGTTGCCCCTGGGAACCTTAGGGTTCCAATCACTTGGGTGATAGATTGACCCATCTGTCTTGGGCCGACAATGCATCCACGGTCAAAGTCGCTCAGATCACCACGTTTACCCATGTTCATCAATTGCGGTACACTGTTGGGGAGCCCTGCTGTCTGCCTATTTATCACCTTCATTCAATTTGGGTCAGCTGACGATGAAGGGCAAAACACATAACAAGAATAACAAATAAAGATAAGTAGATCACGCTAGTTACGTTGAGAGATAAGAACTTTTACGAAGAAAATTCATAAGTTGGGAGCTTTCAACCTCGTCTTAGGTCTTCATCATGACAATGGAGGACTAAGATCGTTTCCAGATTCTACGTTTGAATTTTTGTTGCCAGATCTTGGAATCGATCTCCAGATCATTGGGATGTAGAGTGGAAATTCTGAATTGAAAGTCTTTGGGCTGAAAAGAATTTCCAGGCTTTGTGTTGTAGTAGTGCACAGCAACGTCCTCTGGAAATGCGTTTGCAGATCTGAAAAGCTTGAGGGAGAATAATTAATACAGACATTTGACGTGGACCAGGAACATCAAACAGAGGTCACCACTCTCTCTACAGTTATAAGTGAGTCATGGAAAAATTCTCTGACTCACTTATAACCGTGGAAAGAGTGATGACCTCTGTTTGATGTTCCTGGTCCACGTCAAATGTCTGTATTAATTATTCATTCGCCTTCTAATTATTTGTTCAGTTGCTGCTTACCATCTTTGGTGAATCCCCAGCATTGTGCGGGGCTCCAAGGGGCAACCTGCAAATTTGCTTGCCAATTAGTGTATGTGAGTCTGGAGGAATTCGAGGCCGCTGTTGTGGAGTGGAAGCATATCCGGTGAGTAACTGGAAGACCCTGGGTTCAATTCCCGATGGCGGCCAGTGAGAATTTTTCTGTGACTCACTTATAAACATAGAAAGAGCGATGACCTCTATTTGATGCTCTTGGTCCACGTCAAATGTCTGTATTAATTATTCATTCACCTTCTAATTATTTGTTCAGTTGCTGCTTACCATCTTTGGTGAATCCCCAGCATTGTGCGGGGCTCCAAGGAGCAACCTGCAAATTTGCTTGGCAATTAGTGTATGTGAGTCTGGAGGAATTCGAGGCTGCTGTTGTGGAGTGGAAGCATATCCGGCGAGTAACTGGAAGACCCTGGGTTCGACTCCCGGTGGTGGCCAATGAGAATTTTTCCGTGACTCACTTATAAATGTGGAAAGAGCAAATATCTTTGTTTGATGTTCCTGGTCCATGTTAAATGTCTGTATTAATTATTCATTCACCTTTTAATTATTTCTTCAGTTGCTGCTTATCATCTACGGTGAATCCTTAGCATTGTGCGGGGCTCGAAGAAGCAACCTGCAAATTTGCTTGGCAATTAGTGTATGTGAGTCTGGAGGAATTCGAGGCTGCTGTTGTGGAGTGGAAGCATATCCGGCGAGTAACTGGAAGACCCTGGGTTCGACTCCCGGTGGCGGCCAATGAGAATTTTTCCGCGACTCACTTATATATGTGGAAAGAGCAAATATCTTTGTTTGATGTTCCTGGTCCATGTTAAATGTCTCTATTAATTATTCATTCGCTTTTTAATTATTTCTTCAGTTGCTGCTTATCATCTACGGTGAATCCCTAGCATTGTGCGGGGCTCCAAGAAGCAACCTGACAAATTGGCTTAGCAGTTAGTTTGTGTGGGTCTGGAGGAATTCGAGGACGCTGTGGTGCAGTGGAAGCATATCCGGCACGTAACTAGAAGACCCTGGGTTTGCTTCTCGTTGGTGGCCAATGAGAATTTTTCTGTGACTCACTTATAAACGTGGAAAGAGCGATGACCTCTGTTTGATCTTGAGAGAGAATGCCTGAAGACTTGCGGGAAACAAGAAAACGTAGACTGCAAAGAGACTTTGTAACTGTGGTCCAAAGTTTTCGGAAAGATATCCAATCTTTTGTCAAGTATGCCCGGATACCTTTATTTGTAGCTTGGGTCAGTTCCACTCTGAATGGGGACTGCCCATATCAACTGCCCATCATCTCTATCTCAAATGTTTTGTCTATTGAGTGCGCACACACACACACACACAGTTAGCTTTGCATTCAGAACACTCCCATTTTCCATTTTACATATTTGTATTAAACTTTTTTAAACTGGTATCCCCATCACTGAAATGAAGGAACCACTTTCATGCATGGCTGCTGTGCACCGTTTCCTCGTCCTTAACTGCACACATTTCTTTTGCAGTTGCAACCCATTCTTCTAATAATAATGTAGGACCACTCAAACAGCATGTTTATCGACTTCCGTCCTCTGCTCACCTGATAATACAATGTGGCTCCACGCCAAATGTAAGTCACCACAACACCCAGTCGATGTTGACATGAGTTTCACACAAGAATGGAGATCCAGCATTACATGTAGCTAAAAACAGGATGAACTCTTGACTCACTCTGGTACTTTGAAAATTTTATGAAATTACAATGAAAGAACACCTGTTTAAGTACAACATTTTGCCTTTCTTTCACAAAACTCAACTGTTCATAGGTTGCAAAGATTAGGAACAATCAGAACAGAAAAGAACAAACTTGATTTAACCTAACTCATATGTCAACAACAAATGGTCACATAAAGTTTATCATTCTTCCCCTCCTTTTTTTGAATAACTTTTATGTCATTCTTTAACACCCCTATAACAAATTTATATCAAGAAATTAAGGAATTGAAAAAAACAAAGTAACTGTGAATATCCATACCTCATTCATATCTTCAATAGTTGATAAGAGCTGTGTCTCATTCTCTTGATTTTGTTGAAGTTCTTCTTTCACTTGATTGAGCTTCATTTCAAGTTCACTTTTCAAGCTCTGGCTATCAGCAACTTGTTCCAAAGCTTCCTTCAACTTAAGCTTTCCATCCTGAATTGAAAACCATGAAAAATTATTTTATTTTCTTTTTTTTTTTCAAAGGAGAAAACAGTGAGATTATACCACAAATGTGTTATTTCATGATTGCAGACTTTGCAAATATGACTCAAAATTAGACTTCACAACAAATAATGGACGTTCCACAAATTGGATCACGATATCAAGTTTCAATTGGAAGAAAAGCAGGACAATCAGATTCTACTTCTTGATGTAAAAAGAAGAAATTAACATGAATTATATACACTGGTGCCCAAAATTAAAAGATCTACAAAAATGTTTATAGCTGTCAGTGTATGTAAAATAATGCATTGAAAATTTGTGAATATGCAAATTTAGCTATGCTGAAGACTATCCCACATTTACTTCTGCTGCATGTAAGCTGGAATGTGCTCAATAAGATTGGCTTAAAAAGGTGTGTGAGTTCACTCACATCTTGTAGTAGGTTCTACGCAAATCTTGCTTTCACTTTAGTTTCACATTGAGGTGATCATGTCACAAAGATATTGTGTGTGTGTCATTTAGAGTGGTGCAGAGTAATTAGTACAGGATGGAAACAGTGGAAGACTATCCTGCATTTACGTTTGCTGCATGTAAGCTAGAAGGTAAATGCGGGATATAAGATCCAGAACAAAATTTTTAGACATAGGTGAAAAGATAGTCAATTTAACATGAAAATGGGCTGGCCATATAGCAAGAATGGAAAATAATAGATGGACTGAAATAATAACAGAATGTAGACCATATAAAGGAAAGAGGAGTAGGAAGACCGGAGGTAAGATGGATGGATGATATAAACAAAACTTGTTCAATAGTAAAGATTTCTTATTACTATATTTTCTGTTATACACATTCTTTTTGTATCTTCGGGTGTAAATTCAAACACTCCGAGAGGAAGAATCTTTCGTTTTTGAGATTAAAATATGATATAAAATTAACTGCCTATTAAAATCTTTCTCAGTATACTTAAAAAACACAAATGAAATTACTCACAGTCAAAGATAATCCCCTCCTTTCCAGTCAAACATTCATAAGTTTTATCCTCTTGTGGTTCACGAAGTAGTAGGTCGTATTTGGCGTTGTGGTCACGCCCCTCTTTTGTTGCAGCCATGGTTCCCGAAACTTGTCATTATCTATGTAAACTTAAAATAACTGAATGTATAAAATCTATTTTATAAATGAAGAATGTCTAGAGCGGCAATTGATGTCTTTCAACAAAGAGCCGCTCAGTTGAACAATGTACTTTCTGGAAGTGCTTTCTTTGTAACTCGGTGTATACCGTTGGTCTAAAAACAGCAAGGGATGTCATTCTACGAAGGAATGTCTAAAACAGCACTGGATGTCATCCACCGAAAAGTCGTTCGGTTGAAACCTGTATAATCTCAAAGTGCTACCCTCGTAACTCGCGCTGCGGTCTCGCCCCTCCTTTGTTATACAGCTGCCGACATTGTTGAAGCCATGGTTCCCGAAAGTTTGTCATTTTCCATGTACACCCACCCACAAAAGCGGAATATGTACAATCATTTGAAGTGAAGATTGTCTAAAATAGCAATGGATATCATCCAACAAAAAGTCGTTCGGTTGAAATCAGCTCAATCTCGAAGTGTTTTTCCTTGCAACCTGAAATATCATGCCGGATGCTGGAAAGGAGGGGATTATCTTTTCACTGTGAGTAATTTCATTTGTGTGTTTAAGTATCATGAGAAAGATTTCAATAGGCAGTTAATTTCATATCGTATTTTAATCTCAAAAACGAAAGATTCTTCCTCTCGGAGTATTTGAATTTGCACCCGAAGATACAAAAGAGAACGTGTATAACAGAAAATATAGTAATAAGAAATCTTTACCATTAAACAAGAAATAAAAACACGTAAATTAATAAGCTCAGCATGACATATTATGAATGAGTGAAATTGAAGAAATAAACAAAACTGTAGGAAAGCTGTGGAAAAGACAAGCCCAAGACAGGAACATTTTGAAAGTGACGAGGGAAATCTCAGTTGGCTATAAAAAGATTGGAAGAGGAAGCTGGACTGTTCTAATTAGGATTAGCTTAAAAAGATAGGGGACGATCTTGTAGCCACTGATTCTTTCAGGAATTTTGGACCGGGTGGGGTGGGGGGGGACAAATAGAACCTTACAAGGGGCAAATTTTCTGTTTTACATATATATATATAGAAGTAATTATTATATGTATATCTAATACAGGGGCACATTTAGAGGGGACCAGGGGGCCTTGCTCCCCCCAGAAAGAAAGTGTTTCATTTTTTTTTATTTTTGGTTAAAATGATACTTACATCAGAAAAAAATGCCTTAATTTAATTAAAATGTATAAACTTACATTAGAAATATATGCCTTAATTTTTCTTCTATTTTTCATGAACTTTAATTTTGTTCTGGTGGATTCCCCCAAACTTCCATTATTCGTCCCCCTCACCACCACCATACCAAGAAAAATGTCTTATACACCCTTGATATAGTAATTACTTTTTCAAACATTTCAAGAATAACAAACTTTTTCATCTAAACGAGGGGAGGTTCAGGGGGAGAATCATCAGGCTGGAGATTTTTATCTACTAAAATGCATTTAACCACTCTTGGTCCTGAATCACGATTCCCAGACAATTGGGTGTGATTAGTCTACTTATTATATTTTCAAGAATAGAATGCGTCGTAATATACTTTTTAGCAAAATAAACTATAATACTTGAACAAATATTAAAAACTACATAATTGGAAAAATATTTGTAGCATAAAAAAGAAAGGAAACTTTCTTTTTCATCATAGCCTGAATTTATTAACATTTGTTTGACTCAGTAACCTAAAATGTCTCGGGGGTCGTTTCCAGGAGGGCTCCCCTTCTCTGCAAATGTATGCCTGAAAGAAACACTGCTTGTAGCTGTTCCATGCAGCTCTTGCTTTACTTTAAGTTCCACGTTGAGGTGATTATGTCACAATGATATCATATGGATCATTTTCAGAGGTGGAGAACAATTGGTAAATTGGTATAGGATGGAAACAAGTCAGTCCCACATGGAGGTTTCAGAGCATCGGATGTTCCACAAAATGTCATTTCAGGACTATGGAAACAGTTTCAACAGACAGATATTTGTCATTGACTAGGACAAGGACGTCCAAGAGCTACAACTGCTGCGGATGATCACTATATGAGTCTTACTGCCAGATGGAACAAACAGATGTTTGTCATGCAACTCTCTTTGCAGTAGCTACAGGAACAGGTTTCAAGGCATACCATTTACACAAGTCTTTGTAAGCAATGCCTTTATGAAACAAGACTAGTTATTTGTGTCCCACTTACTTCTGCTGCCCAGTGAGCTTGTTTAACCTGGAATTGTGGAGAGAACCAGGAACCTAAAACATTTCGTCTAACATCAGAAAAAGAGACAACTCTGGTGGCAGTGGTGTGATGGTTTTGGCAGAAATCATGA
Organism: Macrothele yani; assembly: GCA_039090855.1. Lineage (NCBI taxonomy): Eukaryota > Metazoa > Arthropoda > Arachnida > Araneae > Macrothelidae > Macrothele > Macrothele yani. The sequence continues at coordinate 9,362,263 of CM077019.1, forward strand.
CAAATGACACACATCTTTCAGAGTCACTCTGTTACTGCCATAAGGTACAGAGGCAAGACCCCTAAACCCATTAGTCAGGCCATTCAGGGAAGCTATCAGTCCAGATTTTATTCTTGTGAATGATAATACCCAATGGCATTGAGCTCATTTGGTTGATGATTTTCTCACTTGAGGAAGATATTTGATGAATAGAGTGGCCACCAGATCCCCTGACCTCAATCCCATTGAGCATGTACGGGATGCTCTAGGAAAACACATTAGAGCTCACCAGCTCCCAGTCAGAACACTTCAAGAAATCAGGACAGCTTTTGCTGAGGAGTGGTTATTAACCTCTCAAGACATCATCAACACCCCTACAAACAGTATAAGGAGTTATTGCTTGAGCTGCATGATTGTCTGCCCTGACCATACGCCATCATAAAATAACACATGGCTTAAGCAAAAGACTGAACATTATTCCATGGGCTGCTCTTTCATGTGAATTACTAGATTATGATAGTAATTAATGACATGTTGGCACTTCTAATTAATAATCTACACTGAAAATTTTAAATTACAGGTTTTATTGAGGTAATTACTAACATATCTGTTGGTCAAATGTTTGAATTAGAACCTAGTTCATCAAAAGAAAAACCATATCACTGGAGTAGTTGTTGCCATTTTGGGAACAAGACAGGGTTAGAAAGACATACAAGCAAGTGGACACACCGTAAAAATGGGACTCAATAAAAATAATCACTAAGTAAAGGAGAAACTTGGAAGAAAGGATGGAAATAGCAAGAAGAAGTACCACATTTAACAATAATTGCAGTTGGGCACTCCCGACCGAATGGCAACAATTACTCCAGTGGCATAATCCTGATGATGAACTCGGTTCTAGTTCGAAAATTTGACCACAAAATATATTAAATATTACCTCTATAACACCCGTAATTAAAAATTTTCACTGTATATTATGATTTTAACACATGTAAATTATAAGATTCTGCTTTTCTATAGCTTGAGTTACATAATGTAATAATAAACCTCTTCACCCAATTCCATTGAATTTTCTCATAAATACTTCAAGTCGTACGAATTTATAAATTAAATCCTTTAATTTTGAGCACCGTAAAATCCACCATATTGTTAAATTATAAGTCTTACCACACAAATTTAGTTGCAATTATTAGCAACAAATCTGATAAAAGGAACTAAACTACTATCCTTGGAATGAAATCAGCAAAATGCAAGGACACAAATGTCAAAAACTTTTATTTGTTTGTTTGGGGGGGGGGTTTGACGACCACCGTGAGCAACTTGATGGGCTATAATCAGTCGCCAATCTCAAATTTAGGGCCTGTAGGTTTAAGGGAAGGGAGAGAGAGAGAGAGAGAGAGAGAACCAGTACTTAGCACAAACATAATGTCTATGCCTCACCAGGATTCAAACCTGGACCCAACTAGGCCAAGTGGCCAGAAGCCAGTGCTTAGACCATTGCGCCATCAGAGCAGCAGGCAAAAACTTTGACTGGCAATGATTACCCCAAATTATGATTAATATATTACAAAAACAAATGAACATCAAACTAATAAGTACATGAGATAGTAATAAAACATCAACCAAATGCATACATACCGACATGCAATCATGGGAAACTGATTTATATAAAAAACCTAAATGCTCTCAATTGTTCAGAATATTTAAAAACGGGTGAATTAGACAAAGTTTTGGAAGAAATTAATTACCCTTTTCTACAAGTCACAAAAATTCCTTCACAGAGAGAGAGAGAGAGAGAGAGAGAGAGAGTGTGTGTGTGTGGGGGGGGGGGGCAACTGACTCATGCTAAATTTGATTAATGTTAAATTTCAAATTTTTGGCGCTTAGTCAAACTTTTTAAAATTGTTAAATGGTGTGCAGGTCTCACTTATATTTTTTGCTAGTTATATTTTTGAATTACCTGTTTATCAATAACCTTTGATTAATTGATAAACAGTTTAGATTCATAAGTTTAAATCAGGCATAGTGTAACATGCCAAAAACAGTCCTCTTTTTTATTTGTCCAGATAAAGCAGTGTTTGCATATATTGAATGTTTTCAACTCTCCCTATGACTTTGTAACATACAAGATCTAACAAATTGTCATTTTTACACTGCACAGGAGACAGACTACAACCTGGATGACAGAGGAGCCAAGTGGTTGTAGTGTGAATGTTGTCATAGAATAAAGAAAGCACACTGCGATGATGCTTTATTGCATCACAGTACTGCATGGTGCTTATGCAAGATTTTTAGATGAAACTGTCGAAGACAATTGCCACGCAAGACGACCTACAATTCCAGTGCAGATGAGTCAACTCATGGAATCACTGATGGAAATGGAAATGCAGTCACGATGGGGGAAAAAATGGGAGAAGCTTGCTACTAATGAAAGATGCCATATATTCCCATCTCCAAACTTATTGCTCACCTTTGCCCATCTCCAAAGCTTGGCAAAATAGCATGTTCCTGGGAAAAGGAGAGAAAGTAAAATTTATATACATACACTGATGAGCCATTAAATTATGACCACCTACCTAATGAGCTACAGGACCCCCTTTAGCCCGCAAAACAGCAGCCACTCGGCGACGACACCTTGATTCGATGAGGTGGGATATAGGTATCCTGTGGTATCTGGTATCATAATGTCAAAAGCAGATCCTCCAGTTACCATACATATCGGGGTGGTGGAGATTTAGTGCGAAACCGCTTTTCCAAGTGGAACCACACATGTTCAATTAGGTTTATGCCAGGTGAATTTGTAGGCCAGGGCATTAACAGAAAGTCACCAGCACGTTCCTCGAACCACTGCTTGATGATTTTGGCAGTGTGGCATGGCGCATTATTCTCTTGGTAATGGCCATCACCAGCAGGGAACACAGTTGCCATGAATGGGTAAACTTGGTCTGCAACGATGTTCAGACACTTCACAGCTCTCGGGGATTGTGCTATTGGGATAATGGGGCCTAAAGTGTCCCAAGAAAATATCGCCCACAGCATAACACCACCGTCACCGGCCTGTTTCTGCCCAACAGTGCATCCAGGTGCCACAGCCTCCATTGGTAATCGTCATATTAGCGCTTGGCCACCTATGTGAAGCACCAAGAATCTTGATTCGTCAGACCATACCACTTTCTTCCAATTATCCAAGGTCCAATCTCGATGATCTTGGGCCCATTTCATGCGTTCTTGGTGATGGCGTGCAGTGAACATGGGAACCCAGCTGGGCCTTCAGCTACGCATGCCCATGCGCAGAAGACTGCGATGAACTGTGTGCTGCGACACACAGTCCTGATCACCACTGTTGTAGCTGTGGGTGATCTGTCGCACTGTGGCTCAGCGATCGCTGTGAATAATGCACGACAGTCTCCGCTCACCTCTGGCATCAATGAGCTGCAGACGACAGTTCACCGTTTGGCAATCTGTGTGCCACTTTTGTTACATACTCATTACAGTGGCATGTGAACAAATCATTAGCCACGCCATTTCCGCGATCGTAGTTCCTAGGCGCAGTGCAATCACAATTTGTCCCTTTTCAAAATCCATTAAATCGGCAACTTTTCCCATTCTGACTCCGAACACTGTACTAACCGAAAGCAGGTCCTCAGGTTGTATATACACTGAGAGGCCACTTTATTATGACCACCTGACAGTTTTAAGCTAAGGAGCTATGGCCGCATGCTGTTGCCGCCAAAGGGCGAGGCTAGTATAAAAACGGAAAGCTTAGTGCTTGCAACAGTAGTAGAAGTGATTTTTGGTTGACGATATGGGTAAAAAATCAGATTTGACGGACTTTCAACGTGGGATGATTGTAGGAGCTCGGAGCCATGGAGCGAGTATCACCGAAACCGCCGCATTCGTGAAATGTTCCAGAGCAGCTGTTGTTAAAGTGTTTAAAGACTGGACTGTCAGCCAAAAAACTGGGTCTCTACGTGCAACGTGTGGTCATCATCGACTAGTGACTGCTCGGGTGGAACGGAGAGTGTCCAGACTGGTAACAGACAACAGAAAGGCAACAGTGCAGCAAATTACACGCCATCTTAATCAAGGATCCCCTCAAATGATCTCTGCATGCACTGTTCGCCGTACACTCCATCGGATGGGATATGGCAGCTGAAGGCCTGTTCGAACACCTTTACTGTCTGTAGTTAACAAGAGAAAACGTCTCCAGTTCGCACAAGGATTGGACAGTCGATAATTGGAAACAAATTATGTGGTCCGGTGAATCACGTTTTCAGTTGCACCCTGCCGATGGCCGAGTGAGAATTTGGCGGAAACAGCACGAAAGCATGGACCCCAAATGCATTGCTACAACCCTTCAAGCTGGTGGAGGCAACGTTATGGTTTGGGGAATGTTTTCCTGGCATGCTTTGGGCCCTTTAATTTGTGTTGATTAACGTCTGACTGGCACATCATATCTAAACATCATTGCAGACCAAGTGCATCCTGTCATGTGGATGGTTTATCCCAATGGCGATGGCTACTTTCAACAAGATAATGCGTCCTGCCATAGTGCTCGTATTGTACAGGAATGGTTTCAGGAACATGTCGGTGAGTTTACTTTGCTTAGGTAGCCTCCACAATATCCAGATCTCAACCCCATTGAGAATTTGTGGGATGAAGTTGAACGAGCCATCAGACAGCTGGATCCACAACCCTGCAATCTCACACTTCTGGAAAGTGCTATTCATCAAGCATGGTCTCAGATTCTACAAACCACCTATCAACAACTCGTGGAGTCCATGCCACGAAGAATCGACACAGTATTAAAGGCAAAAGGTGGCTTAACGAAGTACTGAGGGGGTGGTCATAATAAAGTGGCCACTCAGTGTATACAGCTTTGTGAACTTCACCTGCGCCACCATTCAATCTCCAGGTGCACTCATTTCTCTAGGCTGGGGTGTGGTCATAATAAAGTGGCCACTCAGTGTATACAGCTTTGTGAACTTCACCTGCGCCACCATTCAATCTCCAGGTGCACTCATTTCTCTAGGCTGGGGTGTGGTCATAATATAATGTCTCATCAGTGTACATATAACTAAGCTGTTCCTTGAAATTCAGAGGTTATCTTCTCAAAGAAAGCTCATTTGCCAGATTAAACTTTAAAACTTATGGGACTAGGCTTTTCTTAGTCTTGATGTATTATATTAAATGTCTTAATTGATAGTGATCTCGGCATACAACTTGAGTTTCACTGACATCCATCACATCTCGCACAAGACCTTTCGTACTTCATACTCATTATCTTTTTCTCATGCAGAGATTCCTGAATTTGGTCCTACCAAAATTTTCTTGGCATTCCTCTACCTTTCTTTCCTGCTACTTGGTCTAAATAAATTCTCTTAGTACAAATCCTGATGCACTGAATGTCTCCACTTACAGTGATCTCGGCACACAACTTGACCTTCACTGACATCCATCACACACCTCACACAAGGCTTTTTGTACTACATACTCATTGTTGTTTTCTCATGCAAATATTCCTGAATCTGGGTCTTCCATGATTTCTTTGGTCTTCTTCTACCATTCTTTCCTCACTATGGCTGAAGAAATCCTCTTAGTAAGCATTTCACTGCTCATTCTTTCAACATGGCCAAGCTATCTCAGAATATTTGCATACCTGCCAACATTGGCAAGAGCTCTGTCAGTAGTAACTAGTATTATTGTGCGGCATAAATAGACACAGGAGAGTGGGAACATTGCGCGAGGAGAGTGGGCGATTACGGGAGAAATCTTTGCTCTGTCCGACTTCCGGTTTTGGAATTTTCCCCCGTATTTTCAAGCAGAAATAAAAATACTTAAGCAGTAAAATGTTATTTAACAATAATACTGGGCAGAAGTAACATCGTGAGAAAAAAGAAATTATGATTACGGAAAAAATCTGTACTCCATCGAATTTCGGTTTTAGAAAGTTTCGTAAAAATGGAACACTTTCCCTCATCGCCACCAAACCCCACCTCCTAATTTCTGTTCACTTGGGCGTCGATCGTGTGAATGACCAAAATAATAATGAAAAAGGCGGAATTCCTCGAATTCGTGGAAGAATCTTATGCCTGAATATCAAGAGGAAATTTCCGCGGCGTCTAACTACTGTTTTTGCAAATTGTTGCCTACAGTTTCAAGCTGAAATACAAACATTTATACAATAAAATGATATTTAACAAGAATACTGGACATAAAGACAAACATCGGGAAGAAAAAAATTATGATTACGGCAAAAAAAATTTTCTTTTTTTTTTGGTGATTGCATTTCCTCATGCGAATATTTTTTTTGAGTGATTCATTTTCCCGTTTTTTTTTCAAGTTTTCCAACATAATTTGCACATCTCCTTTGTCTTCATGTGCTTCCCGTAGTTCAACTAAAAAAGTATATCCTACTCAAGAAAATGTGCGGACTAACTTCTAAAAAAGCCTACACTCAAGAACCTGATGAGAACAAGCCTGCAAAGATTTGAACATCAACCACCTACAACCAAGAGGTGCGTGAAAGATTTTTCCTTGAATCACATTCGATTACCGAGATACATATTCGTAGTGAATATTAATAACTTCCAACTGAGAAATTGCTTTTCACTCAAAGGAAATATAACATGTAAAAAGTTACAACAGTTAAAACCACCATTAAATGGTTCTACCTGAAAAAAATAACGTATGAAAAACATGTTTTTAAATCTCGATACATCGAGAAATATGTGCGAGATATAATAATATGCATAAAATTATTTGACTATAAGAAAAACAAAAATGACTACCTCATGCTGGGTATTCAGTTTAAGGAGCTGAGAGTTGAGATTTGCATATTTTTCTTCTTCACGCTGACATTTTGACACCAATTCTAACTTTTCCTTTTCTAGCAAATGAATGGACCTTTTCAATTCTGACGTTTCTGATGTCCAAATTTTCTTTGTCTCAGCCAACTCTTTCACCACAGAATCGAGGGAATCTTTAAACTGTGCACTGATCTTCAGCTGTTCAGTTCCCATTTCTTCACTCTGAAAAACACAAATTAAGAACGTAAAAGAAACACTAAAATTTAATCGCAGAAAACAGAAACACATTTGAGCATTCATGTAATGAATTCCTACTTACAGCATTTTTTTTTATTTTCTTCAAATTCTAAACGTAACTGCTTAACAAGTAACTGTAATTTACTATAATTTCTGATTATAATGTAGTAGCGCTAAACTTGATTTTACATATAGGCAGCTCTGAAATGTGGCATTCAGGTGGAGCTTTTACCTGCCATATTTCGCACTATAAGCTTTAACCTTTGTTTGTGATATTAAAACAAATCGCTTATGGCAGACACAGAGCTATAAAGAATTTGGAGTGCCGACCGCAGGTGTTAGAGTTTTGTAAATCTCAGGGCATGCTTCAAGAAAACATACAAATAAAAACTCAACAACAATTGCGTCTATATGCTAATTTTCTTGAAATAAGAAAATAAATAAAAATATGTTACTGTTAATCCATTATCCAGCAGTAAACTTTTGAATATTTTTGAAATAATGCCAATTTTTCATTCAATCTTCATGCTTGTGAATAAATTTGAATATCTTATCAGCAAAAAATATTCTCGTACTTTGTCAGGGAGGTTTAACAACAACAGTGAGCAACATCGGGCAACATAATGAGTTGCAGGTCCCTAATTTGAGACCACTGCTTCCAGGAAAGGAAGAAAGCTAGTGCTAAAAGACAGATAAACCATCGATGCCTCACCAAGAATCAGAGGTGTACATAGAATTATTTTTGGGGGAGGGGGGCAGAAAATGGAAGTTTTTGAAGTGCACCAGGTGAAAAAAGAAGTTACTGAATAATAGAAGACAAAAATTAATGTATTTCTTTCTAATGTAAGTTGATGCATTTTTATTAAATTAAAACATTTTTTCTAATGTAAGTCACATTTTAACAAAAAACATATTAAAAAATAAAACATCCTTGGGAAGGGCAGGACTCCCCCTCATTTAAAACATCTCTTCCCAGGATTGGGGAAATGACCCATCTTGGACGAAGGATTAGTAGTACACTGCTGGCCACCCAAAATGCAACACCAAGAAGGACACGAGATAGCAAAGCCAGATTTACTGGACACATAACAACAGATACAAAGATGAAACGATTGAGCTTACAGGCCCGTGCGACTTGCGGAACACGCGGACACCAATCGTTCTTGTGGCCCCCGTGGCTGGCAATAACGGCCGCTACACGCCGCGGCATCGAACGAAAGAGGCTTTGGATGTGGGCTTGGGGTATGTCGTTCCAGGCTGCTTCCACACGTTTCCACAGTTCATCAGGCGTAGCCATGCGTGGTGCTTCCCGGGCCACTCGGTTGCCGATCAGCGACCAGACGTGTTCGATGGGCGACAAATCGGGAGAACAGGCGGGCCACGGCAGCAGTGACACCTGGTGGGCCATGAAGAATTGTTGCACGATGCGTGCCACGTGTGGGCATGCATTGTCCTGTTGAAACGTGGCCGCTGGTAGGTCCTGCAGGTAAGGGAGGACTACAGGCTCCAAAACGTCGGAGATGTAGCGGTGGCTGTTGAGTGTACCGGCGATGCGTGCCAGAGGGGTGTGGGTGTCATATCCAATTGCGCCCCAAACCATAACGCCAGGTGACGGAATGGTATGATAATGCATAATGCAGGCGTCATACAGTCTCTCACCGCGGTGCCACCACGCGCGGATCCGACCATCATGGTGTTGCAGGCAGAAGAGGGATTCGTCGGAGAAGACAATGCCGCGCCATTCCGTAGTCAAGATGCGGCGTTCAACAGCACACTGCCGCCGCACTCACCAGTGGTGTAACGTCAATGGTAATCGGAGCAATGGGCGCCGTGCGACAAGTCCCCGCACCTGCAGACAACATCGAAAGGTACGTGCTGACACAGGTTGTTGCGCAACACACCCTAATTCCTGCGCTAACGTTCGTGATGTGGCGGTGCGAGCCGTCAATGCTCGCCGCACAACATGCCGGTCTTCTCGCTCGGTGGTGTGCCGCGGCTGCGGCTATCGCTCACGTCGGTCCGTCCGTCCTTTATGCACCCGCCGAATCCATACTCGCCTCACTGTGGCTGGATGTCGTCCCACACGGGCGCCGATGTCTTGTACGATAAACCGCTGTCGCGATAAGCCACTCTTCATCCTCTGTCGAATTCCGAAACGTGCTGGAATGACTGCCGTATTCTGCGACGAGGCATCAGGAAGCTTCCCACGCACAGGTCCGGCAGCACAACACACTTGCACTACTTACACCCCGCCTTCTGTGCACCCTTCTTATAGTGCTTCTCGGTGGCGTGCCGGGCGCACATGATTTGCACATGCCCTGCAATGCTAATCGTTTGCATGTCCTCTCGCGGGCGACGCATGCTGCGAATTTCAGGCCAATCGGATGCTTCCTTCTTGGTGTTGCATTTTGGGTGGCCAGCAGTGTAGATGCCTTGTACAATTCGACCATTGGGTCAGCTCATTACTTTCCTTCATATTTTTCTTAATTGTTTCATTTCTCAATCAATCTGAAAACAGTTTGATGTATTGAATTCAGCACAAAAATATAAGATATATTTCAAAATTCTTCATATACTCACAGACAATGAAATTTGCGCACCAAGAAGGAAGAATCGGATTAAACTCAAATTTTATGAACGTAATGATACAGATGAATGATACACATGATAGCAAAAACACAGCTGCAGGGCAATTACAGAGGGATCTGTGGCACGCAGTCCGGTCATCTTCAATAGAGCGTTGCACCACCTCGTGCGGTGATACATGCTGCAATACGGTCTGGCATGGAGACGAACAGACGCCTGATGTTGTCCTGCAGCAGACTGGCCCATACATGTTGGACGGTGCGTTTCCAAATCTTGGATAGTGCAGCACAGCGGCTAGCAGGCGCTGTAGGGGTCTAACCGACAGGTGACCCATACTGTCAGTTTGCACGTGAAGCCAAGCATGGCAGTCGATAAAGTTCATTTGCGGCACCGTTTGTTATCCATGTTTAATTTAGGGAAAAGTGCGAGTGAAGCATACGGTTCAATATGTCAGGCGTATGGTGAAATGGTTATGAGTGGATGTGTCGAGAATGGTTTGCCAGGTTTAAGAAAGGTGATCTAAGCTTGGTAGACAAACCCCGTGTAGGTAGACTGCAGGAACTCGCAGATGAGGAGCTGGAATCGCTGTTGTAAGAGGATGCCACACAATTGACCACACAACTGACGAAATGTTTGAAAGTGGCTCAATTAACGGCGGTACAGCGTCTACAGGCCTTGGGGGAGATCCAGAAGATTGGTAAGTGGGTTTCGCATACTTTAACGGAGAGTTAATATTGGTCAACGATTGGGCATCTGCATGTCGTTGCTGAAGAGGTTTCATGGGAAGAATTTCTTGTGGAAGGTTGTCACCGGGGATGAAAAATGGATCTATTGTGACAACCCTGTACACAAGCAATCCTGGGTTGACCCAGGCCAGCCATCAACATCCATTGCAAAACAGGATGTCCATGGGAAAAAGGTGCTGTTGTGTGTTTTGTGGGATATGCATGGAGTGCCGTACTTCGAACTGTTGAAATTGGGTGAAACAATCACTGCACAACAATATAGCGATCAGTTGATGAAACTGAATGCCACAATCGAGCAAAAAACGCCCATGGACAGGTAAAGGATGCCACCCAGTCATCCTGTTACACAATAATGCCAGACCACATGTGGGTGCCACCAGGATATAACCCTGAAACATTTACACTGGGAGGTTTTACCGCACCCTGCTTACTCCCTAGACATTGCACCCTCAGACTTTCATCTGTTTCGCTCTATACAACGTGCCCTAGCCCAACAGCGGTTCACCACAGTTCCAGAGGTGGATTTCATCACTGTGTTCTACAGCTCAAAACCTGAGTCCTCCTATCACAGGGGCATTCATTTGTTGCCTGAAAAATGGCAAAAGGTCATTGATGCTAATGGCCAATATTTTGTTGAACAAATGTGTACTGGTTTCCTGATTATTCGTGTCCCCTTTCTCCTTAAAACGGCAGAAACTTTTACATACCCCTAATACTAAAATAATACATTCAACATAAATTTTTCAAGTGTGTGTGGAATATATTGAGTATATAAATAAGTTTTGAGGGATTTCCGTTCCGTGTCGTACTTATTACTGCTCGCATGTATTTTAAGGTGGCAACACTGCGATATCGCAGTACGAGACGCCAGCTGTCAGAGTCAGTACATGACGTTCGATTGAGGTGCGAAGACGTATTTGTTTTACTCGATGGAAAATGGCAACTTTCGTCCTGGCAAAACAGCATTTGCGGGAAGTGTTGGTGTATTACTTTATTGTCAAGAAAAGTGCTGCCGACAGCTGTCGCTTTATGTCAGAAATCTATGGTGAACATTACCCATCTAAAAAAACAGGTGAGTATTGGTTTAGACGATTCAAAAGGAATGATTTCGATGTCAGTGATAAAGAACGTTTTGGACCACCCAAAAAAATTGCTGATGCCGAATTGGAAGCTTTACTCAACGAGGATCCGTGCCAGACCCAAAATGAACTAGCAGCAGCATTAAATGTTGGTCAACCATGCATTTCACTACATTCAGCTGCTATGGGAATGGTGCAAAAAGGAGGGAATTGGGTTCCACATGCTTTGCATTAAAAAGACCTTGAACGTCAAGAAACCATTTGCGAATTGCTGCTTCAAAGGCAAAATAGAAAGTTTTTTTTGCATTGTATTATTACCGCTGATGAGAAATGAATATGGTATGATAACCCTAAATGGCAGAAAGCATGGGTGAAGCCAGGTGAACCAGGTCCTTCAATGCCAAAATGCAATATCCATGGTTCAAAGGTAATGCTGTGTATCTGGTGGGATCAGAAGGGTGTGATCCACTATGAACTGCTGAAACCATCAGAAACTATTACTGGTGATTGGTATCGAACCCAATTAATGCATTTAAAAGGAGCTCTCACGCAAAAACGGCCGGAATGGGAGAATAGACACAGCAAAGTCATCTTACAGCATGACAACACAAGACCACATGTTTCTCAACCTGTGAAAAAGTACTTAGAAGGATCCGACTGGGAAGTTCTACCCCTCCCGCCATATTTGCCAGATATTGCACCATCGGATTACCATTTGTTCCGGTTGATGCAGTCAGCACTTTCCATCACTAGTCAACACGAGATCCCTGCATAGAATTATTTACTCAGTGAGCGTAGTGGCAACCTGGAAATTGAATGGACATTTGATTGATGGTCATTCATGTGAATGATGAATAAATTCCCAAGAAGGAATGGTTTATGCCATCAGTAGTAAACAGATCCCTGCAACAAATGATTCACTCGGTGAGAGTAGTGAAACCTGGAAGTTGAATGGTCATTCATTTCAGTGATCATTCACGAATGACTCTTTTGCATGAATTAACTCCCAAGAAGGAATGATTCATGCCATCATTAGTAAACACGAAATACCTGCAAGGAAAGATTTACTCCGTGAGGTTAGTGACAACCTGGAAATTTAATGGTCATTCGTTTGAATGATCAATCCTGAATAACCATGAATGAACTCTCAAGAAGGAATGATTTATGCCATCAGTAATAAACATGAGATCCCTGCAGCGAATGATTTACTCAGTGAGCATAGTGACAACCTGGAAATTGAATGATTATTCATTTGAATGATCATTCGTGAATGGCACTTTTGCATGAATGATGAACTCCTAAGAAGGAATTATTCATGCCATCACTAGTAAACACGACTGGAAATTGAATGGTCATTTATTTCAGTGGTCATTCATGAATGATTCTTTTGCATGAATGATCTCCCAGTAAGAAATGATTTATGCCATCACTAGTAAACACGAGATACTTTCAACAAATGATTTACTCAGTAAGCACAGTGACAAGGAAACTGAATGGTCAATCGTTTAAATGATAATTCGTGAATGCCTCTTTTGCATGAATGACGAATGAACTCCTAAGAAGGAATGATTTATGTCATCACTAGTAAACACAAGATCTTTGCAACGAACGATTTACTGAGTAAGCATTGAGAAGTATTACCTAGAAATACTTCTCTATGCTTAAATGAACGAATTACCATTCAATTTTCTAACTTGTAAATAGAATGGTAATTTGTTTGAATGTTCATTCTTGAATGTCACCTTTGCATGAGTGATGAATGAACTCTCAAGAAGGATTTAAGCTATCACTATTGTCTTGGTCCCTTGCACTTCTGTCTTAATGCTTCCTCTCATTTTCATCTCTCTGTAAAAGCTTAAGATGACAGAAGTATTAAAACTGTGTAACCTGTATATTTTCTCAATGTTTAAGCAAAACACTAAATATAAAATTTAAAAAAGTAATCTAAATTCATCAACAGAGAATAAAATTTGAGGAAGTTAAGTCCTCACAATCAAAATTATTCAAGATAAAAAGTACTCATACAAAACTCACTTTTCGCAGCTCTCTTTGTGCCACCTGAAGAGCCTCTGATTTTTCTTTTAAAGAAACATTCACACTAGACAATTTATTCTGAACGCTAAGTGAAGACTTTTGATGAGAATCTTTCAAGGCTGACATACTTTTTTCCTGTAAATAAATAAATTTAAAAAATATTACCTAGTTAAGGTCATAAATGAAAGCCAAACCAGAAATAAAAGAAAAAATGGTAAAATTTACTATGGGGCGAATTAATTATGAAGAATACACAGAATTACTTATATCAGTGATTTAATATCCCAATTCTTATTAGAAATTACACTTTCATCAAAGAAATGACATACTTAAAAACAGAGCAGCAGCCTTGTCTATATAAACAATTTGATTAAAAATGAATAAAAACGAATCGATTACGTGTGCCAACAGGTTTCGAGGGGATTGGTGAAGAAGACCGACATTGCATATAGAAAAGCAGGCCGCAGCGTCAGCATATGTGACCAGTGAGGATGACAGCGGAGGATATACTGTTGAAACTAGTCTTGCAACATTTGAAGGCTGAATACGATGTTTGCTTTTTTATAACTTTTCTAGAGGTTTTTAAGATTTTATTGGCTTTTATTGGTTCCTTTACTTTGTGTTTCAGTTCCATAATTTTACGAGGTTGACTTCGTATTGTAAATTCAAATCACTGATTTTCGTTAATTGTCTACTTTTCACTTTGAACTAACAGTAAATCTTTTGAACCTTTGGTTGTGAAGAATTTGATTTCAAATTCAACAAGTTTCAACAATAGCTCGTCAAGCTCATCAAAGGATGCAGTAAGCACACCAAATAGGAAGGCACCAACAGTCCGCCATTTTGTGAAAATGATGAGAAAGAATACCGAATAAATGGACCCAAGGCACGAATACTGTTCAGTGAATAAGAAATAACAACCTAAGACAGCACAGGGGTGAGTTTACTCTATTTTTAGTGTTTTATATTTTGGCACTGTGATTAACAATAATATTATGTTTGACGTTTATAGCATGGTGTCCAGCACCAAAAGACATTATCATATACAATGTGTGAAACAGTAGTATCTAGAGGCAGGGGAATTTTTTAAAGAGAAATTGGAAACCTCCCCAAGAAAAAATCTTACGAAGAGAGAAAAAACTGATTACATGTAAATTTTTTCCACTACTTCTGTCTGAAAAGGGGAAAACATGACTTTTTTTTAAAAGTCGTATTTTTGGCGGCAAATTCATATTATCGTACTGCAGTGTGATTTATCATACATACTAAATACAGTCAAACCCCTATTTAATGAACTGCGATTTAACGAATTCCGCGATTTTACGTACATTTTTTATGGTCCTGACAGAACCACATTAAAATTAATGCTTGGCATTTCGTGATTTAACGAACACATTTCCTCAATTTAGCGAATATTTTTTTTTTTACTTTATAAACCACAAAACTATGTTAACCAGCACTTTCACGTTAAAAGTTAGCCCAAATGAAATCCCTTGATGATGTTTTCCATGAACGGATTGGACTAAATGCATCAGATTCTGATGAGGAAGATGAAGCAGAACTGAAAGTTAGCTGCTTTAGTGATACTGGTAACAGTATAGAATGTGTTAAAAAGTACTTGATGCCCTTTGACATTAATCATGCACTTCATAAAATTGAAGCTGCAATTTATAAAGCTAAATGTTCAGAAAAAACATAAGCAATCTTCTCCAAAGCATTTCTTTTCTACAATCTAAAAAGGTAATCAACACATATTCCATTTTTACAAGTTAATTAGTACTAATTGATGTTCTGTTTTTTGCAGTTTAGGATATTGAAATCATTGTTTAAGAAGCTAAATCCTTGGGAAAAAATCAACTATTTTATTTTTCTCGAAGTTTTAAAGTAGCGGGCGGTCGTAGTGCCTCCTCGTGGCGCTCCGTGGTAACAATGGCACACACAACAGCAACTAGGGCTCTGTGAATCTTGGGGAGGTGCAAGCTAGTTCTGTGTGACATTGGCGAAAAGACCCCAACTCACTGGGTTTTGTTCCAGAATCCTTAGGTTGAATGACCAACTGGAACTCTCAGCTGTGGGCTAATCCCCCACACTGATGTACTTACCTGATTAAAAAGACAAAAAGAAATATTAAGAATGACTCAAGTGTGGGATATGGTGGACCTACCACACTTGAGAAAGACGGTCCACCACGGAATCGACCTGGACTTTCTAAACGGCGTATGAGAAAGAGATCTCGGCTGAGTGAATGTAAGATTGGTGTATGGAATACTAGAGGTACAAATGGCAAGATGAGTGAGGTGATTGAGGAGATGAATAAGTATAGACTGGATGTGCTGTGTGTAAGTGAAACCAAAAAGAAGGAAATTGGGGTAGAAGAAGTGAATGGCACAGTGAGTGTGTGGTCTGGAGTATTGGATAATATGAGAGGACAGGCTGGTGTAGGTGTGATTTTAAGTGAAAAGATGAAGAACAACTTGATTCATTATAGTTGCATAAGTGAGAGAATTCCCTGGATTCATTTGAAAGTGAAACTTCAGAGAATTGTAATAGTTGTAGTGTATGCTCCTCGTGACTCGGAACCTTCTGATAAGAAAGAAGATTTCTGGAATGAGCTAAAAGCTGTTTTGAGCCAGTTTGGTGATAAAGAAAAAGTTATAATAGCAAGGGATTTCAATGCTACAGTAGGTGTGCAGAATGCAATTTCTGATAATGTTCTGGGTAAGTTTAATGATCCTTGTGTGAATGATAATGGTGAAAGATTAATTGAACTCTGCATTGAGAATGGTTTGTGTGTATCTAATACATTTTTCAACCACAAGTATATACACACATATACTTGGGAAAATCGTACTCTAGGTCAAAAGAGTGTGATAGATTTTGTTGTTTACGATCAGCGTTTGAAACACTTAGTTGTTGACACCCATGTGATGAGAGGTGCGGATGTTGGTTCTGATCATTACTTGGTAGTGTCACGAGTGAAACTTAATGTTGGTTGGAGGAAAAGGAATAGGAAGAGACCCAGGATAGAAAGAATAAAGGTTGATAGGCTCCTTGAAGATCATCAGCGGTATTCTGACTTACTCAGAGAATGACTGAAGGATCTGAAGTCTGGTGAGAGGGATGTAGAAAAGATGTGGGAATGTTTTAAGAACTGTGTTGTCACTGCTGCTAAAGAGGTCTGTGGCACCACAATAGTGGGTAACAATAGTGGTGATGCTTGGTGGAATAGTGAGATTGATGAGGCAGTAAAGAAAAAGAAGGAAGCCTATTTGGGGATGTTGCAAGGTAGAGTCTCTGTGGATGAATATCGCTGTAAGAAGCGTGAAGCTGCTAAGCTGGTTTGCCACAGTAAGGCAAAAGACAGGAAGGAGAAAGTGGAAAGGCATGAACTGGCTTTTTGGAAAGATAGAAAGTCCTTCTGGAAATACATGAGACTCAGGAAAAATAGGGGAAACAAAGTTGCAAGTTGTGTGAAGAATGAGATCGGGGAAATGATATGGGAGCCCAATGAGTTAAGTGAAAGATGGGGTGAATACTTCTGTGAGTTATTAGATCAGGAGAGCAAAAATGATTCTGAGACAGATGCAGATGATGTCACAATGAGGGATGAAAGCACAGGAGGGATCTCAAGAGAAGAAGTGTGTAAGGCTCTAAAATCTCTTCAGAATGGTAAAGCTCCAAGAGTTGATGGCATAACTGCAGAGATGTTGAAGTATGGTGGTGACTCTATAATTGACTGGTTAACTGAAATTTGCCAGTTGTGCTGGGAGTTAGGAATGGTCCCTCGGGATTGGAAGGATGCTATTATTGTTCCTTTGTATAAGGGAAAAGGTGATCAGACTGAATGCAAGAACTATCGTGGTATTAGCCTGCTGAGTGTGCCAGGGAAAGTGTTTGGTAAGGTTGTTATTGAAAAAGTACGGGGTCTTACATCATTGAAAGTGTGGGATGTTCAGAATGGTTTTATGCCTGGTAAAGGCTGCACTAACCAGATTTTTGCATTACGCATGATGATTGAAAAGTATCTGGCTGTTCGGAAGAAAGTTTTTACTGCCTTCATAGATTTAGAGAAAGCTTACGATCGAGTGAATAGGACTCCTTTGTGGAAGGTATTGAATGAATATGGTGTTACTGGGAATCTACTTAATAGTGTAAAAGCCATGTATGCTGGTAGTAGAGCTTGTGTACGAGTGAATGGTGTTTTATCGAAATGGTTTTCCATTGGTGCAGGAGTTAGACAAGGTTGTGTAATGTCACCATGGCTGTTTAATATATTTATGGACGCATGCATGCGTGATGCCAAAATAGATAATAGTATATCTATTTTGGTGATATCCATGTGTGCAGATTGCTGTATGCTGATGACACTGTCCTGTTGGCAGAGAGCAAAAGTGAGTTGCAGAGTATGCTGACTCGGATGCACGAAGTTTGCATGAAATTTAAACTGAGTATAAATAAGGGAAAAACCAAAGTTATGGTGTTTGAGAGAGGAATGGGTAGCACTGAATGTAATGTAAGTATAAATGGCACTGTGATTGAACAGGTGAGTGAGTTTGTGTATTTAGGAAGCATGTTTGACAGAGAGAACAAGTTGGATGGTGAAATCAGTAGGCGAGTGAATTCTTCTTTGAAAGTCATAGCTGCTCTGGGAGGTTTTCACAGGAATGATGGGTTCTCTAGAGAGTCCCGCATGGCTGTGTATGAAACAGTAATTGTTCCAACTCTGATGTATGGCAGTGAAACCTGGGTACTGCAGAAGAAGCATAGGAGTCGTTTGTGTGCTGGAGAAATGCGTTACTTATGTGGGGTTTGTTGCAAGACACGATCTGATTGTGTGAGGAATGAAGATGTATTGCAGTTGTATGATGTAAAGCAAAATGTTGTTAGCAAGGTGGAGACCAATATGCTTCGGTGGTTTGGCCATGTTGAAAGAATGAGTGATGAAATGCTTATTAAGAAAATATTTTCAACCCAAGTGGCAGGAAGGAAAGGCAGAGGAAGGCCAAGGAAGACATGGGTGGATCAGATTCAGGAGTGTCTGCATGAGAAAAAGATTATGAGTATGAAGTATAAAAGATCTTGTGTAAGGCGTGTAATGGATATCAGTGAAGCACGAGTTGTATGTCAAGATCGCTGTAAATGGCGAAGTTTGATACGACAACAATAAGTAAAATGTCTGGAAGTTAGTATTTCTTTTTGGAGCTAACCTCTGAATCTCAGAGAACAGCTTAGTGATATGTACGTATGTATGTAATTTAAAGTACGCTTAAATTTTGATGCTACATATTGAAGTCTAATATCTATGAATTATGTATTTATTATGCAAAGTAAATGTGTATGTATTGTAACATTTTTTATAATAAATTCGTAATTAAAAGTACTATACATAATTTAAATGTTACTGAAAGAAAGATTACATAGCTGCTTACGTATTCTATTATAAACACTAGCTTAATTTGAATGCTTCATTCGAAAGGCTTCCTCGATTTAGCGAACTCCGCGATATTATTATGTACAAGACTTTTGGTCCCTTGAAGTTCGTTAAATCGAGGTCTGACTGTATGATAAAATTATGACAGTTGGCAGGTCTGATGACTATAAACAACATTTGCAGCAAAATTACATATGGTTCCAATTTATGGGCCTAGAGCATAATATAATTAAAGAAGTGATATTCTTCTGTCCTTGGCGCTACGTAACAATAATACAACTTTCAGTGATTAGCAGTGAAATGAAACATGACATGCAATGACTTGTCTTTTTTTCTTGTAGTAGAAAATTCTGTTTCAAACTTTATTTTTAAATTTAGTTCACCGGACTGGGCAACTAAATTTTTTATTTACCTAAGCCAATAATTTACATGCCTTGGGCATCTCAGGAATGGTATTTTTCAAGCCCTGTGTATTGCTACGTACAACACGTTTCAATAAATTAAGACGACAAAAAAAAAAAAAAAAAAAAAAAAATCTGGTAAAAATATTTCACAAAAAAGAGGAGGAAATTCCTTTTCTTCTGAACCTCAACAATATCAATTGGCCCATATCCATTTCTCACAGCAGGTTACCATCTTGTAACAAAGTAATGGCCCCATTACATCACTCCTGTTTGGTGAAAGTCTGGTTGGAGAAGCATTCCAGTGAGTTCACAAGCCTCAAATATCCCCTTCTGCATCTGTACCCAACTGAGAGCCTGGCATTCATGACAAAATACTGGTTGGAGGAGCATTCCAGTGAGTTCACAAGCCTCAAATATCCCTCTCTGCATCTGTACCCAACAGATAGTCTAGCATTCATGGCAAAGTACTGGTTGGAGGAGCATTCCACTGAGTTCACAAGCCTCAAATATCCCTCTCTGCATCTGTACTCAACTAACAGTCTGGCATTCATGGCAAAATACTGGTTGGAGGGGCATTCCAATGAGCCTCAAATTTCCCTCTCTGCGTTTGTATCCAACTGAAAGTCTGGCATTCATGGCAAAGTACTGGTTGGAGAATAATTGCAGTGAGTTCACAAGCCCCAAATATTCCTCTCTACATCTGTACCCAACTGAGAGTCTGGTATTTATGGCAAAGTACTGGTTGGAGGAGCATTCCAGTGAGTTCACAAGCCTCAAATATCCCTCTCTGTATCTGTACCCAACTGAGAGTCTGACATTCATGGCAAAGTATTGGTTGGAAGAGCATTCCAGTGAGTTCACAAGCCTCAAATATCCCTCTCTGCATCTGTACCTAACAGATAGTCTAGCATTCATGGCAAGGTACTGGTTGGAGGAGCATTCCACTGAGTTCACAAGCCTCAAATATCCCTCTCTGCATCTGTACTCAACTAACAGTCTGGCATTCATGGCAAAATACTGGTTGGAGGGGCATTCCAATGAGCCTCAAATTTCCCTCTCTGCGTTTGTATCCAACTGAAAGTCTGGCATTCATGGCAAAGTACTGGTTGGAGAATAATTGCAGTGAGTTCACAAGTCCCAAATATTCCTCTCTACATCTGTACCCAACTGAGAGTCTGGTATTTATGGCAAAGTACTGGATGGAGGGGCATTTCAGTGAGTTCACAAGCCTCAAATTTCCCTCTCTGCATCTGTATACAACTAAGAGTCTGGAATTCACTGCAAAGTACTGGTTGGAGGAGCATTCCAGTGAGTTCAGAACTCTGAAGTGGTACTCTCACTCTCTACATCTGCACCCAATTGAGCATCTGGCATTCACAGCTATTTAATTTCCACAGCAGAATGCCTTCTTTCAACAAGACAATGCCCCATTTCATCACCCCTGTTTGATGAACGACTGGTTGGAGAAACATTTCAACCCTTCAATGGCCTTCTGACCCTCTGCATCTGCACCCAATTGAGCATCTGGCATTCATGGCTATCCATTTCCCACAGCAGGATGTCACCTTCCAACAAGACAATGCCCCATATAATCACTCCTGTTTGATGAAGGAATTGTTGGAAAAGCATTTCAGTGAGTTCACAATGCTAAAAGCCCTCTCTCTCACTCTTTGCATCTGTACCCAGTTGAGCATCTGGAATTCATTGCTATCCATTTCCCACAGCAGGATGCCTACTTTCAACAAGACAATGCCCCGTCTCATCACTCCTGTCTGAAGGACTGCTTGGTAGAGCATTCTAGTGAGTTCACAACCCCCCAACATCCTTCTCACTCTCTGCATCTGTACCCAATTGAGCATCTGGAATATATGGCTATCCATTTCCTACAGCAGGATACCTTCTTTCAACAAGACACAATGTCCATTTGATCGTTCCTGTTTGATGAAGGACTGCTTGGAGAAGCATTTGAGTTCACAACCCTCAAATTGGTCCTGCTTACTCTCTGGTTCTGAACCCAATTCAGCATCTGGAGGATGGATTATTAAATGATGGATTCAGGCATGAAACCCAAAGCTAGCAATGCCTGGCACTTTCATGTATGGGCAATTGTCTTGAAATTATAGGTTTCAATACAACATAAACATTTCCAAAACCTGGTAAAGTCAAAGGCATGACGCATCGCTGCTGCTGTGAGGTTGGAAAATGGGCTCGCATATTAAGTGTGGCGTGTATAATAAATTGCCTGTTGAGTGTATATATATATATATATATGCATATACAGTGAAATCTCCATCAGCAGACACCTCTGCTAATGGAGATTAGCAGGTACAGAATGGTTGCTACTTTGGCTTTAACTTACTTCATGACAGCAATAGTAAGCCAATCAATTACAAACAATAAAGTAAAATACACAGCAAAAAGATGGATAGTGGAGACAGACAAACAAAAACAAAAACAAAAATGTACATGGAAATAAAGTAAAGTATAAAATTAAAAAAAAATTAAAAAAAAATAAGCAAACAAATAAAGCAGCCACATAAATACCTTACTTTACCTGGTCCTTAAGTTGCAAAATTAACTTTTCTTTTTCCATTTCAATGGCAGCCACTGCCTGTTGAGTCCTAATTAATACATTAAGAACTTCACCATTTCTTTTCTTGAGAACCTCATTTTCATTTTTGGCCTGTTCAGAAACATTTAAAACAGTATGAATTGATTTAGCAAGAAGCAAGTTAGGTAACTACTCCACATATTAACTAATTAAAATGAAATCTTGCAAAATAAAAATAAAAACAACATGATTGTCCACTTAAAATTGCCATATCTCATTAAAGTATACACTCATATCATACATACATATCCCCAAGCTGTTCTCCGAGATTCAGAGGTTAGCTCCAAAAAGAAATACAAACCACCAGATATGTTTACTTACTGTTGCTGTATCAAACTTCTCCATTTACAGCAATTTTGACATACAACTCGGGCTTCACTGATATCCATTGCACGCCATACACAAGATCTTTTACACTTCATACTCATAATCTTTTTCCTATTTTCCCATGCAGACACTCCTGAATCTGATCCTACCATGTCTTCCTTGGCCTTCCTCCACCTTTCCTTCCTGCCACTTGGGCTAAAAAGATTTTCTTAGTAAGCATCTAATAACTCATTCTTTCAACATGGCCAAACCACCGAAGCATATTAGTCTCCACCTTGCTAACAACATTTTGCTTCACATTACACAACTGCAAAACATCTTCATTTCTCACACAATCAGACCGTGTCTTGCCACAAACACCCCGTAAGTAACGTATTTCTCCAACACACAAACAACTTCTATGTTTCTTCTGCAGTACCCAGGTTTCACTGCCATACATCAGAGTGGGAACAATTACACTTTCATACACAGCCATGTGGAACTTTCTAGAGAACCCAGCACTCCTGTGAAAACACCTCCCAGAGCAGCTATGACTTTCAATGAAGAATTCACTCGCCTACTAATTTCACCATCCAATTTGTTCTTTCTGTCAAACATGCTTCCTAAATACACAAACACAATCACCTGATTAATCACTGTGCCATTTTTACTTGCATTACATTCAGTGCAACCAGTTCCTTTCTCAAAGACCATAACTTTGGTTTTTCCCTTATTTATACTTAGTTTGAATTTCATGCAAACTTTGTACATCCGGAACAACATACCCTGCAACTCACTTTTGCTCTCTGCCAACAGGACAGTGTCATCAGCATACAGCAATCTGCACACATGGATATCACCAAGACATAAACCACTATTATTTATTTTGGCATCATGCATTCACGCATCCATAAATATATTAAACAGCCATTGTGACATTACACAACCTTGTCTAACTCCTGCACCAATAGAAAACTATTTTGATAAAACACCACTCACTCATACACAAGCTCTACTACTACCAGCATACATAGCTTTTACACTATTAAGTAGATTCCTAGTAACACTATACTCATTCAATACCTTCCACAAAAGTGTGCTATTTACTCGGTCGTAAGCTTTCTCTAAACCTATGAAAGCAGCAAAAACTTTCTTACCAACAGCCAGATACTTTTCAATCCTCATGCGTAATGCAAAAATTTGGTTAGAGTAGCCTTTACCAGGCATAAAACCACTCTGAACATCCCACACTTTCTCTGATGTAAGATTCCGGACTTTTTCAATAATAACCTTACCAAACACTTTTCCTGGCAAACTTAGTATGCTACTACCATGATAGTTCTTGCATTCAGTCTGATCACCTTTTCCCTTATACAAGGGAGCAATAATAGCATTGTTCCAATCCAGAGGGACCACTTCTAACTCCCAGCATAACTGGCAAATTTCAGTTAACCAGTCAATTACAGAGTCACCACCATATTTCAACATCTCAGCAGTTATGCCATCAACTCCTGGAGCCTTACCATTCTGAAGAGATTTTAGAGCTTTACACACTTCTTCTCTTGAGATCTTTCCTGTGCTTTTATCCCTCACTGTGACATCATCTGCATCTGTCTCAGAATTACCTTTGCTTTCCTGATCTAATAACTCACAGAAGTATTCACCCCATCTGTCACTTAACTCATTGGGCTCCCATATAATTTCCCCAACACTATTCTTCACACAACACTTACAACTTTGTTTCCCCTATTTTCCCTGAGTCTCAAGTTCTTCCAGAAAGTCTCCCTATCTTCCCAAAAAGCCAATTCATGCCTTTCCATCTTCTCCTTTCTAACTTTTGCCTTACTCTGGCGAACCAGCTTAGTAGCTTCACAATTTCTTACAGTGATATTCATCCACAGAAACTCTACCTTGCAACATCCACAAATAGGCTTCCTTCTTTCTCTTTACTGCCCCCTCAATCTCACTATTCCACCAAGCATCACCTCTATTGTTACCCACTATTGTGGTGCCACAGACCTCTTTAGCAGCAGTGACAACACAGTTCTTAAAACATTCCCACTTCTTTTCTACATCCCTCTCACAACACTTCAGTTCCTTCAATGGTTCTCTGAGTACGTCAGAATAATGCTGATGATTTTCAGGGAGCCTTTCAACCTTTATTATTTCCATCCTGGGCCTCTTCCTATTCCTTTTCCTCCAACCAACATTAAGTTTCACTCGTGACACTACCAAGTAATGATCATAACCAACATCCGCACTTCTCATCACACGAGTGTCAAGAACTAAGTGTTTCAGACGCTGATCATAGACAACAAAATCTATTACACTCTTTTGACCAAGAGTACGATTTTCCCAAGTATATGAGTGGATATACTTGTGGTTGAAAAATGTATTAGATACACACAAACCATTCTCAATGCAGAGTTCAATTGATCTTTCACCATTGTCATTCACATAAGGATCATTGAACTTACCCAGAACATTGTCAGAAATTGCATTCTGCATGCCTACTCTAGCATTGAAATCCCCTGCTATTATAACTTTTTCTTTAGCACCAAACTGGCTCAAAACAGCTTTTAGCTCATTCCAGAAATCTTCCTTCTTATCAGAAGGTTCTGAGTCACAAGGAGCATACACTAAACAATTTCAATTATCTGAAGTTTCACTTTCAAACGAATCCAGAGAATTATCTCACTTATGCTACTATAGTGAATCAAGTTGTTCTTCATCTTTTCACTTAAAATCACACCTACACCAGCCTGTCCTCTCATATTATCCAATACTCCAGACCACACACTCACCGTGCCATTCACTTCTTCTACCCCAATTTCCTTCTTTTTGGTTTCACTTACACACAGCACATCGAGTCTATACTTATTCATCTCCTCAATCACCTCACTCATCTTGCCATTTATACCTCTAGTATTCCATACACCAATCTTACATTCACTCAGCCGAGATCTCTTTCTCTATGCCGTTTAGAACATCCAGGTTGATTCCGTGGTGGACCATCCTTCTCAAGTGTGGTAGGTCCACCATTTTCCACCACTCACTGTCATAAAAATCCACACACAAAGAAAAAACCGTGCAATTAATGTGAAACTCGGCAAATAGCGACGGGGAGGGCAGACATGCAAATGATTTAAGTTTTGTGTGATCCCGCATGCCTGCACGTCCAAGACCGGCGCTGCAATCACAATCCTTGGGGATTGTAAGGCGCCGCGCACGGGACTCCACATGCATGTCCAAGTGTAAGCTAAGAGTCAGGTGAGATCCCTCCGAGCGATAGACATGCCAAGAGCCGCCATAGATGTGCATACGGGCAACTGACAGAGTGTGAACAAGGCTGAATCATCGGGATGAGAGAGGCAGGGTGGCCGTTGCGCCGAATCGACCACAATTTGGGCTGGTCAGACAGTGCGGTGCGATCATGTTGGGAGCAATGGACACAGGAAGGCACCGGTACACAACAGACTGGCTCCGGATGACCCAAACACACCACCAGCAGAGAGGACCATGGGATCGTGAGAGCACCACACACAGATGCAATGATGCCCTTGTCCAATAAACAGAGACATCTGGCGGCTGTACAAGGGACTCTTGTGTCTGCCAGAACCATTTCCAGACGCCTGGCAGAGGTGAATTTGCACTCTCGATGGCCCTTACGTTTTCTGCCATTAACACCTGACCATCATCAGAGTCGATTGCAGTGGTGTCTCCAGCGAGCAACGTGGAATGCTATGGATTGGCGACGTATAGTGTTCAGCGACGAATCCAGCTTCTGTATGGGAACGGAAGACCACGATGTCAGAGTGCGGAGGACCGCAGGTGAGGGCGACAATTCCAACCTCACTGTACAGCGGCACACGTCCTGAACAGCAGGTGTGATGGTCTGGGAGTCATCGCACATGACAGCCGGACTTTCGTCGCAGTGATCCAAGGGACGTTGACAGTCCAGCACTAGATACAGGAGATCCTGCGGCCCGGAGCTATTTTCCAACAAGATAACACCCGTCTGCACACGGCTCGGGTTTTTCGGGACTGTCTACGCCATGCTTCGATGCTTCTGTGGCCAGCCAGATCGCCTGATCTCTCACCCATCGAGCATGTCTGGGACCAGATGGGACACAAGCTTTCTCCATGTCCTAGTGTTCGTGATTTAGAGCATCAGTTGCAAGAAATGTGAACCAATCTGTCCCAGGATAAGATATGGTATCTCTTTGACTGTCACTCCGTATCACTGCATGCATCCGAGCACGAGGCGGTCCGACGCGGTACTAACGCTGACCAGAATGTGTACTGTACGTCCGCAAGGAAATCGTCTTGCTGCTGTGATATTGTAATCACTTCTGTCCTTGGTATGTACCATCTCACTACTAAAATCTCATTTCAATCCGAATCTTCCTTCTTGGTGCACGGATTTTTATGATAATGAGTGTATATGCATAGAGTTGCGTACAGATAAAACTTCAAAATTTTAATGGATGACTAAAATTTTCATGCCACCCCCACCCCACCGCTAGACTTCATTCTTTTTCCCATCAGAAAAAAAAAATTAAAATGCAAACTCTAATTATTTTTCTTTTATTTTTCTATCTTTCTTCCTTCATTTTTTTTTTTTTTTTTTTTTTTTATGATTGGAGGTTTAACGACCACCGTGAGCAACTCAATGGGCTATAAGCGGTCGCCCGTCCCTAATTTAGGGTCACTGGTTTCAGGGAAGGGAGAGAGCCAGTGCTGTAAGACAAACACAACATCCATGCCTCACCGGGATACGAACCCGGACCTCTTTCGGATGAATGATCAGAGGCCATCACTTAGACCACTGCGCCACCAGGCGGCTTTTTTTTTTTTTTTTTTTTTTTTTTTAGAATTGCCTCTCCAAGAGAAAATGCGGCACTGAAGGTTGGCAGAAGTGACTTGTGCCCATACTGGTAGGGATAGAGGTCGATACAAAGTACAAACAACAGGGATTGGAACAGAGCCTTACACCTCGGAAATGCCTCATTGGTGGTCCGATTTTAGAGAGAGAGAGCTAATTTTTCTTTTCATTTTCATAAGTAAATGCACAGGATACAGTTATTTTTATTATTAGTAGTATAAGCATAAGAACAGCTTGACAAAAAAGTTGGAGGGGGGGCATGAATAAGTTAAAAATTATGTTTTCCTTGGTGTGTGTGGGGGGGGGAGGCGGCACGAATAAGCAAACTTTTTTTCTTGGGGGAGGGACTCAAATTTATACTGTTTTCCTTTAGGGGGAGGCCATTCTTGGAAACAGTTTCTCTGTAAATGTCACAAAATTTGGGTCTTTTAAGTGCACAAAAAGCATCTTTTGTTGTTCATTACTCTTCAATAGCTGCTGATAATGAACAATGAAGAACAGTCCAGCATATTTTTGACAAAATGCTAAGTTTTACAAAAATAAAGCCCTCTTTTTTTTATATATATAAATTGTTTCATATGTTTTTGCTGATACATGAATAATATTATATAATGAGATCTCTACATTGATAGCATTTAGCCATTGTTTCATTCTTCCCTAAAATAAATCACAGCCAAATCTAAAAGGTGATCATAACAATATGTGTGTATAAAGCTCTTGGTTCTTCCTGTTTGAACTTTGTAGCAATTCCATTAAACCTGCCATTCATATTTTCTGTCCCATCATAGGATTGACCTCACATTTAAATTTCCTAAAGTTGCCAATCCCCCAACACTACGCCTACGACAATACGGAATAAGTAAATTAATAACAAAAACAATTATCAAAAGGAAGTATGAAATTTTTAAAAAGTCAAAAGAATGAATGCATTTAAGTACATATGTGGGCGGATCGAAAAGTAATGCACACTATTATTATTATTATTATTTTTTGGCAACAGTTTAAAAGATAGGCAAAACAAAACATATACACAGTGAAACTACATTTCTTAGATATTTTTCAATGTAGGAACCAAGACGCTCGATACATTTATCCCAGCGTGGTACCAGTTTTAGTATATCTTGTTCATAAAAATCCGTTTTCTGGGCGTATAGCCACCTAAAGACAACTGATTTGACTTTGTCAGCTGAATCGAAGTGTTGGCCACCCAGGAATCTTTTCAAGGGACCAAACAAATGAAAGTCCAAAGGAGCCAGGTTCGGACTATATGGTGGGTGCTGGAGCACCTCCTAGCAAATTGTGCAATTTTGCCAGAAATGTGTTGGGCAACATGTGGGTGAGCGTTATCATGAAGCAGTCTGACATTTGCAGCGTCTCCGTTGGGGTCTTTTTGTCATGAAGGGCACGATGCAACTTTGTCAATGTATTAGCGTAGGTTTTGGCATTCACAGTGGTACCCGTTGGATGAAACTCCACCAGGATAACGACATGCATGTTCCAGAACACCATCATGAGGACTTGTGCTGTGCGCTACCAGCATGTGCTGGCTGATCACTACACGCTTTCATGGCCTTCGTGCATCCTGCAGTTGCTGGTCTGTTGGCAAGCCTTCTCATGGGACGCATTAGGTTCCTTAGTGTGTCTGAAAAACTCCTTAACAGCTGTGTGCCACCAGCATGTGCTGGCCGATCACCTACATGCTTTCATGACCTTTGTGCATCCTGAAGTCGATGGTCTGTTTCAGCAGGACAATGCGCTGCCCTACTGGGCCGTAGCCACCCAGGCATGGCTTGAGAAACATTCATCTGAGTCTGGAACCATAAAGTGGCCCTCCAAGGTCCTTAGATTGAGAAACACTCATCTGAGTCTGGAGCTATACAGTGGCCCTCCAAGGTCCTTGGATTGAGAAACACTCATCTGAGTCTGGAGCCATACAGTGGCCCTCTAAGGTCCTTGGATTGAGAAACACTCATCTGAGTCTGGAGCGATACAGTGGTCCTCCAAGGTCCTTGGATTGAGAAACACTCATCTGAGTCTGGAACCATACAGTGGCCCTCCAAGGTCCTTGGATTGAGAAACACTCATCTGAGTCTGGAGCCATACAGTGGCCCTCTAAGGTTCTTGGATTGAGAAACACTCATCTGAGTCTGGAACCATACAGTGGCCCTCCAAGGTCCTTGGATTGAGAAACACTCATCTGAGTCTGGAACCATACAGTGGCCCTCCAAGGTCCTTGGATTGAGAAACACTCATCTGAGTCTGGAACCATACAGTGAACCTCCAAGGTCCCTGGATTGAAAAACACTTATCTGAGTCTGGAACCATACAGTGGACCTCCAAGGTCCCTGGATTGAAAAACACTTATCTGAGTCTGGAACCATACAGTGGCCCTCTAAGGTCCTTGGATTCAGAAACTCATCTGAGTCTGGAACCATACAGTGGCCCTCCAAGGTCCTTGGATTGAGAAACACTCATCTTAGTCTGGAACCATACAGTGGCCCTCCAAGGTACTTGGATTTAAACCTTGTGGAAGCTCTCTGGGATGCCGTGGAATGGAACATCAGATCCATGGATCCTGGAAGGACGTTTTGGGTGGAGTTGTGGACAATGGCACAACAGGCATGGCTGGTATTACCTCTAGGGAAACCTTCCAGCATCTGGAAGAGTCAATGCCTTGGCATGTACAGGTTGTTATTTGCTCTAGAGGAGGGCCAATGTGATATTAGATAGGCATCTCTAATGTTTTGTCCATTGAGTGTACTTCCCAAGTGGCAATCAAATGGCTGCAGGGACATTCTAGCAGTTTACCACCTCAACTGGCCCCCTTGATTGCCAGAACTCAATTCTATTGAGAATCTGGGTGACATACTGGAAAGATCTACTCAAAACCCACCAACCCCCACCAGCAACTTTGGATATTGTATGACATGCGATCTTCTCTTCATGGTCGGGAGCACCATCTCTGTGTTTTCAACACCTTGTTAAGTCCTTACCAAGACAGCTGGTTGTTGTTGTGAGGGCAAAAGTTGGAGCAACATGTTTGTTGGAACTCGGACTTTGCAGAGGCAGCCTAGCTGCTGGCGATTGTTAGTGGGTGATGTAAGACCCGCAAATAGAGTACGCTGATGGTTTTGACTCATGTGAGGAGGAGATGGAGTGCAATCATTGACATACATAATTGAGAATTGAATAAGAAGTTGGTGATTTTTGTACTAAAGTTTGTGTGTCTTTGTGCATATAAATGGATTAAAAATATCATCCTCGTGGTCTCTTATTTTGTCGGAATGACTCCTCAAAGGTAAGATTTGATTTGTGATTAGATATTCGAAACAATGTTATTAGATGCATGTATTGTTCATTCAGTTTAACTTCTGAACACCACATTAAGTACCTGTAAAACAACTGCATTAAAACTGAAGAAATAAGCATCGATAAAATCATGAACAAGTCAAAAATTAATAAAACCTGTTTTAATTCAGCATGAAGAGTTTCCTGTTTAGTTTCATTTTCTTTTGTAACTTGTGAAGCCAGATTTTCTTGATGAAGGAGCTGCTCTTGTAATCGTACCTACATCATTAGAACAAAACACAATTCAGCAAACATGTATGAAAATGTCACATCTGGATTTTATTTTCCAAGTTAGAATCACAAAATTTTCTCCTCTCCTTCACTCCTGAACTCTCTTTGTCTCACACATACACGTACACAGTAATCTGATGAAGAAACTCAGTTCATTGAATAGAATATACACATTAAAAATAAATTTTAAAAAGCTATAGGCAGTCATTGTTGATTATTAGATAGTAGCAGCTTTTGGTACAGGGTGTTTCACTAGGTAGTCCTCCCCCCCCCCTCCAAAGAATCAGTCATATTTTGCAACACACTCTACTTAGAAACATAACATGTAGTTTACAACGTACCTTACTTCATGGTAATGTAGAACCATTCACAATAAATGCTGGAAATGTCCTCCATTGAAATACAAACACACACGAATGTTACAATGCATATTATTAAAGGTTCTCAGCAGCATATCTTCATCAATAGTCCAGATTGCTGCACTGATGTTGCTTTCTAAGTCTGCTAACATGCGAGGCTTATTGTTGTAAGCACGGCACAAATATTCCCATAAGAAAAAATCGGAAAGAGTCAAATCAGGTGAACAAGGTGGCTACAGTCCTTTGGAGGTCACTTGGTCACTGAAGAAGGAGGAAATTTCACTTGTACTTTTACACGCAGCATGTAGCATGTGGCTCCATCCTGTTGAAAGTACCCCGTTGCTAAATCAATGTCAGTTAACTACAAACTATCTGAAAATATTCACATATAATGCCGAGTTTACTACACTCCTGAATAATTTGGGTCCAATCATTCTGGATTGGGACACAGCACACCAAACGTCAACTTTTGCAGGATGTAATGGGGTTTCGTGTAATACACGTGGATTACCTGTAGCAGATGCGGGAGTTTAAAGAATTGACATACCCATCCAAATGAAATCATGTTTTGACAAAGAGCCATGTGAAATCCAAAATGTCCGGAATTGTGAGTAAAAATGTCAATAACCAATGGCAATAAGACACATGCTTTTCAAGATACGGTTCTTTCAACTCTTGCACAGCTGTCACACAGTACGAATGAAGAAACACTTTCTTCACTGCTCTTTGGCGGGTGGAGACAGAATATCCAGTTTCTTGAGACAAATGTTGTAGTGACTTCTTTGATGATACTAGTAACCTGTGTTTCACCTCTTTGTTTTTTTCTTCCACTAAAGGGGGACATCTGCCACTGTATTGGTTCAAAACACTTCCTGTGGTTTAAAATTTACTTCGCTAACCTGCCAATGTAACGTTTGTCAGGTGCCTTTCTTCCCCCAAACTTTTCCAGGAATGCACACTGTGTTACCTTTATGGAGTTTATTATCCAATAACTGTTCACAATAAACACCTGGTATACACAGTCATCCCAAATGACGTTCAACAACACAGTAAAACACATAGATTGCATCCAGACATTTAGGGTGTCTGGCCATCTGGTGAGGTATGTCACAATGAGTCATCGTCTTATCAGGAAAATCACTCCCGTGCATTTCTCAAGGATCAAGGTCACTTGTAAACCAAACATATTGTTTCTATGTAGAGTGGGAAGAAAACAATAGTTGGTTCTTTCGGGAGACAACCTAATAAAACACCCTGTAACAGGCATGGGGGAGACAGTGCCTCCTCAGAATTTTAAGACTGTTAGGATGAATTATTTTGTTCATTTAGTTTGTTTGGGCACATCAGTTTATGCCCATAACTTTTTTAAAAATGTCCACATTCATGCAGGCTTCATATATGAAACCAACGAAGGAAAAAATAGGTGAACTTTCTAACTGGGTTAAAAATCAAAATGGGCAGTGGGCGACAAGAAAGGGGGAAAAAAAAGCTGAACTTTTTAATTAAGTTAAAAATCAAAATGCACAGCAAGAAAGGAAAAAAAGTTGAACTTTTTAACTGGGTACAGGTGGTAAGAAAGGGGTGGGTGGGGGGAGCTGAACTTTTTAACTGGGTTAAAACTCAAAATTGGTGGCAAGAAAAGAAAAAAAAAGCTGAACTTTTTAACTGGGTTGAAAATTAAAATGAATGGCAAGAAAGGGGGGGGAAAGCTGAATTTTTTAACTGGATTAAAAATCAAAATGGGCAGCAAGAAGCTGACTACTTTCAGTTTGTCTTTTGTTGACTTTGCAGTATCCATTGCTTAATTGTTCTTTCTGCTGATATTTTTCTCTCTCTATTTCTGCATTATCTCTTTTCTTCCTTTTCTTTATGCCCTCTTATGAAAATAATTTCATTCGTCATGCTGAAAGAACTTTCAGCCCGATAACCATGAATGTATGATACCAAAGCTATAACTATTTTAGAAAAAATGGTGTAACTTTGAGAATAATTAATACTTTTGAACACCACATGCATCAATTTTTCTAAATTTTCTAACTGCAGCACTTCCATTTTTGGAAATTTCCCCCTGCCTTATCAAGCTTAAATGCAAACACTTAGAGAGGGAGGAGTTGCATATAAAATAGTTTCATCATTGCAACATGAACATTCAGTTAAGATACAAATATGCCTGCATATAAAACACAGTATTACTTTTTCCAGTGTGAGCCAGTCCCTTAGGTTTTGCGTTGGAGTCCACCTAGCAGCTCCGGTCATCATTCGCAGGGCCCTCCTCAATCCTCTTATTCTGTACTAGCTCCACCCCACACCTGGGCAGCGTATGTAAAGAAGAAATCCTGCAGATAATGGGTGGTCTGACCCAGAAGAAATGAATAAGGATAACTTTTTCAAGTTCAACATTTTTTAGAATACAGCATATGATGGAGAAGGAAGAAACATTTTGCTTCCGATCGAAGCAAGTTCTGATTGGAGATCTGTTTATGACCTTGACCTTGCATCGGTTGAAGGGAAGCAATGGAAGAAGGAGTCATTGGACAGATGACCCTAAGGGTGAAGCGATGGTAAGATTGTATTCTAGTTTCTCCTGTCATAAATTCTTGTAAACGGCTGTAGTTATTACCAAAAATATTGTAAATTCTTGTACAGGGTTGTAATTATTACAAAAAATATTGTCCCCAAAAAAGGAAGCTCTAATATGACTTGTGAAGTTCTAAATAGCAAAAAAATATGCAAAGAACAGAATGTCCTCATGAAAATACTTCACTGTTTTCAAGATATTTGTAGAGCATTCCTTATTAAATAACAAGGAACTGTACACCAACTATACTTAAATAGTATAACTATACTAGTGATACGAATTTCTTGGCATAGAAAAGAAATAAAAGTTTCCAAGCTTTTGCACATCAACCAGATGGATTTTCAAGGAAGGTAGACAGCAAACTGAATAATGGAATGCTTAAACAATTTATATGGCATAAATTATTTAAGCGTTCATAATACGCCATGCAAGGGAAATGCTGACAAGGCCCCACCTTCCCACCTTCCAATGAAGCAGGTGTTTATGTTATTCTTCTATTATATCTAGACGGCTCCAAGTGATACTACATTGGAATGACAAAACATTCATTTTGAATTAGAGTTAACGAACATAAGAGGGATATTAAATATGGCAAAGTAACCATGGTTTTATCCAGAGAAGTGAAATTCAAGCAAGTCCGCTGCTCCTATATGGGATGACATAAAGAAATTAGCTTTCTACTCCACCCCAAAATCTATTGCCATATGCGAAACTTTGGAGATCATAATCTACAGCAAGTCATGCAATGACAGCATCTTGCTGGAGTTGCCACAAGTTTGGAACCAGTTCTCTTCAAGCAGTAAATACCTTTTGTTTTTCTTCCATGATTCCACGTGCTAAACGAGTATAACACCTTGTGCTTTTAAATGCCTAATTACATTCGCACCTGTACATTTATTGTCAAGCCTAGTCACAGCATTTAAATTGTTTAAGCACTCTATTATTCAGTTTGCAGTCTACCTTCCTTGAAAAAAACATTTGGTTGATGTGCAAAAGCTTGGAAACTTTTATTTCTTTTCTACGCCAAGAAATTCGGATCACTAGTATAGTTATACTATCTAAGCATTTCTTATTTTTTTGAATATCTGATCATCTAGGAGAATTCCTTTGCTCAGTTTCTATAACAATCTAATGACGAGAAGTCCCTTAGTACTTCTAAGGCTCTTCTACACAACAGCATCATAGCAATACAGCGAACTAAAACAGATAAGCTGAATATGTAAACTACTGATTGTTAGCGATAAAAAGCAGCAATATACCAGGAGGATGATAATTTTCAATGAACTGAAAAAAATGAAAAAGCATACAGCTAACCAATATTTATATGTTCTTTTTTTTTTTTTTTTTTTGACTTGCCTTTATTTTAGCGTTTCCTGTTGTTTCAATCTGAGGTATGCATGAGTAGAAATATGATGACATGGACATGTATTGTAACTTTTCAGTCCATTCTACAGTTAAAAAAAAATCTGATTTAAGCCTGCAAAGTTGAGTAGTTGAAGTGACACAAGTGTCTATTGCAAAACACTGAATGCTAAAATAAATATCTATTATGATTCAGCATTCACAAAACAAGAAAAATGACCTTTGAGCCCTTTGCTTACATTTTCTTCTTTAAGTTGAAGTATAGCAGTACTGGCACCTTCACCCTCTTCAATCTATATCAGTAAGATATGAAAAGACAAAAATATCTGAAAATAAATATACACCACTCATCATAAAAAATTTAACATTGTGCTTATACCAGATGACATGGGCATCTGATTACAAAAAATTCACAATATGTCAAATTATTAGATCATTCTAAAAATGTTTTCGCGAAACAACTTTTTTTTTCAAAAAATTTTGCACATTATATTACTACGTTCAAAAAGTTTCGGAACTTTTTATATTAAAAAATAATTAGTACAGATAATACCTGTTTATGCAGTGTTTCCTTCGAAATAGTTACCCTGTGCAACTATGCATTTTTGCCAGCGCTCATACAAAGATTTAAATGCAGATTGCAAGCCTTCTTTTGCCACATCCTCCAGCGCCTCCGTCGCAGCTCGTTGCACTTTTTCAGAACTTGAGAAGCGTCGCCCCAAATTCTTCATCCGGAGAAAAAGGGAAAAGTCCCATGGAGGGAGATCAGGGTAATAAGCTGGTTGTGGAAGAACAGGAATGTGATGTTTGGACAGATAATCGGACACCAGGAGTGATCTGTAAGCCGGCGCATTATCGTGACGGAGCACTCACAAGTTGGTCTTCCAAAGATTGGGTCGCTTGCTTCGCACTGATTCTCGGAGACGTTTCAGGACGTTGACGTACTCTTCTTTAGTGACTGTACGACCATGTTGAATGAATTCCTTGTGTACGACCCCCTTGCAATCGAAGAAAACTGTTAACAAGACCTTTCCTTTGGAGTGGTCAGCATCCAAAGGAAAGGTCTAAGGTCGTCCTGACATCTCATC
Organism: Macrothele yani; assembly: GCA_039090855.1. NCBI lineage: Eukaryota > Metazoa > Arthropoda > Arachnida > Araneae > Macrothelidae > Macrothele > Macrothele yani. The sequence goes on from CM077019.1 coordinate 9,398,336, forward strand.
ATCATCATCATCAATTCTCTGTCGCCTGTTTGCGAATCGTCGATGCCACTCGTAAACTCTAGTTCGACTCATTGTACTTCCACTGTACACTGACTTAATCATTTGCAAAGTCTCAGCGAAAGATTTTCTGAGCAGAACACAAAATTTTACACTTGAACGCTGTTCAAAATTCGACATCGTTGTCCTCACGACGGAGAGCCTCGAATGCCTGTAATCACAAACTATGCACATATGCTGTACGTGTTGGATCTGGATCAAAATGGTTCTGGCTTGTCGGTCACGTCATGCTCTTCGCTTGCTCAGCAGGGAATGATGTAATTCACTGACATTTGGCAAATACAGGGGTGATTGTGAGGTGACACAAGAAACCCTGAAACTCTCAGCTCAGTGCCAATATACATATAATGTATAATACGCACATATAAACTAGCTACCCAACAAATAGGCCTAGTGCTTGTGCAGTTAAACTTCGCATCTTTTCTTGTACCCAATTTTCTTTCACTGTGCAAAATCCTTCAGGCACTGCATCTTTAAAATCAAATTTTGCACTTCATATTATGTTAATTGAGCAGTCTATGTAGATTAGTTTTACTTGAACTTGAAGCCTACAGTGGATTCCATTCAATTTCTAAAAGTAGTTATACACCGAATCTAAAATAATCAAATTATTTGAACTTTCAAAATAATGAAAAGAAGCCTTCCTTTCAGCAGGCTGTTATCTTGAGAGCTTGTTTGATAACAAAAGAAACACACAAGGTGTCACAAATCGTCTACATTCACCATTCGCACGGACATGCAGTGTTTTTAATCAAACACTGTAATGCCCAAAGAAAATGGAACCTGAAGTTTAGTTACCATTTTGTAGCATTTTTAGAAATGAAATGTCCGAAGCATCTCAAATTCTTCTAAAACTTAAAAACCCGGATTTACGGGTTTGGAATGTGACAAAAACCCGGAATTCCGGGCTACACCCGGATTACAAACAGGTCTGCAAATATTCAAAAAGTTCCGGAACTTTTTGAACGTAGTAGTAGTATGGAGCAAATCAGTGTTAAAGGCATTTCCTGTGAAGTGCTTTATGGTAACTGTAATTCAAGTAATTTTGCAGTTATGTGATCATCGGTTAAAAAATGGCAAGCAATTTTTACCAAGTGGCGAACATTTATGACATTACATGCTTTATGAATTTTGTAAAGGAAACAATGCAACTACAGCAGCAAGTAGCATTAATGAAGTGTATCTGGAAGTGACGAATGTGAAGAAAAGTGAGAGGTGGTTTTTGAAATTCCTTCACATGTTGATGATTAACATACTTGAGATATACATGGTAGTATCGGAATAATATGACCACCTACCTAATAATGGGAATAACCATCCTTGGCCTGGATGACAGTGACAAGACAGCATGGCATGGACGCAATGTGGCCATGGAAAGTACATGTGCCCATGCATATATCATAGCTATCAGATCTTTTCATTACATATCATCATCATCAATCATCACACTAGTCTGCATGAGATCAGATGATTGAAAACTAATATGTGTGCTTAGCTCAATTTTTCATGCTGATTCTAGAACTGGTCAGTTTTCTTCTATCACATACAGTTTTTGCACAATCAACCCAAGTTGATTTCGAAGATTTATCGCTGGTAGCATTACATCTGCCAGTAAGGGGTGTTTTAGCGGGAGGCATTTCATCTATCTCTTTTGCCAATTGTCGTCAAAGCAACATAAGGTTACTTTTGGAGTATTGCCAACTAGCCACCTGTAGAAGAAAGACTGAAAAGAGAATCGGCAAGAATCCAAAAATAGCATTCCCGCCAGTTAGATGCTCACATTTTTAGTTCATTGCTCTTTCTGTTCGGATTTACACAGCTGTTCTAAGTTGCTGTCTCTGTTGTGAGTGCGTAGTCTTACAATGTCAAAACGCAAGTGTGTAAATTGTCCTAATGTGTTCTGTTACATTTGTGGAAATTATGTAGTGCTTAAGCAAAGAACGGATATCACAGGCTTTGTGAAGAAAGCTTACTATGCTTATTTTAAAGTGCATCTTGGTGATCAGGATAAGGCATGGGCACCACATAAAGTGTGCCGCTATTGTGTTGAGAGGTTAAGGTTATGGACAAAAGGGAAGCAAACGTGCATGCCGTTTGCAATACCTATGGTGTGGAGGGAGCTTAAAGACCACCTGAACAACTGTTACTTCTGCTTAGTTAATGTTAAGGGCTGCAATTCGAAAAATAAGAACAAAATTGTGTATCCAAGCATTCCTTCAGCTATTAGGCCAGTTCCACATGGAAAAGATCTGCCTGCCCCTCTTCCTCCAGCTGTGTTAGAGAACGTGGTGGAAGATGATGAATCTGAACGTGATGCAATCTCCGAAGATGATAGTGATGACATCTACAAGCCGGAAAACGACTCTAATCCACAACTGTTCTCCCAGAATGAACTTAATGATCTAGTATGTGATCTGAACTTGCCTAAGGAATCTGCAGAACTACTTGGCTCCCGGTTGAAAAGTAAGACTCTTCTGGCTCCAGGAACACATTTTTCATGGTACCGACATAGAGAAAAAGAAGTACTTCCTTTTTTCTCACAGAACGATTCCTTGGTATACTGCAATAACATCAACGATTTAATGCAGTTCTATGGCATTGAACATGATCCTACTCAGGGGAGACTTTTTATTGACTCGTCCAAGAGGAGCCTCAAAGGCGTGTTACTGCATAATGGGAATGTGTATGGGTCCATTCCTGTGGCCCATGACCTGTTCCATGTTGTCTGTCCCCGATCTCCATAAATGGGATTGTGCAACTTATGATGCCATTAATTCTCTTTCTTTACACTGTTAAAAGTTCAACTTGGACATCTAACTTTACTCTTTTCTGACACTCAGAATGGAATGCGACCCTAGGTTCCTTTGTAAATATTGTTCGTCTTGATGGGTACTATCACTCCTCTTCTTCTGTCAAAACAATTTACAAACACCCTGTATATATATATATATAATTTGAATTTGAATTTGGTTTCAAAGAGTTTCAAATTACACATTGACATGTTTTACTAATCCAGGACCTAACAATATTTAAGTAAATAAAGCAATACAAAGTGCCACCTGGTAGGTCCCTAGTGGCTGAAGATTTTCATTTACATACACAGTTTTGCATCTCATCATCTCTTACACTTCTTTGGCTTGCTAGGATGTTATTTAACCACGACCACTTCACGATTTAGTATATATTTGTGTTCTTGTTGATTGTCAGTCTAGTGTTTAGTCTTCATTCGTGGCGTTGACCTCTTTGTTCTGCCAGTAAGACTTTTTATCATTTTTTTTTGTCATTGTTTACATTATTGCTATTTGAGTTCTTAGGTCTGTTTTGTGTTTGGTCTGGTGGCCTAGGGATCATGACCAACCAACATTTTTGGTTCTCCTTGTAGTTTGTTGGTACTAGAAAGGCCACTCCCGCAGGTTGATGTTCTTATGACGACAGCAACCTGTTCTTTGTTTTATATTTTCCGGTTTTCAATTCTGAACAATTTTTAATTTAATTTTAATTTAATATATATATATATATATATATATATATATATATATCATCATCATTGTCAACCATTATCAATCCACTGCTGGACGAAGGTCTCCCCAAGTTTCCTCCACAACGGTCTGTCTTGTGCCAGTCTCCTCCATGTCACCCCTGCATACTTTCGAATTTCATCCACCCATCTCCCACGTGGTCTTCTTCTGGGTCTTTTCCTGTCCCTTGGAATCCAATCTAAAATTTCGGCTGTCCATCGATGATCTGTCCTTCTGGCAGTATGTCCAGCCCATTGCCATTTCAGGGATTTAACTCTGATCATGATGTCTTCCACTCTTGTCATTTTTCGGATCTACGAGTTCCTCTTCTTATCTCTCCTGGTTACACCAAGTATGCACCTCTCCATGCTTCTTTGAGTTGTCTGCAGCCTTTGTATGTCTCTTTTAGTTAAGGTCCACGATTCTGCACCATACGTAAGCACTGGAAGGATGCATTGATCAAACACTTTTCTTTTAAGACATAATGGCATATTGCTCTTGAAAATTATGCTGTTTCTTCCAAAAGCTCTCCAGGCAAGTTTTGTACGCCGATTAATTTCTTCATCAATGTGACCCTCACTTGATATCTGCTGTCCAAGATAAACGTACGTATCTGTTATCTCCAGCTTTTCTCCATCAATCGATAAATCTTCATTTCTTGTGAAAGCATTGAACATCACTTTTGTCTTCTGAAAGTTCATTTTTAATCCCACTTCTTTACTCTTGTCAGCAAGTTCCTGGATCATACTCTGCAGCTCTGATGGGCTAGTTGCAAAAATGACTACGTCATCAGCAAAACGAAGGTGGGTTAGATAATCTCCATTAATCTTTATCCTCTTGTTTTCCCAGCTCAGTGACTGAAAAACACCCTCCAATGTGGCATTAAAGAGCTTCGGAGATATGGTGTCACCTTGTCTCACTCCCTTTCCAATTTTTATGTGTGTTGTATTTTCAAACAGCCTAATCTTTGCACTTGCATTTTCATAGATGTTATTAATAATATTAATGTATGCATCTTCAATACCGCAGGTTTTCAGAGCCATTGTAACTGCTGATGGTTTCACCGAATCAAAGGCTTTTTCATAATCGATAAAAGCCATGCACAATGGAAGTTCATATTCCCTCGCTCTTTCAATTAGTTCTCTCAGCACATGGATATGATCTATTGTGCTGTAGCCACTCCTGAATCCAGCTTGTTCTCTCGGTTGAGCCATGTCCAGTGTTACCTTCAAGCGGTGTGAAAGAACTTTAGTGAAGATTTTATAAACTACTGATAGGAGGCTGATAGGTCTGTAGTTTCTGAGATCCTCAATGTCACCTTTCTTATGTAGCAGGATCATTGTAGCGGTGTTCCAATCCTCAGGAATCTTTCCTTCATTAAGGCATCGAGTGAAAATTTGGGCGAGTACTGTTTCGATTTCTCCACTTGCTTCTTGTATGATGTCTACAGTAATTCCATCTTCTCCTGGAGCTTTTCCCCGCTTCATGTTCTTGATTGCATGTGCAACTTCTGCTGGAAGGACTGGAGGAACTCTGGTACTGGTATCTTTCATGATGTCTGGAGTGCATGTATCATCCCTTTCATATAATTTGGAGTAGAAATCTTTCACTCTTGTCAAAATTTCGCCTCTATTTCTTGTTACAGAACTATCTTCTTTTCTCAGTGCCATAATCTGTTTTCTTCCCTTACTGAGATGTCCCTTTGCTATCTTTAGGCTTTGGTTGTTTTCAATTGCTTTCCTCACTAGTTCACAGTTGAATTTTCTTACGTCTTCAGTGATATTTTTTCGTACTGTCTTGCATAGCTCTATATATTCCACTTTGGAAGTCACATCTTCTTTAGTTGTCCTCATCTCTCTTCTTTTTTGCATCAACATTTTCGTTTTTCCTGATAATTTATTTACATGCAACTTGTTCTTAGACCCAGCTAATTTTGTTGCTGTTTCCATAAGAGCTTTGGTTATTTTTCTGTTAACTTCACAGATGTCCACTTCTTCCGATGTTAGGCCTTCTAAAGCAGAGAACCTGTTCTTCAGTTCCAACTTGAAGGTATTATGGTGTTTTTTAAGGTTGGTTATGTCAATAGATTTTGTTTGTCTTATGAGCTTGCCACGTTCAAGTTTAGTGTTGAGGTGCATCTTACATCTCACCAATCTATGGTCACTACCTGTGTTGAACTTGTTTAGCACACTGCAGTCTTCTATGACGAATTTTTTGTTACACATAATAAAATCAATTTCACTTGTCGTCCCGTTTGGATGTCTCCATGTCCATTTCCTGTGTGGCTTTTTCTTGAAGAAGGAGTTCAAGATGAAAAACCCTTCTGCCTCTGCAAACTCAACGAGAGTATTTCCACGCTGGTTTCTGTTGCCGTGACCGAATTTACCTACTGAAGTTTCATTCTGTTGCCGTTGCCCTATTTTTGCATTGAAATCTCCCATAATTATTTTCAAGTGCTGCTTACCTTTATTATTTAGATGACAAATTTCCTCATAAAATTCTTCAATTTCTTCTTCAGGATGACTTGTGGTGGGTGCATAAGTTTGAATAATCTGAGCCTTCTCGATAGTTGGATAATGAGTCGTGCAGCTCTGTCAGAGGAACTTTCAACTTCTACCACTTTATCCTTCAGTTTCTTGTTTATTATAAATCCAACACCACTAGTTCTGCCAGTATCTGTCCCACGATAGTAGAAGAGATGTCCACTTTTCAGTTCGATGAGATCTTCTCCTTTTCTCCTTACCACACTTAGCCCCACGATGTCCCACTTGATCCTTTGTAGTTCCTCTTCCAATTCAAGAAGCCTTGAATCAGAAGATAGGGAGCGTCCATTGTATGTTGCCAAGGTCAGCATCAGATGGCAGCCTAGTCCGGTCCTCCGGGGATTCTTAGCACCCTCTGCCTTCATATCTCACTGGCCGCTGCCTTGGCCAGGTACATTCCAGCTGCCGGAGACTGAGGGCCAAGATTTAAGTTGTGGAGTCATTTTGGAGGGGTTTGGCCATAACTCACCACGCTGGCCAAGCGGGTTGGTGAGTGTGGGATAGAATTTCCTCTAATCCCGATGGTATAGTTATACCGCTATTGGCGGTCGTCAGAGCCCCTTTAGTGGGAACAGGATGCACCACGAGAAGGCGGGGTTGACATTTGTCAAGGAGAGGCTGTGATGTTACGCATCACCTGACCTTACATCCCATATATATATATATACACACTGAAGAGCAATTGAATTAGAGATACCTGTCTAGTAACGTGTAGCACCATCTTTCGCCCTGATGACGGCGGCCATTTGTCTTAGAATGGACTCGACAAGACACCGGAAGCGTTGGGAAGCCATACGGATCCATGATCCCTGAACAAGCTCCTACAGTTCACGAAGATTTGATGAAGGGGGGTCAGAGCCTCTAACATCTCTCTTGATGGCATCCCAGATGTGCTCGATGGGACTGAGGTCAGGTGACCTAGCTGGCCAAAGGAGTGAGGTCACGTCGGTGGAGTGTTCATCCAACCATTCGAATACAATTCGAGAGCGATAGCACGGTGCATTGTCTTGTTGCAGGATGAGGTCCCCAGTGGGATGTTGAAGATGCACAAACAGGAGCAAATGGTCGTCCAGGATATCCTGGTACCGTTGACCTGTGAGAGACGATGTCACACGTACCAGGGTTCCCATTTCAGTCCACGTAAACAGTCCCCAGCCGAGAATGCCACCCCCACCAGCTTGAAGAGTACCCTGCTGGCAAGAAGGATCCATCGCTTCATGTGGTTTGCGCCGTACTCGTATCCTGCCATCCGCATGTACCAACATGAATCTCAACTCATCAGTCCAGGCAACATTTTTCCACGTCTAGGGCCCAGTGGCGATGTTCCTGCGCCCATGCTAATCTTTGCACCCTGTGATGTGCGGTCAGCAGCGGTACCCTCGTGGGACGATGGCTTCTGTACCCCATAGCGAGGCGATGGTTCTGGATGGTGTGGCTGCTTACACGTTTTTGTGCACCAGTGTTAAATTGCCGAGTGATTTCTTGCACTGTGGCCCGTCTATCCGCTGTTACAATGCGAGCTAACCGACGATGACCCCGCTCATCCACACGCTGTTGTCCATTACAGTATGCACAATGCTACTTCCAGCATGATCAACATCTATGCAATGAATACTTTGATTTTGTCTGCGCAGTTCCGATCTAGTGTGTGGCAATATTAAGAAAAAATTATCACTGAAACTAAAACACATAGCCCATGCTTCTGTGAAAGTTGAGCTTAAACTTCCATACAAATTCCACAAGATTCAAGAAACTCTCTATTGAAGCTACACAAACACATTTGCATGTCTAGAAACACATTTCTGAAAAAAATTATATGCATACATATTTTTTGAAATGGTAAAAAAACAATGTCAAGAAAAAGGATGAAAGAATAAAACAGTCATAATTCCATACAGAACTTTAACTCACTTTAGCAAAAAGCTGTTCAGCACCTTCTTTCATTCTTTCCACATTTTCTCTTTCACTTCGCAAGTCGGTACTTAGTTTGTTAATAAGCTCATCTCTGTTGGGTAAAAAGAAAGAATTGATAAAATACAAATTAAACTAACCATTTTTTTGTTTTATGAACTCTTAATTTTAATCAAAGACAATGAGGCCGTCTTAGGAAACAAATTACAGTTGGGACAAGTACTAACTCCAGTGCAGTACTTGACATCGTATAACTGGAAATCAATCAAGTGCAGGGATCATAGCATACTTCTGGAAAATTTTAGGTAAGAATTTTAGGAATTTTAGGAATTTTTAGAAAAATTTTAGGAAAATTTTAGGAGTGTATTTCAATAAAAACTAGATGTATATTTGTATATCTAGTAAAACAACTTTGTATACATTGTAAAGAGTTTGCTTCACACCCTTCAACCATATATACTGATAGACTGTGCATGACATCAAAATTTCTGGCTCCAACATAAAATCACATGACAACAGTCAAAAAGATGGGTTACACCTGCTGTGCTTATGGTTGCTCTGACCGATATAGTAAAGAAAGTTCTATGATTTTTCATGGGTAAGAAACGAATTAAATACCTAAGTCAATAAAGTTCAATTACTTAACCAGAAACTTGCAGCTATTGATATAAAAATATAGTAACTTAAGAAAAAAATGGAATGCATGTTCCAAATTCTTCCCAAATGTTCATCACATTATAAATCACAAAATGTAAACAACACGATCATGAATGTATATAGCTCATAAGTAAACTTACCTGAAGAGTTTTCATTATATATGAGGTGCATTCACATAATACACCGAAAACACTGAAGTTCTGCAGCGTAAATTAGTAATCATAACAGCATTTGTACACGAAATTTGGAGTCTGATGATGACGTGCCCAATGTTTGAGCCATGGCGGCTTTGATGCAGCTATTGCCAATGCGCAGTCCATTAGTATATATGGTCGAAGTTCACACCCAAATTTTTTGCATAACGTCTAATGTCTAAAGTTTAAGTATGATTTACTTCTAATGTTCAGTTCTTATCTTTTCACATGTTATTATCATATTCAAGTATATTTACCACATTCAAGTTTCACTTTGAACATTAATATGCTGTTGAACCAGAAGCAATTCACGATTTTCACAGTAAAGTTTTCAGGTTTCACATTAAACTATAATATCCTAAAAAGGTAATTGAAAACCAAGAACTATGTACAATTGTTCACTGAATTACTTTTTTCATATTATTGTTTTAACCTTTTCCTGATTAGCCTATCTTTTTCTGCTTCCACCACAACTAATTTACTTTCAGTTTTCTTTATTTCAGCTGAACCTTGTATGATCAAGTTAGAGGCAACTGCTATTTCAACAGTATTTTGTTTTTCTACAGCTTTTCTCATTCTTTCTGTTCCCTCTTGAATTACTGCTAGGGAGGCTTCTTTATCTTTTTTAAGCCTATTTATTTCTGCATCATTTTCTTTTATTTTGTCATCAAACTCAGCTTTTCTTTTTTTCTCTAGCTGCTTTTCCTTATTTTCCCTCTCTTTCTTCGAAAATAAAAGCATAACAAACAGCGCGAAAACTAGCTCATAAATAGAATATTTGAAACACACTCAATGTATGCACTCTCAATTATTAGGGATGGTAGAGGGGAAGGGAATAGAACTGTCCAAAATTAGCATGTTTTCGTTGCGCTAGGGCGCTTAAGCACGGCTGAATTCCTTCAGATACCCCCAATGTTCAAATGATTGAAATGTGCTGATGTTCATGGAATGAAATGGTTGATCAGCTATGATGACCGCATAAAAGTTTGGGGTGGGGGGAGGGCTTTATTTTTTTTATTTTTTTAGTTTATGCAACATTTTACATCACTCCAGTATTTATCTTGTCATCATCAACAATCGCAATGCAACTACCGCTTACGATCGCGGATATCAGCAACCGAAAATCTGCCATATCTCTAAGTGATATAACACACAGTATCCTGTTACAGTGTATTGTAATTGAAAAAAAGGATGTGGAAAAAAGAAACTTTCAGAAATTAAGATCATCAAGTCATGCGTTTCAAAAATCCGTTTTCCTTTATAACGTTTAAAAACATGTTTTTGCTTTTCTACCTGTAGTGTAAATAAAAAAACTATGTTGATTATTTTTTTATGGAATCAGACGTCCGTATGTCTGATTGTCTTCATCTGAGTTCACACTTTAGCTACTGTGTACAAGTAGACCTATTTTTTCAGCTCAAAAATATGTAGTTTTGTATATATTCACAGTATAAGTCATTCCTTATTCCCACAGAACTGAATTCAGCATATGCAAAATGAAGATCATCAAGACCCGCCCAACACTATGTTTCTGATTGTCTGCTGTTTATAATTAATTATATATTAATCTGCTGTTTATATTCAAGAAATGCAAACATGGATCAATGGTGAATGCAGCAACTATGATTTTTATTTATTACCAAGAAAAAAAAAAAAAAAAGAGCAGTGAAAGCTGTAAAGCTGAAACGGATATTTCTCTCGAACCTCCCCCCCCCCCCCCATGCACAAAAACATTCCAATTAAGATCAAACAGCAGGAGGACGCGTCCACACAACACAACCTTTGGAATTACCTGATGGAATGGCTTCTTTTCATTTGGCACATCGCCATAAATCACTACCTGCAGCTCACTGAACTGTCAAGTTGCACCCTTCCTCCTTCACTTTAACTATAATAGAAACTGTAAAAAAAAAAATGCTCCCCAATTTTCCACAAAATTAAATTACCAAATTTACGTCATGATGTTGCAATTTACTAAAATACGTTTGTTTATCTGCTGAATATTGCTTAAATCCATTGAAAACTTTTTAATTATAGATGATTTTTTTATTAAAACAGTAACTCAGACGTCTGAATAAAAACGTGTTTGTAATTCAAATAGAGTCCATATCATCACAGAAAAAAAATTTAAGGATCACTCTGTTTAAATAAACCATGGCATCTAAAAAAAATAATTCACTTGCTTTTCCCGTAATTTATAATTACTGTTTCTTTTTTCAATCCGATTATGCAACTTTTTTTTTTTTTTTTTTTTTGCATCTGCTAAAGTTCCTAACGGAATTTGGCGAAATTTGCACTAGAACTTTATTGTGATGTATCTTAACTACTGTAAAAATTTTACTGTGTTATTTTCAAAATTCAGAAAAATGGATTTCTGAAAATATTCTCCTACTCCTTTTGTGCTGTGGAAGTGATAAACAGGTGTTTGCTTTCTTCCCAACCAAGGGCTTCAGATCAGCGCTCCCAGCTGTCAATCAACCGTTGCTATGGTAACACCCTTTCTGCTGGAGGCTCACTCTGTCCAAAGAGGCACACATACTTGTCCATAATAAAAATTACCAATGCTAACTTTTAAAGTTTTAAACCGATTCAACTGGAATTTTGGAAGTGATCTTCTGTAATCCAATTACAGTGAATGTAAAAATTTCAGCCACTTTCGTGAAAAATTCTCAAAGATAGTTTTCTTATTTTTTATCATAAGTAGTGGAAGTCTCTTAAGGGGAGGGAGGGTGGCATGCACATAAACAAGAAGAAGATGAATGTGTTGTTCAGGCATACTCCTCACTGGTGGATGCCAGCTGACTTCGTACATACGCGACCCCCTGCAAATGCTAAATGCCTCTTCTTTCCCCTTCTGTTCTCAATTGCCGGACGGACATCAAGCTCCCCTTCGACCTACTAGTAATCATCCAATTTTATTGCACTGGAAGTAGTGCCTTTTTTTTTCTTTTTTTCCCCCCAGCCAAATTAGGATTTGGTGCACATCGGAAACCGCTGCCGGTGGTTTCTTTGAGAACAGAGAAAAGGAACTTTAAAAAATGAAGGGGTAACAGTAACACGATTTCCTAAAAGGGCATTTTTTAAGCACTAATTTCAAATTTCAAGGCTTTTCAAGACGGCATTAAAAAAACACCGTTTTTCCAGGATATTCAGGCCTTGAAAACGTAATCATGATTTTCCAGGACTTTCCAGGTTTTCAAGCACGCGTGCGCACCCTGCGTAATGGTAAATTTATTGGCGTTAATAACGGTTGTGTTTTTAATAAATAAGCTTTCGAAAATTTTAGGATGAATAGCAAATTTTAGGTATGATTTTAGGAATTTAAGGAGGGTCACAAAATATTAGGAATTTTAGGAATTTTAGGAGGAATGCAATCCCTGCAAGTGATTGCCCTGAAGTTTTTAGCTCATACCAGTAAAAACACATGCTCTCAGAGAAGAATGCATACTAACTCATGAATGGAATACAAGATTACACGATACAGTACAAATTTTGAAGATGTGAATCAATTTTTTGGTGTAAATATAACATGGATGGTAAGTCAGATAATATCCGAAAACTTGAAAATTTCGTCGTCCTGGAGGGGGAATCAAACCTGCATCTCCCGAACAGTGCCCAAGTATGCTAGCATACTCGAGGCATTAGTATGCTACCCCTTTCTAATATGCACTCCCCTCAGTATGCTAGCATACCTAAGGGGGGTGTAGTATGCCTGAGTACGCTATCCGGGAGATGCGGGTTCAATTCCCGCTCCAGGATGATGAAATTTTCAAGTTTTGAAGATGTGAATCCATTTTTTGGTGTAAATATGGCATGGACGGTAAGTCAGATGATATCCAAAAACTTGAAAATTTACGTCGTCCTGGAGGGAAAATCGAACCCGCATCTCCCGAATAGTGCCCAAGTATGGTAGCATACTCGACGCACTAGTATGCTACCCCCTCTACTATGCACTCCCCTCAGTATGCTAGCATACTCAAGGGGAGTGTAGTATGCCCGAGTATGCTATCCGGGAGATGTGGGTTCGATTCCCGCTCCAGGATGACAAAATTTTCAAGTTTTTGGATATCATCTGACTTATCATCCATGTCATATTTACACCAGAAAAAGGATTCACATCTTCAAAATTTGTAATGCATACTGAATTTGATTAAAACCAGGGGATTTTCTGGTTTGAATGCTTTTAGAGATACCAAAATAAACTGAATAGACAATAATATACATCTAACTAATAACACATTGCTCCACCTTTTGCTCTCACGACAGCAGCCAGACACCTTGGTAAGAATAAAAGTCTTGCACATTTGCTGTTGTTGTTCAATTATTTCAGTGGATTATTCTTCTGCCTTTCATTTCTTTTTTCGATACTTACATATTAAACAGAGGCCCATGTCAATCATGCTGATTGCTCTGCAAGGTCCGTTGTTCTCGGGCCATCTCACTCGCGATGTTCGCCCTCAAAGGTCATTTGTTCCATTCTTCGTAATGAACTCATGATGTCGTGTGAGAACTTCATTTGATACTTTCTTCCCCATTCCCATGAGAACTTCATTAGATACTTTGGTTCCCATTGCATGTGCTTACATTTTTTTTTATTGGAAGTTTAACGACCACCGTGAGCTACTCAGTGGGCTAAGAGCAGTCGCCCGTCCCTAATTTAGGGTCACTGGATCCAGGGAAGGGAGAGAACCAGTGCCGTAAGACAAACACAACATTCATGCCTCACCGGGATTTGAACCCGGACCCATCTCGGACGAATGGTCAGAAACCATCACTTAGACCATTGCGCTTCCAGAGTGGCATGCTTAGTTTGTTTCACGTTTCATGTGCTTCAATCATCCTGAGAATTTCATTGAATACTTTGTTTCCCGTTTCCATAAGAACTTCATTGGATACTCTGTTTCTCGTTCTCAGTTTGTGTCACGTTCTGTGTGCTTCAATCATTAATTGATAATGCTGTTTAAGTAAGTAAGCTTTAGCCATTTTGTGGAAATATGATGAAAATTCAGGATCTACCTAACACTGAGAAAGAGGCAGTGAGTTTTTTTCAAAGTATAATATTGCCAAAACAGTGTACATGCAAGAATGGCCATAATATGAAATTATGCTTATCATTTAAATGTTGGCAGTGTAATGCAAAAAGCTGTAAGAGCAAAGTACTTAAGAGTGTTTGACTTTTGTATGTATACCTGGCATTGTTAGGCAGTAAATTTTCTTTTCCTTACATTGAACTGTTTGACTTTGGTATGTGTAATTTAGGGAGTATATGTTTCTTTTCTTTATATTAAACTGTTTCACTCTTGTACGTGCACTTGCTGGGGTTAGATTTGCGCCAAAAGCAGTCTCTGCTGAGGGCTTCTGTTTAATACGTAAGTACCCTTTCTTCTTTATCCTTTTGCTGTTTTGAATTATGAAGCATACAGCACATGGGACTGCTTCACACAATTCATAAGCTCATTTAAATGACTGGAAATGAACAGGAATTTTCATGCAATCAGACTGCATCTTTACATAGACAAAGAGCAGATGCATTTATCCAAAAAAGAAACTCTTTCCTGTGTAACAATGCAATTATTTTGCAAAAAGCCTTTTTCAAGTTGTGCATTACCATGTGGCAATGCTAGACATACTTTAACATAGCCTGATAAGGAAGCAAATCTGAATGCACCAGCAGAACCTTTAATCCCAGATATCTCAGACGAATATTTAAAGATTTTACTTTATGCTAGCTATCAACAATATAATTGTGCTGCTTGTATTACTGTTTCAGACGTTATTCATGAACATATCAATTACCCGCGGGAGCATGTTGTATGCTATGACATATATGAAACAATATTCATTTGATTATAGTATTATTCAATGTTATAAAGCAGTACTCACTAGAAATATTATAAATTATGTTGTTGGGATATTTACAGATATTCACATCTTCTAAGTTTTTATAAAAGGTTACCTTGCAAATTTTTCACTTGAATCCAATGAAAACTTAGAGTATAAATTATGCATAAAAATTTTTATTCAGACATTTAGAGAAACACTGCCATTAGGCCTTGGGGCATCATGTTTTGAGAAAACCAGCAACCAGTCTTTGGCCCATTATAAATGCTGATATTTTTAGTGGTGGGAGCTGTTGTTGGCTGATACAACTTGTAGAGGAGAAAGAAGGGTTGCAAACTTTAGTAATAACATTCTAGTTCAGGACAAGTTCATGGGAGGATCAGGTTCAGGAGCGTCTGCATGAGAAAACGATTATGAGTATGAAGTATAGAAAGTCTTGTGTACGTCGTGTGATGGGTGTCAGGGAAGTTCGAGTTGTGTGTCAAGATCACTGTACATGGAGAAGTTTGATATGGCAACAGTAAGTAAATAATCAGTTAAAAATGTATCTGGTACTTTTGTGTTTCTTTGTGAAGTTAACTTCTGAATCTCAGAGTACAGCTTAGTGATATGTATGTATGTATTCTACCTGTACCTGCACTAATCATGAACTCATAATTACTATTTATCTTCAGCCACAAAAATACAGTGGTGGCCAAAATTGTGAACACTTTTTGAAAATTTTACATTTTGCAACTTTGCAGGCTTATAGGAAATGTTATGTTTCACTAAATGCAAATGTTTATATAACAATTGAAAGATTAATTTAATGCTGAATTTCAATACAAGAACAGAATGCAAATATCTGCAGCACAAAAAAAAAAAAAGTTATACTGCAAATACTGCAATCATGATAAATCTACACTACAATCTGATAAAATGATATCAGACATTTATGATTGCACTGTACTATCAGCATTTAGTAGGATAGCCTTTACTGTTTAAAACAGCAACACAGCAACATCTCATTCAGCCAACAAGTGTTTGAATCTCTGCCTTCACAATCATGTGGTGACAGGAAGCAATTATAGCCTCAATTAATTGCCTCTTATTTGATGAATGCTTCACTCGTACAAGGCTTTTCAAACAGTGCCACAAATTTTTTATCAGTTTCAAGTCAGGGCTGTTTCCTGGCCAGGTCAAAAATGCCCTTTGCTGTGAACCACTGTTTGCGTATTTGTGCTGTGTGGCAGGGAACTGAATCCTGCTGAAAAAGAAATGGTGCATTGTTGGGAAAGAGACTTGTGACGGAAGGTAAGCAGTATTGGTTCCAGGATGATGTCTATGCATTTTCTTGTGTTCAGCGTGCCTTTGATTACATGAAGGCAGCCCAAACCATCTGCTACCATACATGCTCAAATCATAACACTTGTTGGGGGCTTTGCATTTTTATTTTATTTTTAATTTTGTTGGAGGTTTAACGACCACCGTGAGCAACTTAGTGGGCTATAAGCAGTCGCCCATCCCTAATTTAGGGCCACTGGTTTCAGGGAAAGGAGAGAGCCAGTGCTGTAAGACCAACACAACATCCATGCCTCACTGGGACTCAAACCCAGACCCATCACAGACGAATGACCAGAAGCCGTCGCTTAGACCACTGCGCCACTGGGCGGCGCTTTGTATTTGCCTCCATGCAGTCAGGATGCAGCTCTTCTGCCGCTCGATGTCTCGTATATTTTCACCCAGCACTACCAGATAAGGACATCTCACTTTCATCACTCCAAATAGCTTGCTTCCACTGATCTTCTGTCCTCTGACTGTGCTCTTTTGCCCTGCTGTAGTTTTGTCATGTGACCTCCAGACCTATTCCAGTTTGTCTTTTGGCCTGCCAGTCCCACTTCATTTTTGTGTGTGTGTCCTGATTCCAATCCCATTTATTTTGTTACGTGACCTCCAGTCCTATTCCAATTTGTCTTTTGGCCTGTTAATCCCACTTCAATTTTTTGTGTGGCCCATGTTTCAAAAAATATTGAAGATAAAAAATATTGAAAATATTGAAGAAATTTTTATTAATCAGAAGATACAGTAACCTCCATAGAGAATGAACTTACTTTGTCCCTAATAACCGATGGGCGTCTTGGAGAAGGTTGTCCTTTTCAGAGAGATTTCTTTTTAAATCATCGTAGTCCGAATACTAAAGAAAAAGCACGATGACAATTTATGACTCTCCATTTATGAGAATGCAGTTTCACCAATGAAGTGCAAATACAGCCAGTACAAATTCAAAAACACTAATTTTCTCACAACAAATAAATCATGACAATTTTTTCTCATGCTTTTCAAAAAAAAATAAAAAGTTTAAATTTGGTTTTAATTTTACAGGGATTACAAATAAAAATTATTTTAACGTTTGTCAAATTTCCAGGTTGAACTCCAACTTGTCAGTGAGACCAACTCAGAGAGTAGGTGTTCCACTCAAGCATGAAGATATGCAGCCTTTCTGTTCATTAATTGCATCTCCTTCTCTTCTTTTGATTTTCACACTTTCTTCCAATTTCCTTTTTATAAAGCTTTTCTAATCTCATAGAATTCTTACAGAGACCCAGTTATTTGAAAACATCCAATGTTTTGAATCTGACTGTCAAGTCCTGGTAACATTTTATTTATAGAGGCTTTATGTTCTGCTACTCAGGGGGGGGGGGGATCTTTAATATTTGACAAACAGTAAAACAATTTGTTCTAGTATTCCTCATAAACTGAAGAATTCTTACAGAGACCCAGTTATTTGAAAACATTTAGAGTTTTGAATGTGTCCGTCAAGCCTTGGTAACATTTTCTTTATAGAAAACATGTTACTAAGACTTGACAGACACAGTTCTGTTATTCGGGGGTCTTTAATATTTGACAAACAGTAAAACAATTTGTTTTAGTATTCCTCATAAACTGAAAAGTCAAATTTAATTCAAAATATAACACTAGGATCTACCATGACTTAATGATGCAAAAAAGTCAGTTGACAAAACAAAAACAAAAAAGAGAGTGATTTTGTAAGGAAAAGTGCAATCATGGAGATGCAACTTGAAGCAACAACACTTCAAATCACCTGTCAATCACATACAAATTTCCACCAGCTTCCTACTTGTACTGATTTAACTGGAGTATATCACACACACGGTGCTTCATTTACTTACACTTCTAAACATGCATACACAGGGTTCCCACTATTTTATCCCACAAAAAATAAGCACTGTTTAAGGACTTTTAAGCACCCTGTAAAACATTTTTAAGGATCTTACCAACTGCACATGCAACAATGACCTGCACAAATATACCTTGCACACAATTTAACTATCTAAACTGAAGTACGAGGGGATGCTGATAAGTTCTCGACCTCACCGAGAAGGAAATGGGCTAGAGCCATGAAACTTACAGACTATTCCACATATTCACCCCGAAGTTCAACACACTTGGCACAGCCTGATAAGTTCTCGGCCTCACCAAGAAAGAAATGGGCTAGAGCCATGAAACTTACAGACTATTCCACATATTCACCCCGAAGTTCAACACACTTGGCACAGCCTGATAAGTTCTCAGCCTCACCAAGAAGGAAATGGGCTAGAGCCATGAAACTTACAGACTTATTCCACATATTCACCCCGAAGTTCAACACACTTGGCACTGCATGATAAGTTCTCGGCCTCACCGAGAAGGAAATGGGCTAGAGCCATGAAACTTACAGACTATTCCACATATTCACCCCGAAGTTCAACACACTTGGCACAGCCTGATAAGTGCTCAGCCTCACCAAGAAGGAAATGGGCTAGAGCCATGAAACTTACAGACTATTCCACATATTCACTACGAAGTTCAACACACTTGGCACAGCCTGATAAGTTCTCGGCCTCACCAAGAAGGAAATGGGCTAGAGCCATGAAACTTACAGACTATTCCACATATTCACCCCGAAGTTCAACACACTTGGCACAGCCTGATAAGTGCTCAGCCTCACCAAGAAGGAAATGGGCTAGAGCCATGAAACTTACAGACTTATTCCACATATTCACCCCGAAGTTCAACACACTTGGCACTGCATGATAAGTTCTCGGCCTCACCGAGAAGGAAATGGGCTAGAGCCATGAAACTTACAGACTATTCCACATATTCACCCCGAAGTTCAACACACTTGGCACAGCCTGATAAGTGCTCAGCCTCACCAAGAAGGAAATGGGCTAGAGCCATGAAACTTACAGACTATTCCACATATTCACTACGAAGTTCAACACACTTGGCACAGCCTGATAAGTTCTCGGCCTCACCAAGAAGGAAATGGGCTAGAGCCATGAAACTTACAGACTATTCCACATATTCACCCCGAAGTTCAACACACTTGGCACAGCCTGATAAGTGCTCAGCCTCACCAAGAAGGAAATGGGCTAGAGCCATGAAACTTACAGACTTATTCCACATATTCACCCCGAAGTTCAACACACTTGGCACTGCATGATAAGTTCTCGGCCTCACCAAGAAAGAAATGGGCTAGAGCCATGAAACTTACAGACTATTCCACATATTCACCCCGAAGTTCAACACACTTGGCACAGCCTGATAAGTGCTCAGCCTCACCAAGAAGGAAATGGGCTAGAGCCATGAAACTTACAGACTTATTCCACATATTCACCCCGAAGTTCAACACACTTGGCACTGCATGATAAGTTCTCGGCCTCACCGAGAAGGAAATGGGCTAGAGCCATGAAACTTACAGACTATTCCACATATTCACCCCGAAGTTCAACACACTTGGCACAGCCTGATAAGTGCTCAGCCTCACCAAGAAGGAAATGGGCTAGAGCCATGAAACTTACAGACTATTCCACATATTCACTACGAAGTTCAACACACTTGGCACAGCCTGATAAGTTCTCGGCCTCACCAAGAAGGAAATGGGCTAGAGCCATGAAACTTACAGACTATTCCACATATTCACCCCGAAGTTCAACACACTTGGCACAGCCTGATAAGTGCTCAGCCTCACCAAGAAGGAAATGGGCTAGAGCCATGAAACTTACAGACTTATTCCACATATTCACCCCGAAGTTCAACACACTTGGCACTGCATGATAAGTTCTCGGCCTCACCGAGAAGGAAATGGGCTAGAGCCATGAAACTTACAGACTATTCCACATATTCACCCCGAAGTTCAACACACTTGGCACAGCCTGATAAGTGCTCAGCCTCACCAAGAAGGAAATGGGCTAGAGCCATGAAACTTACAGACTATTCCACATATTCACTACGAAGTTCAACACACTTGGCACAGCCTGATAAGTTCTTGGCCTCACCAAGAAGGAAATGGGCTAGAGCCATGAAACTTACAGACTATTCCACATATTCACCCCGAAGTTCAACACACTTGGCACAGCCTGATAAGTGCTCAGCCTCACCAAGAAGGAAATGGGCTAGAGCCATGAAACTTACAGACTTATTCCACATATTCACTCCGAAGTTCAACACACTTGGCACTGCATGATAAGTTCTCGGCCTCACCAAGAAGGAAATGGGCTAGAGCCATGAAACTTACAGACTATTCCACATATTCACCCCGAAGTTCAACACACTTGGCACAGCCTGATAAGTGCTCAGCCTCACCAAGAAGGAAATGGGCTAGAGCCATGAAACTTACAGACTATTCCACATATTCACCCCGAAGTTCAACACACTTGGCACTGCCTGATAAGTTCTCGGCCTCACCAAGAAGGAAATGGGCTAGAGCCATGAAACTTACAGACTATTCTACATATTCACCCCGAAGTTCAACACACTTGGTACAGCGTTTCTGGAGTTTCTTTAACCTTTCCAAAAAAATTTCTGAAGTCTGATCACTCAAATACTGCCCTGCTGCTGATATCACCTCTGAATCATTCGAAAAATGCTTCCCTTTCAAACTTTTTTTAAGGTTTGTGAACAGGAAATAGTCCGATGGAGCAAGGTCTGGTGAGTAGGGTGGATGGTATATGCACTTAAACCTCAGATCCCTCAAAACATCTGTTGCCTTGCCAGCCTTGTGAGCCGGCGCATTGTCCTGCAAAAAGAGAACACCTTTCCGCAGATTTCCTCGCCTTGTTTCCTTCAACGCCTCCTTTAATCAGCACAGCAAGTTGGAATAGTATCCAGCATTTATTGTTTGGCTCTACAGGACATAGTAAGTCAGTAAAACGCCTTCCGAATCCCCCAAAACCGTTGCTGTGACCGTTCCTGCAGATCTTTGAGTCTTGAATTTCTTTGGCCACGGAGAAAACGAGTGCGGCCACTGCAGAGACTGTAGTTTCATCTCTGGATCGCAGTGATGTAACCACTTTTCATCAACAGTGACAAGTCACAGCAAAATAATTATCACCAGATTGCTCAAAATTCTGTAAAACCGATTTGGAAGTGCCCACTCGTTTTCGTTTCTCATCTGCATTCAAACATTTGGGCACCCACTAAGCCGACATCTTCTGCATATCCAAGTGCTCATGAATTATTAACCCAGCACGTTCCCTGGATATCTCCAGTGTCTCAGCCATTGTTTTAGCTGAGATTCTCATCGGCATTCAAACATTTGGGCACCCACTTTGCCGACATCTTCTGCATATCCAAGTGCTCATGAATTATTAACCCAACACGTTCCCTGGATATCTCCAGTGTCTCAGCCATTGTTTTAGCTGAGATTCTCATCGGCATTCAAACATTTGGGCACCCACTTTGCCGACATCTTCTGCATATCCAAGTGCTCATGAATTATGAACCCAACACGTTCCCTGGATATCTCCAGTGTCTCAGCCATTGTTTTAGCTGAGATTCTCATCAGCATTCAAATATTTGGGCACCCACTTGGCTGACATCTTCTGCATATCCAAGTGCTCATGAATTATGAACCCAACACGTTCCCTGGATACCTCCATTGTCTCAGCCATTGTTTTAGCTGAGATTCTCATCAGCATTCAAATATTTGGGCACCCACTTGGCTGACATCTTCTGCATATCCAAGTGCTCATGAATTATGAACCCAACACGTTCCCTGGATACCTCCATTGCCTCAGCCATTGTTTTAGCTGAGATTCTCATCAGCATTCAAATATTTGGGCACCCACTTGGCTGACATCTTCTGCATATCTAAGTGCTCATGAATTATGAACCCAACACGTTCCCTGGATATCTCCATTGTCTCAGCCATTGTTTTAGCTGAGATTCTCATCAACATTCAAATATTTGGGCACCCACTTGGCTGACATCTTCTGCATATCCAAGTGCTCATGAATTATGAACCCAACACGTTCCCTGGATACCTCCATTGTCTCAGCCATTGTTTTAGCTGAGATTCTCATCTGCATTCAAACATTTGGGCACCCACTTGGCTGACATCTTCTGCATATCTAAGTGCTCATGAATTATGAACCCAACACGTTCCCTGGATATCTCCATTGTCTCAGCCATTGTTTTAGCTGAGATTCTCATCTGCATTCAAATATTTGGGCACCCACTTGGCTGACATCTTCTGCATATCCAAGTGCTCATGAATTATGAACCCAACACGTTCCCTGGATACCTCCATTGTCTCAGCCATTGTTTTAGCTGAGATTCTCATCTGCATTCAAATATTTGGGCACCCACTTGGCTGACATCTTCTGCATATCCAAGTGCTCATGAATTATGAACCCAACACGTTCCCTGGATATCTCCATTGTCTCAGCCATTGTTTTAGCTGAGATTCTCATCTGCATTCAAACATTTGGGCACCCAATTGGCCGACATCTTCTGCATATCTAAGTGCTCATGAATTATGAACCCAACACGTTCCCTGGATATCTCCATTGTCTCAGCCATTGTTTTAGCTGAGATTCTCATCTGCATTCAAACATTTGGGCACCCAATTGGCTGACATCTTCTGCATATCTAAGTGCTCATGAATTATGAACCCAACACGTTCCCTGGATATCTCCATTGTCTCAGCCATTGTTTTAGCTGAGATTCTCATCTGCATTCAAACATTTGGGCACCCAATTGGCTGACGTCTTCTGCATATCTAAGTGCTCATGAATTATGAACCCAACACGTTCCCTGGATATCTCCATTGTCTCAGCCATTGTTTTAGCTGAGATTCTCATCAGCATTCAAATATTTGGGCACCCACTTGGCTGACATCTTCTGCATATCTAAGTGCTCATGAATTATGAACCCAACACGTTCCCTGGATATCTCCATTGTCTCAGCCATTGTTTTAGCTGAGATTCTCATTTGCATTCAAACATTTGGGCACCCAATTCGCCGACATCTTCTGCATATCTAAGTGCTCATGAATTATGAACCCAACACGTTCCCTGGATATCTCCATTGTCTCAGATATTGTTTTAGCTGAGATTCTCATCTGCATTCAAACATTTGGGCACCCAATTCGCCGACATCTTCTGCATATCTAAGTGCTCATGAATTATGAACCCAACACGTTCCCTAGATATCTCTAGTGTCTGAGCTATTGTTTTAGCTGAGGTTCATCGATCTGACAAAATCAAGTCATGAACATGATCAACAATTTTGGGTGTTGTAACTGGTGACGGCCTCCCAGAAATTGCTGCATCTTCGGTGTCAAAGTCTCCACTCTGAAAGTTGGCCTGCCATTTCTTCACAGTGGAATACGAAGGGCACTTGTTACTATTTAATGTTTGCATTATACACTCATATAGTTCCTTTGCAATTTTCCTCTGCAGGAACAGAAATTTCAAGACAGCGTGGAATTCCACATTCGAAAATTTCAGCACTATGCATTGACATAATTCAGTTCAGGATGTCAAACATCTAAAAAAAAAAAAAAAGAGATATTAGTCTGAAAATTGGAACTTTACAATACAAAAGAACACTCTTTCAAGAATTTCCCTGCAGTACTGCCAATTACCATACTTTCAAGCAAAACAACTGCTGCAGAACAAAAGCTGCTTATTAAACGATTATATTCAATTACTTCCGCTTTGCACTCACCCTTTTTTCACTTTGCTGCCATTGCCACTTTCATTTGAAAAACCCTAATATATCACATACATATTCCAAATGAAAGGCATTATATACACATCTTCATTATGCAAACAATACTCACTATTTCATAATTTATTAATTCACTGCACAAACATGTATCAGCAACAGATCTCAAACACTTCAAAATATCCACTCTTGTCATTACATGTAATGAATAATTAAAATCCACATGCCTGTTTAAGAGAACTTTCAAGGTCTGCATTTTTTGAAGCCATTACATCAATAGACTTTTGAAGTTCTTCTACTTTAGATGTCATTTCAGAAAGATTGCCTTGAAGACTGTGAACATCGAAATAAAAAAGTAACCATGTTTGTTTCTTTAATCAATGACATGCACGCACACACGCGCACACGCACACACACACGCGCATGCACAAAACTGAGATTTACAAAGCTTCCTGTGTTAGTTCAAGCATAATCAAAAACATTTAACAGTGTATGTAATGGCAAACAAGAACTGCATATATGGTGAGAGCAAAGAACATACAATTTTTTTTTTTGTATTCTGCAGATATTACACCAAAACACAGTTTCAACCATCTCACATATTTTCTAGGCATAAACGAGCTTGATAAGTACAGATCACAGCATCTGAGTAATTACAACCCATTACAAGAATATAGAAGTTATCCTTCTCACCACTGTTTCAGTTTTAGGGTTGGATGTTCAATGATTCCTTCCATAGTTGACTCCTTTCCAGAGATGTATGGTCAAACACAAGCACATACATCAAGGAGCAAAAACATTATGACCAGTACATCTTCATGTAAATGGAAGCAACTGCAGGTAAATGATGGAGAGTGTGAAGGTCATGAAATGGTATAAATATGAGGGTTGTACCGAAAGTAATGCAAAAGTAGGCATAACATTTTTATTAACTGACAGAGGCATTCAAATTGCACACGTCAGTAGAGTAATTCTTTCTCTATACAAGATACTACTCAACATAGTCTCAATCACAAGCGACGCATTTGCACCATCGTTGAACCCAACTCTCGAATCCTCTTTGAAAAAATTCAGGTGCGGACTGTTGTACCCACTTCTTCACAGCCACTTTCACCTAATCTGTGTCATCAAATCGTTGTCACCAGAGACTGTCCTTCATTGGACAGAACAGGTGAAAGTCAGAGGTCACCAGATCTGGGCTATGGTGGATAGGAGACTACCGACCAGCCTAATTTACTGTTCGCCTGATTTGTTGCCAAAGATGTGTGTGGTTTCGCATTGTCATGGTGAATGTACAGCAGATACTTTTCTGATTCTTGTTTGGCCTCTTCCTCCTTATGGTTTTTCTAAGCCTCTTGAGTATCTCAATGTACCGCTCACTAGTCACGGTACGACCACGTTCCAGAAAATCAAGGAGAATGACACCCCTGTCATCCCAAAAAACAGTCCCCATGACTTTTTGTGCTGATTGCTGGCTCTCAAACTTCTTAGGCATTGGTGAAGAGGTGTGACGCCATTCCATGGATTGATTCCGAGTTTCCGGACCGGAAAGATATGCCCACGTTTCATCCCGTCCCCAGATTGAAAAAAAAATGTGTCTTCATTGGCTTCAATCGCTTCCAGAAGATCAGAGCAAACTTCCACCCTCCTCTCCTTCAAATCGGGTGTCAACTGCCACTTTGCACACACTTTCCGATACCCTAAGTCTTCCACCATCTTCTGTATGGCATTGTGACCATAGTCCAGTTGTGCAACAAGCTCACAGATTGTGACTCGCCTCTCTGAGCAAATCACTTCATCCACTCGCTGACGATTCGTGTCAGTGGTCACAGATGATGGTCTCCCACAGCGTGGCTTGTCTTCAATACTGGTTTCCCTTTCTTTAAACTTCTTCATGCACCTGTGCACATTGCTCTTGTCAATGGAGTAATCCATGTAAACATTCTGTAGCCTTCTGTGGATGTCGGACAGCCTGCACTCTTCCTTCATCAATAACTCAATGACAGCACACATTGCTTCTGCTTGGAATCCATTATTTACCTGCAATGAAGAAGAAGGGTTACTATAGAAGAAGAGGTACTCTACCAACATGTGCAATTTGAATGACCTCTGTCAGTTAATAAAAAAGTTATGCCCACTTTTGCATTACTTTCGGTACAACTCTCTAATTTACCTGCAATGAAGAAGAATGGTTACTATACAGAAAGAGTTACTCTAGCATCATGTGCAATTTGAAAAACCTCTGTCAGTTAATAAAAAAACTTATGCCCACTTTTGCATTACTTTTGGTACAACCCTTGTATTAACCTGCAATGAAGAAGAAGGGTTACTATAGAGGAAGAGTTACTCTACCAACATGTGCAATTTGAATTACCTCTGTCAGTTAATAAAAAAGTTATGACCACTTTTGCATTACTTTCAGTACAACCCTCGTATCTACCTGCAATGAAGAAGAAGGGTTACTATAGAGGAAGAGTTACTCTACCAACATGTGCAAATGACCTCTGTTAGTTAATAAAAAAGTTATGGCAACTTTTGCATTACTTTCAGTACAACCCTCGTATTTACCTGCAATGAAGAAGAAGGGTTACTATAGAGGAAGAGGTACTCTACCAACATGTGCAATTTGAATGAACTCTGTCAGTTCATAAAAAAGTTATGCCCACTTTTGCATTACTTTCGGTACAACCCTCGTATTTACTTGCAATGAAGAAGAAGGGTTGCTATAGAGGAAGAGTTACTCTACCAACATGTGCAATTTGAATGACCTCTGTTAGTTAATAAAAAAAGTTATTCCTACTTTTGCATTACTTTCAGTACAACCCTCGTAAGATGTGATACTGAGCTCTGTTAATCAGTGTTATTCCTGTTCTTCAGATGGGAAAGGCAGTGGATTTAAGTGACCTTGGCAAAGGCCAAATTGTAATGGCTAAACAACTGGATCAGAGCATTTCTGAGATGGAAAGGCTTGTGGGGTGCTCATGGTCAACCTGGGTTAGTACCTTCAAAATGTGGTTTGAGAAGAGGAAATCAGAGCATTTCTGAGATGGAAAGGCTTGTGGGGTGCTCATGGTCAACCGGGGTTAGTACCTTCAAAATGTGGTTTGAGAAGAGGAAATCAGAGCATTTCTGAGATGGAAAGGCTTGTGAGGTGCTCATGGTCAACCGGGGTTAGTACCTTCAAAACGTGGTTTGAGAAGAGGAAATCAGAGCATTTCTGAGATGGAAAGGCTTGTGAGGTGCTCATGGTCAACCGGGGTTAGTACCTTCAAAACGTGGTTTGAGAAGAGGAAATCAGAGCATTTCTGAGATGGAAAGGCTTGTGGAGTGCTCATGGTCAACCGGGGTTAGTACCTTTAAAACGTGGTTTGAGAAGAGGAAATCAGAGCATTTCTGAGATGGAAAGGCTTGTGGGGTGCTCATGGTCAACCGGGGTTAGTACCTTTAAAACGTGGTTTGAGAAGAGGAAATCAGAGCATTTCTGAGATGGAAAGGCTTGTGAGGTGCTCATGGTCAACCGGGGTTAGTACCTTCAAAATGTGGTTTGAGAAGAGGAAATCAGAGCATTTCTGAGATGGAAAGGCTTGTGAGGTGCTCATGGTCAACCGGGGTTAGTACCTTCAAAACGTGGTTTGAGAAGAGGAAATCAGAGCATTTCTGAGATGGAAAGGCTTGTGGAGTGCTCATGGTCAACCGGGGTTAGTACCTTTAAAACGTGGTTTGAGAAGAGGAAATCAGAGCATTTCTGAGATGGAAAGGCTTGTGGGGTGCTCATGGTCAACCGGGGTTAGTACCTTTAAAACGTGGTTTGAGAAGAGGAAATCAGAGCATTTCTGAGATGGAAAGGCTTGTGGAGTGCTCATGGTCAACTGGGGTTAGTACCTTTAAAACGTGGTTTGAGAAGAGGAAAATCCTGAACCACTGGCAAGGTGTGAGCCAACCACGACTCAGCAATGCTAGAGGTGAGCAAAGGCCGTGCTATATGATACATGCCAACAGAAGGGATACTGTGACGCAACTCGCTAGTGATGGGAATAATGTGTCACAACACACAGTACATTGAACGCTGCAAAAATGGAGCAGCAGGCTGTTCAGAGTGTTTATGCTAATTTCAGTTCAGCGTTCAGATTTGCAGCTAGGCACATGTGTGTCATTTACCCTGGGAAGTTTTGGCCCCAGGATATACCGTGGGATGAGAACAAGCCATTGGAAAAAGCGTAATCCTTTGGGCGATGTTCTGCAGGGAAAGGTCCAGTCATTTACGTGTAGGAACTAGAGCTGAGATGGGGTGAGCCCGAGCCCGAAAGCCCGAAGCAGAGCCCGGGCCCGAATTGGGCTCGGGCTGTAGAATATTCACTGCGGTTCGGGCTCGGGCTCGGGCTCTTAGAGAGAGGGAGAGCGAGATAATTTTTTTTTTTTAATGTATTTATGTGATTTTATATGATTAGCAAATGACACACTTTATATCTGGTAAAGGGAATTCTTCGGCAACTGGTTCTGATTAGAGAGCACGCATTCGATATGGCTATTTATTCCGGGCTTGGGTAGAAAATGACATAGGCCGCGCATTAGTGTGTTTCAGCAGGAAAGAAAAATCTTTTTCAAGATTTAGGAGAATTCGAATTCGTGCAGAAATAGTCCAAAGTAATCGAGGTAGTTGCCTTCAATGCACGATCTTAAAAAACAAGAATCACTCACAATACAAATTTAAATTCGTAGGCTGAATTTAAAGATTTTATTGTATATAAGAACTTTCGGGTTTCCTAGAACCCATCATCAGATACAGGAGAAGGAATAAATTTAAATAAAGTGTTACGTGAACATAATATAGATATCAGATATGAATATGACATAATGTCACGTGGCATCAAATTGTCAAACGACGTGGCATGTATCATGAAATAAAAAAAAAAAAATAAAGGAAATAGAATGCAGGTATACATATAATACTGCATTGTAAAAATAAAGGAAGGTTAGTAGGTATAAATTGTGTTGTTCTCATCAGGAGCCACAACAAAGAGCACTACAGCAGAAATCGAGATTAAGTGATTTCGTCCTCAGTTTGCCTCGTATTCGGTACTGTAAATAGTTTCCAGATTGTAGGTACAGATACTGGAACATTGTCATTACAGCATAAATGTCTCTGAGTAGCAATTACAAGGCTCTCAGTGAACAGCAATGTAGAGACAGCACTAGGTGTTACGATGATGGAAGCATCATTCCAAATTGGATAGTGCATGCAGGCCATCGCAAACGAGTCGAGACAATGCAGAATTTTTAAGTCCATTTCTTTACGGCGTATTTATGTTCATTCAGTCTTGTTGCTAGTGTACGTTTTGTAGATCCTATATATTTACTATCTGGAGTGTCATCATCAATACTTTTTAAGGGGATGCTGTAAACGCCAAATTTGTTTAGCTTTGTTACCTGGTCTCGATCTTTTTTAATTAACTGGAAAATGTTTGTAGTACGTATTCCAAAATCCAGGTGAAAGTTTCTGCAAATGGCTTTGAGAACAGGTGTTATGGTTGGATAATAATCTATTGAACCTATATATCTACGAGGTTGTTGGTCCCTTTGGAGAGTAGTTGAGTTTTCTTGGTGGAGCTTCTTAAGAGCTTTTTATGATAAAGGTGGGAAATCCATGGTTTAGGGTGATGTTGAAAATTTTGTTAATTTCACATTTTCGTCTGCTGAAACTAGATGAATGCGTGATGGCTCTGCGTAGAAGGTAAAAGATTGAGGAGAGTTTATAGCTTTTTGGATGTGCTGAAGAAGCCGGGATCAACGTAGGTACCGAAGTGGGTTTCCTATATACAGAGTGTTGCAAAGTGCAAGTGACAGCATCTCGTTCAAGCATAAAATCCAGGAATGGCAATTTACCTTCACTTTCCAGTTCAATGGAGAATTTTATAGTCGGGATTTGGGATGATAAGTGTTCAGCAAAAGTTCGTAGATCAGCTGGTTCGTGATCCCAGAAGAGAAGTACATCATCAACATATCTTATGTAAAAGCACGGAGGTTGTTGATATTCTTGTAGCACTTTATTTTCTATGTGCTGTAGTAGAATTTCCGCTAGGATCGGAGATAGTGGTGATCCCATTGGGGCGCCCTCAGTTTGGCGATAAATAATGTTGTCGAATTGAAAATATGATCTGTTTTGAACTAGTTTTAAGGCTGTAATGATGGATTGGATCGTTTCTGGTTCGTATTTTAGTTCAAGTAGTTTTATCTGAATGATGTCATGAACAGTTTTAATCGGAACATTAGGGAACAAAGAAATGACATCGAGAGAAGCCATAATAAAGGTTGAGTTATTTGCATTAAAGGATTTGATCTTATTAATAGCCTGTACTGTGTCTTTAACAGAGTAGAGTGAATTAGTAACTAATGGTTGAAGGAAATTAGTTAGTGCCTTCTCTATAGGTCTGGTTGGTGCTGCAAATCCAGATACTAGCGGGCGTAATGGGTGTCCGGGTTTATGAGTCTTTAGTTTACCAAAAAGTTCAGGAACTCGCATTCATCTAGTTTCAGCAGACGAAAATGTGAAATTAACAAAAAAATTTTCAACATCACCCTAAACCATGGATTTCCCACCTTTATCATAAAAAAGCTCTTAAGAAGCTCCACCAAGAAAACTCAACTACTCTCCAAAGGGACCAACAACCTCGTAGATATATAGGTTCAATAGATTATTATCCAACCATAACACCTGTTCTCAAAGCCATTTGCAGAAACTTTCACCTGGATTTTGGAATATGTACTACAAACATTTTCCAGTTAATTAAAAGATCGAGACCAGGTAACAAAGCTAAACAAATTTGGCGTTTACAGCATCCCCTTAAAAAGTATTGATGATGACACTCCAGATAGTAAATATATAGGATCTACAAAACGTACACTAGCAACAAGACTGAATGAACATAAATACGCCGTAAAGAATGGACTTAAAAATTCTGCATTGTCTCGACTGGTTTGCGATGGCCTGCACTATCCAATTTGGAATGATGCTTCCATCATCGTAACACCTAGTGCTGTCTCTACATTGCTGTTCACTGAGAGCCTTGTAATTGCTACTCAGAGACATTTATGCTGTAATGACAATGTTCCAGTATCTGTACCTACAATCTGGAAACTATTTACAGTACCGAATACGAGGCAAACTGAGGACGAAATCACTTAATCTCGATTTCTGCTGTAGTGCTCTTTGTTGTGGCTCCTGATGAGAACAGCACAATTTATACCTACTAACCTTCCTTTATTTTTACAATGCAGTATTATATGTATACCTGCATTCTATTTCCTTTATTTTATTTTTTTTTTATTTCATGATACATGCCACGTCGTTTGACAATTTGATGCCACGTGACATTATGTCATATTCATATCTGATATCTATATTATGTTCACGTAACACTTTATTTAAATTTATTCCTTCTCCTGTATCTGATGATGGGTTCTAGGGAAACCTGAAAGTTCTTATATACAATAAAATCTTTAAATTCAGCCTACGAATTTAAATTTGTATTGTGAGTGACTCTTGTTTTTTAAGATCGTGCATTGAAGGCAACTACCTCGATTACTTTGGACTATTTCTGCACGAATTCGAATTCTCCTAATACCATCCTAGTTACACGTATATATTTTTGCACCACTCCTCACAGGATGAAGAAGGAAATATTTAATGCTTTCAAACGCTTCCGAATAAGACTCGCCGTGGAGGAAACACATTTGTGTTTTCTAATAAATTGCAGAGATTTGCACATCATACCCAAATTCCTGAGACTAAGGACGAAACCTCATTCATGGAGGGACGCTCAAGTGCTAAAATACGCCGAAAATAAAAGACTCCTAGCTGAAATCAGAGCCAAAAGATGTCTACTGGACACTCTACAAAGAGGATCCTATGACTCATACCTGCGACTGGCTGGTGTTAGCCATGCTATTCACTTTAATCAATACCTCACAGTACTTACGGCTATTATCGAATCTGAAGTTAAGCAAGCACAACAAAGGCACATCCATAAACTACGTAATCTTGTGGACCAGGACGTTGTTGAGAGGAACCGTAGCTCATGTACACGTAGGCCTAACCAGAATCAATCAGAACCTTCAATTAACTTCATCAATTACAGTGATTATCTTCTAAACCAAATCCAAATATCAGCACTAAATAAAGGCCTAAAATTCGCCTTCCCGAACTCCAGGATTAATAAGTTGAAACTCATTCCGCAAGCAGAAGCCATCATCTCTCATCTACCATTAAGAAAACAAAACGAAGCACGACATCGAATAATCAATTCGATTAGGAAATTTCATGTTCAAAGACACAACACGGATTTGACTCGTCTTACAGAAGAGAAAAAGCAACTTTTAGTATTACGCAACGATCCCAATATATCGATCATATCCGCCGATAAAACCTCGCAAATTATTATTCTGAACAAAATAGACTATCGGAAGAAAATGCTAGAGGCAATTGATACTATCCCGCACGTCACTCTTAGTTCGAACCCTATTAACGCTACCATAGCGGCCATACATAAATTAAAGAAAATCTCAAGCCTCCCAACAGCCATTTCACAATGCTTATACTGCCCTCCAGGTGCACGAGTTCCTGAACTTTTTGGTAAACTAAAGACTCATAAACCCGGACACCCATTACGCCCGCTAGTATCTGGATTTGCAGCACCAACCAGACCTATATAGAAGGCACTAACTAATTTCCTTCAACCATTAGTTACTAATTCACTCTACTCTGTTAAAGGCACAGTACAGGCTATTAATAAGATCAAATCCTTTAATGCAAATAACTCAACCTTTATTATGGCTTCCCTCGATGTCATTTCTTTGTTCCCTAATGTTCCGATTAAAACTGTTCATGACATCATTCAGATAAAACTACTTGAACTAAAATACGAACCAGAAACGATCCAATCCATCATTACAGCCTTAAAACTAGTTCAAACCAAGATCATATTTTCAATTCGACAACATTATTTATCGCCAAACTGAGGGCGCCCCAATGGGATCACCACTACCTCCGATCCTAGCGGAAATTCTACTACAGCACATAGAAAATAAAGTGCTACAAGAATATCAACAACCTCCGTGCTTTTACATAAGATATGTTGATGATGTACTTCTCTTCTGGGATCACGAACCAGCTGACCTACGAACTTTTGCTGAACACTTATCATCCCAAATCCCGACCATAAAATTCTCCATTGAACTGGAAAGTGAAGGTAAATTGCCATTCCTGGATTTTATGCTTGAACGAGATGCTGTCACTTGCACTTTGCAACACTCTGTATATAGGAAACCCACTTCGGTACCTACGTTGATCCCGGCTTCTTCAGCACATCCAAAAAGCTATAAACTCTCCTCAATCTTTTACCTTCTACGCAGAGCCATCACGCATTCATCTAGTTTCAGCAGACGAAAATGTGAAATTAACAAAATTTTCAACATCACCCTAAACCATGGATTTCCCACCTTTATCATAAAAAAAGCTCTTAAGAAGCTCCACCAAGAAAACTCAACTACTCTCCAAAGGGACCAACAACCTCGTAGATATATAGGTTCAATAGATTATTATCCAACCATAACACCTGTTCTCAAAGCCATTTGCAGAAACTTTCACCTGGATTTTGGAATACGTACTACAAACATTTTCCAGTTAATTAAAAAAGATCGAGACCAGGTAACAAAGCTAAACAAATTTGGCGTTTACAGCATCCCCTTAAAAAGTATTGATGATGACACTCCAGATAGTAAATATATAGGATCTACAAAACGTACACTAGCAACAAGACTGAATGAACATAAATACGCCGTAAAGAAATGGACTTAAAAATTCTGCATTGTCTCGACTGGTTTGCGATGGCCTGCACTATCCAATTTGGAATGATGCTTCCATCATCGTAACACCTAGTGCTGTCTCTACATTGCTGTTCACTGAGAGCCTTGTAATTGCTACTCAGAGACATTTATGCTGTAATGACAATGTTCCAGTATCTGTACCTACAATCTGGAAACTATTTACAGTACCGAATACGAGGCAAACTGAGGACGAAATCACTTAATCTCGATTTCTGCTGTAGTGCTCTTTGTTGTGGCTCCTGATGAGAACAACACAATTTATACCTACTAACCTTCCTTTATTTTTACAATGCAGTATTATATGTATACCTGCATTCTATTTCCTTTATTTTTTTTTATTTCATGATACATGCCACGTCGTTTGACAATTTGATGCCACGTGACATCATGTCATATTCATATCTGATATCTATATTAAGTTCACGTAACACTTTATTTAAATTTATTCCTTCTCCTGTATCTGATGATGGGTTCTAGGAAACCCGAAAGTTCTTATATACAATAAAATCTTTAAATTCAGCCTACGAATTTAAATTTGTATTGTGAGTGACTCTTGTTTTTTAAGATCGTGCATTGAAGGCAACTACCTCGATTACTTTGGGGTCTTTTTCAAGAACTATAGATATTGGATAGTTGATAGCTTGCCGACGATAATTTACCCCCTATCTCCACACAGTAGCTTCCTGCTAATTCTATTTAGCAACGTACATATTTCAGCGTATTATGGCGCGATAATATCAGCATTATTTGAGCAACATACAATTGTAGCATGGCAGAATCATTTTGGATGGCCGGCCGCCCAAAGCACTCAGGTGGAAAGGAATGGTGAAACAAAATTGTACAGTTACACTGCAAAAATAGATAGAGGTCCCTTCCCCACTCCCTATTTGAGAAATATATTGGTTAATTGCAGGAAGAGGAGAGAATAGAAGTGTGGAAAAGGAGATGTTTTTTATTAACGGTTGAACAGGTTAGCCAATTTTCGGGCTCGTTCGGGCCCGGGCTCTATCTTTCAATATAAAATTTGGGCTCGGGCTCCGAAAATTGAGCCCGAACTCAGCTCTAGTAGGAACCTGTGGCATCTAACACCTACCTAAACATTATTGTAGACCAGGTACATCCTCTCGTGGCAATGATATTCCTCTCCAGCAGTGCCTTCCTTCAGTAGCATAATGCACCATGCCACACTGCTCCAATTGTTTGAGAATGGTTCAAGAAACATATGGAAGACTTCTGGGTATTGGTCTGGCTTCCAAATTCCCCAGACACCAATCCAATCAAGCATAGCGGTAGGAACTGTACACCAAATTATACTCAACTCAAAAACGCGCTCAGGAGGATGAACTTCGGTGTCGGCATAAGGTCTCCGGCATCTTTATACACGATGCTTAAGATAAATATTGACAAGCCCCCTCTTCTCAATTAGACAGGTGTTTATCCCATCCTACTATAATATCCGGAAGGCTCCAGGCGATACTACATCAGAATAACCAAACGCTTGTTTGGAATTAGAATCAGCGAACATAAAAGGGATACAAGAGACGGAAAAATAACCACTGCCCTATCAAGAGAAGTCAAGTTCAAGTCTGCCGATCTGATATGGAGTGATGTAAAGAAATTAGCTTTATACTCCACACCCAAATCTACCGCCATTCGCAAAACCTTGGAAATCTTTACCAGCTGCGAGGCTTGCAACGATAGCGTCTCTCTGGAGTTGCCACGTATTTGGAATCAATTCTTCAAATAATGCTGAGTTTTTCACAATAGTACCGCGTGCCCAACCAACGTGACGCCGTTTCTTCGAAATATCACGTTTGTTCCTAATCATTTATTGTCTGGTCAAGTCACTGTGTTCAAAGTATTGAAACGTTCTATTATCCAGTTTGCAGTCTACCTTCCTTGAGAAAGCCATCTGGTTGATGTGCAAAAGCTTGGAAAATTTTATTTGTATTCTACGCCAAGAAATTTCGGATTTTTAGTATAGTTACACTATTTTGAGCCAAACATCTGTTGTTTGAGTTAGAACAGCAAATTCGATCTGTTACGGCTCAACTACACAACTTATGAGGGGATGCTGATAAGTTCTTGGCCTTACCAAGAAGGAAATGGGCTAGAACCATGAAACTTACAGACTATTCCACATATTCACCCCGAAGTTCAACACACTTGACACAGTGTTTCCAGAGTTTCTTTAACCCTCCCAAAAAAAAAAAAAAAAAAAAAAAAAATCTGAACTTTGATTACTCAAATACTGTCCTGCTGCTGATATCACCTCTGAATCATTTGAAAATTGCTTCCCTTTCAAACTTTTTTTAAGGTTTGGGAACAGGAAATAGTCCGATGGAGCAAGGTCTTGTGAGTAGGGTGAATGGTTTATGCCAGTAATCGTCACCCTGGTCTCTACCGCCCACTAGTGGGCGATTCAAGCTTTCATGGTGGGTGGTGAGGGGTTTTGTACGTTGTTACAAATTTTGTTCTTCCGCCATATATCGAATACACTGCTAACAACTTCGAGAGTTTGACCTTTTTAAATATGTTTTTGCAATTTACTTTTGAATTCCATCTCTACACTTTGATATCTATATATTAACAAGCAGCGGTACCTGGTATTTCCCGGGTAAATATTCCTGGAATCACCAAGGTCAGCGAGTGAAATTTTATGAATGAAAAACATATTCCTGTAATTTTCCAAGAAATTTATTTTAATTCGTTTACGTTATTGCTTTTTGGTTAACAATATTTTTGGTTTTTCCATTGGGAGCAAAATTGTAGAGATTTTTAGGATTGCCGACCCTTGAGCAGACAACATAGAGTTGTCCATGTGAAAAGCAGACTTCCTCCAAATTAATGCCAGCCACTGCCAATTCCTGGCCTTGCGCTTTGATGATAGACATGGCAAAGGCCAGATGAATCGAAATTCTACTGCAAAGTCTTGGTGGGTCTAAATTCCTCAGCAGCATGACTGGCACCCCCTTTTTGAGAAGCAAATTGTGGGGAGGCATACCTGGTGGTTCCAGTGAGTTCAGGAACTCTCTGTCGGGTAGAGAACTAACTGCCTGTGCTGCTTCTTCTTTTTTTTTTTTTTTTTTATTGGAGGTTTAACGACCACCGTGAGCAATTCAATGGGCTATAAGCAGTCGCCCGTCCCTAATTTAGGGTCACTGGTTCCAGGGAAGGGAGAGAGCCAGTGCCGTAAGACAAACATAACATCCATGCCTGACCGGGATCCGAACCCGGACCCCTTACAGACGAATGATCAGAGGCCAGCGCCTTAGGCCACTGCGCCACCGGGGTGGCGTGCTGCTTCTGTGACAGTGTCAATTGATTTGTTGGATGTAGTGGCTTCAGGAAGTAAATTTTGAATGTGAACATTAATATTGTTGACGCTGTCATTTTTAGTACGTCTTTTGTAAAAAGAGATCGTGCTTATGTTACCGGTTTGTCCGTCCGTCTGTACCCACGATATCTCTGCAACTATTAGTCCGATTTGAAAAATTCTTTTTGCATTGGGAAGCTTGAAATATGCAACTGATGATCCTTCATTTCGTTTTTTTTTTTTTTTACGATGTAGAATTTCGCCGCTAGGAGGCGCAAATGCAGATGATGTTGAATTCAAAAATATGTTTTATTCCACATATTTGCTTCTAAACATCCAATTGAAAAAATTATTTCATCTTTCGATTCCATTTATGTCGAAAAGTATTTTAGATATAGTTACTTTTTCAAATTACGCATAGATTTCCTGCTAGGGGGCGTAAAAGTAAATTACATTTTTCCCGATAACTCTTCTTCTAAAACTCCGATTTGAAAAAAAAATTCTTCAGCGGATACACCTCCTGATGGAAAATCTTTTGCATATAATTTCAAATTTTTGGTAAAGAATACTTTGGCCACCAGGGGGCGTAAGTGTTAATTTTTGCTTCCGATGTATTTGCCATAAAATCTGAGCTTCTAAAATATCGATTGAAAAAATTCTTTTGTGGACTGATACCACTCACATCAATAAACCTTTTCGGAATATTTTCTTCTTAAAATATTCTACAGTTTCTCCCCCAGTTGGTGTAGACGTATAACTTATTTTTGTCAATATCTCTACTTCTAGGAGTCCGATTTGAAAAATTCCTTCTTTGTTGGATAGTGTTTCTAGTGTGACACGTTTTTCATATAATCTCAAAATTTTCAAGTAATTCGTAGACTTTCCGCTAGGGAGGCGTATAGGTAAACCGCTTTCCCCCTTATATCTCTGCTTCTGAATCTCCGATTTGAAAAATTCTTTCTGCACCGGATACAGCCCCTGACGAGAAATCCTTTGTGCAATATCTAATTTTTGTAAAAAATTGTTTGGCCACCAGGTGGCGTTAAGTCTTCATTTCCGCTTCTGATGTATTTGCAGCAAAATATGAGCTTCTAAAATCTTGATTGAAAAAAAAGTAGTTTGTTGACCGATACTACTCATGTCGACAAACCTTTTAGGAACATTTTCTTCTTGAAATAATGCATGGTTTCTACGCCAAGGGCGTAGATGTACATCTTATTTTTGTCGATATCTCTATTCATAAGAGTTCAATTTGAAAAATTCTTTCTTTGTTGGATAGTGTTTCCAATGCGAAACGTTTTCCCTAAAAATTCAAAATTTTCAAGTAAATCATAGAGTTTCCGCAAGGGGCACAAAGGTAAATTGCGTTTTCTGCGTTATTTCTGCTTCTAAAACTCCGATTTGAAAAATTCTTCCTGTATCGCATACAAGACCTGATGGAAAATATTTTTCACATAATTTCTAAAGTTTGGTAAATAATGGTTTGGCCACCAGGGGGCATAAGTGTTAATTTCTGCTTCTGATGTATTGTAGCAAAATCTGGGCTCCTGAAAACTCGACTAAATTTTTTTGTGGAATAGCTTTTTTACGGGTCTTATAGAGGTTATTTTTCATCAAAGTTGGTTGTCAAATTTTCGAACTAAAGCCTAGTTCGTCATCAGGACTATGTCACTGGAGTAGTTGCTGCCACTCAATTGGAAGAGTCCATCCGCAATTATCGTTAATTGTGGTACTTCTTCTTCTTGCTATTTCGATCCCTTCTTCTAGTTTCCTTTTTACTAAGTTTGACTGGTGGGCGATTATTTTCACTGAGTCCCAATTTATGGAGTGTCCACTTGCTTGTATATGTCTGTCTAGCCCTGTTTTGTTCCCAATGTTCCTAATGGCTACTTGGTGTTCTTTCATTCGGACCTTAATACTTCTCCCTGTTTCTCCTATATAGCTGAGTCCGCAGTTACAGTCGATGCAGTAAATTACTCCTTCCTGCAATTGGATGTCCAATTCTTTCTGCTTTAAAGCTGGCAGGAATTTCTTTATTTTGTTATTAAGATCTGGAGCTAGCCTGATATTATATTTTGCTCTGATCCTTTTCAGGTTCTCGAAAAGTCCCTTGTGGTACGTAATTTTGCTGGTGAATTTGAAGTTGGTTTTCTCCTGCTTCTTTTTTGGCACTTGTTTAAATATTTTCTCAACATATGGGGAGGGGTAATTGTTTTCTGCCAATATTTCCTTTAATTCTTCTTTGTGAAGATCTTTCTGAGTAGCTGAAGAGACCAGGATTTCAATCTTTTCCAAAAATTGTCTCACCGCATTCGCTTTAATATAATCAGGGTGGAATGAGCAGAAGTCTAACATCTTCCCTGTGTTGGTGGGTTTTCTAAAAAGCTGAGTGAATATTTTCCCCTCTCTTGAGGTCAAGGTTAAATCTAGGTAATTGATGCTATGGTCTCTTTCCTGTTCTAGAGTGTACTGTAAGGTATTCTCTAGTAAGTTAAATTCTTCCAGAATCTGAGAGGGTAGAGATTGGTCCACAGTATCTACTATAATTAGGACATCATCCATGTACCTTACATAGAGAGCAAACAAGGAGGGTTGTATAAGGATTTTTGCCTCTAGTTTACTTATATAATAATTTGCTAGCAGAGGTGCTAGTGGAGAACCCATTGCAAGTCCTGAAGTTTGCCTGTAATATTTATTTCCAAACTGGAAGAAATTATTCTTGAAGGAAAATAGGAGCAGTTCATATATGCCAAGTAGTATTTCTTTATTGTGATTATGGAATACTATTTTTTCCCAAGGTCATCTGCAATGAATTCCAGTAGGAGGTCCAGGTTAATGTTGGTATACATAGAGACTATATCCAGGCTTGCCATTACTGGATGAATTAATTCTGGCAAGTTGTCCAGTTTTCCTTTTAGCTGCATGGAATTTTTTAGTAGGTAGGGAGGAGAAGGGAACATATCTCTGAGGTGACCAAGTAAATAATAATTAATGTTGGAGAGTGGCGAATTTCTAGTGTCTATTATAGGTCTTACTGGATGGCCTTCTTTGTGAACTTTTATTGTACCATAGATCTGTGGAATTCTTGACTGGATTTTGGAGAAGTTTTTGAAGAGCTCGTTAAGCTGTTTTTTATTTCTTAAAGAGCTGATTAATTTCTTAAGATTTTTGACAGTTTGATCTATAGGGTTTCCATTGAGTTCTTCATAATAAGGCTTGCTCAATTCAGCTTCCATTTTATTGTAATACTTCTTTTTTCTACCAATACCAAAACTTTGCTCTTATCTGCTCTCAGTGCTACAACTTTATCATTGGCTTTGAATTTTTTAAGGTCAGTAATGGCATTTCTATTAAAATTGTAATCAACTTTTACTGGCTTTTTTACAAATTTTGAGACGCAGTCTGAGAATTCTTTTCTTAAAGTAACTGCTGTATTTTCATCTTCTCTTTCTACCTTACTACAGATGCTTTCTAAATCAATCAGTATACGTTTTTTATCAAGTGTTGCGGAGGAAAGGTTATAATTATATTGAGGAGATTAATCAGGTTATTGAGGAGATTAATCAGGTTTTCATCTACTCCTTCTTCCGTCAGATCCATGACATGTTTGTTAGTGGGGGATGGTATTAACTGTGGGCCAGGTGCTGTAGACATTGATTTTGGATTCAACCATTTATTCTCTTTAATCTTCAATTTTTCCTTAAACTTTTTGTTTTTATCTCTCACTGCTTTAGCTAACCAATTATTAATATTTTTCTTTTCTGCTTCCGGAATTTCACCTAATGAAGAGGTCTGAATACGAGCTTCTATTCGTTCGCATTGCTCAATAGTTTTAAATTTATTACGAATCACGCCATTCACCATTTTTAGTTCTATTTTCTTAATAAAATTTCTTGACAGATTTTCCGCGATGTTTTTTGTGAGTCTCAAAGAAGGTGGGACAAAATTAGCTCTCTTACATTTCTTAAGAAAATAAAGTTGTGACTTACATTTGTCACTTTTGCACTTACTCCTTTCTATCTTTCTGATGTTTCGCCATATATCCAGCCCGTATGTGGTTTTAATCCTAGTTGTAAATGCATTTATGGCACCTCTATTCATAGTGATTGTGGAATAGCTTTTTCACGGGTCTTATAGAGGTTATTTTTCTTCAAAGTTGGTTGTCAAATTTTCGAACTAAAGCCTAGTTCGTCATCAGGACTATGTCACTGGAGTAGTTGCTGCCACTCAATTGGAAGAGTCCATCCGCAATTATCGTTAATTGTGGTACTTCTTCTTCTTGCTATTTCGATCCCTTCTTCTAGTTTCCTTTTTACTAAGTTTGACTGGTGGGCGATTATTTTCACTGAGTCCCAATTTATGGAGTGTTCACTTGCTTGTATATGTCTGTCTAGCCCTGTTTTGTTCCCAATGTTCCTAATGGCTACTTGGTGTTCTTTCATTCGGACCTTAATACTTCTCCCTGTTTCTCCTATATAGCTGAGTCCGCAGTTACAGTCGATGCAGTAAATTACTCCTTCCTGCAATTGGATGTCCAATTCTTTCTGCTTTAAAGCTGGCAGGAATTTCTTTATTTTGTTATTAAGATCTGGAGCTAGCCTGATATTATATTTTGCTCCGATCCTTTTCAGGTTCTCGAAAAGTCCCTTGTGGTACGTAATTTTGCTGGTGAATTTGAAGTTGGTTTTCTCCTGCTTCTTTTTTGGCACTTGTTTAAATATTTTCTCAACATATGGGGAGGGGTAATTGTTTTCTGCCAATATTTCCTTTAATTCTTCTTTGTGAAGATCTTTCTGAGTAGCTGAAGAGACCAGGATTTCAATCTTTTCCAAAAATTGTCTCGCCGCATTCGCTTTAATATAATCAGGGTGGAATGAGCAGAAGTCTAACATCTTCCCTGTGTTGGTGGGTTTTCTAAAAAGCTGAGTGAATATTTTCCCCTCTCTTGAGGTCAAGGTTAAATCTAGGTAATTGATGCTATGGTCTCTTTCCTGTTCTAGAGTGTACTGTAAGGTATTCTCTAGTAAGTTAAATTCTTCCAGAATCTGAGAGGGTAGAGATTGGTCCACAGTATCTACTATAATTAGGACATCATCCATGTACCTTACATAGAGAGCAAACAAGGAGGGTTGTATAAGGATTTTTGCCTCTAGTTTACTTATATAATAATTTGCTAGCAGAGGTGCTAGTGGAGAACCCATTGCAAGTCCTGAAGTTTGCCTGTAATATTTCTTTCCAAACTGGAAGAAATTATTCTTGAAGGAAAATAGGAGCAGTTCATATATGCCAAGTAGTATTTCTTTATTGTGATTATGGAATACTATTTTTTCCGCAAGGTCATCTGCAATGAATTCCAGTAGGAGGTCCAGGTTAATGTTGGTATACATAGAGACTATATCCAGGCTTGCCATTACTGGATGAATTAATTCTGGCAAGTTGTCCAGTTTTCCTTTTAGCTGCATGGAATTTTTAGTAGGTAGGGAGGAGAAGGGAACATATCTCTGAGGTGACCAAGTAAATAATAATTAATGTTGGAGAGTGGCGAATTTCTAGTGTCTTACTGGATGGCCTTCTTTGTGAATTTTTATCGTACCATAGATCTGTAGAATTCTTGACTGGATTTTGGAGAAGTTTTTGAAGAGCGCATTAAGCTGTTTTTTATTTCTTAAAGAGCTGATTAATTTCTTAAGATTTTTGACAGTTTGATCTATAGGGTTACCATTGAGTTCTTCATAATAAGGCTTGCTCAATTCAGCTTCCATTTTATTGTAATACTTCTCTTTTTCTACCAATACCAAAACTTTGCTCTTATCTGCTCTCAGTGCTACAACTTTATCATTGGCTTTGAATTTTTTTAAGGTCAGCAATGGCATTTCTATTAAAATTGTAATCAACTTTTACTGGCTTTTTTTACAAATTTTGAGATGCAGTCTGAGAATTCTTTTCTTAAAGTAACTGCTGTATTTTCATCTTCTCTTTCTACCTTACTACAGATGCTTTCTAAATCAATCAGTATACGTTTTTTATCAAGTGTTGCGGAGGAAAGGTTATAATTATATCCCTTATTGAGGAGATTAATCAGGTTTTCATCTACTCCTTCTTCCGTCAGATCCATGACATGTTTGTTAGTGGGGGATGGTATTAACTGTGGGCCAGGTGCTGTAGACATTGATTTTGGATTCAACCACTTATTCTCTTTAATCTTTAATTTTTCCTTAAACTTTTTGTTTTTATCTCTCACTGCTTTAGCTAACCAATTATGAATATTTTTCTTTTCTGCTTCCGGAATTTCACCTAATGAAGAGGTCCGAATACGAGCTTCTATTCGTTCGCATTGCTCAATAGTTTTGAATTTATTACGAATCGCGCCATTCACCGTTTTTAGTTCTATTTTTTAATAAAATTTCTTGACAGATTTTCTGCGATGTTTTTTGTGAGTCTCAAAGAAGGTGGGACAAAATTAGCTCTCTTACATTTCTTAAGAAAATAAAGTTGTGACTTACATTTGTCACTTTTGCACTTACTCCTTTCTATCTTTCTGATGTTTCGCCATATATCCAGCCCGTATGTGGTTTTAATCCTAGTTGTAAATGCATTTATGGCACCTCTATTCATAGTGATTGTGGAATAGCTTTTTTACGGGTCTTATAGAGGTTATTTTTCATCAAAGTTGGTTGTCAAATTTTCGAACTAAAGCCTAGTTCGTCATCAGGACTATGTCACTGGAGTAGTTGCTGCCACTCAATTGGAAGAGTCCATCCGCAATTATCGTTAATTGTGGTACTTCTTCTTCTTGCTATTTCGATCCCTTCTTCTAGTTTCCTCTTTACTAAGTTTGACTGGTGGGCGATTATTTTCACTGAGTCCCAATTTATGGAGTGTCCACTTGCTTGTATATGTCTGTCTAGCCCTGTTTTGTTCCCAATGTTCCTAATGGCTGCTTGGTGTTCTTTCATTCGGACCTTAATACTTCTCCCTGTTTCTCCTATATAGCTGAGTCCGCAGTCTTGGACCAATACCGCTCATATGAAAAACCTTTTGAGAATACTTTCTCCCTAAAATAATGTATGGTTTTTCCACCATGGGACGTAAAGTCACATCTTATTTTGGACGATATCTCTATTTCTAAGAGTCCAATCTGAAAAATTCTTTTGTGTTGGAGAGCGTTTCCGGCGCGAAATGTTTCTCATATAAATTCATGTTTTTCTTAACGCACAAGTCTGCAATTAGAGGGCGTAAGCTCATGATTGGGTTTACAGCAATATCTGAGGGATTAAAAACCCGATTGAAAAACTTCTTTCTTCCGTCAGATTATTGTTTTCCACGAACCGTATTGAAAACGGACGAAATGGGGTCAAAGGTCAGGACATAGTAGCGGAGATGCATTCCATTGCCCTTCTGCATCATAACTTGCATAAATATGGTTGGCTTTCAATGAAATTTTAGTATGTGGTAGGGAACAACCTGGGGACGAACCCTATTGAAAATGGGCGAAATGAGGTCAAAGTTCAGGACATAGTAGCAGGATCTATTCCATCGCCCTTATGCATTATAACTTACGTAAAAATGCTTCAATTAAGACAAAACTTTATCATGTTGTTTCAGAAGTATACTTTACTGGTTCTGTTGATTATCATCGAAATGAGGTCAAAGGTCAGGTCATAGAAGAGAGATTTATTCCACAGCCATTATCCTCATAACTTTAGTAATGATTTCTGTTATGTTGGAAAGCATATCATAATCAATGCATTGCATGATTTTACTAACTTGTTTGTTTCTTCTTTGAGTTGTGGGTAAAGGCAAAGACGACAAAAAGCATTGTACTAAC
Source organism: Macrothele yani (assembly GCA_039090855.1). NCBI lineage: Eukaryota > Metazoa > Arthropoda > Arachnida > Araneae > Macrothelidae > Macrothele > Macrothele yani. Next base: position 9,443,074 of record CM077019.1, read on the forward strand.
ATCACCTTTTGTTACAAGGCGAAGCCAACTGTAACTACTCCTTTTTGTCGTTAAACGAATTCGCCGCAACTCAACTCTTTATCATCACTTAGAATGTGCACGGCTTTGTTGAGGTGAGGGGTTGAAAGACTGAACTCCTAAGAGAAGGCAGGGCAGCTCCCATCTGTCAATCACTGACCCTCCCTGGCATTATTCTAGTGCCAGAGCGGGTGAGCTCTTTGCTGAAGGCAGGGCAGCTCTCATCTGTCAATCAATCACTGACCCTCCCTGGCATTCTAGTGTGAGAGCAGGTGAGCTCTTTGCTGAAGGCAGAACAGATCCCATCTGTCAATCAATTACTGACCTACCCCGGCATTCTAGTGCCAGAGCGGGTGAGCTCTTTGCTGAAGGCAGGGCAACTCCCATCTGTCAATCAATCACTGACCCTCCCTGGCATTCTAGTGACAGAGAGAGTGAACTGTTTGCCGAAGGCAGGGCACCTCCCATCTGTCAATCAATTACTGACCTTTCCCAGCATTCTAGTGCCAGAGTGGGTGAGCTCTTTGCTGAAGGCAGGGCAACTCCCATCTGTCAATCAATCACTGACCCTTCCTGGCATTCTAGTGACAGAGAGAGTGAGCTCTTTGCCGAAGGCAGGGCAGCTCCCATCTGTCAATCAATTACTGACCTTTCCCAGCATTCTAGTGCCAGAGCGGGTGAGCTCTTTGCTGAAGGCGTTATATGACAATCGGACTGGGAGAAATTTTTTCAAAGAAATTTTTCTCCGACCCATCTCAAACCATTGGTCACAAGCCAGCACTTAGACCGCTGCACCACCAGGACATCTTTCTTCTTGCAGTTAGGAGGAGAAGAAAAGTACAAACTGATGACTGTAATGCTGCTTTGCGTCGACGCAGAAAGAAAAAGATTTCACAGGCGGTTCGAAATCATGGTGGTTGATGGAATTTCGACCATCCTAATGGCTAATTCTCAGTGAAAAGCAGAATTTAACATTCGTCCAGAGGGTAGGAAGAAGGGCTGAAAATCCGGAGTCTCCCACCTAAATCCGGAGAGTTAGCATGTCTGTAATAGCTTCATGACGTTTGGGGGAAGGGGAAGGTGTTTAATGGCAAGACGGTAACCAAAACTTCTGAAAAGATTTTGTAACTTATAAGAAGAGGCAGAATTTTAGGTTTTCCTTCTTTTGAGGATGGAGGCATTTCATTTTCAACTTGTTTTCGTATTTCTTTATGAGGGTGTTGACTGTAAGAGCAGGGAAATCATGAGAAAATGCTATTGTAGAAATTATGGACAATTCTTCTTGAAGAGAAAGTTGGTTGCTGCATATGAGATGAGCCCTGTGGATGTAAGACTTTAATGCTGTGAACTTGCAGAGATGCATAGCAGATGATTAAAAGGGAATGATGTTGGTGGCAGCAGAAGGTTTATAGATAGAGAGAACGTGAGATGAAAAGATCAGAGTTTCTGCAAATGGAAACGTCGAAATCTGGAGAACAATTCTAAAATCTGGCAACAAAAATAACAAAAAAAAAAATCAAATGTAGAAACTGGAAACAATCTTAGTCCTCCATTGGCATGATGAAGACCTAAGACAAGGTCGAAAGCTCCCAACTTACGAACTTTCTTTGTAAAAGTTCTAATCTCTTAACGTAACTAGCGTGATCGACTTAGCTTTATTTGCTGTTCTGCAGATTATACGCTGATTTTGAAAAAAAAAAAAAAAAAGTTTTTATGGCCCTTTAATTTTTAAAAAAGTCCACAGGGTAATTGCGCAGAAGAGGGGTAAAATTGGAAAAAGAACTCCCTCAGTATTGAATGAAGAAGAGGGGCCAGGGGTGTCATAATGAAAGTCGAGTAAGTTGTGGGGAGGGACGGCAGGGGTCATTTTGTATTGTTGAGAAGAACAACTCTGACTGTTGTGCCGTCTTTGTTTTTGCCAACCAGCCAATGAAAATGTAAGCACAGCGCTTAATGCACGAACCTATGATACATTCCTCCTTTCGGATTTCATGTGCACTGCACCTTGTGTTTTCAGTTCGTCCTTCACCGTTTTGACCAACGTTTTTGCTGCTGACATTTTCCTTTATTGCTATTCATGATGTCTTTGAACACGAAACATTTCACTGCTGAGTTTAAACTTTAAATGTTGGGCACAGATGAAGATATGATGCATCACTGCGCAATAGTTTTGAGAAGGTCAGAGAACAATCATGCAGTAACACGTGGAAAGCCACTGTGCCACGGTCTAAAGTGTAAACAAATCCATCAGTAAATTCCGCGGGAGAATTCGCGGAAGTCTGGCCCTATTTTTTATTGGCCCATGCATAAGCTTATACCCCAACTCTGAAAGCAGGATTTCCTCCAAAAACTTTTGACTTATGTGCAGGTGTATATGGTATTTCTATGACTTGTTCTGCATCAGAGTTTCGTCATTGGCAAGGTGTAATGCAATACTCTGGAGCTGCATCGGCGTGATCTATGGATGCCACACCCTTTATCTGTCCGGAGATAAAAATATAAAAAAGTAACTTCTAAAAATGAATTTCTTCATTTAATAAAATTGTTTTCTTCTTAAAGAACAGCTTAGTGATATGTATGTATGTATGTATGTTTTCTTCTTACTTCTTCGGACTCCTGAGTCATTATGCAACCGACTTTTCTGTCAGAAATTCCATTTCCGGTTCAACATCTATGATGTGTGAATTATACGGCGATTTTTTTTTTCTGAATGTCACAGTCTGTGAATTATACGAAGGAAAAATTGTTTTTATGTGAATTTCACGATCTGAAGATCATATGCTGGCGCAGATAATACAACGAAAATTACGGTATTAATGTATCAAGTCAATGTTGCTTTCTATGGTAAAGACAAATTTTTGTCTCCAATGTGCTTATAACAATTTGATAGTAATTATTATTATTATTATTATTATTATTATTATTATTATTATTATTATTATACCACCAGTTGTTAGCATTGTTTATCAGAATTGAAACAATTTTTTCAAATAAAATGCACAGGAAATTTTGGTTAATTTACAAGACTTTCTTCATATGAGCAAAATAAAATAAATGCTTGGAAATACTTCATCATGAACCATGTTGAGAACATCTGCTTTTGACAGCCTGAACTATAAAAACACTCATTCAAATAAAAGCATCATGCACACAAAGAAATATATATTTTTTTCTTACCATTTAAGATCATTGCCCTTAGGTGCTGACTTCAGAGATTCCTCAAGAGCAACATTTTCAGACTGTAACCTTTATCAATAAACAACATGCACTAGTGAAAACTGTGATCATGTTTTTATTACAAAACAACCACAAATATATAGTGTGGAAGAAATATTTTTCTCATAATAAGTGGAAATACGTCATGACAATTAACACAGCAATCAGACATCTCTGAATTGACTGTATTTTTATTGTTCTCATGTAATATGCATCTCTCAGAAAACTTGAAAATTTTATTGCCCTGAAATGGGAATCAAACCCGCATCTCCCGATTACCGTTCAAGTATGCTAACCATTACACCACCCAGGATGAAGAAGTCCCAAGTAAGTACCTAAGTATTAAGAGCATCAGAATATTCTCCGACCGCATTCTTAATTGAAGCAAACATCCTGCCATCTGGCGTTGTTAAGCATATCACCAGTCGTTCAGGTATATAGTGTGGAAGAAATATTCTTCTCATAATACGTGGAAATACGTCATGATAATTAACACAGCAATCAGACATCTCTGAACTGACTGTATTTTTACTGTTCTCACATGAGAACAGTAAAAATACAGTCAATTCAGATGTCTGATTGCTGTGTTAATTATCATGACAACCACAAATTACACTGAAGTGCCAGAAAAACTGGTACACCAGTTTAATACTTGGTAGGTCCCCACGGGAGTGCAGGACTGCAGAAATATGACGGGGCTTGGACTCCACTAGCTTCTGGAAATATGCTGTAGGCAATGCACAATATACTTCCTGCAGAGCATTCCACAATTCGGGGGTATTTCGAGGTCTCGGTAGAGCGTTGCATGACATCCCAAATGTGTTCTATCATGTTTAGTTCTGGGGACCTGGGTGGGAATGGCAACACCCCAAACTCAGATGAATGCTCCTCTAATCATAATGTGGCGTCCCGACACTTGTCTGGTGGTGCATTGTCCTGTTGGAACAGGCCCAACCCATCAGCATGAATGCAGGACATGAACGTATGTACTTCGTCAGAAATAATGCGCACATAGCATTGCCCAGTCGCAGACGTTTGTAGACCTACCAGGGGTCCCAATGAAGTCCAGCTAAACACACCCCATACCATTACGGACCCCCCACCGGCCGGTACAGTTCCCTGTTGGCAGGCGGGATCCATGGCTTCATGGGGTTTGCGCCACACACGAATCCTTCCATCTGCCCGATACAGTTGGAAACGCGACTCGTCAGACCAGGCTACTTGTTTCCAGTCATCAAGTGTCCAGTGGCAGTGTTGCCTTGCCCAAGCGAGACGCATAGCTCTGTGTCGTGCACCCATCAAGGGGACTCGAGTTGGGCGTCGGCTCCCAAAGCCCATATCGTGCAGGGTACGTTGCACAGTCCGGACGCTGATGCTTGTTGAGGCTCCAGCATTGAATTCCAATGATACCTGCAAGAGTGTTGCACGCCTATCGCGTGAAACGATTCTTGACAGCCGACGATGGTCACGTTCACCCAATGTCTTTTTACGGCCACACTGGTATCGTAGGTTGGAGGTTTTGCCGGAATTCTTGTAGTCACGGTACACCCTTGCAATGGTCGTCCGTGAAAATCCGAACTTCGTTTCTACCTCCAAAACACAATGGCCCATCTCACAAGTGCCAACTATGATACCGCGTTGAAAATCGCTTAAATCGTTATTACTTGCCATTCTCATGCCAAAAACACCTCTGACAGCTGGCAAGGATGTCTATCGCTTTATATACACACTGGCGGACGCAACCGAGTACGCGCATAGGTCACGTTGCTATGTGTTTTGCATAAGCTCATCTGTACCAGTTTTTCTGGCACTTCAGTGTAGCGTGGAAAAAATATTCTTCTCATAATACTTGGAAATTTGTCATGATAATTAACACAGCAATCAGACATCTCTGAATTGACTGTATTTATGAGAACAGTAAAAATACAGTCAATTCAGATATGTCTGATTGCTGTAAATTATCATGACAACCACAAATTATATCGGGCTACTGTTTTCTTATATTAAAAAATACTTGCTTACTAATGAAAAAAGCACCAGAAGTGATTTTATCCCTTCAGCTTAATAAATCGCTGTTCAAGTCGGCATTCCTACATGGCATATTACAGAGAAAAGATAAGACTGTCTGTCCCAGTACCTTTGCAGTCACCAATTCCCGTCACTAAGGCCAGCATTTGCATTATGGGGCACACTTATTTGGCATGGTTTGGGTTTGCTCATAAAAGGGTGGGAAGTAGAAAAATTTGGTATGTGCAACATTTCTTGAGCAGAAAATTTCTACATACACAAGAATAATTATTCGGTAAAATATTTGTACTCATACATTCAGTGACATTTTGTCAGTAAAACAGAAATAGTTCTGAACATGGGGAATTAAACAAATACAGTTGATTCCTGTTAGAACAAAATCCAATAAAACAAAAATTCTGTTTTAATGAAAATAAGATCAATCCCCATCCAAAAGCTACTCAAAATCAAAAATAGTCAAAAATCTATTAAATATGTCAAGAATCCACCTTAGAATTGCAAAAAAACAAAAGTTCCTAAACATACATCAGCTTAATCCATAAAAGTAGTGGTAAAAAAAGGGAGGACGGGTGTATCTCACCATTATTATCTCTGTTACTTGCATTTGAAAATAGTTAAACATAGCAACTAGAGAATGTGATATAAACAGTCGAGTCCAATTGTTGTGACCACCAGTTACACAGGTGTGCAAAAATTAATGACGAAAAGGAGAAATTGGCATAACAGCAGAACGAGCAGGCAGAACGGACCGAAAGACCACTCAGATGATAGACTAGGGTCCGGTACGGTAGGGCATGTGCATATATGCAGCATGACGTGGGGGGGTGGGGCTGTCGGAAGGGTATAAAGCACATGGGCGGTGTATGTTCAGCAATTCGGTGAAAGCTATTGCACAGTGTACATCGGTTTGAACGACGTTGAGTTGCTGCCACCGTGGGATATGGCCAAGAGGCAATCCAGTAGACATCTGGATGACTTTACCCGAGGTCGCGTCATTGGGAAGTTGGAAGAAGGTTGAAGTAGGACTAGTGTGGCCGAGGAGTTCGGGATCGCTCACAGCATCATTTCACGAGCTTGGAGAGCATTTCAAATGACAGGAACAGCTGTCCGAGAGTTTAGCAGTGGTCGTCAACGAGCAACCACGGCGGCGGACGACCGGTATATTGTCCTACAGGCGAAAAGAGACAGACGGCAGACAGCGGGAGAAATCGCAAGGCACATGCAACAGACAACTGGACGTCTGTTATCGCGTTTTACCATGGCCAGGAGGCTGCACAAAGGTGGTCTATTTGCACGACGACCAGTACGGTGTGTGCCATTAACGCCTGCTCATCGGAGACGGCGGTTTCTGTGGTGCCAGGAACACAAGAACTGGACACATCAGCAATGGGGTCGAGTTCTCTTTACGGATGAGAGCCGATTTAGTCTGATGAGCGATTCTGGATGTATACACATCTGGAGAGAGCAGAAAACACACAACCACACCTCCAACATCATCGAAAGAGACCGGTTTGGAGGTGGCGGAGTTCTCGTTTGGGGCGGCATCATGCTTGGTAGCCGTACTGACCTCCACATCTTCCAAGGAGGTTCAGTCACTGGTGTCCGCTATTGTACTGAGGTTCTCCTGCTGCCTCACATGCGTCTGTTTAGAGGTGCTGTGGGTCCTGAGTTCCTCTTCATGGACGACAACACTACACCTCATTGTACAGTGGCTGTCGCAGAGCTGTTAGAGAGTGAAGATATTCAACGCATGGATTGGCCCACAAGGTCCCTGGACCTAAATCCAATGGAACACGCGTGGGACCTTCTCGGGAGACGCTTGGCAGCATGTCACCAGCCGCCAGCAATGATTCCGCAGCTGCAATTGGTGCTACAAGAGGAATGGGCCGCAATGCCCCAACAGCTCCTTGACAACCTCATCCTCAGCATGGACCGACGTTGTAAATCTTGCAACGTAGTCAGGGGTGATCATATCCCTACTAAAGACTAGATTTTTCTTGGCAGCCGCCTGTCACATGAACGTTTCTGTCTTCTGTCCAGATGTGCTCGAAGCTACCTTTTCAATAAAGTGCCTTTGTATCCTTTGGATTCCTTGTTTGGACGGTATTGCTCACTTGTCCCATATTCTTACATCTTGGGAATCTTATGGTATGATTTGAGTCGATGTGGAGCACTTCTGCACGACGTTACATTCGAAAAACTGTCTCGTTCTTAATTTTTGCACGCCAGTGTAGTTGAAACTCTAAAAAAATTTTTGGTCCAGCTGGTAATCAAAAACAGGATTGCCGGAGTTGAAATAAAATTTAAAGTAGTTAAAATGCCAATATTATAAAACCAGATGATGATGAAGTGAATGAAAGAAGTGAAAAAACCACTAGAATAAAAATGAATAAAGTTGAAACCACATGATAGAAAAAAGGAAACAATATCAATCTCGTAAATGTAGTGAGAAGAATTGGCAGTGAAACACGTAACACACAAAACATGAGAAGAATTCTTGAAATCGTGATATCACGCGTAAGTTACATTGAAAATTGTAAGCGGGACACTTCGGTAGCGACTTCTACCTTCATCAGCCATGGAATGAGACATGTGGTAAAAGCGTCAGTTGTTGCCAGATTTCAAAATCGCTTTCCAAATTATAGGGATGTTAAAAGGTGCGTCAGTATTGCAGGTGTTAGGTAGATTTCAATGCTTTTGCGGTACCTGAGGGCATGCCGATTGCTGAATGGGGCGATCTGCTTAACATTTTGCCAATCGGGAATCGCGGACATATCGCCGATGGTTAAAATTGAAAGGGAGGTGGAAGGGATGCCCTTCTTAACATCAGCAATATGTTCCACCAAACGGTGATTTATGCTGCGGTAAGTACTAACAATATAGTGGGTAACGCTTGTGGAAGTGTTGACAGGGATAGAGTAGACACCTTGTAACTCTAGGGGTTTATTGGGATCTCTGTCTTTAAAGATGAGGTTGAGAAGATGTGGAGGTGGTTTTATAATTCAGACCCACAAAACTGGGAGTTACAGACCGACGGGTGCTGGCCAGAGAAATTCGGAAGAACCGCACCAGATCGATGGGCCACATCCTCGAGGAGTTTCAACAGGCATCCGGGAGTGTTCTTTCGATGAATACCATCTGTAAGGAAGCCCATCTGCTCGGTTATCATGGACGTGCTGCCGCCCACAAGCCTTTGATCACCAAGTCCAATAGCGCTGCTTGGCTAACGTGGTGCAAAGAACGTCGACAGTGGACCGTTGAACAGTGGAAACAGGTTCTCTGGAGCGACGAATCAAGGTTCACCCTCTACCGTTCGGATGGTAGGGTCTGGGTTTGGCGTCTGCTTGGAGAACGCCTCCTGCCGGAATGTATTGTGCCAACTGTGAAGTTCGGTGGTGGTGGAATTATGCTATGGGAGTGTTTCTCCTGGTATGGCACAGGACCCTTGGTCGCAATTCCTGGTAGACTCAACGCCGAGATCTACTGCACCATTTTGGATGACCATGCGCTTCCTACGTTGTGGCAGTTTTACGGGATGGACCCATGTTACTTTCAGGATGACAATGCCACCTGTTATGTTGTGAGGTCCACCATGGCTTGGTATGGTGACAATGTGGTTAATCGAATGGACTGGCCCACGCAGAGCCCGGACCTTAACCCTATCGAGCACCTCTGGGACGAGTTGGAGCATCGACTTAAGGGGTGCCCCCACTGTCCGAAATCGGTGAAGGAACTGACCTGTCTTCTCCAAGCCGAGTGGAAGAAAATACAGCTAGCCGTCGTACAACGCCTGGTTGAGAGTATGCCCCGGAGGGTCGCAGCTGTAATCGCCGCTCGTTAAGGCTCCACCAACTATTGAAGGTGAATAAATTTTGTTTTCCTTTGCTATCACAGGAGTCCAATTACTTGTTGGTAGATAGTGTATTATTCAATGTATGCAAGTACTGGGAACCATGGATATGAACCTCCATAAACTTTAACAAATTACTATTTCTTCACAATTTTAGCTGATTTGCATCTTTTTCAAATCTCTTTTTAATATTTTCTGTCAAGAAGCTGTTTATGAAGTTTTAGTTTGTAACTTGACAAGGAACATTTTATTACTACAATACATTTCTTTTAAGAGCATGGAAACAACTCACTAAAATCTGTAATCGTCAGAATACTGCTGAAGACACAATGATTTTAATTTACACTCCATGTGTCCTGATGAAGCCAAGCCAAAAGCTCTCGATATAACTATAATAGACCTTTAAGTAAAATATTTATTGTATTGTGAATAAATGTTGCCAATTTAATCTCTCTCTCTCTCTCTCTCTCTCTCTCTCTCTCTCTCTCTCTCTCTAAATGAAAATGGTGTCTTTCTACTACTTTCTTAGACATTCACTGAGAGGACTCCATTCATTTCAATAAAGAATAATACAATACTAAATTTAACAACAAAAGTTCATTTATATAACAAAATTTCTGTGAATTCAAGACACTGACATTCAAGTTCTCCCAAATCTTAAGTTGGTTAAACTTGCCATGTGTTCTGAGTGTTAAGTTGGGGGGGGGGGGGGTAGGGGAGCAAGGCTGCGCTCAAAGAAAAGTTGAGTGAGCTGAAGCCTACACTAACCCACTCAGGGTGTCATGCCTGCTGTCTTGTGCTGCAATCTTTTGGCTCGATCTTGCTGAAATTTCAGATTTCTGTTGGTCACATTTAGTTTGGTTTAACACTGCAAGGGAATTTTTCCAGATATTGTAAATTCTGCACGAGGGGTCCTTGTTACAAGCTTGATGGTTGGTTGAAATTTCAACAGGTTCACGGGGGAGAGATCGTTTTCATCCTGTGTACAGGGTGTCCAAAACGTCTCTTTACAACTTTGCCCATTTATTAGACACCCTGTACTATGTAAGTTCATGGTATTTGTTGTATAATACACTGTAAATATCAAAGTTTTAATTGCCATTATAATTTTTTGTTATAGGTCCCTCACTGACGTAGCAGGTGCTGTTCTATGAAAATGTGGTCCCCACGAGAGACAGCACAGTACGTCACTTGGTTCATTGAAACAAAATCTGAAACACAAACACAATGGCATTTCTTTAATAAGTATGGGAAACCTCACCATCTTGTCCTAGTATCTGCGAATGGTACCAGAAATCCATGGCGATTGGGTCTGTGTTGGATCAAGATAGTAGTGGCCGCCCACGAACATCGAATGAAGACATCGAACATGTTCGTGATTCATTTTCATGAAGCCTGAAGAAGTTCATTCATTCTGCTGCCAGAGAACTACAAAAGTCCCGGTCCACAGTACACAGGGTATTACATAGACATCTGTGCTTATATACATGAAAAATGCAACTGTCACATGCACTTGTGCCGATAATAGGCCATAATTAAACGAATTTGTAGTAACAATGCTAGATAGACTAAGTGAAGATCCTGAGTTTCTCAATCATGTTTGTTTTATGGATAAGACAACTTTTCGTGTCTCTGGGCAGTTAAACAGACACAATCTTAGGATTTGTGGGTCTGAAAAATCCTCATGCGTTTATAAAACTTGCGAGAGACAGTCCTAAAGTGAACATGTGGTGCGGTGTTATGCATAACCGAGTTCTTGGACCATTTTTCTTCAGTGAGAAAACAGTTGACGGCTTCATGTCTCTGGGCAGTTAAACAGACACAATCTCAGGATTTGTTGGTCTGAAAATCCTCATGCATTTATAGAACTTGCGAGAGACAGTCCTAAAGTGAACATGTGGTGAGGTGTTATGCATAACCAAGTTCTTGGACCATTTTTCTTCAGTGAGAAAACAGCCGACGGCTTCATGTCTCTGGGCAGTTAAACAGACACAATCTCAGGATTTGTTGGTCTGAAAATCCTCATGCATTTCTAGAACTTGCGAGAGACAGTCCTAAAGTGAACATGTGGTGCGGTGTTATGCATAACCGAGTTCTTGGACCATTTTTCTTCAGTGAGAAAACAGTTGACGGCTTCATGTCTCTGGGCAGTTAAACAGACACAATCTCAGGATTTGTTGGTCTGAAAATCCTCATGCATTTATAGAACTTGCGAGAGACAGTCCTAAAGTGAACATGTGATGAGGTGTTATGCATAACCAAGTTCTTGGACCATTTTTCTTCAGTGAGAAAACAGTTGACGGCTTCATGTCTCTGGGCAGTTAAACAGACACAATCTCAGGATTTGTTGGTCTGAAAATCCTCATGCATTTATAGAACTTGCGAGAGACAGTCCTAAAGTGAACATGTGGTGCGGTGTTATGCATAACCGAGTTCTTGGACCATTTTTCTTCAGTGAGAAAACAGTTGACGGCTTCATGTCTCTGGGCAGTTAAACAGACACAATCTCAGGATTTGTTGGTCTGAAAATCCTCATGCATTTATAGAACTTGCGAGAGACAGTCCTAAAGTGAACATGTGGTGAGGTGTTATGCATAACCAAGTTCTTGGACCATTTTTCTTCAGTGAGAAAACAGCCGACGGCTTCATGTCTCTGGGCAGTTAAACAGACACAATCTCAGGATTTGTTGGTCTGAAAATCCTCATGCATTTCTAGAACTTGCGAGAGACAGTCCTAAAGTGAACATGTGGTGCGGTGTTATGCATAACCGAGTTCTTGGACCATTTTTCTTCAGTGAGAAAACAGTTGACGGCTTCATGTCTCCGGGCAGTTAAACAGACACAATCTCAGGATTTGTTGGTCTGAAAATCCTCATGCATTTATAGAACTTGCGAGAGACAGTCCTAAAGTGAACATGTGGTGCGGTGTTATGCATAACCGAGTTCTTGGACCATTTTTCTTCAGTGAGAAAACAGTTGACAGCTTCATGTCTCTGGGCAGTTAAACAGACACAATCTCAGGATTTGTTGGTCTGAAAATCCTCATGCATTTATAGAACTTGCGAGAGACAGTCCTAAAGTGAACATGTGGTGCGGTGTTATGCATAACCGAGTTCTTGGACCATTTTTCTTCAGTGAGAAAACAGTTGACGGCTTCATGTCTCCGGGCAGTTAAACAGACACAATCTCAGGATTTGTTGGTCTGAAAATCCTCATGCATTTATAGAACTTGCGAGAGACAGTCCTAAAGTGAACATGTGGTGCGGTGTTATGCATAACCGAGTTCTTGGACCATTTTTCTTCAGTGAGAAAACAGTTGACGGCTTCATGTCTCTGGGCAGTTAAACAGACACAATCTCAGGATTTGTTGGTCTGAAAATCCTCATGCATTTATAGAACTTGCGAGAGACAGTCCTAAAGTGAACATGTGGTGCGGTGTTATGCATAACCGAGTTCTTGGACCATTTTTCTTCAGTGAGAAAACAGTTGACGGCTTCATGTCTCTGGGCAGTTAAACAGACACAATCTCAGGATTTGTTGGTCTGAAAATCCTCATGCATTTATAGAACTTGCGAGAGACAGTCCTAAAGTGAACATGTGGTGCGGTGTTATGCATAACCGAGTTCTTGGACCATTTTTCTTCAGTGAGAATACAGTTGACGGCTTCATGTCTCTGGGCAGTTAAACAGACACAATCTCAGGATTTGTTGGTCTGAAAATCCTCATGCGTTTATAGAACTTGCGAGAGACAGTCCTAAAGTGAACATGTGGTGCGGTGTTATGCATAACCGAGTTCTTGGACCATTTTTCTTCAGTGAGAAAACAGTGATAGCAGATGTTTACCTGGGTGTTTTATGTGTGTATGTTGTGCCACAGTTGGAGGACCTTCAACTAAGTGTGATATTCCAACAGGATGGTGCGCCACTACATTGGGGATGGCACATTCAGGACTTTTTAAACACAATATTCCCTGGTAGCTGGATTGGAAGGAATGGTCCAATTGCATGGCGACCCCTTTCCCCGACATCACACCTCTAGACTTTTTTGTATGGGGATATGTGAAGGATATTGGGTATCGGACAAAGGCGCAGGACATCAATGACCTGAAATCGAGGATCAACAATGCCATATCGACTATTACTGAGGACATGCTGCAGCGCACATGGTTGGAACTGGAGTTTCAGCTAGATGTTCTACGCGCAACACATGCTGCGCATATTAAGCTTTTGTAATGAGGTAGAAAAACTTTCGTTTTTGCTCTTACTTATGTGCTCAACCACATTTATCTCTCACACAGTGTATCCGCAATGAATGTGCAAAGTTGTAAAAAAATCTTTGTGGACACCTGGTATTTAGAAATGACTTTTGCTTTATTCCAAACAGGTGTAAACCCATCATTAATAACTGTTTTTAATATATCTGTAGTTTTTGTGAATATTTAACATTTTGTTCATGTTCTTTTAGGCAGATTGATACTGCTCTTTTGGTTATTCTTATGTATTTTTTCTTAGTGAAACCACCTGGTGAATAAAGAGGTACACATAACAGTGAAGCAATCAAGTAATGAGATTTACTATTTTCAAAATCCAGGTAAACCACACAGGTTGGGAAGGTGTGATTTTTGATATGTCATTTATCAGCTACGCAGTGGCAACAGCATTCGTGTGAGAATTGCGCAGATGATTATTTATGCTGTGTATGATGTCATTCAGTAGAACAACATTGTCACGCTGGGTCATGGAGTAAAGAGCAAATATCCAGTTCTGGAAAATCAGAAAAACTGCATCTGAGACAGTTGAATTGTTGCATGATATGTATGGGGCTAATTGCCTATTTGATGCACAAATATTCTGATGGTATGCATGCTTCAAGGATGGGTGGGAAAATGACAAAAGATTCAGATTGGATGGTGAAATTAGTAGGCGAGTGAATTTTTCATTGAAAGTCGTAGCGGTTTCGGGAGGTGTTTCACAGGAATGATGGGTTCTCAAGAGAGTCCAGCATGGCTGTGTATGAGAGTGTAATTGTTACTACCCTGATATATGGCAGTGAAACCTGGATACTACAGAAGAAACATAGGAGACCTATGTGTGTTGGAGAAATGCATTATTTACGAGGGGGGGCAAGATGTGTTCTGATCATGTGAGGAATGAAGATGTGTTGCAGTTGTGTAATGTGAAGCAAAATGTTGTTAGCGAGGTGGAGACTAATATGCTTTGGTGGTTTGGCCATGTTGAAAGAATGAGTGATGAGATGCTTACTAAGAAAATCTTTTTAGCCCAAGTGGCAGGAAGGAAAGGCAGATGCAGAGAAAGGCCAAGGAAGTCATGGGAAGATCAAATTCAGGAGTGTCTGCATGAGAAAAAGATTATGACTATGAAGTCTATAAGGTCTTGTGTATGGCATGTGATGGATGTCAGTGAAGCCAGAGCTGTATGTCAAGATTGCTGAAAATGAAAAAAGTTTGATACAGCAACAGTAAGTAAAAATTATCTGGTAGTTTTTATTTCTTTTTGGAGCTAACCTCTAAATTTCAGAAAACATCGTAGTGATGATGATGATCACATATGACTTATCTTGAAGTAAAAACTAACCTTTTGCAAAATTCCTGGAGGTCAGAGCACTGTCTTTGAAGCGCATCCTTTTCTGCCTCACGCTGCCGAGTTAATTGGTCCATCATCTTCTGAACAGAAACAATCTCCTGCTTCAAGAGACTAACGTCATCTGCTTCTGGCCTTGGAGAAAAATTCTGACATCAGGTTACAGGAAGAAGCAAAACACACACACAAATGCAATAGCATCCAGTTTATCTTATTACAACAAGTAACCAAAAGATTACACATTTTCACTCATTTCAAACATATACAGTGTGGCAATTAAAAAAATGACACCAAATTTATTTTTAAAAAATGGAAAAGCGGGAATACATACATCAAGATAAAAAAAAAAAGTAAAGATGGGGCGGGAGAACGTGTGAATGGAGGAATAGCAATGTCAAGCTTTGAAGAAACGAAATGTGAGAAAAGTCACATTTCATTTCTTGTGTTCTATCATGGTTGAAAACTCAGGCTTCACGTGACAATATCACATAGAGATTGAGTGAAAACACAGACACATAGATGCCAACCTTTAAAAGTAGTTTTCAGTAACAAACATGTTCATTTTTCAGTAATTTTCAGTAACAATTTTTTTTTTTTTTTCAGTAATTTTCAGTAATCCAAGTCTACAGCGGCAAATTTGGGTATTTAACACTGCAACAAATTTTAATCTGTCAGAACTATTAACAAAATAATAATACAATAAAAAATAATTTGCTAGTGGGAAAATTTAAAATACTGTCTACCAGAAAAATATAATGAGTTACCTCCAGACATGAAGAAAAATGATTCCTTGGAATGTTGGCCAAATTATTATGATAAACTGGCTGTAGTTGCCATTTTGGCCTTCCTTAGTTCAATTTGCGAAAACTTCTCCTGATAGCATAGTTCACTGTGTGCAATGCTGTTTATATTTTCTACTAATAAAGAAGACAGCACATGAGTACTGAAATTATGTCTGAATTCATTCATGGTTTTTTTCACAATACTGAAAATTCTTTCTGTACTTGCATTGCTATGAGGGACTATTAAAATCATTTTCATAATTTTGCTTAATGATTCATATTTTAACTGGCCACTTTCATTTTTCATTAAAGAAATTCTGTGCCACACTTCATCCATTCTCCCAGAAGTAACAGCACAGTTAAAATTTTCAAACTGGTAGTAAGCAAATTCAGATTCCAACTTGTCAGATTCTTCTGGTTTCAAAACTGGAAACAGGGAACACATATATTGGACTGATGCAAAAGAAACACTTTGCCTTAATGCTACATCTGCAATTTCAGCATGACTCAGAAATTCATCATTAAGAAACAACACTTTTTACTTGACCTATCATAGTGTTAGCATTGTCACAGGAAAATGACACACAGTTGCTCCATGAGATATTTTTTTTAATAAACTCATTGTTCAAAACATTGAATTTTCCCCTATTTTTTCGTCAAAATATGGTATTGTAATGGGATACAGTTTATTTGCTTGAGCATCATTACTTCTGTCCGTAGATAGAGAAAAAGGATTTTTTTTTAACTTCAGATACGATGTTACTTGTAGAAACACTGGCCATGTGCTGAATTAGTGCAGTAGCCTTGGTTCTTCCACACGAATATTTTTTTGCAACCGCTAAATCGGGAAACATGGCTTGAAATAACGGTTTTTCAAGCCTTTAGGTTTTGGAAATTTATCCAACATTTTCAAGCTGAAATACAAATATTTATGGAACAAAATTATATCTAACAATACTGGGTAGTGGAAACATCGCGAGAATAAAAAATTACGATTACCAGAGAAATCTTACCTGCGTCTACTTTCCGTTTTTGAAGGATGAAATTCCGTCCTCCGACGGAGAAAACGACCCCCCCCCCCCACCCGCCTCCACCAATCCTCCCAAAATTTAAGTTAAGTTATGCATCGATTTCGTACATGTTCCAAATGATAACAAAAAAAGACGGAATTCCTCGAATCAGCTTGAGAATCTCGTCGCCGAAGATTACGGGGAAATTTTCGGGCGGCCTAACTTCTGTTTTCGGAAATCGTTGCCTACAATTTCAAGCTGAAATTATGCAATGAAATTATATTTAACAATACTGAACAGAAGCAACATCGCAAGAGAAAAAAATATGATTACGGGGAAAATCTGCACTTGGTTTAACTTCCGTTTCCAAACGTTTACAAAGACAAAACAACGTCCCCAGACGGAATACGACCCCCCCCAACTAATATCCCGAAAATTTCTTCACTTTTGCGTCGATCTTGAAAATGTGAAAATGACAAAAAAAAAAAAAAAAAAAAAAAACGGAGGGGACTCCGCGGATCCGCGGAAGAATCTCATGTACGAATTAACCGCTGAATCGATTTCGAATGTCGTAAGATAACGCTAAAATATCGATGACCGGTAAATTTAAACTTTTGGCGCAAAATTGCCGCAGATTTCGTCGAAATGGCTATTTTTTTAGCAGAATGGCGCAAGAACAACGTTTTGGCACGAGCTGGCGCAATTGGCGCAGGTCTGGCAGCCCTGAATGTAGCATTTAATTTTTCCCCCAGAAAAACTTGAAAAACCAACAAAAAATTTTAAGTTGATGAAAATTTGCTTTCTATCTCAGAAAATTAAATCAAATGGAGATTTTCCGTAATTTCAGCGGTGTTTCCGTACTTCCGTAACAGCAACCAAAAATCCGTAAAATTACGGAAAATTCGTACTAGTTGGCATCTATGCAGACACAGAGTCACATATGGTAATGAAGTTTGTTAAGCATTAGCTTTCGGCCGTTCTATAGCCTTGATCACCCACAATCAACTGAATCTGAACACTGGGCAACAGTGGCGTAACTAGCACAGGGTAACCCTCACCCCCCCCCCCTTCCCAAGATTTACTTCATCACCCCTAAGCACAGTAATTTTCCAGGATTTCGAATACTAGGGAGGATGTGTTTTTCGTGGTGTGTGTGTTGTTGGTGTTGGGGGTGTTAGGAAGTCAGGGAGAGTGTCTGGAAAAGTAACCAGGTGTACCTTGAGCACTGTAGTTTTAACTTTTTAAGTAATTTTTGGAACAAAAGTACATAATGTAAGGTTATTATCAATCAGCCAATCAGAATTAAAACGGTGCACAGACCGATGTATGAACATGAATATACATATCTCAATAAAGGAAGAAATTTTCTTCATAATACATGGAAATTTCACAGAATATTGAAGCGAATCAAACTGAATTTGCTTGTACCACTTACTGGTCATCCATGTAACACTTCTCAGAAAACTTGAAAATTTCATTGTCCTTGAGTGGAAATCGAACCCCGAATTTCTTGATTACCGGACGAGTTTGCTAACCATTACACCACTCAGGACAGTGAAGTTCCAAGCAACTGAGACATAGGAATCTGAAAGTCCTCAGATTTCCGCTAGCCGAAGCATCCATGCTTCCTCATAGCACTTTGACTCAATTCCCATACAGACGGATGTAAGTCAGATGTCACCAGTACTACAGACAAATCAATGAAGGAAGAAATATTCTTCAATAATACATGGAAATTTCACAGAATATTCAAGCATATTATGCTTGAATATTCTATGAATATACATTTTATCACAAGAAACGAATTCGGCAAAATATACTTAAATAGTTAAAATTAATAAAACTATAAGACTTTATAATCACCCATTTTACTTTCACTTGTTTCTGAAGTGCTTGGTTTTTGAAAAATGTCTGCTTCTAAACTTTGAACAGTTGACGTGCTAAAAAAATCATTCTTTTCATCAAAAATGGCATCTCAGATAATTGACTCTGCAGCAAAAAGAACTGGTCGAGTTTTGGAAGTTCCTTCGCTCTCTTTCCTTTTTACTTTTGTCAATACTGTGCACCACTTGGACGCTTTTGTGACATTTTGCAAATGGATGTCGTTCCCCTGCATATTAGTTTCCATACAGTGAATGAGATAGACATGCTTACTGTAAAGAAAAACTAAAAGAAATAGCAACGTTTATCTTTTTGTCCAAAACTAAAATTAACCACTTGAAGAAATCACCCTCTTATACATTGCAGTCTGCAGCTACTGTGAATAATTGTTGGCGCCTGTCATGTATGTAACCCTGGGTGACTGTTTTCCCACATCCTCCACGGGAAATCCCCATGTGGCATCGCACGTTTCCTTCCTCAGCAGAGCAAAAAGAGAGATAACGACTGGAGAATGATCGTATCATTTACATCCCATGGCAGAGCGATCGTATTACAACCTGCAGCCAAAGGGCCGAATAGCTTGAATCCGTAGGACATCCAGTGTTTTAAGTGAAACTTGACGTTTATTTAGGCAAAGCTAAATACTGTACATCTTAAAGGAAAACATGAATCTTTGGGTTAAGTATTTGTTTTTGTGCGTCCTCGGATTTTTTCATAAACTATAACTGGCAGCTGCAGTATGCTCCTTCGATACCTGTCTCCCACCCACCACCTGCGGCTGCGGGGGTGGTTGTTATGGTACTGATGGCCAGCCCATGTATACATAGCCAGCATAATGGCCAGTCCTCAGATTCAGTTGATCACGGGTGATCAAGGCTATAGAACGGCCAAAAGCTACTGCTTAATGAACTTCAATATGATATGTGACTTTGTGCGTTTTCACTCAATCTCTACATTTATATTGTATTCTATCATACATGAGACTGACAAAGAAAAAAAAAAAGGTGAACTTTTTAACCAGGTTAAGAAACAGAATGCACAGCGAACAGTGTGAATATAAGGCAACAAGACAGAATAATTCACCGACATTTATTTATGTAAATAAAAAACTGGAGCACATCACTGCATCCAAAGAATAAGATTTCTGATAATTAAAAAAAAAAAAAACAGCATAGAGGGAAAGTCTCATGGGGGGGGGGGGGCACCAGCAAAATCTTTGCTCCGTCCGACTCCCGTTTTCAGAAATTTTCCTCCCTCCATTTTCAAGCTCAAATACTAATATTTATGGAGTAAAATGATATTTAACAACAATACTGGGCATAAGAAACATTGCAAGAAAAAGAAATTATATCATCATCATATCACTAAGCTGTTCGCTGAGACTCAGAGGTTAGCAATACAAAGAAATACTAACTGCCAGATAATTTTTACTTGCTGTTGCCATATCAAACTTCTCCATTCACAGCGATCTTGACATACAACTCGGGCTTCACTGACATCCATCACACGCCGTAGAACAGATCTTTTATACTTCATACTCATGATCTTTTTCTCATGCAAACACTCCTGAATCTGACCCTCCCATGACTTCCTTGGCCTTTCCTTCCTGCCACTTGGGCTGAAATAAAATTCTTAGTAAGCATCTCATCACTCATTCTTTCAACATGGCCAAACCACTGAAGCATATCAGTCTCCATTTTGCTAACAACATTTTGCTTTACATTACACAACTGCAACACATCTTCATTCCTCAGACAATCAGAATGTGTCTTGCCACAAACCCCCATAAGTAACGCATTTCTCCAGCACACAAACAACTTCTATATTTCTTTTGTAGTACCCAGGTTTCACTGCTATACATTAGAGTAGGAACAATTACACTTTCATATACAGCCATACGGGACTCTCTTGAGAACCCATCATTCCTATGAAACCCTCCCAAAGCAGCCATGACTTTCAATGAAGAATTCACTCTCCTACTAATTTCACCATCCAATTTGTTCTCTCTGTCAAACATGCTTCCTAAATACACAAACTCATTCAGCTGGTAAATCACTGAGCCATTCAGACTTATATTACATTCAGTGCTACCAGTTCCTCTCTCAAAAACCATAACTTTGGTTTTTCCCTTATTTATACTCAGTTTGAATTTCATGCAAACTTCATACATCCGGGACAAAATACTCTGCAAATCACTTTTGCTCTCTGCCAACAGGACAGTGTCATCAGCATACAGCAATCTGCACACATGGATATCACCAAGCCATACACCAGTGTTATACACAACCTTGTCTGACTCGTGCACCAATAGAAAACCATTATGATAACACACCATTCACTCATACACTCATACGGAAGCTCTACTGCCAGAGAAAAAAGTTTGACCTAGAAAAGAAATTACGACTATGGGAAAAATCTTGACTCCGTTTAGTTTCCGTTCCGAAAGTTTTGAAAGATGAAATACTATCCCCAGATGGAAAAGACACCCCCCCCCCAAAAAAAAACACCTTCTCTTTGGATATAGATCTCGAGAATGACCCAATAATGATGGAAAAATTGGAATGCCACAAATCCACGGAATAATCTCATTATATGATTCTATTTGCATTTCATTATGTTTCCTCTCAGAAAGTATTGTAGAACAATTTATAGTGCATAGTAGCACATGGAGAGTCATGATCTGAAATGTAAACAAATGTGCTGGTGACTTCAGTGGAAGGTTACAAACACATAACACATTATAAGTGAAGCTCAAAAATTTAGGCACCACTTAATTAATAATGTCACTTGTATCATGTTTGGTGTGAGGTTCTTGAGGTTCTCATAGTTTGTTTCCCTCAAAATTATACAAAAGTGTAACTAAATATTGTTGTATGTTAGAAAACACTGTTAAACAGCAAGATCAAATTTCTAATTGCAAATCATGAGCATTATGTCAAATTCGAAACAATGGAACCACATCAAAATCTTCCCACAGAAATAGCTTTAGAAATTAATTGAAATTTTGCAAATCTGAACTTCAAAAGAAGGGGTGGGAAGGAGGGTGTTCCAAGGTGCATACAATCATGTACATTGTCAAGTTTCTGTTACATTTCAAACTTCTAAATTCAGTAGCTTCTTTTGTGGGTAACAGACAGACAGACAGACAGACAGACAACTGAACTTTATTATAATAAAAGCTTATTTTAAAAATTTTAATACTTCATTAATTTAACTTTTTTATATAACTTTTGTGGTTCTTTTTTTTAATAAATTAATTTCTTAATTCCATAAAGTCACAATAATTAACAATCCCAATTTTTCACCTTAATATTTAGTTGTAGGAATAACACCAGTTATACTGAAAATTAATTTTTTACTTAAAAATACTACATACACAGGAATGGAATGTCCACTACTGCATGTTCGAATGATCAAGTTTTATGCTGATTTGGTACATGCAGTGATTCTTAGGAACGCAACTCCAGACCTGCCAACCTCTCAGAACCAAAAAATGTAACACTCATAGAAAAATCATAAAAATTGTTTGAAGCCTATTTCAGCTATATATATTCTTGATGATGAGAATGTAGGGATTTTTCCCTACATCAAAATTTTATTGAGAAACTTATTAAATCTAATCAGCAAACACTTTTATGTTGTTAATCATTAGAAAAAAAAAATTACGATTACGAGAGAAATCCTCACTCCGCCTAACTTCCGTTTTCAGAAATTTTGAGAGGCAGAAAATTTGCATCTTAGGAGGTCTGCAAGATGGTTTAATCAGATTCTGGGGATGTCATTTTTGTCTGCAGGACCAAAATAAATCTGCGATGTGCATCGGTCGTCGCCGTGATTCTGCTACGAGCATTAGTAGAAAATGAGTCTGCGATGTATGTCAGCCGTCGCAGCAATTCTTCTTTGGTGGTGGTACAAAATATCTGTGATGTACATTGGCCATCGCCGCGATTCTGCTACGAGGATTAGTAGAAAATGAATCTGCAATGTATGTAGGCCGTCGCCGCGATTCTTCTACTGTGGTGGGTACAAAATAAATCTGCGATGTACGCCGGCCATCGCCGCGATTCTGCTACGGGGATGAGTACAAAATAAAACTGCGATGTACGTCACCGCGATTCTTCTACGGGGATCAGTACAAAATAATTCTGCAATGTACGTCAATCGTCAACGCGATTCTGCTACATGGATGAGTACAAAATAATTCTGTGACGTGCACTGTTCTTCGCGAAAAAAAAATTACGATTACGGAAGAAATCCTCACTACGTCTAACTTCCGTTTTCAGAAATTTTGAAAGGCGGAAAACTTGCATCTATGATAGGGAGTCTACAAGATGGTTTAATAGGGTCCTGGAGATGTCATTTTTGTCTGCAGGACCAAAATTATCTGCGACATACGTCACCTATCGCAGCGATTCTGCTACAAGGCTTCTGTCTGAAAAGGGAAAAAATGGGGGAAAACATAACTATTAAAAAAACATTGTATTTTTGGCTGCAAAATCGTATTAGCGTGCTGCAGGATGATTTATTGTACTAAATACGATAAAATCGTAACACTTGGCAGGTCTGCAACTCATGTGTATTAGTAGGAGCTGGTTGTACATGATGGTGACTGAAGACAAACTTAAAAAAAATTAAAAAAAAACTAAACACTTAAATTAAACTTCTAACATGGGTTTTTTCTAGGATTTTTTTTTAATTTTAATTTGCAAATTTTTGGAGAAAACTCTTCTCCTTCATCAGGCCGTCACTTGTTGTCAATCTTTTTAAGCCATCACTAACACTATTCTTTAATGTTGTTAATGTTTTTAAACCATCACTAACACTATTCTTTAATGTTGACATTCAGACACTTAAAGTTATACTTACGGTTATACTAGGGAGGATCGAAAAGTAACGCACAGCATTTTTTTCTCTTTGTAGGTTGCAGTTTGGCAGACAAAGAATTTGAATGTTATGCTACAGACCAGCTTGGTTGGATCAGGTGTCGCCGTGATGGAAGACACTGTGACTGACGGCACAAAGATGTCACGTTTGTTGGCGTCGTCTACGAATGAAGAGCAATGCGGTGTAGTCCGAGTTTTGTGGGCTAAAAGGAAAACTCCGACGGAAATCCACAAAGAAATGGTCGAAGTGTATGGTTGCAATTGCCTGGACTGCAGCAATATCTCCAGATGGAGCAGTTTTTCTGCAGAGGGCCATGGCAACCTTACCGATTCACCACGTTCCAGTCAACCTGTAACCACGTCATCACCTGCTACTTACTGTGAGGGGCATTGAACAGGCAATTCTGAGTGACTGGCAAATCCATCTGCACACACTGGCACAGAAGATCAACATTTTGTATGGTATAGCATACGAAATTGTTCATGACAAATTGCAATTTCGCAAGGTCAGTGTGTGATGGGTGAAAAGAACTTGACAGGTGACCAGAAGGGACAAAAAATGATGCCATCCTTGCACACCACTTGATGTGTTACGCAGAAGGACATGAATTTCTGGCAAGTGTAGTGATGGGCGATGAGCCCTGGGTGTACCACTACATTCCCAAAACAAAGAAGGCCAATATGGTGTGGAATCATTCTGACTCCCTACTACCAAAAAAATTCAGAGCAACCCAATCTACACAAAAAGTCCTCATGACAGTGTTTTGGGATACGCATGGTGGAGTTTCATCGAACGGGGACCATTGTAAATGCCAAAAGCTATGCTAATACATTGACAAAGTTGTGTCATGCCCTTTGTAACAAAAGACCCAACAGAGATGCTGCAAATTTCAGACTGTTTCATGACAATGCTCACCCACATGTTGCACAACACATTCGTGACAAAATTGCACAATTTGGCTGGGAGGTGTTCCAGCACCCACCTTACAGTCTGGAGCTGGCTCCTTTGGACTTTAATATGTTTGGTCACTTGACAAGATTCCTGTATGGCCAACGCTTTGATTCGGCTCACGAAGTCAAATCAAGTGTCCGCAGGTCGCTATATACCCAGAAAATGGACTTTTATGAGCATGGTATAACTAAAACTGGTACCCTGCTGGGATAAATGTCTCGTGCCAAAAAAAAAAAAAAAAAAATTAGTTTATGTTACTTTTCGATCCACCTTCGTATCACCAAGCACTTTTTTTTTTTTATGACTTACAGTTACACTGAAAAAGCTTCTGCCTCATTGAGGTGCCTGCAACTCTGTCTCTCTGACTATCAACTGTAAGAATTTATTTTTCATTTCATCATCACTGTTTATTTAAAAAAAAAAAAAACAATTCACACATTGGGAAAAAAACTTAAATTTTTAGGAAGTGTTGGCACAGCAAAAAGAGTGAAATTGTAGAAGAATTTGGCATGGCTCTTTCAGCATTGTCTACTGATCATAAAAGATCATTCAATACATTTGATATTAGACTTAAGCCTAATATGTTCAAAAAGCTAAAATATGTGGCACAGTTTACTGAAGATTGAAGAATGTATCTGCAATCTTCAAATTGCAGTTATTGTTCTAATAGCCGCAATTTGGAATCTCCATATATTTGAATTTCCATACCCATGATCTTGAAATCCATAATCTTTCAAAATAAATATAATGTTCGTGAATCTGGCAACTATTTACAGGAACCGAATGACAAAGATCTGGCAACAACATATAGTCAGTTTCCATCCAAACTCTGGCTGAAGAAGAACTCAAGACACACACTATATTGACAAAAGTCACCGGACACCCCTTCAAAAGCAAATGAACAGATCCACTGCATTGTTAAGATGTGCGGTACAGCTGCAAATGGTATAAAAACAAGCATGCAGCTGACCGCGATCATATCGCACTGTGAGGTTGAGTGAAAATGTCGAGGCTGGAGAGAACTGACTTTGAGAAAGGAAAGATTGTTTCGTGTTATATTAGTGGGTTGTCCACAAGAGAAAACGAGAGGCATTTAAACATACCCAAGTCAACTGTTTTGGATGTACTGAATAAGTGGAAGACACATGGCGCGCCTGAAACAGCAAAGCGTACCAGCAGACCAAAGAACATCAGTAGTAGAAGACGTTGAAGCCTCAGGAGAGTTGTTATAGCTAATCAACGAAGTACTGCACAAGACATCAGTGTACAGGTGAGTAAAAATGCTGGAACCTCTGTATGTACATGTACCATTTGCCGATAACTTCATTCCATGGGTTACTGTGGTCGTGCAACTGCTCATTAGCTTTTCATATCCACTTGGAATGCTACTCGTCGTTTAGCATGGTGTAAAGAACATTTATCGTGGACCGTAGATCAATGGAAACAGGTCACATGGTCTGATGAATCCAGATACATGATCCATCAGTCTGATGGCCATGTGTGGGTATGGCAACAGCTGGGGGAATGCTATTTACCACAGTGTACTGTTCCTACGGTCCAGTCTGGAGCTGGCAGTGTACTCGTGTGGGGGTGCTTTTCATGGTATGGTCCTGGCCCATTGGTTATCGTGAACAAACCTGTTAACCAGTACATCTACCTCGATATTCTGGACAATTATGCCCTACCAACTTTGTGGCAATACTATGGAACTGAGCCTTGTTGGTACCAGCAGGATAATGCACCAAGCCATAAAGCAAGAACTGTTATGGCGTGGTTTGACGATAATTCCGTATTGTATGTGGACTGGTAAGCACAGAGCCCTGATCTTAATTCCATAGAGCACCTATGGTATGAATTAGAGCACCGCATAAGAAGTTTGTAATGAAGGCCTACTACTAAGCAACAGTTAGCGGCAACATTGTGTACTGAATGGAAGTGCATACCTATTGCTGTGTTCCAAAACCTTGTCGAAAGCATGCCTCAAAGGGTCAGTACATGCATCAAGGCCAAAGGTGGAAGGACACCGTACTAATGTATGTCAATAAATGCTATGTTGTGTTTCTCTTCTAGGTGTCCGGTGACTTTTGTCAATATAGTGTAGTTTGAAATCTTCCATGTAAAATATTACTTTTTTATATAACTTTAGCAAGTTCCTCCATTTTCTCCACATAGTGGAAATTTTTATACTTTTAGGGTAATGATGGAAAGTCACTTCTATTTATTTGCAATCACATCATGAATCTAAAATGTCTTCCTTCTTTTTTCTTTTTTTTAACAATACATGTGAAAATGCACAACCTTACCCTTACGTACGCATGCAGATGAAACAATTCAACATTTTTAAAGGCATTATTATGGTTTAAATAAATAACTAAATAAATAAGGGACACAATTATACACTAGATTAATACAAACTATTACAAAACCCTGTTTTCCGTTGGTATGAACAACTTAATATTGCCAAGCTTTTGCATACCATTAGTATGAGAAATAAATGTCCTAATAAAAATACCAACATTAAAAAGCCTTAATGTTTTTTGTTTGTTTATTTTTTCATGAGCAAATTTCAAATTTACATACAATTTTAAATTAACTCAAGTATTTCCTTTAAATTCTAACAATTCTCATAGGTTTTTTTCTGCCCAGTCTGACTCAATAAAGATGCAAAAGTTTGGCAATATCAGCTGTTTACTCCAATAAAAATAAACAACATACCTTTGTTGGATCTCTATTTCTAGTTCTCTCACTCTTTCCTGAAAAGAAATAAGAGAAAAAAAAAATAGTAACACAGATTTATCATTTGTAGACATAAAATATACACATACAAGCAATCAAACTTATATGTAACAAACGCCTATTCGGTGAATTTCTCCATTTAATAAACATTTCTAGGAAACTTTGAAACTTAGAACGAATAGAACACACACCATCTTTACATGATTTAAAAACCTGATGAACTCCCAAAGTTTACACAAGTTACAAATTAGTTTAATACTAAAAAGTTTAAAATACATATGAACATGAGACCTTTTGAACCCACAGTGGGTTCATCCTCAGATGTTTACTATATTACAGATGGAGAGTAACGAATTTATATTTACTTGATGAAAGTCATTGTGATGACGTAGGAGATAACGTACATCATCATATGACGTCAGTCTATAACTTCTGTTGAGAGTCATTATTGGATGGAGAGTTCTTCATGTGATCTTGAAGAAACTTGCAAAGTAGGGATCCCTACTTTGAACCCACTGGAAATCCTTACTTTGCAAGTTTCCTCAAGATCACATGAAGAACTCTCCATCCAATAATGACTCTCAACAGAAGTTATAGACTGACGTCATATGATGATGTACGTTAGCTCCTACGTCATCACAATGGCTTTCATCAAGCAAATATAAACTTGTTACTCTCCATCTGTAATATAGTAAACATCTGAGGATGAACCCACTGTGGGTTCAAAAGGTCTCATTTTCATATGCATTTCAAACTTTTTAGTATTAAACTAATTTTTAACTTGTGTAAACTTTGGGAGTTCATCAAGTTTTTTAATCATGTAAAGACTGTGTGTGTTTTATTCGTTCCACATTACTACATGAAAAACATATTATTCTTCACTTTGAAACTTGTAAAAAAATACAATATAAAATATTTTCCATTTAACAAAGTAATTTATATTTTGAGAAGTTTTGGTTTGGGAATCTTCATACATTAGCTAGTTTACTCTAGGATTTGCAAATAACTTCCTTCCTGTTTTCTTATCTCTACTTTTGGCCCTTTGTTCACTGGCTCCCCATTTCACACAGAATTTTTGTTCTCCATCACAGCTGTTGGAGTTATTGTACAACGGAAGTAAACACATGATCTAAGCCATTTGTTTTTAGAGTATCTAAAAGAGGTTGCCTTCACTGCTTTGATACGTTTTTGGTCACTTCAAAAATGAATGCATTTTATTGCTTTTTTTTTTCAACTAAAAATAGCCAAAAGTCACATGCAGCTAAATCAGGACTACAGGGAGGTTGAGGAAGAATACTGATCCCATTGTTTTGCAAAAACTGGGAGACAACACACAAGACATGAGGGCAAGCATTGTCACGGTGAGTCAAAATGTCAGGCTTCGCTTTCATGGGATGTTTGCTCCCAAAATGTTCCACCATTATTTTCAGAATGTCTGCATAATATTGGCCATTAACTGTATGGCCATCAGGTACAGCGTGTTGGTATTCAATACCAAGATTATCAAAGATATGATCATCATGATCTTCTCAGCAATTTTTGCCATTTTCATATTTTTAGAGTAGGAAAACGACAGGTTTTTCATTGACTGCTTTGTTGTTTGGTACAGGGGTCAAAATGATGCACCCAACTTTCATCTGAAAGAATCATTACCAAGTTTTGCAAAACAATCTTTCAATTACTCGTGAACTGTTACTCTGTATTCTTTTTGATCCGGTATCAGCCTTTGAGATATATACATTAGACAAGCACACATTTCATTTCCAAACCTTCAATGGGTATTGCATGAGCACTTCCGGTAACTACTAAAAGGTGTTTGCCAAGTTCACAAACAATCGCACAGTGATTTTCTTGAGTGAATGCTACCACAGTGTTTATCATCTCTTGGCTGCGCAAGAGTGAAGGCAGCCCCCAGATGCCCCCAATCAATGCAAATCCCATCCTTCTTTGAAAAACTTATGCCACCAAAAAGGTGCAGCATGCCCCATAGCAGAAAGTTTTTGATCAGTCTGTGACAGATATCATGGTACCACAAAATAATCTACAGATGGTCATTGGGCAAGATAACTACTAGACATGAAAAACTCTTAATCCCCATAGCAGAAAGTTCCTGATCAGTCTGCCACAAAATAATTTGCGGGTGGTCACTGCGCAAGATAACTTCTAGATGTAAAAAACACTTAAGTTCCATAGCAGAAAGTTCCTGATCAGTCTGCGACAGATATCATGGTGCCACAAAATAATCTGCAGGTGGTCACTGCGCAAGATAACTACTAGATGTGAAAAACAATAAACAATTGCAGAGAGAGAGAGAGAGAGGGGAAAGAAACTGAGCACCTTATATTTCTCGAATCTTAAAAGAAAAAAAAAGAAAAAACAGCCTAGGCACTGCAGCAATAGCACTGATAACTAGGATCGAGAACACTCTGCCCTCTACACCTAAAATTTTGCCTCCATTTTTAAGCTGAAACACAATGATTTATGGCAGTGTTTCTCAACCTTTATTACTACATGGAACCTTTGAGGTAGGCCTTCAGATATTGTAGAAACCTTGAAGTAGGCCTTCAGAAATTGCAGAACCCTTGAAATAAGCCTTCAGAAATTGCAGAACCCTTGAAATAGGCCCTCAGACATCACAGAACATTTGAAGTAGGCCTTCAGACATCATGGAAGCCCAGCTCACATAATTATGCTAGGCTTACATTATGTTAAGCTATTTGCATGATATTTAGTTTATTTTATCAGATTATCTAAAAAGAACGAATAAAATGACGTAAGTAATAATAAATTGGGATGAAAAAAGACATAAACAGAACAATTCTAACAAATTACATTATCAAACGAACTAGTTAGCTAGAATTTTGCCACAAATAAAACACGATAGAATGGAATAATGTTCATCACTAGTCCAAATAAAACCTATTGCTAAATAGCTTTCACAATAAAGGCAATTTTTCCTAGAGTCTGTTACCTCCTGGCTCTCACCACTTGTACTTAGTTTGGACATTGAATCGTTATCACTTACTTTACATTGGTCACTAGTAAGGTTTACTGTTCTCTGCAGTGTCTTCTTGATCCTGTGACGTATGAACACATTTTATGAACTTTCACATCTTCAAACCACATAAGTCTTAATTGTTTGCACCACGTTCACAAAAGTATTTACACAAGCAACAGAACTTAAGTATAATATCACTGATTAAAGTACTATGGGCTGATAGAGGAAGTCTGTAATGTTCGAGGAACTTTAGAAGTTATGAACCTGGATGTTTCGAAAGTTGGAATTTTTGAAAAAAGGATGGGCATCTTATCACTGGCGGGCAGGAAGTTCTGGTGGCTTACCGATTCTTGGCACTGCTGGTGCTGTGCTAGACAGCATTAGGCGGGTCACCACAAGTGTGTTCTTGCGCTTGACTGTGGCTTGGAGCAGTAGCAAATTTACCAACAAAATTTCCCTCAAAGCAAAAATTGCACAGTCATGATGCTGCTCTTTCCACAAACAAAATAAACCATATTTACATTTGATTGTCATTATGCTCATGTCTTATAAGCAACATATACATTTACACAAGCGTAAATATTTGGTCCTTTAAAATTTTGCAGAACCTCTAATGGGGCTCATCTCGGTTGGGAAATACTGATCTAACAGCCCTCATAATTATGATTTTAATTTAATATTTTTACCATCTCAGAATTATATGTCACTTTAATCAGTGATAAAGATGGGGGGTATATGAAGAAATGACACATTTTCAACAACAGTACAGATGCAAGGCTGAAGCGAAGAGATAAAGTACATAGAATGTTTTAACAATCTTTTAAAGATCTCTATATTAATTCTATAAGGTTTTTTACTGTGAGTCCTGTCTTGAGAGAACGACTGAACGTAAAGATATGGTTGAAGCATCAAATTAAAGGTCTTACCATGTAGATGTGCCAGTCGAAGAGAACAACGAGATTGGGGCAACGGTTCGGGTGTTGTGGGGTGGCAAAGTTGCCATGTAAAGTCTATTGGAGAAGTGTGCAGTTAACTCACACACTGTTGAAGGCAGAAGCATTAAGGGACTGAGATAGTCCAAAGTCTCTTTTCTGAGCGAACCGTTGCGCAAAGCAACGCTAGCAGACATTCCTATCAAAGTTCTTCTCATCAAAATGGCGAACACTCTTGAAGACCTGATTGCATTATGCTGTTGGACTGTGTGATGTATATATACAATTTAATATTCATTCGATCCAGTTTATTCATGTAGGTAAGATGTTTCCCATTATGTAAAGATGTAAATAAACATTCTGTTGGCCATTGTTAGTGAAAATATTACGAGCGACTGCTTATTGCCCATTGAGTTGCTCACGGTGGTCATTAAACCTTCAGTCAAAAAAAAAAATCACGAACCTGGACTATTGCCTTTACTGAAGTGGTTGAATGAATTTGTTAATAAAATAAAGTTTACATTTGTTGTTTCATAGGAGTTTATTCTTAAAAAAAAAAAAAAAAAAACCATCGATTCCAATGGGTGAAGAGTATTCGCAATGCGAATCTCATTCCAACAATATTTACAAACACAGTTGTGACTGAAGATGAGAGTGAAAGAGTGTGTTACACAGTGGAATTTTTGCACACGATCAAGATGAGAGGACTTACGCCTCACATTTTACGACTGAAAAAGGGTGCAGTCATGATGCATCATGAACCTGGCCGCCCCGTGGCGCAGCAGTCTAAGCGCTGGTTTATGATGATTCATTCGTGAAGGGTACAGGTTCGAATCCCGGTGAGGCATGGATGATGTCTTTGTATTACGGCACAGGCTGTCTCCCTTCCCTGGAACCAGTGACCCTAAATTAAGGACGGGTGACTGCTTATAGCCCATTGAGTTGCTCACAATGGTCGTTAAACCTTCAGCCAAAAAAAAAAAAAACGCCAACCTGGACTATGGTTTTTACTGAAGTGGTTGAATGAATTTGTCAATCAAATAAAGTTTATATTTGTTGTTTCATATGAATTTATTCCTTTCAAAAAAAAAAAAACTAACCGTCTATTCCGATGGGTTTTTGTCTAGTTTTTATAATCATGGCAATGAAATTTAGCTAAAATGTGGATTTTTTTTTAAGAAGAAATATTACATGTTAATAGATGTCTGTATGGTCAGCAAAATATGTGTTAATAGTGGACAGTGAAATACTGCATATATGAATGGTACATTGTGAGTTTCTGTCAGCACCAGCAGAAAGTTTTCTGCTTTTCGCTACAAGTACACAAGATTCTTCATTTGCATACCACAGCCTCATTTAACAAGGTAAGAAACTTCAACACTAGTTTACTAAAACTTTTATAACATGTGAACTTTACCCACTATGAACCTTATAAAGCACCACTCATTCAAAAACTAAGACAACAAACTAACCATGTGACAGTACTGCAATTTCACTCTTGACTGATAATCAGGCATTTTAGTCAAAGCAAAATAACACTAATAATTTTGAAACAGACCTGAGCTTTATGTAACTTGTTTTCTAGGCAAGTTCTCTGACTTTTGCTTTCATCAAAATCTGCTTTTAGATAAGCCACATCACCAGACTACAACAGCAAAAAAAGCAAAGAAAAAAATTGTCATTGATTACAACATTTTACAACATGATTTATACACATAGAGGCATGCTATCATTCATTCTAATAAAAATCATATAACAAAAACACAAAACCACAACACATTTAAAAAGATATTAAAATCTTAAGAATTCTTGCAAAGAAAAAGCAGCATTACTATTTTATGAGTTTTCTGAAAAACTGCTATTACCATGTCCTCATCAGTAACTGTAAGAATTAAAAAATCATCCCTTTTATATAACTCCACTTGCAAAAAACATATAAAATTTATTGCAATGTAATGTAATGCAATTATTAGACTGTTTAAGCAAAATTCTTCATGCCAAATTCACTAAATTCCTAATGACCAGAAAATGAATCAAAAATCAAAAGGAATATTGTATAGAATCCAGTCAACTGCAGAATTATATTCAATTATTATGCCTCAACAAGGCCAATTTTCAGCACTCTTAGACTGGAAGTCAAGTAAAAAACTTGCAAGTACAATTATATTATTATGTTAACCAAATAAAGGAATTATTATCCTTGTTTGTTGGTGTATCATCTGTTCATTGCATTAAAACAGTTATATTAACGCTGCTCTAGAAGCTCTCAAAGGATATCATATGAGATCTGATCAAAAAGTTCCGAGACTAGGCCGACATACAACCAAATACTTACGTTACTTTAGTCTGGCTATGATCTCTCTCAAAGTAGTCTCCTTGGGCAGCGACACACTGCTTCCAGCGTTTTTGTCACTGTTGGAACGCTCCCTGGAAGTCCTGCTCGCGAATCATGTCAGACACTGTCTGCGATTCGAGTTGGATCTCGTCCACGGTTTCAAAACGGCAAAACTTGAGCTTCAGTTTCATCTTCGGGAACAGAAAGAAGTAGCAGGGGGCCAAACATGGCAAGTAAGGTGGGTGAGGAAGGGTAGTCATGCTGTTGCGGCTGCAAAACTGGCGTGTTGCTAACATTCTGTGAGCTGGTGCATTGTCCTGATGGAGCAGGAAAAATCCCCTGCGCCACATTTCAGGTCGTTTGCGGTGAATGTCCACCTTAAGACGGCGCAAAACATCGCAGTAAAAAAGGGTGGTGACGGTCTGGCCCTGGGGGACGAATTCATAGTGCACAACCCCACGAATGTCGAAGAATACGGTGAGCATGCTTTTGGTAGCGCCGTGGCCCTGTTGGGCTTTTTTTGGTTGTGGAGCTGCCAGGCTCTTCCACTGTGACAACTGTTGTTTGGTCTCCGGGTCATAACCGTAGACCCAAGTCTCGTCCCCAGTGATGACCCACGACAGGAACGTTGGTTCATTCACCACCTGCTGACGAAGATCTTGACAAAGTTTGACACGGAGCGCCTTCTGTTCGGGGTTCAGAATCTTTGGCATAAACTTTGCAGCAATGCGGTGCATATTCAAAACCAACGTCAGAATTTCTTGCACTGGTCCGCATGACACACTGACGATGGTAGCAATGTCTTGAATGGTTCTCCGACGATCCTCATGCACCAGTTCCCTAATTTTGTCCACATTTTCAGGGGTTTTGCTCGGGGACGGTCGCCCTGACCTCTTGTCGTCTTCAAGTGCCATGCTGCCGCTCTTAAAGCACAAGTGTGACTCAAAACACCTCGCACGACTCATTGCTTCATTGCCATAAGACTGCCGCAACATTTCATGCGTCTCCGTTCCTCATTTGCCGCAGAATTTGATGTTCGCTCGCTGCTCCAGTTTGCAGTCCATACCGAAATCACAGCTGTGTTCCGCACGTGGTCACCAAATATTGTGTAGCACAGCTCCCGACGTTCACAAAACGATGCCACTCAGCACAACGACTCATGAAGGTCACCGCCCTTGACCACTGCTTGTGCATCCGCGTTCTGCCATCTGTTGGCATGCTACGTATCTAGTCTCGGAACTTTTTGGTCACACTACATAATAAAGGAAGAATGTCAATTTCTTGAGCATTTTTTTTTGTTTTTCTAAAAAAAAAAAAGATATTTGAACAAATAATAAACAAAATAATAATATCAGAAAGATTTGTCAAAAATAACTTATGTAGTTCTGGTAGCTATCAGGATCTCTGTCTCTCTCTCTTATTAGGTCTTGATTTAGACACTTATGTACCAAACCGAGTGCTGGGAAAACCTTATATGCTATTGCAATATACACTGAGTTAGGAATACCTACCTAATAAAGTGTTGGTCCACCTTACTGTGAAATCAAGTCTTGCAGACACCTAGGAACAGATTCTTCAAAGTGTCGAACATCCTCCATGTGCAACTTGACCCATGTCTGCTGCACAGCTTTGTCAGTTCACACTCATTCCATGCAGGAGGATCAGCAGTTCTCACACTCCATTCTAGCATATCTCACATATGTTCAATTGGGTTACAGTAAGGGGAGTTTTGGGGCCAAGGCAATGTGGCGAGTTCGTTGTTGTGTTCCTCCAACCATTCAGTAGTTATACAAGCCCGATGACAGTCCGTTGAAAGATGGCAGTGTAGTCTGCAACGATAACCAACGGACCTAGAGCTTGCCAGGAAAAAGCTCCCCAGACCAGAGCACCACCACTACTGGCCCAACAGTGCAACCAAGGGATAGAGCTTCATGCTGTTTATGCCATATGTGAATCTCAACAGCAGCATGGTCCAGCAGGAAACAAGACTCATCAATCTAGACGGCCTTCCTCCATCTGTCAAGGGTACATTACTGACATTCCTTGGCCCATGCGAGGCATTGTTTGCGATGATTGGGCGTCATCATGAGAACCCTCGTTGGTCTCCAGCTGTGCAACTCCATGCAAAGTAAGGTACAGTGCATGGTGCATGTGGAAATAGGTCAAACTGCACTATGACTGTTTACTGGTGGGTAAGCTGGGCGACTGTTGCACATTGTTGATGAGATACCAGTCGTGACACCCAGCACTCACCTCTAGGATCAACCACGTGTGGTTGAACAATGTGAGCCCTTCTACTCACATTGGGAGACCTGGTACACCCTTGATACAGTGGTACTGGAGCAGCCAACAAGTGTAGTTGTTTAATATGTACAGCCCATTGCCACTTCAGGATCATTACTTTAATCATAATGTCATCCACTCTTCTGGGTCTCTTCCTGTCCCTTGGTATCCAGTCTAGTATTTCAGTTATCCAACGGTGGTCAGTTCTTCTAGCAATATGTCCAGCATATTGCCACTTGAGGATCTTTTCTTCGATCATTATGTTATTCACTCTTCTGGGTCTTTTCCTGTCCCTTGGTATCCAGTCTAGTGTCTCAGTTGTCCCATGGTGGTCAGTTCTTCCAGCAATATGTCCAGACCATTGCCACTTCAGTTGTCCCATGGTGGTCAGTTCTTCCAGCAATATGTCCAGCTTATTGCCACTTGAGGATCTTTACTTAAATCATAATGTCATCCACTCTTCTGGGTCTTTTCCTGTCCCTTGGTATCCAGTCTCAGTTGTCCAATGGTGGTCAGTTCTTCCAGCAATATGTCCAGCCCATTGCCACTTGAGTCTTTACTGTGATCATAATGTCATCTATTCTTTTGGGTCTTTTCCTGTCCCTTGGTATCCAGTCTAGTATTACAGTTGGCCAACGGTGGTCTGTTCTTCTAGCAATATGTCCACCCCATTGCCACTTGAGGGTATTTACTTCGATCATAATGTCATCCACTCTTCTGTCTTTCCCTGTCCCTTGGTATTTAGTCTAGTATTCGAGTTGTCCAACTGTGGTGAGTTCTAGCAATGTGTTCAGCACATTGCGATTTCCAGGACTTTACATTGATCATGATGTTATCAACTCCTGCCATTTTTCCTTATCCATGAGTTCCTCTTCTGATACTTTTTGCTTGCACCAAGCATGCATTTCTTTATGCTCCTTTCAGCAGTCTGAAGCCTCTGAATGTCTTTTTTTAGTTTAAGTTCATCTCTCTGATCCATAAGTTAGAACTGGAAGGATGCATTGTTCAAAGACTTTTCTTTTGAGACATAATGGTAAATTGTTTTTGAAAATTGTACTGTTTCTTCCAAATGCTCTCCAACCAAGTTTCACATATCAATTAATTTCTTCGATGAGGCCCTTGCTTGATATCTGTTGTCCAAGGTAAATGTAGGATCAATCGCTAAATCTTCAGTCCTTGAAAAAGCATTGCATATCCATTTTTTTTTACTCTGTAAGCTCAGTTTTAAGCCCAATTCTTTATGCTTATCAGCAAGTTCCTGGACCACACCCCACAACTCTGAGGAAGTACTTGCAAAAATGACTGTGTTGTCAGCAAAACAAAAGTGGGTTAAATAATCTTCATTATTTTTTATCCCCTTGTCTTTCCAGCTCAATGACTGGAAAATATTCTGTAATGGATTGAAGAGCTTGGAAGATATGGTGTATAATGTCTTCAATCAGTTGAAGATAAGGCTGAATTATTATTTTTCCCTGAGTTTGTAATCACTAACAGAACTTTTGGGCCCTTTGTTGAATGTCTAGGCCCATTCTGAATGCTTAGAAATTCAATTCTTAAAACTCATTCACAATGAACGCAATTTGAATCATAATTCAAATTGTTGAATCATGCTTATTTGAATTCGATTCAATACAAAGCAATTTGAATTATATGAAACATAATTCAAATTGTATCTAGTGTCTACAAACTTTAAGAATTGAATTTCTAGGCATTGTGGAATGGACATGGACGGTCAACTAAAGGCTAGAAACATCTGCTAATAAACAAAAACTCGGGGGAAAAAAAAAAAAAAGGAGAATTGAGAGACTTTTTCAACTGAATATACACTGCCCCACCATTAATATCTGGACAACTGTATTTCTACAAATAATCTTTGTTTAAACAAATTTTACTATGTGAAGAAAGTTCCGGCCCTTATAATGCCCTCTAGTTTACGTGGAATACTCTCCACCATAAATTATGTGGAAGAAATATTCTTTTAATACATGGGACTACGTCAGAATTATTAACTTAGCAATAAGATAAGTGGGAATTGCATGTATTTACAGTTCATTTACTGTGCACCCTGCAACAGCACGAAAATGGTTCCAACGCTTCCGGTCTGGAGGCACAGAGCTCCTTGACAAACCCAGGTGTGGGAGACTACTCAACACCAACACCGAAGCTCTGCGTCTAGCTGTTGAACAGCACCCAGGAACAAGCACCCGACGATTAGCAGAGGAGGTCCATGCATCACAAACTACCATCGTTCGTCACCTACATCAGCTTGGTTTTCACTCCAGCTGTTCACAAATGATTCCCCATGAGTTAAGCCCAAAGCAAGCTGAGGAGCGTGCCACTCTGTGTTGAGAATTGCTGCAAAATCCTTGTGATGACGGGTTTTGGCAGAGAATCATAACGAATGATGAGAAGTGGGGCTTCCTACATTATCCTGATACCAGAAACCAATGGCTGTGGCCAGGGGATGAGGCTCAAGCAGTGGTACAAAGAGGGTGTTTTGAAGTGTAGACGATGTTGTGTGTATGGTGAAATTTCGAGGGTTCTGTCCACTGGGAGACTATGTTATCCTGATACTGGAAACCAATGGCTGTGACCAGGGGATGAGGCTCAAGCAGTGGTGCAAAGAGGATGTTTTGAAGTGAAGACGATGTTGTGTATATGGTGGAATTTCGAGGGTTCTGTCCACTGGGAGATTATGTTATCCTGATACCAGAAACCAATGGCTGTGGTCAGGGGATGAGAGTCAAGCATTGGTACAAAGAGGGTGTTTTGAAGTGTAGACAATGTTGTGTGTTTGGTGGAATTTCGTGGGTTCTGTCCACTGGGAGACTATGTTATCCTGATACCGGAAACCAATGGCTGTGGCCAGGGGATGAGGCTCAAGCAGTGGTACAAAGAGGGTGTTTTGAAGTGTAGACGATGTTGTGTGTATGGTGAAATTTCGAGGGTTCTGTCCACTGGGAGACTATGTTATCCTGATACTGGAAACCAATGGCTGTGACCAGGGGATGAGGCTCAAGCAGTGGTGCAAAGAGGATGTTTTGAAGTGAAGACGATGTTGTGTATATGGTGGAATTTCGAGGGTTCTGTCCACTGGGAGATTATGTTATCCTGATACCAGAAACCAATGGCTGTGGTCAGGGGATGAGAGTCAAGCATTGGTACAAAGAGGGTGTTTTGAAGTGTAGACAATGTTGTGTGTTTGGTGGAATTTCGTGGGTTCTGTCCACTGGGAGACTATGTTATCCTGATACCGGAAACCAATGGCTGTGGCCAGGGTATGAGGCTCAAGCAGTGGTACAACGAGGGTGTTTTGAAGTGTAGACAATGTTGTGTGTACGGTGGAATTTCAAGGGTTCTGTCCACTGGGAGACTATGTTATCCTGATACCGGAAACCAATGGCTGTGGCCAGGGGATGAGGCTCAAGCAGTGGTACAAAGAGAGTGTTCTGAAGTGTAGACAATGTTGTGTGTTTGGTGGAATTTCGTGGGTTCTGTCCACTGGGAGACTATGTTATCCTGATACCGGAAACCAATGGCTGTGGCCAGGGGATGAGGCTCAAGCAGTGGTACAAAGAGGGTGTTTTGAAGTGAAGACAATGTTGTGTGTATGGTGGAATTTTGTGGGTTCTGTCCACTGGGAGACTATGTTATCCTGATACTGGAAACCAATGGCTGTGGCCAGGGGATGAGGGTCAGTGTAAACAATGTTGTGTGTATGGTGGAATTTCAAGGATCTTGTCCTCTGGGAGACTGTTACAGGATTTGGATGGCATCAAAATCCTACTGCACCCAGCCCATAGCCTGGATCTCGCTCCTTCGGATTTTCGCCTGTTTTGTTTCATGGCTCACTTCTTGGCCGGGAGACAGTTCCATTTCTAGGAGGCTGTGAAGAATGGCATCACTGAGTTTTTTACATCCAAGCCAGCTGCCTGGTAATCCAACAGCATTGCAACTTTGGCTGGGCATTGGCAAAGGACCATAGACTCTGGTGGACTGTATTTTGCTGAATAGCCATATGTGGTCAACATGTGGTACAGGACTGAACATTGTACCCTAAAACGCTACAAAATTACAACTCACCCTGGTATAAGTGTTATTCTAATAGTGTCATTACATTTTTCTGCTGGAACTGTTTTACCACCTGAGTAGAAAAAAATGCTGACATTTGACCTTCCTTTTCAACGTTGAATTTGGCATTTCTGAAAACATCCAGCCATGTACAAAATAAAAGTTTTTCAAGAAAAATAATTAACTATAGATTTAATTATAAGATGCATGTCTGAAAAAATGCACAAATAAACATGAACAATGGCATGCATGTGTTTAAACAGAAAACTAGACAAACCAAGGTAGCAGTCTTTTGCTCAAATGCATCGCGTTCTTCCCTGATCTTTGCATTTTCTTTAAACACTTCCATCATTTGAGAGCGAACTGCCTGCAACTCATCTACAACTAGATAAAGAAAAAAAGAGTGAAATGAATATGTATACAAAGCACAACATTTCAAGTCTGAACAATTACTGTGATTTAAATTTTGTAAATAGCTCGCTGAAAATATACAGGGTGTTTCAAAACCCCTGTATATTTTCCATAAGCGCTGATTATAGGGGGCAAGATGATTCCTGCTCTTCCAATAATTTTACTAGGAGGGCAGTGCCCACCCAATATTCTTCACCCTGTTTAATTAAATAATCGCTTTAGCCTCATAAGGTGGACCAAGTACCACCTTATGAGGCCAAAGCAATTTATTTCCAAAAAATTAATGAATAACGAAATAAGTAAATACTTTTTCCCCACTCTCCACATTGCTCATTTGATAAGAGACTGGATTGCCAGCCCCGTATTTTGTTTGACATGTTCATGTGATGTGTGGTAAATGTCTAACACAATTATCAAAAATAAAATAAATAAAAACACAGAAACATATAATCTTTAACGCCTTTATTTTTCTATTTATTTTTTGTGCTTCTTCTTCTTTGTTTGAGAAACCCAGCTAATTTCTCATATTTTTTTACTAAACTTCAGAAATAAAATCTCTCTGGATATTTTTATAAAGTCCCAGGCTGAATTTTATTTTTTAAATATTAATAGCCAGCAAAAGAATATTTCTGTTCCCTTGTTCATTTGCTGATGAGAACTTACAGTTGCATTGT
Organism: Macrothele yani; assembly: GCA_039090855.1. NCBI lineage: Eukaryota > Metazoa > Arthropoda > Arachnida > Araneae > Macrothelidae > Macrothele > Macrothele yani. The sequence goes on from CM077019.1 coordinate 9,483,734, forward strand.
GAAATATACGTTAAATCTCATATTTTATTACTAATCAAAAACAACTATTATGGGAATTTTACTAGGATTTTTTTTTATTTAAATTGCAAATTTTCGAAAAACTCTTCTCCTTCTTCAGGCTGTCTTTTTTTTTTTTTTTTTTTTTTTGTCACTTATTCCCATCACAGTTATGGTTAACCTTGCAGGTTATGGTTAGTTTTCATCAAATCCTGCCAGATGTTATGCAGGGAAAATCCTTTGCAGTTATTGATGATGGAATTTTGATTTTTCTTTTTTTTTTTTTTCTCTGAATCTCTATATTTTATCTTTTTGCTCCCTTTTTTATTTTCTTCTTGACAATGGAAGAGACATACCCCTCCCACGTCTGATCTCTTCATGCCTTCCCCCAATAATTTGAAGAAGTCGGCACTCCTGGGGGTATACAACTTTGCAAGACAATAGAAAGGAAACAGCAACAGATGAACAATTAGTCTTATGGTGCACATGTGGAGTAACACTTGCACTTTCAACACAGAAAGTCAAATTTCAATGCAACTTCTGCAGACATCCCACTTGTAGTCAATTTCCTGCCACATGCAGCATAGCAAATCAAGTGCAACAGCAGCAGTAATTCTTGTATGCAGCTCATCAATGTTGGTTGGTAATGGTGGTACACAGGAACAATCTTTAGCAAAGTCCCACACGAAAAACATCCAGCGGCATAAGGTCGAGAGAACAAGATGGCCATGCTATAGGAGCACCTCTACCAATCCACCTACCTGGAAAACAGGTGTTTAAGTAATGCACAGGTGCTCCATCTTGCTGGAAGTGTAAGCATTCGTCGAGGTCATCATCGTCTAATTCCAGGATGAGGTACTATTGCAGCATGTTACATACATGCATATCACTAAGCTGTTCTCTGATATTCAGAGGTTAGCTCCAAAAGAAATACAAACTACCAGACATTTTTACTTACTGTTGTCGTATCAAACTTCTCCATTTACAGCGATCTTGACATACAACTCGGGCTTCACTGATATCCAATACACGCCGTACACAAGATCTTTTATACTTCATACTCATAATCTTTTTCTCATGCAGACAGTCCTGAATCTGATCCTCCCATGACTTCCTTGGCCTTACTGCCACTTGGGCTAAAAAAAATTTTTAGTAAGCATCTCATCACTCATTATTTCAACATGCCCAAACCACCGAAGCATATTAGTCTCCACCTTGCAACAACAGTTTGCTTCACATTACACAACTGCAACACATCTTCATTCCTCACACGATCTGAACGTGCCTTGCCACAAACCTCCCATAAGTAATGCATTTCTCCAGCACACAAACGACTCCTATGTTTCTTCTGTAGTACCCAGGTTTCACTGCCATACATCAGAGTAGGAACAATTACACTTTCATACACAGCCATGTGGGACTCTCTTGAGAACCCATCATTCCTGTGAAAACCTCCCAGAGCAGCATGACTTTCAATGAAGAATTCACACACTTACTAATTTCATTATCCAATTGTCCTCTCTGTCAAACATGCTTCCTAAATACACAAACTCATTCACCTGGTCAATAATGGTGCCATTTAGACTTATATTACATTCAGTACTACCAGTTACTCTCTCAAAAACTATGACTTTGGTTTTTCCCTTATTAATACTCAGTTTGAATTTCATGCAGACTTCGTACATCCGGGACAACATACTCTACAACTCACTTTTGCTCTCTGCTAACAGGACAGTGTCATCAGCATACAGCAATCTTCCCACACGGATATCACCAAGACATAAACCAATATTATCTATTTTGGCATCATGCATGCATGCATCCATAAATATATTAAACAACCATGGTGACATTACACAACCTTGCCAGACTCTTGCACCAATTGAAAACCATTTTGATAAAACGCCATTCACTCGTACACAAGCTCTACTGCCAGCATACATGGCTTTTACACTAGATACAAGCTGACAAAAAGTGAATAAACAACATTATCGGTAAAAAAAGAAAAGAAAGAAAGAATGAAGTATGGCACTTAAAAGTTACAACAATAATAACAATTTGATTTCACTTCTGATAGATGTATGCAATCATATACCTAAGGTTTTTCCATCTTGTAAAGCAGACACTTGTGCTTTTAAAGCTTCAATTTCACCCTACAAGAAATACATATGCAAAATTATTTTCAATAAGTATTGAAATAACATTTAAGAGTTTACAATCAGATCAAAGATCTACGCAGCAGTACATAATTAAGTACTTAGTTTTAGAAACAATAACTTCAACACCAGAGGATGGGAGGTAGGGGTGGAGGATGGAGTCCTTTTTTGGATAGTGGAATAGGCCACTTGTACACAGTGTTTAAACAGGGATTTTTAGTACGTCTTTCATAAATAAAAAAAAAAAGAAAAAAGAAAGGTTGTGCTTATGTTATTGGTTTGTCTGTCCATCTATACACCATATCTCTGCAACTGATTTGAATTTTTTTTTTTTTTTTTTTTTTTTGCACTGGGAAGCTTGAAATGTGAGAATACCTGAATTTTGTTTTTTTTCCAATGCACAACTTTGCTGCTAGAGGAAACAGACGCAGATGATATTGAATTCAAAATACAATTTATTGCATATATTTGCTTTTAAATATCCGACTGAAAAAATTATTTCTTCCTTTCGATGCCATTTATAACAAAGACTACTTTAGGCACAGTTACTTTTTCAAGTAATACATAGATTTCCTACTAGGGGCATAAAGTTAAATTGTGTTTTCCCCAATATCTCTGCTTCTAAAAGCCCGATTTGAAAAATTCTTCCTGCATCAGAAACAGCTCCTCATGTGAAACGTGTTGCTTCTAACTTTTGGTAAGGAATGATTTGGCTACCAGGGAATGTAAGTGTTTATTTCTGTTGTGATGTACTAGCAGCAAAATCTAAGCTTCTGAACACTCAACTGAAAAAATTCTTTTGTGGACTAATACCTCTCACCTTGGAATTACTTTTTGAGAATACCTCCTGCATAACATAGTGCATAGTTTTTCTGCCTGGGGACGTAGATGTATATCTCATTTTTGTTGATATCTCTGCTTCTAAGTGTCCAATTTGAAAAATTCTTTCTTTGTTGGAAAGCATATCCACTGTGAAATGTTTCTCATATAATATCAAATTTTTCTTAAAGCACAAGTTTGCTACTAGAGGGTGTAAGTTCACATTTCTGTTTACAGCAATATTATGGGACTAAAAACCTGGAACCAAAAATTTTTTTTCAGTTAGATATTACTAACTATGAAAACTCTGTGTGTATTTTCTTCCCAAAACAATGCAAAATTTTGCCTCTAGGAGCATAATCTGTTTTTCTTAATATTTCTGCATCTAAATGTGTGCATTTAAAAAATTATTTCAACACCAAATGCCATTTACTTTGTGGGATATTTTAGATTAGTATCTGAGGAGTTTTATAGTTTACAGTTCTGTTGCTAGGTGTTGTTAGTGTACTTCTGTTTGCAGCTGTATCTCCACTTCTAAAACCCCAATTGAGGAAATTCTTTTTTACTGTATATGCCATTCACTACAAAAGAGATGTGGAGCATTATCCTCTTTAAATAATGCACATATTTCCCGCTAGGGGCGTAAAGGCCAATACCTCTTTTTTTTTTTTTTTTTTTTTTTTTTGCTACCTCTGTTTTTGGGAGATATATTTCAAAAGTTTTTTTTTTTTCCTTACCATAGCTTTTTCCACGAAGAACATTTTTCGCCTATTTTCAACTTTTTCCTCGTGCAAAATTCTTTCACTAGAAAGCATATAGTTATATCATGTTTCCTTCTATATTTTTTCCTTTAACTGTCCGATTTGAAAATCTGTCTCCGTTACTTTCCTATGAGAAACTTTTTGTGCGACATTTGTTAATTTTTGTAATTACAGTTTTTTATGGTAGAAGTAAGTACCTGTTTCTATTTCTGGATGTTTTATCAATTGTAGAAATCCAGTTGATTTTGTATAACCGGTTGCATTGACTCTGAATAACTTTGATAAATTTAATTTGCGTCAGAAAGGATTCAGAAGACGTGTTCATTTCAACTAAAAATTCGGTGTCAACTTTCTTGTTTCTCTTGTAGCAATTTAGGTGCTTTGTTATGCTGGCTAATAAAAACTTCAAGTTCTTTTCCATCCTTTACCCATATTTCTCTGTTTTATTTTTCCATTCTATAACCAGAACTGCAGCCCCACGTGTTCCTGCTGCATAGCAAGGCCAAACTGCAAATACGTAGTGCAATAATAAAGTTCCAAGACTAGGTACGTAGTGTGCCAACAGACCGCTGCTTGCCAACAGATGGCAAGCAGCGGTCGAGGAAGTGACTATCATGAGTCATTGTGCCAAGTGGTGTCATTCTGTGAGCATTGGGAGCTGTGCTACACAATATTTGGTGACCACGTGCAGAACACAGCTGCAATTTTGGTATGGACTGCAAACTAGAGCAGCAAGCGAACATCAAATTCTGCGTCTAACTTGGCAAATCGGGAACGGAGACGCGTGAAATGCTGCGGCAGGCTAATGGCAATGAAGCAATGAGTCGTGAGAGGTGTTTTGAGTGGCACTCTCGCTTCAAGAGCAGCAGAACGGCACTGGAACACGATGACAGGTCAGGGTGACCGTCCACGAGCAACCCCCCCCCCCGAAAATGTGGACAAAATTAGGAAACTAGTGCATGGGGATCGTCAGAGAACCATTCAAGACATTGCTACCATCGTCAATGTGTCATATGAAACAGTGCAAGAAATTCTGACGTCGGTTTTGAACATGCACTGCATAGCTGCAAAGTTTGTGCCAAAGATTCTGAAACCCGAAAAGAAGGCGCTCAGTGTCTAACTCTGTCAAGATCTTCGCCAGCAGGTGGTGAATGAACCAACGTTCCTGTCGTGGGTCATCACTGGGGACGAGATGTAGGTCTACAGTTACAACCCGGAGACCAAACAACAGTCGTCGCAGTGGAAGAGCCCGGCATCTCCATGACCGAAGAAGGCTCGACAGGTACGGAGTGCAACCCAAAGCAGGCTCATCGTGTCCTTCGACATTCGTGGGATTGTGCACCGTGAAGTCGTCCCCCAGGGCCAGACCGTCACCACCCTTTTTTACTGTGATGTTTTGCGGCATCTTAGGGAGGACATTCGCTGCAAATGACTTGAAATGTGGCGCAGGGCAATTTCCTGCTCCATCACAACAATGCAGCAGCTCACAGAGCGTTAGCAACACGCCAGTTTTGCAGCCGCAACAGCATGACTACCCTTCCTCACCCGACTTACTCATCGGATTTGGCCTCCTGCGACTTCCTTCTGTTCCCGAAGATGAAGCTGAGGCTCAAGGGTCGCCGTTTTGAAACCATGGACAAGATCCACCACGAATCACAGACGGTGCTTCACACGATTCACGAACAGGACTTCCAGGGAGCATTCCAATAGTGGCAAAAACACTGGCAGCAGTGTATCGCTGCCCAAGAAGACTACTTTGAGGGAGATCATAGCCAGACTTAAGTAACGTAAGTACTTTGTTGTATATTGGCCTAGTCTCGGAACTTTTTGATCGGACCTCGTATATGAAAATGCAATAGGAAATCAACAAGGCCAAAGGAGGGTTCTGCATCTCTTTCCCCTGAAACCAGATACAAACTGGCTTTTGTTTCTGCCTAGGGATAGACACTGGCGAGAGAGGTCAAATGGATCTGTGTAGGTCATTTTTGTGAAACCTCACTTTGCATTTAACATTAGCATTCCATGTGGGACTAAAATGGGCAAGGAATCATGGGAAGAGAAGTGTGTTGTCGCAGGGGCAGACTGGGAAGTGTCAGTTTAAAAATCAGCAATCCAGGTCATTTTTGCATTTGTGTATGACAACCAAAATATTTCATAATATTTGTACTATAAACTTTAATTTGAAATTAACTATATATTACGCTTCAGTGTACCGTCTTTGATACTAATATCATGTGCATATGAAATGAATTAGTATTTGTGCCATTTCTGGACCAGTAAAAATGAGTGGATCACCACATTTGGTATACATTGTTCCTGCTGACCAGTGAAGATATTATTATTATTATTATTATTATTATTATTATTATTATTATTATTATTATTATTTCTGCAACTGCTTACTGCACTTTGTGTTTTATTTCTTAGTATTATTTCTATATGCACATGTACAAATTCTGTTGTTCTACAGTCATTTGCAAAAATTTAAGACTACCTGTCAATTTATTGAAAATTAAGATATTCAAAGAAAAACTAATTATTAATCAGAAATATTTGAAAAAATGACACCACAGATGAATACTTACATTCTTTAGAACACAAAAAGACCAAAATCAGTACTTTGTGTGATCACCCATGTTTTTTATAACAGACAGAATACGATGTGGCATACTCTCAATGAGGGATTTGCAGTAGTCACTTGAAATGTCTTTGCACCACACATACTTTATCGCGTCAATCAAAGCTTGGGAATTTGATGGCTGTTTTTCTGCTATGATGTGGCATACTCTCAATGAGGAATTTGCAGTAGTCACTTGAAATGTCTCTGCACCACAGGTACTTTATCGCGTCAATCAAAGCTTGGGAATTTGATGGCTGTTTTTCTGCTATGATGTGCCTTACTCTCAATGAGAGATTTGCAGTAGTCACTTGAAATGTCTTTGCACCACACGTACTTTATCGCGTCAATCAAAGCTTGGGAATTTTATGGCTGTTTTTCTGCTATGATGTGCCTTACTCTCAATGAGGAATTTGCAGTAGTCACTTGAAATGTCTTTGCACCACACGTACTTTATCGCGTCAATCAAAGCTTGGGAATTTGATGGCTGTTTTTCTGCTATGATGTGGCATACTCTCAATGAGAGATTTGCAGTAGTCACTTGAAATGTCTTTGCACCGCACGTACTTTATCGTGTCAATCAAATCTTGGGAATTTGATGGCTATTTTTCTACTTTCTTGTCTTTTAAAATGGTCTACGAATTTTCGATGGGGTTAATGTTGGGACTATTACCGGGCCAGTCAAGCACAGTTATGTTTTTCTTCTGCAGGTAGTCCTTTACTGTCTTTGATCTGTGGCATGGAGCACCATCATGCATAAAGATTGTGCATCTGTGCACTTACATATGAGTTAACAGCTTCTCACGTAACATTTCCACATAAAAAGGACCAGTCATGGTAGTGTCTGTCAGCAAAAAAGATAATGAAGCAGTATTGGATGCTGACATAGCACCCCACACCATCTGACTAGGCAGATGTCTCGCGGGCGAACAGTGTATTTTTCATCAAACCTTTTGCCTTTTGGTTGTCGAACATGTGCTTCACATGATTCAAATTGATGCACAGTTGATTCATCCGAAAAAGAACTTGGCTCCAATTTTCATCAGTCCATGATTGATGACGCTTCACAAACTAGAGTCTGTTCTTTTTCGTGACAGAGGTTAGTCTAGGTTTATGTGCAGGTCTATAAGACTTCAATCCAAAATCTTTGCTAAGATGTCGGGAAACAGTGCTTATACTAATATCAGACCCTTTTGAATGTAAAAAGGCCTTGATTTTCTTGCATGAACTCATTGGAGAAAGCATAACTATTCACCTTATTGTATTGTCATCACATGGAGTTGTTTTCCTTGGACGTCCACTTCTCTTTCGGCTGTAAATCCACCTGTATCTTGATATTTCATGATAGTGCTTAGGGGAGGTGACTTAATCTTACAAAACTGCTTAGGGTACATTGATATATGACTATTAATTATAATTCAGTACAGCATCTTAATGATACAATATTTAATAACCCTAATAATTCTCTAAATATTATTCATCTTAATGCCAGATCATTAGTCAATAAGATATCTGATCTAGAGGCATTAGTTAAACTATTAAATTATCAAATAGATATAATTTGCGTTTCGGAAACATGGTTTCCTTCTGAAGACTATTGTCTACATCTCCCACTCTATCAGACTTTTAATAAAAATAGGACTGAGTCTAGAGGAGGAGGAATTGCAATTTTTGTTAAAACAAATAATTTGGACTACACCCAAATTGAAAAATTGACATTTATTAATTCTGATATTGAAATTATTACAATTGAAGATCAATATAATATAATTTCAGCCTGTTATCGTCCACCAACAACGAACCCTTCTTTATTTATTGAAAAATTTACTGATATACTTAATTATATAAATTTTACAAAGAAAAAAGGACTGTTACTTGGAGACTTTAATATTGATCTGTCACGGAATCTTTCATACCCACGAGAATTTAATTCTGCAATTGCTACTGCAGGATTTTATAACACTATTTTTTCAGCTACAAGAATAACTCAATATACTGCCTCAATTTTGGATCTATGTATAACAAATATACCATCGGACTCTATTTTATCAGGTATTCTTAATTTTCATTTCAGTGATCATCTACCAATTTTCTTAATTTACACATATAGTGATGTACAAGCATCTAAACCAACAAATACTTTCACTCGAATTATTAATGAGAATAATACGAATCTATTCATAAACCTAGTACAAGATACGAACTGGGATGAAATAATGCAAATTCCTAATCCTGATGTGGCTTATAATTTATTTGAAATAACTTTGAAGAGATTGTACAATAAGGCTTTTCCATTTAAAAGAACCACGTCTAAATTCAAAGAAGAGCGGAAACCGTGGCTAACAAGGCACTGTCTTAATCAGATAAATAAAAAAAATAAACTGTTCACAAAATTCTTAAAATCAAGGTCACAAATTGATTATAATATTTTTTTAAAAATTTAGAAATAATCTTAACTCCTACATTAGAAAATTAAAAAGAGATTATTATTTTCATATTTTTTCTAAAATAATCCAAAAGTAACCTGGAAGCACTTAAACATATTATTAGGTTGTAGGAATGTACCAAAGACTTCGATTCACCTCACTCGGGGTAACATCAAAATCACTGATCAAACTGAAATTGCTAATCAATTTAAAAATCATTTTATTGTATCACCACAACATATAATACAACAACTTCCTAAGCTGAACGATCAACAATTACCTCATTACTCCAACTCATGTACCTTAAATTCAATGCATACTTTGGAAATTACTAGAACCGAATTAATCTACCAACTGCAGAATATTAACATAAATACAGGACCAGATCCAGATGATATTCTTCCCAAAATTTTAAAAACTATAACTTTTTTCATTGTTACTCCCCTATTCATCATCATCATTGTCAACCATTATCAATCCACTGCTGGACGAAGGTCTCCCCAAGTTTCCTCCACAACGGTCTGTCTTGTGCCAGTCTCCTCCATGTCACCCCTGCATACTTTCGAATTTCATCCACCCATCTCCCATGTGGTCTTCTTCTGGGTCTTTTCCTGTCCCTTGGAATCCAATCTAAAATTTCGGCTGTCCATCGATGGTCTGTCCTTCTGGCAGTATGTCCAGCCCATTGCCATTTCAGGGATTTAACTCTGATCATGATGTCTTCCACTCTTGTCATTTTTCGGATCCACGAGTTCCTCTTCTTATCTCTCCTGGTTACACCAAGTATGCACCTCTCCATGCTTCTTTGAGTTGTCTGCAGCCTTGGTATGTCTCTTTTAGTTAAGGTCCACGTCTCTGCACCATACGTAAGCACTGGAAGGATGCATTGATCAAACACTTTTCTTTTAAGACATAATGGCATATTGCTCTTGAAAATTATGCTGTTTCTTCCAAAAGCTCTCCAGGCAAGTTTTGTACGCCGATTAATTTCTTCATCAATGTGACCCTCACTTGATATCTGCTGTCCAAGATAAACGTACGTGTCTGTTATCTCCAGCTTTTCTCCATCAATCGATAAATCTTCATTTCTTGTAAAAGCATTGAACATCACTTTTGTCTTCTGAAAGTTCATTTTTAATCCCACTTCTTTACTCTTGTCAGCAAGTTCCTGGATCATACTCTGCAGCTCTGATGGGGTAGTTGCAAAAATGACTATGTCATCAGCAAAACGTAGGTGGGTTAGATAATCTCCATTAATCTTTATCCCCTTGTTTTCCCAGCTCAGCGACTGAAAAACACCCTCCAATGTGGCATTAAAGAGCTTTGGAGATATGGTGTCACCTTGTCTCACTCCCTTTCCAATTTTTACGTGTGTTGTATTTTCAAACAGCCTAATCTTTGCACTTGCATTTTCATAGATGTTATTAATAATATTAATGTATGCATCTTCAATACCGCAGGTTTTCAGAGCCATTGTAACTGCTGATGGTTTCACCGAATCAAAGGCTTTTTCATAATCGATAAAAACCATGCACAATGGAAGTTCATATTCCCTCGCTCTTTCAATTAGTTCTCTCAGCACGTGGATATGATCTATTGTGCTGTAGCCACTCCTGAATCCAACTTGTTCTCTCGGTTGAGCCATGTCCAGTGTTACCTTCAAGCGGTGTGAAAGAACTTTAGTGAAGATTTTATAAACTACTGATAGGAGGCTGATAGGTCTGTAGTTTCCGAGATCCTCAATGTCACCTTTCTTATGTAGCAGGATCATTGTAGCGGTGTTCCAATCCTCAATTATACATTTTTAATTCCATTCTAGCTACAGGCATTTTCCCAGATTCGTTAAAAATTGCAAAAATTACTCCTGTCTTTAAAAAGGGTTCTTTGACAGATATTAATAACTATCAACCTATAGCTAAATTATCCATATTTGCTAAAATTTTTGAAAAATTACTATTTGTTAGATTATTTTCTTATATTGAAAAATACAAAATTTTGCACAAAAAACAATTTGGCTTTTTACCAAATTCCTCAACAGAAATCGTCCTTTTACACTTAAAAGATAAAATTCAATCTAATTCTATTGATAATAAATTTACATTGGGACTTTTCATTGATTTATCAAAAGCATTGGATACTTTAAATCACAACTTATTATAATCAAAATTGTATGCAATTGGTATTCGGGTTACATTACATAATCTCTTTAGAAACTATCTCACTGGTCGCCAGCAATATACAGAAATTGAACATACCAAATCTAACTTACAATCAGTCATTTCAGGAGCCCCTCAGGGCTCGGTAATTGCTCCATTATTATTTAATATTTACATTAATGACTTCTGTACCTGTCTACACAATTCAGATATTATTTTATATGCAGATGATGCAACCATATTAATACATGGAAATGATGTTGAGACACTGGTGCGACAACTACAAGTCCGTTTCATATCTATCACTAATTGGTTAACTAAAAATGATCTGGCTATTAATATTAACAAAACAAAAGTAATGATTTTTTCAAGTACGTCAACCCCTATTTCCTTAATTCAGAATATTAATTTACTCGGATCATCTATAGAAGTGGTTCAAAATCATAATTATCTTGGTATCATTATTTAGCATGATTTAAAATCGAATTCACATGTTGGCTACTTATCTAATAAGATCTCAAGAAATATAGGGGTTATTAGTAGTGCAGTGGCCAATTTAACCCCAAAACTAATGATTTTATTATACTATACTTTAATTTAGTCTCATCTAATCTATTGTATATCTGTATGGGAATCGACTACCTTATGTAATATGAAAAAACTTCAGTCGTTACAAAATAGATTCCTAAGACTATTACAATTTAAATTACAATATACTCAATTTTCAAATACAGTCTTTCAGGCTAGACTCAGTCCAAATGATTTTAATATACTAACTATTCAACAATTGCATATCTATAGTATAGGTAAACTAATGTTTTTGAGAATTAAAAATGGTTACTACCAAGATTTAAGTTCAATAAGTACTTGTGGTCATGATTATTCCACGAGACAAAAAACAACACTAATCCCCATGTTTCCACTAACAGAACGATTTAGATCATTTGTTAATTATACTGGTCCGGCATTATGGAATACATTTCCTACTGATATTATACCACTTAATAATATTAATATATTTAAAGGAAAACTCAGGCACTTCTTACTGACCAAAAGCTCATAATGTATTATTACCTTTATTAATTTATAGTACCACCCTAGCTGTGTTTGATATTGTGTGGACTTGACTTGTTTATGTTTTTTTGAATTTTTTTTATTGTCATGAAAATTTTGATGCTGTGGGAGAAGAGGGCACGTCAGGCCTATCAGGCCTTTTCCCTCCTCATTCCCTGTTGTTACAAAAATATAATGTGTGCTATATATTTATGATTATGTAATACCATGTCTGTAACAACTAAAATGCAATAAATGAAATGAAATCATATTATGAATAGCAGTCTTGCTCACATTCACTTTTCTGCTTATGTCACATTTGGAGTATCCTTTATGATATAAAGTCACTATTTATGCCCTCTGAGTAACATTAATGATGCTGAAGAAATTAATGATGCTTTTTTGCCCATTTTTCACTATATAGGAAAATACATACAAAACCTCTCAGCATGAAAACCAGAAGCAACTGACGCTCACTTGCATGCTTCCCCCCACTCTATCAACAGCTGCCGCTGTAGGATGATGCAACACCGACAGGAAGTTGAATAATACAGACAGTAGCTGATGCAATCAGCAGAAATCTCCTAATACCAACAGGTCATGTTAAACTTTTGCAAATGACTGTAAATTTGTGATATACAGCTCTAATGCAATGACACATTATTTTTTACATGTACTGTAAATGTGCAAGTTTTTTTTTTCATGGACCAGTGGGCATTTTGGTGGACCAATGATTGGCAAATTCAAGTAGTCCTCTAAGCCTGTAGATGATTTATTTTTGTTTCTAGCACTGTAAGAGTACATTAAAAAAAATTGTAATATTTAGAAAGTTCAGGAAATGGTATTCATAACGCAATCATTAACAGCAGTAAAAATTAGAATACACAATTACACAGATGCTATATATATTATACCAAAAGACATAATACTACTCATTTTACATGGTTTATAATTTAGGCGTATAGGTTAATAATAACCATACCACAATTAACATTAGTGATTTGCAAGGTTTAGATGCATGCAATTATTCTCAATGAAGGCATATATTTAGGCCTTCATTGAGAATAATCACATGCATCTAAGCTGTGCAAACTGCTAACATTTGACCATTAATGACTTCTAATTTTTGTTTATTCATCTTGGCCTTACAACTTTATCATTTTTTTTTTTCATACTGAACCATCTTGTCTAATCTTCAAGACTGAGAACTCAACAAGGTATGTTATTTAGCAGACTGATTTTAATGCTGTTTTAATCTAATGAATCGTTCATCAGCCCGCACAGCGGTAATATAATTAAAACTCTTACTGAATGTATATGTGTTGAAATGTGTAGACAGAACCTATTTGTGGTATGGTTATTATTAACCTATACACCTAAAAAGTAAAATACACAGATTTCCCCGGAAAGTGCTGAGTACAGTTCATCTAATCTGAGTACAGTTCATCTAATATGAAATATACCCATAATAATCTCATAAATGTCAACAGATTGTATATGTAATTGCTGAAAGCATATTATGATTAGGACAGAGGAAAGTGTCTATTTAAAATTTCTACATTTCGTGGGTGGTGACGGGTGGTTCATCTGTTGCATCCACTCCTTGAGAATGGCCTGGGCAGAGGCTGAAAGTGTTAGGATATTACGCTTATTTCTGAGTGGAGAGAGTCAGTGATTGTTGAGTATAGTGGTTGTGTCAGGTATTTAGGTTTGTTTTAATTGGGTTCTGATGTGCAATTGTAAATAATTATGGGTTACAGTTTTTTAACTTTGACATTTTAGGAAATGTGTAATATAAGTTTTATTGATTGAAGTTTTAATTAGATATAAGTGTTTTAGGGTGTTCAATTATGTGTATTTGTGGTAGATTATTTTGAATCCGAATTTGGTCATAGGGAAAAGAAAGGAAGGGAACGAAGTTTGCGTGAGTTAAAAAAGATTTGCGGCTTTGAACCATGATGTAAATAAGAAAAATATGTGTTGGAAATTTGTAGAGACGAAAACCTCCTAAAAGATTTTGAGATTAAAGGTGAGTAACCTCAAAATATAGATTATGTCTAAATAGCACGTGAGTAATTAAGCAGCTAGATGACATTTGCAATGCTGTATGAATATATGATAAATTTTCTACTGTTCACCAGAGTAGTAGAATGTAGACGTACATGTGTACGCTGTATGCGGATAGCTTCCAAATTATTAGCAGATTTTGCTGATAGTTTTTGCATATGGATTACAAAAAAAAAATATTTAGAGCTATTAAAATACTTACTCAGATTAATATACTTAATTCTATTTTAACTTGAAGAACTTTCAATTGTTCTTCACCTCTTTTGAGTTCTTTAGTTTTTTACAGATGTTTCTGGCCTCAAGATTTTATCAAAACCTGTTTTAAAACATAGGAACTGAACCAAAATTTCATTTACACAAAAGGAATTTAAATTTTATTGTCAGGTTCCTCTTGCAGTTGCCAGTTATTAAATTAAAATCTATTCCTTATGTATTTTGAAAGTCTACTATTTTTGAGTTAAGTTGTTGGAAATGTTATTTATAATTTCTGAAGGTTCATTAACGGAACTGTTTTTCTGAATATAAAAGTTTCCTTTAATTAGTCTTGTTTTTATGAGGTTCTTAGTCCAATATATTAATATTTTGCCCTAAAGGTCCATTTCACACACATTGCTGCACACTCAGTTGTAATGTAATTATTTTGTCCTTATTGGGATCTGTAATGTTCTAATAATTATTCATTGTTTCATTAATTTTTCTTTAAATTATGTTATTCTATTGTTATCATGGTTCGCACTTCACGAATTTGCAGCAAGTTTTCTGTTTCAATTGTTGTGTACGCAGATACATTTTATTTTTATGCAACTCTGCTGTTTGCACACAGGTCTTCTTTACACTTTCTAACTGTAGGTTGAAGAAGCGTATATGCTCCAGCTTTGTATGCCGCCCCGGTGGCGCAGTGGTCTAAGCGATGGCCTCTGATCATTCGTCCGAACGGGGTCTGGGTTCGAATCCCGGTGAGGCATGGATGTTGTGTTTGTCTTGTACACGGCACTGGCTCTCTCTCCCTTCCCTGGAACCAGTGACCCTAAATTAGGGACGGGCGACTGCTTATAGCCCATTGAGTTGCTCACGGTGGTCGTTAAACCTCCAATACAATCCAAAATCCAGCTTTGTACGTACGTCTGTCCGTCCGTCTGTCCGTCCGTCCGTCCGCACGATAACTGGCATAAAAATGGTTCGATTTCGATGAAATTTTAGTATGTGGTAGGGAACCACCTGGGGATGAACCCTATTGAAAATGGGACAAATGGGGTCAAAGGTTACGACGTAGGAGCTGGATCCATTCCATTGCACTTATGCATCATAACTTGCGTAAATATGGTTCGATTTCAATGAAATTTGACTATGTGGTAGGGGACCGCCTGGGGACGAACAGTATACAAAATGGGTGAATTGGGTTCAAAGGTCAGGACATAAGAGCGGGATGCATTCCATTGCCTTTATGCATCATAACATGCATAAAAATGGTTCGATTTCGATGAAATTTCAGTATGTGGTAGGGGACCACCTGGGGACGAACCCTAGTGAAAATGGACGAAATGGGGTCAAAGGTCAGGACATAGGATTGCGATCCATTCCATTTCCCTTATCCCATATTACTAAGGTGGACGTCAAGTAATTTTGCTTCCTATACTTCCAATGGAAAAACTTTTGTACACATTTTCTTCCCAATTAATGTGTTCCCAAGGATGAAAATTTGAACATCGATTAAAATAACTTCATATTATAACTTGGAATACTTAATATTTCCTAAAACATAACCATAATTATATACAGAAATTTTTCCATTCAAAGTACAGGAAGCAAAATTACTTGACGTTCACCTTAAAGGAGCAATTCTTGTATGTATGTATATTTTATTTTGAAAACGGCTCTAAGGATTTTGATGAAAGTTCTTAACCTACCGTTTTCTGGTACTAGAAATGATTTAGCTTGATCTCGACTTTAAGAAAATTCGTTTAGTGGGTTAAATAACCACCCTGAATATCCACGTTTTTAGTGTAGTGTCATGGTGTCGTCCCTTTAGATGTTGGCACGCGGTCACGACGTCTACCTCATTATGTCACACGTTGTATGTGGATCCTATTAAAGTTTTATGACATCACACTCTTGCGAGCAGATGGTCGCGATTCCCATCTGCCTCATTACGTCACGCGTTATGTGCGTATGTTTGTCCGCACGATAACTCGCGTAAAAATCGCTCGATTTCAATGAAATTTTAGTATGTGGTACGGGAACACCTGGGAAGGAACCCTATTGAAAGTGAACGAAATGGGGTCAAAGGTCAGGACACAGGAGCAGGATCCATTCCACTGCTCTTATGCGTCATAACTAACGTAAAAAAAGTTTGATTTCGATTAAATTTTAGTATGTGGTAGGGGACCACCTGGGAAGGAACCCTATTGAAAGTGAACGAAATGGGGTCAAAGGTAAGGACTTAGGAGCGGGATCCATTCCACTGCTCTTATGCGTCATAACTAACGTAAAAAAGGTTCGATTTTGATTAAATTTTAGTATGTGGTAGGGGACCACCTGGGGACAAACCCTATTGAAAATTGGCGAAATGCATTATAACTTACGTAAAATTGCTTCGATTGCGACAAAACTTCATCATGTTATTTTGGAGGTATACTGAACCAGTTCTGTTGAATATCATCGAAATGGGATCAAAGGTCAGGGTACAGGACTGAGATTTATTCCACAGCCATTTTCCTCATAACTTGAGTAATGATTTCTAGTATGTTGGGAAGCGTATCATAATCAATGCATTGCATGATCTTGCTAACTTGTTTCAACTGTCCATTCTTTTCCTACTGCAAAATGCTTGCATGTGCTTTCCTACTATTTTTTTTTCTTCTGATATAACTAAATTTCTGATTGTGCATTAAGAAAGATTTAATCACACTAAAAAACTGAGAAAAAGAAATTTATAAAAAAAAAAGTGCTAATATTGGGGTGTTTCAGGGGGTTCCCCTAGAATTATGAGGCCATACTCCCAGGTTCTGGATGTCTTTGTGATGAACAGGATCTGAATGTACTAAGCTGTATTAACAGCCAACAACTCTTACCTGCTCTCTGTCATTTGAGTGATGCCTCCTGTAATGAGCATGCAACTCTGCTTCACTACCAAGGTTCATCTTGCAAGCTGGACATGTGAATGCAACTCTTCCGTCAACAACATTCGATAAATTATCTGAATGGGTGCTCTCATAGTGGTTCTGAAGAGAATCCGCAGTAGGAAATGCTAGGTAACAGGATGGACAAAGGAAACCCTGAAATTATAAACAGAATATAAACATTTATTACTCACTCAGGGTAAAAGCATGCAAAAATAAATAAAAAATAGTGAGGTAACATTTTTTTGCTTGATAAGCCTTGAATTATCAATTAATGAGACTTAAACAGTCTCACTAAATGAGAATTTAAACAAAGTGAAAATAGCATAACATGGCTGGGATTCAAATCAGTCACTACATACACTGACGGAAAAAAAAATCCCAACACCATGAAAAAATAGTTGTAGAGGAATGAAATGGTGGCAATACATTTGTATAGGTAACATATTTAATCGATTAAGGTTTCAAGATCACAGCTTAATGTAAGCGCGAGAAGAGCCATTTTAAATGTGAAATGCTGGTACATTAATAACCGGTGTAACCGCCAGAATGTTGAATGCAAGCACGCAAACGTTCTTGCATTGTGTCGTACAGGTGCTGGATGTCAGTTTGTGGGATGGAGTTCCATGCCTGTTGCACTTGGTCGGTCAATACAGGGACGGTTAATGCTGGTTGGGGGTGACGCTGGAGTTGTCGTCCAATGATGTCCCATACGTGCTCCATTGGTGAAAGATCTGGTGATCTAGCAGGCCACGGCAACATGTCGACACTCTGTAGAGCATGTTGGGTTACAACAGCGGTATGCGGGCGAGCGTTATCCTGTTGGAAAACACCCCCTGGAATGCTGTTCATGAATGGCAGCACAACAGGTTGAATCACCAGACCGACGTACAACTGTGCCGTCAGGGTGCGTGGGATAACCACGAGGGTGCTCCTGCTGTCATAGGAAATTGCTCCCCAGACCATAACTCCAGGTGTAGGTCCAGTGTGTCTCGGCTGCAGACAGGTTGGTTGCAGGCGCTCACCTGGCCTCCTTCTAACCAACACACGGCCATCACTGGCACCCAGGCAGAACCGGCTTTCATCAGAAAACACAACAGATCTCCACTCCGTCCTCCAATGAGCTCTAGCTTGACACCACTGACGTCGCAAACGGCAGTGGTTTGGAGTAAGTGGAATGCACGCTACAGGGCGTCTGGCTCGGAGCTGTCCTTCAAGTAACCGATTTGTAACAACTCGTTGTGTCACTGTGGTGGCAACTGCAGCTCGAATTGCTGCCGCAGATGCGGTACGATGCACCACGGCCATACACCGTACACGGCGGTCTTCCCTCTCAGTAGTGCCACGTGGCCTGCCGGAACCCGGTCTTCTTGAGGCAGTACCTTCCCTTGACCACCGCTGCTAACAATCATGCACAGTGGCTACATTCCTGCCAAGTCGTTCTGCAATATTGCGGAAAGAAAATCCACCTTCTCGTAGTCCTATTACATGACCTCGTTCAAACTCCGTGAGCTGTTGATAATGGTTTCTTCGTCTTCTTAAAGGCATTCTTGACTAACATCAACACACTACGTCGAATCTCAACGATAACTAACGCTCACGAACGTTACAGCGCGTATTTACAGCAAACCTGCTTTGCATGTTCCGAGGGGTGCTACTAGTGCCACACGTATGCGCCGAGCGCAAAATTTGCATAGATGTCATCTTACAGATGTACTCTCACCGCCTACTAACTGTCGTTTATCTAACACAACCCCTTCTTGGTGTTGGGATTTTTTTTTTTTCATCAGTGTATAAAGGTTTTAGTTAAATATATCACTCTACATAAAACAGCTTAAATATGTTGTTTCTTAATGTAAAAGCATGACAGTTGAGCAGCCCTTATCTGAAAATCCCAAAACCAAAAACTTACAAAACCCGAAACTTTTTCATGTGCTGATGTGAAGACAAATGGAAAATTCCAGATGGCTCTAAGAATGTTGTAGAGCCCTGAGTGCCAACGAAAAAAAAATTGTTGGCCAGAGGTTCTAGTGATGGCATAAATCATTCCCTCTTGGGACTTTTTATGTAGATCTCTGGCCATCTTAACACGATCATATTGGATTCAAAAAATACAATTGACAGTTTAAATAATTTAATGTGATGAAGGTTAATATTAATATATACAGTAAACATTAGACCTTTCAGGTCCACAATGGACCCATCTTCAGATGTTAGTAGCAAATTGGAACTAAGTATGATATTTAAATACAATAATGAGAAGTGATTTTCATGATAGTGTCGCATGCATGTGAAGGACATCATAGCTCATGAAAGATTTGATAACATCAATATATATATAGTATATGTCAGGGAATGTATTTAAATATTATATTGGGTTGTCGGAAAAGTCATGACGTATTTTGGCACCCGATGGCGGTTGGGTGGTTTTGGAACTACTAGAGGCATGTGCAGCTCTGTTATTGCTATGGCATTCGACAGGTGCCAGTTCTAGCTGCAGTCTAAATGGAATAGTGAGCGATTTGGTTGATTTGCAGAGATTTGACATCAAGTTGAAGATGGAAGAACAAACTGCATTTTCGCCATATTTTACTGTTTTACTTCCGTAAAGGGAAGAACGCACGTCAAGCTTGTGAAAAGTTGTGCAAAGTGTACGATGATAATGCTCTACAAGAACGTCAGTGCCAGCGGTGGTTCACAAAATTCTGTGCTGGTGATTTGGACCTCAACAATGCTCCTTGGTCCAGGAGGCCAACCGAGGTTGGTGACGACCAAATCAAGGTATTGATCGAGTCAAACCCATGTTACACGACACAAGAGATTGCAGACACATTGCGCATCTATCATTCAAGCGTTCACGACCAGCTGAAGAAGATGGGATACATAAACAAGCTTGATGTGTGGGTTCCTCATGAACTCAAAAAAGCTCGATTGATGGCGCGTATAAACATTTGCGATATGTTCATTAACCGTGAAGAAAACGATCCTTTTTTGAAGCGACTGATAACTGGTGACGAAAAGTGGATTTGTGTACAACAATGTGCTGAGCAAACGATCTTGGTTCCATCGTGCTGCTTAGCCTCAAGCGACATCCAAAGCAGACATTCATCAGCGGAAGGTTCTGGTCTTGGTGTGGTGGGATTTGAAAGGTGTCGTGTTTTTCAAGCTCCTGCCACGGAACCAAACAATCAATTCGAATGTGTACTGTCTGCAATTGGACAGTTTGAACGAATCCATCATCCAGAAACATCCAGAGCTCGTTCATCGTAAAGGTGTTGTGTTCCATCACAACAACGCGAGACCACACACAAGTTTGATCACCCGCCAAAAATTATTGGAGCTTGGGTGGGATGTGTTGCCACACCCAGCATACTTGCCTGACCTTGCACCATCAGACTTCCACTTGTTTTGCTCTCTTCAACAGTTCTCCCTGCCCTCCCAATAGCTACGGCCCTGGGTTTGTCACCCCTGATCTGTCATTAACTGAAATGATAGAATGTTACCCGCAATATCAAAACACTGACTCTCGTTGCAAATAAACACTGAACACAATTACAAATGCTTGTAATGTTACAAATCAGTTCTTACATTTATTGTTTTTCAAATATGTAGAACCATGCATTATTTTAAGAAAATATTCCAAACATTTTATCCACGTTAGTGGCATTGGTCCACAAAAGAATTTTTTCAACTGAGATTTTAGAAGCTCAGATTTTGCTGCAAATACATCTGAAGCAAAAATTAACACTTACACCCCCTGGTGGCCAATGTGTTCTTTACCAAAAATTAGAAATTATATGCAAAAGATTTTTCATCATGAGCTGCATCCGCTGAAGAAAAAAATTTCAAATTGGAGGTTTAGAAGAAGAGATATCAGGGAAAACGTAATTTAGTTTTATGCCCCTAGCAAAAAATCTATGCGTAACTTGAAAAAGTAACTATACCTAAAATACTCTTTGATATAAATAGAATCGAAAGATAAAAGAATTTTTTCGATCGCATGTTTAGAAGCAAATATATAGAATAAAATGTATTTTGAATTCAACATCATCTGCATTTATGTCCTCTAGGGGCGAATTTGTACATCGTAAAAAAAAAAACATAATACTAAAGTATTTGAAAAATGAGAAACGTACTTCAGCATTTCTTCCTTCAACAGATTCTTCAGAATTGTTTACTTCGATGCTTCCTTTGCTGTCTAATATGGCTGAAGCACTCCGCAGTGGACTCTGAAAGACATTAAATTGAGATTTTGTTATATTTGTAACATGAAATTTTTGAATTATATTATATACAATAGCACTCTACTTGCTGCTAGCCAATTCTGTTTTCTTCATCTGAAGTTCTGTTCATAAATATATGCATTACCATATATACTATATTAGCCCTAATATATATGCATTAGCATTACCATATATATTAGGGCTGTTGGGTTTGATAGATCACTCGACCGATTAATCGATCAATTTTTTAATCCCCAATTATTTTCTTCTCCTGATTAATTGATTAATTAAAAAATTAGCATAAAAATAAAATTCATTAGGAACTTTCAAAAAACTGCATATAGTTCTGAATTTGTTGAGTACAACATTTGTGCTCGTGTCTTCACTTCTTGGAAACTAGCCTTTTTATGGCGATGGAAGTTTAAATCTAGCAGTCACCACTATCAGCAGAGATTCCATCATTTATTGTGTGTCAGTATGCTAGTCTTCATAGTCAATTCCAAACTTCCGCCTTTAACACTGTACATGTCCTGCCAGCATTTCATTAAGGGTTTCTCGACCTCGTGGTTTGCCCGATCTTTTATTGCTGTGCGCTGTACTCGCTTCTCATATGGTAGTCTGTCTGTACTTCTCCTCCCTGCTATCCCCTTGCTGATTGTAGCTATTCAGGAAAAATGCAGCTCCATCAGCCATTAAGGGGTGCCACACCTCTTCTACTCCTGTCTCAGCTGAATCGTTTGGGCAAAGTCAGTTGTTTCAATACGTAAGGTCGATATAACAGATGGCCGGCAACTTTCAAGCTTGGGTAGTGGTCCCCCGAGGTTTTATTACATCGATGCAGCTGAAAATATGCTGCTGGTTTTGCTGGGCTTCACAACGAGATTCAACTTTCAATAGGAAAGATGGGGGATTAACACACGTTTCTTGGAATCAATAGGGGTATGCAATTAGTCTTAATTACCCACGGACCAAGTTGCGTACTGTTGCAGAAGTATTGTATCCGTCAACAGAGTTTCCAGTACAAGAGTGAAAGTCTGGGGCAAATTTTTACGCCACTCTCCTCATTGAAAAAGCAAATAGTGTTCCTCTATTGATGGCGGAGCCTACTGGGATGAGAATGAGAGCGTCTGCCAATGAAAGAAAGTTTTAACGCTGATTCAATTCTTGTTGTCATGTTTATTTGAGCTCCAAAAATGAAGTTTCAGGGATTAAAAGGGAAATTATTCTCTTGTTTTGGATATAAATTAGAAGACAGTGGGGAAGTTATTGATGGCGGACATGTTTATAGTTTAAAATGTAAGTACAGTGGAAGTGTAACTAGCTTACGTTATCATTTACAATCGCAACATCCATTCATAGAAATTGTATCATATCTGCCACAGGGGCAGCCTAGTTCAAATGCCACCACTATGAAGCAAATGGGTATAAATTCCTTCTTCAAAAAGCCTGTTTGTGCATTAAAAGAACAGGAATTAACAAATAATTTACCGTTGTGGATTGCATCTAGTTCGAGACCTGTCAGTATTGTTGAAGATCCTGGCCTGAAAGTGTTGTTGCGAACAACTCTGAATTCTAAGTGTTACAATTTACCAGCAAGAAGTACCATTATGAACAAAATTGTCCAAATTTATGACATTCAAAAGTCAAGAGTGTTTAATGAATTAAAGAGAGCTTCCTATGTGAGTTTAACTAGAGATTTTCAGACCTCGCTAGCCAATGACAGCTACTTAGCAATAACAATACACTGGATTGACAATGAGTGGTATTATTGCGATGTAACTCTTCAAGTGAAACAGGTTATTGAGAAGCATACTGCAAATCAGTGTACAACTGAATTTGAGGAACCTGTTGAAAAATGGGAACTAATGGTCAGGCTTGTTGCCATCTGCACTGATAATGCCAGAAATATTTTTTTCTTTGAATATAACTATCACAGGAATCACTAGTCAAAGCAACCGACATTCATATATAGCGCAGCGTTCGAACTAGTGGTACGCTGGCCATTGGCTAGTAAAACTTCCGTCGGACCCAAGAAGGTTAGAATAAAATATCTGGAGATGCCCTTGTTAATGGAGCAGTACCACTTTGCATGAAGCCTATAACCGCGAACAACAGCTGTGAAAGTGTGAGAAAGCTGATAGGTTTCAATGCTATTGCAATGCATTTTGTGTTGGCCGAATAGCCTTTTTTCGTCGTAAATGTTTCCAATTTCACATCATAAATTGCTGCTGATGTGTGAGAAAATACTGAATTTATAAATTTCTTAATTATTTTGAGATACCTTCCCATTTTTCTTTTAAATTGAAATACACGAATGTTAGTGTGAATTCTAAACAAAACATAACGTTAAAATTAAAAACTTCACTCGTATAAGAAATATAATTCATTCCAGTTTGATAATAACACTGTTTCTGCAACCAAACGCCCCGTTATTCCAAAATACATACAGTTGAAATTACATAGTTATCATGTAAACAACGTTAAGTTACCACAGTTTGCGGCTTCACGGTTAAGAGACTCAGGGCATCTCCAGAAGTATTATTCTAAACTCCTTCAGGGTTCCCACTCAAAAGTAATAAAAAAATTCCCTGACTTTTCCAGGTTCTCCAGGTGGTTCTTAAAGTTTTCCAGAGTGGCATGTTGCAAAGAATTGTTAAATTTCATTCCGATTCATTTTTCTCACCAAAGCACACACTTGTAAATTCTTTACGTAATTTGTCTTTATAAAATTACCTGCTTTTTATTAATAACAACTAACTGTGCACATTATTTTCTGTACCAAAGTTCTGTGAACTTTTGTGAATACTACCCACACGGAATTTGTAAATACATTCCCAGAGAAACAGGTCATATGTAAGAAAAAATCTGTCAGTTGAATAGTTTCAGTTTTTCTATAACACAATGCAGCTTAGGTTTCAAGAGAACCAACACACAAAGGACTTTGATCCATCATTTTGTTGGCTCTTATGTAAAGTGTTTCTTCAAGAAGGAGCTATTGTGCCTAATTGTTCCATGTTATAACAACTGCCTGCAGAAATTGAACAAAAGCTTAATAACTGGCAATTTTAAAAATTTAATTTTGCATCTTTTTTTTAGAGAATAAAGGAAATACTTAATATAACTGAAAGTAAGATCTACCAAATTCTAGGCAGGCAGTAATTGCAAGCAAAAGTTTGAAATCTTGAAAAAATAAGTTTTTTTGGCAAAATAAAGTATGCATTGATTTTTACAAAAAAAAACAAAAAAAGGGTAATTTTCCCTTAGTTTTCCCTGACTTTTACAAAAAAGGGTAATTTTCCCTGAGTTTCCCTGATTTTTGGAACCATTTTTAAATTCCCTGAGAATTCCAGGTTTTCCAGGTTGAGTGGGAATTCTAGGTATAGAGAGCAGAGTGTTCTTGATTTTAGTTATCGCAATCGCTGTAGTACCTAGGTTAAGCTTTTTTCTCTTTCTCTCTATTTTAAATTTCTACCTGTGCAAATTTTTATTATTTTTGGCATATAGTAGTTATCTTGCCCAATGCTCACCCACAGATTATAGTCCGACCTTGGTCGGACTATTGAACTATTGATTTTACTGGCCCGGCCCGGATGGCCACTAAGCTTTCGTATTTTTTTCCCCAATTTGTCATAAGTTAAAAAATTCATTTCTGTTTCTTTTACCTTGCTGTATGGTTTTATTTTTAGGCTGCAGACTAATGATAGGCTTAAAAACAGATATTGGATATAATTCCATTGAAATGATACATTATTTTCTACATATATTGTGTCTTTAAAACAAAAATTTCTTTTTTTTTTTTTACGGACCAGTAGGCATTTTGGTGGACCAGTGGTTGGCAAATTCTAGTGGCCTGCTGGGCCAGTAGAAGATTTATTTCTAATTCTAACATTGTAGCAAATCTGGAGGATTAGAATTCATTCCTGTGATTGCCTGGAGGAGTAGAATATCAATGAATGAAATGGCGTAATCCCGTATTTCCTTTATTGATAGTTTATTTAATCAACATTTTCTGGCCAAACTTCTGAGTTCGGCCCGAAGCAAGTTTTCAAAAGCGATGATAGATGGCGCCACTGTAACGCTTGAGCTCTCTCCACACTTTCACGTGCAATACGTTATAGCTATTACGTAAGTTATTTCTCGATCTGTGCTCCTGTGATCTCGTAAATTATTTCTGCCTGTTGTTTCAGTTTTTAGTCTTAATACGTGGAATTGGAAGAGGTCTTTTTAATGAAGTTGTGAAGGATGAGGAAACGTTTATTTCCTGGTGTGAACAACAGGGTTTGTTTCCCACCTCTAAAAGATGTTCTGAGGGCCATCCCATGAATCTACGTCTCATCGTTTATAAGGACAATTCAGGTGTCAGAGGAAACACGCTTCAGGAAATGATGAGTACTCTTCCCGTACACTTGGTATGTGGTTTTTATGCTCAGATTCCTATTGATAGAGTGATGATTCTGACGTATTGTTTTGCCCCCTGTAGCAGAATCGCGGCGATGGGTGACGTACATCGCAGATTTTATTCTTGTCCTGCAGAATAAAATCGGTATATTCTTGTTCTGCAGAACAAAAACGATATCCCCAGAACCTTTATATTGGTCCTGCAGGAAGGGCGGTGGTGGGTGGG
Organism: Macrothele yani; assembly: GCA_039090855.1. Classification (NCBI taxonomy): domain Eukaryota; kingdom Metazoa; phylum Arthropoda; class Arachnida; order Araneae; family Macrothelidae; genus Macrothele; species Macrothele yani. Next base: position 9,509,752 of record CM077019.1, read on the forward strand.
GGTGGGGGGTGACAGCCCCAGAACCCTTTTAATCCTCTCTTGCAGATTCTAGATCATTCTGAAAGCAAGTTTCACGTCTTTGGAAAGAAGTTAATCTTTCAAAACTTTCAGAAAACTGAAGTTAGAGTGAAAAAATTTCCCGTAATCGTAATTTTTCCTTTCTTGCAATGTTTCCTGTGTCCAGTATTGTTGTTAAATATTCTTTTGTTGCATAAATGTTTGTGTTTGAGTTTGAAAATGAAAGCAACAGTTCCCGAAAACGGAAATTAGACGGAGTCCTGTACATAATCTTAAGTTGTTTTCCTCGCGATGTTTCCTCTGCCCCGTATGGTTGTTAGATATCATTTCATTACATAAATGTTTGTATTTAAGATTGAAAATGGAGAAAAAATTTCCAAAAACAAAAGTTGGACAGAGCAAAAATTTCTTACGTAATCATAAAATGGAGGCAAAAAATTTCGACAACAGAAGCCAAATGCAGCAAAGATATCTCTTGTAATGGTTTCTTTTTTGTTTTTTAAACACAGAAAAATTTTTAGATATCCTTAGTGATAACCCAAGTACGTGAGCTCCACCTATATGATATTCTAAGTTTCCAATAACATGCTGAAATGTCATTCTTGACAATAAACAAGAGTCCATTATAAAAAAAAAAGGTACAAGGTCTCTGTGCATGGCATAAGGAGGAAACTCATTGATAATTTTAAAATCTCAATATATAAAAACTTTACTCTAAAATCTTTAAAAAGCACTGTAATTCCTACAAAAATGAAAAATGCTACAGCAAAAACAAATTAGGTGAAACACACAACCGAATTGATATGAACTTGAAAAAAAAAAAAAATTAGACTAATTGAACGAATTGGGATAAAATAAAACTAATACAACAAAAACGAATTGGGAGAACATACCTTTCACTGTAGCGTCATTCGTTAAATGATTACGTTGAACGTAATCATTCAACAAATGACGCTATTTAAACATAATTATTTAACGTAATCATTCAACGAATGACACTACGGTGAAAGTAATCATTTAACGAACGACGCTTTTTAAACGTAATTATTTAACGTAATCATTTGACAAATGACACTACGGTGAAAGGTATGTTCTCCCAATTCGCTTTTGATGAATTAGTTTTATTTTATCCCAATTCGTCCAATTGTTTTTTTTTTTTATAAGTTGATATCAATTCGGTTGTATGTTTCACCTACTTCGTTTTTGCTGTAGCATTTTTCATTTTTGCAGGAATTACAGTGCTTTTTAAGGATTTTAGAGTAAAGTTTTTATATATTGAGATTTTAAAGTTATCAATGAGTTTCCTCCTTTTGCCATACACAGAGACCTGGAGACAACATGCAGAAACTTTTATCACAAACAGAGAACCTTTTTTATAAAGGACTCATGTTTTTCGTCAATTTTTTTATTTTATTTTATTTTATTTTGTGTGTGCGTGTTTTCCCTGAACTCTATTATTGTTTGAGCCATTTAATTATGTTAATGTTTGTATTTAAGATCGGAAATGGAGAAAAATTTTCCGAAAACGGAAGTAGGACGGAACAAAGATTTCACCCGCAATCGTAATTTTTCTTTCAAGCGATGTTCCTTCAGTCCTGTATTGTTATATACTGTATGATTTTAATCCCTATATACTGTATGATTTTAATCCATATATACTGTATAATTTTAATCCATACATCTTTGGCAAAATTCTAGGTATAGAGAGCAGAGTGTTCTTGATTTTAGTTATCGCAATCGCCGTAGTACCTAGGCAAAGCTTTTCTTTCTTTCTCTCTCTCTATTTTTTAAATTTCTAACTGTGCAAATTTGTATTATTTTTGGCATATAGTAGTTATCTTGCTCAATGCTCACCCACAGATTATTTTGTGGCACTACAATATCTGTGGCAGATTGATCGGGAACTTTCTGCCGTGAGGGTTTTGCCAAAGGATTGTCCTACGATGAGGCGATTGAAGAAACCTCGCATGGCAATGTTACCACATCCACTGAGACAGTTTGCGACTAGTATTCGTATCGCAGAGAACTAGTCTCAGAGTTTATGGTAACCTCGCAATGTGAGGAAGGAAGGCTTGGCGGCAGCCTTTGCGAATGTCAGTAGCCAGTGTCCAAATGGCGACCAGATATTTTGTAGTGGCTAGTAAATTTTTTAATGTAGTAGCCAATGATGGCCAGTAGATTTTCCCCCCAAGTGAACAACTATTTTGTCCAACTTTTCCCCCCACTTGTGAATGAATATAGAGTTCAGTTTTCTTGCCCACGTTTCTGCAGCTGCTTCGAAAATGAATGGAAGTGAAGGTGGGATTTGAAAAAAACTTAATCTGCTGACAGATCAGCCTAGAGTGACCAAAGTGTCAAGGTTACAGAAGCAACCTTTGCCGTGGTATAATACATCTTTTCCATAGTATATTTCATCTTTGCCGGGGTATATGTATCTTTGCCATTCCAATCTTTGCCATAGTATACCATCCACAAAGTATAATGTCATCCACAGGTAAAAGAATTATCTTTCAATCTCTGTTTAGCCACATATATGCTGAACAAAAATAAACAAACTGTTACGGCAATGTTTTTAAGATGATGCAGCTGCTACATCTAATGCCATGAAGTACTGCATGTGAGCATGGCTTTTCAGAAATGAACCTCATAAAAACGAGTAATCGGGCATGTCTGAACAGTGACACTTTAATGACGATTAGATGCAATGGCTCTTCCATTGAAGATTTTGATCCTCAAAATGTCATTCAATTGTGGTGGGCAATTGAATGGCATTTTGATATATACTGTGTGTTGTGTCTGATCTTCCCATCAGAGGGAAGAACAGACATAGCACACAGCATATATACAATGGCTCTGAAATCCTGTGGTATTGAAGATGCATAAATTAATATTATTAATAACATCTATGAAAATGCAAAAGCAAAGATTTGGCTGTTTGAAAATACAACACACATAAAAATTGGAAAGGGAGTGAGACAAGGTGACACCATATCTCCGAAGATCTTTAATGCCACATTGGAAAATGTCTTTCAATCACTGAACTGGGAAAACAAGGGGATTAAGATTAATGGAGATTATCTAACCCACCTTCGTTTTGCTGATGACATAGTCATTTTTGCAACTATTCCATCAGAGCTACAGAGTATGATTCAGGAACTTGCTGACAAAAGTAAAGAAGTAGGATTAAAAATGAACTTTCAGAAGACAAAAGTGATGTTCAATGCTTTTACAAGAAATGAAGATTTATCGATTGATGGACAAAAGCTTGAGATAACAGACACATACGTTTATCTTGTACAGCAGATATCAAGTGAGGGTCACATTGATGAAGAAATTAATCGGCGTACAAAACTTGCCTGGAGAGCTTTTGGAAGAAACAGCATAATTTTCAAGAGCAATATGCCATTATGTCTTAAAAGAAAATTGTTTGATCAATGCATCCTTCCAGTGCTTACGTATGGTGCAGAGACGTGGGCCTTAACTAAAAGAGACATACAAAGGCTGCAGACAACTCAAAGCAGCATGGAGAGGTGCATGCTTGGTGTAACCAGGAGAGATACGAAGAGGAACTCTTGGATCAGAAAAATGACAAGAGTGGAAGACATCATGATCAGAATTAAATCCTTGAAATGGCAATGGGCTGGACATACTGCCAGAAGGACAGACCATCGATGGACAGCTGAAATTTTAGATTGGATTCCAAGGGACAGGAAAAGACCCAGAAGAAGACCACATGGGATATGGGCGGATGAAATTCAAAAGTATGCGGGAGTGACATGGAGGAGACTGGCACAAGACAGACCGTTGTGGAATAAGCTTGGGGAGACCTTCATGCAGCAGTGGATTGATAATGGTTGACAATGATGATGATGATGATATAGGCGGTAAACTGTATCAGCCTTATTTGTGCGACTTAATGCACATACAGTAGTGGTCAAAATTGTGGAAACCTTTTGGAAAAAGTGTATTTTTGAGGTTTGATGGCTCATAACCCCACTTCTTTTTGGAGTAATACCATAAAACTATATATCAATGAAAAGATAATTTCATCAAGAATGTAATGCAACAAAGTTTCTTCAATTATTTGTATTCTATGAAAAGTTATAGCCAAATAACCAGAAAAAGGAAGCACAACTTGCTCTGTTTGATATGAAGTAGCTTTGATTCATTTGAATGTAGCCAATGAGCATGAGTGTTTAGAGAGCCAATCAGGTGTCATCTTGTTTTGACAATCAGCCAATCAGGTCACAGTAGGATTCAGCTATTGATATCATGTATTGGAGCTCAGAGGAGGACATTTGTCAGTGTGTTATGTGATTGCTATCAAGCTGGTTAGTTTGTGTGTGTGTGTGTGTGCGTTCTTTCATTTAGTAAGCTTGTAAAACGTAATAAAATTAAAGAAATGGTGCAAAGAGTTGACTGGTCACCCAGAAAGCGATGTAAAATATTACTATTAAGTGAACAAGGCTTCGGTTATGAAGAAATTCGAAAAAAATTGGTGGAAACTTAACCAAAGGTGGCATTTCTAAATTTTTGAAGAGGTATAAGAAGTCTCTGTCACTACAAAACCAAACTGGTAAAAGCAGGAAAAGGTGCACAACAGCAAGTGATGATAGAAGAATTAAGAAACTGTGCCTAGGTGACAGAAGAAAATCATCTGGGTGTATACAAGATGAAATGGCGTAATGCAATGTGTAGTTGAGCGCAAGGACTGTTCGGTGCAGACTGCAGGAATTTAGAATTCCACGAAAAAAAACATTTTTATCTCTCAAACAAAGGTCGAAAAGATTAAACTGGGCTAAAACTCATGTTAACTGGACAGCAGAACAATGGGACAGTGTTATTTGGAGTGATGAAACCAAAATCTCCCTGTTTGGTAGTGATGGCATAAAATATGTAAGGAGAAGAATCGGAGAAGATTTACAACCTGATTACATTACATGTACCGTGAAACACCCAGTTAGTGTTATGATCTGGGGTTGTATGACATCAAAAGATGTGGGCAGAATTTGCGTGATTAATGGGAATACAAATGGACAAAAATACATTAATGAAATACTTGAGCCCAAACTGAAGTCTACCGCACATGATCTTTTCCAAGATAATGAAGCATTTATATTTCAACAGGATTCAGCTCCATGTCATGTTGCTGCTGAGTGCACAAAGTGGTTTCAAGATAATCATATTCCACTCCTGGAATGACCTGAGAATAGCCCAGACCTTAACCCCATTGAAAATCTATAGAGCCGACTAAAGAAACTTGTTAATCAGAAGCAACCCAGCAATAAAACCCAATTAATGGAAGCAATAATTCAATCTTGGTTTCACATTGTAACAGCTGCAGAACTAAAAAACTTGGTTCATTCCACGGGAAGGCATTGTAAGGCCGTAATTAATGCTAAAGGTTACCCAACTAAGTATTAACTGGCATGGTGAGAATTTTTGTATATCTCATTTTTTCTATGTGTTCCACTTTTCTTCTTTATAACTGTTGTTCTAATACAAAATCCTTCATAAAAGTTATTGCATTACATTCTTGATGAAATTATCTTTCTTTTGATATATAATTTTATGGTATTACTCCAAAAAAAAGTGGTGTTATGTGCCATCAAACCTCAAAATATATTATTTCCAAAAGTTTTCCACAATTTTGGCCACTACTGTATATCCTTGCTTTTGTTCCTTGGTTTCAAATATTATTAAAGAAATTAGACATCTAACCTCAATGGCCTCTCACAAATAAATTATGTATATGCAAATTAATATAGTACGAGAAATATTACAGCAATGAAAATAAATTGTCAAAAAATCAATCATTTTGGAACAAAAGCATATCCAATATTTGCAGCCAATCTAGTGATCTTATGCAGTAACTGCTTTGCATCTGTTTCTATGAAGTTAATGGGGAGGGGTATCTCATTAGAAAGAAAAAAAGAAAAAGCATTACCCATTTAATTTCATAGAAACGTAAGTAGAGAAGTTACTGAACTATATATATATATATATATTTTTTTTTTTTTTTTTTTACTTTGCAAGGCCAGTAGATTTTGTCATTTGCCTAGTAGAAATTTCAGCAGTTTTGTAAGGGCTGCTTGGCGGTGATGGGATGGAATCATCATGGAAGTAGACGAAGTGAAAGTGGGCAAGCAGAAGTACAACTGCAGTTGTCTCGTCGAGGGCACATGGATTCTTGGTATCTTTGAACGAGATACCAAGGATGAGGGTGGAGATCTGCCCTGATAACCAATCTGCAGATACATTACTGCCCCTCATCCTGAAACACGTGGAGACAGGAACTACGATCATGACAGATCAGTGGGCCGCTTATCACAACCTGCCAAAGCTGTGGCTACGACCATTTCACAGTGAACCACCCCCTCAACTTTGTTGATCTCATGACAGAGGTGCATATTTAAGGAGTGGAGAGCAATTGGCGGTTAACGTGTAGATTATGGTGCAAAATTCAGGGACGAAAAATTTCAAAAAACTGTGACGTACATGTTATTTGAAATCAAAAACGATGTAAAATAAAAAAAAAAAAGTTTATTGATAGACTTATTTTTGTGTCTGAGTATCCTTCCGCGCTCACACCACAGTTAGCCAAGCTGGAGGTCGCACTGCGCGGCTGGGCCTAACCTGTTTTGCCGGGATGCTTCGGCTGAGACCACTGGCAGCCGTGGCAGATGCTTTAGCGGCAGTCACAGCGCCATCGTCACCGCTGACTGGATTTCAGCGTACCGTATAGAGAGGTAACTTTTACGTAAAACTTTTTTCAAAAATAAGTTTATCAATGAACTTTTTTTAATTTTACATCGTTTTTGATTTCAAATAAGATGTACGTCACAGTTTTTTGAAATTTTTCGTCCCTGAATTTTGCACCATAATCTACACGTTAACCCACTTGGCGCCCATAAAACATAAATTGACGAACCTTCCGAAAGTGGCCCGCTCCGATAGATGGCGCCATGGTTGCACTTCTCTCCTTCTCTCGCTTTCGCATAAAATGCGTTATAGCTACTTGCGTCACTTTGTTCGCCGTCTCTGCTCCTGTGTTACGTAAGTTCGTTTTTTCGATTTGTACTACTCCTGTGATATGTGGAACTAGAGAAAGTTCTTTAATGAAGTTGGGAAGGATGAGGATACTGCTATTTCATGGTGTGAACATCAGGGTTTGTTTCTGATCTCCAAAAGATGTTCTGAGGGGCATGTCATGGCTCTCCTTCTCTCTTCTCGCGCTTTTGCGTAAAATGCGTTATAGCTACTAAATGCGTTATAGCCGTCTCTGCTCCTGTGTTACGTAAGTTCGTTTTTTCGATTTGTACTACTCCTGTGATATGTGGAACTGGAGAAAGTTCTTTAATGAAGTTGGGAAGGATGAGAATACTGCTATTTCATGGTGTGAACAACAGGGTTTGTTTCCGACCTCCAAAAGATGTTCTGAGGGGCATGTCATGGCTCTCCTTCTCTCTTCTCGCGCGTTCGCATAAAATGCGTTATAGCTACTTACGTCACTTTGTTCGCCATCTCTGCTCCTGTGTTACGTAAGTTCGTTTTTTCAATTTGTACTACTCCTGTGATATGTGGAACTGGAGAAAGTTCTTTAATGAAGTTGGGAAGGATGAGAATACCGCTGTTTCATGGTGTGAACAACAGGGTTTGTTTCCGACCTCCAAAAGATGTTCTGAGGGACATGTCGTGGCTCTACGTGCGATGCGTCTCATCGTTTAGGACAATTCAGGTGTCGGAAGAATCACGCTTCAGGGAATGACGAGTACTCTTCCCGTACACTTGGTACGTGGTTTTTTTATGCTCACATTCATATGGATATAGTGATGATTCTGACGTATTGTTTCGCCAAAGGATGGTCTTACGATGAGGCAATTGAGGAAGCGTCACATGGTAATGTTACCACATCCACTGAGACAGTTAGCAACTGGTATTCGTATTGCAGACAACTAGTCTCAGAGTTTATGGTAGCCTCGCAATGTGACGAAGGAAGGCTTGGTGGTGCTGGAATCATCGTTGAAGTGGATGAAGCCAAAATGGGGGAAAGGAAGTACAACTGCGGTCATCTTGTCGAGGGCACATGGATTCTTGGAATCTCTGAACAAGATACCAAGCGTTTCAGGGTCGAAATCTGTCCTGATAGCAACCGATCAGCAGACACATTGCTGCCCCTTATCATGAAACACGTAGAGTCAGGAACAACAATTATGACAGACCAGTGGGCTGCATATCGCAATCTGCAAACCTCTGGCTACGCACATTTCACAGTCAACCACTCCCTCAACTTCGTTGATCCCATCACAGGGGCGCACACACAAGGAGTAGAGAGCAACTGGCGTCCCCTTAAGCATAAGTTAACACAGGGAAACCACAAAATGTACTTAGCAGACCATATTATGGAATATTCATTTCGATGGAATTACTGAATTTCATCATAACATTGCTTTGAAGTCCTGATTCGTGCGATCAGGCAGTTCTTCCCTGGCAGATAAAGCTTTTCTGGCTTTTCTTCTGCTAGGTAGACAGTTTAAGATTCATGAGGAAAACTCACTCTTCCGTCGTAATAAATATTTTCATATGCCAGAATGTGCATTCATAAAGACCCTTTTAAGGGCCAACTAAAATTGTTATTATTAAATTCCTTTGCCCATTTCACAACCTTACGCTACACTTCAGGATTAAGCGCTGAAGTGTCGCCATCTATCGTCGCTTCAGAAACTACTTTTGGGCCACTTTCAGAAGGTTTACCCATAAATTAACACAGGGCAACCACAAAATGTACTTGGCAGACCATATTCTGGAATATTTATTCCGACGAAATTGCCGTCTCTCCTCTGAACACTGCTTTGAAGTCTTGATTCTTGCAATCATACAGTTCTTCCCTGGCAGATAAAACTTTTCTTGCTTTTAATCTGCTAGCTAGACAGCTTCATATTCATGAGGAAAGGCAATTGTTTCGTCGAAGTAAATATCTCACAGATATGCCACGATCAACGTTCTAAGAGCCACCCTAAATCGATATTATTGACTTTCATTGGCACTTTCACAACGTAACAAAACGCTTAATGATGCAGTGATATTGTGTTGCCATCTATCATCCCTTTGAAAAACTATTCCCAAGCCAAACGCGGGAGGTTTACTCATGTTCTAGTTTCATTCCATCCTGATTTGCTTGGGACTAATCAAAGTAAGTTGTGATCACTGAATTCTCCTTCCAGTTAGTCCTGAGACTAAATGGCAAAAAAAAAAAAAAAAAAAAAATTACCTCTGAATTTTGTGTGTGTCACATATTTCCTAAAATGTAACAAAACTTATTTCCCAGATAAATTTTGCATTTTTACAATTTCAACCACAAAGATTTAATGTGTCAAACTGCAAAGTTGTGATCAGAAATAGATTTTTTAAAGAAAAATAGAAAATCTGAAAACACTGCAGCCATTTGGGTCCATAGTCCTCATTTTCTAACAAAATCATAAGTTTTAAATATGAGGGAATATTTATTAAAATCACAATGTATGCAAAATTTTGGGCATCAACATTTAAGATTCCAAGCACTTTTAAACTTTTAACTCTTGGATATTCTACATCTTTAACTGTATTTTTTGTTTCTGCCATCACAACAATTTTGGTTATTTTCAAGCTACTATTTCATTTTTTTTTTTTTTTTTTTGCTTGTGTGCATCACTCCGATATATACATACATCTTCACCTGCCGCTACGTGCCTCATATGCCAACAAGGTACTGTCCCACTTAAAGCAGAAACCAGAATTCTGTAATGTTTTAACATTTCTATCGCACTTTTAATGTATAAACGCGCGATCACGAAACGAAACTTACCCGCCCGGCGTCACCTCTCCTGTTTAGTATTCTGTTAATATTAAACATAACTACAGGATGGGCTGTAACCTTTAAAACACCAATTGTGAAACAATCACAGGAAAACGTCAACACACAAACTTGGCGTCTTGGGCATATTTTTACATTGTAAAACGTTTGGCAATTATTTCAGACAACGGGTTCAACGTGTTATCGGGGATCAGCATGTTTCATGACACAACACAAATCAATTTATACACACAACTCGCTCTACAGTCTATACTACAACATAACAACAATCAACAAATATTTTCAACTCGGAACTGTTCCCTCGCAACGTTGCCAACTGCTTTTCCTTTTTCTGTTTAGATGCAATTTGAGGTAGAAGTTCTGAAAGCTTCATCACAAGCATATATGCGTTCAGTCGTCCACCACTGGAGGTGAAAAATCACAGTATAAACCAATAATTTATTTATTTATTTTCGATTTGGGGTTTAACGACCATCGCCAGTAACTCTATTGGCTGTAAGCAGTCGCCCGTCCCTAATTTAGGGCCACTGGTTCCAGGAAAGGGAGAGATCCAGTGCTGTAAGACAAACACACCATCCATGCCGCACGGAATTCGAACCCGGACCCATCTCGGACGAACGGTCAGAAGCCAGCGCTCAGACCACTGCGACACCAGGAAGACAAAATTTTTATGTAGACACGAAGGTTAAGGGACGAAATCTACTATCGTGAACTCTACTGCTACAAAAGTGAAAGAATAGGTTCCAATCAAAGAACATTTGGACTGGAAAAGTAAAAATTAAAGGCAATAAACTTTCAGAATTATTCCAAAGAAGCCAAATATTCCTACTTTTTTTTTTTTTTTTTTTTGTCGGTCAAACACCATCGTTAGCCACTGGAGGGCCTATAAGCTCTAATTTAGGGCGTATATGCCTTCCAGTGGCTCACGGTAGTGTGTTCATCAGCTCTCTCTTCTTCCTGGAACTAATGCTATAGGAAAAACACATAATGCATCAAAGAAATTCTAACACGGACACGTCTCAAACGAATAGTCAGATCTTTCTTTCTTTCTTTCTTTGGTTGGAGGTTTAACGACCACCGTGAGCAACACAATGGGCTATAAGCAGTCGCCCGTCCCTAATTTAGGGTCACTGGTTCCAGGGAAGGGAGAGAGCCAGTGCCGTAAGACAAACACAACATCCATGCCTCACCGGGATTCGAACCCGGACCCCGTTCGGACGAATGATCAGAGGCCATCGCTTAGACCACTGCGCCACCGGGGCGGCAATAGTCAGATCAGAAGCCAGCGCTTAGGCCACTGCGGTATAGCCTCTAAAAGGGGACGCTATAACTGCGGCACCGCCGCCCCGGTGGCGCAGTGGTCTAAGCGATGGCCTCTGATCATTCGTCCGTAAGGGGTCCGGGTTCGAATCCCGGTGAGGCATGGATGTTGTGTTTGTCTTTCGGCACTGGTCCTTTCCCTTCCCTGGAACCAGTGACCCTAAATTAAGGACGGGCGACTGCTTATAGCCCATTGAGTTGCTCACGGTGGTCGTTAAACCTCCAATCAAAAAAAAAAAAGAAATAACTGGGGCACCGAGTGGCAACCGAAGATTTTCAGATGTCGATTTTGAAATCCAAAACTCGACGGTATTTTTTTTTTTTTTTTTTACTGGGGGTTCAACGACCACCATGAGCAACTAAATGGGCCATAATCAGTCGCCCGTCCCTAATTTAGGGCCACCGACTCCGGGGAAGGGAAGGAGCAAATGCCGTAAGATAAACACAACATCCATACCTCACCGGGATTCAAACCCCGACCTATCCCGGACGAATGGTCATAAGCCAGCGCTCAGACCACTGCGCCACCGAGGCGGCTTCGACGGTAATCAGGGACCGACTTAAACAGTTTGGGGCCCTGATGGGCAAGAGGCATTCGATCAGGGGTCTTCCCGTCATCTCGTGTTATGTGCCCGCATATATGATTTGAACGGGTTAAGACATGGTGATGATGTTTGGTTATAGCCTGGACGTTTTCAAAGCTTCAGGGAAGAGCAGTTTACCACCACTTCAACATACCCATGTTGAAGTGGTGGTAAACTGCTCCATACAAAGTGATGATGTTTTGTTACAACCTGGACGTTTTCGCCGTTTCATGGGAGAGCAGTTTACCACCATTTCAACATACCTCATGATATGTGTATATGACCCCGATAATTTTTTGAGGGAACCCAAATGAGAGGCATTTCCTCACGTTAACACCTTCTTCGTTTATTTAGCCTTGACAAGTTTTCAGTCCCATAGATTATTAAAGAACAGCCAATGACACGCAACGTGGTTATCTTAAGGTTAACTAGCCAATGATTTTTAATACATATTACGAAAGGGAAACTGGCAACCACTTTATTTGATGGTTCGGCTCTGTTCTGCGGAATTATTGAATTCCTGAAATTAAGTTTGGTGGTGTGGAGTTTCTTATAGTTCTGCAGTTTTTGGAAGTTTGTTACAGTGACCTAATAGTAGAGGGAGGTTAGTTTCGTTTTTGTTGTACGATTAGGTTGTTTCAAGGATTGGTAAGTGTTACATTAATTCTATGTGTAAATTTGCATGTGGTGGTTTTTGTTTGAGATTGTGCTGTTTTGTGTTTTAGTCTAATGACATTAAAAAATTATATGCCATTTTTTTTTTTTTTTGTATTGGAGCGGATTCTCGTGAACTGCGAAGCCAAATTATTGCAATCTATCATTTTCTGCTAAATGATTTAGCACAAGACATCAATCTATAATTACTTCTTTCGGATTTCAAATCATTGTTGGACAAATGATCGTTCTATTTCACGGCAGCAACTTTCATACATAATTACTCCGGTCACGACATTTTGGATGTGAAACATCTTTTTAGACTCCTTTGGTAATTAAATTGGGAGATGTTACTATATGTGATTTCTATATTTTTCGATGTACTATGTTGCAACCATAGGGAATATTTTAATTCTCCCTAGAGGCTTCACTGAGCCCCACCCAATTGAAGTTACTTTAATGAACGTTTTTACAACGCACATAGAGTGGAAAACTTATTCCTACACGCATTATAAAAATATTGATGAAAACTAGCTGAAGCACCCCCCTCCCCCCGGTGGCGCAGTGGTCTAAGTGATGGCCTCTGATCATTCGTCCGAAAGGGGTCCGAGTTCGAATCCCGGTCAGGCATGGATGTTGTGTTTGTCTTACGGCACTGGCTCTCTCCCTTCCCTGGAACCAGTGACCCTAAATTAGGGACGGGCGACTGCTTATAGACCATTGAATTGCTCACGGTGGTCGTTAAAACCTCCAATCAAAAAAAAAAAAAAACTAGCTGAATTCTACATTGAGTATGATTTATTAGTAAGTGCCTATTTTCTTAACTAGTTTTCTCCCTAGTTGTTTTTTATTACAGCCTGGGGGTAAGGTCTTTTAACAACCCCATCCCCAATATAAATAAAAAAAATTCTGCTTAACTTATTATACTTATTAAACATCTTTAGTGGTGTGGTAGGCATTAAGGCTAAACTTCCACGTTCGGCTCTGCTAGTTCCGAAAGCAATAATAGATGGCGCCACGGTAGCACTTCACCTATCCTCTGCTCTTCTCGCACGTGAAATGCATTCAGCCATCTCTTGACTATGTGTCGATGTGTGTTATGGTTTAGTACAATTCATGTGTCGGAAGAAGACTCTTCAGGGAATGATGAGTACTCTTCCCGCGCACTTGGTACGTGTTTTTTTCATGCTGACATTCCTATTGATAGAGTGATGATTCTCACATATTTTTTCGCCGAAGGATTGTCTTACGATGAAGCGATTGAAGAAACCTCATATGGCCACCTTAAGAGAAATATTGACAAAGCCTCCTCTTCTCAATGAGGCAGGCATTTATGCCATCCCACTAAAATATCCGGACGGCTCCAGGCGATACTACATCGGAATGACCAAACGTTCGTTTGGAATTAGAATCAGCGAACATAAAAGGGATACAAGAGATGGGAAAATAACCACTGCCCTATCAAGAGAAGTCAAGTTCAAGTCCGCCGATCCTATATGGAGTGATGTAAAGAAATTAGCTTCATACTCCACGTATCCAAATCTACTGCCATTCGCGAAACCTTGGAAATCTTGACCAGCTGCGAGGCTTGTAACGATAGCGTCTCTCTGGAGTTACCACCTGTTTGGAATCAATTCTTTAAATAATGCTGAGATTTCTACCATAGTACTGCGTGCCCAACCAACGTGACCTCATTTCTTCGAAATATTGCTTTTGCTCCTAATCATTTATTGTCTAGTCAAGTCACCGCGTTTAAAGTGTTGAAACATTCTATTATCCTGTTTGCAGTTAGCTGTCTACCTTCCTTGAGAAAGCCATCTGGTTGATGTGCGAAAGCTTGGAAATTTTGATTATTTATTCTACGCCAATAAATTTTCAGATTTTTAGTATATAGTTATACGCTGCTGGACAATTGCTAAGGACGGATCATAAACGGCTATATAGCGCATAAAAAAGTAAGTGTGGTTGGATGCCAAGTGAAATAAAATAATGTCAGAATGCCAGGACATTACAAGAAAGACAATTTATTGTGCTCTGAAATCCAGAAGGCTTTGGAACGTGTTCAAGGGACAAACAGGCCATTTTGTGCAGAATACGTAAACGTGAAAAAAATGCAATTACCGCCCGCAGGCGTTCCGGCGTAAAATGTCAATACGGGATATGGCCACCATGGAGGGCGATGCAAGATTCCACACGTCGTGTCATGCTTTGCAAAACATTATCAAGCAGCTGTTGGGGTAATTTATCCCATTCCTCTGTCAGTGCACGGATGAGGGTGTCCTTGTTTATTGGAGGGCATTAGCGACCAGCAAGTCTCCTCCCCAAAGCATCCCACACATTTTCAATGGGATTCAGATCTGGAGAACATGCTAGCCATACGAGGCGTTGAATATCCTCGCTCTCAAGACACTCCTGGACAGCGACTGTTCGATGACATGTTGCGTTGTCGTCCATGAAAATGAATCTATCACCGACAGCACCACGGAACATGCGAACATGAGGTAGCAGAACATCATTAATGTATCGTTGGCCAGTCATAGTCCCAGTTGGAAGCACATAGAGGGACGTACGGCCATTGATCATGACGCCAGCCCATACCATGACACTACATGTCGGATATCGGTCCTTTTCCTGTATGTTTGCTGGACAATATGCAGTACCACTATCACGCCAGATCAGTTTTATCTGAGAAGAGGACAGCACACCAGTCTTTATCAGTCCAATTGCGATGTTGATGGCACCATTGCAAACGGGCGGTACGGTGACGTCTGGACAATGGGATGCACACAACAGGACGGCGGACGTATAGTCCTCCTTCATGCAAACATCTGGCGACAGTTTTTCGGGAGATCCGCTTGCCAGTAGCAGCCATAAACTGATTTGCTACCTTACTAGTTGTGCTGCGCCGGTGTCTTTTTGTGGATAGCACTATGTACCGATCTTCTGCAGGTGTCGTACTGCGAACACGACCTCCCCGTGACGTTTGCTACACTCTCCATTTGTTTGAAACGATTTCCAAAGCCTTGAAACAACACTGTGGCTGACGTCGAACTCCCTGGCAACATCTGTTATTTTTCGCCCTTCTTCAATCTTGCCAATAATACGGCCACGCGTAAAATCATCTAGGTGATGTCGGGAAGACATACCGAAAATTGCAAGTTCGTCTATTGATTCTTTCCCTTTCAACTTTGTGTTTGAACAACAACGGTCAATACGCGTCAAATCCTTTATATCTCTTATCAGCGCTATGACGTCACGAACAAGTTCGGCAATCCAAAATTTGCATACGCACAACACGTCTTACTGTATCCCGCACTTATGCTAATTTCCACATTTTCCTGCCTTCCATTTTATGGTTGCTATTGTTATCCATCCTTAGCAATTGTCCGGCCGTGTACTATTTTGAGTTTAATTTGATGTACAGTTCCTACTTTTTGAGTTCAATGGAAATGTTTATCAATCAGATCGGAATCGTTGGAAATCGACACGCACGTCACGCATTGCCTTCCCGTGTGTGGACATTCGTGTACCCAGACACTGACAACAATCCGCTGGTCCAGGGTGTATTCGCTGGTATCACACATGGTTCCGGTACCTAAACCTAATCTGTAAATAAACACAATACTGACCATAACTCAACATATACATTATACAACAGATACATAACTCACTTATATTTCTTATTACAGGGGGGGGAGGTAACAAGGCATTGTGGACACCCTGTACAGTAAGTATATAATTATTTGTTTTTAAGAAGACAACAAGTAGGGCTAAAGCAACTGTGACTACTTTAATAGGCAAATGTCATGATTATTTACACCAGCATTGGTTTTAATGATATGTATTGTTCTACAAAGATAATCATCAACAATGTCTTATTAAAGAGACTCAGAACTGTATTGGTTTGAATTTCCAACCCGGTGTTAAAGAGTAGTTTGCAGAGTACAGATGATGTTTGAAATTTATTAGACACAGTAGATTTAAGTTATATTTGTATTGAGATTACATTCAATACATTACATTTGTCAGGGATTGCATATTTCAAGAAAAATCTGATCTGATTTTTTTTAGCACTGTTCTGCTGATCTCGGGCAAAAGCCTCTGGCAACACTGGTATTATGAAATACAAATTAACTTGATTAAACAAAATCATTAAATTACTTTGAAAAAATTACACTCCTTAATGGCTGGCCTGTTTTTAAGTTACTTATTTCGCCCAAAGAATGTCTTGATATGAAATTGAAGAATATAAATCAGGCAAATTAAAGAAAATGGTGAAAGTGCAAACAGAAACCCCTGTAGATAGAACTGAGTTGGAAAGAAAATAATGTCTAATGATGAATTGTGACACCCGAAGTTGAAACCCAGGCCATGCCGCAAATTGCCCACTGAGGTTGCGCAGGTAGGGTACCAAGTGTGTGTGTGTGGGGGGGGGGGCAGAATCAATGATTTTGAATGTTTATGAGTGTGAGAATTATCCAGGTATGCATGTTTGCTCAGATCTAAGTATCATTTCTCTGTTAATGCAATTATTCTACTATAATATTGAACACATCACAGGTGATTAATCAACTACACAGAAGTTCACCTTGCCCCCAAAAAATCAGTCCGTACCAAGTGTAAATAATGTTCATCAGTAAAAATAAAATTAAAAGTGGATGAATAACGTAACATCTGTGATTATTTGAATTATTACATAAATGCAAAAATGGCAATAGTAAACTATTAAATAGTGTTTTGCTTAGCCGCCTATAATGTTAAGTGAGAATTTCCTTGCAAATATTAACATTTAATAAAACTATATATTATTTCCTATTTTTCCCCGCAGTGTCCCACTTATTGAATCAACTTCTAATCCTTAACAACAATGGGTTTTGTTGAGGTTATTTTATATGTATTGTATTATTTTACAAATAAACGATCTTCCAAAACGTAAAAAAATAAAACATTAACATGAAGAAAACGATAAAAATGTGGCAGTCTTAGACACCCCACGTGGGTTGATATGTGAGAAACATAAGACCTGGGCAGTTAAGGGTTAAATTAATTGATAATATTTAGTGGCGACAAATATACTTACTCTTTCATGAATGTGGACGGGTGTGGGGGGGGGCTCATCTTGTGCTGTCCCTGTGCCCAGCACACCTGTGTGACAGCAGGTAGGTAACTTAAGTCAGTTGAGTGAAAGAATTGTGGGATGCAGTTTCATCAAAAATGGTTGTATTTCAAAAAATGCTGCATAAGTAATGCTATGGGTGTTACAGGAATTATTTGGAAACTCCGATAGTGAATCATACTCTGAAGATAGAAAATAACAGGTGGGTAGACTTTTCCATGTGCAAATTGGACATGTTAGTGCAACAACAAAATAGATCACTATCAATGAAACATGTTAATGAATTTGCCAGCCTTAAAACCACACAGCAACCTCACTCATCCAACTTCGTTGTGGCTATAGTCAACATCTCATCAAAGAATTTCTCTCGCAATGAGTTAACTACCCTGCATGAAGGACATAAACATGCCTTCAAAGCCCATCTACAACCCTTAGAAATTATTCCACTGGTCGAGAATTTGATCAGCAACGTACCTTCCGAGCACCGAGGCGCTCTCCAGCATCAATGTGCCCTGAAGCTGCAACAATCACAAATGCAACAGAGTACCAAGAAGAGAAATTCAATGCCACAGACGGATATTACCGCCTTCAAGAACGACCCAACCCTTGTCTTTGTTATAACTGATATTAAATCAGTTATAACAAAGACCGCTTTAGATACTATAGATCACGAACGGAAAATCAGTGAATTTATCCAACAATCAGAATCAACCCTGCAGCTCACTAACCCTCTTAACCGATGGATTGCTAATGTGAAAAGAACAACAAAGATTACACACCTACCACCAAATCTTATGAAAGCTGCTAAGCTCCCTCCAGGACCCAAAATCCCACACCTTGTTAGTTGTTTGAGGCACCATAAACCAGGGCTTCCAATCAGACCGATTGTCTCACGCATATTTGCTCTTTCCTGCCACCTAGAAAACGAACTGGCAGCGTGCCAGTTCGTTTTCGTCTCACAATCTTCCTGACTCTGACAATGTTCTGCGCTCATCTACAGACTTCCAGAATCGCCAGCATTTCCATACCTGAAAACCATCTTATGGATAGTTTTGATGTAGTATCCTGGTACCGATCCATCCCGATTTCTGAGGCCATTGACAATCTAAAACAAGCACTGAATAATTCTGCCTTGTTCCAACAAGACTCTTTCTTCCAGATTTACCACCTTATTGAACTTGTTACAGATTCTAATTATTTCTGTTTTCAAAACCGAATTTATAAGCAATCTAAAGGAGTCCCTATGGGATCAGCACTCTCAACCGTGCTTGCTGAAACTGTTCTTCGACCACTAGAAGCGAAAGTCCTCAGCGCTCAAACTCCGATCCCAACAACGTGGCTGAGATACGCAGATGACATCATTTTCATCTGGCCTCATGACCCTGCTAATCTCAACCGTTTTTTCAACCAGCTCAACACTATGCACCCCTGCGTCAGTTTCACGATGGAACGGGAATCCAACAGCATGCTCCCGTTCTTAGATGTACTTACCAAAAAGGCACCGCAAGGGAGGACAATAACAAGTGTCTACTACAAACCAATGCACATCCCAAACGTGATGCTGCCTTCCTCATCATGTCCACACGACACGACAAGCCTTCACACACTGTTCCGATATGACGAGTTCTTGCAACCAGAGCAGGTTATGATGCACAGAGGATTTAAGGGATTATTGAAAGGGCAAAAATAAAGCCCACCAACCTTGACAACTGGGCATGTGACAACCCATTTCCTTACATAGGATCCTGCCCCTACATACAACATTTTACTTATTTTTTGAAGAACTCGCTCCGAAAATATGGACTTGACATCGGAGTAAGACCACCTAAACCACTTGTCGCAATCCTCACCTCAAAAAAGAACACTAACGCGGATCTTTCAGATGCCGGAGTTTATATTATACTGCTTATCTACCCCGATGGATCCAAGAAAAAAATATGTGGGCAAGGCAAATCGCTCTTTCAGGGTTAGACTTGCGGAACATAAGAGAGACGTACAAGCAGCAAGACTAAACACAGCACTAGCGAAAGAGGTCGCAACCCATTCAGCCACTCCACAATGGGACAACCTGAGGAAAATCGCCTCCTACACAAATACCAAGGCTATTCCTATAAGGGAATCTTTTGAGATTTTAACCAACCCGATCACGTGCAATGAAGAAGTCTCAGTTGACTTACCTTTTGCATGGTGCACATTTCTATGTACAGCACGCACCTAACCCATGTCCTTCACCCGCCTGCACAGGCATATTTCACCTCTAGCATTGTACTAAGTTTTATGTTTATATTAATATTTAATTGCATTTAAAATCTAGTGTATTCTTTTGACGTTATTTCAACCTGAAGAAGCCACCCGTTGGTGGCGAAAGCTCGTAAGTTTCTTTAGTGTTCATTATGCCAAATAAAAGGGATTTTCTCACAAATTTTTATCATACTCTAAAGGTTTTTACAGATGCAATCTCGCAAATTTGCATAATTCACTTCAATATTTCAATAAAATGCTTTCCAGAATCCTTAAGAAATTTAAGATTGACTTATGTGCTGGTCAAGGTTTCTCACAAATTTTTAGCTGTTAAGGGGCTTGGCTAATATGTGAGCATATACATTACGTATGTTAAGAAAGCAAAGAAACAGAATAAATAATTATATGTATTATTCAACATTTCTATGAAACAATTTTTTTTTTTTTTCAAAATTGCTACTTGTGAACTTTCAAATTCAGACAAAAATTCACAAAAACTGAACGGAACTACGCAGATAATTGGAAGGCTAGCAGTCTGTAATACGTCATGAAAGTTACTAGATTCAATAACCTCAAGCATTTTAAAGTTTAAGAGGTATGATTTTTTTTTTTTTTGCCTCAAATGCTAATAACATTATAATGAGTTTGCATGTCTGTCTGGTTTGAATGCTAAAAAATTTGTTTAAAAAAATGTCTGGATTATACAAAAACAGCCAATGTTTTATTCAAAGCTATTAGGGTGTTTGCTGAATTTCAGCCATAATACTATTACATAGCAGCAGGCACAAGTAATCACCACCTAATCCAGATACATGTATACTTTTTTTTTTTTTGTCAGTCATGCATTTTACTTTCGTAGAAGAAATGTTGGCAAAAGTGAAGTGACATCAAATTATATTTTCATTATTAAAGGTTTCTTTAAAATATGCAATATTATATATTATGGAGCCGAGACATGGACCTTAACTAAAAAAGACATACAAAGGCTACAGACAACTTAGAGAAGCATAGAGAGATGCATGCTTGGTGTAACCAAGAAAGATAAGAAGAGGAACTTGTGGATAAGGAAATTGATAGGAGTGGACGACATCATGACCAGAGTGAAATCACTGAAATGGCAATGGGCTCAACATGTTGCCACAAGAATGGACCACCGATGGACAACCGAAATTTTAGACTGGATTCCGAAGGACAGGAAAAGACTCAGAAGAAGACCCCATGGGAGATGGAAGGATGAAATTCAAAAGTATGCTGGAGTGACATGGAGAAGACAGGCCCAAGACAGACAATTGTGGAAGAAATTTGGGGAAACCTTCGTCCAGCAGTGGATTGATAATGGTTGACAATGATGATGATGATGAACTATAAAAAATTCAATAGTTCTCCATTTTTTTTATTTTTTTTTTCATTTTTATTTGATTTACAGCCTAAACATTTCACTATGATGATTTCAAAAAATTTGCTTTCATTCAAGACCTCGCCCAAACCTTTTCAGTACTTTCACAATTTGAAATTTCTGGATAAATCCCTGCCTATTAAACAAAAGAAAAAAACAAAGCTTGTTATTGTCAAAATTATTCCTTAAGCTACTGTTATAATGATTACTGTTGTTGCGATCAACCGACTTTATATATGTGAATTACGAACGTACATTTCTGTTGCAGTGTGCTCTGCAGCAGATGCTGTGGTAGCGTGACAATGCCGTCTGTGTGATCAATACAGCTGCATGTCAAATAAAAGAAAGTTTTGTCTTTAATGAGAAATTGTCCTGATAATATTTTTGAAAGTTGTGTTAAATGTTTGGAGCAGTCAGAGTGAGTGATATGATTCCCAATTGATTTCTTCAGAGAAGCAACATGTCTGACGGAAAGGACCAAAAATTGGATGAGAAAATCTATGGCGGTTGTGAAGGTCCTGAGGCCATGTATGTAAAGCTCATCTCTGCAGATGGCCATGAATTTATCATCAAGCGAGAGCATGCACTCACATCTGGAACCATAAAGGCAATGCTTAGTGGCCCAGGTAATTTTTTTTTCTTTTTTTTTTTCTTTTTTTGAAATTTGTGCTGTGCTCCTTATTCATGTAGGAACTTGAATTCTGTGTTTAATGGCATCCTAATTGACTGAAGTTCTTTATTGCCTTCTTCATCTCCTTAAGTTTCTATAACATCTATTGGTCTATATCAATGAGACATTCCTAAGTAAGTAACAGATCAGGGATTCACAGGCAGAATTGGAACAAAATTATCCAGTTCTATGCCATTCAAATTTGTATAATGACATTAAGAAATTCTTGCATTATGCAGATTCTTATGAAAGTTCATTGCTAAAAATCATCTTTTGGCATTTATGTGAACATGTGAGATCAATTTCTCAACTTAATATTTTCAGTTTTGCTTTTTTTTTTTTAGACGAAAAATTCTGTCAACTTTATTTTTTTTAAGCAACATGTATTTTAAATTTGAACACATCAACTTTTCATACTAAAAAAAATGGTACAATAAAGCTGTTGCTATCTGCAAGCACGGGGCTCTAAATGCAAAGCTGTTGCTATCTGCAAGCACGGGGCTCTAAATGCATGCTGTAGTGAGCTTACCCCCAGCAGATTGTGTCGTCATCAAAGATCCCGTTTGATCTTTGGCCCCTGCTGCGGTGGCCATTTTATGGGTGGAAAACAATGAGATAGAGCAAGCCTTTGCATCTTACAACAATCTGCTTTGCTCTGGAAAAGAGTTCAAAATTTACCATTACTGTTTGTAGAAAGGGTATTATAACTCGGAAGAATGAGTGGTGAGATGCTTACTAAGAAAATCTTTTTAGCCCAAGTGGCATCAAGGAAAGGCAGAGGAAGGCCAAGGAAGTCGTGGGAGGGTCAGATTCAGGAGTGTCTTCAGCAGAAAAAGATTGAGTATGAAGTATAGAATCTTGTGCACTGCATGTGATGGATGTCAGTGAAGCCCTAGCTGTATGTGAAGATCGCTGTAAATGTTAGAAATTTGATACAGCAACAGTAAGTAAAAATTACCTGGTAGTTTGTATTTCTTTGTGGAGCTAACCTCTGAATCTCATAGAACAGCTTAGTGATATGTATGTATGTATTTTAAGTAGATTACAAAAACAAAAACCTGACTGTGATCTTTGTTTCGGCAGATCCACAAAATGGAGTGACGCAGCACGACCAGTGTGCCATTGTATCGTCAGAGCCTTGACAATGTTGCAGTTGTGCTGGGGGTGGGGGTGCCTCAGTGTGCGTTTACATTAGAGGTCTGCATGGGCCTTAATTTGGAAAGCCCGGCCTGGCCTGTTTCGAATTTTGTAATTAAAGCCCGGCCCGGCCCTTATATTTCATCTATTTCCAAGGCCCCAGCTGGCCAGTAAAATTTTAACAATTACCAAAACACGAATTTGACACCTGGTGCACTCGGTCATTCGACTCCTGAAGAGTTTTCGTTTTCTTAGTTGCTACACTTATTCTATTACAATAAACGTTAATTCAGAATATTTCTGAGACTCTGTGAAAGTCACGTGACGTCCGAGGAGGGGGGAAGGGCTTGTATACTCAAAAATATTGCGTGAAAAAAACTATTTCCATGTCTTTCAAATTATCATTCCCTACCGCCGTACTCCGGAAATATCCTTAAGGATAAGAAGGGGGGTTAATTCGAAAAGTACGAAATATCCAGAATTATGAGTCCAATCGTTTTAATGGGAGAAGATTTTGTGGCTTTATAAACTGCACCTATCTCTACTGGCTTATCGTATCGCTGGAACCCAAAATAATGTCTCTCTCGTGTGTGTGGTGAGCACATCTGTGCCACTTAAAATGCGATGTTCCAGACTTGGTGCTATCGTAACTCAGAAGGTTTTTGGCATTTAGTGCACTGCACAACGTTTTGCGGCCGACTAGTTTCAGAACGGGACACTAATTTACATTATTTCCAAATATCGCTTTTCCCCTTTACATTGCCTACAAGCACATATTCTCCGGAAGCGATTTTTTAGCGAAAATCTTTCGCTTTCTTAAACTTCATAATAAGTATGGAAGAGTACGTATCAGCAACACTGAACTGAGCATATGCTAAGGGAAAACGGCACACTGCCCAGTTAACCAGTGTCACAGAAGTTTTGAAAATGGCCGCCTGAGAGTACAAATGGGGAAAATACGGCACAGATTTATACACAGAACAGAGATGCCAAGTACTATGGATATCATGTTCAGACTACGGAGAAGGTGTGAAAAACTACGGATTTTTCCAAAAATCTCTGATATTTCCGGAAAACTTTTTTTTTTTAATTATTTGAAAAAAAAAAAATCAAGCATAGTCAAATGTAGTGTTTTTTGCGGTAACGTCACGAAGCCCTTACACAGCAAGCATGTTTGGCTGGCCAACAAGCAAGCGGAAATGTTGCAGCGGAGATCGTTCTGTATGATCGCGTGACTTTATACCTGGCTTGCCGTGGAAAGGCATTCATAATGCACGATGTCTGTTAACTTCGGGGAAACCTTAACTGCGTCCTGAACTAACGTAAGTTGTCAGAGGATGGAGGTAGACTAGAGTCGATTCCACGTTTTCTGTTCTTGTTATTAAGTTGATTAGTTGTGGTGTGACGTGAATTGCTGTAGTTATGAAGCGTGCTTCAGTGGCTTCCAGTTCCAGTGGTGTGAAAAAAAATAAAACTTCGCAGCAGTACAAGGAATGTTATTCGTTGGAATTTCCATGTTTACACAGCGGTCGCGTGTTTCCGTGAATTGTTGTTTTTTTTTTTTTTTTTTTGCTAAAATGTAATTTAAATAGTTAATTGCTATTGCATATTTGTTTCACCAAAGTAAGGGGCGGGCAGAGTATCAGAAAAAAATGCTCTGAGCAAATAGTCATCAGATCAAAGGAAATAATTGTGGATCAAAGAAATCCTGAATGTTTGTTTTTTCCGGCAGAGCGCATAACTAAGCTACCTGGATGTGTGGCCGCTGTTATTGCCTGTTTTTATGTTACCTACCCGGGAGTTTGTTCTTCACGCGCAGTATGTTCTGCCCAGAGCAAGAGAAAGTCTCTCCATGTGTCTTTGGCAACCAGCCAAAGAAAACATCTAGCAGCAGTTGCGATGAGACGTTTTTTAGCTTCTGGGTGTGTGCGCACAATTGTGACCTATTTTCCCACGCTCCTGGCTGTCGGTAGAGAGCTTAATTGTTTATGTTGCTTTGACAGATTTGCGAAGTGCAGTTCTTTTCTTTTTTTTTTTTCTCTTGTGAAAATGTTCTGCTAAACAAAGGGATGTTTTATTTTATCCTTTTTTTTTTCCAGAATTGATTGATTTATGCAATTTAAAATACCTTTTTGATTAGTTTTTTCGTATCGTAAGCATTTAATGCTAATTTTCTATTTATCCGCATATTAAAGCTATGAAATCTTTCAGAGTTAATTGTTCTTTCTTTGCTCCCATTGTATTTGTCGTGCACGAATTTACTTGCAATAGCGTCGGGTAAAGGGCCACCTGTCTCTACAAGGGCGCGATTTCACCGATTAGCAACTAGCAAATAGCTAGTGAAAAATCAAATTTGCTAGTGAAAAAATTGCAGTAGCAAATATTGCTAGTAAGGTGATTTCTTTATTTAAAGTAACAAAAAATCATTATTAATCCACGAAGTTTACATAACAGTTTCTATTATCACTTGTTAAAACAGCGACGATCAGCGATTCTCTTTCGCCACCCATCCTCCCCATATCTTTCATCCCTTCCAGTGGAAACTGTCGTAGATCGGCCCTGCTGAAACTCCTCTCCATCGTGCCCTCATTGGTCTATTACAGAAACTGAACGTGACGTCAGTAATGGTTGCTGTGGCAACCCAGAGCTCCGGGATGGTTCGGTTGTTTGACCACCTGCTCTGCCACCCTCCCTTCTTTTGTCCCACGAACTTTGTCCTCAACTCCTATCGTACCCTAAGCGAAGCGATCGCCTACTTCCACAAGTCTTGATAGTCGTGCATACATCAAATACTGCGCTCTAATGATCAGTGATGAATAAGCAAGAATAATTCCACTTATTCGGATGGTAGACAAAACCGAAAGAAGCAAACCAAAATGTTACTGGAAAATAGCCTGCCAACACTGGCAAGTCTTATCCATGGTAACTAGCCTTATTGCGTGGCATAGATAGACGTTTTTTTACGAAACGTGTTCGTGGAGGGGGTAAACGATTACGGAAGAAACTTTTGCTTCGTCTGACTTCTGGTTTTGGAAATTTTCCTTGTATTTTCAAGCTGAAATACAAATATTTATCCAGTAAAATGTTAATGAGCAATAATACTTGACAGAGGCAACATCGTGAGAAAAAAAAATATGATTACGGAAAAAATCCGAATTCCGTCGACCTTTTAGTTTTCTAGTTTCGTAAAGACGGAATTCCAGTAATAACGAAAAAAGCCGGAATTCCTTGAATTCGCGGAAGAATCTCATGCCTGAAGATTACAGAAAAATTTTGCAGCAGCCAACTTCCGTTTTTGCAAATTGTTCTCCACAGTTTCAAGCTAAAATGCAAACATTTATGCAATAAAATGATATTTAACAAGAAAAGCGGACACAAAGACAACATTGGGAGAAAAATTTGCGATTACGGCAACATTTTCTTACTTCGTTTCACTACTGTGTTCGAAAGTTTTGAAGCACGAAATTTCGTCTCCAGATGGAAAACGACCCCCCCCTTCTCCCAAATATCGATCTTCAGAATGATCTAACTGATGACAAAAAAAATAAAATAAAGCGGTATTCCGCGAATTCCCATAAGAATCTCGTGTATATCATAAAAATAATAGCAAAAGAAAAATTTGAAACAAAATGAAAATTTGTAGAATCTGTAGTTTTGATAGTGAGTTCCGTAGTCAGACAACTAATTCCGTAGAAACTACGGCATTGTGTGGTAGTTGGCAGGTATGAAGTGTGTAGAAGTTTAGCAGAAATTTGTGCGATGCTTCCACTTAGAATACTGCATGTTGTGAGGTGGGATTCAGTTTTTTAAAAAGAATGCAAGGGGATTGGAGGAACAATTTGTCTGTTGAAACTTTAAATGCTCTGATGACAATTGAAATACTGTAGAAGGGCCACAAGAAGAGATTTTTAATCCACGGTCAGCAGTTATAAAGTGGTATGATGACAAAGTCAGACACCCTGAGCGTAAACCATATGGGAAGAAATCTGAATTAGAATGTCAGTGAAATATATTCATGTGGTATGGGAATTTGTTAGAAATTAATAGTCACTAAACTTATCTAAGATTCTATTCATTATTCAAAAAGGTAAGTCAAAAAATATTTATACACATATTTAAATTTCTGTGTAACTTTATTCGAAAATAAGTTACGATGTGATTTAGTTTTACTTGCTAGTCATGCAAATGTTTTGCTAGCAAACTATTTGCTCACTAGCAAAATTTGCTAGTGAGCAAAAAAGATGAAATGTTGCCCTGGTCTCTACTAATATTCTTGGATCTAAAATGCAAAAAAGTTGTCAAAAATTCAAGGAGAGTTATTTGCAAAAATTTCCGTGTCTAAAATCGTCTCGGGTATCCGAAAACCATGGGTTTTGTTCCCCGTGTGCTGTTGATTTTCCAATCTCACACGGCGGAAAAGACTATTGCGATCGGCATTTTCACTCTAAAAAACAGGAGGAATAACCATAAGTGTGTGGCATCACACACTTATGACATCACACACTTATGACATAACATATTCATTGACATAACATATTTATTAAAAGGTGGAGTTGAGATGGTAGTATTTTTTGTGTATTTACCCAAGTTTTTTTCCCCCATTTTAAGAGGACTTAAATATGTTGCAAAATTTATCCAAGTATTGTCCCCGATCGAGATTAATATATTGCTAAAAATGTAGCAGTATATTCTGGGAAATACGCATGCTACCCTGCAAATTTTAACATACATGAGATTCTTCTTCCGCGAATTCGCGGAATTCCGCTTTTTCGGCATCATTTTGGTCATTCTCGAGGTCATTGCAAAAATGAAGAGAAATTTTTCAGGATTTTTTAGGGGAAGGGTCGTCGTTCTATAGAAAAAAAAAAAAAGCGGAATTCCGCGATTCCGCTTTTTGTGGAGTAAAAGAACTAAGCGCTTTCTAGCTTAAAGCGTTGCTTTTGGAGCAGACGCGGGGGGGGGGGGGGGGGGCAAGAAGAAATGTTGGAGGGTGGAGTCAGGAGCTCAATTCGTTTAATGCTGTCAACAATGGATGGGTTGTCAGTCACTTGAGCATTGCAGCGCAAAGGGTGGAAGCTCCGCATACTTCGTGCGTTAGGGAAACTCCCGCAGCCCTTTCCGTGTCTTGCTGGAAATCGCCACTCTGCATTCTATCAGGGCCAAACTATCCGCTTGATTGTATCCGTGACGTCATCGCCAGAAACTCTCTCTTGTAATCTGCAAATGTACCCTAATGCGTTCCCGCTTTTCTGAGATCGTTCGAGAATCGAAGCTCTCGTGAATCCTCTTCCTACGGAGGATGCCAAAAAATACGATTTCCCCCGGGATTACGGGTGACTAACAAAAAAATTATGGATATTCAGATTTTCGCTGTTATTAAGAAAGTTTTACTGATTTTGTAAATAATCGACGTAAAAGCCTCTGAACAAAGTTCGTAACACAGCCCTTTGTCTTTTTTTTTTCTCAGGTGGTGGAATTTGTTTTGCTTGTTTCAAAGTGTGAACAAAAAAAAAAAAATGCCCGTCGTGCTTCTTTCGCCGTGGCCCGGGATTACGTCGACCTGAAGCGTCTAAATAAAGTTCGTGACGCAGCTTTCTTTTCTTAAATTCGTTCTACCCCCCCCCCCCCCCGAAGAGAAGGAATTTGTTTTGCTTGTTTGAAAGCTAAGTGGAAAGGAAGAATGGCGCCACGCCGCGGGATTATGTAGGCCTGGTGGTCTTCTTTTGCCGTGATCCGGAATTACGTTAGTTCGGATGTGCTTCTTTTGCCGTGATCCGGAATTACGTTAGTTCGGATGTGCTTCTTTTGCCGTGATCCGGAATTACGTTAGTTCGGATGTGCTTCTTTTGCCGTGATCCGGAATTACGTTATTTCGGACGTGCTTTCGCTGTTGCCCGGAATTGCTTCTGCCCGATGCCTCTGAACCATGTTCGTGACGAACCTTTTTTTTTTTTCTAAGGAGGAGGAATGTGTTCTGCTTGTTTGAAAACTTAGTGGAAAGAAAGCACGGCGCCCGGCTAGGATAACGTCGGCCCGAAGCCGCTGAACAAAGTTCGTGACGCAACTCTGTTTCTTTCCTTTTTTTTTTTTTTTTTTTTTTTCTAAGGAAGAATGTGTTTTGCATGTTTGAAAGCTAAGTGGGGGCGGGGGGGGGCACGGCTTTGGGCCAGTATTACGTCGGGCCGAAACTAAGCTGTAGATATATGTTTCTAATTCTTGCAAGTTTCTAATTGCTTGACTAAATTCACAAACTTTCCTAGACAAATACTTTTCACCTCAGGATTTAGCTAGTAAAGATTCACATTTAAGTTTTAAATCTGATTTTTTTAAATATTTCATTTTATTTTGTTCTTAAATCCCTACTTGTCTATTGTGAATATAATAATGTGCTTCACTTTAATATTTACTTACATAATTTACAGAAAATAATTCCATATGGCTAGCGTACTCTTAAATATTGTATATATGCTGTATTTGAATTTGCTCACCGCGCGTTCACGTGTCCCAATTTTCCACCCAGTTAAAAAGTTCAGCTTTTTTTGTCATCGGCCGGTCTCATGTATGTGTGGGAACTTGACTTGACTTGACGTCAATACGGAAGAACTACGGGCGCCGCGCATATGGACTACTGATGACTTCCTTCAGATGTTGGCATCTCTGCACAGAAGTAAGTTTTTTCCCAGCCCATTTCCCCTGTGCCATTTAAGACAACTTAAAAGCTTTTCAAATTTCTAGAGAACAAAGTGCCGCCGACCAGAACAATAAAAAGATTGTCTGCGACAGCCCTGGTCTGCGAGCTGGTGGCTCGGTTTAGAAATGCTGCAGTTAATAGCCTGCTCTGAAGCATAAGAGGAGGGTGGAATTTAGGGAGAGAGAGAGAAGGGGCCACATTAACATTGAAAAACTAAGGGAGCTGACCCACATCAATTGTTTTTAGGAGGGGAGGATGTCGTAAAACTTCTATTTTTTCCATCAGCAAAAATTATTCAATCTTATCTAGCTGCTGTATGTTGCGAGTTTTCCAAACGAGGAAGACATCGTACCACAATTGTTTTGCTCATAAAAAAAAAAAAACTTGCACGGCCCGTGTCTGTTTTACATTAAATATTGAAGGCTGGACTCGGCCTGTGCAGACCTCTAGTTTACAACCTCGTACTTGAAAGTAAATTTTACTGTAAAGATTTCTAAATGCATTGTGAAGCAGACATTTTTTCACCATTTTGCATCAAATAGCATTCTTTAAAATATGTATATAACTTTTTCCCAAAATTTTCAGCCACGTAATTCAGGCTGCTGAACTACACCTTTACCGGATGTTTTTGTCTTACAGCACTGGATCTCTCCCTTCGCTGGGACCACTGGACCTAAATTAGGGATGGGTGACTGCTTATAATTCAAAAAGTTGTGCACATTAGTTAAACCCCCAAACAACAAAAATTACTGCTATGTTGACCAAAGTATCAGATAACCAAAGAAGTTAGGTGCTTTGCTACTATAAAAAGTTAACACCAATAAAAGTTGAGAAAACTTATTTTCTTCATTGAAATATGCACAATCACAATTAATAGTCCTTTCCCAATTTGTAAATGCTGTGTTTAAAAAGTCTCTTTTTTTTTTTTTTTTTTTTTTTGTAGTTTAATACTGGACCACTGCCATTTTGAATTCAATCTAGTTCTGAAACTGCTTACCTTACCACACAAGGGGGAAAATTTTTAAAAAGTGATCTCTCATCAAGATGTCCTGAGATAAACTACATTTAATACAGATCTGGATGGTTTCCTGTATAAAATCTCTTGGGCAATACACCAATGAGCCCTTACATTATGGCCACCCCCAGCCTAAAGAAATCAGTGCGCCTGGGGACTGAACGGTGGAGCAGGTGAAGTTCACAAAGTAGTATATATACAACCCGAGTACCTGCTTTTGGTTAGTCCAGTGTTCGTAGTCAAAATGGGAAAAGCTGCCGATTTATGGGAGTTTGATAAAGGACAAATTGTGATGTCACGGCACCTTAGAACTATGATTTTGGAAACGTCGCAGCTCGTGGGTTGTTCATGTACGACTGTAGTGAGTACATATCAAAAATGGTGCACAGGTGGCCAAACGATGAACCGTCATCCAGCCATGTGCCGTCCGCAGCTCATTGATGCCAGAAAGGAGCAGACTCGTGTGCATTGTTCACAGTGACCTCAGGACCACAGTGTGACAAATCTCCCGCAGCTCCAACAGTGGTGATCGGGGCAATGTGTCGCAGCACACAGTTCATCACAGTCTTCTGCGCATGGGCCTGCGTAGCCAAAGACCCAACCAGGTCCCCATGCTCACTGCACGTCATCGCCAGCAACGCATGAAATGGGCCCAAGATCATTAAGATTGGACCCTGAATGATTGGAAGAAAGTGGCCTGATCTGACGAATCAAGATTCCTGGTGTATCATGTAGATGGCCAAGTGCAGATATGCCAATCACCAACGCAGGCTATGGCACCTGGATGCACTGTAGGGCGGAAACAAGCTGGTGGCGGCCATGTTATGCTGTGAGCGATGTTTTCTTGGGACACTTTATGCCCCATAATTCCAGTAGCATAATCCCTGACAGCTGTCAGGTATTTGAACATTGTTGAGGACCAAGGTCACTCATTCATGGCAACTGTGTTTCCTGCTGGTGATGGCTATTACCAACAGGCCATTACCGCCATGCCACACCAGCAGAATCGTCAAGGAGTGGTTCCAGGAACATGCTGGTGACTTTTTGTTAATGCCCTGGCCTCCAAGTTCACCTGACATGAACTCAATTGAACATTTGTGGTTCAACTTGGAAAAGTGGGTTCGCACTAAATCGCCACCACCCGGAAATGCACGGGAACTGGAGGACCTGCTGTTGACGTGACCAGATACCCAGGACACCTATCACCACCTCATCGAATTGATGCCTCGCCGTGTGGCCGCTGTTTTGCAGGCTGAAGGGGATCCTACAGCTTATTAAGTAGGTGGTAATAATGTAATGGCTCATCGATGTATAACTCACCTCCATGGTCATGGGCATAATGTTATGGGGGGGGGGGGAGTGTGTTCCTAGTCTCTTCAGTAATTTGAGTTTCCGTTTCTAAATCATTTTGGAGGCATTAATTAAAGATGCTACAGTTTGCTCAAAGTTTTGGCAGTCATTTGAAATTTGTTCTTCGTGTGTTTAAGGGTGGAAGAGGGAATAAAGAAAAAATATAAATTCCAGCAGTAAAACAATTGATAGGTACTGAAATTTAAAATGCAGTATTCAGAAAAGTTAAATTATTTGTCATTTCTGAACACATGACTTGCAGGTAATAGTTTTAAAAAAAATGGAAACACCAATGGAAAATCACTTATATGGCATAGAGTACCAATGTCTGGAAGTCCACAGAAGGAATAAAACGTCATTCATTCATCAGAAATGTAATCAATTCTCACCTTTTCGTGTGTGTGATGGAGCTAGCAAATGCTGACTGAAGCCAATCGTTTCAGAAGCAGGGTTGCCAGCCAACCGAGAAACCGGGAAAAATCAAGGAATCCGAAAAGAAGGCCAAAAATCAGGGAGAAATGAATTTTTTAGCTAAAACCTGGAAAAGTCAGGGACAATTAAACTAATAATTTTTTGCCTAATTCTTATGCAGTTATTCTCCTGTTTGCAGCAGTGAAGAAAAAAATCCGATGTAATTGTTGAATGTGGTGACTTTTGTGACTCGATCAAACGGAAATGCTGAGCCATGAATTGGAAGGAATTTAATTGCTTTATTTTATTGACCAGCAGTGACATTTGGTTGGAAAGAAAAAGTTAAAAGCAATTCTTTTTGAAATGAGTTGAGCAGTAAATAATTGGAGATGTTCTTTTATAATTTATATGTTCCAGGTAGCAGTAACTATAACAAAATTCTGCACTTTATGTATTATAATTAGCTTGATTTTTGGATGCTGTGAAGAATAGCTAATAACTTACCAAGATACTTGATATGATACTATATACTGTTTAATGCCTCAAAAATTACATAGATGGAAAAATTATGTACATGGAAGTACTTTCACTAAGTCCATGGCCTGCATCATCAGCCTGAGTGTAAAAACTGAATGTTAACAAAGCAGTATTTTTCACGTTCAGTTTTTATTCTCACGCTGATGATGCAGGTCATGGACCAAGCGAAATTACTTCCATGCATGTAATTTTTCATACATTAAACAGTATATAGTATCATATCAAGTATATTGGTAAGTTATTTGCTATTTTTGAGTTTGTGTATTATACATTGTACTATATTTTATGTAGTTAAGTTTTATTGTTTTATTGCTGTGAAGAAATAAAATTTGCACTAGGATGTAGCCAGCAGTTAATTCAAATGTACAATGATAGCTTTTTTCTTCTTGCAGTGAATATATTGCATTACAGATGTGGCATTTAGTGTGCATATTATCGTGGAGTTGTATACTATTACGTTCAAAAAGTTCTGGAACTGTTTGAATATTTGTCAAACGTCAGTGAATTACGCCATTCCCCGCTGAGAAGAGCATGATGTGACCGACCAGCCAGAACCGGTTTGATCCAGATCTAACACATACAGCGTATGTGCGTAGTTCATGATTACAGGCATTCGAGGCTCTCCGTTGCGAGGACAACAATGTCAATATTTGAACAGCGCAAGTGTAAAATTTTGTGTTCTGCTCGGAAAATCTTTCGCTGAGACTTTTCAAATGATTCAGCCAGCATACGGTGAGAGTGCAATGAGTCGAACTAGAGTTTATGAGTGGCATCGACGATTCAAAAATGGGCGACAGCGTATCGAGGATGATGAGAGGTCAGGACAACCTTCAACATCCACAAAGGATGAACAAATCGCCATTGTCAAAGACATTGTGAAAAATGACCGTCGAAAAACTGTTGCAGCGATTGCAGAAGTTGCCGTCATTTCAGTTGGAAGTTGCCATGCCATTTTAACAGAGAAACTGGGCATGCATTACATGTGCGAACAAATTGTTCCCAAAAACCTGACACAAGAAAAAATGGATGAGCGCATGCACGTTTGCGGGGATAAAATCGATGCAGTGCATTCAGATCCCAATCTCTTGAATCGATTGATCACTGGTGATGAGACTTGGTGCTTTCTGTACGACCCCAATCCAACCGAAATTCAAAAGTGTGGAAATCACCGTCACCACGACCATAAAAGTTCGAGGCTGACCCCTCCAAAGGAAAGGTCTTGTTAACGGTTTTCTTCGATTGCAAGAGGGTTGTACACAAGGAATTCCTTCAACGTGGTAGTACAGTCACTGAAGAAGAGTACGTCAATGTCCTGAAACATCTCCGAGAATCAGTGAGACGCAAGCGCCCGATCTTTGGAAGACCAACTCGTGCGGCTCACAGATCCCTTCTGGTGTCCGATTACCTGTCCAAACATCACATTCCTGTTCTTCCACAACCAGCTTATTCCCTTGATCTCGCCTCGTGTGACTTTTTCCTCTTTCCCTGGATGAAGAATTTGCTTAAGGGGCGACACTTCTCAAGTTCTGAAGAAGTGCAACGAGCCGCGTGGAGGCACTGGAGGATGTGACAAAAGAAGGCTTGCAATCTGCATTTAAATCTTTGTATGAGCGCTGGCAAAAATGCATAGTTGCACAGGGTAACGACTTCGAAGGAAACACCGCATAAACAGGTATTATCTGTACTCATTCTTTTTTAATAGAAAAAGTTCCGGAACTTTTTGAATGTAGTAATATAACCTGTAAATTTTACCTGAAATTCCCCGCGAAATTATCTTCTGGAAAACTCGGGGAATTTTTAAAGCCAGTATCAGTGGCAACCCTGCAGAACTTCCCATAGACTTCTTATCCAGGGTTGCTATGGTCCTTATAAATCTTTAAAAGTGCTTAATTTTTTTAGGGTGCTTACAAGTCCTTAATTTTTGCCAGAAATTCCCTGGTGTTTAAAAGTACTTATTTTTTTTCATTACTGCCTGCATGAAATGTTGAAGTTACAATGTGTAGTGCGTACAACTTCTGCTGCTGGTTAGCTATGTTGATGATGACTGTGTGAGTGACGTTGGCAGGAAGAGCTCTCGTCAGTGACTCATGGCAAACTTGACTTTGTAATTTCAACTTTGGTTTAACAATTCAAGCCATGAAATAATTGAGCGAAGCTCTCTTTACGAGACTCGAGACAATTAGTTGTTCGGGCATAGGTACGAGATGACACATCCGATCACCGTGACTTTTGGCATGCGATTGGACATCGTCCATGGTCAGGTTTTGACGCCTTCAGATTCCCAAAATTCCGTGGTGCTGAGCAATAATCGTCCGAGAAATTGCATTTTCAGGGGATTTTCTGGGTTCTGAGAAGGGCTCGTTTGTTACCTATCTCCTCCAAAGATTTTCAGCCGATTGCAGTGACACTCGCCACAGAGAAAGGGAAGGACATGGGGTTGATACCATGGTGATTGGTTGTGTCATATAAAAATAATGACCATTTAAAAACTGACCGATTTTAACTGACCATTATTATAAACTTGGTCGTTCTGGGTGGTGTAGTGGCTAGCATACTCGGGCACTATCCAGGAGACGCTGGTTCGATTCCTGCTCCAAGACGATGAAATTTTCAAGTTTTCGGATATTATATGTCATATTTACACCAAAAAACGAATTCCCATCTTCAAAATTTGTATCGTATAGTGTAATCCCGTATTCCATTCATGTTCAATATTGATGAGTGAAGTGAATATTATCTGATTGATCTGGATGGAAAGGGATGCATGGATGAATTCAGTTTGCCACCTGGACAATATTGGATGTTGCAACAGTAACACATAATTAGTTCACAAGGGAGTTTTTGACTGGCAGTTTAGTATTGTACAAGACTGATGTACAGATAGTTTAAACATTCAGCTGCTAGACATGAAGGATGCAAAAAAGCACAGGACGTAAAAGAACTTATGGGGAAAATGTTTTATGACTAGCAAAAACTGTAGTTGCTTAACTGTATGACTTGTTTGGAAAAGTTCATAGTAATTTGAGTGAATGCTTTAATTTAGTTCCTCATTTTGCCCATCTAAAAACATTTTTGTTCTTGTTTATTATAGGCCAGTTTTCAGAAAATGAAACCAATGAAGTCAATTTTCGAGAAATTCCGTAAGTTCTGGATTTTGTATTGTATTCTATTTATGTTGATTGTCTGTTTCTGAAAGTTGCTGTGTTCATATTGTATTATGTAATTGATATAAAGTACTTTTGGGGTTTCAAAATAAAATCATGGGCAAGTATAGCTATAGGTTTAAAGAAGTCAAAAGTTTGAAAGATCACCCCAGTGGTCTTAAGCCCTGGCTTCTGACCATTCATCAGTAGGCCCTGGATGAGACATAAATGGTGTGTTTGTATTACAGCAGAGGCTCTCTCCCCTCCCTGGAACCAGTGTCCTTAAATTTGAGAGGATTGATTGCTAATTACCCTTACAGTTCCTCATTGTGGTCATTAAAAATATTTATAATATAACTAACACTTAGCATTACTCCTGTGCGTGCTTGTCTATATATTTGGGAAATAAGGGCTTTTGTCAAGACTCTCTGAGGCCTTTTCCCTGTTTCTCCCTTGCTGTTCTCTGTAATATAAAATATTGATGTATCTTCATAAATCCTAAATGTAACAGCAAAATTAAAAAAAAAAATAAAACTGATAGAGTTTTAAAGCTGTGTGCTGCCATTGCACACGGGTGTTCAAAATTAAGAGAATTTGCACATTTTGTAGATTTTCACAAAAAGTGCGGAACCAAAGGTACAAATTATGCAGCCAAATAAGAATGCAAATTTGCAGTGTGGAATACGTAAGCGTACACGTGCATGTGGGCGGAGCTGTGACAGCGGAGGGCATGAAATGCATACATGGCTTTTTCTGATATTAGTTCGCTCGTACTCCTCGGCGACATTTATGGAACCCACATTTATCGTACTCCTCGGCGACACACTGGAACCCAAGTTTCAAGGGTTACTGTTTCCCCGAAGGCTTTTTTTTTTTTTTTTTTTTTTTCTCGAGAAGATCTGCTGTTTGCGTCTCGCTCACTTCAGCGCACAAGAGAGCGCGTTTAGCATGGTGCAGACAACATCAGCCTTGGACCAGACTTCAGTAGGGTAACATTATCTTGTCACGCGATTCAGCCTGAACACTGATTCTCGATGTACCTTCATCTGGAGAGAACCTGGGAACCGATACTTTCCTCCAACATCCGAGAAAGGGACCACATGGCAGCGGAGGTGTCATGGTCTGGGCAGGCATGATGATGGACGGACGCACACCTCTCCGTGTGTTTGACAAAGGCTCCCTGACTTCTGAGTGGTATAGTGATAAGATCGTACAGCCCTATGTTCGACTTTTCAGGGGTGCATTTGGCCCTCGGTTCTTTTTAAGGACAACAACGCTTGCCCACATAGGGCTCACCTGGTCGACGATTGTCTTGAAAGTAAGGATATTCGCCGAATGGATTGGCCAGCCAGACCTAAACCCTATCAAACATGTCT
Organism: Macrothele yani; assembly: GCA_039090855.1. NCBI lineage: Eukaryota > Metazoa > Arthropoda > Arachnida > Araneae > Macrothelidae > Macrothele > Macrothele yani. The sequence continues at coordinate 9,547,264 of CM077019.1, forward strand.
GGGACGCTCTTGGGAGGGCAATTGCAGTTCGCCATCCCTCTCCGAGAACCATCCAGGAGCTGAAAACTGCGTTGCTGCTGGAGTGGGACCGACTTCCACAGGGACTCACCGTTAACTGCCTCGTTTCCAGCATGACGTCGCACAGTGTGAGGGGACCATACCCCATATTAGAGTCATTTTATGTTCGATCTTGCAAATTAACGTAGATTTTGGACATTCCTGCACTGATGAGCCTTAGTGACTATCATGAGTGCGTAGCCATGACTGTTGTATGGTATAATTTTTTCTCTTATATAACTGTGTATCCATACCAAATTTCATTAAAATGTGCAAATTCTCTTAATTTTGAACACCAGTCTATAACAGTGTTATGGTAGCTTATGCCCAAGTCAGAATAAAGTATTAGAGGTATGCAAAAGTTTCTGCCGTTTTAAGGACACAGGAACAATCAGGAAACCAGTACACATTTATTCAACGAAATATTGGGCGTCAGCATCAATGACCTTCTGCCATTTTTCAGGCAACAAATGAATGCCCCTGTGATAGAAGGACTTGAATTTTGAGCTGAAGAACGCAGTGACGAAATTTTCCACTTCTGGAACTGTGGTGAACCGCTGTTGGGCTAGGGAATGTTGCGTAGAGCGAAACAAATAAAAGTCTAAAGGTGCAATGTCTGGGGAGTAAGCCGGGTGCTATAAAACCTTCCAGTGTAATTGTTCAAGGGTTGATTTCGTGGTGGCACCGACATGTGGTCTGGCATTATCGTGTAACAGAATGACTGGGCAGCATCCTTTACCTGTCCGTGGGCGTTTTTGCTTGCTCGATTGCGGCGTTCAGTTTCATCACCTGATTGCTATATATCGTTGCGCAGTGATTGTTTCGCCCGATTTCAACAGTTCGATGTACAGCAGCACTCCATGCAAATCCCACCACACACACAACAGCATCTTTTCCCCATGGATATCCTGTTTTGCAGTGGATGTTGATGGCTGGCCTGGGTTGAGCCAGGATTGCTTGCATTCGAGGTTTTCGCAATAGACCCATTTTTCATCCCCGGTGACAACCTTCCACAAGAAATTCTTTCCTTGCAATCTCTTCAGCAGCAACATGCAGATGCCCAATCGTTGACCAATATTACGCTCTGTTAAAGTATGCGGAACCCACTTACCAATCTTCTGGATCTTACCCAAGGCCTGTAGACGCCGTACTACCGTCGATTGAGCCACTTTCAAACGCTTTGCTAGTTGCGTGGTCGATTATGTGACATCCTCTTGCAACAGCGATTCCAGCTCCTCGTCTGCAAGTTCCTGTGGTCTACGTGCACGTGGCTTGTCTTCCAAGCGTAGATCACCTTTCTTAAACCTGGAAAACCATTCTCGACACGTCCACTCGCCCATAACTGTTCCGCCATATGCCTGACATATTGAACCATATGTTTCACTTGCACTTTTCCCTTAATTAAACATGAATAACAAACAGTGCTGCAAATGAACTTTAGCGACCGCCATGCTTGGCTTCATGTACGAACTGACAGTACGGGTCGCTGGCCGGTTAGACCCCTACAGCGCCCGCTAGCGGTGGCGGCTCAAACTTATGCATACCCCTAATACAGTAGTAGTAAGACATTTTTGTATATAACATTAAATGTAATATAAAATCATCTTTGAGGGCCATTTCAAAAGTGGTGCATAATGTGGCAACACTGGTAATGATGATGCAATCACTACAGTTGTTGCGGACAGTAAGCGGGGAAAGGCAAAGGTGACGTGTTCAACATCACAGCATATCACGCTTTGGAACAACTGCTTATAAAAATGATCCTGGGACATGTTTCAGGTACTTAAATTCAGGTTAAAACATCTATAGCAGAAGCCACAGGTGTTCTTAAAGGTACGTGCATACAAATATAAGTATTACAAAGTTTCTTGCCTCTTTCAACATTTCTCTACACGTTTCCTTCGTTCTGCTGTCATGCTTGGTTTAGGCTTCCGGTGCGGTGTTCCATATTTGGTCTTCAGGTTCATTTCAAATGCTCTACCAACGCTGAAGGGCCTTGTTGTCCAGGTTGGGATTGTAGGGGGATACAATTTTTCAACCTGGGCAACAAGGCACTTCAAGCGTTGATAGAGCATTTGAAATGAACCGGAAGCCTAAACCAAGCATGACGGCAGAACGAAGGAAACGTGTAGAGAAATGTTGAAAGAGGTAAGAAACCTTGTAATACTTGTTTCAGGTACTTTTGCATGTGTTTATGTGTGGGAAATGCAACAAACATTCTTGCTGCACTGGTGAAGTATGTGGTAAGAAAAAGTGGACCAAAGCACTGTTTTTTGCAGAGCAGAATGTTTTTGTGAGAGATATAAAACCTTACGGAATGACCCAATCAGGAAGGCTGAAGTCTGCGACAGACATTAGCTGCACTGTGTTATAGAAAAAGAAAAATTGAAACAACTGAAACTAATCAGCTGACTGATTTTTCCCCCTCATATGAACCATTTATTTGTATGGGAATTTATTAATAAATTCTATATTGATATAGTGCGTTGCATAAGTATAGAGACAGAACAAATTCTCGAATAAAAAAGAAACAAGAACGAGCTGAAATGTACACCTCATATTTATAGCAAAAATAGCATAGGACACGCAGCTGCACAATAGTTTGACGGAAACATCACAATTCCAGCGACAAGTACAAGAAAAAAACAGAAATACGCTGTCTCAAAAATATAAATACTTGCTAGTTATGAGCCCCTCCGGTACGAATAGTGGAGCCATTGTTCCGAATAACACTGAAAACCTGATTGGGCATGCTGACCACCAAGTGATGTAAGTGTTCTGGACGGGGTGTGTAGCAGCTTCTGTTCAGTCTGCTCTTTCAATGCCACCACACTTGAAAACTGCCGTCCATTCGCATACACATCAGGAGCGAGGATACCCCAGAGGTTCTCAATAGGGTTCAGATCTAGACTGAGTGCTGGCCAATCCATTACGGTCACATGATGAGTGTTAAACCAGCTTTTTGTTGATGCAGACCAATGGGTAGAGGCATTGTCTTGCTGGAACAGATAGTCAACACCCGCTAGAGTTTCAGCAAACGGTAGAAGGTGGCTGCTGAGTATGTCCTGATATGTTTCGGAGTTTTGCCTGCCTTGCACGATAGCGATATCCGTTGTCCCATTGAACGCAAAAGCTCCACAGACCATTACAGATCCCATCTCTTTTCCGTCTGCTGAAGAAGGTGCGTGGCTTGCGTCGTAAATCATGCCAATAGCAGTTCCAACCGTCGAGGCCGTCCAGGTTGAACTTTTTCTCATCGGAGAAAATAGTTGTGATCCACTCGTCCGTCCAGTGCATGTGGCCGCTTGCCCATAACAATCTAGCTTCCTTGTGGCGCTGCGTGAGGTGTGGCAGATGGCACATTTTAGGGATCACAGTGTTGCGACTTTCCTTGATTCGTCGATGAACTGTGTCCTTTGAGACGGTGACACCAACAGTCCGAGAAACTTGATGTAGTGATAACCTTTGGGATGAAACTAAACGCATGATGGCATGATCATCTCGTTTGGTTGTTATTCGAGGCCTTTCAGGCCGTTTTCTGGCAGTTAATGCACCACGTTTCGATAAAGTCTTATAAATGACTGCCCTACTCCTCCCCATGGCTTTACAAAACTTTGCTACAGGCAATCCATTTGCTCTCAGTCTCCAAATCTTCTGCATCTCCTCACCAGAAAGTTTACTGTTGCGTGTCATTTCGGCAAATGAATGTCTGACGGCAAGTCTGCTGTCTTTTGTAGGCTGGACCGAATTACGGCCCATGCGCGTGCATACGACATGGTAATTTATACATCTCATTTTCATGTGGCTACTTTACATAGTTGTCTTTATATTTATGAGACACCTAAAATTGCACTATTTCACTTTGTGGTGTTCTTTTCACACAATCCAGCCATTTCAAAGGATCGAAACGTTTGTTGTAGGGTTATGTCTAATTAGGTACCACTTCAGCTTCCTACCTATATTCGCATTGCGTTCACAGCGCAAAGTAGACTGTCTCTATATTTATGTGACGGACTTTAGCAAACCACTTGGGTTCACAAAAAGTGCATGGAATTATGGTACCCAAAGTAATGTTCCTTGTGCATTTAGTTGTTATTAACAAAAATTGTGTAATTGTATAAAGGTCAGTTATTTAAAGAATTTACAAATGTGTGCTTTGGTGAGAAAGTGCAAGACTGGAAGGATATGTAACAATTCATAACAGTGGGATTTATGTCTCCACTCTGGAAAAGTAAGGGGATAGAATGACACCTCTGTCTTGTGCCACATTGTCAGCACTTGACAGATGGGTCATTCTATTGACCAAGCAGTAAAAACCCAAGGATAACCGTATCAAGGGTGTACGGCAAGTATACCATCGAAGGATATACCAGTGCCTAGAGACCAAGTAGTGGCAGACCACATGCCATTCATGATCGAAGTAGACAGATTATCCAGTCTCGTACAGGCTTACCGATTAGCAATGGCAGTGGAAACCGCGGCCAGGTTAAATGTCGGAGGCTCGAGCAAACGGTATGGAGCATGCTGCATATACTGGACCCAGGGCTCGATTTCGACCGTTAGTTAGTAGCAAATTGCTAGCAAGCAAATGCATTTTGCTAGTGATAAAAGTGGTTCTAGCAAAAGCTGCTAGTGGAAAATTTTTGAATGTTTTAGTGTAAGTAGAAATTATCTGGTAGTTTGTATTTCTTTGTGGAGCTAACCTCTGAATCTCAAGAGAACAGCTTAGTTGTTATGTGGTGTGAACTGTAAAGTGCCACTGCATTGCACATGTGGAGTATTTTTGACACATGCAAAAAGGAACAACTGCTTTCTGGAAATGAATGTTTCTTGAAAAGCACAAAACATTATAAACATATTTTGGCACTAGTAGAAATATGCAGTATATTTATTTCCCTTATCTACTTCTGCATGTGAGGTTGGGTTCAGTTTCATGAAGAGAATCCAGGGTGATTGGAGGGGCAGTTTAAACTTACAAACATTGAATGCTCTCAAGTCTCATGAGTATTGAGGTTGAAGGTCTGTCCAAAGACAAGTTTGACCCCAGGCCTGCTGTTTTAAAGTGGTATGAAAAGACCCGAAACCCAGATCGTAAACCATACAGAAAATAACTTAAGATTTTGAATAGTGTTCTATAGATATATAAAAAAATGTTTTTTAAATATTTGCATTTGAATTAAATGGTTAGAATTAATCTGTCAGGTCATGAAAAGGTGAGTTTTATCTAAATATATCTTTTCAGCATTACAATATGACAGTTACAGAGGTGAAATCAAAATGTGTCATGATTGACTAATGGAGGGGGACATGTTAAAGTTTCTTTTGTATAATGTTTATAAACTTCTAATAGTAGATAATGCAATTTGCTAGTAAAAAAATAAGGCCACTAGGAAGTGTTGCTACTCCTTAAAAAAGACGAAATCAAGGCCAGCCTAGACCTCTGCAGAATGATGCAACGTCATGTGGTCAAATGATATGTAAAGGATTTTAGGAAGGGTGTGTCTGACCTCAGGTCTTAAACAACCCTTAGAAATAGGAAGGTAGGTGATTTGGGCGAGAGTGCCCGATAGGAAAGTCGCACGGAAGCAAGTTAGAAGACGACCTTATTTACTACCGGGGTCCAACAGCTTAACGTGCTCATCTGACGCACAGCTGATGTTTAGTGGTTCGAGTGTCCGCACATGCCCGGAATCGAACCTGAGGTTCCTCTGTGTCAGTCACGAATGTATGTGGTCAGTTGAACCCTGTTTTCAGCTGTATGGTGCCGGCAGGAGGGTGCAGCATTGACGGCATGAGGCCATGGTCCTGTTGTGCCAGGTCGGCTCTGTTTGAGGCTGTGGTGGCTCTGTGATAGTTTGGGGTGCATTAGACCCTTAGAGTGTCTGGAGAGGTCTGTAACCACTATGCAGTACCAGCCTATGCTGGCTGATCATCTGCACGCTTTCATGGCCTTCGTGCATCCTGCAGTGGATGGTCTGTTTCAGCAGGACAATGCACCGCCCCATCGGGCCTCAACCACCGAGGCATAGCATGAGGAACACTCATCTGGGTTTGGAACTATCCAATGGCCCCCAAAGTCCCCAGATTTAAACCCTGTAGAAGCTCTCTGAGATGTCATGGAGGAGAACATCAGATCCATGGATCCTGGACAAATGTTTCGAGCAGAGTTGTGGACAATGCTGCAACAGACATAACTGGATTACCTCTGGAAACTCTGCAGCACCTGCTGGAGTCAATGCCTCTGCATGTGCAGGCTGTTATTCACATTAGAGCAGGACCAACACACTATTAAGTATATATCTCTGTTTTGTCTGTTTAGTGTACATCAAGTCTTTCTCTCTCTCTCTCTCTCTCTCTCTCTCTCTCTCTGTGTTAGAAAATTTCAGTTTTCCAGAAACTACACTGCTGGCCACCCAAAATGCAACACCAAGAAGAAAGCATCCGATTGGCCAGAAATTCGCAGCATGCGTCGCCCGCGAAAGGACATGCACACGATTAGCATTGCAGGGCATATGCAAGTCATGTGCGCCCAGCACGCCACCGAGAAGCACTGTAAGAAGGGTGCACAGAAGGCGGTGTGTAAATAGTGGAAGTGTGTTGTGCTGCCGGACCTGTGCGTGGGAAGCTTCCTGATGCCTCGTCGCAGAATACGGCAGTAATTCCGGCATCGTTTCGGAGTTCGACAGAGGACGAATAGTGGCTTATCGCGACAGCGGTTTATCGTACCAAGACATCAGCACCCGCATGGGACGACATCCAGCCACGGTGAGGCGAGTATGGATTCGATGGGTGCAGGAGGGACGGACGGACCAACGTGAGCGATTGCCGCAGCCGTGGCACACCTCCGAACAAGAGGACCGGCATGTTGTGCAATGGGCGTTAAAGGCTCGCACCGCCACATCACGAACGTTAGCTCAGGAATTAGGGTGTGTTGCTCAACAACCTGTGTCAGCACGTACCGTTCGACATCGTCTGCAGGAGCGGGGACTTGTCGCACGGCGCCCATTTCTCCGATTACCATTGACGTTACACCACCAGCAAGTGCGGCGGAAGTGGGCTGTTGAACGCTGCACCTGGACTACGAAATGGCACGACCTTGTCTTCTCCAACGAATCCTGCTTCTGCCTGCAACACCATGATGGTCGGATCCGCATGTGGCGGCACCGCGGCCAGAGACTGTATGACGCCTCCTGCATTATGCATCACCATACCGGACTGTTGCCTGGCATCATGGTTTGGGGCGCAATTGGATATGACACCTGCATCCCTCTCGTACGTATCGCCAGTACACTCAACAGCCACCGCTACATCTCCGACGTTTTGGAGCCTGTTGTCCTCCCTTACCTGCAGGACCTGCCAGCGGCCACGTTTCAACAGGACAATGCGCGCCCGCAAGTAGCACGCATCGTGCAACAATTCTTCACGGCCCACCAGGTGTCACTGCTGCCGTGGCCCGCCTGTTCTCCCAATATGTCGCCCATCAAACACGTGTGGTCACTGATCGGCAACCGAGTTGCCCGGCAAGCACCACCCGCGGCTACGCCTGATGAACTGTGACAACGTGTGGAAGCAGCCTGGACCGACATACTCCAAGCCCACATCCAAAACCTCTTTCGTTCAATGCCGCGGCATGTAGCGGCCTTTATTGCCAGCCATAAGGGCCACACGAACTATTGATGTCTGCGTGTTCCACAAGTCGCACGGGCCTGTAAGCCCAATCGTTTCATCTTTGTATCTGTTGTTATGTGTCCAGTAAATCTGGCTTTGCCATCTCGTGTCCTTTTTGGTGTTGCATTTTGGGTGGCCAGCAGTGTATTACACCTACTTTCAGTGAAACATCGTAAAAGCGGAGTGGCTTGATATTAAAGCTCTACGAGACCCGCCATCTTGTATTGCTGCCTTCTCTTATTAACCAACGGGCAAGCATATTTCACAAATTGCTCGGGCAATTTTGCACATTTTGGAACACTGTTTGTGGCTAACGAAAGATATATGATAAAGAGTTCCCTGGTTTCAGAATTTTTATTGACTTTTCCCTTCAATTTTTATTTTCAGCGAAAGTCGTAACAAGGCGTTTTCCATAGTTTTATTAATTAATAAAAAATACTTAAAGGGTCCAAAATGAAAATCTGAAATCAGGGAACTCTTTATTTATCATATATCTTGCGTTAGCCACAAACGGTGTTCCAAAATGTGCAAAATTGCCCGAGCAATTTGTGAAATACGCTTGCCCGTTGGTTAAGGAGAGAAGGCAGCAATACAAGATGGTGGGTCTCGTAGAGCCTTAATGTTAGGTGGCGCTGTCGATAAAAAACAATGAGGGCTATGTTAAATGTTCAGTGCAAGCAGTAGTGACATTTTTAACGAAAGATGGCGTAAAAGCTGTGGACATTACAAGAAGAATTCGGACGGTGTATGGTGATGTGGCTATGTCTCGTTCCAGTGTTTGTGAATGGGTTACAAAGTTCAAAGAGGGCCACGAGAGCCTTGAAGATGAGGCACGGTTAGGTTGGCCTAACAGCGGTGATTGGTGAAACGGTTAAAACGGGTTGACGACTTGATTAAAGGTGACACTCTTTCGTGTTCGGGGTATTGCCATTGAATTGGATATCAGTAAAGATTCTGTTGGACGAATTATTCATGAACATCTCAACTATAGGAAGATCTGCGCCCAGATAGGTACCCCGAATGCTTACAGCGGTGTATAAATAAATGCCAAACGCTAGACATTTGCAATGAATTGGTACAGCGCTATGATCTTGGGATGCATAATCACAGGCAGTAGAACATGGATTCATTAGTTCCAAACAAAGACAAAACGGCAAAGTATGCAATGGCGTCATCCGAATTCACCTCTATCAAAGAAATTCAATGTTGGTTCGTCTGCATCCAAGATCATGGCTACTGTCTTCTGGGACAAACACACTATCCTCCTGGTTGAGTACTTGGTAAAAAATGAAACAATAAATGTGAAGGTCTATGTGAGGACACTGAGAAAACTAGCGCAGTGTATCCGGACCAAACGGCCAACGTCGAAAAACAGTCGAATGTTTCTTCAGCATGATAACGCTCGGCCGCATATTGCTAAACCAGTGCAAACAGAAATTGCAAAACAGAGGTGGACCGTTCTTCCGCATCCTGCTTACAGTCCGGACTTGGCACTTCCCGATATTCCTGTTTTCGGTCCCGCGAAGGATAGTCTTTTGTGTCCACCTCTGTGAGAGCATGGATAATGTACGAGTGGCTGTCCGTCAATGGATTCGCTACACCCCTGCTGATTTCTTTGCCATAGTTCATACTCTCCTTGAAAACCTTGAAAAGTCCTTGAATAAAAAGTTCATTTTCAAGTACTTAAGTTTAAGGCTCTGTAAATAGTACTTGATTTTTTTTTTTATTATTATTATTAATGGTATGAAAGAGCATGTGTTAATTAATTGTTTGTGCTAAAAAGATGTATAGGAGATTTCTGCGTAGTTGTAATAAAAACTTCAAGCTGATCAAATAGTGCAGTACTTGCATTCAACCCAGTGGAGTGTGTGGAGAGCTACGATGCCTTGACCATGATATCACTAAGGCATCTGCCATGTGTGTAAAATAAGTAGAATTATATATTCACAAATTGTGGTGGGCTTCTTGTTTATTATATAATGTTAGGGATGCGTTTTTATGGGAGGGTGGAACTTCCAGGAATTGCTTGTGCTTCATGCGTGGACCTTTTGTCTCCCGGCTGCATCAAAAATAAGAAGTTAAAGCGAACAATTAGTGTCTTACCAGTAGATGAATACGAAATTAATGTACCCTTTAAAAATATTCCACAAAATAAAATGATTTCAAAATATACCCAAAACAGAGGGGCAATTCAAAGTTAATAAAGTAAACCTACTGGGGGCAAGGAGTAACAGGCTTTATTGAAGATGTGTCAGCGCCAGCTAAGATTAATGGTCTGAACTTACTAAATACCTACCTACTGATCAACTGACAGTACATACATGTGATAATTCGGGTTTAAAAAGTCCTTGAAAAGTGCTTGAATTTATTTTGCTTGGAAGAGTACGAACCTTGTTTGCTACCGGAATGAATTTACTTGTTGATCGCTGGAGAAAATGCATTGTGCTAAATGGAGAATACATGAAAAAGTTCTTTGACTATTTGTATCACTGTATTACATATGTGAGTATCATATTTATGCATCCTGTAATTGATAGGAATAAAAATCCGGATACTTATGGACATCCCTCGTATTTTTACTATAATTTGTTTTACATGAGATGGGATCACTGTTTTTGATACACATAAAAAAATCAGAGAGGGCACTTAAAATAATAGATACAGCTTTTTTATTATTATTGAGTGATGATCTGGTACTATGAAAAGTAAAGTTAAATCAGGGGTGCTTATTTTGCGGAAATTCCGGAAATTTTCGGCGTTTTATTTTTTTTTTTCCCACCGGAAATTTTCGGAGTTTTTTTTTTTTTTTTTTTTTTTTTTTTTAGAATTTTTATTTTATAGCCAGTATATACTGTCCTTTCCCTGTTTTCCCTTGGTTGGTGGCCAAAGCAAAACTCAATTCCACTGGGAGTTGGGAAATCTGACTGCCAATCAACCCCCACAGAGTAGAAGAGAAACAGGTCCACTCTGTGTCTACCCAATTCAGCTGGGAGAGATCCCCTACCACCCCTCCGCCCCCACCTAATGTTATATTTGTCTTCTAAAAGTGTGTTAACTGTTTGCTTTCCTTTGTGGTTTGGTGCTAGGTTTGCCCAGAGCTACTCCAAACAGAAATTTCTCACCCCTTTCTTTTCCTGGCAGTGCCCCTTTGCTCCTGCCCCACCCCAGGGCTTAGTGGCCCACCCACTCTGTCTGCTGCTTTTGACCTTCAAGATTTCTCATCTCATCATCACAGAAATCTAGGGAGGATCTCCCTGCTGACTTTTATATCACCCCTCCCCCTTCCCTTTGGGATGCCTGTTGGTTGCTGCTCAGGAAATCTTTGTCATTGGTTTCAATGCAATGACAAAGATTTCCTGAGCAGCTTTTTTATTTTGTTTTTTCTCAGTAATTTACTTTTTATAAGTATTATTTATAGCTTTGAAGGGCCAAACACTGGAAATTTGCAATTAGTAAAATTTTATAAAGGCCACTGTTCTTTATAAAAATATCAGAACTTGGGAAATAAATTACGAATGTAACACATATATTGTTTTTTTTTTTTTTTTGTTTTTTTTGTAAGTATTTATCTACGTTAATTTCAGGAAATTTGGGTTTGGTTTCAGGAAATTTGATTTCACAGAATAAGCACCCCTGTTAAATTGCTGTACTAATCATGTGCTGGTGATGTCAGAAGAAACCACATTGCTGGATGGATGCTGATCATTTTTATGTTTACCTGTATATTTATGACTAACAATGAAATATGGTAAGGCCGCATCACATTTATACTTGTAGGCTTTCTACTGTTTTCATAAAAAAGATTCCTTTCAATAGGGATCAGATTCCCTCTCCAGGGAGGTGTAATTTTCTAGTCTTCTGAAATAGGATAACTCTGTGTCCATAATGATATTTGTATTTTCCTTCCATATATTTCTTTCCCATTGACATCTAAGATGTTCTGTGAAGCATTGGAACTTGGGACGTATATCTGTACCTAGACGAGAAATGGTCATTAGAAATATGACCCCTTTGTGCCAATGACATTTGTATCCATGTATTTGTGAAGAATAATTCTTCAGGGGGATTCGTTCCTCATTGACATCTAAGATGTTCTGTGAAGCATTGGAACTTGTGACCTATATCCATACCTAGAAAAGAAATGGTCATTGGAAATATGGTCTCTTTGTGCCAATAATGACATTTGTATTGCCTTCCATGTATTTGTGAAGAATTATTTCTTCAGGGGGAATTCGTTCCTCATTGATATCTAAGATGTTATCTGAAGCACTAGAACTTGTGACCTATATCCATACGTAGAAGAGAAATGGTCTTTGGAAATATGGCCCCTTTGTGCCAATAATGACATTTGTATTGCCTTTCATGTATTTGTGAAGAATTATTTCTTCAGAGGGAATTTGTTCCTCATTGATATCTAAGATGTTATCTGAAGCACTGGAACTTGTGACCTATATCCATACCTAGAAGCGAAATGGTCATTGGAAATATGGCCCCTTTGTGCCAATAATGACATTTGTATTGCCTTCCATGTATTTGTGAAGAATTATTTCTTCAGGGGGAATTCGTTCCTCATTGATATCTAAGATGTTATCTGAAGCACTGGAACTTGTGACCTATATCCATACCTAGAAGCGAAATGGTCATTGGAAATATGGCCCCTTTGTGCCAATAATGACATTTGTATTGCCTTCCATGTATTTGTGAAGAATTATTTCTTCAGGGGAATTTGTTCCTCATTGATATCTAAGATGTTATCTGAAGCACTGGAACTTGTGACCTATATCCATACGTAGAAGAGAAATGGTCATTGGAAATATGGCCCCTTTGTGCCAATAATGACATTTGTATTGCCTTCCATGTATTTGTGAAGAATTATTTCTTCAGGGGGAATTTGTTCCTCATTGATATCTAAGATGTTATCTGAAGCACTGGAACTTGTGACCTATATCCATACATAGAAGAGAAATGGTCTTTGGAAATATGGCCCCTTTGTGCCAATAATGACATTTGTATTGCCTTTCCATGTATTTGTGAAGAATTATTTCTTCAGAGGGAATTCGTTCCTCATTGATATCTAAGATGTTATCTGAAGCACTTGAACTTGTGACCTATATCCATACCTAGAAGAGAAATGGTCATTGGAAATATGGCCCCTTTGTGCCAATAATGACATTTGTATTGCCTTCCATGTATTTGTGAAGAATTATTTCTTCAGGGGGAATTTGTTCCTCATTGATATCTAAGATGTTATCTGAAGCACTGGAACTTGTGACCTATATCCATACATAGAAGAGAAATGGTCATTGGAAATATGGCCCCTTTGTGCCAATAATGACATTTGTATTGCCTTTCATGTATTTGTGAAGAATTATTTCTTCAGAGGGAATTTGTTCCTCATTGATATCTAAGATGTTATCTGAAGCACTTGAACTTGTGACCTATATCCATACCTAGAAGAGAAATGGTCATTGGAAATATGGCCCCTTTGTGCCAATAATGACATTTGTATTGCCTTCCATGTATTTGTGAAGAATTATTTCTTCAGAGGGAATTCATTCCTCATTGATATCTAAGATGTTATCTGAAGCACTGGAACTTGTGACCTATATCCATACCTAGAAGCGAAATGGTCATTGGAAATATGGCCCCTTTGTGCCAATAATGACATTTGTATTGCCTTCCATGTATTTGTGAAGAATTATTTCTTCAGGGGGAATTTGTTCCTCATTGATATCTAAGATGTTATCTGAAGCACTGGAACTTGTGACCTATATCCATACCTAGAAGCGAAATGGTCTTTGGAAATATGGCCCCTTTGTGAAGCCAATAATGACATTTGTATTGCCTTCCATGTATTTGTGAAGAATTATTTCTTCAGAGGGAATTCGTTCCTCATTGATATCTAAGATGTTATCTGAAGCACTTGAACTTGTGACCTATATCCATACCTAGAAGCGAAATGGTCATTGGAAATATGGCCCCTTTGTGCCAATAATGACATTTGTATTGCCTTCCATGTATTTGTGAAGAATTATTTCTTCAGGGGGAATTCATTCCTCATTGATATCTAAGATGTTATCTGAAGCACTGGAACTTGTGACCTATATCCATACCTAGAAGCGAAATGGTCATTGGAAATATGGCCCCTTTGTGCCAATAATGACATTTGTATTGCCTTCCATGTATTTGTGAAGAATTATTTCTTCAGGGGGAATTTGTTCCTCATTGATATCTAAGATGTTATCTGAAGCACTGGAACTTGTGACCTATATCCATACCTAGAAGAGAAATGGTCTTTGGAAATATGGCCCCTTTGTGAAGCCAATGACATTTGTATTGCCTTCCATGTATTTGTGAAGAATTATTTCTTCAGGGGGAATTCGTTCCTCATTGATATCTAAGATGTTATCTGAAGCACTTGAACTTGTGACCTATATCCATACCTAGAAGCGAAATGGTCATTGGAAATATGGCCCCTTTGTGCCAATAATGACATTTGTATTGCCTTCCATGTATTTGTGAAGAATTATTTCTTCAGGGGGAATTCATTCCTCATTGATATCTAAGATGTTATCTGAAGCACTGGAACTTGTGACCTATATCCATACCTAGAAGCGAAATGGTCATTGGAAATATGGCCCCTTTGTGCCAATAATGACATTTGTATTGCCTTCCATGTATTTGTGAAGAATTATTTCTTCAGGGGGAATTCGTTCCTCATTGATATCTAAGATGTTATCTGAAGCACTGGAACTTGTGACCTATATCCATACCTAGAAGCGAAATGGTCTTTGGAAATATGGCTCCCTTTGTGAAGCCAATGACATTTGTATTGCCTTTCATGTATTTGTGAAGAATTATTTCTTCAGAGGGAATTCCTTCCTCATTGATATCTAAAATGTTATCTGAAGCACTGGAACTTGTGTCCTACTATATATATATATTTTCCCACCTCTGACTGGTTGATTGAAAGAAAGGAATACTGGTAGTGCAGTTTGTAATTTAAAAAAACAAACAAAAAAAACCCCTATGAAATTCAATTTTTGGCTGAAAAGAAAATTGAGGAAATAACCTCATTTTGTTTCGCTTTTTAATATTCACTGAAACATTAAAAATATTGTAACAGAAATGCAGAGCACTCACTGCCTTTGTTGTAGTTGTGTTTGACACTTGGGAATGATTTACCTGTGAATGAAGATATAAAGAAATTGGAAAATGTAACCCATTCAACTTATAAGCAAAAATATATGGTGCCTATGTCCACCTTTTAAATTGTTTCTTGAACATGCCATCTTTTAGGGTGATAATAGTGTTGTGCACTCAACTAGATGTGTCAGGTTGTGATTGGCTGAAGTATGAGGAAGAGATTCCATGTTTTCCATGACTTGCAGTCACCTAATTCGACTACTTATTGAGCCACTTTCTGAAAACAGGCTGAGATTTCTTCTACCTTATCACTCTGAGAGCTTGGAGATTTATTTTGTTTAGGAAGCATTTCACTGTATTCATTTCAAGCTGTACTACAAGCAATTAGATTGATATACATATCATTGTGATGTTTCTGTTATTTTGTTAACCTGCATATATTTTAATGAGAATTTTAATATGACTATGAAAAGAATTATTGGTCCACAGATTTATCACTAAATTTCAGTGCATTTCACTCATTATTGTGATTTAATATGAGTGTTAAATGATTTCTGAAGTTAACATTTAATTTTACTTTGGTGTAATTGAGATACATATTATATTGCATTTTCTTTTCAACAGATCTCATGTGCTGCAGAAAGTGTGTCAGTACTTCACATACAAAGTTAGATACACTAATAGCTCCACAGAAATTCCAGAATTCCCCATTGCTCCTGAGATTGCCTTGGAATTGCTGATGGCCGCCAACTTTTTGGACTGTTAGTTCGCTCATGCCATGCTTTTCGCTGTATTTTCGCCTATGTACTTGTGATATTTAAAAATTGTAACATATTAAAAAAGAACAGTTAAAAAACTTCCTGCTACTTGTTCTTAACAAATTTGTTTTTCCGGTTTTACCTGTCAAGGAAAAAAATATTTCCTATTTAAGTTATGTATCATAATAAATATTGAAAAGATGGCCATGTTATGATGTTTGAAAGAGCTACCATGGTTAGTTTTTGAGTTGTGGAAATAAGTTGAATAATATTAAATTAATAAAAAAATACATAAAAGGTATATTGTCTATAAAGTAAATGTCAGTAAATCTGTGCATTATTAGTGTATCACAGGCATGTATCTAAGGGAAGAGAACTGGAGGTCAACTCTCCAGTTGTTTAAAAATGCATCTTATAGACAGATGACTTTTTAAAGTAGCACAAATATCACTCTTGCAGGCCTGCCAACCCTCCGGGTTTAGGCAGGCAATGCCGGGTTTCATTACATTTCTCAGAATTCCAGATTATAAATTAATATTGCCGGATTCCATCATTATTTCCGTAGCGTAAAATAAAAAGTAACTAGGAGAAAAGTTCGAAGTTCTCCGAGGCATCGGTTCATTAGCGGAGAAGCGACTTTTCCCCTCCGAGTCAGCCGTTCTGAGTGATGTTTACTCTTCTGTCCGCTTATGATCTCTGGCGTTGCAAGAACAGGCTTGGCGTTGGCGGGCACCTACATGCTGACGCAACCATCAACTTAGATTTTCTACCGGACCTTACGAGCGCTGTGTCAAGTGATGATGTCATCTTTGACTTGCTGGCGTCGTGCGGTAGCTCTCTTTCCATGGGAGTGCTCAAGTGATGTGCCAAGTCCAGAGTTTGGCAAATTACGTAATTACGCATCTAGTACGTTTAGAAATTTTACCAACGCGTCAAAATATGCATGGGGAATTTTTCTCCCTGCGTAAAACTACTCATCGAATAATTTTGCCAGTTCGTAAAAATATGCATCGGGACGGTGCTTCGTCTTTCAGAAACTGAAGTAAACGAAATAAAGATTTTTTCTGTAATCGTAATTTCTTTTTCCTGTGATGTAGCCTCTGTACCGTATTGTTATATATCATTTTATTCCGTAAATATTTGTATTTCAGTCTAAAAATGGAGGGAAAATTTCTGAAAACGTAAATTCAATGGCGAAAAATTTCGCTGTAATCTTTTAGGTATGAGAGTGGGGCGGCTTCGAGGAATTTCTCCTTTTCCGTCATAATTTGGGTTATCCTCGAAATTGATGCATAACTGAACAGAAATTGTTTTGCATTTTTTATATGCATTAATGTAACATTAGTGCTTCAAATTATGTCCATTGATATTTCAAACATACGAAAGTGTACTTGCAGGATTTTTCTCTTCTTAAGGTTGGCAAGTCTGCTCTTGAATAATTGCAAAACCGATGCATTTAAACATGAGCTTTTACAATTAAATTGATGTAAATATTTATGATTTGACGTAGAAGGCTGCACTGATGAAGCTGAGTTCAAGTATGAAGAAAGTGAAGCATAATGAACTAGGGTGGAAAATGAAAAGTAGATTAACAGGCCAATTTTTTAACTGTTATGCTAAAAATTGTGCCATAAGTTATTTTTTTAAATCTCAGTGGTTTTTCTTTTTTTCTGCGCCCATATATATTTTCAGTAGCACCATGACACAACATTAGAGGCCCTAAGTATTGCATTTCTTGTTACTTCAGGGTGTCCACATTCAGGGAAATGCCTGAAATGTTGGTAAAGGTCAGGGAAAATCAGTGATATTTAAAAAAAAAAAAGTCAGGGAAATTTCAATCACAGTTAGACTACAACTAGTTTTAACGTCGGGGAGTGACGCCCTCATTGCCCAACATACTTGCACTTGGTGTTGCAGACAGTCACTAACTTCCCCTTCCTACTAATGTAACCTTGTATTGTAAGTTGTGTTACATTACTTGTTAACATTTCTCTTTTTGTTTTAGGTTAAAAGAGTAGAAGAAAATGTGTGGTATAAGTTATACTTTGTTAAAAGGCAATTAAGACTGCAGCAATGCCAAAGCGTTGTGTGTTTAATGAACAATGGTTGGACGAACAATTAAATCCTGAGTTTTCTGGTTGGATAGCTGCTGTGAACGGCGACAGTGAATCGGCATTTTGTAAAGTGTGCTCTAAAACTTTCAAGCTTAGCAACATGGGGTGTCGGGCAGTCTCCAGCCATAGAAATGGCCCTAATCATTTAAAAAACATCCGTGCTAAAATGTCTCGGCCCAGTCTTGCTTCTTTCACTTCCTCTGTGAAAAAGCACTCTTTGTAATAACGAACTCATGCCATCAACAAGCTCAGGAAATGTGGAATCAGTACTTCTAGAAAATATTAAGTCTAATGACTCATGTTGTGAAAGATTATGTGAAGCTTAATGCTTATGTAGTGAAAGATGATGTAACAAAGTCAGAAATAATATGGGCCATGGAAGTGTTGTCCAAGCAAATGTCTCTGAACTCTTGTACACAGATTAACAAAACATTTCAGTTAATGTTTCCTGACAGTGCGATAGCTTCAAAATTTACTTTAGGCAAAAGCAAAGCATCTTATGTGATAAACCATGGATTGGCACCACATTTCAAAGAGTGTTTAATGGACGATCTGAAGCAGTGCATTGACTTTGTAATTTGTTTTGATGAATCACTAAACAAAATTGCTCAGCGTGGGCAAATGGATCAGTTTGCTCGTTATTGGGACGTCAATCTGCAAAAAGTTTCCACTAGATACGTAAGTAGTGTGTTTTTAGGACAGGCAACAGCTAATGACCTTTTAGAGAAATTCATTAAAGGTGCACCTTTTCCATTGGATAACATGCTACAAGTGTCAATGGATGGACCTAACGTTAATTTCAGCTTTCTGCTGAAGATAAACTTAGAACTGAAAATCCAGATGGTAAATTATTAGTTGACATTGGAGTATGTGGTGGTCAATGGAGCTGCAAAATGGGATATACATCACTTTCTGTGTAACTTGCACTACCTTTTAAAAGATAGTCCTGCTCGCCTTGCAAATTATACTATGAATACTGGATGTAAAGATTTCCCTTTAAAATTTTGCACTGTAAGGTGGTTGGAAAACATCAATTGTTTGACTAGGACATTTCTTGTCTATGATCATATCATGAAATATGTTCAAGAATCATCGGTTTCCAGCAAACAGCACATGTTTCTTGCAGAATTCATGGAAAGGCTGCATTTAGGACTATAGCTTCAGAGTGAATCTTTTTTGAGAAGGTTCCAGAGCCCAAAGCCTTTAATTCCTTTCTTACACACTGATTTGCTGGATCTGATGAAAAATTTGATGGCACGAAGCATGAAGCCTGACAAATTAAGTGAAGCTGATAGTGTCTCAAAACTGTTAACTTTAGATATATCAAAAGGTGAAAATCTTCTCTCAGTTGAGAAAGTTGATATTGGATTTAGTGCTAAAAGCTATTTAAAGTGAAGTGCTCAGAAAGGGAGAAATTAGAGTTTAAGCTTGAATTTAGGAAACTTGTGACCAGCATAATTGAAAAACTTCATGAGAAAAGCCCACAAAATTTAAGTTTGTTCGTCGGGTAACTTGTTTGGACCCAAATATTATACTGCAGCAGCCAAGTCTAGGCAAGAAGTGAGTGGAAATTGTGCTCGAAGTTTTACTTAGTGCAAACAGGATTTCAAATGACTGTGCTGAAAAAGCTAATAAACAGTACGTTTCATTGTGTGTAGAAGCTCAATCTGCTTTAAAGTCTCAGTTTGGTGAATTTTTAGACAGCCATGATGATTCCATTGGATTAGACAAATTTTACAGTGCTCTACTTGACAACCAGAAACAAGTCTGTGAACTTTGGGATGTAATAAAAGTTTGTCTCTTTATGTCTCATGGAAATGCTTCAGTGGAAGGTGGATTTTCTCTCAATAAGTCTCTTCTTGTGGAAAATCTCCTGGAAAAATTCCTGATTTGTCAGATAACAGTTTTTGATGCCATTAAAAATGTGGGAGGAGTAGAACACATTGCCATCAATAGAAGGCTTCTTCTTTTTGTAAGAGCCTCCAGACAAAGATATCAGGATTATCTAGAGAAAAAAGTGTTCTTCAGAACGAAGAAGAAAGAAAACTGAAAGCAAATTTTATCATGAAATAAAGGAATTGAAGGAAAAAAGACAGAGTACGGAAGGAACTAGAGTTGGAAGAAGCAGCATTACAGGCGAAGATTTCAGATTGGGAAAAGAAGAAAAGTTGTGTGTAATATAAAAACAGTGACTGTGTTCCTACTGTAATATTTTTATAGTAACTGTTCTGAATATCGTGTATGGGTTTGTTTGAGTGTTTCTTAAATAAATATAAAACCACGAAAAAAGAGTAAACTTAAAATTAAAAAGGTGCGAGTTGGATGGCTATGGGGATGGTGGAGGCAGATAAAAAAAAAAATGAAATGAATCAGTTATTTGGGAAACTTTATACATCAAATTGAAACACTTTTTAAATGATATGTTTCTCAATTATCCAATTCAATTTTATTTATTATTGTGGCACATATATTGAAAAACTCAAATAAACCTATTTGTGTAAGGTCAGGGACTTCTTATATATTTGGTCAGGGAAATCAGGTTTGATAATTCTATGGAACCCTGTACTTGTTCCACATTTCATGACAGAAGACTAGCAAGAGAGAGAGAAACTTCATAGAATTTGTATGAGGAGAGGTGAGAGACTGCCTAATGAAAAACCTGTTTCAGTGTCCAAGGGACCATAATGCAAGAAGTTTTGTAAAATTTTAAACAACTTGTGAAAAAGTAGCTCTTTGTGTATTCATAGAATAAAAAAAAACACTGCACACACACACACCAGGTCATCCTACATACATGCATACATATCATTAAGCTGTTGTCTGAAATTCAGAGGTTAGCTCCTCGAAGAAAGACCATCTGCCAAGTACACATTTAACTGACAGAACTGGAATTTGCTTACTGTTGGTGTATCAAATGTATCCATTTACAACAATCTCAGTACAGCCACTCGATCTTCATTAACAACCATCACACGCCACACACAAGACCTTTTGTACTTCTTTCTCAAGCAGACATTCCTGAATCTGGTCCTCAGACCTTTCTTTCCTACCACTTGAGCTGAAAAAATTCTCTTAGCACCTCATCACTCATTCTTTCAACATGGCCAAACCACCTAAGAATATTAGTCTCCACCTTACTAATAATATTTTGCCTCACATTACACATCTGCAACACATCTTCATTCCTCACATGATTCAGTGCGTGTCTTACCACAAACCCCCTATAAGTAATGCATCTCCCCAGCACACAAATAACTCCTATGTCTTTTCTGCAGTACCCAGGTTTGGTTGCCGTACATCAGAGTAGGAACAATTACACTTTTGTACACGGCCATTCAGGACCTCTTGAAAACCCATTATTCCTGCAAAATCCTTCTAAGGCAGCTACGACTTTCAATGGAGAATTCACCCTCCTACTAATTTGTTCTCTGTCAAACATATTTCCTAAATATACAAATTCATTCACCTGGTCAATCTCTGTGCCTTTTAAGACTCCTCACTTAAAACCCATAACTTTAGTTTTTCCTTTATTTATACTCAGCTTAAATTTCATACAAACTTCATACTTCCAGGACAACATACTCTGAAACTCACCTTTATTTTGTATCTGAATTGTATGTCCCATGAGCTATTTATGAAAAAGATAGTTGTCATGTTATCCTGCATCTTAACTTGCTGCTATTTCATCACACATTTGAGACAGCCATGCAAATTGGTGGGAACCGCTGAATCTATAGCCTGCTGCCAGACGCTAGTTGTAAACACTTATCACAGGAGAGTAAAGCCAGTAAAAATGACATACAGAATAGAACATGACGCTATTAAATTGTAAGTGCAACAGAATTTTCTCTCTAACTAGACCGAAAGACATCAGCCATCTAATCCTTTGCTGAAGAAGACTTTTTCAATTGTTTGGACCAGTCACAGAAGTAGCATGGTCCCAATTTGTGGGCTACATGACATATAAAAGAGAACACGATGAATTTAAGGGTCATCTGGGAGAAATCTTTGTATTCAACTACAAATTGCATTATTCCATGAATGCAGATGCAAGTTTTGCTTTGTTTTTAATATTTTGTAATTTACTTCATTAGCAAATAATTATGCCAAGGGGGGGGGGGGTCAGAACTCTTAAAATATAAATCACATTCTTTGAATTTGCTTGATGGTGGTTGAGCTGCACGTTCCATATCACTGGAGTCAAGATAACTCCCAACTAGGGTGATCTTTTTTTTTTTTTTGGTTTACTGTTTGTTCTCTGTCACCATGTGGCATTGGATCAGCTCATAAACCAACAAAAGCCGCCCCGGTGGCGCAGTGGTCTAAGGCGTTGGCCTCTGATCATTCGTCCGTAAGGGTCCGGGTTCGAATCCCGGTCAGGCATGGATGTTGTGTTTGTCTTACGGCACTGGCTCTCTCCCTTCCCTGGAACCAGTGACCCTAAATTAGGGACGGGCGACTGCTTATAGTCCATTGAGTTGCTCACGGTGGTCGTTAAACCTCCAATAAAAAAAAAAAAACCAACAAAAATATTTTCGGGTGGGGGCTGCTTGCCCCAGCTGGAAAATGCCCCAAGATCATGAGTATGAAGTATAGAAGATCTCGTGTGTGTTGTGCGATGCGTGTCAGTGAAGCCAAAGTTGTATGTCAAGATTGCTGTAAATGGAGAAGTTTGATATTGCAACAGTAAGTAAATAATCAGTTAAAAATTATCTGGTAGTTTTTTTCTTTGTGGAGCTTACCTCTGAATCCCAGAGAACAGCTTAGTGATATGTATGTATGTATGTATGTACGAAAATAAAGATTCAAAGAGAATTTATTTATATTTTCGAGGGGGGTGCTTGCCTCACGGGAGGGGCCGAGTGCTGCTTCCCTGGGCAAGTGGTCTCCAATCTCTGGTGACAGTTCCAGGAAACCGAAACAATACCCGGGAAAGGGTGTTGTTTCGACAATACCCTTTCCCGGGTTGACAACTGATATGTGTGTCTAACAGTTCACAGCATTGAACATTGGTAGCCAGCCAGCTCTTGCAGAAACTCTTCTCTGCTACAGGAACCATAATATCAAGGCAGAATTCTGGGTCTGTATTAAAGAAGGCTAATATTCTGTATCCCACTTGCTGCATCACATAGAAGGGTGACAAGGGTCTATCTGAACTGGATCTAACATCATCCCTGATCAGTGAGCCTATGTTCTGTTCAGTGATGGGTCATGGTACAACCTAAACATAGATTCTCACTATGGTTACATTTGGAGAGAGGCAGGAAGCCAAAACTGTGCCCTCCAGCTTTAGGAAAGTTGAGCACTACAATGGTGAAGGACTCCTGGTTTGGCCTGGCACCCTGACCATTGCACCCTGCAGGGGTAACATTCTAGAGCCCTCTGTACAGCTTTTCAGGTGGGCTTTTGGTCTCCAGTTCCTTTTTATGGGTAATACCTGTTACCATAGGGCTCGGCTAGCGTGACTTCCGAACCTGAACCCTATAGAGCATGTCTGGGATGTCCTGGGAAGAGCAATTGCAAACCAGTAGGCTAGACTTTGACATGCCTTTATGGAGGAGAGGCACTTATTGCCCCAAACTCTCAGTACCATAAATACACTGGCATGCAAAAATTAAGGACGCGACGGTTTTTCGAATGTAACGTGCAGAAGTGCTCCACATCAACTCAAATCATACCATAAGATCCCCAAGATGTAAGAATATGGGACAAGTGAGCAAAACCATCCAAAGGCACTTTATTGAAAAAGGTAGCTTCGAGCACAACTGGACAGAAACGTCCATGTGACAGGCGGCTGCCAAGAAAAATCCAGTCTTTAGTAGGGGATATGATCACCTCTGCGTTGCAGGATTTACAACGTCTGTCCATGCTGAGGACGAAGTTGTCAAGGAGCTGTTGAGGCATCGCGGCCCATTCCTCTTGCAGCGCCAATCGCAGCTACGGAATCGTTGCTGGTGACGTGCTGCGAAGCGTCTCACACGTGTTCGATTGGATTTAGGTCCGGGGACCTTGCGGGCTAATCGATGCGTTGAATATCTTCACTCTCCAACAGCCACTGTACGATGAGGTGTAGCGTTGTCGTTCATGAAGAGGAACTCTGGACCCACAGCACCTCTAAACAGACGCACGTGAGGCAGGATAACCTCAGTACAATAGCGGACACCAGTGACTGAACCTCCTTGGAAGATGTGGAGGTCAGTACGGCTACTAAGCATGATACCGTCCCAAACGAGAACTCCGCCACCTCCAAACCTGTCCCTTTCGATGATGATGGAGGTGTGATTGCGTGTTCCCTGGTCTCTCCAGATGTGTATACGTCCAGAATCGCTCGTCAGACTAAATCGGCTCTCATCCGTAAAGAGAACTCGACCCAATTGCTGATGTGTCCAGTTCTTGTGTTCCTGGCACCGCAGTCTCCGATGAGCAGGTTTTTTTTTTTTTTATTGGAGGTTTAACGACCACCGTGAGCAACTATATGGGCTATAAGCAGTCGCCCGTCCCTAATTTAAGGCCACTGGTTCCAGGGAAGGGAGAGAGCCAGTGCCGTAAGACAAACACAACATCCATGCCTGACCGGGATTCGAACCCGCACCCCTTTCGGACGAATGATTAGAGGCCATCGCTTAGACCACTGCGCCACCGGGGTGGCCGATGAGCAGGTGTTAATGGTACCATACTGGTCGTCGTGCAAATAGACCACCTTTGTGCAGCCTCCTGGCCACGGTAAAACGCGATAACGGACATCCAGTTGTATGTTGCATGTGCCTTGCGATTTCTCCCGCTGTCTGCCGTCTGTCTCTTCTCGCCTGTAGGACAATATACCGGTCGTCCGCCGCCGTGGTTGCTCGTGGACGACCACTGCTAAACTCTTGGACATCTGTTCCTGTCGTTTGAAATGCTCTCCAAGCTCAAGAAACGATGCTGTGAGCGATCCCGAACTCCTCGGCCACACTAGTCACACTTCGACCTTCCCAATGACACGACCTGGGGTAAAGTCATCCAGATGTCGTCTACTGGATTGCCTGTTGGCCATATCACACGGTGGCAGCAACTCGACGTCGTTCAAACCGATGTGCACCGTGCAATAGCTTTCACTGAATTGCTGAGCGTACACTGCTGTACCCGACCCTAGTCTATCTCCTGAGTGGTCTTTCGGTCCGTTCTGTCTGCTCGTTCCGCTGTTATGTTAATTTCTGCCCTTCGTCCTTAATTTTTGCACACCAGTGTACTTAAATAGGAATTATAGAGGATAAATTTATTAAGGTACATTGCCTCTCAAATTTTCGATCTATACACTAGATCATCGTCGGGTTTTCTTGCGTCTTACTGGCGACCAAGTCTGGTGGATTTTCCATACAGCATGGTCGTTGAACAAGACACAAGGTGGCAACATCATCGACCATGCTGGATGGAAAAATCCACTAGACCTGTGGAAGTAGTAAGACGTTCTGACAATGATCTAGGGTATAGATCGAAAATTTGAGAGGTAATGTACCTTAATAAATTTATGGTACCAAACTCTAATTCACAACCTTTTAAACAGTATGAGGGCTTGAGCGAGCTGTATCACTGCTAGGGATAATTACTTCCCCATTACCCCATCAAAATCCCTGCGCCACTTGCTGCAGAACTTTTTTCCTTCTCTGTTGTGTATTGCTGCGTTATCGATATACACTGAAGTGCCAGAAAAACTGGTACACCAGTCAAATACCTGGTAGGTCCCCCACGGGAGCGCAGGACTGTAGAAATACAACGGGGCGTGGACTCCACTAGCTTCTGGAAATATGCTGTAGGCAATGCACACCATACTTCCTGCAGAGCGTTCCACAATTCGGGTGTATTCCGAGGTCTCGGATTCCTGTGTTCGATAGCGCATTGCATGGCATCCCAAATGTGTTCTATCACGTTCAGATCTGGGGACTTGGGTGGGAATGGCAACACCCTAAACTCAGATGAATGCTCCTGGCATGCTGACACTTCTGTGGAGGTGCATTATCCTGTTGGAACATGCCCAACCCATCAGCATGAATGCAGGACATGAACGGGTGTACCTTGTCAGAAAGGATGCGCACATAGCATTGGCCGGTCACAGACGTTTGTAGACGTACCAGGAGTCCCAGTGAAGTACAGCTAAACACACCCTATACGATTACAGCCACCACCAGCCGGTACAGTTCCCTGTTGAAAGGCAGCATCTATGGCTTCATGGGGTTTGCGCCATACACGAATCCTTTCATCTGCCCGATACAGTTGGAAACGCCACTCGTCAGACCAGGCTACTTGTTTCCAGTCATCAAGTGTCCAGTGGCGGTGTTGCCGTGCCCAAGCGAGGCACATAGCTCTGTGTCGTGCACCCATCGAGCGGACTCTAGTTGGGCGTCGGCTTCCAAAGCCCATATCGTGCTGGGTACGTTGCACAGTCCGGACGCTGATGCTTGTTGAGGCTCCAGCATTGAATTCTGATGATACCTGCGAGAGTGTTGCACGCCTATCGCGTGAAATGATTCTTGACAGCCGACGATGGTCACGTTCACCCAATGTCTTTTTACGGTCACACTGGTATCGTAGGTTGGAGGTTTTACCGCAATTCTTGTAGTCACGGTGCACCCTTGCAATGGTCGTTCGTGAAAATCCGAGCTTCGTTTCTACCTCTGAAATACTATGGCCCATCTCACGAGCGCCAAGTATGACACCGCGTTGAAAAACGCTTAAATCGTTATTACTTGTCATTCTCATGCCGAAAACAGTTCTGACAGCTGGCAAGGATGTCTATCGCTTTATATACGCACTGGCGGACGCAACCGAGTACGCGCATAGGTGATGTTATGTATTTTGCATAAGCTCGTCTGTACCAGGTTTTCTGGCATTTCAGGGTATGTATGTTCGTGCCAGCTGTCATTAAACTCCGTCTTGTGGATTTTGCATTACACGATTCTGCGTTTGTCACGTTAATTTTGGACACCAGTGCATATAATTGTAGATGCAGCACAATTTTTGGTCTACATATTTATTAGTACATTTATAAATACACCTAACGAAAACTTTCTGTGTGCTTATAGAAGTTGTGAAAGTTACGAAACCTAAAGTAAGCACCAGAATCGGATAATGATCAGTCATCAAGTTCCTTTTGAAGACTGAAGAAACTTCACCGATTGTAATTCATGAAAAAACTGCAAACTGTTTATGGTGAAGAAACTATTGATAGAAACACTGCTTCAGAAATGATGATCTTGATATCAGTGACAAAGTTAGTTTGGGCATACGTCGTATCAGCAACAGTAACATCGGACGAAAATGCAGAACAGTAACAACGAATTAGATGATGCAAAATCTGTCTAAAGGAGGTGTGGAGTTGCTTTCAATCCTTGAATTTCAAAAAATTTGCTCAAGGTTGGTGCAAAAACTCTTATATGTCAGATGACGCAGCCAAGAAGAGAAATCTTTTTTTTTTCCTTTCCATTGGAGGTTTAACGACCACCGGGAGCAACTCAATGGGCTATAATAAGCTGTTGCCCGTCCCTAGTTTAGGGTCACTGGTTCCATGGAAGGGAGAAATCCAGTGCCGTAAGACAAACAACATTCATGCCTCACCGGGATTCGAACCCAGACCCCTTTTGAGCGAATGACCATTTCGATGACTGACTGATTGGAGGTTTAACGACCACCGTGAGCAACTCAATGGGCTATAAATAGTAGCCCGTCCCTGATTTAGGGTCACTGGTTCTAGGGAAGGGAGACGGCCAGTGCCGTAAGACAAACACAACATCCATGCCTCACTGGGATTCGAATCCGGACCCTTTTTGGACGAATGAACAGAGGCCATCGCGTAGACCACTGGGGCGGCGAAGAGAAATCTGGGCCAACCTGTTGAAGAATTTCTCTGGCCCACCATTAAGGGGTTCAAAATGTGACAAGATCTGGGTTATACATTATGAAATCTTAGTCAATGCAATAAGACTCACAAAACGTCTGCAGTTAAGGTAAAAAACAAAAAAAAAAAAAAAAAAAAAACAGGCTTTCTCTATCAGAGAACATAATCGTGGTCTTTTGGAAACAAAATACCATTATCTTCCTTGATGCACTTGAAAATAATATGGGAAGATATTTCAAAGTCTTAAAAAAAAAAAAAAAAAAACTTCCAAGAACCATTAAAACCCAAAGGCCTTGCCGAAAAAGATGTATTGAGTCATCCAATAAGCAATGAGGTTTTTCAGAGTAATTTTGAAAGACTGTGTGTGACAAGTTACTTTGAATCCAAAACACATTTACTGTCATTATTTACAACTTCTCATCGTAATCTTAAATTTTCAATTCCTTGGTGATAAAAGTCTTTGGGATTTGAGCTGAAGAATACATCAAGCTCCCTTCAGACATCATCCTCTGTATGAAACCATTTCCCCCTAATATGGTGGAGACAGCAGAAAAGGTGTTAATCCGATGGTGCCAGGTCAGGGAAATGGCGTCTGTGTCATAACTTCTTCCCATCATAATCTTAAATTTTAAAATCCCTGGCAATGAAAATCTTTGGGATTTGAGCTGAAGAATACATCAAGCTTCCTTTGGATATCATCGTCTGTATGA
Organism: Macrothele yani; assembly: GCA_039090855.1. NCBI lineage: Eukaryota > Metazoa > Arthropoda > Arachnida > Araneae > Macrothelidae > Macrothele > Macrothele yani. Next base: position 9,575,588 of record CM077019.1, read on the forward strand.
AACTGTTTCCCACTAATGTGGTGGTGGAGACTGCGGGAAAGATGATAATCCGATGGTGCCAGGTCAGGAGAATATGGGTGCTGTCTCACAACTTTGCATTCAAACTGCGTCTGTTTTTGGAGCATGTCTTTGGCTGAATGAGACTTGGAATTATCATTATGAAAAACGAAACCTCTTCTGTCGGCAAGTGCTGTCCCTTCTTCAATGGATTGCGTTATCTGGTTCAGTTGTTGACAATACAGATCCTTTGTGAAGACTTGGTTGGCTGGTAACACCTTGTAATGGATAACCCTATCCATATCCCACCAAACTGACGGCATAATCTTCCTCAGCTGTAGAGCTGGTGTCTCGTTGTGGTCCGCCCGTTGTCTTTGGTGTTTAATATTGTTATGCATAATCCATTTTTCATTACCAATAACAATTCAATTCAGAAAAGGTTCGTTTTCGAGTCGACCGAGGTAAGACATGCAGACCTCCATTCGTTGTTTTAGACTGTGCTCCAATAATTCGTGAGGAACCCACTGACCCATCTTAGAAACTTTACCAATCTTTTTCAGATGCCGATGGACCATTAAATGGGTTGACTGGAGCTGATTGGCTAATTCTTCCACTGTTACATGAGGATTTTGCTTGACAGTTGTTCTTAACAGATCATCAACCAACTCCTGAGAACGTCCTGGCCTTGGCTCATCTATAAGACTATAGTTCTTAGATCAAAAACAATGGAACTGTCTTTGTCCTTGATTCACACTTACAGTATCTGAACCATATATTTCGCACAGTTTTGACACTGTTGCTATGGTGTTGTTGCCCTGATAATACTCCCAAAAGAAAAACTTGGGTTTTATGAAGTTTCGACACTTTCACAATGAGGAGTTGCCAAATGTATTAAATGGATGACACCAGTTAAAATGTACTCAGAAGCTGTGGCAACATCGCACTGTCCAGTAATATACATTGTGTCTCAAAAATACACGGCAAAACTGCAGGAATGAGTTTGTCATAGGTAGATAAGAAAAAAAGGTTTATATCAACATACGTCTGGAAATGCTTGGTTTCCGAGTTAGGAAGGTCTGTCTATGACACTTAACTGTTCACACTACCTAACTAAGGGTCTGTCTTGGTTTCCCAGTTATTCACCAGAATGTTTTATCTCCCGCAGGTGAATTCCTTCATCACAAAGTACTGACAGAATCTGGTGGTTTTCCTTTCCGACCATGTGCTTAAATCAGGAGCAAGCGGATATGCATTTTATGTACGGCTTGGCAGATGGCAATGCTCTGGAGGCTAGTCGTTTGTACCACGAAAGGTTCCCAGGACTTTTAATGCACACACATTTATGAGGGTGGTGACATTTAACTATAACATAGGAGTGGGAACATTGCGGGTGGAAAAAATACCATTACGGAAGAAATCTATGCTCCGTCCGACTTCCGTTTTCGGAACTTTATTCAACATTTTCAAGCTGAAATACAAATATTTATGGAATAAAATGATGTCTAACAATACTGGGTAGAAGAAACATCGCGAGAGAAAAATTAGGATTACGAAAGAAATCTTACCTCAGTCTACTTTCCGTTTTAAAAGGATGAAATTCCGTCCTCCGACGGAAAAAACGATCTCCCCTCACCACAAATCTTCCCTAAATTTCAGTTCAGTTGTGCATCGATCGCGTGTATTGTCCAAATGATAACAAAAATGTCAGAATTCCTCAAATCAGCGTAAGAATCTCGTGGCCGAAAATCACGGGGAAATTTTCAGGTGGCCTAACTTCCGTTTTCGCAAATCGTTGATTACAATTTCAAGCTGAAATTATTCAATGAAATTATAAATTATACTGAACAACAATACTAAACAAAAGCAACATCGACAGGGAAAAAAAAAAAAAAAAGACTACGGGAAAAATCTGCACTCAGTTTAACTTTCGTTTCCGAACGTTTAAAAAGACAAAACAACGTCCACAGACGGAATACGACCCCCCCCCCAACTCTGACACCCCAAAGATTTCTTCACTTTTGCATCGATCTCGAAAATGACACCAAAAAAAAAAAAAAAAAGGGAAGGAGACTCCGCGAAAGAATCTCATGTACGAATTAACCGCTGAATCGATTTCGAATGTCGTAAGTTTACGCTAAAATATCGATGACCAGTAAATTTTAACTTTTGACGCAGATTTCGTCAAAATGGCGCAAGAACAACGTTTTGGCGCGGGCTGGAGCAGGTCTGGCAGCCCTGTATTGGGGAGACCTGGAATACCGGTTCAAAACCGGAAAGGTTCTACATTCTGCGTCCCAATGAAACGAGGCCACACTTAACTAAAGAAAAGAGGGGACTAGCGTAAATCCACCGAATGCACGTATCTCAGTGAAATAGCCACATACACGTGTATGTTTCTTCAAGTCACCATCATTGTGTCTTTTGCTGCAGTGAACATATACACGCACACAAAACACTGCAGCAAAAGACACAATGATGGTGACTTGAAGAAACATGTGTTTTGTGTGCGTGTATGTTCACTGCGAGAGCGACAATGAATTGTGCCATCTCAGTTCACTTTTGTGTCACCGTGGTAACCTTTCAAACTGGATTATACAATGTAAGAATCAGCAAGTACATTTATTAATCGCACTGTCTCGCTGGTTACAGAACATTCATTCAAACTGCAGTAGGAAGCAGAGCTGAGTTCGGGCTCAATTTTAAAGGCCCGAGCCCGAAGTATGTCAGCTCGAGCCCGAATTTCATATTGCAAGATAGAGCCCGAAGACTATGATTAACCTGTTTAGGCATTTTAAAAAAAAAGTCTTCTCTTCCAGTCTTTCCTACCCGTGCAATTAACCGATGTCTTTCTCAACTGCGGAATTGGAAAGGGATGTCTATCTATTTCTATTAGTTTCTTTGACCATTCATTTCTTCCTGAAATTTTTCTGGAGACGGGGAGGGGGTGTCAGGAAAAATCGGGAGGCATAACAATCGACGTCGTACGTTGCTCAATAGAATTAGCAGGGAGCTGCCCCTTTGAGGTAGGGAGCAAAATTTCGTAAGCTTGCTATCTATTATAGTTCTTATAGAAACTTTTCCTTCGCAGAAATCCTGTAATTCATGGCCTATGGAATTTTGTTACACAAGCCTGGAATGGATAGCCCTGCCGAATTCCTACTCCCTATCTAGACCCAGTTGCCGAAAAATTCTCTTAAACAACTCGAAAGTGTAAAAGTTTCGTGTGATAAATCACATAAAATCACATTAAAAGAAAATTTTCTCCCTCTTCAGAGCCCGAGCTGGGCTCGGCTTGCGTAATACTTACTGGAGCTGAGACGGTCTGTTGACCAAATTAATCTAATCCAGTATGCAATCAGTCAGTAGCCTGCAGGCATAATCAGTGATAAAGTAGTAACTGATGTGTTACAGTGGAAATCGAGGCTGCTCGATAAATAACTCATTTTCTTTACATTTACAAGTGACACCTTTACATTATCTTATCTCTTAGTGTTTTTCTAATGGTTTAAATTAAACATATCCGTCTTGTGCCAACCCTCAGTTGAGTGTGTTATTTTGAGTATCACGATAATTTGATTTCTTTTATTGGTCAAATTTTTGTTAGTTAAACTCTTAAATACAGACATTTGACGTGGACCAGGAACATCAAACAAAGGTCTTCGCTCTTTCCACGTATATAAGCGAGTCACGGAAAAATTCCAATTGGCCGCTACCGGGAATCGAACCCAGGGTCTTCCAGTTACGCGCCTGATATGCTTCCACTACATCACAGAGGCCTCGAATTCCTCCAGACTCACACACGCTAACTGCCAAGCCAATTTGGCAGGTTGCTTCTTGGAGCCCCGCACAATGCTGGGGATTCACCGAAGATGGTAAGCAGCAACTGAATAATTAGAAGGCGAATGAATAATAGACACTTGACGTGGACCAGGAACATCAAACAGCATTGTGCGGGGCTCCAAGAAGCAACCTGCCAAATTGGCTTGGCAATTAGCGTGTGCGAGTCTGGAGGAATTAGAGGCCGCTGAGGTGTAGTGGAAGCATATCCGGCGCGTAACTGGAAGACTGGGTTCGATTCCCGGTGGCGGCCAATGAGAATTTTTCCGTGACTCACTTATATACGTGGAAAGAGCGAGGACCTTTGTTTGAAGTTAAACTCTTCCTTAACGTACAGGGTCTCGGCGTTGAACGAACCCTTTAATTAGTAATTGTGTTTGACAAGTTTTAATGCTAACCTCCGGGGTCTCACCCAATTTCAGTCCCGCTACCAATCTAAAGTTTTGCCGCCCCGGTGGCGCAGTGGTCTAAGCGATGGCCTCTGATCATTCGTCCGAACGGGGTCCGGGTTCGAATCCCGGTAAGGCATGGTTGTTGTGCTTGTCTTACGGCACTGGCTCTCTCCCTTCCCTGGAACCAGTGATCCTGAATTAGGGACAGGCGACTGCTTATAGCCGATTGAGTTGCTCACGGTGGTCGTTAAACCTCCAATCCAAAAAAAAAAAAAAAAATCTAAAGTTTTAAAGTATTAATTTGTATTTCTTTTGTGTGTGTGGGTGGGCAGCCACCACCGGAGTGTAACATTACTTTTATGTGACTCGCATATCTTCTTTCATTGATTTCACGACAATAACATTCATTAATCCATCTAAGTGCCACTCAATGTCAGGAATTAATAAACCTTATTGTTTGTTGTTATGATTTAATTCCACTTAGTATATACCGGACTGTGGCTAGGTGTGGTCATGAGTGATGCGAATAAATGTAATGTATTGTACGTAAATATATGTATACTCTCGAATCACTCGTTTTATTTCACAACCACAAAGATCTTGGCATGCAGATGATGCGTGGCATAAACTATCTACACTAAGAGTACCAGTGAACTCTCAATTATTTTATTTTTTGGCAGATTAAAGAGGTTTTTATGTGGGAACACATTTGATTCGGAAAAACACATGATAATAAAAGGACATTAAGAACTGGTTTCAAGAGCAGGAACGTGCATTTTACCAACGTGCTTTTCTTGACTGGCAAGAACACTGGACAAATTGTGTAGAACCATGTTTTTCAACCCGTGATATGTGAAGTGTTGTTTAGCGGTACGTGTAAGCACAAGAAAAGGAGGGTTGTCAACATTTTAAAACATTAATTCAACATCGGGGTCACGATCTTTTTCTTGAATACGAACTTTAAGAAAAAAATTATGCTGTTATCCCTGCGGTAATTGATTTATCCTGGGTTGGGTTGGGTAAAAAGGTAGACAAAGATATTGTTTTTGGCCGCCTCAGCTCAACCAGAAGTAAAGTTCGACAGGGTCTTGTCGTCCCCCTTAAGAATGGGAGACTTTTTACTCCCAAGAAAGGTTAAAGTACATCTTAAGCCATTCATTCTGGCCTTCAATTAAAAGGCAAATGATTATGCTACCTTAGCACGGAAGGCCGCAGCTATTTAAGTCATTGAGCAGGCCCTACTAAACACCATGCGGTTTAGAAATGTTTTTGGCAAACAGTCAGTTAGTTAAAATAATACTAGTGATCCTAATTTCTTGGCGTAGAATATAAAGCAAAGTTTCCAAACTTGGAAACGTTGATTTATATTCTACGCCAAGAAATTCAGATCACTAGTACTATTTTAACTGTAATTGGTGTACAGTTCCTTGCTATTAATTAGTCAGTTAGTTCTTTAGTTCATGAAAAAAAGTTAAAAAATAAATAAAAAGTTAGAGGGAAAAAATTTAGGGGGGGGCTTTAACATGGTTTAAAAACTTAGGGACACTATCAATCCTGGGGGAAGGGAATACGAGGGTCAAAAAAAATTAAAGCTCATTCCTTAATTCGTTTATGTAATTTTACTTTTTGTTTCAACCAGACATCAGGGGGCGTGAAGCATTTCACAACTACCCATAGGCACCAACTTCTAAAATTTTCGAGGGGTGGTTAAATTCAAAAGGCAGGTACCGTTTCCAGTGTCGAAATATTAGATGTTTAAATGGACCTTGTCTTCAGTGTAAACGTAAACAAACCGATACATGATTTAAAGATATTACATTTTTTTTATAGCGACTAAATTCTTGAACCCCGTTTTAACTTTTGGACAAAATTTGAGCATTTCGTTGGCGACTACTACCAGAAAATCAAACCTGTTGAAAAAGGCTGAGATTGGCAGTATATATCATTAGTCAAAACAGACAGTAGGCTAATAGCGATAGCTTTGAAGAGCTTGCTCTAGCAGTAGCAAGCAAACTGACGTGTTCAGTATTGGAATGGAATGGAATGCGCTTCATAATAATTGCACTGTATTATTTCTTTACTTGTTATTGTTAGCATATAACGCACGCAGCATGTATCACAGTGAAATTTTCGTTTTGATCAACAAGCATAACTTGGAAATCTCCACACCCACCCCGCCATCATTCATCTTGCAGTCCATGTGAACTGGTTGTTATCGATTTGGCATATCACCCCCTGCATTGATTGATAGATGTTACTATTGGTGACTGCCTATATGTTTTATAAAGCATGGGAGAAAAAAAGCCTCAACAGAATTATGTCAAACAAACAATAACTGCAAAAACAACAGAGCAAAAAAAAAAAAAACCCTTCAAAATGATCCTTTGAGAGAGAAAATATCATTCGCAGTCTCACTGTGTGTCTTCTGCTCTCGGACAGTCATTCATTACTCCTGCTCTGACATTTATGGCTTTATGACCTAACCGAAGCTCATTGCGTGCATGGTGAGCTGCTAACAACTTACTGATGTGCAAGGAACGTGATTGCGAAAAAATAAAAAAAATGAAATTGGTAGCTTTAAACAATTAGGAAGGTAGGGTACAAACCACATCCCACACCACCAATTTTTCGCTTGCTTGGCTGTTTTTTTTGTTTTTTTTTTTTTGATTGGAGGTTTAACGACCACCGTGAGCAACTCAATGGGCTATAAGCAGTCGCCCGTCCCTAATTTAGGGCCACTGGTTCCAGGGAAGGGAGAGAGCCAGTGCCGTAAGACAAACACAACATCCATGCCTCACGGGATTCGAACCCGGACCCCTTTCGGACGCTTGCTTGGCTGTCTTATTTCTTAAGTGTTTATTCAGTATCGGTAGTTAAAACACGATATTTTGAAGATATTGATTTTTTTTTTATAGAAACCAAATATTTGCACTATATTCCGATTAAAACAAGAAATTGAAGGATAAAGTTGTAGAAGTTGAAAGTTCCTCTGACAGAGCTGCACGACTCGTTATCCAACTCTCGAGAAGATACAAGGCTCAGATTATTCAAACTTATGCACCCACCACAAGTCATCCTGAAGAAGAAATTGAAGAATTTTATGAGGAAATTCTTCATCTAAATAATAAAGGTAAGAAGCACTTGAAGATAATTATGGGAGATTTCAATGCAAAAATAGGGCAACGGCAACAGAATGAAACTTCAGTAGGTAAATTCGGTCACGGCAACAGAAACCAGCGTGGAAATAATCTCGTTGAGTTTGCAGAGGCAGAAGAGTTTTTCATCTTGAACTCCTTTATCAAGAAAAAGCCACACAGGAAATGGACATGGAGACATCCAAATGGGACGACAAGTGAAATTGATTTTATTATGGGTAACAAAAAATTCGTCGTAGAAGACTGCAGTGCACTAAACAAGTTCAACACAGGTAAGTGACCATAGATTGGTGACATGTAAGATGCACCTCAACACTAAACTCGATCATGGCAAGCTCATAAGACAAGCAAAATGTATTGACATAACCAACCTTAAAAAACACCATAATACCTTCAAGTTGGAACTGAAGAACAGATTCTCTGCTTTAGAAGGCCTAACATAAGAGGAAGTGGATATTTCTGAAGTTAACAGAAAAGTAACCAAAGCTCTTATGGAAACAGCAACAAAATTAGCTGGGTCTAAGAACAAGTTGCAAGTGAACAAGTTATCAGGAAAAACCAAAATGTTGATGCAAAAAAGAAGAGAGATGAGGATAACTAAAGAAGATATGACTTCCAAAGTGGAATATATAGAGCTATGCAAGACAGTACGAAAAAGTATCACTGAAGACGTAAGGAAATTCAACTGTGAACTAGTGAGAAAAGCAATTGAAAACAACCAAAGCCTAAAGATAGCAAAGGGACATCTCAGTAAGGGAAGAAAACAGATTATGGCACTGAGAAAAGAACATGGTTCTGTAACAAGAAATAGAGGCGAAATTTTGACAAGAGTGAAAGATTTCTACTCCAAATTATATGAAAGGGATGATACACGTACTCCAGACATCATGAAAGGTACCAGTACCAGAGTTCTTCCAGTCCTCCCAGCAGAAGTTGCATATGCAATCAAGAACATGAAGTGGGGAAAAGCTCCAGGAGAAGATGGAATTACTGTAGACATCATACAAGAAGCAAGTGGAAAAATCGAAACAGTACTCGCCCAAATTTTCACTCGATGCCTTAATGAAGGGAAGATTCCTGAGGACTGGAACAATGCTACAATGATCCTGCTACATAAACAAGGTGACATTGAGGATCTCAGGAACTACAGACCTATCAGCCTCCTATCAGTGGTTTATAAAATCTTCACTAAAGTTCTTTCACACCGCTTGAAGGTAACACTGGACATGGCTCAACCGAGAGAACAAACTGGATTCAGGAGTGGCTACAGCACAATAGATCATATCCACGTACTGAGAGAACTAACTGAAAGAGCGAGAAAATATGAACTTCCATTGTGCATGGCTTTTATCGATTATGAAAAAGCCTTTGATTTGGTGAAACCATCAGCAGTTACAATGGCTCTGAAATCCTGCAGTATTGAAGATGCATACATTAATATTATTAATAACATCTATGAAAATGCAAGTGCAAAGATTCGGCTGTCTGAAAATACAACACACATAAAAATTGGAAACAGAGTGAGACAAGGTGACACCATATCTCCCAAGCTCTTTAATGCCACATTGGAAAATGTCTTTCAATCACTGAACTGGAAAAACAAGGGAATACAGATTAATGGAGATTATCTAACCCACCTTCGTTTTGCTGATGACGTAGTCATTTTTGCAACTACCCTATCAGAGCTGCAGAGTATGATCCAGGAACTTGCTGACAAGAGTAAAGAAGTGGGATTAAAAATGAACTTTCAGAAGACAAAAGTGATGTTCAACGCATTTACAAGAAATGAAGATTTATCGATTGATGGAGAAAAGCTGGAGATAACAGACACGTACGTTTATCTTGGACAGCAGATATCAAGTGAGGGTCACATTAATGAAGAAATTAATTGGCGAACAAAACTTGCCTGTAGAGCTTATGGAAGAAACAGCATAATTTTAAAGAGCAATATGCCATTATGTCTTAAGGCTGTTTTTGAATTAGTGTTAGGGTTCATCTTCTGTGATAGATGGCGCAAAAATCACTCCTTGGGCATGGATTTTACATCTTGCGGGACTGTCCCAGAAGTTGGCGTCAGCGAATCACTGCAGACCTCACCATATTCAGAATGAAAACGGTCTCTCATTGGCTCCACAATGAAAAGACAAAACACGCGCTGTTACGTTTTAACCAATGACGTTATTTGGGGGTGGGGCTTAGTAGGTAGGCGGAGTTTCTATTGCTCAAATTCAGGGGTTCTCTGCTAATGTACACATTTTCTTTTCAAAAAATGAACATACAGTAGGATTTAAGATGATTTCTGGGAGACAAGATTCCAGTCTCACTTTTGGCTCCATTTAATTATTTCTATTTGGCCCAGAAAATTAAAAAAAATCAGACAGAAATGAGAGATTTCGTTTTTTCCAGACAGAAACACTGCTGAGCTAACTTATTGCGCCATCTAGCGCCCAAATTGGAAAACTTTTGAGCTACATAAATCGAATTTTAATAAAAATTCTAACAATTTTTTCGGAATAATAACTGTGGCATATATTAGCTATGGGTTGTTTTTATTTGTGCTCAAAATTTCAGATACTACAAAGTAAAAGTCTTGGAGAAAATGTGTACAAAAGAATTTCCATTGTAGATATAGAATATAATTTCTTTTGCACTCTTTCAAAGACAGCCTTAAAAGAAAAGTGTTTGATCAATGCATCCTTCCAGTGCTTACGTATGGTGCAGAGACGTGGACCTTAACTAAAAGAGACATACAAAGGCTGCAGACAACTCAAAGCAGCATGGAGAGGTGCATGCTTGGTGTAACCAGGAGAGATAAGAAGAGGAACTCGTGGATCAGAAAAATGACAAGAGAAGACGACATCATGATCAGAGTTAAATCCCTGAAATGGCAATGGTCTGGACATACTGCCAGAAGGACAGACCATCAATGGACAGCCAAAATTTTAGATTGGATTCCAAGGGACAGGAAAAGACCCAGAAAAAGACCACATGGGAGATGGGTGGATGAAATTCGAAAGTATGCAGGAGTGACATGGAGGAGACTGGCACAAGACAGACCGTTGTGGAGGAAACTTGGAGAGACCTTCGTCCAGCAGTGACAATGATGATTCCGATTATCTTATTTAATTTTATGTAAAGCGGAACTAAATATTTAAGTATGAATCCAGTACATATAGCAAAAATTGAGCAGAGCACCCCCCTCACCCCACCCCCCAAATGATTTCAAGGGGTGCTCAAGCCCCTGAGCACCTGCGTACACGGCGCCAGTGCAACTACCCAAAATTTTTCTGAGGTGAAACACCCCAGAAGAAGGAGGGTACATCGCCGCCTTTCGGAGGCATCTAAAGTAAGGTAGAAGTAGAGTAACCCTGATACTAAAGGTACAACAGATTTCTTTTGAAGAGATTAAATATCCGTTTCAGTTTGGTGGGGGATAAAAAAAAGCTCAGGAAAACAAAATTAGCTTTACTAAAAAGTTTGAGGTGTGTCTCTTACTTGTCTTTTCAATGTAAGTGAAATGCTATTAAGCTTTTTATTACTTTTGGGATACCTTCCGGTGGCCCAACTTGTGTTATGACTTAACACAGTTTTAACAATTATAATGGAAGCGGGCTCTATTAGGATATAACTGTTTCACAAAGTATGTATAAAGACTATCAACCTAACATATTCCAGTATGCCATCTTAAATTGCTTTGAAAAATACTACACAAGCATCACATTTATTTCCATTTCCAAACCTACTCATGCTCATGGGTGGAACTGCATGTCCTTTGCTGCTAAATTGTTCATACACCTCCCATCTTACAGCAGCTGTGCTAACTATGAGAGACTCTACAATTCTCAGAAATTCTGGAACATTCGACCTCTCTCTTAGTATTTAACATACAAGAAGACCGACGAAGAAAAAAACAACAAAAAAACTGAACTTTTTAACAGGGTAACGAATCAGAACGCACAGGGAAAACATGTTAATATAATGCATCATGAGAAAGACAGAATTGTTCACGTTAATTTATTTATGCAAATATTAAACTGGAGCACATCACTCTATTCAAAATATAAAATTACTAACATTCAACAACAACACAGGATAGAAAGAACATTGTGGGGGGAGGGATTACGTTTACAGGTGGAATCTTCGCCATGTCTGACTTCCATTTCCCAAAAATTTCCCTCCACTTTCAAGCTGAAATGCAAATATTTATGCAATAAAACGATATTTAACAATGCTGAGCAGAGGGATATCACGAGAAAAAAAGATTACAATTATGGGATTTCCGATTTTGAAAGTCAGATTTTCATCCTCCAATGGAGAACTACCACCGCCACCCCGAAAAATTACGTTCAGTTAAGCCTCAATCTGGAGAACCACACAAATGGAAGAACCTCATGCCTGATGATTACAGGAAAATCTGCCCGCTGTCTAACTTCTGTTTTCGAAAAATTTTCTTGTTTCCAAACTTAAAAATACAAATATTTATTGAATAAAATGAGTTAAACAACAATACTGGGCAGAAGAAACATTGTGAGAAAAAGGAATTACAATTATGGAGAAAATCTTCACTCCGTTTAGCTTCCGTTTTAGGAAGTTTTGAAATATGAAATATCGTCCTCTGATAGGAAATGAACCCCTTCCCCAACAACTAATCCCCTAAAATTTCTCTTCAGTTTTGCATCGATCTCAAACATGACTAAAATGATGACGAAAAAGCGGAATTCTGCAAAATCCGCAGAAAAATCTTGTATGATTTAAGCAATCTCTTCTCTCCCTGTCAGTCAATTAGTTTTCTGTTGTTCCTAAGTACAATGTACTGAAGTTGTTTTATGCAATGGATAAATGGTTATCACATACTCCTGCCAAGAACAGATGATGTTAGTGAGACGTTAAGACATAATTCAATGCAGGCAATAGCAACAGTGAGTGCCGAAAGGTACGACTTAGTTGCTCCACACTGACACGCACACTTACCCGAAAGGCCAAGTAAATAGAGTAAGGTCATCAAGTGGAAGTATGACTATGCATATTTATTATCATTTGGATTTTTTTCTTTTTTTTTTTTTGTGATTAGAGTTTTAACTACCACCGTGAGCAACTCAATGGTCCATCCCTAATTTAGGGCCATTGGTTCTAAAGAAGGGATGATTGAGTTGCTAGGTTATCTTGACTCCAGTGTATCGAACGTGCAGCTCAACCACCATCAATGCAACATCTATGCCTCACCAGGATTCAAACCCAGATACCATCTCAGATGGATGGTCAGAAGCCTACTTCCTAGTGCGTAATTTGTTTTGAAATATTGTCCATTGGCTGCACGAAACCATCTCTCTACCAGCATAACTTCAAAACAAAGCAAGACAGTTTACAAAACAAGAATGTATAATTTTTTCGGTGGAAAGAACGTGGATTTTAGTGGTCGATGAGGGAGAAATATCGTGTTTTGGGGCTGTAAATGAGAAGGCAATTGAATCGTCATTCAAAACTAGTCTCAAAATAGCACAGGCAGGAAAATGGCACACTGCTAAGGAAAAAGTAGTTTTGCCAGCTGCGAAGAACGTTGTTTCCTCAGCTCTGGAAGAATCAGCTGCTAAACAACTTTATGCAATATCCCTGTCTGATAATACTGTGTCACAAAGAATAGGTTCCATGGCAGACAATGTTAACCCTTTCCACTCAAATAACATTTCACCTGAATTCACATTTTTTTTTTTTCCTGCAGTAAATTCCACAACTTAGCTGTGGAAGTTCAGCTTTGGGAAACTTGATGAAAAAAAAAAAAAAAAAATGTGTCGCCAGCCCTGACATATGAGCTATAGAGGCATCATTGACGGGGCGGGTGACACCTGAGCTATTCGGCACCCGACCGTTGAGTGGAAAGGGTTACAGACAGTGGCGGATTGGGTCTAAAAATATTGGTTGCCGTGAGACAAAGGGGTCCCACCCACAACTATAGGGCTATCATTGAATTTTTATAAGAAAAAAAAATTTTTTTTCAAAAAATACGCAAGTGGGGGAAAAATTAAATTAAAAATTTTGCGAAATAAATTTATATTTTTCAATAATTACAGTGTTCGTATAATGTACATATTGCTGGTAGTAAAATGTACAATATAGCAAAACTCCAATAATATTGGAACTTCTATTAAATTTTCAAGTTACTAAAAGGTCCTTAACATTTTGAATATATCAAATTTGAGTTTTAGTAATCTATGGCTGACGTTGACCGATAGGAAGAATATGTTCTATATACACTGCTGGACAATTGCTAAGGACGGATCATAAACGGCTTTATAGCGCATAAAAAAGTAAGTGTGGTTGGATGCCAAGTGAAATAAAATAATGTCAGAATGCCAGGACATTACAAGAAAGACAATTTATTGTGCTCTGAAATCCAGAAGGCTTTGGAATGTGTTCAAGGGACAAACAGGCCATTTTGTGCAGAATACGTAAACCTGAAAAAAATGCAATTACCGTCTGCAGGCGTTCCGGCGTAAGATGTCAATACGGGATATGGCCACCATGGAGGGCGATGCAAGATTCCACACGTCGTGTCATGCTTTGCACAACATTATCAAGCAGCTGTTGGGGTAATTTATCTCATTCCTCTGTCAGGGCACGGATGAGGTTGTCCTTGTTTATTGCAGGGCATTGGCGACCAGCAAGACTCCTCCCCAAAGCATCCCACACATTTTCAATGGGATTCAGATCTGGAGAACGTGCTGGCCATACGAGGCGTTGAATATCCTCGCTCTCAAGACACTCCTGGACAGCGACTGTTCGATGACATGTTGCGTTGTCGTCCATGAAAATGAATCTATCACCGACAGCACCACGGAACATGCGAACATGAGGTAGCAGAACATCATCAATGTATCGTTGGCCAGTCATAGTCCCAGTTGGAAGCACATACAGGGACGTACGGCCATTGATCATGATGCCAGCCCATAGCATGACACTACATGTCGGATATCGGTCCCTTTCCTGTATGTTTGCTGGACAATATGCAGTACCACTATCACGCCAGATCAGTTGTCGTCGACAATCAGACGATAGACTGTATCTACTCTCATCTGAGAAGAGGACAGCAGACCAGTCGTTATCAGTCCAATTGCGATGTTGATGGCACCATTGCAAACGGGCGGTACGGTGACATCTGGACAATGGGATGCACACAACAGGACGGCGGGCGTATAGTCCTCCTTCATGCAAACGTCTGGCGACAGTTTTTCGGGAGATCCGCTTGCCAGTAGCAGCCATAAACTGATTTGCTACCTCACTAGCTGTGCTGCGCCGGTGTCTTTTTGTCGATAGCACTATGTACCGATCTTCTGCAGGTGTCGTACTGCGAACACGACCTCCTCCGTGACGTTTGCTACACTCTCCATTTGTTTGAAATGATTTCCAAAGCCTTGAAACAACACTGTGGCTGACGTCGAACTCCCTGGCAACATCTGTTATTTTTCGCCCTTCTTCAATCTTGCCAATAATACGGCCATGCGTAAAATCATCTAGGTGATGTCGGGAAGACATACTGAAAATTGCAAGTTCGTCAATTGATTCTTTCCCTTTCAACTTTGCGTTTGAACAACAACGGTCAATACGCGTCAAATCCTTTATATCTCTTATCAGCGCTATGACGTCACGAACAAGTTCGGCAATCCAAAATTTGCATACGCGCAACACGTCTTACTGTATCCCGCACTTATGCTAACTTCCACATTTTCCTGCCTTCCATTTTATGGTTGCTATCGTTGCTATTGTCATCCGTCCTTAGCAATTGTCCGGCAGTGCATTATTAAGAATATGTTCAACTCTTGAGATATTTCTACTGTTCTTGTCCGCTCCTTGCTTTTCATATCCACTACCGAATGGTGACCTCCAAGGAGCCACAATCGAGAAGAATGTTTTGCAGGACCAAACTGGGTTAGAGGAGGCCCAACAATTAAGAATAATAATGACGCTATTGTTGTGATTGAAACAGAAGACCTAACTGAAGTGATTCTAAAATTCCTCTCATTACAAAGTCTTTCACATTCGTTAGAAGATACAGCAATGATTTGCACATATTGTCTAATGCTTAAGGAGGCCCACTTCATCAGGGGCCCACTTGCCATCGGGCAAGCGGACACCTTGGCCAGTCCGCCACTAATTACAGAGCAAGTGATTGAAAAACTGAAGTGTAGTAAGTACTTTGCTCTCCAGTTTGATGAGTCAACTGATGTGGCAAAGTTTGCCCAGGTTATGTGTTTTGTTTGATTTGAAGATGGAGGGATTGTTCATGCAGAGTTTTTATTCTGTAACCCACTGATTATTCATACAATTTCTGCAGACATATTCTTTATAATTGATGGTTTCATACATACTAATAAGCTGGATTATGGTAAATGTGTGAGAGTCTGCACTGACAGAGCATGTTCTATGACAGGAAAGCACAGTGGCATGGTAACAAAAATAAAAGAAGTTAGTCCTCAAACTCACTTCACTCACTCACTGCAGCATACATGGAGAACTGGTGGCCAAAAATCTGTCACCAGCCCTGAAAGCTGGTCTTGATGAGGTGGTTAAAATGGTGAATTTTATAAAATCCCAAGGCCTTAGGATGGGATTATTTTCAATACTACGTGATGAAATGGGAAGTGACTGCAAAAAAGTTACTCTTCCATGCAAAAGTACGGTGGCTTTCGAGGGGAAAGGTGGTGTTCAGGATTTTTGAGCTGCGGAATGAAGTGAAAAGTTTTTTGCTGATTTCAGAGACAAGTGTGGACTCGGGGATAGATTTTGTGATGAGTTGTGGCTATGCAGAGCCGTATACTTAGCGGTTATCTTCACCTTAATGAATAAACTAAAGAAAAGCCTGCAAGGAAACAACATCACTCTCTTTCTTGTTCAAGACAAAGTGAATGCTATGAAACACGAACTTCAGTTTGTGGATAGAGAAGCTGAAAAAGGTGATGTGTTTTTCTTCCCCACTCCTTCAAGGTTTTATTCAAGAGAATAAGCTCCTTGATACCGATGTGCTGGAGGGGGGGATACAAACTACTCCCAAAACTTGGTACAAGACTTCACTCTGCTTACCTTACTTCTCAGGAAATCTAGACTCTCACGACTGAATCAGGGATCCATTTTCTGATCGAGATGCTTTGACAGCAGTGTTGACAAATAGAGAAAGAGAACTGTTCATTGAACTTTCATGTAATACTGGATCGAAAAAAAAATTTTTTTGGTACTCCATTCATCTTTCTGATTTTTGGATTAAATAATGATGTGGCTACCCCGAGCTTGCCAAGAGGGCTATCAAGTTCTTCTTCCAACAACATATTTGTGTGAGCAAGGATTTTCTGTGCTTGTTGTCATAAAAAAACAAATAGCAGAACAGACTGCACGTGGGCATTGACCTGAAGCTAAAGATGAGCAAACTCAGCCTGATATCAGAAAACTGGTTTCAATGATGCAAGATCAAGTATCCCATTAATAATATTTTTGTCCCTTCCATTCTATTCACATTTTAAAATACAATATGTATAACTCAGTCATTTAGCATGAATATATTATTTTTCACAATATGATTCAGTCTTTAAAATTTTATTTTCCCCTGATAGCCTTTGAAATTTTAGGTATTGGTGGATAATTAGACCATTAGAAGCCATACATCAGGACAAAAAGTTTAAAAAACACTGGTGTAGAATGCAAAGGTGGAATATATTGAATGACACCTATACATAGATAAAGGATGGGTTGTTATCTCTAAGAAATTTCTTTTTTGTAAATACTATAAAAAATTTTACAACCAATTGTACAGTATTTTTTTATTGAATATTTCTTCCTTAATTTCTGTAATGATGTTTGACAACTGTACGAAATGGGTTGAAAATATTCACGAGTAAGACTGTTTTTGTAGCTTGCACAAGTCCCACACTAAATTTGTGCAACACAATGCCTCAATGAGATGTTACTAACTGCATAATGTGCTTACCTCACTGTCAAAATTTCATGCACAGAAAAAAATATGGCTCAGAAACATGAGTAAAATAAGTCTGACACCATCAACAAGATAAGGTACCAATGACAAAAACTGCATTATGTGATGCAGAAATTTTTATTTCATTCTGAGGCTCTTGCTTGTGGAATGAAAACAGAAATCCAAAGCTGAAATTTGTTCTGATAAATTGCAATTGACAGGCTCAATAATACTACAGTCATTAACTGAGATATCTAAATCTAAAACAACTTTTTTTTTTTTTTCACAGAACTTAAACCTATCAACACTGCTAGGTAATGAAGAAACAATAAATATGATAATGGATGAAAATTAAAAAAATAAAATAAAAAGCTACGTGACTAAACCCTTGAATACAAGTGCACTATGAACAATGAATGTAATGACGCAGCACTGGCTGTCATGGCTACTTTTCACAAACTTTCTAACGCCTTTGGTCCCCTCACTTTTTTTGCATTTGCAAATTCACAACAAGTTGCTGTTTGCCTTTAAAAAAAAATGCCCACAGGAATGTGAAAATACAGGGTGTTTCAAAACGGGGGTATACAACTTTGCAAGACAATAGAAAGGAAATAGTGACAGATGAACAATTGGTCTTGATGTGCAAACGTAGAGAAACACTTAAAAGTTTCAACACGGAGAGTCAAATTGTGATGCGAGACTACTACAAGTATTTCTGCAGATGTCCCCACTTGTAGTCAATTTCCTGTCACACGTTGCATATCAGGTGTAACAGCAGCAATGGTGGCAGAAATTCTTGTACGCAGCTCGCAGCTCATCAATATTGGTTGGTAGTGGCATAGGCGTAACCACGGTGGGTGCGGGGTGGTCAGGACTCTCCCAGATTTTCAGAGTCGGGGAACCCCAGTGTAAAGACCCCCATTTTTCGGGTATATAATGATATAACGCATACTTTTTTATGATGCAAACCAACTAAATTTAATAACATCATATTGTAATTTTTCGTACAATGCAAACACATGTATAATGTGCGCTTAATAGAACAGCAATATCGATTACTAATAAGCAAAGTCAGTTCTACAACTTTGTAATTTACATTTCTGCCCTATCTATCATAGTTTTATAGTTGTATTCACTAAGTTCCACAATTCACCAACAGAGGCGGCTGTGTCGTGCCCATTAAATTGCGCCTCAGCAACTGCTTTGCTCCTGAGAGTGTTGTGTGTGTGTGTGTGTGAGCAGGGGAGGGGGCAAACACACAACACTCACATTATATGTATTATATGTATACATATAATGTGTGATCTGCCCCCCCCCCCCCCAGATTTTCAAACATGGTTAAATCACTGGGTAGTGGTGATACATAGATATGATCTTTAGCAAAGCCCAATAACAAAAACTCTAGTGGTGTAAGATTGAGGGAACGAGGTGGCCATGCTACAGGCGCACCTCTACGAATCCACCTACCTGCAAAACGGGTGTTTAGGTGTGACCTTACATCATTTAGGTAATGCGAAGGTGCTCCATCTTGCTGGAAGTGTAAGCTATTATTGCACTCATCGTCGTCTAATTGTGGGATGAGGTACTGTTGCAACATTTCCAGATACACACTATTGTAATGGCGGACTCAGAAAAAAAGAAAGGTTCATACCAGGCACGTATCTAGGGGGTCTGGACACCCAAAGTTAACCAACAACAAAAAATGCAGATTTTTTTTTAATTTTTTTTTTGTAACTGTCCACAAAATTATTTTAGAGGAAGTGATAAACAAATCTGTAACTGGGTAGGGGCACATGCACCCTCTGTACGTACCTCTACCCTGAATCCACCCCTGGGCCAGGGTTGAGTTTTGGGGATTTACCCCCCCCCCCGAAATGCCATACTTAAATAAATAGAGGGTAGATAGATCCATATACTTGTGCAAATTGTATAGCATGTAAGTCAGCATTTGAAAAATGGGGAGTGTTCAATAGAAAAATTTTGTGTACAAATAAAATGTGACAGGAAAAATTTAACATATGTATAGCGTATGGTGAAAATTTTCAAATTCACGAACCCTCCCTGAAAATTCTTTCTGGCTATCGCCCTGCCCTGGGCCTACATATTAAAGACAGCAAAGAACTACTTAAGCTTCTTTATGTAGTCTATTAAAATTAATTAATGAATACAGAACGGTTTGTTTATGAATGAACTTCAAGGCAAATTTCTATTATAATCTGTTTCATCGCCTGGATCACTTCATGTCCGGGAAACAGTTCATGACAGACAACAAGGCTTAACGTGCAGTTGATGACTTTTTCGGGTCCCAGCCACAAAATTTTTTTTGTTCCGAGATCATGGCCTTGCCGGACAGATGGTAACTATGTGTTGATGCCAAGGGAGATTATTTAGCCTAGGTAAGTTGTCCTACTTTTCCGTTCTCACCGTCTACGTGTGCTGGTCTTTTGCCAGACATTTCCTTCGCACTAATCCAATATTATATCAATTTGAAAATTTGTCTCAATAATCTCACGGTTCCCCCTCCCTCCCCTCAAGAGACGTGGCACAGTAAAATGTACATTATGCATGGGGCAGGTTAGTATAGCATATGGTCTGTTCTTAGATTTTGCTTAGCATCGGACCCCCTCCCCCTCCAAACAAAATTTCCTGATACGTGCCTGGTCCATACATTTTCTTCATGCTCATGGTGCAAAAACGTTAACTTTTGGGCTGCCACGAACATGTTTTATGGTGGCATGTGGATGTTTGTTTCCCCAAATTCTGTGGTTATGGGTGTTAACTTATGAGAAAAATGCCCTCGCCACTGAAAACGATCGTCTCCAGAAAGTCCTAATTCTATCCGACTGATCATTTCTACACAGAAATCTTTGTGTATCTTACCATAATCTGTCTTCAGTTGGTGCACGATGGTAAATCCGTATGGCTTGAAATGCAGATGATGTCGCAGAACCCGCCACACAGTCGCATGCGAAATGCCAGTTTCCTGAGACGTATGTCTCATTGACTTTGGGGGCTTCCAATGATGCTCTTATGCTCTTTGTTCACAACAGCGTCGGGGGAAAGTGCCCGACCACTTGCCGTTGGATGACGTGACGAAAAGAACAACCTGTTTCCACAAAATTATTCTGCCATGTGCAGATCGTACACCTACTTGGAGGTTCTTTGCCATACTGCACGTGAAAATTCCTCTGAACTTGTGTAGCAGACCTTGTTTCCTTGAACCAAAACACACAACGTGCTCACTCTGCACTTTTGAAAGTCGCCATTTCACAAGCTTTTGATGTGGAACGCCCTCTCGTGGTGGAATTCGGTAATTCAGTGACGTGGCAGAAACTTGCTGTGCTCCACTACATTATTATGCGACTGACTCGGCTTCTGTATGTCTTCCGAGTTATTCTCTGTACCCATGCAAAGTTGTATACCCCCTTTTGAAACACCTTGTATTAAGCAGTTGTAAACATAACACTGAATAATAATGAGATTGCACAGCCCATATATAAATCTTTTCATAAAATCAACTTCTCTACTTAGTATGTATAAAAACTTCTAATGATTAAAACTTCTACAAGACATACAAAGTTTCTGTAAATAAAAATAAAACCATAAACTTGCCATAATTTGACATAGCAATCAGTGGCATTACTAGGCAGTTTTAGGGGAGGCTACAAGTTTTCCAAAGCTAAGAGGATATTATATAAACATTTTAATTCTGAATTGCCTGCAAAGACATTCATAAACTCAGTATGACATTCTTTGATTCATAAAATAAAATCAATAGAGCACATATAAGTCACAACCAGGTACAACACAATATATGATGTAATTACACCACACAAAAGAGAAGTGTTGACTTCAGATGATTGTTTTTCATCTCAGAATGTGTCTCTCAATTCATGTGACATTCCAACTGGTAAAACACATATTAAAAAAAATATTCACTCACAATTTATAATGTGCAAGAGTTTCATGCGTACAAAAGACACTTCGTAAGTTATCTGCCCAAAATAAAAAAATTCTTCTTTGAATAAAGCTCATGTTGAGAATTGGCTTCCTACTTTCTTAATTCAATTTCTAATCAAAAACAACTATTATGGGAATTTTACTAGTAAATTTTGTATTTATTTAAATTGCAAATTTTCAGAACTCTTCTTCAGGCTGTCTTTTGTTGTCACTTATTCCCCGTTAACCTTGAAGGTTACGGTTATTTTTCATCAAATCCTGCCAGATGCTAGGCAGGAAAATCCTTTGCTGTTATTGTTGATGGAATTTTGATTTTTCTCAATCTCTATTCCTTCTTTTAGCTTTCTTTTTTGAAAATTGCTTTGGAAACTGATAAAAAGCTAAAGAGGATATTATATAAACATTTCCCAGCATGGATTAGAGAATTCCCTTAAGTCATCCGTTTCCAAAGAAATTTTCAAAAAAAGAAAGCTAAAAGAAGGAACAGAGATTGAGAAAAATCAAAATTCCATCATCAATGACTGCAAAAGATTTTCCCTGGCAGGATTTGATGAAAAATAACCGTAACCTTCAAGGTTAACCATAACCACGATAGTGACAGGAATAAGTGACAACAAAAAGACAGCCTGAAGAAGGAGAAGAGTTTTCTCCAAAAAATTTCTATTTAAATAAAAAAATTCCTAGTAAAATTCCCATAATAGTTGTTTTTTTTATTATAAATTTCTTTTTGACTGCAATGATTCATGCTGTAATGGGTTTTTCATGATGTACTTGCTTTACTTATGATTTCATTCCAGCCTCTCCTAGGCTGTGATTCAGTTAGTAAATGAGATAATATACCCATATGTGAAATTGTGGGTCTGATAAGGTCAGAGATCTGTTCCATCAATATATTTTGTCACAAAATAAGGCAATGTTCTAAAAGCAATTCATGAATAGACACTGGCTGCATATGGTGATGCTGCATCTTCAGACTACTGGATGAAATTTTGGTCTAAACAGATTTAGTGAAGAGAGAAATCCATCAGAAAAAGATTCTCATTCTAGAAGATGGGTATGGATCAAAGACTATTCATAAATAGGCGTTGACTGTGTATGGTGATACTTCATCTTCAGACTACCAGATGAAATTTTGGTGTACACAGTTTTAAGAACAGGGCTATTCAAAATGACTCTGGGGTTTCAGTACTTGTGGGGTTGTTTTTCAACCTATGACAATTATAGCCGTGCTGGTGGATAGTGAAACTTAGTTTTTCTTTTGAACCTCCTGCCATTCAGTAGCTTACTCGCCCACCCAGTGATGTATTCGGGCATTTTCTCAAGGGCACATAGCCCCCCCCCCATCAGTTTTTGGGCGATCTCCCCTTATATTTAGCCTAACTGTTTTCGTTCATAGCTTAGTATTTAGAGAAATTAATTTAAAACACTTAATGAGGGAAAATATAATAATAATAATAATAATAATAAAACATTCATATGGACTTCAATCTGAAATTTCGAACATCCTTCAATAAAACATTAAACTGTCCTTGCTGAAGGGGCGATTTTTCAAATACTGACAACTCAGATTACTTCTGCAATAAAAACCTAATTCAACAGAGTAGCGATGTTTGCACTGCAAAACACCATCATATTTTCAAAGCTGGCATTCAGCTTTATTTCAGTCTTTTGTATGCCAACTTTTCATACATACGGTTAAGCCTCAGTGTAGCTAACGTGACAGTACTTCCAATACAACAAAATATTTGCCACCTAATTTTTAACAATGGCAAATTATTTGAAATTGTTCCCTTAATTTTTTTCTTTTCCCCTGGAGATGGGTGGTTTACACTCTGTGACAAAAAAATAAATAAATAAATAAATAAAATCGAGGCACCTCAAACCGGCATTCAAATGGAAATGGTTAGTTAGTTTATTCTTTTTTTAATTTTACTACTATGTGCTAATCTAAAGGGGCTGAAACCAAATGGCAGGGGAATGGTTTACACCTTTCATTTTCAGGTAACACTGTAATATTTCCTTAATGATCAGAAACTGGCTTGTAGTAAGGAGAGGGCATTTTTACCACTTCTAGTGTTTTAGAGGTCGGGGGGGGGTAATTTTCTTCAGCGCAATGTAATCTTACTAGCATCTTCAATATTTTTACACCACCCCATGGTGAAATGCGTGGTGCATTACTGAATTAAAATAACAGTATAACATTTTTATATGTAATTTCAATTATTTGTATGTGTAGATAGCTTACTTGGATGATATACAAGCAAAAGAACATTTTTATACTTTATTTAAAAATTTTATATACTGTATAAAAATATTGTATTATGAACCTCATAAAAACAAGAGACTAATTTTTTATGTCTAGAACAGTTCCATCAACGAACCTTCAAAAATTGTAAGTAGCATTTTCACCAACTCAAAAATACTAGATTTACAAAATACATAAGGAAATGATTTTACTTTAATAACTAGCAACTGCAAGATGAACCTGGCAATAAAATTTAAATTCTTTGTGTTAACAAAACTTTTGATACATTTCCTATACATTGAGAAACAGGCCTTGATAAAATCTAGAGGCCAGAAATGTCTAAAAACAAAAGAACTCAGAAGTGGAAGTTCAAGTTAAAAAAGAATGATGTATATTAATCTGAATAAAACCTTGAGTAAGTTTTTTAATTGCTGTAAACAACATTTTTATTTTTTTAATCTACAAGCAAGGACTAGCTGCAAAACCTGCTAATGATCTGGAAACTATCTGTGTACAGCGTACATCTACATTCTGCTACTCTGACGTTCATATTGAGTATTTATAATTTGATCCCCCCTTGGTGTTTTTATTGGAACTACACAGAAATCTCTTAAACAACTTTTAGCTCAATTAATTTACTCATACTCTTTCATATCATTACTTAAAAAACAAATTTTTTTTTTCAAATACTTTTTACAGAGTCTTAAACTTTTTCAAGGATTTGGAAACAATTTTTTTTTTCCAAGAACTTTTCAAGGAGCGTACGAACCATGAAAATAAAACTTCGGGAGTTTATTTGCATAATTTACAGAAATTTATGTTCCTATCTCAAGTGTAACACATGTGGTGATTTTTTAAAACCCTGACAATAATTTTGAATAGCCCAGTATGTACAAAATTCATCAAAGATGATCGTCATCTTGGAAGAAGGGAATGGATTAAAGGCTTCATATGAATTCATGTTAACTTTGTATGCAGGGTTCATACCCTTTTCTGGGTGGAAAAAAAAGGGACTTTCTAAGGACCTACACTCCAACTGACATTTTGTGTCATTGTAATATCACCAGGTGTGTGTGTATGTATGTATATATACACTATCTACCAACAAGTAATGGACACCTCTGCAATCGACGATATCTGCGGTCCTGATACACGTCACGGCTGCCGTCGTTAAATATCGTATGGGAAACAACAACGCAACCAGTCGCATGCAAGATGCCACGCAGTTCGGAGCTCTCTGATTTCGAGAAAGGTGTAATCGTCGGGTATCACAGAAATGGCCGATCCATACGTGACATATCCAGCGAGTTGAAGTACCCAAAATCGACAGTGGCCTACGTGATTGGCAAGTGGAAGATGAGAGGTGACTGTCGGAATGTGCCCCGACCCGGCAGACCCACAAAACTGGGAGTTACAGACCGACGGGTGCTGGCCAGAGAAATTCGGAAGAACCGCACTAAATCGATGGGCCACATCCGCGAGGAGTTTCAACAGGCATCCGGGAGTGTTCTTTCGATGAATACCATCCGTAAGGAAGCCCATCTGCTCGGTTATCATGGACGTGCTGCCGCCCACAAGCCTTTGATCACCAAGTCCAATAGCGCTGCTCGGCTAACGTGGTGCAAAGAACGTCGACAGTGGACGGTTGAACAGTGGAAACAGGTTCTCTGGAGCGACGAATCAAGGTTCACCCTCTACCGTTCGGATGGCAGGGTCTGGGTATGGCGTCTGCCTGGAGAACGCCTCCTGCCGGAATGTATTGTGCCAACTGTGAAGTTCGACGGCGGTGGAATTATACTATGGGGGTGTTTCTCCTGGCATGGCACGGGGCCCTTAGTCGCAATTCCTGGTAGACTAAACGCCGAGACCTACTGCACCATTTTGGATGACCATGCACTTCCTACGTTGTGGCAGTTTTATGGGGTGGACCCACGTTACTTTCAGGATGACAATGCCACCTGTCATGTTGCGAGGTCCACCATGGCTTGGTATGGTAACAATGGGGTTAATCGAATGGACCGGCCTGCGCAGAGCCCAGACCTTAACCCTATCGAGCACCTCTGGGACGAGTTGGAGCGTCGACTTAAGGGGTGCCCCCACCGTCCAAAATCGGTGAAAGAACTGACCTGTCTTCTCCAAGCCGAGTGGAAGAAAATACCGCTAGCCGTCGTGCAACGCCTGGTTGAGAATATGCCCCAGAGGGTCACAGCTGTGATCGCCGCGCGTGGAGGCTCCACCAACTATTGAAGGTGAATAAATTTTGTTTTCCTTTGCTATCACAGGTGTCCAATTACTTGTTTGTAGATAGTGTACATATATAGGAGATTAAACAGCACTAGTGGCCATTTGCCAGACATTTTGCCCCAAATATAAACTACTTTGCCCACAAAGAACAAAACAAAATACACGTCGAAAAAAAAAGGGACAAGCAGGAGACACAAAGACAATTAAGCAAGGTGAGTTGAGTAGAGCAGTAGACACTAGATAGATCAGACCACATGAGACAACTGACACCATAAATTGTGAACAGTATGTGGATGCGCGAGCAGCGGTCGAGAATAGTGACATTCATGAGTCATTGTGCCAAGTGGCGTCGTTCTCTGAACATCGGGAGCTGTGCTACACGATATTCGGTGACCACGTGCAGAACACAGCTGTGATTTCGGTATGGACTGCAAACTACAGCAGCGAACGAACATAAAATTCTGCGTCAAACCAGGAACGGAAACTCATGAAATGTTGCGGGTGGCTTATGGCAATGAAGCAATGAGTCGTGCAAGATGTCTTGAGTGGCACTCATGCTTCAAGAGCGGCAGAACGGTACTGGAAGACTATGAGAGGTCAGGGCGAACGTCCACGAGCAAAACCCCCGAAAATGTGGACAAAATTAGGGAACTGATGCACGAGGATCGTCGAGGAACCATTCAAGACATTGCTACCATTGTCAAGGTGTCATATGGAACAGCGAAAGAAATTCTGATGTCAGTTTTGAACATGCACCGCATTGCTGCAAAGCTTGTGCCAAAGATTCTGAATCGCGAACAGAAGGCGCTCCATGTTGAACTCTGTCAAGATCTTCATCAGCAGGTGGTGAATGAACCGACATTCCTGTCGCGGGTCATCACTGGGGAAGAGACTTGGGTCTACGGTTACGACCCGGAGACCAAACAACAGTCGTCGCAGTGGAAGAGCCCGGCACCTCCACGACCGAAGGAAGCCCAACAGGTCTGAAGTGCAACCAAAAGCATGCTCATAGTGTTCTTCGACATTCACGGAGCTGTGCGACATCTTAGGGAGGACATTCACTACAAACAACCTGATATGTGGAGCAGGAGCTATTTCCTGCTTTATCACAACAATGTAGTAGCTCACAGAGCATTAGCAACATGCCAGTTTTGAAGTCGTAACAGCATGACTACCCTTCCTCATCTGCCTTACTCACTGGATTTGGCCCTCCTAAGACTTCTTTTTGTTCCCAAAAATGAAGCTGAAGCTCAAGGGTCACCATTTTAAAACCGTGGACGAGATCCAGCACGAATCGCAGACGGTCCTCGACACGATTCGAGAACAGGACTTCCAGGGAGCGTTCCAACAGTGGCAAAAACGCTGGCAGCGGTGTATCGCTGCCCAAGGAGACTACTTTGAGGAGATCATAGCCAGACTTAAGTAACGTAAGTACTTTGTTGTATATCGGCCTAGTCTTGAAACTTTTTGATTGCACCTCGTACACCATAAATGTTTGGGAAAACTGAAAATCTTGTGATAGAAGTCGGGCATTTGAAGATGTCTAAGACTGGCTAGAGAGTGCAAACATATCTGAATTAACAATTTTAACCATCCTCCGTGAGAATTTGCAACTGTCAAAGATCTGTGTATGATGATTTTGGAAAAACCTCACTCCACTGTAGAAACAGTAAAGAGCTGAGTCTTAGAATAATTTAAGACTTTCTGAATAGATCCAAAACCTTTCTCTCCAGAATAGTTACTGAAGAAATGAGGACTGAACACTGGGATCTAAATATCAGACACGAGTCCATGCAAACACAAAGACATTTTACCCCGAAAGATGGGGTTGAAGAACCCTTGTGAAGATTTAGTCACTGTTTTAAGATTCTGACAGACTCTGCTCATAGACAGCATGGAACACACAAAAAAAAAAAAAACCCTATACTTGTGCACTTTAAGTGATGGCATAGAAATGACATTGGAAAGTAACTAAAAGAGTTCTGCTTTTGCACAAGAATACCCCAGTGCACCAACTGCAAATCTTTTGAGCAACATGTAGAAAAATTATGCAAACATAATTTCTAAGAAATAATGAAGCGTGCTGCAACTGAATATTTCTTCCCTGCCAATTAAATGGGGAATGTATGTGTTAAATTTAGTGGTAGCTCTACTGAAAAGCAACAAAGAAAAAATTCTTTTGAATTCAACCCCTTCATGATAAGGTAGACAACATATCTGGTGCCCTTGATACATACACAAAAGGAAAATGTGCAAATAAAAACTGTATAAAACAAAACAACAAATATGCAAAACTTAACACTGCAACATTAGAAGTATAACTGCAACATTAGAAGTATAACTTATAAAAGAGCCCAGAAATATTGTGGTGTGGCCAACTAACTAATCTGTTGCATCAAGATCCTTGGCTCGACGTAGCTACAGTACTAGTTCTTTCCTTTTCCACAGCAGCACACTGGATTCCTGCTGCATGCATCAAGCCTAGCACCAAAGTGAACTTGTCTGTTAACCAAACCACAGACATTAAAGTTAATTGAATTAAATTACATTCAGTTAATTCACACATCTTCATAAGTTTTTGTAATATGCAACTGCTAATTTTAAAAGGCTATGTAAGTCAATTCAATAACAATTAGAGTTGCTACTTACCAAACATTGGTGCACTAAAGGTACACTTTTCCAAACATAAAAAAAGGCGGGGGGGGGGGATTAATGGTTACAATACACCAAGTGCTACCTGAAAGTTTGCAAAAAGAATTAAAAGAATTCAAAAATATTAACTTGCATCACATCTTACTGTCCACCATCACCTTCAAAATAGTCTCCATTGGAACATTCACACCAATTCCAGCAAACTTCCCATGCTTGGAATGCCTTGCCAATGTCATCTTTTGTTAGTGTGTTCAGCCTGCAATTTGACCTGGATTTTGGTTTAGTGTTAAATCTTCTCTTTTTCGTTTTAATTTTTATTTCAGGGCCTTAAACAGAAGTCATTGCTCTTTCCGATGAGAATTTTTCCGTGACTCACTTATTTAATGTGGAAAGAGCGATGACTTCCGTTTGGTGTTTTTGATCCACGTCGAGTGTATGAATTCATTACTTCATTTTAGGGAACAGGGGGCTAAATCTGGCGAGTTAGGTGAGCGAGGTACAACTGTTATGTTATGGGATGCTAAAAACTGGTGCACTACCAATGCCATATGCGAAGGGCGCTATCGTGGTGGAGCCAAATGTTTGCTTGCCACCCCTCTGGAAGTTTCCTTTGCATATCCTCCCTAAGCCTGCGCAGGATGTCACAGTAGAACTGGGTGGTGACAGACTGACCAGTCGATGCTGATCTGTTGAAGAAATGGATCAACATCATCTTGATGTTGCTTTCCACCTGCCGAGCTTTCTTTGGTCGCAGTGAACTGGGAGACTTCTATTGTGATGATTGTTGTTTGGTTTTGAGGCCATACCCATAAAACCAACTTTCATTCCCAGTAACAACCTTACAAAAAAAAATCTGGATCTTTTCTGACCTATTCCCGAAGTTTCCTACAAATTATCATGTGATGCTTCTGATCAGCAATCGTAGCACAAACTTACCACAGATTCTCATGTTCAAAATGTTCAATAAAACGCACTGACATATGCCATAAAATGTGCTGACATGTGCCTTAAGACATTCTGGCAATCTCACAGACATCGTGAATCAGTCACCTCCAATCCTCCACAATAATTTCGCACACTTTTGCAACTGTTTCTGTTGTTGTGCTGGTCGACAGCCATCTGCAGTAACCATCATCTTCAACTGATGTGCAGCCATCTTTGAAGTGGTTAAACCACTTGTTGGTTACTGTTTGACCTAAAGCATTTTCACCGAATGCTTGCTGAAGCATTTTCCGCGTTTCTGTAGCACTTTTACAGCGTTTATAACAAAATTTAATGCACATGTTCTGTTCTTTTACATCCTCTATTTTAAGGCATGAACAAATAGCAGAACACAATGTCAAACAACCAAGCACAAAAATAAAACAAGATGATCTTCAATGCTCTTACGTGGCACAGTAATTCAGAAGGAATGGGTGCAGTGCCATGTATCATGGCTCTTCCAAAGTGTGCAGTTCGTGAGTATTCACACTATTTCGTGAACTTTTGGGCTGCATATTTCGCTTTTTGACCATTTCAGATAGTTTAATTGAAAAAAAAATCTCAATAGATGGCACCAGAGTGGAACTTTGCATTTGTGTAGTTGGCCACAATGTTGTACATGCTTGAAAGTTACGTTGATAAACCACACCTTGAGGAAAAAGAGCTGCACTATCACCAAAAACTAATTGTGCTGATATCACCAAACTGTGAACATGAACGTTCAATGAACTATTTGAACTTTGGATCAAAGAGAAGTGAAAGATAAATCAATATTTTCCTCCGAACGTAGCTTGTCTAAATCAACAAAGGATGCTGTTTACGCACCGGATCGGATAAGACAGGTAGTTGGATATATTTTTTGAGAAAGCAAAAAAAGAAAAATTCTGAATACATAAACCAAGTGCATGAATAAAAATGACAACCTAAAACATTATCTTATGAGTTAATTATTTAGATAATTATACTATATCATTCTATTATGCAATAGTTATATGAAATGCATCCAGTACCAAATAACATTATCACTTACGTGTATAATAGTAATTTTTGAACAATAACATAATGCTCTCTGAAAGAAAAGAAAATACAATATCACATAATAAATATGGTTAAAGATATTACAGCAGCCATTATATGATTGTGTGAACATGCTGTTTTATACACGATGAAAATGACATTTGAAAACCTTTAATGATAAGTTAAAACCAATTTCATTGTACAGTATATACTTGTGTATAGGTCGACTTTTTTTAATGAAATATTTAGGTCGAAATTAGGGGTCGAACTATACACAGAAAATATTTCTGATAGGTTGAAAACCAAAATTTTGATGCCTTATGAAAATGCGCATACTTAGCCCTTTGCACCATCAGTTCATTTGCAGTTGTATATTTAGTCATTTTCTGGGTGTTATTGGTACAGAAGAAAATTACTGCTAAGAATTTTCTTGATTTTATATGTAAGAGTTTTTTTATTCACTAATAGAAAAACTCATTTCGAAAGGATGTCTCAAAGACCGTTTTAGATCTGTCGATATGGCTTTGACTGCCCCACTGGTAAATCACCCAGAAGCAAAAGGTGAATGTGTCAGCCAGTAGCTTATAAGTTGCACCGTGCCGAAGGTCACGACCGTGCTCAATTCTTGACGGGAGGGGGGGGGGAATGAAGAAGGAAAAGAACAGACTATTGCAAAAGGAAACTGCTGCCCCTGCTTAGCGGCGGAGAAGACATGCGTGACAACTGCAGAACAGCGGTAACGTTATCAACGCATCCCGAAAACGAAAGTGCTTAAACTTGGCCGATCACTCAGAATAACATTGCCACTGATAGTAAAAAAGTGCATTAGTTTAACAGCCTACTTATGTTTGTCATTAAATTGAGTGCGCCCCGGCTCTAAAAATCAAACAAACAGTAACCTTTTCTGAAGACTAAGAGCGAGCAAAAAGGATTGCATCTTTACTGAATGGAGCGATGTTTGGTTTTGTCACTAAAGCAGCTTGTTTTTGTCACAAACACAGTGGAGTGGGGGAGGGGGTGAAACTCAGGAGTGGATAAATGACCTCTCTGTCAATCACACACTCGTACAACTCAGCAATTGACAGACAGCTGCTACGCTGCACAGGGTAGTGGGAGAAAATTTTACAGAAGAAATTTTCTTATATTTTTAAAATACACTGACGGAAAAAAAAATCCCAACACCACGAAAAAATAGTTGTAGAGGAATGAAATGGCGCAATACATTTGTATAGGTAACATATTTAATCGATTAAGGTTTCAAGATCACAGCTTAATGTAAGCGTGAGAAGAGCCATTTTAAATGTGAAATGCTGGTACATTAATAACCGGTGTAACCGCCAGAATGTTGAATGCAAGCACGCAAACGTTCACGCATTGTGTCGTACAGGTGCTGGATGTCAGTTTGTGGGATGGAGTTCCATGCCTGTTGCACTTGGTCGGTCAATACAGGGACGGTTAATAACCACGAGAGTGCTCCTGCTGTCATAGGAAATTGCTCCCCAGACCATAACTCCAGGTGTAGGTCCAGTGTGTCTCAGCCTCAGGCAGGTTGGTTGCAGGCGCTCACCTGGCCTCCTTCTAACCAACAGACGGCCATCACTGGCACCCAGGCAGAACCAGCTTTGATCAGAAAATACAACACATCTCCACTCCGTCCTCCAATGAGCTCTAGCTTGACACCACTGACGTCGCAAACGGCAGTGGTTTGGAGTAAGTGGAATGCACGCTACAGGGCGTCTGGCTCGGAGCTGTCCTTCAAGTAACCTATTTGTAACAGTTCGTTTTGTCACTGTGGTGGCAACTGCAGCTCGAATTGCTGTAGCAGACGCTGTACGATGCACCACGGCCATACGCCGTACACGGCGGTCTTCCCTCTCAGTAGTGCCACATGGCTGGCTGGAACCCGGTCTTCTTGAGGCAGTGCCTTCCCTTGACCACCGCTGCCAACAATCATGCACAGTGGCTACATTCCTGCCAAGTCGTTCTGCAATATTGCGGAACGAAAATCCACCTTCTCGTAGCCCTATTACACGACCTCGTTCAAACTCCGTGAGCTGTTGATAATGGCTTCTTCGTCTTCTTAAAGGCATTCTAGACTAACATCAACACACTACGTCGAATCTCAACGATAACTAACACTCACGAACGTTACAGCGCGTATTTACAGCAAACCTGCTTTGCATGTTCTGAGGGGTGCTACTAGCGCCACACGTATGTGCAGAGCGTGACATTTGCAAAGACGTCATCTCACAGATGCACTCTCATCGCCTACCAACTGCCGTTTATCTAACACAACCCCTTCTTGGTGTTGGGATTTTTTTTTTCCGTCAGTGTAGTTGCATGCAAATTTTACAGTGTCCACAATGCATCAAAATAAAAATTCTTTTTAAATTTTGAAGAAATCCATTGAAAACTTCAAAAGTTACACATTTATTTTTTGCGACATGCATATTCTTTATGGGATAAAAAAAACCCTATCAGGTTGACATCAAGACCTATTTACGCTTTTTAAATATGTTTCAGGAAGTTTTTTTCTTTCTTTTTAAATAACGATGTGTCTTACGACGTTTGGTAAATGCATCACGATTCTTGTGCTGCTGGAGCAAATTCTTTACTCTCCATGAATGAAGTAACTGTAGTGCTCGCAAAACGTGGGAGAAAGGAGGGGGGGACTACGTGCAAAAGTGGGTTCATATATTGTTAAAGAGTGTAAACTGCCCCTGAAAACTCTCTAGCCAGAGTGGTGAGCCTTATCATCTTCCCAGAATTGTGCTTCAATTCCACCCAAATTTTGCGGGAAACTGACGCAAGCAACATTGCGAGAGCCACCACAACAATAAATAATAGGTTCACATTTCCGCATGCGGGCGCATCCTCAGAAAAGATTTTTTTTTTTAATTTATACACAAGATAGGTAGGTATACAAAAACTGCAGATATTCACATAAAAATTGAGAGGGGGGTCGAGTTATACACGGGATACACAAAACTGCAAATATTAAGATAAAAATTGTGTGTGTGTGTGTGTGTGTGGGGGGGGGGGGGTCGACCTATACACGAGGATATACGGTACTTTCAATCCTACTTTAGGACCAACTTCAGATGATACACAAATACAATGTCTGCAATGGTGCACAAAATACAGTGTTTGGCAAGGACTGTTTGCGGAGGAGGATACGAACCGGAATGGGACAAAGCAGCTGTAGTGGTGACCCCATCAAGTAAGTCAGCTTTGTTATTAGCAGAGAGTTTGTTAATTTTTAAGAATATGGACCGGTGCTGCAATGACGAGGTTCCGGTATTATCTGTATCAGGAATGTGGAAGAACCTCATACAGTCTGGACGTCACAATCTTATCCTTCACTATGAATGCTGACTCTATTTAATAGGACATTAACTGCTTACATCAATAGTGTGTTGAACCTTAATCATGCATGTACGGTAATCTGGCAATGTGTATGTTATATTAACCTGTGTGATCTCTAGGTCGTGTTCATTTCATCTGAGGTTGGTCCTAAAGTAGGATTGAAAGTACTAATGAAATTGGTTTTAACTTATCATTAGGTTTTTAAATGTCATTTTTGTCATTTTTATCGTGTATAAAGCGGCATGTTCACAGTTTGGTGGAGAACTGCACTAGTTTGCATAAGCACTTTTGGGAATTTTTGGCAAAAATAAAAAGGACTAAGCACACTAAAAACCTAAAGCACATTTTTAAAAACTTTTATGGATTTATAAGGACTGCAGGAACTCCGTAGCATTGTAAGTAGAAAAACAAAAAACTTACAATCGCACCTGAGAAGGCGAGATTCAGAATGATTTCAAGAGCAATTTTGCTAAACAGGAATGCCTGAAATGTGACAAGATATAGGAAATACTATATGACCCTAAAAAAATTTCCCGTTTGATCTCGAAAATTCGCTTAAAGTTTTCAAAATATGACTAACATTTCGGTTACCAAAATCACTGAATAAAACAAAAGTGTAAATCATATTGAAAAATGTCTTTAAAAGAAACTGGCCAGCTAAATATGCAGTTAAAAGAAATTTAGATTGGTAAAATTAAATAAAGGCACCTATGATGTTTTTATAGATCCCAAAATCAGTGATCTTACTAAACGAAAGATATGAAAAAAACAGGCACCCAAAGTTATATCAAAATACATGGAAAACAGAACTCTTTCTATAGAGTCATACATGATTTCTGAAGGGGAAAATTGTTATATTGAGATTATATGCAAAAATAAGTCAGGGCTTGAAAAATATCTGAAATGTTACATGCTCAGCCATGCATGAGCAAAAATTATTTTACCTGCCCAGGTAGTAAAAGCTGGATGCCCAGGAAAATTTATTTTTTAGGATAACAAATCAAAGCTCTCATTTCTTAAGTCAAAAAATACGATGGACTTTTTTGAACATATTTTGCATTTCCGTTTTAAGGGTCTGTATTCAAAATGTTCAATGCATGAGTGTATCTCAATGTTTCAATATGCTGATGCTGAAATTGGTATGAAATGGTATGATGATGAAATTGGTATTCGAGAAATTTAATGATTCTGCCAAGCTCCTTTAGTTGAAGTTTTTGCCTTTGTCACTAAACACCAAAGGCAAGTTCCGTCACAGCCATGCATCTCATCGCTGACTATAAATACAACAATTTGGAGCAAAACTACATATGGATTTCTAGACTTAGAGCATAATATAATTAAAGAAGTGATATTCTTCTGTCCTAAGCAGTCCGTAACATTAATACAACTTCTGGCGATTAGCAGTGAAATAAAACGCTACATGTGATGACTTGTCATTTTTCTTGTAGTAGGAAATTCTATTCCAAACTTTATTTTAAAATTAACTTGCCCAAACCAGGCAACCAGTTTTTATTTACCTGCCCAGACCAATAATTTACATGCCCCAGGAATCCCGGGCATGGTATTTTTCAAGCCCTGTAAGTCATTCCAAAAAGCTCTGCGTTTTCAACTTCGAAGAAATCCAGATTAATTCTAGGCTATGTTGACAAAGTAATGGCCCAAATTTTTGGCTCTATTAAGAAAAATGATATTTTTTACTGGTTGCTTTTGTTTTCGTACATCAGTTAATGACTTATAAAAATATTAGCAACATTTGGCTTTATTAATTTTCTTGTCATAGATTTAGTATATTTAGTTATCCATATGTTTTGCTCAGGTAAGTATAAATTAGTCTTTGAAATTAGAAATATTCTGCTTAAGAGTTTCAAAACAAATATTTCTCACAGGAATCTACACTGTTTTAATATGTTTTTATTATAATTACATTTGTAGCACTGGAGTGAATATGGGCTTTTTATATTCTTATCCCTCCCTCCCTCTCCCCTTGCTTTGCACAGTATAGCAAATGGGAATGCAGTTGTTAGAGAGATGGAACTGCGGCTACATCACAGGTTCCTGCGTCACGGAGCAAGGTGCACTTCGCAAAGAACTAGCCCTTTTTTTCAATAGCCCAGCTTCTAAGCACCCTAAAAAATAAGCACTTTAAAAAATTTATAAGAATGGTGGGAACCCTGTAAACACCTTACATGTATATAAATGATATTGAGAACAATACTTTTGAAAATATGCAAGAAATTACTTAATCTTTTGAAAGCAGCACTGATGACCTTACAAAACAAAATGAACACCACCATAATTTTAAATATATCAAAAATTGAAAAAGATTAATTCAGAAAGGTGATATCATGAACACGTGTGACACACAAAAACAAGGAATAATAACTACTGACAGCAGGATCTCAGACAAAGCCTTTCCTTTTTTTGTTCCCACTTTCGCAGTTTATTAAAATACACCTAACTTTTTTCTTTCCACTTCTGAACATATATATTTTATCAGATATCAAAATGGCTCTACAAACACAAATAAATTTTTAATGAACTGAAATCTACGCAATGCATCATTTTTTATCATTTGTATGATATGTAGTGGAGAGGAACATTGATAAATATAAAATGTATATGAAAAATATCTTTACAATAAAAATCAACAAAGCAAACAACACAGATTAATTACTAAGAAACTTTTTTGATTTATCTTGCTATGTTGACCCAGCAACACAAACACACAGTGGTGGTAAAAGCTTTGGACATGATGCATATTTAATACTACAGCATTCTAATGTTTATAAAGGGAGATATACACTAACTCAATCTTAAAATGATCTGGTTATAAACTACTCATTTGGATTGATAAAATTTGCATAGAAAAAGACAGTATATTTCATGCAAAAATATGATTAAATAATACCAGTGGGTAAATTATATAACAGATATAACACTTGCTTTTAGACTAGTAATATTTACATTGTTGTAAGATGATTCCAAGAAAAAAGCCATTTAGTGGTATAACATGATTTCCCTACATTAGCAAGAAATTAAACTGTAAAGAAAAATTACACATGATACCTACCTTTCAATGAAGGAAGTACTATATAAGTTAGTCATACTTAATTAATAAAATTTTAACTTGCTTTACATACAGCATTTCTTATAGTTTGAAAAGCAAACTAAGTAACCCATGAAATATTTGAAACAACATCAAACACTGGAAGACTTCTTCCCACTCATTATTATGCATAATTCATATTGCTTTGATTTAAGCAACAACTTACAACTAAATGAAATAATTCTAACTGAACAGCATTTAAAGTAAAGCTTGATCTAAAGAGTTATCAACAATATAGACAGTAAGTTTTGCACAGGTTTCCATATAAAAAAAATGAATTCTCCTTGCTTAAATAAATGAATAACATGTTATCATGAATGAAATACGAGATTACACCATATAATACAAATTTTGAAGATGACAATCCATTCTTTGGTGTAAATATGATAAGGACGGTAAGTCAGATAATATCAGAAAACTTGAAAATTTCATCGTCCTGGAGCAGGAATTGAATCCGCGTCTCCCAGATAGCGCTTGGTATGCTAACCACTGCACCACCCAGAATGACCAAGTCTTAAGTTTCCGATTAATTTGAATACACTAATCACTGGATTCGCTAGTCGAAGCAACCGGCATTCATGTTTAGAGAATCTGGAGGTTAAGAATCCTATTCCGTGATTGCCCGGAGGAGAAGATAAATCATGAATGAAATACAGGATTACACCATATAATACAAATTTTGAAGATTACAATCTGTTTTTTGGTGTAAATATGATAAGGATGGTAAGTCAGATGATATCCGGAAACTTGAAAATTTCGCAGTCACGTGACTTACCATCCTTATTCATGTTTACACCAAAAATCGGATTGTCATCTTCAAAATTTGAATAATATGTTGCTAACTTTAGAGCTTTGATTTATGATATAAATTTGTGAAACTTTCAAGATGTAAACTGTTGGTAAGATATGGCTGTAAAATTAATCAGAAATGCTTTTAAAAAAGGGGGCATTTGAAAGCATGCAATACATACACATGGAAGGAGGGATAAAAAGAACAGAAATGGCGATGTTTAAATAGATAAGTGATAAAACAGCTTGGGATTTGAAACAGTGAGAAATTGTGAGGGAGTCATTTAACATGGAACCGCCCCCAACCCCCCAAGGGAGGTGTAATAATGATCAGCGTAAGCAACCCGATGGGCTATAAGCAGTCGCTTGTCCCTAATTTAGGGCTACTGGTTCCACGGAAGAGAGAGAGACCACCAGTGCTGCAAGACAAACCCAACATCCATGCCTAACTGGGATTTGAACCTTCGAACTTGAAACCATCTCGGACGAATGATCACAAGCCAGTGCTTATTTAGACTGCAATTCTACCAGGATAGAAATATCTCGAGGCAAGAGGACGAAAGCCGTAAAAAAAAAAAAAAAAAAAAAAGAAGAAAAAAAGGAATGGAAGTGCCACAAACGAGAGTAGGAAGGCCAAGCAACAAACATGTTCCTTTTTACCATGATTTCACCAAACTTTATTGGCACACTTTGTACACGCTGAAAACTTCTCTGACGCATAGAAATTATTAAAATTTCTAGACATTTAGAAGTAATGGAGAACTAATTTCAATTACAGTTTCTTAATCCTTTCAATGACCAAACTACTAAATTCAAATAGTACCCAAATTCATCAGCAGCTTGCAGATGATGAATTTGGACACTATTTGATTTATTGCCACAAAATTTTCTGTGCTCTTTAAACAAGTGTAGTCACATAGCAACCAAGTTTTATGAAGCTGTTTGTTTTCATGGCAAAGCAATTGCCCTCACCCCAGCAGTGCCAACCATAAACTCTTATGCAGGGGTCGCATTGCCAATCGCATTCTTTGCAATTTGCGAAAAAAAAAAATTGTTTTGGCGATTGATAAAAAGTTTTGGTGAAACCTTTTCTGATGACATCAGAGCAAAAACAATCATTAATTTTCATCTAGTTTGGTAATTTAAAAATGAAATTCAAATGTTAATTACTTTTTTCCACTGTTTGCAATAAAAAAGCTCTTATAACATAGTAAAATCCGTTTATTTACTGGTGTAAGATGTATATAGATAGGTCAAGCTTTCGCACTCCACTGGGAGTCTTTTTCAAGGCAATAGGTAGACTTTAAATGCTTACCTATTGCCTTGAAAAGGCCTAAAATGAGCCTGAAAAAACCTCCCAGTGGAGAGCGAAAGCTTGGCGAATCTATATACATCTTACACCCTAAATAAATGGATTTTACTGGGCTATAAGAGCATTTTGATTGTGTACAGTCTGGTGTACTTTGAGCTAACATTCATTGTTTACATTGAGTGTGAGACGGAAAGTGATTATGTGAAAAGAGGGACACAATTGCTGATGTAAAACCTATTATAACACTTTACATTTTTATAGTTTTTATAATTCCAGTGAAGGGTGGGAAGAAACATTGGCAACTTCAGATTACATTTGGCGTAAAAAAAAAAATAATTTGGCGAATGGGTTGGCGAAAACTTTAACCCTTTAAGCGGCCCAAGTACCTGAACCAAACGGTACCCAAAACTTTTCGCGATTCTCAGGTTAGCTCAGCAGTGTTTCTGTCTGGAAGAAATGAAATCTCTCATTTCTGTCTGATTTTTAAAAAATTATATTGGCCAAATAGAAATAATTAAATGGGGCCAAAAGTGAGACTAGAATCTTGTCTCCCATAAATCATCTTAAATCCTATTGTACGTTCATTTTTTGAAAAGAAAATGTGTGCATTAGCAGAGAACCCCTGAATTTGAGCTATAGAAACTCCACCTACCTACTAAGTTCCACTCCCCAAGCAACGTCATTGGTTAAAACGTAACAGTGCGTATTTTGTCTTTTCATAGTGAAGCCATGGAGAGACCTCTTCCATTCTGAATATGGTGAGGTCTGATTTGCTGACGCCAACTTCTAGGACAGTGCCTCAAGACGTTTTTAAAGTCACGCCCCAGGAGTGATTTTTTGCAGCATCTATCGCGGAAGACAACCCCTAACACTTATTCAAAGACAGCCTTAAAGTCCTTAGTTTACAGTCTAATTCCCGTATAGTCTTTTATTCTCTGCTCTATGACCCAAGGAATGACTGGGAATGGCTAGTCCCCCTAACACAGACATCATGCCACTAGGTAAAAACAAGTTACTCAAATATATTTTCTCTCCGTTTTAGCTTTGTCGCCATTTTTATGGCATTTTTAGCAGACAAAGTAATTAGACAGAAAGCATTGATGGCAATCAATCCCCTTAAATGACCACTTTCAATGAAAAGACTAAAGGAAAAGCAACGGTTTCTGATGTGCTGGTTCACTTATTTCAGCCACTTCTCAGACAAGGAATATATTTGTTCGAGCTGTTTTCTGCCCATTTTGCTAACCTTGAGTTAAAATTATCAGTAGAAAGATAAAGGCCGTCCCTTATGCACGATTAAAATCTTTAATGGTTAAAAACACATTGGCTAAAAACCTGATATCTATATAAGATCTTTCGGGTTAGCAACTAACTTGTACTCAGATGTGAATACATTTGCCAACTGGACAAGAACCAAATGGTATAAATACAAACACTTAGTGACGTACGCATTGCTTGATAGTCGACAACCAATGTTAACTTCATGGTATTGGTCATGACGTTCACTTTAGTGAACTTCATGACTTTCATTGGTAGTCCACTATCAAGCAATGCTTATGTCACTAAGTGTTTGTATTTATACCATTTGAGTTCTTGTCCAGTCGGCAAATGTATTCACATCTGAGGATGAGTTAATTGCTAACTCGAAAGATCTTATATAGATATCAGGTTTTTAGCCAATGTGTTTTTAACCATTAAAGATTTTAATGGTGCGTAAGACGGCCATTTTTCTACTGAACCCTGAGTTAATACATTACAGCCGATTAAAGGGTTAAAAAGGACAGAGCAATCCCAGCTTATGGGTGATATACACTCCCTTCAAGTCCTTCATTTTATGATCCACGAACCGATGCACGAAAGGGAAAGGACTAGTCTCCCTAACATGGATATCATGGCACTGAAACATCCACCTCCTTTTTCAGGTTTGCTGCTACTGATGTAGCCCTTTATCAGGTAATCAGTAAGAAATGAATAGTTTTAATCATTATCCTAATTGATCACTTTGAATAACCACACAAAAGGGGGAAAGCAACGCTTTGTGATGCTCTGGTCTTGTAGATTCCCCATTTCAGCTGCATTAGTACCACTAAACATACCCCGAATGAATTCGTTTCATTTCTTAGACAACACATATACAGTTATGGAAAAATTAATAGCAACTCTGGAAATTTCTGACGTTTTTGGGTTTTCAGTGTTGCTACAAAAGTAAATATGCAGATAATACTCACAATGTACAGGGAT
This sequence comes from Macrothele yani, assembly GCA_039090855.1. Lineage (NCBI taxonomy): Eukaryota > Metazoa > Arthropoda > Arachnida > Araneae > Macrothelidae > Macrothele > Macrothele yani. The sequence continues at coordinate 9,616,840 of CM077019.1, forward strand.
TGTCCAAAATAATGGAAACACCTTGAAACAACAGGTGTTATGCACCTTATTGGTGTGGGAGCACCCTTGGCATTTAAAACAGCTTGAATCCTCCTTGGAATGGACGCATACAAGTCCTGGATGGTGGTATGTTGTACCATTCTTCCTGCAGAAACTGCTCCAATTCCTTGAGAGACACCGGTGGAGGATAATGGGATCGCACACTGTTTTCCAACACAGACCACAGGAGCTCAATGATGTGTAAGTCTGGTGATTGTGCAGGCCACGGAAGGTGTGCGACTTCATCCTCATGTTCCTCAAACCATGATTGAACAGTTCGACTTCTGTGAATCGAGCATTATTATCTTGAAAGGTGCAATCCCCTGACGGAAACAATGTCTGTGCCATTGAATGCACAGGGTCGGCCAAAAGGGTGACATAGTCACTGCTAGTGATCTGTCTATGTAATGTGATAATGGGACCTGCTGCAAACCACGAGATCATGGCCCAAACCATTATGGAACCGCCCCCATGCTTCACTGTAGGAAGGAGACAGTCTGGGTTGTAGGCTTCTGCAGGGGTTCTCCACATATAAACCCATCCTATGGTGGAGAATAGTGAGAAACTTGATTCATTGGAAAACAAGACATGTACCCAGTGATCCGCAGTTCACGCTTTATGTTCCTGGCACCACTGTAATCTCCATTTCATATTCACCTGTGACACCATGGGTTTTACAATCGCAGCTCTCTGCTGTAAATACTGTGCTTATGCAATTCCCTTCGCACAATATGGGTCGACACTGGGTTTTAGAGATGTGTATTAAGCTCAGCAGTCACTTTCGTCATCATGGTCTTCCTCTTTGCGATCACAATACTCTTTAATGTCCTCCTGTCTCTCACGGTGAGTTTGGTTTTCCTTCCGCAGTGCGGCATCTCGAGAATGAAGTTCTGTCGACATTTCACATTAAGCCATTATTATATATGCGCTATGTCGACGACATCTTGGTTTTCTGGCTCTCCTCTATCGAGAACCTGCAGTCCTTCACAGATTCTTTGGCTTCAAGATATCCCACTATAAATTTCACTACTGAATTTGAGACCGACCTGACTCTCCCCTTTCTAGACATTTTGCTAAGGCGGGATCCCATCAACCACACTGTTATTACCTACATTTACTGAAAACCCTCTGCCTCTATTTCTATGATATCGGCAACCTCGTCTCATCCTCCCACTCAAAAACTATCCTAGATTCGCTTTATGTTAAACCGGGCCAAATCACACTCTCCAACTCTTGACTCATACTGTAGTGAAATTGTTACCATAAAAAACTCGGCCATCACCTTTGGCTACACCCACTCTGTCGTAGACGAGGCACTCCAAAAAATTCAGGAGAGTATGTCGTGTACCTTAATCAGAAATGACGAACCATCAAAACGCTATGTGGGGTCTATGCCTTATATCCCTCCAATAATCAATATCTTGAAAAGTACATGCAGACCGTATGGCCTAAACTTTGGGGTAAAGAGCCGCAACATCTGGTCTATGGTCAAAAAGGACAGGGACCAAATCCAGAGCATGGTGTCTATAAAATCCCATTGAAAGCAATCGAACCCGGGAAGCAAGACCTGACGTATATAGGCTAGACGACCCACAATCTGAAAACTCGCATAACGGAACATAAATACAATATAAAAAATGGATCCACTAACACAGCAATGTTGCACCTACTTCGTAGCGAAATGTTTCAACCCATATGGAACGAAACAAAAATACTTACTACCCCATTGTCAAAAAATCTAACTCTTTTCACTGAAAGTTTACATATTTTTGCCAATCAATAGAAGTGTTGCAACGACGACTTTTCGTGTGTGGTGGTCAACCCCCTGGAAACACTTATTCTAATGTGACTCAACTGATTTTGGACCCTAACTGACAGCATTGCTATTCTTACTTACGAACTGAGATCTTGACTCGTCATCTGTGCACATGCCCTTCCACATGACACACGTCACATCCTCTTCTCGATGTATATAATCCACCATTCACATAATCAGTTTCACACCTAATGATGAATCCGATGCGGATTTGAAAGTGCTAGTGTAATTTTAAATGTAAATGTTCTTAAACTATGGTGATTTTACATTAAAGTTTTTACTCTATAATATCGTGTTCAGACGGCAGTGATCTACTTAATATACAACGTCAACACGAAACTCCTACGGAATTTAGGTTTGGGAAGGATTATGTTATTCAGGTGTTTTTAATACTTTTAAACCTTCTGGGTACAGAGATAAAAAATATTCTCTGTTCCCAGGGGGAATTTTTCAGTATTCTGGATTGCTGCTGCAACTTTAAAACAGTTTCTATAGGAAATAGTTTCCTGGAAATGAATATTGGGCTCTTCCAATGATAGCCTCCTACTCATACAATTTCTAGGTGGCTCGATGGCTGTTCGCTAGGTGATGCTGCAACGTCATTTCTCTTGTGGATTCTGTTTCAGAGGCAGCTTGTGGCTGGCTCCTGGCCCATCTTCCTTGGTTCAGTAAGTTTCAGCATTTTTATTTTATTTTTTTATTTATTTTTTGTATATTCCCTCTATCTCCTTTGAGTTTTGAAATTCGGTACAGTGGTTTTTTAAGTTTTTACGGTCATCTTTAGATCCGCGTACATGCTTCTGAGTTCAAGTAACCACACTTTTTAGTTTGAAGTAGCAAACATGCTTTTCAGGCTTATGCCTATATCTTTCAACCTTAAGACTAATTTGAGCATTAATTTGTAAATAGGTAAACTTTTTCAAGCAATGCTGTACACGACATTTTTAATTAATAGCTGTTCTGTCTAGTTTTGTGGTGTAATGGATGTTTGTAATTTTTTTGTAATGTCTTTAGCAGAAATTCTTTTGAACTGGTTATTGTCGAGTGTGAATTGGGAAATGGTTATTCGGTTTGCTAGGAGGAGTTTTTGCCCATTTTTGGTAGTTGATTAAATCCTTAATATATTAATTTTGTCCTTTACTGCAAACCGAATAAGCAGAAACCCACACTTTCTGGTCTATGTAGAAGTGAGAGATATTTTATTCATGACTGCCCCTGACAAAGCCATGGATAAAATTTTGCCACATGTTCTGCAATCCCTGTTTTCTTTTTCAGGTTGAAATTATGGATTTTTTTGCTTGTTTGAATCTGCATTTGTTTTTTAAGTTTTGACTTATTTTTTTTATTTTATTTTTATTTTTAGCTTGCTTATCTCTTGTTTGTCCTTGTATGTTTTGAATTTCTTTTTATGCAGCCTTGGGCACTTTAGAATTTTAATGTTGCTTTATTTTTTATATTATTGAATAAGCATTTGTTTTATATATATATATACTGTATCTATATCCTGTACCTTTAGACTTACTACACATGAACTGTTATTTCACAACATTTTTGGAGTTATATATACCTTTCTGCATATGCAAAATACACTGCAATTACCTGTGCAAAACCTATTGTCCCAAGCAAAAAAAAAAAAAGTAAAATCAGTTAATGAAAACAGTGGATACATTTAAACACACAGAAAACGTAATTAACTGCTGATTTAAATAAGACTAACTTACACAACCAGTTTTTCGCAAGCCAAATCCCCTGCAAATGCACAAATACTAGCAACGCCACTGATAACAATGAAATAAATACGCCAGACATTACAACAAGAGTTCACACGCAAATCATACTTTTAAGTAGATTCTCTGCAGCCGCACTTTAGTTACAAATGTAAATGCAAAAGTACATAGGACATTTGAGAATGATCATCGTATTTGCAGTGCATACAATCTTTGCATGGTTGTGGAGATGAAGTACAAAAGTTTCTGGCCAAAGAATGACAAGTACCACAAAAAAAAAAAAAAAAAGAGAGAAAAGAATGGTGGCAACAGTTTGTAATGCATGGCAGAATTCGAGACATTGCATCAATAGCCATACAGAAGTTGCACAGCCCGAAAAAAATAACCACGGAGAAGTGTAAAATAAGAAATTTTTTGGCAGTGTGCATCACTGATAGCATTTTTTTCTTTTGTATTAACAAAATCATCTCATTGGCACAAACTTCTGAACTATCACATTTGCAATGTGAAATTATTTACAGCGGTAGCAAGTCGTTTGAAAAAAAATCTTATAATACAATGCACCATATTGGTATCGGTACCACACAGTTCGTATTAAATGTCCTGTCAGCTGACGCCCAGTCAGCTGGCATCTCAGTAATACCTGACACGAAAACACACCTCTTATCAGCAAAAAATTAAAGATGCAACAGAGCCAACCTGATCCAGAGGTATATCATCAGTCATAACAAACTTGTGACCAAACAGAGCAACTCTCAAAGGTTTTCACATATAAACAATTCTTCACGGTCGATGAAACCTGTCGAAGCAAAAGAAACGCTGTTAGTGGTACACTTTGTGTGCAATATGCAAAAAAGAAAATGCATTAAAAAACTTGCAGTTAAAAAACATTTTATACACTACATACATACATACATACATACATATCACTAAGCTGTGCTCTGAGATTCAGAGGTTAGCTCCAAAAAGAAATACAAACTTCCAGACCTTTTTACTTATTGTTGTCGTATCAAACTTCTCCATTTACAGCAATCTTGACAAACAACTCGTGCTTCACTGATATCCATTACACGCTGTACACAAGATCTTTTATACTTCATTCTCATAATCTTTTTCTCATGCAGACACTCCTGAATTTGATCCACCCATGTCTTCCTTGGCCTTCCTCTGCCTTTCCTTCCTGCCACTTGGGCTGAAAAGATTTTCTTAGTAAGCATTTCATCACTCATTCTTTCAACATGGCCAAACCAGCAAAGCATATTGGTCTCCACTTTGCTAACAACATTTTGCTTTACATCACACAACTGCAATACATCTTCATTTCTCACACAATCATATCGTGTCTTGCCACAAACCTCATGTAAGTAACGCATTTCTCCAGCACACAAACAACTCCTATGTTTCTTCTGCAGTACCCAGGTTTCACTGCCGTACATCAGAGTAGGAACAATTACAGTTTCATAAACAGCCACGCGGGACTCTCTCGAGAGCCCATCATTCCTGTGAAAACCTCCCAGAGCAGCTATGACTTTCAAAGAAGAATTCACTCGTCTACTGATTTCACCATCCAACTTGTTCTCTCTGTCAAACATGCTTCCTAAATACACAAACTCACTCGCCTGGTCAATCACAGTGCCATTTATACTTACATTACATTCAGTGCTACCCATTCCTCTCTCAAAACACCATAACTTTGGTTTTTCCCTTATTTATACTCAGTTTGAATTTCATGCATTTTAGATACATACAAATCCATTCTCAATGGAAAGTTCAATTAATTTTTCACCATTATCATTCACACTGAGATCACTAAACTTATCAAGAACATTATCAGAAATCTCATTCTGAATACCTACTCTAGCACTGAAACAACACCCTGCTATAGGAACTTTTTTTAGCAAAAAATTGGCTTAAAAAAGCTTTCAGCTCATTCCAGAAATCATCCTTCCTATCAGAAGATTCCAAGTCAAACACACTACAATAATTACTATTCTCAGAAGTTTCACTTTCAAGTGAATCCAAAGAATTCTCTCACTTACACAGCTATAGTGAATCAAGTTGTTCAACTTTACACTTGAAATCACACCTACACCAGCTTATCTGCATATATTATCCAACACCCCAGATGACGAACTCACCATTCCATTCACTTCTATCCCGCTCGTTTTCCTTTTAGTTTCACTTACACATAGCATGTCCAATCTATAATATTGATGCTTAATTTTGGGGGGTGTTTAATTAATTAGCTGCAAGGTGGAGCTTCCAAATCAGGTATGTAAATAAGTGTAAACAGATCAAATTAACAGGAGTGAATTAATTATGTAAAGTGGATGTATGAAAATTGTGCTCAACTGATTAACAGGATTAACTATTACAATAATGCGATATAATACATTAATATGTATTTTTTTATCCATTAATAGGCGTAAAATTACAAATTTACACAAGTTTTGCAAGCTTTCACTGCCAATGGGCAGCTTCTTCAGGCTTCTGAATATAAACACTAAACAGAAACAGATGAAGAATAATTGCATTTATTGGACAGGACTCTCGAAATTCTACCATACACACAACATTGTCTTCACTTCAAAACACACTTTATCCACGGCAGCAATGAGTGATATGTTTTCCGAATGCGTACACAGCACACCTTATATACATTCCAAGCCAGCTCGAAACACATGCCTTTTTTTCATTGACTACGTGTTGTTGACGTCAAAAGTAGAAGGTGGTCACAATAATGTGACTCGACTGTGTATATCCTTTAAAAACTGTTTTCATGCTTTGGAGATTAATTTGACAGTTATGTTAACCTTGTATGACATTTACACATCCAGGCACTATGGATTCTTGTAATTGGTCGATGTGCTCTTTGTGTTTAACTTACAGCAAGAAAAAAGAAAAAAAATGCAGTAAAATACAATTAGACGTTTCTTGATGTACCACCTGTATAACCCCATTCCTCTCAATGTAAGTTTCCTGCACAATGTTTGCCTATTATGGCAGGTAAACCACTTGATTATATGTGTCTTAACACCAGGGTGACTCATTAATTCATAGCGTTTTTGGGGTACAATGTTCAGTCCAGTACCACATGTTGACCACTTATGACTATTCAGCAAAATACAGTTCATTAGAGTCTATGGTCCTTCGCCAACATTCAGCCAAAGATGCAATGCCATTGCGATAACAGGCAGCTGGCTTGGCTGCAAAAAATTCAATGATGCCATCTTTCACAGCCTCCAAGGAATGAAGCTGTCTTCCAGCCAAGAAGTATGCCATGGAACGAAACAGGTGGAAATTTAAAGGTTCTAGTTCCGGGCTATCAGCTGGGTGTGATAGAACTTCAACACCATCCAAATCTTGAATTTTCGGTCAGACAATCCATGGCCTATGACATGGGGTGTTGTTGAATTGCAGGATGACCTTCTTTTGGTTCACCATAGCAGGGTAACACTGGCGCAGAACGCCGTATACGTTGTGCAGCAGGTCTGCATACAGGTTCCCATCAACAGACCCATTCGGTGGAACATGATCCCAGTGGACAGGACCCCCAAAATTCCACCGTACACACAACATTGTCTCACTTCAAAACACCCTCTTTGTACCACTAATTGAGCTTCATCCCCTAGCACAGCCATTGGTTTCCAGTATCTGGATAACAAGGTCTCCCAGTGGACAGGACCCTCGAAATTCCACCATACACACAACATTGTCTTCACTTCAAAACACCCTCTTTGTACCACTGCTTGAGCCTCATTTTCTGGCCACAGCCATTGGTTTCCGGTATCAGGACAACGTAGTCTCCCAGTGGACAGGACCCTCGAAATTCTATCATACACACAACACTGTCTTTACATCAAAACACCCTCTTTCTACCACTGCTTGAACCTCATCCCCTGGCCACAGCCATTGGTTTCCGGTATCAGGATAACATAGTTTCCCAGTAAGCAGGACCCTCAGAATTCCACCATAAACACAACATTGTCTTCACTTCAAAACACCCTCTTTGTACCACTGCTTGAGCCTCATTCTCTGGCCACAGCCACTGGTTTCCGGTATCAGGATAACATTTTCTCCCAGTGGGCAGGACCCTCAAAATTCCACCATACACACAAGATTGTCTTCACTTCAAAACACCTTCTTTGTACCACTGCTTGAGCCTCATCCACTGGCCACAGCCATTAGTTTCCGGTATCAGGATAACGTAATTTCCCAGTGGGCAGGACCCTCAGAATTCCACCATAAACACAACATTGTCTTCACTTCAAAACACCCTCTTTGTACCACTGCTTGAGCATCATCCCCTGGCCACAGCCATTGGTTTCTGGTATCAGGATAACAAAGTCTCCCACTGGACAGGACCCTCGAAATTCTACCATACGCACAACTTTGTCTTCACTTCAAAACACCCTCTTTGAACCACTGCCTGAGCCTCATCCCCTGGCCGCAGCCATTGGTTTTTGGTATCAGGATAACATAGGAAGACTGATTTCTCATCATTTGTTACGATTCTCCGCCAAAACCGATTGTCACGTGGATTTTGTAGCAATTTTCAACACAGAGCGACACACTCCTCAGCTTGTATTGGGCTAAACTCATGGGGAACCATTCGCGGAGGTGTGGAACGAAAACCGAGCTGGTGATGAACGATGGTGGTTTGTGATGCATGGACCTCCTCTGCTAATCGTCGGGTGCTAGTTCCTGGGTGATGTTCAACAGTTGAATACAGAACTTCTTTGTTGGTAGTGACTGGCCTCCCACACCTTGATCTGTCAATGAGCTCTGTGTCTCCAGACCGGAAGCATTGGAACCATTTTCTTGCTGTTGCAGGGCGCACTGTCCCCTCACCTTCTACACTACAAATTTCTTTCGCAGCAGATGTCGACTTCAACACTTTTTTCCAATAATGACGTAGGAGCACACGGACAACAAGTTTCTCCCCTGACATTCTCGTCTCGCATGAGCAGCACGCATGTGTCTGCCCCGGCACATGCCTCTTTGTCTGAACAGCAGAGAATGTCAACCAATCAGGGGTGGGGCTAATTTCACCTTACTGCGCATATCCCACCTGTTTTGCGGAGCTTCTCCATCTGTACCGTGAAATGCTACGAACTTATGATGCACCCTTGTAGAAGATAACATACAAGATTCTTAGGATGAATTTTGCAGCTCTGCATCTTCACATAGTCCCCAAATTCATGTGTACCACTCGACATTATTTACAGATGGCCTGTTCACTTCCAGCATTAAGGTGCAAAGAAAGGAATGCATAAATTTCGCCCACAGGATTTTTTTTTATTGGTTGGTGCGAATGAAATATCCGGCAAAGGACCAGCACATGTGGATGGCGAGAATGGAAAAGTAGAACAACTTACCTAGGCAAAATAATCCCCCTCGGCATTGACACATAGTTGCCATCTGTCAAGCAGGGCCGTGATCCCAGAACGAAAAAAGTCTTGGGGCTGTGACCCGAAAAAGTCATCAACTGCACATTGAACCTCATTTTCTGTCGTGAACTGTTTCCCAGATAGGAAGTGTTCCAGATGATGAAACAGATGATTGTCTGTCAGAAACGAGCCCCGGGAATAGGCAGGATGATGCAGTACTTCATAGCCCTGACATGAGGGCAGGTGTTGTTCTGGAGCAGAAAAACACCATGTCTGTTGACCAACGCAGATTGTTTCTGCAGAAATTTCCGGTGCATCCGGTGTAATTCAGCACAATAACGTTCTGCAGTGATGGTTTGGCCTCTTGCCAAGAAACTCCGATGAATTATCCCAGCTGTGGACCACCAGACAAGAAGTATCATCTTCTTGGTGTGAAGAAGGTGGCTTAGGATGCCGTCCAGCAGGCAGTGCCTTGCTTAGCCATTGCGCAGATCGTTTCCAATTATCATAAAGGGCCCACTTCTCACCACAAGTGATGATTCGATGCAGTAGAGGTTCCCGTTTATTCCTGGCAAGCAGCAACATGCAGACTTCCAAACGCCTAGTCTTGTTGGCAGTTGTCAACTCATGCGGTAGCCACATGTCCATCTTTTTTTACCTTACCCAGCACAGCCAGACACCGAACAACTGTCGTGTGGTGGACACCTACCTCTGCCATAATCTCAAGACACGTTTTTCTAGGGTCCGCTTCAACCGCACGTAACAGAACATCATCATCAAAAACAGCAACAGGTCGCTGACCACATGCTTTGTTTTGCAGGCTCGTATCTCTGCTTCGAAACTTCACAAACCATTGCTGAACGATTCGTTCCTTGGCTGTATTCTCCCGAACGCTTTGTTAATGTTTTTAAGCTCCCGAAATGCTTTGTTAACGTTTTTAAGCTCCCAAAATGCTTTGTTAACGTTTTGAGCGGCAATTCCTGCAGAATGGCCCAGTTTAAATTCATACAGGAAGATGTCTCTCAAATTCGGCGTCTGTGTGTTTCCTTTGCAAACCACGTTACGTCCAAACAAACCACGCCTGAATGAACCTTGTTCTTCACACATGTGCTAGCCATTTATAGTAACTCTATGACATAATACCTGCAACACCTGTGGGTGATTCCATTCCGCTGTGGTGGGGGCCTGTCACAAATGATCATTTGCGCCGGACATTTCATTCACACCAACCAATATTAGAATAATAACATTACTACAATTAATACAGACATTTGACGTGGACCAGGAACACGAAACAGAGGTCAACTGGAAGATCCTGGGCTCGATTCCTGGTGGCGGCCAATGAGAATTTTTCTGTGACTCACTTATAAACGTGGAAAGAGCGATGATCTCTGTTTGATGAACATTACTATAATAACGTGTTTTTTTATACAAAGCAAACATGCGAAAATGTAGGGTTTTTTTCATACAGCACTGCTTTCACTTTTGTTCCTAACACTGTATATGTGCCTGTATAATTTTTTTAGTTTAAAGAATTTTTACTGGTTGACATCAGAGATTACTTATATTCCTCTACATGCATGAGTTGACACACTTAAAATGAATGTGGAAGTTCTTATTTCACCATACACACACATGCACACTACAGCAATTAAATTTGTTTGATGAATTACCAAAAAACATTCTTTTCTATTTCGTCATTGTAGTTTTTCTTTGGGTCTTCAGATTTTTGCAAAGTTGGAATCAACTGCTTCTCCCAAATAATCTTTTTTACCGAAAAACAGTGCAACAGATATACCTTGTGCTTTGAGTTTGTATAGCCCAATAGGTTTTTGATGTTCACTCTTCCTGACGTTATGCCCATTATGCTGTAAGAACTCACAAAGAGGGCCATGAAAGCATCATATCAAGGCCTTTACTGTTTTAGATAGCATGGGGTACTTGGAATAGATGAATACCTTTGCCAGAGCTGCCACTTTTACAAAATCAAAAACCGGGACATAAACACGCATTCAGCAGTACGTGAATTTTACGATTCCTAAATAATAAAATTATATATTATAAATTAAAAAACTCCCCCCCCCACCACCAAAAAAAAAAAAACAAGAACACGCTTTTCAGTTTAGCATCGATCTTGGGTATGACCCAAATGATGATAGAAAAAGCGGAATTCTGCAAATCCACGGAAGAATCTCTTGTACGAGTAAGAAGTGACTAAGAAATTGAAAAATACGAGTTTTATTGAACATTAAAATTTATCAATTTTCTTTAGGTTATTTTTTAACGTGCATTAATGCATTTGCATTTTTGAACTTCCCTTCTTGTTGGTAAAGTTCGATTAACACTTACCGCACGTGGGGCTTGGTTTCAATTCTTATTTCTGTTATGTGGATGCAATGGGGGTTTTTCATTCAGCTCCGGGTCCACTTCATTTTTTTTTCCCCCGTTGGTATTTATCTGGCCTCGTCACGTCACTAAATGGGGTTTTTTCCTTTGCTGCCTCCTCATTTACTTCAATAATTTTTCATAACCCTAGTACTTTCGGTAATACTCCATTACCGTCATCGAGGGGACGTTTTGCTCCGACTAGCACGGACCGTGTCAGCTGGGCATTTCGGTGGTTCCTATTACTGAAAATCCTCCAATGGCTTATATAGGAAGTACCAAAAATAAGCTTAAACACAGATTAAAACAACACGTAAAAAATTGGCAGAAAAAAGAAGAAAAAACAGCACTTATTCAATACTGTCTGGATAACCAAAAATATCCTAAATTCGAAAATATAAAAATCATTAAAAGCTGTAAATCCGAAAAACACCTCAGAATAGCAGAGTCGGTAATGATTGAAAAAAATAGGGCAAAAGTTTGCAACCATAATGACTCTAATATTTTGAGAAACAGCTGGTGAAATTTAATTAAAATTGAGCAAAAAAATGAAAAAGTTCGAAAAATGAGATTAGTGACCAACAAGAGATGGCGTCACAATGCCCAAGAAGAAGCGATAGCCGATGACAGAAGCAGCCCGCGAGAACCACCGAAATGCCCAGCTGACACGGTCCGTGCTAGTCGGAGCAAAACGTCCCCTTGATGACGGTAATGGAGTATTACCAAAAGTACTCGGGTTATGAAAAATTATTTAAGTAAATGAGGAGGCAGCAAAGGAAAAAAACTCATTTAGTGACGTGACAAGGCCAGATAAATACCAACGGGGAAAAAAAAAAAAAAGAAGAAGTGGACCCGCAACTAAATGAAAAACCCCCATGCCGCATCCACATAACGGAAATAAGAATTGAAAGCCAAGCCCCACGTGCAGTAAGTGTTAATCGAACTTTACCAACAAAAAGGGAAGTTCAAAAATTTATACTGTGTTGCTCACTCTGCTGTGAAATAATTTTATGGGTCACGGAAATGCCGCAAATTTCTGTGAATCAAATGCACCTCTCAGCATTGAAATTATTTGGAAATTTCTACATGAAATACACAATTGGTGTGAAAAGACCCATTATTAATTTTCTCCTGCTCAGATTCTATTTCACAATTTATCTCAATACAACAATCTCAAAGTAAAACATCAATGCTGTGTTGATGCCCTTTTTTTCCACTTAGAAAAAACATGTCCAGCACTATACATGCACCTGGCCACAGAGATCTCCAAAAGATATGACCCTCCTGCCAAAGGTGCCTCTAGTGCATCATTCATACACGGTAGAGTCACATTATTGTGACCACCAGCTAATACCCAGAGTAACCGCCATGGGCAGCGCGGACAGGAGCTAGATGGGCTGGGAGTGACTCAATAAGGTGCTGGAAGGTGTTCACAGGTATGTGGAGCCAGGCTGACTGCAGTGCGTCTGACAGCTGCTGGAGGGTGCATGGTGGAGGATCCACAGAGCGAACAACACGATCAAGGTGGTCCCACAGATGCTCAATTGGGTTTAAGTCTGGGGAATTAGGGGGCCAGGGAAGTTCTTTGAAGTCTTCATCGTGCTCTTCCAACCACTCTCGGACATTTCTAGCAGTGTGACATGTTGCATTGTGGCGCTGGAAGGTCCCATCCACCCCAGGGAAGACAATCAGCATGTATGAGTGTACGTGGTCTTCAAGGATGGATTCATAATGAATTCGGTCCATAGTGCCTTCCACGGGTATGAGTGGACTCAGAGAATGCCATGAAAACATTCCCCAGACCAAAATGCTGTCCCCACCAGCTTGTGTTCTGCCAGCAATGGTTGAAGAGTGTTTGTTCTCCAATGATGCTCGCCTTATGTGCCAATGTCCATCAGTTCGAAAAAGCAGAAAACGCGACTCATCAGAGAAGGCAATCTTTTGCCAACCAGCGGAGGTCCAATTCCGATACTGCCGTGCAAATGTAAGCCTTTTCTGTCAATGCACCTTCGTTAGCATAGGTGCAGTGACCATCCGTCTGCATCGGAGCACCATACGCAGCAGGTTTCGCCGAACTGTCATCTTAGACACACTTCCGGTAGCCCCCTGGTTTGTTCAGACAGTGAGTTGCACCACTGTAGCATGTCGATCGGCCCTCGCGCTCCTTCGAAGCCGACATTCACCTCTTACGTCAATGGCCAATCACAATACACTTTAACCTCAGCAGCATGCGAACAGCTCACAAACTGCGCTGTTTTAGAAATACTTCCACCCAGGGGGGCGCCATTACAATGTGCAGTTGCAGTCTCCGTTTTCTCAGATTTGCGCATGACGTGACACCGGGAGCAAACGCCGCGAAAACATGACGCCGCACAGCATCTTTGGCTTGGGAGTGCAAACTCAAACTCGTTCTTAGAAATTGGTAAATATACTTCATAACTTCATTCCTTTGCCTGGGCTTTCAACCCTGCGACGATGGACCACTCGTTCATTCCGTTGTCATCCTGGTATTTTTCACAGTTTTGCTGTTAATGCAAACTCAGGGTGAAAGATTTAATGATGTAGAACGCGTATGTGTAATTTCATTCGACGAAATGAATGTCGACAGCCGGATTTCATATGACCAGGAAGAAGATCGTATTTTTGGACCCTACAGCAATGTTCAGGTGGTTATGGTGCGAGGAATCTTTTCTAGCTGGAAGCAGCCTATATATTATGATTTTGATGTTTCAATGACAGTGTCATTACTCAAAAAAATAATATCATCCTTACAGGATATTAAATATAATGTTGTTGCTGTAGTGTCTAACCTTGGGCCAAAGAATCGTGCAGTGTGGAAGGAACTCAGTGTGTCACACACAAACACAAGCTTTCCGAATCCATCAGACCACCAGAAACGGGTTTGGGTATTTGCAGATGTACCCCATCTATATAAGTTGCTCAGAAATCACTTTCTTGATGCGGGATTAACCTTGCCAAGTAACAAGGTCATCACAAAAGCCACTATTGAGCAGTTGTTATCTTTGGATTGTGGTGAAATTAAAATTTGTCCAAAATTAACATCACGTCATCTCATAGTGAAAGGCAGAGAGCGTCAACGAGTATGTATGGCAGTCTAGCTGTTTTCCAACCATACAGCACAAGACGTACGTTATTTAATGCCAAATGAAGAGTCCATTGCTGAATTTATTCAGTTAATCAAAAATTCATTTGACGTTTTCAATTGTAGGAAGCCCTCTGATGACAGACCCAATGCATGTGAATTTGGTATTCATCATGCTATTCAAGAAAACACTTTAGGGAAACTGTTTGCTTGTTGTCAAGAGATGAGGGTTGGTACTATGAAAGATCTTTTGCCTTTTCATAAAGGTTTTTTAACATCTATACAGTCACTGATGGGACTCTTCGGTAACCTTAAACATCAAATATATATTGACGTCACGCTTGAATCAGGACTGTCTTGATCCGAGGAATTGGTCACTTTTACGATAATCCGTTACCTTCAGAAGTGAAGTGTTGCATTCGCCTCTTATTACTGGGTAGCAACATATCGGATATTCCTTTATCTAGTGCTTCTTCAGTTGCTTCAGATGTTGACGACAATGATTCCTTCTTAGCATTTCAGCTATTGGGTAGTACTTTGCCAGATATGTCAGAACCACTTTCCATGGTTGAAGGTATCACTGAGATGCGGGACATTGTGATTGATGATCCTATTAATTCCGATCCTCCTTTAGCATGTGTTACTGGAAGTGATTGCTCTGTTGAAGGTTTTAAATACTTTGCTGGCTATTTTGCGCATCGTGGGCAAAAATATGATAAAACCTTAGGGCACTCCCACTGGGCAATTACCTGCTGTTCCCGGCGATGTCCCATCTTCGTGCTGGATAGGAGCATTGTCACGAGGAGGTCTCCTTATGCCTTCTGATGACTGGTTAAGCAAAACCAGTCAATTTGAGCTGATCTTTACCTCATTTCATGGGCAACATTTTCTGTCACCTGATAAAAAATATTGTAAAGAAGCTCTGTAATGTTATAAGTAAAAAAATTTCTGATACTCCACTAGAATTAATCCAACTGTATGTGAGAACAAGAACATTCATACGCTTGAGATACCTTAACATGAAAGCTAAGGCTCGGAAGGCTGCAGAAGCCCAGAGTAGAAAGGCACGCAAATGGCAGGCTTCATCAAAGTAACGGAATGTTTGTTGCCAAGTACAGGGTGTGGCAGAAAAGCTGGAATCTGTTATCAAGGTAAATGCTATCTTCTATTAAATTTGAGATACTAAATTTAAGTTAAGCAATTCAGTTAAAACAATTATGTTGTTTTTTGTGTGCTGTCAGTAACTTAATATCATGTCAACTTAACTTAAGGCAGTCCCTTTCTGTGCATTTGAGCTAGCCTGGGTTGGGAGGAAGATTTAGGCAGGGATGGACCGTGGCACACTATGATATATTTATATTGTTATATAAATATATATATATATAAATATATCATTTTTGTTTTCATTTAAATTCTTCTCGCCATTGCAATAGTATTATATAATTTTTGATAGCTTTTTGTGCCACCTATTAAAATAAATTGAAAAACGAACACTTCTTGCGAGTTTTTGTTTGTATTTGAAGGCTACTAAGTGGAATTCCGTAAACAACAAGATTTATTTTGCAAAAATGAAATGATGAATAACATATTTACTTCTTGTTTGTTTAGCCTGTGGAACGGGACTACCTGATGCGCTGATAATCATAATCGAAAGACTAGACTTTAAAAAGTTCGGATTTTTAAGAATTTACTTTCGCACTGACAATAATTTTTGTAAATATAACTTCCTGCGAACTACGGAACTACGAAGTTCAGCAATATGTTAGTTTACTGCAATGCTCTCATATTTCTTTTTACAAAAGCTGTTATTTTTTTTTGTTTTCAAAATTAATTAATTCATGAAAGAGGAAATAACAGACCATTGATAAATATGTCAATCTTTGAAGTTAGAAATTATTAGTATTTGAAAACCTTTTTCATCGCATTTATTTACATTCCTTGCTAAAGTGTAACCGTAGCAGCGATGGCTCTTGGGCTCATCTCTTTGCCTCTCGCTGCTTTGCTCCCAGCGCGACGTCATTTCGCCAGCCAATAGCAGCTCGTTTCCGAAGTGGCTCAACCTAAAGAGATATCTAATAACCTTGCTTCCACCCTTGTCCCATAAGCCGATAATCATCCCTTTTTGTAAATCTGATAAATCTTTATCCATGACAGCAGCAATTCTGGCTATGCACTGTTGACGTCAAAAGTAAGAGGTGGTCACAATGTGACTCTACTGTGTAAAAGTCTCTCTTATTATATGTGACACCAATGAGGGCTTAAAAATATAAATAACAAACAAATTAATAAAAATCTAAAAGTAAAAAAAAAAAAAAATGTTAGCAAAAATCCAATGATAACAGACCTTGTAAAATGTCTACTATCTTCGTGAACTTCCATTTCCATGCTTTTAAATTCATTTAGTTCTTTGCGAATAGCGGCCTGAAAAAAATGCAGAATTAAGGGATGCTCCTGCAACATCAGAACAACTAAAATGAATCAAAAGTAAGTAGTGATATTTCACAATAGAAATTTGTAATTCAATTGTTCAAGACTGCCACAAAAACTAGATCTCCAAATAAATGAATTTAATTATGAATACATACAAGCATCTTTATTCTTGTGAACTACACAGATTATCTTTTATTTTTCTTTAACAGTAAATAAAACTAATTCATAAGGTCACACTTCAGAATTCTTCATACTCTTACTGATGCAGGCACATAAAGAACTTCACAGAGCTAGTTTGATAAGTAAATGAAAAAGCAGATAAACTGTTATTGAAATAACATTTAATGTACACAGTTGGTTTTATTATCACAATGGGACTACAAAGGACTCTGCAATACCTCGGAATGCTCCATGACCAAATGTGAGTAACATTCTGAAACTTTTATTATCTATTTATTTCTATATTATAAACGTTTCCCCGAAAGCATTTCAACAATAACATGAAAAACAGGAAACAATGCAACAACAGAACTGTTGACATTTATGTGTAATATGTTGATAACAAATTTGCATTGTCCCAATCCGGTTTTAGGTCTCCCTCAATGACAGTTTTTGCCAAAGTCGAAGTAACTGCTCCTTTATGAATTGCATATTTATGTTCAGCCCATCTGATTCCCAGGCTTCTGTAGGTCGAATCCACATAGCAGAGAGTTGCAGTTTGTCCATTAATGTCCAACAGTAGGATACTGTAAACACCAAAATGGGATAGAGTTGGTATTGTGTCTCTATCTTGCCTAATCATAGAAAAAAGGTTTTGGGTCTTGACACCAAATCCTAAAGAATATTTTTTGCAGGTGTTTCTTAGCAAAGTAACAACTGGTTTTAGATAGGTTATACTTCCTACATAGGTAGTTGTGGGTACACTTCTGGTGAGAGTTATAGAAGTCTTCCTTTTACATTGTTGTATAAGTTTTTTAACACAATCCGAGGGGTACAATCTCTTTAATCTTCATCAATTCCTGATTACAATAATAGGGATTTGAAGAGTGGGTAAAGGCTCTATTAGCTAGGAATCTAAGTGCTGAATACTTAAATAGGGGGTTGGTGTACAAGAATTGAAGGGGATCAGAACCGGGATAGAGGTAGGCTTACGATATACAGAGAACTCAAAGTTTGTATGGTTAGGAGAGTGTGAAACCAAGAAGTCAAGGAAAAGGGTAGTGACCCTTCTTTGTCTATTTCTATAGTAAATTTTATGCCAGGAACTATGGAAGATAAATCAGAGGCCAAAACATGTAATTCGGCAGTTGAGTGAGGCTAAACAAGGAAAACATCATCAACATATCTGATGTATAAAGACGGTTGAACACTGCAGTATTTAAGATAGTGATTTTCTAGGAGCTGTAGTAAGATTACAGCTAGAACAGGTGACAGTGGGGAGCCAATAGGTTCTCCCTCCTTCTGTTTGTAGAGAGTATTTTGGAAGCGGAAGAAACTTCTGTCCCCTACAAGTTTTAAAGCTTGAAGGGTAGTATCAATTTCAACTTGACTCAGGGTTCCCACTCAAAAGTAGAAAAAAAATTCCCTGACTTTTCCAGGTGGTCCTGAGAGTTTTTCCAGAGCGGCAAATCAAATCACATTGCGACAAATTGTTGCATTTCCTTACATTCTTGCATTCCTTATGAAAGCATACATTTGTTAATAATTCTTTAAATAACTGTCCTTTATACAATTACCTGCTTTTTTTAATAACAATTAAATGCATGAGGCATATTATTTTTGGTACCATAATTCCATGATATTTTCTGAACATAAGTAGTATACTGCCTATGTAGAATGTGTTAATACATTTCCGTAGAAACAGATCATATGTAAGAAAAAATCTGTATGTTGAATAGTTTGTTTTCCTTTCTTCTATAGCACAGTGTAGATAAGCTTAATGACCGAGTGGGCTCCTGCTCAGAGAAATGTCGAAAGAGAATCAACCAACAAAGGGCTTTGATCCATTGTTTAAGTGGTTCTCTTGTGATGTGTTTCTCTAAGCAAAAGTGTACCAGGCCACTGTGCCTAGTTGTTCCATGTTACAAAATATGAAGCAAACTATCTGCAGAAATCGAATAGAACCGTAATGTCAACAGGCAATTTTTTAAATTCAGTTTTGATATTTTTTAGAGAATTAAGGAATAATGTAATGTATTGAAAGCAAGATTTATCAAATTCTAGACAGGCTGTAATTGCAAATAATTGCTTACCTGAAATTAATACTGATAATGTTATGTTCATCTCACATATGAGGGAGAATTAAAAAGACATCACATAATGAATGTCCCGATTATACAGTCCATAAAGATAAACAGAAAATATGGAATATAAAGGATAAATAACTTTCATTTTCCCAAATTACTTTATAGTTACAAAAGTTAGTGTATTTAACATAAATTTTACATAATATTTAACAAAATCATGTCTTATTTTTATTGTTTCAGGTTTAACGACCACCATGAGCAACTTGTTGGGCTATAAACAGTCATCCACCCATCCCTAATTTAGGACCATTGGCTTCATGAAGAAGGAGAGCAAGTACCGTAAGAGAAACACACCACTCATACCTCATCTGGGACTTGAATCCAGGCTCACTTGGACGAATAGTCAGAAGCCAGAGCTTAGACCACTGCACCACCGAGGTGGAAAACCATGTATTTACATGTTTTAAAGAATATTTGAACAAAGACTCAATTTAAATTCTACATATAATGAAATATTTCAATTGATTAGGTGAAATTATACAACTGATTTATCTGTATTTTAAGTGCACACAAGTATATAAATAACATTTTAAACGACTCACAACATTTAGAGTTCCAGTTAGGTTTATAAATGCAAGCTGGGAGAATTGTGACTGAAGAGAATAAATTGCCCTTAAATGATACAATGCTGAAGCTTTAAATCCTTTAAGTGCTTATTTTACATAAATATTAAACAACACAGAAACGTTTGCTGAAATTTAAGTCTAATGGGAATGATAAAATGGTGAGTATCTGACAGAGTCTCTTAACATTTTGTTAGAGCGGTTCTATCAAATCGATCTACGAATTTGTATTTTCTATTGGAATTTACTTAGAATCTTTAAAGACAAAGCAAAGTAAAACAGTTATTAAAAAATAAAAAAAAGAAGAGAAAGAGAGAACAGAAATCATGACAGCATTTCTGCGCCTGAGGAAAAACGTGTGCCAGTACCATCCCAACAATTTCTAGCAATCAGGGAAAATACTGCTGACATTTAAAAATCAAAATTGTAATTATTTTAGCTAACATTAGTTCTTGCACTTGGCAATGAAAACATCGAATCTATGCTATTTCAGAGGGGCCAACCTCTAGCAGAACGCATCAGTAATCAATAGGGGATTTTACAGTAATGTTTCAGTAATCGAACACAAACTTTCAGTAATGTAACACGCCATTTTTTTTTTCAAAGTTAAGGACAATATTATAGTATTACTGGGTAACCTGTAATACTTGTATGAGGTGCCTATCGGTAATCACCATACGAAGCCTCATCGCTAACGCGTGGAATGGGTATTTCATGAGATATTAATGTGTGAAATGTGTAATAACTTTATATGTTTACACTATCCTCACAAAAAATATGAAATTAAATTATCAATATTGTACTTACCTCATGTCATTGCTGACATAAAAACTCCCTTGTTGCTTGTTTTGCAGTGGTATATTCTTTTTCAGAAAACTTTTTATAACACAGCTCACCTGAGGAAAATGCTTTACTTTTCTGTATAAGAAGGACACTTAATGTTTTGGTGCTCATTGTTGGGCAGAAGTATGCGAGGTTTTTCCTTACTATACTAAATATTCTCTACGTAGAGGAATTGCTGTGAGGGATAGTCAATATTGCCAACATTAGTTTAGGCAATGCAGAATACTTGGGAAGGCCAGATGAATCCATCTTAGATATTACATTCCATGCCACATCTGCTCAAGGATATCCAGCTTCACCAATATCAGAGTCTGGGAACATAGCATGAAAGAAGCGACCAGCATGATCACAGATTGCTATAGGTAGGTTATGCTCCACAACGATTGCAGTAAACAGCAATTCAGCATTTATCACGCTATTTTCATTCTTTTTTGCAAAAAAATTATCCAAAGGCTTTGATCGAGTCTTTAATTTTACACAATCCTGGTGCTTGTTTTGACTGGATATGCCTTCGGCAATCATCTCATCTCATCTCGTCCTACATGGGCTACTGATTACTCTCATATTAGAAGGCACGCAAGGAAACCTTTATTTCAGCATTTTCCATTTCCTTGCTCAAGATTCGGGAGAAAGATTTGGATGTTCCTGGAGAAACCTCTTTGCATATTTATTTGTTTCATAAACGATAATTCCAAGGATGATATTGGTAAAAAACAAGTAAAAATATGCAATAGGTGCCACATCAGTTGCAGGAGCATGTTTGGGCCCCTGCATTTCATGACAATCAAAAGGATGCTGAGGCTGTTCATCACTTCCCTCTATTACATCCTCCCATTCACTTTCAGAACTTTCATGATCTGAAGATTCACTATGAAGATCTTCACCTTCTGAAGAAGATATGGTTTGCGTGGCACTGTGGCTAGTTCTCTGGCTTGATGTTGCTTGGCCAATATCACTCTCAGATGATTCAAAATCATCACCATCACTTGGCAAACTTTCACTCTCACTACAAGCCATTTCAAATAACCTTAGAAAAAAATTTCATGCAGTAGGAAAAAGCACGTCTGCTAGTCTGAGGAACAAGCTGTCAATAAAGTCATCCTCTGCTGCTAACACGAGTTTGGAAAAAGAGGGGGATTCGTAATTCACGGAGTTTTGCGATTGTGTCCGTTTGTTTAGGAAAAAGAAATGAATAATGTGAAGAGCTTCTAGTAATAAAACACCGCACTTCGTTCTCCTACGCGGCGAAAGTCCGCAAGAAATATAAACATCCGTCATCGAGGGACCACGCGTTGCGACGAGTTGATCGTTACTGCACTTCGAACGGGGCTTGAAAAAGTGATTTCCGACAGTACGACGTCTTATAATACACCAACAATTCCAAGTGAACAGCCCTGCCTCAACTGCAGTAGGAAACGTTTTGGCTAAAGTAACCTTTCTCCTGTCACATGGAGAAATTGGGTGGGGAACCGATAGCAAGCGTAAACTCTTTTACGATGACACTTACGGCATATTACCCGTAATTTTCGCCGTATTATCCGCAGACCGCAAAATTCACATAAAAAAAAATCCTTCGTATAATCCGCAGACTGTGACATTTAGGAAAAAAAAATCGCCGTATAATCCGCACATCATAGATGTTGAATCAGAAGTGGAATTTCCAACAGAAAAGTCGGTCACATAAACACATCGCTCTTTCCACGTTCCAGAAACACATAGCAACCGAAAAATTGTTTTCAGCTGCCGCCGGGGAATTGAGCCACGGATCTCTCGATATCTAACCGAGCGCGTTAGCTTTACACCACGGTGGCCAACAATCCACGGTGCTATGGTGCTATGTGTATTTTTAAGTCAGCTTCTGACATCATAAATCCGTAAGATGGGCTCAGCTACTGAGACGTCTCCATCAGCACTGGCTATATATATTATAGCAGTTAATTCCAAAGGGCGAGATCCAAGGTGAAAATCCTCCAAATACGTGGCGTCAGTAAATAAATAAATACGTCGCTCTTTCCACGTTCCAGAAACACATGAGTCCGAAGAAGTAAGAGAAAAAAAAACCTATTTTATTAAATGACGAAATTCATTTTTAAAGGTTACTGTTTTATATTTTTATCTCTGAACAGATAAAGGGTGTGGCATCCATAGATCACGCCGATGTAGCTCCAGAGTATTGCATTACACTGCCAATGACGAAAGGCTGATACAGAACAAGTCGTAGAAATACCGTATGTACTCGCGTATAAGTCGAAAGTTTTTGGAGGAATTCCTGCTTTCAGAGTTGAGAGATCGTCTTATACGTGGGCCAATAAAAAACTTCCGTGAATTCTCCCGCGGAATTTACCAACGGATTTGTTTACGTTTTAGATCGCGACACAGAGGCTTTCCGTATGTTGCTGCAAGATTGTGTTCTGACCTCAAAACTATCGTGCAGTGACATGATCATATCCTCAATTCTGTCCACCACTTCAAGTTTAAATTCGGCAGTGTAACTGAAACGTTTCCTTTTCAGAGACATCATGATTAGCAATGAAGGAAAACAGCAGCAGCGATGTTTGCCAAAACAACGAAAGCAAACTAGATACAAGGTCGCGCACATGAAATCCGAAAGGAGAAACGCATAGCTTCGTGCAGCAAGCGCTGTGCGTACTTCTTTGGCTTTTTGCAAAAAAAAAAAAACAGAGCCGGCACGACAGTCAGAGCTCTCCTCAACGATAACAAAATGACCCTTGCCGTACCTCCCCACAACTATCCCGATCTTTCATTACGACATTCCTCCCCCTACTCCCCGCTCCGTACAAACTCCTGAACTGAGGAAAATTCTTCTGAGGGAGTTCCTTTTCCAATTATTACACCTTTCCCTGCACAATCACGCTGCAGATTTTTTTAAAATCGGAAGGTCTTGTTTTTTTGTTTTTTTTAAATCGGCGTGTTAACCGCATCGGTGTATAATGCACAAAACCTATAATTTTAACTTTTTTAGCAGATAATCCGCGGATTATACGACGAAAACTACGGTACCATTCTTCCGATAATATCGCTGTTTGATGATATGATTCATGGACATTCCATTTCAAAACGATATGATTGATAAATGATATGATCATTGAGACACCGAAATCCGCAGTCTGATTCGGAAAATATGCGGATCAAAATCGAAGGCCGAGAAATCGGCAGCATCGCACTAAAAGGGTTTAACAAAAAAGGATACAAAATTGAGATTCTCCAAAACACACTGAATTCCGTAATTCTCCTGTAATCTGACAGTCGAAACCGTAATAATTACGGACAATTTGTAATAGTTGGCACCTCTGCTATTTGCTTCTAAATAACGCAGCATAGGATATTTAGACATTGTGCTGTTAAACTTCATAACCAATAAGCTGGCACACAGAGATCCTAATGCCATGACGGAAAAAAAAAAAAAAAAAAAAAAAAAAATTAAACCCAGGGATAAAGAAAAAATAATGGAAGCAACAAGTGGGGAAAACTAACAGTTAATACGGAATACCATTTTGCCTGAGAGGCTATAATTCGTATTAGTACTTCCAAAATCCGGAAGTCTTAAAATTGATTGGCTACGTTTGTGACGCAAACATTAGTACTGAACTTTTCTCGCAGGTTACAGTTCATTGCCACGCTACGTCAAATTACTTGTACGGGAAACAATTAGAGGAAGTTTTGTGTGCATGTGTGCTCATAAAATCCTCCTAACACTTTTTGTCAACATAATTTATCATCCTGCGGTGAGTGGCATGTTTATACTTAACAATATCTTTACGAAGGGCAATACATTTGTGCGATGTTGATCAGGCAAAACGCGAGAAAGGTCTGGAGCCCACTCAGGTCATTTGCAGTAACTCCCCACAAATAACGTCATTCAAAACGGAGACAGAGGCTTTAGCGCCTGCCCTGACAAACCTGAAACCAATAGAGCACGCACGGCAAAGATTTTCATCAGTAGTAACTAGGTAAATTTTTTTTTTTTTCGGCAATGTGAGGGTAAAGATGTGAAATGAATAATTTATGCAAATCTTGTGAGGTGCAGCAACGCAAGAAGAAAAATTTACGATTACAAGAAAATTTCTACCCCGTCTAACTTTTGTTCTCACAATTTTTTTTTTTTTTTTCCTATGTATAAGCTGAAACCTTGGGGAAAATTACGAGAGAATGATAAATTTTATATTTCTTATTCTAAATAACGGAGATATTTGCGTTTTTATCGAAAACGGTTCTACTATGCACAAAAATTCAAAAAATAATATTTTCTAATCTATCAGAAACAAAAAAAAATTGAAACTTTCAGGATTTTTTTTTGATAACTTGGAGGCAGCTACCCGTAAAAAAAAAAAAAAAAAATCGCACGAATCGGAGATGTGTTGGTGGAAAATTATTTCAATATCTGACGATTTTGCGTGGAATGACCCAAATGTGAAAATCTATGGTTCCGAGCGTCGGACTACCCTATTTTTCGCAACCAGCCAGCTCTTGCAGTAATTGGAATATCGTCTTAAAATAGCTATAAATAAATTTCTTCATGCATTATGAAATAGAAATATGACAGAGTAAAAAAAAATCGCTTTCCGGCCGTAAAGCCGGAAGACAACGAATCTAGAAAACGGCCGTGAAATCTGGGAAATATGGTAGGTATGCAATAGTACCAGCTTCATTGCATGGCATTTTTCATATATTTTTTGTCAAAATACTCGTAAGTACTATGAAAAAAATTAATCTTTCCCCCTCTTTGAAGAATCTTCCTATTTCATAATATTTTTCCTGTTCTAACATTTGAAGATACATACTTTTCCAACTATACCAATTCTGCTACAGAATTACGAAAGCGAAGCTTTAGTTCGTAAGTGATACGAACCTTTTTCAAAATAAATTAGGTGCCCTCAATTTGCAACATTCATCCACGCTGCTGTTGAAGGGGAAGGGGGTATTTATTAGGATGACCAACATCCGGCAAAATAAAATGTTTTTGTACGGTTTGATAAAAGACAAGTAGAACATGCAAAAGGAGGGGGGGGGGGAGCTCAACTTCTAAAGTTTCCAATGAATTTCGGCGAAATTTAAAATGGAACGTTATTTTCATATATCTTGCCCACTGTAAAAATTTCAGTCGGTTATTTAAAAAATTGAGGAAATAGCTTCTTTATCATTTTTTTCCCAGTCTACGCAGAGAACCGAGGCACCTACTCAGGAACAAATGACTGCCTCTCTTCGCGAACGCCAGCAGATAAGAGCCTGCGAAATGGGTGTGTGATTAATGGCTTTCTTTCACGCTTTGACATGTACGTTTGTTCGGTTGTAGTTTAGATCATCTGGAGACCGGGAAACCGCAAAGAGACGCACTCCCTGCACAGCTGCACTTTAATCGGTGGGTGGGTTACGGAGTTGCCTCGAAGGATAAAACAACTCGGAATTATTTTAAAACTTAGCAATATAGAAATATATTTTACAAAAGTCTGAAACAAAATATTTTTCTGGAAAAATAAAAAATTCCCTGCCTTTATAGTTCCCTGATAAAAAATTCCCTGATTTTTACGGAAAAACACAATTTTCCCTGAGCTTTCCCTGATTTTTGGAACAATTTTCAAATTCCCTGAGAATTCCCGGTTTTCCAGGTTGCGTGGGAACCCTGTGACTATATTGATTCTGGGAAAGTAGAATTTCCTCAATGTGGGAGTAAACAACTGAATGAGGGATATTAGGAAAGAGGTTTTCAACATCAAGGGAGGCTAGGAAAAAATAAGTTTTTGGAAATTGGCAGGATTTTATTTGTTAATGGCTTCTATTGTACTTTTAACAGAGTAAGATGAACCAGTGGTAAAGGGCTTCAGGAAGGTTGCAAGAGATTTTTCTAGATTTCTAGTTGGGTTTGCATATCCTGAGATGAGCAGTTGAACAGAGTTATCCGGTTTATGAGTTTTGACCTTTCCAAAAGCTTCAGGGACTCTGGAACCCGGGGGACGTAACATATTCCAAGAGAAACAGGTCAATAGTAAGCCAGAGTTGCGCAATTTTGATAATTGTATAGGCAGTCGGGTCTGAACTGAGGGTAAAATGAGGAATTTTCTGAATAACATTTTAGTAATATAGTCAGCTTGATCCATAACGACAATTTGGTTTGGTTTGTCTGCTCCTAGAATGGCAAGGTCCGGGTCTCTTGCAAGGGCGAGTAGTTCAGATTTAGAATATTTCCAAGAAGAGTCAGAAATTACTTGTTTATTTCGCAGGAGGCCACATGTTTTATGACGAGAAAATTCCTGTATTTCTGGGGGGAGGTGCTTAATGATTTCTTCAGTCTGGGGAATAATCTTCATTAGGTTTGGGTTGGGAATTGGGAAACTGAATTTGTAACCTAGATTTAAAACTTCAGTTTGGTTTGTAGTCAATTGTTTGGAACTCAGATTTATGAAGGAAGGGGCCCCATTAAGTGGTCTTCCAGGTCCCCCAAAATGGGGAGAATCTGAAGCAGTTTTTTCGGCAACAAGAGACCTAAGTCTATTTATATGACATAAAAACATGTATGGTGGTGCAAAGCACATAAAAACTGAGATGCTAAAAACTGGCAATGTTTCATCTGGTCTAATGAATCATGCTTCACATTGTTTCCCACCTCTGGTACAGTGTACATCTGGCAAAAACCTGCAGTAGCATACCACCCCGACTGTTTAGTTCCGAATATGAAGCATGGAGGTGGATACCTGATGCTGTGGGGTGCCATATCGTAGTATTGGTTGAGGTCATTGGTTATTCTGCAGGGTCATGTCCCATCTGCAGCATGGAGGTGGAACCCTGATGTTGTGGGGCGACATATCATGGCATTCCTTAGGGCCATTGGCAATTCTGCAGGGTCATGTCATATCTGCAAACTGGAGGTAGAACCCTGATGCTGTGGGGTGCCATATCATGACATTCCGTAGGGTCATTGCTTATTCTGCAGGGTCATGTCATATCTGCAAACTGGAGGTGAAACCCTCATGCTGTGGGGTGCCATATAGCATTCCTTAGGGCCATTGGTTATTCTGCAGGGTCAAGTACCATCTGCAAAATGGAGGTACATCCCTGATGCTGTGGGGTGCCATATCATGGCACTCCTTAATGCCATTGGTTACTCTGCAGGGTCGTGTCCCACCTGCAACATCAAGGTGGTTCCCTGATGCTGTGGGGTGCCCATATCATGGCCTTCCTTAGGGCCACTGGATATTCTGCAGTTGTGTCCCATCTGCAACATGGAGGTGGACCCCCGATGCTGTGGGGTGCCATATCATGGCATTCCATAGAACCATTTGGTTATTCTGCAGGGTTGTATCTCTTCTGCAACATGGAGGTGGATCCCTGATGCTGTGGGGTACCATATCATGGCATTCCTTAGGGCCATTGGTTATTCTGCAGTTGTGTCCCATCTGCAACATGGAGGTGGACCCCCGATGCTGTGGGGTGCCATATCATGGCATTCCATAGAACCATTTGGTTATTCTGCAGGGTCGTGTCACATCTGCAAACTGGAGGTGGAAGCCCAATGCCATGGGGTCTTATACCATGGCATTCCTTAGGGCCATTGGTTAATCTGCAGGATCGTGTCTCATCTGCAACATGGAGGTGGATCCCTGATGCTGTGGGGTGCTATATCATGGCATTCCTTAGAGCCACTGGTTATTCTGCAGGGTCATGTCCCATTTGCATAATGGAGGTGGTTCCCTGATGCTGTGGGGTGCCATGTCATGACATTCCTTAGGGCTATTGGTTATTCTGATGAGTCCTGTCTGGTCTGCAAAATGGAGGTGGATCCCTGATGCTGTGCGGTGCCATATCATGGCATTCCTTAGGGCCATTGGTTATTTGGAGGGCCGTGTCCCATCTGGAACATGGAGGTGGATCCCTGATTATGTGGGGTGCCATATCATGGCATTCCTTAGGGCCATTGGTTATTCGGCAAGGTTGTGTCCCATCTGCAACATAGAGGCGGAACCCTGATGTTGTGGGGTGCCATATCGTGGCATTCCTTAGGGACATTGGTTATTCTGCAGTTGTGTCCCATCTGCAACATGGAGGTGGACCCCCGATGCTGTGGGGTGCCATATCATGGCATTCCATAGAACCATTTGGTTATTTTGCAGGGTCGTGTCACATCTGCAAACTGGAGATGGAAGACCGATGCTGTGGGGTCTTATACCATGGCATTCCTTAGGGCCATTGGTTATTCGGCAAGGTTGTGTCCCATCTGCAACATAGAGGCGGAACCCTGATGTTGTGGGGTGCCATATCGTGGCATTCCTTAGGGACATTGGTTATTCTGCAGGGTTGTGTCCCATGTGCAAACTGGAGGTGGGATCCTGATGCTGTAGGGTGCAACATGATGGCATTCTTTAGAGCCATTGGTTTTTCTGCAGGGTCGTGTTACATCTGCAATATGGAGATGGATCTCTCAAGCTGTGGGGTGCTATATCATGGCATTCCTTAGGGCTATTGGTTATTCTACATGGTCATGTGACATCTGCAAAATGGAGGTGGATCCCTGATGATGTGGGGCACCATATCATGCCATTCTTTAGGGCCATTGATTATTCTGCAGGGTTGTGTCATATCTACAACGTATGAATCCATTCTTGGAGACCACCCGCACCCAACCTTGCAGGCATTGTGCAAAACAATTCACGTTGTGGTTTGCACAGCATAAAGATGAGATACAGCAGCTACCATGGCTACCACAATTTCTACACCTTAATATTATTGAACATTTATGGAAATATCTGGAGCTGAAAGTCTAATCACACTTTTCACCTCCAAGATTGCTGGCACAGTTAGTTGGAATATATTTTATGGGAAGAATGGTCCCAAATTCCATTATTATATGTGCATGAATTGTATAAGTCTATTCTCAGTCAAATCGCTACCATTCTGAAAGCTCGAGATGGACCTACAGCTTATTAATAAAAGATCTCCACAAATAGTGTTTCCATTACTTTAATAAACCCATGTAAAAAAATATGACGAAGGATCAAAAAGTTAATTACACTGTTGAATAAAGAAACAAATAAAGATATATACTCAGGGATTGTATGTTGGTTTAAAGGTACAACAACATTTATTCATTTTTTGAAATAGTCGCTTAAGGACTGCAAACTTTTATCAGAACGTGTGATTAATTTTTCCACACTTGTACAGAAAAAGCCTCCTCCAGTTTGGTGCAACTAGTTAAGGACCGCAGTTTTCACAGTCTCGTCGGTTTGGAATCATTGTCCACTAAGGTTCTGTTTCATTTTACCAAACAAATGGTAGTCGCACAGGGATAAGTTGGGGCTGTATGCTGGATGTTGCCACACCTCCCGCTTGAATGACTGCAGCAATTCCTTTGTTTTCCATGCTGTGTGGGGTGTGGCATTGTCATGCAGCAGAATGACACCTTTGCTCAACTTACACCGGCCTCTGTCCTTAATTGCCTTTTGCAAATTTCTTAGCGTTTGGCAATATGAGTCAGCATTGATAGTCGTCCCTTTTGGCAGAAATTCTGTGTCAACAACATTTTCACAGTCAAAGAAAACAGTTGTCATGACCTTTCCCATAGACAGTTGGACTTTGCACTTCTTCCTTGTTGGAGAGGTGACATGCTTCTGTTCAAATGAGATTCTTAATGCTGTCGAGACACGATTAATAATGGAAATAATTGCAACTTTTAAAAGACGATACTTTTTATTTACAATTAAAACCAGCTAAAAACAAGTAGCAAGATCTGAAAGATCTTGCTACTTGTCCCATATGAAATGTCTGACATACAGTCCCATATGAAATGTCTGACATACTGTCTTTTAAAAGTTGCAATTATTTCCATTATTAATCGTGTCTCGACAGCATTAAGAATCTCATTTGTTTCAACTAGCATGACTGAAAAAAAAACCTTGGATGCTTCTATTCCATGGATGATCGTTTGGTTTTGGGGTGAAACCATATTTCTTCACCTGTGATGATTCCACGCAAAAAATTGTGGCCCTCAGCAGAATACCATTGTTTAAGAGCCAAAGACAACAGGAGACATTGGTTTCTGTGTTGGTTGGCGAGCAAACACGGCAGCCATCTTGCACACAATTTCTGAAATCCTAGCTGCTCGAGAATGATGGAATGCACAGCCCCGTATGAAATGTCTGACATACTGGCAATTTCCGAAATCCTAGCTGCTCGCGAATGATGGAATGCACAGCCCCGTATGAAATGTCTGACATACTGGCAATTTCCGAAATCCTAGCTGCTTGTGAATGATGGAATGCACAGTCACATATGAAATGTCTGACATACTGGCAATTTCCGAAATCCTAGCTGCTCGTGAATGATGGAATGCACAGTCACGTATGAAATGTCTGACATACTGGCAATTTCCGAAATCCTAGCTGCTCGTGAATGATGGAATGCACAGTCCCATATGAAATGTCTGACATACTGGCAATTTCCAAAATCCTAGCTGCTCGTGAATGATGGAATGCACAGCCCTGTATGAAATGTCTGGCATACTGGCAATTTCCTCGATTTTGATATGCCTATTGTCCCATATCATGTCTTCAACATGCTCTGGAGTGCTGGATATTGATGGTCTGTCTGCCTTTGCAGTATTCGTCCATCAAACCTGTGCTACCCTTTTCAAATTGTTGGCACCAATTTACAATGGCTGGGCAAGACATGGCATTTCCCCCGTATACAGCACAGATTTCGCAACAGATGTCAGTGCAATTTAGGCACTTAGCCAACAAAAATCGAATGGTTTCTCGCACTTCCAACTAGGAGTAAGAATCCAGTTGACATGCCATTACGAACGTGCCTTACACAGTTACTGGACCAAAACACCTCCCGTCGGCAGTTCTGACGTACTGTTTACTTCACTCCTATGCAAACATGGTTGGACTGCAATCCCACTCCAGATGGCGCTGAGTGTAACTTACTTTTTGATTTACCTATGTAATGGTGAAACTTAAGGATGGGAATGATACATGAATGCTGTTCATTTGAATGGTGTGCCCAAATCAATTACATTTTGAAATTAAAAGTAATTCCTTTCAAATGATATTAAGGGACGAATATTAGAGGAAACTGCATATGAATAAGTAGCTCCTCTGAAGATATCTTACTGACTTTTACATTCTTGGATGGAATATGAAACACTGGTATGCCAAAATTCTGCATTTTCAACACGACAAACAACAATAACAAATATGAGGAACATGAGATCAAAACAGATATAACCATCTCTGCTAATTGACTAGACAAGGTGCTATAAGACAAAAGACAGAAGGAATGTGTCAATACATCATTATTGACATATCAGTACCAAAAGATCTTAATATTCAGACTCCCTATGCAATAAAAATTAACAAGTATTTGGAATTGGCTACCAAGATTAAATACATATGTGGAACCTGAAAACAGTTCGTATAAATCCAGTAATTATCTCTACAGCTCGTAGGATTCCTCAGACTTCTATAACTCAGCTTGATGCTTTGGGTCCATAGCACTAAAGGTCCAAAATCCAGAAGGCATTGACCCTTGATACATGTTACACCATACAATGGCTTTTAAACTATGAATGACTATGTCTGTACTGACAAGTGAACCATGCTATCAATCAGGAAAGCAATATAATAGTAATAATAATAATAACAAGGAAAGAAAAAGAAGTATTATCCAGACACACTAATCAGCGTTCGAATTACCCAGTGGTCAGCTGGCCATTGGCCAGTAAAAAATCCATCGGACCACTAAACTATTGATTTTACTGGCTTAGGTGGCCAGTAAGGGTTTTTTTTTCTTTTTTCTAATTTGTCACAAGTTCAAAAATGAATTTCTGCTTCTTTTACCTTGCTGTATGGTTTTCTTTTTAGGCTGCAAACTAATGATAGGTTTAAAAACAAATATTGAAGATAATTCTATTGAAATGATACGTTATTTTCTACATACAATTGTAAATGTCTTTAAATTTATTATTATTATTTTTTTTTTTATGGGCCAGTGGGCATTTTGGTGGACCAGTAGTTTGCAAATTCTAGTGGTCCGCTGGGCCAGTAGAAGGTTTATTTCTAATTCTAACACTGCTAATTTACAATTTTTGCCATCAAATTCAGAACTTTCCTGCCTCTAATTTCCATATAACCTAAAATTTTGCAATTTGAGATCAAAACTAAAAATTTACCCCTCTGTCTTGTGGACAGCAGCATCATTATCTTTCCTGATAAACTTTCCATAAATGTAATAACTCTCAATGCCTCTGAAAAGGCACATATATTAAGAAAAATATATATGTTCATGTGATTGGTTGTATAGTAAGCTGAAGGTCTAAGTGCCTTGACCATCTGCAACAAAATTTCAGAAAGTGAGAAAAAATTCAACATTTCCACAAGAAAGAGATAACAAACCTTATCACGAGGTGTCAGCCTTGTCCATGGCTTATCTGCTCTGCGATCATAATCATGAGCTTGCGTTACCTCCACATAATCGTTGAAGCGAATAATTTTTCGTTCTTTTAATTCTTCTATCGTTGGTCGGAAGCTCAACTGAAAGAGACAATCAATTTTTAGACTTAATATTAACCACTTCACAATGCGGAACTTTTAGAAAAAAATTAAGAATTGGCTGAACAAGCAATCTGTGCATATTCAACACAAATGGAAAATGAACAGTATAATAATGCGTATATCTGTACCAAAAGACTTGGCTCATATCAAAATGACCGATGATACAGTAGAACCCACTTATAATGAGGAGCTTGGGACCTGCGCAAATCCTAATTAAATCCGGGTGCTAGTTAAATCAATTTTGGGATGAAAAATCCCATGTAAAAATATCCATGTGTGACAATATGTAAATA
This sequence comes from Macrothele yani, assembly GCA_039090855.1. Lineage (NCBI taxonomy): Eukaryota > Metazoa > Arthropoda > Arachnida > Araneae > Macrothelidae > Macrothele > Macrothele yani. Next base: position 9,650,298 of record CM077019.1, read on the forward strand.
CATATGTATAATTTATAACTGCAAAACTTGCGATGTTGAGATAGAATAAAAATAGCAATGTTTATTCACAATTAAATATTTATTATTTAACATTGACTACAGTTTTGCAGTCCATTTGGCTGGGTATCATCAGGACAAATGGAGAGTAAACATTCAAATCACTGTGACATCATCAGAGTTCTGACGGTCACTGATTTTGGTGAGTTGTTTCCACATGCTTGGGGAATAAGAATGACAGGGGGCTTTTTTCTTGGGGGGGGGGGGGTATAAACTTTCCCAGTGACAAAGAGAGAAACAGCTGACAAATGGGACGGCTCATTTGGTATCATTCCCTAGAGGTTTAACAGAAGTGTCCTGTAAAGTTATGGTGGCCTTAATGAATTTCCTTTATTGACATCCTTTGTGTGTTCTGTTAAACAGATGTTGGTGAAACATATTACACTGGCAGTATACTGCAGTAAGTACTTCCAGTGTAATATGTTTCACCAGAAAATGCTGAGACTAGGATGAGCTAAACTACAGGAAGATTGAAAGTTATTTTATCTCTAGCATGCATATACACACACACATATCACTAAGCTGTTCTCTGAGATTCAGAGGTTAGCTCCACAAAAAAATGCAAACTACCAGATAAGTTTTACTTACCGTTGCCGTATCAAACTTCTCCATTGACAGCGATCTTGACATACAACTCGGGCTTCACCGACATTCATTACACGACGCACACAATATCTTCTATACTTCATATTCATAATTGTTTTCTCATGCAGACACTTCTGAATCTGATCCTCCCATGACTTCCTTGGTCTTTCTCTGCCTTTCCTTCCTGCCACTTGGGCTAAAAAGATTTTCTTAGTAAGCATCTCATCACTCATTCTTTCAAAATGGCCAAACCACCGAAGCACATTAGTCTCCACCTCACTACGAACATTTTGCTTCACATTACACAACTGCAACACATCTTCATTCCTCACACAATCAGAACGTGTCTTAAGTAACACATTTCTCCAGCACACAAATGACTTCTATGCTTCTTCTGTAGCACCCAGTTTTCACTGCCATGCAACAGAGTAGGAACAATCCTGCATGGCTGTGTATGAAAAAATTTCTATCATCCTACATTAATTGGACGATAAAAGGGTTTGAACTGATAGCTAAATGACATCCACACTATTCGAAAATTTGTTTGAGCTTATATGCATAAGATGGATGGTAACAGTTATATCTATACACACCAGCCAGTGAGTTGGAAACCTTTATGCAGATGTACATACACATCACTTGCGTAGCTTATATGCAAAATACATGGTCACATGCATCACCACATGAACTAGGCAACTATTTAAGGCTGCTGCTTATCGGTAGTACTGATCACAATGGGAAAAACAAAGGATCTTTCAGAGTTTGATAAAGGGTGTATTGTGGGTGTCCATCTGGGTGGAGCGAAGATTTTGAAAGCAGTCTGGTTTCTCAAAAGGTAAGATATCCCGAGTCTTTAAACAGTGGATATATAACTCACATTGCTTGTCTAAAAGGCACACTTGCGGCGTGATGACAATCTGTCAGGAACGAGATCGCCATTGTTTGAGGCTTGTACAGAGAAACAGGACTTTTTGTGTGCAGCAATCGACCAAAACATTCAATGAAGGCTATTCCTGACCCATATCTCTGAAAACCGTGTGCAGGAAATTGAAGAGGATCAGTATTGGCAGTTACATGCATATGCGGAAACCACTAATTTCTGCAAAGGACAAGTTTGTCTACAGTGATGTCATCAAGAACACAATGGCTGGACACTGGATGACTGAAAAAGGCTAAGTGGTCTGATGAGTTGTGGCACACCTTGTTCTGTACTGATTGTAAGCAGACAGTTTGGTTGGAGCCCTGTGAAGCGATCGACCCAGTTTGCTACGCAAACACAACTTAAGGTTCTCAAGGTGGTGTCATCATATGGAGCATGTTTGGTTGGTGCAGAAGGAGTCCCCTGATATTATTGAAAGGTTGGGTGTCTTCCAAGGATTATGCAAATATTATTGCCAATCAGATCCATCCTGCAATGTTGACTTTTTATACAGCAGGCAGCGGCTGCTGCTGCTGTTTCATGGATGACAATGCATGGCACCAGATGTGTTCAGTGAACATGACAGCAACTTCCAATGTCTTTCGTGGACACCACAAAACTCGGATCTGAACCACATTGAGGATGCATGGGGCATGTTAGAAAAATGGATCTGGGGGCAAATCCTCTTCCACCAAATCCGAGCCAGTAAAAGGACCATCCAGTGAGCACCTGGCATGCTGTTGATGTAGATGCACTCCAACACCTTGTGGAATCTATGCCAAAATGCATATGTGCTGTAAATCAGGATAAAGAGGTCCAACCAGGTACTGAATAAAGTTCCTAATTCAGTGGAGAGTACACTGAAGTGCCAGAAAAACTGGTACACCAGTCTAATACTTGGTAGGTCCCCCACGGGAGCGCAGGACTTCAGAAATACAACGGGGCATGGACTCCAATAGCTTCTGGAAATATGCTGTAGGCAATGCACACCATACTTCATGCAGAGTGTTCCACAATTCAGGTGTATTCCAAGGTCTCGGATTCCTATGTTCGATAGCATGGCATCCCAAATGTGTTCTATCACGTTCAGAACTGGGGACTTGATTGGGAATGGCAACACCCCAAACTCAGATGAATGCTCCTCTAACCATAATGTGGCTTCCTGACATTTGTGTGGAGGTGCATTGTCCTGTTGGAACAGGCCCAACCCATCAGCATGAATGCAGGACATGAACAGGTGTACCTTGTCAGAAAAGATGCGCACGTAGTGTTGGCCGGTCACAGACGTTTGTAGACGTACCAGGGGTCCCAGTGAAGTCCAGCTAAACATACTGCATGCCATTACGGACCCCCTACCAGCCAGTACAGTTCCCTGTAGACATGCAGGATCCATGGCTTCATGGGGTTTGCGCCACACACGAATACTTCCATCTGCCCGATACAGTTGGAAACACGACTCGTCAGAGCAGGCTACTTGTTTCCAGTCATCAGATGTCCAGTGGTGGTGTTGCCGTGCCCAAGCGAGGCGCATAGCTCTGTGTTGTGCACCCATCAAGGGGACTCGAGTTGGGCGTCGGCTCCCAAAGCCCATATCGTGCAGGGCACGTTGCACAGTCCGGACGCTGATGTTTGTTGAGGTTCCAGCATTGAATTCCGATGATACCTGCGAGAGTGTTGCATGCCTATTGCGTGAAACGATTCTTGACAGCTGACGATGATCACGTTCACCCAATGTCTTTTTTTACGGCCACGCTGGTATTGTAGGTTGGAGGTTTTGCAGAAATTCTTGTAGTTACGGTACACCCTTGCAAAGGTCGTCCGCGAAAATCCAAACTTCGTTTCTATCTTCGAAATACTATGGCTCATCTCACGAGCGCCAACTATGACACTGTGTTGAAAATTGCTTAAATCGTTACTTGTCATTCTCATGCCGAAAACAGCTCTGACACCTGGCAAGGATGTCTATCCCTTTATATACGCTCTGGCAGACGCAACCGAGTATGCGCATAGGTGACATTGCTATGTATTTTGCATAAGCTTGTCTGTACCAGTTTTCCTGGCACTTCAGTGTGTGTGTAAAACTATAGATTTTTCAGTGTGGTTTCGTCGGAGGTTTCTGATTTTTGATTTTGGTTCATAACAAGTGATTAAGCTTTGATTATGAAGGAGGATACCCATGCAAAGTGGCGGTTTCAGAGATTTTCCTATATCACTCTGCAAGAGGTATTGGATTATAGCAGGTGAGGAGGGTAGCTCTATGAATGAAAGATTTGATAGCAGTATATATGTAAATGTTAGAAGTAAATGAGAGAAAAAAAGAGAACATTGGTGATTGCATTTGATTTATACATCTACTCCAATGAGCCATTCCATTATGACCACCCCCCAGCCTAGGGAAATGAGCGTGTCTGGAGACTGAACGATGGCGCAGGTGAAGGTCACAGAGCGGCATATATATACAACCTGATGACCGGCTTTTAGTTAGTAGAGTGTTCGGAGTCAGAATGGGAAGAGCTGCTGATTTATTGGAGTTTGATAAAGGACAAATTGCGATGAAATAGCGCCTTGGAACTACGATCGTGGAAACTGCGTGGCTTGTTCACATACCACTGTAGTGAGTATGTATCAAAAGTGGTGCACAGGTGGCCAAATGTTAAACCGTCGTCCAGCCGTGGGTCATCCACAGCTCCTCGATACCAGAGGGGAGCGGAGACTGTCACGCATTGTTCACAGGGACTGCAGGGCCACAGTGTGACAAATCCCCCGCAGCCACAAGAGTGGTGATCAGGGCAATGTGTCACAGAACACAGTTAATCGCAGCCTTCTGCGCATGGGCCTGCGTAGCCAAAGACCCAATCGGGTCCCCGTGCTCACTGCACATCATCACCAACAACGCATGAAATGGGCCCAAGATCATCGAGATTGGACCATGAATGATTAGAAGAAAGGGGCCTAGTCTGATGAATCAAGATCCTTGATGCATCACATATACAGCCAAGCTCAGATAAGCCAATTACCATGGCACCTGGATGCACTGTTGAGCAGAAACAGGCCGACGGTGGTGGCGTTTTGCTGTGGTCAATGTTTTCTCGGGACACTTTAGGCCCCATTATCCCAATAGCACAATCCCTGACAGCATTCAGGTATCTGAACATTGTTGCAGGTCTAGTTCACCCATTCATGGCAACTGTGTTCCCTGCTGGTGATGGCCATTACCAACAGGATAATGCGCCACTGCCAGAATCGTCAAGGACTGGTTCGAGGAACATGCTGGTGACTTTCTGTTAATGCCCTGGCCTCCAAATAAGGTGTCTGAACATCGTTGCGGTCCAAGTTCACCCATTCATGGCAACTGTGTTCCTTGCTGGTGATGGCCATAACCAACAGGATAATGCGTCATGCCACACTGCCAGAATCGTCAAGGAGTGGTTCGAGGAACATGCTGGTGACTTTTTGGTAATGCCCTGGCCTCCAAATAAGGTGTCTGAACATCGTTGCGGCCCAAGTTCACCCATTCATGGCAACTGTGTTCCCTGCTGGTGATGGCCATTATCAACAGGATAATGCGCCACTGCCAGAATCGTCAAGGAGTGGTTCGAGGAACATGCTGGTGACTTTCTGTTAATGCCCTGGCCTCCAAATAAGGTGTCTGAACATCATTGCGGACCAAGTTCACCCATTCATGGCAACTGTGTTCCCTGCTGGTGATGGCTATTACCAACAGGATAATGCGCCACTGCCAGAATTGTCAAGGAGTGGCTCGAGGAACATGCTGGTGACTTTCTGTTAATGCCCTGGCCTCCAAAAAAGGTGTCTGAACATCGTTGCGGCCCAAGTTCACCCATTCATGGCAACTGTGTTCCCTGCTGGTGATGGCCATTACCAACAGGATAATGCGCCACTGCCAGAATTGTCAAGGAGTGGTTCGAGGAACATGCTGGTGACTTTCTGTTAATGCCCTGGCCTCCAAATAAGGTGTCTGAACATCGTTGCGGTCCAAGTTCACCCATTCATGGCAACTGTGTTCCTTGCTGGTGATGGCCATAACCAACAGGATAATGCGCCATGCCACACTGCCAGAATCGTCAAGGAGTGGTTCGAGGAACATGCTGGTGACTTTTTGGTAATGCCCTGGCCTCCAAATAAGGTGTCTGAACATCGTTGCGGCCCAAGTTCACCCATTCATGGCAACTGTGTTCCCTGCTGGTGATGGCCATTACCAACAGGATAATGCGCCACTGCCAGAATTGTCAAGGAGTGGTTCGAGGAACATGCTGGTGACTTTCTGTTAATGCCCTGGCCTCCAAATAAGGTGTCTGAACATTGTTGCGGTCCAAGTTCACCCATTCATGGCAACTGTGTTCCCTGCTGGTGATGGCCATTACCAACAGGATAATGCGCCATGCCACACTGCCAGAATCGTCAAGGAGTGGTTCAAGGAACATGCTGGTGACTTTTTGGTAATGCCCTGGCCTCCAAATAAGGTGTCTGAACATCGTTGCGGCCCAAATTCACCCATTCATGGCAACTGTGTTCCCTGATGGTGATGGCCATTACCAACAAGATAATGCGCTACTGCCAGAATCGTCAAGGAGTGGTTTGACGAACATGCTGGTGACTTTCTGTTAATGCCCTGGCCTCCAAATTCACCCGACATGAACCCAATCGAACATTTGTGGTTCGACTAGGAAAAGCGGGTTCGCGCTTAATCACCACCACCTCGAATTGCATGGGAACTGGAGGACCTGCTGTTGACATTATGGTACCAGATACGCCAGGATACTTACATAGCCATCCCATCAAATTGATGCCTTGCCAAGTGGCAGTGTTTTGTAGGCTAAAGGGGATCCTACGGCTTATTAGGTAGGTGGTCATAATGCAATAACTCATCAGTGTATTATCACCAAGCTAAAATGTGGATCTTCAGCTGTAAGCTGTGTGTGATCTAACACTAGACCACCTGGCTGAAATCAAATAACTGTTCAGTAAGATACAAAACACCTGTGGAGGTTTCTAAAATCCACTATATGTCACTAAAACGATGTAACAAAATGTATGCCTGGCACGCAAACATGCAAAACACAGTACTCACAAGAAAAAAACAACAACAATGGGATGATAATTTTCTGTCTTAATACAAACACCAGACATAATTTTTATTTTCTAGAATGCATTTATCTTTAACCTCACAGTATATGAAATTCAATGTATCATTCAACTTCATGCAATTTTTCTTTGCAACTACAGCAGTTTATAAATTTTTGTCTTACAATATGTTTATAAACATAATAGAAAAATTCAGAGAAAAAAAGAACCAGAAATATAAGACAATGTATAAGATTCTCATCACATATATGTAAATACTGAACTCATCAAATTTTCTTACCTTTCTAATAAGCATTATTTTCTTCTGTTCTCTTTCCTTCATCATTTCTTCTGGAGTTTGATCTGAAAAGAGATAAACACATACTTTATATATCAATCAGCTTCACAAGAATCATTAAATCAAGTAAATGCTGCTACACACTAGAGGTCTGCACAGGCCTGCTCAGTACAACTTGAATAGACTTTTTTGTTTTTTTACATCAGTTAAGTGCAAATTTGGGCATATAATGGAAGGCTTAGCACTTTGCACATGAATTAAAAACATTTTGACCCACAAAACAAAGACTAACTTGTTAATTAATGGGATGGCACAGATCACAGAGTGAAATGAAGACACGGAAGTACATCTGGCATAGGATGCACTGATTAATTACAGCTAAAATCAACAAACTGAGCCATAAGATGAGAGTCTGAAATGGGTTGACTTATTTCTTTAAAGATTTAAATGAAATTCTGTTGGGTATAAGTTCCTTTAACACTATGACAATGATTAAATAGCTACTCACAGACATTACTCACTTTAAAATAATTAAATTCCATTCTAACTTGAAGATACGAGAATTGTACCAAAAGTACTGCAAAAGAGAGCATAACTTTTTCATTAACTGACATAGGTCATTTAAATTGCACATGTTGGTAGAGTAACTCTTCCTCTATAGTAACCCTTCTTCTTCATTGCAGGCAAATACCAGGGTTGTTCAGAAAGTAATGCGAAAGTGGGCATAACTTTTTTATTAACTGACAGAGGTCGTTCAAATTGCACATGTTGGTAGAGTAACTCTTCCTTTATAATAACTCTTCTTCTTCATTGCAGGTAAATACGAGGGTTGTACTGAAAGTAATGCAAAAGTGGGTATAACATTTTTATGAACTGACAGAGGTTGTTCAAATTGCACATGTTGGTAGAGTAACTCTTCCTCTATAGTAACCCTTCTTCTTCATTGCAGGTAAATAATAGATTCCAAGCAAAAGCAATGTCCTGTCATTCAGTTCTTCACGAAGGAAAGGTGCAAGCTGTCTGACATCCACATAAGGCTACCGAATGTTTATGGAGAAGACAGAATTGACAAGAGCAATGTGCACAGATGGATGAAGTTTAAAGAAGGGGAAACCAGCATTGAAGACAAACCAAGCAGTGGGAGACCATCATCTGCGACCACTGACGCGAATCGTCAGCAAGTGGATGAATTGATTCAAGCGAAGAGACGAGTCACAATCTGTGAACTTGTTGCACAACTGGACTGTGGTCACAATGCCATACAGAAGATGGTGGAAGACTTAGGGTATTGGGAAGTGTGTGCAAAGTGGGTACCTAGGCAGTTGACTCCTGATTTGAAGGAGAGAAGGGTGGAAGTCTGCTTTGATCTGCTGGAAGCGTCTGAAGCCAATGAAAACAAGTCTTTTTTTTTTTTATCTGGTGTCAGGGGATGAAATGTGGGTGTATCTTTACGATCCGGAAACGAAGAATCAATCCATGGAATGGCGTCACACCTCTTCACCAAGGCCTAAGATGTTCAGGAGCCAGCGATCAGCACAGAAAGTCATGGTGACTGGAATGTGGCTGTACCATGAGCAGCAAGCTGCACATTGAGACACTCAAGAAGCTTAGAGAAACGATAAGGAGGAAGAGACCGAACAATAATCTGAAAGGAATCCATATTCACCATGGCAATGTGAGACCACACACATCTTTGGCAACAAATCAGGTGATCAGCAAATTAGGCTGGTCGGTGGTCCCCCCCATCCACCGTACAGTCCAGATCTGGCATCCTCTGACTTGCACCTGTTCGGTCTAATGAAGGACAGTCTCTAGGGACAATGATTTGATGACACAGATGAGGTGAAAGTGGCTGTGAAGAAGTGGGTACAACAGTCCCCGCCTGAATCTTTTCAAAGAGGATTCAAGAGTTGGGTTCAACGATGGCGCAAATGCATCACTTGTGATGGAGACTATGTTGAGTAGACCTTTGTATAGAGGAAGAGCTACTCTACCAACATGTGCAATTTGAATGACCTCAGTCAATTAATTAAAAAGTAGTGCCCACTTTTGCTACAACCCTCGTATTTCAATTATTCTTCATATGTTCTGAGTTCTTTTGTATTTTCAGATGTTTCTGGCCTCTAGATCTCTCTCTCTCTCTCTCTCTCTCTCTCTCTCTCTCTCTCTCTCTCTCTCTCTCTCACACACACACACACACACACACACACACACACACACACACACACACACAAAGGCCTGTTTTCAATGATTAGAACTGTATCAAAGGCTTTTTATTTACACTCAATTCAAAGTGAAGAGCTTTCAATTATTCTTCATATGTTCTGAGTTCTTTTGTATTTTCAGATGTTTCTGGCTTCTAGATCTTTCTTTATCTCTCACACTCACTCACACACACACACACACACACAAGGCCTGTTCTCAGTGATTAGAAACTGTATCAAAGGCTTTATTTACACAGAAAGCATTTAAATTTGTTGCCAGGTTTGTCATATAACGAGGGCGATTCAAAGAAGTAACAAGACTGATTTTACATGAGGCAGAAGTGTAATGTAGTAAGCATGCTTACACTTACATAGTTTCGAAGTATTGTCCCTCTACCTGAATGCACTGGTCTCACGTTTCTATCCACTTCTGGAAGGTGTGTTCGAAGCCCTTCTTCAACACGTGGTTCAGGATACCTGTCACAGCATTCTTCAGTATTTGATGCAAACCAACATCCACGAAGTTGTATTTTTCAGTTCAGGAAATAGGTAGAAGTCACACGTCACCAGGTCCAGTGATTACAGAAGATGCACCATTATTTTGATGCCTAGATCTTGGATAACCTGATAAGTAAATAAAGCACGAAGTGCAGGGGCATCATTATCTTCATGCAAAATCCAATCAGTTTGTGCATATTCTGGGCGTTTTGGGGAAATTTTTTTCTTTAGAGGACCTTGGAGAACTTCAGAATAAAAAGGCACCGGTAACAATTTTCCCTTGTCAAATAACATGGTCAAACACAGAAACTAAAGAAGAAATATTCCTCAGAAATAGATGGGAAATTCACTAGATTTTCAAAGCAATCAGACAGAGGCTTAACTAAGTTTTTTTTCACCAGGAGCAAACCACAAAATATTGCGGCCCATCTGTCTTTCTATCTTATATATATATATATAGAGAAAGAGAGAGAGAGAGAGAGAGAGGTTATAATTCTATGTCATCTTTATGCTGGAGGCACAATCAAACTGTGACTGTTTGTACAGCTAATAACAACTGCTTAGGAGTTTGGACCTTCAGCACCACATAGAGTGGAATGAATGTTGCTGACAGTTGTGGCTGGCAGTCACAGTAATAATCGAATAGCCTCCAGAGGATCATCAACAATATGAACGACATGTTTACCTTATTCGTCCAATTAAATAAAACTGACAACTTTATCCATCCAACTAAAGAAAACCATTATCCTTGTCCATTTAACTAAACAAAAATTGCAGGCTCAATTGTTGTTGGCAAAGGTCATAATTTTTCACTGGTTGGATGGACTATAGAGCTGCTTCTTCATTTTCAAATGTCAGCAACTAGCATCAGTTAAACATTTTGAGGAAGAAATTCAATTTTTAAGTATAATAAAAACTGGTGTAAAAATCTCAATTGCAATTTTAGTGATTTTTCTACCCTCTTCTGAGCTGATGATTTTTCTACCCTCTTCTGAGCTGTGCCTAGGGCAGCCGCCCCTCTGCCCCGCCCTAGTTACGTCTCTGCAATCAGAATTGTGTAATGAATTGTCTATAGCTTACTGGTCTCCATGTAATATCTCCTCAGATAACTTTAAAATTACATCTGGCTAAAAAATTACATCATTTAAAAATCATCTCCACTTAGGGCCAGGGTAATGAAATTTTCAATTTTTTTGAAATGTTTCATGGAGACCAGTAAACTACAGGCAATTCAGTACACAATTCTGATTATTTTGAATAATCTACTAAATTTCCCATGTATTTCTGAGGAATATTTCTTTCTTAATTTTCAAGTTTTCTGAGGAGATGTTTCATGGAGACCAATAATCCCATGTTCATACACAATTCCCTTTAATTATCAAACCAAGTGCATGACCCTGCACATGCTTAAACTTTTACTTTCTTGGATCAAGGACTGTGGGTGTTTCCACTAGGTGCTCTGTTGTTTTGCTTCTGGATCGAAATGGTGAAAAAATGTTTCATCATGTATGACGACTCAATCCGAAAAGTGTGCCTCATGTCCTAGCCAGCAGTTCCATTGACGACAAGTGATAACATGATTTGGCTAGTGTTCATCTGTGAACAAGGGGGAAATCCACTTTGCAGTGACTTCAGTATTCCAACTGGTTTCTCACAATGACATCAATGGAACCAATGGACATCTACATCATATTAGCAACCTCCCCAATGGTCATTTGGTGGTCTTCATGCAGGAATGCTTTCATGGTTTTGGCATTAATCTCCATAGTTGATGTCAAAGGCCTTTACCGGAACATGGCTTATCTTCCAGACACACTTCACCATTCACAAATTTCTTGTGCCACTCAAAATCTCTTGCACGGGACAAAGAATTTTCCAGATATTCTTCACCATTCACAAATTTCTTGTGCCACTCAAAAACTCTTGCACGGAACAAAGCATCTTCCAGACACCCTTCACCATTAACAAATTTCTTGGCCCACTCAAAAACTCTTGCACGGAACAAAGCATCTTCCAGTCACCATTCACAAATTTCTGAGCTACTCAAGAACTTTTGCACGGGAAAAAGAATATTCCAGACACTCTTCACCATTCACAAATTTCTTGTGTCACTCAAAAACTCTTGCACAGGACAAAGCATCTTCCAGACATGCTTCATCATTCAAAAATTTTTTGTGCCACTCAATAACTCTTGCACGGGACAAAGCATCTTCCAGACACTCTTCACCATTCACAAATTTCTTGTGCCACTCAAAAACTCTTGCACAGGACACAGCATCTTCCTTATATGCTGTTTTAATCATTTTGTACGTTTCTGTGGAGCTTTTATTGAAATGCATGCAAAATTTTATAGCTGCTCTTTGCTCCAGTTTTAAATACATACTGGGTTACAGAAACACATCTGAACTCTATGCCGTCCAGTACAAGAATGAACTAGTGGAGCACTGTAATGACACATCATCATCAGGGTGGGTCGAAAAAACTCGAAATTCTCTGATTGAAACACCCTAGTACCGAAAAGTTGTGAGTGAGCACCACTAAGAAATGTATTAACTTTTTTTCGAATCGGTTAATATCTTTGGTGCTCAAAGTTTCCAAATTTCACTAAAAACAGGAAATTTTCAAGTGCCTGTCGAAAATACCAGAATTACTCGGATAGAAATGTCCTAGTGCGGAAAAGTTGCCAGTGAGCACTGCTAAGAATTATGTAAAACATTTTTCAAATCGGTTAATATCTTTGGCTTTGACAGGAGGCTCTGAGTTTTGAAATTTCACAAAAAAAAAAAAAAAAAAAAAAAAAAACCCTGAAATTTTCGAGTGTCCATCAAAAATGCCAGAGTTACTCGGATCAAAATGCCCTAGTGCGGAAAAGGTTTTAATGACCATTAACAACAAATGTATAAAGTATAATTCCAATCAGTTAATTTATTCGGGTCTGACCAAAGGCTCGAAGTTTCGAAACTTTACATAAAAAATGCCAAATGTATATGATTGTTTATAGATTAAAAGTAGTCTCCGAAATCTCTAGTCTCATAATTATTCAGTTTTATCATGTCTTGAGGTTGATTTGTTAAAGTCAGATTTGTGATCGAACTGTGACGTGATATTTCTAGACAGTAGGGTGGATACTATATGTCGTACTATACATCGCTACTGAAAATCCATCTTCAGGATTTATGCAGATTGTGGAATGTGTCATGGAAGTTTACACTCCTTTACGGTTTACTGTCAAAACTAAACACACCACAAAGATGGTGCAAAGCACTTATGGGAGCTCGTTAAAAGATTAGATTTTTGCCAGAGAACCTTCTACAGGTTATTGATCCAGTCATTGCTAGAAGTGTGTTCTTCACTTCCCCTGAAATTCTGCTGTTGGCTATGCTTACAGATGATAAAGCCAAAATTAGACAACTCGCAGTCTAGAGAATAATCGAGGCAAGGGGGACTGTTAGTGAATCTATCCACAGCTTTGTTGTGCTTAAGCTTAACTTTGAAACCAAGGACTACATAGACATTATCGACTGGTTTCACTGTGAAGTTACACCACTGCCAGTCTTGAGCCGAGTAAGCTCAAAGGAACTGACGAGTCTCCATGAAAAAGCCAATGGCTGAGATTTCTCACAATTTTCGTGCCATTTTTGCCAGAGAAGAGCTGATAGTGAAACTTGTGACTGCGGCATCTGCTCATGTGTGTGGGCACAACAATAAGGATGGATAGATATGATCCACCTTACTGTCCAGAAAGATCATGCCACAGTTTGATCACAAATCCAACCTCAACAAATTAACCTCAAGATGTCGTAAAACTGAATGATTACATGAGACTATGATGAGACTTCGGAGACGAGTTTTAATCTGTAGACAATCATATACATTTCGTTTTTTTGTGTAAAATTTTGAAACTTCGAGCCTTTCATCAGAGCTGAACAAATTAACTGATTTGAATAATACTTCATACATTTGTTGTTGATGGTTATTAAAACCTTTCCCACTGTAGGGCATTTCGATCCGAGTAATTCTGGTATTTTCGACAGACACTCAAAAATTTCATGTTTTTTGTGAAATTTCAAAAACTTTGAGCTTCTGGTCAAAGCCAAAGATGTTAACCGATTCGAAAAATATTTCACTCAATTCTTAGCGGTGCTCTCACTCACAGCTTTTTCGCACTAGGGCGTTTCGATCAGAGAATTTCGGGGTTTTACAACACACCAAAGTCAGCATATGACTGACCCTGCAGGTGCTCTGACACAGGCAGCTACATTTTTTTTCATGGACTCGTTTTGGAGCTACGACATCAGTCTCATTACTTTATTAATACCTTACATAAGGTACTTACCATAATATATAGGCTGTTCAAAAAGCACATGCATTTTAACTACACACAATTCTCTTTAACCACTTGAAAATATTTAATTCTCTTTAACCACAGGGAAAAGAACTATCATGATTGTACATATTGTAACAGAAGAAACAAATGACAGCACAAGAAATATGTTTCACAATCTTAAAAATGAAACTGAACTCATAAAAAAAAATTAGATGCCTACTTTTTAAAATGTTCCTTTGTTCTAATTCTTCAGCAGTCGGCCTTAAGCTTAACCTCCTGAAAAGATGAAAAGCTAAAGGTATAAATATAAAACCTGAAATTATGCAACATCACGACATAGTAACAAACGCAAAATTAAAATGGAAAATATTACAGAATTTCAGCTATAATCTAATTACACTGGTGTGCAAAAATTAAAGACAAAGAGGAGAAATGAGCATAACAGCATAACGAGCAGGCAGAATGGACCGAAAGACCACTGAGGAGATAGACTAGGGTCCGGTACGGTAGGGCTTGTGCATATATTATGCAGCATGACGTGGGGGGGAGTGTCGGAAGGGTATAAAGCAAACGGACGGTGTATGCTCAGCAATCCGATAAAAGCTATTGCACAGTGTACATCGGTTTGAACGACGCCGAGTTGCTGCCACTGTGCGATATGGCCGACAGGTAATCCAGTAGACGACATCTGGATGACTTTACCCGAGGTCGCGTCATTGGGAAGTTGGAAGAAGGTAGAAATGTGACTAGTGTGGCCGAGGAGTTCGGGATCGCTCACAGCATCGTTTCACGAGCTTGAAGAGCATTTCAAACGACAGGAACAGCTGTCTGAGAATTTAGCAGTGGTCGTCCACGAGCAACCACGGCGGCGGGCGACCGGTATATTGTCCTACAGGCGAGAAGAGACAGACGGCAGAAAGCAGGAGAAATCGCAAGGCACATGCAACAGACAACTGGACGTCCACTATAGCGTTTTACCATGGCCAGGAGGCTGCACAAAGGTGGTCTATTTGCACGACGACCAGTACGGTGTGTGCCATTAGCGCCTGCTCAGCGGAGACGGTGGTTTCTGTGGTGCCAGGAACACAAACAACTGGACACATCAGCAATGGGGTCAAGTTCTCTTTATGGATGAGAGCCGATTTAGTCTGACGAGCGATTCTGGACATATACACATCTGGAGAGAGCAGAGAACACACAATCACACCTCCAACATTATTGAAAGGGACCGGTTTTGAGGTGGTGGAGTTCTCGTTTGGCGCGGTATCATGCTTAGTAGCCGTACTGACCTCCACATCTTTCAAGGAGGTTCAGTCACTAATGTCCGCTATTGTACCGAGGTTCTCCTGCCTCACGTGCGTCTGTTTAGAGGTGCTGTGGGTCCTGAGTTCCTCTTCATGGACGACAATGCTATACCTCATCGTACAGTGGCTGTCGCAGAGCTGTTGGAGAGTGAAGATATTCACCGCATGGATTCGCCCACAAGGTCCCCGGACCTAAATCCAATCGAACACGTGTGGGACCTTCTCGGGAGACGCTTGGCAGCACGTCACCAGCCGCCAGTAACAATTCTGCAGCTGCGATTGGCGCTACAAGAGGAATGGGCCGCGATGCGTCAACAGCTCCTTGACAACCTCATCCTCAGCATGGACAGACGTTGTAAATCCTGCAACGCAGTCAGGGGTGATCATATCCCCTACTAAAGACTGGATTTTTCTTGGCAGCTGCCTGTCACATGGACGTTTCTGTCTTCTGTCCAGTTGTGCTCGAAGCTACCTTTTCAATAAAGTGCCCTTGTATCCTTTGGATTCTTTGTTTGGACGGTTTTGCTCATTTGTCTCATATTCTTACATCTTGGGGATCTTATGGTATGATTTGAGTCGATGTGGAGCACTTCTGCACGAGGTTACATTGGAAAAATGCCTCATCCTTAATTTTTTAACTCCACTGTACATGTCATGCTCTGAATTTCACTAATATTTGTTAAAGACACCTGATCTACTGAAAAAAATCTCTTCCATTGAAAACTATATGTAGAAACGTCAGTAGACTAAATTATTTTTTTCCTTTTTTTAAAGTTTCACACGTATAAACTCAAACTCTAAAGTTGAAATACAGAGTATGTGCATTCATATTTATTTTTGGTCAAATTTACTGTCTTCCTCTTTCTTGAAATGTCTTCCTTTTTTAATAAAAATGTCCTTTCATTCCAAAAAATCATCTGGTCACGCTGACTTTGGATGAGTTACTATGCTTCTATTTCACCTTGAGTATTTTTGTCTATTACTTGATGTTTTATTCATAACTTTAAGAATGTTTATCTATTAGTCTTTTAATCAAACAATGATCTACTTTTAACAATTGTTTATTTTTTAATAAACCTTTTTACTTAGATTTTATGTCTATTTCTTTCGTTTAAGAAACTTGTTCTTGAGAACAATAGCTCTTAAATGTTGAACCACATGGTAATAGATGGATTAAACACCTAACAAGTTTTTACTGACTTGGTAAGGTAAGCAAATGCTATTTATTATTCAGGGTGACAATTGTGAAGTTATATTGACTTTTGTCCGAGTGTCAGGTCTTGATTTCGCTTTTTTTTTTAACAGTAGCAACACTTACTAGTGACCTTATTTTTTTACTAGCAAACTGTACACTGAAGAGCAATTGAATTAGACACAGCTGGCGTTATGCAAATGTGGTGCTGTGGGCGGCCCTGTAAACGGAAACGACTCTGACAATATAAGGAGTGATGCGACGGGAATCAGTAAGAGTTGGACGCAGTATGGGTAAGACGAAGGATCTAAGCACATTTGATCATGGGCAAATTGTCGGGCGCAACGAATGGGTCACTCCATCTCGGAAGTCGTGCAGGCACTGGGATTTTCACAAGCCACTGTGTCACGGGTGCACCGTGAGTACATCGAATCCGATAAAACCATCCCTGCAAGGGCCAAATGCCGTGGACAAGAGCGTGTGGATGAGCGGGGTCATCATCAGCTAGCTCGTGTTGTAACAGCGGATAGACGGGCCACAGTGCAAGAAATCACTCGGCAATTTAACGCTGGTGCACAGAAACGTGCAAGCAGCCACACCATCCAGAACCATCTCCTCGCTATGGGGTACAGAAGCCATCGTCCCACGAGGGTACCGCTGCTGACCGCACATCACAGGGTGCAAAGTTTAGCATGGGCGCGAGAACGTCGCCACTGGACCCTAGACATGTGGAAAAATGTTGCCTGGACTGATGACTCAAGATTCACGTTGCTACATGCGGATGGCAAGATACGAGTACGGCACAAACCACATGAAGCGATGGATCCTTCTTGCCAGCTCTTCAAGCTGGTGGGGATGGCATTCTCATCTGGGGACTGTTTACGTGGACTGAAATGGGACCCCTGGTATGTGTGACATCGTCCTTCACAGATCAACATTACCGGGATGTCCTGGACGACCATTTGGTCCCGTTTGTGCGTCTTCAACATCCCACTGGGGACCTCATCCTGCAACAAGACAATGCACTGTGCCATCGCTCCCGAATTGTATCCGAATGGTTGGATGAACACTCCACCGACGTGACCTCGCTTCCTTGGCCAGCTAGGTCACCTGACCTCAATAATCCCATTGAGCACATCTGGGATGCCATCAAGAGAGATGTTCGAGGCTCTGACCCCCCCCCCTCCTTTAAATCTTCGTGAACTGTGGGAGCTTGTTCAGGGGTTGTGGATCAGTATGGCTTCCCAACGCGTCCGGTGTCTTGTTGAGTCCATGCCAAGACTAATCGCTGCCGTCATCAGGGCGAAAGGTGGTGCTACACCTTACTAGACAGGTATCTCTAATTCAATTGCTCTTCAGTGTATTATCTACTAGCAAAAGTTTTTTTTTTTTTTTTTTTTTTTGGATTGAACGTTTAACGACCACTGTGAGAAACTTAATGGGATGTAAGCAGTCACCTATCCCTCATTTAGGGCCACTGGTTCCAGGGAAGGGAGAGAGTCAGTGCCGTAAGACAAACACAACATCCATGCCTCACTGGGAATTGAACCTGGAACCTTCCTGGACGAATAGTCAGAAGCCATCGCTTAGACCACTGCGCTGCCAGGGCAGCAGTTTTTTAACATTATGCAAAAGAAACTTTAATATGTCCCCCTCCACTAGACAATCATGACAAATTCTGATTTCACCCCTGTAACTGTCATATTGTAATGCTGAAAAGATTACAAATAGTTAGATATAACTCACCTTTTCATGACCTGATTGATTAATTCTAACAATTTAATTTGAATTCAAACGTTTAATTTTTTTTTTTTTATTTAACTTTATTCACAAAATTCAAGAACACTATTCATAATCTTAAGTTATTTTCCATATAGTTTATGAACTCGGTTTTGGGTCTTTTTATCATACCACTTTAAAACAGCAGCCTGGGGTCAAACTTGTCTTTGGACAGACCTTCAACCTCAATACCCATGACAGCATCCAATGTTTGTAAGTTTAAACTGCCCCTCCAATCACCCTGGATTCTCTTCGTGAAACTGAACCCAACCTCAAATGCAGAAGTAGATAAGTGAAATATACAGGATGTTTTTACTAGCGCAAAAATGTGTTTATAATGTTTGTACTTTTCAAGAACCGTTCGATTCCAAAAAGCTTCTTCTTTTTGGTTACTCAGTCCAAGGACTGGTTGTTCAGTAGTTGTACTCTGTCTCTCCATTCCCCCACTCTCTTCAAGTCATAGTATGATGTCCTAGTATTAGTGTCGTGGAGTAATTATGCCACAAAACTATTCCTTGGCCATCCTCTTCCACTCTTGCCTTGAATTTTCCCTTCCAAAACTTTCAGAATCGGGCCTCCATGGCACAATGTCTGTCCCATCCATAACATTCTTCTTCGTTTTAACATGTTCATCAGATTCCTGGGTTCTCCCACTCTCTCCAGGACCCTCTCATTAGTCTTTCTATCGAGCCAGCTTATTCTCTCCATTCTTCTATAGCTCCACATCTCAAATTCCTCCAGCGTTTTCATTTCCCTCTTGGTCAATGTCCATGTTTCAGAACCGTAGAGAGCTACTGGCCAAACACATGCCTTTAAAACTCTCTTCCTCAGTTTTAGATCTATATTTTTGGATGTCAGTAGTCTTTGATTCTCTGTAAAAGCAGTTTTTGCCATCCCCAGTCTCGTTCTCATTTCCTTTTTACATCTCGCATCTTCAGTAATAATTTGACCCAAATAGCGAAATGATTTAACTTGTTCGATGCATTGTCCTTCAATTTTAAGTAAAGCCAAGAAAGCAGTTGTTCCTTTTTGCATGTGCCTAAAATATTCCACATGTGCAATGCAATGGCGCTTTACAGTTCATACTAAAACATTCAAAATTTTTCCACCAGCAACTTTTGCTAGAACCACTTTTTATCACTAGCAAAATGCATTTGCTTGCTAGCAATTTGCTACTAACTACCAGTCAAAATCGAGCCCTGCGATTGTCATGATTATGACTTAAATTTAAATAAGCGAGACAGAACTTTATAATAATATTGCAAAATATTTATATCAATAATATGGTTATCAGTCTTATATGTCATGATAGTGCCCATTCGACGGTGGCACGCGTTTTGCACAGGTGTCTAGGCCCAATATTGTGTGTAGTTCAAAACAGGAAGAACTTTTGGCTCACCGTTGTATGACAAGGCAACAGCAAAAATGTCTAATACAAGCAGTAAAAAATCCCAATACAAACCTAATTAATTAACAGTAAAAAATTCCAATACAAACCTAATTAATTAACAGAAAAAAATTCCAATACAAACCTAATTGATTAACAGCAAAAAATTCCAACACAAACCTAATTAATTAACAGCACAAAATTCCAATACAAACAGTAAAAAATTCCAATACAAACCTAATTAATTGGTTGCCTACAGCTTCCCAAACTTCCTGCCTTTCCCGCTCACTCTGGGAATGAATAATATTTTTCTCAATAAGCTCTTGCCGCTGTGGACGATGGGCAAGCTTTAGAGCCAAAGAGTCTTTACGAGCAAGTTTGGCAACCAGCTGACCTGCAATAAATAAAATGAAAATGTGTACACTCTTTACGTACCTAAAACAAATATATCATGAATACAAACAGCAGCTGAACACTTCATGAGAAATGCAACTTACACCGCTCATCTTCACCATAATAGTCCCTCCAAAAAAGTAAATTGTCCATCTGGTTGTCAGTGGCATTCAATACTCCAAGAACACTACCGATGTGAATAAATGGTAAAGGTCTGTTCTCTTTGTTTTCAGGACTGTATGGAGGACTACCAGCTAAAGGCACCTTTGCAACTTTTAACCTAGCATTTGAAAGAAAACAAAACCATGTCATTGTAACAAATGAAAATACTGAAAAACAACAACATACAGTTGTTAAAAAATCAACATCATAATTTAATGTCATGAAAAAACAAATACATACATACATACATATCACTAAGCTGTTCTCTGAGATTCAGAGGTTAGCTCCAAAAAGAAATACAAACTACCAGATAGTTTTTACTTACTGTTGCCATATCAAACTTCTCCATTTACAGCGATCTTGACATACAACTCGGGCTTCACTGATATCCACTAAACGCTGTACACAAGATCTTCTATACCTCATACTCATAATTTTTTTCTCATGCAGACACTCCTGAATCTGATTCTCCCATGACTTCCTTGGCCTTCCTCTGCCTTTCTTTTGTGCCACTTAGGCTAAAAAGATTTTCTTAGTAAGCATCTCATCACTCATTCTTTTAACATGCCCAAACCACCAAAGCATATTAGTCTCCACCTTGCTAACAACATTTTGCTTCACATTACACAACTGCAACACATCTTCATTCCTCACACAATCAGAATGTGTCTTGCCACAAACTCCCCATAAGTAACGCATTTCTCCAGCACACAAATGACTCCTATGTTGTTGTTTTTTGTAGTAACAAAGTTTCACTGCCATACATCAGAGTAGGAACAATTACACTTTCATATGTAGTCAGGCAGGACTCTCTTGATAACCAATCATTCCTGTGAAAACCTCCCAAAGCAGCAATGACTTTCAATGAAGAATTCACTTGCCTACTAATTTCACCATCCAATTTGTTTGCTCTGTCAAACATGATTCCTAAAACATAAGCTCATTCACCTGATCAATAACTGTGTCTTTTAGACTTACTACATTCAGTGGTAACAGTTCCTTGCTCAAAAACCATAACTTTGGTTTTTCCTTATTTATGCTCAGTTTGAATTTCATGCACACTTTGTACATTTGGGACAACATACTCTGCAACTCACTTTTGCTCTCTGCCAAAAGGACTGAGTTATCAGCATACAGCATGTGACGTACCTGCCAGCAGGACGCACATGACATAAAGGCAGATAGGAATCAGAATACATGTCTGCGTAGCTCAGTTGGTAGAGCTGCTTGTTCCGGAATAAGCGTCCTCGGGTTCGAATCCCGGCGTAGACTAAAAATGACGGAGAAATTCAATTCATTATAATGGCGCCCGAACTACCCGGATGACCCGACCGTTCAAAATCTCGCAATGGTGTGATGTTCTTTCCACACCGCGAGATAGGAAAAATCAGAGAATCCCTTCTCCAGTGCTTCGAAAAATAAATGTGTGTGACGTTGCATTCCACACACCAGATTGACTGGGAGTTCTCAAGTGCACGTTCTACAGTGGTTGTCTGCCTGCAGCGATTCATGGTCACGGCTGATCCGTGGGCCATGCCCCCGGCCCTCTTTCGGGGGGGGAGATGTGACGTACCTGCCAGCAGGACGCACATGACATAAAGGCAGATAGGAATCAGAATACATGTCTGCGTAGCTCAGTTGGTAGAGCTGCTTGTTCCGGAATAAGAGTCCTCGTGTTCGAATCCCGGCGTAGACTAAAAATGACGGAGAAATTTACTTCGTTATAAGCAATCTAAACACACAGATATTACCCAGACATAAACCAATATTGTCCATTTTGGCATCACACATCTATAAATATATTAAACAGCCATGGTGACATTACACAACCTTGTCTGACTCCTGCACCAATAGAAAACCATTTTGATAAAACACCATTCACTTGTACACAAGCTCTACTGCCAGCATACATGGCTTTTACACCATTAAGCAGATTCCGAGTAACACCCTATTTATTCAATACTTTCCACAAAAGTATCCTATTTACTCAGTTGTAAGCTTTGTCTAAATCAATGAAGGCAGCAAAAACTTCCTTAACAACAGCCAGATACTTTTCAATTATTACGCATAATGTAAAAAATTTGGTTAGTGTAGCCTTTACCCCCATTGTAAAGAGGTCATTTCACTGTGTTTTCAATTTCCGTAGTACATCCTGTGCTTTCCGTAATCCACAGCGGAATAACAATTTCCATAGTTACTACGGAGAATCTGCAGTAGTTGGAGTCTCTGCCTTCAGGGCAGTTACAAAGTCAAAGACGTGAACGTTCCTGGTGTGTACAAAATTCCTGTTTCTACTTCAGCTGGTACTACAGTATAGATCAGCAGAACTTTTTGCAACATTGTTAAATGTTTCGCCGAACACAAAGAGGATGCCACTCAAGGTAAATCTAATTCTTCCTTGGCTTTGCTAGGTCTTTTTTTTTTTTTTTTTTTTTTGTTGATTAGAGGTTTAACGACCACCGTGAGCAACTCAATGAGCTATAAGCAGTCGCCCGTCCCTAATTTAGGGTCACTGGTTCCAGGGAAGGGAGAGAGCCAGTGCCGTAAGACAAACACAACATCCATGCCTCACCGGGATTCGAACCCGGACCCCTTTCGGACGAATGATCAGAGGCCATCGCTTAGACCACTGCGCCACCGGGGCGGCTTTTCTAGGTCTCTCAGATGCTTCAGCAGCACCCCTTTGAACCAGTACTGAGGAAATTGCTCCTTTCATCAGTAAAAGTGCTTTACAATTGTGAGAACAATGAAATATATATCTCATGAAACTGCAATACAGGCAGACCATATTTTATCCCATTATTTTGAAATCACTCCTATAATATGGCAATAACCAAACTGATGAGCTTGTAAATGAAAATCTGACAACCAGCCCTACTCCCTCTGTTTACAGTTGATGAAGATCTCAGGAAGGTATAAAATACTTTGTGCTCCTAATTTCTTTACATAACTATATACAGGGGTGATTGTGAGGTGACACAACAAACCCTGAAACTCTCAGCTCAGTGCCAATATACATATAATGTATAATCATCATCATCATTGTCAACCATTATCAATCCACTGCTGGATGAAGGTCTCCCCAAGTTTCCTCCACAACGGTCTGTCTTATGCCAGTCTCCTCCATGTCACTCCTGCATACTTTCGAATTTCATCCACCCATCTCCCATGTGGTCTTCTTCTGGGTCTCTTCCTGTCCCTTGGAATCCAATCTAAAATTTCGGCTGTCCATCGATGGTCTGTCCTTCTGGCAGTATGTCCAGCCCATTGCCATTTCAGGGATTTAACTCTGATCATGATGTCTTCCACTCTTGTCATTTTTCGGATCCACGAGTTCCTCTTCTTATCTCTCCTGGTTACACCAAGCATGAACCTCTCCATGCTTCTTTGAGTTGTCTGCAGCCTTTGTATGTCTCTTTTAGTTAAGGTCCACGTCTCTGCACCATACGTAAGCACTGGAAGAATATAAACTATAATACGCACATATAAACTAGCTACACAACAAATAGGCCTTAGTGCTTGTGCAGTTAAACTTCGCATCTTTTCTTGTACCCAATTTTCTTTCACTGTGCAAAATCCTTCAGACACTGCATCTTTAAAATCAAATTTTGCACTTCATATTATGTTAATTGAGCAGTCTATGTAGATCAGTTTTACTTGAACTTGAACAGTGGATTCCATTCAATTTCTAAAAGTAGTTAGAAAAAATAATCAAATTATTTGAACTTTCAAAATAATGAAAAGAAGCCTTCCTTTCAGCAGGCTGTTATCTTGAGAGCTTGTTTGATAACAAAAGAAACACACAAGGTGTCACAAATCGTCTACATTCACCATTCGCACGGACATGCAGTGTTTTTAATCAAACACTGTAATGCCCAAAGAAAATGGAACCTGAAGTTTAGTTACCAATTTGTAGCATTTTTAGAAATGAAATGTCCGAAGCATCTCAAATTCTTCTAAAACTTAAAAACCCAGATTATAAACAGGTCTGTATATAGCATGAAAGAATCCTATTACTTACATTCATTTGTTACGTGCAAATTGCATTCCTTATGAAAGTGCTCAGTATTGCAATAAAACCTCTATCTTTGAAATTATATCACAACATTTGACATCTTTCTTCTACAGATCAACAGCAATGCGGAAAAGAAAAAAAGGAATGCCAAGTTAAAACAAGAAATAACAAAAATAAAGTTTTGGTAGAACAACAGGTGGGTTGGCAAAGTGATCTGATGAGCATTTATTCAGCTGGAAACAGTACTTCCAGTGCAACTGAGAATTTCATGAAGTGAAACATAAGTTGTTAATTCTTGTAGGCACTATTCAGTTTCCCTTGGTGACTTGACTCATCTGATCAATGGTCACGTAAAATGGGTTCTCCTGCTCTTAGTTTCCAAGTACCTGGAAAGTATTATAATTCCAGTGAAAATCTACCATTTTTTCATGAAACCTAAATCGGCAAGGCATGTCATGTTTCCTTCACAGCAGACTTAGCATTATGTTTGTATGCATGTGTTTCATGATTCACACACAATGGCCAAAAAATATAAGCCTCTATTTAGGATCGAGTAGCGCCCTTTAGTTGTAAATGACAGCAAGTATGCAATCCATGTGTACTCTATGAGGTGTTTGAATTTGTTTGTTTTTTGTCCATTCCTGCAGCAAAATATTGCACAACTCTGTCAGTGTAGACAGAAGACAATGATGGCAAGCAGCTCTTCCCAGAACATTCCACTCACCTTCAATAGGACTGAGATCAGGGGACTGGGGAGCCAAGGAGATGATGGAAGTCCTCTCCGTATTCATGAAATCACTCTTGCACGATGTGTTTTTGCACTCTCACCCACAAAAATGTCATCACATGAAGGAAAACAGTGTAACATTGCTGGGTGCACTTGGCCAGCTACATACTCAGGTATATATCAAAATAATACAACGTTGATTCTCTAGCTGATGAAGCTAGGTCAATACCCAGCGAAACCATGGTCGACTTAAAAAAATTTATATTTGTGACAAACAACGTTGCATTATCTTAATATACAGTATATAATCGTCCCAAGACTTTAGTTTTTGAGATCGAGAATACTCAGGTATTCCTAGGATGTCATCTTACCTTCCACCAGTATTAGCATACCCAGTAGTGACCAACAGACTATTATTCTCCATAGCATAGTGCTGCCTGCAAATACTTGGATTGTGTTCACATGGCATGCAGTGGAACCCATATGAGTACTTTGTACTTTTAAGGCGGGGGGGGGGGGTGTAAGAAAAATCCTTACCTCCTTTGAGGCTGTCAAACATTTTAGTAAATGTACAAAATACTAAAATACAACAAAAATAATTGATATAATCAATCAATCTCTTATTTTTAAAAATGCTTTAAAAAAAGGTTTCATCTATTTTAATCTTTTAAATTTATCAAACATTTGGCTATACCAACAGTTGGGGGGTGGGGAGGGGGGGATTCGAGCCCCCTCCCCATGTGCACCCTTGATGGCATGCCAGGTCCATCGTTTACGAGGTTCTAGCCATACTCTCTACCAATCAGTGTAAAACAATGTATAGTTATTCATCTGATCACATCACTTTCTTCCATTGCTCAACTCTCCATTCAGGGCCTTCTTGGCACTATTGCAAGTAAATTTTTCTGTATTTGCTGAGAATAATGGCTTCTGAATGGGCAGATGGCTTCCAAGACCCGATTTCCTTAATTCCCTATGCATGGTTTGGGTTCAAATGAGCTGCTCCTGGCATTAGTTGATTTCAGCAGTCAGTTGGTGCATACTGGAAGATCTGTTGCCTCATACAGTACTCTTCACAGAATGATGGTCACACTCTTCAGTCAGTTGGTGCACACTGGAAGATCTGTTTATCATACAGTCCCCTTCACAGCATGATGGTCACACTCTTCAATCACTTGATGCACACTGGAAGATCTGTTGTCCCATATACACTGGTGTGCAAAAATTAAGGACGAAGAGGAGAAATTAGTATAACAGCGGAACGAGCAGGCAGAACGGACCGAAAGACCACTCAGGAGATAGGGGTTCGGTAAGGTAAGCCATGCGCATATATGCAGCATGATGTAGAGGGGGAGTGTTGGAAGGGTATAAAGCACACGGGCAGTGTACGCTCAGCAATAGGTGAAAGCTATTGCATGGTGTACATCGGTTTGAACGACATCGAGTTGCTGCCACCGTGTGATATGGCTAACAGGCAATCCAGTAGACGACATCTGGATCACTTTACCCGAGGTCGCGTCATTGGGAAGTTGGAAGAAGGTCGAAGTGTGACTAGTGTGGCCGAGGAGTTTGGGATCGCTCACAGCATTGTTTCACGAGCTTGGAGAGCATTTCAAATGACAGGAACAGCTGTCTGAGAGTTTAGCAGTGGTCGTCCATGAGCAACCACGGCGGCGGACGACCGGTATATTGTCCTACAGGCGAGAAGACGGCAGACAGCGGGAGAAATCTCAAGGCACATGCAACAGATAACTGGACGTCCATTATAGAGTTTTACCGTGGCCAGGAGGCTACACAAAGGTGGTCTATTTGCACAACGACCAGTACGGTGTGTGCCATTAACGCCTGCTCATCGGAGACGGCGGTTTACTGTGGTGCCAGGAACACTAGAACTGGACACCTCAGCAATGGGGTTGAGTTCTCTTTACGGATGAGAGCCAATTTAGTTTGATGAGCGATTCTGGATGTATACACATCTGGAGAGAGCAGGGAACACGCAATCACACCTCCAACATCATCGAAAGAGACCAGTTTGGAGGTGGCGGAGTTCTCGCTTAAGGCGGCAGCTTGGTAGCCGTACTGACCTCCACATCTTCCAAGGAGGTTCAGTCACTGGTGTCCGCTATTGTACCGAGGTTCTCCTGCCTCACGTGCATCTGTTTAGAGGTGCTGTGGGTCCTGAGTTCCTCTTCATGGACGACAACGCTACACCTCATCATACAGTGGCTGTGGCAGAGCTGTTGGAGAGTGAAGATATTCAACGCATGGAATGGCCCACAAGGTCCCCGGACCTAAATCCAATCGAACAAGTGTGGGACCTTCTCGGGAGACGCTTGGCAGCACGTCCCCAGCTGCCAGCAACAATTCCGCAGCTGCGATTGGCGCTACAAGAGGAATGGGCCGCGATGCGTCAACAGCTCCTTGACAACCTTATCCTCAGCATGGACAGACGTTGTAAATCCTGCAACGCAGTCAGGGGTGATCATATCCCCTACTAAAGACTGGATTTTTCTTGGCAGCCACCTGTCACATGGACGTTTCTGTCTTCTGTCCAGTTGTGTTCGAAGCAACCTTTTCACTAAAGTGCCTTTGTATCCTTTGGATTCCTTGTTTGGACGGTTTTGCTCACTTGTCCCATATTCTTACATCTTGGGGATCTTATGGTATGATTTGAGTCGATGTGGAGCTCTTCTGCACGATGTTACATTCGAAAAACCGCCTCGTCTTTAATAATTGCACGCCAGTGTAGTCCCCTTCACAGCATGATGGTCACACTCTTCAGTCACTTGGTGCGCATTGGAAAATCTGTTGTCTCATTCAGCCCTCTTCATAGCATGATGGTCACTCTTCAGTCAGTTGGTGCACACTGGAAGATCTGTTTATCATACAGTCCCCTTCACAGCATGATGGTCACACTCTTCAATCACTTGATGCACACTGGAAGATCTGTTGTCTCACACAAACCCCTTCACAGCATACTGGTCACTCTTCACTCAGTTGGTGCACACTGGAAGATCTGTTGTCTCATACAGTTGCCTTCACAGCATAATGGTCAATCTTCAGTCAGTTGGTGCACACTAGAAGATCTGTTTATCATACAGTCCCCTTCACAGCATGACGTTCACACTTTTCAGTCACTTGGTGCACATTGGAAAATCTGATGTCTCATTCAGCCTCTCTTCATAGCATGATGGTCACTCTTCAGTCAGTTGGTGTGCACTGGAAGATCTGTTGTCTCATATAGTTCCTTTCACAGCATAATGGTCACTCTTCAGTCAGTTGGTGAACACTGGAAGATCTGTTGTCTCATACAGTCCCCTTCACAGCATGATGGTCACACTCTTCAGTCACTTGGTGCACATTGGGAAATCTGTTGTCTCATTCAGCCCTCTTCAGTCAGTTGGTGCACACTGGAAGATCTGTTTAGCATACAGTCCCCTTCACAGCATGATGGTCACACTCTTCAATCACTTGATGCACACTGGAAGATCTGTTGTCTCACACAAACCCCTTCACAGCATACTGGTCACTCTTCACTCAGTTGGTGCACACTGGAAGATCTGTTGTCTTATATAGTTGCCTTCACAGCATAATGGTCACTCTTCAGTCAGTTGGTTAACACTGGAAGATCTGTTGTCTCATACAGTCCCCTTCACAGCATGACGGTCACACTCTTCATAGCATGATGGTCACTCTTCAGTCAGTTGGTGCACACTAGAAGATCTGTTTATCATACAGTTCCCTTCACAGCATGACATTCACACTCTTCAGTCACTTGGTGCACATTGGAAAATCTGATAACTCATTCAGCCCTCTTCATAGCATGATGGTCACTCTTCAGTCAGTTAGTGCGCACTGGAAGATCTGTTGTCTCATATAGTTCCCCTCACAGCATAATAGTCACTATTCAGTCAGTTGGTGAACACTGGAAGATATGTTGTCTCATACAGTCCCCTCACAGCATGATGGTCACACTCTTCAGTCACTTGGTGCACATTGGAAAATCTGTTGTCTCATTCAGCCCTCTTCAGTCACTTGGTGCACATTGGAAAATCTGTTGTCTCATTCAGCCCTCTTCAGTCACTTGGTGCACATTGGAAGATCTGTTGTCTCATTCAGCCCTCTTCAGTCACTTGGTGCACATTGGAAAATCTGTTGTCTCATTCAGCCCTCTTCAGTCACTTGGTGCACACTGGAAGATCTGTTGTCTCACACAAACCCCTTCACAGCATAATGGATTTTAATATGTATTTATGTCTACCATTTTTTGGTCTAGTATTTGAGGCTGTTTCATGGCATTTTATGTCTACCATTGCCTTGAAAAAGCCTCCCAGTGGAGAGTGAAGGCTTAGCAAATCTTTATGGGAATTACACCAGTAATTAAACAGATTTACTTTGCTATAAGCACTTTTTTTGAGTGTGCACAGTCTGGTGTACTTTAAAATAACATTACACAGTTTGTCTACCAAATTTGGGAAACACAATTTCATGGCCTATAAGAAATTTTCATGACCACTTCGAAGTCTTCTGTGCATATATACATACATGTATATATATATTCTATTAAGAAGAGACCTAAGCAAAAAAAAAAAAAAAAATATATATTTTTGACTCATACCAAGTACAACATAGAAAAGGTTATGTATCTACCTGTGTGAGTAAAAGGAGAAAAGATAAAAAATAAAATAAAACAACTGAATGTAGAAAGTGTCGAGAATACTGAGCCTTGGCTTTATCAAGGACCAGCAAAAACTCTGCATTTTCTCACTTCCACAAAGACCTAGTTGGAAATGGGTTTCTGCAAAGCCATAGATGCAAGTAATAAGCCCACCAAAAATTGTTTTAAAAAATATATATATGTCATGACCTCCGCAGAGTTGTATGACCTAGCTCTAGTTAACAATTTAGCTTGCATCCATAACTTTCATGGCCTGACCCATGCTCTTCATCTGTTACTATTAAACAGAAAGAAGAAGATTAAAGAGAACTCAAGTTGTGAGAGTGACATAATAATTAGAAATAATTTTCAGCTATAACGAAATGCCAAGTTCGCCTGAGAGAGAATTTAAACCTGAATAGCAATGCAAAAGAATTCCAAATTTTTACATTGCAATTAAAAAAGGAAATATTAATTTTTTAAAACTCAGATTTTTGAAAGAAAACTTACTCACACCGGTAGATACGTAACCTTTTCTATGTTGTACTTGGTATGAGTCTAAAATATATATATATTTGTTTTTTTTTTTTTGCTTAGGTCTCTTCTTAATAGAATGTGAATTCTGAATTTTCATAACTGCTGCGTTGCGCGTTTTGATCTTCAGGTTATTCTGCAACTTTCGTTTTAAATTCTAAAGTTTTTCCTTAGTTTTCAGCTTTGCTCTTCAGTACATGTATATATATATATATATATATATATATATATATATATACACTGAGTGGCCACTTTATTATGACCACCCCCTCAGTACTTCGTTGAGCCATCTTTTGCCTTTAATACTGCGTCGATTCTTCGCGGCATAGACTCCACGAGATGTTGATAGGTGGTTTGTGGAATCTGAGACCATGCTTGATGAATAGCACTTTCTAGAAGTGTGAGATTGCAGTGTTGTGGATCCAGCGGTCTGATGGCTTGTTCAACTTCATCCCACAAATTCTCAATGGGGTTAAGATCTGGAGATTGTGGGGACCACCTAAGCAAAGTAAACTCACTGGCTTGTTCCTGAACCCAATCCTATACAATACAAGCACTATGGCAGGATGCATTATCTTGTTGAAAGTAGCCATCGCCATTGGGATAAACCATCCACATGACAGGATGCACTTGGTCCGCAACGATGTTTACATATGATGTGCCAGTCAGACATTTATCAACACGAATTAAAGGGCCCAAAGCATGCCAGGAAAACATTCTCTAAACCATAACATTGCCTCCACCAGCAGCAATGCATTTGGGGTCCATGCTTTCGTACAGTTTCCGCCAAATTCTCACTCGGTCATCGACATGGTGCAACTGCAAACCTGATTTATCAGACCACATAATTTGCTTCCAATTATCGACTGTCCAATCCTTGTGCTCCTGTGCGAACTGGAGACATTTTCTTTTGTTAACTGCGACAGCAAAGGTGTTCGAACAGGCCTTCGGCTTCCATATCCCATCTGATGCAGTGTACGGCGAACAGTGCGTGCAGAGATCATTTGAGGGGATCCTTGATTAAGATGGTCTGTAATTTGCTGCACTGTTGCCCTTCTGTTGTCTGTTACCAGTCTGGACACTCTCCGTTCCACCTGAGCAGTCACTAGTCGATGACGACCAGACGTTGCACGTAGAGACCCAGTTTTTTGGTTGACAGTCCAGTCTTTAAATACTTTAACAATAGCTGCTCTGGAACATTTAAAAAATGCGGTGGTTTCGGTGATACTCGCTCCACGGCTACGAGCTCTTACAATCATCCCACATTAAAAGTCCGTTAAATCACATTTTTTACCCATCTTGTCACCCAAAAATCACTTTTACTACTGTCGCAAGCACTAAGCTTTCCCTTTTTATACTAGTCTCATCCTCTGGTGGCAACAGCATGCAGCCATAGCTCATTTGCTTAAAACTGTCAGGTGGTCATAATAAAGAGGCCACTCAGTGCATATATATACTGGGTTGGTACGAATGAAATGTCCGGCAAAGTACCCGCACACGTGGATGGCGAGAACAGAAAAGCAGGACAACTTACCTAGGCAAAATAATCATCCTCAGCATCAAGACATAGTTGCCATCTGTCCAGCAAGGCCATGATCCCAAAACAAAAGAAGTCTTGTGGCTGAGACCCGAAGAAGTCATCAACCGCACGTTGAACCTCGTTGTCAGTCGTGAACTCTTTCCCGGACAGGAAGTGATCCAGACGACGAAACAGATGATAGTCTGTCAGA
Organism: Macrothele yani; assembly: GCA_039090855.1. Taxonomy (NCBI): domain Eukaryota; kingdom Metazoa; phylum Arthropoda; class Arachnida; order Araneae; family Macrothelidae; genus Macrothele; species Macrothele yani. The sequence continues at coordinate 9,682,151 of CM077019.1, forward strand.
TACAAGTCTGGAGAATAGCAGGATGAGATAGTGCTTCATAGCCCAAGGCACTTAGTGTCAGCATTGTTCATTGTGTGACATGAGGGCGGGCATTGTCCTGGAGCCGAAGAACACCATTTCTGTTGACTGAAGCCGGTTGTTTCTGCAAGAAGTTTTGGTGCGTCTGGTGTAATTCACCATAATAATGTTCTGCAGTGATGGTTTGGCCTCTTGCCAAGAAACTCCGATGAATTATCCTAACTGTGGACCACCAGGCAAGGAGCATCATCTTCTTGGTATGTAGGGGTGGCTTAGGATGTTGTTCAGCAGGCTGTGCCTAGCTTAAAAATTGTGCAGATCATTTCTGAAAACAATCTGCACAATGGTTGAACAGGAACCTCTACTGCATCGAATTGCGACCCGCGACGAGAAAGGACCCACTTCTCATCACAGGTCACAATTTGATGCAGTAGAGGTTCCCGTTTATTCTGGCAAGCAGCGACATGCAGACTTCCAAATGCCTAGTCTCGTTGGCAGTTGTCAACTCATGCAGCAGCCACGTGTCCAGCTTTTTTATCTTACCCAGCACAGCCAGACCCTGAACAACTGTTGTGTGGTGGACACCTACCTCTGCTGCTATCTCACAACACGTTTTTCAGGGGTCCTCTTCAACCACACGTAACAGAACATCCTCAGAAACAGCAACAGGTCGGTGGCCACGTGCTTTGGTTTGCAGGTCAATATCTCTGCTTCGAAACTTCATAAACCATCGCCGAATGGTTTGTTCGTTGGCTGTATTCTCCCCAAATGCCTTGTTAACGTTTCGAGTGGCAATTCCTGCAGAATGGCCTAGTTTAAATTCATACAGGAAGATGACTCAAATTTGGCGTCTGCATGTTTCCTTTGCAAGCCATTTACGTTAAAAAAAAACCATGACTGAATGTTGTTCTTCACACACGTGCTAGCTATTTATAGTACCTCCGTGACGTAATACCTGCAACGCCTGTGGGTGGTTCAATTCCGCTGTGGTAGGGGCCTGTCTCCACTGCTCATTCGAGCTGGACATTTCATTTGCAAAAACCCAATAAATATATAAACCATTATCAATCCACACTGCTAGATGAAGGTCTCCCCAAGATTCTCAAACATTACATAAGCCCTTCTTCAACATCTATACCTGAAAAATGCTCTGACTGTATAAGCAGCATAACTTAAAATTCCTAAATTGATCCCAAAATTTTGCAAATAACATTATGTACAGGTACGTATTTCCATGCAAAGACATTTTTTGTATTAGTTTTCATTGTGAAGGAGGGAACAAATTCCCGCCCCCTTTTTTTAAAACTTAAATCAGTAGATGGAAAAATCTATGCCTTGTGTGGACAGTGCATGCAGAATTATGTACTTAAGATTTTTGCCAGAAAATCAACAATTATTAAAAATAAAAAGAAATTCATGACCCAAAGCAAAATTTGTGACTTTTTCTTGACCTTTTTCTGAATTTGTGACTTTTTCGTGACTTTCATGACAAGCTGTATTATGATCAAATGTAGAAACACACACTCTTGTCACGAGCTTTTCTATTATTTTACCTACTCCTGTACACCCATATAAAGGTCATTTCCAACAACTTTATAAAAGAAAAAGAAAAAAGTAAACTTACGTAGTAACAGGTCTGTTAAGACTAGTAAGTGGAAGTGCTAGAGAACTTGTAGTCATCACAGAAACAGTGCTAAAGCAAGTAAATTTGGATGACATATTACTAGGAGTCCCTCGTTTTTTTAAAGCACTCTTTTTAGGCACTGCAGACAACTGTGGTTCTTTAGCTGGGATTTCTTCCACTAGCCCAGAATCCAGCAAGAGATCAGGCTGCTGGGCAATACGGACCACAGGCCGTGATGATGATGATGATGATGATGCATTACCCGCCTCCCGTTGATCACTTGACACCTCGTCTATGAAAGCTTGAATGAAAATCACAATGCAAAGGTTAATTTCCTCATTTTTATTAAACACCGAGATGCAGAAGTCTAATTTAAAACAACTTGATTTTTTTATTTTTTATTCTTTTGAAGCACATCACAAAATGGAATGCAAATCATTAATGGGAAAAACTGGCACAATTACTCAAAGAAAAAGAAAAGTTACAAACATCATTCAAATGTTTTCTTTAAAACAAGTTAAATAATCAAACATAAGCCATGCAATTTCACTAAATTAAAAATTGCAGAATAACATCACATAACTCAGTTTTTCTAAAATGCATATTTTCGATGGCCAGAACTGATAAAATGTACAAAATGTTTATTCTAAATGTTTACAATTTAAAAAAAAAAAGCAGCTGTAATTCGTGTGCACAGACTTTCCAATAACCAGATGGTTGGAGCGATATTCTGTACCAGTATATCTGTATGTCGCTAACTGAAGAACAATCCAAAAGAGAGTAAGGAAAAAACTTTTTTCAAGGAATTGTCTAACAATCGTTCTCCAGCGTAAAGTCTTCTAAGCGATGGTGCAGAGCCATTCTTCTACTAACGGAGTCCAACTCAAGCTTAAATTGCTGCACACCACTCACAACAACGTGATTGAAAATCGTCTAAATACGTGGCGTCAGCTGAATAAATAAATCCATCGTTCTTCCCACATTATTAAGCAATGCAGCAACCGAAAAATTGTTATTCGGCCACCGCCGGGGATTTGAATCCCGAATCTCTTGATATCTAGCCGAGCGCGTTAGCTTTACACCACAGCAATCAACAAAAGAAAAACCACAGAGGAAACACACATAGCGCCATGAATTGTTGGCCGCTGTGGTGTAAAGCTAACACGCTCTGCTAGATATCGAGAGATTCGGGATTTAATTCCCCGGCGGCGGCCGAACAACAATTACTCAGAACTATGTTTATCTAGGTTGCATGCTTGCAAGTTCGATGATGTAAGGTGTATTTCCACAGAAGCTGGCACAATGCTGCTTGCGTATGTCAACTTAGTGTTTCCCCTTGTAAATATCTCTGAAAAATCTTTAAAATTGGCCATCTATATTCTTGAATTTGTAGTTGTCACATTAATTTTGGACATTAGTTTAATTTCTTACATAATTCAATAAAGAAATAATTTCAGTTACATGTTCCACCAAGTATTTCCACAGAAGCTGGCACAATGCTGCTTGCGTATGTCAACTTAGTGTTTCTCCTTGTAAATATCTCTGAAAAATCTTTAAAATTGGCCATCTATATTCTTGAATTTGTATTTGTCACATTAATTTTGGACATTAGTTTAATTTCTTACATAATTCAATAAAGAAATAATATCAGTTACATGTTCCACCAATTTTTACAAAGGCCGTTCCTTAAAAACAGAGAGTAATTTTTTTGTGTGTTGGCAACAGTGCATAAGGGGGAAAATAACCACGCGGATGACTAACTGAATTAAGGAAGTATCTACGGTAATTAACCATGGCAGACCATTCTTGTTTTGTTATTGCGCAGTTGTTTAAGGTACGACTGTATTTTGCCACACAGCTATGAAGGTGAGTGATTCACAGTTATGAAGTGAAATGCGTTGTGCGATTAAATTTTGCTATCGCTTGGGTTCAACGGCTCCAGAAACAGTTGGTTTAATGAAAAGAGCTTACAAAGATAAATGTTTGGGTGAGTCAATGATTCTTAGATGGCACCATGATTTCAAAAAAGAGTGATAGTCCGTAGAACTCGCTTCTAGGCCTGGTCGACCTGAAACTGTTGTTATAGAGCGTATTGTTAACACTGGGCAATTCTGCAAGAAGATTGACGAATGGCATGTGAAGATACAGCAGTGTCAACTAATATTTCAAAAATGTCGGCATTCCGCATTGTACACGACAAATTAGTACTGCATCGTGTGTTCCAGATGGGTACTTCATCACCTGACGAGAGAACAATTGTTAACCAGAGTTCAGGTGTGTCATGAGTGGCAACAAATGATTGCAAAGGATCCAAACTTTCTAAACACAGTAATAACTGCCGATGAAACATGGGTCCACTATTTCGATGCCCTCACGAAGGGTGCAAAGAGTGTCTGGAAACACACAGGTTTGCCTCCTTCGAAAAAGTCCGCCAAACCATATCAGCTGGGAAGGTGATGATGATAATTTTCTTTGATCATAAAGGTTTAGTCTACCAACATCTTGTTCCTCCACAAATTAACTGTCAATGCTGAGTATTACATTTCAGTCTTGAAGCATCTGTGATGACACACACTGATTAAGCGACTGGAACTGGTGGGCAAGTGGACCCTACACCATGATAATGCGCGCCCACCCACCGACATGTGGCTGCTTGTCTTCAACAGTTTCTTGGGAAATGAAGTATTGAAATCATGCCACAGCCTGCCCTACAGTCCTGACCTCACCCTGTGTGATTTCAGGTTGTTTCCAACAATGGAGAAGTTCCATGGCAAAACATTCAGCACAGATGCTGACATTATTCAAGCTGTACAGGGGTCGCTAAAGCAGCTTCCACAAAATGCTTTGAACGATTGGACCATTGCATATCATCCGAGGGAAGCCACTTTGAGAAAAAATAACATATATTTTGCTGCACCTACATTTCTTCATTTTGTGTGATGATACTATCGGTTTTTATTTTTATAGAACAGCCATTGCATATTATACCTGGAAGTGCCACATTAGAAGGCATGCAATATCTCAGTACAGTAGGGCACTCAAAATAAAATAAGTTTACTAAAAAGGTAGTGTATAGGCTGATTAAAAAAGTAACTTCCCATGATGTTTGATGTTGGATTAGAGATATGTGCAGTATATCAGTGTCTTCCAACATCATTACACTCTCCTGACTAGAGGGCATAGTTTGGCACAGAAGTATGAAAAAATTAAAAGCAGTGTTCTGGAGCATATTCAAGTGAAAATGATGACCCAGCTGGAAACATATTCTCCCTCTGAGGTACATGCACTTATTAGATTTCTTTGGCTATGGAAAATGCCTGCAGTGAAAATTCATCACCCACTGCATGAAGTATATGGCCTTCGAGTCACAAGCATATCAGAATGATGTGAAAAATTCACACTGGAGTGCAATGCACTGACAGACGAAAAATGCAGTGGCAGGCCATCTGCATGAACACAGATGCAACATAGTGTCTGTGTGTGGTGGCACTGGTACAGGGTGTCCTACTCGCTACTTTACCCAAGTTTTTATTAATAACATCATGAATTACAGCAATTGAATGATATTTGGTAAGAACATACCTTCATCCATGGAAAACAGAACCATATCATAAGAGATGGTGAAAATGTCCGCCCTTTGCATCGAGACAGGATTGAACAGGACGAAACTCCATATTTTGGAATAATTACAGTAATTGATTGATATTTGGTAAGAACATACCTTCATCCATGGAAAACAGAACCATATCATAAGAGATGGTGAAAGTGTCCGCCCTTTGCATCGAGACAGGATTGAACAGGATGAGACTCCATATTTTGGAATAATTACAGTAATTGATTGATATTTGGTAAAAACATACCTTCATCCATGGAAAACAGAACCATATCATAAGAATTCATTGTTTGAAAAGTCACAGTATTACTATAACCATTCAACAGTTTACGTGCCTACAATTACTTTAATGAGAGTAATAAGAACCTTACCTTTGCTAGGTCTGTTCTCATTTGAAAAATATACATTTCTCTGCACGTTCCCCCCCCTGAGTTCTACAGGCTGTCGAGATGCACAGGGCGGACACTTTCATCATCTCTTATGATATGGCTCTGTTTTCCATGGATGAAGTTATGTTCTTACCAAATATCATTCAATTACTGTAATTATCATTGCCGCAGTATGGATAAAATAATTACTCATTCTGTCAAATAAAGAAGGAGCTGAAGACAACATAAAACCGCCGCACCAGAAGCCCAAACCAACTGTAGAACTCAAAAAAGGGGGGGGGGAAACGTGCAGAGAAATGTATATTTTTCAAATGAGAACAGACCTTCTAGCAAAGGTAAGGTTCTTATTACTCTCATTAAAACATATCATAAGAGATGGTGAAAGTGTCCGCCCTGTGCATCAAGACAGACTTGACTCCACATTTCGGAAAGTTCATGCCAGTTGATCCAGCGTAATTACTGCCACTGCCTTGCAGATGTTGTTCTTCAATGCCTGAAGGGTTGTTGGTTTTGAAGCACCACTGATTTGAGATACCCCCAGAGAAAGAAATCAGGGGGTGTTAGGTCAGGAGATTGAGGTGGCCACATTCCTTTAGAAATCACACAATCTCCAAAGAATGACTCAATTTTGGTCATACTTACACGTGATATATGGCAAGTTGCCCCATCTTGTTGGAAATATCCAGTGGTCAGCCCTTCAGGTTGCAGTTGGTCAATGAATGCCTGAAAATTTTCCAGGTAGTTGACTGTTGTGACCATATCCTAAAGAAGATGGGGCGACGTGACAGTGCACCCCACACTCCAATTTTTTGTGCATGGGATGGTTTCTCGACAAAAGTGTGAGGATTTGCCGCTGCCCACACATTGTTTTGTGCATTTACGTATTCCAATAAGTGAATCCATGCTTCGTAGGGAAAAAAGGTGTACTCCAAGATGTCCTGGGCAAGTCTACACAAAGATTTCCATGGCGAAGCAAGAGGTCTTTGCTGGACGTCCTGCAAAACTGTTTCTGACATTTCGAGACAGCCCCTCCATGTAAATCATGTAATGCTCCATGGATCTCCAGCTTCTTAGCCAGTTGCAGAATACATGGTTTACTTGGTGCTATCTGACATCTGAATTTCCTACAAAATTCACACTGATACTCCTTTATCGACTTACTCTCCCAATATATACTGGCAAGAAACACACGTTCGAGTATGGTTAACTGGGAGGACATCGTTAATGCATACGATCAGCCTCGCGACAAACAAACAACTGAACTAACCTTGGAGAATCACAAATCTGATATGTGCAATGTCCAAGATCACGACAAGCGCACCAACAGACATTGAAGAACAACATCTGCTAGGCAGTGGCAGTGATTATGCTGGAGCAACTGGCACGAACTTTCCGAAACGTGGAGTCAAGCCTATCTTTATACACAGGGCGGACACTTTCAGCATCTCTTATATTATGGTCTTGTTTTCCATGGATGAAGGTATGTTCTTACCAAATATCATTCAATTACTGTAATTATTCCGAAATATGGAGTCTCGTATTCAAGCCTGTCTCGATGCACAGGGCGGACACTTTCAACATCTGTTATGATATGGCTCTGTTTTCCATGGATGAAGGTATGTTCTTACCAAATATCATTCAATTACTGTAATTATTCCGAAATATGGAGTCTCGTGTTTAAGCCTATCTCGATGTGCAGGGCGGACACTTTCAACATCTGTTATGATATGGCTCTGTTTTCTATGGATGAAGTTATGTTCTTACCAAATATCATTAAATTACTGTAATTATTCCGAAATATGGAGTCTCGTGTTCAAGCCTGTCTCGATGCACAGGGCGGACACTTTCAACATCTGTTATGATACGGCTGTTTTCCATGGATGAAGGTACGTTCTTGCCAAACATCATTCAATTACTGTAATTATTCCGAAATATGGAGTCTCGTGTTCAAGTCTAACTCGATGCACAGGGCGGACACTTTCAACATCTCTTATGACATGGTTCTGTTTTACATGGATGAAGGTATGTTCTTACCAAATATCATTCAATTACTGTGATTATTCACGATGTTATTAATAAAAGCTTGGGTACCGTAGTGAATGGGACACTGTACAGGAAGACAAGCAAGTGACTATTTTTTACTTACTGATTTTTGAAAGAGCATTTAGGTTTTCCAGGAGATGACAATGATATCAGAACTTTTTAAAACTTTTTGAAGTTTAATTTCTCTGAAAATGCATGGTACAACATTGTTTAGTCACTTCTTGCTAAATCAGCAGATAAAAAGAGCAAAGATTTTTCTTTTTGTTTACAAAACAATTAAAGTTCAAAACTGGAACTTCTAACTCTCCAATGACATCTTTGGTTCAGCTTTAAGTTGTTTTCTCTGAAAAATGTGCGTAAAGCAGTGGTTTTGAATGCTAATTTCGCTTTAAAATGGAAAAAAGCTTGCTCTGCCCCTTGATACAGCAAGAGGTGCCTAAGAAGTGGGAAAACACACATGTTAAATGAACTTAAACATCAAAAATTGGTACTGCATTGTTAACCCTGCCATGAAAAGAATTTACAGGTCACAGAAGTGGCTAAGATTCCATCACAGACAAATTAAGTACCAATTTTGAAATTTAATTTTGCTTGAATAAGGGAAAGTGGGATAAACTGCTTGCTCTACTGATTGGTTTAAAAGGAGAGACTCTTAGAAACATGAAAACATGCCTTTCATTAGAAAAACTTCTTTAAAAAAGGGAATCGCTCTGTTTTGCTATTATCAAAGATATTAAAAACAAGGAATGCAATCAGGAAAAAAAAATAAGTATATAATCAAGAAGATAAATTTAGTGGGGGAAGTAGCTCGCACAGAAGAATTCAAAATTCTGAATACCATGGTACATTCTTATCCTTGTTAGAACAATAATTTCCAGTGGTTGAAGTCACAAAAATTAAAAGTGAACATTATGGTATTAAAAGCATCCCATAAATTATCCTAAAAATGCTACATAAATATAGTATATGAAATAATCGTCCGATATTTCTTAATGTTTCTGTTTCACACATTAAGTTGCTATGAAAGTTTGACTGGCCAATATATAACATTCCACTGTGAAAATTTATGTGTCAATTAACCTCTATACATAGAAATTATGAACTCAGCATATCTATGCTCACCTCTTCAATTCTAACTTGTCTTCCATCATCATGTCAGTAGAATTTTCAGTTCCTCTGGTTCTTTGTCTTTCACAAAAAGATTAGGCTTATGTGGTTAGGCCCATCATTTCAAGTCTGTTCTACCATCTGTCTATATTTGTAGAGCCCTTTGTACATGAATATCGGTATGTGCAAAGTTCCACCGTCATTCACAAAATCATATAGATGAACAATAAGTGAAAGATATGCAATGGTGATGAAAGATATGTGAATAATATACAATGGCGATAGGACTGTAATGAAATTGAATGATTCGAACACAAAGAAAAAACGACTTCGAATTTGACATTAAAACACTTAACAAAGTTAAAACCCATAATCAAAAGATAATGGAATAAAACCTAACAAAGTCATCACCTTAAAAAACATGTGCTAAAGAACAAAGGATTGACACAACACTGTCGCCGACTTATCGCCTCGGCAACATTCTCGACACATTTCAGTTCGCATACTTCGTGGCTATTCTCAAGGTTGCAGGTGATGTTAACTCTGTGCTGAACATTAAGGTCTATCTCATAATTCCATTAATGCCAACCTTACTTTGTCAGTTATCTTGTATGTTATGTATGTTGGAGGTGCCACCATCTGCTGTTCGTCTGGCTACATAACATACAAGATAACTGATGAAATAAGGTTAGCATTAATGGAACGATGAGATAGACCTTAGTGTTCAGCGCAGAGTTAACATCGCCTGAAACCTTGAGAATGGCTGCAAATTATGCGAGCCAAAACGCATCGGGAATGTCGACGAGGCGATAAGGCAGAAGCGACTGTTTTGTGTCAATCCTTTGTTCTTCAGCACATGTTTTAAGGTGCTGAAGAACAAAGGATTGACACAAAACATTATCATTATCCATTATCTTTTGATTATGGGTTTAACTTTGGTAAGTGTTTTAATGTCAAATTCGAAGTCATTTTTTCTTTGCATTCAAATCATTCCATTTCATTATAGTCCTATTGCCATTGTATATTATTCATATATCTTTCACTTATTGTTCATTTTGTGAATGATGACGTAACTTTGCATATACCGATATTCATGTACAAAGGGCTCTACCAAGGTTTCAACACACAAGGTTGTGCCCGTAAGACCCCTGTAAAGTTTCCCCTTCGCGGGAGTGCAGAGGAGGTGGTCTGATGATGTCAGCTGTCTTACTAACTACTTTAGCGCACTGAAGGTCAAAGCAGTCGCAAACGTCATTTGACACTTGTTTAAAGAGCTGTTTTTTTCTGCTTCTAGAATAATTTTAGTGTATATATAGTAAGTGGAATAGCTAAGTTTTCAAATAGTTTATTCTTTCGAGATGCCTTCCGAGTTCCTCCACTGTTGCAGGCTGCAAGAATAACTACGGAAATACCAAAGGATCCCCAATTGCATACCATAGATTTCCAAAAGTGACTGAGCTCTGCAAATTATTTTTTTTTTAAATCCAGAATCAGGGGCGTATAGATGGTGTGTGTGTGGTGGTGGTGGGGGGGGGTCACGGCTTCAGCAAAAACATTTTAAAGAATAGACTTTTTTTGCGGAAACTTCACATTAATAAAGATAGTCAGGAATTTTTGCGGCAGCTTTAAAAGAAGTATTAAAAAGAAAAGTGGTTTTTGGTTGTTGTTTTTTTAGAGATTTAAATTTATAAAAACTGGATGACGGAAAAGCAGTTATTTCAGAGAACCTGGGGCCCCTTTTCATGTCCATAGCAAGGCTTCCAATGAATGCATATTAACAAAGGAACATGAAAGTAGTATCAGTTCAATGAATTAAAACGTTTTATCAAATGAGGATAAGGTATTATGAATTACAGTTTTTTGCGCACCTGCTTCAGAATATAATGAATTGAAAGTTGTTCTTTTTTGTATATGCAGAGACCTGTGTCATTTATTTTTATAACAGAGTCAAGAAATTTTTTTTTTACTAAGTGCAAAACATTGGGAAATTATGTTGTGTTTTTTATATTCAAAAGTAAATAGTTTACGTAGTTTGTTTTATTTTTTTGGTGCCATGATTCTTAATTGTTACTTATTTATTTGCTTACTTATGTTCTGTATTTTCATATAAATCAGAAAATTTTATTAGGCACTACCACAGAAGTTACGTGTTTTGTAGACGTGATCGCGAGGCGTTTGGAAGAGGCTGGCTGGCTTTAGTTGTCTAAAAGAATAAAATTTGCATGGCATGTTCAACTTTTGCGTAACTGTTTTGCAGTGTTTTCTATTGGTATAAAACTAGAGCAATTATTTCAATTACAACGGGCAGATTTGTGTTACACGCAGTAAAGCACAATAATTTTGGTCTTACGCAAAATACCTGTAGTTCCAAAGAATTTTAATTATTAAAATGCCTATAACCTAATTAATAACATGGAATTAAAATAATAATTTATTGAGTGCTAATAGATTTTCACAAAAGGGTCTAGAAGATTTTTTTTTGCTGGGAGCTCTGAGATTTTCCGATATGCAACTGTCCAAAACGCTACTATTTGTTCCAAACATTTTGCTGAAGATGACTATAAAAGGGATATGTAAAAGTGAACTAGTGGAGTTGCCACAGAAAAAGAATTGAGCTGTGTTCCTCCCAGTCCACGACGAACATGAAATTAAAAAGAAGTGAAAAATATTACGAGAAGTGTATCAGAGGCAATAGAAAAAAATTCCTCTAAAATTCAGTCGAGGCATTAAACTTTTCATGAAAACACATACTATGATTCGAATGAGACACATCAATTCGCAGCTGAAGGAGAAAGAAAAAAAAATTTAGGAAACTCAAGCTTCTTAAGATAAAGCGATAAAAATATATCCGCCATATTAAAGTATTTCCAGTGATTCATAAAATATATACTTAAAATCACATGCAAATATATTAAAAAATATGCAGCCAATAACGAAAAACGAAGGACCAAGTGATACCGGGTCCCTGGAATAACCCAACAGAGAAACGCCAGAGCATTTGTTTATTCACGGAATTTTGCATAACAAATCTTTAGATTTTTTTTTTTTTTTTTTTTTTTTTTTTTGGGAGCATGTTGATACTTAGTGATAATCAAATTTGGAGACAAATAATTAGAAATTCATTTACTACAGAACTAAATATACGAAGATTTAGAGAAAGCTTACGGCCAAGAAAATATGACACCTTTGCAGAAGGCATTGAATGAATATGGTGTTACTGGGAATCTACTTAATAGCGTAAAAGCCATGTATGCGGTTAGTAGAGTTTGTGTACGAGTGAATGGTGTTTTATCAAACTGGTTTTCTATTGGTGCAGGAGTTAGACAAGGTTGTGTAATGTCACCATGGCTGTTTAATATATTTATGCGCGATGCCAAAACAGGTGATAGTGGTTTATGTCTTGGTGATATCCGTGTGTGCAGATTGCTGTATGCTGATGACACTGTCCTTTTGGCAGAGAGCATATGTGATTTGCAGAGTATGTTGTCTTGGATGTACGAAGTTTGCATGAAATTCAAACTTAGTATAAATAAGGGAAAAACCAAAGTTATGGCTTTTGAGAGAGGAACTGGTAGCACTGAATGTAATGTAAGTGTAAATGGAACTGTGATTGACCAGGTGAGTGAGTTTGTGTATTTAGGAAGCATGTTTGACAGAGAGAACAAATTGGATGGTGAAATTAGTAGGCCAGTGAATTCTTCATTGAAAGTCATAGCTGCTCTGGGAGGTTTTCACAGAAATGATGGGTTCTCTAGAGAGTCCCGCATGGCTGCGTATGAAACAGTAATTGTTCCTACTCTGATGTATGGCAGTGAAACCTGGGTACTGCAGAAGAAGCATAGGAGTTGTTTGTGTGCTGGAGAAATGTGTTACTTACGTGGGGTTTGTGGCAAGACACGATCTGATTGTGTAAGGAATGAAGATGTATTGCAGTTGTGTGATGTAAAGCAAAATGTTGTTAGCAAGGTGGAGACCAATATGCTTCGGTGGTTTGGTCATGTTGAAAGAATGAGTGATGAGATGCTTACTAAGAAAAACTTTTTAGCCCAAGTGGCAGGAAGGAAAGGCAGAGGAAGGCCAAGGAAGACATGCGTGGATCAGATTCAGGAGTGTCTGCATGAGAAAATGATTATGAGTATGAAGTATAAAAGATCTTGTGTACGGCGTATAATGGATATCAGTGAAGCCCGAGTTGTATGTCAAGATCGCTGTAAATGGAGAAGTTTGATACGACAACAGTAAGTAAAAATATCTGGTAGTTTGCATTTCTTTTTGGAGCTAACATCTGAATCTGAGAGAACAGCTTAGTGATATGTATGTATGTAAATATACGAAGTGATTACGCGAACGCCTAGCTTCTACCAACAAACTGCCTGTATGTCAATAGACAGCAGACAACTCTCATGTTCGCTGCTTTCTCTTGTAAGACAGGTGACGTCAGAGGGAATGCTGTGCAGGAAAGCTCATCCAGTACTCCCGTATGAGCAAACCTAGTAGTCTATTAACCTTGGGGCTCTACGAGTATAGACAGATGGTAGAACAGACTTGAAACGGTGGGCCTAACCACATAAGCCTAATCTTTTTGTGAAAGACAAAGAACCAGAGGAACTGAAAATTCTACTGACTGACGATGGAAGACAAGGTAGAATTGAAGAGGTGAGCATAAATATGCTGAGTTCATAATTTCTATCTATAGAGGTTAATTGACACATAAATTTTCACCATGGAATGTTATATATTGGCCAGTCAAACTTTCATAGTAATTTAATATGTGAAACAGAAACATTAAGAAATATCGGACGATTATTTCATATACTATATCTATATTCCGCGTATAACTTCATGATTTGGTTAAATATCATAATGTGAATCTTGTTACATAAATGTTAGAAATTAAAAACATGAAAATAAAATTTGTACAGACGTTGAGTAACCTATTTCACTGAGGTTTTCTATTTCCATAGTATAATTGGTTTCCCATGCTCTTGTAGCACACTAACAATTTCCAGAGTGACTATATGTAGAATTCAAAACTTGGAGTGTCTGGGTTTTCTCCAAAGCAATGCTGAGATACTTGTAAATAAAATAAAATGAAGAGCCATGACCAGCACGTCTTTATGCAAATCAAAGTAACTGCAAGTGAATGGTGGTGCATGTGAAGGTCATGAAATGCTATAAATAATATTTGATACAGAGCTCTGTTAATCATTGTTATTATTGTTCTTCAGGTGGGAAAGACAGTGGACTTAAGCAAGTTCAACAAAGACCAAATTGTAATGGCTGGACGACTGGGTCAGAGCACTTTCCAGACAGCACAGGCTTGTGCAGTGATCACAGTTAGCCGTGGTTAGTAACAACAAATAAAGTTCAGTAGTTCATGCTAGTTACATTCAGAGATTAGAACTTTTACAAAGAAAGTTCATAAGTTGGGAGCTTTCGACCTTGTCTTAGGTCTTCATCACGCCAACGGAGGACTAAGATTGTTTCCAGATTCGACATTTGAATTTTTGTTATTTTTGTGGCCAGATCTTAGAATCGATCTCCAGATCATCAGAATGTAGAGAGGAGATTCGGAATTGCAAGTCTTTGGGCTGAAAAGAATTTCCAGGCTTTCATGGTAACGGAGGACAAATCGATTGTCAAAAGAAGCAATACGTTTTGCTTCGTTCCAGTGGGGAATTGCAGATGTGTCTTCCATTGTCAAAATAGACAAGGCTGTATTTGGGTTAGCTTTCAAAACATCTTTCTTATGTTCCAAAATTCTGAGGTTAATGCTTCTGTATGTGCTTCCAATGTATAAGTTAACACCTGTTGAAGAAGAGATAGGAACACAAGTTGAAAATTGAATGCTTCCATCTTCAAAAGAAAGAAAACCTAAAATTCTCTGGTTCTGTTCCTTACCATCCTTCCTATTCTTATAAGTTACAGATTCTTTTCAAAAGTTTTGGTTACCATCTTGCCATTAAATTCCCCCAAGCATCTTGAAACTTTTACAAAGTGGTAGGGACAAAGTTGAAAATCTTGATCTCCCAGGATTTTACTGCATTCCTATCTCTTCTTCAACAGGTGATAACTTATACATTGGAAGCACATATAGAAGCATTAACCAAAGAATTTTAGAGCATAAGAAAGATGTTTTGAAAGACAACCAAAATACAACCTTGTCTATTTTTTACAATGGAAGATACATCTGCAATTCCCCGCTGGAACGAAGCAAAATGTATTGCTTTTTTTTTTTTTTTTTTTTTTTTTTGGACAATTGATTTGCCCTTTATTACCGTTAAAGCCTGGAAATTATTTTCAACCCAAAGACTTGCAATTCCGAATCTCCTCTCTACATCCCGATGATCTGGAGATCAATTGTAAGATCTGGCCACAAAAATAACAAAAATTCAAATGTAGAATCTGGAAACAATCTTAGTCTTCCATTGGCGTGATGAAGACCTAAGACAAGGTCGAAAGCTCCCAGCTTACGAACTTGCTTTTTAAAAGTTCTAATCTCTTAATATAACTAGCGTGATTTACTTAACTTTATTTGTCACGTGTTTCATCACTGTGGTAAGTACCTTCAAAAAGTGGTCTGAAGAGGGAAAAACCATGAACCACAGGCAGGCCTACTTCTTATCATTGCTGAATGTGAGCGAAGGTTATCCCATATGGTACGAGCCAACAGAAGGGATATTGTGGCGCAACTCACCAGTAATCTGAATGCTGATTATGGGAGTAATGTGTCACAATGCACCCACAGTACATCAAACCCTACTGAACATGGAGCTGCATAGCTACATGCTGCTCTGACTGCTCATGCTAACCATAGTTCACCGTCAAAAGTGCCTAAACGGGCACGCAAGCATTAAAACTGGGCGTTGAACGACTGGAAGAAGGTCGTCTGATACAATGAATCTCATATCCTGTTGCACCATGTGGATGGCCAGGTATGTGTGTGTCTTTACCTGTGGAAGTGTTGGTACCAGAATGCAACATGGGATGAAAACAAGCCGGTGGAGGAAGTGTAATGTTTTGAGCAATGTTCTGCTGGGGAACCCTGGGTCCAGTTATTCATATGCAGGAAACTGAGACGTCTACCACCTACCTAATCATTGTTGGATACCAGGTACATCCTTCCATAGCAATGGTATTCCCTTCTAGTAGTGCTTTCTTTCAGTAGAAAAATGTGCCATGCCAGGCTGCCCCAACGGTTTGAGAATAGTTCACAGAACATGAAGACTTCCCGGCCTGAAAATTCCCCAGACATCAATCCAATTGAGCATCTGTGGTTTGTATTGGAACAGCAAATCTTATTTGCAGTGGCTCAACCATGTAACTTAGAAGAGTTAAAGAATTTGCTGATAATGTGTTGGTACCAGATACCACAACACTCTTTCAGAAATCTTGTAGCGTTCATGCCTCACTGGGTAAGAGTTATATTGATGGCACGTTGAGGACCAACATCATATTAGGCAGGTGGTCATAATGTTTTACCTCTTTATTGTATATTGCACATGAACTACTAAATTAATTAGTCCCCCTAATCTGATGTGATAAACTGGGACAACACTAACTTCATGATATAGTCAGCTAACTTTGAACACAAAATGAAAAGCAGAAAATCAACATATTAATCAAAAGAAAAAGCAGGTACTTACCTACTGACTGCTGAAATCTAGTCCCTAAATCTGGGGAGCTAGAAAACATAGGGGGTGGTGGTATAGGTCCAATTTCATTAATTGGGATTGGTGGCTCAGGTAGGGAAGTGTAAATCATATGGCTTTCTGAGCATGGAGGGTGGTTTCCCCAGGAGTATAAGATAAGCAGACAGTAGGTATCACAGCTGATGCTACAGAAACAAAGGGTACAGTGAACAAAAAGCAAATACCACATCTGTTTTACTCACATCATACACTGAAACTTAGTACATTTATTTAGATTTACTCTTAACATCTTAAGAGCGAATCTATTAGGGGTATGCAAAAGTTTCCACCATCCCCGTTAGCAGGTGTTGTAGGCAGGGGTTTATCCAGGAATTTCAAATTGGGGGTGTGCTGAAAATGTTTGAGGGAGTGTTGCATGAAAGCAAATTTTTCCGAGACTGAAAATGTTTGTAGTGAAATACATATTTGTTTTTCGACTTAGGATAAAAACTGGGGAACACTTCAAAAATGACTACTGCTGATATTTTATAGTTTAAGAATGGTCACAAATGAAAACCCTTAAAGCTTCCCATGGTTATTTTTTTTTTTATTAACATTGGTTGCTGAAATAGTAGACACTGATATTTTCTCAAATGTTGTGCATGCTGATATGATTCAAATCATAGCAAATTTTAACTTGAAAATTTCATCTCCAGGATGATGAAATTTTCAAGTTTTTGGATATTATCTGACTTACCATCCTTGTCATATTTACACCAAAAATTGGACTGCCATCTTCAAAATTTGTATGATTCAAAAGTATAATTGCAAAACCTGTAGCAGGCTAAAATGAAGAGATACGTACATATGTTTTATGGTCGCAATGACTGACTTAAACAATAAAACTAAAAAAAAGAAACATTTGACTGATACATACACATATATATATATTTTTAATTGCTTCCTATAAGGGGTACCGCATTCCATAGTGGGAGGAATTATATCCCCTGTCTGGAAACAGAAGCGAGGAGTGAGAGAGCCAAAACATCTGCCAAGATCAATCAGAATGAGAAGCGAAGAAGTTTATAAAATAGGTGATAGTAAAGCATCAGTTAACCCTCACTGTGGATTCCTGCCCTGGTCGTTCCTCGCTCTTGCGGTTTTCTGAAGGGAACTTCTTGTCTACGTAGACTTCGAAAAAAAAAGGAAAATTATTGCATCATGATAGAAAATTAAAATACTGAATGTGAAGCGGAGGATTCATGTAACTGCTACTGACCGCTGTGCTGTATGATAACAAAATGGCACTAATGCGTAAATATTAAAAAGGAAACGTTCACAATTATATAAAGTAGTAAAAACACTTACCCTTTAGTACCTTGTCAGTTTTTATGAGTAATACACCGCCTGACGGAGGAACTGCCACACCATAAAGGGATGTTCGGAAACAGACCAAACTGCACACACAGATAGCCAAGTAGGTCCAGTACAAATGATTTAATTGTCAGTGGCCAAATACACTGAAGAGCAATTGAATTAGAGACAGCTGGCCTTATGCAAATGTGGCGCTGCGGTCCGCTCTGTAAACGGAAACGACATGACGTATGCAGCGATCTGACAATATAAGGAGTGATGCTACGGGAATCAGTAAGAGTCGGACGCAGTATGGGTAAAACTAAGCACATTTGATCGTGGGAAATTTTCGGGGCCCGACGAATTGGTCACTCCATCTCGGAAGTCGGGCACGCACTGGGATTTTTATGAGCCACTGTGTCATGGGTGCACTGTGAGTACATCGAATCCGGTAAAACCAATCTCTGCAAGGGCCAACTGCCGTGGACAACAGCGTGTGGATGAGCGGAGTCATTGTCGGTTAGCTCGCATTGTAACAGCGGATAGATGGGCCACAGTGCAAGAAATCACTCGGCAATTTAACACTGGTGCACAAAAACGTGTAAGCAGCCACACCATCCAGAACCATCTCCTCGCCATGGGGTACAGAAGACATCTTCCCATGAGGGTACTGCTGCTGACCGCACATCACAGGGTGCAAAGATTAGCATGGGCGCTGGAACATCACCACTGGACCCTAGACATGTGGAAAAATGTTGCCTGGACTGATGAGTCGAGATTTACGTTGGTACATGCGGATGGCAGGATACGAGTAAGGCGCAAACCATATGAAGCACTGGATCCTTCTTTCCAGCAGGGTACTCTTCAAGCTGGTGGGGGTGGCATTCTCATCTGGGGACTGTTTACGTGGACTGAAATGGGACCCCTGATACGTGCGACATCCTCCCTCACAGGTCAACGTTAACGGGATATCCTGGACGACTATTTGGTCCCGTTTGTGCGTCTTCAACATCCCACTGGGGACATCATCCTGCAACAAGACAATGCACCGTGCCATCGCTCCCGAATTGTATCCAAATGGCTGG
Source organism: Macrothele yani (assembly GCA_039090855.1). NCBI lineage: Eukaryota > Metazoa > Arthropoda > Arachnida > Araneae > Macrothelidae > Macrothele > Macrothele yani. The sequence goes on from CM077019.1 coordinate 9,701,014, forward strand.
ATGAACACTCCACCCACATGACCTTGTTTCCTTGGCCAGCTAGGTCACCTGACCTCAATCCCATCGAGAGAGATGTTCGAAGCTCTGACCCCCTCCATCAAATCTTCGTGAACTGTGGGAGCTTGTTCAGGGGTCATGGATCCGTATGGCTTCCCAACGCTTTCGGTGTCTTGTCGAGTCCATGCCGAGACGAATCGCCGCCATCATCAGGGCGAAAGATGGTGCTACACGTTACTAGACAGGTATCTGTAATTCAATTGCTCTTCAGTGTATACAGGATGATCAATAAGGAGTGTGCCCTCCATTTTGGGCAATACAGCATTGAATCCGACGTGGCATCGAGGCAATGAGAGTCCGAATAGAATCTTGGAGTATCGTGGACCATGTGGTGTTGATTCGGGTCTACAGATCATCTTAATTTTGCGGGGGTGGGCGGATATTCAACCAACGTCCAATCGTGTCCCACAGATGCTCAATGGTTGGGGGATTGAGCTAGCCATGAAAGCAGTCACACACCATGTAAAGCATTCAGGCTGATCCGAGCGGTATGCGGCCGGGCGTTATCCTATTGAAAAATGGAGATACGGTAGTGCCATGGACCACAGTACCTCGTCAACATAGCGGCCTACCGTCATTGTGCCCGTAATGTGTACCGGCGGTGAGCGGCTGTTGGCGCTGATAGCATCCCACACCACAATTCCCTGTCACCGGGCCATGTGGCACTTCACAATGGCGGAGGAATCCGCCCGTTGGACACATCGCCTCCAGACTCCCACATGGAGATCATCCGTGGCGAGGCAGAACCGCGAATCGTCGCTGATCACCACACTGTTCGATTTGGTATCCCACGTAGCTCTGGAGCGACACCACGGCAAGCAGTGATGACGATGGCTCGCCGTTAAGGGTAGCCTTCACAACGGACGGCTGGACTGCAAACCAGGCACAGCCAATCAGCGCAACACTGTCCGCATCGATATCGAAGTATCCAAGCCTCCCCGTACACTCCACAAAATGGCGCCCGTTGTGGCATGTGGGGCCGCTAAGGCGTGAAGTCGGATGCAACAATCTGCGAGCTCGGACTTCAGTCTCCGTGCTCCGGTCCCCCTACGAGGTTGCACAGATCCTTCCTAGGACCACTGTCTGCAAATGCGACCGATGGTTGTGGCATCATGTTGCGTTTCTTCCGCAATACGACGCAAGGACCACCTGGCGGTATGAGGGCCTACAATAACACCTCTCGTGAACTCATCCATTTGATGAAATCGCATACGACGCCATCTTAACTGAATTAGAACCCCTTGTTCGTTCTCCAGACACGGTTACAGCAGAACCGTTCACTTCTGGAAGCCGTGAAAATGTCTCGACTGATGGCCTCACGGGCTGGTTGTCCGCTTATATCTATGCGCCGTTCGTGCGATTAACCTGCAAATGTAATCATTCGCATAACATGTACGTGTTCACCCACCCTGCAATTTGCATGGCGCTGCGTTCAGGTCATCGTGGTGTGAAATTTTCTCTGTCAGGCAGTGTATTTATTGACTACCGATTGTTTTTACAGTTGTCAGAAGGTTAAATTCGTAGCCTGTACCTTGTCATATTAATTGTCACGGCAAATGCCAAATTTAAAACATAGCTATGACACAGCATTTTGTATGATAAATGCCATTTTTCCATTTTAAATAAGGTTAGCTTCTGCTTAATTTTGCTGCGTACATTCACTTAATAATTTAAAAATAACAATTACAGTATTTCTTAAAAAGATAAACAAATTATTTGGTTGTGTAGCATTCTTAACATTTTTATCTTTTAAATATTTTGTCGTCCCTTTTGAAGCCATTTGTGATAAGCTTGTTCAATGCACTAATTCTACATTTTACCATCTTCATGGGTTGGGCTGCTAAGATTGGAAAATTTCGGGCCTTCAATTGAAATTTTCATTAAGGCGTCTACGTGTGCTCTGAGCATGCGTTTCCTCTCAGATGGCAGAATACCGTTCATTGTCAAAAATGCCCTTTCTACACACGCAGTTTCAACAGGAAGCAGTAAAAGGCGCATAGCTGCAGCTGACAGCGAAGGGAACATGGATTTTTTTTTTGCACCACATGTAAGCATTAGAAGATTGCTTTACATACATATCACTAAGCTGTTCTCTGAAATTCAGAGGTTAGCTCCAAAAAGAAATACAAACTACCAGATATTTTTACTTACTGTTGTCGCATCAAACTTATTCCCAAAGTATCTCCTGTAAATGTTAAACTCGTTCTTTATGTCATTTTCATTGGTTCCACACATGTTGGCAATTTTTGTAAAGTCAGGGTTTTCCAGTTTTTTCGGTGAATCTCGTGGAACTCTTCCAATTCCTCAAATTGGTCAGAGAACCTCTGGCTCATTTTTTGTATAATTATTATTCTTGTAGCTGTATGCCAACTTCAACAAATCCTTATCAGTCATGTCGTTATCTTCCCTTTTTATGTCATGTTCCTGAGCCTTTTTGTAAACTTCCATTGCTTTTAACATCAAATCATTGATTTCAATATCCTCAATGTGTTTTTACATGGAATGTATCGGTACCATTGCCTCCGTTAAGTTTTCTTGGGATGACTGCAAGGATTTACTGAGACGAACTAGTGATGCTAAAAGAGTAGAAAGCTGCACAAGGATGAAAATCGTCGATTTCTTTCGAAACAGAAGCAAAAGTCTCCCTGCATCAGACGAATAGTCACCAGCCTCAATGTAGATATTTTCTAAGGCTGTACATATATGTAGAAGCAAAATGCTGTACGACCACTTTAACACTGTCTTCATGTGACAATCATCTCGTTTTCCCTGGTTGAATAAGTTTATGAGACATGTTATTGACCACCATTTCTGCCATGTGCAAAATTGACAACCTTTTGTGCCTTACTCTGAATGTGCTGTAGAGCTTATTAAGTGCGCTCAGTACTCTCTTGATGTGAGAACTTTGTCTGCAGCTGTGAGCATGAGCGAGTTGCGAAAGATGGTTTCAGCAGTGTACAAATAATAAATTTGGTGCATGCTCTTTCAGCCTCGCCTAGACGCCACTTACATTTCTGCTAAAATTGGCACTGTCATCAAATGATACTGCAGAGATGTTCGCTGGATTCAAACTTTATTTTTTTTAGCTCAGTAATCAGCACATCTGTAATATGCTCTGCTTTTGTTGACTGTAGGTTAACTTCAGATAAAAAGGTTTCCTCAAACTTGAATTTTTTTATCTTCACCTTCAGCAACGATATGGTGAACACAAATGCTAAGCACTTCACGACCACTGATGTTTGTTGTTTGTGCATTCATCAGCCATGAATGAATGACAAAATACCTTTCAGCCGTTCAGCAATTGCTCCTGTAACGGCTTCACCAAATGCTTCTAAGAAATCTGTTATGACAGTGGATGATTAGTGTGAGTATTCTGTGGATCATTTTTAATTCAATTAGCCAGATTACAAGATCCATCCACAAAGGCAGCCATCGCAACTAGATTAGGCCAGTTCAATAGCGTGTGCGGAATTTTGGATCAAAATAAGTAGTATGCAAGTTTTAGCAGATCCTTAGTTGAGTTACTTTCTTTCTCCATATGTTTATTGGATTGCATAGATACCATTGTTTTAACATCCAAAACCCTCCCGTTTTGTGTTAGATGCAGCAAAGGCCATTATATGTGAACGGCTTTGTTCACGGTTTAAAGCCTTTCCGCCTCATTTCTTTGAAGCAGATAGTTGAACTAACTCTGTTACCCATGGACCAGTTTTCATTTTACCAAATCTGCAACAAATGCTGCATTTGTATCCTTCAGATGTACGTTCAATCCAAGGATATTTCAAGTACTAAGATGCTTTCTTTCGTTTGTCAGTGAAACTCGTCATCATTATACAGTATCTGGTCTCATACATTTTGATGGATTATCTGCATCCGATGCACTCTTTCTTTCACTAGGAACTTGTTGTGGCAGATCCGATAGCACAAGAAAAGGAACAACTGCTGTATTACGTTTTGTAGCACCCTGGTAGAAGGTCTTAAATACAAAATTTTTGATTTCATAACTCCAGCTGTTTGAGATTTACAAAATTTATGTTTGATTGATTTATCTTTATATCCAACGCTGTTTTACAGATTTTGGTTAAATTCAAGGGAGTTATTATTTCAGAAGGTGATACCAACTTACTTGTTGAAACTTTTCATCTTGTATCTTCCCTAGACATTGTATCAAAAAATTTCTTGGCTGATTTCTTTTCAAAACGAACCCGATTTTCTCCTTTCTTTCAAACTTTGTAAAACAATTTTCCTTTGCAAATAAGTCCCAAATGCTGAATTTCGAGTTTGTAACTGAAGCCATTGCAAAGATATTGCATTGAAAAAGTTTTTGACTGATTTCTATTTAAATCGAACACTCTTGACCGATTTCATTCGAATTCAACGGTGTGCTTACAGAAGGTTCTAAATTCTGGATTTGTCGCTGAAGCCATTTCCGAGAGAGCAGATTAGAAAATTTTCTTGGGAGCTTTCTTCTTAAATCGAACATCATTTACCGGATTTTTTTTTAAATCGACAAAATTATTATTTTTTGCTAATATGTCCAAAATACCCAAATTTGAAATTTGTATCCCAAGTCATTGAAGAGATATGGTGTTACAAAGGTATGGAAACACAGACAGACTGCGAGAAAAAAAATCACCCTTATATAAACAAAGTATATGAATGGAATGTAAAAATTCAGGACATTCCATAAAAATATTTGTGAATGATTATTTTAATAACAGTGTAAAGCATTTCATAGCTTCATTTCTTTGTGAAAGTAGACAAGTGAACTCTTTGTCGTTACTTTAATATTTCAGCTAAAAAATTTCTTGGACCTGTTGGATCCATTCTTGACTGCACTACTGCACACATTAACAAATGGAACATAAATAAAAAGCAAAAAACAGACCTTGCCTGGGCTTTCGAATAACCCCAAAGTGTTGGCTTCTCACAGAAATTCCGTTTCCCAACCTACTTCCTTAAGGATTATGATGTTATTCACACTCAACCAAATGATGCGAGGGCAAGTGCGAGCTGGTCCAAAAGCTGATTTGTCTTCGCAATTGGGACTGCGCTTTTTGTCCGGCATTATCCTGAATGACAATCAAAAGTAAATAATGTTTAAAAAATTCACATTATGTCTGCGTCTTCCTCTTGTGATCGTTGTGTGCGTGGGTGGGTGTGTATCTTTGTTTGTTACACCCTCCCAAATGGGAGGGTGTTGATATTTTTTATAGGGGGGCTGAAGAAATTTGGGGGGGGTATAAATCCCTGGTTGTAGGAATCTAACTGGCCAGTGATCCGTACTGTCAGTTCATACATGAAGTCAAGCATGGCGGTCAATAAAGGTCATTTGTAGCACTGTTTGTTATTCATGTTCAATTTAGGGAAAAGTGTGAGTGAAGCATATGGTTCAATATGTCAGTCGTATGGTGAAACAGTTATGGGTGAGCGGATGTGTCAAGAATGGTTTGCAAAGGGTAATCTAAGCTTGGAAGACAAGCCATGTGCAGGTAGACTGCAGGAACTCGCAGACGAGGAGCTGGAATTGCTGTTGCAAGAGGTGCCACACAATCAACCATGCAACCGGCGAAATGTGTGAAAGTGGCTCAATCGACGGTGGTACGGCATCTACAGGCCTTGGGGAAGATCCAGAAGATTTGTAAGTGGGTTCCACATGCTTTAACGAAGCGTAATATTGGTCAACGATTGGGCTCCTACATGTCACTGCTGAAGAGGTTTCCAGGAAGAATTTCTTGTGGAAGGTTGTCACTGGAGATGAAAAATTGTTCTATTGTGACAACCCTGTCCCCAAGTGATCCTGAGTCTACCCATGCCAGCCATCAACATCCACTGCAAAACAGGATATCCAATGGAAAAAGGTGATGTTGTGTGTGTGGTGGGATATGCATGGAATGATGAACTTCCACTGGTGAAACAATTGCTGCACAACAATATAGTGATCAGTTGATGAAACTGAATGCCACAATGGAGCAAAAATGCCCATGGACAGGTAAAGGATGCCACCCAATCATCCCGTTACACGATAATGCCCAGACCACATGTCGGTGCCACCACGAAATCAAACCTTGAACAGTTAGTTACACTGGAAGGTTTTACCACACCCAGCTTACTCCCCGGATTTTGCACCCTCAGACTTTCATCTGTTTCAGTCTATGCAACATGTACTAGCCCAACAACGGTTCTCCACAGTTCCAGAGGTGAAAATTTTCTTCCCTGCGTTCTTCAGTTCAAAACCCTAGTCCTTCTATCACAGGGGCATTCATTTGTTGTCTGAAAAATGGCAAAAGGTCATTAATGCTAACGGCCAATATTTCGTTGAATAAATGTGTACTGGTTTCCTGATTGTTCCTGTCTCCTTTCTCCTTAAAACGGCAGAAACTTTTCCATACCCTTAATAAATAAAATTAACATCTCATTTAAAAAAAAAAAAACGAAATTGAAAAACTTCTAAATATTTCAGTTAAAAACACTTGTCAGCAACAAGTAAAATTTATTACAAAAATTACTTATCACAAAAGTTTATTCGAATCATTAAAGAGAGTTAGCAAGAAATATAAGACTAGCTCCAAATTAAAAAAAAAAATCTCTAAAATAGTTCAAAGAGAAGATAGTTTAAAAAAACAAATAGTAATCTATGAAGTAAAATGTTGTTGTGGACTATCTTACATGGGAGAAACAGGTTGCAGACTAGAAACTCGAATAGCAGAACATAAAGTAACTATAAAGAATTGCTCCAACAAGACAGGTTTAGACAGGCAGGTAAGAGAAATTGGTCACAACATCGACTGGAATTCCCTTAAAGTAATCAGTTTTCAAAGTAACTTTCTAAAAAGAAAATTAAAAGAAAAAATAGAAATTGAAAAGAATCAGAATTTCATCATCAATGACTGCAGAGTTTTGTCACTGCCTAATATCTGGCAAGATTTGGTGAAAAATAACAGTAACCATCAAGGTAACCGTGTAACTGTGACAGAGACGGCGAAAAAAAGAGGGACAACAAAAGACTCCCTGATGAAGGTGAAGAGTTTTCTCCAAAAATTTGCAAATTAAAATAAAAAAATTCCTAGAAAAAAACATATCAGAAGTTTAATAAAATGTATACCTTCCATTTATCTAACAATTACACTTCTTCCCATTCTAGTTTTTCTTTTTTCCTGGTAGCACAAGTTTTTAATCTATTTCAAAGAGCAGGCCTTACTGCTATCCTCACTATCTTGGACCTCACTTTTAGAAAGCAGACATGCCAAACTTCAAAATAAAAAAAAATCGGGAGACTTTTACAGCTTAAAATTACATGAGCGCTATTTTGTATCCGTTACTTTTTTTATCAACATTTTCCAGATGTAGGAGCAATTTTCCAGAAATACTATTATTGGTCCACTAAAAGTTCTCGAGAAAAAAATAAAAAAGCCCCCCCCCCCCCGGACATTTGTTTTCAGGTATGTCAATTTCAGTGGCGTATATTCGAGGTTAGCTAGGCTAGCTGCGAAGCCCAGAAAATGCACAAACAAAACTGAATTAAATATACACAAATAAAAGTCAATTATCAACAATATTAAAATATGTTGATGCTTTCTGTGCGAAAAAAAGCATGTGTGGATTAGCTTCTTTGACTCAGTCTGGCGAGTGAAAACCAACGGCATAACACAAGCAGCTCTTCCAGAGTCTTCGAAAATCTTCTGTACGATCGCCTGCTGGCATTTCCATGACAACATGAATCAGTTGGTAGAGGGGAATGGGCCATTGCTTCGGGCAACAGTTCACTCAGAAAAAAAGAAGACTTACACTATCTCAGTCGCATGCATAATCCCGCCCATAAGAGTGTTTCAGTTTTTGTGGTGTCAATGAATTAAAATCAGAGATATTATATCTTAAATTCGTGGCTTTGTTGGATTCAAACTGTTTTGATACATTTTGTGAAAGCTTCCCTGAACATCTACTGTCAGAACTTAAAGAACTCTATGCTTCAAATTTTGATACAGCTCAACTAAAAAATGAACTGAAGGTGCTTTATTCTCTTGATGAATACAAAAACAAATTAGTAAAAGACATTACGTGTTACATAAAGTTGAATAAATTGGACATAGTGTTTAGTGAGGTGCACAAATTAGCAAACCTCATATTAAACTTTCCATCAACAACTGCAACTGCCAAAAGAAGTTTTTCAGCATTAAAAAGAATCAAGATATATCTTAGAGCCACACAAGGACATGCACATTCTAAAAACTTGGCTGTTTTGTCAATACAGAAAAATTTTCTTTTTAAATATGAAAAAGCACTCGGAAGAAACATTTTATGAAAATGTAACACTCAAGTTCACACAAAAGGAAAGAAGAATGGAGTTCATGTACAAATGAAATATTCTGAAGAAGAATGGAGTTCATGTATAAATAAGTGTACAAATGAAATATTCTGAAGAAGAATGGAGTTCATGTATAAATAAGTATTCAAATTCTAATCCTCCTAATTATTTGGTATCATGTTAGCAATAGCATGTACCTAAAATTTAGAAAAAAGTTACTTCAATTACTTAACAATTAAAAAAAAACAGTACTGGGGGAGGGGTTAGCCCAGGTCTCGGACCCAAGATACGCCACTGGTTAATTCTGCAGGATAATAAAAATGTAAAATGGCTCGCATGTTGTTATTTTTTTGAATAAAACAACAGCCAACTGTTTTTCGTTTCTTTTTTAAAAGGTTGTGCATGAAGGCAACAAAAAGCATTGTACTAACATTGCCTTTCGTTACAAGGTGAGGCCAACTGTAACTACTCCCTTGTGTCACCAAGTGAATTCGCTGCAACACAACTGTTTATCATCACTTAGAAAGCACACGGCTTTGTTGAGGTGAGTGTTTGAAAGAAAGAACTGTAAGGAGAAGGCAGAGCAGTTCCCATCTGTCAATCAATCACTGACACTCCCTGGCATTCTACTGCCAGAGCAGGTGAGCTCTTTGCTGAAGGCGTTGTATGACAATCAGGCTGGGAGAAATTTCTTTAAAGCAAATGTTTTCCGATTTTTAATATAAGTGTGTAAAATTTTTGCAGTGAAAGAGATGTTACAGCATAAAGTTCAGTTTTAATTTTCACCTGAATCCACTGAAAAGTTTAGAAGTTATGCATTAAGTTGTTTTTTTTTCAATTTTTATTACTACACATCCATTAACTACTTTTTTTTAAATATAACTCACAGTTTTTTTCTTAAAAGCTTTTCTTTCTTTCTTTCTTTTCAAACCAGTTTGAAAAAGCGTTTTTTTTTTACTATTTTGGAGAAATGTGGAGTTAATTATTATTTTTTTTAACTTCAGAAAAAGATATATATATATACACTGATGGGAAAAAAAATCCCAACACCACGAAAAAATAGCTGTACATGAATGAAATGGCGGCAATACATTTGCATAAGTAACATATTTAATCGATTAAGGTTTCAAGATCACAGCTTAATGTAAGCGCGAGAAGAGCCATTTTAAATGTGAAATGCTGGTACATTAATAACCGGTGTAACCGCCAGAATGTTGAATGCAAGCACGCAAACGTTCATGCATTGTGTCGTACAAGTGCTGGATGTCAGTTTGTGGGATGGAGTTCCATGCCTGTTGCACTTGGTCGGTCAATACAGGGATGGTTAATGCTGGTTGGAGGTGACGCTGGAGTTGTCGTCCAATGATGTCTCATACGTGCTCGATTGGTGAAAGATCTGGTGATCTAGCAGGCCACTGCAACATGTCGACACTCTGTAGAGCATGTTAGGTTACAACAGCGATATGCGGGCGGGCGTTATCCTGTTGGAAAACACCCTCTGGAATGCTGTTCATGAATGGCAGCACAACAGGTTGAATCACCAGACTGACGTACAACTGTGCCGTCATGGTGCGTGGGATAACCACGAGAGTGCTCCTGCTGTCATAGGAAATTGCTCCCCAGACCATAACTCCAGGTGTAGGTCCAGTGTGTCTCGGCCGCAGACAGGTTGGTTGCAGGCGCTCACCTGGCCTCCTTCTAACCAACACACACACGGCCATCACTGGCACCCAGGCAGAACCGGCTTTCATCAGAAAACACAACAGATCTCCACTCCGTCCTCCAATGAGCTCTAGCTTGACACCACTGACGTCGCGCAAACGGCAGTGGTTTGGATTAAGTGGAATGCACGCTACAGGGCGTCTGGCTCGGAGCTGTCCTTCAAGTAACCGATTTGTAACAGTTCGTTGTGTCACTGTGGTGGCAACTGCAGCTCGAATTGCTGCCGCAGACGCGGTACAATGCGCCACGGCCATACGCCGTACGCGGCGGTCTTCCCTCTCAGTAGTGCCACGTGGCCGGCCGGAACCCGGTCTTCTTGAGGCAGTACCTTCCCTTGACCACCGCTGCTAACAATCATGCACAGTGGCTACATTCCTGCCAAGTCTTTCTGCAATATTGCAAAAAGAAAATCCACCTTCTCGTAGCCCTATTACACGACCTCGTTCAAACTCCGTGAGCTGTTGATAATGGCTTCTTCGTCTTCTTAAAGGCATTCTTGACTAACATCAACACCCTACGTCGAATCTCAGTGATAACTAATGCTCACGAACGTTACAGCGCGTATTTACAGCAAACCTGCTTTGCATGTTCCGAGGCGCTACTAGCGCCACACGTATGCGCTGAGAGTGAAATTTGCATAGACGTCATCTTACAAATGTACTCTCACCGCCTACCAACTGTTGTTTATCTAACACAACCCCTTCTTGGTGTTGGGATTTTTTTCCCCGTCAGTGTATATACAGAGTGTCCCAGAACTTCGTGTACAAACTTGGAGGGGAGGTAGAGAACAGCGTTAGGAACCAAAATTAAATAGGAAAGCATGGGTGGAAACGATAGGATAGGCGGCGCTGTACGCGAGCTTGCAAGGTCGGCACATGTGGCTTCCTCATTGTAGACGCGGACTGCGTGCGATCAACATGAATCGTTTCACACACGCCTAGTTGACGGATATGCACTTTGTCTATGGCCTAACCAACGGAAATGGACGCGCTGCTGGTCGGTTGTATCGAGAAAGATATCCAACGAGGCGCCAACCAAATCATCAAATGTTCGCTCGGGTACATCAGAACCTTGCGGAACGTGGATCCCTCACAGCAACGATGAAGGATACCGGGCGGTCGCGAACAGCACGAACACCCATATTGGAAGAGCTTCTGTTGCATGCTGTGGACCGAAATCCCGGGACCGGTACACGGGCGCTTGTCGCTGCCGCCGGAACGTCTAGATCAACTGTCTGGCGCATTCTGCAGGGTGAAGTTACATCCCTTTAATCTTCAGAGAGTTCAATTACTGCAGCCGGATGATCAACCACGACGTGACACGTTTGCACAGTGGTTTCCGCACCAAAGTGTGGCCGAACCGCAATTTCCCAGTTCTGTTATGTTCAGTGATGAAGCAACCTTCTCACGTGACGGGGTGTTACATGTGCGCGTTGTGCGTATTGGGCCGCAGACAACCCACACGGAACCCGACCACGAGTTGGACAACAACGCTTCACTGTTAATGTGTGGGCGGGTATCGTGGCCGACAGTTTAGTCGGGCCATACATCTTACCACCTCGACTGGAGGCTCGCAAGTATCTCTTCTTTCTTCAGGAGGTTCTTCCGGAAATGCTGCACGATGTCCCCGCACATGTTCGACGCGGAATGTGGTTGCAACATGATGGGGCGCCATCTCATTACGCAAAGTGTGTACGCGACCATTTGGACCAGACATTTGGAACCAAGTGGATTGGGCGTGACGGTCCCGTCGAATGCCCCCCCCCCAGATCACCTGATTTATCTCCTCTAGATTATTATTTCTGGGGTGCCATGAAGAGCATTGTGTACGACACACCAGTAAATTCTGAAATGGACCTGGTGGCACGAATCTCTATCGCTGCTGCTACGATCCGCGAAACGCCAGGTATCTTCGACAATGTTTGCCAATCCATGTCGCGTAGGTGTCATGAGTGCATCCAGGCCAATGGGCACAATTTCAAACACCTCCTGTGATGCTTGTAAGTCCTACATTGTACTCTTTTGTTGTGTAATAAAGCGTTTTACACTGCTTTCTGTATTGTGGCCTTACTGTGTCTTTGTGTCTCTTTCTCACGTGAGGGTGACGTTTCCGCCCATGCTTTCCTATTTAATTCTGGTTCCTAACGCTGTTCTCTACCTCCCCTCCAAGTTTGTACACGAAGTTCCGGGACACCCTGTATATATATATACATCCATTGCTTTTGGAAGAAACAGTACAATTTTTAAGAGCAGTATGCTATTTATTACGTCTTAAAAGGAAAGTGTTTAATCAATGCATGGAGCAGAGACATGGACCTGTATTTCATAGGGATTTTTTTGTTTTTTTGTTTTTGAATTTACGAGGTTGCTCTTTTGAACTATCACAGAAAAAAAAAAAAATGAGGAACATGATCGGAAAAAATGTTGAAAATGAGGAATATAACCAGGAAATAATAATAAAAAAACTAGAACTGTGACCTATAACTTTAATTTTGTGACCTCTTCCAGGTTTTGCCAACAGTTTTTTTTTATTTTTGACCTACAAGCAAACTGCAAAATCTGTTAATAATTTGGGAAAAATCCATGTAAGCATGCATGTCTGCACTGTACAGTTCCAGTTATAAAGCATGTACTTGTTTCTTTAAAAGACATGCTATAAAAAGCAGAACTCATAAAAATAGCATATTTCACATGCATACATAATCACAGTTCTACAAGTAGTATATTACAATCATCATAAAAAAAAAAAAAAAAAAATAGTTGCACCCAGAAGGAAGAAATAGACAGGTATGAAATTTGGTGGGTAGGTTTGACATCGTGAGACATGCAAACGATTCACGTATTACGCTCGGCCAAGCATGTGACACAAACAAGGAGGGGTCATAGCGCTGTGCCTGACCGGCCATACACTGAGTGGCCACTTTATTATGACCACCTGACAGTTTTAAGCAAATGAGCTATGGCTACATGCTGTTGCCGCCAGAGGGCAAGGCTAGTATAAAAAGGGAAAGCTTAGTGCTTGTGACAGTAGTAGAAGTGATTTTTGGGTGACGAGATGGGTAAAAAATGAGATTTGATGGACTTTCAATGTGGGATGATTGTAGGAGCTCGGAGCCATGGAGCGAGTATCACTGAAACAGCCGCATTAGTGAAATGTTCCAGAGCAGCTGTTGTTAAAGTGTTTAAAGACTGGACTGTCAGCCAAAAAACTGGGTCTCTACATGCAACATGTGGTCGTCGTTGACTAGTGACTGCTCGGGCGGAATGGAGAGTGTCCAGACTGGTAACAGACAACAGGAGGGCAACAGTGCAACAAATTACAGACCATCTTAATCAAGGATCCCCTCAAATGATCTCTGCACGCACTGTTAGTCTTGCACTGCATCGGATGGGATATGGCAGCTGAAGGCCTGTTTGAACACCTTTGCTGTTTGCAGTTAACAAGAGAAAACGTCTCCAGTTCGCACAGGAGCACAAGGATTGGACAGTCAATAATTGGAAACAAATTATGTGGTCCGATGAATCACGTTTTCAGTTGCACACCATGCAGATGGCTGAGTGAGAATTTGGCTGAAACAGCACAAAAGCACGGACCCCAAATGCATTGCTACAACCCTTAAAGCTGGTGGAGGCAACATTATGGTTGGGGAATGTTTTCCTGGCATGCTTTGTGCCCTTTAATTAGTGTCTAACTGGCACATCATATCTAAACATCGTTGCGGATCAAGTGCATCCTGTCATGTGTTTATCCCAATGGCGATGGCTACTTTCAACAAGATAATGCGTCCTGCCATAGTGCTCGTATTGTACAGGAATGGTTTCAGGAACATGCAGGTGAGTTTACTTTGCTTAGGTGGCCCCCACAATCTCCAGATCTTAACCCCATTGAGAATTTGTGGGATGAAGTTGAACAAGCCATCAGACAGCTGGATCCACAACCCTGCAATCTCACACTCCTGGAAAGTGCTGTTCATCAAGCATGGTCTCAGATTCCACAAACCACCTATCAACATCTCGTGGAGTCCATGCCACGAAGAATCGGCGCAGTATTAAAGGCAAAAGGTAGCCCAACGAAGTACTGAGGGGGTGGTCATAATAAAGTGGCCACTCAGTGTATAAGGTCATCCTGTTGCGCATGCTTGCCATGCTGTTGTGTTGGTTGCGTCCTTTGCAAGTGAAGTATGCCTTGAAGAAAAGTTCGGAAGCAATTTAAGCAGTTAGAGGAGTTCGAGAGGGACCGCATCATCTGGCTCCGAGTTATTGAGTGCCATACTTGTCTGTTTATGGCAGTGGATTGAACAAGGCACGCAGCAGCGACAGGAAGGGTTTGACCTAGAGGAACTGACATGTTGTCCGATATGCAGAGAGAGGCCAACAGGTTGTCCAACATGATATCTGATTTTGACAAGTGGAGAGAGGACCGACAGATTGTCCGACCTGTGCGGAGTGACCCAGTAGCCATGACTGCGGATATTCAGCAAGCAATGGTGCCCTCCATGCATCGTCCGATTAGTGCCAGCACCATTGGCAGACCTCTGCACCACGTAGCACTACATGGACGCAGACCATTACAACGACTGCCCTTAACACCACTGCATCATCGCCAAAGACTGCAATGGTGTTGTACCTGACTGTCAAGTAGCCACTCAGAACAGCAGCAAGTGATCTTCTGTAACAAGTCCCGTTTTTGTCTTGGAGGAGACGACCACTGAATCCATGTGTTCAGGCACCATGGTCAGCGCCATGGTGAACGGTTTGTTGTCAAGTGTCACACATCCAGAAGGCCTGGTATCATGGTGTGGGGTGCGATTGCCTACAATGCCAGATCACCTTTGGTGTTCATTAAGGGCACTTTGACAGCCCAACGTTACATTAATGAGGTCCTGCAACCAGTGGCCGTACCTTTTCCGAACGCTCACTCCAGTGCGGTTTTCGAACAGAACAATGCTCGTCCGCACACTGCTGCTGTTTCAAGAGAGCTTGCCTTCAAGGCACTGACACTCTGCCATAGCCAACCGCATCACCATACCTATCGCCCATTGAAAATGTGTGGTACGCTATTGAACGAGCTATCCACACTCTCCACCTACCGCACAATCTGAAGGAACTGCGAGAGGGGCTTGCCTTGAAGGCACTGACACTCTGCCATGGCCAGCCGCATCACCAGACCTATCGCCCATTGAAAATGTTTGGGATGCTATTGGACACACTATCCAAACTCTTCACCTACCACACAATCTGCAGGAACTAAAAGGCGAAATTCAAGCTCCATGGGACGGCTTATCGCAGGACACCATTAGGAAACTTGTACAACTCCATGCCGAGACGTCTGGCATGCTGTGTGAGCAAACATGGCGGCCGACGCAATACTGAGAGACACTACTTATTGGCATGTAGCTTCATAAATACTGTTCATATCAGTCTCAATGTTTAATCATTTATTTATCCTGGTAATTACCTTCCTCCCAAAAAACATTGCAATCCCACATGTCCTTCTGGGTGCAACTATTTTTTTTTATGATGAATGTACTTGTGGAATTATACACATGCATATGTACCATTTGAATAGCAATAAAGAACAATTACTTGTGGAATAGACAATTATAGGATTCCCTTGTGAGCTGCTGAATTCAGAAAAGGAAGTCCTACATGTTGATAAGTTTTGAAAAGTTGTCGCTGGCAGTCCCTTAGAGATATTCTCCATGGCAACTGAACCATTAATTTGAAGACAATAATTTTGTTTTGATATATCTGAAAAAGAAATTTAAAAATTACTTGAAAATGGCAGATAAAGTAATTTTGAACTTAAATCATGCATAAACAATGATGTAATATTTGGTAAAATAAATGTCTCTTCCTATCACTTTAATGCATTTTAAGTTTGTCATGTGTATTCACCTTATTCTTAACATATGTGTAGTAAAGTAAATAAAAACAATATTTACATATTAAGACAAAAAGACTAAAAAAAGCACAGTAACCTTTATTATTCCACCTATGATTAAGAAACATTAAGCTAAAATATTAATTACAACA
This sequence comes from Macrothele yani, assembly GCA_039090855.1. Classification (NCBI taxonomy): domain Eukaryota; kingdom Metazoa; phylum Arthropoda; class Arachnida; order Araneae; family Macrothelidae; genus Macrothele; species Macrothele yani. The sequence continues at coordinate 9,717,133 of CM077019.1, forward strand.
GCCGTTCCATAAAAACAGAGTAAAATCACACAAAATGAAGAAATATAGGTACAGCAAAATATATGTTATTCTTTCACAAAGTATCTTCCCTCGGATGATATGCAACGGTCCCCTCGTTCAGTGCATTTTTCAAAGCATGTGGCAAAGGCATTTTGTGGAAGCTGCTTTAGCGACCCCTGTACAGCTTGAATAACGTCAGCATCTGTGTTGAATGCTGCGCCACGGAAATTTTCATTCGTTGTTGGAAACAACCAGAAATCGCACGGGGCGAGGTCGGGACTGTAGGCATGATTTCAATACTGCATTTCATAAGAAACTGTTAAACATAAGTAGCCACATATGGGAAGGCATTATCATGGTGTAGGTTCCACTTGCCCACCAGTTCTGATCACTTAATCGATATGTGTCATCGCAGACGCTTCAAGACTGAAATGTAATACTCAACATTGACAGTAATTTGTGGCATGTTGGTAGACTACACCTTTACGATCAAAGAAAATTATCATCATCATCACCTTCCCAGCTGATTTGGTTTGGCGGACTTTTATCAGAGGAGGCAAGCTTATGCGTTTTTGGACACTTGTTGTACGCTTCATAAGGGGGTTGAAATAGTGGGCTCCTGTTTCATGGGCAGTTATTATTTACGCTTTCCAACCGTAGGTTGAAGAAGAGTATATGCTCCAACTTTGTCGTCTGCCCGTCTGTCCGCATGATAACTGGCGTAAAAATGGTTCAATTTCGATGAAATTTTAGTATGTAATAGGGGACCACCTGGGGGCGAACCCTATTGAAAATGGGACAAATGGGGTCAAAGGTCACGACGTAGGAGCGGAATCATTCCATTGCCCTTATGCGTCATAACTTGCATAAATATGGTTCGATTTCAATGAAAGTTTACTATGTGGTAGGGGACCACCTGTGGACGAACCCTATTGAAAATGGGACAAATGGGATCATTCCATTGGCCTTACTGCCTAGGGACAAACCCTATTGAAAATGGACGAAATGTGGTCAAAGGTCAGGACATAGGATTGCGATCCATTCCATCACCCTTATCCCGTATTATTAAGGTGGACATCAAGTAATTTCACTTCCTATACTTCCAATGGAAAAACTTTTGTACACATTTCCTTCACAATTAATGTGTTCCTAAGGATGAAAATTTGAACATCGATTAAAATAACTTCATTTTATAACTTGGAAAACTTAATATTTTCTAAAACATAACCATAATTATATTAAAAATAAACAACTTTTCTTTTGGTGGTGTTGAGACCAGGAAAAAGATGGCGCCACCTGTACTTTGATGTCGTCAGTGGACAAATAAATGTTGGATTGCATAATTACGGTTATGTTTAGAAAATATTAAGTATTCCAAGTTATGAAATGAAGCTATTTTAATCGATGTTCAAATTTTCATCCTTGGGAACACATTAATTGTAAAGAAAATGTGTACATAAGTTATTATTGTAAAGAAATGTGCTCTAAGAATTTTGATGAAAGTCGCTAACTGACCGCTTTCTGGTACTAGAAATCGATTTAGCTTGATCTCGACTTTAGGAGAATTCGTTTAGTGGGTTAAATAACCACCCCGAATAATAACGTTTTTAGTGTCATGGCGTTGTTCCATTAATGTTACCAATGCTTAGAAATCTTATGACGTCACAATCCCGCGTTTGAGAATGTTGGCGCGCGGTCACGCCATCTGTCTCATTACGTCATGTGTTGTGTGTAGATCCTATTAAAATTTTATGACGTCACACTCTTGCGAGAAGATGATCGCGATTCCCATCTGCCTTAATACGTCACGCGTTGTGTGCGTATGTCCGTCCACACAATAACTCGTGTAACAATCATTCTATTTCGATGAAATTTTAGTATCTGGTAGGGGATCACCTGGGAAGGAACCCTATTTAAAGTGAACGAAATGGGGTCAAAGGTCAGTACATAGGAGCGGGATCCATTCCACTGCTGTTATGCGTCATAACTAACATAAAAAAGGTTCGATTTCGATGATATTTTAGTATGTGGTAGGGGACCACCTGGCGACAAACCCTATTGGAAATGGGCGAAATGGGGTAAAAGGTCAGGACATAAAAGCGGAATCACTTCCATTGCCATTATGCGTCATAACTTACGTAAAAATGCTTAGATTTGGATGAAATGTTAGTATGTTGTAGGGGCTTGTTTGGGGACGAATTCTATTGAAAATGGGCGAAATGGGGTCAATGGTTAGGACACACAAGTGGGATCTATTCCATAGCCCTTATGCATAATAACTTACGTAAAAATGCTTTGATTGCGACAAAACTTTATCATGTTATTTCGGAGGTATATCAAACTGGTTCCGTTGAATATCATCGAAATGAAATCAAAGGTCAGGGCACAGGACCGAGATTTATTCCACAGCCATTATTCTTATAACTTGAGTAATTATTTCTGGTATGTTTGAAAGCGTATTATAATCAATGCATTGCATGATTTTACAAACTTGTTGTGCATAGAAAGTTTGGATCCTTTGCAATAATTTCTTTCCACTCATGACACACCTGAACTCTCGCTAACAACTGTTCTCTCGTAAGGTGATGAAGTACCCATCTAGAACACACATGATGCAGCAGTAACTTGTCGAGTAGAATGCGGAATGCCAATGTTTTTGAAACATTAGTTTACACAGCTATGTCTTTGCCTCTCTCATTTGTTCATCTTCTTGCAGGATTGTCCAAACAGTGTTAACAATATGCTCTGTAACAACACTTTCAGGTCGACCAGGCCTAGGAGCGAGTTCTGCCAACAAATGCCCTTTTTCGAAATCATGGTGCTATCTAAAAATCGTTGACTCACCCTAACATTTATTATCTTTGTAAGCTTTTTTCATTAAATCAACTGTTTCTGGAGCCGTTTTACCCAAACGATAGCAAAATTTTATCACACAATGCATTTCCCTTCTTAACTCTGAATCACTCACTTCCATAGCTGTATGGCAAAATGCAGATGTACCTTAACCAACTGCACAATAACAAAACCAGAATAATCTGCCACAGCTATTCCTTAATTCAGTTAGTCATCTGCATGGTTATTTTTCCCCTTTATACTATTGTCAACTCAAAAAAATATTACTCAGTTTATGGAACTGCCTTTGTAATTTAAAGTAAAAAATGCATATATGAACTAACGCTATATTACAAGTAATTCCTAAGGGAATGGTTGAATCTCAAACCTGAGACATGCTGCAAGTACTTTCTGAGTCCCAAGCATCTGATCAAGTCAGCTACATTACAAGAAGTGAGCTCTTCACGAGCGTTCAAAACAAACTTGAAGTTAGGGCGTGGTCAATATCCTATTACCATACCTGCCAACCTGAGAAAATTCAAATGCGTAAAATTGCGCGTGAATGACATTTCTAATGATTTTTTCAAAACTATGCGCGAACAACATTTATACTGATTTTTTTTTAACTATGGGCAAATAACATTTTAATGAATTTAGCTATGTACAAGTAAAAACAAATGCAAATATTTGTGCATTTTATAATTTTTAGATGTTTATAATATAAACAAATTATATTACATTTTGATATCATACTCAACGTTTTCCGTCGTCCATAGCGGACCAACGATTTCCTTAGCATACTCGATGTTTTCTATCGTCCGTAGCAGACCGATGATTTCCATAGCATACTCGACATTAACCGTCTTCCGCAGTGGACCGACGATTTTCATAGCATACTCCATGTCTTCCGTTGTCTGTAGCAGACCAACGATTATCATAGCATACTAGATGTTTTCAGTTGTCCGTAATGGACCGACGATTTCTATAGCATAACCAACATTTTCCGTCGTCCGTAGCGGACTGACGATTATCATAGCATACTCGAGGTTTTCCGTCGTCCGTAGCGGACCGACGATTATCATAGCATACTCGAGGTTTTCCGTCGTCCGTAGCGGACCGACGATTTCCATAGAATACTCAATGTTTTCCGTTGTCCGTAGAGGACCGACTATTTCCATAGTAACTACGTAAAATCCGCAGTAGTTGGAGTTTCTGAATCTTTCTTCCCACCGCATGATCTTTATTCAGCGTCAAGCATAACAGTGTGCACGGGGAATCTACTGTGCCAAAGTCCCGATGATGATGACAGGGAACAGGTGTTCTGGCGCACAATGGCGCAAAATTCCCATCTCTGTTATATATTTTATTTATAGGGATGTTTTTAACAAAAAATACAGAAAATTTTAAAAATCCGGAAGAAAAGTTCTTCAGGCCAGAAAACCGTATAAAAAAACGGAAAACTTCTGCAAATTGCGGAAGAGTTGGCAGGTATGAATTAACTGAAACATTAACAAATATTTCTCAAGGAAGATTTAAATTTTTTTTTAAATGTACGGAAATGCGTAAAACATAGCAATCTATGCGTAAAATCGTAAAGAACAGTTAAAATGCGTAAATTTTATGTGTAATGCGTAAAAGTTGGCAGGTATGTATTACGCATGTGACACCTGCATCTGACACTCTCTCACAATGCATTTTTCGGGGGTCCGCTTCAACCACAAGTAACAGAACATCATCAGAAACAGCAACAGATCGGTGACCACGTGCTTCATTTTACAGGTCCGTATCTCTGCTTTGAAACTTCACAAACCATCGCCAAATGGTTTGTTTGTTGGCTGTATTCTACCCAAACGCTTTGTTAACGTTTCGAGCTGCAATTCCGGCAGAATGGCCCAGTTTAAATTCATACAGGAAGATGCCTTTCAAATGCAGTGTTTGCATGTTTCCTTTGCAAGCCACGCTGTGTGCAAACAAACCACGCCTGAACCTTGTTCTTCACACATGTGCTAGATATTTATAGTAGCTCTGTGACATAATACCCGCAACACCTGTGGGTGGTTCCATTCCGCTTGGTGGGGGCCTGTCTTCACCACATTTTCGCACCGGAATTTTATTTGCACCAAAATCCCTGTAAAACACATGTGTTAGGAAGGCATGGTTTTTTTTTTTTATAAGTCGTTTATCAAATATGTGGTGGCAACAGCTTTGGTGTAAGAATTGTGCCAATGATTATTTACACTGAGCATGATGCCATTTCGTGGAAGAACATTGTCAGAGCTCTGTCACAGAGCAGAGAGCAAAATATTTGGTTCTCTTTGAAAATAGGTAAAAGTGCATTTGAGACAAATGAATTGTTGCATGATGTCTATCAGGCTGAGACGGGTCGAGCCAGAACCTGAAAGCCTGAAGTCGTCGGGCCTGGGCTGCATAATACTTACTGGAGTTTGGGTTTGGGCTACGAGAGAGGGAGAAAATTTTCTTCCTTTTTTTAATGTGATTTTGTATGAATTAGCACATGAGACTTTTTTTTACACTTTCTAGTTGTTAAATATAATTTTTTGGCAACTGATTCTAGATGGGGAGTGGGAACTCGGCAGGGTTATTCATTCCGGGCTTGGGTGACAAATACACTGCTGGACAATTGCTAAGGACGGATCATAAACGGCTACTATATAGCGCATAAAAAAGTAAGTGTGGTTGGATGCCAAGTGAAATAAAATAATGTCAGAATGCCAGGACATTACAAGAAAGACAATTTATTGTGCTCTGAAATCCAGAAGGCTTTGGAACGTGTTCAAGGGACAAACAGACCATTTTGTGCAGAATACGTAAACATGAAAAAAATGCAATTACTGTCCACAGGCGTTCCGGCATAAGATGTAAATACGGGATATGGCCACCATGGAGGACGATGCAAGATTCCACACGTCGTGCCAGGCTCTGCACAACATTATCAAGCAGCTGTTGGGGTAATTTATCCCATTCCTCTGTCAGTGCACGGATGAGGGTGTCCTTGTTTATTGGAGGGCATTGGCGACCAGCAAGACTCCTCCCCAAAGCATCCCACACATTTTCAATGGGATTCAGATCTGGAGAACGTGCTGGCCATACGAGGTGTTGAATATCCTCGCTCTCAAGACACTCCTGGACAGTGACTGTTCGATGACATGTTGCGTTGTCGTCCATGAAAATGGATCTATCACCGACAGCACCACGGAACATGCGAACATGAGGTAGCAGAACATCATTAATGTATCGTTGGCCAGTCGGAAGCACGCAGAGGGACGTACGGCCATTGATCATGATGCCAGCCCATACCATGACACTACATGTCGGATATCGGTCCCTTTCCTGTATGTTTGCTGGACAATATGCAGTACCACTATCACGCCAAATCAGTAGTAGTCGACAATCAGACGATAGACTGTATCTACTCTCATCTGAGAAGAGGACAGCAGACCAGTCGTTATCAGTCCAATTGCGATGTTGATGGCACCATTGCAAACGGGCGGTACGGCGACGTCTCGACAATGGGATGCACACAACAGGATGGCGGGCGTATAGTCCTCCTTCATGCAAACGTCTGGCGACAGTTTTTCGAGAGATCCGCTTGCCAGTAGCAGCCATAAACTGATTTGCTACCTCACTAGCTGTGCTGCGCCGGTGTCTTTTTGTTGATAGCACTATGTACCGATCTTCTGCAGGTGTCGTACTGCGAACACGACCTCCCCCGTGACGTTTGTTACACTCTCCATTTGTTTGAAATGATTTCCAAAGCCTTGAAACAACACTGTGGCTGACGTCGAACTCCTTGGCAACATCTGTTATTTTTCGCCCTTCTTCAATCTTGCCAATAATACGGCCACGCGTAAAATCATCTAGGTGATGTCGGGAAGACATACTGAAAATTGCAAGTTCGTCAATTGATTCTTTCCCTTTCAACTTTGCGTTTGAACAACAATGGTCAATACGAGTCAAATCCTTTATATCTCTTATCAGCGCTATGACGTCACGAACAAGTTCGGCAATCCAAAATTTGCATACGCAAAACACGTCTTACTGTATCCCGCACTTATGCTAATTTCTACATTTTCCTGCCTTCCATTTTATGGTTGCTATCGCTGCTATTGTCATCCGTCCTTAGCAATTGTCTGGCAGTGTACCATTGGCCAAGAATTACTGAATTTCTACGAAGGAAAAGTTTCTTTAAGAACTACAGATAGTAAATAGCAAGACGATGAAATTTTGCTCCCTACCTCAACAGGGCAGCACCCTGCTCATTCTATTGAGCAGATGTAGATTGTTGTGTCTCCTGATTCTTCCTGATGCACAGCCCCCCGAAATATTTCAGCGAGAAATAAACCATCAAAGATACTATAGAAATAGATAGACATCTCTTCCCTACTCAGCAGACGAGAAAGACATCGGTTAATTGCACCGAGAGGAAAGAGTGAGAGTCTGGAAGATATTTTTTTTTTATGCCAAAACAGGTTAATCATAGTTTTTAGGTTCATTCAGACCGGGGCTCTATCTTGCAACATAAAATTGCAGCTCAGACAACCTCGGGCTCTTAAAATTGAGCCCGAATTCAGCTCCGATGTCTATGGAACTAACTGGCCATCTTAATTGCAGCTCAGACAACCTCGGGCTCTTAAAATTGTGCCCGAATTCAGCTCCGATGTCTATGGAACTAACTGGCCATCTTGTGCACAAATATTTCAATGGCATGCACGTTTCAAGGATTGGCAAGAATATTTGGAAAACAACGAAAGGCCCAGATGCCTGATTTCAGAGTGCACATCTGAACTCATTGAGAAAGTGTGCAAAAGAATAAAAAGTGATCGCTGTGTGACCTGGAGGATGCTATTAGGGGTATGCAAAAGTTTCTACCATTTTAAGGAGAAAGGAGACAGGAACAATAAGGAAACCAGTACACATTCATTCATTCAGTGAAATATTGGCCATTAGCATCAATGACCTTTTGCCATTTTTCATGCAACAAATGAATGCCCGTGTGATAGAAAAACTCGGGTTTTGAGCTGAAGAACGCAGTGACAAAATTTTCCACCTCTGGAACTGTGGTGAACTGCTGTTGAGCTAGGGCATGTTGCATAGAGCGAAACAGACGAAAGTCTGAGGGTGCAATGTGCGGGGAGTAAGCCGGGTGTGGTAAAACCTCCCAGTGTAACTGTTCAAGGGTTGATTTCACGGTGGCACCGACATGTGGTCTGGCATTATCGTGTAACAGCATGACCGGGCAGCATCCTTTACCTGTTCGTGGGCATTTTTGCTCGATTGCAGTGTTCAGTTTCATCAACTGATCACTATATCATTGTGCAGCGATTGTTTCGCCAGGTTTTAACAGTTCGAAGTACAGCACTTCATGCATATGCCACCGCACACACACAACAGCACCTTTTTTCCATGGATATCCTGTTTTGCAGTGGATGTTGATGGCTGGCTTGGGTCGACTCAGGATCGCTTGCGGACGGGGTTGTCACAATAGACCCATTTTTCATCCCCGGTGACAACCTTCCACAAGAAATTATTCCCTTGAAACTTTTTCAGAAACAACATGCAGATGCCCAATTGTTGACCAATATTATGCTTTGTTAAAGTATGCAGTACCCACATACCAATCTTCTGGATCTTCCCCAACGCTTGTAGAAGCCGTACTATCGTCAATTGAGCCCCTTTGAAATGTTTCGCCAGTTGCGTGGTCTATTTATTGTGTGGCATCCTCTTGCAACAGTGATTCCAGCTCCTTGTCTGCGAGTTCCTGTGGTCTACCTGCAGGTAGCTTGTCTTCTAAGCTTAGATCACCTTTCTTAAACCTGGCAAACCATTTTCGGCACGTCTGCTCGCCCATAACCGTTTCACCATATGCCTGAGATATTGAACTGTATGCTTCACTCGCACTTTACACTAAATTAAACATGAATAACAAACAGTGCAGCAAATGAACTTTATCGACTGCCATGCTTGACTTCATTTAAGAATTGACAGCATAGGTTGCTGGCCAGTTAGACCCTTACAGCGCCCACTAGCGGGGACAGGAAAACTTTTGCATACCCCTAATAGTGAACTCGGTGTTAATAAGATGATTCATGAAATTTTAGAGTTAAATGGTGGTGGTGAGGAGAGGAGGGGGATTTGTGTTCATTTTGTTCAGCATGCTTTGTCAAATGACCAGAATGTAAAAGACATCCTGGAGAACACAGAAGCAATGCAAAATTTTCTCCAAAGCAGTGTGGCAGGTGATGAGACAGTGTGTTTTTGTTATGATCCTGAAACAAAGCATCAGAGTGTTCAATGGAAGATGACACAGTCACTCAAAGGAAAGAAGGAGATCAGGTTACAGAAGTGCAAAATCAAGAAAATGTTTTTTTGTTTTTATGACAGCAAGGGAGTTTCTGCATCATGAGTTCATTCCTGAAGGTACACCTCTAGCTGGCAAAGCTTACACATCCATTTTGGAACGTTTGTGGAAGAGGATTGTTCACGTAATGCCTGAGTACAAAAATGGACGATGGTTCTTTCTTCATGATAAATCACCTGCACCGAGAGCAGTCAGTATACAGCTATTTCTGTCACAAAAGCTAATGTGCATACTCAACCATCCCCCTTATTATCCAGATCTGTTACCATGTGACTACTTTCAATTCCCTAAATTAAAGCTGCCTTTAAAAGGAAAATTTTTTCAAGACACTGAAGACATACAAAGAACTACAGTATCGGCTCTTCCTCCATACCAAAAGATGAGTTCTGCAAGTCCTTCCTTTTGTTGGCTGATCGTGCCACTTCCTGTAATAACACAGGACGAATATATTTCGAAAAAAATATATTCATGTAACTTTTTTAGCTTTTCCACATTTTTTTTTTTCAAAAATTCATTTTCATTACCTAATTTGCTGTACTGTATACTAAGAAAATTGCTCCTTTTCTTCAACAAAAGAGCTTCATGTTTTTGACAGCATGGAAATATCATACATGAGATTGACCAAGAAACAAAAATGCTGAACTTTTTAACTGGACAAAAAATCAGAACAGGCAACAAGCAAGTGTGAATATACCACAGCACGAGATGGCACAGACCCTCCATCACATTTTGGGGAAAATTTAATGTTACTAAAGATCTTATTAACATATAACCCACCAAAATAGTGATCAAAACCAGCACAATCATTGTATGATCATGAACTGTTCTATTACAGCAGAAGCAGCATTTTGAAAATATAAAGAACCTCATACCGGCAACTACTGACCCACACTTACCAGTTGATTAAAAGTATGATCAAGGGGAGGAACATTGTGTTGTCACTCCAGTGATCCTGCCACATAATATCCTCTTCTTACTCCGAATTTTACTACCAAAGATTCTCATACCAACATCACTAAATACAAAACAGCTAACAAGGGCATAATAGACCCTAAAGAAGACACTACATTCCAAGCCAAAAAGCTATCCGGGTAATCGGAGTACCGCCGAGGTATCCCATTCAGCCCTAAAAAATGCTGTGGGAAAAAGGTCAAATTGTTTACTGTAAGTTATTATGTAAATACAAGGTCCGATCAAAACGTTTCGAGACTATGTCAACATACAACAAAGTACTTATGTTACTTAAGTCTGGCTATGATCTCCCTCAAAGTAGTCTCCTTGGGCAGCGACAGACTGCTGACAGCGTTTTTGCCACTGTTGAAACACTCCCTGGAAGTCCTGTTCGCGAATAGTGTCAAGCACCATCTGCGATTAGAGTTGGATCTCGTCCATGGTTTCAAAATGGCGGCCCTTGAGCTTCAGCTTCATCTTTGGGAACAGAAAGAAGTTGCAGGGGGACAAATTTGGCGAGTAAGGCAGGTGAGGAAGGGTAGCCATGCTGTTGCAACTGCAAAGCTGGCGTGTTGCTAACGCTCTGTGAGCTGCTGCATTGTCGTGATGGAGCAGGAAATCTCCCCTGCGCCACATTTCAGGTCGTATGCGGCGAATGTCCTCCCTAAGATGCCGCAGAACATCGCAGTAAAAAAGGGTGGTGACGGTCTGGCCCTAGGGGATGAATTCACGGTGCACAACCCCACGAATGTCGAAGAACAAGGTGAGCATGCTTTTGGTTGCACTCCGGACCTGTCGAGCCTTCTTTGGTCATGAAGATGCCTGGCTCTTCCACTGTGATGACTGTTGTTTGGTCTCCAGGTCATAACTGTAGACTCAAGTCTCATCCCTAGTGATGACCCGCGACAGGAACGCTGGTTCATTCATCACCTGCTGACGAAGATCTCGACAGAGTTCGACACGGAGCGCCTTCTGTTTGGGGTTCAGAATCATTGGCACAAACTTTGCAGCAATGTTATGCCTGCTCAAAACCAACGTCAGAATTTCTTGCACTGTTCCGTATGACACATTGACGATGGTAGCAATGTCTTGAATGGCTCTCCGACGATCCTCATGCAGAAGTTTCCTAATTTTGTTTACATTTTCAGGGGTTTTGCTCGTGGACGGTCGCCCTGCCCTCTTGTCTTCTTCTAGAGCCGTTCTGCCACTCTCGAAGCGAGAGTGCCATGCAAAACATCTTGCACGCCTCATTGCTTCATTGCCATAAGCCTGCCACAACATTTCGTGCGTCTCCGTTCCCGATTTGCCGAGTTAGACGTAGAATTTTATGTTCGCTCACTGCTGTAGTTTGCAGTCCATATCAAAATCGCAGCTGTGTTCTGCACGTGGTCACCAAATATCGAGTAGCACAGCTCCTGATGTTCACAAGACGACGGCACTCTGCACAACGACTCATGAAGGTCACTGCCCTTGAACACTGCTTGCACATCCACATACTGCCCTCTGTTTGCGTGCTACGTACCTAGTATCGGAACCTTTTTATCCCACTATGTATTAAACTGGAGCACGTCGCTGTGTTCACAATATAAAATTATTGAATTCAAAACAAAATAATATAGTTTTAAAAGACACTGCTTTAGATACAGTATTTGTTTTGTTTTTTTGTTGTTCTATTGCTAGAACATGAGCCCAAGTTTCCTCTTGTATTGTTTTCTTCTCAACAAGATGGCCATATTTTTCGACTCTGCAGCTGCACAACATTCGTTTTAATTTTATTTTCTGTTGATATGATTTTTTTCCATTTCTTTATTGTAGCTTTCCTTTTCTTTTCTTAATTCCCTCAGATGACAATTTTATCCATCATGCTGAAAGCACTTTCAGCCTGAGGACTATGGATGCATGACATCAAAGCTTTCACTATTTTTGATAACTCTGAGATTATGAATACTATGCATCAATTTGCACAAATTTCACCTACATTATCAAGCTTAAATCCAAACATTTATGAGGAAAGTAGCATTTAACAACAATGCAGGACAGGGAGAACATCACAGCGGAAAAACATTATGATTATGGAAGAAATCTGATCTTCGTCTGACTTCCATTTTCGGAAACTTTCCCCCTATTTTTAAACTGAGCTACAAAAATCTGTGGAAGAAAAGGATATTTAGTAACAATATTGTGCAGAAGGTACATCGTGAGAGAAAAAAATTGATTACGGGAGAAATCTTCACCTCCATCTAGCTTCTGTTTTTGAAAGTTTCAAAAGATGGAATTCCGTCCTCAAACGGAGAACCAATCCCATACCACCTCCAATCCCATACCACCTCCAATCCCCCCCCTTCCCCTCAAATTTCTGTTCAGTTGTGCATTGATCTCGAGAATGCCCCAAATGATAACAGAAATAGCGGAATTCCTCGAATCCACGGAAGAATCTCATGCCTGAAAACTAGAGGAAAATCTTTGCGCCATTTTAACTTCCATTTTCGGAAATCATTACCCACAGTTTCATGTTGAAATACAAACATTTATGCAATAGAATCTATATATTAATTTTATAAGGTTTTTTACTGTGAGTCCTATTTTGAGAGAACGGCTGTACGTAAAGATATTGTTGAGGTATCAAAATAAAGGTCTTACTATGTAGATGTGCCAGTCAAAGACAAAAATGAGATTGGGGCAACAGTTCGGGCATTGTGGGGTGGCAAATTTCCCACGTAAAGTCTATGGGAGAAGCATGCGATTGACATTCGATCGCCTGCGGTTGACTCATGCGCTGTTGAAGGCGGAAGCATGGAGGGAATGAGATAGTTCAAAGTCTCTTTTCTCAGCCAACCGTTGCGCAAAACAACGCTAACAGGCATTGGTATCAAAGTTCTTCTCATCGGAACAGAGAACACTCTCGAACACCTGATTGCGTTATTCCGTTAGACTGTGTGATGTATATATACAATTTAATATTCATTCTATCCAGTTTATTCACGTAGGTAAGATGTTTCCCATTTTGTAAAGATGTAAATAAACATTCCGTTCACCATTGTTAGTGAAAGTATTATGGGCAACTGCCTATCGCCCATTGAGTTGCTCAGGGTGGTCGTTAAAATTTCGGTCAAAAAAAAAAAAAAAAAAGAAAATCAGAAACCTGGACTATTGTCTTTACTGAAGTGGTTGAATGAATTTGTCAATCAAATAAAGTTTACATCTGTTTTTTCATATGAGTTTATTCTTTAAAAAAATCCAAAAAAACTAACTAACTGTCGATTCCGACAGGTTTCGTCTCGTCATAGTATTTAACAACAATACTGCACAGAGGCAACATCATGAGAAAAAAGAAATAACCATCACGGGAAGACCTCCACTCAGTTTAACTTCCATTTTTGAAAGGTTTGGAAGACGAAATACCGTTCCCAAATTAAAAATGACTCCCCTTCCCCATTTCTCCCCACAAAATTTCTTTTCATTTTTGCATCGATCTTGAGAATTACCCAAATGATGACAAAAAAAAAAAAAAAAAAAAAAAAAAAACCTCATGTATGAAATATATAACACTTCAATCAAACTGCACTACCAACAGTCCATGCTTAATTCTTATCATTTGGAAATCACTCCTGTTGTTTGGCAACAACTGAAATGAAGAACTTGGAAATAAAAACTCTGGCAACCAATCTTGCTCCATTTGTTTACAGGTGATCAAGATCCCAATGGGGTTGAAAGCGCTCTGTTTTTGTTGTTGTTGTAGTTTTTAATTTTCTTTACGTAATAACTGAAGTGTGTTTAGTATATACACCAATGAGCCATTACATTATGACCACCTCCAACCCAGATAAATGAGCACACCTGGAGACCAAACGGTGGTGCAGGTGAAGTTCACAGCACACTATATATACAAACTGAGGACCGGCTTTCAGTTAGTAGAGTGTTCGGAGTCAGAATGGGGAAAGCTGCCAATTTATTGGAGTTTGATAAAGGACAAACTGTGATAGCACAGCACATCAGAACTACAATCTCGGAAATGGTGCGGCTTGTGGGTTGTTCACACACTGCTGCAGTGAGTACTTATCAGCGACCGCAGGGCCACAGTGCAACAAACCCTGTGCATCTACAGCAGTGGTGATCAGGGCAATGTGTCACAGTGCACACTTCATCACAGCCTTCTGCCCATGGGCCTGTGTAGCCGAGGACTCGGCCGGGTCCTCATGATCACTGCACGTCATCACCAACAACACATGAAATGGGTCCAACATCATCCAGGCTGGAACATGCATGATTGGAAGAAAGTGGCCTGGTCTGACGAATCAAGATTCCTGGTGCATCACGTAGACAGCCAAGCATGGATACACCGATTACCAATGAAGGCTATGGCACTTGGATGCACTGTTGGGCGGAAACAGGCCGGCGGTGGTGGTGTTATGCTGTGGGCAATGTTTTCTTTAGACACTTCAGGTCCCATTATCCTAACAGCACAATCGCCGACAGCTGTCAGGTACCTGAACATCACTGCGGACCAAGTTCACCCATTCATGGCAACTGTGTTCCCTGCTGGTGTTGGCCATTACCAACAGGATAATACACCATGCCACACTGTCAGAATTGTCAAGGAGTAGTTTGAGGAACATGCTGGTGACTTTCTGTTAATGCCCTGGCCTCCAAACTCACCTGATGTGAACCCACTTGAACATTTGTGGTTCGACTCCTAAAAGCGGGTTCGTGTTAAATCACTACCAGCCGGAAATGTACGGGAACTGGAGGACCTACTGTTTACATTATGGTACCAGATACCCAAGGATACCTATTGCCACCTCATCGAATCAATGCCTTGCCAAGTAGCCGCTGTTTTGCGAGTTAAAGGGGTTCCTATGGCTTATTACATAGATGGTCATAATGTAATGGCTCATTAGTGTACAACCTACAATACTGTGTTAATTAATCACCATTCTTGCTGCCATCATTTAGTTACATAAGCTACAGAGAGCAAGGAAAGATGGTTACCTGTTTTAGACAATGAAACTGACTTTTTTACACTAAAATTTAAACACTTTGCAGGACTAAGCAGCTCTTCAAGTTAAAATTGAATAATAAAATTAGAGGATGACAGTTAAAGCATCTTGAGAAAAACTATTGCATATAAGACAATACATTTGTTTATTCTCTGAAAGCAGGTGATTGCCCCACTGCTTTCAAAAGATGCTCCTTAAGAAAAAAAGAAAAAGACACTTTAAAAAAAAACACGCATTCAACAGATCTTACTGCATTTGAATTATTCAGGGTTCCCACTCAAAAGTAATAAAAAAATTCCCTGACTTTTCCAGATTCTCAGGTGGTTTTTAAGGTTTTCCTGAGTGGCATGTTGCAAAGAATTGTCACATTTCATTCCATTCCATTCATTTTTCTCACCAAAGCACACACTTGTAAGTTCTTTAAGTAATTTGTCTTTATAAAATTACCTGCTTTTCATTAATAACAACTGTGCACATTATTTTCTGTACCAAAGTTCCGTGAACTTTTGTGGATACTACCCACACAGAATTTGTAAATACATTCCCATAGAAACAGGTCATATGCAAGAAAAAATCTGTCAGTTGAATAGTTTCAGTTTTTCTACAACACAATGCAGCTAAGCTTAATGATAGAATGGCTCCGTTCAAAGAAACATGTTTCAAGAAAACCAACAGACAAAGGACTTTGATCCATCATTTGGTTGGTTCTCTTGTGAAGTGTTTTTTCAAGCAGGAGCCATTGTGCCTAATTGTTCCATGTTATAACAACTGCCTGCAGAAATTGAACAAAAGCTTAATAACTGGCAATTTTAAAAATTCAATTTTGAATCTTTTTTTAGAGAATAAAAGAAATACTTAATATAACTGAAAGTAAGATCTATCAAATTCTAGGGAGGCAGTAATTGCAAGCAAAAGTTTGAAATCTTGAAAAATAATTTTTTTTGGCAAAATAAAGTATCCAATGATTTTTACAAAAAAAAAAAAAAAAAAAAAAAAAAAAAAGATGTAATTTTCCCCGAGTTTCCCCTGATTTTTGGAACCATTTTCAAATTCCCTGAGAATTTCAGGTTTTCCCTGTTTTCCAGGTTGAGTGGGAACCCTGTTATTGTATGTTCTGCAAAAGAAAAAGTGTTCTAAATTCAAAATAAAGAAAATTCTACTTACAACATGTTTGCATCAGATTTTTTTCAATTCATGAATTGCTAAAGCACTAGAGCCACATAAAAATTGGAAATACTTTAAATTTACTATCTCAAACTTCAAAGGATTTCCTCTGATGATAATAATATGAGGAATAATGAGAGTACCTCCCAGGTAATACAGCAGAGAAAAGGCTAGTAAAAAAAAAAAAAAAAAAAAAGTCCTTATTACATCAAAACCACTGCTATGCAGCAACTTCAAGGTTTAGAAATTTCACCCATCTGTGAAAAGGTGTTTGAAAAGCACATTTAGAGGATCTCCCTGAGTCACAGTTTCAAAATTAGACACAGAAAGGCAAGCCAACTGTAGGCACATGATGTAATTGTTCATTGAGAACTGGAAGTTCCAATTCACAACTCACATGTGGCACTGTGCCAGCAAAGGTAGCAATATGTTTACACTCCTGGAGAAAGATAAACACATCACTAGAAACAAACATAAACCACTAAAATCAAGAGAAAAAAAGATGAAATTAAGGCTCCAAATATTTTATAAAATTTAAGAGGGGGGGGGGTAGCTTCTTTTATCTTTTACTTTATGACAATTTCCTACAAGGGAAAAAAAAAAAAAAAGGGGGGATTCTCATGGAATAATTCTGCCTTTTCAACCTCGCTTAGGAGACTAAAGTTGTTCTAGCATTTTTCATTCCCCCACAATGGTTTTTTAAATATTTTGTTTTTATATCACCCCCATCCCCAAAAAATCTGAAATTGTTTTGCAAATTTTCAGCTTGGAGTACTTAATTTTGGCACTCAAACTACTGATCACAAATAACTCCTTTGAGAATAAAGTCTCATGGTGGTACACAGATTTTGAAAGGCATAAGGGGATCTTTGATTTCACAATTACTTCACATATTTTTCATCGCAAGATCAAAACTTAGAGCTCATGTTGTATAAATGCTTGCTTCATTATACAAACATCGCCTACAACAACATATTGAAAATTGGCAAAAAAAGAAGCACGAACAGCACTAATACAATACTGCCTGGATAGCCACACATACCTGAATTTTGAAGACATTAAAATAATAAAATCATGTTGCAATGAGAGACACCTACGCATTGCAGAGTCTGTGTTGATTGAGAAAAATAGAGATAGAATTTGTAATAATAATGACCCCAGTATCCCTTAATGAAAAATGGAAAGAATGAATAAAAATTGAAAAAAAAAAAAAAAAAAGCCAAAAACGCAGAAGAAAATGAAGTTTTTACAAAAGTTTATAATAGATGGAGCCACGGTGGAAGTTTTTCGTAGGTGACGTCAAAGCAGGGGTGAGGAAGACGATCGTATCGCTCACTCACACTGCGGTAGCAGGAGAGATAACATCTGGAACGCCTCCTGAGGATGACTCCGGTGGGGGGTAGAAAGCGCTTGAGGCAGTCTACGTGGGAATGGCTGAGGTGTGGTGACTGAATGCTCTGGATGTCGTGGAATGAGTCTAAAATATTGGCAACAACTAACACTCAAAGATCCCTGCTGCTTATAGAAAGTCTCTTTATCTACGAATATGATAAAAAGTGTTGCAACGAGGACCAACCCATCACGATCCCGACTCCATGGACAACATTAGTTCGTAGAAGTCAAACCCAATCATAATACTCGCTAAGACTTACTTTTGACTAGTTAATGTATGAGCCAATAACACTCGCAGTTGTACGATACTCAGTAATAACTCATGCTCTAATGACATCGCACGAATGATTATAAAATATGTTACCCATTTTGAACTGCTGTAATATAAATATAATGTTTCTAATGTTTGTTGATCACCTAATACCTGAAGATGAAACGCTTGGCGTTTTGAAAGATCTAGTAGTGTGTGAATAATCAAATAAAGATATTTATCTAGTTTCAGGTGGTTTTAAGATCTTTTTCGAATTTGAATATTTAGATTCAAAATCTTCATTGTGTATAGACAGTAAAATAAAATATAACTAGGATCACTGATGCACGAAATGAATTACTGTTGAATTCTGTTGTTTTTGCAATTAAGTTGTTTAAAACACCACTTATTAGTTTTAAAGGCTCATTGATGGACCTGTTTTTTTTTTTTTTTTTTTTTTGGATGTAATAACTTTTGTTAATTAAAGAAAATAATTAAAGAATTATTATTTTCTTAATTAAAGAAAATAATTAAAGTTTCTTTAATTAAAAGAAAGTTATTACATCTAAAAAAAAACAGTGCCATCAATGAGCCTTTAAAACTAATAAGTGGTGTTTTAAACAACTTAATTACAACAATAGAATTTACAAAATACACAATGAAAACATTTCAGTTTAGTAACTGGCAACAGTATGAGGAACTTGACAACAAAATTTTTATTCTTCAAGAGCATAGCCTACATGGATTGTGAAAGAAGCCTGCTATTTCTGCCTTCAAAACAAGGATGCACTTACGGTGGAAAGCTCATCAGGTGGTGCTTTTACCGAGGACAAAAACAACAATTAGCCGCTGCTGGTGGTATATATTTTTATTTTTCCTTGCGAAAGTGATTAATAATAATATTATACAACTAACAAATAACACCGATGGTATAGTTTATCAGTTTTCTCCCATAATCAAGCATTCTGTTATGTTCTGCATCAATGAATAAGTTACGCATTTCAGGACACATTAGTTAGACACATCGATGGCCTGCTATTTAGAATTTTAATACATATTTTTCAGTAATTCACTGTTTGCAAATCATTTTGAAAGGTAAGATTACATAACAACCTACTTTCTTCTTTTTTGAACCCTTTGCACCCTTAAAGGGTTCGTTACGCTCATGCTTTGCTGTCTGCGCAATTTCTCGTGTGAAAATGTTTATTTAAGAGGAGTGTAATGCTCTGGCTTAGTTGTTTAATTTTTAATTAAATTGAATCAAGGGAATTGTCCACAATTTAGTCAAAAATTTTACATTCTGAAATGAGGCAGAAGGGTAATTCTTCACATTAGAATGCATGTTGTACACAAATGAATATGATGGTATGTGTCAGTCAGTTACACCCAAGGAGGTTAGAATGAGATATCTGGAGGCTGCCGCCAATCCCGCCATGAAAGTTCAAAACAAATATAACACTAAAATTAAAATCTTCACTCTTTTATGAAGCATAATTCATTCCAGTTTAATTAACACGATTACTGCTATCAAAAATCATGCAATTTGAAAATGCACACAGCTGAAACTGCATGAGTATCATATAAACAAATGAAAATTTGCACAATTACCTGCTCTGAACTTGCTTTTGAAAATATTCAAAAGGCACACAGCAATACCTCATTTCTTTTAAATAAAAATAATTGAAAAAAACGAGAGGTATGCAGTTTCGTAACCTACGGCTGTATACTAAAAGCACTAATGGTAAGGCAATGTTGTCCTCGGTAAAAGCGGCCTCTGGTGGTGTTGGAGAGAATCAAAAGTGCTTCCGTTTTTTTCAGGAAATTTGGCCCAAAATAACAGGCTTCTTTAACGATCCTCATAGGCTACATCACAAGTAAACAGAACTTATTGATATTTCTTCTATACATTGAGAACAGGCCTTGATTAATATCTAGAGGCCAGAAACATCTGCATTTTAAACCAAAGGAACTCAGAGGAAAGGAAGATTAAATAAAAATTCTTCAACTGGAAATAGAATTTAAATAAATATATCTGGGTAAAGCCTTCAGTAAGTGACTTAAATATTGGGTAAAGCCTTCAGTAAGTGACTTAAATATTGGGTAAAGCCTTCAGTAAGTGACTTAAATATAAGATACATATTAGATACCTATTAGTAGTACCTGACAATGTAATAAAAGAACCCACAATTCAAGTATAGAATTCAAATTTACTGTTTCATGTAGCACATATTTTAAATTGAACTGAAAAGTGGACATCTCTTCTACTATCGTGGGACAGATACTGGCAGAACTAGTGGTGTTGGATTTATAATAAACAAGAAACTGAAGGATAAAGTTGTAGAAGTTGAAAGTTCTTCTGACAGAGCTGCACGACTCGTTATCCAACTCTTGAGAAGATACAAGGCTCAGATTATTCAAACTTATGCACCCACCACAAGTCATCCTGAAGAAGAAATTGAAGAATTTTATGAGGAAATTCGTCATCTAAATAATAAAGGTAAGCAGCACTTGAAGATAATTATGGGAGATTTCAATGCAAAAATGGGGCAACGGCAACAGAATGAAACTTCAGTAGGTAAATTCGGTCACGGCAACAGAAACCAGCGTGGAAATACTCCCGTTGAGTTTGCAGAGGCAGAAGGGTTTTTCATCTTGAACTCCTTTTTCAAGAAAAAGCCACACAGGAAATGGACATGGAGACATCCTAATAGGACAAGTGAAATTTATTTTATTATCTGTAACAAAAAATTCGTCATAGAAGACTGCAGTGTGCTAAACAAGTTCAACACAGGTAGTGACCATAGATTGGCGAGATGTAAGATGCACCTCAACACTAAACTTGAACGTGGCAAGCTCATAAGACAAACAAAATGTATTGACATAACCAACCTTAAAAAACTACATAATACCTTCAAGTTGGAACTGAAGAACAGATTCTCTGCTTTACAAAGCCTAACATCGGAAGAAGTGGATATTTCTGAAGTTAACAGAAAAGTAACCAAAGCTCTTATGGAAACAGCAACAAAATTAGCTGGGTCTAAGAACAAGTTGCATGTGAACAAATTATCAGGAAAAACCAAAATGTTGATGCAAAAAAGAAGAGAGATGAGGACAACTAAAGAAGCTGTGACTTCCAAAGTGGAATATATAGAGCTATACAAGACAGTACGAAAAAGTATCAATGAAGACGTAAGGAAATTCAACTGTGAACTAGTGAGGAAAGCAATTAAAAACAACCAAAGCCTAAAGATAGCAAAGGGACATCTCAATAAGGGAAAAAAAAACAGGTTATGGCACTGAGAAAAGAAGATGGTTCTGTAACCAGAAATAGAGGCAAAATTTTGAAAAGAGTGAAAGATGTCTACTCCAAATTATATGAAAGGGATGATATATGTACTCCAGACATCATGAAAGGTACCAGTACCAGAGTTCTTCCAGTCCTCCCAGCAGAAGTTGCACATGCAAACAAGAACATGAAGCGGGGAAAAGCTCCAGGAAAAGATGGAATTACTGTAGATATCATACAACAAGCAAGTGGAAAAATTGAAACAGTACTCGCCCAAATTTTCACTCGATGCCTTAACGAAGGGAAGATTCCTGAGGATTGGAACAACGCTACAATGATCCTGCTACACAAAAAAGGTGACATTGAGGATCTCAGGAACTACAAATCTATCAGCCTCCTATCAGTGGTTTCTAAAATCTTCACTCAAGTTCTTTCACATTGCTTGAAAGTACCACTGGACATGGCTCAACCGAGAGGACAAGCTGGATTCAGGAGTGGCTACAGCACTATAGATCATATCCACGTACTGAGAGAACTAATTGAAAGAGCGAGGGAATATGAACTTCCATTGTGCATGGCTTTTATCGATTATGAAAAGGCCTTTGATTTGGTGAAACCATCAGCAGTTACAATGGCTTTGAAATCCTGCTGTATGGAAGATGCATACATTAATATTATTAATAACATCTATGAAAATGCAAGTGCAAAAATTCGGCTGTTTGAAAATACAGCACACATAAATTGGACACCATGTCTTCCAAGCTCTTTAATGTCACATTGGAAAATGTCTTTCAATCACTGAGCTGGGAAAACAAAGGTATAAAGATTAATGGAGATTATCTAACTCACCTTCGTTTTGCTGATGACGTAGTCGTTTTTGCAACTACCCCATCAGAGCTGCAGAGTATGATCCACGAACTTGCTGACAAGAGTAAAGAAGTGGGATTAAAAATGAACTTTCAGAAGACAAAAGTGATGTACAATGCTTTTACAAGAAATGAAGATTTATCGATTGATGGAGAAAAGCTGGAGATAACAGATACGTACGTTTATCTTGGACAGCAGATATCAAGTGAGGGTCACATTGATGAAGAAATTAATCGGCGTATAAAACTTGCCTGGAGAGCTTTTGGAAGAAACAGCATAATTTTCAAGAGCAATATGCCATTATGTCTTGAAAGAAAAGTGTTTGATCAATGCATCCTTCCAGTGCTTACGTATGGTGCAGAGACGTGGACCTTAGCTAAAAGAGACATACAAAGGCTGCAGACAACTCAAAGAAGCATGGAGAGGTGCATTCTTGGTGTAACCAGGAGAGATAAGAGGAGGAACACGTGGATCCGAAAAATGACGATCAGAGTTAAATCCCTGAAATGGCAATGGGCTAGACATACTGCCAGAAGGACAGACGATCGGTGGACAGCCGAAATTTTAGATTAGATTCCAAGGGACAGGAAAAGACCCAGAAGAAGACCACATGGGAGATAGGTGGATGAAATTTGAAAGTATGCGGGAGTAACACGGAGGAGACTGGCACCAGACAGACTGTTGTGGAAGAGGCTTAGAGAGGCCTTCGTCCAGCCGTGGATTGATAATGGTTGACAAAGATGATGAATACCACTTAAAAATCAATTTTTCATTTTTATAAGACAGATTTGTCTTCATGCTATTAATTTCATAATAATATCAGAATGGGAAAAAATTATGTTCTTTCATAAGTTCTGTGATTTATTTTTAACACATTTACTGGAACAATTTTCTAATATTTGATGTCATTCTATCTTTCTTTTATTGTAAATCACAATGCAGAAGATTCCAGTTAACTGGGACACATTGAGGCTAGAACACTTCAGCACAATTAAGTGGCTGCCCCAATTATACAAAGCATTATCCCAAAGAGCTAATTTGGAATGTTCTTCAAGGATGGTCCAAAATAAATGGATGGAAAATAAATACATGGCTGCCCTAATTAACTGATGGCTCAATTAACCGGAATCTACTGTATTCTGAAAAGGTTAATAATTTATTTCTATTACAGACATTTTCTTGCTATGAAAATTGAGAAAAATATGTCTTACTTTGTCCCACTCTTTTTCTCCATTTCTCAAATACTCACAGCTTCAAAAACGTTTATGCACATCAAAAATAGAATAATTTTATAATCACAGCATTTGGTATTGTTAAAAATTGTGTAGAGGTTACTCAACCACTCAAAAAAAAAAAAAATTACAGTAGGATGTGGTTGTTTAAAATATGTAATAAAATATTTAACTATAAACAAATTGGGTATCTTCAATAACTATATGAACATAATTATACATCACTTAAGTCATGTAATTTCACATAATTACATAATACAAGTAATGAAAAATATTTTCAGTTGTCGCAATTCACTGTTCCTGCTATATGATACGATTGTACCAAAAGTACTGCAAAAGTGGGCATAACTCTTTTATTAACTGACAGAGGTCGTTCAAATTGCACATGCTGGTAGCGTAATTCTTTCTCTATAGTAACCCTTCTTCTTCATTGCAGGTAAATACAAGGGTTGTACCAAAAGTAATGCAAAAGTGGGCATAACTTTTTTATTAACTGACAGTGGTCGTTCAAATTGCACATGTTGGTAGAGTAACTCTTCCTCTACAGTAACCCTTCTTCTTCATTGCAGGTAAATAATGGATACCAAGCAGGAGCAATGTGCCGTCATCATTTTCTTTGACGAAGCAAGGGTGCAAGCTGTCCGACATTCATAGAAGTCTAGAGAATGTTTACGGAGATGACACCACAGACAAGAGCTATGTGTACAGATTGATGGAGAAGTTTAAAGAAGGGAAAACCAGCATTGAAGACAAACCATGCAATGGAAGACCATCATCTGCGACCACTGACACGAATTGTCAGTGAGTAGATGCACTGATTTGCATAGAGAGATGAGCCACAATTCGTGAGCTTGTTGCACAACTGGACTGTGGTCGCAGTGCCATACAGAAGATGGTGGAAGATTTAGGGTATGAGAAAGTGTGTGTGCAAAGTGGGTACCTCGGCAATTTACACCCGATTTGAAGGAGAGAAGGGTGGAAGTCTGCTCTGATCTGCTGGAAGTGTTTGAAGCCAATGAAGACACGTTTTTTTCCAATGTGTGCGTATCTTTACGATTCGGGAATGAAGAATCAATCCATGGAATGGCGTCACACCTCTTCGCCAATGCCTAAGAAGTTCAACAGCCAGTAATCAGCACAGAAAGTCATGGTGAGTGTTTTTTGGGATGACAGGGGTGTCATTCTCCTTGATTTTCTGGAACATAGCCATACCGTGACCAGCTTGTGGCACATTGAGACACTCAAGAACCTTAGGCAAGCCATAAGGAGGAAGAGATCAAACAAGAATCTCAAAAAGATCTACATTCACAATGACAATGCGAGACCACTCACATCTTTGACAACAAATCCGGCGATCAGCAAATCAGACTGGTCGGTTGTCCCCCATCTACCATGCAGCCCAGATCTGGACTTCTACCAGTAGGGTCCACCATGCAGCCCAGATCTGGACTTCCACCTGTAGGGTCCACCATGCAGCCCACATCTGGACTTCCACCTGTAGGGTCCACCATGCAGCCCAGATCTGGACTTCCACCAGTAGAATCCACCATGCAGCCCAGATCTGGACTTCCACCTGTAGGGTCCACCACGCAGCCCAGATCTGGACTTCCACCTGCAGGGTCCACCATGCAGCCCAGATCTGGACTTCCACCTGTAGGGTCCACCATGCAGCCCAGATCTGGACTTCCACCAGTAGAGTCCACCATGCGGCCCACATCTGGACTTCCACCTATAGGGTCCACCATGTAGCCCAGATCTGGACTTCCACCTGTAGAGTCCACCATGTAGCCCACATCTGGACTTCCACCTGTAGAGTCCACCATGTAGCCCAGATCTGGACTTCCACCAGTAGGGTCTACCATGCAGCCCAGATCTGGACTTCCACCTGTAGGGTCCATCATGCAGCCCAGATCTGGACTTCCACCTGTAGGGTCCACCATGCAGCCCAGATCTGGACTTCCACCAGTAGAGTCCACCATGCGGCCCACATCTGGACTTCCACCTATAGGGTCCACCATGTAGCCCACATCTGGACTTCCACCTGTAGGGTCCACCACGCAGCCCAGATCTGGACTTCCAACTGTAGGGTCCACCACACAGCCCACATCTGGACTTCCACCTGTAGGGTCCACCACGCAGCCCACATCTGGACTTCCACCTGTAGGGTCCACCACGCAGCCCACATCTGGACTTCCACCTGTAGGGTCCACCAAGCAGCCCAGATATGGACTTCCACCTGTAGGGTCCACCATGCAGCCCAGATCTGGACTTCCACCTGTAGGGTCCACCAGGCAGCCTAGATCTGGACTTCCACCTGTAGGGTCCACCATGCATCCCAGATCTGGACTTCCACCTGTAGGGTCCACCATGCAGCCCAGATCTGGACTTCCATCTGTAGGGTCCAAAGAAGTACAATCTCCGGTGACAACGATTTGATACACAGATGAGGTGAAAGTGGCTTTGAAGAAGTGGGTACAACAGTCCACACCTGAATTTTTTCAAAGAGGATTCAAGAGTTAGGTTCAACGATGGCGCAAATGCATTACTTGTGATGGAGACTATGATAGAGAAAGAGTTACTCTACCAATGTGCAATTTGAATGACCTCTGTCAGTTAAGAAAAAGGTTATGCCCTTTTGTGTTACTTTTGGTACAACCCTCGTATATGCAAAAGAAACTTTTTTGCATCCAGTGTGGGTCAAAAACAGAGCACAATGCAAGTTTGTTCCTTGTTTTAAGGAATTGTTATCAGAAATGAAAATGCAGCAGTGAGACTGATGAGCCAGACACATTCTGAAGAAACAACCACACACTTTAAGGCATCGAACTTTAGCTTTCATACAGGGAACGAACACAAAGAAAATTTAAGGCATCAAACTTTAGCTTTCATACAGGGAATGAACACAAAAAAAATTACTTTTAAGGCATCAAACTTTAGCTTTCATACAGGGAATGAACACAAAAAAAAATTTATTTTTAAGGCATCAAACTTTAGCTTTCATACAGGGAACGAACACGAAAAGACTTTAATGCATCAAACTTTAGCTTTCATACAGGGAACGAACACACACACAAAAAAAAGGCATCAAACTTCAGCTTTCGTACCGGGAACGAACACAAAAAGACTAAGGCATCAAACTTTAGCTTTCATATAGGGAGCGAACACACAAAAACTTTAAGGCATCAAACTTTAGCTTTCATATCGGGAACGAACACAAAATAACTAAGGCATCAAACTTAAACTTTCATATAGGGAACGAACACAAAAAAATTTGATGCAAACTGTGAATGTGAAAAAGTAAAGAAAAAAAAATGGAAACAAGAAGACAGAGAGAATAATTACTTGTTGTGGTGGATGGAAATGAGTTTTCTTTCATTTCATCATAATCTGGCAAAAGAACTCCTCTCTTAATTAATTCATCTTTGGTAGATCGCATGGAAATCTTCCGTTCCAAAGCTGCAAAAAAAAAAAAAAAATGAGTCCATCAGATACTGAACAAACATGTTATACATACAACTAAAGTACAAAAGAGACAGAATTAAATATTTTGCCAAATGTTCTTTAGAGCAACTAGTGACAGATAGCATATCATCCATCTCCACAGAAAATAAATAAAATTGGAAACAGTATGCTACAGCCTATAAAAATTTTCCTACTAGACTTTTACAAAGTTTTAAGGTTGCCATTTAAAGAAAGATACTCTCTCAAATAAAAACCAGAGAAATGTGTATCATTGTAGTACAACTGCAGTCTGGTAAAGTTCCACCTTACTGCCAATAACCACATAGTATGGAAACACCTCTTTTAAGTGGGGGGGTTCTCATTTTTTATATGAAAAAAATCGATTTTTTTTTACTTTATTTTATTATTTCAAGTCTTAAGAATATGTGTACCAAATTTCAAGTCAAAATTCACAAAATTGGCCGAGTTATAATCTGTTATTGTCGAGTGGGGTCACAGAATTGGTGCAACTGGCGCAAACTGAGAAAACTCTGGACGCATTCAATAACGGAACCAACACTTCATAAAAATGTCGAAAATGCTATAATGCCGATTTACAACGATTTGTCATCAAGAGAGTTGCTAGAAAGGTGTTTGGTTGGTGACACTCAAAACAACAATGAAAGTTTCAATTCTACAGTTTGGCAGTTCACGCACAAACATCTTCACTGTGGCTCAAAAACATCGAAATGGCAGCTTATGCAGCAGCAGGCATTTTTAATGAAGCCTTTTCTGCCGTCCTGAAAATGATGACAATGACAGGAATTGTTATTGGCAAGCAAACAAAGATATTTGCCAACACGCGGGACCAACAGCGTCTGCAGAAATCGTCGAGACGAAGCCTCGAGGCTACAAAAGAAGCTCGTACAAGGCATAGAAGCGTGCAAATGTCTCTAAACGAGTTTTACATAGCAGAGGAAAAAACACTGTCCGATCCTGGTATAGCAGATTAGCAGAAAAATACTGTAAGTACTCGATATGCCTATGTAAACTGTACTTGAAACTTTAAGAGCGTTTTTCTCGAAACAGCTTTTTCGCGAATGGTTGGCTTGATATTTCAAAAACTATTGGACCGATCGACTTCAAATGCAAAACTGCATGTTCAGCAAACATCCTTTTGTCGTTTGATGAAACAGAAATGTGATACATTATGTATATATATTTTTAATAGCGCAAAAACCCTGTCAATTGTTTGAGCTAAATTGGTAATTTGAGTTTGACAAGTCACCATTTCCTAAAATATATATAAATATACAGTATACACACTATCTACCAAGAAGTAATTGGACACCTGTGATAGCAAAGGAAAACAAAGTTTATTCACCTTCAATTGTTGGTGCAGCCTCCACGAGCGGCGATTAAATCTGCGACCCTCCGGGGCATACTCTCAACCAGGCGTTGTACGACGGCTAACAGCATTTTCTTCCACTCGGCTTGGAGAAGACAGGTCAGTTCCTTCACCGATTTTGGACGGTGGGGGCACCCCTTAAGTCGACGCTTCAACTTGTCCTAGAGGTGCTCGATAGGGTTAAGGTCCGGGCTCTGCGCAGGCCAGTCCATTCAATTAACCCCATTGTCACAAAAACCAAGCCATGGTGGACCTCGCAACATGACAGGTGGCATTGTCATCCTGAAAGTAACATGGGTCCATCCCGTAAAACTGCCACAACGTAGGAAGTGCATGGTCATCCAAAATGGTGCAGTAGGTCTCGGCGTTGAATTTATATCAGAGTTGAAAATAGTCATATATATATTCTATGAATTTATCTTGGAGTTGGATGATAATCTTATTAATCTTAATCTTTTCTTTCTATGAATTTATCTTGGAGTTGGATGATAGTCTTATTTTTCTTTTTGTACATTTATATCAGAGTTAGATGATAACCCTAAACTGGCAATTTCTTTTTTAATGAATTTATCTCAAGTCTTTATTTTTTAATAAATTTATCTTAGAGTTAAATGGCAATTTTAAGTGATATTTTATTTGTTCTTACCATCCTGATTTTATTCTGAATGTACAGTTCTCAATAAAATTTCTGCAAAACACTGAAACAGATAAGCCTTGTGAAGAAGCACTACAATGTTTAGTTACAGCTCTAATGCTAAACAAGAAAAATGACACCAAATTTTCGGGTGTAAAAAGCACATCTTTTCAATCCGTTGTGACGCAAATTAAATTTTTCAAAGCTATTCAAAGTCAATGGAACCGGTAAAGAAAACAATAGTATCTGACGGAAGAAAGAAGTTTGACGATGACGATTATGGGCAAAACACGTAACAATATTAACAAAGAAAGGTAACTTGATCACGCTAGTTACGTTAACTAAAACTTTTACAAAAAGTTCGTAAGTTGGAAGCTTTCGACCTTATCTTAGGTCTTCATCACGCCGAGTTTTCAGCAGCCCAGATTTTGCTACAATTACATCAGAAGCAGAAATTAACACTTATGCCCCCCGGTGACCAAACCATTCTTTACCAAACATTAGAACTACTCTTAGAAACAGAGATATCGACAAAAATAAGATGTGACTTTACGTCCCCTGGTGGGAAAACCATGCATTATTTTAGGAAGAAAGTATTCTCAAAAGGTTTTAGCATTGGCGTGATGAAGACCTAAGATAAGGTCGAAAGCTTCCAACTTACGAACTTTTTGTAAAAGTTTTAGTTAACGTAACTAGCGTGATCAAGTTACCTTTCTTTGAAGAAAGAAGTTTTTCAATCGGGTTTTTAATCCCTCAGATACTGCTGTAAACGGTATCGTGAGCTTACGCCCTCTGGTTGCAGACTTGTGCGTTAAGAAAAACATGAATTTGTATGAGAAACATTTCGCACCGGAAATGCTCTCCAACACCAAAATTTTTTTTCAAGTCGGACTCTTAGAAACAGAGATATCGACAAAAATAAGATGTGACTTTACGTCCCCTGGTGGGAAAACCATGCATTATTTTAGGAAGAAAGTATTCTCAAAAGGTTTTTCTATATGAGCGGTATCGGTCCAAGAAAAAAATTTAGTCGAGTTTTCAGCAGCCCAGATTTTGCTACAATTACATCAGAAGCAGAAATTAACACTTATGCCCCCTGGTGACCAAACCATTCTTTACCAAACATTAGAACTTATGTGAAAAATATTTTCCATCAGGTCTTGCATACGATACAGGAAGAATTTTTCAAATCGGAGTTTTAGAAGCAGAAATAACACAGAAAACGCAATTTACCTTTGTGCCCTCTAGCGGAAAGCCTATGATATACTTGAAAATTTTGAATTTATAGGAAAAACATTTTAAACACTATCCAACAAAGAAGGAATTTTTCAAATCGGACTCCTAGAAGTAGAGATATTGACAAAAATAAGATATACATCTACGCCTCCTGGTGCAGAAACCATGCATTATCAAAAGAAAAAAATGTTCCTAAAAGGTTTGTCGACTTGAGTAGTATCGGTCAACAAACTACTTTTTTTCAATCGAGATTTTAGAATCTCATATTTTGCTGCAAATACATCAGAAGCGGAAATTAAAATTTACACCACCTGGTGGCCAAACCATTTTTTTACAAAAATTAGAAATTATGTGCAAACGATTTCCCATCAGGAACTGTATCCGGTGCAGAAAGAATTTTTCAAATCGGAGATTTAGAAGCAGAGATATAGGGGGAAACACAATTTACCTCTACGCCCCCTAGCAGAAAATCTATGAATTACTTGAAAATTTTGAAATTATATGAAAAACATGTCACACTGAAAACACTACCCAACAAAGAAGGAATTTTTCATATCGGACTCCTAGAAGTAGAGATAGTGAGAAAAATAAGATATTCATCTACGCCCCCTGGCGGAGAAACTGTGGAATATTTTAAGAAGAAAATATTCCGAGAAGGTTTATCGATGTGAGTGGCATCAGTCCACGAAATAATTTTTTCAATCTATATTTTAGAAGCTCAGATTTTACGGTAAATACATCAGAAGCAAAAATTAATGCTTACGCCACCTGGTGGCCAAAGTATTCTTTACCAAAAATTTGAAATTATATGCAAAAGATTTTGCATCAGGAGGTGTATCCGCTGAAGAAAACATTTTTCAAATCAGAGTTTTAGAAGAAAAGTTATCGGGGAAAATGTAATTTACTTTTATGCCCCTAGCGGAAAATCTGTGCGTAATTTGAAAAAGTAACTATATCTAAAATACTCTTCGACATTAATGGAATCAAAAGATAACAGAATTTTTTCAATCGGATGTTTAGAAGCAAATATGTGGAATAAAATGTATTTTTGAATTCGACATCTTCATTTACGCCCTCTAGCGGCGAAATTGTACATCGTAAAAAAAAAAAAAAATGAAGGATCATCATTCGCATATTTCAAGCTTCCCAATGCAAAAAGAATTTTTCAAATTGGACTAATCATCATCATCATCATCATTGTCAACCATTATCAATCCACTGCTGGATGAAGGTCTCCCCAAGTTTCCTCCACAACGCTCTGTCTTGTGCCAGTCTCCTCCATGTCACTCCCGCATATTTACGAATCTCATCCACCCATCTCCCATGTGGTCTTTTTCTGGGTCTTTTCCTGTCCCTTGGAATCCAATCTAAAATTTCGGCTGTCCATCTATGGTCTGTCCTTCTGGCAGTATGTCCAGCCCATTGCCATTTCAGGGATTTAACTCTGATCATGATGTCTTCCACTCTCGTCATTTTTCGGATCCACGAGTTCCTCTTCTTATCTCTCCTGGTTATAAAAAGCATGCACCTCTCCATGCCTCTTTGAGTTGTCTGCAGCCTTTGTATGTCTCTTTTAGTTAAGGTCCACGTCTCTGCACCATACGTAAGCACTGGAAGGATGCATTGATCAAACACTTTTCTTTTAAAACATAATGGCATATTGCTCTTGAAAATTATGCTGTTTCTTCCAAAAGCTCTCCAGGCAAGTTTTGTACGCCGATTAATTTCTTCATCAATGTGACCCTCACTTGATATCTGCTGTCCAAGATAAACATACGTATCTGTTATCTCCAGTTTTTCTCCATCAATCGATAAATCTTCATTTCTTGTAAAAGCATTGAACATCACTTTTGTCTTCTGAAAGTTCATTTTTAATCCCACTTCTTTACTCTTGTCAGCAAGTTCCTGGATCATACTCTGCAGCTCTGGTGGGGTAGTTGCAAAAATGACTACGTCATCAGCAAAACGAAGGTGGGTTAGATAATCTCCATTAATCTTTATCCCTTTGTTTTCCCAGTTCAGTGATTGAAAGACATTTTCCAATGTGGCATTAAAGAGCTTCGGAGATATGGTGTCACCTTGTCTCACTCCCTTTCCAATATTTATGTGTGTTGTATTTTCAAACAGCCGAATCTTTGCACTTGCATTTTCATAGATGTTATTAATAATATTAATGTATGCATCTTCAATACCGCAGGATTTCAGAGCCGTGGTAACTGCTGATGGTTTCACTGAATCAAAGGCTTTTTCATAATCGATAAAAGCCATGCACAATGGAAGTTCATATTCCCTCGCTCTTTCAATTAGTTCTCTCAGTACGTGGATATGATCTATTGTGCTGTAGCCACTCCTGAATCCAGCTTGTTCTCTCGGTTGAGCCATGTCCAGTGTTACCTTCAAGCGGTGTGAAAGAACTTTAGTGAAGATTTTATAAACCACTGATAGGAGGCTGATAGGTCTGTAGTTCCTGAGATCCTCAATGTCACTAATAGTTGCAGAGATATCGTGGGTACGGACGGACGGACAAACCGGTAACATAAGCACGATCTTTTTTTACAAAAGACGTGCTAAAAATAAAACACAGGCTAGCTATGCTATTAAATTTTTATACATAAAAGTGTTAAAACAATGTTCTTCAGTTCAACTGAAACACAATAAAATAAGGAAGACAAGATATTTTCCAGATCAAATATACCTCTGGCTGTCTGTTCAAATTTGTCACTTTTCTTTTTCTCTTCCATTTCCAAGGTTTGAAGAGCCTACCCAAGGTGGACAGTCTACTCTGTTTTCCTTCCATTGGAGTTATGGAAGATCTAGTGCTAGATCCAAGAGAACCAGTTCTCATACTGCTGTTGGCTTTTTTGCCTGAAATCAGAGAAAATGTAACATAACTTACAATGAAATTAATTTCTTACAAAAAAAAAAAAAATAAGTAAAACACTTTCAGCTATGGCCATTCTTCTAGAATACAACATAAGCAATAAAATAAAAGGAAACTGAAATTTTCAGTGGCAAATTTAACTGCAATTAATAAACCTTTACCAAACTGCTTTTGGAAAGCAACTGAAAGTATGCAGTGCTTCTGAATTCATTTTAAAGCAAAAAAGCCAAATATCATTATTTTTGTTCCTTTAACTCCTTTTAATATTGTAAGCAATTAATTAGTTCTTCAATTCAGTTGACAGTGAATGTTAAGTAGATTTTGCAGAAGTTTGTTGACATGAAATAAATCAGATGTATAACAATTTCAAAATATTTCCTAAATGGTTTGTCTTTATGTCAAATGAATTAGTTTTCCTCCTTAAAAATTCCTTTATTTCATGTCAGTGATTCATCTTTTACAAGAGCATTGAAAAAGTTTAATTGCTTATAATATCTGCCATAAGCCTCTGTCATGCATTACTGTACGGTCAACACTCATTCGGTTATCTCAAGTATCAATACCAGTCCTGAAAACAAGGTAATAATATTCAAAAAATAATCAAATAAATACGATTTTATACACTCTTCCATGGTGTCTGTACATGAAGTGATCAAATGATATACCAAACTTCCTGCACCATAAACCAGCAGTCCCCAAAACTACAAGAACCACAGACTTCACCTTTGATCTGTTTGTTACTTCAATAGTTTTTGTGCGACAGCCACGTTTGGCCATAGAACATCAGGGATAAAGAAAGCTGTTACAATGCTGGTTTGGGACATAAGAACTATCAATCCCCAAATCAATTGGAAACAAGAGTTAACCAGCTATAAATTGTCAACAAGACCAAGCAACAGCACATCTGTAAAAAAAGTTTGTTAACACTTAACCAATACAAAATACAGTGAAATCCCATTCATATGTTTTTCAAAGGACTAAGTAAAATTAACAAACAATTAAAAACAACAACGTACAAGGGGCATCCTAAAGCCTCCTCCTATATAACTTTGAAATTTTGAAGTGATTTTAATGAAACTGCAGTGATACGTACTATGACATGTTACCAATGTGGGAAAAAAAAAAATCAGAATTGGAAATAAAGATCATGAATGACAGAGAAAAGCAGCAAGCCATAACTGAATTCCTGGAAAAAGAGGGATGTGAGGCTCCAGAAATCCACAGGACTCCTGGTGGTGTATGGAGCTGCCACAATCGATATCAGTAATGTCAGAAGGTGGATGAAGAGGCTTCAAGAGGGAGAAAGTTGAGTGTCGGACAAACAAAGGAGTGGAGTTGTAAATAATTATGGGTTACAGTTTTAACTTTGAAGTTTTAGGAAATGTGTAATATAGGTTTTTTTACTGAAGTTTTTAATTAGATATTGGTGTTATAGGGAGCTGAATTAGTGTAATTGTAGTTCATTATTTTGAATCGGTATTTAAGTGTCAGAGGGCGGGGCGAAGTTTGTGTTTGTTCAAAAAGACGTGTGCTTGGGCTTTGAACCACGATGTGACTAATGAAAATTACGTGTTGGAAATGTGTACCGGAGATGAAAACCTCCTAAATGATATTTGGGATAAAGGTGAGTAACCTCGAAATGTAGATTATATATTATTAATTTGCAACATTTTTTTTTATTTCACCACCAATTTGACCTTAAAGTTATTAAGGAACACCTTATGCTCCTTTAAATAATGAAGTTTACATTAGTATTTATTTAACATTTTGAAATTTCATTTATGCATTTTTTACATTTATACATTTTTTAAGGCCATCTCCTAAAAAAAAAACATAACCAAGGTTTCACTGCATAATTAAGCTCCTAATAAATAAAAACAAATTTTTTTCAATACAATTGCTTTGCATGTTAGATAGCTGATCGTGTTTTTCCGCATAAAAAATTTACATCAACTGTGGCTTGCCTTTCAGACTACTCTTCTAAACGTCAACATGAAATTAAATTGGAACCTTACATGGATACAGACAGAATTTATGAAAATATAAGAAAACTGGATATTATGAAATAAAGAATTAATGAAATTACATGGATACAGAAGAATTTATGAAATATATAAAATGGGTTATTACATTTCACACAAAGAATTTATTAAATATATTATCTTAACTGGATATTACACAATCACAAGGTCACATAAAAATTATAGAGAACACAAAGAAGCTTTGCCTGTTTCTTCAGTCATTTTTGCACACACACACACAAAAAGGTACTTGCCAGATCACCATACTGTCTTCTTTCATTCAATTTTCAACACTGGTTTCAAATTGTTTAGAAAAACACACTTTTTATAGATATTAAAAAGGTTTCTTGACTAACCACTTGGACTTGATGAATTTTTGAGCCAGATACCAGCTTATTCTTGGGACTACGTCATTTAGCAAAATGTTATTTTTCTTCATACCTTCTGTATTCTTAAAAACTAATTTATCAGCTGAAGAGAGAGCTGGTTTCTTAAGAGATTATTTTTAACTTTCTTTTTATGTTATTGGTTATGTTCTTGTGAGGAATCCAGATTTTCTATATTTTCTAGAAATTGTTTTGCAACATTAGTTTATATCATCATCAGCCATTATTATCAATCCACTGCTGGATGAAGGTCAAGACAAGACAGTTGTGGAAGAAACTGTCATCCACCCATCTCCTATGTGGTCTTCTTCATGGGAAACAGGCAAATGAAATTTAAAAACATACCCGACTGACGTGGAAGAGACTGGCTCCTGACAGACAGTTGTGGAAGAAACTTGGGGAGACCTTCATCCAGCAGTGGACTGATAATGGTTGATGATGATAATAATAATATAAACTTAATGTTGCAAAACAATTTCTAGAAAATATAGGGAATCTGGATTCCTCACAAGAACAAAACCACAGCTTTGAAAATCCTTTTTGTGTCAGAAAGGATTCAAAAGGTCTACTCATTATATCCAAAACTTAATGTCATATTTCTTGTTTTTATTGTGTTTTTTTTTTTTTTTTTTTTTGCTGTTGGATTTTTTTTTTTTTT
Source organism: Macrothele yani (assembly GCA_039090855.1). Classification (NCBI taxonomy): domain Eukaryota; kingdom Metazoa; phylum Arthropoda; class Arachnida; order Araneae; family Macrothelidae; genus Macrothele; species Macrothele yani. The sequence goes on from CM077019.1 coordinate 9,753,148, forward strand.
TTTTTTTTCTTGAAAGATCAGCAAATGCAAAAATCTTGTGCTGAAATTCTTATAATCCTTCCTATATATATACATTGTAACTGTTGGTTGAAAATGCACAAAATAGTATTAGTAACATCTATGAAATTGCAAGTGCAAAGGTTTGGTTATTTGAGGATACAGCACCAATAAAAATTGGAAAGGGAGTGAGACAAGGTGACACTATATCTCCCAAACTCTTTAATGCTACATTGCAAAATGTCTTTCAATCACTGAACTGGGAAAACAAAGGGATAAAGATTAATGGAGATAGATTCTCACATATATAACTCACCTTCATTTTGCCGATGACATAGTCATTTTTGCAACTGCCCCTTCGGTTGGTTGGTTTGTTAGTTTTTATGGCGCAAGGGCCATGTCTGGCCAAAGAGCGCCAAACACAAGACAAGACAAGACAAGACAAGACAAGACACAGGACAGCCAAACAGTATTAAAAATATGGTACAAAACTTAAAACCTGGCTGATTAAGTAAAAGTGAAAAATGAGAGTGATGGAAGGGCTAAAAGACAATGAAACAAACAGCATTAAAAACATGATACAATGTTTAAAATTCGGTTGATTCATTAAAACTGAAAAATGAGGATGATGGAAGAGCTAAAATCTAAATGCGTTTAAAAAAGTCAATTTCTTGTAAAAACGAAAACATAGCGACAGTATCGCAGTGGTCATCCAGGACCCGCTGCAGAGTAGCGGCGTCCTCGGTCAACAAATGAGAATGAAAATAATGGAAACGTACACAGCTACACAAAAGATGAATGACAGTGAGTCGGCAATTGTATGTCTCACACATCGGCGCAGTGTCACCACACAGCAAAAAGCGGTGAGTGAAACGACAATGCCCAATGCGGAGACGCGCAAGCACCACTTCCTCCCTGCGGTTCCGACGAGATGAGGAGTTCCAGATTTTGAGAATAGGTTTTATACGATGCAGTTTATTTTCCACCTGTTGGTCCCACAGACCCTGCCACGTTCGTTTGATATGATCACGAACAAGAAATCGAAAATCGCGATGAAAGAGTGGCAAGGGTGTGACGACCAAAGAGGAAGCAGATCTAGCGGCCGCATCAGCACACTCGTTACCCGAGATTCCAACATGCCCAGGAACCCAGAAGAATTGAATCTGGACTCCGGCCTCGAGTAAGGTACGAAGAAGCCCTCGTACGTTCAAAAGAAAAGGATGATTACAATAGTCCAGCGATGACAAAGACTCCAGGACACTTAAGGAATCCGTATAGACCACAGCCCTATGATGAGAACTCGACTGAACATGAAGAAGTGCAAGATACACAGCATGCATCTCCGCCGAAAACACCGTGGCCTCAGCTGGGATCCGCGCTACTGACACGTCATCAACACAGACAGCTGCGGATCCAACGACTCCATGCATCTTGGAGCCATCAGTGAAAATGGGAGTGTATTCAGTTTTGAGGGCACGGTGCTCAGCGAAGAGCTGCTGGTACACTGACGCAGGGGTTGAGGATTTGTCGAAAGACGTAAAGGTGGTATCAACCATGACACCAAGTGGGTGCCATGGAGGATCCCCAAAGCCCCTGGTCGCTGCAACAAGCGACAAGTCGAGCCCTGCATCACGAGCTACGGCCGCCATACGAAGACCGAAGGTTAGAACGCACGAGGGCTGGTTCTCAAATAAACGAGCATGCTGAGGATGGAAAACTGCACCGTACAAAGGATGGGCTGGAAGAGACCGAAGTTTTAAGAAAAAGTGGACAGACAGCTGCAGACGGCGTAATTCAAGCGATGGTTCGTTCGCATCAGCGTAAAGGCTGGGAATCGGAGATGTTCAAAATGCTCCCGTACAAAGACGCAGCGCCTGATGATGAACAGCGTCCAAAGGCTGGAGAACGGAAGGACGAGCCGAGCCATACACGATACAGCCATAATCCAGTTTCGACCGAATTAAGGAGTGGTAAATGCGAAACAAAGAGTTCCTGTCTGCGCCCTACGAAACTCTCGAAAGGATTTTTAGAATAGAAAGAGCACGCAGACAGGAAATCTTGAGCCGCCGAACGTGCACACGGAACGTAAGCGCACGGTCGACGGTCAGTCCAAGGAACTTGGTCTCCGGCAAAACTGGAATGGCTGCATGGTCCAAATACAGCTTGGGGTCAGGATGGAGGCCACGCCTCCGGCAGAAATGAACACACGCTGTCTTGTCGGGAGAAAGAACGAAACCATTGCTATTCGCCGCTTTAAAAATCTGATCAATAGTAGACTGCAACTGCCTTTCAATGAAACGCATGCTCGATGACGAGCAGAAGATGTGCAAGTCATCGACATACACAGTAGCCGTAACCGCAGGAGGAAGATTTGTGAGGAGACAATTAATGCGAAGGATGAACAATGTGACAGATAAAATGCAACCTTGAGGAACACCTTGTTCTTGATGGAATGTTGCACCTGGAACACCCGATTGCGAAGAAAATTTACAATAAAAGTCGGAAGATTTCCTCGCAATCCGCATGCGTGGAGGTCACAGATAATTCCGTGCCGCCACGCACGATCATAGGCTTTCTCGATGTCAAAGAATACAGAAACCAGGTGCTGCCTACGCACGAACGCCTCGCGCACAGATGTCTCAAGGTGCAGGAGATGATCGTGAGGTGAACGATGACGCCGAAAACCGCTTTGTGATGGTGAAAGTAATTGATGATGTTCTAAAAAATGAATTAATCGTGAGTTAACCATGCGTTCGAGAACTTTACACAGACAGCTAGTGAGAGCAATTGGGCGATAACTAGAGGGAGACTTAGGATCCTTGCCAGGCTTCGGAAAAGGTAGAACAAAGGCCTTTCGCCAAGACTCCGGGAAACTGTGTTCTAACCAGATGCGGTTGTATAAGATTAAAAGGTTCTCGAGAGACGACTGGGAGAGATGACGGAGCATGTCGTAGTGGATGTCATCGGGACCGACAGAAGTAGCCCCGGACCGATGCAGAGCCACCCGAAGTTCACACATGCTGAAGGGGAGTTATAACCAGTGTCGGTATACGGCGCAAAAGAAATTCTCTGGCGTTCTGTGAAGGATTGAATCCTATGAAAGGAGGCCGGATACGCCAGATCACTTGAAACGGAGGCAAACGCCTCCCCCAAACAATCTGCAATCTCCCCGACTTCAGCATATGTGCAGCCGTTACTCTCGAGAATGGCAATCTGGTGTGAACTGTAGGTACCCCGGATCTTACGAATCCTTTCCCACACAGTTTTCGAGTTGGCACGTGAGGTAAGAGATGATACATACTGGATCCAAGACTCCCTCTTGCTACGTCGACGCACCAACCGAGCATAGGATTTAGCACGTTTAAAAGCAACGAGATTAGCCTCGGTTGGATAACGCCGAAAAGTAGACCAGGCCTTGTGTTGAGCTCTCCTAGCCGCTGCGCATTTAGGGTTCCACCAAGGTTTCGGAATTCTGGGGAGCTTCGTAGATGTTTTACGAATTGAAAGATCAGCTGCCTGAAGAATACAGGTTGTGACTTTAAGTACAGCTGTGTCGATTGACTCTTGGGTCACCATTTCAGAAGATATCGCCGCGGACGATGTGAAGACCTCCCATCTGGCACAATCCATCCTCCATCGAGGTGGGCGGGAGGCAGAATATGGCACGTTTGCATGGTGCCAGAGGACGATTGGGAAGTGGTCGCTCCCGTGGAGATCCTTACACACCGTCCACGACCAGTCAGCAATGATCGATGGTGAACCCAAGGTCAAATCGATCACACTGAAGGATCTTGTTGGCTCATGGAAGTAAGTGTCAGCACCGGTGTTTAAAAGGCACACAGAGGCCGAACACAGAAGAGACTCTATGCAATGACCTATAGCGCTGGCGCTGACACTACCCTACAAAGGATGATGAGCATTAAAGTCATCCAAAAGAAGGAAGGGTGAAGGCAGCTGATCAATCAAGCTCTCCAGAACAGAGACGCTAACATCCTCATCCGGTGGTAGATAAACACTGCAAACAGTAAGAGGCACAGGCATAGAAATACAAACCGCCACGGCCTGCACAGTTGTGGAAACCGCGACGGAAGATACCGGAACCCTGTGAGGGACGAGAATAGCGACACCCCCACAGGCTATATTTCCAGACGAGTGGTCTGTCCGAAATGCACTGTAGCCTCGAACTGAAAGCAGGTCTGATGGTTTAAGCTTTGTCTCCTGAAGACAAAGGCACACCGGAGAGTACAAATAAAGCAGATGTTTCACGTCATCAAAACTGGTGCGAAAACCTCGGCAGTTATACTGAATTATTGAACCCATGGGTAAAAATGAAATGAAAAAGGAAATGGTTAAACTTGGTCAGCCTCCATTTCCTCTGGTGAGCGTTCCCCCAGATTTGGGGGGGTGTGCCCAGAGGCCAAGATTGGTGAATGCTTTGTCCCAAGTGTCTTAGAGGGATTTGCTCGCCGTTGATTGTTTGGCTGAGACTTTGAAGGAGAAGAAATGCTCTTCTTATCCTTGACCTTGGTGTTGGTGTTGGTATTAGTGTTGGCGTTTTTGCCAGAAGAAGTGGCCTGAGTTCCCTTGCTGGTGTTGGAGTGAGTCTGCTTCGGTGAAGTGGCGGGTGCCGCTTGAAAGACCCCTAGCTCGCGACTGGAGTGCCTCCAGTCCGGCTGCGATGATTTTTTTTTTTTTTTTTTTTTTTGGTTGGAGGTTTAACGACCACCATGAGCAACTCAACGGGCTATAAGCAGTCGCCCGTCCCTAATTTAGGGTCACTGGTTCCAGGGAAGGGAGAGAGCCAGTGCCGTAAGACAAACACAACATCCATGCCTCACCGGGATTCGAACCCGGACCCCGTTCGGACGAATGATCAGAGGCCATTGCTTAGACCACTGCGCCACCGGGGCGGCGCTGCGATGATTTCCTCCATATTGAATGGACATTTAGGGGGATCTGAACGTCGGTCTGAATGGCTACCGTAGATTTGGCAACCACCACTGAAGCGTATGATCGCCGATCAGATGTAACAGGAACCACTCTTCTTCTGGCCTCAGGATAGGAAATATTTTCCACCGTTTTGAGCCTTTGGATTTCCTTCTCCTCCTTCCACTTGGGACAATCTTTGGCTGATGCTGGGTGTGAACCCTTGCAGTTCACACAAAACTCAGCCTCGGCCACACATTCTGAGAGGAGATGCTCTGTGGCACCACAGCGTCCACACCTAGGAGTACTCCTACATGACTGCTGAGAGTGGCCGTACGACTGGCACCTAAAACATCTCAACGGGTTGGGAATGTACGGGCGTACCTCGAGGTGGAGATACCCTGCCTTGATGGATGTAGGCAGGGAAGGGCAGTTGAAAGTCAAGATAATGTTCCAGGATGGGACAAACTGCCCATTCCTCCTAAAAGAAATGTGTCGCACACCCGTAACATGTTGGCTCCTCAGTTCTTCGAGAAGTTCATCCTCAGAGCAATCAATAAGATCCCGAGAGGAGACAACACCTCGAGATGAATTTAGGTAACCGTGTGGTGTTATTTTGACAGGCGTCTCGAGCAGCATGCTGGTGTTGATAAGTGTGGAACTGTAGGGCACTGTAGACATCTCAACAAGAAGATCTCCAGACTGGAGCTTCTTGACGCTCTTAGGAGAGCTTGCAATTGATTGCAGTGCTTTGTGGATCCAAAATGGACTTTTGGCACTCAAAGGCTTTGAAGGGTCCAATGAGTGCACAAAAAAGAATCTAGCATTGGAAACATCTGCGACAAATTTTTTGGCGGAAGGACCTGAACCTTCCTCCATACTTCTTTTAGTTTTGGGTTCATGGGAAATTTCATTGAGAGCCATGAAAAAATTTAAAGGATTCATCCGCCAACTTCCCCACCCACAATCGAGCCCAACAAGGGAGAACCGGAGGTCCGCAAGTCCAAGTGGATGCAGGACATGGCTCTAGGGATAGCAAGCGGATATAGCAAGTTGATAGGGCAGACATGCGCTCGGCGAGCACCCAGACTTTCCCATGCCTGGGGAACACCCCTTTGGCATGCCCACCCTATCCCCAGACTCACCCTGTCGTACGAGACGACAAGCCGTTAGAGGTCTGGGCTCCACTCGGCCACAGACCTCATTGACTAGGAGTGGGTTAGTTCCCAGCCGCCCGTTTAGGGTGAAGCAGGGGGCAAAGAGGAGTGTTGGCAACTGGTGACAACAACACCCAGGACTCCAGAAAGCTCAGCCTCCAACATCCCCTTTTCCACCTTACGGGTCACCACACACGGCAAACGTGCAGGCAGGTCTAGCTAACCAGCTCGGAAAAACAAAGAAAGGAACATGAAATGGAGAAGACACGAAAGAAAACGAGAAACTAAAATCCTGAGCTGGCGCATAATCACAACCTCAGCAACCTACAACTGAGGCGGGTTCATGTTAAGTGAAAAAACATAAAAAATGTGAAAATCATCACATATAGTACATGATGGCTCGGGCCGTGGGGACGCCATCCCCCAGCAGCTGGATGAACAGCTGCCCCTTCGGTTATGTAATCGTCAAAGCCGCAAAGGCAAGAGAAACCGTCACAAGGTTAGCTCGGGCTGTGGGGGCGCCGCTCCCCAAATAACTGGAAAACCAGTTATCCCCGTGCGGGGGCAACTGCCCCTTCAGAGCTGCAGAGTATGATCCAGAAATTTGCTGGCAAGAGTAAAGAAGTGGGGTTAAAAATGAGCTTTCAGAACACAAAACTGATGTACAATGCTTTTACAAGAAATGAAGATTTATCGATTGATGGGGTAAAGCTGGAGATAACCAACACCTGCATTTACCTTGGACAGCAAATATCAAGCAAAGTTCACATTGCTGAAGAAATCAATTAATGTATAAAACTTGGTTAGAGAGCTTTTGAAATAAACAGTACAATTTTTACAAGCAATATACCATTACGTCTTAAAAGAAAAGTGTTTAATCAATGCATCCTTCCAGTGTTGACGTATGGAGCAGAGACATGGACCTCAACTAAAAAAGAGATACAAGAACTGCAGACAACTGAAAGAAGCATGCAGAGGTGCATGCTTGGGGTAACCAGGAGAGATAAGAAGAGGAACTAATGGATAAGGAAAATAACAAGAGTGGAAAACATCATGATCAGAGTAAAATCCCTGAAATGGCAATGTGCTGGACATGTTGCCAGAACAGACCACCGACAGAAAACCAAAATTCTACACTGGATTTCAGGAAAAGACCCAGAAGAAGACCATGTGGGAGATGGGTGGATGAAATTCAAAAACACGTGGGAGTGACATGGAGGAGACTGGCGCAAGATAGACCATTGTGGAAGAAACTTGGGGAGACCTTCATCCAGCAATGGACTGATAATAGTTGATGATGATATCATCATCATCATCATTGTCAACCATTATCAATCCACTGCTGGACGAAGGTCTCCCCAAGTTTCCTCCACAACGGTCTGTCTTGTGCCAGTCTCCTCCATGTCACCCCTGCATACTTTCGAATTTCATCCACCCATCTCCCATGTGGTCTTCTTCTGGGTCTTTTCCTGTCCCTTGGAATCCAATCTAAAATTTCGGCTGTCCATCGATGATCTGTCCTTCTGGCAGTATGTCCAGCCCATTGCCATTTCAGGGATTTAACTCTGATCATGATGTCTTCCACTCTTGTCATTTTTCGGATCCACGAGTTCCTCTTCTTATCTCTCCTGGTTACACCAAGCATGCACCTCTCCATGCTTCTTTGAGTTGTCTGCAGTCTTTGTATATCTCTTTTAGTTAAGGTCCACGTCTCTGCACCATACGTAAGCACTGGAAGGATGCATTGATCAAACACTTTTCTTTTAAGACATAATGGCATATTGCTCTTGAAAATTATGCTGTTTCTTCCAAAAAGCTCTCCAGGCAAGTTTTGTACGCCGATTAATTTCTTCATCAATGTGACCCTCACTTGATATCTGCTGTCCAAGATAAACGTACGTTTCTGTTATCTCCAGCTTTTCTCCATCAATCAATAAATCTTCATTTCTTGTAAAAGCATTAAACATCACTTTTGTCTTCTGAAAGTTCATTTTTAATCCCACTTCTTTACTCTTGTGAGCAAGTTCCTGGATCATACTCTGCAGCTCTGATGGGGTAGTTGCAAAAATGACTACGTCATCAGCAAAACGAAGGTGGGTTAGATAATCTCCATTAATCTATTAATATATATATATATATATATACTAAAAAAAAAACCTCAAGAAATATGACACAGTCTTCCGGATGCAACGAGTGCACCTTTTGAATCTTTTCTGACATGAAAAGAATTTTTCAAAGCTGACTTTTAGAAATGAAAAAATCAGCAATAAAGAAACTTCATTTCACAGAGAATGGAACTGAAGAATTTTTTTTAAGACGGATTCATTTTGTTTTGTAACAATAAAAACACTGGAACAAAACTTATTATCCATTCTTTGTCATTAATTTAATTTCAATTTATTTTTTATTATTTATTTATTTATTTATTTGTATATGAATTTTTTATATAATCATTAATTTATTATTATTTTTTATAAATATTATTTATTATTTATATTCATTTATTTATAGTCATTAATTTTATTATTTAATTTTTAATTGTTTATAGTCAATAATTTATATTTTTATATTATTATTATTAATTACTATTATTATTTATTTGTTTATAGTCATTAATTTATATTATATTATTTTTATTATTTATTTGTTTATACCATTAATTTACATTATTTTTTATATTATTTATTATTTATAATTATTTATTTATAGTCATTAATTTTATTATTTATTTTTTATTATTCATTTAGTCATTAATTTATATTTTGATTTATTTTTTCATTCTTTCACTCATTAAGATTCAATTATACAGAGGATGTTCAAGCATTTTTAGAAAAATTTTCAAGCAATATAATTCATGTTTTAAATAAAATTATTTCTTTTTTAAATGTTCTATCTGATAGCCTTATCTCTGGACTATGAACCTACATCTAGATATCCCAGATAACAGGGCATTTCTTAAAATTTTTAGTGGTATTTTATTCCACTCCTCTCCACTGCTTTCTTCCATAGTCCAATCATTGTTTAGGTCTGCATTTAGAAAGTGCTTTTTTTAGCAGTCTGAAGGCACAATAGTCCACTGGTGACACATCAAGGATATATGAGCAAAGGTATAGACTTGATACCCATCTCTTTTTTCATTTTTTTTTTTTCAAGAAATATAATGGTAGATTTGGATGTATGACTGGTAGCCTTATCCTGATGAAGTTCTACTCTTTGAAGGCTCTGTGGATAAAGGAATGGTATTTCCTCTTTAAATATAGGAGACTTTGAAGGAATATGAGCAAAAGGTATAGGCTTGACAGCCATCTCTTTTTATTCATTGTTTCAAGAAATAGATTTGGATGTATGACTGGTAGCCTTATCCTGATGGAGTTCTACTCTTTGAAGGTTCTGTTGATAAAGGAATGGTATTTTCTCTTTAAATATCACAGTTAAAATATCATTTTGGCAATTTCAGAATTGATTTTAACATTATTTTCAACTTTTCTTCTTTAATTTCCCATTGTACAAGAAACCAGCAATAATCATGAATTTTTTTTTTTTTTTTTTTTTTTTTTGATTGGAGGTTTAACGACCACCGTGAGCAACTCAATGGGCTATAAGCAGTCGCCCGTCCCTAATTTAGGGTCACTGGTTCCAGGGAAGGGAGAGAACCAGTGCCGTAAGACAAACACAACATCCATGCCTGACCGGGATTCGAACCCGGGCCCCTTACGGACGAACGATCAGAGGCCAACGCCTTAGACCACTGCGCCACCGGGGCGGCTAATCATGAATCCTTTACTGAAACTTACTTTGGATTTTTTGAACCAAGTTTGTAAGTCTTTTTCTGCTCTTTTGGATAGTAAATCGACCTTTTTTTGTTGTTGTTGTTGTTGTTGTTAGACATTTAAGTAGATCCGTGCTTCATCCATAGTCACAAAAAATTTCCATCTGTCTCCGGCTAAGTGATTTTCATAAGGAAGTCTAAACCGTGAATGGAATACGGGATTACACCATATAATACAAATTTTGAAAATGACAATCCGTTTATTGGTGTAAATATGACAAGGATGGCAAGTCAGATAATATCCGAAATCCTGTGATCAGTGGCAGCTGGTGCTCCTGAGAGTCTACGTGCTGCGACTTACCGATTTACATGCGGTCGACAGAGTATTAAGCCTAATATTTTGCGGAATATCATCATCATCATCATTGTCAACCATTATCAATTCACTGCTGGACGAAGGTCTCTCCAAGTTTCCTCCACAACGGTCTGTCTTGTGCCAGTCTCCTCCATGTCACTCCCGCATACTTTCGAATTTCATCCACCCATCTCCCATGTGGTCTTCTTCTGGGTCTTTTCCTGTCCCTTGGAATCCAATCTAAAATTTCGGCTGTCCATCGATGGTCTGTCCTTCTGGCAGTATGTCCAGCCCATTGCCATTTCAGGGATTTAACTCTGATCATACGGCTTGATTAATCTGCTCTGACTTCAGTTGCCTAGAAAGCATTATCAGATCTTGATCATCGTGGAAAATAGCCGAGAACAAAATAAAAGTTTTGTAAAAAAGAACAAAAATTTATTTATTTACTCATTTCTTTTTTTTTTTTTTTTTTTTTTTTTTGGAAAATAGGTTGTTATTCAGTTTCATATTTTTAATACGAAACTTTTTTACAGTGTGCTTCAATATACAATTCAGTCAATCACTCTTGCAACTTTATTATTTATGATTTTTAATGCACTTTGGAGAGCTTAAATATGAATTAATTATATATGAATTAACGACATTACTCAATGTATTGCACAAGTAAAGAGTTTATGAAATGCAAAAGAAAAAGAAAAAAAGGACGTAGATAATAAATTGCATATGGATCAAGCTTTAGTTTCAGCCCCTCCCGAAAAAGATTACGAAAACCACAGAATAAAGAACAAAAAATTAGAAGCAAAGACAGATTTTAACTGACTGATCAAGCAAACGTTATGAGAGCACAGAACAAACAATCATATAAGTTTTCCCTCTATTCTATTGGTCAACTGCCCTGCTCCCAGTTCCAATGGGAGAAAGAGAGGAATGGTGGTCTTTGGTTTAAACGCTGTTTGCTGCCAGCAAACTTATATCATGCTGAGATAACTGAGATAAATACAGCACGCTGGGAACCCTTGTGGCCGGTTTGTTAAGTGGACCTCCAAGAAGTGTGTGGTGTAGTAGGCAGGAATGACACATGGTTGGTGCAGTGCTACTTGGTTTGCAGCACAAAAGACCGAACGCTTAGGTGGCAGCAGAACCACGCTATTATTTCCGTGTGCTAACCGACACCACAGATCGAATGACGAACAGGAGCCTTGATTACGGCCCGTCTAAAAATCAGATTTTGGGCTGGCAAGCAAATCATATGCATACACTTTCAGGCTTTCAGCTACAATAAAGAAAACAAATCTCAATTAAAAAAATTTTTAGCATGCTGCAGCACGGCAGCATGTAGTCACCGGCCGCCACTGCCTGTGGTGGTTATATTCAAATTAATCAGAAACTTGAAACTTGGTCATTCTGGGTGGTGTTGTGGTTAGCATAGTCGGGCACTATTTGGGAGACGCGGGTTCGATTCCCACTCCAGGACGACAAAAGTTTCAAGTTTTCGGATATTATTTGACTTACCATCCTTGTCAAATTTGCACCAAAAAACGGATTGTCATCTTCAAAATTTGTAAGCCATGTTCAGTGCTAAGACATGTATGTGCCAATGCAAAAGGCAGTAAATTTTTTTTTTTTTCAAGATTCAAATTTTTGTTTATTTCTTTGTTTACAGTTGATACAGAGATTTTTTAATGACTTAGTGATTGTTCTTTGTGTCAGTGGATTTCCTTTTAAGACCAGAGACCTTGCTTTTGAAATAGTCGTAAAAATACGTACCTTATTTGGATATTAGTTGGGTGTTCTTTTTCCTGTTAAATGCAAAGCTTGGTGATTTTTCCCTCTATTATTAATAATCTTGCTTATTTTACATTTAGAAGTGCCAATTCCATGATTTTCACAGTATTTATATATATATAATTATGAAATATGAATATTTCTCTTTGTAAAGAGCAAAAACATAACCTTTTATCCACAGCTTCTTTACATGTGCCATTTTCTTAGCAGATGTTTCTTTCATGTTCATCTAACATGCTGTTGCCAGTTGCAATTCTTTGAACTTCTTTTATTTTCTGTAATTTCTTATCAAAAACATTCTAAAAATGTATGAACATCTTCTGTACATCCTACTGGCAAAACTGCATGTTTTGAAAAATGAAAAAGTGTATGCAAAATATTCCCCATAAATGCTATCCAATGTAAAAAGTTTTCGAATCAGACTTTTAAAACAGAGATATGGGGAAAACATGATTCATACACAAAAGAGACAAAAGATAATAACCAGTATGTCATATGTTTATAACATAAGACAACCTTAAGGGTTGTCTTATGTTATAAACATGCTTTAAATTAAATATATATAATATCTAAGGTATTATTTACCTGATATTGGCAAAGTATTTTGCACATTGTTGCTCCGTGAGGCACATGCTCCCAGCCCGAGAGAGGTAAATTTGTTGTTAGTTAAAAAAAAAATTATAAATGAAACAATTAGCTTATATTATTATCAGTTTACATTCATTCGTTCGCACAATCAAATGTTTTAAATTTATTATTAATTAAAAGAGTGCATTAGAACGTCTCTCAAGAGGCTCTTCGTCACGCTGTTACGGCGAGCGCTTTCGGCACATCCGGAGTGCCATCGTTGGGCCTTCTACACCTACACGAGGGTTTTCTCGCATGTGTGTAGCCACTGGAGTTGCATGTCAGGAAACGAAGGGAAAGTTTTGTGGCCTGTGTGTGTTATGTTGGTATGTATATCAGTCGTAAGTAAAAAATTTTCCCTTCTTGTGTAGATATTTTTGAGCTATTGTTATTTATTTGTAGAAGCAGGTGTATTATTTTTAGTCCTTTATTAAATGGTGTGACTTTTTGTAATGTTCTTTTTTTATGGATTTTTTTGCTTTTTATAAGTGACTTCCAGGCTGTATGCAGGGTGGTAGGGTCTTGTAAGTTGAATATTTTATATTTTTTTTGTTCAATTATAACACTTTCAGAAATCCTTAATTCTTTTTCGTTTGTGTGGGTGGTTAGTAATTTAATATTTTCAAAATCAGGATATTGTTTATGATTAACACAGTGTTGAATGAGTGCAGTTTTTCTTTTTTGTTCCAGTTTTTTATATGTTGATGTAATCTTTTTATTAATCTATTTTTTGTGCTACCAATGTAAGAGATGAGGTCTCCAGAACTCCGTGAAGCAATAGGAATTTCATACACACCTGCTGATTGTAGTACATTATTGTTATATTTTTTCTTTATAACTAGGTCATCAATATTCTGAACAGATAATATACTACAATCAGCAGGCGTGTATGAAATTCCTATTGCTTCACAGAGTTCTGGAAATCACATCTCTGACATTGGCAGCACAAAAAATGGATTAATAAAAAGATTACATAAACATATAAAAAACGAACAAAAAAGAAGAAAAAACTGCACTCATTCAACAGTGCATTAATCATAAACAATATCCTGATTTTGAAAATATTAAATTACTAACTGCTCACACAAACGAAAAAGAATTAAGGATTTCTGAAAGCGTCATAATTGAACAAAAAAAAAAAAAAAGATAAAATATGCAACTTATAAGACCCTACCATCCTGGATACAGCCTGGAAGTCACTTATAAAAAGCAAAAAAATCAATAAAAAAGACAAAAAAAAAAAAAGAACATTACAAAAAGTCACACCATTTAATAAAGGACTATAATATTACACCTGTTCCTACAAATAAATAACAATAGCTCAAAAATATCTACACAAAAAGGGTAAAAATTGTACTTACAACTGATATACATACCAACTCATCCCATAGATGGCGACACATGAGAAACAATCACATAACACATACAGGCCGCAAAACTTTCCCTTAGTTTCCCGACATGCAACTCCAGCGGCTACACACACGCAAGAAAACCCTCGTGTAGGTGTAGAAGGTCAGCCGATGGCACTCCGTATGTGCCGAAAGTGCTCGCTGTAACAATGTGACAAAGAGCCTCTTGAGAGAAGTCTCCCGACCCGATGAGTATAACTTTTTCTAATACAATATTTTAATTAATAGTAAATTTAAAACGTTTGTGCGAATGAATGAATGTTGAACTGATAATAATATAACTTTATTGTTTTATTTATAAAAAAATTTTAACTAACCAAAAAAACCCATAACAAATTGACCTCTCTCGGGCTGGGAGCACGTGCCTCATGGAGCAACAACGTGCGAAATACTTTGCCAATATCAGGTAAATAATACCTTAGATATTATGTATTATTTAAACAGTATATCATACAGTGAGGGATGGAAACACAGGAGGGATCTCAAGAAAAGAAGTGTGTAAAGCTCTAAAATCTCTTCAGAATAGTAAGGCTCCGGGAGTTGATGGCATAACTGCCGAGATGTTTAAATATGGTGGTGACTCTAATTGACTGATTAACTGAAATTCGCCAGTTGTGCTGGGAGTTAGGAATGGTCCCTCGGGATAGGAAGGATGCTATTTATTATTGTTCCCTTGTATAAGGGAAAAGGTGATCAGACTGAATGCAAGAACTATCATGGTATTAGCCTACTAAGTGTGCCAGGGAAAGTGTTTGGTAAGGTTGTTATTGAAAAAGTATGGGGTCTAACATCAGAGAAAGTGTGGGATGTTTAGAGTGGTTTTATGCCTGGTAAAGGCTGCACTAACTAGATTTTTGCATTACGCACGATGATTGAAATGTATCTCGCTGTTGGTTAAGTTTTTGCTGTCTTCATAGATTTAGAGAAAGATTATGACCAACTAAATAGGACACTTTTGTGGAAGGTATTGAATGAATATGGTGTTATTGAGAATCTATTTAATAGCGTAAAAGCTATGTATGCTGGTAGTAGAGCTTGTGTACGAGTGAATCGTGTTTTATCAAAATGGTTTTCTATTAGTGCAGGAGTTAGACAAGGTTGTGTAATGTCACCATGGCTGTTTAATATATTTATGGATGTGTGCATGCGTGATGCCAAAATAGATGATAGTGGTTTATGTCTTGGTGATATCCGTGTGTGCAGATTGCTGTGTGCAGATTGCTGTGTGCTGATGACACTGTCCTGTTGGCAGAGAGCAAAAGTGATTTGCAGAGTATGTTGTCTCGGATGTACAAAGTTTGCATGAAATTCAAACTGAGTATAAATAAGGGAAAAACCAAAGTTATGGTGTTTGAGAGAGGAACGGGTAGCACTGAATGTAATGTAAGTATAAATGGCACTGTGATTGCCCAGGTGAGTGAGTTTGTGTATTTAGGAAGCATGTTTGACAGAGAGAACAAATTGGACGGTGAAATTAGTAGGCGAGTGAATTCTTCATTGAAAGTCATGGGTTCTCTGGGAGGTTTTCACAGGAATGATGGGTTCTCTAGAGAGTCCCACATGGCTGTGTATGAAACAGTGTAATTGTTCCTACTCTGATGTATGGCAGTGAAACCTGGGTACTGCAGAAGAAACATAGGAGTTGTTTGTGTGCTGGAAAAATGTGTTACTTACGGGGGGGGGGGGGGGGCAAGACACAGTCTGATTGTGTGAGGAATGAAGATGTGTTGCAGTTGTGTGATGTGAAGCAAAATGTTGTTAGCAAGGTGGAGACCAATATGCTTTGGTGGTTTGGTCATATTGAAAGAATGAGCGATGAGATGCTTACTAACAAAATCTTTTCAGCCCAAGTGGCAGGAAGGAAAGGCAGAGGAAGGCCAAGGAAGTCATGGGTGGATCAGATTCAGGAATGTCTGCATGAGAAAAAGATTATGAGTATGAAGTATAAAAGATCTTGTGTATGGCGTGTATAATGGATATCAGTGAAGCCCGAATTGCATGTCAAGATTGCTGTGAATGGAGAAGTTTGATACAACTGTAAGTAAAAATATCTGGTAGTTTGTATTTCTTTTTGGAGCTAACCACTGAATCTCAGAGAACAGCTTAGTGATATATGATATCATGATGTCTTTGTGCAAATCAAAGCAACTGCATGGAAATAATGGAGCATGTGAAAGTTATGAAATGGTATAAATAACACTTGATCCTGAGCTCTGTTAATCAGTGTTATTCTTGTTCTTCAGATGGGAAAGGCAGCAAGTTTGACAAAGGCCAAATTGTAATGGCCAGACGACTGGGTCAGGGCATTACCGAGATAACAAGGTATAAATAACACCTGATACTTAACTCTGTTAAACAGTGTTATTCTGGTTCTTCAGATGAGAAAGGTAGCGAGCTTGACAAGCGGGTGGTCGTAGTGAGCGATGGGTTTGCCTCCTCGGGCCGCTCCGTGGTAACAATGGCACACACAATAGCAACTAAGGCCTCTGTGAATCTTGGAGAGGTGCAAGCTAGTTCTGTGTGACATTGGCGAAAAGACCCCAACTCACTGGGTTTTGTTCCAGAATCCTTAGGTTGAATGACCAACTGGTACCCTCAGCTGTGGGCTAATCCCCCACACTGATGTACTTACCTGATTAAAAAGACAAAAAGAAATATTAAGAATGACTCAAGTGTGGGATATGGTGGACCTACCACACTTGAGAAGGACGGTCCACCACAGAATCGACCTGGACTTTCTAAACGGCGTGTAAGAAAGAGATTTCGGCTGAGTGAATGTAAGATTGGTGTATGGAATATTAGAGGTATAAATGGCAAGATGAGTGAGGTAATTGAGGAGATGAATAAGTATAGACTGGATGTGCTGTGTGTAAGTGAAACCAAAAAGAAGGAAATTGGGGTAGAAGAAATGAATGACACGGTGAGTGTGTGGTCTGGAGTATTGGATAATATGAGAGGACAGGCTGGTGGTGTAGGTGTGATTTTAAGTGAAAAGATGAAGAACAACTTGATTCACTATAGTTGCGTAAGTGAGAGAATTCTCTGAATTCGTTTGAAAGTGAAACTTCAGATAATTGTAATTGTTGTAGTGTATGCTCCTTGTGACTCGGAACCTTCTGATAAGAAAGAAGATTTCTGGAATGAGCTAAAAGCTGTTTTGAGCCAGTTTGGTGCTAAAGAAAAAGTTATAATTGCAGGAGATTTCAATGCTAGAGTAGGTGTGCAGAATGCAATTTCTGACAATGTTCTGGGTAAGTTTAATGATCCTTGTGTGAATGATAATGGTGAAAGATTAATTGAACTCTGCATTGAGAATGATTTGCGTGTATCTAATACATTTTTCAACCACAAGTATATACACACATATACTTGGGAAAATCGTACTCTTGGTCAAAAGAGTGTGATAGATTTTGTTGTTTACGACCAGCGTTTGAAACATTTAGTTGTTGACACCCGTGTCATGAGAGGTGCGGATGTTGGTTCTGATCATTACTTGGTAGTGTCACGAGTGAAACTTAATGTTGGTTGGAGGAAATGGAATAGGAAGAGACCCAGGATAGAAAGAATAAAGGTTGATAGGCTCCTTGAAGATCATCAGCGGTATTCTGACTTACTCAGAGAACGACTGAAGGATCTGAAATCTTGTGAGAGGGATGTAGAAAAGAAGTGGGAATGTTTTAAGAACTGTGTTGTTACTGCTGCTAAAGAGGTCTGTGGCACCACATTAGTGGGTAACAATAGAGGTGATGCTTGGTGGAATAGTGAGATTGATGAGGCAGTAAAGAAAAAGAAGGAAGCCTATTTGGGGATGTTGCAAAGTAGAGTCTCTGTGGATGAATATCGCTGTAAGAAGCGTGAAGCTGCTAAGTTGGTTCGCCACAGTAAGGCAAAAGATAGGAAAGAGAAAGTGGAAAGGCATGAACTGGCTTTTTGGAAAGATAGAAAGTCCTTCTGGAAGTACATGAGACTCAGGAAAAATAGGGGAAACAAAGTTGTAGGAAAAATAGGGGAAACAAAGTTGTAAGTTGTGTGAATAATGAGATTGGGGAAATGATATGGGAGCCCAATGAGTTAAGTGACAGATGGGGCAAATACTTCTGTGAGTTATTAGATCAGGAGAGCAAAAATGATTCTGAGACAGATGCAGATGATGTCACAATGAGGGATGAAAGCACAGGAGGGATCTCAAGAGAAGAAGTGTGTAAAGCTCTAAAATCTCTTCAGAATGGTAAGGCTCCAGGAGTTGATGGCATAACTGCAGAGATGTTGAAGTATGGTGGTGACTCTATAATTGACTGGTTAACTGAAATTTGCCAGTTGTGCTGGGAGTTAGGAATGGTCCCTTGGGATTGGAAGGATGATATCATTGTTCCCTTATATAAGGGAAAAGGTGATCAGACTGAATGCAAGAGCTATTGTGGTATTAGCCTACTGAGTGTGCCAGGGAAAGTGTTTGGTAAGGTGGTTTTATGCCTGGTAAAGGCTGCACTAACTAGATTTTTGCATTACGCATGATGATTGAAAAGTATCTGGCTATTGGGAAGAAAGTTTTTACTGCCTTCATAGATTTAGAGAAAGCTTATGACCGAGTAAATAGGACACTTTTGTGGAAGGTATTGAATGAATATGGTGTTACTGGGAATCTACTTAATAGTGTAAAAGCCATCAGGGATCATAGCATACTTCTGGAAAATTTTAGGTAGGAATTTTAGGAATTTTTAGAAAAATTTTAGGAAAATTTTAGGAGTGTATTTCAATAAAAACTAGATGTATATTTGTATACATCTAGTAAAACAACTTTGTATACATTGTAAAGAGTTTGCTTCACACCCTTCAACCATATATACTGATAGACTGCGCATGACATCAAAATTTCTGGCTCCAACATAAAATCACATGACATCAGTCAAAACAATGGGTTACACCTGCTGTGCTTATGGTTGCTCTGAGCGATATAGTAAAGGAAGTTCTATGATTTTTCATGGGTAAGAAACGAATTAAATACCTAAGTCAATAAAGTTCAATTACTTAACCAGAAACTTGCAGCTATTGATATAAAAATATAATAACTTAAGAAAAAAATGGAATGCATGTTCCAAATTCTTCGCAAATGTTCATCACATTATAAATCACGAACTGTAAACAACCCGATCATGCATGTATATAGCTCATAAGTAAACTTACCTGAAGAGTTTTCATTATATATGAGGCGCATTCACATAATACACCGAAAACACTGAAGTTCTGCAGCGTAAATTAGTAATCATAACAGCATTTTTACACGAAATTTGGAGTCTGATGATGACGTGCCCAATGTTGGAGCCATGGCGGCTTTGATGCAGCTATTGCCAATGCGCAGTCCATTAGTATATATGGTCGAAGTTCACACCCAAATTTTTTGCATAACGTCTGTATAAAGTTTAAGTATGATTTACTTCTAATGTTCAGTTCTTATCTTTTCACGTGTTATTATCATATTCAAGTATATTTACCACATTCAAGTTTCACTTTGAACATTAATATGCTGTTGAACCAGAAGCAATTCACGATTTTCACAGTAAAGTTTTCAGGTTTCACATTAAATTATAATATCCTAAAAAGGTAATTGAAAACCAAGAACTATGTACAATTGTTCACTGAATTACTTTTTTCATATTATTGTTTTAACCTTTTCCTGATAAGCCTATTTTTTTCTGCTTCCACCACAACTAATTTACTTTCAGTTTTCTTTATTTCAGCTGAACCTTGTATGATCAAGTTAGAGGCAACTGCTATTTCAACAGTATTTTGTTTTTCTACAGCTTTTCTCATTCTTTCTGTTCCCTCTTGAATTACTGCTACGGAGGCTTCTTTATCTTTTTTAAGCCTATTTATTTCTGCATCATTTTCTTTTATTTTGTTATCAAACTCAGCTTTTCTTTTTTTCTCTAGCTGCTTTTCCTTATTTTCCCTCTCTTTCTGCTTCCTTTCTTTTACCTTTTGTGATTCTTCTTCCTTCAGCTTATCAACATACTCTTTATAAAATTTATGTGAATCACGAACACTATTTAACAAATTTCTTGTTATGGGAACTTTACTTACACATCCATAGTGTTTAATGGCCCCTTTAACTATTCTTAATGATGTTATAGTTGAGTCTTTTAAGTTAGCCTTGTCCTTCCTTAACAGAGCAGTGTTAACCGAAAATCCCCTTTCTGCATCGGCATTACCATGAGGTAAAACTAAAATTGACTTTATGAGTTTAGCAAGATTTGAGTATTTTTTCTTTTCCGCTAGAGTCTTTAATACTAAATATATTACGCCAGTAATGATCAATCCGCACTGGAATATGCCCTTCCTCTGAAAATTTCACTAGTTCATCTAGAGTTGGCTTATTGCAATTTAAAAGTTTCCACTCTTCTCTTACTCTATCAATTTGTTCCTCAGAAAGATGCAAAACACTTGAAATTCTGGTTATTTCTGAAAGTCCTTCAGTGACTGAAAGTTGAGTTGACTCTTTCTTTGGTTCTTTTACCTTTAAAACTTCTATGTCTCTTAGCTTTTGATTGCAGAATGGCAAATTTGACTTTAAATATTTTGTGGTTGCAATTAGTGATGATCTTACATCTAAGAGAAATAATTTCTGCCTGGTCTCCTGAACATTCCTGAGGAGATTTTTTGTCTTCATACCAACTTCTAACTCCCTAGTTTTTTCCATGAATTTTTGTTTTCAAAATCTATTCTTTAGGTCTTCTCCAAATTTCCCTGCAATAACATCATCTTGGATAAACTGAGCCATTACATTTCTCATTAAAGTATTTAAATCAGAATATAACTGGTATATTTTTGGTTCTTCACTCTGATAACATAATGAAAACTTTTCAAAATTTTGGTGTGAAAATGAAATTAATGCTAAATAGCAAGGAGTTAGCTCATTTTTCAGGAAACAGTGAATTCTTTTATACCTTGCCGAATTGCGTAGTTGTTTTTCAAATATTTTTTGAGATGGCAAGAAGTTTAAAAAATATTCTGTAATATTTAGCCATTGATCCAAGAGCCTCTGGGCTACAGAACCAACGGTTAACCATCTGTTGCTGACATGACGCAAAAGAAATTTGGCTGTGACCAATGTTATATCCTCGACAGATTTATAATCCTTTCGTCTTGCAGCACTACTCTTTAAAAAGTAATGCATATCAGTAGCAAATTCGTCAAAATCTATATTTAAGCTTGTCAAAAAATTTTTAAATGCATTACTAACAACATGCAGGTTGCAAAAACCTAGTTCCAAAGATTTCTGGCCTGTTTCTTGTTTTACAACTTCATTGAATTTGCGTAAAAAGCACTTATTTACATTTGGGCTGTCCACGGATACACAAATAATTCTGTTCAACGAAATATTGAAGGATGATAACACATCAAGAATTTCTTTTAGCAAAATATCTGCTGTTGCATGACCCAGAAAAACGCTTGTTAGGCATCGGCAAGAAACTGAATTTATTTCTGAAGACCAGTACCTGAGATACACATCCAACTGCTGTTTCACTTGTGTATTTGTAGTTTCATCAAATGCTATAGTAACCTTTCCTGGGCTACTAGATGCAATGTCTTTTTTCAAAATATTTTGACAATCCATGTGATATCACATAAGCAACTTTTTTCTTTAAGTTGCATTTTGGCTGCAATAGCAGAATCAGGAAACATTTCTTTGAAAAGTTCAACTGTTTCAGTGCATGAAACAAAAGACATATTGTCCTTAGCAACTTTCATGGCTCATAATGCTTCGGCTTTAGCCAACTGTAAATCATGACTCAGTACTTCACTAACATTTGTTTTGGGCTGAAGATCCCATCCTCCAAAGGCTTTCAGGATCGACTTATTTTGAAATTTACTTTGAAATTTCTGCAAATGTTTTTTTCCCTTTATGATGCGCTTTTACTTGTGAAAAGCCACTAATAGAAATATTGAAAATTTCTGAACACAATATACACTTAGCAGAAAATATTGTTTCAGTTGCAGAACACCATTCTTTCAACTTCACTCCGTCCAATTCTTTGGCGAGCCACGCATCTTGAAATTTCGTTTTGGATTTAGGCATCTTAAACACTTGTATTACTAACCAGAAAATGAAAGGGAAGTACAAAAACACGTTCCAATATTGCAAAACCAGACAACTTCCCAAAGTTTGGCTGCGAGGATGTCAGAAGATAGAAAAAAAAAAAAAAAAAAAAAAAGCAAGTCACCACTAGAGAACTGAACCTGCACACAACACAGAGAACAACCATAAAAGACGCAAAACCAGAAACTATCATACGCATCTCACGCAAGTTCAGTCAAAGCGAGTCGGAGCCGAGATATATTGCGCATCGAAGGTCGCTGTCGCCGACGCACGATCGAAGGTCGATGATCACGTGCTCTACTGCCTGCTACGATAACACTCAGCTACCATCCCATCGTCATTACCGGAGGTTACGGAAGGAGACCACATGTTTCCTCTTTGCTTCCACCCACCTGCGGTTTACAATAACAAAACATCAGCAGAAAGAGGAGGTTCCACGAGGCATGTCCAAAAATAAAGTACGATCTTCTGCGTGCCACGGAGTTTGTCTGCAAAGCGCAAACCAGGGGTGAAAATGACCCCTCCCCTTTTCCCTTAGATCTCTTGTTACTCTCGAAAACTGTCCGAAGGCACAAAAGTGGAGCGCCCGCCCCGAAGCAAGTGCATCTCGATGGCGTCATTTTCCCTCCCTTCAGCAGCACAGCATATAGGCTGTGTTTCTACAATAACAGGTCTTTTTACCTTACCGTAATGGTAAATTTATTGGCGTTAATAACGGTTGTATTTTTAATATATAAGCTTACGAAAATTTTAGGAAGAATAGCAAATTTTAGGTATAATTTTAGGAATTTAAGGAGGGTCACAAAATATTAGGAATTTTAGGAGGAATGCGATCCCTGAGCCATGTATGCTGGTAGTAGAGCTTGTGTACGAGTGAATGGTGTTTTATCAAAATGGTTTTCCATTGGTGCAGGAGTTAGACAAGGTTGTGTAATGTCACCATGGCTGTTTAATATATTTATGAACGCATGCATGCGTGAGGCCAAAATAGATAATAGTGGTTTATGTCTTGGTGATATCCGTGTGTGCAGATTGCTGTATGCTGATAACACTGTCCTGTTGGCAGAGAGGAAAAGTGAATTGCAGAGTATGTTGACTCGGATGCACAAAGTTTGCATGAAATTCAAACTGAGTATAAATAAGGGAAAAACCAAAGTTATGGTGTTTGAGAGAGGAATGGGTAGCACTGAATGTAATGTAAGTATAAATGGCACTGTGATTGACCAGGTGAGTGAGTTTGTGTATTTAGGAAGCATGTTTGACAGAGAGAACAAGTTGGATGGTGAAATCAGTAGGCGAGTGAATTCTTCTTTGAAAGTCATAGCTGCTCTGGGAGGTTTTCACAGGAATGATGGGTTCTCTAGAGAGTCCTGCATGGCTGTGTATGAAACAGTAATTGTTCCTACTCTGACGTATGGCAGTGAAACCTGGGTACTGCAGAAGAAACATAGGAGTCATTTGTGTGCTGGAGAAATGCTTTACTTACATGGGGTTTGTGGCAAGACACGATCTGATTGTGTGAGGAATGAAGATGTATTGCAGTTGTGTGATGTAAAGCAAAATGTTGTTAGCAAGGTGGAGACCAATATGCTTCGGTGGTTTGGCCATGTTGAAAGAATGAGTGATAAAATGCTTACTAACAAAATCTTTTTAGCCCAAGTGGCAGGAAGGAAAGGCAGAGGAAGGCCAAGGAAGACATGGGTGGATCAGATTCAGGAGTGTCTGCATGAGAAAAAGATTATGAGTATGAAGTATAAAAGATCTTGTGTACGACGTGTAATGGATATCAGTGAAGCACGAGTTGTATGTCAAGATCGCCGTAAATGGCGAAGTTTGATACGACAACAATAAGTAAAAATATCTGGAAGTTTGTATTTCTTTTTGGAGCTAACCTCTGAATCTCAGACAACAGCTTAGTGATATGTATGTATGTATGTATGTATGTATGTATGTATGTATGTATATATGTATGCGAGCTTGACAAAGGCCAAATTGTAATGGCCAGACGACTGGGTCAGAGCCTTTCCGAGTATGACAAGATATAAATAACACCTTATACTGAGCTCTGTTAATCAGTGTTATTCTTGTTCTTCAGATCAGAAAGGTAGCGAGCTTGACAAAGGCCAAATTGTAATGACCAGATGACTGGGTCAGAGCATTTCCGAGATGGCAAGGTATAAATAACACCTGGTACTGAGCTCTGTTAATCAGTGTTATTCTTGTTCTTCAGATGAGAAAGGTAGCAAGCTTGATAAAGGCCAAATTGTAATGGCCAGACGATTGGTTCAGAGAATTTCCGAAACAAAAAGTTTGTGGGGTGTTCATGGTCAGCCATGGGTAGTAACTTCAAAAAGTGATCTAATGAGGGGGAAACCACGAATCACCGCTAACGTGTGGGTTGACCATGGCTCACTGATGCTAAAGGTGAACAAAGGCTATCCCGTATGGTACAAGCAAATGGAAGGGATGCTGTGTGCAACTCGTTGGTAATTTGAATGCTGGTGGCAGCAGTAATGTGTCAAAACACGCAGTTCATCAAACCCTGCTGAAAATGGGGCTGCGTAGCCACAGGCCACTCTGAGAGCCCATGTTAACCTCGGTTCCAGAGTTTAAGCTGGCTCAAAAAATGCTAAAATGGGGAAAAAGTTGTAGCAAAACGCTAAAGACAGTTAGTTGCTTTTATAGCTGGAAAAATCATAACCTCAATTTAATCATTCACACCAACAACACTTTGAACATCAGTGGAAAACTATGTTTTATGGCTCTTATTTTTATATACACCAGGTTGAGAATACGCAAGGAAAGCTTATAGCGAAGTAAATCGGTTTATTTACGTTGTGTAAATTTGTATAAAGATTCGCCAAGCTTTCACGCTCCATTGGGAGGCTTTCTCAAGGCAATGCAGACTTAAAATGCAGGGAATAAGAACTCGTAGGACATAAAGATTATTTTTTGAAAATAACATGGGTGACATCACAAGCAGTATTACGCGAGCTTTTATTGAGCAATTATGCGAAGTGCCGTGATGTGTTTATATCTGCATTTGTTAAAAGATAGAAACACATCGCGGCACACTGCATAATTGCGTGATAAAAACTCGCGTAATACTGCTCGTGATGTCACCCACGTTATTTTCAAAAAATCATCTTTATTTCCTACGAGTTCTAATTTCTTGCATTTTACATCTACATTGCCTGAAAGCCTAACAGTGGAGTGAGAAAACTTGGCGAATCTTTATACAAATTTACACCACGAAAATAAACCGATTTACTATGCTATAAGCACTCCTTGCTTATATGTTTTATGGCCTTGGAGGAATGCCATAGACATCCCAGCTGACTCTGGTATAAACTTGAACTTTAAATGGTGGGAGGGGTCTAATCCTTTTAGTCTCCATAATCTTATCTCACCCTTTATGGAGTGCTGTACTTTGTATGGAGGGGGCGATTGAGCCAACAGTTCTGTAAGAACATACCTTAAGGATTAAGAAAATAACATTGGAGGAGTCTGAATTGCTGCCAGAATTTCAGAAACTTTAGTTTTCACAGAAATAGAAAAGCCGAAGCAGAATTTGTTGATAGGTTGATATTTAACTGCTGATATCATTTTGCTATGGACACTAATTTTTTTCTCGCATTTTGGATTAACTCGTCACATTTCGCGAAAATAGCGACTGCAGTTTAACTTCTGCTCAGTTCACTGTTGAAAGTTCACACAAGCATAAAAGTTGGATGATTGGATGAAGGTCATCTGGTTTGATGACTCTTGTTTCTTGTTGCACTGTGTGGATGACTGGATATGTGTGTGCTATTTGCCTGAGGAAGTGTTGGCAATGAAGGGTGACAGCTGATGAGAAACAGATAGTGTACAGTAATGTATAACAGAAAATACATTATCTACCAACAAGTAATTGGACACCTGTGATAGCAAAGGAAAATGAAGTTTATTCACCTTCAATAGTTGGTGGAGCCTCCACGAGCGGCGATTACAGCTGCGACCCTCTGGGCATACTCTCAACCAGGTGTTGTACGATGGCTAGCAGTATTTTCTTCCACTTGGCTTGGAGAAGACAGGCTAGTTCCTTCACCGATTTTGGACGGTGGGGGCACCCCTTAAGTTGACGCTCCAACTCGTCTCAGAGGTGCTCGATAGCAATAAGGTCCGGGCTCTGCGAAGGCCAGTCCATTCGATTAACCCCATTGTCACCATACCAAGCCATGGTGGACCTCGCAACATGACAGGTGGCATTGTCATCCTGAAAGTAACATGGGTCCACCCCGTAAAACTGCCACAACGTAAAAGGCGCATAGTCATCCAAAATGGTGCAGTAGGTCTCGGCGTTGAGTCTACCAGGAATCGTGACCAAGGGTCCCTGTGCCATACCAGGAGAAACACCCCCATAGCATAATTCCACCGCCGCCGAACTTCACAGTTGGCACAATACATTCCGGCAGGAGGCGTTCTCCAGGCAGACGCCAAACCCAGACCCTGCCATCCGAACGGTAGAGGGTGAGCCTTGATTCGTCACTCTAGAGAACCTGTTTCCACTGTTCGACGGTCCACTGTCGACGTTCTTTGCACCACGTTAGCCGAGCAGCGCTATTGGACTTGGTGATCAAAGGCTTGTGGGCGGCAGCACATCCATGATAACCGAGCACATGGGCTTCCTTACGGATGGTATTCATCGAAAGAACACTCCTGGATGCCTGTTGAAACTCCTCGCGGATGTGGCCCGTCGATTTGGTGCAGTTCTTCCGAATTTCTCTGGCCAGCACCCGTCGGTCTCTAACTCCCGGTTTTGTGGGTCTGCCGGGTCGGGGCACATTCCGACAGTCACCTCTCATCTTCCACTTGCCAATCACGTAGGCCACTGTCGATTTTGGGTACTTCAACTCGCTGGATATGTCACGCATGGATCGGCCATTTCTGTGATACCCGATGATTACACCTTTCTCTAAATCATAGAGCTCCGAACTGCGTGGCATTTTGCATGCGACTGGTTGCGTTGTTGTTTCCCACACGATATTTAACGGCGGCGGCCGTGACGTGTATCAGGACCGCAGATATCGTTGATTGCAGGGGTGTCCCATTACTTGTTGGTTGATAGTATATATACCAAGTGAGATAAGTCACCATTAACCACTCCAAAGGCTGGTCTTGATTTCAAGAAGATATGTAGTGGGGCTGAAAAGGACTCTTGTGTGTGTGTGTATGCTACTGAGCACCCAAATGATCAATTCTGATACTATTTCCTATCTGACATAAGCTGAAGGCCGCACTTGATGACCAACACACATAAATGGTCAACAGGAAGGAAAGACACTGTCTTCCAATAGGACAAAGCCACATCTCATATTATTTTGGTCAACAGGAAGAAATCGCTGAAGCTTGACTTCGATCTCCAGCCTTACATAGCCTATTCACCCAACCTTGCACCCCCACATCCCAGTTTCTGCAGAATTTGCACAATGGAAAGAGTTTCACTTCATCAAAGACCTACAAAAATCACCTTGACCAATTATTTGTACCAAAACCTCAAAAGCTCTGGACTGATGGAATCCTCAAGCTACTTGATAAAATGATGATAGGCACTGGAAAATAATGGCACCCACTCCTGAATCCAGCTTGTTCTCTTGGTTGAGCCATGTCCAATGGCTCAACCGAGAGAACAAGCTGGATTCAGGAGTGGCTACAGCACAACAGATCATATCCACGTACTGAGAGAACTAATTGAAAGAGCGAGGGAATATGAACTTCCATTGTGCATGGCTTTTATCAATTATGAAAAAGCCTTTGATTCGGTGAAACCATCAGCAGTTACAATGGCTCTGAAATCCTGCGGTATTGAAGATGCGTACATTAATATTATTAATAACATCTATGAAAATGCAAGTGCAAAGATTCGGCTGTTTGAAAATACAACACACATAAAAATTGGAAAGGGAGTGAGACAAGGTGACACCATATCTCCCAAGCTCTTCAATGCCACATTGGAAAATGTCTTTCAATCACTGAACTGGGAAAACAAAGGGATAAAGATTAATGGAGATTATCTAACCCACCTTCATTTTGCTGATGATGTAGTCATTTTTGCAACTACCCCATCAGAGCTGCAGAGTATGATCTAAGAACTTGCTGACAAGAGTAAAGAAGTGGGATTAAAAATGAACTTTCAGAAGACAAAAGTGATGTTCAATGTTTTTACAAGAAATGAAGATTTATTGATTGATGGAGAAAAGCTAGAGATAACAGGCACGTACGTTTATCTTGGACAGCAGATATCAAGTGAGGGTCACATTGGTGAAGAAATTAATCGGCGTACAAAACTTGCCTGGAGAGCTTTTAGAAGAAACAGTATAATTTTCAAGAGCAATATGCCATTATGTCTTAAAAGAAAAGTGTTTGATCAATGCATCCTTCCAGTGCTTACGTATGATACAGAGACGTGGACCTTAACTAAAAGAGACATACAAAGGCTGCAGACAACTCAAAGCAGCATGGAGAGGTGCATGCTTGTTGTAACCAGGAGAGATAAGAAGAGGAACTCGTGGATCCGAAAAATGACAAGAGTGGAATACATCATGATCAGAGTTAAATCCCTGAAATGGCAATGGGCTGGACATACTGCCAGAAGGACAGACCATCGATGGACAGCCGAAATTTTAGATTGGATTCCAAGGGACAGGAAAAGACCCAGAAGAAGACCACATGGGCGATGGGTGGATGAAATTCGAAAGTATGCGGGAGTGACATGGAGGAGACTGGCACAAGACAGACCGCTGTGGAGGAAACTTGGGGAGACCTTCGTCCAGCAGTGGATTGATAATGGTTGACAATGATGATGATGATGATGACATTACTAAATTAACTGGAAATGGTATGTAAAGGTTTTGTCTTCCACTTTTGTCTACAAATGCAAAAATGCTTTTTTGACAATCCAATAAAATAAAGTAATTTGAAGAAAAATTAATAAAAGAATAAGTAATTTTTAGAACATTCCAATGATGACCAAATAAGT
This sequence comes from Macrothele yani, assembly GCA_039090855.1. Classification (NCBI taxonomy): domain Eukaryota; kingdom Metazoa; phylum Arthropoda; class Arachnida; order Araneae; family Macrothelidae; genus Macrothele; species Macrothele yani. Next base: position 9,782,292 of record CM077019.1, read on the forward strand.
TTATGACTGAATGTGCAGCAATTCGATTTTAATTTCCCTTAATTTTTTATTTTTTTCAATTCTCAGTCACTTTTGTTATATGCAAAAAAAAAAGTTTTTCCTGTTGTTTGAAAAGAAATTAAAAGTTTAAAATAGGATCTATCCATTGTTTAGTCTTTTGTTACCTGTAAAGTTGTTTTCCCTGCAAAAAGATCAGCCAGCAATGTTTTTTAAGCTTTGATTTTGCTTCAAACAAAAGGGAATACGCTTGCAGACTCACCAACTTTCACAAATTGAAATCTGTGAAAAAATTTCAGTGAACGTTTAATCGATATGTTTGGCCTAGTGATATATCAAAAGACTCGATTAAATGTATCAAAGATATCGATTAAAAGCTGATTTACTATGCAAATATGTTTATTTCATATGCTACAGTGAAAATATTTGGCCAGCTAATAGTGATTAAAAAACTGCAATCGATACATAATTATTTAACTTAAGCTCTACCTTTAGGCAACGAACATTTCATTTGTAACTGCAAAATTACAGCAATATTGCAGTAACTTTCTACTTTAAGTTGACAGGTTTTGACCTTGAATTTTTGTGCCAACATGTTCGAGTATCTTTTAAAAATGCAATTTTAAGTCTCATGTGTGAGGTAGTGTTTTTCCTTTTTTCCTCTCTCTCTCTCTCTTAGCATTTATCCTAATCCTACAGCATTTATACCACGTATTTCCCGCTATACTATGAACACTGAGGGTTAAGACATAGAAGCAGGTGAAATTTGGGTCAGGTAAACCAGAACGTATATGAATGTTCCGGTCTCCCCTTGAAATATTTCAAGTAATACCTAAATAGTTAAGAAGGGGAAAAAAAATTGTAAAATATGCAGCACCATAAAATAACCATAAAACAAGTAGAATTTCTGCAAATTTTATGAGTAAACTGTAAACCTTGGCATGTATGTCCTTGCTCTGTTTTTCTTGATATAGCAAGATGGGATTCACTTTTTTCCCCCCTTTCTACTCTTATTCAGCCTTTTTTGACGAAAAACACGAGTCTTTTATGAAAAGATTCTCTGTTTGTGCTAAAACTTTTTGCATGTTGTCTCCAGGTCTCAGTGTTTGGCCTAAGGAAGAAACTCATTGATAACTTTAAAAACTCTAAAATCCTTAAAATTACTGTAGTTCCTACTAAAATGAAATATGATACAGCAAATACAAATTGGGTGAACATATAACCGAAATGAAAAAAACAAAAAACAAATTAATACGAATTGGGAGTCACTACGTTGTTTCAATCTCGTCTTCGATATGACGGGATTCCCACTAGGCATAAACAACACAGAATTCTATTCTTCAGTGTTGTTTACGCCTAGAGGGAATCCCGTCATATCGAAGACGAGATTGGAACAACGAAATGACTCAATGAATGGCGCTACACTGAAAGGTATGTTCTCCCAGTTCGTTTTTTGATGTATTATCTTTTTTTTTTTTTATGTCCCAATTTGTTTAAATTCGTTCCAATTCATATTAATTTTTTTATATAGGTTCTGGGAATTATACGCCAATTTAAAATAAAATAAAATAATGACTTCGATTTTTTTAAAAATCTGCAGCATAATTGTGCAGGGAAGGGGGTATAATTGGAAACAGAACTCCTCGGAAGAATTTCCCTCAGTTCAGGAGTTTGTACGGAGCGGAGAAGTCGGGGAAGAGGTGTGTGTGTGGGGGGGGGGGGGGGTTACGAAAGATCGGGAAAGTTGTGCGGAGGGATGGCAGGGGTCATTTTTTTATCGTTGAGGACAGCTCTGACTGTCGTGCCATCTCTGTTTTTGGCAAAAAGCCAAAGAAGTATGCACAGTGCTTGCTGCATGAACCTATGCGTTCCTCCTTTCGGATCTCATGTGCGCTGCCTTAAGTTTAGTTCATCTTTCGCCGTTTTGACCAACGTTGTTGCTGCTATTTTCCTTCATTACTATTCATGATGTCTTTGAAAAGGAAACGTTTCAGTTACACTGCCGAATTTAAACTTGAAGTGGTGGTCAGAATTGAGGATATGATCGTGTCACTGCACGATAGTTTTGAGGTCAAAACACAATCATGCAGTAACATGCGGAAAAGCCTCTGTGCCGCGGTCTAAAACGTAAACAAATCCGTCGCTAAATTCTGCGGGAGAATTCACAGAAGTTTTTTCTTGGCCCACGTATAAGCCAATCCCCCTACTCTGAAAGCAGAAATTCCTCCAAAAACTTTGGAATTATACGCAAGTACATACGGTATTTCTAAAACTTGTTCTGTATCAGCCTTTCATCATTGGCAAGGTGAAATGCAATACTCTGAAGCTTCATCGGCGTGATCTATGGATGCCACACCCTTTTATCTGTCCGGATATAAAAATATAAAACAGTAACCTTTAAAAATGAATTTCTTCATTTAATAAAATCTTTTTTTTTCTTTTCTTCGGACTCCTGGATTGATCAACTTTTCTGTCCAGAAATTCCACTTTCAGTTCAACATCTATAATGTGCGGATCATACTTTGATTTTTTTCTCTGAATTTCGCAGTCTGCGGATTATACGCCGGTGTGGATAATACGACGAAAATTATGGCACTAGTGTACAGCATATGTCTACATCTCTGCAGAAATGTAACATCAGTTACAATTAATATGCTAACTTAGACAAACCACATTACACTGAATAGTTACATATGGTTACACAACAAGAAAACACAATTAACAGCATTCATATACAAAGCCAAGATGCATTAAATCTTTACACCGAAACCCTCATACAGTATATCCTTCAGCTACTACTTATCACTGCACAGCAATTCAGACTTAACAGGGAGGGAAAAAATAACACTGACTTAAGTTACTTGGTCTTTTTTGGAATGCAACCAAAAGTTCAGGTCTTCGCTGACCTGAAATCCACAAAATTAAAAAAAAAAAAAAAAAAAAAAGCAAAACTAACCTAACCATTCTCTTCTAAAAACTTGATTAATTTTTCAGCAACATTAGTTCGGAAGCTTGAGATCTTTGCCATGCTTCATATTCTGAATTTTCTACATCCATTTACGCTGCCTTAGAATTACCTGGATGGATTTCCACTTGAGTTTGCTTGGGTTCTCATTGTAAATGTCGAACTAAACAACTTGAGGAAAAAAATCATAAATTGTTTATAACTTCAAAAAGTGTGTAACATTTAGTAAAAACAAAAGCAAAAAACACAAAAGGTGAAACAATAAATGTTAAAAATGTTATAAAACTCAAGAGGTACAATATACACTGAATGGTCATTGAATTATGGCCACCCCTATAAAAAGTGGATGCAGACCATTGGCTACATAATTTCCAAGAGGGTGAGCTTAGTGGACCAACATACCATATGCACTGAGTGGCCACTTTATTATGACCACCCCCTCAGTACTTCGTTGGGCCATCTTTTGCCTTTAATACTGCGCCGATTCTTCGTGGCATGGACTCCACGAGATGTTGATAGGTGGTTTGTGGAATCTGAGACCATGCTTCATGAATAGCACTTTCCAGGAGTGTGAGATTGCAGGGTTGTGGATCCAGCTGTCTGATGGCTCATTCAACTTCATCCACAAATTTTCAATGGGGTTGAGATCTGGAGATTGTGGGGGCCACCTAAGCAAAGTAAACTGACCGGCATGTTCTTGAATCCAATCCTGTACAATACGAGCACTATGGCAGGATGCATTATCTTGTTGAAAGTAGCCATCGCCATTGGGATAAACCATCCACATGACAGGATGCACTTGGTCCGCAATGATGTTCAGATATGATGTGCCAGTCAGACATTGATCAACACGAATTAAATGGCCCAAAGCATGCCAGGAAAACATTCCCCAAACCATAATGTTGCCTCCACCAGCTTGAAGGGTTGTAGCAATGCATTTGGGGTCCATGCTTTCGTGCTGTTTCCGCCAAATTCTCACTCGGCCATCGGCATGGTACAACTGAAAACGTATTTCACCAGACCACATAATTTGTTTCCAATTATCGACTGCCCAATCCTTGTGCAAACTGGAGACGTTTTCTCTTGTTAACTGCAGACAGCAAAGGTGTTCGAACAGGCCTTCAACTGCCATATCCCATCCGATGCAGTGTACGGCGAACAGTGCATGCAGAGATCATTTGAGGGGATCCTTGATTAAGATGGTCTGTAATTTGCTGCACTGTTGCCCTTCTGTTGTCTGTTACCAGTACGGACACTCTCCGTTCTGCCCGAGCAGTTACTAGTAGATGACGACCACACGTTGCACGTAGAGACCCAGTTTTCTGGCTGACAGTCCAGTCTTTAAACACTTTAACAACAGCTTCTCTGGAACATTTCATGAATGTGGCAGTTTCGGTGATACTCGCTCCATGGCTCCGAGCTCCTACAATTATTACATGTTGAAAGTCCGTCAAATCACATTTTTTACCCATCTCGTCACCCAAAAATCACTTCTACTACTGTCTCAAGCACTAAGCTTTCCTTTTTATACTAGCCTCGCTCTCTAGCGGCAACAGCTTGCAGCCATAGCTCATTTGCTTTAAACTGTAAGGTGGTCATAATAAAGTGGCCACTCAGTGTATAAGGTGTGAATTGAGCAGTAGGCAGTGAAATTCAGATTGTGATGGGTAAACGGTAGGATTTATCGGACTTTGAGAAAGGTCAGATTGTGGAAGCTCTGAGAGTGGGTGCCTTGAGTTCCCAAACGGCTGAACAGGTGAGTTGTTAGTGAGCGGCCACAGTCAAGTGTATCAAGATGCATGAAAACGGTCAAACAACGACCTGGGTTCGATTCCCGGTGGCGGCCAATGAGAATTTTTCCGTGACTCACCTATAAACGTGGAAAGAGGGATGACTTCTGTTTGATATTCCTGGTCCACGTCAAATGCCTGTATTAAAGACACAGCGCTGTTCAAAAGCTGCTACCCAATACAACAGAGGTCAACCTGAAACAGTATCTGTCATAACCAATGGCATAGGCATAGTGTGACCAAACATTTGGGGCGGGGGCACAAGTAAGTGTAAACTGATGTTGGGAGGGGGGGCACTTTTGGAAATAGTTTCTCTTAAAGTGCTCCTTTTCAATTGCCATAACTTAAGTTTTTACATGCTTAGTATACACTATATTGACAAAAGTCACCGGACACCCCTTCAAAAGCAAAGGAACGGATCCGCTGCATTGTTAAGATGTGTGGTACAGCTGCAAATGGTATAAAAACAAGCCTGCAGCTGACCGCAATCATATCACACTGTGAGGTTGAGTGAAAATGTCACCGCGGGAGAGAACTGACTTCGAGAAAGGAAAGATTGTTGGGTGTTATACTAGTGGGTTGTCCATAAGAGAAATCGAGAGGCATTTAAACATACCCAAGTCAACTGTTTTGGATGCACTGAATAAGTGGAAGACACATGGCGTGCCTGAAGCAGCAAAAGGTACTACAGGCAGACCAAAGAAAATCAGTGACAGAGGACGTCGAAGCCTCAGGAGAGTAGTTACAGCTTATCGACACAGTACTGCACAAGACCTCAAGGTACAGGTGAGTAAAAATGCTAGAACTTCGGTATGTACATGTACCATTCGCAGAGAACTTCATTCCATGGGTTACCGTGGTCGTGCGGCTGCTCATAAGCCTTTCATCTCCACTCGGAATGCTACTCGTCGTTTAACATGGTGTAAAGAACATTTATCGTGGACCATAGATAAATGGAAACAGGTCCTATGGGCTGATGAATCCAGATACACGATCCATCAGTTTGATGGCCATGTGTGGGTATGGCGGCATCCGGGGGAATGAGCACTATTTACCACAGTGTACTGTTCCTATGGCAGTGTACTCGTGTGGGGGTGTTTTTCATGGTATAGTCCCAGCCCATTGGTTACTGTGGACAAACCTGTTAACCAGCATGTCTACCTCAATATTCTGAACAAGTGTGCCCTACCAACTCTGTGGCAATACTATGGAACCGAGCCTTGTTGGTACCAGCAGAATAATGCACCGAGCTATATAGCAAGGACTGTTACGGCGTGTAATTCCATATCATGTGTGGACTGGCCAGTACAGAGCCTTTATCTTAATCCCATAGAGCACCTATGGGATGAATTAGAGCTCCGCATAAGAAGTTCGGAATCAAGTCCTACTACTAAGCAACAGTTAGCAGCAGCATTTTGCACTGAATGGAAGCGCATACCTATCGCTGTGTTCCAAAACCTTATCTAAAGCATGTCTCGAAGGGTCAGTGCATGCATTAAGGCCAAAGGTGGACCAACACGGTACTAATGTATGTCAATAAATGCTATGTTATGTTTCTCTTCTAGGTGTCTGGTGACTTTTGTCAATATAGTGTGTATCCAAAACTATGCAGTGTACCAAGCTTCATTGTTTCACCCTAATAAGGATGTAAAATATATATATATATATATATATATATATATATATATATATATTTGCTTTGCATACATTAATATTATTAATAACATCTATGAAAATGCAAGTGCAAAGATTAGGCTGTTTGAAAATACAACACACGTAAAAATTGGAAAGGGAGTGAGACAAGGTGACACCATATCTCCGAAGCTCTTTAATGCCACATTGGAGGGTGTTTTTCAGTCACTGAGCTGGGAAAACAAGGGGATAAAGATTAATGGAGATTATCTAACCCACCTTCGTTTTGCTGATGACGTAGTCATTTTTGCAACTACCCCATCAGAGCTGCAGAGTATGATCCAGGAACTTGCTGACAAGAGTAAAGAAGTGGGATTAAAAATGAACTTTCAGAAGACAAAAGTGATGTTCAATGCTTTTACAAGAAATGAAGATTTATCGATTGATGGAGAAAAGCTGGAGATAACAGACACGTACGTTTATCTTGGACAGCAGATATCAAGTGAGGGTCACATTGATGAAGAAATTAATCGGCGTACAAAACTTGCCTGGAGAGCTTTTGGAAGAAACAGCATAATTTTCAAAAGCAATATGCCATTATGTCTTAAAAGAAAAGTGTTTGATCAATGCATCCTTCCAGTGCTTACGTATGGTGCAGAGACGTGGACCTTAGCTAAAAGAGACATACAAAGGCTGCAGACAACTCAAAGCAGCATGGAGAGGTGCATGCTTGGTGTAACCAGGAGAGATAAGAAGAGGAACTCGTGGATCCGAAAATGACAAGAGTGGAAGACATCATGATCAGAGTTAAATTCCTGAAATGGCAATGGGCTGGACATACTGCCAGAAGGACAGATCATCGATGGACAGCCGAAATTTTAGATTGGATTCCAAGGGACAGGAAAAGACCCAGAAGAAGACCACATGGGAGATGGGTGGATGAAATTCGAAAGTATGCAGGGGTGACATGGAGGAGACTGGCACAAGACAGACCGTTGTGGAGGAAACTTGGGGAGACCTTCGTCCAGCAGTGGATTGATAATGGTTGACAATGATGATGATGATGATGATATATATATATATATATATATATATATATATATATATATATATATATATATATATATATGCCTTTCAAAGCACCTCATGCAGTCATCTGATAATGAAAACCATCATAAGATGACTGAGTGCTATTGTGTATGGAATGACTGCCAAAAAGCAGTCATAGCAATGCTCGCTATTGCGTAGCGAGCCTTGGCTGCATGTCACACTTTGTAACATTTAAAAGGCAAACGACTAGTTATTATTTTTTCCAACTTTTAAGTTGAGAGGGCACATGCCCCTCAACGCTACACCTATGACCATGCCTCGTGTATAGGCTATAACAGCCGACCCTAAAGGCATCCTCTCCTACCCATGGTTGATAGGTGCAAAAGACTCATCTGGTGCAAAGATCATGCAAGTTGGATGTCGGATGACTGGAGAAAAGTGTGCTGGTCTGACAAGTTGCGTTCTTTACTCCACTCCATGGATGGTTGTGTATGTATTTGACATACAGAATGTGAGGCACTTGATCCATCTTGCAGGGTTTCCACAGTGCAAGTTGGTGGAAGCGGGTGTATGGTGTGGGGCATGTTTACCTGGCAGGAACTTGGACCCCTGGTGCACGTGGAACAATGTATGACTGCTTCCCACCAGAGCTGAGACGGACTGAGCCCGAGCCTGAAAGCCCGAAACAGAGCCCAGGCCTGAATACGGCTCAGGCTGTAGAATATTTACTGCACTTTGGGCTCGGGCTGTTAGAGAGAGGGAGAACAAGATAATTTGTTTTATATATAAATGTGATTACATAGGATTTAGCAATGAGACACTTTACAGTTGGTAAAGAGAATTCTTCAGCAACTGGTTCTGGTTGGGCATTTGAGATGGCTATTTATTCCGTGCTTGGGTAGAAAATGCCATAGGCCGTTCATTAGTGTGTTTCTGCAGAGAAGAAAATGCTTTTTCAAGAACTATAGATATTGGATAGTTGATAGCTTCCCGATGATATTTTACCCCGTATCTCCACGCAGTAGATCCCTGCTAATTCTATTTAGCAACATACATATTGCAGCGCATTGTAGCGCGATAATATTAGCATTATTTGAGCAACATAACAAATGCAGTACCGTTCGATCCTTTTGAATGCCCGGCTGCCCGAAACACTTCAGGTGGAAACAAATAGTCAAAGAAAATCATATAGTTACACTATAACAATAGCCCTTCCCCACTCCCCAATTGAAAAATACATTGGTAAATTGCAGGAAGAGGAGAGAGTGGAAGTGTGGAAAAGGAGATTTTTTTAATTAATGATTGAATAAGTTAGCCAGTTTTCTGGCTCGTTCGGGCCCGGGCTCTATCTTGCAATATAAAACTCGTGCTCGGGCTAATACACCATGGGCTCGGACTCCGGAAATTGAGCCCGAACTCAGCTCTGCTGCCCACCATCATGAATTGCTTGCTGACTCTGTACACCCAGCAATATTGAACTTTTTCCCGAATAACAATGGCGTCTTCCAAGACGACAATACACCAAGCCACAGGTCCAATGTTGTGTAGGAATGGTTTGAGGAACACAGTCCAGAATTCCAGCATATCGATTGGCCTCCGAACTCCCCGATATGAACCTATAGGACACTTGTGGGGCACTATGAAATGGCATATTAGGCGTCTGGATACACGAATCATCTCCATATTTGCATTGAAGGTCGCATTACACATAGCTTGGTTGGTCATACCTCCCAACTGCTTCCAGCATCTTATTGAATCGATGCCACGTCGAACAGCTGTTATACCGAAGGTGAAAGGAGGACCTACAAAGTATTAGGTAGGTAGTCATGATTCAGGGATCACTCAGTGTATTTATGGAAGTAAAAATTCTTGAGGTAAATCATGGCACATGCTGCTTCTTTAAGACAAACAGGCACATTATGTAATAAAGAAGCAGATGAAGCTTTTAAAAATTCTGCTGCCATAAATCACAACAAATGCAAAAGATATTAAGAGCAACTACCATGTTAAAGCCATTCTTGATGTTTGCAAGATGGAGTATGCATGCAGCTCCACCTACAGGCATCATTCCTAAGCACAGATGATAAAAGATAGCTCCACTATAATATTAACCAAACACAGTGAACATTATCTATAATTCACATATTAGCACAAATGGTACAGCACAACTGAAGTTTCACTTGAGTCTTGTATCAGTACACTGATATGAACATCTTAAAAGCAGCACCAAAAGCACAGTACATCACTGGATGAACTAGTTATAGAAATGCTGTTAAGACAGTGGCCAGCACCATATCAGAGAAAAGGCTCATGCAGGATCTGAACAGAGAGCTAATATGAGAAGCACCATGAAGAAGCACCATATTATTTCTGCAAATTAGGGATGCAGTTTCTTTACACAACTTTTTTATTTGTCACATCATAACTTTTCTTGATGGTGATTTATGCTTTCCTTTCAATTTCAAGAACTGGCAAATAACATTAACCTGTTTTTCTACTCATATTGGAAGTCATCGGATGTCCCTAATCTATGTTAATTGTGTGCATTAATTCTACTCATATGAATTACTTGTTTTTTTTTTTTCTGCTAATAGGACACTAAGTGGCGCTACTGATCCAATCGCAAGGTTAGTTGAAAAAAATGTCTGCTCTAGCAGAGTAAGCAATATGTGTTGCTTGGTTTTTCAAAACGAAATCTGTTACCCAAGTGCAAAGAAATTTTTCTTCGAAATTTGGAAAAGATGCTCCAAGTCGTAATTGCGTCTTAGCTTGGCAGAAGAAGTTTCTGGAAACTGGAAGTGTCCTCGATTGACCAAGATGTGGAAGACCAAACACGAGGGGAAGGCGATGTTGAAAGCATTCCTAAACCTTTTCATGTAGTCCTACTAAATCGATACGAACTGACACAAAGGAATTGGCGATTCCTCGTGCAATAGTGCATCACGTCTTACGCCAAAAACTCTGACCATATGCCTACAAAGTGCAGATATCGCAAGCTTTACAGCCGGAAGACAAGTCACGCCGTTTTAGCTTTGCTGTGGACATGGTAAATCATCTAGAAGTGGATAATGACTTCCTACGAAACATTGTTTTTTCAGATGAAGCAACTTTTCATGTTTCGCCACATTATCAGAATTTGGATGTCTGAGAAAGCACATCACTTCATTGAACATATCCGAGATAGTCCTAAAGCAGTGGCACACCTAGAAATTTTCTAAGGGGTGGGCCGTGGTGCACAGAATTTTCCCAAGGTGGAGGTGACCCTCCCTAAATTTAATGGAAAAAATAGTCAGGTAACATAACAATTAAGGAAGTTGACTTTTGTACATGTATTCTTATCCAGTTACTAGTAATGTTATAGCACAAGAAAGCTAAATGATCAGAAGCAGTACATGAAATTCTTTTACTTGTTAGATTTTTTTTAATTTATTTAATAGAACTATTCCCTTATAATTATCGTATGTTATAATTTTAGACTGGATTCCGAGGGTCAGGAAAAGACTCAGAAGAAAAATGGGATATGGAAGGATGCAATTCGAAAGTATGCTGGAATGACATGGAGGAGACAGGCCCAAGACAGACCTTCATCCAGCAGTGGATTGATAATGGTTGTTGATAATGATAATTATGCAGTACATGATTATTAAGAAGTATATGTGGATCACATATGTTTTTTTTTGTTTCAAACTTTGATGTAATAATTTCCCACTCTGTCAACTCCAGGGGGGGCATCCCCCTGTGGGTGCACCACTGTCCTAAAGCGAATGTGTGGTGTGGCGTAATGGCTGATCATGTGATTGGCCCTTTCTTTTTGCAGAATCCAGTCACAAAAGAAATTTATATGGACATGATCCAAAATTATTTTGCTGTTTACATAATAAAATCATATGACTACAAGATGGTGCCCTGCCACATTGGGGTAAAGTTGTGCAATTTTTTTAAAATAAGGTCCAGTTGAATTGTCCAATTGAATTGGACAAGATGGACCCATCCCATGGACTTCCTACTCTCCAGATCTCACACCTCTAGACTTCTTGTGGGGATATGTGATAGACAAAGTTCATTCATCCAAAGTACAAAGTATTGACGAACTGAAAACTCGCATAGTTGCTGCAATTGCAACTGTTACAGATTCCACTTTGGAACATACATGGATTGAAACCAGCTTGATGTACTCCACACAACAAAAGATGCACCTATTGAAGTTTATTAAATACATAAAAAAAATGTTTGAAATAAGTTTACAAGATCTAAAAAACTTTTGTTCCTGTTCCGAATAGTTTTTTTTTTTTTTTTTTTTTTAAATAAATTTTCAAAATGAGTCAAGGTCTTTTGGGACACCCTGCCACGTAGCAGAATCACGGCGACATATATCGCAGATTTATTTTGGTCCTGCAGACAAAAATGATATCACTGTAATCCTATTAAATCCTATTGCAGACTCCCGATCATGGATGCAAGTTTTCCGTCTTTCAAAATTTCCGAAAACGAAAGTTAGGCGGAATGAAGATTTCTCTCCTAAGTGTATTTCTTTCTCTCACACAATGTTCCCTCAATGTTCGGAGAGAAGATTGTCCGGCATTGTTGTTAAATATCATTTTATTGCATAAATGCTTCCGTTTCAGTTTGAAAATGAAAGCAACAATTTCGGAAAACGGGAGTTAGACGGAGCCCTGTAATATTTTTTTTTCTCACGCTGTTCCATCTGCTCTGTACAGTTGTTAAATATTGTTTTATTAGATGTTTGTATTTAAGATTGTAAATGGAGAAGAATTTTCCGAAAACAGAAGTTGGAAGGAATGGAAATTTCTCCTGTAATGGTAATTCTTTTTCTATGCCCGCACGTCCTTTATCATTGTTAAATATAATTTTGTTCCATAAATCTTTGTGTTTCAGCTTAAAAATGGTGGCAAAATTCTAGGTACATATGGCCAGAGTGTTCTTGATCCTACTCATCATTGCAATTGCTGTAGTATCTAACATAGACTTTTTTTTTAAGGCAGAAAAAATATGAAGTGGTCAGTTCTTTTCTTTCTTTTTTTTAAATTTCCACCTGTGCAAATGTTTATTGTTTTTCAAGTCTAGTAGTTATTTTGCCTAGTGACCACCTGCAGAATATTTTATTGCACCATTTACGTATCTGTCACAGACCGACCAGGAACTTTCTGCTATGGGGACACCCTGTATACTAAAGTGGTGAAAGCAGGATTTCAACAAAGAGGGATCGGTCCAGAAATGTTTGCACTCTGTTATCTGTTAGCCTATATGTCCACCTGTTTTTGATAAATAACTTGGCTCTCAGAAACCATTTGATATACCTAAGAAATTTTCTGGATGGTTTCCAAATCAGGAGTAACATGCCATGTTTCTATTTTGTGTGGCATCTGTTCATTCACCCTAATGCCCATCTGTCCTATGTTTTCTAATAATGTCTCAGGCACAGTTAAATTCCAGTTAGCTATTCCTGGATTTTGGAAGTACCGTATTTTCTGGCACATAATCCACGAATTATCTGTTCCTAAAAAAAGTTTAAATTCTAGCAGCGTCATAACTAGAAATTTCTTAAGGTGGAGGGGTCCAAGGGTTTGGTTCATTGGTGAAAGCCTCGTATAGACATATCATCATCATCATCATCATTGTCAACCATTATCAATCCACTGCTGGACGAAGGTCTCCCCAAGTTTCCTCCACAACGGTCTGTCTTGTGCCAGTCTCCTCCATGTCACCCCTGCATACTTTCGAATTTCATCCACCCATCTCCCATGTGGTCTTCTTCTGGGTCTTTTCCTGTCCCTTGGAATCCAATCTAAAATTTCGGCTGTCCATCGATGATCTGTCCTTCTGGCAGTATGTCCAGCCCATTGCCATTTCAGGGATTTAACTCTGATCATGATGTCTTCCACTCTTGTCATTTTTCGGATCCACGAGTTCCTCTTCTTATCTCTCCTGGTTACACCAAGTATGCACCTCTCCATGCTTCTTTGAGTTGTCTGCAGCCTTTGTATGTCTCTTTTAGTTAAGGTCCACGTCTCTGCACCATACGTAAGCACTGGAAGGATGCATTGATCAAACACTTTTCTTTTAAGACATAATGGCATATTGCTCTTGAAAATTATGCTGTTTCTTCCAAAAGCTCTCCAGGCAAGTTTTGTACGCCGATTAATTTCTTCATCAATGTGACCCTCACTTGATATCTGCTGTCCAAGATAAACGTACGTGTCTGTTATCTCCAGCTTTTCTCCATCAATCGATAAATCTTCATTTCTTGTAAAAGCATTGAACATCACTTTTGTCTTCTGAAAGTTGATTTTTAATCCCACTTCTTTACTCTTGTCAGCAAGTTCCTGGATCATACTCTGCAGCTCTGATGGGCTAGTTGCAAAAATGACTATGTCATCAGCAAAACAAAGGTGGGTTAGATAATCTCCATTAATCTTTATCCCCTTTGTTTTCCCAGCTCAGTGACTGAAAAACACCCTCCAATGAGGCATTAAAGAGCTTCGGAGATATGGTGTCACCTTGTCTCACTCCCTTTCCAATTTTTATGTGTGTTGTATTTTCAAACAGCCTAATCTTTGCACTTGCATTTTCATAAATGTTATTAATAATATTAATGTATGCATCTTCAATGCCGCATTTTTTCAGAGCCATTGTAACTGCTGATGGTTTCACCGAATCAAAGGCTTTTTCATAATCGATAAAAGCCATGCACAATGGAAGTTCATATTCCCTCGCTCTTTCAATTAGTTCTCTCAGCACATGGATATGATCTATTGTGCTGTAGCCACTCCTGAATCCAGCTTGTTCTCTCGGTTGAGCCATGTCCAGTGTTACCTTCAAGCGGTGTGAAAGAACTTTAGTGAAGATTTTATAAACTACTGATAGGAGGCTGATAGGTCTGTAGTTTCCGAGATCCTCAATGTCACCTTTCTTATGTAGCAGGATCATTGTAGCGGTGTTCCAGTCCTCAGGAATCTTTCCTTCATTAAGGCATCGAGTGAAAATTTGGGCGAGTACTGTTTCGATTTCTCCACTTGCTTCTTGTATGATGTCTACAGTAATACCATCTTCTCCTGGAGCTTTTCCCCGCTTCATGTTCTTGATTGCATGTGCAACTTCTGCTGGAAGGACTGGAGGAACTCTGGTACTGGTATCTTTCATGATGTCTGGAGTGCATGTATCATCTCTTTCATATAATTTAGAGTAGAAATCTTTCACTCTTGTCAAAATTTCGCCTCTATTTCTTGTTACAGAACCATCTTCTTTTCTCAGTGCCATAATCTGTTTTCTTCCCTTACTGAGATGTCCCTTTGCTATCTTTAGGCTTTGGTTGTTTTCAATTGCTTTCCTCACTAGTTCACAGTTGAATTTTCTTACGTCTTCAGTGATACTTTTTCGTACTGTCTTGCATAGCTCTATATATTCCACTTTGGAAGTCACATCTTCTTTAGTTGTCCTCATCTCTCTTCTTTTTTGCATCAACATTTTCGTTTTTCCTGATAATTTATTTACATGCAACTTGTTCTTAGACCCAGCTAATCTTGTTGCTGTTTCCATAAGAGCTTCGGTTACTTTTCTGTTAACTTCAGAGATGTCCACTTCTTCCGATGTTAGGCCTTCTAAAGCAGAGAATCTGTTCTTCAGTTTCAACTTGAAGGTATTATGGTGTTTTTTAAGGTTGGTTATGTCAATAGATTTTGTTTGTCTTATGAGCTTGCCACGTTCAAGTTTAGTGTTGAGGTGCATCTTACATCTCACCAATCTATGGTCACTACCTGTGTTGAACTTGTTTAGCACACTGCAGTCTTCTATGACGAATTTTTTGTTACACATAATAAAATCAATTTCACTTGTCGTCCCATTTGGATGTCTCCATGTCCATTTCCTGTGTGGCTTTTTCTTGAAGAAGGAGTTCAAGATGAAAAACCCTTCTGCCTCTGCAAACTCAACGAGAGTATTTCCACGCTGGTTTCTGTTGCCGTGACCGAATTTACCTACTGAAGTTTCATTCTGTTGCCGTTGCCCTATTTTTGCATTGAAATCTCCCATAATTATTTTCAAGTGCTGCTTACCTTTATTATTTAGATGACAAATTTCCTCATAAAATTCTTCAATTTCTTCTTCAGGATGACTTGTGGTGGGTGCATAAGTTTGAATAATCTGAGCCTGGTATCTCTTCGAGAGTTGGATAACAAGCCGTGCAGCTCTGTCAGAGGAACTTTCAACTTCTACAACTTTAAGGTCAGGTGATGCGTAACATCACAGCCTCTCCTTGACAAATGTCAACCCCGCCTTCTCGTGGTGCATCCTGTTCCTACTAAAGGGGCTCTGACGACCGCCAATAGCGGTATAACTATACCATCGGGATTAGAGGAAATTCTATCCCACACTCACCAACCCGCTTGGCCAGCGTGGTGAGTTATGGCCAAACCCCTCCAAAATGACTCCACAACTTAAATCTTGGCCCTCAGTCTCCGGCAGCTGGAATGTACCTGGCCAAGGCAGCGGCCAGTGCGACATGAAGGCAGAGGGTGCTAAGAATCCCCGGAGGACCGGACTAGGCTGCCATCTGATGCTGACTTTGGCAACGTACAATGGACGCTCCCTATCTTCTGATTCAAGGCTTCTTGAATTGGAAGAGGAACTAAAAAGGATCAAGTGGGACATCGTGGGGCTAAGTGAGGTAAGGAGAAAAGGAGAAGATTTCATCGAACTGAAAAGTGGACATCTCTTCTACTATCGTGGGACAGATACTGGCAGAACTAGTGGTGTTGGATTTATATAATAGACATATACATTGCTTTAAATTTGTGTTCAGTCTCCCCTCAAAGGGGGTTTAAACCCCGACCACCCCACCCATACGCCTCTGGCCTGCGGCAAATCGTGTTGATCTTGAATAGGGGAGTGCCGTTTTCACTCTATAGAACATTGGATTGCTGCATGCTGCTCTGACCCCTGTAACATCCCCTCCCCTCCCCTCTTCCTGAGGTTCCAACCCCACTCCCACTTGTTTATTTTGCTCTATTTTAAAGAGAATTCCTCTGGCACTTCTGCTACAGCTTCAACACAGAAGGGAAGAACTTTGACACCATTACAAATTATTTATGGTCTGAAATACGGTGTTTCTGTTGTTGATGTAATTTAAGCATTACTCAGAGTTACAGCACGATTGTCACAGAAATTAAAAATATACATTACAACCATTTGAAAGTTGTGGGTATTGCAACAGCAACTTTTTTTTTTTTTTTTTTTTAATTTCAAAAAAATTTCTGCAATTTTATATTTTTTAAACTCATTAAATGCAAAGAAAGTATATATATACAATAAAACCTTTGAAAATTCGACAGGTCATGGGTGGCCTAGTGGTCAAGGTTCGTGACTGCCATGGAGAAGACTTCGGGTTCGATCCCAGGCAGGTACGAACGTACGAACCACTAAATATCCGCCGTGCGTTGGATGGGCACGTTAAGCCGTCGGACTCTGGGTACTGGCCCCCGGTAATAAATAAGGGTGCCTTCCTCCCCCTTTCTACTTCGCTTCCGTGTCACTTTCCTATCGGGCACTCTAGCCCAAATCTCCTAGCTTCCTGTTTCTAAGGGTTGTTTAGGACCTGGGGTCAGACACTCCCTTCCTAAAATCCTCTACATATGATCTGATCTGAACTGAAAATTCAACATCAAAGTGACCGCTGGATTTATGAAAATTACGGATTTCTGAAGCTATCCAAAAATTGCGTTAACGGGTGTTACGTAAAACATGTACTTACACGTAAAGGTCACTTTAACGAAAATTTGAACATCTATGCCTTATAAATATGCTGGGCTCACGCTGCCGATTGCATTCTTCGCAATTTGTGAAAAAAAAATCGCTTTAGCGTTGGAAAAATGGGGAAAAAATCGCTTTAACGAAGGAAAAAAAGTTTTGGCAATTACGTTTTTTTACTATTTATTATAAAACTCTGTTGTTGATTATGCATCTGTTTGTTAACTTTTACTATGAATTTTGTCTGTGGATTATACACCGACTTTTTTTATCTCATGCTGAATTTTATCCTCTGCAAATTATACGACACAGCAGATTATATACCAAAAAATATGGTACATGAATTTGCAGCCTCTCAAGAAAAATAGTGGTTAGTTTTCTCAACCTCTTGTTTCCATTATTTTGTCTTTATTTATCCCTGCACTTAATTGATTTGTCATTATGCCATCTGTTGGTGACAGATGTAGAGCATTTTATTTTTCTTACAGGCAATTCCTTCTTTCATCCCTGCTACTACATCTCCGACATGCTTTCTTTTAATGATTTTTTTTCAGTCAGAATACTCAACAATCCATTAAAGTAAGAGAAATAAAAAAACATAACTGCAATATAAGGAATTTGCCCCAAACTCCATCATGAACAGTAGCTGTCTGAGTTTAACATCCCACTTGAGGGAGTGGGCAACTCGGTATCGACAGTGAATATGTTCGGTGACGTCTGTCTGATTTATAACCTTTCATGACTTTTCTTAGACAACCGACTTCGGTCTCAGATGTTGAGCTACCCCAAAGATCCCAATTTACATCCCACTTGGGGGAGTGGGCAACTCTGTATCAACAGTGAATATATTCGGTGACGCCTGTCTGATTTATAAATCTTTCATGACTTTTCTTAGACAACCGACTTCGGTCTCAGATGTTCAGCTACCCCAAAGATCCCAATTTACATCCCACTTGGGGTAGTGGGCAACTCTGTATCAACAGTGAATATATTTGGTGACGCCTGTCTGATTTATCACCTTTTGTGACTTTTTCTTAGACAACCGACTTCGGTCTCAGATGTTCAGCTACCCCAAAGATCCCAATTTACATCCCACTTGGGGGAGTGGGCAACTCTGTATCAACAGTGAATATATTCGGTGACGCCTGTCTGATTTATAACCTTCCGTAACTTTTCTTAGACAACCGACTTCGGTCTCAGATGTTCAGCTACCCCAAAGATCCCAATTTACATCCCACTTGGGGGAGTGGGCAACTCGGTATCAACAGTGAATATATTCGGTGATGCCTGTCTGATTTATAACCTTCTGTAACTTTTCTTAGACAACCGACTTCAGTCTCAGACGTTCAGCTACCACAAAGATCCCAATTTACATCCCACTTGGGGGAGTGGGCAACTCTGTATCAACAGTGAATATATTCGGTGACGCCTGTCTGATTTATAACCTTTCGTAACTTTTCTTAGACAACCGACTTTGGTCTCAGATGTTCAGCTACCCCAAAGATCCCAATTTACATCCCACTTGGGGGAGTGGGCAACTCGGTATCAACAGTGAATATATTCGGTGACGCCTGTCTGATTTATAACCTTCCGTAACTTTTCTTAGACAACCGACTTCAGTCACAGATGTTGAGCTACCCTAAAGATCCCAATTTACATCCCACTTGGGGGAGTGGGCAACTCTGTATCAACAGTGAATATATTCGGTGACGCCTGTCTGATTTATAACCTTTCGTGACTTTTCTTAGACAACCGACTTCGGTCTCAGATGTTGAGCTACCTCAAAGATCCCAATTTACAACCTCTGGCAAACTGGAACATTAGCTCACCACAAGTGGAAAGCGCTGCAATGTACTTTCTCACCTCTTTAATTCTCTTGAGATTTGAAAGTTGCTACTTCATTTTTCAGCATCTTGGTTCATTATGCCGTAATGCAATAAAAAAAGAAATAAAGAAATTCTAGTTTAAGAGAAAGCTTAAACTAACTTGTCAATATGGGAATGAAAACTGCAATGATACAAATAATGAGAGAAACACATAAAACAGCAAATTATGATCAATAAATAGCAACATTCCATTTTTGCTTTACATATATCAGTAAAAAATAATGGTGATACGCTGCGTACTACATTACTGAAAATACATTCACAGGTCTGAGGTCTGATAATGTTTCCTTTTATTTAAAAATTTACCAGCATACTTAATGAAAAAATAAATAAACGAAAAAATCTAATTACTACCACATTGATACCGTGACATGATTTTAGGGAGACACAGTTCACTGTGGTGCATTGTGTTTCATATGAGCTCTTGAGGGTTTTGTACACTTCTACAAGTTGTATAATCTTTAAATAAACAGTTAAAGAAAAAAGAAAAGATGACAACTGCAAGATTAATTTGTTTATTTAAACACTAGCTCTACACAAAAATAATCAATGACATTTTTTTAACTCCACTCTTAGCCTCACTATCATCTCCTGTTATCTTCAGGTATCTCAATTTAACTAAAATGTTATATCTTCCTTACCCTTCTAAGAATAGACCCCAAGATATAAATCCTCGATTTCTTTGTTCTTAAAACTGTCATTTCTCAATCATTTCCTCTTATGGTAGGCATAGAAAATCAGACTTATAAATCTCTGAAGTAGAACTACATCATGTTCAAAAATTTTATCGGAAATTCTGTGAGCTGCAGATATCATTAATTAATATTCCAAAAATGGAATTCACCATTCATTGCAAAATTTATATGCATTCTATATATTGGTAAGCTACATGAAAAGAAAAGTTTATATTAGTTTTTCTCATCATCGAATGGCTGAGCCTGCCAATAATTCCCCAATTTCTTTTGAGACAATGCTAATTAAGTTTAGTAACGGTTATATTATTTGAAATGCCTCTAAACATAACATTAATGCACCTTCCTTCCTCCTTCAAACATCATATCAAATAATTGTAGGCTGGTGAAATCTGACCAACACATGCAATGTAATGGTACCTTGATCTGCCGCCCGTCCGAAGGTCAACACTGACTCCTGCCGCCATTTGGCTACACAACATGATTAACCGCCCATGCTTTCACTGCGGCAAAATACAAGCCATGCACCGTGTTTAAAAATTCTTTTCTTAGGGCACACCCCAAAGCACAAGCTTTTGTTTTCTTCATTTGTCACATTAAACTGTTCTTTAAAAACAAAAACAATTGCAACTTTTTAAGTGCTGTACTACATAGCAGTTTTAAATTTTGAAAAATGGCTCTCATTGCAACCAACTGATCAAAAAAAAAAAAAAAAAAATTGAAATCTGCAGTATTGAAGATGCATACATTCATATTATTAATAACATCTATGCAAGTGCAAAGATTCAGCTTTTTGAGTATACAGCACCAATAAAAATTGGAAAGGGGGTGAGACAAGGTGACACTAATGCTCCCAAACTCTTGAATGCCACTTTGGAAAATGTCTTTCAATCACTGAACTGGGAAAACAAAGGAATAAAGATTAATGAAGATTATCTAACTCACCTTCGTTTTGCTGATGACATAGTCATTTTTGCAACTACCCCATCAGAGCTGCAGATCATGATCCAGGAACTTGCTGATAAGAGTAAAGTGGGATTAAAAATGAACTTTCAGAAGACAAAAGTGATGTACAATGCTTTTACAAGAAATAAAGATTTATCGATTGATGGAGAAAAGCTGGAGATAGCCAACACCTACATTTATCTTAGACAGCAGATATCAAGTGAAGGTCACACTGATGAAGAAATTAATCGGCGTATAAAACTTGCCTGGAGAGCTTTTGGAAGAAACAGTATAATTTTCAAGAGCAATATGCCATTATGTCTTAAAAGAAAAGTGTTTGATCAATGCATCCTTCCAGTGCTTACGTATGGTGCAGAGACGTGGACCTTAACTAAAAGAGACATACAAAGACTGCAGACAACACAAAAAAGCATCGAGAGGTGCATGCTTGGTGTAACCAGGAGAGATAAGAGGAGGAACACGTGGATCAGAAAAATGACAAGGGTGGAAGACATCATGATAAAAGTAAAATCCCTGAAATGGCAATGGGCTGGACATATTGCCAGAAGGACAGACCGTCAATGGACAGCCAAAATTTTAGACTGGATTCCAAGGGACATGAAAAGACGCAAAAGAAGACCACATGGCAGATGGGTGGATGAAATTCTAAAGTATGCGGGAGTAACATGGAGGAGACTGGCACAAGATAGACCGTGTGGAAGAAGAGAGACCTTCGTCCAGCAATGGATTGATAATGGTTGACAATGATGATGATGATTTAAAACGTTCAATGCACAAAAGCGTGTATCTCAAAGTTTTCAGAAGATGAAATTGGTATTTGAGAAATTCAGTGATTCTGTCATGTTCCTTTCATTAAAGTGTCTGCCCTTTGTCACTAAACACTGGAAGCCAGTTAAAACAGAGGCATCTGGAGCAAAACTACATATGGTTCCAATTTTTGGACCTAGAGCATAATATAATTAAAGAAGTGACACACTCTTCTGTCCGTGGCACTCCATAACAATAATACAACTTTCGGTCATTAGTAGTGAAATCACTGAAATGTAACATCACTTAGAATGCACTCAGCTCTGTTGAGGTGAGGGGTTGAAAGACTGAATTGCTAGAAAGCACAAGGTTTGTACTCTTTCAAGCAAGATAAATTCAAGCACTTTTCAAGCAAGATAAATTCAAGCACTTTTAAAAAAAATTATCATGTATTGTTAGTAGGTAGATATTTTAGTAAGTCCAGACCATTAAAATTAGCTAGCAGGGGCAAACTTTTAATAGCCTGCCTGTTAACTCCCTGTTGGTTTATTTTATTAACTTTGAATTGCCCCTCTGTTTTTGGTATTTTTTGAAATCATTTTCTTTTCTGGAACATTTTGAAAGGGTACATTATTTCCATATTCATCTGCTGTTATGATATTTATTGTTTGCTTTAACTTTTTATTTTTGATGCACGACTTTGATGCACTTTTTTGATGCACCAGGAGACGAAGGGTCCACGCATGAAGCACAAGTAATTCCTAGAAGTTCCACACTCCCGCAAGAACGCCCCTTAACCCCAGTAAAGAGAGGCCCATCACAATTCGTGAACACATCATCCACTTATTTTACTTCCAAGGCTGACGTTTTACTCCGTAGTGATGTCATAGCCAAGGTACTTGCGTTCAACGTGCTCTCCTGGGTTGAACGCAATTTCAGCATTATTTGTTCAGCTTGGTGTTTTTATCGGAACTACACAGAAATCTATAGAATTTTTTAGCACAAACAATTATTTTACACCGGCTCTTTCATATCATTCTTAAAAAAAAAAAAAAATTCAAGTACTATTTATGGAGTCAAACATTTTCAAGTACTTTCAAGGACTTGAAAATGAACTTTTATTTTTCAAGGACTTTTCAAGGAGCGTACGAACCCCATGATGAGGCAGGGCCAGTGGCGCAACCATGTTTCAAAATCGGGGGGGTCTGATCACACATACATACATATTATATATGAGGATCCCCAACTCGGGCCGCGGGTGACCTAGTGGGCAACGTTCGTGACTGCCGCAGAAGGGACCTCAGGTTCAACACCAGGCAGATACGAACGCTCGATCCACTAAATATCCGCCGTGCGTCGGATGGGCACGTTAAGTCGTCAGACCCTGGGTACTGCCCCTCCCCCGGTAATAAATAAGGGCGTCTTCCTCTCCCTTTCTTTCCTAACGGGCACTCTAGCCCAAATCTCCTAGCTTCCTATTTCTAAGGGTTGTTTAAGACCTGGGGTCAGACACTCCCTTCTTAAAATGATCAACTCTGAAAATCTGGGGGTCCTGACCTCCCAGTGGTTACGCTTAGGGGTAGGGCAGCTCTCATCTGTCAATCAGTTACTGACCCTCCCCGGCATTTTAGTGCCAGAGGGGGCGAGTGCTTTGCTAAAGACATCCTATGACAATCGGACTGGGAAAAAAAAATTTAAAGCAAATTTTTCCAGACCTATCTCGGACGATTGGTCAGAAGCCAACGCTTAGACCACTGGGCCGGCTTTTTTTTTTTTTTTGCAGATAGGAGAGGAAAAGTACGAAACTGATGACTGTACGGCCGCCTTGCATCAACGCAGAAAGAAAAAGATTTCACAAGTGGTTTGAAATCATGGTGGTTGATGGAATTTCAACCATCCTAATGGCTAATTCTTGGTGAAAATCAGGAGAATTTGGCATTTGTCCGAAGGGCAGGAGGAAAAGCTGGAAATCAAGAGCTTCCCGCCTAAATCCGGAGAGTTGACATATCTCCAAGTTGTTCTTGAAGTTTATGATGTACTACAGAGGTGACGTACATATCAAGGTGGTAAGTACCAGTGATAAGCACTTGTCAGCATAGCTTAATTGGGAAAGCATTCAGCTCTGGAGCAGAGGGATATGGGTTCAGAGCCGGTAAATGTGTAGATTAGCGTCCTAAATTATTTCGTCGGAAAAATGTTAGTACCTGGAAAAAGTGTGATGTACACATTTCAGATTATGGAAATTAATGGCAAATGGTGCAGAAATTTCATATTTTAAATGTGTTTTAAAGATTTTTATCGAAATATTGACCTGTGAGTCAGACGCTGTGAAGAGAAGCTGCGGTAGGCCTAATGCATCACGCCGGCGAAGAAGTGAAGCTTTGGTCCATTAAATGGAAGGTGTGCTGAAATGACGGGCAGAAGAGTACAAGAGTTATTGGCAGAAGAGCGATAAATGTATGTTGTAGTGGTACGCTACAGAAAATAGGTCCACATCATCCACCCTTTATTTTGTTGTATCCTGTACGTTGTCGGCAGGAAAAACTGGATAAAACCTCTTTGATTTGCAAATGATACGTATGAGTATGATAGAAACTGACCTGTGAACGAGCTATTAACAGGAGAACCAAACGCGCAGTGACACAGCAAATCAGCTACGAATGGAAGCAGTTCAAACCAGAACCGAAAGTTATACATCCACAGTTTTCTTTACAACATAGAAAAGCATATTAGTACTTTCTATTTTGAATCAGGAAACCATATGCAAAAGAACGAAAAATTGCTCAACATGTAAACAAAGATCCTTGCTCTTTCCACGTTTTTTTTTTATAAGTGAGTCCCGGAAAAATTCTCATTGGCCACCACTGGGAGTCGAACCCAGGGTCTTCCAGTTACACGCTGGATATGCTTCCGCTACATTTTCCGTGACTCACTTATAAAAAAAAAACGTGGAAAGAGCGAGGATCTTTGTTTGATGTCCCTGATCCGCGTTAAATGTCTGTATTGATTGCTCAACATGTGCTTTTAAAATTACAATGACAAAACATGAATGAAATATATTCTGTAGCATATGAGTACAACATGGTTCGCTCTCCTGGCAAGAAGGTACGCGCTTGGACTTGTAGTCGTCTGTGCATGAATTACACGCTGCAGCGAATCTTCCTTTCAATGAAGCAAAGCTTCACATCTTCGCCGTAACAATGCGATAGGCCTACTGCAGTGTCTCTTCACAGCATTGGTCAATATAATGATAAAAATCTTTAAAACACATTTAAAATATGAAATTTCTGCACCATTTGCCATTTATTTCCATACCCTAAAATCCGGAATGTCACACTTTTTCAAGGTACTGACATTTTTCCGACGAAATAATTTAGTACGCTAATCTACACATTTATCTCAGAGCCTAACCACTGGCTGTTTTTTCACATTGGTGCCTGAATGTAAAAATAGATCTACTGGCCTTTAAGTTCTTCAAAAAATGTGCAACATTCATTTCCATATGTCATCCAGAATTAGTGAGGATTCCTTCTTCTATAGAGAGTTACTTTAGGCATGGATTGGGGCGGACCCGAAACCTGAGATTTCATGTCCATGCCTTTAGTGGGGGGTGGGGGGTATGTGATATACATGTCAAGTAGAGATGTGTTGTTTGTGAACAATGATTCAGGAAGAATGAACAAACTGAGTCACTGGTAAGCAAATCTTTCCTGAAAAGAGCCGATTCCATGAATGAAACAGCCAGAACTAATTTTCCCTAAACATCAAAATTTCACCATAGTGTCTTGGCGAGGTTCATGTTTTGGTCAGAAAATCTTACCTATTCAGAAGTGTACAATTGCAATAAATTACATGAACATTACCAAACAAACTGTTCTGAAAACCAGGGAAAAAAATGTCCATAAGAATTAAAAACAACTTTAAACTCATCCATTATTTTGGAAACTATCAATAAATGAAAGGATCCAATTCAGAATTGTTTCCCTACCCACAAAAACCAAAAGAATCACAGGAATCTAAACCAAAAGAATCACAGATGGAAATGAAAGAATCTTTTTAGTGAGTCAAATAGATTCTTTTAAAAGAACTAGTTTGCCCATCTAATGTCAAGATGGCAAGAAGCAAAGATAAGCACTTGTCAGTGTAGCTTAATTGGGAAAGCATTCATCTCCGGAGCGGAGCAGGACGCAAGTTCAAGTACCACCACCGCTACCAGCACAATTTTTTTTTTTTTTCAAGTTTTTAAAATTAATTTCTTCTTGAAGAAAATTTCAAAGAAAAAAATATCAGAAAAAGCAGTACCACAATTAAGGCGTCATACGAGAGCAATGTACAATGAATGGTTAAATCACCAGAAGGCACGTAAATACCTGGAATTTCATCTGTATGAGCAATTTCTGCACATATAAAATCGAATTCCCAATACTGTTCATAATATGAATGAAATTTGTTAAACTCAGTCACGGTTTCCTTTAAGCTACGTTGAAATGATAATTATTGGGCTCTTCTGGTTTGAGTCAGAATGAGGCATGGGTAGTGTGCTTATCTAGCAGCACTGGCTCTCTTCCTCCCCTACTAGACATAAAAACTAACTGCCCCATAAAAGCACATGCATAACACTTCTAAAAACAATGCAAGCTGTGCCTTGAAACGAGTTATGGGCACGCCTACAGAAACAGTCATAGCTATGAACAACTTTAGTTTCTTTTTGGTCAAGGCAATACACTAGATAGAAAAATTACGCAAAAAATTTTGCATTGTCAATATCCCAGTTAATCATCCGGCACTGCAAATTTACAGCCACATGCGTCAATATTTCATGGCAAAAACGAGAGGCACTATTCAATGATAAAACAGTTATAGAAGCAAAGCAAAGCAGACGTTTGTTTAAAAGTCCATCCAATCAAACGCAGCAAAGAAGCACTTCCCTGATGACCATCACTGCTTACTTCCGAATGAGAAAACCATTTTACTTCCTAAATAAAATTTCTACTCCGAAACAAAATGAATAAGCAGGGATGAGAGAGATGGTGTAAAATATTACGAATTCTTACCCTCATCACGTCTGATTTGGGCCAGCAATAGAGCGGTTGCTTGTGGATCACTATTGCTTCGCTGCCGTCGGTGACCCAAAACTTTTGGATTTTCACCTCCACTTACTGATGCAGACATTGTAAGTTTCGCACATTTCTTTGATTTCGTAATGGTAAAAATCTTTGAACACGAAGTCGATGAAAAAGAAATGATTGACACAGTGTTTCACACAAATCCTCTTAGTAGCAAAACGCCATGACACATCGCTTAACGCACAGAATCTACGGAAGGTAATTCAAATTTTTATACAGAGCAGCACAAGACTAAGGATTACTTCCAGAGCACAACGTTAAATTTGTCTAATTACCCACAGATATTTACAAACCTCAGTTTAAAGGTACGACAAGTAGTTTTCCCCATGAACTCGCCAAAGATTGTTGATAGTTAAAACATTATTGACTGGACATCACACTTACACCAACTCCATTCCTCTCAGCTACAAGGTAAAGTAAACGATGAGTGTTTTGGAAAAACCGAAACCCTCCCCCAGGAGCAACCAATCACAAGCGATATACACAATCAATGGGGAAAAGAAAAAAAAAAAAAGAAAGAAAGAAAAAGGAATAAAACATTGAAGACTGAGCTGTGTCAACTTTACAAGTGAACTCATAATGCTGTGATCCTTTTTAATTCTTCCATGCTGAGAACATTAGTGGCGGCAGTTTTGATAAATCGATATTATTTACACATTCATAGCGTTAAAATTCCGCAGACGACATATTTCCAGCTTCTCACTCTTGAATCTTGATCATCAGCGTTTCAGCACCAGATATAACGCCCAGGAGATCTTCGAACCTATCGAATTGTCTCATTTCTCTTCTTTAGACATTTTTCTGTATTTCAATCAGGACTAAATCTAAATAAAAATATGAAATTTCAGTCATAATGGTGCATCCAGTTTGATCTAGTGAGGGACGATCGCTCCCTAAAGAAAGTTTTTTTCTTTTTTAAGTTATAAATATCATAATCAATTAGTGTACTTTACTTTAACATAATTATAGTAGTACATTTTTTTTTTGATTGGAGGTTTAACGACCACCGTGAGCAACTCAATGGGCTATAAGCAGTCGCCCGTCCCTAATTTAGGGTCACTGGTTCCAGGGAAGGGAGAGAGCCAGTGCCGTAAGACAAACACAACATCCATGCCTGACCGGGATTCTTTTTTTTTTTTTTTTTTTGATTGGAGGTTTAACGACCACCGTGAGCAACTCAATGGGCTATAAGCAGTCGCCCGTCCCTAATTTAGGATCACTGGTTCCAGGGAAGGGAGAGAACCAGTGCCGTAAGACAAACACAACATCCATGCCTGACCGGGATTTGAACCCGGACCCCTTACGGACGAATGATCAGAGGCCAACGCCTCAGACCACTGCGCCACCGGGGCGGCGACCGGGATTCAAACCCGGACCCCTTACGGACGAATGATCAGAGGCCAACGCCTTAGACCACTGCGCCACCGGGGCGGCATAGTAGTACATGCACAGATTTTCGTAAAAGTTGTCTTAACAATTAAGTTTGCCGTAAATTTGGAGACAATTAATTTTTAATTCTAACAAAGAGGTTATGTTAGAATGAGATATTTGGAAATGCCCTCGTCAGTATCACTTTGCGTGAAACCTATAACCGTGAGCGGCAGCCATTAAGGTGGTTCCACCTAAAATCTCTGCCTTATGCTTCCAATGCTAAAATTTCTTTCCAAATTTTCTCCGCAGTTAATAATTCTCAAAGATGCAAATTTGCACATCGATAAAACTAACTGTAAGTTATAGCATGGGATACTTAATACTTGCTAAAACATAACCATAATTATATTAAAAATCGATTATTTTTCTTTGAGTAATGTTCAGACTTGTTAACAGATGGCGCGACCTGTACATTGATGACGTCAGTAGACAAGCAAATGTTGGATTGCTTAATTATGGTTGTGTTTTAGCCAGTAATATGTACCCCATGCTATAACTTAAAGTTATTTTTATCGATGCACAAATTTTCATCCATGGGAATGCATTAATTGCGAAGAAATTTTTTTTTTTTTTTTTTTTTTTATTGGAGGTTTAACGACCACCGTGAGCAACTCAATGGGCTATAAGCAGTCGCCCGTCCCTAATTTAGGGTCACTGGTTCCAGGGAAGGGAGAGAGCCAGTGCCGTAAGACAAACACAACATCCATGCCTGACCGGGATTCGAACCCGGACCCCTTACGGACGAATGATCAGAGGCCAGCGCCTTAGACCACTGCGCCACCGGGGCGGCGAAGAAAATATGTAAAGAAATTTCACCATTGGAAAGATAAGGCAGAGATTTTACGTGTAACCCCCTTAAAGTGTGGAAAAGCTGGTAGTTTCCAAAGCTACTGCAACTCATTTTGTGTTGGCCGAATAACATTATTTCGTCGTAAACGCAGGGCGGGTTCAACCACTAGGCAAACTAGGCTGCTGCTTAGGGCGCCAAAATTTAGGGAAAGCCAAGATTTAGAGTTCATAAAATCAAATGAGTTAATAAATAAGAAAAATAAATAAAAACAATTTGAATTTCTATTGTTCTTTTTTTAGAGAGTGAGGTTTAAAGACCACCGTGAGCAACTCGACGGGCTATGAGCAGCCGCCCATCTCTAATTTAGGGACAATGATTCTAGAGAAGGGAGAGAGCCAATGCCGTAAAACAAGCACAACATCCATGTCCAAGGAAATTAGAATAATTCTTCTGAAAATGCCATGGCCGCCCCGGCGGCGCAGTGGTCTAAGCAATGGCCTCTGATCATTTGTCCGAACGGGGTCCGGGTTCGAATCCCGGTCAGGCATGGATGTTGTGTTTGTCTTACGGCACTGGTTCTCCCTTCCCTGGAACCAGTGACCCTAAATTAGGGACGGGCGACTGCTTATAGCCCATTGAGTTGCTCACGGTGGTCGTTAAACCTCCAATCAAAAAAAAAAAAAGAAACTGTCATGAGTCTTTTAACCGTGAAGCCACGAAGTGTGGGAATTTGAGGTTGTTTACATGCTACCATGTAGGGTTTTTTTTATTGAAGGTTTAACGACCGCCGTAAGCAACTCAATATATAGGCATTTTTTTTTTTTTTTTTGATTGGAGGTTCAACGACCACCGTGAGCAACTCAATGGGCTATAAGCAGTCGCCCGTCCCTAATTTAGGGTCACTGGTTCCAGGGAAGGGAGAGAGCCAGTGCCGTAAGACAAACACAACATCCATGCCTCACCGGGATTCGAACCCGGACCCCTTACGGACGAATGATCAGAGGCCAACGCCTTAGACCACTGCGCCACCGGGGCGGCATAGGCATTAAGCAGTCATCCATTCCTTATTTACGGCCACTGGTTCCAGGGATGGGAGAGAGCCAGTGCCGTAAGACAAACACAACATTCTTTCCTTGCCGGGATTCGAACCCGGACCCCTTTCGCACGAATGATCATCGCTTAGACCACTGCGCCACCAGGGCAGTCCATGCATTTCAACTGTGTATGTTTTGGACATTCACCCAAAATCTATAATCTCAAGAGTCAAGACATATGCTCCTTCATACTGATATGAAGCATCATTTATGCAATTTGTGTTTCAAGAAATTTACTCAGAAAGCTCATCTCAAGAAATATGTTTCTTCCCACACCTAACTGTTGTCTTACTTCACGGAAATAAGTCAAATAAATGAAAACTTCACATGAATTGGAGTAATAAATGTCTGCTTAATTTTACATTTTCCTTACTACGTACTGTAAAAGTGTTCACTATTCTCAGGGATTTATACACCCACCCAACACTTCCTCAAATTTATCCAGACCCCCCTATAAAAAATATCAACACCCTCCCATTTGGGGGTGTAACAAATAAATACACCCACCCACATACACTCACGGACAATGAAATTTGCGCACCAAGAAGAAAGCATCGGATTGAACTGAAATTTTATGGACGTAATGACACAAATGATTTATACACATGATGGCAAGAACAGACCTGCAGGACAAATACAAAGGGATCTGTGACACACAGTGCTGTCATTTTCAATAGCGCGTCGCACCGCCTCGTGTGGCCATACATGCTGCAATACGGTGCGGCATGGAAGCGAACAGACACCTGAGGTTGTCCTGCGGCAGACTGGTCCACATGTGTTGAACGGCGTGCTCCAAATCCCGGATAGGGCGGCACGGCGTCAGTCAGCATTTCAACTGATCCCACACATGCTTGATAAGTGACATGTCCGGGGAGCAGGCAGGCCATGGAAGTATCTGGACATGACGTAGGAAGTCGTGTGAAACCTGAGCCGTGTGCGGGCAGGCATTATCCTGCCGGTATAGCGCACCTGGAATCCCGGCCAGGAATGGGATCACATGGGGGCGTGGGATCTCATCTACGTATCGCTGGCCCGTCAATGATCCACGTATCACTACTAGAGCTGAACGGCTACCGTAGGCAATGGCTCCCCGGACCATAACGATGCAGTGGGGGACGTATGGCGCTCGATAGCAAGGTTGAGATTGTGCCGTTGACCCGGGGACCTTCACTTTCAGACACGATGATCATCTGTCCCCAAAACGAAGCGGAACTCATTGCTAAACACATGTCGCCAGTCTGTGGCGTTCCACGTCGCTCTGGCCTGGCACCACTGCAAACAGAGTCGGCGATGTTCTGGTGTTAATGGCAACACACGTAAGCTCCCCGGACCATAATGCATAACGTAGATTCGCTTTCGTGAGACGTCGGGAAATGGTTCTTGGGCACACATCAGCCGCTACCTGTGCCTGTATAGTGGACCGGGTCCCCGTGGGATCCGGTCATACCTAGCGCATTATTAGTTGATCTGCTCTACCGGTGGTCCTCCTGGTCCATCCGGAGTCGCTCCACTGTGTGGTAGTGTCGTCACGTGTCCACTGTTCCCAACACAGTCGGACGGTATGGTCAGAACGATCCACGTGGCGGGCTATACAGCACGCCGACCACCCTGCGGTTTTCAGCCAGATGGTCAGGCCTCTCTCAAAGTTCGTAAGTTGCGTAAATCGACGTCTCTGGCGTCTACCCGGCATTCTTGTCACTCTGTACTCTTGCTTGCGTCGACCGGTGCTTTTCGCTTTTTTTTTATTGAAGGTTTTAACGACCACTTTGAGCAACTCAATGGGCTATAAGCAGTCGTCCGTCCCTAATTTAGGGTCACTGGCTCCAGGGAAAAGATAGACAAACACAACCTCCGTGCCTCAACGGGATTCGAACCCGGACCCTTTTCGGACGAATGGTCATAAGCCAGAGCTCAGACCACTGCGCCTCCGAGGTGGCGCTCTTCGCTTCCATGGAGCATCGACTACACTCCTGTTTTTTTTATTGGAGGTTTAACGACCACCGTGAGCAACTCAATGGGCTATAAGCAGTCGCCCGTCCCTAATTTAGGGTCACTGGTTCTAGGGAAGGGAGAGAGCCAGTGCCGTAAGACAAACACAACATCCATGCCTCACCGAGATTTGAACCCGGACCCCTTTCGGACGAATGATCAGAGGCCATCGCTTAGACCACTGCGCCACCGGGGCGGTCCACTCCGGTTTACAAGGCTCTCAGTTCCTGCTTTGCAGCACCACCACAGGGTGTGCGGTTGCCGCCCCGGTGGCGCAGTGGTCTAAGGCGTTGGCCTCTGATCATACGTCCGTAAGGGGTCCGGGTTCGAATCCCGGTCAGGCATGGATTTTGTGTTTGTCTTACGGCACTGGCTCTCTCCTTCCCTGGAACCAGTGACCCTAAATTAGGGACGGGCGACTGCTTATGGCCCATTTCAGTTGCTCACGGTGGTCGTTAAACCTCCAATCAAAAAAAAAAAAGGGTGTGCGGTCATGCGCATATATGCAGCATGACGTAGGGGGGTAGTTTCGGAAGGGTATAAAGCACACGTGCGGTGAACGCTCAGCAATTCGGTGAAAACTATTGCACGGTGTACATCGGTTGGAACGACGTCGAGTTGCTGCCACCGTGCGATATGGCCAACAGGCAATCCAGTAGACTACATCTGGATGCCTTTACCCGAGGTCGCGTGTCATTGGGAAGTTGGAAGAAGGTCGAAGTGTGACAAGCGTGGCCGAGGAGTTCGGGATCACTCACAGCATCGTTTAACGAGCTTGGAGAGCATTTCAAACGACAGGAACAGCTGCCGAGAGTTTAGCAGTGGTGGTGAACGACCGGTATATTGTCCTACAGGCGAGAAGAGACAGACGGCAGACAGCGGGAGAAATCGCAAGGCACATGCAACGGACAACTGGACGTCGGTTATCGCGTTTTACCGTGGCCAGGAGGACGACCAGTATGGTGTGTGCCACTAACGCCTGCTCATCGGAGACGGCAGTTTCTGTGTGGTGCCAGGAACACAAGAACTGGACACATCAGCAATGGTAGAGTTCGCTTTACGGATGAGAGCCGATTTAGTCTGACGTGCGATTCTGTACGTATGCGCATCTGGAGAGAGCAGGGAACACGCAATCACACCTCCATCATCATTGAAATGGACCGGTTTGAAGGTGCCGGAGTTCTTGTTTGGGGCGGTATCATGCTTGGTAGCCGTACTGACCTCCACATCTCCCAAGGAGGTTCAGTCACTGGTGTCCGCTATTGTACCGAGGTTCTCCTGCCTCACGTGCGTCTGTTTAGAGGTGCTGTGGGTCCTGAGTTCCTGTTCATGGACGACAACGCTACACCTCATCGTACAGTGGCTGTCGCAGAGCTGTTGGAGAGTGAAGATATTTTTTTATTGGAGGTTTAAAGACCACCGTGAGCAACTCAATGGGCCATAAGCAGTCGCCCGTACCTAATTTAGGGTCACTGATTCCAGGGAAAGGAAAGAGCCAGTGCCGTAAGACAAACACAACATCTATGCCTCACCGGGATTCGAACCCGGACCCCTTTCGGACGAATGAATGATCAGAGGCCATCGCTTAGACCACTGCGCCACCGGGGCGGCAGAGTGAAGATATTCAACGCATGGATTGGCCCGCAAGGACCCCGGACCTAAGTCCAATCGAACACGCGTGGAACCTTCTCGGGAGACGCTTGGCAGCACGTCACCAGCCGCCAGCAACGATTCCGCAGCTGCGATTGGCGCTACAAGAGGAATCAGCCGCGATGCCTCAACAGCTCCTTGACAACCTCGTCTTCAGCATGGACAGAAGTTGTAAATCCTGCAACGCAGTCAGGGGTGATCATATCCACTACTAAAGACGGGATTTTTCTTGGCGGCCGCCTGTCACATGGACGTTTCTGTCCAGTTGTGCTCGAAGCTACCTTTTCAATAAAGTGTCTTTGTATCCTTTGGATTCCTTGTTTGGACAGTTTTGCTCACTTGTCCCATATTCTTACATCTTGGGGATCTTATGGTATGATTTTAGTCGATGTGGAGCACTTCTGCACGACGTTACATTAGAAAAACCGCCTCGTTCTTATTTTGCACACCAGTGTATAACTATACCAATTGTGGAAGAAAATTGGGGAGACTTTCATGCAGCAGTGGATTGCTAATGGTTGACGATGATATATAATATATATATACTTGCAAACCACAGGAATTGAAATATACACGGTCGAGTCACATTGTGACCACCAGCTAATATCCAGAGTAAATAACCGCGCAGCGCGGACAGCAGCTAGACAGGCTGGGAGAGATTTAATAAGGTGCTCATAGGTATGTGGATCCATGCTGACTGCAGTGCATCTGACAGCTGCTAGAGGGTGCGTGGTGCATGATATATAGAGCGAACAACACGATCGAGGTGGTCCCACAGATGCTCAATTGTGTTTAAGTCTGGGGAATTAGGGGGCCAGGGAAGTACTTTGAAGTATTCATCGTGCTCTTCCAACCACTCTCGGACATTTCTAGCTGTGTGACACATCGCATTGTCGTGCTGGAAGATACCATCCATCCCAGGGAAGACAATCAGCATGTATGGGTGTACGTGGTCTGCAGGAATGGATTCATAACGATTTCGGTCCATAGTGCCTTCCACAGGTATGATTAGACCCAGGTATTCCACGAAAACATTTTCCAAACCATAACGCTACCCCCCCCCCACCAGCTTGTGTTCTTTCAGCAGTGGTTGAAGAGTGTTTGTTCTCCGATGTTTCTCGCCTTATTCGCCAACGTCCATCCGTTCGATGAAGCAGAAAACATTTTTTTTTTTTTTTTTTTTTTTTTGAGGTTTAGCGACCACCGTGAGCAACTCAATGGGCTATAAGCAGTCGCCCGTCCCTAATTTAGGGTCACTGGTTCCAGGGAAGGGA
The DNA here is from genome assembly GCA_039090855.1 of Macrothele yani. Taxonomy (NCBI): domain Eukaryota; kingdom Metazoa; phylum Arthropoda; class Arachnida; order Araneae; family Macrothelidae; genus Macrothele; species Macrothele yani. Next base: position 9,817,133 of record CM077019.1, read on the forward strand.
GAGAGCCAGTGCCGTAAGACAAACACAACATCTATGCCTCGTCGGGATTCGAACCCGGACCCCTTACGGACGAATGATCAGAGGCCAACGCCTTAGACCACTGCGCCACGCAGAAAACATGACTCATCGCGGAAGGAAATCCTTTACCAATTCCGATCGATACTGCCGTGCAAATGTAAGACTTTTCTGCTGATGCACCTTCGTTAGCATAGGTGCAGTGACCATTCACCTGCATCTGAGCCCCATACGCAGCAGGGTTCGCTGAACTGTCGTTTTAGACACACTTCCGGTTACCCCGTGGTTCATTCGGCCAGTGCGTTGCTCCACTGTATCGTGTAGATCGGCCCTCACGCACCTTTGAAGCCGACGTTTTTTTTTTTTTTTTTTGATTGGAGGTTTAACGACCACCGTGAACAACTCAATGGGCTATAAGCAGTCGCCCGTCCCTAATTTAGGGTCACTTGTTCCAGGCAAGGGAGAGAGCCAGTGCCGTAAGACAAACACAACATCCATGCCTGACGGGATTCGAACCCGGACCCCTTACGGACGAATGATCAGAGGCCAGCGCCTTAGACCACTGCGCCACCGGGGCGGCGAAGCCGACGTTCACCTCTCACATCAATGGCACGCGGTGCTCCGCGGTTTCCACTTCGCTTATTCGCAATGATGCCATTTCTCCGATCACGATATTCTTTAACCACAGCAGTACGCGAACAGTTCGCAAACTCAGCTGTTTCAGAAATACTGCCATCCTTGGCCCGAAAGCAGATAATCATCCCTTTTTGGAAATCTGATAAATCGCTCTTTTTATCCACGACAGCAACGAGTAATATGTTTTCAGGATGCCTACAGCACACCTTATATACCCTCCAAGCCAGCTCACGACACGCGCTTTTGACGTCAAAAGTAGGAGGTGGCCACAATAATGTGACTGGACTGTATGTATATATATTGATAATGGTTGGCAAAGATGATGTATATATCATTATTGTGAACCATTACCAATCCACCGATGGATGAGTCTCCCCAAGTTTCTTCCGCACCAGTCTATCTTGAGCATATTTCTTCCATGTGACTCTGGCATGCTTTCGAATTTCATTCACCCATCTACCATGTGGTCTTTTTTTTTTTTTTTTTAGCATTTACTTTCTAGCAACTAGCATTTTGGCAATTTTCAGGTCATAAAAAAATCTTTCTTGCAATTTTCATGTCATAAAAATCTGAGCCCTAGTAAAAACACATTGTGGTTGACAGCAACAAAAAAGAACATTGACACTCTTTTGATTTCTGAGGTTACATGAATGATACTGAGCACATTGCCCTGTCACTTAAGGCATTTTCAAAAGTAACATGGGGATCATGTATTCTGATATTCTAAGTTGGTTGGCTCTGCACATATGACTGCATTACTGACATGTCCTTTCTCTGTAATGACATCTTTAAGTGAATTAAAAAAAAAAAAAAAAAACAACAACAACATAATTTTATTGTTTTCTATCCTTTTTTTTGTTTTAAGAATTTAATTTTGTTATGCTATTTGTTTCCATGCATTTAATAATTTAACTGATGTATTGGTATTCAGGGGTGATTGTGAGGTGACACAAGAAACCCTGAAACTCTCAGCTCAGTGCCAATATACATATAATGTATAATACGCACATATAAACTAGCTACACAACAAATAGGCCCTTTTTTTTTTTTTTTTGATTGGAGGTTTAACGACCGTCGTGAGCAACTCAATGGGCTATAAGCAGTCGCCCGTCCCTAATTTAGGGTAACTGGTTCCAGGGAAGGGAGAGAGCCAGTGCCGTAAGACAAACACAACATCCATGCCTCACCGGGATTCGAACCCGGACCCCTTACGGACGAATGATCAGAGGCCAGCGCCTTAGACCACTGCGCCACCGGGGCGGCAAATAGGCCTTAGTGATTGTGCAGTTAAACTTCACATCTTTTCTTGTACCCAATTTTCTTTCACTGTGCAAAATCCCTCAGGCAGGCATTGCATCTTTAAAATCAAATTTTGCATTTCACATTATATGTTAATTGAGCAGTCTACGTAGACCCGTTTTACTTGAACTTGAAGTCTACAGTGGATTCCATTCAATTTCTAAAAGTAGTTATACACCGAATCTAAAATAATCAAATTATTTGAACTTTCAAAATAATGAAAAGAAGCCTTCCTTTCAGCAGGCTGTTATCTTGAGAGCTTGTTTGATAACAAAAGAAACACACAAGGTGTCACAAATCGTCTACATTCACCATTCGCACGGACATGCAGTGTTTTTAATCAAACACTGTAATGCCCAAAGAAAATGGAACCTGAAGTTTAGTTACCATTTTGTAGCATTTTTAGAAATGAAATGTCCGAAGCATCTCAAATTCTTCTAAAACTCAAAAACCCGGATTTACGGGTTTGGAATGTGACAAAAACCTGGAATTCCGGGCTACACTAGGATTGCAAACAGGTATGGGTATTGCAATTATTAGTTTTAGATATTTTCCATGTATGTGGCTCCTGGCTATTAAGATTTATCATTTTTATGATGTAATGCAATTTATGCAGAAGTTAATAAGATAATTAATAAAAACATAACATTATTAAAACTTTAGACCTTAACGGTTTTTTATTAGAAAAACACATCATTTTATTGTTCTGTTCAACACGTTTCAAAGATTTGTTTAATCACAATGTGATTTGTTTAAATCGGAAAAAGAATAAAAATTACAACAAGTAATAAGTTACTATTCAGCCCTGGAAACAAACATCAGGTCGCACACAAAATAGTTTATTGCATAAGTACAACAATTCTAGAGGTCCTCCAATTTAACATAATATCAAAGCAATGTATAATTGGAGTAAAGACAAGATATTTATGCAATGTTGCATAATTAACAATGAAATATAAAATTGTAATTATTAGACCATTTTCATTTTGGAAAAAAATATAGCATTGGCATACATGTTTGCACAATTTAGCACTTAATGATCTGCCTTTCTTTTCAATCACTGCAATCAATCTATCAGTCATAGAGTTTGCAAGTTTCAATAGTGTCTGAATTTCGATGCTTGCCCAGGCTGCCTGCATGGCTGCAATAAGGTCCACTTTTGTTTGGAAATTTCTTAAGTCCTTGTAGACAGAGTGCACCATTATACTTCAAAGGTTTTCCATCGGGCTGTGGTTGAGGCTCTGTGAAGGCCAGTCCAAAACACGAGCATCATTTGCTTTAAACCCCGCTTTAGTAGATCAAGAATTGTGGATGCTGGCATTGTCCTGCTGAAAAATCCAGTCTCTCAATGTCATAAGGGGAGCAACAGGTAACAAATTATCCACCAGCATATCTCGGTACTTGTCGGAATTAATTTTTGGGTCTATAATCACAAGTGAGGTTTTTTCAGTAGCAGAAAATGCCCTCCAAACCATGAACGAGCCTCCGCCGAATTTGTGCTTCAAAAAATAGGGATTTCCTTTCCGCAGATCATGCCAATATTTAGCAAAATCGTCAGGCCTGTTCAAATTAAATTTCTTTTCATAGGAAAAGACCACGTCTTTCCACTTATCACCGAAAGTAATATGCCTTTTTGCAAACTCTACTCGAGCATACGTACAGTATGTTTAGCATTCAGGTAGAGTTTTGGCTTTAGCTTAATGTATTGGATGTTCGAATTGGCGGCTAAAACATTTTGTACAGTTCAGCCACTGCAGGACAAGTTTAGTTCACGAACAATTTCACTGGACGACTTTTTTTTGTTAGCACATGCAAGTTTATCAACTCTACGTTTCATGCGATTTGAAATTGATTTCGGTCTACCTGTAGATTTCTTTAGTCCATAAGAAGATGGATTTTGCAAATACAGTACCGAACCGATTATCCGGACAGGTCCGGCAGTCCAGTTTCCGGATTTCAGAACCATTAAAAAAAAAAATTCCTCTCCCCCACAAGTTGCCGCTGCCGTTATTTCTCTGATAAAAAGTTGTATCCTTCACGTAAATATGTGGCACACTCTGCTTTGCTTCCGATCGCACATTGCACAACAAGGATTAACTCATGAAACTGCGAACAAGTTACAAGAAAAAAAAAAAGTCTAAACAATAAAAACACTAAAAAAAAAAAAAAAAAAAAAGAGAGAGCCAAAATTGAGTCCTGTACACCAGAGGGTGTCGCCTTTTCTATTGTAACAAATGTTTTCCTTGGAATGTATCTCCAACATAATGTTTTCCTTGGGATGTATCTCCAAAATAGGTAAGTTTCGTCCACATTATAGACCTGTTCTGGCGATAACTTTTCATTCAAAATCATATTGGCAAATTCTTCCACAAAAATCTCTGCACTTTCGTGGTCAGCAGAAGTCTGTTCGCCACAAACATTCAGAAGTCATAAATCATGATGCTTCTTAAATTTATCGAACCAACCCGCTGAATAATCACAAGATGTTTGAATTGAGAGTTCCTCGTGAAAAGCACTGGCCAGGGTGAGGATTATGAAGCGATCCAGAGGTACCCTTTCGCTATGCCGCTGCCTTATCCATTCCATTAAAACCTTGTCGACATCCACATGATTGATGTAAAGTTTTTCGCTGGTTCAATACACTACGCACATCACTGTCCGCAAAAAACCTTAATATTGATGCCTTTTGTTTTATGAGGTCGTAAATTGTGGATTTTCCAATTCCATATTCTTCGATCAATCTCTTTACTGATGTACCGCTGTCCAGCTTTTTCAACAGTTCGACCTTTTTCTGAATGCTTACAGATAGATGTTTCCTTTTGCGTCCACCCGCATCCTGATTCGATTGGTTTTTTGATTGGAGGTTTAACGACCACCGTGAGCAACTCAATGGGCTATAAGCAGTCGCCCGTCCCTAATTTAGGGTCACTGGTTCCAGGGAAGGGAGAGAGCCAGTGCTGTAAAACAAACACAACATCCATGCCTCACCGGGATTCGAACCTGGACCCCTTTCGGACGATAGAACTGAAATACGAGGCTGAACTTCGGCATGGAAGACCTGGACCTCACGGTCAAGAAATATCGTAAAAATTCAAATTTTACAAAAAGGTCCGGTTTTCAGGAGTCCAAATAATTGGTTCGATACTGCAATTGTTCACTATGGTCTTGGGTCGGCCTATAGTCTTTGTAATTTCCACACCACTCTTCCCACTGGCATGCAATCCTTGTATTTTACCGAGTTCAAAATCCGACAACTTTTTGCCCTTCGCCATAGCAATACTCTTCTCAAAGCCAACACCAACGTTTCCACGTGCCCTGCTTATCAAGGCGCCTGCTCCTACACATGCGTGAAACAACCTAATTTCCATACTCTTCAGGAAACCTTCCTGACCTTATCATTTTTACCAGCTGCAAATGTAGTTAATTCGGTTTTATTTTAATTTTTTTCCCGCAAACATTTTTATCTCATTATTATTTTAGAAGGGTTTGAAACTTGTTTTAGCACTATTTGAACAGTTTGCCCAATTAACTTAGCCCTCTATTGTCTACATTTTCGCATTTCTTTACATTACCTTAACATTTCCCCCATCACTGTACAACTCAACAGAGGGCGACTCAGAAAAAATTGTGCTTTGACAAGTGGCATGACAGAGCAGAAAAGAAGAACATTAACACAGCGGGAATGAATTCTACACACTTCGTTTGAGAATGCCCAATTGAGTGGGTGTAACGTGTAGTGAGCATTAGGATCGACTGTACATAGGGAGGATATAACATGAACGATTATATCAGGCGAGTTAAGCTAACAAAAGATTCCTTCCAGTTATCCATTAGTAGAACTTGGATAAGTTATTTTTGATTGTGCATAAACTACATCTTTGAATGAATTATATTGTGAATATCCACCAATGTACTGCGTCGTGATTAAACAAATCTTTGAAATGTGTTGAACAAAACAATAAAACAACGTGCTCTTGTAATAAAAAAAAGATATTAAGTTTCATATTTTTGACAATGTATACAATACATACTTAAAATAAACTAAATTTTAAATTCCAGTTATATAACACAGTTTTGTTACTTCCAGTAAGTACAGTAGAACCTTGTTTATACGTTTCTCACTTATATGTTTTTCTCATTTATATGTAAAATGTCACCAAATACAAAAATTCTGAATGGCTCTTAATAATGTTAAACTTTCTCTGTTTCTTGTAACTGTGACGACTTAATAAACATCAAATTTCTGTTTCACATGTTTTAAAGATATTTAAACACCATGGAACGCTCCTGTATAACACGTATCTACGAGAAACGCCATCTGACATATATACCAATATTTACTCACGAATACTGGACGTTACATTATAATACATATATACATCTGAAAATAATAAGCATGGTTCTGACATGGAATATCATACAATTATTCCTTATGTTATGGGAGGAAGACCAAAATCGACTGTCTGAGCCTGTTAAAAGTCACTACCACTATATGAAGAGGTATTCTTCATACCCATAATCATCTCATATGTGCGGAAATTGTAACAAAATTAACGAAATGTGTCCTAACAATCACCCCTTAGACGACAGTCCAATTCGGTTGTAGAAAAACACATAGTTCATGCCCAGATGGGAAACAAGAAAGTTCATTGCAAACACTCCACATAACAGGCCAATTTGGTGCAAGTTGAAGCAACTAAAACGTGACTGATGAGCATTAAACTCTATGAAAAGTTAAAAACGTCCACTTGACACTAATCCATGACATACAAAAAACACATGCAGCTTTCACTGACTTTCACATCCCAAGAAATCATGAAACGTGGCAATAATGCTGTTTTTTTAGATTTACTCAAATGCATATGGATGGCTCTCGCAGACCCGTTTCATTTATAAATTTTTTCAATCCCATGTTAATTTGATCTGATTCCTTGATAAACGAGGTTCCACTGTATGTACAGCTACAAAGCATAAGATAAAGAAAAAAAAAACTCCAGTTACTTTCTTACTTTGGATATTTGAACAAACATTCATTTTATAAACATTTCAAGTGCCAATTTCGACTGGAAGTAAGAGAATTTGAAGCATACTGCATAAAAATAAATATTTTATTTTGTTTTAAAGAAATGACAGGTGGCTATTTCAATACAGTTAAACATATAATTTTTGACGTAATGAGAAACCACAAACATGTTACAGTAATGCCTCATATGATTTAAAATCCACCCGCATCATCTGAAGCACTTATTTATAATGCTTTTAAATTGTAAATGGGTTCACAAATGAAGACCGACAAGTTGGCAGGATTGAAGAACAGAGTCCTTTATGGCTTCAATATGCTGCAGACAAAGATGGATGCAGTTATCGGTAACAATTGTTTTTGACTCAATGATACAAAGTCAAAAACACCCAAAAACATCTTTTTAGGTAAACTTAATATGCTTAAAGGATTTAATATTTGTAAGCATAAGATTATGTAATAAGCATACACTTACCCTACTTTCTTTGTAGGTAGACCACTAAATGCAGCACATTGTTGTCAATTCACGATGCGGATGTTGTGTATCTTGGATTTTTTTATAATATAATTATTCTTTAAAGGGATCATTATTCATTTTTATTTTTTTATTGAGGGTTTAATGATCACTGTGAGCAACTCAATGGGCTGTAATCAGTCACCCGTCCCTAATTTAGGGCCATTGACTTCAGGGAAGGGAGAGAGCCAGTGCCGTAAGACAAACACTACATCCATGCCTCACCGGGATTTGAGCCTATCCAGGATGAATGGTCAGAAGCCAATGCTTAGACCACTGTGCCACCAAGGCAGCAGATCATTATTTAACAAGATATTATTAATTAAATAATATATATGCTAATGGGAAATAATGCTATCGTTGAAAATTTTTTACCTAACTTTAAACCACGTGGTCAGGATTATAAGTACATCGTTTCCTTGTTTACTCAGTTGCCAAAAAATTTAACACATAAATTTTTTTTAATTTACATATTTGGTTGGTGCGAATGGAACGTCCGGCGCGAACGAGCAGTGGGGACAGTCCCACACCACAGCGGAATGAAACCACCCACAGGTGTTACGGGTATTACGTCACAGAGTAACTATAAATAGCTAGCACGTGTGTCAAGAACAAGGTTCAGGCATGATTTGTTCAGAAGTGACGTGGCTTGCAAAGGAAACATGCAGACGCCGGATTTGAGAGTCATCTTCCTGTATGAATTTAAACTGGGCCATTTTGCAGGAAGTGTTGCTCGAAACGTTAACAAAGTGTTTGCGGAGAATACAGCCAACGGACAAACCATTCGGCGATAGTTGGTGAAGTTTCGAGGCGGAGATGAGGAACTGCAAAACGAAGCACGTGGTCAACGACCTGTTGCTGTTTCTGACGATGTTCGGTTACGTGTGGCTGAAGCGGACCTCCGAAAAAATGTGTTGTGAGATAGCGGCAGAGGTAGGTGTCCACCACATGACAGTTGTTCGGCGTCTGGCTGCGTTGGGTAAGGTAAAAACGCGGGACATGTTGCTGCCTCATCAGTTGACAACTGCCAACAAGACTAGGTGTTTGGAAGCCTGCATGTCGCTGCTTGCCAGAAATAAACAGGAACCTCTACTGCATCGAATCGCCACCTGCGATGAGAAGTGGCTCCTTTATGATAATCAGAAACAATCTGCACAATGGTTAAGCAAGGCACAGCCTGCTGGACGGCATCCTAAGCCACCCCAACATACCAATAAGATGACACTCCTTGTCTGGTGGTCCACAGCTGGGATAATTCATCGGAGTTTCTTGGCAAGAGGCCAAACCATCACTGCAGAACATTATTGTGCTGAATTACACCAGATGCACTGGAAATTACTGCAGAAACAACCCGCTTTGGTCAACAGACATGGTGTTCTTCTGCTCCAGGACAATGCCCGCCCTCATGTGGTACAACGAACGATGATGACACTAAGTGCCTTGGGCTATGAAGCACTGCCTAATCCTGCCTACTTCCCAGACTTGTCTCTGACAGACTATCATCTGTTTCGTCACCTGGATCACTTCTTGTCCGGAAAACAGTTCACGACAGATGATGTGGTTCAACGTGCAGTTGATGACTTCTTTGGGTCCCAACCACAAGACTTTTTTCATTCCGGGATCACCAGACAGATGGCAACTATGCATTGATGCGGAAGGGAATTAGTTTGCCTACGTAAGTTGTCCTACTTTTCTGCTCTCGCCTTTCACGTGTGTTGGTCTTTTGCTGGACATTTCATTCGCACCAACTCAATATTTCTATGTTATATTAATTATAAAACACAAGGCTGGTTAGAAGAGGTTCTGAAGTTCCATCACGAATATGAGGCTTCTAATAATACACGAAACAAGGTTTTTGATGCACCCTATGGCATCGTTGTCATGTAGAAAGTGAATACAAAATACTGTTGAGGCATGTTAATTGTTATTCATTAAAACTCCAGTACTTTCGGGACAATGCAAATGGTCCCATCATCAGGTAGGGCCACTGGGTCCAGGGAAAGGAGAGAGCCAGTGCCGTAAGACAAACACCACATCCATACCTTACCAGGATTCAAACCCAGACCCAACTCAAACGAATGATCAGAAGCCATTGCTTAGACCACTGTGCAACAGGAGCCACGCATTTGGATATCAAGAGCTAACTTAACATCACTGGAGATCACACACACCTGTACATGTGCATGGTGTTTTATAATGGAGAGGGCTATTTTCAGCAGAATAATGCACCATGCCACAATGTTTCGGTTATCACACGATAGTTCCAGGAGTGACAGCAATTTCAAAGAGCTGAATTGCCCCCCCCCTTCCTCCGTCCCCAGATCACAACCCAATTGAACACCTGGAGGATGACGTTAAGAGTGCCATTCATAACAGACATTAGTGAACATTTGGCAATTGATGGATGCCATCACATCCGTTTGATTGAACATACCCGTAAAAAGACATCAGCAGTTTGCAGAATCCATGCCACATCTAATTCACACTGTTTTGAAGGCCTAACACGTTACTAAATGAGTGTTCCTAATAATTAAGTACTACAGTGTAACAAATATGTGATCATTATATACCATCACCTAATGTGAAGTCCTGGAAAAAAAAGTGGTCTGGAGCTCCGAAGATTGGCCTAGGCATTATTATAGTAAGAAAGCAAGGGAGGGAGGTAAACCTTTGAAATCAAATAAATATATATATATACTGTCTGGTACCCACTTCACTGGCTATTTCTGAGGTAGTTCTGGTAGACAAAAAATCAACAGATTTGTGTGTCATGCACAGCCACATAAAAAAAAAATAAAAAAAATATATATATAGAGAGAGAGAGTTGAGGGGGGGAGAAGAAGAAGAAACTTGGTTAAAATTATTCGTGCTAAAAAAAATATCAGTTTTGATGGGCAATGATTGAACAAATACATGGCCGAATCACATTATTGTGACCACCAGCTAATATCCAGAGTAACCGCCGTGTGCAGCGTGGACAGCAGCTAGCCGGTCTGGGAGTAACTCAATAAGGTGCTAGAAGGTGTTCACAGGTATGTGGGGCCATGCTGACGGCTGCTGGAGGTTGCGTGATGGAGGATCCATATAGTGAACAACATGATCGAGGTGGTCTCACAGATGCTCAATTGTGTTTAAGTCTGGGGAATTAGGGGGCCAGGGAAGTACTTTGAAGTATTCATCGTGCTCTTCCAACCACTCTCGGACATTTCTAGCTGTGTGATACATCGCACTGTCATGCTGGAAGATCCTATCCACCCCAGGGAAGACAATCGGCATGTATGGGTGTACGTGGTCTGCAAGGATGGATTCTTAATGAATTTGGTCCATAGTGTCTTTCACAGGTATGAGTGGTCCCAGAGAATGCCACAAAAACATTCCCCAGACCATAAAGCTGCCCCCACCAGCTTGTGTTCTGCCAGCAATGGTTGAAGAGTGTTTGTTCTCCAATATTTCTCGCCTTATGCGTCAACGTCCATCCGTTCAATGAAGCAGAAAACGTGACTCATCGGAGAAGGCAATCCTTTGCCAATCAGCGAAGGTCCAATTTCGATACTGCCGAGCAAATGTAAGCCTTTTCTGCCAATGCACCTTCATTAGCATAGGTGCAGTGACCATCCATTTGCATCCGAGCCCCATACACAGCAGGGTTTGCTGAACTGTCATTTTAGACACACTTCCTGTAGCCCACTGGTCCATTCGGCCAGTGAGTTGCTTCACTGTAGCATGTCGATCGGTTCTCATACACCTTTGCAGCCGGTGTTCACCTCTCTCATCGACGGCACGTGGTGCTCCGCAGTTTCCACTTTGCTTATTCGCAATGGTGCCATTTCTCCAATCACGATACACTTTCACCACAGCAGCACGCAAACAGTTCACAAACTGTGCTGTTTTAGAAATACTGCCACCCTTGGCCCAACAGCCGATAATCATCCCATTTTGCAAATCTGATAAATTGCTCCTTTTATCCATGACAGCAATGAGTGATATGTTTTCAGATTGCCTACAGCACAACTTATACAGTATACCCTCCAAGCCAGCTTGCAACACGTGCCTTCTTTCATTGGCTACGCGCTGTTGACGTCAAAAGTAGAGGTGGTCACAATAATGTGACTCGACTGTGTAAAATAAAAATGTCCAATTCAGTTAGGTAAAAAGTGCCTTGTCAGTGCCAGGCCCCGCCACCACCCCTTGCTCATCACTCAATTACTTTCAGGAAGCAAAGGAAAACTGCATACAGTTTTTCTGCTTTTTAGTTCAAAACTGTATTAAATTCAAATATATTTGCCAAATGTGACTCAATAAATTAGTGAGATCATAGTCACCACTATTAGTGTACTGAATGGAACAGTACATAAATTGGGTTTCCCTACTAATCCAAGTGTTGCCATGAGTGTAACACTTTAATGAATCCAGTCTTCAGTTGAGTGACTCCATCTTTAACAAATAATGTCACTAGATTTGAAAATAAATATCAGATACTCTTGAAAATTAATTTTTTATCATGATTTTCCTTTAGTCTTCTGTGGATTTTCTTTGGGCTTAGCAGATCTAGCATATTGTACAACCAAAGGTTTTGTGTGAAGAATAAAACCATTAGTTTCTTTGACTGCAAGAATTGCTTGTTCTTCTTTAGCCAATGTCACAAAAGCTTGTCCTTTCATGCGACCCTCCTTCATCAGTCGTACATCAAACCTAAAATTAAGAAACATAAAATTACACAAAGTAAATACAAAACTTACAAATCTAAAAATCACGCTCATGATTTATTGGTTTAAAACTCGGGCATCACGCGGCAATAACACATAAACATATAAAACGAGCGAAACACACAGAGTCACGTACGGTAAAAGGTTCCCATTTCAACTTCCTCTGGTCTCTCAGTGTATATTGGAAGCACATACCGAAGCATCAAAACAAGACTTAGTGAACACAAAAAAGATGTTTCCAATGGTCATCCAGAGACAGCATTATCTGCACAAACCCTTGAAGACACCTCTGCAGTTCCCATTTGGAAAGAAACCAAAAAAATTGCTTCCATTCATCAACAAGGCCTCTCTGCATTTCCAAGAGAGCCTTGAAATTTTGTTCACCAAAAACTGCAATTCAGAGACCCCTCACCAAATCCCATTTATTTGGATCTCTATTCTAAAATCTGGCAACAGTTCCAACACCCCAACTTCAAATTGTAGTTCTGGCAATCAGCCCATCCAGTCGATCGCTGGTGATCAAGGTCGTAGGATGACCGAAAGCTACTGCTAAACGAACCTTTTACCGTACATGACTCTATGTGTTTCGCTCGTTTTATATGTTTATTACGATTTATTATTTTCTGGTTATAACACCACAACCCTAAATTAAATTTTACAAAAGTGGAGCTGTGAAATGCCTGATTTAACTTGGTGCAGTTTATAACCATATTCATTAACATAAATTTCAACCATCATTTATGATATTAAAAACAAGTCGTTCTGTGAAATATTTATGACAGACACTGAGACATAAAGAATTTGGAGTGCCGACTTTCTACAAATACTGATTATCAGCATGGGAGCCTAGCAGTCATGCAAATGAAGTCTGGAAACCTATGTGATTAGAGATGGGTCGAAAATCAAATGAAGTCTGGAAACCTATGTGATTAGAGATGGGTCGAAAATCAAATGAAGTCTGGAAACCTACGTGATTAGAGATGGGTCAAAAATCAATAGAAGTCTGGAAACATGTGATTAGAGATGAGTCGAAAATCATATCAGAATTGCCATATACTGTATACACTGAACGATCACTGTATTGTGACCAGGGGTCGAAAAATGCGGTCGCCTGGTCGCTCAGGGCGACCAAAAGAATTGCCTGGGCCACCACGGTAAACATCACTGAAAAACATGCACCGTAATTTTTGTTGTATAATCAGCGGATTATCTGCTAAAAAAAAGTTTAAAATTTAGATTCTAAGGATTATATGCTGATTCAGATAAAAGCCGATTAAAAAAAAAACAACGTTTTTGCGGATTATCCCATGCTTTGGATCTTCTACGCGCTGTGATGCTTGTGTTTAGTTCATCCTTCGCCGTTTTGAATGTTGTTGCTGCTGATACATTGTCGAATTTAAACTTCAAGTGAGGGGCACAACTGAGGATATGATAGTGCCATTACGCGATAGTTTTGGAAAGGTCAGAAAACTATCGTGCAATGATATGTGAAAAGCCACTGTCTAAAACGTAAACAAACCCTTCGGCAAACTCCGCGGGAGAATTCAAGGAAGTCCAGCCCTCTTTTTAACTGACCTGTGTGTAAGTCATCTCACATACTTTGAAAATAGGATTTCTCCCAAAAACTTTCGACTTACAGGTGAGTATATAGGTAATTCTATTAATTGTTCTGTATCAGTAATGCAATACCCTAGAACTGCATCAGCGTGATTAAATTTTTCGTGCTGTATGGATGCCATAGAGCACAAAATTTAATTACTACTAGACTTTATTTATGTCCGGAGATAAAAATATATTAAAAAAGTTACCTTTAAAAATTAATTTCCTTATTTAAGATCGTTTTTTTCTTACTTCTTCGGACTCAGGGGTCTTCATGTCGGAAATTCCGCTTCCGGATAAACATTTGTGATGTGCAGATTATACGGCGATTATTATTTTTTTCTGAATGTCGTGCACTGCGGATTATATGCCAGGGCAGATTATATGAAGATAAAAAAAATGTGGGAATCCCAGGATCTGCGGATAATACGACAAACATTACAATAATTCAGGAATTTTCAGGCCCCAGAAAAAAAAAATAGTTTTTTTTTTCCCTGGGAAAGATAAGCTAAAGGCTGAGGGTAAAAGGGGAAAGCATTAATTTTTGGACAGAAGTGTTCATGACTTTGATATTATAATCCCCCCCCTCCCCGTCCAATGTCTGGCCACCAGATTTCAGAATATTTTTCTACCCCTAATTATGACTGCTTATTTAATACTTTGCAGGTCCTCCTTTTGCACTCAGTACAACAGCTAACCAATGTGGCATCGATTCAATAAGATGCCCGAAGCAGTTGAGAGGTATGGTCAATCAAGCTGAGTGTAATGGGGCTTTCAATGCAGGTATGGAGGTAATTGGTGTATCCAGATGCCTGATATGCTGTTTCATAACATCTCGCAAATGCTCTGTGGGATTGATACAGGAGGAGTGCACAGGCCAATAGAAATGTTAAAAGTCTCAACTGCATTCCTCACACCATTCCTGCACAACATTAGACCCATGGCTTGGCATATTGCCATCTTGGAAGACACCGTTGCTGTTTGGGAAAAAGTGCAACATTTCTGGGTGTACAGAGTCAGCAAGCAATTCACGATGGTGGACACCAGTCATATGTATTTCCACATGCATCAGGGGTCCAAGGTCCTTCAAGGTCAACATGCCCCACACCATACAACCGCCTCCATTGGCTTGCAATGTGGAGACCATGCAGGACAGATTGAGTGCCTCATGTTGTTCCTTTGTGTCGTGACTTCTTTGCTTGTCGAATACAATGAATGGAGTGGATATTTTGTTAAAATCTCCGTTCTTTGCTTTAAATCTGGAAGAAAAGCTTCACTTAAAAAATTCAGTGCTTATCACCCCAAGAATTAGCACATATATGTTTTTAGGTTTCACAAATTCTTTAAAAAAAAAAGGTTAAACCTTTCAAATAATGCAAATGGTAGTATGGTACTCATTCTATATGGGACGAAATTCATGAAACATTCCCTCCCTGCATATATTTGTAGTTATTATTTTTTCACTACATTTTTTTATCCTGTGAATCCTGTGGTTATTCCTCAGTTGAGAAATCTGAAGAAACACAAAGCACAACTAACATAAATTAATGCTCATATGTTTTGAGGTAAAAATTTTATTTAAGGAGTTTTAACATTTTTCTGTTAATAGTTATGCATTCTATTCTGAGGAAATTTTTTTTGTGTGCAATACAATAGTTGACACATTCCTACCTGATTTGGGCATTATTGTGAGTCAAGGGGGTAAACAGAGGTAGAGTAAAGGAATCTTGGGGGTGGGGTGGGGGTTTGAATAGTTGGCCTAATAATGACAGTTTTTTTTTTATTTCATTGTTTCACTTCGGCTACTGGCCCCCACCTGTTTCAGTTGCCACGAGCCGCCACTGCTAAATACATCTCAAAAGAAAATATGAATCTTTGAATTAATTATTTGCTTGTTTGTTTTTGTGCGTGCTCGGACTTTTTTCATAAAACTATACCTGGCAGTTGCAGTACGCCCTTTCGTCACCTGCAAAAAAAGACATTCTGAAGTGTAGCATTGAGTGTCGGTGCTACCACAACATACTTTTAGGGAGAAGGGGGAGTCCCAAGTTCACATTACCTTACAACGCAGACATATTAAATGTACACTGGTGTACCAAAATAATGGAAACACTGTTTGTGGAGAACATTTTATTAATAAGCTGTATACCCACCTTGGGTTTTCAGAACAGAAGCAGTTCAACTTAGAATAGGCTTATACAAGTAATGCACATATGACAATTGAATTTGGGACTATTCTTATTGTAAAATGCATCCCAGCTATGGCAGGGATGTTGGAGATGGAAAGTGGGAGCTGAACTTTTGCTTCAGATATTCCCACAAATATTCAATTATACTGAGGTTTGGAGATTGAGGCCATGCCTTATTCTCAAGCTCTGCAAACCACAACTTGAGATGCGTCACACAATGCATGGGTGCATTATCTGCTTGAAGCCAGGTACGGATGGTCATTAGGGAACAATGTCTGCAACATTGGATGCAGGTGGCCCCCCAAGAATGGATTTGCATGTTACTGATGTGACATGATCCTGAAGAATAACCAATGGCTCTAAGGAATGCCATGATATGGCACACCACAGCAGCAGGGCTCCATTTCCATGTTGCAGATGTGATACCACCCTGCAGCATAACCAATGGCCCTAAGGAATACCACGATATGGCACTCCACAGCATCAGGGATCCACTTCCATGTTGCAGATGTGACATGACATAATAACAAATGTCCCAAAGGAATGCCATGATATGGCACAGCATCAGAGATCCACCTCCATGTTGCAGATGTGACACAGCCCTGTATAATAACCAATGACTCTAAGGAATGCCATGATACAGCACACCACAGCAGCAGGGCTCCATTTCCATGTTGCAGATGTGATACGACCCTGCAGAATAACCAATGGCCCTAAGGAATACCATGATATGGACCTCCATAGCATCAGGGATCCACTTCCATGTTGCAGATGTGACATGACATAATAACAAATGTCCCAAAGGAATGCCATGATATGGCACAGCATCAGAGATCTACCCCCATGTTGCAGATGTGACACAACCCTGCAGAACAACCAATGGCATTAAGAAATGCCATAAATATGTCACCCCACAGCATCAGAGATCCACCTTTATTTTGCTGATGCGGCCCAACCCTGTAGAAAAACCAATGTCCCTAAGGAATGTCGTGATATGGCACCCCACAGCATCAGAGATCCACTTCCATGTTGCAGATGTGACACAACCCTGCAGAATAACCACTGACCACTGGCCCTAAGGAATGCCATGATACGGACCCCACAGGATCAAGGATCTACTTCCATGTTGCAGATGTGGCATGACCCTGCAGAATAACCAATGTGCCTAAGGAATGTCATGATATGGCACCCCACAGCATCAGGGATCCACCTCCATGTTGCAGATGAGACACGACCCTGCAGAATAACCAATGGCCCTAAGGAATACCATGATATGGACCCCAGAGGATCACGGATCTACTTCCATGTTGCAGATGTGACATGACCCTGCAGAATAACCAATGTTCCTAAGGATTGCCATGATATAGCACCCCACAGCACAAGGGATCCACTTTCATGTTGCAGATGTGACACAACCATGCAGAATAACCAATGGCCCTAAGGAATGCCATGATATGGACCCCACATGATCAAGGATCTACTTCCATGTTGCAGATGTGATATGGCCCTGCAGAATAACCAATGTCCCTAAGGAATGTCATGATATGGCACCTCTCAGCATCAGGGATCCACACAGCTCATTGCATATACTCACAGTTAGTGTTTCCATTATTTTGATGAACCCCTGAATATTATTAAAATGATCATATACATTCTATGGAATTCAAAAGTACTTCAACCAAGAATTGTGATTTGCACACAGCTCATTGAATATACTCCAGTCGCAGTCAGTGTTTCCATTATTTTCATAACCCCCTGAATGTTACAATGATCTCATACATTTTATGGAATTCAAAAGTACTTCAACCAAGAATTGTGAATTGCACACAGCTCATTGCATATACTCCAGTCGCAGTCAGTGTTTCCATTATTTTGATAAACCCCTGAATGTTACAATGATCACATACATTTTATGGAATTCAAAAGTACTTCAACCAAGAATTGTGCTCCGCACACAGCTCATGGCATATAGTCCAGTCGCAGTCAGTGTTTCCATTATTTTGATAAACTGCTGAATGTTGCAATGATCACATACATTTTATGGAATTCAAAAGTACTTCAACCAAGAATTGTGATTTTCACACAGCTCATTGCATATACTCTAGTCGCAGTCAGTGTTTCCATTATTTTGATAAACCCCTGAATGCTACAATGATCATATACATTTTACAGAACTCAAAAGTACTTCAACCAGGAATTTATAGTCAAAACATAAAATCAAAACAGGGTTTGGAAGCTTTTTAATCTTGGTCCCATTCTCAAAGGTCCTTGCTTATCTACTAAGCTTACTGACCACACCTCAACCTTCCTAGTGGTTAAGCAGTGAGAAGATTGGGCTTCTGGTGAGTCATCCAAATTGGTCCCAGGTTTGAGTTCGAGTCCTGGCTGGGGCATGGGTAGTGCATTAGTCCAACAGCTCAGGCTCTTTCCCTTCTCTGGAACCAGTAACCAAAAATCAGAAAGGGTGATTGCTTATTACCTATGATTCTCATGGTAATTGTTAAAGCCTGGAACAAAAAACAAAACAAAACAAAAAAACATAGCAGATGACACTGCATAGCAACACCCTTTGTAATTTTACACTGAACTCAGGTTTGGTGAATAAATTACCTCTCAGAAAAAACTGCTACAGAAACATACAAGGAGAGCAAAGTAACAGCAAATGCAGAACTTACATGTTTCTATCATTTTCTGACTTGTGGTCAATAAACCGGCCAAAAATATGACGCAGGTCCTGGAAAGCAAAAGAAAAAAAAATTAATTACAAGTGAATGTTTTCTCATTGAAAAAAAAACTACAACAATACTTTATCATGACTGCAGAACCCAGTCAGTATTTCTAAAAATGTACATGTACAAAAGAGATTATTAGTTGCTAATTTAAATGAATTGTATTCTGCTTTTAAATTTGAGCATCCCAACATTGAGATTGGCATCTTGAAATTCTGCAGTCTGCGTCCGAAATGGTGCGTGTTAGCAGGGTCTTCTGGAACACATTCCATTTGTGTTTGCACAATCCATCAAAATGTAAGTCTTCTACTTCATGCTTGTTGTATAGAAGAGACATACCAGGACCTGATTGATTATTTAGTCTGTTCTAAGGATAACAAAGGCTGCATGCTGCGACATAGCTCTCAATGCCCATCCAGTGAAAATTTGAAAAGTTTTCTATTCGAAAAATTTGAAGAGTGGAACCCTGAAGATGAAATGTCATACAATTCATGGGTATCGACAGACAGAACACAACAGGTGCAATTCACTGTGACATTTGATGGATATTTAGCAACTTTAATTGAGAAACTAGAGAAACTTGTGCCCCAAACATTTATGACTAAATCCCAAGAAACTTTCTAAAGAAAATGAAAGTGAACCTTGAATTGGATGCAGCTATTGTTCTTCTAGACTTCAGTGAAATTACCCATACATCATTCAAGATGCAGCACAAGGGTATCACTGGACAAGTGATAGTTGTTCACTAAATTGTCTGTAATCTACACATGTGTCCACCACTCTGAAGACCTACCTGTTTCTAGTGTGTGCATCTTGTTCGATGATTTAGAGCATGACGTAGCCTTTGTGTATGAAACACAAAAAATAATCACTCAGTACATAAAGAAAAACTTTCCAGTTGTAAAAAAATGTTTTTTATTTCAAGTGATGGATGTGCTGCACAATATAAGAACTGCAAAAAACTTTCTCAATCTTTGCTACTACAACCAAGACTTCTCTTTAATGGCATCATGGATATTTTTTGCAATCAGTCACGGGAAATTTCCTTGCGACAGCATTGGTGGTACAGTTAAGCGGCTGATTACCTGAGCAAGACTTGAAATGTGCCTGTGTGATACAATAGACTCAGTTGAAAAAGTCCTCAATTTCTGTGAGGCAAGAGTCAAAAACATAAAATTCTGGATGGTAAAAAAAGAAACACTTTCAGAAACACATCAGCAGCTAGAAGCCCGATTCTCCAAAGCAAAAATAATTCCTGGTATGCATGGCTTTCACCATTTCATCCCTGTGTCTGAAGATTCCATTGGAACAAAGAGAACTAATTTTGATGAAAATTTCAGCACTATTATTTTCCACTTTGCTGGTGAGCAACCACCTGCAGTCAAGATGTCACAGGTCACAGATCCCTACAAACTCATACATTGCATGTATTTATGACAGTCACTGGTTTTTTGGATTAGTACTTTCTAAACATGTGGAGGAAGGTGATGTAAAAGTAAAGTTCATGCACCCATATGGCCCAGCACTATCATTTCACTGGCCTCCACAGAAAGAGGACATCTGCCCCCCCCCCCCCCCCCAGTGTAACATCATTTCTTGTGTTAGTCCTCCCACCAACAAAGGCTCTGGAAGGGTGTACTACTTCCCTGAAAAAGAGGCTGGTTTAATACAACACCAGTACAATAAGGTATGACATCTCAGATGAAAAGTAAGATTAATTATTCAAGCTTTTAATTTGTTGAACTAAAATATTTCATTGGTTGATTATCCTAATTAGCTATAAATACCTACTAATTGTTACACTTTTTATGTTATATCACTTACAGTTGTAAATTTGGTGCTCTAGACCAATTTTTATTTAAGTTATTCTGACAATTTTTTTCTTATCATAAGCTTTCTCCACATCACTAAAACTTGTAATTTATGCTCTCCATACACTGATAAAAATATTCAAAAATTTATTTATGAAAATTCTTGTCTATTATGATGCATAGCATCCGTATATAACGTGTTTGAAATTATCCGTGCTTAGATAGAATAGCTTAATTTATAAGTTAAAATAACTATTAGCAATCAAAATCCCACCATTTTTCTTTCACAGCCTTTTAGACTATTAGGTTCAATGAAAAAAAAAAGCACTCTGGTAACTCCTGTGCATTATGCCATAATACTCACTTAATGAAGCAACATCTTTGCACTTAACATTTTTTTAATAAAAAAATTTCATAAATTTTAGTGTCTCTCAGAGGTAGGCAATATTTATATAATATTTTTTTCTGAATTGTACATACTTTGCTTGACATGTGGTAAAAATTTGGTAGTGATATGTTTATTAGCCACAGAAATTTGAATTTATTTCTCAAATACTGTGTCTAAAAGCAGTCTCTCGGAAACGTCATCAATGCGCAATTTTCCAAAATTTGACATTTTATATCTCAGAAACTATCTGGCCTAGAGAGGAAAAATTTTTACATGGATTAGTAGCTTGGTGGTAGTAACAAGTAAAGAAAGTTTCATGAAAATCTGAGTTGGTGGGTGTGATACCCTGGATGAACTGACATGGAAAGACCCAAATATCAGTTCTTTAATAAGGCTTATTTTAATTCACAGAACTGATTCGTGACTGGGCACCAGCATGGGGAACTGGTTTCTCTGCGAAAGAAATTGGACAGTGAATACCGTGAGTCAAAACATCCGGGCACGGTGCACTTAACAAAGAACATGAGGGAAGAAGCCACAAGCCAGGAGAATGATTTTTCAAAACACTGTGAAAAATCATTCTCCGGGGTTGTGGCTTCTTCCTTAATCTTCTTTGTTAAGCATACCATGTCCTGATGTTTTGACTCACTGTAATCACTGTCCAGTTTCTTTCGCGGAGAAACTAATTCCCTATGCTGGTGCACAGTCATGAATCAGTTCTGAGAATTAAAATAAGCCTTATTAAAGAACTGATATTTTAATGTACAAGAGTCAGTCACATGTATGTGTGCTGTGAGCTCTAGCTTAGCATTTGGTGTCATAGGTCAAAGGGCAAACACGGATTCCCGTGTTTCCACGGAGCTATTAGGAAAGTTCTAAAATATTGAAGGACTCTTGCATCACCTACTAAAGCGGGAGAAAACCGAGTTTGGTTATTATAAAATGGTAATTAAAATTTAAATTAGATTTCTGATGAAATGTTATTGAAAATGTTTACACTTCATAAATATTACTGAACGTGTAAACAATTAGCTTTTAATTTTTAGTACTGAGCTGTTTTTCTCGCGAGCCCTGCACGGCTGTTGATTTTCAACTGAGAAGTGAGTTATTTGCCTGGCTGGTAAATCAGCATGAAATATTTCAAGCCCTGTTCATCTACTACTACCCACTAAAATAATCCTCCTGCTGAGTTCAAGTACAAGAAAGGGAACACTGGCAGGGGTAGGAGCAATAATAATAAAAAAAAAAAAAAAATCAGGACATATTTCGGCGGACCTGGCAGGTAAATTAAATCAAATATTGGTACAAATGCAGAAATGCTATTCTTTTTACTAAAAAGCTATCTAAATTATTGCCCAGTTGTTAGCAGGATTTTTTTCACACGACTTTTAAGTTGAATAATAGTTACACACTATATGTACAACTGTTTCATACGTTATATATGTTCAATGTGTCGTGTGCACATTTGCAGCAATAACATCTTTGCATTCACTCTTCATATATGACTTTGAAATATTATTATATGTTTAAGTTATTATGTCATCTAGCACTCACCAAGTGGAGGTGTTTCATAATAGGATTCTTCATCTAGTATCTTGAAACTGAAGTATGCATATAGTGTGTCTTGGATACATAGACAATTCTTGTTGCAAAAAGTGCCATGTTGAAATTGCGACCAGAGTTTCAGTTCAAATAAAATACTACTACGGATACAATACAAAGAATGCGTGAAAGAATTATATACAATGCAATTAAAAGCTTTTACCATCAACCTGTGACGTCAATCTTTAAAAGAAGGAATGGACACAAACTAGGAGTATACAAACAGACATCAAATAAATTATCATCAATCTCCGAACAATGCCAGACAACCACTGCAATACGCACACGACGCCATATAAACCACCGGACATGTTTTGGAGCGACTGACTTTCGGCCATTATTAATGGTATGCATCCTGGATCGATGTTCAAAGTTGTTATATATCTAGGGCACCTCGGTCATACCCTCGTCATAGCCGATCCACGTCGACGTCTTCCGTCACCATTACAAGGATGTGCATTCACGTATGAGTCATATCCACGCCATCTATCTGGTTAATTTCAGAATTGCTGGAGCTGTTCCTATTTTTTATGTATATGCTATTTCTTTTGCTTTTCTTTTTGTTAATATACTTCGTATTCTTTTCTTGTTGTATTAAATATTTCCACGAATATGGGATATCTTTCAGAGTAGATGTATTGCAATTAGAGCCTTGGGTTTTTTCAATTGCTATAGCTTCAGACCACAAAATTTGATTATGTTTATTGTGGGAAGTTAAAATTTTACTATTTTCCCAATCAGGTATTAATTCATTTACCATACAATGCTGTATAAGTGAGGGTTTTTCTTATTTTTTAATCCAATTACTATAATGCTCATTCAATCTGGTTTTAAACCTTCTTTTAGTACTGTCGATGTAGTACTTGCTTGTTTATTTTCCTTTGGGTCTATTGTAGAAATCAAGTAAACACCTGCTTTATTTAATGGATTTTTATTGTGATCATTATTTGTTAGTAATTTAGAATTATCTGTAACTATTTCGGCAATTTCTACATTGCTATCCTGGCATTCTTTTCTTATAATAATGCTCAGTGGAGGTAAATATGGAATACTTCCGTAGAATAGCGTATTGTTTTTAGTTGTACTATTGTTGTGTTTAAATGTATCTGCTCTTCTAATGTTGTGATATAATGAATCAATCATGCTTCTGGGATATCCAAAATATTTAGCAGTGTTTTTAATCCATTTTATTTCTTCAATTAGTGGTTGTTAGCTTTTTAAGGCTAACAACACCTCTAAAGTTTCAGTGGCTAGGTTTGGCCTAAATTCTGTTTGACTCTTACGGACAATGCTAAAAATTCGTTCTGCAGTCGCATTACTGTGTGGCACAACAAGAACAGCATGTATGAGGTGTGGTAAAACTTCATACTTTTCAGCACCATTTGCACCAATCATTTTCAAAATGTTTGACCATGTGGTATCAATTGTAGGACTATTCGAAACACCTTTTTCCACTCAGAGTTGAAGAAATATTCTTCTCATAACACGTGGTAAATACGTCATGATAAATAACACAGCAATCGGACATCGCCGAATTAACCATAATTACTGTTTCACATGTGAATTAAATCACATCAGAAAACTTGAAAATTTCATCAGCGTAGAGCGGGAATCGAACCCAAATCTCCCGATTACCGCTCGACACACAGATACTTGCAAATTCGCTGTTGTGGGTGGTGCAACGGATAGCGCGCTTGAACCGTAATCGGGAGATGCGGGTTCGATTCCCGCTCCACGACGATGAATTTTTTAGTTTTCTGATGTGATTTAATTCACGTGGGAAACAGTAATTACAGTCAATTTGGCGATGTCCGATTGCTGTGTCAATCACCTTTCTCCAATTCATCAATTTGATAAGGCAAACTCCAATTCCAACTTGTCCAGATCACTGTCACTAACAACAGCAGCTGGGAAAATATTTGCCAAGTACATTACTGAAGAAAAGGAAGCTTCTTCCATCTTAATTCCTATATCAGCAACTTCTGTAATGCAGCAGAAATTCACTTTTCAATCAGAATGTCTTCAAAATATAGAAACATGTAACAGTTAACAACAACACAAGATAGTCAGAACATCTTAGGAAGAAAAATTATGATTACAGGAGAAATCTTCGCTTCGATCGCCTTCCGTTTTGGGAAACTCTTTCCTCCATTTTTAAACTGAAATGTAAGTATTTATGGAATAAATGGATATTTAAGAAAAATACTGGGCTAAAGGAACATCGGGAGAAAATATTACGGTTACGGGAGAAATCTTCACTCCAACTAACTTCTGTTTCCGGATGATTGAATTCTGTCCTCAAATGGAAAATGACTCCGTCTTCCCCCAAGACTTCTGCTTAGTTTGTGCATCAATCACGAGAAAGCCCCAAAATATAACGGCTGATGTAATCCCAGGGCCCGGCACAGTGCATTCTTTCCACTTAGCTTTCAAATAAGCAAAACAAATTCCTTTTCCTCAGAAAGAAAAAAAAATAAATAAGAAAGAAACAGAAAGCTGCGTCACGAACTTTATTCAGAGGCTTCGGGCCGACGTTATCCTGGCTCGGTGCCGTGCTTTCTTTCCACTTAGTTTTCAAACGAGCAAAACACATTCCTGCTTCTCAGGGGAAAAAAAAAGGAAAAAACAAATAGGTGCATCACAAACTTGATTCAAAGGCATGGGGGCAATGCAATCCCGGGCCACCGCGCAAGAAGCACGCCGGGCCTACGTATTCCTGACCCGGCGCTGTGCTTTCTTTCCACTTAGCTTTCAAACAAGCAAAACAAATTCTTTTTCGGAAAAAAAAAAAAGAAGAAATAACAGAAAAGAAACAAAGAGCTGCGTCACGAACTTTATTCAGTCATCGATACAAAATATTTTATTACCAATTCGACTCACCTTCAGCATGGGGTTCTGAAGTTTTAATTCTTTTAAAGTTCATAAGTCATATTTTAAATGACAAATCTGAAATAGTGATAATCACTTGCTGCTTTTTGTCTACCTATTTGAAGACTTGGTCACATTTACGCTGCCTTTAAACATCCATATGAAGACTTCTTCCATATCAGTTTGATGACTTCAACTGCTGAAAATCTGCAATATCTTGGGGATCACGTGAAGGAATGTGAGTAACATGTTGAAATTTTGGTATATATTTATAATATTGACGTTTCCCATGCTCAATTTAGTGATAACATGAGAAACAGTGAATTATATGACAACGGATTTGTTAACATATAAATAACATAAATCGTAACCACGTAAAGGTAAAGAATTCAACAAATAGAAGTATTTGATGAATTGATATAATTTATTCAGAGGCTTTGGGCGGACCTAATCCTGGGTCATGACGGAAGAAGCACGCCGGGCCTATGTAATCCCAGCCTAGCACCGTTCTTTTTTTTTTTTTTTGCACTATTTCAAACAAACAAAACAAATTTCTCCTCCTCAGAAAAAAAAAAAAAAAAAAAAAGAAACTAAGAGCTGTGTTACGAACTTTGTTTAGAGGCTTTTACATTGATTAATTACAAAACCAGTAAAGCTTTCTTAATTAACAGCGAAAATCTGAATACCCATAATTTTTCGTTAGTCATCCTTAACTCCATAATAATTACGAAGATTCCGTAATGGTTGGCATCTCAGCGGCAGCTTCGATTCTCGAACGATCTCACAAAAGCAGGAACGCATTTGCGTACACCGTAAATTACGAGAGTGAGAGTTCTTGGCGATGACGTCACAACGATAGAGTACTCTATCTCTCTCTCTCTTGCTCTCATTCCATTTTTATTTACGTGGTACCTATAAACGCTAGATGATGAATCACCATACATAGTTTACCATTTGTTCTTAAAATTTCAGGATTACACTCGAATTTCCAGCATATAGAACAAAAATAAGGACATTTCAGGACAAAAAAATAAATATCAGGAACTTCAGGAATTTCTGACCCCTGCACTGGTGAATGCAAAAGATCAGATTCCTTTGCTATTGATAACACCCAACTTCTAACCTCTATGAAAGGAGATTAATAGTCCTGGGAGCCTGGAACTTTATAATGTCATGGGAAAGGAACAAATCTCCTTTTTGTTAAATTTTAGAATTACCTTATGTCTTTATGGTTGTAATTAAAAAATAGCACAAAGAAAAATTCTTTGTGAAAAAAAAAAAAAAAAAACACACACATTTACAACAAAATGTATTTTAACTTTCATGGCTAAAATAATATTGTTTTTAGTTTCACCATGAAGTTGATTTTGTTTATTGAATAACAGTGCTAAATTTAGCACTGTTAATTTGAGCACATGCAGTTTTAATTTTAATGGACTTTACAAATACATAATAGAGATTTGAAGATTTCTATTTGTGATTTAAATCAATTATTGTTATTCATGATTTAAATCAAGTGATTTAAATTGGGTGATTTAAATCAACGAACCGTGTTCACAGGTAATGCATGTTGACTGCTTCGTCAGGGAATAAAGAACCGCTCAGTTTGGGTTTCATGCTCACTGTATATTCCACATAATAAGCGTTCAGTCCTGAGTGAATCACCCTGTATATCTTCTCTTCCCTTTATGGATTTCAAAATCTTATATAAGGACTTCTTCAGAAGTATATTGAAAATTTTCAGTACAATATTATACTGATGAAAAGTAATATATTTTCTGCAAGAGAGATCTTCTAGTTCTATAATGTATAAGCTAAAAGAGTAATGTCAGTACTATTGGAGAAAACGTGTATCAAATGTTTGATATTATTTTGACAGTACAGTAATATTCTTTGCAAATTATAGTCACTACAAAACCCAAATCAATGAATGTAGCTACCACAAAAAGTAAATAATACATGAACCTACCTTCTCCTCCACCTGCCTTGCTAGGTTCTTTATATAGAGCCTAAAAGTGGGCTCCCCTGGATCATAATTCTTGAATACTGACAAAGTCTTCATTTCTGAAGGAAACCAAAATTAATTATTATATACAGCAAAAAAACTCATTAAGATATCTCACAACAGCAGCTAAAAATCTGAAAAAAAAAACATCATTTCATTAAAAAACATTTAGGAGCACCCATATTTGTATGATATCAGAACATGTGAAAACATCTTAAAGCATATCAAAAAAGTGCACACTACTAACAGGCAAAATGTTTTTTTTTAATTTTATTCTTAATACCAAGTATATTCTCAGCCCAGTTTTTGTTTTTAGAATGCAAGAAAGATGGAATCTGATTACCAGAAACAAAATACCAAGAAGATTCTCAACCCAGTTTTTGTTTTTAGACTACAAGAAAGATGGATGGATGACTAACGGATGGCAAAGGTCTATGAATCTGATTACCAGAAACAAACTGGTTTTTGATATTTTTATCTACATGTCAGGTGTTTTGATAAGACAATGAAAAATCAATTTGAAGTGAAACAAGAAAAATGACACTGAATTTTCGAGTGTAATAAGCACGTCTTTTGAATCCGTTCTGACGCAAATTTAATTTATCAAAGCTATTCAAAATCAATGGAACCGTTAAGGAAAACAATAGCATCTGACGGAAGGAAGAAGTTTTTCAATCGGGTTTTTAATCCCTCAGATATTGCTGTAAACGAAATCGTGAGCTTACGCCCTCTGGTTGCAGACATGTGCGTTAACAAAAACATGAATTTATATGAGAAACATTTTGCACTGGAAACGCTTTCTTCTGTGTAGTTGTATTCATTTTCGTGATGTACGTTTTCACTTATTTCATTCTCATTTGTTGACAGAGGACGCCGCTACACTGCAGTGGCTCCTAGATGACCACTGCAATACTGTCGCTGTCTTTTTATTTTTAAAACAAATTGACTTTTTTAAACGTATCTAGATTTTAGCCCTTCCATCCTTCCATCATTCTCATTTTTCACTTTTACTGAATCAGCCAGATTTTAATCATTGTACCATGTTTTTTAATACTGTTTGTTTAATTGTCTTGTGTTTGGCGATTTTTGGCCACACATGGCCCTTGCGCCATAAAAATTCAATAACCAACCAACCATCACTAAAGAAAATACTGAAAAGGTGCGTGGAACAGTACTACATGACAGCCATTTAATGATCAGGCAGAGACAGAACCTTTGGCAAAGAAAAAAGAGTTTCCTGCCCATTGGGTTCTGAAATTCTTGATACTGGAGTCAAAGTTGATCAGACGGAACATATTAAGTGACAATCTTGAATTGCTTGAAACCAATTCAGAATTTCACTAACAAATTGTAACAGTGGATTAAATGTGGGCACAACACTACACGGTCGTATCACAACAATATGACCAACCCCGAAATCACAGTGTACCCGCCCAGGCACATCACAAATTGCATGTGACAAGGTCGACCACATGGAGACATAAGCAGCCGGCCAGGACAGATGAGCCACAGTACATTACGTGAGCACAATGGGCAGAGAGTAATTATTTGACATACATTCAAAAAGGAATGATCATCGGCTGCCGCTCCAAGGGTGAAAGCATCTCAGAAACAGCAGACTACGTCGGCTGTTTGCAAGGTGCTGCAATAAGGGTGTACCAAGAATGGACCGCTGACACACCAAGTACCTCCCGACGTCATAACTGCGCAGCAGCCACATGGCCATAGACTTCAGAAGGAAACGTCACCTCCATCGATTGGTAAAGAGCAATCGACGTGCAACAGTGCAGCAATTGACCATTCAAATTAATGCTGGGGCACCCTAGTTACGCGTCCCCAGTAATAGTAGAGCAAACCCTGTTACACATGGGTCTCCAGAGTTGATGCTGTGTCAAGGTACCCATGTTAAACCAAGTCCATGGGCAATGACGCCTGCAGTTCGCATACGACTACAATCATTGGACAGTGGAAAAAGGTTGTCTTCTCTGACAAATCGAAGTTTCTACCCAAAGAATTGATCGGAGGTGGCAGATACGATGTCAGACACATGAGAACCAACACCCAGACACACTTGTTGGTTAAGTACAAGCCAGCAGTGGCAGTGTGCATGTCTGGAGGATGTTTTTCTGGTATGACCTGGGATGGCTGGTGCCAGTGGATGGGTCTCTAAACGCCAATGGCTACCTGTCCATCCTCACTGACCACATGCATCCCTTCATGTTGGATGTTTTCCTAGTATGACCTGGGACTGCTGGTACCACTGGATGGGTCCCTGAATGCCAATGGCTACCTGTCCATCCTTGCTGACCACATGCATCCCTTCATGTTGGATGTTTTCCTAGTACGACCTGGGACTGCTGGAACTACTGGATGGGTCCCTGAATGCCAATGGCTACCTGTCCATCCTTGCTGACCACATGCATCCCTTCATGTTGGATGGTTTCCTAGTATGACCTGGGACTGCTGGTACTACTGGATATGTCCCTGAATGCCAATGGCTACCTGTCCATCCTTGCTGACCACATGCATCCCTTCATGTTGGATGTTTTCCTATTATGACCTGGGGCTGCTGGTACCACTGGATGGGTCCCTGAATGCCAATGGCTACCTGTCCATCCTTGCTGACCACATGCATCCCTTCATGTTGGATGTTTTCCTAGCATGACCTGGGACTGCTGGTACCACTGGATGGGTCCCTGAATGCCAATGGCTACCTGTCCATCCTTGCTGACCACATGCATCCCTTCATGTTGGATGTTTTCCTAGTATGACCTGGGACTGCTGGTACTACTGGATGGGTCCCTGATTGCCAATGGCTACCTGTCCATCCTTGCTGACCACATGCATCCCTTCATGTTGGATGTTTTCCTATTATGACCTGGGGCTGCTGGTACCACTGGATGGGTCCCTGAATGCCAATGGCTACCTGTCCATCCTAGCTAACCACATGCATCCCTTCATGTTGGATGTTTTCCTAGTATGACCTGGGACTGCTGGTACCACTGGATGAGTCCCTGAACACCAATGGCTACTTGTCCATTCTTGTTGACCACATGCGTCCCTTCATGTTGAATGTTTTCCTAGTATGACCTGGGACTGCTGGTACCACTGGATGGGTCCCTGAATGTCAATGGCTACCTGTCTATCCTTGCTGACCACATGCATTCCTTCATGTTGGATGTTTTCCTAGTATGACCTGAGACTGCTGGTACCAATGGATGAGTCCCTGAACGCCAATGGCTACCTGTCCATCCTTGTTGACTACATGCATCGCTTCATGTTGGATGTTTTCCTAGTATGGCCTGGGACTGCTGGTACCACTAGATGGGTCCCTAAATGCCAATGGCTACCTGTCCATCCTCTCTGACTACATGCATCCCTTCATGTTGGACTTTTACCCTGGTGGTGATTGTGTCAACCAACACGACAATGCGCCATGCCATGTTGCTACAGGGGTGCATAACTGGTTCCAGGAAGATGCAGAGGTGTTTGCAAGGCAAGGCACGAAACCCTGAAATCATCGGCGTCTCCCAAAGGTGCCAATGCATAAACTCGAGACATAAATGAACATGTAAGGGTAACCCCCCACAACAAAAGTATTTCTGTTACTACTAGTATCTATAATTATTATACTTATCAGCAAAGCTGTTACCGATACTTCGAAAGATAAAATGGTTTCACTTTGGGAATTGCTTACTCCTACCTATACCTTTTGCTCACAACAGCAAATTATTTTGGGGTTGAGCTTGCAGTATTAATTTGCTGCTAAAAATAAATTGCTTCAGTGAAATTTAAGTAACTTTGATTTCGATAACTACATGATATTGTCTTTAACATATACCACACTAAGAACGTTAATAAAAATTTTCCATTTGTATAAAATAAACCAATTACACACATAACATACCTTTTAAAAAAGTTTTGCCTTTCTTTCCAATTGCAAATTTACCCATTTGGCAAATAAAAGAAAATCTGCAGTCAAGTTTTTATGTTACTAGAAGGGCAACTCCTCTTTTTCATAGGATATTGATCTTTTTTTAACAGAAATTTTAGTCGTTGAGTTTAAGTCAGGTGGTATTGACCTAAAGTTCCATTTACTAATAAAATAACAGTATATTTAGCAAATTGGATGTTGATCTAAGTTCCATTTATTAATAAAAAAAGCACATCAGTCTGGTGTGGTGTTAATCTAAAGTTATATTTACTAATAAAATAACACTATTTCTTAAAAAAGTGTGTTATCTTCATTTGTTTTTTAGCGGAGACGCTATCAGGCTGACGCTTACGTTTCCAACATCCTTCATTTGCAGTGTCTTGTTTGTGTACCGAAGAGAAGAACCTTTACTATTACAAGTAGCCGTTATAATTGCTTCAACAGGTTTTGGAGGCAGAAGTGTAGCACATACTCCATTTCTATATGCAGAAACATGACCCAGCTGTATCAATTTTCCGACACCATATCCCAGCTTTCTCCTTTTGGGTGTCTTTTTTCTAGCCAATCCCACCGGAATTTATTTTTGACTGAAGCCTCTAATGTCTTGAGATTGTCAGTTTTGGTTAAAAATTTCATTATTGATGACGAACTTAACTTAAACCGTGTAAACTTTCAAATTCCTAAAAACATTCATACATCACACACACACAAAAAACCCCATCACTTTTGCCTAAACAAAAAACCACAAACGTTTCATCAGGGAAACAAAGACACATCCTCTTCGTCACTGACTTACTAATAAAATGAGGCAGGCTGCTCCCACGTGTAGGTGCAGACACGTGAGTGACGTACTTTATTTGCTTTAACTCGCTCCCTCCCCCGCCATCTCCAAGTTCCAATCCCATATCACTCATCAGCAGAGATCATGCTAGGATTTTTCAAAAGAGTAAAAATACTCCTTCACATGTTTTGAAGGAGTATTTTTCTTTCCAAAGGAGTAATTTTAGAGAACGAACAATTACCACATTAAATTTTTAGCTAAATAATATTTAACATAAAAACAAATAATTATATCTATATATAAATATGTCAACATGAATTAGCATGTAATTGAATTTCTTTTATATAAAATAAGTAAATTGTAATTTATCAAAATCTTACATATTTGTCTTTTTTTATCCATGAGGCTGCAAAAAATTTTGTTTTGCTTTTGAAAGACTGTACCAAAACTTGTGTGTGTTGCTTCACAGATTCAGTTTCTACACACTCAAACTTCAAAACAAGTTATATTGTGGAGGAAGGAAATCTTCAGTCTATCTCAATCACAAAAGATAAAATAAACCTTCATTGGACATTGTGATGTGCAAGTTTAGTATTACAAAGATCAACTAATTTATTATTTTGCAGCATGTTTTCCTCCAGCTCTGAAAAACAAAATTCTTGAATACTATGTATGAGATGTTTACAGTTCACATAATTGAGACTTGGTTGATTTAACCATTCTTCTGATATGAGGAATGTCCAGTTTCTCCCTTTGCAACTATTTATAGAGGGAAAATAACATTTAACAATAATTCAGGACAGTGGAAACATCGCGAAAAAAAATTACGATTACAAAAAAATCTTCGCTCAGTCTGACTTCCGTTTTTGGAAATTTTTCTTCCGTTTTCAAGCTGAAACACAATCAGTTATCAAACAAAATTATATTTACAATAAAAATGAGCAGAGAAAATATTGAGCAGAGAAAAATCTGCAGTTCGTCTAACTTCCATTTTCGAAAGTTTTGAAAGATGAAATTCTGTCCCCAGCGGTTATCTTCAGTTTTGATGACAACAAAGTCAGAGTTACTCTTCGAATCCGCGAAAGAAACTCGTGCCTGAAGTTTACAAGGACATTTTTGCTCCGTCGAACTTCTGTTATCGGGAATTATTGTCTACACTTTCAAGCTGAAATACAAACGTTTATGCAATAAATTGATATTTAATAACAATACTGGACAGAGGAAACTTCGCAAGAAAAAAATTTGATCGCGAAAATTTTTTTCACTATGTTTTGCTTTTGTAAGTTCTGAAAAACGGAATACCAGCCCCCAGGCGGAAAACAAGCCCCCTCCCCTATTAATTAGAAAATAAAACATTGCCTTCAGTTTTTTTGTTTTTTTTTCCATAGCTCTCAAGTATAACCGAAATGTGGAATTCCGCGAATCCGAAGAACAATCTCATGCCTGATTCGTAACAGCCTGCGATATGTAAAATGAACTGCTCATATGGCTACGCATGGAAGCCGATTCACGGGTCCATGAACTGATTATGTTCCCGATGTATTAGATTGCAATTTTCGGAACTCTGAACGATCCGTTTCTAAATCACGTATTTTTACAAAGGATACGTTTTTAACGCGCAAATTTTGCTAGCGATCCAAAAACGGACCCAAAGATTTTATATTTATATATATTTTTTCTTAAAATTTCGTAAGGCGAGAGACCCCGCTTAACAGCTTTGTTTCCGCTGGTAACCCGCCATCCAGCCCTGAAATGGCAATTAAACGAACTTCAAAACACGTCGCTTTTCACTTCCTCCACGCCAACGCTTAACTGCACACCATGCTGCACCGATACACTAGCGTCTCAATCCCGACGCGGCTGAATCGTTACTTATGACCAATGCGCATGCCCATCGGTTGAGCCGCTCTGCCCTGAAGGTTCTTCCGAATGATTGCCAAAAGCCGATCCCTAGCTGACTAGCTCGGCAAATGGGAACCAAATCAATATTTTTTCTTAAACTGTGACATAAAAGTTAACATACAATTTCTTGATTAAAAAAAAAAAAGGTCATTTTTATGACAAAATCCCGGTGTAATCACCGATTATAAAAGGAAATTGCATATGAAAAAACAATGCGTAAAAATACGCATTTCTTAATATTAAAGTGTATTCGGCGTTTTTAAGGCGTGAAATACGCGTGTAGATGCGTTATCGCGATCTCTGCTGATCAGAGCGAAAACCTGTTTTTGCATCGAGGAGCAGAAGCTCCGACAAAATGACTGAGAATTTGCGCGCATGCCCTTCCCACAGAACAACGGACAACCACAGCACGAACTGCCGGCTTCGTGTGTCAAGCTCGAGTCAGCTGCTTCGGCGAGGAAGACAATATTATTATCACATTAATTCATTGGTGAAAAGCAATTTTTTTTATTTTAGTAAATATTTTTGCCATGAATCATTTAAATTTTTTTTTTTGCTTTGTCGCTTATTAGAACTCAAAATTTAACAGTCTTAAAAATGTCTTCAAAGCTAAACATAAGGAATTCCGGGCATGAAAGATTGCCCAAACCCGGAAATCCGGGTTAGACCCGGAACACAAACAGCCCTGAAGATGACAACGATGTCTCCTTTCTCCCTAAAATTGTTGCAATGCTACATACAATGCTACTCTAAAAATAGTGTGCTATAGTTGCATCACTGCTTCCGATAACTGTGTGAATCTGATTTGACTTTTAGCTATACTGTCGTTTTTCTCTGATTCTGTGCCCTCTACTGGAGAAAGAATTTTCTCTTTGAAGCAATAAAAACTCCTACAGCTTTATGAGTATTAATCTGCAAACCTAATATATCTCTGACCTACAGATTTCATGCATTGAAATTTTATTTTTGCATCAAATTTATGAAACATGTAGTGTCTTCTGTGTGTGTTTTCCTATATAATGCTGCTGTTTATGGTTTGAAAACAGGCTGATATTTATGGGATGATTAATTCTCAGTACCAGATAACTATGAGGCTTATTTTGAGGGGCATAAATCTGACACAAAGCTCCACATAAAACTGGCCTGATATGAGAACATTTTTGCATTAATTCTATTTTAAAAGCTCATGGTTGCAAACTGCATGTCACTACTGACTTTCTTATGTACACTTGAAAAAGAAGTGTTAAAGAAATGTTAAAATAAAAAATTACCTCTGTCAGAAATACGCTTGTTTCTCAAATCATGTAGAGTGATGAAGTTAGAGTCATCCCACGACTCCACACGCTGCTCACTGTTGTTCACATCAGCATTATCTATAACTTTTGGCTCCATAACACCAAAGCCACTTTCCTTTGCAACCTTGGGAAGTTCTACTGCAGTTTGAAGAAAGAAAAACATTCAGTTTTAAAACATTGAGATATATACATATACAAACATCATTAATTAACTCATGTGCCCACAAATGCAGATATCATAAAACACATGATTAAGCATGATCAATATGCTGAATGACCAAAATCAAGTCATTCAAACAAAACATTGCACAGTAAGATATTAGAGAGAAAAAATGACACCAAATACTTATGTGTAACAAGCATGTCTTTTAAATCCTTTATGACATAAAAATAATTTCTTAAATTTGGTTTTAGAAATGGAGAAAATCTCCAAAAAAAAAAAAAAAAGGAAACACACTTATGCCTCTTAGTGGAAAATCTGCCCACTATCTAAAATAAAAATTTTGTAAGCAGCATTTTTTATGGTGAATGGAACCAGTGAGAAAATAATGTTGTGCATGGTATTTTTCACAGTGAGTGGAAATAGTAAAAAAAGTATTTTATTGGCAGTACTTAGAGCATTTTTGAATCAAAGATTATACTTATTAAAATGCCAGCAAAGGAAAATGTAATGGGACCATGGTTTCAGCCACTATGGCTTGGTAACAGATTCCACATGCGTAGTTGCTCCATTCTTGATCAGCTTTTGAATCTTTTACCACAGGGTTGTGGTCTTGTTCTGCCATCTCCTGGCTGGAATCAGTTGAATTTTCGGAAGACTTTAATTCATTGTTAAAATTTTGGGAAAACGATGTGAGAAAATTATCCCATATTTTGTAAGTTTTGAGGGATGGGTCCTTGTTGCAAACTTGAAGATTGGTTGAAATTTCGATAGATTCATGGATAAGAGTTCTTTTCGAACCTGTGTAATGTGAAATGACTTTTGCTTCTTCCCAAACAGGTGTAAGTCCTTCATTAATAACTGTTTTAACTGGATCAGTAGTTTTTTGAGAATATTTAACATTTCGTTTATGTTCTTTAATGTGGGTTGATAATGCTCTTTTGGTCATTCCTATGTATTTTTTCTTAGTGCAACCACCTGGCTAGTAAACAGGTATAAAGTAAACTCTGTTTTTTTCTCAGATTTTGATGGGTCTTTATTGCTCCTCATTGAAGCTCCTTGTCTGATGTCTGTTTTGATATTTTCTTTTCTGAGCGTTTTTTTTTTAATCCAGTTGGTAATAACCTGGTATATACTGAATAGAGCCTGTATATTTATTTTTCATATTGACAGAACAGGATTGAGATAATTTAGAGAATTTGGCAATAATGTTAGGGCCATAACAATTGCATATAACAATTTCTTTTAATTTCTGAATTTTAAGCTGTTTCAGATTTCAGTTGCTTATGCTATTGTTGGCTCCAGTTGGTAATACCTGGTATATACTGAATAGAACCTGTATATTTATTTTTCATATTGACCGAACAGGATTGAGATAATTTAGAGAATTTGGCAATAATGTTAGGGCCATAACAATTGCATATAGCAATTTCTTTTAATTTCTGAATTTTAAGCTGTTTCAGATTTCAGTTGCTTATGCTATTGTTGGCTCGGATTACATAAGATCGGAAAGATGCTTCCTTGTAAGACCAAGGTAAGTAGGGTTTTGCTAGAATAATATTAGGGAACCAATTGTGCTTTCTAAATACTGTGGTACTGATTTCTTGATTGTTCCTTGCAATCAGTACATCCAGATAATCTAAGGTTTGGTTATTCTCTATTTCCATACTGGATTTTAGAATTTTGTGCAACTTGTTCAACATTCGATTTAATTCAAGCATACTAAGGTTATCTTGAGAAGACCAAAAAACAAGGATATCATCAACATATCAAATCCACAAAATTGGTTTCACATGTAGGTTGTCAATATTTTTATTTTCTAGGGTCAAAAGATGAATTCAGCAAGAGTTCCTGACAGCAAAGATTCCATTGGTGCACCTTTGGATTGACTGTAAAATTTACCATTAAAAAGGAAATACAGTAAAACCCCAAAACCTCGACGCCCCCCCCCGCAAATAAAAAACACGAACATCTAAGGTTGTTTTATCTTTTCTTATTTGTACTGCACTTTCATTGACTTGCCTGTTTGGTACAGAAGCTAAAAGTGCACGGATGGATAGAGAAACACTTAGAGAGACTGGTTTTATCAACAGTTTGTTCTGTTGGTGGAAAAGTTTCTAAATTCCAAAAATTTGCAATGGAAAGTGTTTCTCATCCTAGACAATGTCCCATCACACGCTGATGTCGAACAATTGCAAGACGGAGACATTAAAGACATTTTTCTCCCTGCAAATGTTACTTCCTTATTCTAGTCAATGGATCAGAGCATTCTGGAAACTTTTAAGAAAACATACAGGCGTAAACTTCTTTCATCATTAGTGTTAGCTATCAACGAAGGCCTTAATATGATAAAAAAGTTAAAGAAAATTGACTTGTTGAATGTAGTAGGGTGGATTGTTGAATCTTGGAATGCGATCCAGCCAATAAGCTTTGTTCATTCCTGGAGAAAGTTGCTTGACGACTCAGAAAATGAATTTCAAAAGAATCCAGAGGAGACAGAAAATTCCGAGCTAGTGGCCTTAATAAAGAGGATTCCAGGCTACGAGGAAACTACTGATGGTGATGTTGAAGACTGGATGAGGCAGGATGAAAATGATCAACTTCTCTGAGACGAAGAAACTGTTGCACTGATAAATGGTAAAGAAAAAGATGAAGAATCGGAAGGTGAGGAAATGGAAAATGAAGGAAAAGTTAAAAAGATGATGCACAGTGAAGGATTGAAGGCAGTTGAATATACTGTGCTTTATTTCGAGGAGCAAGGTGGTTCTGCAATGGATATTTTATTCCTCCATCGCTTACGTGATGAAGCAGCACGAAGAAGAAATGAGTGTGACAGACAATCCAGCATCACCAGATTTTTATACAAAAGTGACTACTTTCTTTATCTGGAGGTAAAAATATTTGTACACATGCTTCTTTTGTAGCACAATTGCTGAATTTTTTGTTAAATTATACATTTTCTTTCACTCTGTATGTATTAAATGTGTATAATATACTAATTTGTAGCAAAGTAAACTATGAGTAATCAATAGACATTCAACACGGACCAGGAAAATCAAACAAAGATTCCCGCTCCTTCCATGTCCACAAGTGAGCCACGGAAAAATTCTCACCGGCTGCCACCGGGAGTAGAACCCAGGGTTCTCTAGCCATGCGCCAGATATGCCTCCGCTACACCACAGTGGCCTCGAATTCCTCCAGACCCACACACGCCAACTGCCAAGCCAAGTTGGCAGGCTGCCCCTTGGAGAATTTTCCGTGGCTCACTTGTGGACGTGGAAGGAGCAGGGATCTTTGTTTGATGTTCCTGGTCCGCGTTGAATGTCTGTATTGATTATTCATTCGCCTTCTAATTGTTTCTTCGGTTGCTGCTTGCCATCTTTGGTGAATCCCCAGCTTTGTGTGGGGCTCCAAGGGGCAACCTGCCAACTTGGCTTGGCAGTTGGCGTGTGTGGGTCCGGAGGAATTCGAGGCCGCTGTGGTGTAGCGGAGGCATATCCGGCGCGTGGTTGGAGGACCCCGGGTTCTACTCCCGGCGGCGACCGGTGAGAATTTTTCCGTGGCTCACTTGTGGACGTGGAAGGAGCGGGGATCTTTGTT
This sequence comes from Macrothele yani, assembly GCA_039090855.1. Taxonomy (NCBI): domain Eukaryota; kingdom Metazoa; phylum Arthropoda; class Arachnida; order Araneae; family Macrothelidae; genus Macrothele; species Macrothele yani. The sequence goes on from CM077019.1 coordinate 9,856,186, forward strand.
TGATAAACTATGAGTTTTTAATAATTCACTCCGGAGTCCGGAAAACTCAACATTTGTTCAGTCCACATTGAGTCGAGTTATTGAGGTTCTAGTCTAGTTAAATTTTGTAACAAGATTTAATGCTGTGGGGACACCACATGTTATTTTGTTTGATATTACTTTGTGAGAAAATTTGGAGAATATTTTGAATGGCTTTCTGAGTATCGACAGATGGATATAGAGTCTATATCAAAGCTACACATAAAGAAATGTTCTTGCATATTTAGGCTCCTAATAGCTTGAAACATAGAATTGATTGCAAAGGTGGATGGAGGAAAAAATAAAAAAAAAAAAAATGTTTAAAGATTTTTCCAAGCCAGCAGTGGCAGAGTGTTTCTTGCTAACAATTCCTCTCATAGGATAACTTTGTTTGTGTAATTTCACTTGGACAAACAAATACGGAGCAGAAAAATTACTTGGAAGGCAATTATTAAAAATATATGGAAAACGTTTACTTTTGAGTAAAATTTTGACTTTTTCAAGTATTTTCTGTGTAGGATCCTTGTCAAGTACATCAGCATCAACCTTTCTTCTAGATATTTTTAATTATTGGAATATTTAATGGCGACAAAAGTACCCATTCCACAACCACAGCTTCTGGAGCCTTAGAAATTGCTGGTGTCTGCTACAAAACGTTTTACACCAAGTCACCTCCAGAAGCATTTAATGAATTTTTAACACAATTAAGTCCAAAAATAAAATATAGATTGCTCAGTGACTCAGCGGGTCTGCGCTGAGCACATCGTAATTATTTGACTGCATAGCAAAGACCACTTCACTGAAATTTAAACATCAAAAATGTAATAAATATACCTGTATCTTTTTGCTCTGAATCAAGAGTTTGCTTGATGTTGAAATGTATTTTCTTTTGGCTGTCAATCTGCGAGGAAGTATCAAAAACCTCTGATGGCTCTGTCTTTTGCCCATGAGCAGTGCCAGAAGAAGGAGGAACAGAGAAGAGCTGCTGGAGTTTAGGAGCCTTTTTCTTCCTTTTTGGTTGCTGTGAGCGTCTCTTGACTGCTACATTACTGAATAATACAGTAAAACATACAGCATTACAAAAAAAAAAAAAAATCAACTAAATTATGACGATTAAATACTTTTTACTTTAATAGAATTTGAGATTTATTTTGAACTACTAGGACAAGCCGCCAACGGTAACCGATAACTCGGGTACACAGTTGGCAAATTTTGAGCGAAGCTATTGCAAAATCTAAGCTCACTAAGGCCTCTATTATAACATGTTCTAAAAAACGAACACGTAAAATTTGACTTTTAGAACAAAAGTATGAAATGTTCGAAAAAAGAAATGCCTAAAATTTATCATGAACTACTTTCCTTCACGCTGGTTGTGATCAGGTTGCATGTAAACAAAGCAGAAAGATGCACTCAGATCGGAAACATTTTTAATTTTGTATCGCAAAAGACAGACACACGCACATACACAAACTTTCTTTTATTGTGAAGTCTTTTCCTTTCCTCGTTTTTCATTTCAAACGATTTTTCTAAATTAATGTTAGTGAGCAGACTTTTGTGAAACAGTTCAAGTAAAAGGCCATCTAGTTTTTTTACTCCCGACAATACTACATATGTCAAGCTGAAAACGACCAATAATTTCAAATTGATGACAATAAAACGAGGAAAATTCTTGGTGAAAAATTGCGACTATTGAATGTAAACAAATGTAATGATCAAAACTGACCGAACCGACGTCATTGACACCATATTGCTGTCCTTAACCACAACTTCAGCAGTTACAGTTAGAAGGAAAAAAAAAAAAAAAAAAAGGCTTACCAGTGCCAATTCTAACATTTTTCTTGTGTCCACCATGTGCACCACTTCCTTTTTTTTTTTTTATCCGTTTGAACCAAAATAATTTCAAATTGACGGCACAAAAGAATATTAAAAAACTCGAGCAAATTACGTCGTGAAAAATTGCGACTATCGAATGTAAACAAATGTAATGGAATGTTCGCGCTTGTTTTTTAAATGGAAAAAAACAATGATTAGTGACATGGGGTTGGTATCATGGTGATTGGTCATGACCTATAGGAATAATGACCATTAAAAAACTGACCAATTTTAATAATTTTTATTGAAATTCCTCAATGACACGGAATTTCAGGAATCAGAAGTTGTCAAAACCTGACCATGGACAATGTCCAATCGCATGCAGAAAATCATGGTGATTGGATGTGTCAAGTCGTAGCTATGCCTGCACAACTAATTGGCCCGAGTCTCGTATAGAGAGCGGATTTTTTCAATTATTATTAAAATTGGTCAGTTTTTTAATGGTCATTATTTTTATACGAGACGACCAATCACCATGATACTAACCCCATATCACTCACCATGTCCTTCCCTTTCTCTGTGGCAAGTGTCACCACAATCAGCTGAAGATCTTTGGAGGAGATAGGTAACAAATGACCAAGAACCCCCCCCTAAAAATGCAAGTTTTTGGACAAAAAAATCAGGGTGATCGGATGTGTCATCTTATATCTCTGCCCGAACAACTAATTGTCCGTAGTCTCGTAAAGAGAACTCCGTCCGCTCAACAAGGTGTGTCAATAAATTTTGGTAAACACATAGTAAAAATGAACAATACAGATGACCATTAAAAAATATACTTTACTGGTCAACAAAATAATCTCCAGATGCAATACACTTTGGGAATAGTTCACATAACTGCAGGAAGTTATGGGAAAAGTCTTCCTTTGTTATCTTTAGCAACTGGTTCCTCATGTTCCTCTTCCCTTTTAGTAATCTCAGTCGGGGAAAGCAAAAAGTTGTCACAGGGGTTTTGAACCCAGCGGTGTCAAAATAAATTTTTTCGGGTGCAGTGTGTTAATTAAAGAAAAACTTGGAAAGAGTGATGACATTGTTTACTTACACCGTCTCCATGTGTCTGGAAGTTTTCCAGTACTTCTTTACTGAATAAGAGTATTCGGCAGACTCAATAGAAAACCTTTGTTCTAAAACATCCAAAAATGTTGCATTTTGAACAATTCCTTTCAAAAGGGTACCACTTGTCTGATGATTTATAACATAAACAATGCGCAGGGTTTTGAACCCAGCGGTTTTGAACCCAGCGGTGTCAAAATAAATTTTTTCGGGTGCAGTGTGTTAATTAAAGAAAAACTTGGAAAGAGTGATGACATTGTTTACTTACACCGTCTCCATGTGTCTGGAAGTTTTCCAGTACTTCTTTACTGAATAAGAGTATTCGGCAGACTCAATAGAAAACCTTTGTTCTAAAACATCCAAAAATGTTGCATTTTGAACAATTCCTTTCAAAAGGGTACCACTTGTCTGATGATTTATAACATAAACAATGCGCCCGCTCCACAGAACAAAGTAAGGTCACTGACCCCCTTTAATGCAGCAGTTTTTAACACCTGCAACCGCTAGTGCTTCACGATTTTCAGCATCACGGCTAACAATTTCATCTCCTGCAGTGATTCTGTTGTTGAAACGATAACCTACCTCATGATACCACAGTAAATGTTCCAAGGACACACCCATGCAAATTTCCTTCTGCACAGATTGCAAGTTGTGTGGCACCCACTACACACGAGCCTCCCGTACTGCAGATGATCCCGGATAATGGTGTGCACACCCCTTACACTGATTCCAACTTTGTCGACAAGTGCTTCCACCATGACTCTTCTGTCTTTCCAAATGAGAGTATCCACTTTAACAACAGAACCATTGATGATCACATGGTGTGCTTGCCCTGGCCTCCAATCATCACTCAATAATTCCGACTTTGTCGGCAAGTGCTTCCACCATGACTCTTCTGTCTTCCCGAACGAGACTATCCACTTCAGTGACAGAAACATCGGTGATCACATGGTGTGCTTGCCCTGGCCTTGAATCATCACTCAATAATTTCAACTTTGTCGGCAAGTGCTTCCACCATGACTCTTCTATCTTCTTGAACGAGAATATCCACTTCAGTGACAGAAACATCGGTTATCACACGGTGTGCTAGCCCTGGGCTCAGATCATCACTCAATAAATCCAACTTTGTTGGCAAGTGCTTCCACCATGACTCTTCTGCCTTCCTCAACGAGACTATCCACTTCAGTGATGGAAACATCGGTGATCACACAGTGTGTTTGCCCTGGCCTCGAATCATCACTCAATAATTCCAACTTTGTCGGCAAGTGCTTCCACCGTGACTCTTCTGTCTTCCGGAATGAGATTATCCACTTTAGCAGCGGAAAGATCAGTGATCACACAGTGTGATTGCCCTTGCCTCCAATCATCACTCAATAATTCAAACTTCGTCAACAAGTGCTTCCACCGTGACTCTTCCATCTTCCCGAATGACACTATCTGTTTTAGCAAATGAAACATCGGTGATCACACAGTGTGCTTGCCCTGGCCTTAAATCATCACTCAATAATACCAACTTTATCGGCAAGTGCTTCCACCGTGACTCTTCTGTCTTCCTGAATGAGACTATCAACTTTAGCAATGGAAACTTTGGTGATCACACAGTGTGATTGCCCTGGCTTCGAATCATCAGTCAACGATGACCGCCCCTCTTGGAACCACATACTCCCGTCTTGAACATGTGACAAAGACATGCAGTTTTCATACACGTTACTCCTGCGGCGCTGAATTTCTGTACTCCTGACACCTTCCATGGTTGAAAATGGATAACTACTCTCTGTTCAACGTTCATTGCTTCAATCATGACTGGTTGGACCAAACACTTGCACGAGGCCCTATACAAAGGCCTACTGCTTCTGTCATCACGTGATCACAGTGCCACATTTCACTGCATCATAACACTACAGTAGTGCCATCAAAATTTTGTGTCAACACTGCAAACCCCTTTGGCTTTTCATTTTAATGACCCTTATACTTGACTGTGTCATGCAAATCTTTCACAACCTTTGCTGTTACACATTATGACAGCTTTCACTGAACTTTATTGACACACCTTGTGTGACATTTCATAGTGAGTCAGAGAGACTGTGTTATGGTACTATATACAAACTAAAAAAAAAAAAAATCTTCATTAATTATTACCTGGAATGGTAGATCATTGGAAACCAACACTGTGTTCAGCTAAATGAACATTGCTCAGACATTTTTGTTAGCTCATAAATTTTTTCAGCATCAACACATATAAAATCCTTTAGCAAATAAAATTTTCTCTGAGCATTATCATTTAAAAAAATGTAAGCACAAAGCAAACAAACTGCTCGTATTTCTGCATTATAAAAAAAAATCAATTCAATTTTTTATTCAATTCATTTATTTTGCTGAACAGAAAACCAGTGTTACAAAAATATTAAATGAAAAAAGCACAGCAAGGAAGCAGGGGAAAAAAGGTCAGCAAGGCCTGACTGGGTCCCATGCTCCCTAGACAAATTTTACACTGGAGTCAGGAGTTAAAGTTACATGCAAATCAGCATTTAAAAAAAAAAAATGATATGTAAGAAGATGATAAACATTACAGGTGATATCATTGTAAATCAATTTACACTGAGATATGCAAGTCACAGTAATAATCACAACCCCCACCACTGCAATCATCAATTTGAGGAGTCACAATTCATTATGTCGTTTTTTTGTTTTTTGTTTTTTTTAAGGTTAAAGTTATTTAAAGAAGTCAGTTCCATTGGTAATGAGTTCCAGTAATGTGGGCCAATGTAATTTATACTCTGCTTCATGGTCTCCGTCTTCGGATGAATGGGATGTAATTTAGTACATGTGTCATGTGAGTGCATCTGTGGTACAATTTGTATGACGATGTCAGTGTGTAAATTATTCTTAATTCACTTGAACATAATTTTCTTAATATTAAAGTTATAAACAGTAGTTGGTTAATCATAAGAATGTTGCATTTATTTGGGAAAACTCTTGTGTTATTATATAGTGATAGTGATGTATTTCTATCATGCCACTCAAAAAGGGCCAGGACACATTTCTTTACAATGTGTGTACTAGTGATGAAATCTAAACATTCCTTTACGACACAGAGAAAAAAGGACTGTCAATAGAATTGCAGCACAAGATCTCTCAAAGCCTAAGAAGTTCAAAACATTGTACTAAAAAAAAAAAAATGATGGTGACAATTTTTTGGTGTCAGAGGCACCATTCTTGTTCATTTTCTTAAACAATGTGGCACTGTCAATAGTTTTCACTCCACTGAGACACTAAGGATGCTCAGGGAAGCTATCCGCAAGTACAGACCAGACAAGTCTCTTCATTCTGTCATCTTGCATCACAATATCCGATGTCACGCCTCATTAGAAACATCTCAGGTGCTCGGCAAAGTAGGATGAATATTAATCTCACATCCACCATATGGCCTTGATTTAGCACTTTGAGATTCATCTGTTCGGTCTCAAGAAGCAAAGACTGTAGTCACTGTTTTGAGGATGCAGATAAAGTTAAACAAACTATGAGATCCTGGGCAAAACAACAGTCTGCAGAATGTTTCCAAGCTAGCTCAACATAAGTAATTAAAAGACTTCGTGCTAAATGGTATGATCAGGAATACAAAGCTGTCATCTGCACGATTGAAAAGTTGAAAAACTTGCATTTAAAAATTGATATTTATTTACAAGTTAAAAAGGTAGAGATAAAATCAGCTACACTGGCAAGTAGCTTCAAAAGTGCTTGGCAATGTAGCTGATTTTATCTCTACCTTTTTAACTTGTAAATAAATATCAATTTTTAAATGCAAGTTTTTCAACTTTTCAATCGTGCATACGACAGCTTTTGATTCCTAGTTCAACATGTTGTGTTGAAAAATGGTATAAATGCTTAATTAAAAAGAATGTATGCCACTCACAAGCAGATTCCAAAGCATTTTAAAACTAAATTTCATTAAAATATCTCAACTGACAGAGAAGTTATTTGCAAAGAGGCAATACTTTAATGACAACCCTTGTATATAAGGCTATTTTCATAAAAACGAGTTATAGAGGATCAATTTATTAAGGTACTTTACCTCTCAAATTTTATATCTATACACTAGATCATCGTCAGGAGTTCTTACGTCAGACTACTTCCACAGGTCTGGAAACCAAGCCTGACGGATTTTCCATCTATCATGGTAATTGATATTGCCACCTTGTGTCTTGTAAATTTCCAGGGATTCCTCTAATTTTCATATAATTGTGTGGGATTGATGTTTGATCACTTGCAAGGAGTCCCAGTCCATTTTGTGGCCAGTTTGTTCTATGATGCCTGTCTAATCCTGTTTTACTTGAAATGTTCCTTATTGCTGCTTTGTGTTCATTAATTCTTGTAGTTAACCTTCTTCCTGTTTCTCCTATATATGGTAAACCACACGAACACTCGATTTTATAAATGACTCCTTCCTGGAGCAAAGTATTTTCTTCTCTTTGTTTTAGGGTGGGTAAGTATTTTTTAATTTTGTTATTTAAACCTGGAGCTAACCTAATTTTATATTTAGTGCTGATTTTCTTTAGTTTTTCAAACAGTCCCTTGAGATAAGTGACTTTTCTTGTGAATAAATATTCAATTTTCTCTTTATTATCTCTAGTGCTAGTTCTGTTCCTAGTAGGATTTTCTCCCAGTAGTTCAAGAATTTCTTTTGAACGATAATCATTTTCTAGTAAGATTGATTTTAACCTATTTTTATGTTTCTCTTTAGCTTCTGAAGATGAATTCAGTTTTTCAACTTTTTCTTTAAATTGTAAAGCTACATATTTCTATAAATAATTAGGGTGATCTGATTTATAATTTAAAATTTTTCCAGTATTTGTAGGCTTCTTGTATAATTCTGTGGTAAGCTTTTCTCCTTCCCACTTCACAGTAATGTCTAGGTAATTTAGCTTATTTTCGTTTTGCTCTTCTAAAGTGAATTTCAGGGATCCATCTTGGGAATTAAAATCTTCTAGAATTTTTGATGAGTATCCACTCGAATCTTGATCTATGATAAAAGGATATCATCCATGTATCTAGTACACTGGTGTGCAAAAACTAAGGATGAAGAGAAGAAATTAGCATAACAGCAGAACGGACTGAAAGACCACTTAAGAGATAGACTAGGGTCCGGTACGGTAGGGCATGCGCATATATGCAGCAGGGGGGGGGGTGTCGAAGGGTATAAAGCACATGGGCGGTGCACGCTCAGCAATTCGGTGAAAGCTATTGCACGGTGTACATCGGTTTGAACGATGTCGAGTTGCTGCCACCGTGTGATATGGCCAACAGGCAATCCAGTAGACGACATCTGGATGACTTTACCTGAGGTCGCGTCATTGGGAAGTTGGAAGAAGGTCGAAGTGTAACTAGTGTGGTCGAGGAGTTCGGGATCGTTCACAGCATCGTTTCAAAAGCTTGGAGAGCATTTCAAACGACAGGAACAGCTGTCCGAGAGTTTAGCAGTGGTCGTCCATGAGCAACCACGGCGGCGGACGACCGTTATATTGTCCTACAGGCGAGAAGAGACAGACGGCAGACAGTGGGAGAAATTGCAAGGCACATGCAACAGACAACTGGACGTCCGTTATCGCGTTTTACCGTGGCCAGGAAGCTGCACAAACGTGGTCTATTTGCACAACGACCAGTACAGTGTGCGCCATTAACGTCTGCTCATTGGAGACGGCGGTTTCTGTGGTGCCAGGAGACGCGGTTTCTGTGGTTACGGATGAGAGCCGATGCAGTCTGACAAGCGATTCTGGACGTATACACATCTGGAGAGAGCAGGGAACACGCAATCACACCTCCAACATCATCGAAAGGGACCGGTTTGGAGATGGAGGAGTTCTCATTTGGAGTGGTATCATGCTTGGTAGCCGTACTGACCTCCACATCTTCCAAGGAGGTTCAGTCACTGGTGTCCACTATTGTACCCAGGTTCTCCTGCCTCACGTGCGTCTGTTTAGAGTTGCTGTGGGTCCTGAGTTCCTCTTCATGGACGACAACGCTACACCTCATCATACAGTGGCTGTCACAGAGCTGTTGGAGAGTGAAGATATTCAACGCATGGATTGGCCCGCAAGGTCCCCGGACCTAAATCCAATCGAACACGTGTGGGACCTTCTCAGGAGACGCTTGGCAGCACGTCACCAGCCGCCAGCAATGATTGGCGCTACAAGAGGAATGGACCGCGATGCGTCAACAGCTCCTTGACAATCTTGTCCTCAGCATGGACAGACATTGTAAATCCTGCAACACAGTCAGGGGTGATCATATATATCCCCTATTAAAGACTGGATTTTTCTTGGCAGCCGCCTGTCACATGGTCGTTTATGTCTTCTGTCCAGTTGTGCTTGAAGCTACCTTTTCAATAAAGTGCCTTTGTATCCTTTGGATTCCTTGTCAGGATGGTTTTGCTCACTAGTCCCATGTTCTTACATTTTGGGGATCTTATGGCATGATTTGAGTTGATGTGGAGCACTTCTGCACGATGTTACATTAGAAAAACCGCCTCATCTTTAATTTTTGCACGCCAGTGTATATATGCAGAAAGTAGAAGGTTTCAATAGGAAGGCCTCTTCTATCTTACGTAATAATTTGCTAGGAGAGGTGCTAATGAAGAGCCCAGACAGGCACATACAACAAACTGGCCACAAAATGGACTGGGACTCCTTGCAAGTAATCAAACATCAATCCCACGCAATCATCTGGAAATTAGAGGAATCCATGGAAATTTACAAGATACAAGGTGGCAACATCAATGACCATGCTGGATGGAAAATCCATCAGGCTTGGTCGCCAGACCTGAGGACGTAGTCTGACGCAAGAACTCCTGACGATGATCTAGTGTATAGATCGAACATTTGAGAGGTAAAGTACCTTAATAGATTTATCCTCTATAATTCCTGTTAAATATTTATAATACTGAAGTTATTAGAGGAAGCTATGAAGTCATTAATTATTATTAGAAATAAAGAGGAGGTTGGTGTAAATACTTGATTTCAGTGGTGGCCTATTTTGAGTAGCATCATCATACATTTATAATATTTCAATGTATTTTTAAACCAAGTTTCATTAAAACATCTCAACTGACAGAGAAGTTATTGGCAAAGAAGCATTACCCTTAGAAAAACCCTTATATAATTAAATCTAACCTGTTCTAGACTCTTAGCCTATCCTATAAAATTAATAACTCATGGAGCTGGACTAAGCCCCATTATTTTAGATTTATCAATGATCTCCATTCAAAATTCTCCACAATTCTGTTTTTACCCCTTCCCTACAAATTTAAAGAATTTTAAATTGAATATTTTACATTTTTTAAAGATTTTTAGATCTTTTTTTTAACAGGTTTTCACACTATAAATTATTCCTACCTTGGCTTTTGATTTTCTGCATCACTTTCTAGCTCTGACTCTTCCTCTGATGTGGTCACTTCCATTTCTTCCACTTGCAATGAGTCCTTGAGAACTTTGCCATTTTTTACCAAAGGTTCTTCATCAGGAGGCATCGGAATGTCAGGAGCAAGAGGTGGAGCAGGAGTCACTGGCCCAAATGGTGCAGGAAGATTCATCTTATTCATTAAATGCAATACCTACACATACATGGTAAAAAGCAAATGTCATTTTTGTACATAGTTTACTGCTATTAATAAAAGTTTTTAGCAACATCCTTTTCACATGGTTAGAAATATGAAACACAAAAAATCCTCGACACAAATGAAAATATACACACAAAATTCCTTTTTATACACCATCACTGTAATCCATTCTCAATCCACTGCTGGATAAAGGTCTCCCCCAAGTCTTTTCCACAACTCTGTCTTGGATCAATTTTCTTCTATGTCATTCTGGCACATTTTCAAATTTCCTCCCTCCCCCATCTCTCTTATCGTCTTCTGGGTCTTTTCCTGTCCCTCAGTATCCAGTCCAGCATTTCAGCTGCTTAACAGTGGTAAGTTCTTCTAGCAATATGTCCAACACATTGCCAAATTGAGGGTCCTTACTTTGATCATGATGTCACCAACTCTTGTCGTTTCCTCAATTGACAAGTTCTTTCTTCTTTCATTATATCATCATCAGCTATTCTCAATCCACTGCTGAATGAAGGTATAGACGCCTACAGGGGGGGAGCAAAAGGGGACATTTGTCCATCCCTAACACTAATGCTGCTTGCTAATTTTTCTGTAGAGCTTCTGGATGCATGTGTATGTCCCTAAAATAGGGAAAACATTGGGGATTTCCAGTAGAAGTGGAAATTTACTGTAGAAATGATAATGAAAATTTCCATGGCATGTTGGAGAACAAGGTGCACATATAAAGCACGGAAAAGTATGAAAGGCAACAAAATGAAAAACATATCATCCTATACAGCAGCTATTTTCCAGAAATTTGTCTTCGTTTTTTGATGATCAATTGAGTGATTTCTGGAGTTTTGTGGAGCATGCGACTGAAGTGGTTGAAAGGATCAAAAGAATGACATTTCCTTAGTGCACCAACAAGCTGTTTAATTTCATTTATCCATCACTTTTATGTAGATTTTTTGGGTGATCATCTGGTTCCCAGTTAAATTTATGTGTAGACATCAATTCTAATAGCTAACTTTTCTGTAGAACTCCTGGATGTGTGTGTGTAATCGTAAAAATAGGAAAAACATTGGGAATTTCCAGTAGAAGAAGTGGAAATTTACAGTAGAATGTAATAATGATATTATTGGCATATTTTCACTGTATCCCATGTTAAGACGATGAAAATTTTCAGAAAGCTCCAGGACGATGAACATTTTCATCGTCCTGGAGCGGTAATCGAACCGCACCTCCCAATTTCCAGTCGAGCCTGCTCTGAAGGTTCTGATATCTACGTTCAGTTGCTTGAATTTTCTAGTGTAATGACTAGCATGCTCGACCGGAAATCGGGAGGTGCAGGTTTGATTCCCGCTCCAGGACGATGAAAATTAATTAATAGCATTACAATGCTTACCAAGTATTTATGAAGAATAATTTTTTCGGGGAAATTCGTTTCTCAAATGTATATGAAGAAATAATGAAATTTCCCATTGCATGATGGAGAAGTGCATACACACAGTGCAGAAAAGTACAAAAGGCGACAAAATGAAAACATATCAACTTCGTTAATAGAAACTCACCCAAAGGTTGTTGCTTCTTGGCACATTTACTGCACATATCTTTCGGCTGACTTGTCATAATGCGTGATAGGCCTTTCGTGGTCATCGTATCTCTTCCCTGTGTCTTCATATACACTGAAGTGCCAGAAAAACTGGTACTTCAGTCTAATATTTGGTAGGTACCCCACGGGAGCGCAGGACTGCAGAAATACGACGGAGTATGGACTTCACTAGCTTCTGGAAATATGCTGTAGGCAATGCACAGCATACTTCCTGCAGAGCATTCCACAATTCGAGGTGTATTCCGAGGTCTCGGATTCCTGTGCTCGATAGCGCGTTTCATGGCATCCAAAATGTGTTCTATCACGTTAAGATCTGGGGACTTGGGTGGGAATGGCAACACCCCAAATTCAGATTAATGCTCCTCTAACCATAATGTGGCGTCCCGACACTTGTGTGGAGGTGCATTGTCCTGTTGGAACAGGCCCAACCCATCAGCATGAATGCAGGACATGAACAGGTGTACCTCGTCAGAAAGGATGCGCACATAGCGTTGGCTGGTCACAGACGTTTGTAAATGTACCAGGGGTCCCAGTGAAGTCCAGCTAAACACACCCCATACCATTACGAACCCCCACCAGCACACCCCATACCATTATGGACCCCCCACCAGCCGGTACAGATCCCTGTTGACAGGTGGGATCCATGGCTTCATGGGGTTTGCACCACACAAGAATCCTTCCATCTGCCCAATACAGTTGGAAACGTGACTCGTCAGACCAGGCAACTTGTTTCCAGTCATCAAGTGTCCAGTGGCAGTGTAGCCGTGCTCAAGCAAGGCGCAAAGCTCTGTGTTGTGCACCCATCAAGGGGGCTCGAATTGGGCGTCGGCTCCCAAAGCCCATATCGTGCAGAGTATGTTGCACAGTCCGGACGCTGATGCTTGTTGAGGCTCCAGTGTTGAATTCCGACGATACCTGCAAGAGTGTTGCATGCCTATTGCGTGAAACAATTCTTGACAGCCGACGATGGTCACGTTCACCCAATGTCTTTTTACGGCCACACTGGTATCGTAGGTTGGAGGTTTTGCCGGAATTCTTGTAGTTACGGTACACCCTCGCAACGGTCATGTGTGAAAATCCGAACCTCCGAAATACTATGGCCCATCTCAGGAGCGCCAACTATGACATCTCATTGAAAATTGCTTAAATCGTTATTACTTGTCATTCTCATGCCGAAAACAAGCTCTGACAGCTGGCAAGGATGTCTATCGCTTTACATATGCACTGGCGTATGCAACCGAGTACGCGCATAGGTGATGTTGCTATGTATTTTGCATAAGCTCGTCTGTACCAGTTTTTCTGGCACTTCAGTGTATACTCTTGCCAGTTCTTTTTTTTTTTTTTTTTTTGGTTTTTGAGCCAACATTTTACAGCCATATTCACATATTTCCCACATATAGGCACCTTTCATTAACTTCAACATATATTAAAAATTCCAAAACCCTATGCAGAATCTTCTCGTCATTCATTAAAAACTTTAACCTAACTCTCTTGGTCATTAATACCGTCCACGTCTTATTATTTACAACATCCGTACATATCAATACATACATTCATATTAAAAACAGCATTTTATATACACTATTTAGAACACCCCTATTTTATCCACTCAATTCATTTACTCACTGGCTCAACTCTCTTTTCCTTACACTATTTAGTTTTCCGATGGGGAAACACGATACGCCCAACCACTGACACCGCCAACTCCACACCCACGACCTCGTCTGCCTCGAGTACTTTCTGCCAGTCCCTGGCTGTCATCAGGAGGCCTGTTGAATCACAACCATTCCTTCTCTGCAGCCGCAGAGCAAGTAATGCAATCATCTGCGGTCATCTGCTCTGTCGCTGTATCTCACAATGTTTGCTTATGGCGCCATCTGTTCTTTCTTTTGGTCAATTTCTAGTGTTTGGATGTTGTTGTTTTTTCCCCTTTCTTCTCTATTCTGTTCAATTTATATCAGGGCCTTCCAGTTATCATTAAGTACATTTGGGTCATTAAAATTAACTCTATTTTTTTCAATAAGTACTGATTCAGCTATTCTCAAATGTCTTTCTGTTTTACATTTTTAATTATTCTTAATGTCTTCAAATTTAGGATATTCTTTGTTTTCCAGGCAGTATTGAATTAATGCAGTTTTAGTTTCTTTCTTTCTTTCTTTTTCTTTTTTTTTTTTTTTTTTTTTTTGCCGATTTTTTAAATGTTGCTTTAATCTATGTTTTAATTTGTTTTTGGTACTACCAATGTATGACACTGGTGGATTCTTCAATATGGGTATTGCATATACTCCTGCTTGCTCCAAACAACTCATCTTTTCATTGCTTTTTAACACCAAATTCTTGTATTTATTTTACATCCAAGTTGAACGTTATATTTAGTGCAAATTTTATTAATTTCTGATGATACTCCTTTATTCCAATTCTTTTCTTTTATAAAATTCTGCTTAACTGTGAGTAAATTCTCTTTTTATTAACGTATTAACACTATTGCATTCCTGTGCATATGGGTGTGCTGAGTCGTATGGTATCATCACAGGAATATATGAAGATTTTCGATGTACTCTGTACTGTAGTCTATTTTCTCTCTCATAATTTCTATATCCAGAAAAGCTATTGTATTTTTTATTTCGTTTTCTATTGTCAATTGTACAGACGGATACATTCTTGTGTACTGTCCAGCCAGATCTTCAAGTTGAATCTGATTTAATTTAGACAGAATGAAGATGTCATCGACATACTTGCAATAAATTAATGGCTCTTGTATCTCTTGTTGTTTGATTATCTTTTCTTCAATGTAATTCATTACAACTTCAGCAAACAAAGAGGACAATGGAGAACCCATAGGACCACCATAATTTTGTTTATATATTGTTTTTTCAAATGCAAAAATGTTGTTTTCATAGATATACAATAAAGCATTTTTTAACTCCCGAGTTTGTGTTTGATTAATATATTTTTGCGATTGTAATTTTGTGATTATTATGTTAATTGCTTCTGCACAGGGGTGCTTGGAAACAGAGCTTTCACATCCATACTTGCCATATTATACTCATGTAAATCAAAACCTGCTCCCTTGATGATATCAAAGAATTCATATGCATTTTTAATGGTGTATTGATTTCTCATAAACGGCAGAGCAAGAAAGCCATCGATATTCTTTTCTAAATTGATAAGTGGTGAATTTTTTTGGATACTATTAATCTCATAGGTGCATCTATTTTATGTGTTTTTATCTTAGCGAATAGCCTTGGTACTCCTGCTCCAATAGGTGGGTATGCTTTTTTTATTTCTTGTGGTAGAGAGCTATGGTTCCTTATGTTAGCCAAAAATCTAATTTGGTTCTCTGTTGGATCTCTCTGTACTTCTGCACAGTTAAAATCTTCTATTGCTCTTTTTATTTTTTGGTTGTATTCTTTGGTATTGAGGATTACAATTCGACCCAACTTATCTGCTTCACAAAATTTAATACTATGATCCTCTCAAAGTTTTATCAGCTGTTCTTTTTCATACTGTAATTTCTTAATGTGAAAATTTTTATTATTTCATAAATTAAATTCTTTTAAAAAAATTCTATATAACTTTCCACTCATTTCTTCTTTTTTATCTACTAGAACATTCTTCACAATGTCCTCAAGGCTTGGAATTAGTTCTTCTGTAGCTGGTATGTCTTCTGGAAAAGCAAATTTTTTCCCACGTTGAAAACATGCCTGCTGAGACTAACTTAACGCTCTATAATATTTATTCACAAAAACAGTATACTAATTAATGGGTTGTTGTAGTACCTTTTTTTTATCCATCCATGTGATTTTTTAGTAACTGTTATTTTATTATTTTTTGCTTCTTTTTTGATAATTTCATTTATTTCTGTAAATGTATTGTCTAAAATTTCATTCCTCAATGAACCCTTAAAATTCTTATAATTAGAATTACTTATTGTACTCCATAATTCATAACATTTAGCCTGTAAGTTGAAAATTATTTTTCTTTTATTTACTATTTCTGCACTGAGCCTTTTTTCTTGACATTTTTGCAAAATATAGTGATCTTTTTTACTTACAGATTTGTTCCCAATTCTTAAATATTTCGGGATAATTTCAAAGTCACAACAACAAACTAAAAATTCTTCTTGTATTTTCAATTTGACCAATTTTATTCTGTTCTTCTTAAACATTGTAATACCCTTTAATTCGTGCTGTAGAAACAGACCTCTATGGTGCATGTTGTTATCTACTTACGGCAAACTCAAACTACATTAACAAACAACAGGAGCGCTGCATACTATGTATCTTGCATGTATACAAAATAATAATAAGAGACACAACCTGAGAATACATACATATTTCCGAATATTGTTCTTATATTTTGTGTGCAAATTGTAATTATCTTTGTTAATAGAATCTATTAACGAAGTTAATTACAATTTGCACGTAAAATATAAGAACAATTTTCGAGAATATGCATGTATTCTCAGGTTGTGTCTTTTATTATGAAAACATAACATCTTATACAACAGCTTTCTTCCTGGAATTTGACTTTGGGGTTTTTTTTTTTTTTTTTTTGATGCTCAATTGAGTGATTTTTTGAGTATGAGTTTTGTGGAGCACACAACTTAAGGGTCAGTGGAATCAAAAGAGTGACAAAGAAATTCTCTTGCTGTACCAATAAGCTGTTTAATTTCATTTATCCATCACTTCTACATATGTAGATTTTTTGGGCGATCCTCTGGTTCCCAGTTAAATTTGTGTTGTGAATGACATAAAGATAGTTAGGTAACCAGAAGGCACAGTGGAAATTTGCATATGGCGTTTGCATATATTATTCATAGTAATAATTTCTTTTGCTCCTTCCTGAAAACTAAGGTATGGGTACCCGTGGATGAAGGTCTCTTGAAGTCTCTTTCACAATCTGTCTGGAGCAATTCTTTTCTATGTCACTCCAGCATGCTTTAGCATTTCACATCTGCCAATCTCCATGTGGTCTTCCCTGTCCCTTGGCATCCAGTCTAATATCTCAGTTGTCCAACAGTGGTCAGTTCTTGCAGCAATATGTTCAGCCCATTGACTTGAAGGTGTTTACTTTGACCATGATGTTATCCACTGTCATTCACCTGATCTACCTATCTTTTTTGGTTACACCAAGCATGTATCTCTCCAGGTTGTTTCTGAGTTGTCTGCAACCTTTGCTTGACTTTCTTAGTTAAGCTCTGTCTCTGATTCATAAGTAAAAACTGGAAGAATGCATTTTTTGAGTAAGAACTTTTCTTTTAAGACATAATAGTAAATTAATCTTGAAAATTCTTTTTCTTCCAAACACAATCCAACAAAACTTCATACACCTATTAATTTCTATTTTACTGTGGCCCTATCCTGATATCTGTTGTTCAAGGCATATGTATACATACAGGGTGATTCATAAAGAAGTATACAGTTTCCAGATGCTGTAAAACAGTAACAGCTGAAGACACGAACCACAACTGCGAACCATTAGGTAGATGTACTCATAAAGTTTGTGTCCCGCTACCGAGAGAAGTGAAGTAGGTGACAGCGCGAGTGTCACGTGACTAGTCAGTCAAAATGGCAGCGTCTGCAGAAGAGAAGGCGTTTTGTGTTCTTGAATTGAGCAAAATGGAATTTGTAACTGTTGTGCAATGGCATTTTCAATCATGATTCGGAAAAGAACCTCCAACCAGAAAATCTATCTATGATTGGCATAAAAAACTTGAAACTACGGGCTGTTTGTGCAAACTTAAAAGTCCTGGATGGCAGCGTGTATAGGAAGAAGTCATCGATAGTGTTTGCACTGTCATTCAACAAAGCCCGGGAAAATCAACGCGGAGGGCGAGTCGTGAAGTGCAGATTTCACAGCCCACTGTCTGGAGAATTTTGAGAAAGAAGCTGAAAATGATTCCATACAAAGTGCAGTATCACAGCACTATCACTGCACTTGATTCAGATATCTTACCTCGCGTTTGGGCGGAAATGGATTACCAGTGGCTTGATGTGTGTCGTGTGACTAAGGGTGCACACACAGAATATCTGTGACTGTTTCTAAAAAAACTTGAAACATTCCCCTACAATTCTGTTACAGGTAACATAAAATATCTTGCATTTTTCTTGTTCTATAGTGCGTTGAAACTGTATACTTCTTTATGAATCACCCTGTAAATATGAGACACGATCAAATGAAACCCGTTCGTGCCGCGTCACGTGGACCGGCGCACAGGGAGCATGACGACATCACAGCTTGCGTGATGGGCGTAGACCAATGAACAAGCAAGCACGCATTCTCCTCGCATGTGTAGTTTGTGCTGCAGATTGTTGACAACATGGCTGGTGTTTTTTCGAAGCCATCCAAGGTGGATCAGCAAGCAGTGATCCAGTTCCTAACAGCGGAAGGATGTCGATCAGTCGACATTCATCACAGAATGTAGGCGGTGTATGGTGACAAATGTGTGTCGAAGACAACACTGACGGACTGGGTGCGAATGTTTCGGGAAGGACGTGGGGAAACGAAAGATCTTCCACGGCCAGGCCAGGGGCTTGTTGTTGCGACAGACAAAGCCATCACCAAGATCAATGCAGCAATACGGGTAGACAGTATCGGAGCTAAGGTTCACTAGTGGAGGAATTCACCATGTCGTTTGGGACATTTAAAACGGTGGTTACGAAGACACTGCAATATTGGAAAGTGTGTTCACAATGGATCCCACGGATGCTGACCGACCACGATAAGGAAGAATGCATGGGTTGGAGTTTGAACCACTTGCTGTGTTACGAAGCTGAGGGTGATGCATTTCTGTCCAACATAGTGGCAGGTGATGAATCGCGGTGCTACCACTTTGTGCTGTCCAGCAAACCAGCGAGCATGCAATGGAAACATCCCGGATCACCAAAACGCAAAATATTCAAGTCACAGGCTTCTGCCCGTAAGGTTGTGCCGACTGCATTTTTTGACCATGAACAGCTTTTGTTGGTGGACTTTAAAGAGCCTCACATGCAAGGCAAGTAGTTAGTAGAGGTAGGTCCATAAGCCGGTTGAGTGATATTGGCTACTCGGTATCACACCACTGTGATGTCAAAGGTGCAAAGCAGGACCGAAATATTTTGTTTAGCGTTTTACAAGCTTTTGAGAGAAGACTTTGGGTGTAAAACTTCAAGACTTTATGGAAAACGCTTAAATAAAATATTTCAGAATATTTTACACTGTACTAATGGAGAGTATCTTCAAATACAAGGCAACAAAATGTATTTCGATTTCCAAAAAAGTATAAATATATCGAAAAAATGTCCGATCTGTCACCCTGTGACTTTCATTTGTTCAGACCCTTAAAAAAACTCTAAAGGGACAATGATTCCACTCCGCTGCAGATGTCATGGCCGTGGTGACCAAATGGTTCAAGGAGCAACCAAAGTCCATCTTCGTGGATGGTATCCACCATCTCTCCAAGCAGTGGGATGCATGTCTGAATGTCTATGACGATATCTTCTAACGAACACTGGTGCATTCTTGCTTCCTTATGTATTGCTTCGTTCAATTCTGCCACACCTGCAGATGTAAATTTTCATTCATCTTAATAAAGCCACTTGAACGGGTTTCATTTGATCATACACAAAGAGAAAATGGCAGACAAAAGATGGTCGGGAAGATCACGTGAAAATACAATGGCTACAACTGAGTTCATAATTGACGAGGAATCGACCACATGCGTCCTTGAGGCAGTACTTGGATGGGTTCCTTTTACGGAAACCCCCTATTATCATGTAACAGTAATGTAACGAAGTTACAAATATCTTTCAAACACGTAACAGTAACATGAAGTTGGTATGTTGAAGTTACAAAGACCTTTCACTGTAACGTATCAGTTGTAACGTTTGCAGACAATTTGATGTAACCGTAAGGTTTCTGAAACATTACTGTTACATTGTGCAACGTTTCAGTGTTACGTACCTGTAACATATACGAAATATCCTGTGCTGTGTGGGATGGTTCAAACATTGTACCCCGATGGTGGTGTCATGTATCAGGATAATGATGCAATGATACACAGAACAAAACTGGTGGAAGAATGGTTTCTTGAGCATGAAAGTGAGGTTGAACATCTGTCATGGCCTGCACAGTCACCCGACTTGAACATTATTGAGCCACTCTGGGGTGTTCTGGAGGAGCGAGTCAGGAAACGTTTTCCTCCACCAGCATTACATCGTGAACTAGCTACTTTTCTGCAAGATGATTGATTTCAAATCCCTCTGGCCATTGTACACGACTTGTTTCTGTCCTTTCCATGACAAATTGCAGTTGTATTGGCATGCAAAGGAGGCTCTACACTGTACTAATAAATTGTTGTGTCCTAAACCCATGTGTTTCAGTTTTGTTGTCTACCCCCTGTATGAGGTCAATGTGCATAGGTGCCCATATAGGGAGTAAGAGGGGGCACTTGCCGTCCCCTCGAAATATGGCCATGCCTTTTCTGCTCTAGGAAGGCATTACACAGATTTTCGTGATAACACTAATTCTGATTGTTAATTTTTGTTGAGTTTCTAGATGCATGCCTGCCAACCTGAGAAAATTCAAATGTGTAAAATTGCGAGTGAATGACATTTCTAATGATTTTTTTTTAAACTATGCGCAAATAACATTTATAATGAATTTAGCGATGTACAAGTAAAAATAAATACAAATATTTGTGCATTTTATAATTATTTGATGTTTATAATATAAACAAATTATATCACATTTTGACACCGTACTCGACGTTTTCCGTCGTCCGCAGTGGACCGACGATTATCATAGCATACTCTATGTTTTCCGTCGTCCGAAGTGGACCTACGATTATCATAGCATACTTGATGTTTTCCGTTGTCCGTAGAGGACCAACTATTTCTATAGTAACTACGTAAAATCCACAGTAATTGGAGTCTCTGAATCTTTCTTCCCACCACATGATCTTTATTCAGCGTCAAGCATAACAGTGTGAACGGGGAATCTACTGTGCCAAAGTCCCGACGATGATGACAGGGCACGGGTGTTCTGGCGCACAATGGCGCAAAATTCCCATCTCTGTTATATATTTTATTTATAGGGATATTTTTAACAAAAAATACAGAAAATTTTAAAAATCCGGAAGAAAAGTTCTTCAGGCCAGAAAACCGTATAAAAAACGGAAAACTTCCGCAAATTGCGGAACAGTTGGCAGGTATGATTTAACTGAAACATTAACAAATATTTCTCAAGGAAGATTTAAAATTTTTTTTTAAATATACGGAAATGCGTAAAAAATAGCAATCTATGCGTAAAATCGTAAAGAACAGTTAAAATGCGTAAATTTTATGTGTAATGCATAAAAGTTGGCAGGTATGTAGATGCATGTGTATGCAGTGGAAATAAGAAAAATGTTGGGAATTTCTGACAGAAAAAGGCAAAATTAACAGTAGAAAGTAATAATGAAATTTCCCATTGCATGTTGGAGTTCAGTGTAGATACTACAGTATGGAAAAGCATGAAAGACACAGAAATGAAGAATATGTCATCTTCTGCAGCAGCCATTCACTGCTATATGAGGGGATGCTGAAAAGTTCTTGGCCTAACCCATTTTCTGTAATTGTAGCATTATTTTGTCATTGCAGCTCGAAAGAGTGTTCTTTTGTATTGTAAAGTGCCAATTTTCAGACTAACAGCTCTTTTTTTTTTTTTTTTTTGCAAATGTTTGATGTTCTGAACTGAATCATATCAATGCAAAGTGTTGAATTTTTGAATATGGAACTCTGGGCTGTCATGAAATTCCTGTTCCTGCAGAAGAAAACTGCAAAGGAAATCTATGAGTGTATGACGCAAACGTTAAGTGACAAGTGTTCTTCATATTCCACTGTGAAGAAATGGTGTGCCAACTTTAAGACCAAAGATGCAGCAAAATCTGAGAGGCCTTCAACAGTGACAACACCCGAAATTGTTGATCGTGTTCATGACTTGATTTTGTCGAATCGGCAAATCTCAGCTAAAACAATAGCTGAGACACTGGAGATATCCAGGGAATGTGTCGGGTTCATAATTCATGAGCACTTGGATATGCAGAAGATGTCAGCGAAGTGGGTGCCCAAATATTTGAATGCCGATGAGAATCTCAGCTAAAACAATGGCTGAGACACTGGAGATATCCAGGGAATGTGTTGGGTTCATAATTCATGAGCACTTGGATATGCAGAAGATGTCAGCGAAGTGGGTGCCCAAATATCTGAATGCCGATGAGAATCTCAGCTAAAACAATGGCTGAGACACTGGAGATATCCAGGGAATGTGTTGGGTTCATAATTCATGAGCACTTGGATATGCAAAAGATGTCAGCAAAGTGGGTGCCCAAATATTTGAATGCCGATAAGAATCTCAGCTAAAACAATGGCTGAGACACTGGAGATATCCAGGAAGCGTGTTGGGTTCATAATTCATGAGCACTTGGATATGCAGAAGATGTCAGCTAAGTGGATGCCCAAATATTTGAATGCCGATGAGAATCTCAGCTAAAACAATGGCTGAGACACTGGAGCTATCCAGGGAATGTGTTGGGTACATAATTCATGAGCACTTGGATATGCAAAAGATGTCAGCAAAGTGGGTGCCCAAATATTTGAATGCCGATGAGAATCTCAGCTAAAACAATGGCTGAGACACTGGAGATATCTAGGGAACGTGTTGGGTTCATAATTCATGAGCACTTGGATATGCAGAAGATGTCAGTGAAGTAGGTGCTCAAATGTTTGAACGCTGATGAGAAATGAAAACGTGACTTCCAAATTGGTATTATGCACTTCCAAATCGGTATTACACACTTCCAAATCGTATTACACACTTCCAAATCGGTATTGTAGCATTTTGAGCGATCTGGTGATAATTTTTGGCAGCAACTTGTCACTGTTGATGAAATGTGGTTACATCACTAAGATCCAGAGATGAAACAATAGTCCCAGCAGTGGCGGCACTCGGGTTCTCCACGGCCAAAGAAATTAAAGACTCAAAGATCTGCAGGAAAGGTCATGGCAACGGTTTTTTGGGATTTGGAAAGCGTTTTACTGACTGACTATCTCCCGAAGGGCCAAATAAAAAATGCTGAATACTATTCCAACTTGCTGTGCTGATTAAAGGAGGTGTTAAAGGGAAAAAGGCGAGGAAAACTGCAGAAACATGTTCTCTTTTTGCAGGACAATGCGCTGGCTCACCAGGCTAGCAAGACAATGGATGTTTTGAGGGATCTGGGATTTAAGTGCATAGGCCATCCACCCTACTCACCAGATCTTGTTCTATCCCTGTTCCCAAAGTTTAAAAGGGAAGCATTTTTCGAAAGATTTGGAGGTGACATCAGCAGCAGAGCAGTATTTGAGTGATCAGACTTCAGAATTTTTTTGGAAGGGTTAAAGAAACTCCAGAAACACTGTGCCAAGTGTGTTGAACTTCGGGGTGAATATGTTGAATAGTCCAAGTTTTCTGGGTCTAGCCTATTTCCTTCTTGGTGATGAGGCCAAGAACTTGTCAGCATCCCCTCATACAAAGATCTTCTGAAGTTTCTTCCAGAACTCTGAGCTGAGAGAATTTTTTCTTCTTGATGACCGATTGAGTGATCGCTGGTTTCATGGTGCATGTGATATGAGTGTCTAAAATGGTCAAAAGAAATGACAAAGACATTTCCTTATTGTCTCAACATGCTATCTATTTCGAGTGGTTAGATTGGTGAAAAGAAATGACAAAGAAATTTCCTTACTGTCCTAACATGCTGTCTAATTTCATTTATCTATCATTTTCATGTACTTCCTGGATCTGCTTTCCAATTAAATTTATGTGTTGAGAGTGTGGTAAAAATGGTTAGATAACAAAGAAAGCACAGATAAATGTGCATATATGGTGTTTGTATATGTTACTTGTTGTTACAATTTCCATAACTGCCAACATTGACCAGGGCACTGTCAGTAGTAACTCGTACAGTTACGTGGCGTATGTAACAGCTACTTTTGACAGTGATAAAGTAATTCCTTACATGCTTCTAAATGGCTTAATTTCACAGTTTTTTTTAATTGCAACTAATTTAGTATTAATTTTGAGTTATAATTTAATTTAATGCTGCTTTCTCAGCTGGGTGAGGGGTTTATATTTCATGGAATTTATAATGGTTGATTAGACATGTACAGTACAATGCTCAAATGGCTCAATGCAACTTTTTATCTAGTGAACTACTGGATTATTTGAAACAATGTAAATAGCAAACTTCAATGCATAAAATAAAATTAAAGGAGTTTACCTTATTTTTTTATGTTGTACTCAGCCAAAATAAGTTTCCTTTTCTTGAAACTAAAGCAATATGGATGTTTGTCATACAGCGTTGATGTAAAAAATGCACTGCGCTGTTCAGTCATACCTATTTCTGAACATTTCTTAACATTCCCATTTCACTCATTTTTTTATGGCTTTGTATTCAATTGGAAAGAACTATCAGAATATCCAACAGATAAAAATACATTATTTTGCTACATCTGTTAAATTAATACCAGCACTTACAAAAAAATTGCCTCCCTTTAGCAATAATAAATACCAGCATAAAAAAAAAAAAAAAAACCTCTTCTTGACAACTTTATTCCCTCAGTTATAATATACATTAATACTACCTTAAGTATTATTGTTTCTGAAATTCAAATATGTGACTATGAGCTAGACTAAGTTAGACATTGCATCTGAAGTAAAATAACAAAAAATACAATGAAGTTCAGCACCTTGAGCTAAGATCCTTATAACATGCACTTTTTGCTTTTTTCAGTTCATCAAGAGTAAAATTTTTATTGTAGCAACAGTCCATGTTTAATTTCTTAATTAACAGTGATTCCAAAGTTTTAGTACCCAAACTTGATCTAAATTCTGTTTGATTTTTCCACACCATGCTGAATACTCTTTCTGTTAGAGCATTACGGTGTGGCACCACAAGCACAGACAGCATTAATTTAGGTAAAAGGGAGTATTTGTAAGTCCCATCTCCATTTCTAAGTTCACTAATTTTATGCCAGGCAACGTCCATCCTTTCATTCTGTTATATCTGGAGGAAATTGATCACTCTGGTAACATGCAAATTCAAGTTCCAACTCATCACTATCTTGACAACACTGAAACAGATCCGCAAAATACTTAGCAGACTGGTAGTTTGCAGAATGACGTGAATTTACATTTGCCACAGCTGCATGGTTACAAAACTTATCCTGTAGAGGCATTTTTTTCAGAACATAGTTTGCATGCTGCACAAATTTTTTTTCGAACAGATGAAAAAAACTTTCTTATTTCATTGCTTGAAAAATTTGCATCTTTTATAAATGTTCTTGTCGATGCTCCAATAACAAGTTCATCATCATCTTTTTGGTTTTTAAGCTTCATAAAATCAACATTAAACACAGATTCAGACTTTGAGATGGCTGAAGGTGTTATGAATCGAACAATTAGTTCAAAAAAAGTTTAGACAATTCATCCTTTAAAATATGAATACAAGGCTGTTCTTTTTGAAGGGTAACATTCACTTTGGTAAATGTTGTTATGACAGTCTTCACAAAAAGACAGTACAGTTTTGTCTCAGGTGATTCAAGTAACTTTTTAATTGTGCAAAACTTATGACTATTCTTTTCTAAAACTTCTATATCACAAGTAAAAAAACCTGCAAAGGTACCCATTGTTCCACAATCCTATTCAGAGCACTTTCAAGAGAAAGCCAACGAGTAGACACATGCTTCAATATCTTGTGAGCTTTTTCGCTACACAGACTTTGGCATACTTTTAATTCACTTTTTCTTTTGCTACTTTTTTTCCAAGTAATAATATATTTGGACCACTAACATTTCTACATCAACTGGTAGCACTTTTACTGCTTTCTGAGCAGCAAGATGTATCAAGTGGCATGGACAACCAACAACTTTAATATCTGGCTGTTTGCTTTTATTATAAGCTGCTACACCTTTGAAATGGCCAGTCATAGTGTTCGCATTATCACAACAAAAGGATACACAATTATTCCCCCCTATGCCCAGTCTCATTAATTCAGAATCAATTAATTTAAATATTCCTTCTCCAGTATTATCAGAAGAATTTAATAATGAAAGCAAAGTGGTTATGATTTGGCCCTTTTCAAGAGCATAATAGCTAACAACTAGGAGATATAGCTTTTTGGCCTCAATGTCATTGCT
This sequence comes from Macrothele yani, assembly GCA_039090855.1. NCBI lineage: Eukaryota > Metazoa > Arthropoda > Arachnida > Araneae > Macrothelidae > Macrothele > Macrothele yani. Next base: position 9,882,518 of record CM077019.1, read on the forward strand.
GCCATCAGTCGCTAATGCAAATTAATTATTTTTAATTATATCACAAATCTTAGATTTGCTGGAATCCGCCATTGTGCGAATGATGGCACCTGTTTTTGTGTGCCCACTGCTGTATTTCTTAGCAATAATAGAGTCCGAAAACATTTTTGTGAACAATGGGCCTGCTTGATCTGCAACCGAAATCGGAATATTATGTTCATTTAGAAATCTTGCAAAAAGACTTTCAGATCGCACAGTACTAAAATCATCATCTTTAGTACAAAATAATGAAACGCTGTGATTTGAGGCTTTACTTTTCACAAATTCCACATGTTTCTTGCTTGCAACATGGCGCCGACAATCGTCACGTCCCCCATGAACCACAGAAAAATTCAAAGTACATACTGTACAATAGGCATACCCGTCTTTCTCTGATGATGCAACAATACAGGGCCACTGTTTGGAATATTCCTCTTTAAATTTCTGGCAATTCTTCAATTTTTTTGGTGGCACTGAAGCTACTGCTTCATTCTGACGCTTTTTCAGGAAACGATCCATCTTTGTGAAAAAGAAACGCGCAAGCAATACAACAACCGTACACACTAATGAAGCGAACTTAGCACGTGCAAAACTTGAAGTCCATTCCTGAGACAATGCGAGCAGAACAGGTAATGTTGCCAGATTTCAGTTCAAAACTACCACCAGTAACAATCAATCTGATGCGTTCGGAATCCCCCAACGCTTGACCAGAGCGAACTCCAGCATGTGAACACGCATTGCGCTAACCTCCACTTACCACATGATCATACTGTTACACCAATTCCAGTTTATGACAAAGAGCATTTTTATGTATCCTGAAATATTAGCAGAAACACTAATTTTGAAAAACAAAAGGAAAATTCGTAGACTCGTCCGTAGTTTCAACAAGGTTTTCGTAGTTCCATAGTCAGGTGACTGAATCCGTAGAAACTACGGACATTCCATAGTAGTTGGCAGGTATGCAATTTCTGTTTGTCCCCTCTTGGAAACTAAACTATGGGTGCCCGTGTCAATGTGTGTAAATATGCTGCCATCTATGCAGACAGCTACACATTTTGGTGAAATATTGCTGAAATCTGAAGTTTGAAATTTTGCACTGTAAATACTGGCTATATTAAATGTTAATGAGAGTATATACAACAAATGTTAGAGTTTATTATCAAATGTGTATGTTGCTGTGACTTTCTGGCAGACTGGGATTTTCTGCAGCTAAATCCAGGTGCCCATGCCTGATCGAAAAACAATACTGCAGATAATTTTAACAACTTTTATTTATTTATTTTTTCATATTTTCACTTATTTTTGCTGTCTGGTTGATTGAAGGAAAATTCTTGCTGGCCACAAGCAACAGAGAAATTAAAAAAAAATATATTTTTTTATTCTTATTTTGTTGGCGTAGATATTGGATGTATTATTTATTATGCTTAATATCACACTCGAAGCTGTGGCCTATATATGTTTAGATATAACACTACTATAGATGAAAGAGTAACTTCGTACAAATGTGTCAAATGAAATAAAAACTTCACCGTCTTGGTACAATATTTAATAAAAGATGAAACTATTTACAGATTAAAATACCCCACTAGCACTTTCGGGGCAACATTCACCCGAAAGTGCTAGTGGGGCATTTTTATCTGTAAATAGTTTCATCTTTTATTAAATATCATACCAAGACGGTGAAGTTCTTATTTCATAACACTACTAACCTATATGCACTTAACAAGATGATGGATAAACAACATTTGAAGCAAATGTTTAAGTAAAAAAAATGATTATGTTGGAATACAATGTCGATATCCACTTTTTCAACATTCTTCGTGTTTTTCAAACTCTTTTTTGGATATGAGACACTAGTTGTTGATATTTTGATTATTTATTATTTAAATTGCTGCTTGTTACTAAATTTATTTACAAATGTTGTCTTCATAAGATTCTTTTAAAAGTCAAAAGTTCTTAAAAACTGTAAACATATTATTCTAATTAACACTTATCTGTCTTTTTTGATGAAGTATCCTTTTAAGTTCTTCTTGATGTCGTTCTTTTGACGATCAAGTATCTTTGTAAGTTCCTTTTGATGCTGCTGTTGTTCACACAATCCAAAAAAGAGTTCATTAAGAGTTTCTAGAAAACTGACTTAAGTTTCTGGACTCAGTGGAGTCCCATTTTCAAAGATCTGAGTGAAGTCAACAAATGAAGAAAACTTCCTCTGCTGGATGTCTTGTCTCCATTGAGTTAGTGTCACATCATTGGTTAACAGAAAAAACAGTGAAGTCACAGTCAGTTGACCAATGATGTGACACTAACTCAATGGAGACAAGACATCCAGCAAAGGAAGTTTTCTTCATTTGTTGACTTCACTCAGATCTTTGAAAATGGGACTCCACTGAGTCCAGAAACTTAAGTCAGTTTTCTAAAAACTCTTAATGAACTCTTTTTGGATTGTGTGAACAAGAGCAGCATCAAAAAGAACTTAAAAAGATACTTGATCATTAAAAGAACACCATGAAGAACTTAAAAGGATACTTCATCAAAAGAGGCAAATATGTGTTAATTAGAATAATATAGTTGTAAATGCATTTATGGCACCTCTATTCATAGTGATTGTGGAATAACTTTTTTACGGGTCTTTTAGAGGTTATTTTTAATGAAAGTTGGTTGTCAAATTTTCGAACTAAAGCCTAGTTCGTCATCAGGACTATGTCACTGGAGTAGTTGCTGCCACTCAATTGGAAGAGACCATCCGCAATTATCGTTAATTGTGGTACTTCTTCTTCTTGCTATTTCGATCCCTTCTTCTAGTTTTCTCTTTACTAAGTTTGACTGGTGGGCGATTATTTTCACTGAGTCCCAATTTATGGAGTGTCCACTTGCTTGTACATGTCTGTCTAGCCCTGTTTTGTTCCCAATGTTCCTAATAGCTGCTTGGTGTTCTTTCATTCGGACCTTAATACTTCTCCCTGTTTCTCCTATATAGCTGAGTCCGCAGTTACAGTCGATGCAGTAAATTACTCCTTCCTGCAATTGGATGTCCAATTCTTTCTGCTTTAAAGCTGGCAAGAATTTCTTTATTTTGTTATTAAGATCTGGAGCTAGCCTGATATTATATTTTGCTCGATCCTTTTCAGTTTCTCGAAAAGTCCCTTGTGGTACGTAATTTTGCTGGTGAATTTGAAGTTGGTTTTTTTCCTGCTTCTTTTTTGGCACTTGTTTAAATATTTTCTCAACATATGGGGAGGGGTAATTGTTGAGAAAATATTTAAACAAGTGCCAAAAAAGAAGCAGGAAAAACCAACTTCAAATTCACCAGCAAAATTACGTACCACAAGGGACTTTTCGAGAAACTGAAAAGGATCGGAGCAAAATATAATATCAGGCTAGCTCCAGATCTTAATAACAAAATAAAGAAATTCTTGCCAGCTTTAAAGCAGAAAGAATTGGACATCCAATTGCAGGAAGGAGTAATTTACTGCATCGACTGTAACTGCGGACTCAGCTATATAGGAGAAACAGGGAGAAGTATTAAGGTCCGAATGAAAGAACACCAAGCAGCTATTAGGAACATTGGGAACAAAACAGGGCTAGACAGACATGTACAAGCAAGTGGACACTCCATAAATTGGGACTCAGTGAAAATAATCGCCCACCAGTCAAACTTAGTAAAGAGAAAACTAGAAGAAGGGATCGAAATAGCAAGAAGAAGAAGTACCACAATTAACGATAATTGCGGATGGTCTCTTCCAATTGAGTGGCAGCAACTACTCCAGTGACATAGTCCTGATGACGAACTAGGCTTTAGTTCGAAAATTTGACAACCAACTTTCATTAAAAATAACCTCTAAAAGACCCGTAAAAAAAGTTATTCCACAATAGAATAATATGTTTACAGTTTTTAAGAACTTTCAACTCTTAAAAGAATCCTATGAAGACAACATTTGTAAATAAATTTAGTAACAAGCAGCAATCAAAATAATAAATAATCAAAATATCAACAACTAGTGTCTCATATCCAAAAAGGAGTTCAAAAAATGTTAAGAATGTTGAAAAAATGAATACTGACATTAAATTTTAGCATAGTTCCATCAAACAGACTCACATTAAAATACATAGTTTTTCTTATCAAAATACATACTGTGGTAAAAATAATTGAATTAAAAAGAATTACACGTAAAAAAGGTGCGAAAATACATTAAAAAATGTGAAAAAATTATAAGTGGACAGTGGAGAAGAGTTGTCTGAGAATGTAATCTGGTTCTGACTTTATCATTAAATGATAGACAACTTCTACTTACCTGAGTGTAAAATTTAGGAACAGCAGCTAATGCATGAGATATGTTGGCAATAATTGTGGGAGTAGGAGCAGGATACCTATACCTTAACAGAGGTGATGGCAGATAATCCAGACTAGACAAAGAAAAAAATCAGTTAATAAAAACTAACTCAATATTATTTTCCATATGTAATTCTTAGAAAATAAAACAATATCATACTAATACATTGAGGGCACATATTCATGCTTCCAATGCATGCATGTGTGTGCACTTGCATGCAAGGTATTTGTATCTGTCATGACAGGTATTTGTACATAAATTAGAACATACATACATACATACCACTAAGCTGTTCTCTGAGATTCAGATGTTAGTTCCACAAAGAAATACAAACTACCAGATAAATTTCTAACTGATTATTTACTTACTGTTGCCGTATTAAACTTCTCCATTTACAGCAATTTTGACACACAACTTGAGCTTTACTGACATCCATCACACAATGTACACAAGGCCTTCTATACTTCATACTCATAATCTTTTTCTCATGCAGACATTCCTAAATCTGATCCTCCCACAACTTCCTTGACACCCAATGAACCTCCTTGTGAATCCATCCAAGCTTGTGCAGGCACTTTTCAATGGCTTGCCGTGTTACTCCAAGTTCCTGGACAAGCTCTGACTGTGTGCGACAGGGATCCGCGTCCAACAGTTGTTCCAGTTCCTCATTGTCAACTTTCTGTGACTGTCCCAGACGTTCTGCATCACGGAGATTGAAATTTCCCTGCTTAAACCGCTGGAACCACTTCTTACACGCACTGTAGGACACAGCAGCCCAGATCATTTGCTGGGCACTTTTTTAAACTGAAACGCGAACAGGAGGCAGTGGCTCAAATGTTGCTTCTTGAACGTACCGTCAACTTTCGTCCTTTCTGTCACAACAGCTGTGAGTGGTTACAGTTGCCTGGAAAGCTGTTGGATGGCGCTGCAATCAGCCATTATCGCACACAGCTATTTGCATTTGCCGACGTTCTGTGATCGCTTGCGGTTAGGGACTGAGAATTAAGTTGCACACCTAATATATGACACTGTTGATGGTTTTCTTATGAAAAAGAAGGGGCTGTAAACCTTACATGGTTTATTAGAATAATATGACCACCTACCTAATAATGGTAATAACCACCACTGGCCTGGATGACAGCAGCAAGATGATGTGACATGGACCCAGTGAGACCTTGGAAGGTTGCCCGAGGCATATGTGCCTATACGGACTGCAGCAGAGCATGGAGGTCCGGGAAATGACGTGGTTGTGGGTCGGCACGTTGAACCTGTCAATCCAAATAATCCTACAAGTGCTCTACGGGATTGAGATCGAGTAATTCCACCGGTCAAGGGAGAACAGATACATCACTGTCGTGTTCCTGGAACCAGTCGCGCACCCCTTAGTGACATGGCATAACGCATTGTCCTGTTGGTAGACACCATCACCTCCAGGGTAAACGTCCAACATGAAGGAATGCATGTGGTCAGCGAGGATGTACAAGTAGCCATTGGCATTCTGGGACACATCCAGCAGTGCCAGGTCATACCAGGACTCGGGTGTTGGTTCTCATGTGTCTGATGCCGTATCCACAACCTCTTGTCACTTCTATAAAGTAGAAACCTTGATTCGTCGGAGAAAGCAACCTTTTCCCACTCTTCCACTGTCCAATGATGGTAGTTTCCTGCAAACTGCAGGCACCGTTGCCGATGGACTTGGGTTAACATGGGCGCATTGATGCAGCGTTGACTCTGGAGACCCAAGGGTAACAGGGTTGGCTCTACTGTTATAGAGTACACATACCCAGGGATCATAGCATACTTCTGGAAAATTTTAGGTAGGAATTTTAGGAATTTTAGGAATTTTTAGAAAAATTTTAGGAAAATTTTAGGAGTGTATTTCAATAAAAACTAGATGTATATTTGTATACATCTAGTAAAACAACTTTGTATACATTGTAAAGAGTTTGCTTCACACCCTTCAACCATATATACTGATAGACTGCGCATGACATCAAAATTTCTGGCTCCAACATAAAATCACATGACAACAGTCAAAAAGATGGGTTACACCTGCTGTGCTTATGGTTGCTCTGAGCGATATAGTAAAGAAAGTTCTATGATTTTTCATGGGTAAGAAACGAATTAAATACCTAAGTCAATAAAGTTCAATTACTTAACCAGAAACTTGCAGCTATTGATATAAAAATATAGTAACTTAAGAAAAAAATGGAATGCATGTTCCAAATTCTTCGCAAATGTTCATCACATTATAAATCACAAAATGTAAACAACCCGATCATGCATGTATATAGCTCATAAGTAAACTTACCTGAAGAGTTTTCATTATATATGAGGCGCATTCACATAATACACCGAAAACACTGAAGTTCTGCAGCGTAAATTAGTAATCATAACAGCATTTTTACACGAAATTTGGAGTCTGATGATGACGTGCCCAATGTTTGAGCCATGGCGGCTTTGATGTAGCTATTGCCAATGTGCAGTCCATTAGTATATATGGTCGAAGTTAACACCCAAATTTTTTGCATAACGTCTAATGTCTAAAGTTTAAGTATGATTAACTTCTAATGTTCAGTTCTTATCTTTTCACGTGTTATTATCATATTCAAGTATATTTACCACATTCAAGTTTCACTTTGAACATTAATATGCTGTTGAACCAGAAGCAATTCACGATTTTCACAGTAAAGTTTTCAGGTTTCACATTAAATTATAATATCCTAAAAAGGTAATTGAAAACCAAGAACTATGTACAATTGTTCACTGAATTACTTTTTTCATATTATTGTTTTAACCTTTTCCTGATTAGCCTATCTTTTTCTGCTTCTACCACAACTAATTTACTTTCAGTTTTCTTTATTTCAGCTGAACCTTGTATGATCAAGTTAGAGGCAACTGCTATTTCAACAGTATTTTGTTTTTCTACAGCTTTTCTCATTCTTTCTGTTCCCTCTTGAATTATTGCTAGGGAGGCTTCTTTATCGTTTTTAAGTCTATTTATTTCTGCATCATTTTCTTTTATTTTGTCATCAAACTCAGCTTTTCTTTTTTTCTCTAGCTGCTTTTCCTTATTTTCCCTCTCTTTCTGCTTCCTTTCTTTTACCTTTTTTGATTCTTCTTCCTTCAGTTTATCAACATACTCTTTATAAAATTTATGTGAATCACAAACACTATTTAACAAATTTCTTGTTATGGGAACTTTACTTACACATCCATAGTGTTTAATGGCCCCTTTAACTATTCTTAATGATGTTATAGTTGAGTCTTTTAAGTTAGCCTTGTCCCTACTTAACAGAGCAGTGTTAACCGAAAATCCCCTTTCTGCATCAGCATTACCATGAGGTAAAACTAAAATTGACTTTATGAGTTTAGCAAGATTTGAGTATTTTTCTTTTCCGCTAGAGTCTTTAATACTAAATATATTACGCCAGTAATGATCAATCCGCACTGGAATATGCCCTTCCTCTGAAAATTTCACTAGTTCATCTAGAGTTGGCTTATCGCAATTTAAAAGTTTCCACTCTTCTCTTACTCTATCAATTTGTTCCTCAGAAAGATGCAAAACACTTGAAATTCTGGTTATTTCCGAAAGTCCTTCAGTGACTGAAAGTTGAGTTGACTCTTTCTTTGGTTCTTTTACCTTTAAAACTTCTATGTCTCTTAGCTTTTGATTGCAGAATGGCAAATTTGACTTTAAATATTTTGTGGTTGCAATTAGTGATGATCTTACATCTAAGAGAAATAATTTCTGCCTGGTCTCCTGAACATTCCTGAGGAGATTTTTGTCTTCATACCAACTTCTAACTCCCCTAGTTTTTTCCATGAATTTTTGTTTTCAAAATCTACATTCTTTAGGTCTTCTCCAAATTTCCCTGCTATAACATCATCTTGGATAAACTGAGCCAGAACATTCCTCATTAAAGAATTTAAATCAGAATATAACTGGTGTATTTTTGGTTCTTCACTCTGATAACATAATGAAAACATGAAATTAATGCTAAATAGCAAGGAGTAAGCTCATTTTTCAGGAAACAGTGAATTCTTTTATACCTTGCCGAATTGCGCAGTTGTTTTTCAAATATTTTTTGAGATGGCAAGAAGTTTAAAAAATATTCTGTAATATTTAGCCATTGATCCAAGAGCCTCTGGGCTACAGAACCAACGGTTAACCATCTGTTGCTGACATGACGCAAAAGAAATTTGGCAGTGACCTATGTTATATCCTCGACAGATTTATAATCCTCTCATCTTGCAGCACTACTCTTTAAAAAGTAATGCATATCAGTAGCAAATTCGTCAAAATCTATATTTAAGCTTGTCAAAAAAATTTTAAATGCATTACTAACAACATGCAGGTTGCAAAAACCTAGTTCCAAAGATTTCTGGCCTGTTTCTTGTTTTACAACTTCATTGAATTTGCGTAAAAAGCACTTATTTACATTTGGGCTGTCCATGGATACACAAATAATTCTGTTCAACGAAATATTGAAGGATGATAACACATCAAGAATTTCTTTTAGCAAAATATCTGCTGTTGCATGACCCAGAAAAACGCTTGTTAGGTATCGGCAAGAAACTGAATTTATTTCTGAAGACCAGTACCTGAGATACACATCCAACTGCCGTTTCACTTGTGTATTTGTAGTTTTATCAAATGCTATAGTAACCTTTCCTGGGCTACTAGATGCAATGTCTTTTTTCAAATCCTCTTCAAAATATTTTGACAATCCATGTGATATCACATAAGCAACTTTTTTTCTTTAAGTTGCATTTTGGCTGCAATAGCAGAATCAGGAAACATTTCTTTGAAAAGTTCAACTGTTTCAGTGCATGAAACAAAAGACATATTGTCCTTAGCAACTTTCATGGCCCATAATGCTTCGGCTTTAGCCAACTGTAAATCATGACTCAGTACTTCACTAATATTTGTTTTGGGCTGAAGATCCCGTCCTCCAAAGGCTTTCAGGATGGACTTATTTTGAAATTTACTTTGAAATTTCTGCAAATGTTTTTTTCCTTTATGATGCGCTTTTACTTGTGAAAAGCCACTATTAGAAATGTTGAAAATTTCTGAACACAATATACACTTAGCAGAAAATATTGTTTCAGTTGCAGAACACCATTCTTTCAACTTCACTCCGTCCAATTCTTTGGCGAGCCACGCATCTTGAAATTTCGTTTTGGATTTAGGCATCTTAAACACTTGTATTACTAACCAGAAAATGAAAGGGAAGTACAAAAACACGTTCTAATATTGCAAAACCAGACAACTTCCCGAAATTTGGCTGCGAGGATGTCAGAAGATATGAAAAAAAAAAAAAAAAGCAGGTCACCACTAGAGAACTGAACCTGCACACAGCACAGAGAACACCATAAAAGACGTAAAACCAGAAACTATCATACGCATCTCACGCAAGTTCAGTCAAAGCGAGTCGGAGCCGAGATATATTGCGCATCGAAGGTCGCTGTCGCCGACGCATGATCGAAGGTCAATGATCACGTGCTCTACTGCCTGCCAAGATAATACTCAGCTACCATCCCATCGTCATTACCGGAGGTTACGGAAGGAGACCACATGTTTCCTCTTTGCTTCCACCCACCTGCGGTTTACAATAACAAAACATCAGCAGAAAGAGGAGGTTCCACAAGGCATGTACAAAAATAAAGTACGATCTTCTGCGTGCCACGGAGTTCGTCTGCAAAGCGCAAACCAGGGGTGAAAATGACCCCTCCCCTTTTCCCTTAGATCTCTTGTTACTCTCGAAAACTGTTCGAAGGCAAAAATGGAACGCCCGCCCCGAAGCAAGTGCATCTCGATGGCGTCATTTTTCCCTCCTTCAGCAGCACAGCATATAGGCTGTGTTTCTACAATAACAGGTCTTTTTTACCTTACCGTAATGGTAAATTTATTGGCGTTAATAACGGTTGTGTTTTTAATAAAAATAAGCTTACGAAAATTTTAGGATGAATAGCAAATTTTAGGTCTAATTTTAGGAATTTAAGGAGGGTCACAAAATATTAGGAATTTTAGGAATTTTAGGAGGAATGCGATCCCTGCATACCTGAGTGCCCCAGCTTTCATTTGCATGGTCACTTGCTGCACTGTTGCGCATCAATTGACCTTTACCAGTCGATAAAGGTCGCATTTTCCTCTGGGGTACATGGCCTTTGGGGCTCAACAGTTATGACATCAGGAGGTACTCAGTGTGCTCGTGGTCCATTCTTGGTACACCCTTACTAGAGCACCTCGCAAACAGCCCACAAAGTCTGCTGTTTCTGAGATGCTTCCACCCTTGGTGCAGTAGCCACTAGCCAATGATAATTCTTTTTGAATGTCAGTCATATCACTGCATCTGCCCATTGTGTTCATGTGGCGCACTATGGCTCATCTGTCTTGGCCAGCTACTATTTTTAGTTATTTCCGAACCTCGGCTAATCAGTAGTGATTCAGCTGGACTTGAACCCAAAACTTTAAGGCCCCGAGCCAAGAAGGCTTGAATGAAAGTCCGCATCCAATAGGGACTTTCATGAAGTAGAATGTCAGGCAATTAGAACCTCTGCAATAAGAATAAATATTCAGCCTTAAATTAACAGCAGTCCCATACACCACTCCCCTACCCTTTACAGTTCCCCCCATAACTATTTCTTATGGGCACGAGACACATAAGGTTTGTTTACCTAAATCGATTTTTAATATTGTGACATGCAGACACAATGCCATCCCTTTCCTTACCTCCCTTACTTTAGGCCAGAAAACTTGCCTTGCACGCCACTCCTCAAAAGTAGTCATCAGCCATCACAGTTCCAGGGCAGCTTTAGACTTGACTTTTGATGTTGGAATCCTTAGCAATTATTAGGTGTGCAACTTAATTCTCGGCCCCTAACCGCATGCGATCATAGAACGTCGGCAAATGCAAATAGCTCTGTGCGATAATGGCTGATTGCAGCGCCATCCAACAGCTTTCCAGGCAACCGTAACCGCTCACAGCTGTAGTGACAGAAGGGACAAAAGTTGACGGTACGTTCTAGAAGCAACATTTGAGTCACTGCCTCCTGTTTGCGTTTCAGCTGAAAAAAGTGCCCAGCAAATGATCTGTGCTGCTTTGGGTGAGGCTGCTGTGTCCTACAGTACGTGTAAGAAGTGGTTCCAGCGGTTTAAGCAGGGAAATTTCGATCTCCGTGATGCAGAACGTCCGGGACAGCCACCGAAAGTTGACGATGAGGAACTGGAACAACTGTTGGATGCGGATCCCTGTTGCACACAGTCAGCTCGTCCAGGAACTTGGAGTAACATGGCAAGCCATTGCAAACCGCCTGCACAAGCTTGGACGGATTCACAAGGAAGGCCACTGGGTAACTCACAGCTACAAACAAGTCTAGGCGCTATGATGTTGCTGTGTCCTTGCTCTCCAGATTCAAGAAGAAGGATTTCTTCCTCAAGATTTTGACCTGTGATGAGAAGTGGATCCTGTACAATAATCCTAAGCAGCACAAATCGTGGGTTTATGCAGGTTAGCCTGCCAAACTGAATATTCATGGCAGGAAGTTGTTGCTGTGCATATGGTGGGATCAGGGCGGTGTCGTACACTATGAGTTTCTCAAACCTGGTGAAATGGTCAATGCTGAGCGTTATTGTCAGCAACTCATTCATGTGAGTGACGTAATGGAGGCAAAAAGGCCATACACCAGCAAGGGAAGAAGGTCGGCCTTGTTGCTTCAGGATAACGCGTCCTCACACTGCAAAAACAGCTTTAAACATGATCACCGATCTGAGATAGGAGATTTTGTTCCACCCAGCGTATTCTCCAGACTTTGCCCCATCGAATTATCACCTCTTTCACTCCCTGCAACATTACCTGAGTGATAGGCACTTCACTTCTGTCGAGGAGGTCCACACAAGTATTGATGACTTCATCAACTTGAAAGAGCCCTCTTTTTTCCGCAGTGGCATTCGGCAGCTCCCTGACCAATGGCTCAAATGTATCCAACATGACAGGGATGATATCCCTGATTAGGTACATATTTGATTTGCTATAATTTGCTGTCAACATGTCATGCCTGTGGCCGAGAATTAAGTTGCACACCTAATAGTACTAGCACAAACAAACAACAGAGCAATTAGTATTTATCACTCTTAGTGAATTACTACTCACCCTCCTTTTTCACCCCTGGCCACACTAACATGAAAAAGCAATAAACTAAGAATTTGGAAGAGTGGAGATCGATTGAATTTTCGCTGCCCTGCAGATGTTATTTTGGTAACTTTTCTATGGATAAGAAAACAATTTAGTTTCTGGAGGAAAATATGTAGCGCTTCATAATGAAAAACATGAGACTTATTATTACTTGGCAAAGTCCAGGCTTTAAAGTTAAAAAAAAATTGAAGACTGGTACTTTTTGAACTGGATGGGTTTCAAGGTGGGAAAGAAAATTTTTGGGGCTGTAGCCCAGCCTCGCACTCCCTTGGCAAAGTCCCTGTGTAACGGTTATAGAGGTAGTGAATTCTGGTGATAACAACCCAATGAAGGAAAAGTCTTCCCTTAGAAATCAGCAAGCAAAATGTGATACTCTGATATGAAGTATAAAATGAAAATATATATACAAATTTTGAAGAATAAACTGCAAAGATAGGAATACTTGAACACTGTAAATTGAAATATACAGTGGTGTGTGAAAGTATTGCCTCACTTGCAAAAACAGTAAATGTTTAAGTTTAACTCTTTTTTTAAGCGGCTTATTTTTAGTTATTTCATCTTTTATATGTCATTAGATGCGAAATTTAACGGAGATTTCAAAAATGTTGTAGTTTCTCTTGTAGCTACTTCTGTTCTTAAGATATGACATAAAATATATGGGGTTTGACAAACACATTGAAATTCAAGTTAGGTGCGTATCAGTTGTTACAGCCAATTATAGATATTCTTTTACCTGATTGGCTGCTTCCTAATGCTATCTTAATCCTGCTCCAGCCTTTAAAAGGGTTGATGCAGAGCTACTAGGTCATTATAGTGGATGCTTCTTCTTGTTACACTGCTGGACAATTGCTATGGACGGATCATAAATGCCTATATAGCGCATAAAAAAGTAAGTGTGGTTGGATGCCAAGTGAAATAAAATAATGTCAGAATGCCAGGACATTACAAGAAAGACAATTTATTGTGCTCTGAAATCCAGAAGGCTTTGGAACGTGTTCAAGGGACAAACAGGCCATTTTGTGCAGAATACGTAAACGTGAAAAAAATGCAATTACCGTCCGCAGGCGTTCCGGCATAAGATGTCAATACGGGATATGGCCACCATGGAGGGCGATGCAAGATTCCACACACCGTGTCATGCTTTGCACAACATTATCAAGCAGCTGTTGGGGTAATTTATCCCATTCCTCTGTCAGTGCACGGATGAGGGTGTCCTTGTTTATTGGAGGGCATTGGCGACCAGCAAGACTCCTCCCCAAAGCATCCCACACATTTTCAATGGGATTCAGATCTGGAGAACGTGCTGGCCATACGAGGCGTTGAATATCCTCGCTCTCAAGACACTCCTGGACAGCGACTGTTTGATGACATGTTGCGTTGTCGTCCATGAAAATGAATCTATCACCGACAGCACCACGGAACATGCGAACATGAGGTAGCAGAACATCATTAATGTATCGTTGGCCAGTCATAGTCCCAGTTGGAAGCACATAGAGGGACGTATGGCCATTGATCATGATGCCAGCCCATACCATGACACTACATGTTGGATATCGGTCCCTTTCCTGTATGTTTGCTGGACAATATGCAGTACCACTATCACGCCAGATCAGTTGTCGTCGACAATCAGACGATAGACTGTATCTACTCTCATCTGAGAAGAGGACAGCAGACCAGTTGTTATCAGTCCAATTGCGATGTTGATGGCACCATTGCAAACGGGCGGTACGGTGGTGTCTGGACAATGGGATGCACACAGCAGGATGGCGCGCGTATAGTCCTCCTTCATGCAAACGTCTGGAGACAGTTTTTCGGGAGATCCGCTTGCCAGTAGCAGCCATAAACTGATTTGCTACCTCACTAGCTGTGCTGCGCCGGTGTCTTTTTGTTGATAGCACTATGTACCGATGTTCTGTAGGTGTCGTACTGCGAACACGACCTCTCCCCGTGACGTTTGCTACACTCTCCATTTGTTTGAAATGATTTCCAAAGCCTTGAAACAACATTGTAGCTGACGTTGAACTCCCTGGCAACATCTGTTATTTTTCGCCCTTCTTCAATCTTGCCAATAATACGGCCACGCGTAAAATCATCTAGGTGATGTCGGGAAGACATACTGAAAATTGCAAGTTCGTCAATTAATTCTTTCCCTTTCAACTTTGCGTTTGAACAACAACGGTCAATACGCGTCAAATCCTTTAAACCTCTTATCAGCGCTATGACGTCACGAACAAGTTCGGCAATCCAAAATTTGCATAAGCACAACATGTCTTACTGTATACCGCACTTATGCTAATTTCCACATTTTCCTGCCTTCCATTTTATGGTTGCTATCGTTGCTATTGTCATCAGTCCTTAGCAATTGTCCGGCAGTGTATTAGGGTACAATTTGTGTATATCCTCAATAATGGTTAAAACTGCGGAATTGTCCACAGTGGACAGAGTAAAAATAGTTGTTCTGCATGAAGAGAGATACTCTTCTAGGCAAATCGCTGAAAGAGTGGGCTGTAATAAATCTACAGTTATTAGGTTACTGAAGAAAGTAAATTTCACTGCTGATATTAAAACTATGAGTCTCAGTGCAAGGCCCAGATCCACTACAACCAGGCAGGATAGAGTGCTCAGAAAGCTAAGCTTGGCAGACAGGAGACTCAATTCACCTGAATTGCTTCAAAGATGGTCTGAAGTGACTGATGTTTCTGTTAGTACATCTTCTGTTAGGAGGAGGATCAATTCACCTGAAGTGCTTCAAAGATGGTCTGAAGTGACTGATGTTACTGTTAGTACATCTACTGTTAGGAGAAGGCTCAATTCACCTGAAGTGCTTCAAAGATGGTCTGAAGTGACTGATGTTACTGTTAGTACATCTACTGTTAGGAGAAGGCTCAATTCACCTGAAGTGCTTCAAAGATGGTCTGAAGTGACTGATGTTACTGTTAGTACATCTACTGTTAGGAGGAGACTCAATTCACCTGAAGTGCTTCAAAGATGGTCTGAAGTGACTGATGTTACTGTTAGTACATCTACTGTTAGGAGAAGGCTCAATTTACCTGAAGTGCTTCAAAGATGGTCTGAAATGACTGATGTTACTGTTAGTACATCTACTGTTAGGAGGAGACTCAATTCACCTGAAGTGCTTCAAAGATGGTCTGAAGTTACTGATGTTTCTGTTAGTACATCTACTGTTAGGAGGAGACTCAATTCACCTGAAGTGCTTCAAAGATCGTCTGAAGTGACTGATGTTACTGTTAGTACATCCACTGTTAGGAGGAGACTCAATTCACCTGAAGTGACTGATGTTTCTGTTAGTACATCTGTTAGGAGGAGGCTCAATTCACCTGAAGTGACTGATGTTTCTGTTAGTACATCTGTTAGGAGGAGGCTCAATTCAACTGAAGTGCTTCAAAGATGGTCTGAAGTGACTGATGTTACTGTTAGTACATCTACTGTTAGGAGAAGACTCAATTCACCTGAATTGCTTCAAAGATGGTCTGAAGTGACTGATGTTTCTGTTAGTACATCTACTGTTAGGAGGAGACTCAATTCACCTGAAGTGCTTCAAAGATGGTCTGAAGTGACTGATGTTTCTGTTAGTACATCTACTGTTAGGAGGAGGCTCAATTCACCTGAAGTGCTTCAAAGATGGTCTGAAGTGACTGGTTTTACTGTTAGTACATCTACCGTTAGGAGGAGGCTGCTTCACTATGATTTACGTGGCTGCAAAAGCAGGCATAAACCACTGTTAACTGAAATTAAAAGACAGCGTAGACTCAGTGGGCAAAATTGCATGTCTGATGGACAACCAAGGAATGGGATAATGTTCTATTCAGTGATGAATCAGAATTTTGCCTTAATGGGTATCAGAGTAGTGCCTATGTAAGGAGATTCAAGCATGAAGAATTCCATCCAAGTTGCTTGGTGACTACTGTGAAGCATCTGGTGAAGGTCGTGGTTTGGAGCTGCATGTGTGCACATGGCATTGAGAACCTCCATATTGTCGATGGTACGGTAAATGCCCAGAAATACACCTGGATATTAGAACACAAGATGCTACCATCATCTAGAAGACTTTATTATGGTAATTTTATTCTTCAAGATCACAATACTCCCTGTCATTGTGCTAAAGTAGTGAAAAAGTGTTTTCAGGAAAAAAATGTTCAGCATCTTGATTGGCCACCACAGTCACCGGATCGAAAATTTGTAGTTCAAAGTGTTGTATGAACTATCAAAAAAGAAGCCAACAAGCAAAATAAACTTATTGAGGATGCAATTCAAATTTGGAATTGTATTGTTCAACACAATCTTTTACAAAACTTTATTCACAGTACACCATCAAGATGCAAAGCTGTGATTAAAGCTAAAGGTTGGGCAACAAAATATTAAGTACATTTTATAATTTTGTTTCATTATATTTCTGTATTTAAATGTTATTTCATTCCTTATGAATTACAAAAATGATTTATTGTTGTAAACTTAAGTATTGCATAAATGATTCTTCCCGTAATAATTTCGATTTGGTTACGATTATTGTAATGCATCTTAAGAACAGAAGTAGCTACTGGAAAAACCAAGACATTCTTGAAATCTCCATTAAATTTCGCATCTAATGACATACAAATGATGAAATGACTATGAAAATTTGCTTGTTAAAAAAAGAGTTAAACTTAAAAATTCATGGTTTTTGCAGGTCATGCACACCTCTGTAACTATGCTTTGTAAATAATTAAAAACATTTTTTGAATTAAATCACTCACTTACCCAAGAAAAGGAGCAACACCATGAATCGATTTAGCAAATTCTTCCATGCCTGATTTCCGATCATCTTTTTCAAGTGGTTTAGGCCCACTTTCATCACTTGGTTTCTCCTTAAATCTTAAAAACAGGAGACAAAAACAGTAAAAGCAATGAGCAACTGAATGCACCCCCAAAATAACTGAAATACATATCACTATTTAATATAACATGCAAAGGTATTGGGAGGAAAAATTCCTAGGTATAAATATAGGTATAAAAGCAAACAACACGTATGAAACAGTGTGCTGACACCAGAGGGGTAGGCCAATGGGGTGCCCCCCCCCCCCGAGTGGATTGAGTACGAATTTAAAGTGATACATATGTATATACACTATATCGACAAAAGTCACCGTACACCTAAAAGAGAAACGCAACATAGCATTTATTGACATACATTAGTACGGTGTCGGTCCACATTTGGCCTTAATGCATGCACTGACCCTTCGAGACATGCTTTCGACAATGTTTTGGAACACAGCGATAGGTATGTGCTTCCATTCAGCAAATGATGCTGCCGCTAACTGTTGCTTAGTAGTAGGCCTTGGTTCTAAACTTCTTATGCCGTGCTCTAATTCATCTCATAGGTGGGTATGGGATTAAGATCAGGGCTCAGTGCTGGTCAGTCCACACATGATACGGAATTATCGTCAAACCACGCCATAACAGTCCTTGTTTTATGGCTCAGTGCATTATCCTGCTGGTACCAACAAGGCTCAGTTTCACAGTATTGCCACAGAGTTGCGAGGGCATAATTGTCCAGAATATCGAGGTAGACGTGCTGGTTAACAGGTTTGTTCACGATAACCAATGAGCCAGGACCATACCACAAAAAACACCCCCACACGAGTACACTGCTACTTCCAAACTTGACCGTAGGAACAGTACACTGTGGTAAATAGCGTGCCGCCATACCCACACACGGCCATCAGACTGATGGATCGTGTATCTGGATTCATCAGTCCATAAGACCCGTTTCCATTGATCTACGGTCCACGATAAATGTTCTTTACACCATGCTAAACGACGAGTAGAATTCCGAGTACAGATGAAAGGCTTAGGAGCAGCTGCACAGCCACGGTAACCCATGGAATGAAGTTCTCTGCGAATGGTACGTGTACATACCTACCGAGGTCCCAACATTTTTAATCACCTCTGCACATAGCTCTTGTGCAGTACCCCATCGATTAGATGTAACGACTCTCCTGAGACTTCGACGTCCTCTATCACTGATTTTCTTTGTTCTGCCGGTACGTTTTGCTGTTTCAGGTACTCCATATGTCTTCCACTTATTCAGTACATCCAAAACAGTTGACTTGGGTATGTTTAAACGCCTCTCGGCTTCTCTTATGGACAACCCACTAACATAACACCCAACAATCTTTCCTTTCTCAAAGTCAGTTGCTCCCGCCGCGACATTTTCACTCGGCCTCACAGTGTGGTATGATCGCAGTCAGCTGCAGGCTTGTTTTTATACTGTTTGCAGCTGCACGGCACATCTTAACAATGCAGCAGATCCATTCATTTGCTTTTGAAGGAGTGTACAGTGACTTTTGTCAATATAGTTTAATCCATGAATCCCCCCCTTAAGAAATTTCTGGCTATGGCTGACACTATTTAAAAGTTACTGTGACTTCACTCAGACAGAAATTATGTTAAAACAGTTAAATATTAGTACAATAAGCCCCTGAAGATGTGGCTGATCATTCCAAATTATTTCATGAAGATGAAAACCCTGTTAAGTCCAACAATCTGTAAATCTGATATACACTCAACAGTGAAACTGCAACATCAAGAAATACAGGAACACAATTATGAAAATCACAGGAATTAATGAGGTGCCCAGATATGCATAGTGTTCTCCCTAGAGCACTTTTACTGGGCGCCTAACCCAGCTCTTTTGCCAGCTAAATTTCCTTTAATCAAATTTTCACAATGCCAATGGCATATATAGGAAGTACCAAAAATAAGCTTAAACACAGGTTAAAACAACATGTAAAAAATTGGCCGAAAAAAGAAGAAAAAACTGCACTTATTCAATGATGTCCGGCTAACCAAAAATATTCTAAATTTGAAAATATAAAAATCATAAAAAGCTGTAAATCCGAAAAAACACCTCAGAATAGCAGAGTCGGTAATGATAGAAAAAAATAGAGCAAAAGTTTGCAACCATAATGACCCTAATATTTTAAGAAACAGTTGGAGGAATTTAATTAAAATTGCGCAAAAAAATGGAAAATTTCGAAAAATGAGATCGGTGACCAACAAGAGATGGCGCCACAAGGCCCAAGAGGAAGCGATAGCCGTTAACAGATGCAGCCTGTGAGAACCACCCAAAAGCTCTACTGACACGGTCCGTGCTGGTCGGAGCAAACGTCCCCTAGATGACGGTAACTGAGTGTTACCGAAAGTACTCGGGTAAAAAAACGTATAAAAGTATATGTGGAAGCAGCAAAGGAAAAAATTCATTTAGTAACAAGGCCAATTAAAAACCAACGGGAAAAAACTGAAGTGGACCAGCAACTGAATGAACCCCCCCCCCCCATGCCGCATCTGCATAACAGAAATACAGGAAAAAAACCCAAGATCCACGTGCTGGAAGTGTTCAACTTGGAACTTCACCAATTTAACGGTAAGTCCAAAATGCAATAGTAAGAATGCAAAACTTATTCCCACATACACTATAAATATTGATGAAAACTGCCTGAAATCTGTGTCAAATACAATTTATTAGTAAGATATCATTTTTCAAACATTTATGCACAATCAGTGAAGGAAGAAATATTCCTCATAATTCATGGGAAAGCGATAGAATATTCAAAGCAAACAGAACATAAATTTTAAATATTCTGGTATCACATTACTGGTCATCCATGTAACTCTCAAAGAAAACTTGAAAATTTCACCACCCTGGAGTGGGAATCGAACCCGCATCTCCCAATTTCCATTCCAGTATGCTAACTATTACATCATCCAGGACAGTGAAGTTCCAAGCACCTGAGACTAAGCAAACTTAGCTTAGGAATCTGAACATCCTCAGATTTTTTGCTATTTGTGTGTAAACGCTATTTTTTTGGGGTCAAAATGCATTTTTTTGCTTTTGGGTCTAAACACTACGAGGAAGCAACAATGTTTCGACTAGCGAAAATCTGAGGATGCTCAGATTCCTAAGCTAAGTTTTCTTAGTCTCAGTTGCTTAGATCTTCACTGTCCCGGGTGGTGTAATGGTTAACATACTCAAACAGAAATCGGGAGATGTGGGTTCGATTCCCATTCCAGGGTGACAAAATTTTCTACACTGCTGGCTACCCGAAATGCAACACCAAGGAGGAAGCATCCGATTGGCCTGAAATTCGCAGCATGCGTCACCCATGAGAGGACATGCAAACGATTAGCATTGCAGAGCATATGCAAATCCCGTGCACCCGGCACATCACCAAGAAACACAATAAGAAGGGTGCACAGAAGGCGGGATGTAAGTAGTGGAAGTGTGTTGTGCTGACGGGCCTGTGCGTGGGAAGCTTCCCGACGCCTCGTCGCAGAATACTGCAGTCATTCCAGCATGTTTCGGGGTTCGAAAGAGGACGAATAGTGGCTTATCGCGACAGCGGTTTATCGTACCAAGACAACGCCACCCATGTGGGATGACATCGAGCCACAGTGAGGCGAGTATGGATTTGGTGGGTGCAGGAGGGACGGACGGACCGACGCGAGTGATTGCCGCAGCCGCGGCACACCACCGAACGAGAGGACCGGCATGTCGTACGGTGGGCATTGGAGGCTCGCACCGCCACATCATGAACGTTAGCGCAGGAATTATGGTCTGTTGCGCAACAACCTGTGTCAGCACGTACCGTTCGACGTCGTGTGCAGGAGCGGGGACTTGTCGCACGGCGCCCATTGCTACGATTCCCATAGACGTTACACCACCGGCGAGTGCGGCGGTAGTGGGCCGTTGAACGCCACACCTGGACTATGGAATGGCCCGACATTGTCTTCTCCGACGAATCCAGCTTTTGCCTGCAACGCCACGATGGTCGGATCTGCGTGTGGCGGCACCACGGCGAGAGACTGTATGACGCCTGCATTATGCATCGCCATACTGGTCTTTTACCTGGCGTTATGGTTTGGGGCGCAATTGGATATGACACCCGCACCCCTCTGGTACGCATCGCCGGTACACTCAACAGCCACCGCTACATCTCTGACGTTTTGGAGACTGTAGTCCTCCCTTACCTGCAGGACCTGCCAGCGGCCACGTTTCAACAGGACAATGCGGGCCCGCACGTGGCACGCATCGTGCAACAATTCTTTTCGGCCCACCAGGTGTCACTGCTGCCGTGGCCCGCCTGTTCTCCCAATATGTCGCCCATCGAACACGTCCGGTCGCTGATCGGCAACCGAATGGTCCGGCAAGCACCACCCGCTGCTACGCCTGATGAACTGTGTGAACGTGTGGAAGTAGCCTGGACCGACATACCCCAAGCCCACATCCAAAGCCTTTTTCATTCGATGCCGCGGCGTATAGCTGCCGTTATTGCCAGCCATGGGGGCCACACGAACTATTGATGTCTGCATATTCTGCAAGTCGCACGGGCCTGTAAGCTCAATCATTTCATCTTTGTATCTGTTGCTATGTGACCAGTAAATCTGGCTTTGCCATCTTGTGTCCTTCTTGGTGTTGCATTTTGGGTGGCCAGCAGTGTAGTTTTCTATGAGAGTTACATGGATGACCAGTAAGTGTTATGAGCAAATTCAGAATTTATATTCTGTTTGCTTAGAATGTTTATGTACAATTTTCTAATGTTTATCACGTTATGTTACATTTATGCCTACCACACTGCTGAAGATGTTTAATAGGAATAATGCTAAGCAAAACAACATCCTTTTTTTTCTCGAATGGGGAAGAGGTCATTAGCCCTTTAACCGGCTGGAGTTAATTAACTTGGGGTTAACAAAATAGGCAGAAATCAGCATGAACGAATATATTCCCTGTCTAAGAAGTGGGTCGAACAAGATGGAAACGAGTGAACCTGCGCATCAGAAAGTGTTGCTTTTACCTTAGGTTTGTCATTCTAAGTAGTCATTTGGGGGTATGATTGTCATCAATCCTCCCTGTCTGATCATCTTTTCCCCTGAGAATGCTATAAAAAGGGCAACGAACCAAAGAAAGAAGAGAAAAAAGGTTTGAGTAACTTTTTCCTTCCCTGTGGCATGATTTCCATGTCTGGGGGACTACTCCTTCAGAATCATTCCTTGGTTGATATAACGGAGAATAAAGGACTATAAGGGAATCAGATTACATAGTATAAGACTAAGGACTGTAAGGGAGCACTTACAATCAGCGACAGATTTATAGTCGATACTCCTGAGACAGAAGAGGGAAAGGAATTGTTTTGCCTTTGCGTTCGTATAACCCGGTCACTATGAGAAAGATTCTGTTTGAGGGGCGCAGGAAAATTTGGGCAAATTTTGGTTGCGGTACGTCGGCCGCTTAAAGGGTTAACAATATCCAGCTGTGAAAAAAATCTAGGGAGAACACTACTGCAAATGAATAAAAAATAAGTAAACAAACTAGGATCGTTTATTTGGTAACAAGAGTGCACACCATCCATAAGGTGATCGATTGTTGCCTGAGCTATGTGTGCCATGTACACTGGCATGCAAAAATTAAGGACGACGCGGTTTTTCGAATGTAACGTCATGCAGAAGTGCTCCACATCGACTCAGATCATACCACAAGATCCCCAGGATGTAAGAATATGGGACAAGTGAGCAAAACCATCCAAACAAAGAATCCAAAGGATACAAAGGCACTTTATTGAAAAGGTAGCTTCGAGCACAACTGTACAGAAGACAGAAACATCCATGTGACAGGCGGCTGCCAAGAAAAATCCAGTCTTTAGTAGGAGATATGATCACCCCTGACTGCGTTGCAAGATTTACAACGTCTGTCCATGCTCAGGACGAGGTTGTCAAGGAGCTGTTGAGGCACCGCGGCTCATTCCTCTTGCAGCGCCAATCGCAGCTGCGGAATCGTTGCTGGCGGCTGGTAACGTGCTGCCAAGCCTCTCCCGAGAAGGTCCCACACGTATTCGATTGGATGTAGGTCCGGGGACCTTGCGGGCCAATCCATGCGTTGAAAATCTTCACTCTCCAACAGCTTTGCGACAGCCACTGTACGATGAGGTGTAGAGTTGTCGTCCATGAACAGGAACTGAGCACCCACAGCACCTCTAAACAGACGCACGTGAGGCAGGAGAACCTCGGTACAATAGCGGACACCAGTGACTGAACCTCCTTGGGAGATGTGGAAGTCAGTACGGCTACCAAGCATGATACCGCCCCAAACAAGAACTCCGCCACCTCCAAACTGGTCCCTTTCAATGATGTTGGAGGTGTGATTACATGTTCCCTGCTCTGTCCAGATGTGTATACGTCCAGAATGGCTCGTCAGACTAAATCTGGCTCTTATCCGTAAAGAGAACTCGACCCCATTTCTGATGTGTCCAGTTCTTGTGTTCCTGGCACCACAGAAATCACCGACTCCAATGAGCAGGCGTTAAAGGCACACACCGTACTGGTCGTCGTGCAAATAGACCACCTTTGTGCTGCCTCCTGGCCACGGTAAAACGTGATAACGGACGTCCAGTTATCTGTTGCATGTGCCTTGCGATTTCTCCCGCTGTCTGCCATCTGTCTCTTCTCGCCTGTAGGACAATACACCGGTCGTCTGCCGCCGTGGTTGCTCATGGACGACCACTGCTAAACTCTCTGACAGCTGTTCCTGTCGTTTGAAATGCTCCCCAAGCTCGTTAAACGATGCTGTGAGCGATCCTGAACTCCTCGGCCCCACTAGTCACACTTCTACCTTATTCCAACTTCCCAATGACGTGACCTCGGGTAAAGTCATCCAGATGTCATCTACTGGATTGCCTATTGGCCATATCACATGGTGGCAGCAACTCGACGTCGTTAAAACCGATGTACACCGTGCAATAGCTTTCACCGAATTGCTGAGCGTACACCGCCCTTGTGCTTTATACCCTTCCAAACCCCCCCCCGTCATGCTGCATATATGCGCATGCCCTACCGTACCGGACCCTAGTCTATCTCCTGTGTGGTATTTCGGTCCGTTCTGCCTGCTCGTTCCGCTGTTATGCTAATTTCTCCTCTTCATCCTTAATTTTTGCACACCAGTGTACAATC
The DNA here is from genome assembly GCA_039090855.1 of Macrothele yani. NCBI lineage: Eukaryota > Metazoa > Arthropoda > Arachnida > Araneae > Macrothelidae > Macrothele > Macrothele yani. The sequence continues at coordinate 9,907,065 of CM077019.1, forward strand.
AACCTGGGTATGCAAAACGTTCAGGTTGACAGCAAGGGGCACCCAGTGCAGTTCTCAATCGACGAGATCTTGCCCATTCTCAACTTGTGATATGTCAGGATCAGGCCTCGTGAATGTTGGTCACCAGTCGCCAAATGACGACCAGATATTTCATAGTGGCTAGTAAATTTTTTAGCATAGTAGCCAATGATGGTGAGTAGAGTTTTTTCCCCAAGTGAACAACTACTTTGTCCAACTTTTCCCCCACTAGGACTTGGCAATGTGTCAATACATCGTGAAAAACTAGTGTGAATTTGACATCGATGTTACGGTGTTTCAACTGGCGAAACTATGATTCATCACCACCATGATGTAAATGCTCACGATGTAATCGCCATCGCACGCCACCAAGCTGTGACAAAGCACTCTTGTTCAAACAGGTTTTCCCAGTCCGAGACACGTTAATATCAGCTGATCCTCATGCACGCGCGCATCTCTGATGTATGATATACTATTAAAAAACACCAATCACTTACCCTAAAGATCATGGTAATTTCCATCCACAACACACTTCCAGCACATCAATTATCGTAATGTTGTTGGCCTTCAAAGGTTTACAGACATCTTGCTAAAGGGCTAGTAAATTTTTTAGCATAGTAGCCAATGTAAGGTTTACAGACATCTTGCTTAAGCAAGATGTCTGTAAACCTTTGAAGGCCAACAACATTACGATAATTGATGTGCTGGAAGTGTGTTGTGGATGGAAATTACCATGATCTTTAGGGTAAGTGATTGGTGCTTTTTAATAGTATATCATTTATGAATTGCACGTAAACTATGCGCACTTTGCAGGGGTTTAATACCTTAAAAGTGCAAATATAATAATCTCTGATGTAGTTTCTCGCGGTGTCTCGTTTCAGACGCTACATCGCGGAATTGCTCATCAAAAATTCGCCTGCCAGGCAAGTAATCGTGGACATTGTAGGGGTACTATCACGATGCAGACACAATATTGAAACAGGTTTCTTATCAGGCCTCCGTGCGATCCACGTGTTGGATATCGTAAATTCACCACAGCTTAGGAACAATAGGAAATATGTGGCAGGGCTTTTTTTGATGTGAATACGTCTTTAAAATCAGACCAGTACTAGGTGGCCAGTACAGAAAGTTGAGCGTTACGAAAAAATGGGCATCGAGTTCGGTTTAATAATTTCCATATTATCAACGCGAACCAAACCAACTCAGTGTCATTCGATAGCTAAGAGAACAAAGACTTGTTAGTGACCTTGAGTTACCACGCAACGATAAGCGCGCGGGGAAGGAGCGACTTCGCGCTGTACTGCGCAAACTTCTAATCAGTATAACTTGGCACTGCAAAAAGTGCTACGACATAAAAATTGTCTGAAACGAAAGCTAACTTCGAGATCTGTCGATTTAAGATATTAGAAGTGAAATCAAATACAGTGTTGGTTGTGAAACTTTAGATTGCAGTAGAAAAATTTTTAAAATTTCACACTGTCGGCATATTTTCATTGAAAAGCCAAGCAGAAGTACATCGAACGTAGTTTATACAGAAGAGCAACTCGTCAGATTTCGATAAACACCGCAATGTCTGCGACAGAACACATGAGAAAGTATCGGGAGAAAAGAAAATTGATGCGGCACAGCGACGCACAAGCCCATTGACATGGAGCCTCAGCAATGAACCTCATAAAAACTAGTAATTGGGCATGTCTGAATAGTGACACTTTAAATGACTTAATGATGATTAGATGCAATGGCACTTCAATTGAAGATTTTGATTCACAAAATGCTATTCAATTGTGGTGAGCAGATACCTTTGATGAGAAGATAAGACACAGTACATATCAGTGGTAAACTGTATCAACATCATTAGTGCCACTTTATGTATTATATCCGAGCTTTTGTCCCTTTGTTTTAAATATTATTAAAAGAAATCAGACATCAACATTCAATGGCCTCTCAAAAATAAATTATGTATGTGTAAATTATGATAGAGTAACGATATTACAGCACTGAAAATAAATTATCAAAAAATTAATCATTTTGGAACAAAAGCAAATGCAATATTTGCAGTCAATCTAATGATCCTATGCAGTAACTGCTACAAGTCTGTTTTTATGAAGTTAATGGGGGAGGTGTCTCTCATTAGAAAGAAAAAAACATGCGGCCATTTAATTTCATAGAAACATAAGTAGAGAAGTTACTGAATTATTATTATTTTTTAAATTTCGTATGGCCAGTAGATTTTGTCAATTGGCTAGTAAAATTTTTATTCCGCTAGCCACATTGGCTAGTAGAAATTTCAGCAGTTTTGCAAGGGCTGGTCAGGATAGTATGCAGGCCATGGCAACACATTAACATTTAGACTGTTCATTGCAACATGAGCTACATGTGGTTGGGTGCTGTTCTGCAGGAAGACAATGCCAGGAACACTTTCAGTGAGTGGTCATACCACAGGGTCCAGAATCACAATTATACAGGGTGTCCGAGAATTATTGGACACATTACAAAATTATATAAAACAAAACATTAAGCAGATAGAAAGAAACTGACTGTACTAACTTACAATGTAATTACACAAGTTAATAAATTTCAATGTTAGATCCCTTGGTTGCTCGTAGTACGTCCAAGCGATACTCGATTTCATGCCATGTATTGGCAATCATGAGGAGTTATGGAATTAATAGCAGCTGTGATACGCTGCTTCAGTTCCTGCAAATCAGTACAAGTCGTCTGATAGACACGATCCTTCACATAACCCCACATGAAATAATCCAATGGAGTTAGATCTGGAGAGCGAGGAGGCCACGGAATGGAACCACCACACCCAATCCATCTGTTGGGGAAATGCTCATTTATGCACTTACGTACACACGTTGACCAATGCGGAGGTGTGCCGTCTTGTTGGAAAACGACGTCATATCTCTTGATCTAGGGTATAGCGAAATTTTCTAGCATATCCAAGTAAATGTCACCATTTATGGTTGTCTCGCAGAAGAAGAAAGGGCCAATCATTTCTCTTTTTGATAGGGTGCACCACACATTAACTTTTGGAGAATCATGTTCCAGTTCAATAGCAGCATGAGTGGGTTCAATGCCCCATATTCTACAGTTGTGACAATTCACAATACCTGATACATGAAATATGGATTCATCACTAAAAATTACAGTACTGAGAAAGTTTTCGTCGTTTTCCACTCGATTCAGCATATCCACAGTGAAATGGTATCGCAGAGTGTGATCATTTACATGCATCTTTTGCACTATTTGAATTTTACAAGCATGAAACTTTAATTTCTTGTGCAAGATATCATGAAATGTTGATTTCGGAATGCACAGTTCTCTGCTTGCTTTATGAACGGATTTCCTGGGGCTTCGTCGATAACTTTCAAAAACTTGGTCAACCGTCTAAACCGCTGATGCTAGGCCTACCGGCTCCTCCACGATGTTCCACATTGCCAGTTTCTTTAAACTGTTTCATCCACCGCTTAATTGAATTCGTTGACGGAGGATTACAACCATACTGTAAACGGTACCGTCTTTTAACTTTAATGACAGACTTTAATTCTGCAAGCCATAACACGCCTTCTGCTGTACGGATGACATGACTACTGATTGCGCATTCCTCATCAGGCCACACCTAGCACCATCTATCGGATTCTGGGAATAACAATTCTGCAAAACAAAAATATAGAAACCCTGTTAGTAATACGTGACATAGAAATACAGACAATGCTCGTAGTTTTTTTTGTACATAATTTTGTAATGTGTCCAATAATTCTTGGACACCCTGTATATTGCCATGCTGTTAATGCCCTAGAAAATGCACAAGGGATGTCTCTCTACAGCACATGATACTGGATGTTCAGGCACTGTTGACATTCACTATCCCAGGTAGAATTGAGATTCATCAGTGAGAAATACAAACCTCCACTCAAGTGTCTAATGCTGTCAGGACTTGTACCAGGCCAAGCTGTGACACCTGTGACGGAAGGCTATTCTGTTACAAATGTCTCCTAATGGTTTGTGGGGACACAACTGCACAATTTCCATGCTGTAAGTGATGTCAATTCATCCACAATGAGGTTTATCTCTGTACATTGCTCTCTTGCGAGTAAGTCCGCTGGTGTTTTTGAATACATGCATACACAGGGTTCCCACTCAAAATTAAAAAAAAAAATACCCTGATTTTTCCAGGTTCTCCATGTGGTTTTTAAAGTTTTCCAGAGTGGCATGTTGCAAAGAATTGTTACATTTCATTACATTACATTCACTTTTCTCACCAAAGCACACACTTGTAAATTCTTTACATAATTTGTCTTTATAAAATTACCTGCTTTTCATTAATAACAACTAACTGTACACATTATTTTCTGCACCAAAGTTCCGTGAACTTTTGTAAATACATTCCCATAGAAACAGGTCATATGTAAGGGAAAATCTGTCAGTTGAATAGTTTCAGTTTTTCTATAACACAATGCAGCTAAGCCTAATGATGGAATGGATCTGTTCAAAGAAACATTGTTTCAAGAGAACCAACAGACAAAGGACTTTGATCCATCATTTGGTTGGTTTTCTTGTGAAGTGTTTCTTCAAGCAGGAGCCATTGTGCCTAATTGTTCCATGTTATAACAACTGCCTGCAGAAATTGAACAAAAGCTTAATAACTGTCATTTTTAAAAATTTAATTTTGCATCTTCTTTTAGAGAATAAAGGAAATACTTAATATAACTGAAAGTAAGATCTACGAAATTTTAGGAAGGCAGTAATTGCAAGCCAAAGTTTGAAATCTTGAAAAAAAAAAAGTTTTTTCGGCAAAATAAAGTATTCATTCATTTTTACAAAAAAAAAAAAAAAAAAAAAAGGAAGGGGGGGGCAATTTTCCCTGATTTTTGGAACCATTTTCAAATTCCCTGAGAATTCCAGGTTTTCCCTGTTTTCCAGGTTGAGTGGGAACCCTGATACATATCATTAAGCTGCTCTTTGAGATTCAGAGGTTAGCTCCTCAAAGAAAGACCAGGTGCCAAGTACACATTTAACTGATAGAATTAGAATTTACTTACTGTTGGTGCATCAAATGTCTCCATTACAATGATCTCGGCACACAGCTCGAGCTTCATTAACATCCATCACACGCCACACAGCTCGAGCTTCATTAACATCCATCACACGCCGCACAGCTCGAGCTTCATTAACATCCATCACACGCCGCACAGCTCGAGCTTCATTAACATCCATCACACGCCACACACAAGACCTTTTGTACTTCATACTGATAATCTTTTTCTCAAGCAGACATTCCTGAATTTGGTTCTCCCATGATTTCCTTGGCCTTCCTCTACCTTTCTTTCCTGTCACTTGGGCTGAAAAAATTCTCTTAGTCAGCACTCATTCTTTCAACGTGGCCAAACCACCTAAGAACATTAGTCTCCGCCTTACTAACAATATTTTGCCTCGCATTACACATCTGTAACACATTTTCAATCCTCACATGCTCATAATGTGTCTTACCACAAACAAGTAATCCATCTCCCCAGTGCACAAACGACTCCTATGTCTTTTGTGCAGCACCCGGGTTTCACTGCTGTACACCAGAGTAGGAACAATTACACTTTCATATACAGCCATTCGAGACTTTCTTGAGGACTCATCTTCCTGTGAAATCCTCCTAAAGTACTTATGACTTTTAACGAAGAGTTCATTTGCCTATTAATTTCACCATCTAATTTGTTCTCTCTGTCAAACATACTTCCTAAATGTACAAATTCATTCACCTGGTCAATATTTGTGCCATTAAGACTTATCTTGCACTCAGTACGAAAAGTTCCTCACTCAAAAAAACCTCAACTTTGGCTTTTCCCTTATTTATACTCAGTTTGAAATTCATACAAACTTCGTACATCCGGGCCAGCATACTCTGCAACTCGCTTTCGCTCTCTGCCAACAGGACTGTGTGATCAGCATACAGTAATCTGCACACATGCATATTATCAATACATAAACCAATATTGTCCATTTTGGCATCACACATTCGTAAATATATTAAACAGCCATGGTGACATTACACAACACTGTCTGACTCCTGCTCCAATAGAAAACCATTTTGATACAACACCATTTACTTGCGCACATACTCTAATGCCAGCATACATGGCTTTCACACTATTCAGTAGATTCCCAGTGATACCATATTTATTCAGTACCTTCCACAGAAGAGTCCTATTTACTCTATCATAAGCAGACTTGCCAACTTCCAAAAATTGAAATCCGTAAAAAAAGTTTAGAGAACGTATAATCGATACGATAGACTAACGTAGCAAACGTATTGATGAAATGCATCGACCATATCGATTAAAAACCGATTCATTGTGCGAATGATATATCGATTTCATATGCTATACAAGTAGGATGTTTGTAAGAATTTCACTCTCATGATTAAAATGCAATAAATACACAAGTAATTAGTACGCTACACGTTACATATACGGAAAAAAATTTCATTTGTAACTGCAAAATTATAGCTATAAGGGATATATTGCAGTGGCTTGACTTCAAGTTACCAGTGGTTTCTAACTTAATTTTTTGTGTCAGCATGCTAAAATACCTTTTAAAACGCAATTTTTTTTTCTCTTTTTGGGGAGCTTTTATCGCCAAACTTAATCTTACAAAGTTTATTTCTGAGTTTCTCAGTATAGGTTGGATCAAAGGATTGTGAAAGCAGAAATGGATGAAATTGTGATCAGGGGAATCAAAACACAGAGGTGCCACTGGGCTAATTATTCTTTCTTCGAAAAGTTTTTTAGGTAATAAATATATCGCCCTAACCTATGTGGAAAATAAATCCGTAAAATATGTTTTGTAAAATAAGCGTACAACAAGTAGGATTTCCGTAAATTTTACGGGTAAAACATAAAACTTGGCAGGTATGCATAAGTTTTCTGTAAGTCGATGAAGGCAGCAAAAACTTTCTTACCAATAGACAGATACTTTTCAATCATCAAACGTAATGCAAAAATTTAGTTAGCGCAGTCCTTGCCATGCATAAAGCCACTCTGCAAATCCCGCACTTTCTGTGATGTAAGACCCCATACCGTGTCAATAACAATATTTCCAAATACTTTCGCTGGCACACTCAGCAAACTGATACAATGAAAGTTCTTTCATTCGGTCTGATCACCCTTTCCCTTATACAAGGAAACAATGATAGCATCCCTATAATCCTTAGGGACCATTCCTAACTCCCAGCACAACTGGCAAATTTCAGTTAACCAGACAAATTACAGAGTCACTACCATATTTTTATATCTCAGCAGTTATGCCATCAACTCCCGAAGCCTTGCCAATCTGAAGGGATTTTAGAGCTTTACACACCTTTTCTCTTGAGATCCCTTCTGTACTTCTATCTCTCACTGTGACATCATCTGCTTCTGTCTCAGAATCACCTTTGCTTTTAGGCTCTAATAACTCACAGAAGTGTTCATTCCATCTTTCACTTAACTCATTGGGCTCCAATACCATTTCTTCAATCTTATTGTTCACACAACTTAGAATTTTATTGTCCCTATTTTTCTTATGTCTTATGTACTTCCAGAAAGATTTTCTATCTTTCCAAAAAGCTGATTTCCACCTTTTCCTTCCTATCTTTTGCCTTACTTTGGCAAACCAGCTTGGCTGCTTCACACTTCTTACAGAGATATTCATCCACAGAAACTCTACCTTGCAACATCCCCGAATTGCTTCCTTCTTTCACTTAACTGCTTCTTTAATCTCGCTGTTCCACCAAGAATCACCTCTGTTACCCACCATTGCAGTACCACAGACCTCTTCAGCAAAAGTGACAACGCAGTTTTTAAAATATGCCCACTTCTTTTCTACATCCCTCTCACACGACATCAACTAATTCATTCATTTTCTGAGTAATTCAGAGTGATACTGATGTTCTTCACGAAGCCTTTCAACTTTTATTCTTTTCATCACAGGCTTCTTCCTATTCCACTTTCTCCAGTCAACATTTAACTTCACCCGTGATACTAACAGGTGATGATCAGAGCCGACATCTGCACCTCTCATCACGAGTCTCAACAACTAAGTGTTTCAGACGTTGATCATAAATGACAAAATCTATTACACTCTTTTGTCCCAGAGTACGATTTTTCCAACTGTATGTGTGGATATACTTGTGGTTGAAAAAATGTATTGGATGTCCACAATCCATTTTCAATGCAGAGCTCAATTAACCTTTGACCATTATCATTCACACCAGGATCATTAAATAAATTTACCCAGAACATTATCAGAAATCCCATTCTGAACATCTACTCTAGCAGTAAAATCACCTACTATTATGACTTACTCCTTAGCACTAAACTGGCTTGATATTATAGTTTATTCAGTTGATTTGTAGTGTACTTACACAGGGTGTTTCTAAAAGTTCTAGTCAGGTCTTAAGATTATATTCCTGCACAATCTTTTCACCATTGCCCTACTCATCGTATTTTCTCCATAATTTTCAAAAAAGTGCCAATAAATTTCTGCCAGATGAATGTTTTTTGGCATTCAAAAATTTAATTACTGACAGTCACTGTTTCAAATTGTTAGCTATATGTTTATTATGGCTAAGATTTAAAAAAGTATTTGGCCAAATTTATTTCCTGATGTCACGAACTGTGGCTTAAGAAGCATAAAGAGAGACTGAGATTTAATAACATTCTTATGGGCATATCAAAACACAGAAGCAATTCCGCTGTCACCTTAATGTCAAGAGTTCATATCATATCTTATACATTTTATAACATGTAGATAACCATGAAAAGTGATAGATTCAAACCTGGGAAAATCACTCTCATAAGGTAGATACTTGATATCTATGTCTTTAACATACTCCACGGCAATTCGCCGGTTGCAAATCTCCATCTGATGCAGTTTGGACAATGCATACTTGGCATTTTCAGAACTCAGAAAAGTAGCAAAGGCTGTGTACTTCTGAAAGAAAAATGTCAGAAGTGAAAAAGAAAAGAAACATAATACAGAATATTTTCATAAGATTTATGCAATTTATGTGACAATGACTCCAAACCAATCCTATGATGAAAAACACAAAATATCAGAAGTAAAGGTTTCTTTTCAGACAATGACACCGATATTACGCAACAAATTTGCTCTCTAAATGCTAGTTGCTACTCTATGAAGAGGCAATGTAATAATCATATCATCATCAAGATGGTGGTGATATAATTATTGAGACTATGGAGAGACTTATTGGGTCTCTCTATAGTCTCTCCAATAACTCTTTGCCTTCAGCATTCTCTTCCATGTCATTCCATCATGTTTTTGAATTTTGTCCACTCATATTCTACATGGTCTTTTCCTGCCCCTTGGTATACAATCTAGTATTTCAGTTGTCCAATGGTAGTTAGTTTAAGCAATATGAGAAACCCACTGCCATTTACTAGTTTATACATACATCATATATATCACTAAGCTGTTCTCTGAGATTCAGAGGTTAGCTCCACAAAGAAATATAAACTACCAGATAATATTTACTTACTGTTGCCGTATCAAACTTCTCCATTTACAACGATCTTGACATACAGCTCGGGCTTCACTGACATCCATCACACGCAGAACACAAGATCTTCTATACTTCATATTCATAAACTTTTTCTCATGCAGACACTCCTGAACCTGATCCTCCCATGACTTCCTTGGCCTTTGGCTTCCTCTGCCTTTCTTTCCTGCCACCTGGGCTAAAAAGAGTTTCTTAGTAAGCATCTCATCACTCATTCTTTCCACATGGCCAAACCACCGTAGCATATTGGTCTCCACCTTGCTAACAACATTTTGCTTCACATTGCACAACTGAAACACATCTTCAGTCCTCACACAATCAGAACGTGTCTTGCCCCCCCCCCCCCATAAGTAACGAATTTCTCCAGCACACAAATGACTCCTATGTTTCTTCTGTAGTACTAGTTTATGTCTTGGTAATATCTGTGTGTGCAGATTGCTGTATGCTAATGACACTGTCCTGTTTGTAGAGAGCAAAAGTGACTTGCAGAATATGTTGTTCCGGATGTACGAAGTTTTCATGAAATTCAAACTGAGTATAAAAATAAGGGAAAAAACAAAGTTATGGTTTTTGAGAGAGGAACTGGTACAGTGATTGACTCAGGTGAATGAGTTTGTGTATTTAGGAAGCATGTTTGACAGAGAGAACAAATTGGATGGTGAAATTAGTAGGCGAGTGAATTATTCATTGAAAGCCATGGCTGCTTTAGGAGGTTTTCACAAGAATGATGGGTTCTCAAGGAAGTCCTGGAAGGCTGTGTATGAAAGTGTAATTGTTCCTACTATGATGTATGACAGTGAAACCTGGATACTACAGAAGAAACATAGATGACATTTGTGTGCTGGAAAAAATGTGTTACTTACGGGGGATTGTGGCAAAACAGGTTTTGATTGTGTGAGGAATGAAGATGTGTTGCAGTTGTGTAATGTGAAGCAAAATGTTGTTAGCAAGGTGGAAACTAACATTCTTCGGTGGTTTGGCCATGTTGAAAGAATGAATGATGAGATGCTTACTAGAAACTTTTTTTAGCCCAAGCGGCAGGAAGGAAAGGCAGAGGAAGGCCAAGGAAGTCATGGGAGGATCAAATTCAGGAGTGTCTGCATGAGAAAAAGACTGTTAGTACGAGGTATAGAAGGTCTTGTGTACATTGTGTGATGGATGTCAGTGAAGCCCGAGTTGTAAGTCAAGATTGCTGTAAATGGAGAAGTTTGATATTGCAACAGTAAGTAAATAATCAGTTAAAAATTTATCTGATGGTTTGTATTTCTTTGTGAAGGTAACCTCTGAATCTCAGAGAACAGCTTGGTGATATGTATGTATGTAGAAACATCACGAGATAGAAACATCACGGATATTTTTGAACCATCTAACTTCCGGTTTTGGAAATTGTTGCCAATATTTTCAACCTGAAACCAAACATATATGAAAAAATAAAAATATTAAATAATACTGGACAGAGGCAACATCACAAGTAAAAAATAATTACAATTATGGGAGACATTTTCACTCCATCTAACTTCTGTTTCCAGTTGGAAAATGACCCCTCCCCACCAATTAATACCATCTCAATAATAACACAAATGATGACAAAGAGACAGAATTCAATGGAAGAATCTCATTCCTGTTCAGAAGCAAGAAAATAAAATGGCAATTTTCCGTAATTTTGTTCTTATGTCCGTACTTCCATAATTTCAGCCAAAAATCTGGAATAGTATGGAAAAAATGATGATCATATGTAGAGGATTTTAGGATGGGAGTGCCTCACCCCAATATTTTCAACCTGAAACCAAACATATATGAAAAAATAAAAATATTAAATAATACTGGACAGAGGCAACATCACAAGTAAAAAATAATTATGATTGTAGGAGACATTTTCACTCTATCTAACTTCTGTTTCCAGTTGGAAAATGACCCCTCCCCACCAATTAATACCATCTCAATAATAACACAAATGATGACAAAGAGACAGAATTCAATGGAAGAATCTCATTCCTGTTCAGAAGCAAGAAAATAAAATGGCAATTTTCCGTAATTTTATTGTTATGTCTGTACTCCCATAATTCCAGCCAAAAATCTGGAATAGTATGGAAAAAATGATGATCATATGTAGAGGATTTTAGGATGGGAGTGCCTGACCCCAGGTCTTAAACAACCCTTAGAAATAGGAAACTAGGAGATTTGGGCTAGAGCACCTGATAGGAAAGTGACACGGAAGCAAAGTAGAAAAGGAAAGGAAGACGCCCTTATTTATTACTGGGGGTGCCAGTACCCGGGGTCCAATGGCTTAACGTGCCCATCTGATGCACGGCAGATATAAATTTAGTGGATCGAGCGTTCGTACCTGTCTGGGATCGAATACCTGAGGTCCTTTCCATGGCAGTCATGAATGTTGCCCACTAGGCCACCCGCGGCCCTAAAGTCAGATCAGATCATATGTAGAGGATTTTAGGAAGGGAGTGTCTGACCCCAGGTCTTAAACAACCCTTAGAAATTGGAAGCTAGGAAAATTTCATACTGGTTGGTATTTATACAACATGAAGATACGTCTAACCTCTGTTACCTTTCCAAGTATATCATAGGAATGAAGATCTAATTAGTCAGCTGTGCTATGTTGCAGAAAGCCCCTCTGAGCATTTACATATAAACTTGAATGGAATTTTTCTAATCTGTATCCACAAAGCGTCTTCCTATTGTAACATTCACTATCATATATTCATTTGTTTTGTGACAGTTCATCTTCCATTGCCCTGGAGTAATGCGTTGTCAGCATTCCCATAACTTTTATGTTTCATGTGATATTTACAACTGGTAGCTGTAAGGCATTTACCTAGTTTTCATATTTCTAGTAAAATTATGTCAAAAACCAGAAGTGCAATTTTTAAACAATTACACCAATGAGCCATTACATTATGACCACCCCCTCTAGAGAAATGAGCATGCCTCGAGACTGATCGGTGGCGCACATGAAGTTCAGAGAGCAGTACATATACAACCCAAGGACCGTCTTTCAGTTAGTAGAGTTTTTGGAGTCAGAATGGGAAAAGCTGTCAATTTATCGGAATTTGATAAAGGACAAATGGTGATGGCACATCGCTTCGGTACTACGATCTTGGAAACAGTGCGACTTGTGGGTTGTTCGCATGCCGCTGTAGTGAGTACATATCAAAAGTGGTGCACAGATGGCTAAATGATGAACCGTCATCCAGGCATGCGTAGTCTGCAGCTCAGTGATGCCAGAGGAATGCGGAGACTGTCGCGCATTGTTCACAGCAACAGCAGGGTCACAGTGCGACAAATCACCTGCAGCTACAACAGTGGTGATCAGGGCAATGTGTCACAGCACACAGTTCATCGCAGCCTTCTGCGCATGTGCCTGTGTAGCCGAAGTCCCAGCTGGGTCCCCATGCTCACTGCACGTCATCGTCAACAGCACACGAAATGGGCCCAAGATCATCAAGATTTGACCGTGGATGATTGGAAGAAAGTGGCCTGGTCTGATGAATCAAGATTCCTGGTGCAACACGTAGACAGTGTAGCGCGGATATACCGATTACCAACAAAGGCTATGGCACCTGGATGCACTGTTGGCCAGATACAGGCCGACAATGGCAATGTTATGCTGTGGGCGATGTTTTCTTGGGACACTTTAGGCCCCATTACCCCAAAAGCGCAATCCCTGACAGCTGTCAGGTATCTGAACATTGCTGTGAACCAAGTTCACCCATTCATGGAAACTGTGTTCCCTGCTCGTGATGGCCATTACCGACAGGATAATGTGCCATGCCACACTGCCAGAATCGCCAAGAAGTGGTTTGAGAAGCATCAGTGCAGCAATCCAGACCATTGATGAGGACGTGCAGCAGAGGACCTTATATAATATGCAGCGTCGCTTTCGCATGAGTTGGGATGCGGGTGGGGGACATTTCCAGCATTTAGGCTAAGGCCACATGAGCGATAATTACTGCCGGATTTCTGCTACATTTGTAGCACAAGAAATGCACTCAAAGACCTGCAACAGAAGTGGCCCGACAGAGCAGAAAATGTCGCCAATGAGGTACAGAGGAGTGCAACATCAAGGTCATGTCGCAGAAGAATGGACCCCGACCCATTTTACTCGCTTCATTTGTAGCAGAAAAGCTGGCCACACATAGCGACATTTGTAGCTAGTGGTGTGTTTGGTTTCGATTGTGGTTTGGATATTAATCACGATGACTTTTTTTATTGGCAGTGAACAGATAATAATTGAAGTTCAAAAGTATGATGTGCTGTTCGATTCAAAATGTGAGAACTACAAAAATAAGAACAAGAAAACTGATGCGTAGATGATTACAGACAGAAGCTGTGGTTGGCGAGCAATGGAAGGAGATATCCAGTGTCACCATCAATTGTAACTAACGTTGAATAAGATGTTGATTCAGAGTCGGTGTTATCTTTCTTTTAATTGTGAATGGTACAAAACATTTTCTTTATATATTTATATCATCAACACTTCATATTGTACAGCAATATTCAAGACTATGGAATATTTCAAAAAACGATGTTAAGAAGCATAATGGATATTGGTTTTGTTCTTTTATATATGTGTAGCTCGTACACTCACTTTGACATGTATTCCCTTTTTACTTTGAATACTTATTAATAAACATTATTCAAATAAACTTACCGTAATGTAACTGCTAATTTTTCTTCCACACATATACATTGCCGCATAACAGTATGAGATTTTTTTAAGGCTATCACTCACAATGGAGAGAAGAAAGTCAAAAGACTTTATAGACATTCTATAATATTCAAAAAAAAATATTTGGGAACTCTCCAAGTTTTCTGTGAAGAAGTGCAAACTTTTCATTGTGTAATTTTTCACTGATAATTGGATGAATCCACCACTTCCTATGATATGTTCGCCGACATCGAATTATTATTAAGCATAATAATAACAATTGAACAGCCGTTTTTTTATTATTACACTGGAGCTTCATGTTTCATCACACTACCATCACTCAACACAATACGCAGTCTGGCTGATGCAAATACTGGTCATGTGACCGGGCAGCCCTTGTGATGAGAGCAACATTTACAGCTACCGTCTGGCCATTAATTTGCGACTTTTGTAGCAGCTTCATTTACTGCAGAAATCCGTCAGTAATTATCGCTCGTGTGGTCTTAGCCTTATAGTGAATGGTACTACATTCCGATGAACTAAGGTACGTTGTAAACTACATGTCATGTTCCTAAGAAGAGTGTGTTGCATAATATGACTGATTCTTTATAGGGAGACACCAAGTGAAACACCCTGTACTTTTTAAACAATTTAACTATTTTAACAAATATATACAATATGCAATGATCAAATGAATCAATAGGAAATAAATAAGAAAACTACCATTTTTCCTTCATCAGGCATACACTTTACTTTCACAGCACCAGCAAGCTTCAAGAATTCCTCTCTTTGCTCGATAGTCATCTCAGCAGGAAAATGTTTAACGATCAGCGAGTTGGGTTCTGAACCCACCATTGTTCACCCCTGAAATTGACAAGGAACCAACAATTTACTACAATATCCAAAAGGTTAAGCTATGCATTACTCAATTTCCAAATGATAAATATAATTTGGTACAATATTTAACAAAATCTCAGGATACTCTATTGAGGTTTTTTGGAATGTGAAAAGATCATGAGGTTCAACACCCCATGAATATACCATGACAAATGGCAAAACTATCATGAAAGAAATACGGGATTACACCATATATAACACATTTTGAAGATGACAATCCGATTTTTGGTGTAAATGTGACAAGGATGGTAAGTGAGATAATATCTGAAAACTTGAAAATTTCATAGTTCTGGAGCGGGACTCGAACCCGCGTCTTCCAGATAGCGCCCGGGTAGGCTATATTGTCCACAGAAGTGAGGAGTGACCTTTTTAATAGTGTTACTAGAATCTGTTATTGTTTGAATAAAGCTCATATTGAAAACTGGCTTCCTAGTTTTTTAAATTAATTACTTAATCAAACTTCTAATATGTTTTTTTTTCTTATAGGAAATATTTATTTTAAATCACAAATTTTAAGAGAAAACTCAAATAGCAGAACATAAAGCAGCTAAAAAAACCCTGCTCCAACAAGACTTTTTTTTTTTTTTTTTTGATTGGAGGTTTAACGACCACCGTGAGCAACTCAATGGGCTATAAGCAGTCGCCCGTCCCTAATTTAGGGTCACTGGTTCCAGGGAAAGGAGAGAGCCAGTGCCGTAAGACAAACACAACATCCATGCCTGACCGGGATTCGAACCCGGACCCCTTACGGACGAATGATCAGAGGCCAGCGCCTTAGACCACTGCGCCACCGGGGCGACCCAACAAGACTTCAGATAGGCGCGTTAGAGAAACTGGTCACATCATGGACTGGATTTTTTTTTTTTTTGGGGGGGGGGGGGGTTGTCGTACGAGGATTATTATACACACAAATCACCATGTTTTTATTTCAAAAAAAAAAATTAAAAGAAGGAATAGAAATTCAGAAAAATCAGAATTCTGTCATCATTGACTGCAAAGGTTTGTCCTTGCCTAACATCTGGCAACATTTGATTAAAATTAACTGCCAATGCTAATTGCAACCACAGTTTTGACAGAGAAAGAATGACAACAAAAGATGGTCTGATGAAGAAGTGTTTTCTCAAAAAATCTGTGATTTAAAATAAATATTTCCTAGGCAAAACTATATTGTCCACAGAAGTATAAAAAACATATCAGAAGTTTTTTCCACAGAAGTATAAAAAACCCAAATTAGAAGTTTTATTAAGTAACCTATCATTGGTTATATTTGCACTTTTAAGGTATTAACCTCTTGCAAAGTGCGCATAGTTTACGTGCAATTCATAAATGAAAAAACCATGAGGAATAACCACTCACCATAAAGATCATGGTAACCTTCAATGGACCATACACTTCCAACACGTCATTCATCGTGATGTAACTGGGCTTCCACAGGTTTACAGACTTCTTGCTTACGCTTCTTATTTTCTGGTGTGAAACATCGTTTTTTTTTCTTTTTTCTTTTCCTTTGCCTTATAATATGTTACTATAATGCTTGTCAATTCGATAAAATCACACATACACTCATTCATACAATTCAAGTAAAAACTATGTACATAAACCTTACATTCACAGGTGATTAAACCTTAGTCAACTCTAATTATGGAACTCCTCCTTCTGTTTCATAACCTCTGCTACTCCCCCTGCAATTGTCACACCCATTCAGCCCCGCACATCCAATCCTCTAGTACTTTCGACAGGTCCCTGTCATCTTCAGGAGGCAGGTGTGTCTCATCCGCCCACCACAGCTCAAGTGAGCAGAGCCATCGAGGCATGGGCTCCAGTCGCTATCTCTGAATCGTTGTGTCTCTGGCGCCATCTATTGTCCTTGCTGCTCTTTTTTCCCTCTTTCTTTTTACGCTGCTGTTCAATTTTTATTAGGGCTTTCCATTGTTCGTTTAGGTTATTTGGCTCATTAATGTTGCATAATCTTGATCTGTTTTTTTCAATTAACACTGATTCTGCAATTCTTAACTGCTTTTCATTTTTACAGCTCTTAATAATTTTAATATCTTCAAACCTTGGACATTTTTGATTTTCCATACAGTATTGGGTCAATGCTGTCTTAGCCTCTTTTTTATTCCAATTATTAATATGCTGGTCCAATCTATACTTTAATTTATTCTTGGTGCTGCCTATATATGACACAGGTGGTTGCTGTTTATGACACAGGTGGTTGCTGGTTTATTGGGGTGTGACAATTGCAGGGGAGTAGCAGAGGTTATGAAACAGAAGGAGGAGTTCCATAATTAGAGTTGACTAAGGTTTAATCACCTGTGAATGTAAGGTTTATGTACATAGTTTTTACTTGAATTGTATGAATGAGTGTATGTGTGATTTTATCGAATTGACAAGCATTATAGTAACATATTATAAGGCAAAGGAAAAGAAAAAAGAAAAAAAAAACGATGTTTCACACCAGAAAATAAGAAGCGTAAGCAAGAAGTCTGTAAACCTGTGGAAGCCCAGTTACATCACGATGAATGACGTGTTGGAAGTGTATGGTCCATTGAAGGTTACCATGATCTTTATGGTGAGTGGTTATTCCTCATGGTTTTTTCACCTATCATTGGGTTAATTTTTTTTTTCATTAAATCTGAGAGCTTCTTTTGTTTGTAGGTTTCTAGGTCACTTCGCTCCCAAGGTTTATTATTATTATTATTATTATTTTGGTGGTGGTGGGAAGGTTATTATACACACAAATCACAATGTTTTTATTTTCAAAAACTTTGTCCCCAGAAAAGTATAAAACACAACCATGCATTTTTATACCAGGACTGATACGATCTCCATTCTAAGAACTTGAAAGTAGAATTAAATGGGAGAGAGAGATATCTCAAACAAAGTTCTATTGGGTCTTTCTAAACTGAATCTGAGCAGCTACAAAACTAACCTGTCTGGAAGATACTCCATGACGCTGTTCCAAAATTATGGAACTGAACAAGTTACATCTTTATGCAAATCAAAGCAACTGCAGGTAAACAGTAGCATGTGTAAAGGTCATGAAATGGTATAAATAACACCTGGTACTGAGCTTTGTTAATCACTGTTATTCTTGTTCTTCAGATGGGCAAGGTAGCAAATTTGACAAAGGCCAAATTGTAATGGCCAGACGACTTGGTCAGAGCATTTCCGAGACGGCAAGGTAAAAATAACACCTGATACTGAGCTCTGTTAATCAGTGTTATTCTTGTTCTTCAGATGGGCAAGGTAGCAAATTTGACAAAGGCCGAATTGTAATGGCCAGACGACTGGGACAGAGCATTTCCGAGATGGCAAGGTATAAATAACACCTGATACTGAGCTCTGTTAATCAGTGTTATTCTTGTTCTTCAGATGGGCAAGGTAGCAAATTTGACAAAGGCCAAATTGTAATGGCCAGACGACTGGGACAGAGCATTTCCGAGATGGCAAGGTATAAATAACACCTGATACTGAGCTCTGTTAATCAGTGTTATTCTTGTTCTTCAGATGGGCAAGGTAGCAAATTTGACAAAGGCCAAATTGTAATGGCCAGACGACTGGGACAGAGCATTTCCGAGATGGTAAGGTATAAATAACACCTGATACTGAGCTCTGTTAATCAGTGTTATTCTTGTTCTTCAGATGGGCAAGGTAGCAAATTTGACAAAGGCCAAATTGTAATGGCCAGATGACTGGGACAGAGCATTTCCGAGATGGCAAGGTATAAATAACACCTGATACTGAGCTCTGTTAATCAGTGTTATTCTTGTTCTTCAGATGGGCAAGGTAGCAAATTTGACAAAGGCCAAATTGTAATGGCCAGACGACTGGGACAGAGCATTTCCGAGATGGCAAGGTATAAATAACACCTGATACTGAGCTCTGTTAATCAGTGTTATTCTTGTTCTTCAGATGGGCAAGGTAGCAAATTTGACAAAGGCCAAATTGTAATGGCCAGACGACTGGGACAGAACATTTCCAAGTTGGCAAGGTATAAATAACACCTGATACTGAGCTCTGTTAATCAGTGTTATTCTTGTTCTTCAGAAGGGAAAGGCAGCGAGTTTGACAAAGGCCAAATTGTAATGGCCAGACGACTGGGTCAGAGCATTTCCAAGATGGTAAAGTATAAATAACACCTGATACTGAGCTCTGTTAATCAGTGTTATTCTTGTTCTTCAGATGGGCAAGGTAGCAAATTTGACAAAGGCCAAATTGTAATGGCCAGACGACTGGGACAGAGCATTTCCGAGATGGCAAGGTATAAATAACACCTGATACTGAGCTCTGTTAATCAGTGTTATTCTTGTTCTTCAGATGGGCAAGGTAGCAAATTTGACAAAGGCCAAATTGTAATGGCCAGACGACTGGGACAGAGCATTTCCAAGATGGCAAGGTATAAATAACACCTGATACTGAGCTCTGTTAATCAGTGTTATTCTTGTTCTTCAGAAGGGAAAGGCAGCGAGTTTGACAAAGGCCAAATTGTAATGGCCAGACGACTGGGTCAGAGCATTTCCAAGATGGTAAAGTATAAATAACACCTGATACTGAGCTCTGTTAATCAGTGTTATTCTTGTTCTTCAGATGGGAAAGGCCGCGAGTTGGACAAAGACCAAATGGCAATGGCCAGACGACTGAGTCAGAGCATTTCCGAGACGGCAAGGTACAAATAACACCTGATACTGAGCTCTGTTGATCAGTGTTATTCTTGTTCTTCAGATGGGAAAGGCAGCGAGTTTGACAAAGGCCAAATTGCAATGGCCAGACAACAGGGTCAAAGCATTTCCGAGACGGCAAGGTATAAATAACACCTGATACTGTTTTAATCAGTGTTATTCTAGTTTTTCAGATAGGAAAGGCAGCGAGTTTAACAAAGGCCAATTGTAATGGCCAGACGACTGGGTCAGAACATTTCTGAGAAGGCAAGGTATAAATAACACCTGATACTGAGCTCTGTTAATCAGCGTTATTCTTGTTCTTCAAATCGGAAAGGCAGTGAGTTTGACAAAGGCCAAGTTGTAATGGCCAGACGACTGGGTCAGAGCATTTCCGAGACAAGGTATAAAGGACACCTGATACTGTAATAAATAAGGGCGTCTTCCTCCCCCTTTCTACCTCGCTTCCGTATCACTTCCCTATCGGGCCCTCTAGCCCAAATCTCCTAGCTTCCTATTTCTAAGGGCTGTTTAAGACCTGGGGTCAGACACTCCCTTCCTAAAATCCTCTACATCTGATCTGATCTGTTAATCAGTGTTATTCTTGTTCTTCAGATGAGAAAGGCGGCGAGTTTGACAAAGGCCAAATTGTAATGGCCAGATGATTGGGTTAGAGCATTTCCGAGACAGCAAGGTATAAATAACACCTGATACTGAGCTCTGTTAATCACTGTTATTCTTGTTCTTTTGTTTTTGTTTTTTATTGGTGGTTTAACGACCACCATGAGCAACTCAATGGGCTGTATAAGCCGTCAGCTGTCCCTAATTTAGGGCCACTGATTACAGGAAAGGGAGACAGCCAGCACCGTAATACAAACACAAACTCCATGCCTCATCATGATCGAACCCAGACCTCTCTTGTATGAATGATCAGTAGCCATCCCTTAGACCAGAGCCACCAGGGTGGCAGATGGGAAAGGCAGAAGATTTAAGAGAGTTTGACTAAGGCCAAATTGTAATGGCCAGATGATTGCATCTGACCAATTTCAAGACAGCAAGGCTTGTTTGGTGCTCATGGTCAGCCGTGGTTAGTACCTTGAAAAAGTGATCCGAGGAGGGAAACACCACGAACCGCGAGCAAGGTGTGGGGCGACTATGACTCATCAACACAAAAGGTAATCAAGGACTATCCTATATATGGTACATGGTAACAGACAGGATACTGTGGAGTAACTCGCTGGAAATTTGGACACTGGTGACAGGAGTAATGTGTCACAACACACAGTACATCAAAACCTGCTGAAAATGGGACTGTGTAGCCACAGGCCACTCCAATGCCCATGCTAACCATGACTCACTGTTGAAAGTACCTGCAATAAGCATGCAAGCATCAAAACTCAGACCTTTAATGACAGCAAGAAGGTCATTTGATCCAATCAATCTCTTTTTCCTGTTGCACAATGTGGATAACCAGATATGTGTGGGTGTTATTTACCTGGGAAAGTGTTGGCACCAGGATGCACTGTAGAAGAAAAACAAGTAGGTGGTGGAAGTGTAATGCTTTGGGAAATATTCTTCACTAGCTTTTAGCCCGTCGTTTTGCTGATGCTGTTTGTTGGTGCAGGCTTTGTTTAGCTAGAGAACGAAACTCAATGTTAAGCTTTGTTGATGACTCATCATGGTTTTCAAGCAGATAAATCCAAGCAAAAAATCAGCTTGTGCTTAAACATTTGATCAGGGTTCCCACTCAAAAGTAATAAAAAAATTCCCTGACTTTTCCAGGTTCTCCAGGTGGTTTTTAAAGTTTTCCAGAGTGGCATGTTGCAAAGAATTGTTACATTTCATTCCATCCATTTTTCTAACCAAAGCACACACTTGTAAATTCTTTAAGTAATTTCTCTTTATGAAATTACCTGCTTTTCATTAATAACAACTAACTGTGCAGATTATTTTCTGTACCAAAGTTCCGTGAACTTTTGTGAATACTACCCACACGGAATTTGTAAATACATTCCCAAAGAAACAGGTCATATGTAAGGGAAAATCTGTCAGTTGAATAGTTTCAGTTTTTCTATAACACAATGCAGCTAAGCCTAATGATGGAATGGATCTGTTCAAAGAAACATTGTTTCAAGAGAACCAACAGACAAAGGACTTTGATCCATCATTTGGTTGGTTTTCTTGTGAAGTGTTTCTTCAAGCAGGAGCCATTGTGCCTAATTGTTCCATGTTATAACAACTGCCTGCAGAAATTGAACAAAAGCTTAATAACTGGCATTTTAAAAAATTTAATTTTGCATCTTTTTCTAGTGAATAAAGGAAATACTTAATATAACTGAAAGTAAGATCTACCAAATTCTAGGCAGGCAGAATTGCAAGCCAAAGTTTGAAATCTTGAAAAAATAATTTTTTTGGCAAAAAGTATCCATTGATTTTTACAAAAAAAAAAAAAAAGGGTAATTTTCCCCGAGTTTTCCCTGATTTTTACAAAAAAGGGTAATTTTCCTTGAGTTCTCCCTGAGAATTCCAGGTTTTCCCAGTTTTCCAGGTTGAGTGGGACCCTGTTGATTTTGTGTTTACTAACTAACACAAGTTGTTTCCTCATAGATGGGTGAAATATCTGACCATGAATCGTAAGGATAGGGTAAAAATTATCGTTAATAAGCTTGAAGTTAAACAGGCCTAATTGTGTACTTTTAATTTTAGAAAAATTAGTGGAGAAAAAATGGATATTAAGCCAATGCTTCTTGGTAAACAATGTTGTGAGTTCTCCCAATGTGGCACTAAACTGTAGAGAATTTGCTTGCTGCCAACTCTGGAATATCCAATGTAAAGTAGTCCATGGAAAAAGAAAGAGCTTTGCAAATTTAAGCCAACAAATTTGAGTGACTGTCCTTGATCCTTGTTGATGCTCATAGTGAAGCACAGGCACACTGGAAGCTGAATTAGTTTACATTTGAAGGGCACATCAGTTGGAATGATGGATATTCGGGGAATGAAGCCCTGTTGCCAGGCCAGTCATAAATGTAGCTTCAATGACGTGGAGTTTGCTATGGTGTTTCAATGTTTTTTGCTGTGGCAGTAGCTGCTCTATCTAATGCTTGCCTTGCAGCTCACTGATGTGGTGTTTTTTCAGCTCTTACAATGGTCATGGCCACTGTGTTTGCATTTTGCCTTGCAGTTTGCTGCTCTTGTGTTTCAGTGGCTCTTGAAGTTACTTTTGCCTGCCGGTCTCTAGCTAGTTTTGCTCTGTAAGAGTCTTTTATAGCAGGAGGAATTTCAGGCCTAATTTTCAAACCAAAGTATCACTTTACAGGGGTCGATCCAGGTGGGATTTGATATCGTTGGATGGTATCTTCACAAAAATATCTTTTGCTCAAACGGTATCTTCACAGAAATATTTCGAAAATAATGGTATAATTGTTTCCCGTAAAATTTTAATCTAACAAAAAATATTTTAGTGTAAGAGTCATCTTGAATATTATGTTTAACTATTATGTTTTTTCTTTTAAAAAAAATGTTGTTTCCTGTATGTTGTTTCCGTTTTCAAAAGTTTTGAGACACGAAATACCGTGTCTCAAAACTGAAAACGGTAGTTGAATGGAGTTACAGTAATCGTAATTTATTTTCTCCCGATGTTGCCTTAGTGTAAAGTTTTATTGTTAAATATGATTTTATTGCATAAAAGTATTTCAGCTTGAAACTGTAGGCAACAATGTGCGAAAACGGAAGTTAGACGCCGAAAAATTTCCCCATAATCTCAGACATCAGATTCTTAAACACGAAATCGAGGAACTCCGCCTTTTTCGTTATTATTTTGGTCATTCGCGAGATCAATGAACCAGTGAACACAATTTGACAAGGGAAGGGGGGGAGTGTTCGTCGGAGGACGGAATTCCATTTTTACGAAAATTTCGAAAACGGAAGGTCGACGGAGTCCAGATTTTTTCCGTAATTGTAATTCCTTTTTTCTCGCAATGTTGCCTCTGCCCAGTATTATTGTTAAGTAAAATTTAACTGCATAAATATTTGTATTTCAGCTTGAAAATAGCGGGAACATTTTCAAAACCGGAAGTAGGACGGTGCAAAGATTTCTACCGTAAGCACACTCCCCTCCCCGCGTGATGTTCCCACTCTCCTGCATTGCTTTATTACTTCAGTTTCAACTTTTAAGAATACTATAACTGAAATATGCAAAATAAAACATACTGATATTATACTAAGCAATTTTATAAAAATAATTTAATATGAAATATACAATTTGATTCTTTTTTTTTTTTTTTTTAAAGTTTGGCCACTGAGTTTTTTTTTTTTTTTTTTTTTATGGCCACTAACAATTTTGGTCTTGGTGGCCAATGTCTACTAGCAAAATTTGTAAGTCTGGATCTTTAGACGATAGATGGCGATACGTTATCGTTGCATCGCTAAGCGTTTTGTTATGCTGTGAAAGTGTAAAAGGAAGTCAATAATGTGGATTAAGGGTGGCCCTTAAAAGGACCTTTTTGAATGTTGATTGTGGCATATGTGTAAAATATTTATTTTGATGGAACAATTGTCTTTCCTCATGAATATGAAGCTATCCAGTTAGCAGAATAAAAGCAATTATATCTGCCAGGGAAGAAATGTCTGATCAGAAGAATCTAGACTTCAAAGCAGTGTTCAGAGAAAAAGACGGCAATTCCGTGGGAATAAATATTCCAGAACATGGTCTGCCAAGCACATTTTGTGGTTGCCCTGTGTTAATTTGTTTTAGGGGACACCAATTGCACTCCACTTCTTGTGTACACACCCCTATCATGGGATCAACGAAGTTGAGGGAGTGGTTCACGGTGAAATGGTCGTAGCCACAGCTTGCGATAAGAAGCCCACTGATACATCATGATCGTCATTCCTGGCTCCACATGTTTCAGGATGAGGAGCATTAATGTATCTGCAGATCTCCACGCTGAATTGCTTGGTATCTTGTTCAAAGATACCAATAAAATAGGTGCCCTCGACGAGACGACCGCAGTTGTACTTCTGCTTGCCCACTTTTGCTCCGTCTGCTTCCACAATGATTCCATCACTGGCAAGCCTTCCTTTCTCACAACAGCTGAGGTGGTACTGTGGTGGTACATCTATCATTGCTTTCGAAAACTAGCTCTGGGTCGACCATGGAAGTTTAGCCCACAGAATGGCCTCCCATAACTAACTAAATAATAGTAAATGATATACACTACAAGAACACCCTACAACAGCCATAACTGGAGAGGGTCTTATAACATTGTCTCACCCCCCCAAAAAAAGTTGGGGGGCAATATTCCCCACTTTTCAAGGAAAATGGAAAACAAGGGTTTCTGTTTCTCCTTGAAAAATGGCAGAGGGAACAGCAAAAATATTAAAATTTCTGATTCGTACCTCCTACGGACTTTTACGTTCTGGAGTTTCTCTAACACCATGACAAAACAATCTTGCCGTATTTTCTTGACTAATGACATTGCACTACTCTAATTTCCATGGGTGATAACAGGCATTGTCAAATTCTAATACTCTCCAATATCATTAGATTCATCCGTGTTTCGTCTCACGAAACGACGCTTACTAAGAACGTTGCCCTTGTCATGACAATATGTCAAATCAAATCTTTGCTAGTCTCATTGGGACAACACTTTTGGAAAGCCATAAAACAATAACTTCCTGTGGCACATCAAACCGAAGATTTGAGTGCGGAGATTTGCTTTCACGCGTTGAATAAGTGTGGAATGTTCAAGGAAGCCATAATGTAATCGCGCTAACACCGTAAGTTGGATCTCTTTTAAAATGTGCACTCAAAACAGTTATGAGGGAAAGTTTTATGTGTAAATACATTTTAAGATGAAAAGAACAACACGTGAACAAACAATAATACGGTTCTTACCTTTGTCGCCACGGACGTCAAAATAGAGTACCACGAGCAATGCTATGCAACAGCACAGTAAATATTACTAACAAAACTGCCAAATAATATTAAAACATTTCCACCAAGAATGCATGCACATCCACAGTCTTGTAAACATTACAAACATAGCAGACAGTAACACGATTTATCTTTAATCGATTAATAACGATTCACAAATGGCGTACATCGAATTTCGGACAAATTAATGGGATGATAACAACGAGATAGAAATACATAGAGTGCTTCTGTGATTGGTTCTCTGCCGAGGCAGCTGAAGCCAACGCGGGGAGAGCCCGCCATCTTTGATGAGGTACAAATTCTGCGTGTGTCAAGGAGTCACCTCGGTTCTTTCAGCTGTTCGGCGATCGTGTTATACTTCATTACAAATTTAGTGCTACAGTTTCATGAATAATCACAATCATCAGCACATTGTTGATATTTAAAATGCCATATTACTGCGCAGCTTTTGATTGTAAGAATAAAAGGAACAAGGATTGTGGAACTACATTTCACAAGTAAGCATTTTAAAATAAGGTTGAGCTGTAAATGCTCAGTTAATCAAACACAAAAAATAAAACATCTACTCCGTGTAGCTGGTGATTAAACCAGCAGATAAGCCATTTCAATATCTGTGTTATCTTAAGACTTTTTATTTCTTATATTTTGTAAACAGTCGTACTCAATGTGAAAACTGAATGATGTTTACTCTGGGAAGCTGAGGTTAACTGTGGGTTACCAACTTTGAGGCTTTTTGGGTACAATTTCTACCTATGTAAATGTGTTTTTTTTTCAATATACTGAGGATGTCTTGCAAATGGCATTTGCATATATATTCTAGAATCTGTACAGTGTACATGCAACTTGTCTGACAAGACAACAAATATTTCAAAATCTTAGGAAGCAGCAATTTCTTTTTATGTGATAAAGATCATGTACCCATGGTCTAATGCCCATTAGATAGCAAATACTGGTAAAGCAATCAATTTATGGTTACTTAAATTGCAGAAGTAATAATTGTGATTGGTAATATAAATTTATTGCTTGCTGACACCTATCAGGAAACAATCTAGTATTTTATCTTAAAGCACAGGGTCACCCAGCTTACGTTCTAGGCATTTGTCTCTGATTAGTGATTAATTTGTAGTATTACTGCAACAAAGTGAGAGTGGGGAGCTTGAAAATTTCTTGACAGAATACTCTTTATTTGTGAATGTGTTAGTACAATGTGTGTATGTTATTTGGGTAGCAAAAATACAGGCAATATTGATTTAAAACTGAAAATAGGAAACAGGGAGTACAATGGTACCTCAAAAATGCAAACAACATAAAATATTTATGAAAACTGGCACAAACGGTTATGAAATAACAATTGAAAAAATTATGGAATAATACAAAAGAAAGGGACTAGCAACATTTTGTAATAACTACTTGCATTTGATTTTTGCGTGATAGGTGGTGGTTTTTTTTTTTTTTTTTAAGAATGTGACCTCTGATTCATGATGAATGTACAGTCAGTATGTCCATGTATAAATTGCCAGTTATTCCTTTTGCATCAACCATATATATGAGAGGTTAGTATTGAACAAATATCACTCACGTAAATCAATCTTTCTTTGAATTGAACAAGTTGTGCCTGTATTTCTCTAAAATACAAATCAGACGCACTTGTATTTCCAGCAAGACTGCTGAAGCAACCCACAAAATAACAACACAAAACATAAACATTTGCTCGCCAAACTTTTTGCACATCATGAATGCAAATCAGTGGTTGTTAATTTCTCACTTCATATTAATAAGAGGTTGTGCCCTTAAAATTGAAACAAAAAAAAACTATGTGTAGTACATCTTAAGAATTGCCAAAATGTGCACAAATATCAGGTGAAAACTACAAAATTTCAGCTTTGGGACAACAAAAAACTAGGCTTCTTAAAAAAAAAAGTAAAATATGAAAGTGCAAATAAAAAATATTAAATACTTAATACTGAAACAAAAAAATACAATTTTTTGTCCCATAAAAAAATTAAAGTCCATAATCTGAATTTTTTGGTCACTCAGCCCAGAGCTTGAATAATATCTAAAATAATACATTCCAAAAGAAAATTTACCTGCCCAGATATTAAAAGCAGGACGTGTAGAAAGATTTTTTTATACCAAAAATTATGTCTTTTTAGATTGAAAAAGTACATAAAACTATTTTTAGCTACTCGGTACTGGTGTTGCTAACTGTAAATACCATTTGGAGCATCATATTGCCCCAATGTCTGTCTATACCTAAGTCACAGGGTAGTTACAGAAGTGATATATACATATATGGATGTAAGGTCAGGTGATGCGTAACATCACAGCCTCTCCTTGACAAATGTCAACCCCGCCTTCTCGTGGTGCATCCTGTTCCTACTAAAGGGGCTCTGACGACCGCCAATAGCGGTATAACTATACCATCGGGATTAGAGGAAATTCTATCCCACACTCACCAACCCGCTTGGCCAGCGTGGTGAGTTATGGCCAAACCCCTCCAAAATGACTCCACAACTTAAATCTTGGCCCTCAGTCTCCGGCAGCTGGAATGTACCTGGCCAAGGCAGCGGCCAGTGCGACATGAAGGCAGAGGGTGCTAAGAATCCCCGGAGGACCGGACTAGGCTGCCATCTGATGCTGACCTTGGCAACGTACAATGGACGCTCCTTATCTTCTGATTCAAGGCTTCTTGAATTGGAAGAGGAACTACAAAGGATCAAGTGGGACATCGTGGGGCTAAGTGAGGTAAGGAGAAAAGGAGAAGATCTCATCGAACTGAAAAGTGGACATCTCTTCTACTATTGTGGGACAGATACTGGCAGAACTAGTGGTGTTGGATTTATAATAAACAAGAAACTGAAGGATAAAGTTGTAGAAGTTGAAAGTTCCTCTGACAGAGCTGCACGGCTTGTTATCCAACTCTCGAAAAGATACCAGGCTCAGATTATTCAAACTTATGCACCCACCACAAGTCATCCTGAAGAAGAAATTGAAGAATTTTATGAGGAAATTTGTCATCTAAATAATAAAGGTAAGCAGCACTTGAAAATAATTATGGGAGATTTCAATGCAAAAATAGGGCAACGGCAACAGAATGAAACTTCAGTAGGTAAATTCGGTCACGGCAACAGAAACCAGCGTGGAAATACTCTCGTTGAGTTTGCAGAGGCAGAAGGGTTTTTTCATCTTGAACTCCTTCTTCAAGAAAAAGCCACACAGGAAATGGACATGGAGACATCCAAATGGGACGACAAGTGAAATTGATTTTATTATGTGTAACAAAAAATTCGTCATAGAAGACTGCAGTGTGCTAAACAAGTTCAACACAGGTAGTGACCATAGATTGGTGAGATGTAAGATGCACCTCAACACTAAACTTGAACGTGGCAAGCTCATAAGACAAACAAAATGAATTGACATAACCAACCTTAAAAAACACCATAATACCTTCAAGTTGGAACTGAAGAACAGGTTCTCTGCTTTAGAAGGCCTAACATCGGAAGAAGTGGACATCTCTGAAGTTAACAGAAAAGTAACCAAAGCTCTTATGGAAACAGCAACAAAATTAGCTGGATCTAAGAACAAGTTGCATGTAAATAAATTATCAGGAAAAACCAAAATGTTGATGCAAAAAAGAAGAGAGATGAGGACAACTAAAGAAGATGTGACTTCCAAAGTGGAATATATAGAGCTATGCAAGACAGTACGAAAAAGTATCACTGAAGACGTAAGAAAATTCAACTGTGAACTAGTGAGGAAAGCAATTGAAAACAACCAAAGCCTAAAGATAGCAAAGGGACATCTCAGTAAGGGAAGAAAACAGATTATGGCACTGAGAAAAGAAGATGGTTCTGTAACAAGAAATAGAGGCGAAATTTTGACAAGAGTGAAAGATTTCTACTCCAAATTATATGAAAGGGATGATACATGCACTCCAGACATCATGAAAGATACCAGTACCAGAGTTCCTCCAGTCCTTCCAGCAGAAGTTGCACATGCAATCAAGAACATGAAGCGGGGAAAAGCTCCAGGAGAAGATGGAATTACTGTAGACATCATACAAGAAGCAAGTGGAGAAATCGAAACAGTACTCACCCAAATTTTCACTCGATGCCTTAATGAAGGAAAGATTCCTGAGGATTGGAACACCGCTACAATGATCCTGCTACATAAGAAAGGTGACATTGAGGATCTCGGAAACTAAAGACCTATCAGCCTCCTATCAGTAGTTTATAAAATCTTCACTAAAGTTCTTTCACACCGCTTGAAAGTAACACTGGACATGGCTCAACCGAGAGAACAAGCTGGATTCAGGAGTGGCTACAGCACAATAGATCATATCCACGTTGGTAAAAGTATTTTAATATTGGTACCTCTTGGCTGTGTAAACTCATTGTTTGCTTTCCGTTTTTCTTCGAACTTTTTTTTTTTTTCATTTAAAACTCTCATAAAATATTTGGCGTCTATGTATTTGGAGTGATAAGCTGTGGGATGATTCAGCATTCTCATGGTGATGACCCACGAATATCTAAAATTTTTACCGAAATTGCGGATTGACTGCAACTGTATTTTTTAATTTTGTATTTCTTTTTTTTTCATTTACTCTATTACCGCTGACTTATATTTCACTGAAAATTTGCTCCAAAAAATTTGTGAAATGTCAAAAAATTACGCCATGAGATTTTATTCAACGACAGCAAGCTGCATCCATTAAAATATCATTTTTTTTAAAAAACACTATTGCCGTCAACTAAGAATGAAAAGCGTTATTTGATATGTTAAAGTTTTAGTCTCACCCCTTAGGTGTTTATAACAACATTTCTGAGTTATATCCTTATTTAACATCAAACCATATATTACGAAAACTCCCTTGCTTAACACGGAACGGAAACCGTTCTGTACCTCATCAAACATGGCTGCCACTTGTTTCCGGTGGCTTCACCCGTTCCCCGACGCAAGCGCTCTACGTATTTCTATCTCGTTGGATGATAATAAGAGCGCCATATATTTTTTTTTTAATTTTAATTTTCACGTAGTTAATTTGCAAATATCAACTATTCTCATTATGACCAGAAATTTCAGTAAAATTAGAATATTTCATATTAAGATCGGTATTTCCGACAGGAGCCGTTTTTCGTCAACAGCGATCTTCTTCAGGCTCTGTCGGCCCCTCCTGTTTCGTCTGCACCTTGCTACTCGATTATTTGCTCGGGTCTCCCTTTTTTTTTTTTTTTTTTTGATTGGAGGTTTAACGACCACCGTGAGCAACTCAATGGGCTATAAGCAGTCGCCCGTCCCTAATTTAGGGTCACTGGTTCCAGGGAAGGGAGAGAGCCAGTGCCGTAAGACAAACACAACATCCATGTCTGACCGGGATTCGAACCCGGACCCCGTTCGGACAAATGATCAGAGGCCATCGCCTAGACCACTGCGCCACCGGGGCGGTGGTCTCCCTTTTCAATAACGATATCTGCATCCGATGCTTATCAGACATTGCTTTGGGGTGTTCTTGGCCCAGTTCTCAGCGTCACACCGCATCATTGCTACTGACGCTTCGAAGATTAACTCCTCGGTGGCGATCGGGCATTTTTTTCCACGGAACAAATCCAGCCGTTCGTTCTCCTTCTCGACTATTTCCTCAGTGTTCTCGGCTGAAGCATGGGCCCTAATATCAGCGCTTGAATTTGCTCCCTGCCAGTGCGGTGGCCTCTTGCTGCTTACGGATAGTCGTTCTGTTCTACAGGCCTTGTTGGCATTAAATCGCAAATCTCCAGACATTATCGTTCTTCTGCATGATTCTCTTCAACGTCTCCGTTCTTTCTACCAGGACATTGTGCTCGTTTGGTGCCCGGCTCATGTTGGTCTTCCATCGAATGAGGCCGCTGACGCTGCCGCACGACGGACCCATGCTGAGGGCCTGGCCTTGTTTCCCTCAGTTACAGCCTCCGACGCTGCTCGACACAGTGGTAACATGCTCATCACCGCTTCTGATTCAGCCTGGCTTTCGTCCGGGTGGGCAGAGCTGTATCCGTTCATCAGCTTCCGTCACAGATGGCCTAGCGAACACTGTTATCGAAGCTCCTCAGCAATCATAATTCAAAAATTACGCACGGACACGGCACCTTTAAACAGCTACCTCTTTCTGATTCGAAAACGTTCTTCCTCGATGTGCTTCTGTGGCTCCGGGCCAGAGACTGTTGCTCACTTCCTCCTCTCCTGCCCTGCGTACAGTGCATATCGGAGGATTTGTTTTGGAGTAACAACCCCTCATTCCTCAACCTCCGTCTCTGCTCAAATGTATTCTTTGTTGGACTTTCGGGACGCTTCCGTGGCAAAACGTAAAGTTCGGACCTTGGAGAAATTTATTACTCTCTCAAGACGTATCTCTGTGAGGACGCTCCGGTTCTAACATTCCTTCTCATGAGCGTGCCCCTTTGATGGACTTTTGTGCTGCTACTGTGACTTCACGTGCTGGTCGCAAGGAGGTTCTCCTCTGTGGCTGGTCGTGCATCTTCGTGTCTTACTGATCAGGAAATATTTTAGCTATTTCCGCATGGCCAACTAGTTGCTGTGAGGCACAAAGCTTTGTCTATAAGCCTCATCGTCTTATTAATAAAAAAAAAAAGATCGGTATCTGGCAATACTTTAGAGAGTTGTCTGCTCTTTCTGTGAGTTGTGTTAAGGGAACAGGTTGATGCGTTTTGTTAACTTTTTTGTTGAAGTGAATGCTACATAATGAAATATTAGAAGTGACTATTGTCCTTTGGGAATTGCTAAATTTTTGTGCTTGACAAGATCTAAGGAATAATTACAAAAATCAAGGAAACATTATTTAAAGTATAATGCATTTTGTACAGTTGACTAATAAGAGTTCAGATAGTATATTAAAAATACAAAGATTTTAAACTGCAAATGGATTAATATGTGCGATTATTATTTTTTTACGGAAATTAGCGCATTTTTTTTATTTACCAAGGTACATTCGAAAAATATGTTAGAAATCATGAAAATTTTTTTTTTATATGACAAAGTGATTCTGATGGCAAAAAATATCCATAATTCCAAGGATGTATTGCATACTGTTCTTAATTGACACACTACAGATAAACGTAGTAATTACAGCTGCTGACCAAGCTATTGGAATCTTGACAACCAATACAAAATTGCAGTAATTCTTAGGGGAAAGTTTTGCTTTTATTTGTATATTTCCTTCTTACTTAATCCTCTTCACCAGCTGGAAGCATAGGTCTTCCACCACCATTTTCCACTGGACTCCGTTTTTTTGGTTCCAGTTTTTATTGATATTTGCTATTTCTTTCATTATTGTTCTTCTCCATGTTTCTTTTGGTCTTTCCTGTTTTCTTTTATCCTCTGGGTACCAATCAAGAGCCTGTTTTACTATTATTTTATCCTCTTTCCTCAACACATGCCCCATCCACTTCCATTTCCTTTCACGTATTTATTGCAATAAGGTTTCTGGTTTATTCTCTGCCATAGTTCTTCATTTGATATTTGTTTTGGCCAATATATTCCCAGTAATGCTCTTAAACATTTGTTTAAGACCTGGACATTATTAACTACCTTTGTGTTTACATCCATGTTTCTGATTCATACATAAGTATTGCCTTTACATTTGAATTAAATATTTTCATTTTAGTTTTTATAGATAAGTTCTTGTTTTTCCAAATATTTCTAAGTTAGTTAAATGTTGAATAAGCCAATTACTTCCTTCTATTTACTTCTTCAACAGTACCTCCTATTGTTGATACTATTGAGCCAAGGTATATAAATCGTTTTACTTCTTTTAACATTATATCTTCTATTGTTATTTGTTTGTTTTGCTTTGCATTTATTTTCATCAACATTGTTTTATTTTTATATCCTAAGACCAATCATTTTAGCATGTTTCCTTCTGTGGGTGAAAAAAATTAAGAAATGCAAATGCTAGTTATCAAAGCTGTCAAAATATGAATGGAACATGAATGTCCTGAGACAGCAGTAAATCCACTCTACTCGTGTAACATATTTTGCTAATGCTCTGAAATGTTAATAATAAAAACAACAACATAGTTTTAAAAATAAAATTTGCCGTAGTGATGGGAGAAGCTTTTAAGGTAAAGTTTTAGTGTGTACATTAGTTTTTCCTAAATTTTGTTGGTGAAATATGGGTTTTGTAGTTGTGTGTAAAGAAACCATAAAAATTAAGTGAGAAACACACAGATCAAGTTTATGAAGTGGAGGCTTTTGGCCGATCTGTGTAAAGAGCCAAAGAAAAATGGAAATCATCTTTATTTGGGGTTTTTGGTTCAGAAAAGGGAAACAACTAAATATAAAGAACAAGTGTAAATATCTATATTGTATCAGATGTAATAGGAAGGCTGAGGTTGAAAGTTCTGGAATAAAAGAGAATGCCGAGAATAAATACAGAAATTTTGCAACTGTTTCACAGTACAAAATTCTTACAGTGATTTGATTAATCTTTGCTGAGATAAAGGCTAGAAAAATTAAAATTTATTTGAACCCTAAGTTTTCATTTGGAGATTAATCAATTTTAAACTAATAAATACTTATTTTGAGAGCTACACTAATCTGAATTGGAAGTTATATCTGACCCTGTTTCCATTAGCATTGTACCTAGGGTTACCACATTTATAAATGCCTGTATGGTTATTCTGTACTAGCATCATATATTCTAGAATTGCCATACATATAAATTTCTGTATGATTATACTAGCGTTATAGCTAAGATTACCATTTATACAAATTTCTATATGGTAATTCTATATTTGCATTATATCAAGGATTACCATATATAAAAATTTTTGTACGTTTATTCTATACTAGCATTATACCTAGGGTTACCACAGTGGTGCCTAACCTGTGAGGGCACCTGGCCCTATAAATCAAAGGCTGAAAAAATCACAAGATCTTAGTAAGCATCACATTTGTATGTTTTTTCCTTTGTGTGTGTATGTGTGTGTGTGTGTTATGCTTGTGCCACATACTTTAGGAACCCTCATGATGCTATCAACCTTTTCTTCCATTTACACATACTCAGCTATGAGCATAGGATTTAAAGTAAAGAAGTTCTCCCATGTATTGAATTCTTGCAGTCCTAGCAGAATCCAATATGCGCTAATGTTAATTTATTTCAGTTATACATCATTGTCAACCATTATCAATCCACTGCTGGACGAAGGTCTCCCCAAGTTTCTTTCACAACGGTCTGTCTTGTGCCAGTCTCCTCCATGTCACTCCCGCATACTTTCAAATTTCATCCATCCATCCATCCATCTCCCATTTGGTCTTCTGGGTCTTTTCCTGTCCCTTGGAATCCAGTCTAAAATTTTGGCTGTCTATCGATGGTCTGTCCTTCTGGCATTATGTCCAGCCCATTGCCATTTCAGAGATTTTACTCTGATCATGATGTCTTCCACTGTTGTTATTTTTCTGATACATGAGTTCCTTTTCTTATCTCTCCTAGTTACACCAAGCATGCACTTCTCCATGGCTCTTTGAGTTGTCTGCAGCTTTTGTCTCTTTTAGTTAAGGTCCACACCTCTGCACCATACATAAGCACTGGAAGGATGCATTGATCAAACACTTTTCTTTTAAGACATAATGGCATATCGCTCTTGAAAATTATACTATTTCTTCCAAAAGCTCTCCAAGCAAGTTTTATACGCCAATTAATTTCTTCATCAATGTGACCCTCACTTGGTATCTGCTGTCCAAGATAAACATAGGTATCGGTTATCTCCAGCTTTTCTCCATCAATCGATAAATCTTCAGTTGTACATTATTCGTTATATTGTAAGTTGTATTTATACTTCGTTTTTCTAGCTAAAAAGAAAAATTCTCTTTTGAGTCTTAGGAGAGGAAGGAGAACCACCTGCTTTTCAGGCTGTAAGCTTCCCTTTCTTCTTTTCTGTTAATCATTGTGACAAGTATCTAATGAGGACAGACCTGTCGTGGAATACTTTGAATAGGGTGAATTAGAAAAAAATAAAAAGGGGTGTTTTTGAAGCTATAAATCGACATGGCTGAGGAAAAGGTTTTACCGCTGATGGTAAAAAAACTGTTTGACAATGCCTTATTCCATTGAGGCCACTAGGAAATTCGGAACCTATGATATCAGTTGAAATTTGGTCAAATTTAAGCATGGGACATTTGAGGATTATGCTAGCTATGATTCCAAACTTGCAACATCATCACTTTTTGACAACTGATTGAAATAAAAGATGATAAGAACAGCAGTGACAGTGATGACAAAAAAGTTTTATCACTCTGCCAAAAACAGACTTTTCCCAAGCTATTGCTGCCTGTCATTTGATATTAGTCATGATTAGGCTAGTAACTGTTTCGCGACGCAAATTTCCACAATTTTTTTTTGCGAGTTTTAGAAGATTTTCTGTAATTTTGCGAATATTAAATATATCAATTTCGGATTTTTTTCCTTTGTGCCTAGTTTCTATTAAAATTTTTAGATTATTTTTCATATTTAAGTAATTTCAATACTGCCTTCATTAGAATTTATGCGTAAAATATACCACAAATTAATTCTACTCAAAAGTTCAAACCAGAATTTTAAACCTTGGATTACCCCTCAAGATTGTTCGTTACGATGAGACTCTTATCGAACAAGCTTGATGGGTAATTACAGGTCACAAGCACTCTGCTGAAGAAGGCACGTGTGATCTTTCACGATTCCACCTCCCGCTAGTGTTGAATGACCTTGGCGACTTGCCACACTAGTGAACCGGATGTCATCAATTGTATTAGTAGTTTTAGCTGGGAAAAGCAACACAGAAAAAAATGTTTGAGTTTGACAGACGCTTAGCTTATAAATTTTTTGTGCTTTCGTGTGAGTATTTAGTTTATGAAGTTTCTTGATATTGTTTGATAATTTTGAGAATGAGTCACATGAGTAAAATGAGTGTATCTGAAAGATCCAAGCAGCACAGCAAGGGAACATTTCATGTGAACAAAAATTTATTGTTGTGTTTGTGTTACAACATATCAGTAGATTTTTCAAGAAAGGGCAGTCATGAAAAGCATTTAGCAAGCAAGCTGCATAAAAAAAGGTGTGTCCAAACAATCAACCGAAAATAATGCAGAATTGTGTTGATGCATTAATTGAGAAAAAAGTAAACAAGAACAGCATCTCTCAACTGAACTTTTGAAATTAACTGGTACCTTTTGTTCAGCTAACATCCCACTTTCCAAACTGGATAACCTACATTAAAAAAATTACTTGGAAAATTCGTTGAAAGATATTGGCGTTATTCCAAATGCAAATTGGATGTGGAAATGTTATTTGCCGAAAATACAAGTATATGATATTCACAAACTACAAGTGAAAGATTTTTTTAAAATCAGTATTTGGTGTAAGCATCGTAGCAGACAGAACAACTGATCAGAGCTCGATTTAGACTGGTAGTTAGTAGCAAATTGCTAGCAAGCAAATGCATTTTGCTGGTGATAAAAAGTGGTTATAGCAAAAGTTGCTAGTGGTAAAATTTTGAATGTTTTAGTGTGAATTGTAATGCTCTGCTGCATTGCACTTGTGGAATATTTTTAGACACATGCAAAAACGAACAACTGCTTTCTGGATAGGAATGTTTCTTGAAAAGTACAAACATTTTGGCTCTAGTAGAAATATCCAGTATATTTTCTTTATCTACTTCTTCTGCATGTGAGGTTGGGTTCAGTTTGAAGAAGAGAATCCAAGGTGATTGGAGGGGCAGTTTAAACTTACCAACATTGAATACTCTCATGAGTATTGAGTTTGAAAATCTGTCCAAAGACAAGTTTGACTCCAGGCCTTCTGTTTTAAAGTGGTACAATGAAAAGACCAGAAATTCAGATCATAAACCATATAGAAAATAACTTAAGATTTTGAATAGTGTTCTTGAATTTTGTGAATAAAATTAAATAAAAAAATGTTTTTTAAATACGGGGCAGTCAAAAAGTTAGTTGCACTCCTCCGTAAAACATTTCGGTAAAAGGATATTTTGTTGGCACTTTGTGGCAACACTGCTAGCATTTATCTGCACCACGTGCAGCAGTTGCTTCTACGCAGTAGTTTTAGTTCGCTCGCTAACGAGTCGTGAACATGCCTCGGCAGCTGCTGGTGGCGTCCAAATTGGAACTGCGTGCAGTGATTCGTTTTTTGTGTGCAAAAGGATGTAACTGCACTGAAATTTTTCGTCAGTTGAACAAAGTGTACGGTGAGAATGCAATATCCCGTCAAGCTATCGCAAAGTGGTGCATCTTGTTCAAGAACGGATGTACTGATATCGAGGATGATTGCCGCAGGATGACCGCCAACTTTGACAGCGGCTGAGAACATTGCACCTAAATGAACTCATTCTTGCAAACAGACGAGTAACAGAAGACGAAATCGCAAAAGAACTGGATATTTCACATGGAAGTGTGCATACGATTATGACAAGGTGAAAGCTGCAACCAGCAATGGTTATCGGAAGTTGGACGGAATTTCTTCGCAGAAGGCATAGAAAAACTTGTGCCACGCCTCGACAAATGTTTCAATAAACTAGGTGGTTACGTTGGGAAGTAACTTTTGTATGGAACTTTCAGGTACATATAACATTTTTCTGTAATTTCAATCCTGTGTTGTTGTATCAAGCAGTGCAACTAACTTTTTGACTCACCTACATATTTGCATTCAAATTAAATTGTCAGAATTAATCTGTCAGGTCATGAAAAGATTAGTTATATCTAAATATTTGTAAAATCTTTTCAGCATAACAATGTGACAGTTACAGGGGTGAAATCAAAATTTGTCATGACTGACTAATGGAGGGGGACATGTTAAAGTTTCTTTTGTATAATGTTAATAAACTTTTGATGGTAGATAATGCAATTTGCTAGTAAAAAATAAGGCCACTAGCAAGTGTTGCTACTGCTAAAAAAAAAAAAAGAAAAAACGAAATTGAGGGGCCTGGTCCAAACAGTCAACTGAAAATAATGCGGAATTGTGTTGATGAATTAAATGTGAAAAGAAGTAAACAAGAACAGCATCTCTCAACTGCACTTTTGAAATTAACTGGCACCTTTTGTTCAACTAACATCCCACTTTCCAAACTGGATAACCCCAGAGTTGTATAAAAATAAAATGTATCTGCGTACACAACCATTAAAACAGAAAGCTTGCTGCAAACCTGCGAATCACAGTAACAATAGAATAAGATAATTTAAAGAAAAATTAATATAACAAATAAATAATTATTAGAACATCACAGATTCCAGAGAGGACAAAAGTACATTACGACTGAATGCGTAGAAATGTGTGTAAAATGGACCTTAAGGCCAAAAGTTTAAAATATTGAACTATATGAACCTCATAAAAACAAGATACTAATTAAAGAAAGTTTTTATATCAAGAAAAGCAGTTCTGTTAATGAACCTTCAAAAATTATAAATGGCATTTTCAACAACTTAATTCAAAACTAGTAGACTTATAAAATACAAAAGGAAAATATTTTAATTTTATAACTGGCAACTGCAAGAGAAACCTGGCAATAAAATTTAAATTCTTTCTGTGTAAACAGAACTTTTGTTGCAGTTCCTATATATTGAGAACAGGTCTTGATAAAATCAAGAGGCCAGAAACGTCTGTAAAAAAAAAAAGAACTCGCTGTCGGAAGATGTGAAAAATAGTTGAACATTCTCACGTTAAGATAGAATTAAATATATTAATCTGAGTAAAGCCTTGAGTAAGTGTTTTAATTGCTGTAAATAACATTTTTATTTTTTAATCTACAAGCCAAAAATATCTGCAAAATCTACTAATAAGTTGGAAACTATCTGCGTATGGCGTACGCCTATATTCTGCGACTCTGGATAACCCTACATTAAAAAATTACTTGGAAAATTCGTTGAAAGATATTGGCATTATTCTAAATGCAAATTGGATGCGGAAATGTTATTTGCCAAAAATACAAGTATATGATATTCACAAGCAACAAGTGAAAGATTTTTTAAAATCAGTGTCAGGTGTAAGAATCGTAGCTGACCAAACAACTGATTCAGAAGATAGGTACATTTTGAAAATTCTTGCTGTTCTATCAGCTGAAACAAATGTTGAAAGCTGTAGTGCTGAAACCTCTTTGAATGCATTCTTTCTCGAGTGCATCACTTTGGAATCCGTAAATTTTAAAGCAGTCAGTGACGCAATACTTCAGTGCATTAATAAGTATGAAATACCTTTTGCTAATATAACCGCTTTCGTGACAGACTACGCATGTTACATATCCAAAGTGTGGCAAAAGGGCCTGAAAACCAAACATTTGAGGAAATATGGTATTTTGCAAAATTTCAGGGTGAATCCCGAAATTTCGCAAAAAGCCGCCAAATTTTTATTTACCTTTCGACCGCCCCACAAATTTTGCCCTTTTTTATCCTAGATAAAATTACTACTAATATGACAATACTCAATATACTCTGAATACAATGTACAATGAACTATTTGCATTAGATTAAAAAAAAAAATCATCTCTGGCTCAACTAACCCAGTATCTTAAAACTAATTGAAAAATAATGCCCAAGGGCCTGCTGTTAATCTGATTTAGACTATTTATCGATAAAGATATGGTGCAACACATACCTAATCCAGAGAATGTTTGTATGAAAATGAAAGTTAAATTAAGGAATAATGTTCCATTCATGGTAAGTGTATCAAACACTTGCTTTCTATGTTAAATATTGTATTTTTAAAATGTAGAGGTTCACATGTTCTATAATAACATCATGGAAATTTTAAGTTGCGCTTATATGTTTACGTTTTTTTTTTTTTTTTTTTTTTTTTTTGGTTCCTGGAAAAATGCACAATTCTTTACAATACACCATGTGTATCTTAATTTCACTTAGTAGTTCTAATTCTGACTATTATATAGCTCTAATTATTGTACTATTCTCTTTTACGTGCGATATTTCAAAGTAACTTGTACAAAAAACTAGCGGATAATGCTTACCTTGGCATTCCTTTCTAGCGACGGGAACATTTCACGCACGTGAAATGTTCCCGTCGCTAGAAAGGAATGCCAAGGTAAGCATTATCCGCTAGTTTTTTGTACGATGTGTATCTTAGTAGGAAAACATTTCTGGCCTTAAGTTTATATAACTTTTTTCATCAGAATTGGTGATAGAACAAGTTCACAAAGTTTTGGCCGAAAATTTTAGTAACACTTTGTATAATATTTACTCTTAGCTCAGAGGAAGTGATGCATTGTAACATCAGTTGCTTTAATTTTCTTGACACAGGTAATAAAAAACCTTTTTTCTTTGAGCTTATTATGTTGCATCTTCAAGTTGATGTTTCTGTGAATGAAAACAATTATCACTGCGATGTAAATAAGTTGGAATATTTTCTTTGTTCAGGTCTTCTCACACAATTCTCATTATTATTATTTTTTTTTTCAGAAAAAAATTTCCAGTGCATCGGTTGGTGTGTTTGTTTTATGTTTACATCACCTCAATGCTGCCTTTTGGTGAGTGGAACCTTCTTTACTAACCTCCTACTTTCTTTACTTTATTCTTAATATACACTATATTGACAAAAGTCACCAGACACCTAGAAGAAAAACACAACATAGTTATTGACATACATTAGTACGGTGTTGGCCCACCTTTGGACTCAATGCATGCAATGACCCTTCGAGACATGCTTTTGACAACTTTTTGGAACACAGTGATAGGCATGCACTTCCATTCAGTACATAATGCTGCCGCTAACTGTTGCTTAGTAGTAGGCCTTGGTTCCAAACTTCTTATGTGGTGCTCTAATTCATCCCATGGGTGCTCTATGGGATTAAGAGCAGGGCTCTGTGCTGGCCAGTCCACACACGATACGGAATTATCATCAAACCACGCCGTAACAGTCCTTGCTTTATGGCTCGGTGCATTATCCTGCTGGTACCAACAAGGCTTGGTACCATAGTATTGCCACAGAGTTGGTAGGACATAATTGTCCAGAATATCGAGGTAGACGTGCTGGTTAACAGGTTTGTTCCACGATAACCAATGGGCCGGGACCATACCATGAAAAACACCCCCACACGAGTACACTGCCAGCTCCAAACTTGACCATAGGAACAGCACACTATGGTAAATAGTGTTCCCCTAGCTGCCGTCATACCCACACACGGCCATCAGACTGATGGATTATGTATCTGGATTCATCAGTCCATAGAACCCATTTCCATTGATTTACGGTCCATGATAAATGACGATTAGTATTGCGAGTGGAGATAAAAGGCTTATGAGCAGCCGCAGGACCACAGTAACCCATGGAATGAAGTTCTCTGCAAATGATATGTGTACATACTGAGGTTCCAGCATTTTTACTCACCTGTACACTGAGGTCTTGTGCAGTAAGTACTCCATCGATTAGCTGTAACGACTCTCCAGAGGCTTCGACGTCCTCTATCACTGATTTTCTTTGGTCCGCTGGTACGTTTTGCTGCTTCAGGCACGCCATGTGTCTTCCACTTATTCAGTACATCCAAAACAGTTGACTTGGGTATGTTTAAATGCCACTCAGTTTCTCTTATGGACAACCCACTAATATGACACCCAACAATCTTTCCTTTCTCAAAGTCAGTTCTCTTCCGCCGTGACATTTACACTCAACCTCACAATGCGATGTGATCACGGTCAGCTGCAGGTTTGTTTTCATACCTTTTGCAGCTGTACTGCGCATCTTAACAACGCAGCGGATCCATTCATTTGCTTTTGAAGGGGTGTCTGGTGACTTTTATCAATATAGTGTATGTTTCAATACTTAAAGAGTTCTCTACAAAGTTTGTGAAGTAGATGAAGCATCTATTATAGACATAGCAA
Organism: Macrothele yani; assembly: GCA_039090855.1. Lineage (NCBI taxonomy): Eukaryota > Metazoa > Arthropoda > Arachnida > Araneae > Macrothelidae > Macrothele > Macrothele yani. The sequence continues at coordinate 9,949,655 of CM077019.1, forward strand.
AAGATATGCAATGTGCTCATTAACACGTTTGCTGCCGCTGTGCTATTTTAATGGCAATCACGCAATGCCAGTAAGAAACCTGGGCAAATCTCGCGAGATGCCTCAAGGCGTCACATGGTACCATGGATGAGCTTCTATGCATTTGGATCAACCTAGCTGTGTTTTCGCATCTCATAGCATTGCACAACTCCGCTATTCAAAAATATAAGAAAATTTATCCATAATTGATATTTGTAATCATAATCTTCAGTAACTCCAGGGATATAAACATGTCTACAGCATATGTATTGTGTTGCATAACTAATACATTGTAAAATTCTTCAGTCGCAAAAAAATTGAAAAAATTGATTGGTTCAATACCTGCCATATAAATTTTAAGACCTAGTATACTAGCAAACAGAATTATTCTCATGATGTTGGAAACATCAGACCAATGCGTAGTCAAAATCTGCTGAGTGGTAGTATGGGAGAGAACATCGCATTCTTCTTTTTCACTTTCACTGCTGGTCATACTACAGCTACTAAAAGAATATGTTTCTGTATTTGATGACAAATTATCGGGATCATCTCTTATTTCCACAACATGATGTGCCCGCCTAGGAACTTTTGGTTGAGAGAGACCGGAGATAGCCTGCCTGAATATGTCCATTAGGGTGGAGGGAATAAACCTTTTTTGAAATTCATATTGCCTGACTCATTATTAGGTTCCAAATGGGCTAGAACAAATTGTCTCCAAATTTCAGCCCAAAATATTGGCATCTTGAGATTCCACAACTCAAGTGAATATTTATACTTCGTCAAAATCGCCATTGTCAGCGCGAGAAATTGCTTCCCACACCAAAAATAGCCAAAATCAGGCAATAATTCATATTGCCTGACTCATTATTAGGTACCAAATGGTCTGGAACAAATTGTCTCCAAATTTCAGCCCAAAATATTGGCATCTTGAGATTCCACAACTCAAGTGAATATTTATACTTCGTCAAAATCGCCATTGTCAACGCGAGAAATTGCTTCCCACACCCAAAAATAGCCAAAATCAGGCAATAATTCATATTGCCTGACTCATTATTAGGTACCAAATGGTCTGGAACAAATTGTCTCCAAATTTCAGCTCAAAATATTAGCATCTTGAGGTTCCACAACTAAGCTGAGGAGAGAACGTCGGAAGGTACGGTTCCAGCTTGCGTCTACCGCTACAAAAATATTACAGTCTTTGGATGGCATCTACTTTGATGGGAGGAAGGATGAGACTATACGGTATGTGAAGAAGGGAAATTCTTCCTACAGGACTACAGGTGTGGAAGAGCATATTGTTCTCTTGTCAGAACCTGGATCTTTTTATATAGGACATGTAACTCCGGATTCTGGGTCCAGGGCAGATATTACATGCAGCATCACCAACTTCGTTATACAGAAAGAGATTTCGCTTTCCAACCTGTTTGCTGTTGGCTGTGATGGAACGAACGTCAACATTGGGAAGAAAAATGGCGTAGTTAGATGTCTTGAAATATTTGTTGGTCATAAACTGCATTGGTTTGTATGCTTGTTGCACACCAATGAACTACCTCTTTGTCATCTTTTCCAGAAGATTGATGGAAAGACATCTGAGCCAAAACAGTTTTCTGGAACAATAGGAAAATCTCTGGAAACGTGTGAAACCCTTGCAGTGACAAGTTATGTCCCCATTCCAGTTGCTCTGCCCGAAATTGACAAAAAAGACCTCAGTACAGACCAAAAATACCTCTTTGATATTTCTAGGGCAGTATCCTCAGGGAAGTGCCCTCCAAACTTAGCAAGCAGGAGTCCTGGGAAGATGGCCCACTCGAGATGGTTCACTACAGCCAACAGAATTCTTCGCCTTTATGTATCAACCGCAGGACCACCAGATGACTTAAAGCTCCTAGCAGAATATGTTATAGAAGTTTATGTGCCATCCTGGTTTTAAATAAAGAAAATCCCGAGAGCAACTCATGGAGCACGTTATCTTCATGGAATGATAAAGAAAAGTTCATTCTTGCCTGAAGAGTTTAAGGCAATCGTGCACAAAGTTATTCAGAAGAACTGTTATTTTGCTTACTCTGAAAACATTCTGTTGGCGATGCTGGAAGATGAAAGAGCACACATTCAAGAACTTGGCCTGAGAAAAATACTGAAAGCAAGAAAAACTGACTGGAAGGGGAAAATACGCCATTTTGTGCTCCCCAGATTGAATTTCCAAGCAGAGGAGTATTTCGAGATGATACGCTGGGACAATATCTTGGAACCACCGGCTACCTTGAGCCTCAGCGACGAAGACATAACAAGATTGATCAGAGGCCATTCACAGTTTGAAATAGGGAAGCTCCCTTTCCATTCTCAAGTAGTAGAGAGGCATGTGAGACTCATGAGAGAAGCGTCAACTGCAACATGTGGTGCAGAAGCCAGGGATGGATTCATACGCAGCCGAATTAAGTCCCGAAACGAAATCCCGAAGTTCGACACCAAGATGAATTTCTTCGGATCTCGTGTGGAACCTGAAGATGACGAGTGATTAAGCTGAAACTTTTTTCCTGTTTCTATTTTACCAATTACAACCATTTGTTGGGTTAGGAAACAAAAGAATTGTAAACAAAAATATTTTCATGTTTTCACTTTTGTGACATTAAAATTAAATGTTTTTAACCTAGTGTGGAACTGAAGAGGACGAGTTATTGAGCTGGAATTTTTTTACTGTGTGTTTTTAACCAAACAGAACCATTTGTTGGGTCAGGAAACAATAAAATAAAAAAAAAGTTTTTTTTTGGCCTTTTTCACTCCACTCTAATGTCCATTGTTTCCACAAAACTAAGTATTGAAGTCAATATGGGTTTCCTTGAATTTCCTTTAGCCTGCTTAATAGGCCGCCCTAGTTCGTATAAACTCCAAGTATCAAATGCTTTTTTATTGCCACTCAAGCATTTATTTATTGATAGTTCCCTTCACCATAAAACCAGTGACATTCAAAGGAAAAGGAACATTGCAGTGAAAAGTGAACACTGTGTTAAGTCTACGGAGAGTGAACTTCCTTTCCCTTCCCTAAACCATGTGGGAAAAAAATCTGCTACCCCAAACCATGGTCATTTTTATACAGTTGGAAACATTCTCAGTGCTAGTTACAAAATACACTAGTGTTCAAAATTAAGAGAATTTGCACATTTTGTCGATTTTCACAAAAAGTATGGAACCAAAAGGTACAAATTATGCCGCCGAATAAGAATGCAAATTTGCAGTGTCGAATACGTAAGCGTACAAGTGCATGTGGGCGGAGCTGTGACAGCGGAGGGCATGAAAAGCACCCGTGGCTTTTTCCGCGATTAGTTCGCTCGTACTCCTCGGCAACATTCATTGTGTTTCATGCAGGAGTTGGTTCAATTTCATAAGCAATCAGGTAAAATAAGTTGGCATGAATGTATTGATGACGAAATGAGGTGGATAATCATCAGTAGATTGGAGGCAGGGCAATCGCAAGTGCAGGATGCTACAGAGCTCAATGTAACGCCCAGTGCCATCTGAAATTTGTGGAAACAGTTTAAGGACACTGGATCCATATTGAAAAGGCCTGGGCAAAGTCGTCCAAGAGCCACGGCGGCCAATGAAGGTAATTATTTGGCACTTTCAGCGTGGTGCCACACGACTGCTACAGCTGCACAGCTATTTCGTGAGCTGCATGCCACTGCTGGAACCCGAGTTTCAAGGGTTACTGTTTCCCGAAGGCTTCATGAGAGAGGGCTTTTTGCCAGAAGACCCGGTGTTTGTGTCCCGCTCACTTCAGCACACAAGAGAGCACATTTAGCATGGTGCAGACAACATCAGTCTTGGATCAGACTTCAGTAGGGTAACGTTCTGTTCACAGATTAGTTGCAATTCAGCCTGGACACTGATTCTCGATGTACCTTAACCTGGAGAGAACCTGGGACCCAATACCTTTCCTCCAACTTCCGAGAAAGGTACCGCTATAGCAGCAGAGATGTCTTGGTCTGGGCAGGCATCATGTTGGATGGCTGCACACCTCTCCATGTGTTTGACAGAGGCTCCCTGACTGCTGAGAAGTATAGGGATGAGATCTTACAGCCCTATGTTCGACTTTTCAGGGGCGCAGTTTGCCCTTGGTTCCTTTTTATGGACGACAACGCTCGGCCACATAGGGCTCACCTGGTCGACGATTATCTTGAAAGTGAGGATATTCACCGGATGGATTGGCCAGCCAGATCGCCAGACCTAAACCCTATCAAACATGTCTGGGACGCTCTTGGGAGGGCAATTGCAGCTCGCCATCCCCCTCTGAGAACCACCCAGGAGCTGAAAACTGCATTGCTGCAGGAGTGGGACCGACTGTCACAGGGACTCATCAACTGCCTCGTTTCCAGTATGACGTCGCGCTGTGAGAGAAGACCATACCCCATATTGGAGTCATTTTATGTTCGATCTTGCAGCGTGGATTTTGGACATTTCTGTGCTGATGAGCCTTACTGACGATCATAAGTGTGTACGATGACTGTTTTATGGTATAATTTTTTCTCTTATGTAACTGTGTATCCATACCAAAGTTCATTAAAATGTGTCCAAGGAAGCGATCCATTGGACTCCAATTCCACCGTAAATTTAATGGAAGGAAGGAAGGGCGACATTAAATCTGCAAATTTTAATAAATTATCCAACGAGTTGGGCCATAGGATGAGCACGTCGTCCACGTAGCACAAAAATAATAGAGGTTTAATGGGGCAAGATGCCAAAACAGAATGCTCCAAATGTTGCACAACAATTTCTGCTAGTAGTGGGGAGAGGGGTGACCCCATTGGTGCACCCTCAAGCACTGCCTGAAAATCTGTCCGTTGAACCTGAAAAAAGACCTGCGACAGATGAGGCAAAGAGCCCTTAAAATTGCCTGAATGACTTCATCCGGGTAAACTGCCAAAGTGGTGAGTTTTTCAACTATGAGATCATGGGATCATGGGCAAGGGGGACTGGTATATTCGGAAAAAGTGAAACAATATCTAAAGAAGCAAGAATAAAATTGGAGAATGAAGGAGTAACAGATTCGATTAGTTTAATGGTCTAAACCGAATTAGATACGCAATACAGTGACCCAGCAAATAAAGGGGAAAGGAGGCGGGCCAACGCCTGTTCTAGAGGATAAGTGGGGCTGGCGCATCCCGAGACAAGGGGGTGGACAAACCCTCCTTGTGAAGCTTAATAGTGCCAAATAATTCTGGGACGCGTGGGCCAGTAGATGGATGCAACAAAGAACCCAAAACAGAAGGAAGACAATCATGACTTTTTAATTTGCTAAGAGCGGTTAAGGTTCTGGCAGTCGGATCTGAAGAGACATGAGAAAGAGAAATGTTAGACAGGGCCTCACTCATCTTACTATTGTGCTCGTCCTTATTCATGCACACCATTTGAGAGGACTTAACAGCTTTTAAAATGGCAATGTTTGGTGCTGAACTCAATAGTCTTAATCCTTTTTGCTCAGCACTAAAAAGCAGTGAAGGCCTGTTGAATGCAAGAAGGTTTCAAGTTTTTAATACTGTGGGCAACCTGATAACGGGCTGGTTCTTGCTGTTGAAGTGGTAAAGCTGAGATAATCTGTTTGGCTTGTGGAATAACTTGTAGTTTATCTGGCCTAAGTGCTGGGTATGCAAACTTTTTGTTGTGCTGCAATTTGTAGAGGTGTCAACACATGGTTACTTAGATTGATGAAACTGGGTTGTAGCTGTAATTTCTCCGAGGTTTGACGGGAACCAGTTGGGAAACGAGTAACAAGTTCCTGAGCCACTAAATGCCTTAACTTATGAACGTGGGTCCTGTTGTATGTTTGAGCAACTGAATTACAGGTAGCCAAAATAGTGACTAAAAATCTGTCGAAGATGATCGGGTGAAAACTCCAAGACAGGTGTGCGTATGCTAAGTAAGATTTTCTATGAAGGAAATCTATATAACCTCTCTTCTGCCGAATCGCCAATTGCAGTCGTTTTCGTTCTGCATTTTTTATGATGACAGCATCTTGTCGGGAAATAAGAGTACACCGAATATTATTGTTGATGTAAAATCTAATTCCATCGGGTTTAAACTTTAATCTGGCAGATGAGCTTTCTTTGAGGAACTAACCACAGAACTTCAGCGAACAGCTAAATGATATGTACAGGGGTTGTCCAAAATAATGGAAACACCTCGCTGAAAATAGTGACTTTGGTATGTGCTGCTTTTTGAGTAAAACGAACATGTAGCTACAATTTTTTTTATAAAAAAGTGTTGCTTATAGTCTCAAGGGTCTGTGTGATTGCATTATAAATCGGTGTACCAGGTAAGGCATAATTTCTTTCCAGATGAAGGTACAATGTGACCTGTCGGAGTTCCAAAGAGAGCAGATTGTAGGAGCCCGTCTGGTTGGTGCGTCAGTAACCACAGTGGCACAGCGTATATTGAGAGGTACCGTGTCGAAGGTCATGACACAACTGTGGAAGGAAAACCAAACTCACTGCGAGAGACAGGAGGACATTAAAGAGGATTGTAACCGCAAGGAGAAAGACCACGGCGACGAAAGTGACTGCTGAGCATAATTGCACATCTCCAAAACCCAGTGTCGACCCATACCGTGCGAAGGGAATTGCATAAGTACAATATTTACGGCAGAGCTGCAATTGCAAAACCCCTGGTGTCACAGGTGAATATGAAACGGTGACTACAGTGGAGCCAGGAACATAAAACATGAACTGCAAATCACTGGAAACATGTCTTGTTTTCCGATGAATAATATTTCTCACTATTCCCTACCATAGGACGAGTTTATGTGTGGAGAACCCCTGCAGTAGCCTACAACCCTGACTGTCTCCTTCCTACAGTGAAGCATGGGGGCGGTTTCATAATGGTTTGGGCCATGATTTCGTGGTTTGCAGCAGGTCCTATTATCACCTTACATGGGCGGATCACTAGCGGTGACTATGTCACTCTTTTGGCCAACCATGTGCAATGGCGCAGACATTGTTTCCGTCAGGGGATTGCACCTTTCAAGATGATAATGCCCGATTCACAAAAGTCGAACTGTTCAATCATGGTTTAAGGAACATGAGGATGGAGTTGCACACCTTCCCTGGCCTGCACAATCACCAGACTTAAACATCATTGAATCCTCGTGGTCTGTTAGAAAACAGAGTGCGATCCCGTTATCCTCCTCCGGCGTCTCTCAAGGAATTGGAGCAGTATCTGCAGGAAAAATGGTACAACATACCACTTACCACCATCCAGGACTTGTATGCGTCCATTCCAAGGAGGATTCAAGTAGTTTTAAATGTAAAGGGTGCTCTCACACCATATTAGGTGCATAACACCTATTGTTTCAAGGTGTTTCCATTATTTTGGACAACCCCTGTATGTCATCATCATTATAAACTATTATTTATCCACTGATGGATGAAGGTCCTCCCAAATTTCTTTAACAACTTTCTGTCTTGAGCCAGTCTCATGTCACTCCAACATGCTTCTGAATGTATGTACTTTTATACATAAAAACCCATAACTTGGTTTTCTGTGGTCATAAATGTTTGAAATATTAGAGTAGCCATGGAATCCTTCATTAGTAAAAGCAAGCTCTTCTTTTTAGTAATGTGTGGATCATCAAGAAGAAGTGCCTCGATAAAAATAAATACCCCTTCCTTCTGCATGAAATGAGTTCAGCATTTTAAAATTTTGTGTACCATTAATTATATTGTCCCACTGTGTGCAGTTCTCATTGCATACTCCACACAAAGATTTGGAAAAGTCAGTATCTGTTATGTAGTTTACTTGTCATAACAATTGTTAACTCAGAACAAAATGTTATCCTGCTATGACATTTGCTTTCAGGTTCCATATTTTGGCTGGTGGCAGTTGCTGCAATATGGGGTCTCTCAACTCCACTTCTGCGTCGAGGAAGTGCTGGTTTAGAGAAAGTTTCAGAAACGGATTTCCTAAGGCAGTGGCTCTCAGAACTTTATTTTCTAGCCACAAACTGGAAAGTAAGTTTGCATTTTAAGCATATAATTATTGAAAAATAATTCTGCATGTCACGGCATAATTTATGCCAATAGTAACAAGAAAGTTGACGTCGAATTCCTAGATGTCATGAGCACATCTTTCGATACCTTTCCAACATAAAAAAAAAAAAAGCCAGATTTTTAGAAGATAACATTCGGTGGGAAAGAGAATAAATTCATGCATCCTAAAAAAAAAAAAGATCTGCATATTTTAAAATGTGTAATGTATACAGTGTCCTTCATAGTGCATTGAACCAGTTACAAAAACAAGGCAAAACACAGCAAAAAAGTAATTAATGATATCATGGCTTTCTCTAATTACTGTCAGTAATGAAAAAACTTAATGAGAATTATAGAGGATAAATTTATTAAGGTACATTACCTCTCAAATTTTCGATCTATACACTAGATCATCATCAGGAGTTTCTGCGTCTTACTACTTCCACAGGACTGGCGACTAAGCCTGGTTGATTTGCCATCCAGCATGGTCGTTGATGTGCCACCTTATGTCTTGTAAATTTCCAGGGATTCTTTTAATATCTGAATAATTGAGGATTATTGATGTTTCATAACTTGTAAGGAATTCCAGTCCATTTTGTGGCCAGTTTGTTGTATGTGCGTATCTAATCCAGTTTTATTTGGCATGCTCCTTATTGCTGCTTTGTGTTCATTAATTCTTGTGGTTAAGCTTTGTCCCATTCCTCCTATATATGGTAAACCACACAAACAGTTTATTTTATAAATGACTCCTTCCTGGAGTAAAGTATTTTCCTCTCTTTGTTTTAGAGATGGTAAGGAAATTTAAATTTTTTTATTTAAACCTGGAGCTAACCTAATTTTATAGTTATTGCTGATTTTCATTGGTTTCTCAAAAAGACCCTTGTGATAAGGGACTCTTCTTGTGAATAAGTAGTCATTTTTTTCTTTATTTTTGATAGTAGTGTTTGTTCTTCTCCTAGTAGGATTCTCATTCATTGTATTTCTTTGACCAGGCTTGGTCACCATACCTGTGGAAGTAGTAAGACACAGGAACTCCTAATATGATCTAATATAAAGATAAAGAATTTGCAAAGTAATGTACCTTAAAAAAATTTATCCTCTATGATTCCCGTTAAGTTTTTTCGTTACTGAAACTGAAAAGTATCAGCTGGATTTCTACACAATTAGTAAACCATCCACAAATAGAAACAGCTACTTTAGGCCACTAGGGTTGATCCAACCATGGTCACTCTCCACCCATGTGATAATGCTGGGAGCCATGTTTTCACAAGAGGCTTTATACATCTTGATTTGAGTGGGCCCACACCTTGAATGGCCAAGTATATTTAAACATCATTGCTAATAAAGTTCATCCAACCACCCTCGTGGTGATGGTGGGAGCCAAGTTTTCATGTGAGTCTATGCATCTTGACTGAAGTAGACCTATACCTAAATAATCTAGTGCAATTAATTATTGATAATCAATATTCATCCAACCGTGGTCACAGTCCACCCTCATAGCAGTGGATATTTCCAGTGAAACAATATGCCATGTTGTGAACTCGATATTGTCTCAGAGCAATTTCAGGAATATTGTATGGGCTTTTTCTTACTTCATTTGCCCCCTCAATCCACACACACATTGATTACTTCATTTGCCCCCCTCAATCCACACACACATCGAATGGGACATTAGATATCTATTACCACTGCCATCCAGTCCTCATGAATTTAAGTAGTCACTATTCAGCATTTATGGGCCAATACTTCAATGGAACATTACCAAGACTAAGTTGAATTGGTGTGGTTTTAAAGTGTAAAGGTTGTCCAACACACAATGTGGTAGGCGATTCTAGTAAAGTGGTCACTTAGTGGTAATTTTTAGTTTGAGTTGTAATTGGTAGACAAAACTGAAAATGCTACACAATGGGATGAATGACCCAGGTCAAAGCTCCAAGCAAAGTGAACCAGGCTTTTAAATAGTAGACAAGAACACTTTGGACAGGCTAAGACCGCAGGCTTAACATGCCCTCTGAAACACTGCAGTGCTTAACTGTAGTCAGACACAAACTGGAAAGCCTTTTAAGTAAAAATGCCAGTATGATAAAATAGGGAGGGACCTTTAGTTCTTAAGATATTATCACAGAAATCAACAAAGAAGAATTATTCATGGGATATTATCACATAGATTATTAAAGAAATCTTCACATGAAACTTAGTTCCTCAGAGTATTATTATCAACTATTATCAATTCAGTGCTGGGTGAAGGTCTCTCCAAGTCTCTTTCACAACTCCTCAGATATGATCACAGAAATTAATTATGTAAAACTCTTCACAGAAATATAAGTTCCTCAAATATTATTGCAAAAATTAATGAAGTAGAGATTTTTATTTAAAACTCAGTTCCTTGGATATTATCACAGAAATTAATGAAAAAAACCTTCACAGAAACCTCTGTTACTCAGACATTACAGAAATAAATGAAGAGGAAATCTTCACAGTAATCTCACTTCCTTGGATATTGCTGAAATTAATGAAGGGAAAACCTTTCTGGGAATCTCAGCTCCTCAGATATTACCACAGAAATAAAAGAAGAGGAAATCTTCACAGGAATCTCAGATCCTTTGATAATATTGCAGAAATTAATCAAGAAGAAATCACAGCTCAGTTTCTTAGATATTATCACAGAAATTAATGAAGGGAAAATCTTTCTGGGAATCTCAGCTCCTCAGATATTTTCACAGAAATAAAAGAAGAGGAAATCTTCACAGGAATCTCAGATCCTTTGATAATGTTGCAGAAATTAATCAAGAGAAATCACAGCTCAGTTTTTTAAATATTATCACAGAAATTAATGAAGGGAAAATCTTTCTGGGAATCTCAGCTCCTCAGATTTTATCGTAGAAATAAAAGAAGAGGAAATCTTCACAGGGATCTCAGATCCTTTGATAATATTGCAGAAATTAATCAAGAAGAAATCACAGCTCGGTTTCTTAGATATCACAGAAATTAATGAAAGGAAAATCTTTTTGGGAATCTCAGCTGCTCAAATATTATTATCACAGAATGTAAGGAAGAGCAAATCTTCACGGAAATCTCAGGTTCTCAAATATTATCACAGAAATTAGGGAAGAGGAAATATTTGCAGGAATTCTTTCAGATATAATCACTGAAAATAATGAAGAAAATATCTGAAGTACATAGAAAGCATACCGTCATATTATTTTTGGTGCAAAAATGCCTTTGTTTCACTTTCATTCATTTAGCCATCTCTACAGGCCATCTGGTATTATGTTGATCTTGCTGGACTGGAATGGCTGCTGAAGCTATGAGGAATGATTGGATTCTTTCACTAGAACCTATCTGAAGTTAGTTCAGATTCCTAAACTACAATTACTTAGTTGCAATTGCTTGGAAGTTCTTTGTCCTGCATGATTTTTAATAGTGGCATTCTTGAACAGAAGTTGGAAAATGAATAGGAATTGGAGATCAACTCCCACTCCAGGGTTTGACAATTTTCAAGTTTACCAGGGATATTGCTACATGGACAACAATGAAGTGAAAGCACTTCTGTGCAAAAAAAAAAAAAAAAATGTAATACATACATATGATATTACAATTCTTACTTTGCTTTTTCCTGTATGCATTCTCTATAAACAAAGTTCAGTGTTGAATGTGAAAGCATCAAAGTTAGGACTTGATCATAATCTAGAATACAGAACTATTTTCAGTACCATAAATACTTAACAGGAATTATAGAGGATACATTTATTAAGGTACACTACCTCTCAAATGTTCTATCTATACACTAGATCATCTTCAGGAGTTCTTGTGTCTTACTACTTCCACAAGTCTGGCAACCAAGCCTGGTGGATTTGACATCCATCATGGTCGTTGATGTTGCCACCTTGTGTCTTGTAAATTTCCAGGGATTTCTCTAATTTCCGGATAATTGCGTGGGACTGATGTTTGATCAACATCAATCCCACGCAATTCCCTGGAAATTTACAAGACACAAGGTGGTGGCAACATCAACAACCATGCTAGATGGCAAATCTACCAAGCTTGGTCACCAGACCTGTGGAAGTAGTAAAACACAAGAACTCCTGATGATGATCTAGTGTATAGATCAAAAATTTGAGAGTTAGTATACCTTAATAAATTTATCCTCTATAATTCCTGTTAAGTATTTATAGTACTGAAAGTAATTAGAGGAAGCCATAAAGTCATTAATTATCAAAACTATTTGCAAATCACTAAGTAACTCAAGTAGTGTGAAGAATGTATTTAATTATTCTATTATACATAGTATCAGAAGACAAAAGTGATGTTCAATGCTTTTACAAGAAATGAAGATTTATCGATTGATGGAGAAAAACTGGAGATAACTGATACATATGTTTATCTTGGACAGCAGATATCAAGTGAGGGTCACATTGATGAAGAAATTAATCGGCGTACAAAACTTGCCTGGAGAGCTTTTGGAAGAAACAGCATAATTTTCAAGAGCAATATGCCATTATGTCTTAAAAGAAAAGTGTTTGATCAATGCATCCTTCCAGTGCTTACGTATGGTGCAGAGACGTGGACCTTAACTAAAAGAGACATACAAAGGCTGCAGACAACTCAAAGTAGCATGGAGAGGTGCATGCTTGGTATAACCAGGAGAGATAAGAAGAGGAACTCGTGGATCCGAAAAATGACGAGAGTGGAAGACATCATGATCAGAGTTAAATCCCTGAAATGGCAATGGGCTGGACATACTGCCAGAAGGACAGACCACAGATGGACAGCCGAAATTTTAGATTGGATTCCAAGGGACAGGAAAAGACCCAGAAAAAGACCACGTGGGAGATGGGTGGATGAAATTCGTAAATATGCGGGAGTGACATGGAGGAGACTGGCACAAGACAGACCGTTGTGGAGGAAACTTGGGGAGACCTTTGTCCAGCAGTGGATTGATAATGGTTGACAATGATGATGATGATGATGATGACATAGTATCTAAGGTATTTTACCTGATATTGTCAAAGTATTTCTCACGTTGTTTGCTCTGTGAGGCATGTGCTCCCGGCCCCCGAGAAGCCTCTTATGTTACGGACCTTTGGTTAGTTATAAAAAATTTGCAGAAATAAAACAGTTAGGTTATATATTTTCAGTTCCACATTCATTCACTTGCACAGTCAAACGTTTAAAATTTACTATTAATTAAAAGATTTTAGTAGAAAGAGTTATACTCATCGGGTCAGGAGACGTCTCACACGTGGTTCGTTGTTGTGGCGAGCGCCTTCTGCGGTACGTTTACCGCCATCTTCGAGTCATTATTTCTACACGAGGGTTCCTTGCGTGTGTGTGGTTTTGGAGTTGCCTGTCTGGAATCGATGGGAAGGTTTGCTGTCTGTATGTGTTAGGTGATTTGTTTCCAATGTGTCGCCATCTACTGCAGTGGCGGGTTCTCAGGTGAAGTAGGTGAAGTGCCTCTTCACCTATTTTACTGAAAATAAAGTTTTATTCAGTATTTTGTTATAATATATTCTTTTTTGCCTTTATTCAATTCCAAAATACTGAAAATTTTGAATAGATATTAATTCACATGGCACGCTCAATAAGGAAAACAAATCCTTAAACACAAAACAGTGCAAGTGAAGAGCCGAAATGAGAATGCTGGAAGTCTGCAGTTTTCCGCCGAGTTGCCATGGTAACCGTGACGTCACCCTCCCCAATCTGCTCGCTCAAGTGAAGTGTTTCAGCTTCACGCGCCTTACCTCTGCATCTTTCAGTTTTTGAGCGTAAAGTCGTGAGAGATAACGGTGGAGCGGGTGTTAATTTTTTTTTTTTTTGGCCCTGCTTCCTTTTTAGTAATAAACATTCACCGTGGAATAAAGACGGATTCTCAGATTTATTAAGCGCAACATGGTCGCTGCAAAAACATTGGGATTCTAGCGAACACCTGAAATGCGGATTAATGTTAAGAAATTTTGAAAAAATTCAAAATACCATTGCCGATGCCCTGAGGTAAAATGCTAGGCTTTTGAAAACGCATTTTAACGAAACCATTCGTTTAAATAGACTTTTCCTGCAGACAGTGATTGATGCAGTATTAGTCTATATTGTATTTGAGCAAACAAAAACTAGCATTCCATGGCCATGACGAAAGCATGGGCTCGATAAATCGTGGAAATTTCGTGGAATTATTTTCATTGTTGATATGAAGAAGTTCTTTAAAAATTGAAAATCAATGCGAAAGGATAAAAACTATTCAAAATGAATTAATTGAATGTATTTCTGAATATATAAACGATCACGTCAAAAATTAAATAATTTAAAATTAAATAATCCCTCAACCAATACACCTTCTGAATCAACAATCAAAAATTAAATAATTTTTTATTGTTGATTCGGAAGGTGTATTGGTTGAGGGATTTTTGGGTTTTCATGATGTGAAGGAAGATAGAACATCAGGAGCTTTATACAAAATGCTAGACAAATTTTGGAACAGTCTGATTACCAACACAAATAAATAGGACAATGTTACGATGGGGCAAGTATAATGTCTGGACACTTAAATGGACTACAGAAAAAAAAAGTCAAGGATAAAGCTTCTCAAGCTGTTTTTGTTCACTGCTTAGTTCATCGTTTGAATCTTGTATTACACCAGAGTTTTTCTAAAATTTCTAAGTGTTGATTACTTTTTGCAAGCCTCAGTGGAATTGCTTCGTTTGTTCACCATTCTGCGAAGCGGTCTTATACACTTATATCAACAACCGCAAGATGATTGATTGATTGATTGGAGGTTTAACGACCACTGGGAGCAACTCAATGTGCTTTGGTCTGTAAGCAGTCGCCCGTCCCTAATTTAGGGTCACTGGTTCGAGGGAAGGGAGAGAGCCAGTGCCGTAAGACAAACACAACATCCATGCCTCACCGGGATTCGAACCCGGACCCCGTTCGGACGAATGATCAGAGGCCATCGCTTAGACCACTACGCCACCGGGGCGGCAAAACCGCAAGATGCAGACCAACCATAGCAGAAAATCGATGGTCCTCCACTTCGAAATTAGTAAGTGTAGTTGTTGAAGATTGGAATAAATTGAAGGAAGTGTTCGGATTTCTGACGAATAGCGAATAATCAGACAAAAAATCAATTCATCTTGCCAAGGGGTTTTTGAATGATATTAACACTTTCAAATTTACATTTTTGGCTCCACCGATCTATTATTCGAACTTTTGAAGAAAAAATAACTAAACATAAACTACTGTGTAACTCAAATTAAAAAAAAAAAAAAAACCGTGAAATTTTGAGCCATAAAAGGAACGATGAGTTATTTGAAGCACAGTTTGGAAAAGCTAGCAAAATCACAGAGATAAGCACGGGAATATGCTGCTCTTACATAGGAAACAATTTTCAAAATTATAAACAATTGTATTTTAAAATTTTGGACCACATTCTTATGGAAATGGATATAAGATTTCAAGACTGTAAGAAACTTCAATTTGTCTGACTTGCTGACACAACCAAATTCGAATAATTTAATGCATGCTTTCCCTCTCGCGCTCTTGAAAATCTGCATTTTTACGGAAACATATTTACTAAACACAGCGCCTTAAAAATGAACTGAGTCTTGTATATGCCGATGAAAAATTAAGGAATATATTGACTCAAGAACTCCTTCGAGTGTTTCACGGAGACAAAGACATTTTTATAGGAGATTATAAATTGGTTTTCCTCAGTTTAACAATTCCATCTACAAGTGTGCCAATGGAAAGAAGTTTTCTTAAAAGAATACAAACTTGCTCGAGAAACACTAGTTCCCAAGATAGACTTGCTTCTCTGGCAAATATTTCTATTCAGGAAGACATTGTATTGATGCTCACGGAGAAACAACCATCTAACCATCTTGTGACGACATAATCGACAAATCTGCAGCTTTAAAAGCAAGAAAAATTGATTTAATATAAAAAAAAAACACAAGTAAGTCCTCATTAAGGGATTTTCATTGTAGACAGTAGATATATTTTCATACTGCTCTTGTACCTCTTCACCTATTTTTCCAACCATGAGCCGCCAGTGATCTACTGGATGAGTTGGTAGGTATCGGTCGTAAGTATAGTGTGTGTCTCTATGTGTTGGGTGATTTGTTTCTAATGTGTCACCACGTATTGGATGAGTTGGTAGGTATGAGTCGTAAGTATAATTCTTTTGTGTAAATATTTTTGGGCTATTATTATTTGTTCGTAGAAACAGGTGTATTTTTTTTCGTCTTTGTTTATTAGTGTAATTTTTTTGTAATGTTCTTTTTTTTTTTTTTTTTTTTTTTTGCTTTTTTTATGGATTTTTTCTTTTTTTATAAGTGATTTCCAGGCTGTGTCTAGTGTGGTGGGGTCTTGTAAGTTGCATTTTTTTGTTCAATTATAATTGAACAAAAAAAGATAAAATATGCAACTTACAAGACCCCACCACACTAGACACAGCCTGGAAATCACTTATAAAAAAAGAAAAATCCATAAAAAAAAAAAAAAAAAAAAAAAAAAAAAAAAAGAACATTACAAAAAATTACACCAATAAGAGGGGAAAAAAATACACCTGTTTCTATGAACAAATAATAATAGCCCAAAAGTATATACTTACGACTGATACCTTCCAACTCATCCAATATGTGGTATATAAAAGTATATACTTACGACTGATACCTTCCAACTCATCCAATATATACACAAAAGAATTATACTTACGACTGATACCTTTCCAACTCATCCAATAGGTGGCGACACATTAGAAACAAATCACCTAACACATAGAGACACACACTATACTTACGACTGATACCTACCAACTCATCCAATATGTGGTATATAAAAGTATATACTTACGACTGATACCTTCCAACTCATCCAATATATACACAAAAGAATTATACTTACGACTGATACCTTCCAACTCATCCAATATGTGGCGACACATTAGAAACAAATCACCTAACACATAGAGACACACACTATACTTACGACTGATACCTACCAACTCATCCAATATGTGGTATATAAAAGTATATACTTACGACTGATACCTTCCAACTCATCCAATATGGTATATAAAAGTATATACTTACGACTGATACCTTCCAACTCATCCAATATATACACAAAAGAATTATACTTACGACTGATACCTTCCAACTCATCCAATATGTGGCGACACATTAGAAACAAATCACCTAACACATAGAGACACACACTATACTTACGACTGATACCTACCAACTCATCCAATATGTGGTATATAAAAGTATATACTTACGACTGATACCTTCCAACTCATCCAATATGTGGTATATAAAAGTATATACTTACGACTGATACCTTCAACTCATCCAATATATACACAAAAGAATTATACTTACGACTGATACCTTCCAACTCATCCAATATGTGGCGACACATTAGAAACAAATCACCTAACACATAGAGACACACACTATACTTACGACTGATACCTACCAACTCATCCAATATGTGGTATATAAAAGTATATACTTACGACTGATACCTTCCAACTCATCCAATATGTGGTATATAAAAGTAATACTTACGACTGATACCTTCCAACTCATCCAATATATACACAAAAGAATTATACTTACGACTGATACCTTCCAACTCATCCAATAGGTGGCGACACATTAGTGGATATATCATCATAGTATATATACTTACGACTGATATATACACTTACGACTGACACACACTATACTTACGACTGATACCTACCAACTCATCCAATATGTGGTATATAAAAGTATATACTTACGACTGATACCTTCCAACTCATCCAATATATACACAAAAGAATTATACTTACGACTGATACCTTCCAACTCATCCAATATGTGGCGACACATTAGAAACAAATCACCTAACACATAGAGACACACACTATACTTACGACTGATACCTACCAACTCATCCAGTAGATGGCGACACATTGGAAACAAATCACCTAACACATACAGGCAGCAAACCTTCCCATCGATTCCCGACAGGCAACTCCAAAACCACACACACGCAAGGAACCCTCGTGTAGAAATAATGGCCCGAAGATGGCGGTAAACGTACCGCAGAAAGCGCTCGCCACAACAACGAACCACGGGTGAGACGTCTCCTGACCCGATGAGTATAACTCTTTCTACTAAAATCTTTTAATTAATAGTAAATTTTAAACATTTGACTGTGCAAGTGAATGAATGTGGAACTGAAAATATATAACCTAACTGTTTTATTTCTGCAAATTTTTTATAACTAACCAAAGGTCCGTAACGTAAGAGACCTCTTGGGGGCCGGGAGCACGTACCTCACAGAGCAAACAACGTGAGAAATACTTTGACAATATCAGGTAAAATACCTTACGATATTATGTATAGTTTAATTAAAATCACATTTATAACATAAGACAACCTATAAGGTAGTCTCATGATTTGCATTTTTTGTAATTATTCTATGTTATGCTATTTATCTGATAAGTAACTATGAGTAAAGCTAGATCAAAATGTTTTTTGTTTGAGACCTCAGTGTGTTTGTACTGTGGTTCTTTCACTTCTCTGTGGCTGGTATCTCTAAATTAGGGTTAAGTGGTTCCTTCTGGTTGGCCTGAGGCACATGTGTAGATCAAAAGGAAACAAGCATGTCTCAAAATGTCTTTTCGATACACATATCAGCCGCTGAATTAGAAACTTTTATTCAATACTATGTTGCACCTGCTTTATCCTGAATTGCGGAACATATGTAGTTTAGTGTAGATTCTACAGGTGAATTTCAGGTGTTCACTAGATAATCCTTAAACTAGCTCAAATTTGACAGAGGAGGACTTCCTGGATCTGTTTTTCTAGCATGTTCCATACATTCTTTGTGGGGTTCAGATCTGGGATTTGTGGTAGGCAGGGAAGATGGTGGAAGTTGCTGTCACTCTCACTGAACCATTACTGAACACATCTCGTGTGATGGACAGTAGCATGGTCATCCATAAAACTGCCATCACATGCTGTGTAAAAAAAAATCAACATTGCAGATGGACTTGATCTGCAACATTATTCAAATAATCCTTGGAAGACATCCAACCATCCAAAAATAGGTGACCTATTCCGTTTCAACAGAACATGTCCCGCACCATGACACTATCTCCAGAATGTTGAGTTATGTTTACAAGACGAGTTAGGTCCATTGCTTCCTGGGGCACCCACCAAACTCTCTGCCCACTGTCAGCAGAGTTGTATAAAAATAAAATGTATCTGCTTACACAGCCATTGAAACAGAAAACTTGCTGCAAACCTTTGAATCACGATAACAACAAAAAAAGATACGCACGTATTTCTCGATGTATCGAGATTTAAAAACATGTTTTTCATACGTTATTCTTTTTCAGTTAGAACCATTTAATGGTGGTTTTAACTGTTGTAACTTTTTGCATGTTATATTTCCTTTGAGTGAAAAGCAATTTCTCAGTTGGAAGTTATTAATATTCACTGCGAATATATATCTATGTAATTGAATGTGATTCAAGGAAAAATCTTTCACGTACCTCTCGGTTTCAAAAACCTGATGAGAACAACTGTGCGAAGGTTTGAACGTCGACCACCTACAACCGAGAGGTACGTGAAAGATTTTTCCTTGAATCACATTCGATTACTGAGATATATATTCGCAGTGAATATTAATAACTTCCAACTGAGCAACTGCTTTTCACTCAAAGGAAATATAACATGTAAAAAGTTACAACAGTTAAAACCACCATTAACAGTTCTACCTGAAAAAATAACGTAGAAAAAGATAATTTAAAGAAAAATTAATAAAAAATAAATGATTATTAGAACATTACAGATTCCAGTGAGTACAAAATAAGTACATTGCAATTGAATGTGTAGCAATGTGTGTGAAATGGACCTTTAGGGCAAAATATTAAAGCATTAAACTATGAAGCTCATAAAAACAAGAGACTAAGGGAAGGTTTTATATCTAGAAAAACAGTTCCATTAAATGAACCTTCAATAATTATAAATAGCATTTTCAACAATTCAAAATTAATGATCAATTAATGAACCTTCAAGAATTATAAATAGCATTTTTAACAATTCAAAAATAGTAGATTTACAAAATACATAAGGAAAAGATTTTGATTTAATAACTGGCAACTATTAGAGGAACCTGGCAATAAAATTTTAATTCTTTTATAAACCTTTTGCTACAGTTCCTGTACATTGAGAAACAGGCCTTGGTAAAATCAAGAGGCCAAAGACATCTGTAATAACAAAAAAAGTCAGAAGATGTTAAAAATAGTTGAACATTCTCACATTAAAATGGAATTAAATATATTAACCTTAGTAAAGCCTTGAGTAAGTGCTTTAATTGCTGTAAGTAACATTTTTATTTTTTCAATGTACAAACAAAAGTTATCTGTAAAATATATTAATGATTTGGAAACTATCCACGTATGGCATATACGTGTATGTCTACAGGGTGTTTCAAAATTAATGAAACAAACTTTGAGGGGGTATAAAACACACTGAAACAAGCACTTTTCGTCATAGAATGCATGATCGCAAGTTATGCGGTTAGGCGCTGGAGGGCGCTTTGCATTTTCCCACACACGCAGTCTTTTGCAATGCCAAGACAGGAATGACACAACAAATCAAAACAAAGCTTTATTGCAGACAAAATAGAAAACAAAACGTGACATCACAAAATTACATCAAATTTGAAAACATTAATAAGTAGATACTGGAATTAATTACATTTACTAAAGCTGCCCAAAAGGGTAACAGCCACTCCTGATACATGCTTCGCATCGTCATGTAAAGATGCCCGTATGTTATGGAAAATACCAGGCATTTCATGGACCGCTGCAGCAGCCACTGAAAGTCTGGCGACTAGTTCCTTATTGGAATCAATGGGAGTGTCGTACATTACAGACTCAAGATGTCCCCATAAAAAGAAATCCAGAGGGGACAGATCTAGTTATCGAGGGTCAAGTGATGGTTCCACCTCTGCCAATCCATTGGCCTGGAAATGTGGCATTCATGTACCCGAGTGCTGAAATGAGCTGGCGCTCCATCATGCTGGAACCACATTTTATGGTGGATGGCTACTGGTACATGTTAGATAAATTCAGGCAAGACTTGTTGAAGGAAAATAAGGTACGTCCTCCCATCCAGACATTCCAGCAAAAGGTATGGGTCTTTGCGTGGCAAAAGACAACGTGTGTGGGGAAACGGAAAGCGCCATCCAGCGCCTAACTGCGTAACTTGCGACCATGCATTCTATGATGAAAAGTGCTTGTTTTGGTGTGTTCTATCACCCCTTAAAATTTGTTCCACTAGTTTTGAAACACCCTATATATTCTGTTACTCTGACCATTGGTACAGATCAAGGTGTACTGTAACTTGTCAGACCATGTGACTTTTTTCAGTGTCCAGTTATGATGTTCCTGACACCAAGCAGACCAACTTTCAGGTTCTTCACAGAAATCAGTGGATTCCGTATTGGCATGCAACTGCCAGTACTGATCCTCTTCAATTCCCTGCTTATGGTTTGCTGAGATATGGGTCGGGAACAGCCTTCATTGAATGCTTCGTTCAATTGCTGCACACAGGAAGCCCTGTTTCTCCATACAAGCCTTCTTAGACAATGGCCTAGTTCGCTAAGATATGGGTCGGGAACAGCCTTCATTGAATGCTTCAGTCAATTGCTGCACACAGGAAGTCCTGTTTCACCGTACAAGCCTTCTTAGACAATAGCATAGTTCACTGGTATATGGGTCAGGAACATTCTTTAGTGAATGCTTCGGTCAATTGCTACACACAGGAAGTCCTGTTTCTCCATACAAGCCTCCTCAAACAAAGGCATAGTTTGCTGAGATATTGGTCAGGAACAGCTTTCATTGAATGCCTCAGTCAATTGCTGCACACAGGAAGTCCTGTTTCTCCATACAAGCTTTCTTAGACAATGTCATAGTTTGCTGAGATATGGGTCATGTACAGCCTTCATTGAATGCTTTAGTCAATTGCTGCACACAGGAAGTCCTGTTTCACCGTACAAGCCTTCTTAGACAATAGCATAGTTCACTGGGATATGGGTCAGGAACATTCTTCAGTGAATGCTTCGGTCAATTGCTGCACACAGGAAGTCCTGTTTCTCCATACAAGCCTCCTCAAACAAAGGCATAGTTTGCTGAGATATTGGTCAGGAACAGCTTTCATTGAATGCCTCAGTCAATTGCTGCACACAGGAAGTCCTGTTTCTCCGTACAAGCCTTCTTAGACAATGGCATAGTTTGCTGGGATATGGGTCAGGAACATTCTTCAGTGAATGCTTCGGTCAATTGCTGCACACAGGAAGTCCTGTTTCTCCATACAAGCCTCCTCAAACAAAGGCATAGTTTGCTGAGATATTGGTCAGGAACAGCTTTCATTGAATGCCTCAGTCAATTGCTGCACACAGGAAGTCCTGTTTCTCCGTACAAGCCTTCTTAGACAATGGCATAGTTTGCTGGGATATGGGTCGGGAACATTCTTCATTGAATGCTTCGGTCAATTGCTGCACACAGGAAGTCCAGTTTCTCCATACAAGCCTTCTTAGACAATGGCATAGTTCGCTGAGATATAGATTGGGAACAGCCTTCATTGAATGCTTCAGTCAATTGCTGCACAAAGGAAGTCCTGTTTCACTGTACAAGCCTTCTTAGACAATGGCATAGTTCGCTGAGATATGGGTCGGGAACAGCCTTCATTGAATGCTTCAGACAATTGATGCACACAGGAAGTCCTGTTTCCCCATTCAAGCCCAAGCCTTCTCAAACAATGGCATAGTTAGCTGAGATATCGGTCGGGAACAACTTTTATTGAATGCTTCGGTCAATTGCTGCACACAGGAAGTCCTGTTTCTCCGTACAAGCCTTCTCAGATGACGGCAATCTTATTCTTGACAGATTTTCGTCAAGCTTACAGTTAGCCTGTTAAACAAGCAAAGTGGGCTATTTTTCTATTGATTAAAGAACCAGAATATATCGCCTTTTGGAAACCACCCTGTTTTCAAAATTTTTACTCCAGCCAGACAGGCACCAGCAGTAAGCCCTTGATTTAACTTCAAGAGATCTTTTTTCTTCATTTTTCTTCCCATTGTGATCGACACTACTGATGAGCAGCCGTCTTAAATACTCACCTAGATCATGTGGTGATGCACGTGACCATGTGTTTTAATGTACAGGGTGTGTCTAAAGTCTTTCCCTGATTACGGAGCTAGTTAGAGGTATGTGATTTGTTTCATTGATTGGGTCATATTCTTAAGTTGTTTTTTTTTCATTGTACTTTTGGAACAATATATGGCAATGCACGTCTGCAGCGTAGTTGTTGTTGAAAGCGTCAGTCGGAGAAATGGTGTCTATGCAGGAGAAGGCTAATTGTGTTCACTGGTTTCATGAAATAAAATCTGCAATATCAGTGCAGCAGAAGTTTAAAAAAAAAATACCCACTCTTGTATTTTTTAAAAAAGTGCCCCCAACGTAGTGTGGATACCTTAATAGTGGGAACTGCAGAAATGATTTTTTTGTCCCTGACTTACGAGTGCATATTCTTAAAATGAAAATCTTATGTGCCTTGTGCCCTTGAGAAATATCTGTATGGGAACTGTAAAGGGTAGGGGAGTGTTGTACGCATGAGCTTATAAGTTTGATCCTTTAAAGGATGGAAATGAAGCTACCCATAGCGTATGACCACATTTTGCCCAAGCCCCATGAGGGTGGTGAAATTGCCATTAATTTAAGATTGAATATTTATTTTGATTGTGGAGATTCTAATTGCCTGACTTTCTACTTAATGAAAGTCCCAATTGGAAGGAGGCTGCTATCTTCTCTGCTTGAGACCTTAGAGTCCTGGGTTCAAGTCTAACTGAATCACTAATGATTAGTCAAGGTTCGGAAGTCTTGTTAATCTGTTGGTCCTGGGGTAGAGACTCTTTGTTCTAAACAAGTCTAACCCTAATGCACTGTGTGGCATAGGTAGTGAGTGCCCTCTAGATCCACAAACGGACAAACTGAAATCGACTGCCATTGTTTTCAGCTTATAGTGCAATAGTATTCCACGGAATTATGACTTACATTTTCACACAAAGGAGTTTTTCTTCCACAATTTTTTTTTTAATTTTTCAGTTTTGGAGTTTTTCTGGCAAAGATGTTTTTTTCTTGATGATTTTTAGCTAAATATGAACATGCCAGCACTTCAAAATTTCCATTTACACAGTTGTTCAGGACCTTTTCAAAGACCCATCTGTCATACACAGCCATTCAGGACCTTTTCCAAGGACCCATCAGTCATACAAAGCTGTTCAGGACCTTTTCAAAAACCCATCAGTCATGCACAGCCATTCAGGACCTTTTCAAGAACCCATCAGTTATACACAGCCATTCAGGACCTTTCCAAGAACCCATCAGATACACAGCTGTTCAGGACCTTTTCAAGAACCCATCAATATTACACAGCTGTTCAGGACCTTTTCAAAAACCCATCAGTCATATACAGCTGTTCAGGACGTTTTCAAGGACCCATCAGTCACACACAGCTGTTCAGGACCTTTTCAAGAACCCATCAGTTATACACAGCCATTCAGGACCTTTTCAAAAACCCATCAGTCACACACAGCCATTTAGGACCTTTTCAAGAACCCATCAGTTATACACAGCCATTCAGGACCTTTTCAAGAACCCATCAATCACACACAGCCATTCAGGACCTTTTCAAAAACCCATTAGTCATACACAGCTGTTCAGGACCTTTTCAAGGACCCACCAGTCACACACAGCCGTTCAGGACCTTTTCAAGAACCCATCAGTTATACACAGCCATTCAGGACCTTTTCAAGAACCCATCAATCATACACAGCCGTTCAGGACCTTTTCAAAAACCCATTAGTCATACACAGCTGTTCAGGACCTTTTCAAGGACTCATCAGTCATGCACAGTTGTTCAGGACCTTTTCAAGAACCCATCAGTCATGCACAGCCATTCAGGATCTTTTCAAGAACCCATCAGTCGTACACAGCCATTCAAGACTTTTTCAAGAACCTATCAGTCGTACACAGCCGTTCAGGACCTTTTCAAGAACTTATCAGTCTTGTGAAATCTTCTTAAGGCAGCTATGACTTTCTTGCAACAATAGATAAATCGTTATTTTAGGAAATGTGTCACTTAAAGCAAAAAATATATCCATGAATTTTTGCATTAGTTCTGAATAGAAAGCACAGTGTCTAAAGATTTAATGCATGTTTTTTTGTTTTTGTTGTTAATTTTCATTTCATGATATTCTGAATTAAGTAGAATTAATATGAATGAGAAAACCAAGAATTCAAATTAATGCAACTTATTTTTTCTTATATTTTACAGTACATTTTCCCATTCTTGATCAATCAGAGTGGCTCTGTTATTTATGCCATGGCTTTAGCTTCAGCAGGTAGGTGATTAAATGATCTATCTTGTTCTTCTGTGATGAAGTATGTAATACTTGCACATACCGTATTTTCTGATTATAACTTCTAAACTTGATGTTGCAAACATGAAACTTTGAAGCGTGTCGTGTAACTGGGCATGGCTTATGAACCCCAGTAATATTATAATTTCGTATGATGTCCATGATATTAAAACAAATCGTTTTGTGAATCATTTATGGCACACACCAAGTGATATTTGATTTGGAGTGCTTACTCTTGATTGACTATTACCATGGGAGCCTAGAAGTCATGCAAATGAAGTCTTGAAACCTGCATCATATCAGAATAATATGACCACCCCCAGAATCACAGTGTACCCACCCAGGCGTGTCATAGAGTGCATGTGACAAGGTGGACCACAGGGAGATATAAGTGGCCGGCCAGGACAGATGAGCTATAGTGTGTTACATAAGCACAAGGGGCAGAGGAAGTGATTTGAAGAATGTTAAAAAAAGGGATGATCATCGGCTACCGCGCAAGGTCCAAGGGTGCAAGCATCTCAGAAACAGCAGACTTCATGAGCTGTCTGTGAGGTGCTGTAATAAGGGTGTACCAAGAATGGATTGCTGGTGCACACCGAGTACCACTCGACGTTATAGCTGTGGAGCCCCAAGGGCCATCAACCCTAGAGGAGAACATCACCTCCATCGACTGGTAAAAGGCAATCAACGTGCAACAGTGCAGCAATTGACCACGCAAATGATCACTGGGGCACTCCGGTATGTGTCCCTGATAACAGTTGAGTGAACCCTGTTACACATGTCTCCAGAACTGATGCTGTGTCAAGGCACCCATGTTAACCCAGTTCCATCGGCAACAATGCCTGCAGTTCGCATGGGACTACCATCATTGGACAGTGGAAGAGTGAGAAAAGGTTGGCTTCTCCTGTGAATCGAGGTTTCTACTCCACAGAAGTGACGGACAGTGATGGATACGGCGTCAGACACATGAGGACCAGAGGCATAGCCGGGAGGGAGGGGGGTCCTCAGGTCCAGATTCCCCTTGAGGGTGGATTGAGTATGAATTTAAAGTGATATACACTATCTACCAACAAGTAATTGGACACCTGTGATAGAAAAGGAAAACAAAGTTTATTCACCTTCAATAGTTGGTGGAGCCTCCACGAGCGGCGATTACAGATGCGACCCTCTGGAGCATACTCTCAACCAGGCATTGTACAACGGCTAGCAGTATGTTCTTCCACTCGGCTTGGAGAAGACAGGTCAGTTCCTTCACCGATTTCGGACATTGGGTTGCACCCCTTAAATCGATGCTCCAACTTGTCCCAGAGGTGCTGGATAGGGTTAAGGTCCACGCTCTGCGCAGGCCAGTCCATTCGATTAACCCCATTGTCCCCATACCAAGCCATGGTGGACCTCGCAACATGACAGGTGGCATTGTCATCCTGAAAGTAACATGGGTCCAACCTGTAAAACTGCCACAACGTAGGAAGCGCATGGTCATCCAAAATGGTGTAGTCGGTCTCAGCGTTGAGTCTGCCAGGAATTGCGACCAAGGGTCCCATGCCATACCAGGGGAAACACCCCCGTAGCATAATTCCGCTGCCGCCGAACTTCACAGTTGGCACAATACATTACGGCAGGAGGCGTTCTCCAGGCAGACGCCAAACCCAGACCCTGCCATCCGAACGGTAGAGGGTGAACCTTGACTCGTCGCTCCAGAGAACCTGCTTCCACTGTTCAACGGTCCACTGTCGACGCTCTTTGCACCACGTTAGCCGAGCAGCGCTATTGGACTTGGTGATCAAAGGCTTGTGGATGGCAGCACATCCATGATAACCGAGCAGATGGGCTTCCTTACGGATAGTATTCATCGAAAGAACACTCCCGGATGCCCGTTGAAACTCCTCACGGATGTGGTCCATCGATTTGGTGCGGTTCTTCCGAATTTCTCTGGCCAGCACCCGTCGGTCTCTAACTCCCAGTTATGTGGGTCTGCCGGGTCGGGGCACATTCCGACAGTCACCTCTCATCTTCCACTCGCCAATCACGTAGGCCACTGTCGATTTTGGGTACTTCAACTCGCTGGATATGTCACGTATGGATCGGCCATTTCTGTGATACCCGACGATTACACCTTTCTCGAAATCAGAGAGCTCCGAACTGCGTGGCTCTTGCATGCGACTGGTTGCATTGTTGTTTCCCACACGATATTTAACGGTGGCGGCCGTGACGTGTATCAGGACCACAGATATCGTCGATTGCAGGGGTGTCCAATTGCTTGTTGGTAGATAGTGTATATGTATATTTGAGGCTTTCACCATTGAACCAAATCCATGGACCCCCCTTAAGAAATTTCTGTCTGTGCCACTGACGAGGACCAACACCCAGACACCCTTGTCGGTCAAGTACAGGCCTGCTGTGGCAGTATACATGTCTGGGGGATGTATTCCTGGTATTACCTGGGACCGTTGGTACTACTGGGTGGGTCCGTGAATTCCAATGGCTACCTGTTCATCCTCACTGACCACATGCATCCCTTTTGTTGGACGTTTACCCTGGTGGTGATGGTGTCTACCAACAGGACAATGCGCTGTGTCACATTGCTAATGGAGTGCGTGACTGGTTCCAGGAATATGACCGTGATGTCTTCATTCTCCTTTGATGGGGGAAATTGCCCGGCCTCAATCCCTTAGAGCACTCGTGGGACTATTTGATCGACAGGTTCAACATGCTGACTTACAGTAGCGAACAAAAGTATTTGGCGAAACACTTTTTAGACCATAATTTTTGTTCTGCTGGACCAAATCGGGTCATTTAGGATATGATGTGTGTTGATTCCTGGGTTACAATGCCGTGTAGTTTATATTTCGCTCAGAGCAAATTTGTCATTCGAAATGGGCCATATTCCGGAGTCGCCAATTATTACCTATTTGTTTGCTGCATGTATTAATGTTTTTCTTGTGATTTTTATGGGTTTTTTTATATGTAGTGTGATAATAAGTCAAATTTAGGTTTTCAGAAATGGGTAAAAAGGCAGAGATCCCTGTTGGAGCTCGCCAGGCGACCATGAACATGATGGAATCCGGAATGCGCGTCACCGACATTGCGAGATCCGACACCAGTCCATTTCAGCTATCCTACAATGTTATAAGAAAACAGTCTGCAATATGGTAGGCCTCGTTTCACTACGTTGCGTCAGGATAGATGCATCCTCCATCGATCTCGTGCTGATCCCACCTTTACTGCTGTGGACATCGCCACCGAATTCCGCGATAGCGACGACCTGAACGTCAGCCAAATGACCATCTCCCGTCGTCTCATTGCTGGTAGATTGAATGGAAGACACCCCGCCAAAAAACTACTCATCGGAGTCAAGAATCGAAGAGCCAGTGTCGCGTTCGCGCCCCGTCATCGACACTGGACTGCGGCGGACTGGAGTAAGGTGCTTTTCACGGACAAGAGCAAGTTCAACTTGTTCAGAAGTGATGGCATCTGATACGTGCGACGTCCGTGTGGCCAGAGATTCAACCCCCAGTTCATTCAGCCGACTGTCAAGCACGGAGGAGGATTGCTCATGGTTTACGGTGCCTTCTCCCGCAATGGAATGGGCCCCATCATAAAGATTGACGGAATAATGACCGACCAGAGCTACACGAACATGCTCATCAACGATGTCTTCCCATGGGCAAACCAGAACATGCCACCCCAAATGGATCATGCAGCAAGACAATGACCCGAAGCACACCTCCAGGGCAGCGAAGGCAGCCTTCCAGCAGCAACAGGTCACACTTCTAGACTGGCCAAGCCAACAATCTCCAGACCTCAACCCCATTGAGCACATGTGGGAGGAGCTGGAGAGATGATGCGCAAAGAAAACCTGCCGGAATAGGGCCCAGAAGTTCGACCATCTGTCTGCAGAATGGGCGCAAATTCCGCAGGTTACCGTCGAGAAGCTAGTGAACTCGATGCCGGCCCATTGTGCAGCTGTTATTAAGTATTGTGGTTATCCCACTAAGTATTAGTTATTGTTTTGTCATTTTCTCGTACTTGTTTTCTGTTATCGTTGCATTAAATGAATGTAATACACACCTACTTTGTTGGTCAATTAGTATGATCTTTGCAATTTAGCTCGGTACCTGATCTGTGTTAAGGTTTCTGATCCATCTGCATATGGGTCACGTTTATGACTGAATAACACATATCATATCCCAAAATGACCCAATTTGGTCCAGCAGAAAAAAAATTATGGTCAATAAAGTGTTTCGCCAAAAACTTTTGTTCGCTACTGTACAACCATGTCATCTCCAGGACCTCCGTGCTCTGCTGAAGTTCGAATGGGCACGTGTGCCTTGGGCAACCTTCCAGGGCCTCATTGCATTCATGCCACGCCATCTCACTGAGCTGTCATCCGGGCCAAGGGTGGCTATTCCCATTATTAGTTAGGTGGTCATATTATTCTGATATGACTGCGTATGATTCATATTGATATGGCATTTGGCAGGGTGCATTGACTTTACTATAATGTCATACAAACAAATATCACCGTCTTTCTATGATATTTAATAAAAGATGAAAGCTATTTACAAATTAAAACCTCCACCAGCACTTTAGGGGTAACATTTACTCCATCATCAAGTGGAACAGAGAGGTAATGCAGTACTCGTGTAGACATTTATAGGAGTGCAGCAATGCACCATGGTATATTTCTCAAACGTCACAAGGTTAAGGCGTTGCCATCGCAGCCAAGCAATACATACAATTTCCAACTTTAGCTACACATGATAATACAAATTGTGTTGCACTGTTAAAATAATTGTCGAATTCACATGTTATTGTTTTATTAAATTTATTTTATAATTATAATTTAAAGTTCAAATCGATGACATAGTTTTTCCAAACTTTTGGTATGTCCACTGGGGTGTTATCATTACAGCACCTCCAAGGCTTCAATGTACAGGCTTTTAGCATGGTGCAGTAAGTGTACATATGCAGGGGTTCAGCAGTCAGCAGTCTAATGTTCACCCAGTCTGGTTGCAGTGTTCCATTTACGACATTTCTAGATAATGCCATTTTATTGCGGAAACCTCAAATATCATACTTATGTTCCTGGACACGAATACCCAAACTTCTCCATTTCGACCCTATATAGTTCCTAACGTGTTCTCCTGTTGAGGTGTCTAACAGTGGTATGTTTTACAATCCCCATTTGCTCATAATATCGGTTGCTACCTGATCTTTTCTAACAGATGACATGAGATTCTTTAATTGGATACTGAATTGATAGTGCGTTAGTGATATGTGGGTGCTGGTCCAATACTCCCTCAAACTGTTTGTTAGGTTTTGGGTCTTATTCTAGACTTATGGTTCTTTCGTTACTAATTCTGCAGAATAATCTGTTAACCAATGTCCTTGGATATCCGTGTTTATCCGCCAATTTAAAAATAAACTTTATTTCAGACTGTAGATGACTCTCGCTTGAAGAATGCGGGAAGGCTCTTCTTATAAGAAAGTTAATGGCTGATAGTTTTTGTGGAGTTGGATGTGAGGAATTGAGTGGAATAAGGCTATTGCAGTTAGGTGGCTTACGATAAACTGAAAAAGACAGTGAATTAGTATCTGGGTCACGAAATATGCAAAAATCCAAAAAAGGGAGTGAAAGATTAGATTCAAGTTCTGTCGTGAGCCTGATAGTAGGAAATACTGACGAAAGACGCGTGCTTGAAAACCTGGAAAGTCCTGGAAAATCATGATTACGTTTTCAAGGCCTGGAATATCCTGGAAAAACGGTATTCTTTTAATGCTGTCTTGAAAAGCCTTGAAATTTGAAATTAGTGCTTTAAAAAAATGCCCTTTTAGGAAATTGTGTTACTGACTGTTACCCCTTAATTTTTTTAAGTTCCTCTCCTCTGTTCTCAAAGAAACCGCCGGCTACAGTGGTGTTTTGGATGTGCCCAAATCCTAATTTGGCTGGGGGGAGGGGAGCACTACTTCCAGTGCAATAAAATTGGATGATTACTAGCAGGTCTGTTAGGGAAGGGGAGCTTGATGCATTCTCTAGCCCTGAGCTTGATGTCCGTCCGACAACTACTGAGAACAACAGAAGGGGAAAGAAGAGACATTTAGCATTTGCAAGGGGGTCGCGTGTTTACCAAGTCAGCTGGCATCCACCAGTGAAGAGTATGCCTGAACAACACATTCATCTGCTCCTTGTTTATTGCATTAAGACGCTTGCTTGCTTCCGGCCCACCCCTCAAGAGACTTCGGCTACTTATGATAAAAAATAAGAAAACTATCTTTGCGAATTTTTCACAAAAGTGACTGAAATTTTTACATTTACTATAATTGGATTACAGAAGCTCACTCCCAAAATTCCATTTGAATCGGTTTAAAACTTAAAAAGTTAGCATTGGAAATTTGTATTATGTGTGCCTCTTTAGACAGTGAGCCTTGAGCAGAAAGTGTGTTACCAAAGCAACGGTTGATTGACAGCTGGGAGCGCTGATCCGAAGCCCTAGGTTGGGAAGAAAGCAAACACCTGTTATCACTTCCACGGCTCAAAAGGACTAAGAGATATTTTCAGAAATCCATTTTCCGGAATTTTGAAAATAACACAGTAAAATTTTTACAGTGGTTAAAATACATCACAATAAAGTTCTAGTGCAAATTTCGCCGAATTCCGTTTGAAACTTTAGCAGATGCAAAAAAAAAAAAAAAAAAAAAAAAATCTTCCGTTGCAAAATCGGATTCAAAAAAAAGAAACGGCAATTATAAATTACGGGAAAAGCAAGCAAATTATTTTTTAGATGCCATGGTTTATTTAAACAGAGTGATCCTTAAATTTTGTTTCTGTGATGATATGGACTCTATTTTAATTACAAACATACATTTTTATTCAGATGTCTGAGTTATTGTTTTAATAAAAAAATCTATAATTAAAAAGTTTTCAATGGATTTAGGCGAAATTCAGCAGATAAACGTATTTTAGTAAATTGCAACGTTATGACGTAAATTTGGTCATTTTGTCGAAAATTGGGCAGCATTTTTTTTTTTTTTTACGTTTTCTCCTATAGTTAGGGTGAAGGAGAAAGACGAGCTGCAGGTGGTGATTTTGGCGATGTGCCAAATGAAAAGAAGCCGTTCCATCAGGACCAGTGTTGCCAATTTGGGGGAAAAGTCGCTAAATTTAGTGACTTTTCGCTTGACGTTAGAGACAAAACTTTTGGTTTGGGATTAGAGACTTTTTTAGGGGATTTTCCTCGTGGTTTTGGGGACTTCAGCGCCTTTATCCGTTTTACCTGTTTTTTCCATAAACTTTGAGACAAAATATTTTTCCAGTTTCCAAGGCTTAAATTTTATACAAACATTACGTAACCGCTAGTACTTAAACTTTCGTAAAAGCAACAAATGCCAATTGATTCAGGACTAATCGTAATCGTTATCAAACTTTGTCGCCCGTGTTAACATCTCATCCTACGAGATCGTTCGTAAATACCCGTTGCTGGTTTCTAATGCATTTCCTCTCTTTTCCCCCTACTTTCTGTTTACTTATAATTCTCCCTCAGGTTACTGTTGGGGGTGAGCATCTGGGTGCATCGTATTCTGACTTGTGTTACCAACTTAGGGGTAAAGTCACTAAATTCAGGGGAGTTTGGATTGGAGTTTGTCACAGAAATATTATTTTGGGATTACTTACATTTTTAGGAGACTTTTTTAGGTGACTTTTTCTTTAATGATTTCAGGGCCTTTTTTTCATTTATGATTTCAAGTATTTAAAATGTGGTTTTTGAAATCGGAAGAGTCTTTAATTTTCCATAGTTCCAATAACTCTAACCATGAATCGTAACGCTTATAGAAAGCCCCTCCCCCCTTTTTTTGATTGGAGGTTTAACGACTACCGTGAGCAACTCAATGGGCTATAAAGCTGTCACCCGTACCTAATTTAGGGCCGCTGACTCCAGGGAAGAAGAGAGTCAATATCGTAAGACAAACACAACATCCATGCCTCACCGGGATTCGAACCCTGACACTTCTCGGACGAATGGCCATAAGTCAGCGCTTAGATCACTGTGCCACCAAGGTGGCCAATTCCTTTTTCCTCCGTCTTATCAGGCATAGGACGCCTGCCTATTACCGTTGAGTTTTCGTGGGATCTCTTAGGCTGTGAATACGATAGTGGTGGGACTCACTTCTGCGTTTCCATTTGCAGAAATATTGTATCATTAAAACAAAAGTTATGTTTTATTTACATCAAAATAACAGTGACATATAACTGGGAAGAAAACGTTTTTTTTTTCTTGTGCGAGAAATAAGCTCACCTCCAATGCTATAATTTATTGGTCTAAGTGCGCTCAGCTAGTCATCTTGGCTATTTAAAAATTGTTGCCGTATTCTCTCCCCCTAAGTACATATATATATATATGTGTGTGTGTGTGTATAAATTATTTGTTTGTTTGTTTGGAGTTTTTACCAAGGAGGTTAGAAGAAGAGGAGGTGAAGGGACCCGTTTTGAGTGAAGCCAAAACAGATCAGCTGTATCTGTCCTCTCTCTGAGGTGGTGGGAGTCTGCGCTGCGAGAGTTCGGGAACGTGACGTCACTTCCTGTGGCTTAAGCAGTTTTTTTTTTTTTGGTAGGAGGTTTAACGACCACCGTGAGCAACTCAATGGACTATAAGCAGTCGCCCGTCCCTAATTTAGGGTCACTGGTTTCAGGGAAGGGAGAGAGCCAGTGCCGTAAGACAAACACAACATCCATGCCTGACGGGATTCGAACCCGGACCCCTTACGGACGAACGATCAGAGGCCAGCGCCTTAGACCACTGCGCCACCGGGGCGGCTAGGAATATTTCGGACTTCTTATTTCTTAACATTAGGCTTTTGGTTATATTTTAAACATGGTTGCTTGCACATTGGCAGTATGTATGGTTACTTGCACATGGGCAGTAAGTAACCAAGCACACTATACACTTACGCTCAAAAAAACATTATTTTGTTCAATTTTTTAAAGAAATACTAACACATATTTTCCTGTTTTTTCTGGAATTTTTTTATTATGGGAATGAATATTTCATGATTTCCCCATAGAGATAAACAGGAGATTCTTAGGTTGGGCGCATTGGCGTAGTCAGCTGATAAAAAGTGGAGTCACACCAGAAGCACAGGGAGAGGGGCTGTTGCCACCTCCTCTTACTTCTAACCTCCTTGGTTTTTACGACCACCATGAGCAACTCAATGGGCTATAAGCAATCACCCATCCCTAATTTACGGCCACTGGTCCCAGGCAAGGGGGAGAGATTGTACGACAAACATAACATCCATGTTTCCCCTAGATTCGAACCCGGACCCATCTCAGACGAATGGTCAGCAGCCAGTCTTTAGACCACTGAGCCAATGGGGGCGTCATACATATACTATTTAGCCATATTAAGTAATAATATAAACACATTTAGTTCTTTTTATGTTATTAATTTAAAGTGCCAAATTAATAATAACAATAATGAGTCATTAAATTTTAAATGGCGTACAAAAATTCGACATAATTAAAATC
This sequence comes from Macrothele yani, assembly GCA_039090855.1. Classification (NCBI taxonomy): domain Eukaryota; kingdom Metazoa; phylum Arthropoda; class Arachnida; order Araneae; family Macrothelidae; genus Macrothele; species Macrothele yani. The sequence continues at coordinate 9,984,701 of CM077019.1, forward strand.
TTATTTTTAGGGACTTTTTTTCACTTTTGGAGACTTTTTACCACTGATTTGGAGACTTTTGGAATGAGCGAGTTGGCAACACTGATCAGGACATTCCAGAGGTTGAGTGTGCGTGGACGCGTGCTCCTGCTGTTTGAACTTAATCGGAATGTTTTCGGGAGGGGGAGAAATATCCGTTTCAGCTTTACAGCTTTCAGGCTCCTTTTTTTTTTCTTGGTAATAAATAAAAACCATAGTTGCTGCATTCACCATTGATCCATATTCGCATTTCTTGAATATAAACAGCAGACAATCGGAAACATGGTGTTGGGTGGGTCTTGATGTTCTTCATTTGTATCTGCTGAATTTTGTTCTGTGGGAATACGGAATGAGTTATACTGTGAATACATACAAAACTACATATTTTTGAGCTGAAAAAATATGTCTACTTGTACACAGTAGCTAACGTGTGAACTCAGACGAAGACAATCAGACATATGGACGTCTGATTCCATAAAAAAATCAACCCATTTTATTATACACGACAGGTAAAAAAGAAAAAACATTACATGTTTTTAAACATTATAAAGGAAAGCGGATTTTTGAAACACCATGACTTGATGATATTAATTTCTGAAAGTTTTTTTTTTTCGATTTTAATTTCTGAAATCTTTTTTTTTTTTTTCAATTACAATACATTGTCAGGATACCTGTGTGTTGTATCCCTTAGTTGTATGGCAGATTTTCAGTTGGCCGATATCCGCGATCGTAAGTGGTAGTTACATTGCTATTGTTGATGATGACAAGATAAATACTGGAGTAATGTAGAATGTTGCATAAAGTAAAAAAAAAATCGCCCCCTCCTCCCCCTTCGAACTTTTATGCGGTTATCATAGCTGATCAACCATTTCATTCCATGAACATCAGCACATTTCAATCATTTGACCATTGGGGGTCTGACGGAATTCAGCAGTGCTTAAGCGCCTAGCGCAACGAGAACATGCTAATTATGGACAGTTCTATATTCCCTTCCCCCCTATCATCCCTAATAATTGAGAGCGCATACTGTAGTTTCAAATATTCTGTGTATGAGCTAGTTTTCACGCTGTTCGTTATGTTTTTATTTTAGAAATTACTAACCCTTTCGAACTGTAGGTTGCAGAAACGTTTATGCTTTGGTTTTTCCATTTGTCCGTACGATAATTCAAGTAAAAGGGGTTGGATTTTGGCGAAATTTTAGTATGCTGTTAGGTACAACCTAGGAACCTACCCTGTTGAAAATGGTCGAAATTAAATTCAAAGGCATAGATATAAGAGCAGTATTCATTCTCCAAGCTTGAAGCCCTACATCCACTCCAGCTGGGTAAGTATGAAAGATTTGAGACTTGGAGGAGACCCAGTACAAAGTTTTGCTTCCCTCAGGCACTAAGTGCTTGTTAACATTTCCTTTCCTTTGGTTTGGAGCCCAGCTGTAAGAGGTGATGCTTTGTAACAGTCTTTTAGCACAACACTCTGTCTACTGATTGGCATACAGGTCATAAAACAGTAACTTCACTAAGTGTTGTTTCCTTGTTTTGAATGAAGACTAAATCAATGCCAAAGCATTTGCAACCCAGGCTGCCTAAAGGACAAAGCTGGGGGAGCAGGAAAGAACATAGCAGTAAGACCCCTTTTTCTTTAATTACTTAAAATCTGGCCTATAGTAATTGGTCACATGTGTAGCCCCTTACTCAGGGGAAATTCTCAATTTTTAGTTGTGTGGTTCCTGATCTTAGATATTTTTTTGGTTTTCATTTACTGTTTCAATTGATTTACCCATTTTTTTCACCCACCCCCCATTAAATATGGGTAAGTGTACTTTTAGTGATCTTTGGCTAATAAATCCTAAATATGCTGGATGGATTAAAAAAGATGAAAGCAATTGCCAATTTTTATCCATTAAAATAATAGATGTTTCGAATATGGGGGAATCCGCTTTAAGAAGCCACATGAAAGGAAAAAAACATAGTATGTTGACAGAAAGCTGTAAAAATGTTCCACTAACTGTTGATAAATTGCTATGTGTATCAAGTGATAAACAAGTACAGCCTATTGCATCCACATCTAATCCTCTGCATATTCCTCTTGAAAAAAAATGCAACCATTAAAGCAGAAGCATTGTGGTGTTTAAAAGTGGTTAAATCCCATTATTCTTACAGGTCTTGTGCAGTTAATGATGTTTTATTCAGCCTAATGTTTTCTGACAGCAGAATTGCTGGAAACTTCAGCTGTGGCGAAAAAAAATGTTCCTACATTTGTTGCTTTGGTTTGGCACCTCACTTTAAATCAGTGTTGGTTCAGGAAGTCGAAAATGAAAATTTTGTGATTTTGTTTGACGAAAGTTTAAACAAGTTTAGTCAGTCAAAACAAATGGATATACATGTTCGTTTATGGGAAAAAGGAACAGTTTCAACCAGATATTTGTCATCAGTTTTTTTGGGTCATGCTAGTGCAGACATAATGATGGAAAAATTTCTTGAATGCATGGCGTGCCTCCCACTGTGTAACATTGTGCAGTTATCAATGGATGGACCCAATGTTAATTGGAAGTTTTTGATATGCTGCAATCAACACTTAGTGCTGACTCAAATGTCCAACTCCTAAACACAGGGAGCTGTGGACTTCACATTGTAAACAATGCCTTTCGACATGGAGCCTCAGCAACAGGGTGGGAAATTCAAAAGTTGCTTTCATCATTATTTAGGCTTTTTAAAGATTCACCTGCAAGGAGGGAAGATTTTTCTAAAATAATTTTAGCCAGTAAGATGCCATTAAAATTCTGCCCACACAGGTGGCTAGAAAATACTCCTGCCTGCGAGCGAGCATTAGAAATTTGGGCAGACATTGAAAATTATGTTAACCAAGTTGAAAAGAAGTGCATCAAGAATCCCCACACTGTATCATTTGATGCTATCAAAACTTTCACTAAAGATCCTTTTGTTTTGGCTAAACTGCATTTCTTCAATTCAGTTTCAAAACAGCTGGTACCATTTCTCAAGGCATATCAGTCAGATAAGCCAATGATGCCTTTTATGGCCTCAGATCTTGAAAAGATGCTAAGAAATATGATGAATCGCTTTGTTAAAAGAACCGTAATGGCAGAAGCTAACTCTGCCTTAAAGCTGTTACAAGTAGACCTTACAGATGCATCTCAGTGTTGTCACTATAAAGAAATTGATGTTGGGTTTCAAACAGAGAAGGTATTGAAAGAATTAAGTGCTAAGAACATTAGTGAACACAAACTTACAGAGTTTAGAATGGAATGCCGAATATTTTTGCAAAAGCTAGTTGTGAAGCTATTGGAAAAAAATCCACTTAAGTACTCCCTTGTTCGCCACATGAAGTGTTTAGATCCTCGGTTGATGTCAAAAAATAGTGAGACTTGTATTAAGAATCTAACATTCATTCTCACACTTCTTGTTGATGCTCATAGAATACAACCAGAATTATGTGATGGTGTAATATGGCAGTTTAAGGAATTTGTGACCAGTGTTGCAGCAGTAAAATCTTCATTCATAAACTTTGATCCAGAAGATAAACAACAAAGAGTAGACACATTATTATATGAGTACATGTCTTCTACTAAAGCTTTTAGTGAACTGTGGAAAGTTGTGAAACTTCTTTTACTGTTGTCACATCGGCAAGCTTCTGTTGAGAGGGGTTTTTCAGTCAATAAGGAGCTCATTGTAGAAAACATGAGAGAGGAGTCAATTGTAGCACAGAGAATTATTTATGATCATATATCCTATGTAGGTGGTATTGATAAGGTAAATATCTCAAAATCCCTTCTGTTATCAGTTGGAGCTGCAAGGCAAAAATACATACATTATTTGGATGATAAGTCCAAAGAAAAGGAAAAAGCAGCCATATGTGGAAAAAGGAAAGCTATTTTAGATGAAATTGATAGCATAAAAAAGAAAAGGAAACTCATTGAAGGAGAAGTCAAAGAATTACTTAACTCTGCTGATGATTTAGCTTTAAAAGCTGAAACTACAAATAACAATACATACATTGAAAAATCTAATAGCTTTAGAAAAACTGCTCATGAGAAAAGAGCAGTACTTAAAAAAATGGATATGGAACTTGAAACCAAAGTCAGCAATCTTAAATCTGTATAACCATCCATTGATACTCCATATTTGTGGTATCTTCCAAGCATATAGAGAATTAATACTAAAACATAAAAATTTTATATTTGTACAATTTACAATAGAAATGAACTTTTTTTCTTTCTTTGAAGCATGTTGAACTTCAAACCAGTTTTGATCTTTTATCTTCATAATTATTTAGTGTTTTTCATATGAAGTTCATGTAAATAGACTAATGAACTCTTCTGTTCCAAAAACTTATAACTTTCTGCAACTAACTTCCACAATTGGGCTTCTTATTGGACTAAAACTTTGGTAAGTAATATAAAACCTTATATATACTTGTACAGCAAATACTCATGGGCTCCTAAAACATATTTTTGCTGTACATTTTACTATGAATTTGTGGCCAAAACAATTCAATCAATTGTCCTTAATGCATTGATCAGATTTTGGTTTATATAACTGACAAACTTCCAATTTTAAAAAAAAAACTTTTAAAAACTTAATTCATATAATTGTCTTATGTTTTGGGAGTTGAACCAAAAGTGGTTATTCTGATTCTGGTTATGATTGAAGCTTAACTGGAGGTAGAGATTCCTTATGCTTATCATTTTTCATTTATGTAAAATACTTAAGAATATCCTAATTTATACCAATAAAAAACTGAAATTGTTTTATGTTTAAGGTTTTTATAAATAGTTTAGCTAGTTCCACATTTTGGGGTAGCACTTCATAAATTTAGTTTAGCAGTGATTTTGATTTAAAAAAATAAAAGTAAATTGAGGCAATCTTGTTTGATATGAAAAATAATTTTTGGAAAGTAATATGAGGCAAGTGTACTGGTAGACATAAAGGTGGTTAGATTCTTTTGGGTTGGGTGGTGGGCCAGGACTTTCTGACTTCTATGATGAAACTTATTTGAAATTTGTTGCCATGTTCCTAAAATTACACTTTCTGTTTTAAACTCTATTGGTTCACCTTTCTATGATCGTCCACTCCCGAATCATTTCTTGAGGTGCATAGTGATTCCGTGGCTTATGCTTTTTGATTTAACATAACTGTACTACAATTGGGGGAAATTTTCCTCAAGTCTGGAACATATTCTGTCTAGTAATAAGATTTTCATTGCCTTCAAAGTCACATCCCAATATGCAGCCACCAGTGGCAGTTATTGGGAATGTTAAAAAGAAAAAAAAATAATTCCCATGTATGGAAACACTTTTTATCAGAGCTAGAATCCACCTGTGGGCATAACAGGCACATGCCCCATTTCAAAAAAAAGGGGGGGGGGTTGAGTAAGTAGATAAGTGCTTTGCTTTGTCTCACGTTTCTTGTTTTCAGACATCACACTTTTTCACTTATGGATTTGCAACTCCACGTTTTGTCTTACATTGGCCCGAACTTTTCAGTGATCCACACAGCAGTACTTCAGAACTGCTGTTTGTGATGTACTCTGACAGGCAAGCACCCCATCTCCCCCTTATGGGTCCTCCATGTTTTACCACCGTGTTTTTGGAGGAAATAAATCTCAGAGATTTTTTTACCAGTCCTCTGTTAGACGTGCGCCCTCCCCATTCTTAAATTCTGAATCTGCCCTCACTTTATTTTATAATAATTTCAGTTGTTATCAATAATAGTCTGATTACATGGAAGATAGTGCAGAATAGTGATGCAGCTAAAATGACAGATTGAATTAATCATTTTCTGATTGAGGGAAAGGATTTTCTGAATAGCCTTGTGGTAATTGCATCATGATTCAATTTAGCATTATTGGGTAATTCGCCAATTAAAAACTTTAAAAAGAAATGTAATGGGTAAAAAAGCACACTCATCCATTTGCATCTTTCATCATTTTTATTACTTAAAACTGAAATTGCTTTTAAAAACTAATTTGAGCATGATACTGTAAAGCGTAGTAATCATCCTGGAATTTTTTGTATATGGCCTGGAAAAGGCCTGGAAAGTCCTTGAATTTTTTCCCCCAAAAAGAGTACGAACTTTCAAAGTGCATCGGCGAATTGAATGAAATCAACCCTTGAGTGATGCCAAAACACAAGGATGTCGTCGACGTACCTAAATTATAAACTGGGGACCAAAGGGAATTCATTGAGAACTTTGTTTTCAATGTATTGTAGCAGAATTTCTGCTAACACAGCAGATAGTGGGGAGCCCATGGGCAAACCTTCAGTTTGCATGTAAATTTTGTCAAGAAATTTGAAATATGATCGCCGTTTAACTAAACGAAGTGCATTCATAATGGCAGGGATTTCGGGGTGGGGACGTAAATTTCAGCAAGTTTAGCCTCAATAATACGATGAGTGGCGTCCACAGGTACATTAAGGTACAGTGAAACCACATACAGAGAGGCTAATATGAAAGGGCCAGCATGTGACTGAATCATTCTGATCCTTTCAATTGCCCTAGTGGAACTTTTGATAGAATAAGGTAAGCTCTCTGCTAACTTAGCCAAATATAGGGCAAAGGCTTTTCGAGTGGTCAAGTAGGACTAACGTAGCCTGCGACCAAAGGCCTAATAGGCACCCTTTCTTTATGCAGTTCGATACGCCCTATAATGGTTATTTGAAATTTTGCTTTGGATCTGTTCCATATGATGAATTTACCCTAGAATTTCCATTAGAATAAGATGTTGTTAAACTGTTATATTGCAAAGTGTGATTATTTATTTGATACATTTTATGTATATTTTATAATTTTATTTATTGGAACACATACTACTAATTTAATTTAATGTGCACAGTCATTAGCTTCCTTTGAATGTTCAGAAGAGTTTGATGCTGACAAAGCCATAAATGCATTTCTGTGAGCTATATGCATTGTGGAAATAGCTGCATTTTCTTCATCTTCTGTTCTTCCTCAGTTGCAAAAGGGATGACTAGTCCTTAAGTATCTTTACATCAGGGTTGCACAAAATAATATGCAGATTTTTTTCTTCGTAAAATTAGTGGGAGCTAAGTTAAGATAATTCTAAATAATTAAAATCTGTCCACAGCTGGAATGAATCTTTTTCAGTCCACAGCTGGAATGAATCTTTGAATTAAGGATTAACTATATTTTGGAGTAACATGTAAAATTATTTAGTTTAAGCTGTAAAAGTTAATCTGCTTTGAATTGATAAGCTTTTTACTGTATTATGTTTATGAAAGCATTTCATGCAATTGCTGATGCAGATGTACTGTTCTCATAGTGAGAATAATTGGCAGTGAAACATGTAACACACAAAACAGTAGAATAATTCTTGATGTCGACATATCACGCTGAAGTTATGTAAAAATTACAAGTGGTGGGATGTTTCGGTAGCAATTTCTGCCTTCATCAGCCATGGAATGAAACACGTGGTATTAGCATCAGTTGTTGCCATTTTTCAAAATAGCTTTCCAAATGATAAGTATGTTAAAAGGTGCATCTGTATTGCAGGTGTTAGGAGTAAGGAAGTTTTCAATGCTTTCGCAGTACCTGAGGGCTTTCTGATTGCTTAACAGAGCGATGCATTTAACATTTTCCAATCGGGAATTGCGGACGTATCACTGATGGTTAAAACTGAAAGGGAGGTGGAAGGGTTGCCTTTCTTATCATCAGCGACATGTTCCGCCAATCGCTGGTTGATGCTTGTAATTTTTACATAACTTATGCGTGTTTTGTCGACATCAAGAATTATTCTAAGGTACTGTTGTGTAGTAAATATGCTATGCTTATGTAAAAGCTTGTGCTACAGAAGTGTACAAAACTATTGAACATGTTCTGTGACTCACTTAAATGATAGTGATTTCTCTACAGACTGAGATGATGTGTGAACTTTGGTCATAATTTGCAGTTTAGTCATGTGAATTTTGAATAATATTAATTGCAGTGTGTTTGTCATTTTGACCCAGGTCATATCACTAGTTCACTTTTATGTTCCTATGCATTACATAGATCTATATTGGTACTCAAAATGAAGGGATAATTTATAAATTCGTACGTGACTCAAAGCATTTCTGAGGAAATTTGATGAAATTTGGTAAAGAGGTTATTATTACATTACTTATGTATAGGGATCCCAGATACATGGGAAAAAAATACAGGACACTTACGACTGAGGGTGAGTTTAGTATGCCCATCCATCACATATGCCAGTCTTACAAAATGATTCTAACTATTCTTATTAATCAATCAGTCTTGCTCACTCTTGCAATATTTTTCTGAAGAATGAATTTCACTTAACTATTGTTTGTTTTTAAGAATCATGTCATGAAAAGATACACCATCCGCTTTGAATAATGATTTTACAATAAGCATTGATTTTACAGTTTTTACAGACAATTTGTTTTTCACGTCAGTCCACAGTGTGTTCATGCGAGAAAATAATCTTTCGACACACGCATTTGTTTCAGAGATACACATAACGAAATCCACTACTTTTTTAAAATTTGATAGTTCAACATTTTTTAAAAGATTCACTCAGACTACATCTAACTGTTTAGATTTCAACATGTCCTCCACTTCACTTTCTTTTTTGGACTCCAGAGCTGTTTTCACTACCATTACTTCGTCAAACAAATTAGATTCAACACTGTTTGATATGGCAGCAGTCTGATTAATAGTTGGACTGTTTCAAAAATATTCCCAAGATAATCTGTTCTCAGTTTCACCTGAGACATATTGTCTAATTTCAGCATATACTGTGACCATTCTTTTATATATGACACAGATGTGTTGTAGAAATAAATTTTATGAGATTGTATTGCTGACTGCATCCACCAGGTGTCGTCGAGGTCACATGCCCTCCTATCCTCCGATATCAATCTGCCACGGCTGTGCTTGCCTACGTAATGAGAGCATTGACCACAGAGTTAGACTCAGGAGATAGCATCACAGGATATAACAGTCAGCTTGTGGGGAGCTTGGCGTGCAGGTTAAAAAATATGGTTGTAAAAGAATAGAAATTGTAACTCATCGATTTTGTTTTTCAGTCTTGAAGTCTAAAATACAGGGCAAAAAGCTGTCCCAAAGAATTTTCTCGGTACAACGGGATGCGTTAGCCAAAAACGAGATGATCCCGTATTTTACAGGACATCTGGGATCCCTACTTATGTTACTAAAGCAGAAGAAAATCCCAATATTACAATTTGCATGTGCTAAGATCATTATCTTCTAATTTATAAGAAAGAGTAGCCCGTGGAACAATATCTAAAGTCTTTTGCGTAAGACGTGGTATTTTAATATAAAGTATGATGACCCCTGACATCCATGCAACTGAAGCAATGACTCCTCGTTGTATTTAGGTGGTCATATCACAATAATATGACCACCCCTGGAATCACAGTGTACCCGCCCATGCACGTCACAGAGTGCATGTGACAAGGTCGACCACAGGCAGATATGCGCGGCCGGTCAGGGCAGATGAGCCATAGTGCGTGACTTGAGCACTGTGGGCAGAGGTAGTGATGATGGATGTTAAAAAAGGAATGATCGTTGGCTACCTCACCAATGGTGAAAGCATCTCAGAAACAGCAGACTTCACGGCCTGTTCGCGAAGTGCTGTAGTAAAGGTGTACCAAAAGTGGACTGCTGGTACACCAAGTACCTCCCAACGTCATAACTGTGGAGCTCCGAAGGCCATCGACCCCAAAGCAAATTGTCGCCTCCGTCGACTAGTGAAAGGCAATCGACGTGCAACAGTGCAGCAATTGACTACACAAATGAATGCTGTGGCACCCATGTACGTGTCCCCGATAACAGTAGAGCAAACCCTGTTATACATGGGTCTCTGGAGTCGATGCTGCATCAAGGTGCCCATGTTAACTCGGGTTCATCAGCAACGATGCCTGCAGTTCGCATGGGACTTCTATCATTGGGCAGTGGAAGAGTGGAAAGATGTTCCCTTCTCCGACAAATCAAGGTTTCTACTCCCCAGAAGTGATGAGTGGTGGCGGATACAGTGTCAGAAACACAAGAACCAACACCCGGATACGCTTGTTGGTCAAGTAGAGGCTGGCGGTGGCAGTGTGCATGTCTGGGAGATGTATTCCTGGTATAACCTGGGACCGCTGGTACCACTGGATGGGTCCCTGAATGTCAATGGCTACCTGCCCATCCTTGCTGACCACATGCATCCCTTCATGTTGGATGTTTTCCTAGTATGACCTGGGACTGCTGGTACCACTGGATGGGTCCCTGAATGTCAATGGCTACCTGTCCATCCTCGCTGACCACATGCATCCCTTCATGTTGGATGTTTTTCTAGTATGACCTGGGACTGCTGGTACCACTGGATGGATCCCTGAATGCCAATGGCTATCTGTCCATCCTTGCTGACCACATGCATCCCTTCATGTTGGATGTTTTCCTAGTATGACCTGGGACTGCTGGTACCACTGGATGGGTCCCTGAATGCCAATGGCTACCTGTCCATCCTCGCTGACCACATGCATCCCTTCATGTTGGATGTTTTCCTAGTATGACCTGGGACTGCTAGTACCACTGGATGGGTCCCTGAATGCCAATGGCTACCTGTCCATCCTTGCTGACCACACGCATCCCTTCATGTTGGATGTTTTCCTAGTATGACCTGGGACTGCTGGTACCACTGGATGGATCCCTGAATGCCAATGGCTACCTGTCCATCCTTGCTGACCACACGCATCCCTTCATGTTGGATGTTTTCCTAGTATGACCTGGGACTGCTGGTATCACTGGATGGGTCCCTGAATGCCAATGGCTACCTGCCCATCCTTGCTGACCACATGCATCCCTTCATGTTGTATTTTTTCCTAGTATGACCTGGGACTGCTAGTACCACTGGATGGGTCCCTGAATGTCAATGGCTACCTGTCCATCTTTGCTGAGCACATGATCCCTTCATGTTGGATGTTTACCCTCGTGGTGATGGCATCTACCAGCAGGACAATGCTCCGTGCCACTTCACTAAGGGGTGCGTTAGTGATTCCAGGAACAAAACAGCAATGTCTTTGTTCTCCTTTGGCCAGCGAAATTGCCTAACCTCAATTGCATAGAGCACTTGTAGGACTATTAGGATCGATAAGTTCGATGTGCCATAACCACATCCTCTCCAGGACCTCCATGCTCTACTGCAGTCCGAATGGGCACGTGTGCCTCAAATAACCTTCCAGAGCCTCATTGCGACCATGCCACTCCATCTCGATACTGTCCTCCGGGCCAGGGGTGGTTATTGTCATTATTAGGTAGGTTGTCATATTATTTTGATATAACCACATATTTTATTTAAAAATGCAAGTTTCTTCCTTAATTTGCAGATTACTTCCTTTAATTTTCTTTTTGAAAGTTTCTTTGGAAACTGATGACTTTAAGGGAAGTCCAGTCTATGTGGTTACCAGTTTCTGTAACATACCTATCTAATCCTGTCTTGTTGTAGCAATTTTTTATGACTGTTCTATGGTTCTGCTATTCGAGTTTCTAGTTTGTGACCTGTTTCACCTATGTAAGATAGTTCACAACTACATTTTACCTCATAGAACTACTCCTTGCATTTTAAAAATATCTTCTTCTCTTTGAACTATCTTTATGTTCTGCTATTCGAGTTTCTAGTCTGTTACCTGTCTCACCTATGTAGGATAGTCCATAACTACATTTTACCTCATAGACCACTCCTTGCATTTTTAAAATATCTTATCTTTGGGAAATATTTTTTTAACTTTGTCCTCTAAACTTGGAGCTAGTGTTATATCATACTTCTTACTAATTTTCTTTAAGGATTCGAATAAACCTTTGTGGACTATCCTACATTGGAGAGACAGGTCATAGACTAGAAATTCGTATAGCAGAACATAAAGCAGCTATAAAACATTGCTCCAACTAGACAGGATTAGATATGCATGTTACAGAAACTGGTAATTACATGGACTGGACTTCCCTTAAAGTCATCAGTTACCAAAGCAACTTTCAAAAAAGAAAATTAAAAGGAAGGAGTAGAAATTGAGAAAATTCAGAATTCTATCATCAATAGCTGCAGAGATTCTATCATCAATGACTGCAGAGATTCTATCATCAATCCCTGCATAACATCTGGCAAGATTTGATGAAAAATAACCGTAATCGTCAAGATTAACCGTAACCGTGATAATGACAGAGAAAGAGTAACAAGTGACTGCCCAGTGAAGAGTGTTCTCCGAAAATATGCGATTTAAAATACATATTTCCTAGAAGAAAAATCCATATTAAATGTTGGAATTAAGTGTTAAATTTAAGAAACTAGGAAGCCAGTTTTCAACATGAGTTTTATTCAAAGAATTCATCCTCGTTTTTCTTTTGAAAGCTGACTGGACTGCTGTCGTTGTGATATTGAGTGATCAGTGTACTGACACTCAGTATCTAAAATGTCATTGTACTGATCTTATCTGAAATGTTATTCAAATAATGCCTGTGTCATTTTATCAGAACTAACGTAATGGAAGCCCAAGAAATGTTTCTATAATTTACTTAAAAAATTAAATCTCCCTGGAGTGGGAATCGAACCCCATCTCCAAATTTCTGTTCAAGCGCACTATCCATTACACCACCTGAAATAATAAAGTTCCACGTATCTGAGTATGAAGAATCTGGACCACTTCAGATTTCTGCCTCTTGAAGCTGATTCTGCTTCCTCATAGCATAATTAAGTGCATCACCAGTATCTCAGATTCTGTGGAAGAAATATTCTTCAGTTAATCCATAGAAGAAGGCCATGATTATTTACCTAGAGGTCAGATATCCCTGAATCACCAGTTTTACTGTTCTTGTATGTACTATCACATTTTATGTTGCTTCGATCAACCTCAGACTTGATGCTGTCAGTTCCTCTTCATTCTGTTGATACTTCTGAGGAAACTGACCTAGTTCGATACACAGAATCGCCCACTTGAAAGTATTGAATCCACACTTTTCTTTGTAATAGCAGTAGTTTAATTCCATTTTACTCCATGACGTGGGAATTAACGTAGTGCAGTGAATGAGAGACTCACATATTCCAGTTTTCACCCAACTTGGACTCTTTAATGTGCTTTTAGCTTGTCTTCTCCTTCTGTTCCCACAATACTATGCTTTACAGCACCAACAACGCAAAGACCAGAGGTCTACCAAAAACGTTCTGTTCGCCTTAGATGTCAAAAGATGTCTCTCTTCCCACCAGATCAAAGACCTTCTGACTAAAAAAACCACGTGTTTCTCCTCATCAACAGAATTTCTTCCCTCACCTACTAATTGTGTTTTGGAGTTAATCCCTAACTATACTTGGGGCAAGGCTAATGTATGGAGTTAAAGTTATGGAGTAGGAACTTCCACTGCATAATATAGTTCCAGTTGAAACACAGCCTTCGAGCTTGAACTATGGCCTAAAAAAGTGCATCGACATATAGATGTTCTAAGTGTCGTACGTAGGCGCATTAAAAAAAAAAAGAACACAGTTTCGGTCGCATCTCTAAAAAATACAAATATTCACTTTTTGGTGGCATCATTGTCACTTCTGTTTTGCTACAGAGAGGCTATACAGTTAACACAAGGATATTTACTGTGACTGGGAGGGGAGAATTGTTAGCCGAGGTGGGGAGATAATGGCTGGCAGTCGCTGTAATGAACTTACTCCTTTCTTTGTGGTTGCTGTTTTAAAATACTCATTCAGAAATCGTTTGTCTGGTGGTCGGCAAGGTTGAGAAGGCGTGGGGGTAGAGGAAGAATTCGTGATGGAACGTGGGAAGTTTCCTTTTGTCACGCCTTTAGTCACCCTTAGGGGAAAGGTTCTTCACCACATAGCACCCCATTAGTGAATGCAGAAATACTGATAAACAAGAGATTTCATGCCAGTGAATCAGTTTCACAACTTTAACAGTGTAACCAGGTTAGCTTTGCGCTGTGTGTAATTTGGCTACATGTAAACTGCCCTTAAGCACGCATCTCTCATTCACACCCTCCCTCCCTAAAGCGATAATCCCTTGTCCAACAACTTCAGTATAATACCTGACATATCGGGTGATCCAAAAGTTTTGCACATTTTGAAAATGTATTAACTCGCGTCATTTTGAGAGTAGGGCAACGTGGTTTGCGTAGAAATGATCAGAATGACATCGGGCTTTTTATGAAATCACATAAATTAAAAATGTTTACTCATTTTACTTACATTTTTCATCGCCAGATGGCGCCTCCCTCCCTAAAGCGATAATCCCTTGTCCAACAACTTCAGTATAATACCTGACATATCAGGTGATCCAAAAGTCTTGCACATTTTGAAAATGTAATAACTCGCGGCATTTTGAGAGTAGGGCAACGTGGTTTGCGTAGAAATGATCAGAATGACATCGGGTTTTTTATGAAATCACATAAATTAAAAATGTTTACTCGTTTTACTTACATTTTTCATCGCCAGATGGCGCCATAGGCGAACAGGTCTGGGATAGTGGGTATAAAAGCAGCAGCTGGGAAGCAACCACAAGTCACTGCGGTCCATGTCAGTATGCTGTCATTACCGGACAAAGCACTCTTGGGGAAATTGTTCTATTGCAACGCTGAATGTGCGAGTGCTGTGTTGAGAGCCTACCGGCCACTGAAAGGTGATCGCAGTGGGAAAGGACCGATGAAAGTGCTGCGCTGCGGCAAATGGTGAAAAAATTCGAGGAAACAGGATCTTTGGCAGCACACCCACGAAGTGGTAGACCACGAACATGTGCTGCTGCTGCAGCAGAGACTATTATGCAGGAAATGGATGTGATTGCAATGTCATCCGCACCTGGCAACTCCAGTGCTCACTATGTTTCTCGGCAAACAGGCATTCCATACGGGACTGTATGGCGAACACTACGACAGATTCTGCAGAGATACCCGTACAAACTGCAATGGCATCAGCGTCAGGAGTTCGCAGCATGTTTTTTTCGACAAATGGATGCCGAGGAGAACTGGCTTTTGAACGTTTTATGGACTGATGAGGCACACTTTTCCATAAACGGAGTGGTAAACACGCACAACTGCAGCATCTGGGCCACGGAACTTCCCCGAGCAGTCGTTGAAGCGCCACTTCATCAGCCGAAAGTGACAGTGTGGTGTGGATCCACGGCTTCCTTCATTATCGGTCCTATTTTTTTAAGAGGTCCGCGGCAGCTCCTTCGTAACCATTTCAGTGACAGGTGCACGTTATGCGAACATGTTACGAACGTATGTTATCCCTAGCTTGCAAGAGCAGGATGCAGTTAATCTGTGCACATTTATGCAGGATGGAGCACCACCCCACATCGCACTTTCCATTACGCAACTGCTGCAAGAGACGTTTGGCGCAAATCGTGTGTTGAGCCGACACTTTCCGTAGGCCTGGCCTCCTCGGTCACCAGACCTGACACCCTGCAGTTTCTGGCTCTGGGGTTACCTAAAATCACAAGTGTACAGATGTCACCCCACTTCCTTGGCCATGCTGAAAGATGCCATTCGACACCATGTGGCAGCTATACCACCGGACATGTTCTTCAATGCCGTCCGTGGTGTTTTCTCTGGTCTGCAGGCAGTGCTGGAACAGGACGGCCATCACATTGAACACCTAGTACAATGAGGTGTCTAACTTGGTACAATCAGGTGTCTATTTTTCTCGACACTTCCAACCTGTGGTTGCTGCGCCATCTGGTGATGAAAAATGTAAGTAGAATGAGTAAAAATTTAAGTGATTTCATAAAAAACTTGATGTCATTCTGATCATTTCTACACAAACCACGTTGCCCTACTCTTAAAACTCCATGAGTTATTACGTTTTCAAAATGTGTAAGACTTTTGGATCACCCGGTACGTAACCTGACAATTTCACCAAAATGGTGCAAACCCAGGAATTCCATGTGGGAATGAACATAATAATCCATAATGTAGAAAATTTCACACGTCTTATTACATATTAAACTTCAGATTTGTAAGATCTTTCGGCTGCTATTTTCCAATTGTGAACCTCTAGGTTCCACCTAATGTTCTTCCACTTCCCTAATCAATGGCACATCAGCCTGTAGTTGCTAGTCGACCCTAAGCCTTCCCAGTGGATGAAAGACCTACTTGTTGAGTGAGGTCTGCTGGCGATTCCGGTTCAGATTTGTAACCAGAATCATTAACTTTTTCAGTCGCTACTGCGACGCACACTAGTGGCTATTTCTACTGACTTTTCTGTGTCTACCAACTTTCCTATTGTGAGCCTATAGGTACATCTGATGAACTTCAGTTAAGGTGGATCCAACTAAAATCTTTGCCTTGTATTTCCAATGGGCAAATTTCTGTAGCCATTTTCTTCACAATGAATGTGTTCCCAAGGATGAAAATTTGAACAACGATAAAAATAACTTCATATTATAGCATAGTATACTTAATATTTTCTAAAATTTAAAAATAATTAAGCAATCCAACATTTGTCTACTGACGTCATCAATATACAGGTCGCGCCATTTATTTTCTGGTCTCAACACTACTAAAGAAAAAAGTTATTGATTTTTAACATAATAATGGTTAAGTTTTAAAAAATATTAAATATACTAGGCTATGTCTTTCAATCACTGAACTGGGAAAACAAAGGGATAAAGATTAATGGAGATTATCTAACCCACCTTCGTTTTGCTGATGACGTAGTCATTTTTGCAACTACCCCATCAGAGCTGCAGAGTATGATCCAGGAACTTGCTGACAAGAGTAAAGAAGTGGGATTAAAAATGAACTTTCAGAAAACAAAAGTGATGTTCAATGCTTTTACAAGAAATGAAGATTTATCGATTGATGGAGAAAAGCTGGAGATAACAGACACGTACGCTTATCTTGGACAGCAGATATCAAGTGAGGGTCACATTGATGAAGAAATTAATCGGCGTACAAAACTTGCCTGGAGAGCTTTTGGAAGAAACAGCATAATTTTCAAGAGCAATTTGCCATTATGTCTTAAAAGAAAAGTGTTTGATCAATGCATCCTTCCAGTGCTTACGTATGGTGCAGAGACGTGGACCTTAACTAAAAGAGACATACAAAGGCTGCAGACAACTCAAAGAAGCATGGAGAGGTGCATGCTTGGTGTAACCAGGAGAGATAAGAAGAGGAACTCATGGATCCGAAAAATGACAAGAGTGGAAGACATAATGATCAGAGTTAAATCCCTGAAATGGCAATGGGCTGGACATACTGCCAGAAGGATAGACCATCGATGGACAGCCGAAATTTTAGATTGGATTCCAAGGGACAGGAAAAGACCCAGAAGACCACGTGGGAGATGTGTGGATGAAATTCGAAAGTGTGCGGAGTAACATGGAGAAGACTGGCACAAGACAGACCGTTATGGAGGAAACTTGGGGAGACCTTCGTCCAGCAGTGGATTGATAATGGTTGACAATGATGATGATGATGATGATGATGAAGTTATTTTTATCCACTCGGCAAAGCATTGATTCGATGAGGTGGTGATAGGTATCTTGGGATGTGTGGTATTATAATGTGAACAGCAGGTTCTCTAGTTCCCGTACATTTCGGGGTGGTGGTGATTTAGCGCGAACCCGCTTTTCCAAGTTGAACCACAATTGTTCCATTGGGTTCAAGTTAGGTGAATTTGGAGGCCAGAGCATTAACAGGAAGTCAGCAGTATTCGAACCACTCCTTGACGATCTGACAGTGTGGCATAGCACATCATTCTGTTGGTAATGGCCATCGCCAGCAGGGAACACAGTTGCCATGAATGGGTGAACTTGGTCCGCAACGATGTTCAGATACCTGACAGCTGTCAGAGATTGTGCTATTGGAATAATGTGGCCTAAAGTGTCCCAAGAAGACATCGCCCAGAGCATAACACCGCCTGTTTCCGCCCAACAGTACATCCAGGTGCCATAGCCTCCGTTGGTAATCGGCGTCTAGGTGATGCACCAGGAATCTTGATTCATCAGACCAGGCCACTTTCTTCCAATCATCCTCGGTCCAATCTCGATTATCTTGGGTCCATTTTATGCGTTGTTGGCGATGACGTGTATAGTGAGCATGGGGACCTGGCTGGTCTTCGGCTACACAGGCCCATGCGCAGAAGGCTACGATGAATTGTGTACTGATACACATTGCCTTGATCACCACTGTTGTAGCTGTGTGGGATTTGTCGCCTTGTGGCCCTGCGGTCGCTGTGAACAATGCGCGACAGTCTCCGTTCCCTTCTGGCGTCAATCAGCTGCGGACGACACACGGCTGGTCGTTTGGTCATCTCTGCACCACTTTTGATACTTACTCATTACAGCGGCTCGTGAACAACCCACCAGCCGCGCCGTTTCCGAGATCGTGGTTCCGAAGCGCCGTGCCATCATAATTTGTCCTTTATCAAACTATCCAGACTTGATATTTAAAATGCATTGAGCTGGGGTCCCCGCAAAGCTGGCAATTATAAACACCATGAAAATGGCGCTGATTTGTGATTTAAACATTTAGAATGATTTATTTGATGGGAAAGGTTTTAAAAAAGCCGTAGAGGCAGAGACGAATTTCCCAATAGGCCGACTAGGCCCGAGCCTAGGGCGGTAAATTTCAGTGGTAGTAAATATCTGTAATTTGTTATAAGCCCATAAAAATAATGGGACTTTTAAATTTAAAATAAAGGTGGAGACTAACATTTATTCCGAAAACTGCTGTACACAAGATTTTGTTTCCGAATTCCCGTAATTCTCTTTCCTTTCCGACTTAAGAAACTATAGACAAACGTATGCTAATCTTTTTAGAACTTCATTAAAACTTAGCAATTTCCAAAATTTCGATACTGTTAAAATTTTAAAGTAGCATTTGTGCATGAATTCAAAATTTCGCTTTCATATCAATTTTTTTAATTGGAAGTTTAACGACCCCTCTGAGCAACACAATGGACTATATAACCAGTCGCCCTTCTCTAATTTAGGGCCACTGGCTCCAAGGAAGGGTGAGATCCAGTGCCGTAAGACAAACACAACATCCATGCCTCACCGGGATTCGAACCCAGACCCCTTTCGGACGAATGATCAGAAGCCATCGCTTAGGCCACTGCGCCACCGGGGCGGCATTTCAAATTCAAAATTTATTTATTACAACATGACACAACGATTTGAATTGCAAACAAAATCAGTGTGCAAGAGATAAAGCGTCAATTAGCTTTCAACCAACCGGTGTCCTTAGCTAACGACCGAAAATTATGGCGAAGCATACGTCCAATTGTCCTGCTGAAAGGTTTTGCGCTGCCATGTATCAAAACATTAAAAATTAAAAAAAAAAAAAAAAAAGCAGGGAAGGAAAGAAGAGTGAAACTTCTACCAAAGCAACTGATTAATTACTATAATAAACACCCAGATCCGTCTGTCTCCCTGGAACGCTTGACGTCACACCAACGTCTGCATTGTTGCGCCATCACATATTGATAAATTCGTGTATGCTCTCGCGATTGCAAAATGATTGCCTGCTATATAATACCACGCGATCAATTTTAGATGTCAAAGTGATCGCGTGCTAATTTAAAAACATTGGATTATCAATGACTCGAGTCCTATTTATCCGATCTACAAAATTCGAATTAAAATCTTCATATCACGGCAAGTTTTGTTGTATATTAATTTAATTTAGCACAATTCGAATATTAATTTGTACGCTTTAATTATTTTTTAATTTAACTAACTTTCCGAGTTTTGTGCTGATTATATTAAACATTTTACAAAATATCGATCTATCTAAACGCTTTAATAAAAACTGAAATCTTGAGATGTCAAAGGGAGCAAGATTGCATCTAAAAGTAGATGTCGCCCCAATAGCATATTGTCGAGATTTTAGATAGTTTCCATTTGTAAAGCCAGATGTCGCATTATTTTGTAGAAAAAGCTTCGGTATGAAGTTTCAAACTAACCGTCGAATAGGACAGTCTAAAACAAGCCGTGAACGAAATAACAAGTGTGCCGGAAAAAAAGTCATTTCATGCGAAAAATCAAAGTAAAAGTAATAAGGTAAGTTTACACAATAACAAGTGTGCCGGAGAAAAAGTCATTTCATGCGAAATATCAAAGTAAAAGTAATAAAGTAAGTTTACACGAAAACATTTTTCCTAGTTTAGTGCTGATTATGTTACTCGTTTTGCAAATGCAAAATATCGATCTATCTAAACGCTCTAATCTACAATTGTTAAACAAGAAAAAATATTTTACACAGAATGTTATTTATCGCGAGATCTTTTAGAAAACGGAAATAAATAGCATATAATTTTTTGTTCTAACATGAATGAGTTCTTACTATACAAGTTTTTACTATATTTTCTTATATATCCGGTGTCTATTTGATTTGTTTTCAAGCTGCTTCCATTAAAAATTTCACTCCGTCACAGGACGGGCAACATCCCCTATATATTAATATTTATTTAAAGCTTAAAAACAACCGTCCTATAGGGTGGGCTATACGCTAGTTACAAATATTTAATTAATTTAGGAATTGAGGGCGGTAGTCAAAAGTAAGGGATTTTTGTCAACGATAGACGAAATTTTGTTATTTAACTGTTATAAGAAAACTTCTGTGCAGTTTCACTACATTTAAGTTTTAAATTATTACTTTTATTTGTACTCTTTGGATAGGCTACATGCCATCCACCTCCCACTAACATTTCTTTTTTCTCCTGGAGTGGATCCGAATGAATTACATGAAATTGTAGCCATTGATTTCTTTATTTTAAAGGAAAGTAAGAGCGTAACATCTTTGCCCGATTGTGCAGGACGTAACATCTTTGTCAGATTGTGTGTGTCAGAGCTGAGTTCGGGCCCAATTTTTGGAGCCCCAGCCCATGATATATCGGCTCGAGCCCGTGGTATATCAGCCCGAGACCGTCCGAGCCCGTGGTATATCAGCCCGAGACCGCCCAAGCCCGTGGTATACCAGTCCGAGCCCGCCGGTATATCAGCTCGAGCCCGTGGTATATCAGTCCGAGCCCGCGGTATATCAGCTCGAGCCCGTGGTATATCAGCCCGAGTCCACCCGAGCCTGTGGTATATCAGCCCGATCCCGTCCGAGCCCGTGGTATATCAGCCTGAGCCCGTAGTAAATCCACCCGAGCCCGTAGTAAATCCACCCGAGCCCGTTGTATGTCAGCCCGAGCCCGTTGTATATCAGTCCGAGCCCGTTGTATGTCAGTCCGAGCCCGTTGTATGTCAGTCCGAGCCCGCGGTATATCAGCCCAAGACCGCCCGAGCCCGTGGTATATCAGCCCAAGACCGCCCGAGCCCGTGGTATATCAGTCCGAGCCCGCGGTATATCAGCTCGAGCCCGTGGTATATCAGCCCGAGTCCACCCGAGCCTGTGGTATATCAGCCTGAGCCCGTAGTAAATCCACCCGAGCCCGTTGTATGTCAGCCCGAGCCCGTTGTATATCAGCCCGAGCCCGTGGTATATTAGTCCGAGCCCGCGGTATATTAGCCCGAGCCCATGATATATCAGCTCGAGCCCGTGGTATATCAGCCTGAGCCCGTAGTATATCAGCCCGAGCCCGTTGTATGTCAGCCCGAGCCCGTTATATATCAGTCCGAGCCCGCGGTATATCAGCCCGAGCCCGTGGTATATCAGCCCGAGTCCACCCGAGCCTGTGGTATATCAGCCCGAGCCCGTTGTATATCAGCCCGAGCCCACCCGAGCCCGTGGTATATCAGTCCGAGCTTGCGATATATCAGCCCGAGCCCGTGATATATCAGCCCGAGGCCGTGATATATCTGCCCGAGGCCGTGATATATCAGCCCGAGCCTGTGATATATCAGCCCGAGCCCGTGATATATCAGCCCGAGCCCGTGGTATATCAGCCCGAGTCCATCCGAGGCTGTGGTATATCAGCCCGAGCCCACCCGAGCCCGTGGTATATCAGCCCGAGCCCGTGGTATATCAGTCCGAGCCCGTGGTATATCAGCCCGAGCACACCCGAGCCCGAATTTTATATTGCAAGATAGAACCCGGACCCGAACGAGCCCGAAAACTGGTTAACCTGTTCAATCATTAATAAAAAAAAATATCCTTTTCCACACTTCCACTCTCTCCTCCTCGTGCAATTAACTAATGTATTTCTCAAATGGGGAGTGGAGAAGGGACCTATATATATTTTTATAGTGTAACTGTGCGATTTTCTTTGACCGTTCGTTTCCACCTGAAGTGCTCCGGGTGGCCGGGTATCCAAAACTATCAGGCGGTGCTGCAATTGTTTGTTGCTCAAATAATACTAATAATATTGCGCCATAATGTGCTGCAATATGTACGTTGCTAAATAGAATTAGCAGAGAGCTACTGCGTGAGATAAAGGGGTAAATTATCGTCGGTATGCTATCAACTATCCAATATCTATAGTTCTTGAAAAGATTTTTCTTCTCTGCAGAAACACACTAATGCGTGGCCTATGGCATTTTCTACCCAAGCACGGAATAAATAGCCATCTCGAATGCCAGCTCCCCAGTCAGAACCACTTGTCGAGGAATTCTCTTTACTAACTACAAAGTGTCTCATTTGCTAAATACTATAAAATTACATTTATATATAAAAAAAATTATCTCGCACTCCTTCTCTCTAAAAGCCCAAGCCCGAACCGCAGTAAATATTCTATAGCCCGAGCGCAATTCGGGGCCCGGGCCCTGTTCGGGCTCGGGCTCAGCCCGTCTCAACTCTGGCGTGTGTGTGAGAGAGACTCTGCCACAAAGTCTCACTATCAGTCTTTTTTTTTTTTAAACGACAGCAAAGGTAAGCTTGTGGACAGAGACCGACTTAGAAAATTTGTGGCCCCTAATAATTTTTTAAATGCCCTCGATTGCCCCTTACGGCATTGTTAATGTTAATTTGAAAGATATTTATTTTATAGTGAACACTATTTTAACAAATGCTTATCTGAAATTGTCGTAAACAAAATCAGATGCAACGGTTACGGTTAACGCCAATCGCCGAGGCCATTTGTAGGTTAGGTGTTTTTTTTTTTTTTTTTTTTGGTAGGAGGTTTAACGACCACCGTGAGCAAGGTGGGTTTGCATTTCTACTGCTTTTAAAGTGTAGCAGATGGCTGGTTGAATCGTCAAAGCTGACGTCACAGTTCCGCATTCTGACGTCATATCTGCCAGTTAGTGTTAGCAGCATTTCAACATCAAAGTGGGATTTTTTTTATTTTTTTTAATGAATGGAGGTTTAACGACCACCGTGAGCAACTCAATGGGCTATAAGCAGTCGCCCGTCCCTAATTTAGGGTCACTGGTTCCAGGGAAGGGAGAAAGCCAGTGCCGTGAGATAAACAAAACATCCATGTGTCAGGGATTCGAACCCGGACCCCTTTCGAAAGTGGGATTTCAGAGGTGTCGTTTCAAGCAATTGGATTGCAGACATGAACACGTGATCACGCCAAAATCATGAATATCAGATTGACTTTGCAAGGATATTTTTTTATTATTTATCTCGTTATTCATTTGTTTTTACTAAAGTAGTCTTACATTAAATGTTTTCAGAGTTGATATATTTACATTGTAAATTTTTTCATTAACGATGAATAATTACTGAAAAAAAAACAAGCTCACAATTTGGAGCCCCCAAAAGGTGAGGCCCGGGCCCGTGTGCCCCTGAGAAAATCAGCCCATGCTTCTGAATCTGCCCCTCCTAGCCCATGTGACCAGCTTGGGGTCAAATTACAAAACTGAGGTACTGAATAATGAAGAGAGATTAATAGAGAACGGGAGGGAGGAGTTAGAAAAAAAAAGAGCGTGGAGTGCCTCCTACGTCACCAGGAAGTGAACGACCTTGTCTTTGAGGGGGCGCATGCCCCGAGTCAATATGCCTGCCACCAGGTAATTCCATCCCACACTGCGAATGGACACCACCTTAACCTCATGGCTCACACGCAAAACACAGGTACGTTCCGTTACCTATTTCCGGGCTGTCTCGATCAAGGGGTAATTATCTTATTTTCTGGTGCATCTGTTCGCCTGGTTCTAAAAACTGTTCCAAAAAAAGAAAAGGATGTTGCATGCGTACGATTAAGAAAAACCGCAAGGAGAAATGTTTCTTTTTATTCTCCGAAGCAAGCACACAGTAAAAAAATTTCTCAAATTCACGAGCCGATTTCCATGATTGCTTTCCTGAATTAATGGAACATATTTCTGATATAAATAACCTTTTCCGTGAAATGACGGGAAACCCCCCTGGAATTCGCGGATTTGTCGTACGCGCTAAAAATTTTGAATTTTGAGAAACCTTTCCGCATATATTGTCGGTAAATTGCCGTTTTTAAGATGTGCTAACGAAAAATTGAGAAACTTTTCCGCAATTCCTTTCCGCCGCCCCGGTGGCGCAGTGGTCTAAGCGATGGCCTCTGACCATTCCTACGAACGGGGTCCGGGTTCGAATCCCGGTGAGGCATGGATGTTGTGTTTGTCTTACGGCAC
Organism: Macrothele yani; assembly: GCA_039090855.1. Classification (NCBI taxonomy): domain Eukaryota; kingdom Metazoa; phylum Arthropoda; class Arachnida; order Araneae; family Macrothelidae; genus Macrothele; species Macrothele yani. The sequence goes on from CM077019.1 coordinate 10,009,185, forward strand.
TGGTTCTCTCCCTTCCCTGGAACCAGTGACCCTAAATTAGGGACGGGCGACTGCTTATAGCCCATTGAGTTGCTCACGGTGGTCGTTAAACCTCCAATAAAAAAAAAATCCTTTCGTGTATTAACGGAAAAACTGTTCTGATTTTTTCCGTATCCATATGATCGAAAATTTCATTTAAGAGGAGCTATTCGGGAGAATACTTCAGGTTTGACTCAGGGTTGGAAATTTTGGACCCGGAGCCAACCCGGACCCGGGCGTCGCATAACTGGACGCGACCCAGACCTGACCCGGACAAATCTGCTTTGAACTATAAATTCCAAGGTGAAAATTATCTAAATACGTGGCGTCAGTTGAATAAATAAATCCGTCGCTCTTTCTACGTTAAGCAACGCACAGCAACCGAAAAATTGTTTTTCGGCCGCCGCCGAGGAATTGAATCCCGAATCTCTCGATATCTAGCCGAGCGCGTTAGCCTTACACCACAGCGGCCAACAATTCACGGCGGTATGTGTTTTTTTTTTTTTTAGTCAGCATCTGACATCATAAATCCGTAAGATGGGGTCAAGGAGAATAGAATAAGAGAAGGGAGCATGTGCTCTCACCGGTGAAGCCAGCTGATTTGCGTGGCCGCCATGTTACATTACCCTCAGTTGCTCATTTTTGCTTTGTAAGTTAAGGAAGGCCGCCCCGGTGGCGCAGTGGTCTAAGGCGCTGGCCTCTGATCATTCGTCCGTAAGGGGTCCGGGTTCGAATCCCGGTCGGGCATGGATGTTGTGTTTGTCTTACGGCGCTGGCTCTCTCCTTCCCTGGAACCAGTGACCCTAAATTAGGGACGGGCGACTGCTTATAGCCCATTGAGTTGCTCACGGTGGTCGTTAAACCTCCAACCAAAAAAAAAAAAAAAAAAAAAAAAGTTAAGGAAGATTTCAGCTTTTTATTTCGTTTGAGAAGGGCGTTTGCTTATGACTGAATTTATGGAATTGTTCATTTGAAGTTCAACTAACATTAAAAGTTGAAGAGAGATCTATTGTATTTGCGGATCAAAAACTTATGACGGAATAGCTAAACATTTCTAGTACGAATTAGAAATTTGTCCAGTTTTCAATAACTCCTGGTCAAAGATCACATTCCCGAAAACGTTTTATTAAAACTTTGTAGAAAGCATTCGTTTCTCGCGCACAATAAAGTCCGCGTTTTTTTTTTTTTTTTATTTTGTTATTTTAAATTCGTAAACTGTCGCATTTCTTATTAGTACATAGTAATGTATCAACGCTAACGGATTTTATTGTGCGCTACAAACGTTTTTCAGCCGCCCCGGTGGCGCAGTGGTCTAAGCGATGGCCTCTGATCATTCGTCCGAACGGGTTCCGGGTTCGAATCCCGTTGAGGCATGGATGTTGTGTTTGTCTTACAGTACTGGCTCTCTCCCTTCCCTGGAACCAGTGACCCTAAATTAGGGACGAGCGACTGCTTATAGCCCATTGAGTTGCTCACGGTGGTCGTTAAACCTCCAATAAAAAAAAAAAAAAAAAAAGAGTTAAAGGGATTTTTGTCGTACGCAGCACTAAAACGTGACTTAGCAGTGCTTTGAAAGAAAAGAACAGAAAACAGCGGTGATATTATAGATTACATCCATAAATGTACATGATAATTTTTTCTTTTCGCAAGAAGGCTTTAAAAGTGTTAGTCTTCCTTTATTGTTAGATACGTAATTCGATGGGAACGCAATCAGAAGGGTAACATAAGATGGCTGCCGCTCAGAGCGTCGGCTTCAGAGTTTTACTTAGGGCTTGCTTGTTATGCTCCCTCCCCTTATTCTATCCTCCTTGGATGGGCTCAGCTACTGAGACGTCACCATCTGGTGGGCATTAACGGCACTGGTTATATACATAATTATAGCAATAATCCAAAGGGCGAGATCCAAGGTGAAAATTATCTAAATACGTGGCGCCAGTTGAATAAATAAATCCATCGCTCTTTCCACGTTAAGCAACGCACAGCAACCGAAAAATTGTTTGCCCGGGGCTAAGTCCAGCGGCGGCGGCCGAAAAACAATTTTTCGGTTGCTGTGTGTTGCTTAACGTGGAAAGAGCGATGGATTTATTTATAAATTCGAAATTCAATTTGTAATTATACATAAATATCATCGTCAGCCATTATCAATCCACTACTGCATGAAGGTCTCCCCAAGTTTCTGATTTATCGATTGATGGAGAAAAGTTGGAGATAACCGATACCTACGTTTATCTTGGATAGCAGATATCAAGTGAGGGTCACATTGATGAAGAAATTAATCGGCGTATAAAACTTGCCTGGAGAGCTTTTGGAAGAAACAGTATGATTTTCAAGAGCAATATGCCATTATGTCTTAAAAGAAAAAGTGTTTGATCAATGCATCCTTCCAGTGCTTACGTATGGTGCAGAGACGTGGACCTTAACTAAAAGAGACATACAAAGGCTGCAGACAACTCAAAGTAGCATGCAGAGGTGCATGCTTGGTGTAACCAGGAGAGATAAGAAGAGGAACTCGTGGATCAGAAAAATGAAAAGAGTAGAACACATCATGAACAGAGTAAAATCCCTGAAATGGCAATGGGCTGGACATATTGCCAGAAGGACATACCATCGATGGATGGCCGAAATTTTAGATTGGATTCCAAAGGACAGGAAAATACTCAGAAGAATACCACATGGGAGATGGGTGGATGAAATTCGAAAGTGTGCGGGAGTAACATGGAGGAGGCTGGCACAAGACAGACCGTTGTGGAAGAAACTTGGGGAGATCTTCGTCCAGCAGTGGATTGATAATCGTTGACAATGATGATGATCCATAAAAAAATCAATAGTTTTCCATTTTTTAATTTTGTTTTCCATTTTTATTAGGTTTAAAGCCTAAATATTTCACTATGATGATTTCGAAAAATTTGCTTTCATTCAAACCTTTTCAGTACTTTCACAATTTGAAATTTCTGGATAAATCCCTGCCTATTAAAAAAAGAAAAAAACAAAGCTTGTTATCGTCAAAATTATTCCTTAAACTATTGTTTTAACGATTATTGTTGTTGCGATCAACCCACTTTATACATGTGTTACGAATGTACATTTCTGTTGCAGTACTCTGCGGCCGATACCGTGGTAGCGTGATGATGCTCGCTGTGTGATCAATACAGCTGCAGCCATTAAAATATGTATACTCTATTTTTCTGTGCGGAAACAATAATTGATACCGGAGCTATAGCTACGGCAAAAAAAAACAAACGTAGTGATGTTTAGTGTTCTGCTGCTAGCCTAGCAAAAGATTCGTCGTGTTGATTGATTTTTATCGGGTTTCTGATGCGGAAAAAACTAGCCTTAATATTTATTAATGACTAACGATTTCGTGAGATATAAATTAATTCAATGCTATGCGTGCTTATAGTCAAGGTTGTAAGTATGGTTAAACAGGACAAAACGATCCTGTGTAGCAACGAAATGTTTTTCCCCCGCAATTTTTTTCACGTCGTTAACGAATTGCGACGAAAAAACAGCATGGCATTCAAAACAAACATGAAGCTGACATCAGCCATGAATTCTTCCGTGTGCAGCCCAAAAGAAATTTTGAATTGCAGTACCGGTCGTTCGAAAAGTGACTATGCATCATTTTAAAGCAAAGAAAAGTACACCACTGCTATCCAGGGGCGTGTAGAATGTCTTTTTTTTTTTTTTTTCGGGCGCGGCCAACAGAAAATGAAAGTTTCTGAAATCCACCAGGGCAAAACATTAGGTGTACAAATAAGTTTTAAAGCGTTTTAAGACAACGGAACATGTAATTTGAGAGAAAACAACAATACTTTTACGTATCAAAATATGCGCCGTCAATATCCATCACCTTCCGCCATCGGTCGGGCAGCTGACGGATTCCAGCCATGAAGAATACTTCGTCGTGTGACGCGATGAAATCGTCAACCCTTTTTTGCACTTCGTCACATGTTCGGGACCGTACAGCAGACAAACCATGTTGCATCGATCGGAACGAATGATAGTCTGAAGGGGCTATGTGGGGACTATACGCCGGGTGCTCCAAAACTTTCCAGCCAAGCGTCAATAACGTTTCCTTGACCGATTTCGCGACATGCGGCCTATAGCGTTGACATGCAGTAATTTCACGGGACGCAATCCTTTGCCTGTGAATGGACGTTTCCGACAGATTTCCTGGTTCAACCGCAGCAGTTGTTGCTTGTAACGATCAGCAGTAACAGTCTGACCCTGTTCCAATAGTTCATAATAGAGCACACCCTTCATATCTCACCAGATGCACTGCAGAACTTTCTTGGAGTGAATATTGCATTTCGGTGTCGAAGTCGTTGCTTCACCGGGGTCTACCCAGTGTTTGTTGCGTTTGGGATTGTCATACCATGTCCACTTTTCATCACCTGTAACGATTTTTCTCAGGAAAGACTTTATGTGTTGTTTATTCAACAGATTGAAACACTTCATGACACGTTCATCCTTGTTCCTCTGGCTCAGGTCGTGTGGCACCCATTTTCCTTCCTTCTGAATCTTTCCCACTGCGCATAAACGATTGGAAATGGTTTGTTGAGTTACCCCCAGTTATTTAGCTAGTTCTTTTTGCGTTTGAGACGAATCTTCATCCAGCAATGTTTGCAGTTCCTCATGTGCAACCTTCCGCTACGTTCTCGATCGCTAACATCAAAATCACCTGCTTTAAATCGTCTAAAACAAAACTGACACGTGCTTTTCGATACAATATTCTCTGCTAGAGCAGAACAGATCAATGCACATGCTTTTGCAGCACTTTTTCCTTTATGAAATTCATAACGAATGCAGTGTCGGATCAATGCAGTATCGCTTGCCATCTTTCACCTACCGATGTGCAAGTGCGTTTGACTGTTGGGCAAACTTCTGTGTCACATTTCATACTCTGGGCCAGTTACTGTCACATGATAACAACGCGGGGGAATGTCGGATATGTAAATTAGCGGTATACGTCGCACAAAAAACGCTTTAAAATTTATTGTACACCTGATAAAAGTTGATGAAAAATGAAAGAAAAAATCAATGCATTATTTTGTAATGTAAGTTGATGTATTCTTATGACCTTAAAGCATTGTTTCAAATGTAAGTTGCATTTTTACACTTTCTTGCCTCCCGTCTAAATACGCTCCTGCTGCTGTTCAAAACATAAGGATGTGGTACATTTGACCAGTCAAATCAGAAAAAAGCTATATTTCACGGCTTATAACTTATACGAGGGTTGTACCGAAAGTAATGCAAAGGTGGGCATCATTTTTTTTTATTTACTGACAAAGGTCGTTCAAATTCCACATGTTGGTATAGATTAACTCTTCCTCTGTAGTAGCCCTTCTTCTTCATTGCAGGTAAATAATGGATTCCAAGCAGAAGCAACGTGCCGTCATTGAGTTCTTGACGATGGGAGTGTGCAGGCTGTCCGACATCCACAGAAGGCAACAGAATGTTTACGGAGATGACACCATTGACAAGAGCAATGTGCACAGGTGGATGAAGAAGTTTAAAGAAGCGGAAAGCAGCATTGAAGACAAACCACGCAGTGGGAGACCATCATCTGCGACCACTGACACGAATCGTCAGCGAGCGGATGAAATTATTCGCGCTGAGAGACGAGTAACAATCCGTGAGCTTGTTGCACAACTGGACTGTGGCGTCTCCCCCGGAAAGAGAAGGCCATCGCACAGGTTTGTGACGTCACTGGCAGTGGATCGTCGCAGCCCATGAGAGAGAGAGAGAGAGAGATCGGAGCATAATTCCGATGGTCACGGTCGTTGTTTTAGAATTTCGGTATTACAGTGAAAAATTGCATCACAAATGTAACATACATATCGTTGCAAATGCTTAACGTATTTACAATGTTGTAGCTCCCGTTTTTAAAATCTGAAAATCAATTTGCGGATTCTGTATGTTTTTTTGGTTGTTATTGTCAATCAATTACTTTAGTAACAGGAATGAACGATTGTGGGAGAGGTTTTCAAAGACTACGTCGTTGTTTTTAGCTGTTATAAGAATATCTGAACTAATTGCAATGAAAACTATATAAATATGCAGTATTTACCTGCAATGAAGAAGAATGATTACAATAAAAGTAGAGTTACTCTACCAACATGTGCAATTTGAACGACCTCTGTCAGTTAATAAAAAAGTTATGCCCACTTTTGCATTACTTTCGGTACAACCCTCGTATTTACCTGCAATGAAGAAGAAGAGTTACTATAGAGGAAGAGTTACTCTACCAACATGTGCAATTTGAACGACCTCTGTCTGTTAATAAAAAAGTTATGCCAACTTTTGCATTACTTTAGGTACAACCCTCGTACTCTAATATAACTTTCCTTCTTAGTTCCTGCCTCTATGTAAATTTGGTTCGTTCTCCTTAAGCATTTTCCCACACTTATCGTTTACATTTTCTCTCTCGCCCGAATATCTTTTGGCAACAAGTGAGGTCGGAAGTTGTGTGACGCATGTAAAAAGATGAGATAAGGAGATTGTTTTCAGTGTATGTTTGTTGGCTGATTGTTTTATGAGTTATGAAGTAAATTTTCGTTCAGCTAGCTGACTTGCGTTAGCTATCTGCTGTTGTACATTAAATGTTTTTGAGGTAATACACAGTTGAGTCACGTTATTGTGATCACCTCCTACTTTTGACGTCAACAGAGCGTTGCCCATGAAAGAAGGTAGTGTCGTGAGCTGGCTTGGAGGGTATATAAAGGTGTGCTGTAGGCATTCTGAAAACATATCACTCGTTGACGTCATGGATAAAAAGAGCGATTTATCAGAGTTGAAAAAAGGGATGATTATCGGCTTTCGGGCCAAGGGTGGCAGTATTTCTGAAGCAGCGCAGTTTGTGAACTGTTCGTGTGCTGCTGTGGTTAAAGTGTATTGTGATTCGAGAAATGGCACCATTGCGAATAAACGATGTGGAAACTGCGGTGCACCACGTGCCATTGATGTAAGAGGTGAACGTCGGCTGCGAAGGTGAGTGAGGGCCGATCCACACGCTACAGTGGAGCAACTTACTGGCCGAATGAACCAGGGGTCTACCGGAAGTGTGTCAAAAACGACAGTTCAGCGAACCCTGCTGCGTATGGGGCTCCGATGCAGACGGATGGTCACTGCACCTATGCTAAGGAAGGTGCATCGGTAGAAAGGCTTACATTTGCACCGCAGTGTGGGAATTGGACTTCCACTGATTGGCAAAGGATTGCCTTCGATGAGTAACGTTTTCTGCTTCATCGAGCGGATGGACTTTGGCGTTAAGGCGAGAAACATCAGAGAACACTTTTCAACCATTGCTGCAAGAACACCAGCTTGTGGGGGCAGCGTTATGGTCTGGGAAATGTTTTTGTGGCATTCTCTGGTACCCATACCTGTGGAAGGCACTATGGACTGAATTAGTTATGAATCCTTGCCTTCTCCGATGAGTCACGTACACCCATATATACTGATTGTCTTCCCTGGGGCGGATGGGATCTTCCAGCACGACAATGCGACATGTCATACAGCTAGAAATGTCCGAGAGTAGTTGGAAAAACATGATGAATACGTCAAAATACTTCCGTGGCCCCCTAATTCCCCAGACTTAAACCCAATTGAGCATCTGTAGGACCACCTCGATCGTGTTGTTCGCTCTATGGATCCTCCACCACGCACCCTCCAGCAGCTGTCAGATGTATTTCAGTCAGCATGGCTCCACATACCTGTGAACACCTTCCAGCACTTTATCGAGTCACTCTCAGCCCGTCTAGCTGCTGTCCGCGCTACACACGGCGGTCAATCTGGATATTAGCTGGTAGTCAGAATAATGTGACTCGACCGTGTAAGTTCGAACAGTAAATAAAATGACTAATTCACACACATTAGTAGCAAAAAACGTTTCATTATCGAGCAATTACATTTCTACTTTATATGTCTGTATTTTACTTTCTGGCTCCACGGTAAGAAACGCGCATCCCGTCCAGATGGCGCAGGTTCAAACCCCACCTGGGATGAGTAGAAAACTCTCGTTAACTTATTACGCCGGGAAAGAAAAGTGCTGAAAAAGTAAAAAAATCTCCGATTTTGCGAAGTTTCAGTGTACGCTAAAATCGAATTTTCTGAAACAAACGGAATTACTGACTACAGAAATTCTGTCAAAATATTTACGTAAGTTAGAAGACACGGATACTTTGAAAATGGAAATTTCGTTAAGAGGCAAACTCCTAACGGCAACTTTGCTGCACATTATTTTCAGAAATTTCCACTTATGTTTTACAGTGCATGCATTTTCAGAGAAATTAAACTTAAAATCAAGTTATAATGTCGTTGTAGACTTCTGGAAAACTTAAATGGACTTCCGAAAATCAGTACTAAACCTGCAGGTAGGTCCTTACTTTAAAGAACAGATGTCATCGTCATCATCATTGTCAACCATTATCAATCCACTTCTGGACGAAGGTCTCTCCAAGCCTCTTCCACAACGGTCTGTCTTGTGCCAGTCTCCTCCATGTTACTCCCGCATACTTTCGAATTTCATCCACCCATCTTCCATGTGGTCTTCTTCAGGGTCTTTTCCCGTCCCTTGGAATCTAATCTAAAATTTCGACTGTCCGTCGATGGTCTGTCCTTCTGGCAGTATGTCCAGCCCATTGCCATTTCAGGGATTTTACTCTGATCATGATGTCTTCCACTCTTGTCATTTTTCTGATCCATGAGATCCTCTTCTTATCTCTCCTGGTTACACCAAGCATGCACCTCTGCATGCTACTTTGAAGTTGTCTGCAGCCTTTGTATGTCTCTTTTAGTTAAGGTCCACGTCTCTGCACCATACGTAAGCTCTGGGAGGATGCATTGATCAAACACTTTTCTTTTAAGACATAATGGCATATTGTTCTTGAAAATTATGCTGTTTCTTCCAAAAGCTCTCCAGGCAAGTTTTATACGCCGATTAATTTCTTCATCAATGTGACCCTCACTTGATATCTGCTGTCCATGATAAGTGGAAGTATTGGTTATCTCCAGGTTTTCCCCATCAATTGATACATTTTCATTTCTTGTAAAAAAGCATTGTATATCACTTTTGTCTTCTGAAAGTTCATTTTTAATCCCACTTCTTTCCTCTTGTCAGCAAGTTCCTGGATCATACTCTGCAGCTTTGATGGGGTAGTTGCAAAAATGATTACGTCATCAGCAAAACGAAGGGGAGTTAGATAATCTCCATTAATTTTTATCCCTTTGTTTTCCCAGTTCAGTGATTGAAAGACATTTTCCAATGTGGCATTAAAGAGCTTTGGAGATATGGTGTCACCTTGTCTCACTCCCTTTCCAATTTTTATGTGTGCTGTATTCTCAAACAGCCGAATCTTTGCACTTGCATTTTCATAGATGTTATTAATAATATTAATGTATGCATCTTCAACACCGCAGGATTTCAGAGCCATTGTAACTGCTGATGGTTTCACTGAATGTATTCCTTTCCATTGTAAGCATACACACAACTTGAAAGGCTTTCATGCGTGTGATGACAATGTTTACAAATTTCTTTTGGCAGCAGTAATAAGGTGCGCTTGCTCCTGCGAACTTTCATTTGTGCTGTATGAAATGCGCAGAATGCTGTCATATCGCATGCAAGGCTGGAAAGAGTGTGCATTCGTTAATATTTCAAAATGGAAACTTCAACAACTGCCTGGCTTGGTTTCTTTTCCTTTTTTTGCTGCGGACGTGGGTTTGGACCGCGGCCATGGAATTTCGCAAACGACGGCCTTGTCTTTCGGGAGTGGCGTGTTTCTTTCGCTTTGCAAGTGAAAGTTATTTCGCAGCAACACGCAACAAACAACTACAGGGTTTGTTTTCTGCGTGATTTCTAGTTTAACCTTCATCATTAAATGCCGCTCATCAAAAAAACTTTGAATATGGAAATTTGTTTTGGTTAATAGTAACTTCTTTCTGCATGTCCCGAATTAGGCATTAAGGGGAGAAAGCAAGGTGGTAGAGATTTCACTAAGTGGTACATGGTGTCCAAAGTCAGCACGCGTTGGGCTTTCTTTTTTTTTCTTTGGCACGTCTTTGGTAAAAAAATATCGTGCTTATGTTATCGGTTTGTCCGTCCGCCTCTGGACACCATATCTCTGCAACTGTTAGTCCGATTTGAAAAATTCTTTTTGCATTGAGAAGCTCGAAATATGCGAATGATGATCTTTTATTTCGTTTTTTTTTCACGATGTATAATTTCGCCGCTAGAGGGCATAAGTGCAGATGATATCAAATTCAAAATACATTTTATTCCATATATTTAATTCTAAACATCCGATTGAAAAGAATCTTTTAGTTTTCGATTCCATTTATGTTGAGTATTTTAGGTATACCTAGTCACTTTTTCAACATACATTTCCCGCTAGGGGTGTAAAAGTAAAATGCGTTTTCCACGATATCTCTACTTCTAGAACTCCGATTTTAAAAATTCTTTCTTCAGCTGATAGAGTTCCTGATGGGAAATCTTTTGCATATAATAACAGATTTTTGGTAAAAATAGTTTGGCCACTAGGGGGCGTAAGAGTTAATTTTTGCTTCTGAGTATTTGCCATAAAATCTGAGCTTCTAAAATCCAGATTGAAAAAATTTGTTCGTGGATCTATGCCACTCACGTCGATAAACCTTTTCGAAATATTTTCTTCGTAAAATATTGCATGGTTTCTCCACCAGGAGGAGGCGTAGATGTATATCTTATTTTTGTCAATATCTCTGCTTCTAATGGTTCGATTTGAAAAATTCCTTCTTTATCGGATAGAGTTTTCGGTGCGACTCGTGTTTCATATAATTTGAAAATTTTCAAGTGATTCATAGACTTCCCGCTAGGGGGCGTAAAATTAAATTGCGTTTACCCCTCTATCTCAGCTTCTAAAACACCGATTTGTAAAATTCTTTCTGCACTGAATACAGCTCCTGATGGGAAATATTTTGCGTATACTTCTTATTTTTGGTAAAAAATAGCTTAGCCACCAGGAGACGTAAGTGCTAATTTCTGCTTCTGATGTATTTGCAGCAAAATCTGATCTAAAATCTCGACTGGAAGAAATTCGTTAATGGAACGATACTACTCACGTCGATAAACCTTTTCCGAATACTTTCTTCTTAAAATAATGCATGGTTTCTCCGCCAGGGGCCGTCGATGTATATCTCATTTTTGTCAATATCTCCACTTCCAAGAGTTGGATTTGAAAATTCCTTCTTTATTGGATATCGTTTTCGACATAGCGCAGTTGGCCATAGCACAGTTGGTTAAGTCGCTGTGCGCAGTGTTGGATGCGGACGTTTCTGACGGGTGTTCGAATCCCGGTCTTGACGACCATCCAGTCTGCGGGTTTTCCGTAGTCTCCCTGTGTGGGGACGAAAATGCGTGATTAGTTCCCTCTGAAGTCGGCCCCGGACGCACTTTGTCTCTGGACCCCTCCTTTCCTGGGATGCCATAGTTCGCCAAATGAGTGTCGATGCTTTGGTAGTAAAACCATAAAAAGGCGATTGATATCTGCTGCCCTATAGCAACAAACACCTACAGGATTCTTTCACGTGGTTATGATGATGATAAGTTAAAATTGCAAATTCTGAGTATCATCTTTATATAAGGTGATTCAGAAGTTTTGGTCATAAACGAAAACATAGGTAGTACTCATCGAAACAAACAAAAATGTCTATACTCGGGGAAAAGCTAACCTGGTTACACTGTTAATACTGTGAAACCGATTCACCGACAAGATATCTCCTGTGTATCAGTATTTCCCCGCGCACTTATGGAGTGCCATGTGGCGTGGACCCTTCTCCCTAAAGGTGGCCACAGACAAGTATTTTTGAATGACACGTTTGAGTGTCACTCCAGGGAATGGGGAAGTTTTGTGCCTGAGGCGGCATGTAGCGTGGAGTGAAGCAGGAGTGAAGCTTTTCAACGCCTGCCTCAAATCCTCTTCACTGCACGCTACATGCCGCCACAAGCACAAAACTCCCCCATTTGCTGGCGTGACACTCACACGTGTTATTTAAACGTGTATGCATGTGACCTTCTTTGTCACCCCTCAACCCCCACACCTACTGAACCTTGCTGACCACCAGGCAAACGATTTATAAATGGGTATTTCAAAACAGTAACCACGAGGAAAGGAGCAAGCCTAATCGCCAAACCATTATCTCCCCACTTACCCTCAGTCTAACACAATTATCCCCTCTGGCTCGCAGTAAACATGTTCCGTGTATACTGTATAGACTCTCTGAAACAAAACACAAGTGACAATGACATCGCCAAAATGCGAATATTTATATTTTTTAGAAACGTGATCGAAATTGGGATCTTTATTTTTATAATGTACGCACGTACAACATTTAGAACATCTATACATCCATGCCCTTTTTTACGCTTTCCAACCGTAGGTTGAAGAATGCCATTATCTAAGAAGGCTTGTATGGAAAAACAGGACGTCCTGTGTGCAGCAATTGACTGAAGCATTTAATTAAGGCTGTTCTCGACCCATATCAAGGCGAACTATTCCATTGTCTAATAAGGCTTGTATGGAGAAACAGGACTTCCTGTGTGCAGCAATTGACTGAAGCATTCAATGAAGGCTGTTAGCGACCCATATCTCAGCGAACTATGCGCAGGGAAGTGAAGAGGATCGGAATTGGCAGTCGCATGCATATACAGAAACCACTAATTTGTGCGAAAAATCGGAAAGTTTGTCTACAGTGATGTCAGAAACAACGTGACTAGACATGGAGAAAAGTCATGTAAGTCGCAGTACACCTTGTTCTGTACCGACGGTACGCAGAGAGTTTGGCTGCAGCCTCATGATGCAATGCATCCAGCTTGCTTTATAAACACAACTCAAGATTCTGGAGGCTATGTCATGGTGTGGCGTACGTTCTATTGATACGGAGCTCAGAACGCCTCTGCAGAGAGCAAAAGTGAGTTGCAGAGTATGTAGTCCCGGATGTACGAAGCTTGCATGCAATTCAAACCGAGTATATAAATGAAAAAAAAAAAACAAAAGTTATGGTTTTTGAGAAACGAACTGGTAGCACTGATTATGATGTAAGTCTAAATGGCACAGTGATTGACCAGGTGAATGAGTTTGTGTATTTAGGAAGCGTGTTTGACAGAGAGAACAAGTTGGATGGTGGAATTAGTAGGCGAGTGAATTCTTCATTGAAAGTCATGGCTGCTCTGGGAGGTTTTCACAGGAATGATTGGGTTCTCAAGAGAGTCCCGCATGGATGTATATGAGAGTGTAATTGTTCCTACTCTGATGTATGGTAGTGAAACCCGGGTACTACAAAAGAAACATAGGAATCGTTTGTGTGCTGGAGAAATGCGTTACTTACCGGGGTTTGTGGCAAGACGCGTTCTGATTGTGTGAGGAATGAAGATGTATTGGAGTTGTGTAATGTGAAGCAAAATGTTGTTAGCATGGTGGAGAGTAATATGCTTCTGTGGTTTGGCCATGTTGAAAGAATGAGTGATGAGATGGTTACTAAGAAATTCTTTTTAGCCCAAGTGGCAGGAAGGAAAGGCAGAGGAAGGCCAAGGAAATTATGGGAGGATCAGATTCAGGAGTGTGCATGAGAAAAGGATGATAAGTATGAAATATAGAAGATCTTGTGTACGGCGTGTGATGGATGTCAGTGAAGCCCGAGTTGTATGTCAAGATCGCTGTAAATGGAGAAGCTTGATACGGCAACAGTAAGTAAAAGTTATATGGTAGTTTGGATTTCTTTGTGGAGCTAACCTCTGAATCTCACGGAACAGCTTAGTGATATGTATGTATGTATGTATGTATGTATGTATGTATGTATGTATGTATGTATGTATGTATGTAACAAGATCGTGGACCGCTGCATTGTTGTGCGAAACTTTTAAGTAAGGAATCTCGAACCAGGTTGGTTGGACAAGATGGACCCATCCCATGGCATCCCCGCTCTCCAGATCTCACGCCTCTAGACTTCTTCTTGTGGGTATATGTGAAAGACAGTTTATTCATCCCAAATGTTGACGAACTGAAAATTCGCGTAATCGCTACAATTGGATCTGTTACAGAATCCGCTTTGCCACTTACATGGGCCGAGACTTAATATCGGCTTAATGTACTTCGCGCAACAAAAGGTGCACATATTGAAGTTTATTAACTATACGTAAAAAAAAAAAAAAATTGTTGCTATCCCATATAGTTTTATTTTTTGTAATAAATTTTTTAAATGTGTTAAGGACTTTTGGGACACCCTTGTATTTGACTTGATTTTAGATATAGTTGTTTTTTCTTTTGCAGATCTATCCTTAGCTGTTCCTTTGACTAACTCCTTAACCTTTATTTTTGTGAGTTTCTCGGGTCGGATCCTTGGCGAGACAGACAGCAAATCTGGTAAGTTATGTAATGTGCTGTACGAGTGCTGATGTGCAAGATGATTCAGTTAAGCGTGTACAAACGTCTGGGAGGGGTAGGTTGCACAAAGACAAATCGGAATCACATAGCAATGCAGGGTCGGAAACGACATCTTCATGCGGTAGATGCAGTTGTTCTTCCTCGAGACTGCTTGTACGTTCTTTCAGGATACCATCATTTGTAAACCGCCTGAAGAGGTATGGGCGGTGGAGAACCCCATGTTGTACGACCACGTGCAGCACAAAACCGTTTTGTCGGGGACCACTTAATTGGCCCATACCTCGCACCTCCTCGTCTGGACGGAAGGAGTTACCAGATATTTCTGGAGGACGTCTTGCCAGAGCTATGGATCGAACAACAGGTCCCTCAGTCGCTGCGCCATGCAATGTGGTTCCAGCAAGATGGGGCCGCTGCCCATTTCAGCAATGACGATCGTCATCACTTAAGCATGACATTTGGACATCAGTGGATCGAGCGTGGTGGTTCCGTTCATTGGCCTGCAAGATTGCCGTGCTTACCATGCGTTGATTACTTCTTCTGGGGTTACATCAAAGAACTGGTGTACGACACCCCGTTGAAAGTGATGAGGACCTTGTAGCACGCATCTCTGTAGCTGCTTCAGAAGTCCGATACACGCGAGGAATTTTCCAAAATGTACGTGATTCCATGCGCCGACGATGTCAAGCGTGTGCTACAGCTCATGGTCGCAACTTTGAACACCTGTAACCTCAATACATTTCGCAAATGTCTTGTGAGTGATAAAAAGCATTTTGTTCTCTTACGTGCTGCTCTTTCATTTCTCGCCCTCTCTGTACACTAGCACACGAAGATGGCGTTTCCGACCCTTCATTGCTATGTGATTCCGATTTGTCTTTGTGCAACCTACCCCTCCCAGAAGTTTATACACGCTTAGCTGAATCACCCTGTAGAGACAACTTCCAATGGGAAGTTGCGGATATTGTATTATAGCAATATGAAAATGAGTTAGTATTATAGCAATATGAAAAAAAATGATGTTGTATTATAGCAATATGAAAATGAGTTTTTTTCACTAAATTAGAAACTTTTATTTAATAACGGGCTAGATCTCTTTTAGCCCGAATTATAGCACGTGTGCGGTTTGGCATAGATTCCACAAGGTGTTGGAATGCATCAACTGTATCTCTCCAACATACCAATCCTTCACCAGACAGTCAATGAACAGCCTCAAATTTGACGGAAGAGCACTTTGCTCCCGGATTTGTTTTTCTAACGTGTCCCATACATTCTCAATGGTGTTCAGATCCGGGGTTTGTGGTGGCCAGGAAAACTGATGGAAGTCGCTGTCGTGCTCGCTAAATCACTGCTGAACGTAACTTGCATGATGGACAGTAGCATTGTCGTCCACAGCCATCACCTGCTGGATAAGAAGTCAACATCACAGGATGGACTTGATCAGCAATAATGTTCAGATAATCCTTGCTGCACACTCGACCTTGCAGAAATATCAAGGTACCCGTACCATACCAATAGAACGTGCCTCACAACATGACACCATCTCCAGAACCTTGAGCTGTGTTTACAAGACAAGTTGGGTTCATTGCTTCATGGGCCTTCGGCCAAACTCTCTGCCTACCGTCGTTACAGAACAAAGTGTACTGTGACTCACCGGACCACATGACTTTTTTCCAGTGTTCAGCCACAGTGTTCTTTGACACCACTATAGACGAACTTTCCGGGTTGTCGCAGAAATCAATGTTTTCCGTATGGGACTTGTCGGACCACATGACTTATTTCCAGTGTCCAGTCACGCTGTTCATGACACCACTGTAGATGAACTTACCGGTTATTTGCAGAAATCAGTGGTTTTCATACAGGACTCGTCGGACCACGTGACTTTTTTCCAGTGTCCAGTCACGGTGTTCCTGACGCCACTGTAGACAAACTTGCCGGTTCTTTGCAGAAATCAGTGCTTTCCGTATAAGACTCGTCGGACCACATGACTTCCTTCCTGTGTACAGTCATGGTGTTCCTGACACCACTGTAGACGAACTTTCCGGTTCTTCGCAGAAATCAGTGGTTTGCGTATGGGACTCGTCTGACCACATGACTTTTCTCCAGTGTCCAGTCATGATGTTCCTTATACCACTGTAGATGAACTTTCCGGTTCTTCGCAGAAACCAGTAGTTTCCTTATAGGTGTGCGAGTACCAATACCAATCCTCTTCAATTCCTTGGGCATAGTTCACTGAGTTATTGATCGGGAAGACCCTTCATTGAATGCTTCGGTTAATTGCTGCACACGGGAAGCCCTGTTTCTCCGTACAAGCGTCAAACGACGGTGTTCTCGTACCAGACAAATTGTCGTCGTGCCACAGTTATGCCTCTTAAGCAAGCAGCGTGGGTTATTTTTCCAGTGGTTAAAAGACCCTGGATATCTCACCTTTTGAGGAACCAGTCAGTTTACGAAATCGTCACTGCGCAAGACCGGCACCCAGAATAAGCCCTTTATCGAATTCCAAAAGATCCTTTGTTTTTCAGATTGTGTTCAACACTACTAACGAAAAGCTGTCTTAAATAGTTGCCTACATCACGTGGTGACGTACGTGACCACGTATTTTGCGTATACGCTGCGTAAGTGACGTTTACGTGCATCTGCACAAAGGTTTCTAATTCAATCCCCGGTGTGTGTATGTTGAGGAGTGTAGTTATGCGTCGTGATTAAGTTTTGGTCACGCAGCAAACCGTTAATTAATACTTTTTGAAAATGTGGGGAAGCATGTGCTTCACAAATCCTATGTTTTCACTTTTAAAAGTAAAAGTCCTTTTTAACCCTTTCAATCGAAAGGACCAATCAGAAGAGTGTATTGACGTTGGGATTCACCGATTTATGTATCCCTACTCCTCCATTAACGGCCATCAGAAGTCACTTATTAATCAGCGTACTTAATATTTTCGCATGGCCTCGCATTATAAAAATACAGTGGTCTTTTTGCTCTCTTTTTATCATTCACGAAACATGTTGCTGGTAATTATTAATTCTGATGTGTAACTATATTTTGTAATGTTTATTGCTCTGTAACTTCAGTGAATGATTTTACTGCTGAACTGACTGTCATACTTATTCTTTTCACAGCGTCCTACTTAGGAATGACGTTAGTAGTGGCAGGAGTCACACTGTGTGTTTTAGACCGAGCCTGGAAGTGATTATTACCTGCAGTGATCTCTTTTGTGATGCGTAAATCACCACAGGAATTTAGTAAAACACCAGCACTCCTGTATGTTTTTGTTTTTTTTACCGACTTTCGTTCTCAAAATAGATCAACCAAGCACTGCAAGACAAGCATATATGTTGTAGAAGAGTAGACTGCGTGTAGCACATGTACCATGATTGCCCTCGGAAATTCATCGTCGTCGGAAATACGTGGCTCTTGATTTTTTTATGCTGGTCGGATAAACTATGTAAGTTAGCAGCTAGTTTGATTGGCAAGCGTTCACAAATTCATTTAATTTCGTTTATCTAAACAGGTTATTAATTAGAGTATCAGTAAGGTTATCCGCCGTTTTCTTCACTTGTGTATGTGGCTCAACCGATAATTACCAGATAAGAAACTCAGTTGGATAACATTGTCATCGCATGGTACGTTTATGGCAGGGCTTCGGAAATCGCTCGTCTGCAACAGGTCGTATTCAACTGCGGACTGCTAAAGATTTATGTAGCGTCCATTGCATATGGGATTTACCTAACGCAGAGTATTGCGACTTATCATCTGAATATAAACAGGGGAAGTTGAACGAAACATCACCCCAAAACGATTGTAACCGAAGGTTTTGGTGGATCATGTGATTGTTATTCAGAGATCATTTAACACATCTTAAAGGACCGAGTTGTGGGAGAAATAAACCTTCCTGCCACTACTTTCCAGCATATCACATCACTTCTCCCGAGCAAATCTGTACTACTCTAGTAAATCTGCGTATCAATACTCCAGAGCAAATATTACCATTACCACTCCCTAGTGAAGCTGCCCATCATTACTCCGAAGCAAATCTGTTGTCATTTCTCAGGAGCAAATCGTCCCATCACAACTCCCGAATAAATCCGTCTGTCACACTTCAAAATAAATCATTCTTTCACTTCTCCCGCGCGAATCTGCCTGCCAGTAATCCCGATTAAATCTGCCCATCAGTACTCCCGAGTAAATGCCTGACACTAAAAAGAGAGAATTTTCCTATTAATCCAGAGTGGATCTGCCCGTCTGTATTCCCGAGAAAATGTGTTCATCACTACTACTGTCGCTATTCGAGTGTAAATATTACCCTCTCAGTACTCCTGTGTAAATCTGCCTGTCACTATTCCAGAAAATCGGCCAGTTATTATTCCCGAGAAAATTTATCGATCACTACTCCAGTGTAAATATTCTCCTCTCACTACTCCCGCGAGTAAATATGCCTCTCACTATTCCCGAGAAAATGTGTCCATCACTACTCCTGTCGGTGCACCAGTGTAAATATTCCGCTATCTACTACCGAGTATATCTACCTGTCACTATTCCAGAAAATCAGCCTGTTACTATTCCCGACAAAATGTATCGATCACTACTCCTGTCACTGCTCCAGTGTAAATATTACCTTCTCACTACACTGAGTAAATCTGTCTGTCACTATTTCCGACAAAATGTGTCCATCACTTCTACTATCGCTATTCCAGTGTAAATATTACGCTCTCACCACCCCCGGTTAAATCTGCCTGTCACTATTCCAGAAAATCAGCCCGTTATTATTCCCGAGAAAATGTATCGATCACTACTCCTGTCACTGCTCCAGTGTAAATATTCCTCTCTCGCTGCTTGAGTACATCTACATGTCACCATGTCTACTATCACTACTCCAGTGTAAATATTATCCTCTCGCGAATAAATATGCCTGTCACTATTCCTGAGAAAATGTGTCCATCACTACCCCTGTCGTTGCTCCAGTGTAAATACTGTATAAGGAACGTTGCTCCAGAAAATCAGCCAGTTATTATTCCCGAGAAAATGTATCGACCACTACTCCTGTAACTGCTCCAGTGTAAATAGTATCTTCTCACTACTGATGAGTAAATCTGTCTGTCACTATTCCTTTGAAAATCTGTGTCACTATTCCTTTGAAAATCTGTCTGTCACTATTTCCGACAAAATGTATCCATCATTACTGCTGTCACTATTCCAGTGTAAATATTATCCTCTCACTACTCCCGCGAGTAAATATGCCTGTCACTATTCCCGAGACTACTCCATCACTACCCCTGTCGTTGCTCCAGTGTAAATACTGTATAAGGAACGTTGCTCCAGAAAATCAGCCAGTTATTATTCCCGAGAAAATGTATCGACCACTACTCCTGTAACTGCTCCAGTGTAAATAGTATCTTCTCACTACTGATGAGTAAATCTGTCTGTCACTATTTCCGACAAAATGTATCCATCATTACTGCTGTCACTATTCCAGTGTAAATAGTATCCTCTCACTACTCCCGCGAGTAAATATGCCTGTCACTATTCCCGAGAAAATGTGTCCATCACTACTCCTGTTGGTGCTTCAGTGTAAATATTCCGCTCTCACTACTACCGGGTAAATCTGCCTGTCACTATTCCAGAAAATCAGCCCGTCACTATTTCCGAGAAAATGAGTCGATCACTGTTCCACAAGTGTATATGTTTCCCCCTCACTACTCCCGAGTAAATCTGCCTGTCACTACTCTCCCGAAAATATGTTAATCAATACTGCTGTCGCTGCTTCCGTGTAAATATTCCCCTCACACTTTCCCGAGTAAATCTGCCTGTCACTTTCCCTAGAAAATCTGCCCCTAACTATTCCCGAGAAAATATGTCCATCTATTTTCCTGTCACTGCTCCAGTGTAAATATTCCCCTCTCACTTTCCCGAATAAATCTTCCTGTTGTTATTCCCTTGAAAATCTGCCCGTCACTATTCCTGAGATGTATCCATCACTGCTCTAGTGTAAATACTGTCCTCTCACTACTTCCGAGTAAATCAGCCTGTCACTATTCCCTAGAAATTCTGCTCGTCACTATTACCGAAAAAATATGTCCATCAATACTCCTGTCACTGCCCCAGTGTAAATATTCTCCTCTCACTACTCCCGAGTAAAAATCTACCTGTCACTACTCCGAAGAAAATATGCCCCATCGCTACTTCCAAACAGAAAGTGAACCAAGGAGAGTGCAGTTCCATTTCCTGCTGTTTGACGTCACTCGTGGAGCTGCCACTTTTTTGGTTAATTTTCGCGGACCTTATCTGCGAAGGTTGGACGGAAAATTACCGAAGTTAACTCTCTTTTCGAATATGAATCTTGATATCCAGTGGCAAGAGTTAAGCTGATTTCCCTTAAGAGCATTGTGTAATTTAACAGGTGTTACCCGTGGACAGTGGTGTAACCATGTTTCAAAATCTTGGGGGGTTCCGATCACACATACACACATTATATGTATACATATACACTGAGTGGCCACTTTATTATGACCACCTGACAGTTTTAAGCAAATGAGCTATGGCTGCACGCTGTTGCCGCCAGAGGGCGAGGCTAGCATAAAAAGGGAAAGCTTAGTGCTTGGGACAGTAGTAGAAGTTATTTTTGGGTGACGAGATAGGTAAAAATGCGATTTGACGGACTTTCAACGTGGGATGATTGTAGGAGCACGGAGCCATGGAACGAGTATCCCCGAAACCGCCGCATTCGTGAAATGTTCCAGAGCAGCTGTTGTTAAAGTGTTTAAAAACTGGACTGTCAGCCAAAAAACTGGGTCTCTACGTGCAACGTGCGGTCGTCGTCGACTAGTGGGCAACAGTGCAGCAAATTATAGACCATCTTAATCAAGGATCCCCTCAAATGATCTCTGCACGCACTGTTCGTCGTACACTGCATCGGGTGGGATATGGCAACCGAAGGCCTGTTCGAACACCTTTGCTGTCTGCATTTAACAAGAAAAAGGTCTCCAGTTCGCACAGGAGCACAAGGATTGGACAGTCGATGATTGGAAACAAATTATGTGGTCCGATGCATCACGTTTTCAGTTGCACCATGCTGATGGCCGAGTGAGAATTTGGCGGAAACAGCACGAAAGCATGGACTCCAAATGCAGTGCTACAACCCTTCAAGCTGGTGGAGACAACGTTATGGTTTGGGGAATGTTTTCCTGGCATGCTTTGGGCCCTTTAATTCGTGTTGATCAACGTCTGACTGGCACATCATATGTAAACATCGTTGCGGACCAAGTGCATCATGTCATGTGGATGGTTTATCCCAATGGCGATGGCTACTTTCAACAAGATAATGCATCCTGCCATAGTGCTCGCATTGTACAGGATTGGATTCAGGAACATGCCGGTCAGTTTACTTTGCTTAGGTGGCCCCCACAATCTCCAGATCTCAATCCCATTGCGAATTTGTGGGATTAAGTTGAACGAGCCATCAGACAGTTGGATTTACATCCCTGCAATCTCACACTCCTGGAAAGTGCTATTCATCAAATATGATATGGTCTCAGATTCCACAGACCACCTATCAACATCTCGTGGAGTCCATGCCACGAAGAATCAACGCAGTATTAAAGGCAAAAGATGGCCCAACGAAGTACTGAGGGGGTGGTCGTAATAAAGTGGCCACTCAGTGTATATATACAGTATTATATACATACTGTATAAGACAGAGTTTGGGACCCCCCCCCCTCCTCTACACACATACACGCAGGAGCAAAGCAGTTGAGCTAACGGGCATTACATCGGCGCCTCTGTTGACGAATTGTGGAATTTAGTGAACACAATTGTAAAACTGTGATAGATAGGGCAGAAATGTAAATTACAAAGTTGCAGAACTGACTTTGCTTATTAGGAATCGATATCGCTGTTTTATTAAGTACACATTATACACGTGTTTGCATTCTACGAAAAATTACAATCTTATATCATTAAATTTAGTTGGTTGACATCATAAAAAAAAAAAGTTTGCATTATATAATTATATTCCCGAAAAATTTTGGGGTCTTTACATTGAGGATCCACCCGACTCTGAAAACCTGGGACCCCCCCCCCCCCCGCCACTGGTTGCGCTTATGCCTGTAGATATTTTCACCGAGAATGAGGGCGAAATTGAAATAACGAAGCTCTCCGAGTCGAAAAAATAAGTGCATTATTTCGGTTGTAGAAATATATTTTATGTGTTTTTCTCTAACGTTTTTCTTCATGCTCGTAGTTTAATATGTTTTTCTCTCTCTCTCTCTCTCGTTTCTCCCCCCCCCCCTCTTTTACACTTCATGAGCTTTCAGGTAAATTGTTAAACATTTCATGCTTCGATTTCCTCCACCCTCTTCCTTCCTCTCAGACTGGCGGATTTATTTCGATTTCTAAAGCTCTGGATTAACCCTTTTTTTTTTTTTTTTTTTTGTGCTTTGATCAATTGAATTTTACACGTAACATTTGAGACCATCGGTAATACTATGGATTCTCTTCAATTCATCGTGAAGGGCAAAGTGATATTATGTGTATTTTCGAAGTTGGTCCTCAGGAATTTTTTTTCATTGTACGCTGAGTTTCCGAGCGTAATCATTATTACAGTCCGATGAGTCTACTAGTTTGAATTAAAGTATCTGGCATTCCATATAAGTTAATAATGTTTAATTTTGTTTGTTGATATTAGTGTGTCAACCGCTGAGGATTTATTTATAAGTAGTGGCGTGCCGTGAACGTTATGTGTATAGGCATAATAATAAAAAAAACACGTACGTCATTTTTAGCGGAATTCCATCCTACGATTTTTTTTTTTTGCTGCTAAAACTTTGTCTTAAAGCATAGGTTTCGACATCAAAATCTTTGGTCAAACTTTTTCCTTTTGCAGCTGTTAATTTTTTACGCTTTCCAACCGTAGGTTGAAGAAACGTATATGCTCCAGTCCGTCCGCACGATAACTTGCGTAAAAAAGGTTCGATTTCGATGAAATTTTGGTATGTGGTAAGGGACCAACTGGAGACGAACCCTATTGAAAATGGGCGAAATGGGGTCAAAGGTCAGGACATAGGAGTGTCATAACTTACGTAAAAATGCTTCGATTGCAATAAAACTTTATCATGTCGTTCCGGAAGTACACTGAACCGGTTCTGTTGAATATCATCGAAATGAGGTCAAAGGTCAGGACACAGGAGCGAGATTTATTCTACAGCCATTATCCTCATAACTTGACTAAAAATGCTTCTATTGCGACAAAACTTTAGTATGTTGTTCCAGTGGTATACCGAACCTATTCTGTTGAATATCATCGAAATGGGGTCAAAGGTCAGGCAGGACACAGGAGCGAGATTTATTCCACAGCCATTATCCTCATAACTTGAGTAATAATTTAAGTAATGATTTCTGGTATGTTGGAAAGCGTATCATAATCAATGCATTGCATGATTTTACTAACTTGTTTTTAGATGTCTTGTCTTTGCGTATGTTGCGTGAATAGGTAATCATGCGCACAATTTAATAGCACAGCGTATTAGTTCCCTTAAGCATTTATCCACACCAAGTTCGTGCGGCACTTTAAACAATTTGCTCATTGTTTTACCGCTTAATCCAGGGAAACCCTTAATTCACTTTTTTACCGAACGTATTAAAACGAGTGATCTGTTTCTTTGTGTGTATTCAGGCTCAGTAAAACAAACCCGATGCTTTTCGTATCACAGTTCCTTGAGCTCATAAGCTCTCCATATACTGTAGAATAGTTATGGGGGATGATTATGATTTATTTATTTTGATGTGTAACCCGCATAATTAACGACGATGTTAAGCGACTCAAGTTTGAGGTTAGTGTTTCATTGCTAACGCATTTGGATTTTTCTATAAAACTTATAAAATCAAAAGACTTTTTAATTTTGAATCACCCATTTCCTTATTCCCCTTTTGCAGTTTGCTTAAATTATCTTAAAACATTTCAGTTCTTCAGAAAGGCAAGGAATATACAAAAATGTAGCCGTGCAATTTCCAATTGGGATCCCTGAACGCACTATACTTCGATTCACCCTAAGATGACACTACAGTTTAAGGTACAAGAGCCTACGCTCTCACTGGGCCTTCGGGGTCAGCGGAGAGTTATGTTCATCCGCGTAATTCCTACTGGCCGCCCCGGTGGCGCAGTGGTCTAAGCGATGGCCTCTGATCATTCGTCCGAACGGGGTCCGGGTTCGAATCCCGGTGAGGCATGGATGTTGTATTTGTCTTACGGCACTGGCTCTCTCCCTTCCCTGGAACCAGTGACCCTAAATTAGGGACGGGCGACTGCTCATAGCCCATTGAGTTGCTCACGGCGGTCGTTAAACCTTCAGTAAAAAAAAAAAAAAAAAAAAAAATTCCTACTGTGTCCTGCAGTTTGCAGCTGTCAATCACTTCCCCATCAACTCATTGACATCCTTGTCTCCCAGACACTGCATATCTACGCATGCATGTGTTGGTCTAATTTTAAAACAGTTTCTGAAAACAGATCATTTTTAGATTTGCCTTAAATAACTGTATGTACTTATAAGTAAACAGCTAGGACAATATGATATACTGTATGATTCTGGGCAATAAGTGTGTTGGTTTTCACGGAAAATGTTGGGAACTACGTTTATTCGCGGCGATAGGTTTTACGTACCTTCCCTTTCAGTGTCATCTTAGGGTGAATCGAAGTATAGATAGCAGATACTCACCGTCAAAAGTAAATGAGCTTTCCATTGGCTGATGCGACACTATTTCATTTTTGGCGACGGTAGCTAACGGAGGCCCCAAACCTAGTGCGAATAAAAAGTGGGGACTGAGGAAACGGACTATGATTGGTTGACTGCCCGAGCCCTGAGTGCAACGGCCGATTTCGCATCAAATGCTAGGTCCCTGGCAAGCACGGCACTATCTCACATGAGTTCGGGAACGTTGATGCGAAGTTACGGTTTGCATTCGCGCTTTGTTTCAGTTCCGGTTAAAATATACTTACAAATATGTGATTGTTTTTAAATAAAACTCTTCTAAATCAGGTACTTAGTTCAAAATCTCCGATAAAAACGGCATTATAAAGCCTTCTGCGTGTAATTCTATCGTTTTGAGAGAGCAAATATTTACATTTAATTAGGGCATGCAATGTGTATGCATTGCGTACACGACCGCGCTACTGTTTATAAGTTAATTGCTGCATGCAAAAACTGTTTGATTTTTGTAAATAAATATTTTATGAATTTCTTGTAGATGTGGCTTTCCTTGTTTAAATTCATATAAAACTGAATGGGGTTCCTTGGGGCAGAGATAGATATTATTTGTTTTATGGAATTATGTTGAAACAATTATGGTGAATCAATGAAATAATGGCTCTAAATGTTAACTGTTTTTTTTTTAAGGTGGACATCTATCGATTTTGCTCTCTATGCTTTCAATGAAAAATATTTCAACCCTGCTTCCTGAGCGAACAAAGATTTCCATATACAGCGATGAGCCATTACATTATGACTACCCCCAGCCTAGAAAAATTAGCGCGCCTGGAGATCGAAGGGTGGCGCAGGTGAAGTTCACAGACCAGTATATATACAACCCGAAGACCGGTTTTCGATCAGTAGAGTGTTCGGAGTCAGAATGGGAAAAGCTGCCGATTTATCGGAGTTTGATAAGGGACAAATTGTGATGGCAGTGTGCCTCGGAACTGCGATCTCGGAAACGGCGCGGATTGTGGGTAGTTCATGTGCCGCTGTAGTGAGTACGTAACAAAAGTGGTCTACAGATGGCCAAACGACGAACCGTCATCCGACGGTGTGTCGTCCGCAGCTCATTGATGCCAGAGGAGAGCGGAGACTGATGCGCATTGTTCACAGTAACCGCAAGGCCACAGTGTGACAGCTCACCCGCAGCTACAACAATGGTGATCAGGGAAATGTATCACAGCACACAGCCTTCTGCGCATGGGCCTGCGTAAGACCCAGCCGGGTCCCCATGCTCATTACACGTCATCGCCAACAACTCATGAAATGGGCCCAAGACATCGAAATTGTACCGTGGAAGATTGGAAGAAAGCGGTCTGGTCTGACGAATCAAGATTCCTGGTACATCACGTAGACGGCCGAGCGCAGATACGCTGATTACCAACGGAGACTATGGCACCTGGATGCACTATTGGGCGGAAACAGACAGGCGACGACGGTGTTGTGCTGTGGGCGATGTTTTCTTGGGACACTTTAGGCCCCATTATTCCAATAGCACAATCCCTGACAACTGTCAGGTATCTGAACATCGTTGTAGACCAAGTTCACCCGGTGGCGCAGTGTCCTAAGTGATGGCTTTTAATCATTCGTCCGGGTTCGAATCCCGGTGAGGCATGGATGTTGTGTTTGTCTTACGGTGCTGGCTCTCTCCCTTCCCTGGAACCAGTGACCTTAAATTAGGGACGGGCGACTGCTTATAGCCCACTGAGTTGCTCACGGTGGTCGTTAAACCTTCAATCCAAAAAAAAGTTAACCCATTCATGGCAACTGTGTTCCCTATTGGTGATGGTCATTACCAACAGGATAGTGCGCCATGCCACAGTGCCAGAATCGTCAAGGAGTGTTTCGAGAAACATGCTGGTGACTTTCTGTTAATGCCGTGGCCTTCAAATTCACCTGACACGAACCCAATCGAACATTTGTGATTCGACTTGGAAAAGCGGGTTCGCGCTAAATTACCACCACCCCGAAATGTACGGGAAGTGGAGGACCTGCTGTTGATATTATGGTACCGGATACCCCAAGATACCTATTGCAACCTCATCGAATCGATGCCTTCCCGAGTGGCCGCTGTTTTGCTGGCTAAAGGGGGTCATATTGTAATGGCTTGTCGGTGTTGGTTTGAAATGCTTGTTCAAACACAGTTCTCGAGCAATTTGCTGCATAACTGATCCATTGCGTCGTTTCTGGAGGATTTCGTATCAGCAATTCTAATCTCTGCCATGGTGGAGTTTCGAACAACGCAGATACTACACCAGATTTTATACTGCCTTTCGTTTGCGCAAGACACACAACAGCAAAAATTTGCACGTTCGGTCGAGCGACATTTGACGAGTGCTGGATGCGCGTAAATTTATTACCTCTTAGTTCTGGGAGGAATAGGGCTTCAGGCGGGGCCTAGGCACAGCGTAAGATGAGGACTCCCACCCGCCCACATTCTTGAAAGAGTAAGTACATTTGTTGCCAATAAATATCGATTAATTCAAGAGTTGTTTTAATAAATGGGATACCGTGTGGGGAAAAATAAGAAATAATATCTACTTTTATTAAATCGTAATAGCAATATTAAATTCGCACTTAATAGACGGGTTAGTAAAACACTATTTAATGGTTTGGTATTACTATTTTCGCATTTAATAATGTAATAATTCAAATCTCCACAGATGTTAAGTTATTCATATCCTTTTAATTTTACTTTTTAATCGGTGAACATTTACACTTGGTAAAGACTGATTTTTTTTGGGGGGGGGGTGAGGGGCAAGGTGAACTTTCATGTAGCTGATTAAACACTTATGTTCAATATTATAGTAGAATAATTTTATTAACAAAGGAATGACTGTTAGATTTGAGCAAACACGCATAACTGGATAATTGTCACACTCATGAAAGCACATTAATGAGCTCATTAAATCGCTTAATTTAGACCCAAGCAATTTTAAAATATGATTCTTTACAATATGAAATACTCAAAGAAGAAACACGTTGAACGTCCTGAACATGTGTTTGTAAACCGCAGTAAGTACTTCTTAGATGCTTG
Source organism: Macrothele yani (assembly GCA_039090855.1). Classification (NCBI taxonomy): domain Eukaryota; kingdom Metazoa; phylum Arthropoda; class Arachnida; order Araneae; family Macrothelidae; genus Macrothele; species Macrothele yani. The sequence goes on from CM077019.1 coordinate 10,037,385, forward strand.
CTTACGCACTTAGCAACCAGCAATAACATTAACAAGCAGGGTTGCGGTTTCGAATGTTAGAGGTATGCAAAAGTCTCCGCCGTTTTGAACAGAAAGGCGACAAGAACAATAAGGAAACCAGTTCACATTTATTCAACCAAATATTGGCCGTTAGCATCAATGACCTTTTGCCATTTTTCAGGCAACAAATGAATGCCCCTGTGATAGAAGGACTCTGGTTTTGAGCTGAAGAACGCAGTGGTGAAAATTTCCACCTCTCGAACTGTGGTGAACCGCTGTTGAGCTTGGAAATGTTGCATAGAGCGAAACAGATGAAAGTCTGAGGGTGCAATGTCCGGGGAGTAAGTCGGGTGCGGTAAAATCTCCCAGTGTTACTGTTCAAGGGTTGATTTCGTGGTGGCACCGACATGTGGTCTGACATTATCGTGTGACTGGATGACTGGGCTGTCTCCTTTATCTGTCCATGGGAGTTTTGGTATCAGGTGTGAAAATAATTTTTTATATCGCACACTTAGAAGCAGAGATATTGAGAGCAACAAATTAAACATTTGTGGCTCCTAGCGGCAAAATTGTGCGTTGTTTTGGGAAGCAAGTAAAGACAAAAGGTCTTCATAGTTAATATTATCTGACTGAAGAATTTTCCAATGGGGCTTACATTGCTGTAAGTGGAACGTGAACGTACGCGAGAAAAGTTTCTCGCCGGAAACGGTCTCCTAGAAAAATATTTTTTCAAATCGGACTCTTAGAAGCAGAGATATCAACAAAAATAAGATATGCATCTACTCCCCTTGGCGGAAAAAACTATACACGGTTTTAAGTAAGCGGTGTTCTCAAAAGGTTTTCCGAAGTAAGCGGTATCGGTCCACGAAAAAGAACCAAAAAAACTATCAATCGAGTTTTCAGATTGTGCTGCAAATGTGTACACCAGAAGGAGAAATAAACACATACGCCCCCTAGTGCCCAAATCATTCTTTACCGAAAAATTAGAAATTATATGCAAACCATTTGCCATCAGGAGCTGTATCCGATGCAAGAAGAATTTTTCAGATGGAGCTTTTAGAAGCAGAGACATCGGGGAAAACGCAATTTATCTTTACGCCCCCTAGCGGAATATCTATTCATTACTAGAAAAAAGAGACTATCCGTATTAAAATAGTTTTCGATATAAATGGCATCAAAAGGGAAAACAATTTTTTCGATAGGATACTTAGAAGCAAATATATGGAATAAAATATATTTTGAATTCGATGTCATCTGTATTTACGCCCTCTAGCGGCGAAGTTGTGCATCAGAAAAACAGAAAAACAAGAATCATCATTCTCACACTTCAAGCTTCTTAATGCAAAAAGAATTTTTCAAATCGAACTAATAGTTGCAGAGAAATGATGTCCACGGAAGGACGGACAAAGTGACTGATAACATAAGCACGATCTTTTCCCTACCTATAAGCACGATCTTTTCCCTGCCGAAGACGTGCTAAAATATCAAGCGTGGATGCGTACTTGCACTGAAGGCTAAAACTCTCCCTCTTTTTAGCATTTTGTAAAAAAAAGCAAAAAAAAAGAAAAAAAGACTCAGTTCTGATTGAGCCGTCAGTCAGTTAGGAACATAGGACTACGACTGATTTACAGTTCGGAGAGTCGAAATGAGCTAATCGAGTATGGTTTCAAAGCGTTTATTTAATTTGCTATAGCCAACACAGGTCTATGATATGAAAAGTAAAGCAAAATAAAAATAAAAAATCCAGCAAACCGATCGAACTTGTACCCGGTCCAACAGAGAAAGCTCAGCCATCAAAAACGTTAATCTGTTCACACGAAAACATTTTTTTTTTAATTTTAGTTTAAACCACTGTGATATGTTTTGAATAGATCTCGTCGAGGGCTTTAAAACGATACCACGCACAGTCGTTTTGCACTCACGGTTGTCCAGATAAATCGCGATATTTTTAAAAGTATTCACCGGTTCACAAGAAAACATTTTTTAAATGTTCAGTCAAAACCCCTACGAAATGTTCTTCGTATATTTGAATAGATCTCGTCGAGAGCTTTAAAACTATAACACGCACAGTCGTATTGCGCTCAGGGTTGCCGAGATAAACGGAGTCAAACGCGACGGCACTCCCAGAAATATTGCATCGCCTCCCACGCGCACAGAGAGGGAGGGGAGCGTCGCGCGCACGATTTTTTTTTTTTTTTTTTGATTGGAGGTTTAACGACCACCGTGAGCAACTCAATGGGCTATAAGCAGTCGCCCGTCCCTAATTTAGGGTCACTGGTTCCAGGGAAGGGAGAGAGCCAGTGCCGTAAGACAAACACAACATCCATGCCTCACCGGGATTCGAACCCGGACCCCTTTCGGACGAATGATCAGAGGTCATCGCTTAGACCACTGCGCCACCGGGGCGGCGCGCGCACGATGTATTGCGCAGTACGCGAATCGTACTCCATGCTGTTTACGAATATGCTAACAGGATTAGCGTGCAGTGAGGTTTTTTTTTCTTTTTTTATCTCTGTAATGATTTCAATGGGAATCTATTTTTGTCACAGGCGATCGGCCGTAAGTCGCCCCATACTATCCGCGGAGACAGACGTAGTCCTACGTCAAAAAGTACGTGCTTATAACGACACTTTATCCGTCCGTCTGGGGACACTATATCTCTGCAACTATTAGCCCGATTTGAAACATTTTTTTTTTTACGTTGGAAAGCCCAAAATGTGAGAATGATGATCCTTGCTTTGCGGTTTATTTCCGATGTACAATTCTGCCGATAGAGGGCGTAAATGCGGATCCTATCCAATTAAAAATATAGTTTATTCCAAATCATTACTTCTAAACATCTGACTGCCCAAATTCTTTCTTCTTTTCGACCTTACATAGAACGAAAATTATTTTGCATAGTTTGTTTTTCAAGTAATGCATAGTTTTTCCGCTAGCGGGCGTACAGTAAATTGCAATTTCCCGGATGTCTGTGTTTTTAAATGGCCAATTTGAAAAAAATATATTTTTGCATCGGATAGAGTTCCTTGTGGGGGTTCTGCGTATAATTTCTAATTTTTGGTAAAGAATGGTATTGCCATTGGAGGGCGTAAGTGTATATTTCTGTTTCGGATGTGTTTGCAGCGATATCACGCGCTTCTGAAAACTCGTTTGAAAAAAATTATTTTGTTGTCAGATACCGATCACTACGAAAATTTTCCAAAATATCTTCTGCTTAAAATGGTACATAGTTTTTCCGCCTGAGGCGTAGATGTATATCTTATTCTTTGTCGATATCTCTGCTTCTAACAGACCGATTTGAGAAATTATTTCTTTGTCCGAGAGCGTTTCTGGTGCGAAATGTTTTGAATATAGTGTATTTATTTATTTTTGATTTGGAGTTTAAAGACCACCGTGATCAACCCAATGGGCAGTCGCCCGTCCCTAATTTAGGGCCACTGGTTCTAGGGAATGGAGAGAGTCAGAGCCGTAAGACAAACACAACAGCCATGCTTCAGCAGGATTCGAACCCGGACCCTTCACGGACGAATGGTCATAAGCCAGCGTGTAGACCACTGTGCTACCGAGGGCGGCGAATATAAGTGAAAAATTTTCTTAACGAACAAGTTTGCCAACAAAGGGCATGAGTTCACGTTTGTTATTATAGCATATCTACAGCAAAACCTGCACGTCTAAAAATCCGATTTAAAAAATCGGTTTTCAGTCAGATACGTACAATTAACAACGAAACGTATTTGTGCATAACGGCAAAAATGTTTATTATTTGCTTCCCGGAATAATGAACATTTTCCCCGCTATGGGTTGCAAACGTTTAGTCCGTTTTTCTCGATATCTCTGCTTCTAGACGTCCGATATAATGCCCTCTTTTAATCCCGTGTATTATTTATCTTGTGAAATACTTTGCCTGTACTCATGAGTTCTTTGTAGTTCACAAATATAGCGCTAGGCGGTGTTAATGTGCATTTCAGTTTTTTTTTTTTAGTTTTTCTTTATTGGGGTTTAACGATCACCGTGAGCAGTCGCCAGTCCTTAATTTAGGACCATTGGTTCCAGGGAAGGGAGAGAGCTAGTGCCGTAAGACAACATCCATGGATGTTGTGTTTATCTTACTGTACCGGCTCGTGTTCGAATCCCGGTGAGGCATCCATGCCTCACCAGGATTCGAACCCATATCCATCTCGGACGAATGGTCATAAGCCAGAGCTTAGACCACTGCGCCATAGGGACGGCGGATTTCTGTTTACAGCTTTATTCTCCGCTTCTGAATATCGTATTGAAAATTTTCTTCTCTTTACTGTATGCCATTCGCTACTGTAAAGATGGAGAATCTTATCATCTTTAAATAATGCGCATTTTCTCCGCTAGGGGCGTAAATGTTAGTCTTTTTCACGCTATCCCTGCTTCCAGGTGATGTATTTAAAAATTTATTTTTCCTTAGCGTAGCTTTTGTGCGAAGTAAACTTTTGTCAATTTTCTACCTTTACATCATTCAAAATTCTTCCGCTAGGTGGCGTAAATTCCTCTTCTTGTAACTGTTCGACATGAAAATCCCTTTGTCTCTGATCTCTCTCTCTCTCTCTCTCTCTCTCTCTCTCTCTCTCTCCTTCATCAACGATAAACGTTTTGTGCACAACATGCTTTTCAGCCGCTAGTGGGAGAAATTAAATATTTCTATTTCTAAATGTTTTATCGCTAGTAGAAATCCGCTTGCTTTTTCTTTTCTAACCTCTTCCATTGACTATGAATGACTTTGAAATGTTTTATTCGTGTTGGAAAGGATTCAAAAGATGTGCTCACGACAACCAAAATTTGGTGTCATCTTTCTTGTTCTAAGTTACTGTGAGATGCGATGCTGCTGTTCAAAAACTTCCAGGTAGTTAATTACCTATAAAGAAATGTTGTTGTGGAGACATTTTATCTAACTGTATCAATCTGGACATTGAACAATGGTGCTGGCAGACCCGGTGACGCAGTGGTCTAAGCGATGGCCTCTGATCATTCGTCCGAACGGGGTCCGGGTTCGAATCCCGGTGAGGCATGGATGTTGTGTTTGTCTTACGGCACTGGCTCTCTCCCTTCCCTGGAACCAGTGACCCTAAATTAGAGACGGGCGACTGCTTATAGCCCATTGAGTTGCTCACGGTGGTCGTTAAACCTCCAATAAAAAAAAACAAAAACAAAAAAACAATGGTGCTAAAGAACAATCCTCGTGCGAAAGAGAGAAAGCGCTTTCAACTTCTTCCTGTTAATCATTTTGCGATCAGAAGCAATGTTTTTACGATGCTTTTGTAAGAGAAAAGTGGTTTGTTGGCGGGAATCTGAGAGCTCTAGGTTTTTGAGTGAATTTGGCTGTTCACCACGATAAGAAGAAACGTCCTCCGAGTTACAGCGAAGGAGAATGCTCGATGAAAAATGGAAAAACAAGTAGGACCGAAGAATAGGAGTAGAAAGGGACGAAATAAAACAGTAATTCCTCAATGCCGTTGTGTGTATTCACGAGAACTGACTAGAATTTTAGCCAGCTGTATCAATATGGACGTTAAAAAATGGTGCTAAAGAATAATCCTTGTGCGAAGAGAGAATTAGTGCTTTCATCTCCCTGTTTATCATTTTGTGATCAGTACGTGTTGTTTTACCATGCTTGTGTAAGAGAAAAAGGGTTTACTTGCGAGAATATGAAAGCTCTTGGTTTTTGAGTGGGATTGTCTGTTGACCATGACAAAAAGAGGAGTCCTCCGAGCTCCAGCGAAGGAGAATGCGCGATTAAATATTGAAAAAAAAGGGGGGGGGGAAGAAGAGGAGTAGAAAGGGTCGAAATATGATATCAGTGATTCCTCGATGCCACTGTGTGGATTCACGAAAATGGACTAAAATAGTAAACTAAAACAAATACACTGAAGGAAAAAAATCCCAACACCACGAAAAAATAGTTGTAGAGGAATGAAATGGCGGCAATACATTTGTATAGGTAACATATTTAATCGATTAAGGTTTCAAAATCACAGCTTATTGTAAGCGCGAGAAGAGCCATTTTAAATGTGAAATTCTGGTACATTAATAACCGGTGTAACCGCCAGAATGTTGAATGCAAGCACGCAAACGTTCATGCATTGTGTCGTACAGGTGCTGGATGTCAGTTTGTGGGATGGAGTTTCATGCCTGTTGCACTTGGTCGGTCAATACAGGGACGGTTAATGCTGGTTGGGGGTGAGGCTGGAGTTGTCGTCCAATGGTGTCCCATACGTGCTCGATTGGAGAAAGATCTGGTGATCTAGCAGGCCACGGCAACATGTCGACACTCTGTAGAGCATGTTGGGTTACAACAGCGGTATGCGGGCGAGCGTTATCCTGTTGGAAAACACTCCCTGGAATGCTGTTCATGAAAGGCAGCACAACAGGTTGAATCACCAGACCGACGTACAACTGTGCCGTCAGGGTGCGTGGGATAACCACGAGAGTGCTCCTGCTGTCATAGGAAATTGCTCCCCAGACCATAACTCCAGGTGTAGGTCCAGTGTGTCTCGGCCGCAGACAGGTTGGTTGCAGGCGCTCACCTGGCCTCCTTCTAACCAACACACGGCCATCACTGGCACCCAGGCAGAACCGGCTTTCATCAGAAAACACAACAGATCTCCATTCCGTCCTCCAATGAGCTCTAGCTTGACACCACTGACGTCGCAAACGGCAGTGGTTTGGAGTAAGTGGAATGCACGCTACAGGGCGTCTGGCTCGGAGCTGTCCTTCAAGTAACCGATTTGTAACAGTTCGTTGTGTCACTGTGGTGGCAACTGCAGCTCGAATTGCTGCCGCAGACGCGGTATGATGCGCCACGGCCATACGCCGTACACGGCGGTCTTCCCTCTCAGTAGTGCCACGTGGCCGGCCGGAACCCGGTCATCTTGAGGCAGTACCTTCCCTTGACCACCGCTGCCAACAATCATGCACAGTGGCTACATTCCTGCCAAGTCGTTCTGCAATATTGCGGAAAGAAAATCCACCTTCTCGTAGCCCTATCACACGACCTCGTTCAAACTCCGTGAGCTGTTGATAATGGCTTCTTCGTCTTCTTAAAGGCATTCTTGACTAACATCAACACACTACGTCGAATCTCAACGATAACTAATGCTCACGAACGTTACAGCGCGTATTTACAGCAAACCTGCTTTGCATGTTCCGAGGGGCGCTACTAGCGCCACACGTATGCGCCGAGCGCGAATTTTGCATAGACGTCATCTTACAGATGTACTCTCACCGCCTACCAACTGTCGTTTATCTAACACAACCCCTTCTTGGTGTTGGGATTTTTTTCCGTCAGTGTAGTTTTGCTATGCTGGTTCGGAATTATTTTGCTTCCAGCGATAAGAAACCAGCAAGTTAACCATCATCAAGCAAATTCAGAGAATGTGACTTATTTATTATAGCTCAAATGAGTTCAGTTCCCCACTTCCCCATTCGCATTTTTTTTTATTTTATTGCTTTTGCGTTCTTGTATGGAGAAATTATTCTCTGGGGAAGTAATATAACAAAAGGAGCGAACGAAAAAAAACTTGCACCTGTATTAGTGGGAAAATATACACTGCTGGTAATTATAAGTGCAACACAACGAAAGACAAGAGATATCAAGGCCATATTTATTGTATAAAAAGGGTGAATCGATTCCAAATACAGCACGGTGAGACGTGGGGAACACATAATAATCAGTATATGGTGCAGCCACCATGGGCTGCAATTATAGCTGCTACACGGCCCGGCATGGAGAGGAAGAGACGTTGGATGTGTGTTTGGGAGTACGTCAGTCCACGCAGCTTCGATACGATGCCACAGCTCCTCCGTTGTAGCCGGTGGTGGTCGTTGGTGTGGCAGTTGTCCGGCGATCATGAACCACACGTGTTCAATAGGCGATATATCCCGTGACCGCGCGGTCCAAGGAAGATGTGGCATATGGTGGTGATACAGGAAGTCTTGGACGTTGCGTATTACACGCGGTCACGCATTATCCTGTTGGTAAATGGCACCAGACAGTCCCTGCAGTTATGGTACAGACTCGAACATTTTAGTGATGAATGGCTGTTCAACGTCCCGGTAATGCAGACGAGGCGTGTGCTGGTTAGGAATTCAATGGCATTCCATGGGTGATGGGCCGATATGGCGCAGTATAATGCAGGACTCACTCAGCCGGTCGCCGTGGTACCACAAGACAGATTCTTCCATTATGGTGCTGCAAACTGAAGCGTGATTCGTCGGAAAACACGATGCGTTGCTATTCGCTCCTCCATGCACGACGTTCTTGGCACCATTACAGTCGCAGACGCCGGTGTTATACAGTAAAAGGTAGCCAAAGAAATGGACGCCATGCAAAAATTCTCCGTTGCTGCAGACGACATTGAACCGTCCTTGCTGAAACTGGGTGTTGTGCCATACACCCGAACTGTTGAGCTACAGTGGTCGGTATGGCTGTGCGATCCGTCTGAGCCATGCGCACCAGATGTCGGTCTTCTCGTTCGGTGATGTGACGCCGCCGTTGGGATCCCGCACATAGGTGTGTTCATTCCCTGCTACCCACTGACGCCATATTCTCCCCACTGTGCCGCATGCCGTCCCATACGAGCACCGATGTCGCGGAGGGATAATCCGAAATCCCGATATTCCACAATTCTTCCACGATCGAAGTCGTGAACCTGCTGGCAGGGATGCCGTTGTCTTCTACGGGGCATGCTACAGCTGTCCGTGGCCAGGAATGGTGAGCAAACACATTGCCGTTGTTTTCTACGGGGCATGCTGCAGCTGTCCGTGGCCAGGAATGGCGAGCAACTACATTGCCGTTGTCTTCTACGGGGCATGCTGCAGCTGTCCGTGGCCAGGAATGGCGAGCAAACACATTGCCGTTGTTTTCTACGGGGCATGCTGCAGCTGTCCGTGGCCAGGAATGGCGAGCAAACACATTGCCGTTGTTTTCTACGGGGCATGCTACAGCTGTCCGTGGCCAGGAATGGCGAGCAAACACATTGCCGTTGTTTTCTACGGGGCATGCTGCAGCTGTCCGTGGCCAGGAATGGCGAGCAAACACATTGCCGTTGTTTTCTACGGGGCATGCTACAGCTGTCCGTGGCCAGGAATGGCGAGCAAACACATTGCCGTTGTTTTCTACGGGGCATGCTGCAGCTGTCCGTGGCCAGGAATGGCGAGCAACTACATTGCCGTTGTCTTCTACGGGGCATGCTACAGCTGTCCGTGGCCAGGAATGGCGAGCAAACACATTGCCGTTGTTTTCTACGGGGCATGCTGCAGCTGTCCGTGGCCAGGAATGGCGAGCAACTACATTGCCGTTGTCTTCTACGGGGCATGCTGCAGCTGTCCGTGGCCAGGAATGGCGAGCAAACACATTGCTGTTGTCTTCTACGGGGTATGCTGCAGCTGTCCGTGGCCAGGAATGGCGAGCAAACACATTGCTGTTGTCTTCTACGGGTATGCTGCAGCTGTCCGTGGCCAGGAATGGCGAGCAAACGCATTGCCGTTGTCTTCTACGGGGCATGCTGCAGCTGTCCGTGGCCAGGAACGGCGAGCAAACACACTTCGAGTGCTAAACACCGACTCCTTGCTCCTCCCTCTTGTACGACTTCCAGGGGGCGTTACTGCACCACGTGATTTACATATGTGCCGCCGGTTAATCATTTGCATGTGCGCTCGTGTTCTGCCTTTCTGCCAACTTTCGAGCCCCCGTGATACGATCTTCCCGGTGTTGAACTTTTAATGGCCAGCAATGTAGTTTGCAGTTGAAGACAGAGCCCTTCCTCCAGATCAATCTTCAATCCCCCCCCCCCTGGCTTTAGGACTTAGCTAGGTGTCTTGCGCTGACATGAACTGACTTGTGTTCCTTGAAATTCATCCTCCAGTATACACTATATTGACAAAAGTCACCGGGCACCTAGAAGAGAAACACAACATAGCATTTATTGATATACATTAGTACGGTGTCGGTCCACCTTGGGCCTTAATGCATGCCTTGACCCTTGGAGACATGCTTTCGACAAGGTTTCGAAACACAGCGATTGGTATGCGCTTCCATTCAGTACATAATGCTGATGCTAACGGTTGCTTAGTAGTAGGCCTTGGTTCCAAGCTTCTTATGCGGCGCTCTAATTCATCCCATAGGTGCTCTGTGGAATTAAGATCAGGGCTCTGTGCTGGCTAGTCTACACACGATACGGAATTATCGTCAAATCACGTCGTATCAGTCCTTGCTTTATGGATCGGTGCATCTGGTGCCAACAAAGCTCGGCACTGCCACAGAGTTGGTAGGGCATAATTGTCCAGAATATCGAGGTAGACGTACTGGTTATTAGGTTTGTCCACGATAACCAATGAGCAGGGACCATACCACGAAAAACACCCCCACACGAGTACACTGCCAGCTCCAAACTTGACCGTAGAAACAGTACACTGTGGTAAATAGCGTTCACCCGGCTTTCGCCATACCCACACACGGCCATCAGGCTGATGGATCGTGTATCTGGATTTATCAGTCCATAGGACCCATTCCATTGATTTAGGGTCCACGATAAATGTTCTTTATATCATGCTAAACGACGAGTAGCATTCCGAGTGGAGATGAAAGGCTTATGAGCAGCTGCACGACCGCGGTAACCCATGGAATGAAGTTCTCTGCGAATGGTACGTGTACATACCGAGGTTCCAGCAATTTTACTCACCTGTACACTGAGGTCTATGTGTAGTACTCCGTCGATTAGCTGTAACGATTCTCCTGAGGCTTCGACGTCCTCTATCACTGATTTTCTTTTGTCTGCTGGTAGGTTTTGCTGCTTCAGGCACGCCATGTGTCTTCCACTTATTCAGTACATCCAAAAGATTTCACTTGGGTGTGTTTAAACGCTTCTCGGTTTCTCTTATGGACAACCCACTAATATAACACCCAACAATCTTTCCTTTCTCAAAGTCAGTTCTACATTTTCACTCAACCTCACAGTGCAGGCTTGTTTTTATACCGTTTGCAGCTGTACCGCGCATTTTAACAACGCAGCGGATCCGTTTATTTGCTTTTGAAAGGGTGTCCGGTGACTTTTGTCAGTATAGTGTAGGTATAAGTGACATGATCGTTGATCTTGTTTATTTAGCCTTTTTCTTAACGCAATGCTAATCATACCTACATTTCTATCAACAGCATACCATTTCACAAAGTAGCTGTTAATAACGTCTTGTGGCTATCCTTGAAATTAAGGCCTAATTGGGCATGCTTTTTATAACGTGATGATGTGCATTTGGATTTCGAACCTGAGTTTACATTCTAAGCTCTCTTGTTTGATAGATGGATCTTCGTTTTATCTGTTGGTCAGTCTTTATTTGTAAAAGCGATTGTTCCCAGCAAACGAGCTGGTGGCTTTAACTAAGCGTGTGCTTCTGCTGGAATTTCGTCAAACCTTTTGAATGCTTTGCATCTGTTCCTGACCTTCGTGCTGAATAATAAACATCATTCCGCCGAAATTTCATTGAATAGGTCATTGTGTGTATTTGGCCTTGGAGGAGCTGTTGCTATTATATCTGTTTCACAAGTCTAATAACTGAGATACTTGCTGAGCTGACCTTGGTTAGATGACTTTGGTCTCGAACAACCTTTCGGCACCATGTCTAAAAAAAAACTAAAAAAAAAAAAAAAACGAATATTGCCTTTGTTTTATCTTAAAATTAATTTGCGCATTTATAATCAATGAAAAAGGCTCAACTGCAAAAATTTCGAAACAGTGCTTCAAGAAAGATGTCTTTAATTGCGAAAGAAAGTTACTCCCTCATGAAGAGGGGTGTACTTACACACAGAGAGCCTGACAGGATCTGCCGTAGACCTACGGAAGGGGGACACCTACTCTGGGCCCCGTGATTTGAAAGACACCTCTCATCACAGGCAAACAGCCATTAGGTTCCAGACCTAGAGAGAACTCAAGGGTCTTCTGGGAGGAAGGGGGAGGGGCTCTTGATTTTTAACTACAAACTAACTCTTTTTTGAGGTTTAACGACCACCGTGAGCAACTCAGTGGGCTATAAGCAGTCGCCCGTCCCTAATTTAGGGTCACTGGTTCCAGGGAAGGGAGAGAGCCAGTGCCGTAAGACAAACACAACATCCATGCCTCACCGGGATTCGAACCCGGACACCTTTCGGACGAATGATCAGAGGCCATCGCTTAGACCACTGCGCCACCGGGGCGGCACAAACTAACTTTTTCCACGAATATAAACGCAAGTTTTAGTTTTTTCGCTGTTAATTTACTTCACTAACCAATAATTTCTCGACGCTAAAGAGACCACCCCGGTGACGCAGTAGAGATGAGCCCGAGATGAGTCCGAGTTCGTTTCCCACTGATGCACGGATGGTGGGTTTATCTTATGGCACTGTTTCTTTCGCCCTTCCTTGAACCCAGTGGGCCGCCCCGGTGGCGCAGTGGTCTAAGCGATGGTCTCTGATCGTTCGTCCGAAAGGGGTCCGGGTTCGAATCCCGGTGAGGCATGGATGTTGTGTTTGCTTTATGGCACTGGCTCTCTCCCTTCCCTGGAACCAGTGACCCTAAATTAGGGACGCGCGACTGCTTATAGCCCATTGAGTTGCTCACGGTGGTCGTTAAACCTTCAATAAAAAACAAAAAACAAAAACAGTGGTTAGGGACGAGTGACCACAGCTCCTGTGGCGCAGTAGTCTGAGCGCTGGTTTTTTACCGTTCGCACGAGTTATGTCCTGGTTCGATTCCCGGTGAGGTATGGATGGTGTGTTTGTCTTCCGGTATTGGGTCTCTCCCTTCCCTGGATCCAGAGGCTCTAAATTACGCACGTGTGAATGGTGCTCCTAGGTGCAGTAGTCTGAGCGCTGACTTCTTACCATTCGCACGAGTTGGGTCCGGGTTCGATTCCCGTGAGGCATGGATGGTGTGTTTGTCTTCCGGCATTGGCTCTCTTCCTTCCCTGGACCCTATGGTCCTAAATTAGGGATGGCTGACTGCAGCTTCTGTGGTGCAGTAGTCTGAGCGCTGACTTCTTAGCGTTTGCACGAGTTAGGGTTCACGTTCGATTCCCGGTGAGGCATGGATGGTGTGTTTGTCTTCCGGCATTGGCTCTCTCCCTTTCTTAGACCCAGTGGTACTAAATTAGGGACGTGTGACTGCAGCTCCAGTGGGGCAGTAGTCTGAGCGTTGGTTTCTTACCATTCTCACGAAATTGGGCCGGGCTCGATTCCCGGTGAGGCATGGATGGTGTGTTTGTCTTCCGGCATTGGCTCTCTCCCTTCCATGGACCCTATGGTCCTAAATTAGGGACGGCACAATAGATCATATCCACGTACTGAGAGAACTAATTGAAAGAGCGAGGGAATATGAACTTCCATTGTGCATGACTTTTATCGATTATGAAAAAGCCTTTGATTCGGTGAAACCATCAGCAGTTACAATGGCTCTGAAATCCTGCGGTATTGAAGATGCATACATTAATATTATTAATAACATCTATGAAAATGCAAGTGCAAAGATTCGGCTGTTTGAAAATACAACACACATAAAAATTGAAAAGGGAGTGAGACAAGGTGACACCATATCTCCGAAGCTCTTTAACGCCACATTGGAAACTGTCTTTCAATCACTGAACTGGGAAAACAATGGGATAAAGATTAATGGAGATTATCTAACCAGCCTTCGTTTTGATGATGACATAGTCATTTTTGCAACTACCCCATCAGAGCTGCAGAGTATGATCCAAGAACTTGCTGACAAGAGTAAAGAAGTGGGATTAAAAATGAACTTTCAGAAGACAAAAGTGATGTTCAATGCTTTTACAAGAAATGAAGATTTATCGATTGATGGAGAAAATCTGGAGATAACAGACACGTACGTTTATCTTGGACAGCAGATATCAAGTGAGGGTCACATTGATGAAGAAATTAATCGGCGTACAAAACTTGCCTGGAGAGCTTTTGGAAGAAACAGCATAATTTTCAAGAGCAATATGTCATTATGTCTTAAAAGAAAAGTGTTTGATCAATGCATCCTTCCAGTGCTTACGTATGGTGCAGAGACGTGGACCTTAACTAAAACAAACATACAAAGGCTGCAGACAACTCAAAGCAGCATGGAGAGGTGCATGCTTGGTGTAACCAGGAGAGATAAGAAGAGGAACACGTGGATCCGAAAAATGACAAGAGTGGAAGACATCATGATCACAGTTAAATCCCTGAAATGGCAATGGGCTGGACATACTGCCAGAAGGACAGACCATCGATGGACAGCCGAAATTTTAGATTGGATTCCAAGGGACAGGAAAAGACCCAGAAGAAGACCACATGGAAGATGGGTGGATGAAATTCGAAAGTATGCGGGAGTGACATGGAGGAGACTGGCACAAGACAGACCGTTGTGGAGGAAACTTGGTGAGACCTTCGTCCAGCAGTGGATTGATAATGGTTGACAATGATGATGATGATGATGATGATGATATATATATATATGTATATCGCCCCGGCCGCCCCGGTGGCGCAGTGGTCTAAGCGATGGCCTCTGATCATTCGTCCGAACGGGGTCCGGGTTCGAATCCCGGTGAGGCATGGATGTTGTGTTTGTCTTACGGCACTGGCTCTCTCCCTTCCCTGGAACCAGTGACCCTAAATTAGGGACGGGCGACTGCTCATAGCCCATTGAGTTGCTCACGGTGGTCGTTAAACCTCCAATCAAAAAAAAAATATATATATATATCGTTCCGGACAGCCCTAACAGCCCGAACTTTCATCCATGACGTATTAACAACTTAGCATTATTTTCGGAAAGTACCTGAATCGACCTAAAGATCACCATAGATAGTGAGTACTGACCTTGACCGCCAGGTGTTTTACTTTATTGCCTTGGGGAATTTTGAGTTTGAGTTTTGAGTCTATGTTTCAACACTCCATTTCATGCTATATGTTGTTATTCTAGAAGTTACAAGTAAGTTCTTTTTGTTTTATATTCTTTAAGCTCTACAAATAGGTTCAAGTAGAGAAAACAGAGTGCATAAAAGAGATATTTTTACAAAATTTTATTAAGATATCTAACTATTGGCTTCAAAATTTAGCACTCTCGTGAAACCTGAACCTCTACCCCAGGGTACCGGATGTCTTTTCCTGATGAGTGATCTGGTATTCTGCGGTACAGTTGTATATTGTTAAAAAATGTTTTTTTTTTTTTTGTTTTTGTGGTGATTATGGCGGGGAGGGGGCAGGGAGTTGTTTGATTTCTGAAGGATATTCTTTCTTGTTAGGAGTTTAGAAATGTTATTGGGTTCTGTATTAGGATTGTAATTTATCTGTGGTTGAACTCATTACTATCATCACCATCATCATTGTCAACCATTATCAATCCACTGCTGGACGAAGGTCTCCCCAAGTTTCTTCCACAACGGCCTGTCTTGTGCCAGTCTCCTCCTGCCGCCCCGGTGGCGCAGTGGTCTAAGGCGCTGGCCTATGATCATTCGTCCGTAAGGGGTCCGGGTTCGAATCCCGGTCAGGCATGGATGTTGTGTTTGTCTTACGGCACTGGCTCTCTCCCTTCCCTGGAACCAGTGACCCTAAATTAGGGACGGGCGACTGCTTATAGCCCATTGAGTTGCTTACGGTGGTCGTTAAACCTCCAATCAAAAAAAAAAAAAAGTCTCCTCCATGTCACCCCTGCATACTTTCGAATTTCATCCACCCATCTCCCATGTGGTCTTCTTCTGGGTCTTTTCCTGTCCCTTGGAATTCAATCTAAAATTTCGGCTGTCCATCGATGATCTGTCCTTCTGGCAGTATGTCCAGCCCATTGCCATTTCAGGGATTTAACTGTGATCATGATGTCTTCCACTCTTGTCATTTTTCGGATCCACGAGTTCCTCTTCTTATCTCTCCTGGTTACACCAAGTATGCACCTCTCCATGCTGCTTTGAGTTGTCTGCGGCCTTTGTATGTCTCTTTTAGTTAAGGTCCACGTCTCTGCACCATACGTAAGCACTGGAAGGATGCATTGATCAAACACTTTTATTTTAAGACATAATGGCATATTGCTCTTGAAAATTATGCTGTTTCTTCCAAAAGCTCTCCAGGCAAGTTTTGTACGCCGATTAATTTCTTCATCAATGTGACCCTCACATGATATCTGCTGCCCAAGATAAACGTACGTGTCTGTTATCTCCAGCTTTTCTCCATCAATTGATAAATCTTCAATTCTTGTAAAAGCATTGAACATCACTTTTGTCTTCTGAAAGTTCATTTTTAATCCCACTTCTTTACTCTTGTCAGCAAGTTCCTGGATCATACTCTGCAGCTCTGATGGGGTAGTTGCAAAAATGACTACGTCATCAGCAAAACGAAGGTGGGTTAGATAATCTCCATTAATCTTTATCTCCTTGTTTTCCCAGCTCAGCAACTGAAAAACACCCTCCAATGTGGCATTAAAGAGCTTCGGAGATATGGTGTCACCTTGTCTCACTCCCTTTCCAATTTTTATGTGTGTTGTATTTTCAAACAGCCTAATCTTTGCACTTGCATTTTCATAGATGTTATTAATAATATTAATGTATGCATCTTCAATACCGCAGGTTTTCAGAGCCATTGTAACTGCTGATGGTTTCACCGAATCAAAGGCTTTTTCATAATCGATAAAAGCCATGCACAATGGAAGTTCATATTCCCTCGCTCTTTCAATTAATTCTTTCAGCACGTGGATATGATCTATTGTGCTGTAGCCACTCCTGAATCCAGCTTGTTCTCTCGGTTGAGCCATGTCCAGTGTTACCTTCAAGCGGTGTGAAAGAACTTTAGTGAAGATTTTATAAACTACTGATGGGAGGCTGATAGGTCTGTAGTTTCCGAGATCCTCAATGTCACCTTTCTTATGTAGCAGGATCATTGTAGCGGTGTTCCAATCCTCAGGAATCTTTCCTTCATTAAGGCATCGAGTGAAAATTTGGGCGAGTACTGTTTCGATTTCTCCACTTGCTTCTTGTATGATGTCTACAGTAATTCCATCTTCTCCTGGAGCTTTTCCCCGCTTCATGTTCTTTATTGCATGTGCAACTTCTGATGGGAGGACTGGAAGAACTCTGGTACCTTTCATGATGTCTGAAGTACATGTATCATCCCTTTCATATAATTTGGAGTAGAAATCTTTCACTCTTGTCAAAATTTCTGCCTCTATTTCTTGTTACAGAACCATCTTCTTTTCTTAGTGCCATAATCTGTTTTCTTCCCTTACTGAAATGTCCTTTTGCTATTTTTAGGCTTTGGTTGTTTTCAATTGCTTTCCTCACTAGTTCACAGTTGAATTTTCTTACGTCTTCAGTGATACTTTTTCTTACTGTCTTGCATAGCTCTATATATTCCACTTTGGAAGTCACATCTTCTTTAGTTGTCCTCATCTCTCTTCTTTTTTGCATCAACATTTTCGTTTTTCCTGATAATTTATTTGCATGCAACTTGTTCTTAGACCCAGCTAATTTTGTTGCTGTTTCCATAAGAGCTTTGGTTACTTTTCTGTTAACTTCAGAGATGTCCACTTCTTCTGATGTTAGGCCTTCTAAAGCAGAGAACCTGTTCTTCAGTTCCAACTTGAAGGTATTATGGTGTTTTTTAAGGTTGGTTATGTCAATAGATTTTGTTTGTCTTATGAGCTTGCCACGTTCAAGTTTAGTGTTGAGGTGCATCTTACATCTCACCAATCTATGGTCACTACCTGTGTTGAACTTGTTTAGCACACTACAGTCTTCTATGACGAATTTTTTGTTACACATAATAAAATCAATTTCACTTGTCGTCCCATTTGGATGTCTCCATGTCCATTTCCTGTGTGGCTTTTTCTTGAAGAAGGAGTTCAAGATGAAAAACCCTTCTGCCTCTGCAAACTCAACGAGAGTATTTCCACGCTGGTTTCTGTTGCCGTGACCAAATTTACCTACTGAAGTTTCATTCTGTTGCCGTTGCCCTATTTTTGCATTGAAATCTCCCATAATTATTTTCAAGTGCTGCTTACCTTTATTATTTAGATGACAAATTTCCTCATAAAATTCTTCAATTTCTTCTTCAGGATGACTTGTGGTGGGTGCATAAGTTTGAATAATCTGAGCCTGGTATCTTTTCGAGAGTTGGATAACAAGTCGTGCAGCTCTGTCAGAGGAACTTTCAACTTCTACAACTTTATCCTTCAGTTTCTTGTTTATTATAAATCCAACACCACTAGTTCTGCCAGTATCTGTCCCACGATAGTAGAAGAGATGTCCACTTTTCAGTTCGATGAGATCTTCTCCTTTTCTCCTTACCTCACTTAGCTCCACGATGTCCCACTTGATCCTTTGTAGTTCCTCTTCCAATTCAAGAAGCCTTGAATCAGAAGATAGGGAGCGTCCATTGTACGTAGCCAAGGTCAGCATCAGATGGCAGCCTAGTCCGGTCCTCCGGGGATTCTTAGCACCCTCTGCCTTCATGTCGCACTGGCCGCTGCCTTGGCCAGGTACATTCCAGCTGCCGGAGACTGAGGGCCAAGATTTAAGTTGTGGAATCATTTTGGAGGGGTTTGGCCATAACTCACCACGCTGGCCAAGCGGGTTGGTGAGTGTGGGATAGAATTTCCTCTAATCCCGATGGTATAGTTATACCGCTATTGGCGGTCGTCAGAGCCCCTTTAGTGGGAACAGGATGCACCACGAGAAGGCGGGGTTGACATTTGTCAAGGAGAGGCTGTGATGTTACGCATATATATATATAAATAAACGTAATATATATATTCATCCCAATAACTGCTTGATACTTAATGACTGAAACCTTTTTTCAATAATAAAATTTGGTTACTTGCTAAATTTTAGGGCCATTTTTGGTGCCACTATTTTGCGTAATCCAGAAGTAATCGCTGACTATGAACGTGACCATGGAGTATATTACAAATGAGAATCATTATTTACGATTACACAAATGTATTTAGGCCGCCCCGGTGGCGCAGTGGTCTAAGCGATGGCCTCTGATCATTCGTCCGAAAGGGATCTGGGTTCGAATCCCGGTGAGGCATGGATGTTGTGTTTGTCTTACGGCACTGGCTCTCTCCCTTCCCTGGAACCAGTGACCCTAAATTAGGAACGGGAGACTGCTTATAGCCCATTGAGTTGCTCACGGTGGTCGTTAAACCTCCAATCAAAAAAAAATGTATTTAGATTGTTCACTCTTTCCACGCCTTGATGGAGGTGCGCATACTTTCATATGGTCCGTTAGATTTTTGGTTCCATAATCTCTTATTACACCGTCGACATCTTTCTTTGTAATTACACACTTTCCACATTTTGAACAACAAGCAAGACCAAACAACACAGAATTATTCACCGGTTCCTTAATGAGACTAAACAATTTCCAGCATTCACTCTTCCCCTTGTGGTTTTCAACAAGCACGTATTTGTTGGCCTCGACGCCTTTCTCAACCTCCTTAATATTAAATCCATCCATATTAACAAATAAGGCGTTAATTTTGACATGACATGTCATGGGAACGGGATGTTAGTTCATCAATCGAAAACTCCTGAATGCTCAATGTAAAAGATGTGATGTGAAAAGATAACTCTTAGTGATACAGTGAACCTCGCACGGAGAGAGTGAATCAGCTGAGAAGCAAGCAAATGGCGTTTGCCTGTACCTTGCCCTGGACAATCGCACTGTAAAAGAACGCAAAGGAAGTATCTTTCTACGATATGGTGTTGGTGTGTCTTACGTAGTTCGGTGGAAATCTTCGTTGCTTTAAGAAAGAGACGACAATATTTTTACATGGCAAATCTCATTATTCACTCCGTGGGCACTAGTATCGACTACATAATTCCATAACGCACATTTTTCTTTGGAATATATTTTTCTCTTTTCAAAAATAAAACCGGAATAAAACCGGGTCAAAATCGGCTCAGGAACACCTTCACCCGACCCGTTGGACCGGCAAGAAATTGTCAATCCGTTGACCCGTGACTCGTTTCCATCTCTGGTTAGTACATAGTAAGATTTTTATAAAATAATGTACATGTCGAAGAATGTATATCTAATTGCAGTTTCTTGAATGTGGCCTTGTTAGATTACAGCTAACTTAATGCGGCCTTTCAACATGAAAAAGGTTCCCCACACCTGATCTATACCAAAAGTACATTTAATGCACATTTCAAAGTACATCTAATTGAAGTTTCTTGAATGCGGCCTTGTTAGATTACATCTAACTTAATGCGGCCTTCCAACATGAGAACGGTTCCCCACACCTGATCTATACCAAAAGTACATTTAATGCACATTTCAAAGTATATCTAATTGAAGTTTCTTGAATGCGGCCTTGTTAGATTACATCTAACTTAATGCTGCCTTCCAACATGAAAAAGGTTCCCCACACCTGATCTATACCAAAAGTACATTTAATGCACTTTTCAAAGTATATCTAGTTGAAGTTTCTTGAATGCGGCCTTGTTAGATTACAGCTAACTTAATGCGGCCTTCCAACATGAAAAAGGTTCCCTACACTTGATCTATACCAAAAGTACATTTAATGCACATTTCAAAGTATATCTAATTGAAGTTTCTTGAATGCGGCCTTGTTAGATTACATCTAACTTAATGCGGCCTTCCAACATGAGAACGGTTCCCCACACCTGATCTATACCAAAAGTACATTTAATGCACATTTCAAAGTATATCTAGTTGAAGTTTCTTGAATGCGGCCTTGTTAGATTACAGCAAACTTAATGCGGCCTTCCAACATGAAAAAGGTTCCCTACACGTGATCTATACCAAAAGTACATTTAATGCATATTTCAAAGTATATCTAATTGAAGTTTCTTGAATGCGGCCTTGTTAGATTACAGCTAACTTAATGCGGCCTTTCAACATGAAAAAGGTTCCCCACACCTGATCTACACCAAAAGTACATTTAATGCACATTTCAAAGTATATCTAATTGAAGTTTCTTGAATGCGGCCTTGTTAGATTACATCTAACTTAATGCGGCCTTCCAACATGAGAACGGTTCCCCACACCTGATCTATACCAAAAGTACATTTAATGCACATTTCAAAGTATATCTAGTTGAAGTTTCTTGAATGCGGCCTTGTTAGATTACAGCAAACTTAATGCGGCCTTCCAACATGAAAAAGGTTCCCTACACTTGATCTATACCAAAAGTACATTTAATGCATATTTCAAAGTATATCTAATTGAAGTTTCTTGAATGCGGCCTTGTTAGATTACAGCTAACTTAATGCGGCCTTTCAACATGAAAAAGGTTCCCCACACCTGATCTACACCAAAAGTACATTTAATGCACATTTCAAAGTATATCTAATTGAAGTTTCTTGAATGCGGCCTTGTTAGATTACAGCTAACTTAATGCGGCCTTTCAACATGAAAAAGGTTCCCCACACCTGATCTATACCAAAAGTACATTTAATGCACTTTTCAAAGTATATCTAATTGAAGTGTGTATCTAATTGAAAAATGTTGGCATTTTCAAAATTGGTAATAAAAACCTTAAAAACATTTTACATGTTTTTGTTATTTTTATAAGACAATTGAGTTGGAAATTCACACAGTATCTATGTATTGTATATAATAATGTCGCGCCCACAAAAGTAAAATAAATTAAATAAATAATTATCTAGAGAAAAAATTTCTGTAATTAACTATAATTTGCTTCATTTTAGCATTTCAGGCGTCTTATTGTGCCAGATAATCTGACTGAATGAAATTCAAATTAGACTTAAATACTTTGAAAAATGCAAGGGTAATTCGATAAAAAATTTCTGGAACCCCCAATAATTTTTCAAGTCGGCTCCTACGGCGAGCTGAAATCCTTCACATAATTATGTCGCGCCCACCGCTAATCTGTATCGTTCTACGCCAAAATGTGTTGCATTATGATTCTTAATGGAATTATGGTTTATAAAATTTGTGATACGAAATAAATGAATTATTATTTTCCATAATAATTACCTATAATTCTTTCCATTACGACAAGATTTATTTCGATAAAAATAGCAATAAAAATTCCGTATTGAATCGTGAAGTACTTTCTTTCACGTTGGGTGGGATCAGGTTCTGTGTTAACGAAGCGGAAGGATACAATGGAAATCGTGAACTACTTGAAAGCGTTCTGATTCGGAAGTCTAGCTCACATGTTAATCACGGTTCTTTTTAGTCTTTTTTAATTAGTTTTTTTTTCAGTGTAACCTACACGAATAACAATAACCGTATATACGAGTATTACGTTCTGCACGAATCTTGAAAATAACCGTAATCAGTGATTGTACTATTAGTTACATGGTGCAATAAGCAAAGCTTTCATCAATCTGCAATCTGATTGCCGCACGAGACGTTTGACACGTCAAACTGGTAACCGTCAGAAACAAGAAATGAAAATGCTCAGTCCTGAACCATAGCTTTCAGTGAAACTATAGTACTTTCAATTGTGAAAATTGCATTAATAAACGTTATTTTCTGAATTAAATGTAATATAATTATGCAATGCCTGTAGTTAAACTATTTCAATATTAAAGTACATATTTCCATGATGACATTTCTGTTCTTCACATATTGTTTCGGTATTAAACTTGAGGCTGGGCTTTCGAATCGGAACGCTTTCAAACAGTTCCCGATTTCGAGTGTTCTGCATAGAAGATCTAGAGGATTTTAGGAAGGGAGTGTCTGACCCCAGGTCTTAAACAACCCTTAGAAATAGGAAGCTAGGAGATTTGGGCTAGAGTGCCAGATAGGAAAGTGACACGGAAGCGAGGTAGAAAGGGAGAGGAAGACGCTCTTATTTATTACCGGGGGACCAGTACCCGGGGTCCAACGGCTTAACGTACCCATCCGACGACGGCGGGTATTTATTGGTTCGAAAGTTCGTGCCTGCCCAGGATCGAACCTGAGGTTACTTCCATGGCAGTCACGAATGCTGACCACTAGGCCACCTGCGGCCCTCGATTTCGAGTGTATTGTTCTGCTTTGTTTATATAGAACCTGATCACACCCAACGTGAAAGAAAGTAGTTCACAATGCGATACGGAGTTCTTGCTATTTTCATCGAAATAAATCCTATCGCAATGGAAATAATTACAGGCATTTATTGTATTACGGAAAATAAAAATACATTTATTTCATATTACAGATTTATGCGCGGTAATTTCTAAAGAACCATAATGCAACACAGTTTTTCACTTTAGCTCCGGATAAAAACAAAAGAAAAACAAAATAAAACAAAACAAAACAAAAAAACACCGGCACAATTTACAGAATTCGTATAAAAAAATGAGCTGTCAATCTTAGCCACTTTGACCTCCAGAACAAAAGTTGGAAATAGCTCCGCATAAAAAACATCCTAGCTCTGAATAAAAACAAAAAAAAAAAAAAAGAACAAAAAAAAAAAAAAAAACCTGGCGCTATTATTCGTAGCGATAACATTTCTTCTTCAAATATATTTACAAATAAAATTAGGCATTAAGGCGTCTATCATAATGACATTTTTAAAAAATCCGCATAAAATTTATCCTGAACTACTTTCTTTCGCGTTGGGGGTAATCAGGTTCTTTGTAACAAGCTGAACAACACATGCTCGAAATCGGGAACTACTTGAAAGCGTTCTGATTCGAAAGTGCAGCTAAGTTTGACAAGTCAGATTAGAGCTTTTGCGATGTTTAATAACAGCTATAGTCCCGTACAAAGATTTAGAATACAGCGATGGTGATATTGTACCCTAAATTCTTGTACAGGACTATGGATGTTATTAAACATTATCGCAAAAGCTCTAATCTGACTTGCCAAACTTAATACCGAAACAATACATGCAGAACAGAAATGTCATCATGAAAATACTTTAATATTTTCAAGATATTTATATTAACCCCTATAAACATTATTTTGACCAACTCATGTGTCAACATTTTTTGATTAAAATTTTAACGACCACCGTGAGCAAGATAGAGTTTATGAGTAACATTAAGGAAATTATAAGAACTCCCTCACAGTTTCTGCGATATATTTACTATTTTTTAGGATGTCTACAAAGTTGTGACGGCAACTAGCAAAGAAAGTATAATTTAGAAGTTCATTTTTCGAGTTTGCTAAGCTTGAAGTTCATTTTTTTTTTTAAGTTCGCTAAGTCGGCAATAAGATGAAAGAAAATTTATCAGTTCATCTGTTCTCGTCTTTCGCACACTAAGTCACTTCTTTGTTATCGCGCATCCTTTTGCGTATTTTTACTGATACTGTTGGTAGTATTCCACTACTTTTTCGGATTCTTGAATTCCATGATTCGACAGTTCCCCTTTCAAGACAAGCCTTGTCGCATATTTCAAGTTTCTGTCCGTCAAAGATTTTCGCTTACTGGATTTTAAAAGGGAACGGATTTCCTCGCAGAACCTGTTAAACACGTCGACAATAAAATCGTCCACAACTTTCTTTCCATCCTTCGAGATCTGCGCTGTGCTATGAACTTGACGCAAAACACTGCTGATGTATTTCTTGAAGGAGTATTGCCTCTTTTTTGGCCGTCGGGACTCTTTCTTGTTTGAAGCCTTCTTCTGTCTGGATCTTAGACGGGATCTTCTCTTTTTCGATGGTCGAGTGCTCTTCTTGAAGCTGTTTCTGCCGCCAGAAGACTTGGGTCGAACACCACTTTTTGCCTTCCTTTTCTTTCCCAGAGATTTTTTTGCAGAAATGTTACACTTCCTTCTCCGTTTAACCTGAATTTCCTTTCCTCGCAGTTTTGAGGATGCCATGATGGTTGTTCAACTTCGTCGCCGGTATTCTTCCTTATAATGCTCTTCCCTCGACTGGTGTGGGTTCCACGACAATTTTAAGAATTATGCCGACTGTTCTACACTGGTGAATAATTTTCTTGCACACAGCTAAGCCGTTAATACTGGAATCATATATCCGACGCGTTTCCCGTGTTTAAAAATAGTATTAATTGTTTGCGCATGCTGCAACTAAATCACGAAACCAGGAAGTGTTTTTCTCGCGAGAACGTTGTGCTGTTTGTGGGATACAGAGCATGCGTGGGCAAAAATACAGGGTCTGTCTAAAGTCTTTCCCTGATTACGATAAATCGTGTAAAATGAACCACGCTCGTTAGGCACATATGGTTTTCCAATGTAGCTTTCCTGAAATACAGAGTTTCTTTCCGGGTCATCTGTATACCTCAACGTGGCCTCCTTCTGTTACACGGAGGACATCCAGTAGGTACTCTATCTCTTTCCATGTCTGCTGCAAAATATCATTTGTGATGGTCGCAAACGCTTTCGTTATTCTTCCCTTCAAAGTGTTAATACACCGTCGAGTCACATTATTGTGACCACCAGCTAACATCCAGAGTAACCGCCGTGTGCAACGAGGACAACAGTTAGACGGGCTGGGAGCGACTCAATAAGGTGCTGGAAGGTGTTCACAGGTATGTGGAGCCATGATGACTGCAGTGCATCTGACACCTGCTGGAGGGTGCGTGATGGAGGATCCATAGAGCGAACAACACGATCAAGGTGGTGCCCAGATGCTCAATTGGGTTTAAGTCTAGGGAATTAGGAGACCAGGGAAGTACTTTGAAGTCTTCATCGCGCTCTTTCAACCACTCTTGGACATTTCTAACAGTGTGCCATTGTCGTTCTGGAAGATCTCATCCACCTCAGGGCACCCAGCACGGCGATCACTGGTTTTCCAGTAATTTGGGGAGCGGCGCCCCCACGGCCCGAGCTAACCTTGTGACGGTTTCTATTGCCTCTGCGGCTTTGACATAACCGAAGGGACAGCTGTTCATTCAGCTGATGGGGGATGGCGTCCCCACGGCCCGGCAGATTTTCTCTTATAATTTTGCTTTTTCGTCTTTCGTTCATATTTTGACATGTACCCGCCTCAGTTGTAGGCTGCTGAGGTTGTGATGAGGCGCCAGCTCCGGGTTTTGTTCCTCGTTCTCTTCCCTGTCTTTTCTCTTTTATGTTACATTTTCTGTTTTTTTCCGGAGCTGGTTAGCTTAGACCTACCTGCACGTTTGCCGTGTGCGGTGACCCGTACAGGTGGAAATGGGGATGCTGGAGGCTGAGGTATCTGGGGGCTGGGTTGTAGTGTCTCCAGATGCCAACACTCCTCTTTTCCCTCTGCTTCACCCTAAACGGGAGGCTGGGAGCTAACCCACTCCTAGTCAGGAAGTCTGTGGCCGAGTGGCGTCCAGACTTCTAGCGGCTTGTCGTTCTGTTCGGCAGGGTGAGTTTGGTGGGTAGGGTGGGCATGCCAAAGGGGTGTTCTCCGGGCACGGGAAAGTCTGGGTGCACGCCGAGCGTGTGTCTGCCCTACCAACTTGCTATATCCGCTGACTATCCCTAGAGCCGTGCCCTGCGTCCTCTTGGGCTTGCGGACCTCCGGCTCTCCCTCGTTGGGCTCGGTAGTGGGTGGGGAGGTCGGCGGACGAATCTTTTCACTTCTTCATGGAAACCCAAAGTGTTTCCCATGCTAACAATTTAAAGCGCCCTGTGGAGGAAAGTACACCTTCCTCCACAAAGAAACTTGTCACATCTAATTGCAATGCTCTGTTTCTTTTGATCAAATTTGGTGACTCTTCACAGTCACTCAGTAACAAGAGTCCTTTCTGGATCAACAAGGCTCTGCAAGCCGTTGCTGGCTCTCCAAAGAGTGTCAAGAAGCTCCCTTCCGGGGATCTTCTTGTGGAAACCTCTACTCCACGCCACAGTGCCACCTTGCTGGAAACGACCGTTTTGCTTGGCGTTCCTGTTCAGGTTTCTCCCCATGGTTACCTCAATTCCTCTCGCGGTGTTGTCAACTCCCGCGACCTGCTTGAGTGCAGCGATGAGGAATTGCTGGAGGAACTTGGTGAACAGCATGTCATTGGGGTTAGACGGATTCTTTTTAGGTGGGATGGGAAATCTGTTCCCTCCCGTAACATCATCCTGACTTTTGACTCCCCAACCCTGCCTACTTCCATCAAGGCGGGTTATTTACGGCTTGATGTTCGGCCGTATATCCCGAACCCCTTGCGATGTTTCAGGTGCCAGCATTACGGTCACTCCCAGCAGTCTTGCCGTAATGTTGCAAAGTGTGGTCGCTGTGGTTCCACAGAACACTCTTTGGCGGATTGCTCTGCAGAGTCTGATCATTGTGTCAAATGCGAAGGGACTCATCCTGCATCTTCTAAGCAGTGTCCAAAGTGGATAGAGGAACAGGCAATCCAACGCCTGAAGACAACTGAGCATCTCTCGTATCCCGAAGCTAGACGGCGGATCGCCCCTTTACAACCAGGCCGGCGGTCCTATGCTTCAGTTGTGGTGCAGAAGGCTTCTGTGGCGGTCCAGACTGAGGTGACCATCCCAGCGCGATGTCCTTATGATTTTGAGGACATCGTTGCTGCTGGATTGGAGGCACTGAAGTCTCGCCGCATTGCCTCCAAGGCGACATCAACATCGTCGCCGAAACCTTCCTCTATGCCGAAAACATCTGTCAACATAGGGACCCAGGGCACTGCTAAGAAGAAGCCGGAGAAGTTGAAACCAGGATCATCCTCCCCGAAACAGAGCAGGCAAAAACCACCTCTTAACACAGGGGGTAAACACAGCCCTGTGTTACCTCCAGACACTGCGGATGGATTGGAGGTGATGGACGACATTGAGACGTTCTAGTCGTCTGTCTTTTTCATTCTTTCATTTCATTTTTCATTGTGGCCTCACTCATTCAGTGGAATTGCCGAGGTCTGCGATCACGCATTGATGATTTTTGAAAGGTGTACTGTCTTCGCACACACCTGTGTGCGTGTGTCTCCAGGAGACAAAGCTTCGCACGACGGACACTCCTTCGCTGCGGAGACATTCCCTTTTCCGCGAAGATCACCAGGACGGCGTTATTGCCTGCGGTGGAGTGGCCGTCGTTGTTCCTCATGGTGTTCCTGTCACTGCAGTTGCCCTTCGGACGACTTTGCAGGCAGTGGCTGTGAGACTATCTGTGAACACATTGTTCACGGTGTGTTCCCTCTACATACCACCAGATGAAGCAGTAAGCCTTTCGGATCTGGAAGATTTAGTTGACCAGCTGCCGCCTCCTTTCTTCATCTTAGGAGATTTTAATGCACACAATCCGTTGTGGGGTTCTACCACTCGAGACTCCAGGGGCCGTGTTGTTGAGTCCATTCTCTCCAACATGTCCCTCTGTCTCCACAACACCGGGGCAGTCACCTATTTCCGCGAACCCACCCGCTCGTACTCAGCCATTGATTTGTCTCTGAGTTCACCATCATTATATCCTGCCTGGTCCTGGAGCGTGTCTGGTGATCCCCATGGCAGCGATCACTTTCCCATCTTCCTCCGTCTAGCGAGTGGCGGGTACCGTTACCCTACTCGCCCTGCTAGATGGAATATTGATCGTGCCAAGTGGGACACATTCACGGCTTCGGCCTTTATTACTCCAGCTATGGTGACCTCAGGAACGGTCAATGACGCTGTTGCGGCGGTAACGGATTGTATTGTGCAAGCGGCGGAACTTACCATCCCCAGGACGTCGACTAAACTTCCACGTTGCCCGAGACTTTGGTGGAATTCCACTTGCATGGCAGCTCGTCGGGCCCAACATCGGGCTTGGTGTAGGTTTCGTCGGTACCCCACCGACGCGAACCTACTTGCTTTCAAGAAAGCCAAGTCCTACGCGCGATTGGTTCGTAGACGTAGTCAACGGGAGTCCTGGATACAATATGTATCCGGGATTAACACCACTACTAGCCCTAAGATCGTTTAGGACAGGATCCGTAAGATTCGGGGACAGTACCCATCTGGGGAAATCTCCATTCTTGAGAGTGATGGAGGAACGGTTGCTAACGCTCAGGGTATTGCTGACTGTCTGGGCGCCGCTTTTTCTTCGGTGTCCAGCAGCGGCAATTACCCTGCTTCGTTCCGGCAGTTACAGCTGCGGCTTGAACGGTCCAAGATTTCTTTTGGACCGTTTTCCGCTGCCGATTATAACAGCCCGCTGACTGCCGTCGAACTGAAGATTGCCCTGAATCGGTCCGGCCGAACATCTGTCGGACCGGATAACATCCATTATGAAATGCTGAAGCACCTTTCTCCGTCCTCTCTTGAATGTCTGCTTGTCCTGTTTAACAGGATCTGGCACGAGCGTGACTTTCTCGAATCTTGGCGCACTGCCATTGTCGTTCTTGTTCCCAAACCTGGTAAAGATCCCACCAACCCGTTGAACTACCGGCCAATTGCTATGACGAGCTGCCTTTGCAAAGTACTCGAGCGTATCATTAATTTTCGTCTCATTTTTTATTTAGAGTTTCATCACATTTTTTCACCTCATCAGAGTGGATTTCGCAAATCTCGATCCACCACCGATCATCATCTTCGCCTTGAGACATCTAGCAGGGAGGCGTTTGTCCGGCGTCAGCACATGGTCTCCGTGTTCTTCGATTTGGAGAAAGCTTACGACCGCATCTGGAGATACGGCATTCTCCGTGATCTGCACGAGTGCGGTTTGCAAGGAAACTTACCATCTTTCATCGCCGGATTTCTCCAGGAACGGAGTTTCCGTGTGCGCGTCGGGTCGACCCTCTCTGCGGTGTACCCGCAAGAACAGGGTGTACCTCAAGGCTCTATTTTATCAGTCACTCTGTTCATCCTTCGTGTGAATCACATATTCCAACTGCTTCCTCCGACGGTTCGTGGAACCATGTACGTGGATGATCTACAGATCTCTCGCGCCTCCGTTAATATGCGCACCATCGAGAGACAGCTCCAGTCTGCCATTACCAAGATCTCTCACTGGGCTTCCCAAAATGGATTTGGCTTCTCGACGCAGAAGACCGTTTGCGTGCATTTTTGTCGCAAACGGGGTCTTCACCCAGACCCCAGCCTCCGTCTGGGGTGTTCTACCATCCCTGTGGTGTCAGAAGCCAAGTTCCTTGGGCTAACTTTTGACCGAGAGCTCACCTTCCGGCCTCACATTCAGTCTTTGAAGGTGACGTGCACGAAGTCATTGAGTATCCTGAAGGTCCTCTCTCGAACATCTTGGGGTGCTGACAGGTGCTCAATGCTTCGCATTTACCACTCTCTCATTCGGTCAAGGTTAGACTTCGGATGCATTACGTACGGTTCAGCGCGTCCATCGGTTTTAAAGCCTTTGGACCCCGTCCATCACCAGGCATTGCGGCTATGTACTGGTGCTTTCCGTACCTCTCCCGTGCATAGCCTGTATGCGGAGGCTCATGAGCCGCCGTTATGCATCCGTCGTAAGCAGCTGTCTCTTCAGTTTTATACAAAACTGAAATCTCTTCCTGATCATCCACTGCATGGTTGCATCTTCCAACCGGACTGTGTCCGCTTGTTTTCCCACCGCCCCTCCTGTGTTCCGACGTTCGGGATTCGGATGTCTGCCATAGTGTGCGATGCTGGTCTCAACATGTCTAGGATTGGTTTGACCACCTTTTCAACCATCCTCCTTGGCAGCCCGTTCAAGCAACGGCTGACCTTTCTCTTTGTGTGTGGCCAAAGTCGTCCACTCCTGCTCTGGTGTACCAGCAGCTCTTTGCTGAAAAACTGTCTGTCTACCCGGATTTTGTCCCTGTGTTCACCGATGGCTCGAAGTCCGGGGATGTCGTTGGATCCGCTTTTGTGTGTGGCGATGCCTCACATGCTGAGAGGCTTCCGCCTGAATCCACCGTCTTTTCGGCAGAGATGCGTGCGGTACACCTTGCTTTGTGCCACATCCAGTCTCGATCGCATCGTCGCGCTATGGTTTGCTCTGATTCCCAGTCCGTCATCCAGGTTTTATCTTCTCCGGAGGACACGGACTCACCTGTCATCCGTGATGTCCGTCGTCTTCTTGGAACTTTGGAGGGTGATGGCTTCCTAGTCCGATTCTGTTGGGTTCCTGGCCATGTTGGGATCCGGGGTAACGAGCTGGCAGATCTCTCTGCCAGGTCTGTTTACGCCATGTCGCCAGCTCGGCTGCCACTGTCTTTCCGCGATTTTAGACCTTTGATCCGGACATTTCTCCTGGACGAGTGGCAGTCCCTGTGGTCTCAGCAGGGCAGCAATAAGCTGCATTCTATCAAACCACAGATCGGACTATGGAAGTCTAGTTTGCGGAAGAACCGTCGCGAGGAAGTTGTTCTTGCACGTCTCCGCATTGGGCACTGTCGTTTTACTCACCGCTTTTTGCTGTGTGGCGAGGGTGTCGTCTCACTGTCCTTCATGTTTTGTGTACTTGTGTTCGGTTTTGTGATCATCGTTTTCGTCATTTTCACTCTCATTTGTTGGACGAAGGAGCAGCTACGCTGCAAACTATTATTGGCGAAGCCTGCGACATGAAAGCAGTGTTTTCGTTTTTACAAGAAATTGACTTTTCTAAACTTATCTAGATTTTAACTTGTTCACTATCATATTTCATTTTTACCACATCAGCCTGTTTTTAACCTTGTGTACGTTTTTTATTGATTTAGTTTTGCTTTGATGTCTTTTGTTTGGCGCTCTTTGGCCAACTATGGCCCTTGCGCCATTAAAATCTACCAACCAACCAACCACCTCAGGGAAGACAATCATCATGTATGGGTGTACGTGGTCTGCAAGGATGGATTCATTACGAATTCGGTCCATAGAGCCTTCAACAGGTATGAGTGGACCCAGAACCCAGAAAATGCCACGAAAACCTTCCCTAGACCATAACGCTGTCCTCAACCGCTTGTGTTCTTCCAGCAATGGTGGAAGAGTGTTTGTTCTCAGATGTTTCTAGCCTTATACGGCAACGTCCATCCGTTCGAAGAAGCAGAAAACGTGACTAATCGCAGAAGGCAATCCTTTGCCAATCTGCGTAGGTCCAATTACGATACTATCGTGCAAATGTAAGCCTTTTCTGCAGATGCACCTTCGTTAGCATAGGTGCAGTGACCATCGGTCTGCATCGGAGCCCCATATAAAGGCAGGGTTCGCTGAACTGTCGTTTTAGACACCCTTCCGGTAGCCCCTGGTTCATTCGGCCGGTGAGTTGCTCCACTGTTTCGCCCTCACGCGCCTTCGAAGCCGACGTTCACCTCTCACATGAATGGCACGTGGTGCTCCGGAGTTTCCACATCGCTTATTCGCAATGGTGCCATTTCTCCAATCACGATACACTTTAACCACAGCAGCGCGAACAGTTCACCAACTACGCTGTTTTAGAAATGCTGCCACCCTTGGCCCGAAAGCCGATAATCATCCCTTTTTGCAAATCTGATAAATCGCTCTTTTTGTCCATGACAGCAACGAGTGATGTGTTTTAAGATTGTGATATGTTTTCACACCTTATATACCACCCAGGCGAGCTCACGACACGTGCCTTCTTTTATTGGCTACGCGCTGTTGACGTCACAAGTAGGAGGTGGTCACAATAATGTGATTGGACTGTGTATCTGCAAATGGTGTTACATAAACTTGATCCTTAATGTGGCTCCATAAAAATAAGACAAGGGGCGTAATGTCTGGGGTTCTTGGTGGCCAGGGTATGGAATCATCTCTGCCAATCCATGTGTTAGGAAATTTGTCGTCTGAGAACTGATGGACAGGTACAATTCAGTGCGAGGGTGCTCCGTCCTACTGGAACATTAACCATGGTTGCAGCTCTTCCAATTGAAGTGCAACATACAGCTGCATCATGTCGAGGTAAATACATGACGTAATGGTGGGCTCAATAAAAAAGAAACTTCCAATTACTTTGTTGTGCATTAGTTCGTACCAAACATTGATTTTAGGGCTATCCCTCTGTTTCAACAAAACCACATGTGGGTTCTCTGAACCCTTGATACTGGCATTATGCGTGTTCACTTTACCTGAGGTATGAAAAACAAATTCGCTTCAGGTAATCATTATCTTCGTCTATTCATTCAAGAATATTCCTAGCGAATTTCACATGTTTGGGTCCATCATTAGGTAACAAGGTTTGAACAATTTGCAGTTTGTATGCAAAAAAACGAAGCCGCTATCTTAAAATGCAGTGCATTGTCTTCATAGTATTCCCAGTTCACTAGACGCATGACGAATTGATTTCCGCGGGTTTCGTACGAATGTATCACGCATGGCGTCCACAGTTTCCTAACTAATGGAAGGCCTTGCACGGTCACCGGCATTGCCCGTTTGTTTAAACTTTTGATACCAGTTCCTATTGCTCTTCAGATCAGGCGGAGCTCTATCATACTCACGCCTAAACTTCCGCTCCACTGAAATTGCAGATTTGGTTTCATGAAACCAGAGAACACAATTAGCCTTCTCCTACATAGACGCCATTTCTCCGACTGACGCTTTCAACAACAAACTGCGCTGCAGACGTGCAGCGCCACCTATTGTTCAAAAAGTACAACGAACAAGAAACTTGAGAATATGACCCAATCAATGCAAGAAACCTCGTACGTCTAACTAGCTCAGTTCATTTTATACGATTTATCGTAATCAGGGAAAAGCTTTAGACACACCCTGTACAGCCGCGTTAATTCTGAGCACATGTAAAAAAAAAAAATGAAATTCACGAGCCACTTTCCGCGATTCCTTTCAGGAATTAACGAAGCGTATTTTTGATACAAATTTTCCCGTGAATACTCAAGAGACGCATATATCGAATTATATCCGTTTATTTTTGTGGTGTAGTAAACACACACAAAGATTCGTCAAGCGTTCGCACTCAACTGGGAGGCTTTTTCAAGGCAATGGTAGACATAAAAATGCAAGGAATTGGACAACGTAAGGAACAAAGAGGATTTTTGAAAATGACGTGGGTGATATCACGATCATATATACATGAATTTTCATCACGTTATTATACTGTGCGTCACGCTGTGTTTTCATCTTTTAATAACGCATGCCAAACCATTGGTAGTTCAGTAGAAACTACACTGAAGAGCAATTGAATTAGAGACAGCTGGCGTTATGCAAATGTGGCGCTGTGGGTAGCCCTGTAAACGGAAACGACATGACAGTGATCCGACAATATAAGGAGTGATGCGACGGGAATCAGTAAGAGTCGGACGCAGTATGGGTAAGACGAAGGACCTAAGCGCATTTCATCGTGGGCAAATTGTCGTGGCCCGACAAATGGGTCACTCCATCTCGAAAGTCGTGCAGCCACTGGGATTTTCACGAGCCACTGTGTCACGGGTGCACCGTGAGTACATCGAATCTGGTAAAACCATCCCTGCAAGGGCCAACTGCCGTGGACAACAGCGTGTGGATGAGCGGGGTCGTCGTCGGCTAGCTAGTAAGACTTGCATTATGCATTGCCCAAAGCTATGGCCCAAGCAAGGATTAGTTTAAGGAGGTCTGGTATCGAAAAACTGGAAAAAAAATCACATTCCTATTTTTTGTATTTTATTAAAAATCAAGAATCTTATCTTACATCATTTTAAAGATAAGATTCTTGATTTTTAATAAAATACAAAAAATAGGAATGTGATTTTTTTTCCAGTTTTTCGATACCAGACCTCCTTAAACTAATCCTTGCTTGGGCCATAGCTTTGGGCAATGCATTATGAAAATCTTGCTAAGCAAAATTTATCTTGCAATGGCAGCTAGCTTAGGAAATTGAAAATCCTTCCACCATGGTAACAAATCCACAATGAAATTCAACACGTGTAATTCAACCGGGCTCGGAATTAAACGTGTTTAGTTAATTACAGTAATGAAATTCAAGACGTGTAAGTCCGAGCCCGGGCTTTTCGGTAGTTAATGAATTCTGAGCCCGTCCGAGCCCGGGCTCCGAAGGCGAGCCCGAGCCCGAGCTCATCTCTATTTCCTTGATTATAGTAAGGAGCAATTCTTCTAATACTATTACATTCAGGAGCGGCCGATGAATGCATGACTTCTCGGGCGAGGGCTGTATTCTGCATGTCTTGGTTGATACTTCGTAGTGCTCTTTACATCTAGTGTCCAAGAATCTCTTTGTCATTCCGATATACACTGCCTGACAGAAGAAATGCCACACCACGAAGATGTGACCACAGTGCCATGCAAATTACAGGGTGGTTGCACACGTACAAGTTATACAAATGATTGCATTTGCAGGCCAATGGCACGAATGACGTGCGGGATATAAGCAGGCAACCAGTCCGTGAGGCCGTCAGTCGAGACGTAGCCACGGCCGCGAGGAGTGAGCGGTTCTGCTGTCACCGTGTCTGGAGAACGAACAAGGGGTGCCATTGCCGTTAAGACGCCGTCGTACGCGATTTCATCAAACAGATGAGTTCACGAGAGATGTCATCGTAGGCCTTCGTTCCGCCGGATGGTCCTTGCGTCGTATTGCGGAAGAAACGCAACGTGATGCCACAACCATCGGTCGCATTTGGAGACAGTGGTGCCAGGAAGGATCTGTGCAATGTCGTAGGGGGACCGGAGCACGAAGACGGACGTCCGAGCTCACCGATCGTCGCATCCGGCGTGAAGCCGTAGTTAACCCACAGGCCACAACAAGCGACATTTCTCGACATTTTGAGAATGTTCTCTACAATCAACCGCCATCGTTTCTGACTTATGGTATGAAAGCAAAAGAAAGTCCATATTGTGTAGCAAAAGAAAGTCCCTTCTGAAAGTCCCGATTGGAAAGGAGACAGCATTCTCGGCTCGGAACCTTAAAGTTCTGAGTTCAATTCCAGCTGATTTACTAATGATTGGCCGAGGTTCGGAAGTCTAGTTAATCCGTTGGTCCCGGTTTAGAGACTCCGCATTATAAACAAGTCTAACCCCAATCCTCGGTGTAGCATAAGTAGTGCTCGCTGGATCCACAAACCAACCAACTGAAATCAACCGCCATCGTTTCTGGCTTATGGTATGAAAGCAAAAGAAAGTCCATATTGTCTAGCAAAAGAAAGTCCCTATTTGAAGGGAGTCTGCCTTCTCGGCTCGGAACCTTAAAGTTATGAGTTTAATTCTAGCTGATTTACTAATGATTGGCTGAGGTTCGGAAGTCTCGTTAATCCGTTAGTCCCGGGGTAGAGACTCCGCATTATAAACAAGTCTAACCCCAATCCTCGGTGTAGCATAAGTAGTGCTCGCTGGATCCACAAACCAACCAACTGAAATCAACCGCCATCGTTTCTGGCTTATGGTATGAAAGCAAAAGAAAGTCCATATTGTCTAGCAAAAGAAAGTCCATATTGTCTAGCAAAAGAAAGTCCCTATTTGAAGGGAGTCTGCCTTCTCGGCTCGGGACCTTAAAGTTATGATTTCAATTCTAGCTGATTTACTAATGATTGGCTGAGGTTCGGAAGTCTAGTTAATCCGTTGGTTCCGGGGTAGAGACTCCGCATTATAAACGAGTCTATCCCAAATCTTCGGTGTAGCATAAGTAGTGCTCGCTGGATTCACAAACCAACCAACTGAAGTCAACCGCCATCGTTTCTGGCTTATGGTATGAAAGCAAAAGAAAGTCCATATTGCGTAGCGAAAGAAAGTCCATATTGCGTAGCAAAAGAAAGTCCCTTCTGAAAGTCCCGATTGGAAAGGAGACAGCATTCTCGGCTCGGGACCTTAAAGTTCTGAGTTCACTTCCAACTGATTTACTAATGATTGGCCGAGGTTCGGTAGTCTAGTTAATCCGTTGGTTCCGAAATAGAGACTCCGCATTATAAACGAGTCTATCCCAAATCTTCGGTGTAGCATAAGTAGTGCTCGCTGGATTCACAAACCAACCAACTGAAATCGACGGCCATTGTTGTGACTTATGCTGCAAAAGTATTGCACGGAATTGTCAATTACATTTTCATACGAAGGAGTTTTTCTTCCACCGATTTTTTACTTTTCCAGTTTTGGAGATTTTCTGGCGAAGATACTTTTTCCGGATGAATTTTAGCTAAATATGAGCATATACTGGCATTTCGAAATTTCCATTTCGAGCATTGATGGAAGAGTTATATGCACACTTCTCTACAATCAATAACCAGACACCCCTGTATTCATAATGAACTACGCTACTGTTGGTGAAAATATTTTTTTTTATTTGAGGTTTAACGACATCCTTGAGCAACTCAGTGGGCTATAAGCAGTCGCCCGTCCCTAATTTAGGGCCACTAGTACCAGGGAAGGGAGAGAGCCAGATCCGTAAAACAAACACAACATCCATGCCTCACCGGGATTCGAACCCGGACCCCTTTTGGACGAATGATCAGAAGCCATCGCTTAGACCACTGCGCCACCGGTGCGGCAGGTGAAAATTGTAGCACCAAGAAAAAATCGCGCCACTTAAATGAAATTTACATCACAGATTTCTCATATTACAGGAGACAACTGACTACATTTGTAAATTTATACAAGATTTTTCCGCTTCAAAACTCAGTATCGTATGAAGCTACCTCGAGCAAAAATAACAGACTCTACACGACGTGGCATTGAATAGAAAAGGTTTTTTGATATCGCCCTGGGAAATAGCCTGCCAGGCTGCTTGTATGCGAGACCAGAGTTCATTTGTGGTGACTGACTAGTCAGTTGCTTAGCCTGCCAGGCTGCTTCTATGTGAGACCAGAGTTCATTTGTGGTGACTGACTGGCCAGTTGCTTAGCCTGCCAGGCTGCATCTATGCGAGACCAGAGTTCATTTGTGGTGACTGACTGGCCAGTTGCTTAGCCTGCCAGGCTGCATCTATGTGAGACCAGAGTTCATTTGTGGTGACTGACTAGTCAGTTGCTTAGCCTGCCAGGCTGCATCTATGCGAGACCAGAGTTCATTTGTGGTGACTGACTGGCCAGTTGCTTAGCCTGCCAGGCTGCTTCTATGCGAGACCAGAGTTTGTTTGTGGTGACTGACTGGCCAGTTGCTTAGCCTGCCAGGCTCCTTCTATGCGAGACCAGAGTTTGTTTGTGGTGACTGACTGGCCAGTTGCTTAGCCTGCCAGGCTGCTTCTATGCGAGACCAGAGTTTGTTTGTGGTGACTGACTGGCCAGTTGCTTAGCCTGCCAGGCTGCTTCTATGCGAGACCAGAGTTCATTTGTGGTGACTGACTGGCCAGTTGCTTAACTACCATGTCACTGACATGTTCGATCGGGGACATATCCGGCAAACGTGAAAGGCCAGGGAAGAAGCTATATCTGCCGTGCATGGAAGATGTCTTGGACATATCCGGATACATGTGGCCGAGGATAATCCTGCTGGAATATAACGCCAGGACGACTCTGAAGGTAGGGTATCATCTCTGCTTCTAAAACATCCCTGATGTCTCGCTGGCTGGTGAGGGTTCCCTCAATTCGGATCAGGCGAGATCGCCATTTGTACCCAATGGGGCCAAGACAACTCTGAAGAAAGGGTATCACCTCTGCCTCTAAAACATCCCTGATGTCTCGCTGGCTGTTGAGGGTTCCCTCAATTCGTATCAGGCGAGATTGCTATTTGAACCCAATGGGGCCAGGACAACTCTGAAGGAAGGGTATCCTGGCCACTGTACCGTTTGTGCGCCAGGCACGAACGCATCCCACGGGTACATGGTCCACTATACAAGAAGATATAACTGCTCCTGTGTGCTTATGAACTATTTTCCGACCCCTCGCGGAAGCGAAACTGCGATCCCAAAGCTCCTTACGTGTGCTGCCAATAACATCGGAACATCGCTGGCTCCGTGTGCAGTGGTGCCAGGCCAGAGCGACGGGGAACGCCACACTGGCGACGTGTGGTGTTTAGCAATGAGTGACGCTTCGTTTTGGTTGTAGATGATCATCGTTTCCGGGTGTGGAGGTCCCCGGGTCAACGGCACAAATTCAGCCTCGCTATCGAGCGCCACACCTCCCCCACTGCAGGCGTTATGGTCTGGGGAGCCATAGCGTACGATAGCCGATCAGATGTAGTAGTGGTACGTTGATCTTTGACGGTCCAGCGGTATGTGGATGAGATCCTACTTCGGGATAATGCCAGCCCGCACACGGCTCGGGTTGCCCAGGACTGACTACGTCATGTCCAGACACTTCCATTATATTCCCACTCCCCTATCGAGCATGTGTGGGACCCGTTGAAACGCCGGCTACCGCCGCCCCTCACTATCCGGGATTTGGAGCACACCGTCCAGCACATGTGGGCGAGTCTGCCGCAGGACAACATCAGGCGTTTGTTCTCCTCCATGCTGGACCGTATTGCAGTATGTATCGCTGCACGAGGCGGTGCGACGCGCTATTGAAGATGACCGGACTGCGTACCACAGATCCCTCTGTAATTGTCCTGCAGCTCTGTTTTTGTCATCATGTGTATCCTTTATCTGTATCATTACGTCCATAGAATTTCAGTTGAATCCGATGCTTCCTTCTTGGTGCGGAAATTTCATTGTCCGTGAATGTATTAGACGGCCAATTCAACGGTAATGCTGCTCAAAGCAGAAATTGGCCGTCTAATAGTTGCTATAATAGCAACTATTATTGTCTAATAGTTGCTATGACAGCAACTATTAGACGGCCAATTCAACGTCACAGTCCCTTGGTATGGTCGCTTCGTCTATCGTTATCGGAATTTTTAAAATCCACTTCCAGAGGGAGATTTCAAATTGTTTTATAATTTAAAAATTTTCAGACTACTTCCTTTCATCCTGTCTCCTGTGTAATCTTCTTGTTTTCATGTGATCTCTGTGTCATATTGTTCAGCTGATTTTTCTTTTAACACTGAGTAAGTTCATAACTAATACTAATATAATAAAAACTAAAGAGTTTAATTTTTGTCAAGTGATTAAATGGATAGATAGATTTTTGCTGTGGAGTAGTTTATAAAAAAAAAACACGAAACAAAATTCTAGTTACGGCACAAATACACTATCTACCAACAAGTAATTGGACACCCCTGCAATCGACGATATCTGCGGTCCTGATACACGCCACGGCCGCCGCCGTTAAATATCGTGTGGGAAACAACAACGGAACCAGTCGCATGCAAGATGCCACGCAGTTCGGAGCTCTCTGATTTCGAGAAAGGTGTAATAGTCGGGTATCACAGAAATGGCCGATCCATACGTGATATATCCAGCTAGTTGAAGTACCCAAAATTGACAGTAGCCTACGTGATTGGCTAGTGGAAGATGAGAGATGACTGTCGGAATATGCCCCGAAACGGCAGACCCACAAAACTGAGAGTTAGAGACCGACGGGTGCTGGCCATAGAAATTCGGAAGAACCGCACCAAATCGATGAGCCACATCCGCGAGGAGTTTCAACAGGCATCCGGGAGTGTTCTTTCGATGAATACCATCCATAAGGAAGCCCATCTGCTCGGTTATCATGGACGTGCTGCCGTCCACAAGCCTTTGATCACCAAGTCCAATAGCGCTGCTCGGCTAACTTGGTGCAAAGAACGTCGACAGTGGACCGTTGAACAGTGGAAACAGGTTCTCTGGAGCGACGAATCAAGGTTCACCCTCTACCGTTCAGATGGCAGGGTCTGGGTTTGGCGTTTGCCTGGAGAACGTCTCCTGCCGGAATGTATTGTACCAACTGTGAAGTTCGGCGGCTGTGGAATTATGCTATGGGGGTGTTTCTCCTGGTATGGCACGGGACCCTTGGTCGCAATTCCTGGTAGACTCAACGCAGAGACCTACTGCACCATTTTGGATGACCATGCGCTTCCTACGTTGTGGCAGTTTTACGGGGTGGACCCATGTTACTTTCAGGATGACAATGCCACCTGTCATGTTGCGAGGTCCACCATGGCTTGGTATGGTGACAATGGGGTTAATCGAATGGATTGTCCTGCTCAAAGCCCGGACCTTAACCCTATCGAGCACCTCCGGGACGAGTTGGAGCGTCGACTTAAGGGGTGCCCCCACCGTCCGAAATCGGTGAAGGAACTGACCTGTCTTCTCCAAGCCGAGTGGAAGAAAATACCGTTAGCCGTCATTCAACGCCTGGTTGAGTGTATGCCCCGGAGGGCCGCAGCTGTAATCGCCGCTCGTGGAGGCTCAACCAACTACTGAAGGTGAATAAACTTCGTTTTCCTTTGCTATCACAGGTGTCCAATTGCTTGTTGGTAGATAGTGTATAATAGATAGATTACATTTTTTCTGTGGAATATTTTTTTTAAAACCCCTGTGAAAACATAAGTTTGTCAGCGACGGCCATCGAATCCGTAGTACGTCACATCATTTCACCTCTGT
This sequence comes from Macrothele yani, assembly GCA_039090855.1. Classification (NCBI taxonomy): domain Eukaryota; kingdom Metazoa; phylum Arthropoda; class Arachnida; order Araneae; family Macrothelidae; genus Macrothele; species Macrothele yani. Next base: position 10,078,498 of record CM077019.1, read on the forward strand.
AGTACGTCATATCATCTTCCTCTTAATTTTTTTCTTTGAAGCGAAGTAGGAACTTTTCATTAATTCTAAACAATGAAAATAGGAATTTCATTAATTCCAAACAATGGAAATAGGAATTTCATTAATTCCAAACAATAGGAGTTTCATTAATTCCAAGCAATGTGTGGAACAAACATCACACATTTTTCGAAGAACCGAACAGCCAGTGGATCCATTTTCCACAATCGGGCTCCAATGTGAAAACACAAGTTTGTGCACTACGCGCATAGAACCCGTGCCCCCTCCCCTCCGGAGTAAGTTGCTCTCCCAACTGAGCAACGCGGGCAGAGAATGTCTCGCTGCAGATTTGCCGTCTTGACACATGTTTTCACCTCTGTACTACGCCCCCCCCCGAAACTAAAGAAACTTTAATCTAGTTACGGCACTGACAGAAAAGCAGGTAGAACTTTTGCACACACCTAGTTATTATTTTAAAAAACATCGCCTGAATGCCTTTTTACCCAACTCCTCCCGAGAATAAATCCCAAATAGGAATATTAACTCACAAGAAATTAGTTTTATTTTCTCTTCTTCTGAACTGCAAAATAAAAAAAAAACGAGTTGTATGATTACGAAATTTCAAACAGATGTTATATCTTGAGATTCTCAATGGTTGAAATCTCATCTCTGCTGGTAACTAGTTGGCTCTATCTCATGGTTTCAAATTCCTAAAATGTTTGTTAAATCGACTTCTAGTTATTACCCCATAACTTACTGGACGGTTTGCTGGAATACAAGGCCTGTTTATGTTTTCGGTTTGGATAGAAACAGACGCATTAAATGCTGCCATTTCAGATGCCACAGGCGATTCCGTTTTGCGTTCTCTTGGAAAGCTGCAATAATCGCTTTCTTCCTTTATACGCTTGACTGGGATACGAGATACGGCAGTGGTATCTTCAGGACCTCTCTTCAGAGTGTGTGTCCTAGACTGGCTTCTAGTCATTATTCCGCAACCGTGAATATTATTTGTTAGTGTACAGTTGCCAGTTTGAGTAGACGAGCTTTGCTCACATTTTACTGATATTACCATCGACGTTTTTCTCCTCGATTGAGATCTCGTCCTGAAACGTTCCAAGCAACCTATACAAGGCCTGTTTTCGAAATCTCTTTTGCGCTGACTTTCTCTTCTTTCGCTTTTAATACCCTTGATTACTTTTTTATCGGTGGTACATTTACTGGAAAGTGTTTTCTCCAAACGAACAGTCTCAGTTCCCTTCGCCGAACTAACATTCTCGCTGAAGTTTGTATGTTTCTTAGGTAGCATTTGCCTTCCAGTGTTGTTATTAGGAACAGCATCTGTTTCTGCTTTTACAGAGACGAGAGTTTGACTTCTCAGCAACTGCGGAGACAGAGTTATTACATCGTAATCAAGGCACGTTACGCATGGCTTTTCCGTGAATCCCCGCTTCCGTAACCCATAAACTCTTCTTTCTAAGTTAGATTTTCCTCTCCAAGGTTTGACTACCTTAAGATTGTTCATCTGCTCACTGTGATTACTCGTAGGAACTCTTTTAGTGTTCTCAGATGAATTTAATGCGCGTTTGCGCTTACGATTTTCTCCTGCTCGAGGAAAACAACGTTGATCAGAAGTCGACGACGTTTCAAGCGAAGCAGAGCCAACGTGCGAAGTTTCACATTCACGAGTGTTGCCACTTAGCTGCTCCGAAACTTCGTTTTCGTTACAATTTCCGACTGACGTCTTCGCTTGACTGACATTTTGACCAGGCAAATTTGGAAGATCTGTAACTCCACGTTCGCTTTGTGTGATAGAAGAATGCGGCTTTATCATTCCACAAGATGCCTGGGACCGCTTCGTGTTTCTTGTTCTCCTGTTTCTGTGATAATAAGCTTTAATTCTGCTCAAGGCCACCTGCTTCGCCAGCCTGCTGGGCCTTTCCGTATTCGTTTCAGAATGCGTGACGAAAACGTTTGTCTGCTTCTGCGTATTGTCGCCCCTGAAAATTGTTGAAATATCGCAGATGTTAGAAGCCGTAGTTCGTGTATTGCGTAGGGACGTTTCTTCGTTTGCGCTTGAGGAGTGACTCGATTTGTTGTCTGCTGACGGAGCTGAAGAAGAGAGGCGTCGTTTTTTATTACCAGAATTATTTTCGTTGTTTTTGAGCGGAACAGTGCGAACGGCCGCAGAAGAAGAAGAAGAGCGAGGTTTTGTACCCGCCCGTTTGCGTTTACGTGATTGTTTTTTGGTGACCGTCCTTCCTTTAGCTTCTCTGGTTTCATTCTGCTTTTCGATCAGACGTCTTGCTTCTGCTTGGCCCGAACTAGCTCTTGTGACTCGGCGTCCGGAAAAACCTTTTACATTTTGATCTATTGCATGCGTAGGAGGGTGAGAATCGATCTCTTGAAGGGAAGCATCGGAAGGTTTTGCTCCCCGTTTCCTTCTGTTACTGCGATAGAACTCCCTAATATTGTTTTGGGCCACTTCTTTTGAGCTCCTACTTAGCCTTTTTCTGACTGGACCAACAGAAGTGTCAGATATCTCCTGATTATCTGCCATTTTTCGTCGCTACAAATATAAGCCCACAGTGGTTTTTACAGGACGTTTATAGTATAGAAACCTAATAGCGTTCACTTGTATGTGTGTGACTATGAAGAGTAGTAGTTTAAATTGCTTAAAGAACAAATACACGTGGAAGAAATAGAATCCGCTGCGTGATGCTTAAAAATTGGTGTTTATGTGAAGCAATTGTTGAACCTAACTAAACAAAGCAAATGACAGAAATTTAAATCATAGTTTGTGTGCTGAATTGTACAGCACGTATGAGTTTATTCTCATAAACCCTAAAAACGACATAAGGTAACCATTATTTAAAATGGAAATTTAATTAAATCTGTGTGAACTTAAATACTTGTGCACAAATTGGGGCATGTAAATACAAAAGAATGTTTAGTATGCTACAAGAGCAATTTTGCGTTTTTTGATCAGGATAACTTATATGTCTCTGTCTTTAAGGGCTTTATTTTTACGAAACAGATATTACGAATCTAACAGAAAGGAGAGGAAAACTTTTGTTTTAGATTTATGAAGGTTGTTTCGTTGATGTTAAGTTTTTCCATATGATTTAGTAGTTAGTGGTACGCAATAAGAAACGTCGTGGAACAATAATAATAAAAGCAGAACAATGTAGTAGCTATTTTTCTGCGTATTTTTGGATGAGATTCCGTTTAAAACACAGTATACTCCGAATCAACTTGAGAGTGTAGTACTGTAGAAGGTACGGAACAGCTGCGACAGCTAAGAAAAGTAATACTTAGCATTCAGGTCAAGAAGCTACTGAATTCTTCTCAGAATCCGTTTTTGTTTGCTCAGCAGTTTATCGGGAAAAAATTGCTATTTAAGACAAATTTTCAAAACGGCTGAGAATTATAGAAATAGATTTCGTATGAGAAGTTACGCAGTTCAGAGCGCCTCTGACTTTCGGCCGCTGAATGTTGAGCTAGGAAATGCCCTTAACTTGGAGAGAGGGAGAATGAGTGTAAGCGGTAGAAGAGTTCTCTCAAAATTTGCAACACAGAGACCATAAATTTACAACAAACGGGAAATGCGAGGTGTTATATACTAAAGCAGTCCCATTTGTACCTTTCACTTGCCATAGAAGGAGGATAGCGAGTCTCTAGTTATATCCAGACCATAGCACGCCTGGAGTCGCTGGGCAAAGTAAAACTGAACTCATCTGTGAAGAGTACTAATTTTCCATTGGTTTTCAGTCCAACTGACGTGAGGTTTGGCTTACCGAAATTCCACCCCTAATCAGCATCCTATCAATAACTTTATACCTTTCTCGAACCATAAAAGGATGATGGCGTGTCCCTAGTTATCTCCAAATCGGAGTACACATGGAATCGGCGTGTAAAATAAATTTGGACTCAACTGTGAAGAGTACTAATTTTCCAATTGACGTGAATTCTGGCCTACCGAAATGCCACCCCAGGTCAGCATCCTCCAATAACTGTACCTTTCACGGATCACAGAAGGATGATAGCGTGTCCCCAGTTACATCTAAATCAGAGATCGCCTAGAATCGCGGTGTGAATTAAATCTGGACTCATCTGTGAAGAGTATTATCCTCCATTAGTTTTCAGTCCAACTGACGTGAAGTCTGGCTCGATTTAAAAGTTCCCCGTGTGACGAGGATAAGAGATGTGCACAGTGCTGGTTATCTAGCATAAAGATCTCCTTAATGAAACCTTTTCCCCACGTTTGAAGCAGTTTCCACCGTTCCCGTAGCCGCAGGAAGGGCAAATCGCTGCTATGTCGGGGTAACTGTCCTGTTCTTCCGCGCAGTGAATCTGTTCCTCACATGCGGCCATCTTGCCAATGAATTTGACCTGCCTGTAATTTTCCAACCACTCTCCACCTCACTTCATCTATTAAATTATGTTTCTCAGACACTACAACAAATCTGCTATCTTAAAATCCTTCATTTACACTTCGCAAACTATGTGACGCTCACTTCTGCAACAGCCCATTTTATGCTGTAGCTCATTTGCATAAACTGATGCCATCGCCACGAATTTGCATACGAAACCAACCCTAACTTCGCGCTACATTTCACATTATACACTGCTGGCCACCCAAAATGCAACACCAAGAAGGACACGAGATAGCAAAGCCAGTTTTACTGGACACATAACAACAGATACAAAGCTTACAGGCCCGTGCGACTTGCGGAACACGCAGGCATCAGTAGTTCATGTGGCCCTCATGGCTGGCAATAACGGCCGCTACACGCCACGGCATTGAACGAAAGAGGCTTTGAATGTGGGCTTGGGGTATGTCGGTCCATGTTGCTTTCACACGTTGCCACAGTTCATCAGGCGTAGCTGCGGGTGGTGCTTGCCGGGCCACTCGGTTGCCGATCAGCGACCAGACGTGTTCGATGGGCGACATATCGGGAGAACAGGCGGGCCACGGCAGCAGTGACACCTATTGGGCCGTGAAAAAGTGTTGCACGATGCGTGCTACGTGCGGGCGCGCATTGTCCTGTTGAAACGTGGCCGCTGGCAGGTCCTGCAGGTAAGCGAGGACTACAGGCTCCAAAACGTCGGAGGTGTAGCGGTGGCTGTTGAGTGTACTGGCGATGCGTACCAGAGGAGTGCGTATGTCATATCCAATTGCGCCCCAAACCATAACTCCAGGCGACCGACCGGTATGGCGATGCATAATGCAGTCGTCATACAGTCTCTCGCCGCGGTGCCGCAACACGCGGATCCGACCATCGTGGTGTTGCAGGCAGAAGCGGGATTCTTCGGAAAAGACAATGTCGTGCCATTCCGTAGTCCAGGTGGGGCGTTCAACGGCCCACTGCCGCCGCATTCACCGGTGGTGTAACGTCAATGGTAATCAGAGAAATAGGCGCCGTGCGACAAGTTCCCGCTCCTGCAGACGACGTCGAACGGTACGTGCTGACACAAGTTGTTGCGCAACACATCCTAATTCCTGCGCCGACGTTCGTGATGTGCCGGTGCGAGCCGTCAATGCCCGCCGCACAACATGCCGGTCCTCTAGCTCGGTGGTGTGCCGCAGCTGCGGCAATCGCTCACGTCGGTCCGTCCGTCCCTCCTGCACCCACCGAATCCATACTCGCCTGACTGTGGCTGGATGTCGTCCCACACGGGCACCGATGTCTCGGTACGATAAACCGCTGTCGCGATAAGCCACTATTCGTCCTCTGTCGAACTCCAAAACGTGCTGGAATGACTGCCGTATTCTACGATGAGGCATCAGGAAGCTTCCCACGCACAGGTCTGGCAGCACAACACACTTCCACTACTTACACCCCGCCTTCTGTGCACCCTTTTTATAGTGCTTCTTGGTGGCGTACCGGGCGCACATGATTTGCATATGCCCGGCAATTCTAATCGTTTGCATGTCCTCTCGCGGGCGACGCATGCTGCGAATTTAAGGCCAATCGGATGCTTCCTTCTTGGTGTTGCATTTTGGGTGGCCAGCAGTGTATATATAGAAGTGTCGTGCATTTCCAACACTTCTTTCACAAATAATCTCGATTTTTCTGTTTTTTTCCTTAATTTGTGGAAGCCGGTGTATTAACTCGCCAATTCGACAACACACATCTATCAAAACGTTAATTCGCTATGATAAAGCATATTCAATATGCAGTCAACTCTGTTATAGTGAACCTAAATCATTGGTCCCGACCCGCAACATCGGAAATACACATTAAAATTTTCGGTTATAGTGAACCTAAACCTTCAAAGAAAATAATGTACTTGTAACATGAAATTGCAACTTATTTCAAAACAAACCTTCTTGTAAAAACTTAAAAGAATGTGTTGAGAGCAATATTGTAGGCCCACTGCTCTTTAAGGGCATTGAAAGACAAAGGTAGGATAAAAAACCTCAGCAACAACAAGCTAGTGTTCCTGCCTGCCAACACCACTTCCGTCCTCCAACCTATGGATCAAGGTGTGATTTGCAGCTTTGAAACCTAATGCAGAAGGGAAGTAACGTTTCATTTAATCCAAATCTTAAAATCAAAGCAGATCACATCAATAAATTTTCTGAATGCTGTATGGCCGCGGGTGCCCTAGAGGGGAACGCTCGTGACTGCCGCGGAAAGGACCTAAGGTTCGATCCCAGGCAGGTACGAACGCTTGATCCACTAAATATCCGCCGTGCGTCGGATGGGCACGTTAAGCCGTCGGACCCCGGGTACTGGCCCCGCGGTAATAAATAAGGGTGTCTTCTTCCCCCTTTCTACATCGCTTCCGTGTGACTTTCCTATCGGGTGCTCTAGCCCAAATCTCTTAGCTTCCTATTTCTAAGGGTTGTTTAAGACCTGGTGTCAGACACTCCCTTCCTAAAATCCTCTACATATGATCATATGAATGCTATACGTTTTGGAAACAAAGCGTGGCGGAGTGTGTCAACGGTCACTATACAGAACTGTTTCCTGAGGTCTGGTTAATGGTAGGATTCCTGATGACGTCAGGCAGGCATTCTCACTCCTTGCACATGCTTTCTCCACCGAGATCACTCCAATACAGTGGTCGACACGTCTAGGTGAGGACGAGCAAACTTCGGTATACCGAGGTTTTTCACCATTTATCTCCGTCACCTATCACGCGACTGATTCGCAACTTCAATCACTTTTATTACCCAACTCTCGACATATACCCACCAATTTGAATGCGCTACGACAAATATGAGGGCCATTTAGAAAATAAGTATCGTTCGCTCATCACTCCCTAGCAGGTATTCGCTTCAGAGTCGCGCATGCACAGATGTGTTGCTTCATTCATTAGCCGCGCCCTGACGCCATTTTGTGAGGTTATACTTATGTTAAAGGTTTGTGCTGTACGTTAATAATGTTTAAATTGATAGAACGTCCTGACGACTGCGAAATCCGGTCTATGATAAGATTTTTGAATGCGAGAAATGGCAGGCCAAGTGAGATTTAACGACAAACTTGCGAAATTTACGGTCAAAACGCAATGAGTGCATGAACGGTGCAGAAGTGGGTTCGAATGTTTAATGAAAGACGACAGAGCGTTCAAGACGAATTGCGCAGTAGGCCTTCTCTGGTCATGAAAGATTTGGCAGAGAGAGTGAATGAAAACATTAGGGGGAACCGATGCTTCACAATTTCTGATATTTCAGAACATTTCCCCGAAGTTTCGAAATCATTACTGCACGAAATCATTACAGAAAAGCATCAGTACCGCAAAATGTGTGCACGATTGATGCCAAAGATGGTGACGGATGAGCACAAAACGAAGCGCATGGGATCTGCTTTGGAATTTTTGTGGCGGTACGCAGAGGAAGGTGAGGATGTTTTCAGCTGTATAGTGACAGAAGATGAGACTTGGGTCTGTCACATCACATCTAAATTGAAACAGCAGTCCTTGCAATGGAAAATGTACCCAGGTGTTCGATGATGACGATGACCTGAAGACGATGGCTGAGCGGTGGCTCGAAACCTAGGCGGCAGACTTCTATGAGAAGGGTATCCAGAAACTTGTGTCACGATATGACAAATGCATTAACATCCACATGAAATACACTATCTACCAACAAGTAATTGGACACCTGTGATAGCAAAGGAAAATGAAGTTTATTCACCTTCAATAGTTGGTGGAGCCTCCTCAAACGGCGATTACAGCTGCGACCCTCCGTGCCATACTCTCAACCAGCCGTTGTATGACGGCTAGCTGTATTTTCTTTAACTCGGCTTGGAGAAGACAGGTCAGTTCCTTAACCGATTTCGGACGGTGGGGGCACCCCTTAAGTCGACGCTCCAACTCGTCCCAGAGGCGCTTGATAGGGTTAAGGTCCGGGCTCTGCGCAGGCCAGTCCATTCGATTAACCCCATTGTCACCATACCAAGCCATGGTGGACCTCGCAACATGACGGGTGACATTGTCATCCTGAAAATAACATGGGTCCACCCCGTAAAACTGCCACAACGTAGGAAGCGCATGGTCATCCAAAATGGTGCAGTAGGTCTCGGCGTTGAGTCAACCAGGAATTGCGACCAAGGGACCCGTGCCATACCAGGAGAAACACCCCCATAGCATAATTCCACCGCAGCGAAACATCACAGTTGGCACAATACATTCCGGCAGGAGGCGTTCTTCAGGCAGACGCCAAACCCAGACCCTGCCATCCGAACGGTAGAGGGTGAACCTTGATTCGTCGCTCCAGAGAACCTGTTTTCACTGTTCAGCAGTCCACTGTCGACGTTCTTTGCACCACGTTAGCCGAGCAGCGCTATTGGACTTGGTGATCAAAGGCTTGTGGGCGGCAGCACGTCCATGATAACCGAGCAGATGGGCTTCCCTACGGATGGTATTCATCGAAAGAACACTCCCGGATGCCTGTTGAAACTCCTCGCAGATGTGGCCCATCGATTTGGTGCGGTTCTTCCGAATTTCTATGGGCAGCACCCGTCGGTCTCTAACTCTCAGTTTTGTGGGTCTGCCAGGTCGGGGCACATTCCGACAGTCACCTCTCATCTTCCACTTGCCAATCACGTAGGCCACTGTCGATTTTGGGTACTTCAACTCGCTGGATGTGTCACGTATTGATCGGCCATTTCTGTGATACCCGACGATTACGCCTTTCTCGAAATCAGAAAGCGCCGAACTGCGTGGCATCTTGCATGCGACTGGTTGCGTTGTTGTTTCCCACACGATATTTAACGGCGGCGGCCATGACGTGTATCACTACCGCAGATATCGTCGATTGCAGTGGTGTGCAATTACTTGTTGGTAGATAGTGTATGTTGAAAAGTACATTAAGGTTTGTAGAACCCAGGCTGCAGACTTCTATGAGGAGGGTATCTAGAAACTTGCACGGGGAATATGTTGAAAAGTACATTGGTGTGCAAAAATTAAGGGCGAAGAGGAGAAATTAGCATAACAGCGGAACGAGCAGGCAGAACAGACCGAAAGACTCAGGAGATAGACTAGGGTCCGGTACGGTAGGGCATGCGCATATATGCAGCATGGCGTAGGGGGGAGTGTCGGAAGGGTATAAAGCACACGTGTGATGTACGCTCAGCAATTCCATGAAAGCTATTGCACGGTTTACATCGGTTTGAACGTCGTCGAGTTGCCGCCATCGTGTGATATGGCCAACAAGCAATCCAGTAGACGACATCTCGATGACTTTACCCGAGGTTGCGTCATTGGGAAGTTGGAAGAAGGTCGAAGTGTGACTAGTGCTGCCGAGGAGTTCGGGATCGCTCACAGCATCGTTTCACGAGCTTGGAGAGCATTTCAAACGACAAGAACAGCTGTCCGAGAGTTTAGCAGTGGTCGTCCACGAGAAACCACGGCGGCGGACGACCGGTATACTGTCCTACAGGCGAGAAGAGACAGACAGCAGACAGCGGGAGAAATCGCAAGGCACATGCAACAGACAACTGGACGTCCGTTATCGCGTTTTCCCGTGGCCAGGAAGCTGCACAAAGGTGGTGTATTTGCACGACGACCAGTACGGTGTGTGCCATTAACGCCTGCTCATCGGAGACGGCGGTTTCTGTGGTGCCAGGAACACAAGAACTGGACACATCAGCAATGGGGTCGAGTTCTTTTTACGGATGAGAGCCGATTTAGTCTGACGAGCGATTCTGGACGTATACACATCTGGAGAGAGCAGGGAACACGCAATCACACCTCTAACATCATCGAAAGGGACCGGTTTGGAGGTGGCGGAGTTCTTGTTTGGGGCATCATGCTTGGTAGCCGTACTGACCTCCACATCTTCCAAGGTGGTTCAGTCACTGGTGTCCGCTATTGTACCGAGGCTCTCCTGTCTCACGTGCGTCGGTTTAGAGGTGCTGTGGGTCCTGAGTTCCTCTTCGTGGACGACAACGCTGCACCTCATCGTACAGTGGCTGTCACAGAGCTGTTGGAGAGTAAAGATATTCAACGCATGGATTGGCCCGCAAGGTTCCCGGATCTAAATCCAATTGAACACGTGTGGGACCTTCTCGGGAGACGCTCGGTAGCACGTCACCAGCCGCCAGCAACGATTCCGCAGCTGCGATTGGCGCTACAAGAGGAATGGGCCTCGATGCTTCAACAGCTCCTTGACAACCTCATCCTCAGCATGGATAGACGTTGTAAATCCTGCAACGCACTCAGGGGTGATCATATCCCCTACTAAGGACTGGAATTTTCTTAGCAACCGCCTGTCACATGGACGTTTCTGTCCAGTTGTGCTCGAAGCTACCTTTTCAATAAAGTGCCTTTGGATTCCTTGTTTGGACGGTTTTGCTCACTTGTCCCGTATTCTTACATCTTGGGGATCTTATGGTATGATTTGAGTCGATGTGGAGCACTTCTGCACGACGTTACATTCGAAAAACCGTCTCGTCCTTAATTTTGCACGCAAGTGTAGGTTGAGGTATGTAGAACCCAGGCGGCAGACTTCTATGAGGAGGGTATCTAGAAACTTGTACCACGATATGACAAATGCCTTAACATCCACGAAGAATATGTTAAAAAGTAGATTAAGGTATGCAGAATCCATCGCATATTAAAAATTAGTTATCAATACCAACATTGTTTTGTTTTGTTTTATTTTCAAACGATACTTACTTTACGGATGGGCCTGGTATTTCTTGACGTGGCATTTTTACGTCAAGCGGTGTACTTTTAAAGGAATCCCGGCGAATGACATTGAAGACTTATATCTTTTATGGGATCGTCGCTTTGAATTTGTCGTTAACGCGTGTAACGACAAATTACGGCGGAAAGAGAGGTTTCGCTATGTTCGATATAAGCCAAATATATAGATTATTTTATTACTAGTATAATTGATCCCAAAGTATATCATCTCTGCTTGGTAAAAATCGATTTACCAGTAGACATCAGTTTCTAAACGAGAGAGTTAACTTCTTTTCTCTTTTTTCTTTTAGCATAAGCTAGATTCCCTCTTTTTCATAAAACAAGCGCACCTTTTATTTTTACTACCGAGTTCAATACATTTTAGAAATCCACATTAAACATGAGTTGAAACACATTAGTTCCGTCACACAAAAGGGAGTTTATTTCGAAAGACAAACTCCGGTTGAATTTTACATCATAACGCAGTGAAATGATATTTTATTATACTCAGCCACCTAACAACGTATGGATCCATCTATCTTTCTCCCTAACAACAGCAGCAACACGTCGTGGCATGGACTCTACCAGGTACTGGAAAATTATTATACACAACTACACTGAAGAGCAATTGAATTAGAGATACTTGTCTAGTAACGTGTAGCACCACCTTTTGCCCTGATGACGGCGGTGATTCGTCTCGGGATGGACTCGACAAGACACCTGATTCGTTGGGAAGCCATACGGATCCACGACCCCTGAACAAACTCCCACAGTTCACGAAGATTTGATGGAGGGAGGTCAGAGCCTCCAACATCTCTCTCGATGGCATTCCAGATGTGCTCGATGGGATTGAGGTCAGGTAACCTAGCTGGCCAAGAAAGCGAGGTCACGTCGGTGGAGTGTTCATCCAACCATTAGGATACAATTCAAAAGCGATGGCACGGTGCATTGTCTTGTTGCAGGATGAGATCCCCAGTGGGATGTTGAAGACGCACAAACGGGAGCAAACGGTCGTCCAGGATATCCAGGTAACGTTGACCTGTGAGGGACGATGTCACACGTACCAGGGGTCCCATTTCAGTCCACGTAAAGTCCCCAGACGAGAATGCCACCCCCACCAGCTTGAAGAGTACCCTGCTGGCAAGAAGGATCCATCGCTTCATGTGGTTTGCGCCGTACTCGTATCCTGCCATCCGCATGTACCAACGTGAATCTCGACTCATCAGTCCAGGCAACATTTTCCCGCATGTCTAGGGTCCAGTGGCGATGTTCCCGCGCCCATGCTAATCTTTGCACCCTGTGATGTGCGGTCAGGAGTGGCACCCTCGTGGGACGATGGCTTCTGTACCCCGTAGCGAGGAGATGGTTCTGGATGGTGTGGCTGCTTCACGTTTTTGTGAACCAGCGTTAAATTGCCAAGTGATTTCTTGCACTGTGGCCCGTCTATCCGCTGTTACAATGCGAGCTAGCCGACGATGACCCCGCTCATCCACACGCTGTTGTCCACGGCAGTTGGACCTTGCAGGGATGGTTTTACCGAATTCGATGTACTCACGGTGCACCCGTGACACAGTGGCTCGTGGAAATCCCAGTGCCTGCACAACTTCTGAGATGGAGTGACCCATTCGTCGGGCCCCGACAATTTGCCCACGATCAAATGCGCGTAGATCCTTCGTCTTACCCATGCTGCGTCCGACTCTTACTGTTTCCCGTCGCATCACTCCTTATATTGTCGGATCGCTGCATACGTCATGTCATTTCCGTTCACAGGGCCGCCCACAGCGCCACATTTGCATAACGCCAGCTGTCTTTAATTCAATTGCTCTGCAGTGTACATGAAAATGTGGGATCCGCCTTTCGCCCTCACAACATCAGCAACACTTCGTGGCATTGACTTTACCAGGTGTTGGAAACATTGCCATACACAGTCACATATTAGCATATGGGTTTATCTTTTACTCTCACAGCAGCATCAACACGACGTGGCATAGATTCTGCTAGGTATTGGAAACACTCCTGAAAGAAATACGGGATTACGCCATATAATCCAAATTTTGAAGATGACAATCCGATTTTTGGCGTAAATGTGACAAGGATGGTAAGTCAGATAATGTCCGAAAACTTGAAAATTTTCATCGTCTTGGATCGGGACTCGAACCTACGTCTCCCAGAGCGCCCGGGTATGTTCAAGTTTTCGGATGTTATCTGACTTACCATCCTTGTCACATTTACGCCAAAAGTCGGATTGTCATCTTCAAAATTTGTATTGGAAAAACTGTTGTACATAGCCGCCTAATATTGTGTAGGTCCACCTTTTGCCCTCACAGCAACAATATATCATGGCATGGACTGCACCAGGTGTTGCAAAAATTGCCATACACAGTCACATATTAGCATGTGGGCTTATCTTTTACTCTCACAACAGCAGCAACACGACGTAGCATAGACTCTACCAGACACTGGAAACATTATTATACACAGCCGCCTAGCATTGTGTAGGTCCACCTTTCGCCCTCACAACAGCAGCAACTTATCATGGTATGGACTCTACTAGAATTGGAAACATTGCCATACACAGTCGCATATTAGCATCTGGGCCCCTTTTGCACCCTTACAACAGCAGCAACACGTCTGCAACAAAACATTAGGTGTTGGGAACTTTATTATACACAGCCATCAAATAACGCGTGAGTCCAACTTTCGTGCTCACAACAGCAGCAGCAACATGTCGCAGCATGGACTGTCCCAGGTGTTAGAAACTTTGCCATACACAGTAACATATTAGCATGTACGTCCGTCTTTTACTCGCACAACAACAGCAACACACCAAGTGTTGGAAACGTTATTATACACAACCACCTAATAACGTGTGAATCCACCTTTCGGGCTCACAACACTAGCAACATGTCGTGGCATGGACTCAACCAGGTACTGAAAAAATATTATAAACAACCACCTAAAAATGTGTGGGTCTACCTTTCGCGCTCACAACAGCAGCAACATGGCATGGCATGGACTCTACCACGTATTGGAAAGTTATTATACAGAACCACCTAATAATACATATATGGGTCCACCTTTCGGCCTCACAACAGCAGCATCACGACGTGGCATGGAATCTACCAGGTATTAGGAACGTTATTATACACAAATGGACGATGTCATCGCTCTTTCCATCGCTATGCGTTGTTTAATAAATAACGTGGAAAGAGCGATGACATCGTCCATTTACATTATCTCCACGTATTTGATATATATTAACCATTTCTATTGCCCTTTGAATTTATGAGCTAGAATTAAATAGCTGTTCCGTTAAATGCCACCAGATGACGACATCTCAGTTGCTGAGACCATCAATACGTATTCGTGTTGTCAGATGCTGACTGATAAACCACGCATGGCGCTGAGAATTGTTGACGCCGTAGCGTAAATTCAAATGCACTCGACTAGTTATCGAGAGTTCTGGGGTTCGATCCCAGCGGTGCCGGAATATAATTTTTCAGTCGCTATGCGTTGTTTAAAAAATAACGTGGAATGAGCGATGACATCGTCCATTTACATTATCTCCACGTATTTGATATATATTAACCGTTATTATACACAACTAATAATGTGTGGGTCCACCTTTTTTCCCCACAACAGTAGAAACACGTCGTCGCAAGGTCTCTACCAGGTATTGGAAACGTTATTATACACAACCACCTAATGATGTGTGGTTCCACTGCGACGTATATTCTAAATTAACTTTCCTTTTTAGTTTCTTTCTCTATGTAAATCTTGAGTTTATTCTGTTAATCTTCACTCTTAACGTGATATCTTTCTCTCAAACGAATACGTTTGACAACACAATTGAGGTTGAATGAACGTGAGGTATGCCTGAGTTTTGATAAGAACAAGAGATAAAAACGACTACTAATCTATTGCTTGAGCGCGTTGGGTTGTAAACTGATTATTAAAAGGAGCGTTGTGAAAAGAGCGTTGTGTTAAAGAGTTGTGTGGTGTGTGGAGAGTTTAGTGCAATATGCTATGCTACGACGTGTTTGCTACATCCTGAATAAAGCATCTTTTTCTGTAAGTTTGACTTCTGTTGTTTACATGTTTCGTCTGGCCGTTAAGGTTTTCTTTCATTTAGGAACTATTTCTTAGTATTTTGGATGTTTTAAATTAATGTAGAAGTAAGACAAGACTTCTACGTCATACCACCTTTCGTCTTCACAACAGCAGCACGTCGTGGCATGGACTCTACCAGGTACTGGAAAATTATTATACAAAGTACCTAATGATGTATGGGTCCACCTTTCGGCCTCACAACAGCAGCAACGCGACGTGGCATGGACTTTACCAGGTATTGGAAACGTTATTACACGCAACCACCTAATAATGTGTGGGTCTACCTTTCTTCAGCACAACAGCAGCAACACGACGTGGCATGGTCACTACCAGGTATTGGAAACATTATTATGCGCAGCCACTTAATAATGTGTGGGTCAAACTTTCGCCCTCACAACAGCAGCAATTCGTGGCATGGACTGCTCCAGGTGTTGATATGATGTAGTAGAAGGAGTACATGGAAATCTGAACTGGGACAACGGAAAAGGGGAAGACTCACACATAGATAGTTGGTTGACATAAGAACTGTAGGATGGAAATGGAAGTCAAGAGACAAAGGCAGAGAAACAGGGAAGACCTTCCTCAAGCAGTGGATATAGTGTAGTAGAATGACTATGTGGAAGCCTGAACTGAGACACCGGAAAAGGGGAAGTCTCAGAAAGAGATGGTTGGGTGAGATAAAAAGAACTCCAGGAAAAGAACTGCACCAAGAGCAAAAGACAGAAATAACTGCGGAGCAACAGGAGATGTCTTCCTCGTGCAGTGGAGATTTGGAAGCCTGAAGTGGGACAACAAAAAAAAAAAAGAGGAATGCCCATATAAAGACGAGTAGGTGAGATAAAAAGAACTGCAGGAAGAGAATTAGAATCAATAACCACGGTTAACTGGAGGGAAAAGGGGAAGATCTTCATCGAGCAGCTCAACCATGGCGGTAAAGAGAAGAATTTCCGAATCTGGGGATTCGTGTATTCTTTTGTTTTTCACGCTATTTTTTCCACTCTTTAGGTGCTTGACAATCTGAATACATACTGTATACGTTACCCTTCTTGCTCATTCTTTCTTTGTCCTATCTTTAGGTTATTTCGCTGGAAATAGGTGCATGTCACAACCTACAAAATTTATGAAACGAAATGATAATGCTGTGTTTGTAAAGTTGTGGTTAAGTTCTCATGCAGTCTTCTTGACATTCGTAATGCAATAATAATGAATTCTTTATTTTCTTTATTTATTTCTTCCGTTTTCACAAAGTATCCGTGATGCATCACTTCCACGCGATCTCTTTTGTCCACAACATTCAGAGAGAGAGAGAGAGAGAGAGCTCACGATGCTTTCGTGAGCCTATCTGATCGATAGATGGATTCAGTTGCACTCTTCTGTGAGTGGTATTTTCCACGAAATATTTCCTGATTGGAAAGAACTTCTTTCTCCTGAGGTCATTGAACCGTACACAACTCCTCGTTAGACCCCCTAACGAAAAGTTACTGGGATCTATAATGTCTGTCGTTCGAAAACGAGCTAGGAAGGACTCACAAAAATCAATTCCTCAAGTATGAAAAGGAATCAAGGAATGAAGCATTCTGTCGCTTTCAATTTCCTGTTTATGAAATTTATTTTTCTTTTCATCCGCAAAGTCGAGGTCATATCGGTGATCATTATTGAATGGCAACACACACACACACACACACACACACACACACACACACACACACAAAACTGTGGGCATATCATCAGAGCTCTGGCTGTATGAAAACCTTTATCTATGTCCCCCTTCCCAGTGATGTACAGTAGTTCCAAGAAGAAAACTGCCTTAGCTGTGAACGGGTTAGGTGAAACAAACGCAGAAAGACCATACATTTTTCAAAAGCAATTTAGAATTTAATTTGTTGTTTGGATCAGTTAGTATGATTATTAAAGTTTCTAAATATACTAACTGATTGCGACGGTCCAACCTTCTTCTGCCCAATCCGACTAGCTCAATCCCCCTCAGGAAGGACTGTCTTATCTAAGTTGACATGTTAAATAAATTCAATATCGACAGTGCTCAAAAACTTTACTATACAACTTCAGTTTTTCAAACTATTTAATTTTACCAGGAATATTAGCTCACCAAATAGAAGTCATCGCTCTTTCCACGTTTATAAGTGAGTCACGGAAAAATTATCATCAGCCGCCACCGGGAATCCAACCCACGATCTTCCAGTTACGCGCCGGACATGCCGCCACTGCATCATAGCGGGCTCGAATTCTCCAGACTCACATGTCTCGTTATGGTGACATCCCTTGGCCGCCCCAATCTAACACGTGCTGGATTTTTCTTATGGTGGTACCTCAAGCAAGAAGTCTTTCAAATATCAGGAGATTAATTTCTCATTATGGTGACATCCCTTGGCCGCCCCAATCTAACACGTGCTGGTTTCTTCTTATAATGGTACCTCAAGCAAGAAGTCTTTCAAATATCAGGAGATTAATTTCTCGTTATGGTGACATCCCTTGGCCGCCCCAATCTAACACGTGCTGGATTTTTCTTATGGTGGTACCTCAAGCAAGAAGTCTTTCAAATATCAGGAGATTAATTTCTCGTTATGGTGACATCCCTTGGCCGCCCCAATCTAACACGTGCTGGATTTTTCTTATGGTGGTACCTCAAGCAAGAAGTCTTTCAAATATCAGGAGATTAATTTCTCGTTATGGTGACATCCCTTGGCCGCCCCAATCTAACACGTGCTGGATTTTTCTTATGGTGGTACCTCAAGCAAGAAGTCTTTCAAATATCAGGAGATTAATTTCTCGTTATGGTGACATCCCTTGGCCGCCCCAATCTAACACGTGCTGGTTTCTCCTTATGGTGGTACCTCAAGCAAGAAGTCTTTCAAATATCAGGAGATTAATTTCTCGTTATGGTGACATCCCTTGGCCGCCCCAATCTAACACGTGCTGGATTTTTCTTATGGTGGGACCTCAAGCAAGAAGTCTTTCAAATATCAGGAGATTAATTTCTCGTTATGGTGACATCCCTTGGCCGCCCCAATCTAACACGTGCTGGATTTTTCTTATGGTGGTACCTCAAGCAAGAAGTCTTTCAAATATCAGGAGATTAATTTCTCGTTATGGTGACATCCCTTGGCCGCCCCAATCTAACACGTGCTGGATTTTTCTTATGGTGGTACCTCAAGCAAGAAGTCTTTCAAATATCAGGAGATTAATTTCTCGTTATGGTGACATCCCTTGGCCGCCCCAATCTAACACGTGCTGGTTTCTCCTTATGGTGGTACCTCAAGCAAGAAGTCTTTCAAATATCAGGAGATTAATTTCTCGTTATGGTGACATCCCTTGGCCGCCCCAATCTAACACGTGCTGGATTTTTCTTATGGTGGTACCTCAAGCAAGAAGTGTTTCAAATATCAGGAGATTAATTTCTCGTTATGGTGACATCCCTTGGCCGCCCCAATCTAACACGTGCTGGATTTTTCTTATGGTGGTACCTCAAGCAAGAAGTCTTTCAAATATCAGGAGATTAATTTCTCGTTATGGTGACATCCCTTGGCCGCCCCAATCTAACACGTGCTGGATTTTTCTTATGGTGGTACCTCAAGCAAGAAGTCTTTCAAATATCAGGAGATTAATTTCTCGTTATGGTGACATCCCTTGGCCGCCCCAATCTAACACGTGCTGGATTTTTCTTATGGTGGTACCTCAAGCAAGAAGTCTTTCAAATATCAGGAGATTAATTTCTCGTTATGGTGACATCCCTTGGCCGCCCCAATCTAACACGTGCTGGATTTTTCTTATGGTGGTACCTCAAGCAAGAAGTCTTTCAAATATCAGGAGATTAATTTCTCGTTATGGTGACATCCCTTGGCCGCCCCAATCTAACACGTGCTGGTTTCTCCTTATGGTGGTACCTCAAGCAAGAAGTCTTTCAAATATCAGGAGATTAATTTCTCGTTATGGTGACATCCCTTGGCCGCCCCAATCTAACACGTGCTGGATTTTTCTTATGGTGGGACCTCAAGCAAGAAGTCTTTCAAATATCAGGAGATTAATTTCTCGTTATGGTGACATCCCTTGGCCGCCCCAATCTAACACGTGCTGGTTTCTCCTTATGGTGGTACCTCAAGCAAGAAGTCTTTCAAATATCAGGAGATTAATTTCTCATTATGGTGACATAACTTGGCCGTCCCAATCTAACATGTGCTGTTTTTTTCTCATGGGGATACCACAAGAAAGAAGTCTTTCAAGTATCAGGAGATCAATTTCTCGTTATGGTGACATCCCTTGGCCGCCCCAATCTAACATGTGTTGGTATTTTCTTATGGGGGTACCTCAAGCAAGAAGTCTTTCAAATACGTTGTGCCACCATATTGGAATTGAAGGGCCGTATCAGAGTTGCCGTCACCAATATCCCTGGCGATATGTTACGACGAGTAATGGACACTCCTTCCAACGCCGCTTAGACGAATGTGTGGTGCAGCGGGGCCGCCATTTGACAGGGGTCACATTCAAAAATTGACTGATCAATGGCATTCTTGTAACTACTATTTGACATAGAGAGTAATAAATAAAAAAAACATCTGTTCGCTTACGGTGCGATTTTATTAATGCGCTATGAACGCTGCCGGATCCTGTGCAATGGTATAATCCCGTATTTCATTCATTGATATTCTGTGCCGTCGGGCAATCATGGGAATGAATTCTGAACCTCCAGATTCGCTATATATGAATGCTGGTTGCTTCGACTAGCGAATTATGTGATGGTTATTTTCAAATTAATCGGAAGCTTGAAACTTGGTCGTTCTGGGTGGTGTAGTGGTTAGCATACTCGGGCGCTATCCGGGAGTCGCGGGCTCGATCCCCGTCGAAGACGACGAAATTTTCAAGTTTTTGGATATTATCTGACTTAACATCCATGCAATATTTACACCAAAAAACGGATTCACATCTTCCACATTTGTGTTGTACAATAGTGTAACCCCGTATTTCATTCATTGATAGTTTTATGATATGCGTCAGCAAACCGCTTCCGCCAATTTAAGAGTTCTGAAGTGAATTACGCTGAAACACCGTTATACAATTTCTACTTTAAGTGGAAATTTCCTTTATTTATTTATTTAATTAATTATACATACGATTTTCTTCTCTAAAGATTTCAGTGTGACAGTAAAAAAATGATCTTGACACATATCACCATAAATTTAAGTAAAAAAATTAATATACTTATAATTTCCTTGATCATTTTAAAGTAGAACAAAGATAATTTACATTCCAGATGAAACACAGCCGTAAAATATAAAGTTGTTTACAAATAAAGTGCAAAAATCACAGTACACTTTTGACATAACAATGTTCACATTGATAAAAAAATGACTATAAAACATACACAAAATGGATCAGCTTACTAGTAACTAGCTAATGAACGCTGGCAAAACGAACTCTGCCGGCAGAGCCCTAGGATTTGTTTCATTTATGTAGCTCAGAAAAACAGCAGACGGAATCTCTTGGTTTTTATGAGGAGCCAGCTCTGTATGAACAGCAGTGATGGATCATTCGTGAATGACTCGTTCACAAAGAATGACTCTTCATTGTTTATGATGAATGGTTCACGCTTACTGCTGTGAATCATATCATTCAATCCGCCATTATTACACAGTTGAGTCACGTTATTAGGGGCACCTCCTAGTTTGACGTCAACAGCGCGTAGCCAATGAAAGAAGGCACGTGTCGTGAGCTGGCTTGGAGGGTATACACTGAAGAGCAATTGAATTAGAGACAGCTGGCGTTATGCAAATATAGCGCTGTGGGAAGCCCTGTAAACGAAAACGACATGACAGTGATCCGACAATATAAGGAGTGATGCGACGGGAATCAGTAAGAGTCCGACGCAGTATGGGTAAGACAAAGGATCTAAGCGCATTTGATCGTGGGCAAACTGTCGGGGCCCGACGAATGGGTCACTCCATCTCGGAAGTCGTACAGGCACTGGGATTTTCACGAGCCACTGTGTCACGGATGCACCGTGAGTACATCGAATCCGGTAAAACCATCCCTGCAAGGGCCAACTGCCGTGGACAGCTGCGCGTGGATGAGCGGGATCATCGTCGGCTAGCTCGCATTGTAACACCGGACAGACGGGCCACAGTGCAAGAAATCACTCGGCAATTTAACGCTGGTGCACAAAATCGTGTAAGCAGCCACACAATCCAGAACCATCTAATCGCTATGTGGTACAGAAGCCATCGTACCACGAGGGTACCGCTGCTGACCGCACATCACAGGGTGAAAAGATTAACATGCGCGCGGGAACATCGCCACTGGACCCTAGACATGTGGGAAAATGTTGCCTGGACTGATGAGTCGAGATTCACGTTGGTACATGCGGATGGCAGGATACGAGTACGGCGCAAACCACATGAAGCGATGGATGCTTCTTACCAGCAGGGTACTCTTCAAACTGGTGGGGATGGCATTCTCGTCTGGGGACTGTTTACGTGGATTGAAATGTGACCCCTGGTATGTGTGACATCGTCCCTCACAGGTCAACGTTACCGGGATATCCTGGAGGACCATTTGCTCCCGTTTGTGCGTCTTCAGCATCCCACTGGGGACCTCATCCTGCAACAAGACAATGCACCGTGCCATCGCTCCCGAATTGTATCCGAATGGTTGGATGAACACTCCACCGACGTGACTTCGCTTCCTTGGCCAGCTAGGTCACCTGACCTCAATCCTATCGAGCACATCTGGGATGCCATCGAGAGAGGTGTTCGAGGCTCTGACCCCTCTCCATCTAATCTTCGTGAACTGTGGGAGCTTGTTCAGGTGTCGTGGATCCGTATGGCTTCCCAACGCTTCCGGTGTCTTGTCGAGTCCATGCCAAGACGAATCGCCGCTGTCATCAGGGCGAAAGGTGGTGCTACACGTTACTAGACAGGTATCTCTAATTCAATTGCTCTTCAGTGTATAAGGTGTGCTGTAGGCATTCTGAAAGCATAGCACTCGTTGCTGTCATGGATAAAAAAGGAGCGATTTATCAGATTTGAAAAAAGGATGATTATCGGCTTTCGGGCCAAGGGTGACAGTATTTCCGAAACAGCGCAGTTTGTGAACTGTTCTCGTGCTGCTGTGGTTAAAGTGTATCGTGATTAGAGAAATGGCGCCATTGCGAATAAACGACGTGGAAACTGCGGAGTACCATGTGCCATTGATGTGAGAGGTGAAAGTCGGCTACGAAGGAGAGTGAGGGCCAATGGACACGTTACAGTGGAGCAACTCACTGGCCGAATGAATCGGGAGGCTACCGGAAGTGTGTCTAAAACGACAGTTCAGCGAACCCTGCTGCGTATGGGGCTCCGATGCAGACGGATGGTCACTGCACCTATGCAAACGAAGGTGCATCAGCAGAAAAGGCTTACAGTTACACGGTAGTAACGGAATTGGACCTCCGCTGATTAGCAAAGGATTGCCTTTTCCGATGAGGCACGTTTTCTGCTTCATCGAATGGATAGACGTTGGCATATAAGGCGAGAAACATCGGCGAACAAACACTCTTCAACCAGTGAGGAAGAACACAAGCTGGTGAGGGCAGCGTTATGGTCTGGGGAATGTTTTCCTGGCATTCTCTGTGTCCACTCGTACCTATGGAAGGCACTATGGACCGAATTCGTTATGAATCCCTCCTTGCAGACCACTTACACCCATGCATGCTGATTCTCTTCTCTGGGGCGGATGGGATCTTCCAGAGGACGTTGCGACGTATCGCACAGCTAGAAATGTCCGAGAATAGCTGGAAGAGCACGATGGCCGCCCCGGTGGCGCAGTGGTCTAAGGCGCTGGCCTCTGATCATTCGTCCGTAAGGGGTCCAGGTTCGAATCCCGGTGAAGCATGGATGTTGTGTTTGTCTTACGGCACTGGCTCTCTCCCTTCCCTGGAACCAGTGACCCTAAATTAGGGACGGGAGACTGCTTATAGCCCATTGAGTTGCTCACGGTGGTCGTTAAACCTCCAATCAAAAAAAAAAAAAAACTATGAAAACTTCAAAGTGCTTCACTGCCCCCCGATTCCCCAGACTTAAACCCAATTGAGCATCTGTGGGACCACCTGGATCGTGTTGTTCGCTCTATGGATCCTCCACCACGCACCCTCGAGCAGCTGTCAGATACACTGCAGTCAGCATGGCTCCACATATGTGTGAACACCTTCCAACATCTTACTGACTCTGGATATTAGCTGGTGCACACGATAATATGACTCGACCGTGTATGACACCCACTGAAGTCGAAGTGCGTTTACCTTTCTTCCGCCCGCGTGAGTTCGGAAATGCATTCCCGAAAAGAAAAGTAATGTGAGAATTAATAAGTGTGAACCATTATGTGAGTGAGCAGTCAGCTAGGAAATTTAAGAATAGGATTGATACATGAATGCCATTTATTTGAATGGTGTGCTAGAATCGTTCGCCACGAGCAGATATTCGTTTGTGAAGGAACGCTGAATGGGTCTCCTTAGCTCTTGCTCTTTTGAGCAGTATATCAATTTGCGATAATAGTAAGAAGACTCGGTATAGATGATAACAGTATCCAGCTTATCAAATATCTCTATAGAAATCAGGAAGCATTGATTTCAATTCAAGAGGTAATAACAGATCCAGTTCAATAAATAAAGCTGTTAGGCAAGGATGCTTATTGTCACTTGGTCTGCTTAGTTAATACAGACTTTTAACGTGGACCAGGAACATGAAACAAAGGTCTTCGCTCTTTCCACGTTTATGAGTGACTAACTGAAAAATTCTCATTGGCCGCCACCGGGAGTCGAACCCAGGGCGTAACTGGAAGACCCTGGGTTCGACTCCCGGTGGCGGGCAATGAGAATTTTTCAGTGACTCACTTATAAACGTGGAAAGAGCGAAGACCTTTGTTTGATGGTCTGTTTAGTATTTATGCCGAAATAATGATGGGCCTTGGGGAACGACAGTGAAGGAGTTTGGGTTAATGGAGAGAGAAATAAGGCCATCAAGTTTGCGGACGACCAGGCAATAGTATCAGGATCAGCCAAATCATTACAGCGCATGATGTCAAAAATACACAAAATTAATAAAAATAACACATAAGAAAATAAGACAAAACTAATGGTAACAGGGAAGGATCCAGAACAGGCGTTCCTTAAGATTGAAGGCCGATTCATCGAACAATTTCGTTATTTGGGTCAAAATATTACTGAAGATGCGAGCTGTTAAAAGGAAATTAGAATGAAACCGAGGATAGCAAAAATTGCCATTAGAGGGAATCAAACACTACTGACTGCCAGAAATATAAATATAAAATTCAAGAAGAGAATTTTAAAGGCATATGTTTGATCAGTAGCTCTTTACGGCTCAGAGACATGGACATTGACCAAGAGTGAAATGAAAAGGCTGGAGGAATTTGAGATGTGAAGTTATAGAAGAATGAAGAGAATAAGTTGGCTCGATAGACAGACTAATGAGGAAGTCCTGGAGAGAGTGGGAGAACCCAGGAATCTGATCAACATGTTAAAGAGAAGAAGAATGTTAAGGATGGGACACACATTGTGCCATGGGGACCCGATTCTGAAAGTTCTGGAAAGGAAAATTCAAGGCAGGAGAGGAAGAGGTCAGCCAAGGGATAGTTTTGTGGCACAGTTACTCCAAGACACTAATACTACAACATACTATTACCTGAAGAGAGTGGCGGAGAATAGAGAGAGATGGAGAGACAGAGTACATCTACTGAACAACCTGTCCTTGGACTGAGTAACCAAGAAGATCAATTTGCGCTCTAGAGCTTTGGTCAGCGATTCAATGAGTGTAGTGAGACAACCGGGAGTGGACAGTGAATGACCACTCATTCGAATGTTATCATTTATGTACGACACTTTTGCGTGAATGATGAATGAACTTCCAAGAAGGGATAAATAATGCCATCACTAGTAAGCACGAGATCCCTGCAAAGAATGATTTACTCCGTGAGCGTAGTGGCAACCTGGAATTGAATGGTCATTTGTTTGAATGATTATTCGTGAATGACTTTGGCGTTGATGATGAATGAACTCCCAAAAAGGAATGATGTATTCCATCACTAGTAAACACAAGATCCCAGCAACGAATTATTTACTCAGTATGCGTAGTGACATACTGGAAATTAAATGGTCATTCGTGAATGACTCTTTTGCGTAAATGATGAATGAGCTCCCAAAAAGGAATGATTTATACTATCACTAGTAAACACCAGGTTCCTGCAAAGAAGGATTTTCTCCGTGAAGCTGGAATTGAATGGTCATTCGTTTGAATAATTATTCGTGAATGACTTTGGCGTGGATGATGAATGAACTCCCAAAAATGGAATGATGTATTCCATCACTAGTAAACACCAGATCACAGCAACGAATGATTTACTCATTGAACGTAGTGACAACCTGAAAATTGAATGATCATTCCTGAATGACTCTTTTGCGTGAATGACGAATGAACTCCCAAAAAGAAATGATGTACGCCATCACTAGTAAACACGAAATCCCATCTAGGAATGATTTACTCAGTGAGCAATAGTGACAACCTGGAAAGTGAATGGTCACTGGTGAATGATCATTTTATGTGAATGATGAATGAACTCCCAAGAAGGAATGATTTATGCTACCACTAGTAAACACGAGATCCCTGTAATGAATGATTTACTCAATAAACGTAGTGATAACCTGGATATTGAACAACCATATGACTCTTTTGCGTGAATGATGAATGAGCTCCAAAGAAGGAATGGTTTATGCCATCACTAGTAAACACGAGATCCCTGTAATGAATGATTTACTCAGTGAACGTAGTGACAACCTGAATTTTGAATGACCATATGACTCTTTTGCGTGAATGATGAATGAACTCAGAGGAATGATTTATGCCATTACTAGTAAACACGAGATCACAGCAACGAATGATTTACTTTGTGAACGTAGTGACAACCTGGAAATTGAATGGTCATTCCTGAATGATTCTTTTGCGTGAATGATCTCCCAAAAAGGAATGATGTACGCCGTCACTAGTAAACACGAAATCCCATCAAGGAACGATTTACTCAGCGAGCATAGTGACAACCTGGAAGTTGAATGGTCATTGGTGAATGATCATTTTATGTGAATGATGAATGAACTCCCAAGAAGGAATGATTTATGCTATCACTAGTAAACACGAGATCCATGTAATGAATGATTTACTCAGTAAACGTAGTGATAACCTGGATATTGAACGACCATATGATTATTTGGTGTGAATGATGAATGAGCTCCAAAGAACGAATGATTTATGCTATCACTAATAAACACGAGATATCCCTGTAATTAATGATTTACTCAGTGAACGTAGTGACAACCTGGAGTTAGAATGACCATATGACTCTTTTGCGTGAATGATGAATAAACTTTGCATGAATAAAATGTCACTTTCAAAATAATAATAATGAAAAGAAGTTGAATAATGGTTAGGTAATTTCTCGAATCAATTTAAAAATGAGGCCCCTGTTAAATAGGAGGCCTAGTGCACAGGCCTTTCTTGCTCGTGCGTTACTCTGCGTCCATGACTTGGGATGCTGGTCCAAGGGTGGCAACATCGTCAGCGCCGTGAAACTGCCCATCTTCATAAAAGGCTCTGGTCCGAGTCAGAGATCCACTGGAGCTGCAATTATGTACTTGGATTCGTTTGGAAATTACCTTCTCTAGTGTATGTGTATGTTTATGCAACATGCACGTAATGTGTGCGTGTGTGTGCACAAAATGAAGATTTCTTAGACTACTTTTGAAACACAAAGTACTTTAAACAAAAGCTGTTTTACCGGTACAGCGCTGGCGATTTTCGTTTCAACTAACTACGTTTGAAAACGCACTGAACAAGCAAAAAGATAAAGAAGTGAAACAGAAATTAAACAGATTCGAAGAATTAGCGGGAACACAATGCTGCAGAGAACAGTTTAAAAGCTACGCTCCTGTTTTCTTTTTGTTAATGCGTTAGAGAAAATTTTGACATCCATATCTGTTAATTTTTATTCTATTTCTGCTTTTACCGTGAGGCTCTGGTTATTGGTACAGTGGCGCCCGTTTACAACGAAGTCAAATACACGGAGCGGCAAATTTATTATGACCACCTGACCACTTTATGCAAAGTAGCTGTCCCACAGATGCTGCTGGCGCAAGATAGCTGAATCGATGTAAAAATGGAACGCTGAAGGCATGCAGAGACTAATGTAATAGCCAGAAAAACTGGTACATAGGAACGTATGCAAAATACATAGCAACGTTACGTATGCGCGTACTCGGTTGCGTTTGCCAGTGCGTATATAAAGCGATAGACATCCTTGCCAGCTGTCAGAGCCGTTTTAGGCATGAGAATGACAAGTAATAACGATTTAAGCGATTTTCAACGCGCTGTCATAGTTGGGTAGCATTTCGGAAATAGAAACGAAGTTCGGAGGTTCACGGACGACAATTGCAAGGGTGTACCGTGACTACAAGAATTCCAGCAAAACCTCCAACCTACGATACCAGTGTGGCCGTAAAAAGACATTGGGTGAACGTGACCATCGTCGGCTGTCAAGAATCGTTTCACGCGACACTCTCGCAGGTAGCATCAGAATTCAATGCATCAGCGTCCGGACTGTGCAACGTACCTTGCACGATATGGGCTTTGGGAGCCGACGCCCAAATCGAGTCCCCTTGATGGGTGCATGACACAGAGCTATGCGCCTCGCTTGGGCACGGCAACACTGCTACTGGACACTTGAGGACTGAAAACAAGTAGCCTGGTCTGACGAGTCGAGTTTCCAACTGTATCGGGCAGATGGAAGGATTCGTGTGTTGAGCAAACCCCATGAGGCCATGGATCCCGCCTGTCAACAGGGAACTGTACCGGCTGGTGGTGGTGGGGGGAGGTGTCCGTAATGATGTGGGGTGTGTTTAGCTGGACTTCACTGGGACTCCTGGTATGTCTACAAACGTCTGTGACCGGCCAACGCTATGTGCGCATCCTTTCTGACGAAGTACACCCGTTCATGTCCTGCATTCATGCTTATTCAGGGTATATTTCGCAAGAAACAATGGGTACAAGACGTGATCTGACGGACTTAGAGCGTGGAATGAACTTTGTGCTCGAAGCCCTGCTGTGTAGAAAATGCACTTGTAAAATGTTCGAAGGCAGCAGTTGCTAAAGTTTACAGAGTGGACCACCAGTAAAAAAAAACGGGTCTGAGTGAAAGGCATGTGGGCGTCAACGGTTTCTGGATGCTCGAGCTGAGCGGATATTAGGCAGACTTGTTCAGCCAACAGACTGGCAACACTTCGTCTCATTACAGATAATCTGAATCAGGGTCCAAAGCTGATGGCCTTTCAATATATAATACAATTTACCGCACATTACGTCGTATGGGCTACAGAAGCAGACGGCCAGTCCGTAAGCGATGGATATCTGCAGCGAACATGAAAAAAAACGCACCCAGTTTGCTCAGGAACACAAGAACTGGTCAGAAAATAAAGTGGAAAAGGGTAATTTGTCAGACGAATCATGTTTACAAGTACATCATGAATATGGAAGGGTGAGATGTGGAGACAGCAACACGAAAGCATGGACCCATGTTGCATCGTCACTACTCTTCAAGCTCTCGTAGGCAACATTATGGTCTGGGACATGTCTTCTTGGGAGTATTTGGGACCTTTGATTCGTTTGAAGCAACGTCTGACAGCCAGAAGGTATTTAAATATCGTTGCTGACAAAGTCCACCCTGTTACGTCGATGGTTTATCCTAATGCAGATGGATACTTCCAGAAGGACAATGCTCGATGTCATAGTGTTTCTCACATTGTACGCGAATAGTTCGAGAAACATCATGGAGACTTTGTCCTGTTAAATTGTCCTTCTCAATCACCGGATCTCAATCCAGTAAGTATTTGTGGGATGAAGTCGAAAGCGATAGCTGGACCAGCTACCATCAAATCTTCAAGAGCTAGAGGGTGCAATTCATCGCATTTGGACTAATATACCCAAAGCTACTTACCGACATTCAATACAGTCCACACCAAGGCAAATTCAAGCAGTATTAAGGGCAAAATGTGGTGCAACAACGTACAAACCAGGTGCTCGTAATAATTTGGCCACTCAGTGTATACATGTAGTGCTATTGCGTTTAATCAGCAGTTTTTTTCATATTAGGTGCACAAATAAGTTTTAAAGCGTTTTTTGTATGACATATACAGCTAGTTTACATGTCCGACATTCCTCCTCGTTGTTGTCATGTGACCGTACCTGGTCCAGAGTATAAAATGTGACACAGAAGTTTGTCCAACAGTCAAACGCACTTGCACATCGGTAGGTGACAGAGGCCACGCGATACTGCATTTATTGGACACTACGAATTTCATCAAGGAAAAAGTGCTGCAAAAGCATGTGCATCGATCTGTTCTGGGGGTGAATATTGTATCGAAAAGCAAGTGCGAGGTTTGGTTTAGACGGTTTAAAGCAGGTGATTTTGATGTTAGCGACCGAGAAGGCAGCGGCGCCCGCAGAAGGTTGCACATGAGGAACTGCAAGCATTGCTGGATGAAGATTCGTCTCAAGCGCAAAAAGAACTAGCTGAACAACTGGGGGTAACTCAACAAACCATTTCCAATCGTTTACGCGCATTGGGAAAGATTCAGAACGAAGGAAAATGGGTGCCACGTGACCTGAGCCAGAGGAACAAGGATGGGCGTATCATAAAATGTTTGGATGTACTGAAAAACAACACAGGAAGTCTTTCCTGTGGAAAATAGTTACGAGTGACAGAAAGTGGATATTGTACAACAATCCCAAACGCAAAGAGCACTGGGCAGATCCCGGTGAAGCAACGACTTCAACACCGAAACGCAATACTCACTCCAAGAAAGTTCTGCTGTGCTTCTGGTGGGATTTAAAGGGTGTGCTCTGTTATGAACTATTGGAACAGGGTCAAATTGTTACTGATGATTGCTAAATGCAAGAATTGCTGCGATTGAACCAGGAAATCTGTGAGAAACGTCCATTCGCAGGCAAAGAATTGCATCCCGTGAAATTACTGCATGACAACGTTGGAGCGAAATTGGGCAAGGAAACGTTATTGACGCTTGGCTGGGAACTTTTGGAGCATCCAGCGTATAGTTCCGACATAGCCGCTTCAAACTAACATTTGTTCCGATCGATGCAACATGGTTTGTTTGCTGTACGGTTCCCGACACGTGATGAAGTGCAAAAATGGGTTGACTACTTCACGCGTCACACGACGAAGTATTCTTCATAGCTGGAATCTGTCAGCTTCCCGACCGATGGCGGAAGGTGATAGATAATGACGGCGCATATTTTGATTCGTAAAGGTATTGTTGTTTTCTCTCAAATTACATGTTGCGTTTTTTTAAAACGCTTTAAAACTTATTTGTACACCTAATTTGAAATTTGTGCGAAGTCCACTTCGTTATATGCAGGTATTAGTTTGTGATGAAACTGTAAAAATATAATAGTTTAAATGAATATTTATAAATTTTCATTCAGGGCTGTCGAGAGGGCTTTCCGCCAGCTTTCCATTTAACCCAGCTTTTGTTACAGTCTTTGGGCATGGAGTTTCTTCTGTTCAGGACATAGGAATTCTTCGCGTTAGGCAGTAGTCTCAAGTCATCGTCTCGAGACATACCACTTATTCCAGACAACCTGTCGTCTTCCACGGCCGGTTTTTCATGATGACTAACGCCAGGAATGTACATTAGTAAAGGTTGTCTCTGATGAACAAAGCATTCACTGTCTGAAATAATATCACGGTCCACAGTTGGGGGGCCCAGCTGAAACCCGGACAGAGACCAGTCAATCATGTGCTGCGTATCCCCCTTTTGAAAATCGGAGACTTTGGTTCCCCTGGTATTCTGGGATACCTCACTGGCGTGACGAGGTGTTGTGGAAGTCATGGAACGATCTCTGTCTCTGGCTTTGAGATGACCGACACCATGATTGCTTTCAAAACCATTTGCAAGACCCGTATCTCCGCGCAATCTCTGAGATGATAAGTAGCGTCCACTCTGGTAACCAACCGTTGCTGCTACCGGACGTCCGCTTCTCTCCCAGCTACTTGCCCTGCGCTCTGTCGCAGGCGTTCTATTCCAGGGTTGCCTAGAGAGAGTCCGCTCTTCCGGAACGACACTTAGACTGTGTGCTCTCTCGTATATCCCTGCAGACTTGACTTCCCCGAAGCCACCACCATTTGCGGAATAGGAGCTGGATTCTTGGGCGTTGGTATCAACCACTAGGCCTGCGCTTTTGTATTGCGAACGATAGGCGCTTGTGGCTATTCGTGGCTTAGTGATAATTTGGCTTCCGTTTCTTCTGGCGTCATTACGCGCACCGGAATCAATCTGTCTCAAGTTTCTTCCTGTTCGAGGGTTGTCATCAGTGGAAAAAGTGTTCACACAGCATGGCCTTGAACTCTTTACATCAGTCTTAGCTTTGAGGTTTCCGTTTTGCGTCGCACCCTTTTTATCGTTAGGGTCTTCCCTTTTAACCAGATTTGAAAGCGAAGAACGCGACAATCTTGGTGTCCCGTAAGCTGTCAAGGGCTTGCTCCGTATTAATGTCCCATTACACTGAGTGGATTTGTCCTTGTTG
The DNA here is from genome assembly GCA_039090855.1 of Macrothele yani. Lineage (NCBI taxonomy): Eukaryota > Metazoa > Arthropoda > Arachnida > Araneae > Macrothelidae > Macrothele > Macrothele yani. The sequence continues at coordinate 10,110,387 of CM077019.1, forward strand.
TCTCTGTTCATCCAAGATGGTCCAGAAGAATTGAGATCGTCGGTTGACACGGATTTGTCAGTGAGTTGTCTGGCACTCGCTTCAGCGGTGTCATCTGTGGATCTAGATCTTCTCTGGTGGGTCTTGTATCTCATGGAAAACCGTTCAATGTTATCCCTCCCTCTTCGGGGAGACTCTGCTCTGGGGATTTTTATCGGAAGGGAAGAGTTATCATTTTCGTCAGAAAACTTTACTGAGTTGGCATTACTGGAATCAGTCACACCTGAATATTTAGGTGGAGACCCGGCTCTATGATTATATCTTTCATACTTTATATCGTTTTGTGGCGTGTTTCTGCTACTTGTATCTTTTCTTTCGCCTTTCAGTTTAGCTTGGCTTTTTGCCAAAACAGCCTTTAACCCGTGAATCACAGGATTTTTAGTCGCTGTTGGTTTTGAAGTACTCGAAACATATCCGTTCTTGGTGTATACATGTGTTACATTTCTTCTGGAAGGGTCTTCGCTGAATTTCGATATTATATCCTTAACTTGGCTTCGCTGGAAATGGTGATGCTCACCCAAAACGCCGTTGCTACGAGCATGACTCTTATCATCGTGATCAGTACCGTCATCTTCAACTATAGGAGCCAAAGAATCGTAAGTGTCTTCAGCGTTGTCTTCTTCTTCTTCCCAAGACTTATTATTGGGAAGATATGAACTGTGTCCGTTGGACGTGATTCCGTTTTGATTTTGCCACTGATCTCCATTATGGGTTTGTGGCTTGACCTTGTAGACTTTAAACCAAAATCGGCGACTGGGAAGAGACAGATGTTGCCCATCTTCTGGAGTGTAGCTGTCGTCTGGTGTCCATGGATATTGCTTAACCCGAACGGCTCTGTTGAAACTGACTTTCTTTGCTGACGCTCTGGAGTCCGTGCTGCCATAAGAAGCCTCGGAGCGGTCTGACAATGCATCGTGAGGCACCAACAGACTTCCCGGCATTTTGAAGACGATCAAACAGCTTGGCTATCGTCACGTTTCTGGCATCACATTTTTTCTGAAAAAGGAAATAATAATAAAGTCAGTTATTGAGAAAAATAAGAACAAGAAACAAAACGACAAACAAGTAAAGGGTGTGAAGCAGATATGGGAACGGGCCACTGGTCAACGGGTCGTTAATTTCTTGCGGGTCAAATGTATCGGGACAAGATGTTACTGATCCGATTTTGACCCGGTTTTATTTCCGTTTTATTTTAAAAAATATTTCAAAGAGAAATGCGCACTGTGGAATTTTGAGCTCATTACTGGTGCCAGTGGAGTGAAAAATAATTTGTCATACACAAAACGTTGCCGTCTCTTTCTTAAAGCGAAGATTCCACTCACCGACGATATGATATCGTAAAACCATATCATATCGTAAAACGATACTCTTTTTGCCTTTGTTTTCAGTGCGATTGTCCGGAGCAAGATACAGGCAAACACCTGTCGCCAGCTTCTCTGTTGATTTACTCTCTCACATTCCGCGTGTCACATTGCAAGACTGAGAGTTATTTTTCACATCGCATCTTTTGCATTGAGCATTCAGAGGTTTTCCTTTGACGTACTAACATCCCATTCCATTGCATGTCGTGTCGGAATTAATGCCTCATTTGTTAATATGGATGAATTTAATATTAAGGAGATTAAAAAAGGCGTCGAGGCCAACAAACACGTGCTTAATGAAAACAAGAAGGGGAAGAGTGAATGCTGGAAATTGTTTCGGTTCATTAAGAAACCGGAATATGTTTCACAGCAACAGCAATTTTCACAAGCTTCTGATGAGTTGAGTTTCTAAAATGTGAATGTGGATTTCATGAGTGTTCCTTCCTTCTGAGTGGTAATGATGAAACCGACATCCACAGTTTGGAAACTTTCAAGTGACCAGAAGCTGGTGAAAATCGGTGCTGCTATGAAACATACACTCACGGACAATGACATTTGCGTACCAAGAAGGAAGCATCGGATTCAGCTGAAATTTTATGGATGTAATGATACAGATGAATGATGCACATGATGGCAAAAACAGAGCTGCAGGACAATTACACAGGGGGATCTGTGGCACGCAGTCTGGTCATCTTCAATAGCGCTTCGCACCGCATCGCGATACATGCCGCAATATGGTCCAGCATGGAGGCGAACAGACGCCTGATGTTGTTCACGGGAGACTGACCCACGCCATGTTGGATGGTGTGCTCCAAATTCCGGATAGTGCGGCACGACGGAAGCCGGAGTTTCAACTGATCCCACACATGCTCGATAGGGGACATGTGCTAGCAGCGGGCAGGCCATGGGAGTGTCTGGATATGACGTAGGCAGTCCTGGATCACCCGATCCGTGTGCGGGCTGGCATTTTACTGTTGGTATAGCGCACCTGGAATCCCGGCCAGGAATGAGAGCACATGGGGCCGTAGGATCTCATCCACATACCGCTGACCCGTCAATGATCCACTACTAGAGCTGATCGGCTGTCGTAAGCAATGACTCCCCAGACCATAATGCCTGCAGTGGAGGAGGTGTGGCGCTCTATAGCGAGGTTGGGATTGTGCCGTTGAACCGGAGACCTCCACACGCAGACACGATGATGATCTGACGCCAAAACCAAGCGGCACTCATCGCTAAACACCACACGTTGCCAGTCTGTGGCGCTCCTCGTCGCTCTGGCCTGGCACCACTGCACACGGAGTCTGCAATGTTTCGGTGTTAATGGCAGCACACGCAAGTGGGCGCTGGAATCACAGATTTGCTTCCGCGAGGCATCGGGAAATGATTCGTGGGCGCACAGGAGCCGCTACATCCGCCTATATATTAGACCGGGTCCCTGTGGGATCCGTTCGTGCCTGGCGCAGAATCCGTTGATCCTCTCTACAGGGGTCCTCCTAGACTGTCCGGAGCCACTCCGTCGTGTGGCCGTGCCGTCACGTGTTCACTGCTCCGAACACAGTCGGACGGTATGGTCAGAACGATTCACGTGGCATGCTATACGGCGCGCCAAACCACCCTGCGGTTTTCAGTCCGATGATTAGGCCTCTCTCAAAGTCCGTAATTTGCGTAAAGCGACGTCTCTGGCATCTACCAGGCATTCTTGTCACTCTGTACTCTTGCTTGCGTCGGCCGGTGCTTTTCGCTTTCATGGGGCATCGACTACACGCCGGTTTATGAGGCTGCCGGTTCGCGCTTGCAGCGCCGACACAGGGTGTGCGGTCATGCGCACTCGCACCAAACGTGGATCATTTGCATACCAGCACGCACTCTAGCTCATTAAAAACGTTCGCGATTGTTGCATGTTTTCTTCTAGGTGCGCAAATTTCATTGTCCGCGAGTGTATTTTGAAGCTTGATATATTATTACGAAAACAGCAAAAGATGAAAGTAAACATTCAGTAAGTTACTTAATTCAAAACTTTTGACTGTAGCACCATTAAAATTAAGTGGAATGGCCGTAACATTATTGCGGGAGGACTTTTTGACTCTCGCAGATGTGTTTGAAAACATTTGTAAAACAGTTAGGTTATGTGAAAGACGACAGTTTCAACACTTTCTGTAAGTAAGTGAGTATATTATACTTTTCTATAATTATATATATATTTATATCATCATCATAATCAACAACCATTATCAAACCACTGCTGGATGAAGATCTCCCAAAATTTCTTCCACAATTGTCTGTCTGGAGCCTGTCTCCTCCATGTCACTCCAGCATACTTTCGAATTTCATCCACCCATCTCCCATGGGGTCTTCTTCTGGGTCTTTTCCTGTCCCTCGGAATCCAGTCTAAAATTTCGGTTGTCCATCGACTGATCCGTTCTTCTGGCAACATGTCCAGCCCATTGCCATTTCAGTGATTTCACTCTGGTCATGATGTTATCCACTCCTGTCATTTTCCTTATCCACGATTTCCTCTTCTTATCTTTCCTGGTTACACCAAGCACGCATCTCTCCATGCTGCTTTCAGTTCTCTGCACTCTCTTTTAGTTAAGGTCCATGTCTCTGCTCCATACGTAAGCTCTGGCAGGATGCATTGATCAAACACTTTCCTTTTAAGACATAATGACATACTGCTCTTAAAAATTGTACTGTTTAATCCAAAAGCTCTCCATCCAAGTTTCATACGTCGATTAATTTCTTCATCAATGTGACCCTCACTTGATACCTGCTGCCCAAGATAAATGTAGGTATTGGTTGTCTCAAGCTTCTCTCCATCAATCGATAAATCTTCGTTTCTTGTAAAAGCATTGTACATCAGTTTTGTTTTCTGAAAATTAATTTTTAATCCCACTTCTTTACTCTTGTCAGCAAGTTCTTGGATCATACTCTGCAGCTCTGATGGGTTAGTTGCAAAAATGACTACGTCATCAGCAAAACGAAGGTGGGGTTAGATAATCTCCATTAATCTTTATCCCCTTGTTTTCCCAGCTCAGTGACTGAAAAACACCCTCCAATGTGGCATTAAAGAGCTTCGGAGATATGGTGTCACCTTGTCTCACTCCCTTTCCAATTTTTATGTGTGTTGTATTTTCAAACAGCCGAATCTTTGCACTTGCATTTTCATAGATGTTATTAATAATATTAATGTATGCATCTTCAATACCGCAGGTTTTCAGAGCCATTGTAACTGCTGATGGTTTCACCGAATCAAAGGCTTTTTCATAATCGATAAAAGCCATGCACAATGGAAGTTCATATTCCCTCGCTCTTCCAATTAGTTCTCTCAGCACATGGATATGATCTATTGTGCTGTAGCCACTCCTGAATCCAGCTTGTTCTCCCGGTTGAGCCATGTCCAGTGTTACCTTCAAGCGGTGTGAAAGAACTTTAGTGAAGATTTTATAAACTACTGATAGAAGGCTGATAGGTCTGTAGTTTCCGAGATCCTCAATGTCACCTTTCTTATGTAGCAGGATCATTGTAGCGGTGTTCCAATCCTCAGGAATCTTTCCTTCATTAAGGCATCGAGTGAAAATTTGGGCGAGTACTGTTTCGATTTCTCCACTTGCTTCTTGTATGATGTCTACAGTAATTCCATCTTCTCTCCTGGAGCTTTTCCTCGCTTCATGTTCTTGATTGCATGTGCAACTTCTGCTGGAAGGACTGGAGGAACTCTAGTACTGGTATCTTTCATGATGTCTGGAGTGCATGTATCATCCCTTTTCATATAATTTGGAGTAGAAATCTTTCACTCTTGTCAAAATTTCGCCTCTATTTCTTGTTACAGAACCATCTTCTTTTCTCAGTGCCATAATCTGTTTTCTTCCCTTACTGAGATGTCCCTTTGCTATCTTTAGGCTTTGGTTGTTTTCAATTGCTTTCTTCTCACTAGTTCACAGTTGAATTTTCTTACGTCTTCAGTGATACTTTTTCGTACTGTCTTGCATAGCTCTATATATTCCACTTTTGGAAGTCACATCTTCTTTAGTTGTCCTCATCTCTTCTTTTTGCATCAACATTTTCGTTTTTCCTGATAATTTATTTACATGCAACTTGTTCTTAGACCCAGCTAATTTTGTTGCTGTTTCCATAAGAGCTTTGGTTACTTTTCTGTTAACTTCAGAGATGTCCACTTCTTCCGATGTTAGGCCTTCTAAAGCAGAGAACCTGTTCTTCAGTTCCAACTTGAAGGTATTATGGTGTTTTTGAGGTTGGTTATGTCAATACATTTTGTTTGTCTTATGAGCTTGCCACGTTCAAGTTTAGTGTTGAGGTGCATCTTACATCTCACCAATCTATGGTCACTACCAGTGTTGAACTTGTTTAGCACACTGCAGTCTTCTATGACGAATTTTTTGTTACACATAATAAAATCAATTTCACTTGTCGTCCCATTTGGATGTCTCCATGTCCATTTCGTGTGGCTTTTTCTTGAAGAAGGAGTTCATGATGAAAAACCCTTCTGCCTCTGCAAACTCAACGAGAGTATTTCCACGCTGGTTTCTGTTGCCGTGACCGAATTTACCTACTGAAGTTTCATTCTGTTGCCGTTGCCCTATTTTTGCATTGAAATCTCCCATAATTATTTTCAAGTGCTGCTTACCTTTATTATTTAGATGACAAATTTCCTCATAAAATTCTTCAATTTCTTCTTCAGGATGACTTGTGGTGGGTGCATAAGTTTGAATAATCTGAGCCTGGTATCTTTTCGAGAGTTGGATAACAAGCCGTGCAGCTCTGTCAGAGGAACTTTCAACTTCTACAACTTTATCCTTCAGTTTCTTGTTTATTATAAATCCAACACCACTAGTTCTGCCAGTATCTGTCCCACGATAGTAGAAGAGATGTCCACTTTTCAGTTCAATGAGATCTTCTCCTTTTCTCCTTACCTCACTTAGCCCCACGATGTCCCACTTGATCCTTTGTAGTTCCTCTTCCAATTCAAGAAGCCTTGAATCAGAAGATAGGGAGCGTCCATTGTACGTTGCCAAGGTCAGCATCAGATGGCAGCCTAGTCCGGTCCTCCGGGGATTCTTAGCACCTCTGCCTTCATGTCGCACTGGCCGCTGCCTTGGCCAGGTACATTCCAGCTGCCGGAGACTGAGGGCCAAGATTTAAGTTGTGGAGTCATTTTGGAGGGGTTTGGCCATAACTCACCACGCTGGCCAAGCGGGTTGGTGAGTGTGGGATAGTATTTCCTCTAATCCCGATGGTATAGTTATACCGCTATTTGCGGTCGTCAGAGCCCCTTTAGTAGGAACAGGATGCACCACGAGAAGGCGGGGTTGACATTTGTCAAGGAGAGGCTATATATATATATATATATATATATATATATATATATATATCATACTTACAACAAGCAGAAACAACTACAACAGGAGCCAAAATAGGAAAATAAAAAAAATTAAAATTAAAATAAAAACATTAAAGCAAACGAGCAGGAAGAAAAAAATTGGAGTGCAGAAAGCTTTAAAAATGTTGAGCCTTGGTTTTTATCAAGGGCCAGCAAAACTCAGCATTTATATATATATACCAGTATGTTCAAAACGTTCCGGAACTTTTTATATTAAAAAAGAATAAGTACAGATAATACATGTTTATGCGGTGTTTCCTTCGAAGTACCCTATCTACCAACAAGTAATTGGACACCCCTGCAATCGACGATATCTGCGGTCCTGATACACGTCACGGCCGCCGCCGTTAAATATCGTGTGGGAAACAACAACGCAACCAGTCGCATGCAAGATGCCACGCAGTTCGGAGCTCTCTGATTTCGAGAAAGGTGTACTCGTCGGGTATCACAGAAATGGCCGATTCATACGTGACATATCCAGCGAGTTGAAGTACCCAAAATTGACAGTGGCCTACGTAATTGGTAAGTGGAAGATGAGAGCTGACTGTCGGAATGTGTCCCGACCCGGCAGACCCACAAAACTGGGAGTTAGAGACCGACGGGTGCTGGAGAGAGAAATTCGGAAGAAACGCACTAAATCGATGGGCCACATCCGCGAGAAGTTTCAACAGGCATCTGGGAGTGTTCTTTCGATGAATACCATCCGTAAGGAAGTCCATCTGCTCTGTTATCATGGAGGTGCTGCCGCCCACAAGCCTTTGATCACCAAGTCCAATAGCGCTGCTCGGCTAACGCGGTGCAAAGAACGTCGACAGTGGACCGTTGAACAGTGGAAACAGGTTCTCTGGAGCGACGAATCAAGGTTCACCCTCTACCGTTCGGATGGCAGGGTCTGGGTTTGGCGTTTGCCTGGAGAACGCCTCCTGCCGCAATGTATTGTGCCAACTGTGAAGTTCGGCGGCGGTGGAATTATGCTATGGGGGTGTTTCTCCTGGTATGGTACAGGACCCTTGGTCGCAATTCCTGGTAGACTCAACGCAGAGACCTACTGCACCATTTTGGATGACCATGCGCTTCCTACGTTGCGGCAGTTTTACGGGGTGGACCCATGTTACTTTCAGGATGACAATGCCACCTGTCATGTTGCGAGGTCCACCATGGCTTGGTATGGTGACAATGGGGTTAATCGAATGAATTGGCCTGCTCAAAGCCCGGACCTTAACCCTATCGAGCACCTCTGGGACGAGTTGGAGCGTCGAGTAAAGGGGTGCCCCCACCGTCCGAAATCGGTGAAGGAACTGACCTGTCTTCTCCAAGCCGAGTGGAAGAAAATACCGCTAGCCGTCGTACAACGCCTGGTTGAGAGTATGCCCCGGAGGGTCCCAGCTGTAATCGCCGCTCGTGGAGGCTCCGCCAACTATTGAAGGTGAATACACTTCGTTTTCCTTTGCTATCACTGGTGTCCTATTAATTGTTGGTAGATAGTGTAGTTACCCTGTGCAACTATGCATTTCTGCCAGCGCTCATACAAACATTTAAATTCAGATTGCAAGCCTTCTTTTGCCACGTCCTCCAGTGCCTCCGTCGCAGCTCGTTGCACTTCTTCGGAACTTGAGAAGCGTCGCCCCTTAAGCAAATTATTCATCCAGGGAAAAAGGAAAAAGTCCCACCGGGCGAGATCAGGGGAATAAGCTGTTTGTGTAAGAACGGGAATGTGATGTTTGGACAGGTAATCGGACACCAGGAGGAATTTGTGAGCCAGCGCATTATCGTGATGGAGCACCCACGAGTTGGTCTTCCAAAGATCGGGTCGCTTGCGTCTCACTGATTCTCGGATACGTTTCAGGACATTGACGTACTCTTCTTTAGTGACTGTACGACCACGTTGAAGAAATTCCTTGCGTGCGACCCCCTTCCAATCGTAGAAAACTGTTAACAAGACCTTTCCTTTGGAGCGGTCAGCCTTGAACTTTTTTGGTCGTGGTGACGACGGTGATTTCCACACTTTTGACTGTTGGTTGGATGGTGGTCGTACAGAAAGCACCAAGTCTCATCGCCAGTGATCAATCGATTCAAGAGATCGGGATCTGGATCCACTGCATCGATGTTATCTCCGCAAAATTGCATGCGCTCATCCATTTTTTCTTGTGTCAGGTTTTTGGGAACAATTTTTTGGCGCACGTGATGCATGCCCAGTTTCTCTGTTAAAATGACATGGCAACTTCCAACTGAGATGCCGGAAATTTCTGCAATCTCTGCACCAGTTTTTCGACGGTCATGTTTCAGAATTTCTTCGACAATGGCGATTTGTTCATCCGTTGTGGATGTTGAAGGTCGTCCTCACCTCTCAGCATCCTCGATACTCTGTCGCCCATTTTCAAATCCTCGATGCCACTCATAAATTTTAGTTCGACTCATTGCACTCTAACGGTACGCTGACTTAATCATTTGAAAAGTCTCAGCGAAAGATTTTCCGAGCAGAACACAAAATTTTACACTTGTACGCTGTTCAAAATTCGACATCGTTGTCCTCGCGACGGAGAGCTTCGAATGCCTGTAATCACGAACTACGCACATACGCTGTACGTGTTCGATCTGGATCAAACCGGTTCTGGTCACATGATGCTCTTTGCTTGCTCAGCGGGGAATGACGTAATTCACTGACATTTGACAAATATTCGAAAAGTTCCGGAACTTTTTGAACGTAGTAGTATGTATGTATACAAGGGTCGTATCAGAATAATATCACTACCTACCTAATAATCGGAATAACCACCATTGGCCGTGATGGCAGCGGCGAGATGGTGAGGCATGGACGCAATGAGGCCCTGGAAGGTTGCCCGAGCACACGTGACCATTCGGGCTGCAACAGAGCTCGGAGGTCCCAGAGATGACGTGGTTGTGGGTCGGCTCTTCGAACCTGTTGAAAAAATTGTCCCACAAATTCTGTATGTGATTGAGGTCGGCCGATTTCGCCGGCCAAGGGAGAACGAAAACATCGCTGTTGCGTTCCTGGAACCAGTTATGCACCTCATTAGAGACATGGTAGGCGCAATGTCCTGTTGGTAGACACCATCACCACCAGGATAAACGTCCAACATAAAGGGATGCATGTGGTCAGCGAGGATGGACAGGTAGCCATTGGCCTTCAAGGACCCATCCAGTGGTACCAGAGGTCCCATATCACAGCAGAAAAAAATCTCCGAGATATGCACACTGCCACCGCCGGCCTGATTTTTAAATTGACGCTCAGGCACCAATGTGAAAACATAAATTTCTCCGTGACCGAAATCGAAACCGAGCCCCCTCACTCCGGAGTAAGTTGTTCGCCCAACTAAGCTACACGGACGAAATGTATCGCTGCAGATTTGTCGTCTTGACACGTGCTTTATCTTTGTATATTGTAATACGTCTGAATCCCTCGTTGTATGCAATATTCTTAACTTTTTGTGAGTAGTAAATTTTGCCCCCTCCCCCTTTTTTATGCTAAAATCCTCCAGGTCTTTGACCCTGGATTTAGGTTAATGACAGTTTTGTGGTGTCAATGATTCTCGTTTTCAGATTAAAAAAGATTCTGTTTTGCGGATTAAACGAACGGAAGTGCAACACTTCTTTTGTTCTAAACACCTACAGTTTTGAAAAAAAGATCACCAATATTCATCGAGAAACAAACAAAGAGCCAATGAGGTTAATTTGATTTTTGGAGTGTGTAAACACCCTGATCATGCCCTGAAGAACATTCAAAGATGTTAAAAACGAAAGATTAAAATAAAAAAAAAAAAGCTTTGACAACGTATGAACGATTGTACAGTATGGGCGAGCGATGGCTCGTTTTCCCTGAATGCGGAGAAACACGGTTCGTTTATTTCGTAGTGCATGTACGTGCGTTTAAGAGATGGGCTCATCCACCCATTCGTGGGTAATGAATGCTGTTTCCACCCACAGAGTAACCCCACGCTATGAATTCCGAGCACAACCCGGTATCATCCAGCCCACCAGAGACCAGCTTTAACCCCGTTAGTTGACTTGGAGGTCACACTATAAATGTATTACGTAAAACTCGGGTCTTCCGCTTAGCAATCACCGCGGAAGCATCATCAAAGCCCTCCGCCGGCTGTCGCAACAACACTTTGCGAAACATTTTGTGCTTGTAATGAGGCGATTCGTTTATACCGCCTCTGATCAAAGATAAAAATCCTTTCTCAACGGCTGGAAGGGCTGCGTTAACCTCTGGGCTAGTATTTACATTCTACTGATTTTACAGTAGATCTACTGATTCTGACTTCCGTCTACAGATAGGTTTCGTAATCACTTGATTTTTTCTCTGTAAGAAAATCTCCTGAATTTTATACTTTTATTACTCTTATTTTTTTATTTTTTTTTTTTTTGTTGCTTGAAACGTAATTTTGACTACGTCTTTCTCCACGCTGGGTGCGTAACATCGGTAGCAGGGTTGCAACGACCGGAGATGGAAACGGGTCACGGGTCAACAAGTCAACGGGTCGACAATTTGTTGCGGGTCCAACGGGTCTGGTCAAGGTGTCCCTAACCTGATTTTGACCCGTTTTTATTCCCGTTTTATTTTTGAAAAGAGGAAAATGTATTCCAAAGAAAAATGCGCGTTGTACAATTCTTTAGTCGATACTGGTGCCCACGGAGTGAAAAATAATTTGCCACGCAAAATTATTGTCGTCTCTTTCTTAAAGCAATGAAGATTTCCACCGACTCCATATCGTAAAAAGATACTTCCTTTGCATTCTTTTACAGTGCGATTGCCCAGAGCAAGGTACAGGCAAACGCCATTCGCCTGCTTCTCAGCTGATTCACTCTCTCCGTGCGAAGTTCACTGTATGACTAAGAGTTACTTTTCGCATCGCATCTTTTACATTGAGTATTCAGAGACTTTCGATTGATGTGTTAACATCCCGTTCCCATGCCATGTCGAAATGAACTCCTTATTTGTTAATATGGATGGATTTAATATTAAGGAGGTTGAGAAAGGCGTCGAGGCCAACAAATACGTGCTTGTTGAAAACCACAAGGGGAAGAGTGAATGCTGGAAATTGTTTCGTCTCATTAAAGAACCGGTGAATAATTCTGTGTTGTTTGGTCTTGCTGGTTGTTCAAAATGTGGAAAATGTATAATTACAAAGAAAGATGTCGACGGTGTAATAAAATATTATGGAACCAAAAATCTAACGGGCCATATGAAAGTACGCGTACCTCAATCGGAGCGGGGAAAGAGCGAACAATCTAAATACATTTAAAAAAATGCATTTATATAATAGTAAATAATGATTCCCATTTGTAATATACTCCATGGTCACGGTCATAGTCAGCCATTACTTCTGTATAACGAAAAATAGTGGCACTAAAAACGGCACTAAAATTTAAAAAGTAACCAAATTTTATTATTAAAAAAGGATTTCAGTTATTAAATATCAAGCAGCTATTGGGATGAATACATACACTGAAGAGCAATTGAATTAGAGACAGCTGGCGTTATGCAAATGTAGCGCTGTGGACGGCCCTGTAAACGTTAACGACATGACGTATGCAGCGATCCGACAATATAAGGAGTGATGCGACGGAAATCAGTAAGAGTCGGACGCAGTGTGAGTAAGATGAAGGATCTAAGCGCATTTGATCGTGGGCAAATTCTCGGGGTCCGACGAATCGGCCACTCCATCTCGGAAGTCGTGCAGGCACTGGGATTTCCACGAGCCACTGTGTCACGGGTGCACCGTGAGTACATCGAATCCGGTAAAACCACCCCTGCAAGAGCCAACTGCCGTGGACAAGAGCGTGTGGATGGGCGGGCGGGGTCATCGTCGGCTAGCTCGCATTGTAACAGCGGATAGACGGACCACAGTGCAAGAAATCACTCCGCAATTTAACGCTGGTGCACAAAAACGTGTAAGCAGCTTCACCATCCAGAACCATCTTCTCACTATGGGGTACAGAAGCCATCGTCCCACGATGGTACCGCTGCTGACCGCACATCACAGGGTGCAAAGATTAGCATGGGCGCGGGAACATCGCCACTGGAACCTAGACATGTGGAAAAATGTTGCCTGGACTGATGAGTCGAGATTCACGTTGGTACATGCAGATGGCAGGATACGAGTACGGCGCAAACCACATGAAGCGATGGATCCTTCTTGCCAGTAGGGTAGTCTTCAAGCTAGTGGGGTTGGCATTCTCGTCTGGGGACTGTTTACGTGGACTGGAATGGGACCTCTGGTATGTGTGACATCGTCCCTCACAGGTCAACATTACCAGGATATCCTGGACGACCATTTGCTCTCGTTTGTGCGTCTTCAACATCCCACTGGGGACCTCATCCTGCAACAAGACAATGCACCGTGCCATCGCTCCCGAATTGTATCCGAATGGTTGGATGAACACTCTACCGACGTGACCTCGCTTCCTTGGCCAGCTAGGTCACTTGACCTCAATCTCATCGAGCACATTTGGGATGCCACCGAGAAAGATGTTCGAGGCACTGACCCCCCTCCATCAAATCTTCATGAACTGTGGGAGCTTGTTCAGGGGTCGTGAATCCGTATGACTTCCCAACGCTTCCGGTGTCCTGTTGAGTCGAATTGCCGCCGTCATCAGGACGAAAGGTGGTGCTACATGTTACTAGACAGGTATCTCTAATTCAATGGCTCTTCAGTGTATATTACGTTTATATGTGCATATATACTGTATAAATTGAGTTTCGAATTTATAGTTCAAAGCAGATTTGTCCGGATCAGTTACGGGTCCGGGTCGGGTTCAGTTATGTGACGTCCGGGTACGAAATTCTTGACCCGTTTCCAACTCTGGCAACGACAACACGTCTTACTTTGAACGCCTGTATCTTCAAAACTAACAATCGTAGAATAGTAAATAATACATCATTAGATAGTTCATAGGGTCTGTTTGATAACAAAATAAGTTTCAACCCTCCACCCCTTAACCCTTTGATACAGTAGCATTAGAAAGTTAAGATAGATTTCGGCGCATGCCGTTTTAAGGTTGATAACTAGTGAATAGATAATGATAGCGATCACCTCATCCCCAAATTCCGTAGCTGATGGTCAGAGCTAACGGACGTATGTGATAAACCGAAATAAGGTGGATTTAAAATTTATTTATTTTTAAGATAAAAAAAAATGGTGACGAAAACTTAAAATTCCCGCAAAATACAGGGAAAATTACTATAAGAACAAACGAAAGTTGGAGAAACAGCTAGAGGAGAACGAGACGAATCCGAAAAGGCCCGCTGAGTCATCAACCGAAAGATCACGGAAATGTAGGAAGCGTCAAGAGTCCGCGCGCCAGGATGCGTTTCACCCGAGTACGACTCTAGGCCACAACCTTCCACTTCAAGCGCACAAACTGAGCCTGAACAGCAAGATCAGATGGAGATTGACGTCATCGATCCAAATTTTCAAATGTTCAAACCGAGCATGGAATACCGATGCACATCGCCAGTTTTCCCAACTTCGCTGGATAATGAATGCATTACGTCTCAAACCTTTACACCGCCGATGCGGTCTGAATCCAGACAAGAACAAGAGTAACAACAAGAAGAGTACATTAGGCCCGAGACCTATCGCCAAATTTATAACAAGGCAACTAAGAAGTTTGAAATATTGTTTCTAATAACGATTTTTTTTTCATTGGAGGTTTAACGACCACCGTGAGCAACTCAGTGGGCTAAAAGCAGTCGCCCGTCTTTAATTTAGGGTCACTGGCTCCAGGGAACCAATGTCCCGGGACCACACCACAAAAAACACCCCCACACGAGTACACTGCCAGCTCCAAACTTGACAGTAGGAACAGTCATCATCATTGTCAACCATTATCAATCCACTGCTGGACGAAGGTCTCATCAAGTTTCCTCTACAACGGTCTGTCTTGTGCCAGAGTCCTCCATGTCACTCCCGCATACTTTCGAATTTCATCCACCCATCTCCCATGTGGTCTTCTTCTGGGTCTTTTCCTTTCCCTTGGAATCCAGTCTAAAATTTCAGCTGTCCATCGATGGTCTGTCATTCTAGCAATATGTCCAACCCATTGCCATTTCAGGGATTTTACTCCGATCATGATGTCTTCCACTCTTGTCATTTTTCTGATCCACGAGTTCCTCTTCTTATCTCTCCTGGTTACACCAAGCATGCATCTCTCCATGCTTTTTTGAGTTGTCTGCGGTCTTTGTATGTCTCTTTTAGTTAAGGTCCACGTCTCTGCACCATACGTAAGCATTTGAAGGATGCATTGATCAAACACTTTTCTTTTAAGACATAATGGCATATTGCTCTTGAAAATTATGCTGTTTCTTCCAAAAGCTCTCCAGGCAAGTTTTGTACGCCGATTAATTTCTTCATCAATGTGACCCTCACTTGATATCTGCTGTCCAAGATAAATGTAGGTATTGGTTATCTCCAGCTTTTCCCCATCAATCGATTAATCTTCATTTCTTGTAAAAGCATTGTACATCACTTTTGTCTTCTGAAAGTTCATTTGTAATCCCACTTCTTTACTCTTATCAGCAAGTTCCTGGATAACACTCTGCAGCTCTGATGGGGTAGTTGCGAAAATGACTACGTCATCACCAAAACGAAGGTGGGTTAGATAATCTCCATTAATCTTTATTATATAATGTCACCTTGTCTTACACTCTTTCCAATCTTTATGGGTGCTGTATTCTCAAATAGCCGAATCTTTGCACTTGCATTGATGTTATGTACACTGTGGTAAATAGCGTTACCTCGGCTGCCGCCATACCCACACACGGCCATCAGGCTGATGGATCATGTATCTGGATTCATCAGTCCATAGGACCCGTTTCCACTGATCTACGGTCCACGATAAATGTTCTTTACCCCATGCTAAACGACGAGTAGCATTCCCAGTGGAGATGAAAGGCTTATGAGCAGCCGCACGACCACGGTAACCCATGGAATGAAGTTCTCTGCGAATGGTACGTGTACATACCGAGGTTCCAGCATTCTTACTCACCTGTACACTAAGGTTTTGTGCAGTATTCCGTCGATTAGCTGTAACGACTCTCCTGAGGCTTCGATGTCCTCTATCATTGATTTTCTTTGGTCTGCCGGTAAGTTTTGCTGCTTCAGGCACGCCATGTGTCTTCCACTTATTCAGTACATCCAAACCAGCTGACTTGGGTATGTTTAAACGCCTCTCGGTTTCTCTTATGGACAACCCACTAATACAACACTCAACAATCTTTCCTTTCTCAAAGTCAGTTCTCTCCCGCCGCGACATTTTCACTCAACCTCACAGTGTGATATGATCGTGGTCAGCTGCAGGCTTGTTTTTATGCCGTGTGCAGCGGTACAGCGCGTCTTAACAACGCAGCGGATCCGTTCATTTGCTTTTGAAGGGGTGTCCGATGACTTTTGTCAATATAGTGTATTTAGCTTTGCCTAAATAAATGCCTAGTTTCACTTTTAAAACACTGAATGTCCAACAGATTGAAAGTGTTCGGCTCTTTGACTTCGGAATGTAATACGATTGCTCTGCAATGTTTTGTAAATAGTACGATCGCTCTCCAACCTCTCTCTCTGCGCTGCTGAGGAAAAGCGCGAGGTCACAGTGCTGTTCCCCGTGGAGGATGTGGGATAACAGTCAGTTACGTAGGATTACGTGCGCGACAGGCGTCAACATTTATTCACAGCAGCCGCAGATCTGTATGTGTAAGAGGGTGATTTCTTCAAATGATTTATTTTAGCTTTGGACAAATCAATTACACGTATTGTCAAATCTATTCCTTAAAAATTAAAAACTAAAGGACTCTGGGTACCACCATTACTTTTGCAGACACTCTTCCTGACTTGCTACCCCCCCCCCCCCAACAATCACACACACGCACCGCGAAAAATGTATTCTGTCTGGTGTTCAAATTCCTGGGAAAATTACTGTGTTTAAGGTTGCTGAAGTAAATCTTGCGGCGGGAGGGGGGGGGCGCACGTTGTGCTAGTTACCCCACAGCGTTTCAAGTTCTTCCGTATTTAGGCAGAAATTTCGCAAAATCCAACGCGCTGAATATTTCAGCCCTTACGCGAGCGAATCCTTTTATGCTGGTGATCGGCCTGGGCCATTTGGGTTGAAGCTGCAAGTCTTAACCACTTAGCCAGAAAGTCACAGGAATCAAACTCACGTTCAAGGTAAAACTAATTGGGCGATGATGATTTTTTTTATTAATGCGAGTGATTTAGTCATTTTATTTTTTATTGGAGCTTTATTTTTTTGAATATGTTTGTAATAATTCAATTTTTTCTGTGCGAGGTCTTATCACAAATTACGTTTTTTTTCACCGTGATTTTCCGAAGCAACAGAATGATGTGGAGCTTCAAACTTTTTTCAGCTGACTATAGCCTTGAATTATCTTTAAGAGAAGACGCAATGTGGTGTTTTATAACATTACTAGCTTTACTACTCCGGTTTTGCCCGGTACAGAATGTATGGAATCTGTAGAATCAAACGGACCAAAAGCGATACGAATTATTTAACACGCGTCCAGGAGACACAGCATTATAGAACACTTACTGAACAAAATTCGTTAACAATTTGTTATCGACGATCAACTGCATCATGTGCTTTAAGTTTTAGACGTCTTTGAGGGGCGAATCTCTGGGATAAAAAAGTTAGAAACGTATCTTTGCGGATATTTTATTAAACTGGCTGAAATTTTAATGAGCACCATAAATCGTTAATACGAACTTGACCTCCAAATTTCGCCTGAATCGTTAAATAACTTTTTAAATTAGCCGTCCAAATTTTATTAACCGTTTCTGCGTATATATTTCTGTTTAGCGATTAATTAAAAATTCCATGCCTATTTTAAAAAGTTTTGACAGGATTCCGGTGAAATTTTGAGGGTCTCCTCTTATCACCAATTCATGGCGTTGATAAAAATTTCAGCCCGTTTCGTTAAGATTTCGCAAAGTTCGTTTTTGCATTTTTTTATGCACAGTTCTCAAAGAACACAAACACGTGCATGTGCCGCGGCGATGAATGCAGTCACGTGCTTTCAGATTTGGAAGAGATAACGATGACGTAGCAAACGATGCTGAATTTATTGATTAGCTAATTAATTCATTCATAACTAGCGAGCGGAACAACGCAGAGATTTTAAAATAGTTGCGTTGACCTAGAAATTCCAGTATTAATAAGCTATGCAAATTCCACGATGCCACAGTTTGGTGTTCGAGAGTTTTTGCTGCTTCAGACAAACAAACAGACGTTTTGTGTTTTATGTATTAGATTTCACAAAACTTTTAAATATGAAATTTACTGAAGTCATAGAATAAGTCCTTTCTGCACGATTTTTCATGTAAAACCACTCTTTAATGTTAAAAAAATGATGTTAAAAACACATTAAAAACATTAAAAAGGGATGAGATCTTTCGGTGACCGCGTCGGTCCCATCATCAGGTCATACACACTGAGCAATAGAAACACCTGATGATGGGACTCATTCCTTTTTAATAATTTTTGATCTCATCCCTTTTTAATGTTTTTAATGTGTTTTTAACATCATTTTTTTAATATTAACGTGTGGTGTAACCTGAAAATCGCCCCGAGACTGTGTATTCTATGACTTCACTTAATTAGTACGAAAACTTCACGAGTTCATAAAATTTACTCTTGATAGCCATACAGCTTTCGTTTCAAGGACTCCGCGGACTGATACATAGACATGGTATACAATAAACTAGGACAAGCCGCCAACGGTAACCGATAACTCGGGTACAGTTGGCAAATTTTGAGCGAAGCTATTGCAAAATCTAAGCTCCTTAATCCGTTTATTATAACAAATTCTAAAAAACGAAAGCGTAAAATTTATGACTTCCAGAACAAAAGTACGAAACATTCTAAAAGAGAAATGCCTAAATAGTAAATAGTAACACTGTACTAGTGATCCGATTTATTGGCGTAGGAAATAAACACATAAGCGTTTCCAAGCTTTCTCACATCAACCAGATGGCTTTACCGACCCTAGGCATGGGCGACGCGGGCGCAAGCCCTCGTCGGCGGTCATATAGAGGGCCGCTGGCTGGTAGACTGCCCTTATTTTGCTTTAGCTTTTTCATATAAATATATAGACTGAGTGGCCACTTTATTATGACCACCCCCTCAGTACTTCGTGGGGCCACCTTTTGCCTTTAATACTGCGTCGATTCTTCGTGGCATGGACTCCACGAGATGTTGATAGGTGGTTTGTGGAATCTGAGACCATGCTTGATGAATAGCACTTTCCAGGAGTGTGAGATTGGAGGGTTGTGGATCCAGCTGTCTGATGGCTCGTTCAACTTCATCCCACAAATTCTCAATAGGGTTGAGATCTGGAGATTGTGGGGGCCACCTAAGCAAAGCAAACTCACCGGCATGCTCCTGAACCCAATCCTGTACAATACGAGCACTATGGCAGGACGCATTATATCGTTGAAAGTAGCCATCGTCATTGGGATAAACCATCCACATGACAGGATGCACTTGGTCCGCAACGATGTTTAGATATGATGTGGCAGTCAGACGTTGATCAACACGAATAAAAGGGCACAAAACGTGCCAGGAAAACATTCCCCAAAACATAACGTTGCCTCCACCAGCTTGAAGTGTTGTAGCAATGCATTTGGGGTCCATGCTTTTGTGCTGTTTCCGCCAAATTCTTACTTGGCCATCGGCATGGTGCAACTGAAAACGTGATTAATCGGACCACATAATTTGTTTCCAATTATCGACTGTCCAATCCTTGTGCTCCTGTGCAAACTGGAGACGTTTTCTTTTGTTAACTGCAGACAGCAAAGGTGTTCGAACAGGCCTTCGGCTGCCATATCCCATCCGATGCAGTGTACGGCGAACAATGCGTGCAGAGATCATTTGAGGGGACCCTTGATTAAGATGGTTTGTAATTTGCTGCACTGTTGCCCTTCTGTTGTCTGTTACTAGTTTGGACACTCTCCGTTCCGCCCGAGCAGTCACTAATCGATGACGACCACACGTTGCACGTAGAGACCCAGGTTTTTGGCTGACAGTCCAGTCTTTAAACACTTTAACAACAGCTGCTCTGGAACATTTCACGAATGCGGCGGTTTCGGTGATACTCGCTCCATGGCTGCGAGCTCCTACAATCATCCCACGTTGAAAGTCCGTCAAATCGCATTTTTACCCATCTCGTCGCCCAAAAATCACTTCTACTACTGTCGCAAGCACTAAGCTTTCCCTTTTTATACTAGCCTCGCCGTCTGGTGGCAATAGCGTGCAGCCATAGCTCATTTGCTTAAAACTGTCAGGTGGTCATAATAAAGTGGCCACTCAGTGTATATTATGTTTATGTGATAATCTGAAATATACTGTTTCATAAAATACATATTATTTGCCCTTTTTTCTTTGTGAATTAATCGCGTTTGTTTCATCCGTATTATTACATAAAAGCGAATTCCTAATTGCAATATTTTATAGCAGTTCTCATTCTCTGCCGTTCTTGTAAGCCAGTATATTTAGCTTTTCTATTTTTGAAGTCTGTATCTTTGTGTCTCTTTCTGGACCTGAGACATTACTCGCCTTCATGCTATACAGTCATGAAAATGTCTCCAAAGTATATAGGACTGTCACTCGCTTCTTGACGAACCCCTTGTTTTGCAAAGCAGGAGGCCAGGAGCAGGAGGGAAATTACTCTAGGCGCTCTCCCCGTTACCCTACAACTATAGCACGGATTCATTTTCAATGTGACCGCATCCGCAATTTAAACTAATTACACCATAAATGGGAGGATGGGTATGGCTGCTCCGATGGAAATATTTGTTTTCAGAGTGACTATTTTTCTTCCTAGGACCGAGTAGGAAATCGGCATGTTTGGTTGATACAACATGTGATTTAGTAATTCTCATTTTATCCGTATGAGGTGAAGAGACTAAATACAGTGTGACGTATATTCTAAATTAACTTTCCTTTTTAGTTTCTTTCCCTATGTAAATCTTGAGTTGGTTCTCAGTTATACTTCACACTTAACGTGATATCTTTTCTCTCAAACGAATGCTGTTGGAAACATAATTGAGGTGGAATGAACGTGACGTATGCCTGTTGTTATGATAAGAACCAGAGATATAAACTTCGATACAACTCATGAAAAAAATACGAGATTACGCCATATAATACAAATTTTGAAGATGACAATCCGATTTTTGGCGTAAATGTGACAAGGATGGTAAGTCAGATAATATCCGAAAACTTGAAAATTTTCATCGTCCTGGAGCGGGATTCGAAACCGCGTCTCCCAGAAAACGCCCGGGTATACTAACCACTACACCACACAGAACGACCAAGTCTCAAGTTTCCGATTAATTTGAATACAACCATCACAGGATTCGCTAGTCGAAGCAACCGGCATTCATGTTTAGCGAATCTGGAGGTTAAGAATCTTATCCCGTGTCTGCCCGGAAAAGCAGATAAATCATGAAAAAAATACGGGATTACGCCATATAATACAAATGTTGAAGATGACAATCCAATTTTACATGGTAAGATCTTTATTTTGATATCTCAACCATATCTTTACGTTCAGCCATTCTCCGAAAAGTAGGACTCATAGTAAAAACCTTATAGAATTAATATATAGATTGCTAATATGTATAATAAAAAGGGAAACTAAATAAAAATGCCTACACTACAAAATTCAGGTAACTCCTCAATCCCTGGTTTTCATTAGATGCCTTCGTACATACAGTGATATCTTAATGGGTTGGTCTCGAGCCTCGCATTACTCAACTTAATGTTTTAATCGAAAGGAAAAAAGAAATTTCCTGAGATCTTTAAAGTGTAAAATCAGTATTTGGGAATTTTCCATGTAAGTTAGTCCCCCCCCCCCGGTTGTATGAATGATACATATCCCGTCGTCATTTCTGATATGCATTACACAGTCGGTTTTCAATATTTCATTTTTCTGTTGCCTGTTCTGAAAGTTTTTGGAAGTATTCCCACAGGAAGTATTTTTTTCTTACAGGATTCTCCCTCGAAACACAAACTGGCAATTTGTGCAGGTTTTTAATTGAATTTTTGGAAGATAATTCTATAAATAATGCTATCATTATGTGGACTGCGTGCCTCAAGAAAAGTTTAGGGGGGGGGTGTATGTGTGTAACAAAATTTCTTAATTTTATCTAAAGGCGGCCTGACCTTCATCTTGCCCACGCATGAACAATATCACGGGCCGGCCCTGAGGTTATGGCAGTTATAGTAATCTGTTTTGCTTGTGTTATTCCATCCTTCCAAAGAAACAAAGCTCACGTGGGCTCAAGAACTTCGTGTAAATGCGGACATGTTACGGTTATTGGAACTGGAGGAAGTGACGAATGAACTGCGTAGAATTAAGTGAATCAGTCTCTGGGCCGCGAGGGGGCGCAGCGAGTTGCTCAGCTTCATTGCATTTTCTTTTACGCAGTGCCGTACTCCCCACAAGTGTATCAGTCATGATTTCACGTGACCAAACCGAGCGTGTTTCACGATTGCGTCGTTAGCGATCAGCTGTCGAAATGACTAAGGTACCTCTTCCCCAAATAACAAGAAAGGTGATACAGAATTCTCGGTGTGTAATGAGCACGTCTTTTGAATCCTTTCGAAAAAAAAAAAAATATTTGAAAGTAGATTTTAGAAGAAAAAATTTACAGAAAAAGATAATGGATTTACTCTACCTAGAGAACATATGCGCATAACTTAAAATATGCAATATAAGCAGTGTTCTTCATAATGTATTGAAACGGCGAAAAAATTTATACACTGTATTAACAAAAGTCACCGTACATCTAGAAGAGAAGCACAACATAGCATTTATTGACATACGGTGTCGGTCCACCTTTAGCCTTAATGCATGCACTGACCCTTCGAGATATGCTTTCTACAAGGTTTTGGAACACAGCGATAGATATGCGCTTCCATTCAGTACATAATGCTGCCACTAACTGTTGCTTAGCAGTAGGCCTTGGGTCCAAACTTCTTATGCGGCGCTCTAATTCATCCCATAGGTGCCCTATGGGATTAAGATAAGGGCTCTGTGCTGGCCAGTCCACACACGATACGGAATTATCGTCAAACCACGCCGTAACAGTCCTTGCTTTATGGCCCGGTGCATTATCGTATTGGTGCCTGGGCCGCGGGTGGCCTAGTGGTCAGCGTTCGTGACTGCCATAGGGATGATCTCAGGTTCGATCCTGGGCAGGTACGAACGTTCGAACCACTAAATACCCGCCGTGCGTAGTATGGGAACGTTAAGCCGTCGGACCCCGGGTACTGCCCCCTCGGTAATAAATAAGGGCGTCTTCCTCCCCCTTTCTACCTCGCTTCCGTGTCACTTTCCAATCAGGCAGTCTAGCCCAAATCTCCTAGCTTCTGATTTCTAAGGGTTGTTCAAGACATGGGATCAGACACTCCCTTCCTAAAATCCTCTACATATGATCTGATCTGATCTACTAGTATCAACAAGACTCGGTTCCATAGTATTGCCACGGAGTTGGTAAGGCATAATTGTCCAGAATATCGAGGTAGACGTGCTGGTTAACACGTTTGCCCACGATAACCAATGGGCCGGGACCAAGGACGCCCATAAGGAAGGCAGCGGGGTGCCCCCCCCCCGCCGTTGGTATAGCCCCATTTTTGATAAATTTAAAACACTAAAATATACGAAACCTCTTTTTAAAGCATTTTTAAAAATAATAAGCAATTAATGATTGATTGTATCAATTATTTTTGTTGTATTTTAGTATCTTTTATATTTACTAAAATGTCTGACAGCCCTGAAGGAGGTACGAATTTTTCTTAGCCCCCCCCCCCT
Source organism: Macrothele yani (assembly GCA_039090855.1). NCBI lineage: Eukaryota > Metazoa > Arthropoda > Arachnida > Araneae > Macrothelidae > Macrothele > Macrothele yani. The sequence goes on from CM077019.1 coordinate 10,134,031, forward strand.
AAAAGTACTCATATGGGCGCCACTGGCCGGGAACATACCACGAAAAACACCCCTACACGAGTACACTGCCAGCTCCAAACTTGACCGTAGGAACAGTACACTGTGGTAAATAGCGTGCCGCCATACCCACACACGGCCATCAGACTGATGGATCGTGTATCTGGATTCATCAGTCCATAGGACCCGTTTTCATTGATCTACGGTCCACGATAAATGTTCTTTACACCATGCTAAACGACGAGTAGCATTGCGAGTGGAGATGAAAGGCTTATGAGCAGCCGCACGACCACGATAACCAATGGAATGAAGTTCTCTGCGAATGGTACCTGTACATACCGAGGTTCCAGCATTTTTACTCACCTGTACACTGAGGTCTTGTGCAGTACCCGTCGATTAGCTGTAACGACTCTCCTGAGGCTTCGACGTCCTCTATCAGTGATTTTCTTTGGTCTGCCGGTACGTTTTGCTGCTTCAGGCACACGTGTCTTCCACTTATTCAGTACATCCAAAACAGTTGACTTGGGAATGTTTAAACGCCTCTCGGTTTCTCTTATGGACAACCCACTAATATAACACCCGACAATCTTTTCTTTGTCAGAGTCAGTTCTTTCCCGCCGCGACATTTACACTCGACCTCACAGTGCGATAAGATCGTGCTCAGCTGCAGGCTTGTTTTTATACCGTTTACAGCTGTACCGCGCATCTTAACAACGCAGCGGATCCGTTCATTTGCGTTTGAAGGGGTGTCCGGTTACTTTTGTCAATATAGTGTATATCAGCTGGATTTCTATACAGTTGGTAAAATATCCAGAACTAGAAATGGCTACCTTCTGCCACTAACGGCTGAAATGTGTGTGCTACGAAAAATCACGAATTACGCACAAAGCAGTTTTCATAACCGGCGATATACACTGAAGAGCAATTGAATTAGAGATGCCTGTCTAGTAATGAGTAGCACCACCTTTCGCCCTGATGACGGCGGCGATTCGTCTCGGCATGGACTCGACAAGACACCGGAAGCATTGGGGAGCCATACGGATGCACGACCCCTGAACAAGCTCCCACAGTTCACGAAGATTTGACGGAGGGGGGTCAAAGCCTTGAACATCTCTCTCGATGACATCACAGATGTGCTCGATGGGATTGAGGTCAAGTGACCTAGCTGGCCAAGGAAGCGAAGTCATGTCGGTGGAGTGTTCATCCAACCATTCGGATACAATTTGGGAGTGATGGCACGGTGCATGTCTTGTTGCAGGATGAGGTCTCCAGTGGGATGTTGAAGACGCACAAACTGGAGCAAATGATCGTCCAGGACATCCCGATAATGTTGACCTGTGAGGGACGATGTTACACGTACCAGGGGTCCCATTTCACTCCACGTAAACAGTCCCCAGACGACAATGCCACCCCCACCAGCTTGAAGAGTACCCTGCTGGCAAGAAGGATCCATCGCTTCATGTGGTTTGCGCCGTACTCGTATCCTACCATCCGTGAAATTCCCAGTGCCTGCACGACTTCCGAGATGGAGTGACCCAGTCGTCGGGCCCCGACAATTTGCCCACGATCAAATGCGCTTAGATCCTTCGTCTTACCCATACTGCGTCCGACTTTTACTGATTCCAATTGCATCACTCCTTATATTTTCGGATCGCTGCATACGTCATGTCGTTTCCGTTTACAGGGCCGCCCACAGCGCCACATTTGCATAACGCCAGCTGTCTCTAATTCAATTGCTCTTCAGTGTACAACGCAAAGGGGCCTTTTTTTTATTGGAGGTTTAACGACCGCCGTAAGCAACTCAATGGGCTATTAGCAGTCGCCCGTCCCTAATTTAGGGTCACTGGTTCTAGGGAAGGGAAAGAGCCAATGCCGTTAGACAAACACAACATCCATGGCTCACGGAGATTCGAACCCGGATCCCTTTCGGACAAATGATCAGAAGCTATCGCTTAGATCCGCCACCGGGGGCGGCAAGAAGAGTTTGCAAATCGGATTCTTAGAAACGAAGATATGGATCAAATCCCTAGTGTGTTTTTTTTTTTCTTTTTTTTTTTGACTGGAGGTTTAACGACCACCGTGAGCAACTCAAATGGCTATAAGCAGTCGCCCGTCCCTAATTTAGGGTCACTGGTTCCAGGGAAGGGAGAGAGGCAGTGCCGTAAGACAAACACAATATCCATGCCTCACCGGGATTCGAACCCGGACCCCTTTCGGACGAATGATCAGAGGCCATCGCCTTAGACCACTGCGCCACCGGGGCGGCCCAAATCCCTAGTGTGTTGCACATGTTTAGACGGTCAGTAGCAGCGATAAGCACTTGTCGGTGCAGCTTAATTGGGAAACCATTCGGCTATGGACAGAAAGATGCGCATTCTGGTTTTGTCACTGGCAAATTTGTGTTTTGACGTTGACGCTCGAATGTAAAAATGGATCCACTGGCCGTTAAAAAAATGCGCGATATTCCTTCAACACATCGCCCGGAACTAATGAGAATTCCTGAAAATGTATGTTGATCCTTCAACACTTCGTTGGGAATGAGGATTCCCTCTTATGCAAAAAGTTACTTTTTTTTTTATTGAAGGTCTAACAACCACCATGAGTAACTCAATGGGCTATAAGCAGTCTCCCGTCCCTAACTTAGGGTTACTGGTTGCAAGGAAGGGAGACAGCCAGTGCCGTAAGACAAACATAACCAGAGATGAAAACGGGTCACAGGTAGACAATTTCTTGCGCGTCCAACTGGCCGGACTCGATTTTGACCCGGTTTTATTATCGTTTTATTTCTGAAAAACGAAAAATTTATTCTAAAGAAAAATGCGCGTTGTGGAATTCTGTAATCGATGGCAACACTTTTAAGGTCAGAGAGAGGGACGTATGAATGTGATAAGAATGATAGATAACAAGTTAGGAAAATCACGCAATGCATTGATTATGATACGCTTTCCAACATACCAGAAATCATTACTCAAGTTATGAGGATAATGGCTGTGGAATAAATCTCGCTCCTGTGCCCTGACCTTTGACCCCATTTCGATTATATTCAACAGAACCGGTTCAGTGTACCTCTGGAACAACCTGAGAAAGTTTTGTCGCAATCGAATAATTTTTACGTAAGTTATGACGCATAAGGGCAATCGAATGGATCCCGCTCCTATGTCCTGATCTTTGACCCCATTTCGTCCATTTTCAATAGGGTTCGTCCCCAGGTGGTCCTCTACCCCATACTGAAATTTCATCGAAATCGAACCATTTTTACGCAAGTTATAACGCATAAGGGCAATGGAATGGATCCCACTCCTATGTCCTGACCTTTGACCTATTTCGTCCATTTTTAATAGAATTTATTCCACGGTGATCCGCTACCACATACTAAAATGTCATTGAAATCGAAACATTTTTACGCAAGTTATGAACTATAAGGGCAATGGAATGGATCCCGCTCCTATGTCGTGACCTTTGACCCCATTTCCTCCATTTTAAATAGGGTTCGTCCCCAGGTGGTCCTCTACCCCATACTAAAATTTTATCGAAATCGATCCATTTTTACGCAAGTTATGACGCATAAGGGCAATGGAATGGATTTCATTCATTGATATTTTTCAGAGTGCGCTTGAGAAGATAAATGTCTCGTAATCATTCTTAGTGGCAGCAGTAATTTTTTTTTATTGAATTATTAACGACCACCGTGAGTAACTCAGTGATCTATAAGCAGTCACCCGTCCCTCATTTAGGGCCACTGGTTCCAGGGAAGGGAGAGAGCCAGAGCCGTAAGACTAACACAACCTCCATGCCTCACCGGGATTCAAACCCGGACCCATCTCGTGCGAATGATCTGGAGCCATCGCTTAGACCACTACGCCACCGGGGCGTCAAGTTTTATTTCCAAAGCTATGAGTTAAAGTAATAATGTTCAATATCAACGCGTAGTAATTGTGAAATGCGTGCTGAGTTAGAAAAGAAAACAAAAATGTCATTAAAGTCGGTTAATATGCATGAATTCAACGTTATTCCTCTAACAACCTGTTCTCGTGTAACCTTTGACACCGATTATAAAAGACCATAGGTAAAAGAATACATATGTTTACCCTTGGAGCGCGAGGTAAGGTTGCCATTCGTATTCAGATGGGTTAAATACATCATTTGCTTCAGAATAACAATGTAAATTATGAGAGAAGACAAGAACAGCGTTTACTCTTATCGCGATCATTTTCTTAATCGGGTAAGATCTACATATCATCAAGCTGATCGCGATCTACTTTAGCACGTTTAGCTTTGCTGGTGCGAACGGGGTATTCATTATGCATCAAGAAAGTGCCGCCGCCCAAATTCTTTCTCTGCTTGCTGCGCAGCAAAAAACAAACCAGGACGGTTGTTTGATCCTAGTGTAAATCAGACGCTGACTGGGCTGCTAAGACGCCGTGTTTAGGGTAGTAGGCCCCATGTTAACTAAAAAAAAAAAAATGTAGATAATTTTGTACTCGCCATGCTCATAAAAAAAATCAAGTTAAGCTAAAGACGTCAAAGCATTAAGGGTCACCTAGGAAAAAAATCTGGGTTGCTATATGTAAATGTATCCGTATATTTTTCTTACTAGATCTCTATCTGATTATAGTGCTTTTTTTGGACCTTACAGTTGCGCGAATTCTTGATCTGCCGTTTCGAAAAGTCAGTTTCGTCTGCGGCAGAAAATGCTTCTTTTTTCGACGTAGGACTACGACTCCGCGGATAATATGGGACGACTTACGAGGGACCTCCTGTGACAAAAAAAATAAGGCCTAATTGAAATCATTATAGCGTTAAAAATACGTGCCACACGCTAATCGTGTTAGCTATTCGTAAGCAGGATGGAGTCCAATTAGCGTACTGAGCATGCGCGCGATGCTCAACCTCGATCCGGGTGCGCGGGGAAGATTATGCAATATTTCTGGGTGTGCAATCGCGTTTGACTCCGTCTATCTCGGCAACCGTGAGAGCAACACTATTGTGCATGGTATCGTTTTAAAGCTCTCAACGAGATCTATTCATAAATATGAAGAACACTTCACAGTGGTTTGAACTGAACATTTTAAAAATTGCTTTCTTGTGAACCAGTGAACACTTTTGACAATATCGCAGTTTATCTAGACAACCGTGGGCGCAACACTACTGTGCATGGTATCGTTTTAAAGAGCTCTCAACGAGATCTATTCAAAAAATGTAGAAGATTTCGCAGTCGTTTGCACATTTAAAAAATTGCTTTCTTGTGAACCGGTGATCACTTTTGACAATATCACGGTTTATTTGAACAACCGTGAGCGCAACACGACTGTGCGTGGCATGGTTTTAAAGCTCTTGACGAGATCTATTCAAATATACGAAGAACATTTCGCAATGGTTTGAACCGAGCATTTAAAAAATTGCTTTCTTGTGAACAGGTGAACACTTTTGACAATATCGCGGTTTATCTGGGAAACTGTAAGTGTAAAATGACCGTGCGTGGTATCGTTTTAAAGCTCTCTACGAGATCTATTTAAATATATAAAGAACGTATCGCAGTGGTATAAATTAAAATTTTCAAAAAAATTTTGGTTAACATTTTCGACAATGCCGCGGAATTCGCAAAAAGGAACGCAAGCAAAAGTGGAGAAAAACAAAACGAGAGGAAAGAGCAAGTGATGAGGAATGTAAGAGGCCCAGAAAGACAGAGCACCACGTTGGGTAATTCGTGTATCGATCTGCTTTGTGTTCGCAATGTATCCAGCATTATTTGTAAAAATTATGTAAGCTGCTGTTCATATCATAGACCCGTGTTGGCTATAACAAATTAAATAAACGCTCTGAAACCATACTCGACTAGCTCATTTCAACTCTGCGATCTACAAGTCATAGTCCTACGTTTCAAAATGACGGCTCAATCAGAACTGAGCCAACCTGTTTTTTTTTTTTTTTTTCATATTCGAATAATTAATCACTGATTTTTGCACTCTTAAATGTCTGTTATTTTGTAAATTTGCTCAGGAATTCCAGTTATTCTAAAAAAAATTAATCTTTTCAATGGGTTTTTTCTTCGAAGCTATTTTGTTTAAATTTATAACAGGAAAGTCTTGGGGGAAAAAAATCTTAATTTCGGCTCACTTCGATTTCCCCTTTTCACTGAAAGCGAAGAAACATTTCTGAATCCAATTACAGTAACAAAATTTGCAACACAACCTTCGACATTCTGACTTAGAAAACATATCGTGTCCATGCTTTAGTAGCGAAAGTTAAGTTCTTTTTTAACATTAGATTTACTTGGAATATATATTACTGCAATACAGAAAAATTTGTAAAATATTATTTACTAATGATTGATTGCCTTAACACATACGCTGCAACATTTCGTAGACTTGTGTGGAAAAGACGTTTCAAAATGGCATAATAGCGTAATAATTCTTGCAAATTGTGGGCTGCAAAAAATTAATGGCGAACTGGCGAACCATAATACTACAAAGTGTGTGCCAATACGCTACTGGTGTAAGTGAGGTAAATCTTCGATAGCTGGAAAGCTGTTTTCACTTTCACGAAAGTCCGGAATTATGAGAATCAGAATTTTGTAATATTCTGATTTTCACAGTCCTGAAAGGGAGTTTTGCGTGCTGTTGAAAGGCTTAGTGCAATTACACTATGTGACTGAACTACTCAAAATGAGTTATATAGACAATTTAGTGCTGAAAGGTTCAACGGAGTTGCAAAAGAACAGGATTCGTTCTGATTTTTGAAAGCCCGTTTAAGTAGCCTTTAAAGAGTTTTCGAGAAGTTTGAACCCCAGTTTCCAAGACTCTGAAACCTCTTTTTCAGGAGTCCGAACCTCATTTCCAGGAATCTGAACCCTATTTTTTAGGAGTTGAAACCTCTTTTCCAGTTGAACTCTATTTTTCAGGAGTCTGAACCTTATTTTCCAAAAAACTGAACCCTCTTTTTCAGGAGTCTGAATCCTCTTTTCCAGGAGTCTGAACCCTATTTCTGAGGAGTCTGAAACCTCTTTTCTAGGAGTCTGAATCCTATTTTTCAAGAGGATGAAACTTCTTTTCCAGAAGTTGAGACCAATTTTTGTGGAGTCTGAATCCTCTTTTCCAGGAGTCTGAAACCTATTCTCCAGGAGTCTGAACCTTATTTTCAAAAAAGTCTGAACCTTATTTTCCAAAAAATCTAAACCCTATTTTTCAGGAGTCTGAACCTTATTTTCAAAAAAAATATAGACCCTATTTTTCAGGAGTATGAAACCTCATTTACAGGATTCTGAACCCTATTTCTGAGGAGTCTGAAACCTATTTTTCAGGAGGACGAAACTTCTTTTTCAGAAGTTGAGCCCAATTTTTGTGGAGTCTGAATCCTCTTTTCCAGGAGTCTGAAACCTGTTCTCCAGGATTCTGAACCCTGTTTCTGAGTCTGAGACCTATTTTTCAGGAGGACAAACTTCTTTTCCAGAAGTTGAGCCCAATTTTTGAAGAGTGTGAATCCTCTTTTCCAGGAGTCTGAACCTTATTTTGATGCCCTCCCGCACCATGACTCCGACACCGCAGTATCTGTCCCTTTCCTGCTCCTTCTCGAGCTGGTACGCCGTTCCACTTTCACGCCAGATCAACTGACGTCTAGAATCCGAGGACAGACTGAAACGAGTCTCATCTATGAAGAGTACGTTGGCCCATTGATGACAAGTCCCATTTCTGTGAATAAGACACCACTGCAACGCGCCCTACGTTAAGCTCTAGATAGAGGGACGCAGACTACGGGCCTTCGGGTATATAGCCCTATATGTCGCAGACGTCTTGCCATAGTTCGTCGGAATTTCCGTGTTCCTGTGCTGGAATGGAGGCGACTCGCAAGCAGTGGCGTAACTATCACCCCCGCAGCCCCCGGGGCGCAGGTAACGAAGGGGCGTACTGCACATGCCACTTATAGTTTTATGAAAAAATTCGAACACGAACAATAATAATTAGTCGAAAGATTCATATTTTGCTTTAAGATATATTTAGCTTTGCCTAAATAAATGCCTAGTTTCACTTTTAAAACACTGAATGTCCTACAGATTGAAGTGTTCGTCTCTTTGACTTCGGGTTGTAATACGATTGTTCTGCAGTGGGTTGTAAATAATACGATCGCTCTCCAATCGCCCTCTCTCTGCGTTGCTGAGGAAAAGCGCGAGGCCACAGTGGGATTCCCCGTGGAGGATGTGGGAAAACAGACAGTTACCTAGGATTACATGCACGACAGGCGTCAGCATTTATTCACAGCAGCAGCAGATCTGGATGTGTAAGAGGGTGATTTCTTCAAGTGATTTTAGCTTTGGACGAAGCAATTACACGTATTGTCAAACCTATTACTTAACAAGAAATATCACACCGAATTTTTGGGTTGAATGAGCACGACTTTTGATTCCGTTCTGACGCGAATTAAATTTATCAAAGCTATTCAAAGTCAATGGAACTGGTATGGAAAGCAGTAGTATTTGACCAAAGAAAGAAGTTTTTCAATCGGGATTTTAATCCCGCAGATATTGCTGTAAACGGAATCGTGAACTTACGTATTCTGGTTGCAGACTTGTGCGTTAAGAAAAATTTGAATGCATATGAGAAAGATTTCGCACCGGAAACGCTCTCCAACAAGGAAAGCATTTTTCAAATCATACTCTTTGAAGCAGAGATATGGACAAATATAAGATATGCATCTACGCCTTCCTGGCGGGAAAACCATGCATTAGTTTAGGAAGAAAGTATTCTCAAAAGGTTTTTCGATGTGAGCGGTATCGGTCCAAGAAAAAAAAATTTGATCGAGTTTTCAGGAACTCAGATTTTGCTGCAAATACATCAGAAGTAGAAATTAACACTTATGCCCCCTGGTGGCCAAATCATTCTTTACGAAATATTAAATATTATATGAAAAACATTTTCCATCAGGAGCTGTATGCGATACAGGAAGAATTTTTCAAATCGGAGTTTTAGAAGCAGAAATATCGGGGGAAATGCAATTCACCTTTGCGCCCCCTATCCGAAAGTCTATGATTTACTTCAAAATTTTGAATTTACATCAAAAACGTTTCGCATTGGAAACACTACCCGACAAAGAAGGAATTTTTCAAATTGGACTCGTAGAAGTAGAGATATTGACAAAAATAAGATATACATCTACACCCCTGGCGTAGAAACCATGCATTATTTTAAGAAGAAATATTCCTAAATGCTTGTCGACCCACACTTTAAGGTGGTTACACCTTAAATTTCTGCCTTATGTTTCCAATGGTAAAACTTATTTACATATTTTCTTCGCAATTAATGTATTCCCAAGGATGAAAATTTTAACATTGATAAAACAAACTTTAAGTTATAGGCTGGGGTACTTAATAATTGCTAAAAAATAACCGTAATGAAGCAATCAACATTTGTTTGTCTACTGACGTCATCAATGTACAGGTCGCGCCATCTATTAACAGGTCTGAGCATTACTCAAAGGAAAATGATTTATTTTTAATATAATTATGGTTATGTTTTACCAAGTATTAAATATCCCATGCTATAACTTAAAGTTAATTTTATCGATGTGCAAATTTTCATCCTTAATTGCGAAGAAAATCTGTAAAGAAGTTTTACCATTGGAAACATAAGGCAGAGATTTTAGGTGGAACCACCTTAATGAGACACACAACTTTGCTGGTATTCAAACGGGAACCAGCCCTCTCGACCGTTTAATGGATGCAGCATTCCTTGGGGTCTCAGGATCGGCATTAAAAAAATTTAGATTTCTATATAGTTCATGGTAAAAAATAAAGAGTAATACTCAATTTTTATCAATATGAATTAAGAAAAACAAAAAAACTTCGAATCTTTGAGATTTTCATTCACGAACATGTGTAATTAGAAAAGGAAGAAAACTGAGGGGGAAATATGATGTCTTGCCCCCACACTCATTTGCTTGCGGGGCAACTTCCCCCGCGTTTCCGACGCCGATGGCTCAGTGAGTGCGTAGGATCTTGTACCTTAAACTGCAGTGTCATCTTACGGTGAATCGAAATATAGCTTCCTATTTCTAAGGGTTGTTTAAGACCTGGGTTCAGACACTTCCTTCCTAAAATCCTCTACATATGATCTGATTTGATCTGCTGGAATTACTTAAGTCAATAGCTGATTCTGTCTACTTTAAAGTTTGTTTATTTGTTTCTGAAGTGTGAGCTATCTACGAACATTTTTTAGTTAGCTAGCTACTTAACTATAAAGTTTAAATACAAGCTAACAAAGTTAAAACTCTATGTTATTCTATATATGTTTTTCTATGCTTCTCCCCAACAATCTGTCCCTTTGTGGGTGGCAGGCAGCTCGAGTTTATTCCCCGGGTTAACGAAGTCGAAATAGGTCGTGAGGCTGGAGTTGCCAAATCAACATGCTGCGCGGTTTGCCTCTTTCCATGTACGGTTTTGGTTTCCTGTTGGGCGCCATCACCCGTCGGTCGGCCTCTGTTGTCGTTCGGAAACACCTTGCAGCAGCAGGTTCAGCCTCGCCCCTTGTTGTAGGAAGTCCGCGCAGCTCAAGGTCAGCATTGCGTCCCGATGCCAAACACTTTCACCTGTTGCAGCAGCAGCAGCTCCGTTCTTGACATTGCTCTTCTGTGCACCTGTCTTTTTTTCTCCTGTTATTCGTATATTTCGTTTTTGGCGTGCGACTCAATTGCCATTCGCGCTGTGCGTAGAGTGTGACCGAAACCGATTCGGAGAGGCGATGTTGCGGCATATGTTCAAGGACACAATGATTTCGTCATTCATTCAGTGTTTTCTCTGAACAACGTAACTAGAGAAATACATAACTGAAACTCCCTCCCCCCCCCCCAGAACTCATGCTTCTTGCGTTTTTTCGTAATACTAGCGTATCGTCGCAACGTGATACAAGACTAGCGTGCAAGTTTTCGGAAACAATTCAAGCGTAGGGAAGGAAAATTTAGTAGCCTTTAAGTTAAAATTCCATACACAACACACCGCTATTTTTGCTGACTTACATCTGAGACGGTTTTAACGTATTTTTATGTGCTGAACCCAAAAATCACATTGGTTTTTGCCTACCACGTAAACCTTTTGCTCTAAAGAACTTTGAATGTCCAAAAATTGGCAAAAAAAGGGTATATAACGAAGTGAATTTCTCCGTCATTTTTATCCGCGCCGGGGTTCGAACCCGGGTCCACTCATTCCGGAATAAGTTGCTCTACCAATTAAGCTACGCGGACGTTTTAATCTGATTCCTATCTGCCTTTATGTCGTGTGCGTCCTTCTGGCAGGTACGTCACATCTCCTGGTACGTTACATCATCTCCCCCTTATTATTATTTTTTTTTTCGAAGTGCTGGAGAAAGGATTCTCTTATTTTTCCTATCTCGCAGTGTGGAAATAACATCACACCAATGCGAGATTTTGAACGGTCGGGTCATCCGGATAGTTCGGGCGCCATTATAACGAAGTAAATATCTCCGTCATTTTTGGTCTACGCCGGGATTCGAACCCGGGTCCACTCATTCCGGAATAAGTTGCTCTACCAATTAAGCTACGCGGACGTTTTAATCTGATTCCTATCTGCCTTTATGTCGTGTGCGTCCTTCTGGCAGGTACGTCACATCTCCTGGCACGTTACAGGTATTTTGGGCTAATGGTTTATAAGGTAAACAAATTTATTGATTAAAAATGTTATCATATGTTTTAAAATATAATCGGCTAGCAGACAAATGTAGTAGCATAACCTTCAACGTGTAAGTCACTCCCGTTTCCATGGAAGAAATTTTTGCTTCGAAGATTTCCTTGAGTGCTCCATACTCTGACAGTCCATTTTAATACTCCAACAGTAATCGGCCATCATATAAATGTCCCACCTTCCTTGGTAAAGATTTCCATGAGTGCTTCATACCTTGACAGTCCCTTTTAATACTCCAACATTAATCGGCCATCATATAAATGTCCCACCTTCCTTGGTAAAGATTTCCATGAGTGCTCCATACTCTGGCAGTCCATTTTAATACTCCAACAGTAATCGGCCACCATATAAATGTCCCACCTTCCTTGGTAAAGATTTCCATGAGTGCTCGATACTCTGACAGTCCATTTTAATACTCCAACAGTAATCGGCCACCATATAAATGCCCCACCTTCCTTGGTAAAGATTTCCATGAGTGCTCCATACTCTGGCAGTCCCTTTTAATACTCCAACATTAATCGGCTATCATATGAGTGCCCCACCTCCCGTGGTAAAGATTTCCTTGAGTGTTCCATACTCTGACAGTCCCTTTTAATACTCCAACAGTAATCGGCTATCATATGAGTGTCCCACCTTCCGTGGTAAAGATTTCCTTGAGTGCTCCATACTCTGCCAGTCCCTTTTAATACTCCAACAGTAATCGGTTATCATATGAGCGTCCCACCTTCTGTGGTAAAGATTTCCTTGAGTGCTCCATACTCTGAAAGTCCATTTTAATACCCCAACAGTAATCGGCCATCATATGAGTGTCCAATCTTTCCTGGTAAAGATTTCCTTGAGTACTCCATACTCTGACAGTCCCTTTTAATACTCCAACAGTAATCGGCCATCATATGAGTGTCCCATCTTTCTTGGTAAAGATTTTCTTGAGTACTCCATACTCTGACAGTCCCTTTTAATGCTCCAACAGTAATCGGCAATCACATGAGTGTCCCAGCGTCCTTGGTAAAGATTTCCTTGACTGCTCCATACTCTGACAGTCCCTTTTAATTCTCCAACAGTAATCGGCCATCATATGAGTGTCCCACACTCTTCAGTATCGCTCTTCCATTTTTTTAAATCTTGGCGAAACCTTTCACTTTGTTCATCACTCACATCGGCTAAATTCTAAGGAAATCCATCAAGACGGCTGTTGAGAAAATGAAGTTTTATGCTCATGTTGCAGCCAAGGCAGTGAAAAAGTTTTAGCAATGTTTGGAAAATATCTTCGTAATTTTCAGCTAATTTTCATATAATAACAATCACAAAGCTACTCTAACTATTAAACAAATGTTTGACGGCTTTCCTGGCAACCATAGAAGTTTTAGTCCAATAGGAAGCGTGTTATTAAAAAATAGTTTTCAACGGTAATCACAATTATTTCGCTCGGTATGCAAATTATTTGAATGAGGACAATTTTCCTAACGTAAGGATCAAGTGGTGCATTACTAATAATTTGTCCGATTTTTATCAGCAAATCCCGCGTAAATTGTGTAACGAAAAGTTTGAGTCATGCAAGATCATAGCGATAAACGCAGAATGCGATAGTTCAAAAATTTGATGTGATACAAAAAAACATTAAACAAGTGTCAGATCTTAGTCAGCAGAGAAAAAAAGCAAAATTTGTTGGCCAGTGATATCAGAAAAAAATACCTACGCCAAACGGCAGGTAAATTCGACAACAATTATAGCGTTTAGTATTTATTTCAAGTTTAGTCTAGAAGCGTAGCATATTTATTTAATTTCACTCGTTTCGAAAATCGAAAAGTAACGGACGGACGTTGCGAGAAGTAAACAGAGGCGCAGCGGAAAACAACAGGCTCTTGCTCCCAGCGAAAGTTATTTAAGGCCCCTTTCCCAGCAAAAATTAGTTTTTTTCCACTTTCAGTGATTTTGAATACATCGTGATAACTTCTAATCACACACACGCTATGTGTGTTAGTACAGAGGATGTTCAAAAAGTATTGCTTCCATATTTATGTACAAGTCCAGTGGCAAGGTATGAAATAGAAATACAGCTCAGAATTTCTACTTTAACTCAGAAAATGCCACATTGGCAGAATCGTCAAGGAGTGGTTCGAGGAACATGCTGGTGACTTTCTGTTAATGCCCAGGCCTCCAAATTCATCCGACATTAACCCAATCTACCATTTGTGTTTCGACTTGGAAAAGCGGGTTCGCTCTAAATCACCACTATCCCGAAATAGACGGGAGCTGGAGGGCCTGCTGTTGGTACTGTGGTACCAGATACCCCAGGATACCTATCGCCACCTCATCGAATCGATGCCTCGCCTTTGCTGTTTTGCGGGCTAAAGGTGGGGTTCTACAAATTATTAGGCAGGTGGTCATAATGTAATGGTTCATCAGTGTGTTCGTGTTTAAATATTTGAACTAAAATCTGAGTTTGACCTATGCATGGGTAACACTTGGTGGCGGTATGAAATAACTTGCGATTAACAGTAATAGTTACCAATGAACTATTAAAGTCTAATAACTTTCGTTAGAGCTCTTGGTAGTCATGTGACATTTTAATTGAGATTAATTACACTGGCGGAAAGTGAAAAAAAGAACACCAAGAAAGAATTGGCGGACGATCATGAAATTTACATATGTTAATCGGGTCGAGTTTACGTAGGTGTGATGTTAATTTCGGGACCAACCGGTGAGCGCTTACGCCACAGCACGGCATAATATGCAAATTATCGTCGGTGGTATTTAAGGAGCACGGCGAAGTGAATGTAATCAGTCGTCGGCGTACGGACACGTGCGAAGACCCTGAAGAAGCTGCAATGCCTGGACATGGAAGACGTGTACGATTTCAGCAGTTATCGGACTTTGAGCGAGGTCATCTAGTCGGACTCCCCGAGGCCGGGTGGTCGTATCGTCGTATTGCGGAGCGAATTGGACGGGAAGTATCGGTGGTGGTACGATGGTGGCGTAGATGGTCCGAGGAACATTCCCACACGAGAAGACGTGGAACCAGGAGTCACAGACGGACTGATGACTGGACCGATCGACGCATAAGAAGAGCGGCGTTGCAAAGCAGAACATCCACTGCGACGCAAATCCGAGCTGCCGTTGCACCTGAGGTGACTGTGAGAACAATCCTCAACCGTCTACTGGATGCAGGACTACGTGCACGTGTGCCTCTGGCATGTGTTCCTCTGACTCTAGCCCACCGTCAGGAACGGCTGCAGTGGTGTCGCGAACGTCTGCACTGGAGAACGCAATGGCTATCTGTTGTGTTCAGCGATGAAAGCAGATTCTGCTTGGGAGCCTCCGATGGCCGTATGCGTGTTCGCAGACGCACAGGGGAGCGTCTCCACCCTTCTTGCATCCGCCAGCGACACACAGGGCCTACACCTGGTCTCCTGGTGTGGGGAGCGATCAGCTATCACTCCCGTACACAACTAGTGTTTGTACCGGGTACGTTAAACTGCACCTCCTACATCAACAACATCATTCAGCCCGTTGTTGTGCCATTTGTAAGGTCGGTCCATCGTGGTGTTTTCCAGCAAGATAACGCACGCCCACACACGGCACGTGCAACGCAACATGCACTTCAGGGTGTGAGACAACTTCCATGGCCTGCACGTTCACCGGATTTGTCCCCCATTGAGCACGTGTGGGATTTTATGGGACAACGACTTATCCGGTCTCTACGGCCAGACACGACCATCCCCGATTTACACGTCCAGGTTGAGGATGCTTGGAACTCAATACCCCAAACTTACATCCAACATCTGTACGACAGACTCCATGCCAGAATTGCACAGTGTGATGCAGTTCATGGCGGTTCAACCTCGTACTAACCATGTTCCATGGAAATGTTATTTTTCAGTTTACCAGCTAATACAGCTGTATTTTGCCATAATGTTTTGATCACGTTATCCTCTGTATTCCGTTATTATGCTGTATAAATTTCGTTGGTATCAGACGTCTCCTTCTTGGCTTGGTGTTCTTTTTTCACTTTCCGCCAGTGTATTTTCTTCGCAATTAATGTATTCCCAAGGATGAAAATTTTAACATCGATAAAACTAACTTTAAGTTGTAGCATGGGATACTTAATACTTGTTAAACCATAATTAAGCAATTCAACATTTGTTTGTATTCTGTTGTCATCAATGTACATGTCGCGCCATCTATTAACAGGTCTGAACATCACTCAAAGAAAAATGATTGATTTTTAATATAATTACGGTTATGTTTTAGCAAGTATTAAGTATCCCATGCTATAACTTAAAGTTAGTTTTATCGATGTGCAAATTTTCATCCTTGGGAATACATTAATTGCGAAGAAAATATGTAAAGAAGTTTTACCATTGGAAACATAAGAAAGAGATTTTAGATCGAACCACCTTAATCGAAGGAATAAAGCTTCCGTTAGGACTTGCTTGCAAGCGGATAATTGCTGATATCTTCCTTTTATTAATTCCTTTTATACACTTTTCTTATCATTTTGAACTCTAAGAACACCATAAATGCCCTAAATTTCTCTGTCTTTAGGCTGATGTTTCATATGAGTTCGGCTGCAATTGATGTTTGTTTTCTCTGTAAAACAATGTTTCTAACAGATATAAATTTCAATTTTTATTTTTTATCAGAATGTGCAGAGCAGAACATCTCTGCAGCTCCGCCAAGAAACTTTTGTCTCACGGGAGTACAAAAATTACTTCTCGATAACTCAGATTATGAGAGCAGTTTTTGCTTTTTTTTTTTTTTTTGGATACTTTGAGAAAACTGACATGCGCTATTGCGTGTGTAATACTAATCGATTTTGTTCGAATATTTCATGCCTTTTTTTTTTAAAAATAAAATAGGAATAAAAGGTACTGAGATGGATATTATGGGGAGACAAAATTGACATTTATCGAGCACGAAAATTTCTGTCTGAAACCCTGACACAAATAACCATTCGCTGATAGCACGTCATATTAAAATCAGAAGCATAAATAATACGGAATCAACTTTTCTATTGAAATGTACTCAGATAAGGCTTCGGTGCTGTTTCAAGAACAGATTTTCGCCTTAATATGCTTCCGAAAAGACGTTCGTGCCCTTTTTTTTTTTTTTTTTTTTTTCTTTAATTCACATTCCCTTTCGATTTGCTTTCCATTTCGGAAACTGTACTGTACTCTCTCTCGCTCGCCCTCTGACCTTTTGATATGGAAGTAGATTATCATTTAGTCATTTAGATCCACATCGCCATGAAAAGAGAAAGTTTAATAGACTCACAGGATCACGCATTTTCCTACCGGAATTCCTGTACCAGGAAACGGACGGATGATAATTTCAAACTGCAAACTTCTAGCTTTTTTTACTTATACTGCCTGACAGAGAAAATGCCAGACCATAAAGGAATGCTCGAAAACAGACCAAGCTGCACACACAGATTGTAACGTACCAGGAGATGTGACGTACCTGCCAGAAGGACGCACACGACATAAAAGCAGATAGTAGTCAGAACAAACGTCCGGGTAGCTCAATTGGTAGAGCAACTTATTCCGGAATGAGGGGACCCGGGTTCGAATCCTGGCGCGGATAAAAATGACGGAGAAATTTACTTCGTTATAATGGCGCCCGAACGATCCGGATGACCCGACCGTTCCAAATCTCGCATTGGTGTGATGTTATTTCCACATCGCGAGATAGGAAAAATAAGAGAATCCCTTCTCCAGCACTTCAAAAAAAAAAAAAAAAAAAATAAGGGGGAGATGATGTAGCGTACCAGGAGATGTGACGTACCTGCTAGAAGGACGCACACGACATAAAGGCAGATAGGAATCAGAATAAAACGTCCGCGTAGCTCAATTGGTAGAGCAACTTATTCCGGAATGAGGGGATCCGGGTTCGAATCACCTGGCGTAGACAGAAATGACGGAGAAATTTACTTCGTTATAAGATAGCCAAGTAGGTCTTGAACAAATGATTTAATTCTCACATACAGACTAGGCTCCAGTGGCCGAATATACAGGATGATCAATAAGGAGTGTGGCCCCCATTTCGTGCGATACAGCGTTGAGTTCGACGTGGTATCGAGGTAATGCGAGTCCGAATATATTATTCGGTTATCTTGGACCATGTGGTGTTTATCCGAGTCCACAGTTCATCTTCATTTCGCGGTGGTGGGAGCATGGGCGGCGGAAGGTAGGGGACGCGGGGGGTCCGGACCCCCTCTGGAATTTAATGGGGACCATTAAATTCCAGAGTGAGGGGGACCACCCAGGAAACATCTTTGAAATATGTGGTTCACATATAATTTACAGGTTTTTTTTTTAACGATTTCCTGGATACCGCCACCATGCTTCGCAGTTTTTTGGAAAATTCTTTATGTACACTTTTGAAAATTGATTTTGCACAAATATGTAATACTGAAAAGTTAATTCAATGCTCTGTTTATCTCCTTAAAAAAGATCGGTAAAGAATTCTTTAAATTTCGAGTTCGAATGTGTCTTACTCGAGACCAGAAAACGTATTAAATATTTACATCTGAGAAATAAATAGCTGAACAAATGAACTCGAACTCTAAGCAGTGAATATACTACTTGTCGTGCACAGATCTTTCTTGGTGTTTTGTCACATAGAAGATAAACGATTCTGGACGAATGTGTGAGCGTTATCGGCCGATCATATTGCTAGAAAAACTGGCCGTGTTTGAGCAACTGTAATATTAGATATACAGTAATATCAAGGGGCAGGAAAAGATCCAAAACAAGACCCCGCGAAAGTTGGAGCAGAGACATTAATGTATTTGCGCCATATGTGGATGAAATACGAAAGCATGCTAAAGTGACTTGGAAGAGACAGGCTCAAGGCAGAAAGTTGTGGAAGGTACTTGGGGAGACCTTCATCCAGCAGTGGATTAAAACTTGTTAATTATGATGATATGAACGAGTATATACTCATCTACCGACATTGTTTTATTTCTCTCTCTCTCTCTCTCTCTCTCTCTCTTTTTACTTTTTTTTAATTGTTTTCGCCGTCGGCGAAGTTGGACGCCCCGTGAAAATATTAGGTTCCGCCGCCCATGGGTGGGAGGGTACTCAGCCGACGTCCAATCGTGTCCCACAGATGCTCGATGGGCGAGAGGTCGGGGATCGTGCTGGCCACGGAAGCATTCGCACATTCGTTCTCCAGACACTGCCACGGCAGAACCACTCACTTCTAGCGGTCGTGAAGGCGTTTCGACTGATGGCCTCACGGGCTTGTAGCCCGCTTGTATCCCGCGCTCCGTTCGTGCAATTGGCCTGCAAATGCAGTCATATGCAATTACTTGTATGTGTGTACCCACCTTGCAATTTGCATGGCGCTGCGTTCACGTCTTCGTAGTTTGGCATTTTCTCTGTCAGGCATATTTATACTATTATTTTTATATTTATATTACTTTCTTTCAGGGGCGGATACAGGGGAGCTAGGGGGTGAGGTCCCCCGCTGTTATTTCTATACAGTAGCAAACGAATTAATCCGAACAAGCGGAAATTGTCGTAAAGTTTTTGGTTTCGGTTTCATTTTCGTTCACGCACAGTTCGACGTCGTGTGCTTAACAGAGGGCTGGTCGCTAGGAGCTATAACGAAGTAAATTTCTCCTTCATTTTTGTCCACGCCGGGGCCCGAACCCGAATCCCCTCATTCCGGAATAAGTTACTCTACCAATTGAGCTACGCAGACGTTCGTTACCGATGCTATCTGCCTTTATGTCGTGTGCGTCCTGCTGCGCAGGCACGTCACAGAGTCCATTGATTGATTGAAGGTTTAACGGCCACCGCGAGCACCTCAATGGGCTACAAGCAGTCGCCTGTCCCTAATTTAGGGTCACTGGAAGGGAGGAAACCAGTGCCGTAAGACAAACACAACATTCATGCCTAACAGAGATTCGAACCCGGACCCTTCTCGGACGAATGGTCAAAAGCCATCGCTAGACCACTGCGCCACCGGGGCCACATTCCATGCAGTTAAGGTGGACGTATAGAGCTGCTGAGGGTCCGACTTATCCGATAGATGGCGCTGAAAATCACGGCTGGCTCCCTAAGGAAACACAGCTCTAATAGTTTGACCAGGAGGGAGTTCTGATAAGGACTTTTCAGTTAAAAATACCTTACTTAACCCTTTCGTCCCGAGTGGTACACATATGTACCAGAAAGAGTACAAATTACCGGAAACTTGGAGAACGCTTGACAGGCAAGTAAATATTGCACTACGGCGGGGTTTTGTGTTACCACTTGCTGTGAGGTTAACACATGGAAGACTGGGGGGACACTTTTGCTGAGACTGGGTAATGAAGACGGCTGAATGGAAGTGACGACTACAAAATACCGTCTAAGCACATTCACACAGTCCTTAGGCGGTATTTTGTAGTCGTTGATGTTGTTCGCACGAATTCGTCATTGCATTTCTTGATATTGTTCACACAAATTCGTCATTGTTTTAGGCAAGATTATATGTTAGTCAAAAATGTTACTCATTCATGAAATCAACACTGTAATTCCGTCTGTGTAAGAAAAAGTGGTTGAGGCTGGGCCAGCTTCCTGAATATGTCGCCAAAACGTGGACGCTTTGAGCACAAGGTTATGCTCTGCGTCTAGTGGAATTTTGAGGGGATAATCCATTACGAATTTGTTCCAGACTGTCGAACCATCAACGCCGACCTCTACTCTGAACAGCTGGAGCGGATGTACGCCGTTTTGGAGGAGAAGCACCCGGCACTAGTGAACAGAAAGCACACTGTCCTACAACAGGACAACGCTCGGCCTCATACTGCGCGAACGACCCGGGCACAACTCCAGGAACTTGAGGGCAATGAACTGATGCCACAACCAGCATATAGTCCGGAACTCGCTCCGTCAGATTATTACTTGTTCCGGTCCATGGCCCACTTCCTTCGCGGGCGGCACTTCAACAACCAGGAGGAGGTGGCAGCTGTTGTGAAGGAATTTTTCGCCTCAAAGGATAAGAACTGGTACCCCGCGGAATGGAAGAACTGGAACACAGATGGCTAAAGACAGTGCAACACGATGGCCTATACTTTGAATGCTAGTCAGCTTTCGTCGTAGAGGTACGTATCAAGACATAAAGTGATCCAAATATTGCAAAACTTTCGACTCACCCTCTGTAGAATCGAAGAACTGGCAGACAGATGGCTAAAGACGGTGCAACACGATGGCCTATACTTTGAATGCTAGTCAGCTTTCGTCGTAAAGGTACGTATGAAAACATAAAGTGATCCAAATATTGCAAAACTTTCGACTCACCCTCTGTAGAATCGAAGAACTGGCAGACAGATGGCTAAAGACGGTGCAACACGATGGCCTATACTTTGAATGCTAGTCAGCTTTCGTCGTAAAGGTACGTATGAAAACATAAAGTGATCCAAATATTTGCAAAACTTTCGACTCACCCTCTGTAGAATCAAAGAACTGGCAGACAAATGGCTAAAAGAAGGTGCAACACGATGGCCTATACTTTGAATGCTAGTCAGCTTTCGTCGTAAAGGTACGTATGAAGACATAAAGTGATCCAAATATTGCAAAACTTTCGACTCACCCTCTGTAAAATCCAAGAACTGGCAGATAGATGGCTAAAGACGGTGCAACACGATGGCCTATACTTTGAATGCTAGTCAGCTTTCGTCGTAAAGGTACGTATGAAGACATAAAGTGATCCAAATATTTGCAAAACTTTCGACTCACCCTCTGTAGAATCGAAGAACTGGCAGACAGATGGCTAAAGAAGGTGCAACATGATGGCCTATACTTTGAATGCTAGTCAGCTTTCGTCGTAAAGGTACGTATGAAGACATAAAGTGATCCAAATTTTGCAAAACTTTCGACTCACCCTCTGTAGAATCGAAGAACTGGCAGACAGATGGCTAAAGATGGTGCAACATGATGGCCTATACTTTGAATGCTAGTCAGCTTTCGTCGTAAAGGTACGTATGAAGACATAAAGTGATCCAAATATTTGCAAAACTTTCGACTCACCCTCTGTAGAATCGAAGAACTGGCAGACAGATGGCTAAAGACGGTGCAACACGATGGCCTATACTTTGAATGCTAGTCAGCTTTCGTCGTAAAGGTACGTATGAAGACATAAAGTGATCCAAATATTTGCAAAACTTTCGACTCACCCTCTGTAGAATCGAAGAACTGGCAGACAGATGGCTAAAGATGGTGCAACATGATGGCCTATACTTTGAATGCTAGTCAGCTTTCGTCGTAAAGGTACGTATGAAGACATAAAGTGATCCAAATTTTGCAAAACTTTCGACTCACCCTCTGTAATAAACAAGAAGGATGGCACCGATTTTCGGGTGAAATGAGCATGTCCTTTGACCATTTCCAAAACCTACTGCTAAAAAAGAAGAATATCACCGAATTCGCGGGTGCAATGAGCACGTCTTGACAAAAGTCTCAAACCTACTACTAAACAAGAAGGATGTCACCGAATTCTCGGGTGGAATGAGCACGTCTTTCGACAAAAGTCTCTAAGCTGCTACAAAACAAGAAGAATGGCACCGAATTCTCAGGTGGAATGAGAACCTTCATTGATTATTTCCGAAATCTAGTGCTAAAAAAAAAGATGACACCGAATTCGCGGGTGGAATGAGCACGTCTTTTGACAAAAGTCTCAAACCTACTACTTCAGTCAGAACTTAAACATGATCCTGAAAATAATTCTCAGGGAAGGAGTTTTTGCGAAAATCTATGAATCACAGATTAAGAAATAAACGATTAATCTTGCCATCGTAATTGAAGTCAACACCATCGTGGGAATTATAAAAAAGCATAAAATGCAGCATAAATGAGATTAGCGGTACTTCAAATCATTCTTGAATGTTAAACACTCTGAAAAATGTTTTTCGTCCGAGATGAGTCCGGGTCGAATCCTGGTGAGTCATGGATGTTGTGTTTGTCTTACGGCTCTGGCTCTCTCTCTTCCCTGGAGTCAGTAGCCCTAAATCAGCGACGGGCGACTCTTTATAGCCCATTGAGTTGTTCACGGTGGTCGTTGAACCTTCAATAAAAAAATGCTTTTTTGTCTTACTTAGATTACGGATAAAATAAATTATAAATTAAGCAGGGTAGAAGTGTGTTTAAAATAAGAAAAAATGGATTTATTGATTAAAACCAATAACCGAGAAGGAGTATTTTGGAAATAAGTACTGTGATGTGTATCTTTGTTTTTAATTCCTAATTTCTTATGCAAATTTATTAAATTACTGATGCATACATATATACATGTATGTATAAGATGGATAAACAGATGGGTGGGGTTTGCAAGATTTGGGATCTGTCGCTGGCGCAGAAATGATTAGTTATGCCTCGGTTTAAAATTTATAATTTCATAAATTGTTTATAAAATTGAAATATAGGTAGAAAATCCATATACGACTTTGTTTTACACCAATACCCCTATTACATGTCCTTTACTTATAAGCTCATGCTTTTCAAAGCAGTTTGTCCAATAGTGTATTTAGCATTAGTGCCGAGTAAAATATTCACAAACCTTTGCTTGTTTCAAATTTCTTGAATTCAGAGGAAAGAGAGAAGAAATTTACTTATAAGTATTGCTCCTTCAAACCAATTTGCCCACTAGTTGATTCAGCATTAGTGCCGAGTCAAATATTCACTAATATTTGCTTGTTGCAAATTTCTTGAATTCTGAGGAAAAAGAGAACTGTGAAAGCTATTTAGTTATAAGCATCGCTCTTTCAAAGCAGTTTTTCCATTAGTTGATTTAGCATTAGCGCAGAGGAAAATACTCAATAAACTTTCTTGTTTCAAATTTCTTGAGTTCAGAGAAAAAAGAGAACTGTGAATGTTATTTAGTAAATGTTTAATTGCACTATCTATTTCATCGCTGCAAAGTAAAAAACAAAAACGAAACGATGTTTCGACTCTCTAAAAGTTGTGATATACCGAGTTACGTATAAAAGAATCCAAAAACCGTGTATTTTTGATAATTTAAATTGAAAATTTATCGTATTGTCGGACAACGGATATCAAGCGATAGTCACATTGACGAAGAAATCAATCCGTGTATAAAACTTGATTGGAGAGCTTTTGGAAGAAACAGTACAGTTTTTAAGAGCAATATGCGATTAAAAGAAAAATATTTAATTAATGCATCCTTCTAGTTCTTACGTACGAAGCAGAGACGTGGACCTTGATTAAAAGAGGCATACAAAGACTGCAGACAACTCAAAGAAACGTGGAGAGATGCTTGCTTGGTGTAACCATTAAAGATAAGAAGAGTAACTCGTGGGTAAGGAAAGTGACAAGAGCGGAAGACATAATGATCAGAGTAAAATCCGTGAAAAGGCAATGGGCTGGACGTATTGCCAGAAGAACGGGCATCCGAAAAAATCAGGATACCAAGGGGCAGGGTACGACCCAGAAGAAGAACACGTGGGAGATGGGTGGATGAAGTTCGAAAGCATGCCGGAGTGACATGGAGCAGACTGGCTCGAAACAGACCGTTATGGAAGAAATTTGGGGACACCTTTATCCAGCAGTGGTTTGATAGTGATTGACAACGATGATGATGATACAGTATGTATATGTACACTCAAGAACCTCATGTCTATTTACATATACAATGGCTGCAACAATCGGATCAATGTTTTGTTTAAATTCGTTGTTTAGCAGTTTCACCTTATTTGGTGGGATGGATGTACACAGTCGTATTAGAATATTACGACCACCCCCGGAATCACAGTGGACCCGCCCCGGCGCGTCACAGTGTGCACCTGACAAGGTCGATCACGCGGAGATATAAGCGGCCGGCCAGGACAGATGAGCCATAGTGCGTCACGTGGCAACAATAGGCAGAGGCAGTGATTTGACGGACGTTCAAAAAGGAATGATAATCGGCCATCGCCCCAAGAGTGGAAGCATCTCAGAAACAGCAGACTTCGTGTGGGCTGTTCGCAAGGTGTTGTAGTAAGGGTGCAGTAGTAAGGATGTACCAAGGTGCTGTAGTAAAGGTGTACCAAGATAGGTGCTGTGGTAAGGGTGCTGTAGTAAGGATGTACCAAGGTGCTGTAGTAAGAATGTACCAAGGTGCTGTAATAAGGGTGTACAAAAAATGGTGCTGTAGTAAGGGTGTACCAAGAATGGTGCTGTAGTAAGGGTGTACCAAGAATGGTGCTGTAGTAAGGGTGTACCAAGGTGCTGTAGTAAAGGTGTGCCAAGAATGGTGCTGTGGTAAGGGTGCTGTAGTCAGGGTGTACCAAGTTGCTGTAGTAAGGGTGTACCAAGGTGCTGTAGTAAGAATGTACGAAAGTGCTGTAGTAAGGGTGTACCAAAAATGGTGCTGTAGTAAGGGTGTACCAAAAATGGTGCTGTAGTAAGGGTGTACCAAGGTGCTGTAGTAAGGGTGTACCAAGAATGGTGCTGTAGTAAGGGTGTACCCAGGGCTTTAAAAGAGAGAAGGGCTGGTTCATCGCTTTGAGAAAGCGAATGCCGACACGGTCCTCGGGGAAGAGGTTGGGGGACCATTTGTGACGTCACCGTGCTGCTTAGAGTTCTCCCTCCCATGCTGCTGGGCTGTCGTTGCGAGCAGTTTTCTAGCATGTTATGTTTCATCTTACTAGATTGTTTTATCGTTTGCATTATCATCATCATCATCATTGTCAACCATTATCAATCCACTGCTGGACGAAGGTCTCCCCAAGTTTCCTCCACAACGGTCTGTCTTGTGCCAGTCTCCTCCATGTCACTCCCGCATATTTACGAATTTCATCCACCCATCTCCCATGTGGTCTTTTTCTGGGTCTTTTCCTGTCCCTTGGAATCCAATCTAAAATTTCGGCTGTCCATCTATGGTCTGTCCTTCTGGCAGTATGTCCAGCCCATTGCCATTTCAGGGATTTAACTCTGATCATGATGTCTTCCACTCTTGTCATTTTTCGGATCCACGAGTTCCTCTTCTTATCTCTCCTGGTTATACGAAGCATGCACCTCTCCATGCTACTTTGAGTTGTCTGCAGCCTTTGTATGTCTCTTTTAGTTAAGGTCCACGTCTCTGCACCATACGTAAGCACTGGAAGGATGCATTGATCAAACACTTTTCTTTTAAGACATACTGGCATATTGCTCTTGAAAATTATGCTGTTTCTTCCAAAAGCTCTCCAGGCAAGTTTTGTACGCCGATTAATTTCTTCATCAATGTGACCTTCACTTGATATCTGCTGTCCAAGATAAACATACGTATCTGTTATCTCCAGTTGTTCTCCATCAATCGATAAATCTTCATTTCTTGTAAAAGCATTGAACATCACTTTTGTCTTCTGAAAGTTCATTTTTAATCCCACTTCTTTACTCTTGTCAGCAAGTTCCTGGATCATACTCTGCAGCTCTGATGGGGTAGTTGCAAAAATGACTACGTCATCAGCAAAACGAAGGTGGGTTAGATAATCTCCATTAATCTTTATCCCTTTGTTTTCCCAGTTCAGTTATTGAAAGACATTTTCCAATGTGGCATTAAAGAGCTTCGGAGATATGGTGTCACCTTGTCTCACGCCCTTTCCAATTTTTATGTGTGTTGTATTTTCAAACAGCCGAATCTTTGCACTTGCATTTTCATAGATGTTATTAATAATATTAATGTATGCATCTTCAATACCGCAGGATTTCAGAGCCGTGGTAACTGCTGATGGTTTCACCGAATCAAAGGCTTTTTCATAATCGATAAAAGCCATGCACAATGGAAGTTCATATTCCCTCGCTCTTTCAATTAGTTCTCTCAGTACGTGGATATGATCTATTGTGCTGTAGCCACTCCTGAATCCAGCTTGTTCTCTCGGTTGAGCCATGTCCAGTGTTACCTTCAAGCGGTGAGAAAGAACTTTAGTGAAGATTTTATAAACCACTGATAGGAGGCTGATAGGTCTGTAGTTCCTGATATCCTCAATGTCACCTTTTTTATGTAGCAGGATCATTGTAGCATTGTTCCAATCCTCAGGAATCTTCCCTTCATTAAGGCATCGAGTGAAAATTTGGGCGAGTACTGTTTCAATTTCTCCACTTGCTTCTTGTATGATGTCTATAGTAATTCCATCTTCTCCTGGAGCTTTCCCCTGCTTCATGTTCTTGAGTTGCATACGAGTATTTATTTTTGTATATACTGTAATACATAGAGAGATACAAATAGATCATGCGAATGTTTAAGAGTGTATGTATCTATTGTATGCATGTACATAAATAGTTTACCTAGTCAATCCGATTGGATTAAATTACTGTCTTCAGGTGGACTTACCCTACGGTCCTGCTCATGGATGAATACGGTACAAAATTAAAAAAACATTTTTATTCATTTCACGACATCACTTTTCGAAAAGGAAAAGGTGTAATCCGCGAACTTGTCAGCGAACTGAAAACCATTACCCTTAAGATGCAATTCGCTTATTTTGTACATTGCGAACGTTTATCAGCCGCCCCGGTGGCGCAGTGGTCTAAGGCGCTGGCCTGTGATCATTCGTCCGTAAGGGGTCCGGGTTCGAATCCCGGTGAGGCATGGATGTTGTGTTTGTCTTACGGCACAAAAAAAAAAAAAAAAAACGTTTATCAGAATTACCTATGAAAACAAAATTTGAAAGGCCCAGCAGAAAGCACAGAAATGGATACGTTCAAATACTGGGTAAGAAACCTATACCTGATTTTTAACGAACAAAGGATGCTTCCCAAATCAAGCTGCAAATGTAAATATAACTAAAAGTTTTTCACTTTTGGTTCAGAAGGAATTTAAATGTAAATTTTTTACAATATTTGTAAAATGGCACAATGTGTCCCGATCTGCATAATTAACCCTCAAGTAAAACAAGATATTAATACATACATACATATCACTAAGCTGTTCTCTGAGATTCAGAGGTTAGCTCCAAAAAGAAATACAAACGACCAGATATTTTTACTTACTGTTCAAAATATTGTAAGCAAAATTTCTGGGGTATTGGGTTTAATTACGAGAATTTCAAATAATTTAACAATTAAAACATTAAAAATGTTGTACTACAGTCTGATTTATCCATGTTTGACTTATTGTTTATTAGTATGGGGGCAAACTACTAAGACTAATTTATATAAATTACAATCATTACAAAATAGGATAGTCAGAATTTTAAATAATTTTAGGGGAATTAACTTGAATATGTGGCTACGGATAAATTCGTATAGATTTTTAGATATTCAGAAATTATGGAAATTTAGATTATTAGGATTCATGCATAAAAGAATAAAAGAGAATAGGTATCAACATTTAATTCAACTGAACACTGTAGGTCACGACTAGTAAACAAGAGATAGAAATGCATCTTTGTTACCAATGCCTAACACTTTAATCCCCAAAAAGATTTATTGATTACCAGGGATCGATGTTATGGAGTAACCTACCTTGTCAATTTACACATATTAATAATTATAATTATTTTCGAAAGCAACTAAAAAAATATTTGCTAACAAATTAAAGTATAACATTCTATGGTAAAATTTATTAATCAGACCAGATATGAGTAAATATTATATGTGCAGGACGTTTGACTTCACTACGTACTTTAGGGGAAGTTTGATTCACTCAGGCTATATATACTGTATAAAGCCTTTTACTCAATTTCCTGTTCTGTGGTTACCCTGTACATAAGTATGCACATTATATATGTTGTTTTTCTTAATACTATATGTTATAAAATTAATTTTGAAATGTAACATAGTCAAATGTAACCCCATAACGAAATAAATGAAATGAAATGCAAGCTGATTTTTGTTAGTTCGAAGCTCCTAAAATATAAACTTACTTAATTCAAAAATTGTGGTTTTAGAACGAAAAAAAAATATTAGAGAATACAATTAGAAACGTTTTTGGAGAAATAAGATATATCTTCTACAATGTGATTACAAAATTGTAGAAAACATAAAACTTAAATTCTATGATCAGCGCTTTAGAATGGCATAAATTTTCCCTAGATATATATGTATTTAATAGGTGACACACAGAAAACAAGGCACAAGAGGAAAACAAGTATTATCATTTGTACAACTGCATTTTTATTTTTGTTACCGGCAAAACACAGTGTTCGGAAAATTTTTCCAATGCTGTGTTTTATAAATAATCAACTGTTAATTAGTCGCTGAGCCTTTTGCGTAATACACAATGATGTGTTTATATGCCCAATACTGTAATGTTTAAAACATATGTTTAAAGTTTAAATAATGTTTTTTTTTTTTTTGACTACAGTGATGATAGTTTAGTTCATTTTCATTCCCTTTACTGTAGTGTTTTACAGTTGTGTAGCTTTTCCTTGACTTTTAACCTGATTATTTCGGATTTCCCGTGGAGCAGTGGCTTCTGAGAACCCCACTACCAACCCGCTGCGGCAGCATGACTACGTCATCATCTCCAGCTCGCGTCTTCGGGGGAGCCGGCTCTAAGGACCAGCCCTTCTCTTCTATAGCCCTGGGGTGTACCAAGGTGCTGTAGTAAGGGTGTACCAAGAATAGACTGCCGGCCCACCGAATATCTCTCAACGTCATAACTATGCAGATCCAAAAACCATCGACCCCAGAGGAGAACGTCGCCTCTGTCGACTGGTAAAGGGCAATCGACGCGCAACAGTGCAGCAATTATCCAAGCAAATGAACCCCAGAGCACCCAGGTACGTGTCCCCGATAACAGTAGAGCGAACCCTGTTACGCATGGGTTTCCGGAGTCGAAGCTGCGTCAAGGCGCACATGTTAACCCAGGTCCATGGGCAACGACGTTTGCAGTTCGCATGAGACTACCGTCATCGGACAGTGGAAGAGTGCTAAAACGTTGTCTTCTCCGACGAACTCAGGTTTCTACTCCACAGAAGTGACGGACGGTGGCGGATACGGCGTCAGATACAAAAGAACCAACACCTGGATACGCTTGTCGGTCAAGCACAGACCGGCGGTGACAGTGTGCATGCCGGTGGTATCTTCCTGGTGTGACCTAGGACTCCTGGTACCACTGGATGAGTCCCTGAACGCCAATGGCTTCCTGTCCATCATAGCTGACCACGTGCATCCCTTGATGTTGGGCGTTTACCCTGGTGGTGATGATGTCTACAAACAGGACAATGAGCATTGCCATGTCGCTAAGGATGTGTGTGATTGGTTCCAAGAACACGAAAGCGATGTCTCCGTTCTCCCTTTGCCGGCGAAATCGCCCTACCTCAATCCCATAGAGCACTTGTGGGACTATTTGGATCGAAAGGTTCGACGTGTCGACCCACAACCAAGTCATCTCTGGGACCTTCGTGCTCTGCTGCAGTCCGACTGTGCCTATTCGGACTGTATTAATTATTCATTCGCCTCCTAGTTATTTGTTCAGCTGCTGCTTACCGTCTTTGGTGAATCCCCAGCATTGCGCGGGGCTGCACGAAGCAACCTGCCAAGTGGCTTGGCAGTTGGTCGTATACGTGAGTTTGGAGGAATTCGAAGCCGCTGCGGTGCAGTGGAAGCACATCCGGCGCGTGACTGGAAGACCTTGGGTTTGAGTCCCGGTGGCAACCGATGAGAACTTTTCCGTGACTCACTTATAAACGTGGAAAGATCGATGACTTCTGTTTGATGTTCCTAATCCTCGTCGCTTGTCTGTATTAATTGAACACTCAACCGTCAAATAACTCAAGCTTCAATTTAATATACGTCTCTCAATTAGTATGAGCCGCCCCGGTGGCGCAGTGGTCTAAGCGATAGCCTCTGATCATTCGTCCGAACGGTGTCCGGGTTCGAATCCCGGTGAGGCATGGATGTTGTGTTGTCTTACGGCACTGGCTCTCTCCCTTCCCTGGAACCAGTGACTCTAAATTAGGGACGGACGACTGCTTATAGCCCATTGAGTTGCTCATGGTAGTCGTTAAACCTCCAATCAATCAATCAATCAATTAAAATCAATTAGTATGATAGCTTCCACCATCTCACACACTGCTGCTGCTAAAACATTATGTGCCGCCCCGGTGGCGCAGTGGTCTAAGGCGTTGGCCTCTGATCATTCGTCCGTGTCATGGCGAAAATTTTAACCTCTGGTGAATTTCAGAGAGACCTGATCAATCTTTCTGTTGGTTTATCAGAGATTAATTAATGCAAAAATTTTCTCCCATGACATACGTTAAAAGAAAATTCCTGGTGGAAAGGCAGGAGAATTCATGCGCAAAATTCGCTTGTCTTAATCACAACCAGGAAAACAAAATTTCATGTTGGAGAAAAAAAAAAAAAAAAAAAAAGTGAAAAAGAATAATATTTGATTTAACTGACTTTGGGTTTTTGAAAATAATTATTTTATCTGTTCTTTTATCGCGATAGGAAAAGGCGAGTAGGTGTGCAGCTCAGAGAATCAAAATTAATTTTAGTTTAACATCACGGAACGAGAGAAAAAGAAAATTAAAATTAGTGATTTTCTGCAAGGCAAGAATTCGCCATTTTTTTTGCGTTCCTGTTTCCAAGCGTCGTGGAAAAGTCACCAAAAGTAACATCTTGTCGTCTTTTGGGTAAGGAATTCAGCAACAGAAATCTATTTTTAGACCTCAGGGTCAAAAAGAGAGCTTGGTCTACACGTGTGAAGGTCAGAGGTCACTCGAGGCGTGGGAGTGAAGATTCCGTGGGGAAGCTGTGAGTTGCTAGGCTGAAGTTTCGACCAATGAGAGGGGTCAGCGGTTTCAAGCACCCCAGAGTTTTATCCGTTGAGAAACACTTTTGTTCTGGACTTCTTGCTGGCCGTCAGAGAAAGAGAGGACGGCGGAGTTTTTTTTCTCCTCGCCTTTTGGTGGGGAGGGGGCAGTCAGAATGAGATGCACTGAGGTCTGTTGGCCCTGTGTGGAAAAGAAAAATCTTTTTCTTTGGCCTGGTCGGCAGTAAGAATGACTGGCCGCTAGCTGTGTTCCCGTATTCTGAAGTGACTCTAAAATCGGTCAGCAAAAAATGATTATTTTCAAGGATCTCATTGCCGGAGATGAAATGACCGCTGATACACCCAAATTATCAAGTAGCGGTCGACTGCCGTGTTGGATGCAGATGGCGGAGAAGGATCAGACCCGATTTCTTACTTCCAAACCCAACGTGCCTGAGGACCGAAAGTCCACCTCTTGTTGTTGCTGCCTCCATATTTTAACGCTGGGCTGCGCCCAGGCTTCGGGGAGAAGGCCATGGCTATCATGGACGGCCTTGTGAATTGTCGAGCTGGGCCCACTACTGATTACAACAAGGGGTCCACCAACAGGGTTCCAAAATGCCCGTTTCCTGTTTCGTTGGCCAAACACACTGTGGCAGAAAAAAGGAAAAGAAAAAAAAAACCTTGGAGGTGAAGTGAAAATCAACCGGGACAGTGGTGTTCTCTCAGGGAGAGTTTTTTTTATTTATTTATTTATTTTATCTATTATTAGGCTGTGAAACCTTTTTTTTTTTATTATTATCGACGGTTAGTGTGCTTGTCAGGAAGTGTTGCTGCCCCAGTCCTAAAGGTAAATTTCTCTCGGCATTTTCTTTTTTGTATTATGTTGTGGTTTCTTTAAAATTATAAAACGAGTTGGTTTTAAAATCTTAGGCTGTTTAAATAAATTTCATGTCATCTTCTGTGGATAGGTAATTGAAAAACAAAACGAAACAAAGTAGTGGAAGTGGATAATTTTCTGGGTCATGTAGGGATAGATGATATAATAAGGATATTAAGTTATTTCGGAACGAACACCTCTCCAGACCAGTATTTCTCTTAGGTGAAATTTAACTCTTTTTGTGCTCGGTGATTTTTGTATTTGTGAAGTAGAATTTGTATTTATGAACTTAGCGTAGGTGCCATGTAGTTGGGAATTTTTCTTGTAGGCTGGTAATTATTTTGGTTTAGTGTTTTGGTAAATTTAGGTGCTAAATTACTCTTTAGAATTTAATTTTTGTATTAGTGAGAGCTAATTTCTAGTTTCAGCCCGTAGATTAGAAAAACAGGTTTTTATGGGGAAAAGAATATAAGAATTGGGCATACAGGCAGATATGAGCATATGTATAGTGTGACTAAAAAAAATAACCAGAATAGCTGTTGTGTTTCTTCAAGAAGTGATGATTTTTTTTCAGGAAAAGAGTGATCTAGGAAGTATGGTGATGTATAGATTTTTCAGGAAATAAAGTAAGGTTTGGTATAGTGTGTCAAGTATGGTGTTATTGAGCTTTCTGGGAAATGAATATGTACAGTGTGTTCCTGGGAAATAAAGATAAGTGATTTTCTGGGAAATGAGTGTGTTCCTGGGAAAATAAGGATATGAAGTGTGTTCCTGGGAAAATAAGGATATGAAGTGTGTTCCTGGGAAAATAAGGATATGAAGTGTGTTCCTGGGAAAATAAGGATATGAAGTGTGTTCCTGGGGAAAATAGGATAAGAAGCAATTTTCTGGGAAAAAGGGTGATGTGTTGAATTTTCTGGAAAATGGACGAAGAGATATTTTGGGGACAAGAGAACTCTTGTGGGATACTTTACATTATGTAGACAATGCCGCGGGGTCTGAAAGGGTGCACGAAACAAATTGGGGGATTTGTTTTCTGCCCAAGTAAGCTTGTTCGGTCCATAGGAGGTGGTACCTATGAGGGGAGTGATATAGGTTGTCCCCAAATCAGAGTGAAGGAACAGAAAAGGGTTAGGTCGCACTTTGCTCCACTACACTGTATAAGCTGGGAATGGATTCACGACCCATTCCCGCCTTCAGACTCAAACTTTGTTGTTCTCCCCGAAAAATAGTGTTTTTCTTGAGATGTGGGACTCATTGGTTGAGATGATTGTTTGGCTTTATGCCCGAGTTGATTATTACATGGGTGCCAGTTGACTGGAAAAATTATAGTATGGAATTTTGAAATGTTGGATTTTCATGATGATGGTGTAAGTAAGATTCTCTTGTCAGTGTAGCAATTTAATGATAACTTTGTGTAATTTGAATAAGGTATCTAGTGCATTAGGTTTTGGTATGGTGTATAGAATGGGTTGAGTATCCGGTAATGCTAGAAATGTTGATTGTAAGACAAATGTTGATTTAAGACAGGGTTATGCTGATTTTAAGACAAATTTTCCTGGAAGGGTAGAATCTTTTATTAAATTAACTTTCATTATACGTAGAATTTTGGCAGTTGTTATAGTAGTTTAAAATTAAAAGTGGATTCGGAAGTCTGGTCTGAGAAGGTTGGTTCGAGCGATTTAATTAGAACAATATAGTGTACACATATGCATATAATATTTGTTTTTGAGAGAGAGTGTGAGATATTTTCACTTCAAATACTTAAGTTGTACACCATGTTAAATCAAGTGTTGGTGCTGTGAAGTACAATGAAATCCTTGTGTTTACTATTTTTATCAGTAGTGTCCCTGGTGCTAATTTTTCTTGGAAAGAAACTAACCTGTCACCCGTTTATTTTTATTGGGCCCTGTGGCCAGGCATAAAATCTGTGACCTAAAAATTTAACTTGTTAAGTTTTTAAAATAAATATAGGCCAAGTGGCCTTTCAAAAACCTAAACCTTAGTGCAGTGAAGTTTTAGGTATTTTCAGTTTAAATTTTCATCACATGGTTCAAGTGCATCCCCCTCAGCAATGACTGAGGTGGGAATGTAATCTGAGGTTATAACCGTAAAATCAATGTTTTTGTCCTAACTAGCTAATTTGATCATCGCCACTTCCAAAAGGTTATTTACACGTGTACATTGTATACCATTAAATTTTATTGTTTACAAATTTGGTACACATGCAAACAATAGTTACCTTTTCTTACACTTTCAGGTGTATCTACTCATCAAATGCAAACAACGCAAACAATACAATAGTAACTTTTGGGAGATACCAAATTCAGTGGTGCATTTTATTTTATTTTTCTATTTTGTTTCATGGCCTTATTCAAAATTTCATTTTTGGTTTCGAAATGCATCCACCCATTTCCCAAATTTAAATTTTCTATAATTTCCATATGAATTTTAATACCAGCATAAATTTAACGCTTTTAATAAATAATAATCAATTCAATATACTCAAAATAAATTCAAATCTTTTTTTCACCAAAACATCCGTAAGGGGTCCGGGTTCGAATCCCGGTCAGGCATGGATGTTGTGTTTGTCTTACGGCACTGGCTCTCTCCCTTCCCTGGAACCAGTGACCCTAAATTAGGGACGGACGACTGCTTATAGCCCATTGAGTTGCTCACGGTAGTCGTTAAACCTCCAATCAATCAATCAATCAATTAAAATCAATTAGTATGATAGCTTCCACCATCTCACACACTGTTGCTGCTAAAACATTATGTGCCGCCCCGGTGGCGCAGTGGTCTAAGGCGTTGGCCTCTGATCATTCGTCCGTAAGGGGTCCGGGTTCGAATCCCGGTGAGGCATGGATGTTGTGTTTGTCTTACGGCACTGGCTCTCTCCCTTCCCTGGAACCAGTGACCCTAAATTAGGGACGGGCGACTGCTTATAGCCCATTGAGTTGCTCACGGTGGTCGTTAAACCTCCAATCAAAAAAAAAAAAAAAAAAAAAAAACATTATGTACAACAATGAGCCATTCCACTATGACCACCCCCATCCCAGAGAAATGAGCACGCCTGGAGACGGAATGGTGGCGCAGGTGAAGTTCACAGAGCAGTATATTTACAACCCAAGGACCGGCTTTCGGTTAATAGTGTTCGGAGTCAGAATGGGAAAAGCTGCCGAATTATCGGAGTTTGATAAAGGACAAATTGTGATGGCACGGAGCCTCGGAACTACTATCTCGGAAACGGCGCGGCTTGTGGGTTGTTCACGTGCCGCTGTACTGAGTACGTATCAAAAGTACTGCACAGATTGCCAAACGACGAACTGTTGTCCAGCCCCGTGTGTCGCTCGCAGCTCACTGATGAAAGAGGGGGAGCGGAGACTGTTACGCACTGTTCACAGCGACCGCAGGGAAACACACTGCGACAAATCACCCGCAGCTACAACAGTGGTAATCAGGGCAATGTGTCACAGCACACAGTTCATCGCAGCCTTCTGCGCATGGGCCTGCGAAGCCAAAGACCTAGCTGAGTCCACATGCTCACTGCACGTCATCACCAACAACGCATGAAATGTGCCCAAGATCATCAAGATTAGACCGTGGATGATTAGAAGAAAGTTGCCTGGTCTCAGGAATCAAGATTCCTGGTGCATCATGTAGACGGCCGAGTGCGGATACGTCGATTACCAACGGAGGCTGTCGCACCTGGATGCACTGTTGGGCGGAAACAGGCCGGTGGCAGAGGTGTTATGCTGTGGGTGATGCTTCCTCTGGACACTTTAGGTCCCATTATCCCAATAGCACAATCCCTGATAGCTGTCGGGTACCTGAACATCGTTGCGGACCAAGTTCAACTATTCATGCCAACTGTGCTCCTTGCTAGTGATGGCCTAACAGCATAATGTGCCATGCCACACTGTCAGAATCGTCAAAGAGTCGGTCGAGGAACATGCTGGAGACTTTCTGTTAATGCCATGGCCTCCAAATTCACCTGACATGAACCCAATCGAACATTTGTGGTTCGACTTGGAAAAGTGGGTTCGCGCTAAATCACCACCATCCCGAAATGTACGGTAACTGAAGGACCTGCTGTTGACATTATGGTACCAGATACCCCAGGATACCTAACGCCACCTCATCGAATCGATGCCAGGCTGAGTGGCCGCTGTTTTGCGGGCTAAAGCGGGACCTATAGCTTATCAGGTAAGTGGTCATAATGTAATGGCTGATCGGTGTATATCGTTCAGCTCTCGTCTCAGACATCCACACGTCGTTCGTTCTGACCTCAGGGTGTTGCCAAGCATGCTCTTGCGAGAGAGAAGATATCACGTTAAGTTTGAGAAACGCGAAGGAGAACGAACTCCAATTTACGTAGAGAAAGAAACTAAAAGGGAAAGTTAAACTAGAGTATACGTTACCTCATCAAGAATTCAAGATAAATTTTTGGGAGGAAATTTTGAGAGCACTTTGTTAAGCAGTGAAAAGCTGCTGATGAGGATAATATATCTTTCATTTCTTCGTCTTTCATATTTTTCCACACTGTACGTTAAGTACGCTGTTCGCTAACAGCAATGGGAAATTTCATTATTGCTTTCTACTGTAAATTTCCTGCGTTTTTCCTATTTTTACGGCATAGATACGCATCCACAAGTACTACAAAAAAAAAAAATTAGCAATCAGAATGAGTGTTATCGCAAAAATATCTGTATACAGAGATTTTTGCGATAACACTATAGTACCTCCCAAGAACAGAAAGGGTGCACTGAAAAAAAAAAACGTTTCGTTAATTCAACAAACATTTTGTTGATATACAGTCAACAAAAATTTTTGTTGATTTTTCAAAATTATTTTGTCGAAAATTATTGTTGATTTAACAAAATTTATTGTTATCACGACAAAACGTTTTGTTCATTTAGCAAAATGATTTGTCGATTTTTGGGAATTTGTTTGATCCAACAAAAAACATATTGTTATGATAACAATGTATTTTGTTGGATCAAACAAATTCCCAAAAATCGACAAATCATTTTGTTAAATGAACAAAACGTTTTGTCGTGATAACAATAAATTTTGTTAAATCAACAAAAATTTTTGTTGACTGTATATCAACAAAATGTTTGTTGAATAAACAAAACGTTTTTCTCAGTGTATGGTCCAATTTCCAGTGGAGGGTAAATGCCCCCCCTTATCCCCTCCCCTATATATATGGGCTAGAGGTCTGCGCGGGCCGAGCAGGGTTTTATTTTTATTTTTAATGAGCAAAACAATCGCTGTACGGTGCCTTTCTCGTTTGGAAAACTCGCAACATCATACAGCAGCAGGATAAAATTAAATAATTTCCGCTGATGGAAAAAATAGAAGTTTTACGGCATCCTCCCCTCCTACAAAACAATTGGAGTGGGTCAGCTCCCTTAGTTTTTCAATGTGAATGTGGTCCCTTCTCTCTCCTCTCGTGCTTCAAGGCAGGTTATTATTAACTGCAGCATTTCTAAACCGAGCCACTCGCTCGCAGACCAGGGCTATCGCAGACGATCTTTTTTATTGTTCTGGTCGGCGGCACTTTGTTCTCTAGATGTTTGAAAAGCTTTTAAGTTGTCTTAAATGGCACGGGAGAAATGGGCTGGGAGAAACTTACTTCTGTGTGTAATTCTGTGCCGTATTTTCCCCATTTGTACTCTCAGGCAGCCGTTTTCAAAACTTCTGTGACACTGATCAGCTGGGCAGTCTGTCGTTGTTTTCCCTTAGCATATGCTCAGTTCAGTGTTGCTGATAAATACTCTTCCATACTTATTATGGAGTTTAAGAAAGCGAAAGATTTTCGCGAAAAAAAAAAAAAAAAAACGCTTCCGGAGAATATGTGCTTGTAAACCATGTAAAGGCGAAAAGCGATATTTGGAAATATTTTAAATTACTGTCCCGTTCTGAAACTAGTCGGCCGGTAAACGCTGTGCAGTGCACTAAATTCAAGAATCTTTTGAGTTACAATAGCTCAAAATCTGGAACATCGTATCTTAAGCAGCACAAATCCCCCCCCCCCCACACACACGAGAGACATATTGGGTTCCAGCGATATGATATGCCAGTAGAGATGGTTGCAGTTTATAAAGCCATAAAATCTTTTCCCAGTAAAACGATCGGACTCATAATTCTGGATATTTCGTACTTTTCGAATTAACCCCCCCCCTCCTTATCCCCAAGGATATTTCCGGGTCCGGCGGTAGGAGGGAATGATAATTTGAAAACCCAGAAAATTTGAAAGGCATGAAAATTGTCCTTTTCATGCAATATTTTTGAGTATACAAGCGACTCCCCCTCCTCGGACGTCACGTGACTTTTACAGAGTCTCAGAAATATTCAGAATTAACGTTTATTGTAATAGAATACGTGAAACAATTAAGAAAACGAAAACTCTTCAGGAGTCGAATGACCGAGTGCCCCCAGGTGTCAAATTCGTGTTTTGGTAATTGATGAAATTTTACAGGCCGCCCCGGGCCTTAAAAACAGGAGAAATATACAGGCTGGGTCGGGCCTTGAACGTGCGGGCTTGGGCAGGGCCGGGCTTTCCAAATTAAGGCCCGTGCAGAACTTTAATATGGGCACCCACGTTTGCAGATATTAAAAGAATTGGTAGAGCAGTTCGTGTGCTCAAAAGAAAGCGTACTAACTTGGGCTTGGATGTTCAAATGAGCATTAATAATGAAAAGCAAAAGAACAGTGGTTAAGCTAAAAAATGTTCATTTTACAATCCCATAAATCCATTGCCATGTGTGTCATTTCCTCTGTCACAGTCCATGTCACCTTAGTTGCATTAACTCCCATTGAAATTTGGTCCTCATTATAAATGGATTCAGCACCAGTAGTCATTTTAGGGTCCCATTGTCCACTTATAACCAGGACCCCCCCCTGCAGAACTGAAAAATTTATTAAACTGAAATACTTTCTTTTAATGGTATAAAACTAATACACAATTTACGCTGAGCTTTCGCGCTCCGCTCCACCGGGAATCTTAGCCTGGGATAAGACTTCTTTTTTTATTGGAGGTTTAACGACCACCGTGAGCAACTCAATGGGCTATAAGCAGTCGCCCGTCCCTAATTTAGGGTCACTGGTTCCAGGGAAAGGAGAGAGCCAGTGCCGTAAGACAAACACAACATCCATGCCTCACCGGGATTCGAACCCGGACCCCGTTCGGACGAATGATCAGAGGCCATCGCTTAGACCACTGCGCCACCGGGGCGGCAGGGATAAGACTTCAAAGCCTTCTTAGAGACAACAACTTGCAATGTTGTAACAATTCAAAAATTTGATACTATAGAATCCAAAAAAGGAGCGCCGCCCCGGTGGCACAGTGGTCTAAGCGATGGCCTCTGATCATTCGTCCGAACGGGTTCCGGGTTCGAATCCCGGTGAGGCATGGATGTTGTGTTTGTCTTACGGCACTGGCTCTCTCCCTTCCCTGGAACCAGTGACCCTAAATTAGGGACGGGCGACTGCTTGTAGCCCATTGAGTTGCTCACGGTGGTCGTTAAACCTCCAATCAAAAAAAAAAAAAAAAAAAAAAAAAGGAGCAACCCTACTTTGGACCTTATACAAGCTATGTTGGCACAGCCACGTGTGAAAGTCTCGAGATCACGACCCACCCACACCTATGCTACGAAAACTTGTGTTATGAGATATCAGATGCCTGGAGGAATCTCCTGAACAACCATCTAGGAAACAACAGGCAATCCGTCCCCACGCCGCATGATCACATTTAAAACACGGACTCCACACGTGAGTATGTCTAAACACGGACATCAATGTGAAATGAAACTGTTTGTTTCTACAATATTAGATTTTTGAATTGTAACAACATTGTAAATTGCTATCTCTAAGAAGGCTTTGAAAGCTTAGCCCAGACGAAGCCTCCCGGTGGAGCACAAAATCTCGGCTTAAATTATGTATTAGTTTTATGCCATTAAAAGAAGTGTTTTAGTTTATAAAAGTTGTAAAGTCTTCAAAAAATATATTATTATAACGTATAAAAGTCCGTTTATTGGCGTAAGTAAACACAAGAATCACAAAAGCAAGCTTTCGCTACCAGACGGGCGGTTTCGTCAGGTAGTTGTTCACTTTATCGCGAACAACTACCTGACGAAACCGCCCGTCTGGTAGCGAAAGCTTGCTTTTGTGATTCTTGTGTTTACCTTCGCCAGTAAACGGACATCTCTATACGTTATAATAATAATAATAATTTTAGGTGCATTCTACCCATAGTTCTGCGCTTTATTTAGAAAAAAATTTCTCTTCATGCTCGTCTTGAATAACAAGAAGAGAACATGAATTTGGGAATTATCGTGTAGAAATATCTAAATTAATATGAGCACGAAATTCATCGTGATAAATTATAATAAAGCAAACGCTGTCTGTAATCTCAGGCTTCAAATTAGTTCTTCTTTCATCAAATATCCTCCCGGCAGTACCAAAATTTCTTTCGCTACTTACACTTGAAATTGCATTGTTAAGAATTGGTACTTAGACATAAGCAAAATGTACTCGTTTTTGAGTACATTCTGGGCTTATCATAGCTCCGAGTACTTGTGTCTCATTTTTGGAAAAGACACGTACTCATTTTTGAGTACATTCTGGGCTTATAATAGCTCCGAGTACTTGTGTCTCATTTTTGGAAAGGACGCGTACTCATTTTTGAGTACATTCTGGGCTTATAATAGCTCCGAGTACTTGTGTCTCATTTTTGGAAAGGACACGTACTCAATTTTGAGTACATTCTGGGATTATAACAGCTCCGAGTACTTGTGTCTCATTTTTGGAAAAGACACGTACTCATTTTTGAGTACATTCTGGGATTATAACAGCTCCGAGTACTTGCGTCTCATTTTTGGAAAAGACACGTACTTAATTTTGAGTACATTCTGGGATTATAATAGCTCCGAGTACCTGTCTCATTTTTGGAAAAGACACGTACTCATTTTTGAATACATTCTGGGCTTATAATAGCTCCGAGTACTTGTGTCTCATTTTTGGAAAAGACACGTACTCATTTTTGAGTACATTCTGGGATTATAACAGCTCCGAGTACTTGTGTCTCATTTTTGGAAAAGACACGTACTTAATTTTGAGTACATTCTGGGATTATAATAGCTCCGAGTACCTGTCTTATTTTTGGAAAAGACACGTACTCATTTTTGACTACATTCTGGGCTTATAATAGCTCCGAGTACTTATGTCTCATTTTTGGAAAAGACACGTACTCATTTTTGAGTGCATACAGGGAATCAGTTGTGAGTATATCTGGTATTTCTAATTTGAAATATATGTACTCATTTTTGAGTACATATATTTCAAATACATGTACTAAAAAAATCCATATTTTTCAAATATATGTGTTGTAACTTCACTCAGTTTCTTTGCCCTGCCCGAAAGGGCACAGAAACTGAAGGAAGTTAGAGCGAATCTGACAGGATAGTTCGTAAGTGAGAGAGAGCACACTAGATGGCGCCACCACACAAGCGTACGATTTCGCACATAGGAGGCAGAGAGAAATTATGGGGAGGGGGTTTAGGAATGAATACCTTTACATGTAACCGGGGGATTCCTACCCGGGGGCCGTCACTTAACCTGCTCGTCCGATGCACGGCGGATATTCAGCGATTGTTAGAAATTCACACCACCACGGAGAGCCTCCAGGTTCAAGCTTATCAAGATAGGTTTGAACCTAGGTTCCCTCCATCAGTAGTCTGAATCTCTAACCACTAAGCCGTCCGCGGCTCTATAGCAAATTTGGAATACGTGTACTCCATACATGCTCATTTATTCATAGAATCAACTGGAAGTATATTATTTGACGGCACATCTGGGATAATAGATATATTGGTTGTCACGTGGCAAATAGACCACACAATTTTATGACAAATATAGTGATGAAACGGCAATATATTATTTATGAGATTAACCGAAATATAGTTAATGTAAAAACGTACACAAAGATACTTCATGCATAATTAAGTTACTTCTGTTCAGTGACTTTGTTGTACTAATTATTTATGTGTGTCACTTTACACATTTATTGAACAATTTCTCTTGAAATCTATAAGACCTAAAATGAAGTAGTAATACGAGATATTTATATTTATTGACGTAGTTATTTGTAAGTACGTATGGTTACTTATATTTGAGCATGTAATGTACTCGTTTATGACACGATTGTACTTAAAAAACACGAGTAGTTTCAGGTTCTGATTTTTAAGTAGATTTTTTTTAACAGTGTTGGATGGATATAAAACCCTTAGTGACGCTAGGGACACTCGGTTGAATTTAACTTCCACTCAGTGCTCGAAACGGAAATTTTAAAGTGTTGGTATTCTCATATTTGGCTAAAAATCATCCAGAAAAAACACCTTCAGAAAATTTCCCAAAACTGAAAAAGCAAAGACAAATAAAAAAAAAAAAAAAAAATCCCTGGAAGAAAAACTCCTTTGCTTTAAAATATAACTACACCGAGGACTGTGGTTAGACTTGCTTTCAACGAGGAGCTTCTACCCCGGGGCCAGTGGATTAACTGGACTTGCAAACCTCTGCTAATTGTTAGTGATTCAGATGGACTTGAACCCAGAACTTTTTAAGGTCCTGAGACGAGAATGCCGCCCTCTTCCAATAGGGATTTTCATGGAGTACAGGGTGGTCGAAAAGTCCCCTAAGGGTTTCGATTGACAACTGTACAAAAACGAACAGATATACAGCAATGCTGTTTGCAGCATTTGAAAGAATAAATATTCGAGTTTTTAACGCCATCTCTTTCCAACAGATGGCGTTACGTACTCACAAATACCGTCGCCGACTGCAAAACAACTGAAAATGTCGTCGCCGCAGGAGAAAGCAATGTGCGTGTGTGGGTTTTTTTAAACGAAGTCTGTGATTACGGTACAAAGAAATTACCGTCGGACATATGGGAAAGATCTACCGAGTGATTTCAGTATCAGAGCGTGGTAGAAGAAATTCTTGGATACTGGTAGCATCCTGAACCGGCAAAGAAGAGGCAGACCCTCTGTCAGGGAAGAAACTGTGCAGAGCATACAGGAGGTTTTCGCTCGCAGTCCCAGCAAAGTCCACGAGAAGGGCCTCTTTACAACTGAATGTTCCACGACCCACATTGATGGGAGTGCTTCACAAACACCTGAAACTAACCGCATACAAAGTGCAACTGCTACACCAGATGAAACCGAACGATGGACCTTGGAGCTTAGAATTCGCTCGGGATATGTTGGAGATGCTGGAAGTTGATGAAAGTTTCTTACGCAATATAATATTCTCGGATGAGGCAACCTTTTACGTGGACGGAAAAGTCAACACTCAGAACGTTCGTATATGAAAACCCACATTTAGTCAGGGAGCACGTCGCGCACAGTCCAAAGGTGAATGTTTGGTGTGGGCTCATGCATAATCGGATAATCGGGCCATTCTTCTTCTCCAAGACCAGAGTACAGATGAATAATTACCTGGGCATGCTTCAGAACTTTGTGGTTCCTCAACTACAAGGATTTGCAACCAAACGTCATACTGCCACAAGATGACGCTCCCCCACATTAGGAACTTGACATTCGTGAATACCTGAACCGTGAGTTTCCCGATAGATGGATTGGCAAAGATGGTCTCATTCCTTGGAAACCCCGGTCCCCGGACATCACTCCTTTAGACTTCTTCCTCTGGGGCTATGTCAAAGACAGATTAAACAGCTTTCAGGAGGTCAAACAGCGCATAACAGCAGTGTTTGATAGAATCGACCTGACATGTTGGAACGCACATGGCAAGAAATTCAATACCGCCCCGGTGGCGCAGTGGTCTAAGCGATGGCTTCTGATCATTCGTCCCAAAGGGGTCCGGGTTCGAATCCCGGTGAGGCATGGATGTTGTGTTTGCCTTTCGGCACTGGCTCTCTCCCTTCCCTGGAACCAGTGGCTCTAAATTAGGGACGGGCGACTGCTTATAGCCCATTGAGTTGCTCACGGTGGTCGTTAAACCTCCAATCAATCATTAAAGGCGCACATGTAGAGGTGTATTAAAGTAAGATTATTAAACTCGAATATTTACTCTTTCAAATGCCGCAAACCGCATTGCTGTAGATCTGTTCGTTTTTGTTCAATTGTCAATCGAAACCCCTAGGGGACTTTTCGACCACCCTGTAGAAAGCCGGCAATTAGAATCTCCGCAATCAAAATGAATACTCAGCCTTAAATTAATAGCAATCCCCCCTCCCCCTCCAAAAAGAAAAGTTTAC
Organism: Macrothele yani; assembly: GCA_039090855.1. Classification (NCBI taxonomy): domain Eukaryota; kingdom Metazoa; phylum Arthropoda; class Arachnida; order Araneae; family Macrothelidae; genus Macrothele; species Macrothele yani. The sequence goes on from CM077019.1 coordinate 10,178,533, forward strand.
ACTCATTGCTGCAAAACTAAGATTTGTGTTTAACCTATTACTCCCAATTCTTCATTCTATGAAGAAGCTCTTCAAATTGAGCATATTAAATTATATAATAAAAATAACAGACATCTTTAGTGGGATAATCTGGGGCTTGGGTAAGACGTGATTTTACGCTATGGGTAGCTTCATTTCCATCCTTTGAAGGATTGAACTTCTAGCTCATTCACTCCCCTACCCCTTACGGTAACACAACATTTCACAGCTTCCCCCAACTATTTTTCAAGGACACGAGGCGCAAACAGTTTCTATGTTTAAGAATGCTCGCTCGCAGGTGAGGAACAAAGACATTTATTTCTGCAGTTCCCACAATTAAAATTTGTGCCGGTATGAAATACTAAGAGACGAGAAATGCCGGTATGTCAAACCGGCGTATAGGGGCTCATTTCGAGCACTGCTTCCCAGAGATGGAAACGGGTCACGGGTTGACAATTTCTTGCGAGTCCAACGGGTCGGGTCAAGGTGTTCTGGACCCGATTTTCACCCGGTTTTATTCCCGTTTTATTTTTGAAAAGAGAAAAATATATTCCAAAGAAAAATGCGCGTTGTGGAATTCTGTAATCGATACTGGTGCCCACGGAGTGAATAATGATCTGTCATGCAAAAATAGTGTCGTCTCTTTCTGAAAGAGACTAAGATTTCCACCGATCGACGTCAGACACACCGACATCATATCGTAACAAGAAAGATGACACCGAATTTTCGGGTGTAATAAGCACGTCTTTTGAATCCGTTCTGACGCAAATTAAATTTATCAAAGCTATTCAAAGTGAATGGAGCCGGTATGGAAAACAATAGTGTCTGACGGAGGAAAGAAGTTTTTCAATCGGGTTTCTAATACCTCAGATATTGCTGTAAACGGAATCGTGAGCTTACGCCCTCTGGTTGCAGACTTGTGTGTTAAGAAAAACATGAATTTATATGAGAAACGTTTCGCACCGGAAACGCTCTCCAACACAGAAAGAATTTTTCAAATCGGACTCTTAGAAACAGAGATATCGACAAAAAATAAGATGGATGTGACTTTACGTCCCCTGGTGAAAAAACCATGCATTATTTTTGGAAGAAAGTATTCTCAAAAGGATTTTCCATATGAGCGGTATCGGTCCAAGAAAAAAAAACTTAGTCGAGTTTTCAAGAGCCCAGATTTTGCTACAAATACATCAGAAGCAGAAATTAACAATTATGCACCCTGGTTGCCAAACCATTCTTTACCAAACATTAGAAAGTATGTGAAAAATATTTTCCATCAGGTCTTGTATGCAATACAGGAAGAATTTTTCAAATCGGAGTTTTAGAAGCAGAAATAACGCAGAAAACGCAATTTACCTTCGTGCTCCCTAGCGGAAAGTCTATGATTTACTTGAAATTTTTGAAATTATTGGATAAACATTTCGCATTGGAAACACTATCCAACAAAGCAGGAATTTTTCAAATCGGTCTCCTAGAAGTAGAGATATTGACAAAAATAAGATATACATCTACGCCCCCTGGCTTGGAAACCATGCATTATTTCAAGAAGAAAATGTTCCTAAAACGTTTATCGACATCAGTAGTATCGGTCAACAAACGACTTTTTTTTCAATCGAGATTTTGGAAGCTCATATTTTGCTGCAAATACATCAGAAGCGGAAATTAAGCCTTACGCCACCTATTAGCCAAACCATTTTTTATAAAAATTATAAACTATATGCAAAGGATTTCCCATCAGGAGCTGTATCCGGTGCAGAAAGAATTTTTCAAATAGGAGATTTAGAGGCAGAGATATAGGGGGAAATCAATTTACCTTTACGCCTCCTAGCGGAAAGTCTATGAATTACTTGAAAATTTTGAAATTATATGAAAAATGTCACACTGGAAACACTATCCAACAAAGAACATTTTCAAATCGGACTCCTAGAAGTAGAGATATTGATAAAAATAAGATATACATCTACGCCCCCTGGGGGAGAAACCATGCGTTATTTTAAGAAGAAAATGTTTCTAAAAGGTTTGTCGACACGAGTACCACCGGTCGACAAACGACGTTTTTTTCTGTCGAGAATTTAAAAGCTCATGTTTTGCTGCAAATACATCAGAAGGGGAAATTAAGGTTTACGTCCCCTGGCGGCCAAACCATTTTTTTTTTTACAAAAATTAGAAACTATGTGCAAACGATTTCCCATCAGGAGCTGTATCCGGTGCAGAAAGAATTTTTCAAATTGGAGATTTAGAAACAGAGATATAGGGGTAAACGCAATTTACCTCTACGCCCCCTAGCGGAAAGTCTATGAATTACTTGAAAATTTTGAAATTATATGAAAAATGTGTCACACTGAAAACACTGTCCAACAAAGAAGGAATTTTTCAAATCGGACTCCTAAAAGTAGAGATATTGACAAAAATAAAATATGCATCTACGCCCCTGGTGGAGAAACTGTGGAATATTTTAAGAAAATATTCCAAAAAGGTTTATCGATGTGAGTGGCAATCAGTCCACGAAAGAATTTTTTAAATCGATATGTTAGAAGCTCAGATTTTATGGCAAATACATCAGAAGCAAAAATTAACACTTACACCCTCTGGTGGCTAAAGTATTCTTTACCAAAAAAATTGAAATTATATGCAAAAGCTTTTCCATCACGAGGTGCATCCGCTGAAGCAAAAAATTCTCAAATCGGAGTTTTGGAAGAAGAGTTATCGGGAAAATGTAATTTACTTTTACGCTCCCTAGCGGAAAATCTATGCGTAATTTGATAAGTGACTATATCTAAAATACTCTTCGATATAAATGACATCGAAAGATAAAAGAATTTTTTCAATCGGGTGTTTAGAAGCAAATATGTGGAATAAAACATATTTTTGAATTCGACATCATCTGCATTTACGCCCTCTAGCGGCGAAATTGTACATCGTAAAAAAAAACGAACTGAAGGATCATCATTCTCATATTTCAAGCTTCCCAATGCAAAAAGAATTTTTCAAATCGGACTAATAGTTGCAGAGATAGCGTGTGTACAGACGGACGGACAAACCGGTAACATAAGCACGATCTTTTTTTATAAAAGACGTGCTAAAAAGCAGGGACACTCCAAGCGGGGGTTCAAAGGGTGCTCAGCACCCGGGCGCCAGATTCCGGGGGCGGAAGGCTCCACAACCAATTTTTTCGGTTGATTAATTAATATCAGTTACGTGGGAGAAGTTATGAAAACGTTATACTGTGAGAAATCGTAATGCTAAGTAGAACGTTTACTTTTTCAGTAAAAATAACTCGTTTATAATTCAACAGAAAAGGTCTTGAAATCAGAGAATAATTTTTACTGTTTTGTTCAGTAACAGATACCGCGGGCAAAGGATTGGAAATTCTTTTTTTAATTTTTTTTTTTTTGTTTTTTTAAATCTTGAATATTTCAGCATTCATGAATGCGTGGCCAGCGCTATGACAAATGGGGTCAATATGTAGGAAAAACACAATGGACTTCAAAAAGCATAATTTGTCGACTTAAGACCCTTACGCATTTTATGTACTTTGAGCGGCTCATACTTTAAATCTGGTCGTAAATGCCGACGAAGAAATTTCCCTACAGATTGTGAACATTTTCAGCATTGTTCAAGAAATATATGCTTACTTTTCTGAATTACCTTAACGTTGGCAAATTTTCAAGAAAGAGCTTCCAGCGTTGAGCGTAAAACAGGGTGGGACAATATTATAGGATCGATGCAATACGGGTAACGAGCACTGGGGTACAATTTCGATGTATTCCACGATATTAGATATTTCGATTAGAATAGTTAAAGAGACGCCCATCATGTTTAATATTACATGTATATATATATATATCTCATCATCCTCCTCAACCATTATCAATTTTCTGCTGGATGAAGGTCTCCCCAAGTTTCTTTCACAACGGTCTGTCTTGGACCAGTCTCCTCCATCTTACTCCCGCATGCTTTCGAATTTCATACACCCATCTCCGATGTGGTCTTCTTTTGGGTCTTTTCCTGTCCCTTGGAATCGAGTCTAAAATTTCGGTTGTCCATCGATGGTCCGTTCTCTTGACAATATGTCCAGCCCATTACCATTTCAGGGATTTTACTCTGATCCTAATGTCTTCCACTCTTTATCATTTTCCTTACCCACGGGTTCCTCATCTTATCTTGCTTAGTTATATATACTGTATATGTGTGTCCATTAAAAAGCTGTAATATGTTTATCATCGTACATGACGAAACTTTTCTTTACCGGTAATGCATGCAGACTTTTGTGTAAATTAACAGAGAGGAAGCTGACTTCTTGAGTTATTCGTAGCGTCATCTGAACTAGAGTTTTACAGATTTTTTCTTCTTCAGTTTTATATGAGACAGTAGTGGTTTATGGAAAATCTCAATTTACCGGGAATAGAAAATAATGTTGCTAAAGATATTTATTTCATGTAAAAATGAATAAACATTGAAAAATATTCTCGTACAAGGGGCTTGCACCCGGGCGGCAAATGCCCTTGGCGCGCCTCTTGTAAAAAGATACTTCCTTTGCGTTCTTTTACAGTGCGATTGCCCAGAGCAAGCTACAGGCAAACGCCATTCGCCTGCTTCTCAGCTGATTCACTCTCTCCGTGCGAAGTTCACTGTATGACTAAGAGTTACTTTTCACATCGCATCTTTTACATTGAGCATTCAGAGGTTTTCGATTGATGTGCTAACATCGCGTTCCCATGACATATGTCGAAATTAACTCCATACTTGTTAATATGGATGGATTCAATATTAAGGAGGTTGAGAAAGGCGTCGAGGCCAACAAATACGTGCTTGTTGAAAACCACAAGGGGAAGAGTGAATGCTGGAAATTGTTTCGTCTCATTAAGGAACGGGTGAATAATTCTGTGTTGTTTGGTCTTGCTTGTTGTTCAAAATGTGGAAAGTGTATAATTACAAAGAAAGATGTCGATGGTGTAATAAAGATTATGGAACCAAAAATCTAACGGGCCATATGAAAGTATGCGTACCTCCATCAAAGCGTGGAAAGAGTGAACAATTTAAATACATTTGTGTAATCGTAAATAATGATTCCCATATTTGTAATTTACTCCATGGTCACGGTTATAGTCGACTATTACTTCTGGATTACGCAAAATAGTGGCACTAAAAATGGCACTAAAATTTAGCAAGTAACCAAATTTTATTATTAAAAAAGGATTTCAGTTATTAAATATCAAGCAGTTATTGGGATTAATATATATATTACGTTTATATGCATATATATATATATAAATTGAGTTTCGAATTTATAGTTCAAAGCAGATATGTCCGGGTCAGTTACGGGTCCGGGTCCGAAATTTTTGACCCGTTTCCAACTTTTCTGCTTCCATTATGATAACAAATCAGTGTGACTTTCATCATAGGGTAAAATCATGTAATGAACCAATTCAACGAATCTTTCCTCTTTTGTACTGATATCCTCCCAGTCATTAACATTTATTTTTACTTTTTCTTCACGATTGGGTGCTGTACAGATTCCTATTGGTATATTTTTTGTGCAGTAACCTGATTTTCGAGTAGGTTTTCACTTCGATTCCCTCCTCAGGTGATAATAAGGTTCCTAGCTGCGAGAAAGATGGTTAGTTGCTTTCAGCAGTCCTTAACTGTAATAATATCCAAGACGTCCATCAATGATCAGCGCTTTGAGTTTTTTGTTTTTTTTTGTTTTGTTTTTTTCTAATTTCAAAGAATGAACTTTAATAGTAATTGAAAAAAAAAAAAAGGCATGGAGGCCCAATTTTTATATGACTAGCGGAGGTACCCAGCCTTGACCTGGTTTAACAAATAATACATGAGTCAGCTTCTGGGCCAGCACTTTTCGAACATTTTTCTTAGATTTTGGATTCATTTATCCAGTAGATTTTCACTTTTCTGGGGCATTCTGGAATTCACACTGTTGAAGAGTCTCAGCTTCTCTTAAAAATTGCACTTTCTTGGATTTCGGGTTGATATGTTCAATAGATTTTCGTTTTTTAGAGGCATTCTGGAATTCACGCTGTTGTGGGCTTTTTTTCTTAGGGTTTAACGACCACCGTGAGCAATTCAATGGGCTATAAGCAGTCGGCCATCCCTAATTTAGGGCCAACGGTTCCAGGGAAGGGAGGGAGCCAGTACCGTAAGACAAACACAACATCCATGCCTCACCGGCATTCATCCAAAGGGGTCCGAGTTCGAATCCCGGGAGGCATTTTGTTTTATTTGAGGTTTAACGGCCACCGTGAGCAACTCAATGGGCTATAAGCAGTCAGCCGTCCCTAATTTAGGGTCACTGGTTCCAGGGAAGGGAGGGAGCCAGTGCCGTAAGACAAACAGAGCATCCATGCCTCACCGGGATTCGAACCCGGAACCATCTCGGACGAATGGTCAGAAGCCAGCGCTTAGACCACTGAGCCACCGGGGCGGCAAATGTTGAGGGGTCTCAGCTTCTCCTACTACTTTCATTTTCTTGAATTTCGGATTGATTTGTCCAATAGATTTTCCCTTTTTCGATTTAAGTTAAAATTACATAAAAAGCATGGAAGTTTATAACAACTAACTTAAATTCATTTGATTGTTAGACAAATCTCCTTTGTTCCTTTATTGCAGCAATTAAATCAAAATATAATATTTTAAGATTAACTGGCGCCTTCATGCATAAAACATAAATTATCAAAAGTGTGAAGGAGATGAAATCAGGTGGAGGGAGTGGGTGTATCTGTGTTTCATGTTGTAGCCTATATATCTATATTTTTTTTTTCGCAGGGTCCTATAGAGTAGCTACGCAAAATTTGGTCCAAATCGGTAGAAGGGAACGGATACAGAGGAAGGTCTATGAGGCGCCCCCCCCCCTCGACCTGCAGGAATTAAGGAAAAACTTCTATTTGTAAGGTTTTAATACCAAATTGAATTTTTTTTTCGTGAAAGAAAGTATTACTTAAAAGTATATTACTTTCGTAAATTAATTAGAAGAATTTATGGACATACTAAGAACACTTTTTCATTTTGCGGGAAAATACCAGAAAAGTCCCCGGAAACTCTTGACACTTGCCGCCCCCATCCCACGAAAATCGTGGATCTGCCCCTGGTGGGGTGTCCAGGTTGCTTGTATTTTCCGAAGGGTTCTAGACAGGGTTATAGCCAGAAAGAATTTTCGGGCTGAGTTTCTGTATTTGAAAATTAATTTTCACCTTACGTTATACATATGTCAATTTTTTCTTTGTCACATTGTACTTGCACACCAAATTCTTCTGTTTAATACAACCCATTTTATTTTTTTGATTGGAGGTCTAACGACCACCGTAAGCAACTCAACGGGCTATAAGCAGTCGCCCGTCCTTAATTTAGGGCCACTGGTTCCAAGGAAGGGAGAGAGCCAGTGCCGTAAGACAAACACAACATCCATGCCTCACCGGGATTCGAACCCGGACCCCTTCCGGACGAATAATCAGAGACCATCATATTTAGACCACTGCGCCAACGGGCGGCCTCCCCATTTTTCAAATACTGACTTACATGCCATACTACTTACAGAAGTATGTGGATCTATCCACCCTCTCTTTTTTAAGTACGGCATTTCCGGGAAGGTTCACCCCTCCCCCCCCCCTCGACCCCAACCCATCCCTGGCTACGGCCCTGGTACTAGAGATATACAAAATTTGGTCCAGATCGCGTGATAAAGTTCATACGGAACATACAGATAGACATTCTATGTTACATATATAGATGATTAAAATCTGCCCAGATCCGAAAAAGTACCTTGATGCGAGTTACCCAGAGATCCGCCCGAACTCACTCAGGTTTATGACGATTGGCCGCGGATGGCCTGGTGTTCAACATTCGTGACTGCCACGGAGAAATCTCAGGTTCGATCCCAGGCAGGTACGAACGCTCGAACCATTAAATATCCGCCGTGCCTCGGATGAGCACGTTAAGCCGTCGGACCCCGGGTAATAAATAAGGGCGTCTTCCTCCCCCTTTCTACCTCGCTTCCGTGTCACTTTCCTATCGGGCACTGTAGCCCAAAACTCCTAGCTTCCTATTTCTAAGGGTTGTTTAAGACCTAGGGTCAGACACTCCCTAAATTCCTCTACATATGATCTGATCTAGGTTTATCCCGATCGACTGGATCCGTGCAGGTCTAAATATGAAACATGTGCGCAGTAGATTATTTGAAAAAGAACTGAATGCATTTCTACACTGAGAAAAAAGTTTGTTCGAAACAACAAAGTAGTTTTGTTGAGTTGTTTTGTCGTGTTGCTTTAGCCAAACTCCATCGGAATTGTTTTGTTGGCAACACAAAATTATTTCTTGGCTATATTTTGTTAATTCAACTAAAAGTTTTATCACGAGAACAATACATATTATTGGATCAAACGAATTCCCAAAAATCGACATAGGCATTTTGTTAAATGAACAAAACTTTTTATCACGATAACAATACATTTTCTTGAATCAACAATAATTTTCAGCAAAATAAATTTGTAAATTCGACTGCTTATCGACAAAATTTTTTGGTTGATTCAAAACATTTTTTACTGAATTAACAAAACGTTTTTCTCAATGTACGTCCGTCCACCAGTGCTCATTTCGACGCTTTAGAAAAAAAAAAACCCCCATGCTCAACTTTAGTCTCTAGTTTATGAGGCACATAAGTTTGTTCATCATCATTATTTTGTTGATATTAACTATGAAAAGCATTACATTCAGAGTTTCGAATCTAAAACGTCAAATAATCTTACCTGATGCGTTTTTAAATTCCTCGCGGGAACAGGAACTTGAGATAGATTGTGCACTGATTGATTTTTATTAGCCTCCAAAAAGCGTGACCTTGTTGACTCCTTCCACATCAAATAAATGAAAAGCTCCGATCTCTCGTCAACTGGTGGGCAAGTGGAATAGGCGTCTGCTACCTGTGCGCATGCGTAGTTTCTTCCTTGTCACCGGCGGACAGCGACAATAGGGCTCAGGGTCACTCCGGAGTTATTTCAAATTCTGATTTTTTTGCAATCCACCTTTCTTCTGCTTCGTACAATAAGCCATCTCCTGGACGGGATTAAAATAGTTGCGAAATGCAGAAAGGGTGATGGATTTAGTACTGCTCTGTTGTCACTCAAGCAGCGTGAGTAAGAAATTGCGCAACGATAGCGTGAGCCATCGGCTGCTGAAACAAGCCTCGTGGCTTCGTGTGTGTCACGCCAAGTGGGGAGGGCGACGTACGGTTTCGTCAGAGAAAAAGCGTTTATGGTTCCACGCTGAGAAGTATTTCAAATCAAACCTCACGAAACAATGCATCACAGAAATATTTGACTGTTCAAAATTCAATTCTTTCATTCTGTGGACCGGCGTTCTGAAAGTCACCATCCGGTGTTATATCTTCAGGGCAAAGACTTCGAGGTCACAGCAACGACGAATAATCTACTAACGCCTGCACTTTTAACTCGTCTTGTTAATTAAAATTGAGGTTTTCAAGGTTAAACTGTTCGAAACACTGAAACACTTCTGCAATGTAATCTAACCTGCACTAATATTATAAAGAGAAAACGTTTGTATGTTTGTGTAAGAGGTAGTCTCGGAAACTGCTAAACCGATTTGAAAAAATCTTCCGACATTCAAAAGCTTATTTCTTCCTGATGGATATAGGCAGGGGCGTCGGAACTGTTTTTGGCACGCGGGGGCAAGAAATCAGCATATGCAATTTTTGGTCAAATCGTAAAACTTATTTCGCTGTTGTACAACAGGATGTAATGACGTCATTTGAACATACTACAGACAAAACGATTATATCGATATAATCTTAATATAAACTTTGAATTTTACATCTATATTACATTGTATTTTGATGTAAAGCGTTTTGTCGATATGTATTATAAGCGATGTAAAACTGATCGATTTGAACACCTCAGCGCAAGTACAAATTCCACAAGAACCGTAGCTCTTGTGTTATTCATCAAACAACGTAAGAATATATCTCATTCCTTTCTCCATCTTCCATTTGCTTGCTTAAAGAAATACTGATTTTATTATACTGAAAATATAGAAAACGCTCCTGCTTTTTTTTATTTTTTTTTTATTTTTTAAAACAATTTTCAGGAATTTTAGTATAGCTGTTCTTAGTAATTAATACCGACATTTGACGTGGACTAGGAACTTTAAACAGAGGTCATTGCTCTTTCCACGTTTAAAAGTGTAAACGTGGAAAGAGCGATGACCTCTGTTTAAAGTTCCTAGTCCATGTTAAATGTCTGTATTAATTATTAATTCACCTTCTAGTTATTTGTTCAGTTGCTGCTTACCATCTTTGGTGAATCTCCAGCATTGTGCGGGGCTCCAAGAAGCAACCTACCAAATTGCCTTGGCAGTTAGTGTGTGTGAGTCTGGAGGATTTCGGAGCCTCTATGGTGCAGTGGGAGCATATCCGGCGCGTAACTGGAAGACCCTAGGTTCGATGCCCGGTGGCGGCCAATGAGAACTTTTTTCGTGACTCACTTATAAACGTGGAAAGAGCGATGACCTCTGTTTAATGTTCTTAGTAACTTGTTTTCCGCATACTGGACAAGGGAGGAGAGTAATCTGCATCTTAGGAATCATGCTGGACAAGGTAGGAGAGTAATCTGCATCTTAGGAATCATACTGGACAAGGGAGGAGAGTAATCTGTATCTCAGGAATCATACTGAACAAGGGAAGAGAGTAATCTGCATATTAGGAATCATTCTGGACAAAGGAGGAGAGTAATCTGCATCTTAGGAATCAAACTGGACAAGGAAGGAGAGAAATCTGCATCTTAGGAATCATACGAGAGTAATCTGCATCTTAGGAATCATACTCGACAAGAGAGGAGAGTAATCTGCATCTTAGGAATCATGCTGGACAAGGGAGGAGAGTAATCTGCGTCTTAGGAATCATACTGGACAAGGAAGGAGAGTAATCTGCATTTTAGGAATCAAACTGGACAAGGGAGGAGAGTAATCTGCATCTTAGGAATCATACTCGACAACGGAGGAGAGTAATCTGCATCTTTGGAATCATACTGACAAGGAAGGAGAATAATCTGCATCTTAGGAATCATACTGGACAACGGAGGAGAGTAATCTGCATCTTTGGAATCATACTGGACAAGGGAGGAGAGTAATCTGCATCTTAGGAATCATACTGGACAAGGAAGGAGAGTAATCTGCATCTTAGGAATCATACTGGACAAGAGAGGAGAGTAATCTGCATCTTAGGAATCATACTGGACAAGGGAGGAGAGTAATCTGCATCTTAGGAATCATACTGGACAAGGGAGTAAAGTAATCTGCATCTTAGGAATCATACTGGACAAGGGAGGAGAGTAATCTGCATCTTAGGAATCATACTGGACAAGGGAGGAGAGTAATCTGCATCTTAGGAATCATACTGGACAAGGGAGGACAGTAGTCTGCATCTTAGGAATCATACTGGACAAGGGAGGAGAGTAATCTGCATCTTAGGAATCATACTGGACAAGGGAGGAGAGTAATCTGCATCTTAGGAATCATACTGGACAAGGGAGGACAGTAATCTTCATCTTAGGAATCATGCTGGACAAGGGAGTAGAGTAATCTGCATCTTAGGAATCATACTGGACAAGGGAGGAGAGTAATCTGCATCTTAGGAATCATACTGGACAAGGGAGGACAGTAGTCTGCATCTTAGGAATCATACTGGACAAGGGAGGAGAGTAATCTGCATCTTAGGTATCATACTGGACAAGGGAGTAAAGTAATCTGCATCTTAGGAATCATACTGGACAAGGGAGGAGAGTAATCTGCATCTTAGGAATCATACTGGACAAGGGAGGAGAGTAATCTGCATCTTAGGAATCATACTGGACAAGGGAGGACAGTAGTCTGCATCTTAGGAATCATACTGGACAAGGGAGGAGAGTAATCTGCATCTTAGGAATCATACTGGACAAGGAAGGAGAGTAATCTGCATCTTAGGAATCATACTGGACAAGGGAGGAGAGTAATCTGCATCTTAGGAATCATACTGGACAAGGGAGGACGGTAATCTTCATCTTAGGAATCATGCTGGACAAGGGAGTAGAGTAATCTGCATCTTAGGAATCATACTGGACAAGGGAGGAGAGTAATCTGCATCTTAGGAATCATACTGGACAAGGGAGGACAGTAGTCTGCATCTTAGGAATCATACTGGACAAGGGAGGAGAATAATATGCGTCTTAGGAATTATATTGCACAATGGAGGAGAATAATATGCGTCTTAGGTTTCATATTGTACAAGGGGAGAGAGACTTGCGTCTCAGGAATTCGGAGTTCTAATTATTATTTAAAGTAGAAAATAATACTTTGTTTTATCGGAAGGAATTTTAAATTGCAGGAAATAAATAAAATGCATTAATCCGATTTCTGACTAAAAAAAGTGAGGGGGCAAATGTGATGTTTCGCCCCTGCACGCCGCTGGACGTAGGCTATATGAAAAATTGGGCATGAACAGCGAACGTTTATGTAACACACTGCGGCATCTCGCACCGGTGCCATGCGGGGTAGGGGGAGGGTGGAAGACCGCCCACTTCGGTGTCAGTAGAATACCATGTCGCGCCGGCGCAGCTAAGCGAACCGTCACATAGTGCAGACGTGTGAATTTTGAGTAGGTACCTATATATTACGGGGGGTGTACCGAATATAGGCGCCGACTTCGTGGGTTCGAGACACTTTTTGAACCCCCAATGATTTTGTTGTGGGTTCCTCGAACCCCTAATATTTTTGCGCGTATTTCGTGGGGAAAATACACGTACGCATATGTGCATCAATTTTGTTTTTCGTTATCAATTCTTCAAGTTTTTTATAATTCATTCCCCGTTTACTATATATAGAAAGTGCGTATAGAAATTTACCCCTCAGACTATTTCTTGTGCCTCAGAATTAGTGTTTGACCGTGCTCATCAAATTTGGCGTGACAGACAATATCTCAAGTATCGTTGTTTAAGAGCATTTAAAACTGTCTCCTTCATAAAAGGAAATTCTTCGGTTTGTCTGGGTTCCCACAAAATACAAAAGTCTAGCTCTACATTCGGAGACGAGAACCTATTCGAGGTCATAGTGATAAAGGCGAAAATATGTTGTACAGTCAGTTGACCCACCCTATCTTCGGACAGTCGGGGACCAAGGAGGTTAGAAGAGAGAAGATGGCATCAGCATTTGCTGGTGAAGCCAAATCTGATCATCTGGTTTCTTGTGCCCTCCGCTCGACGAAGTATAATTTTGTTCAATTTTTTTAGATAATAGTAAACAGTATTTCTGTAACTTTTTGGAATTTTTTTAGTTATGTGCATGTATATTTCGGTGTCATTTTTTCCTGACTGTACATGCTGAACAAGTGGCTCTAAAACCTCTTCAAAGTCAACGATTTCCCCATAGAAAAGTACAGAAGCAGCCCAAGTTGGGCATACTGGGCATACACAGCTGATACGAAGTAGAGCCCACGGAAAACGCAGAGCGTGTGGCTAATGCCATGTTCTCTCCCATCTAACCTCATATTGTAACTCAAATCATTTGAAGAAAAAAATTGTCGGATATTTTAAAATCGGTAAAAAAAGAAAAACTTATAATAAATTGTACATGTTTTTCTTTCTTTTATAAGACAATTGAGTTGGAAATTCACACAGTATCTGTGTATTGTATATAATAATGTCGCGCATACAAAAGCAAAATAAATGAAACAAATAATTATCTAGAGAAAAAATTATGTAATTAACTATAATTTGCTTCATTTTAGTACTTTAAGCGTCTTATTGTGCCAGATAATCCGAATGAATGAAATTTAAATTAGACTTAAATACTTTCAAAAATGAATGGGTAACTCGATTAAAAATTTCGGGAACCCCCAATAATTTTTCAAGTCGGCGCCTATGGTACCGAAAGTAATGCAAAAGTCGGTATAACTTTTTTATTAACTGACAGAGGTCATTCAATTTGCATATGTTGGTACAGTAACTCTCCCTCTATAGTAACCCTTCTTCTTCATTGCAGGTAAATACGAGGGTTGTATCAAAAGTAATGCAAAAGTGGGCATAACTTTTTTATTAACTGATAGAGGTCGTTCAAATTGCACATGTTGGTAGAGTAACTCTCCCTCTATAGTAACCCTTCTTCTTCATCGCAGGTAAACACGAGGGTTGTATCAAAAGTATAATGCAAAAGTGGGCATAACTTTTTTATTAACTGATAGAGGTCGTTCAAATTGCACATGTTGGTAGAGTAACTCTCCCTCTATAGTAACCCTTCTTCTTCATCGCAGGTAAACACGAGGGTTGTATCAAAAGTAATGCAAAAGTGGGCATAACTTTTTTATTAACTGATAGAGGTCGTTCAAATTGCACATGTTGGTAGAGTAACTCTTCCTCTATAGGAACCCTTCTTCTTCATTGCAGGTAAACACGAGGGTTGTACCGAAAGTATAATGCAAAAGTGGGCATAACATTTTTATTAACTCACAGAGGTCGTTCAAATTGCACATATTGGTACAGTAACTCTTCCTCTACAGTAACCCTTCTTCTTCATTGCAGGTAAATACGAGGGTTGTATCAAAAGTAATGCAAAAGTGGGCATAACTTTTTTATTAACTGATAGAGGTCGTTCAAATTGCACATGTTGGTAGAGTAACTCTTCCTCTATAGGAACCCTTCTTCTTCATTGCAGGTAAACACGAGGGTTGTACCGAAAGTATAATGCAAAAGTGGGCATAACATTTTTATTAACTCACAGAGGTCGTTCAAATTGCACATATTGGTACAGTAACTCTTCCTCTACAGTAACCCTTCTTCTTCATTGCAGGTAAATACGAGGGTTGTATCAAAAGTAATGCAAAAGTGGGCATAACTTTTTTATTAACTGATAGAGGTCGTACAAATTGCACATGTTGGTAGAGTAACTCTTCCTCTATAGGAACCCTTCTTCTTCATTGCAGGTAAACACGAGGGTTGTACCGAAAGTATAATGCAAAAGTGGGCATAACATTTTCATTAACTGACAAAGGTCGTTCAAATTGCACATATTGGTACAGTAACTCTTCCTCTACAGTAACCCTTCTTCTTCATTGCAGGTAAATACGAGGGTTGTATCAAAAGTAATGCAAAAGTGGGCATAACTTTTTTATTAACTGATAGAGGTCGTTCAAATTACACATGTTGGTAGAGTAACTCTTCCTCTATAGGAACCCTTCTTCTTCATTGCAGGTAAACACGAGGGTTGTACCGAAAGTATAATGCAAAAGTGGGCATAACATTTTTATTAACTCACAGAGGTCGTTCAAATTGCACATATTGGTACAGTAACTCTTCCTCTACAGTAACCCTTCTTCTTCATTGCAGGTAAATACGAGGGTTGTATCAAAAGTAATGCAAAAGTGGGCATAACTTTTTTATTAACTGATAGAGGTCGTTCAAATTGCACATGTTGGTAGAGTAACTCTTCCTCTATAGGAACCCTTCTTCTTCATTGCAGGTAAATACGAGGGTTGTACCGAAAGTATAATGCAAAAGTGGGCATAACTTCTTTATTAACTGACAGAGGTCGTTCAAATTGCACATGTTGGTAGAGTAACTCTTCCTCTATAGGAACCCTTCTTCTTCATTGCAGGTAAACACGAGGGTTGTACCGAAAGTAATGCAAAAGTGGGCATAACATTTTTATTAACTGACAAAGGTCGTTCAAATTGCACATACTGGTACAGTAACTCTTCCTCTACAGTAACCCTTCTTCTTCATTGCAGGTAAACACGAGGGTTGTACCGAAAGTAATGCAAAAGTGGGCATAACATTTTTATTAACTGACAAAGGTCGTTCAAATTGCACATACTGGTACAGTAACTCTTCCTCTACAGTAACCCTTCTTCTTCATTGCAGGTAAATACGAGGGTTGTATCAAAAGTAATGCAAAAGTGGGCAGAACTTTTTTATTAACTGACAGAGGTCGTTCAAATTGCACATGTTGGTAGAGTAAATCTTCCTCTATAGTAACCCTTCTTCTTCATTGCAGGTAAATATGAGGATTGTACCGAAAGTATAATGCAAAAGTGGGCATAACATTTTTATTCACTGACAAAGGTCGTTCAAATTGCACATATTGGTACAGTAACTCTTCCTCTACAGTAACCCTTCTTCACTGCAGGTAAATACGAGGATTGTATCAAAAGTAATGCAAAAGTGGGCATAACTTTTTTATTAACTGACAGAGGTCGTTCAAATTGCACATGTTGGTAGAGTAACTCTTCCTCTATAGTAACGCTTCTTCTTCATTGCAGGTAAACACGAGGGTTTTACCGAAAGTAATGCAAAAGTGGGCATAACTTTTTTATTAACTGAGAGGGGTCGTTCAATTTGCACATGTTGGTAGAGTAACTCTTCCTCTCAGTGGCGTGTCTTGGGTCCGAGACCTGGGCTACCCCCCTCCCCCTACTGTTTTTTTTAATTGTGAACTTTAATTTTTAATTGTTAAGTAATAGAAGTAATTTTTTCTCTAAATTTTAGGTACATGCCATTGCTAACATGATACCAAATAATTGTGAGTATTTAGATTTGAACATTATGATGGTTCTTCTGTTACTACAGCTGTGAGCGGTTCTTCTGTTACTACAGCTGTATTACATGAACTCCATTCTTCTTCTGAATACTTTATTTGTACATGAACACCATTCTTCTTTCTCAGATACCTGACAGCTGCCAGTGATTGTGCTATTGGGATAATGGTGCCTAAAATGTCCCGCCACCCCCCCAAACATCGCCCACAGCATAACACCGCTGCCGCCGACCTGTTTCCGCCCAACAGTGCATTCAGGTGCTATAGCCTCCGTTGGTAATCGGCGTATCCGCGCTCGGCCGTCTACGTGATGCACCAGGAATCTTGATTCGTCAGACCAGGCCACTTTCTTCCAATCATCCACGGCCCAATCTCGATGAACTTGGGGACATTTCATGCGTTCTTGGCAATGACGTGCAGTGAGCATGGGGACCCGGCGGGGTCTTGGGCTACCCAGGCCCATGCGCAGAGCCTGCAATGAACTGTACACTGTGACAATTGCCCAGATCACTACTGTTGTAGCACTGTGGTCATGCGGTCGCCGTGAACAATGCGCGACAGTCTCCGCTCCCCTGTGGCATCAATGAGCTGCGGACGACACACAGATGGACGACGGTTCATCGTTTGTCCATCTGTGCGTACTCACGACAGCGGCACGTGAACAACCCACAAGCTGAGCCGTTTCCGAGATTGTAGTTCCGAGGCTCCGTGCCGTCACTATTTGCCCTTTATCAAACTCCGATAAATCAGCAGCTTTTCCTATTCTGACTCCGAACACTCTACTAACCGAAAGCCGGTCATCGGGTTTATATACTGTTCTGTGAAATTCACCTGCACCACCGTTCGGTCTCCAGGCGCGCTCAATTCTCTAGGCTGGGGGTGGTCACAATCTAATGACTTATCGGTGTATATGCGTCTATGCCACGCTGGGTAATCGCTTGTATCTGAGCCAGAGGCGGCGCTATACAACGTACTGACTTGTTCCATTCGTGTAGCTGTTTTATAAGAATAAATGGACTCGCTGCTCTGGAATTGCAATCATTTCCTTTATAATGCATATATATTGTACATACCAATTTTCATCCGGATTGAATGAATCCTTCTGGGTCCTTCACCCCCCCCCCTTTTTTTTTGGGTAAAGAATATATTTAATTAAAGATTTACATTTCCACTTAAATAAAGACAAACCATCATAATGTGCCTTCAGTATGTTCTTATTCAAGCATTTTCCAGTCCAAATTAGTATTAGGTGTACAACTTAATTCTCGGCCCCTAACCGCAAGCGATCATAAAACGTCGGCTGTTTGCAGCGCCATCCAACAGCTTTCCAGGCAACCGTAACCGCTCACAGCTGTAGTAACAGAAGGGACGAAAGGTGACGGTGAACGCAATGTCGTTCGAGAAGCAACATTTGAGGCACTACCTCCTATTCGCGTTTCAGCTGAAAAAAGTGCCCAGCAAATGATCTGTGCTGCTTTGGGTGAGGTTGCTGTGTCCTACAGTATGTGTGAAAAGTGGTTCCAGCGGTTTAAACAGGGAAATTTCGATCTCCGTGATGCAGAACGTCCGGGACAGCCACAGAAAGTTAACGATGAGGAACTGGAACAACTGTTGGACGCGGATCCCTGTCGCACACAGTCAGAGCTCGCCTAGGAACTCGGAGTAACACGGCAAGCCATTGCAAAGCGCCTGCACAAGCTTGGACGGATTCACGAGGAGGGCCTTTTTGGGTGCCCCACCAACTCACAGCTGCGAACAAGTCTAGGCGCTACGATGTTGCTGTGTCCTTTCTCTCCAGATTCAAGAAGGATTTTCTCAACAAGATTTTGACCTGTGATGAGAAGTGGATCCTCTACGATAATCCTAAGCGGCGCAAATAGTGGGTTTATCCAGGTCAGCCTACTACCAGTACCACCAAACCGAATATCCAGCCAGGAAGTTGTTGCTGAGCACATGGTGGAATCAGCGTGGTGTCGTACACGATGAGTTGCTCAAAACTGGTGAAACGGTCAATGCTGAGCGTTATTGTCAGCAACTCATTCGTGTGAGTGACGCAGCAAAAAAAAGGCCATGCACCGGCAAGGGCAGAAGGTCGGTCCTGTTGCTTCAGAATAACGCGCGTCCTCACACCGCGAAAACGACTTTAAACACGATCACCGACCTGGGATGGGAGATTTTGTCCCACCCGGCGTATTCACCAGACTTCGCCCCGTGGAATTATCGTTTCTTTCGCAACATCACCTGAGTGATACGCACTTCACTTCTGTCGAGGAGGTCCACACAAGTATTGATGGCTTTATGAACTCAAAACAGCCCTCTTTTTTTCCGCAGTGGCATTCGGCAGCTCCCTGACCGATGACTCAAATGTATCCAACACGACGGGGATTATTTCTCTGATTAGGTACGTATTCGATTTGCTATTCAAAGTTCTTGGAAATGGTCGTTACAAAAGAGAATGCCCTCCGGCGGCGCAGTGGTCTAAGCGATGGCATCTGATCATTCGTCAGAGATGGGGTCCGGGTTCGAATCCCGGTGAGGCATAGACTTTGTGTTTGTCTTACGGCACTTGCTCTCTCCCTTCCCTGGAACCAGTGACCCTAAATTAGGGACGGCCGACTGCTTATAGCCCATTGAATTGCTCACGGTGGTCGTTAAACCTCCAAACAAACAAACAAAAAAATAAAAAAGGAGAGAGAGAGAGAGAGAGAGAGAGAATCTACTAAACGGATCGTTTTTATGAGAATAAAACCTATACAATAGGCTATGTCTGTCCCTAAGGCTATAACGTCATTCAGTACCTGCAGCGTCATCCGCATTTATCCGCTGGCTGATATCGGAACTAAGCTCACCGCGATCGCACGATACAAAAAATCAAGGAGAAATACCGGAAAATGAAATAAAGTTAACAAGACAAGCGGCTTCATCTGTGGCAACACGCATATGCTCGAATAACTGTCTGCGACGTTTGTTCTGTTACGTAGGTGTTATGTCGTGTTCTATTTCATTTTCTTCGCATTGCAGAGTAATCTGCTTCATTTCGGTGGCCGAAATCAGAACTAAGCTTCACCGCTATCTCACGATGCGTAAAATCAAGGAGAAGTACCGGAAAATGAAATTAAGTTAGCAAGACAAACAACTTCATCTGTGGGAACACGCACATGCTCGAACAACTGTCTGCGACGTTTGTTCTGTTACGTAGGTGTTATGTCGTGTTTTATTTCATTTCCTTTGCATTGCAGAGTAATTTCACAAAAAGGAATCAGCGTTATTATAAAAATTTCAGTCGCAGCTTTTTCACCCATGCATGAGCTTTCTCTCTCTGTATGTGACTACGAATAGCTTTCTGATTTTCTGTCAAAAGTGACATTTCTTTAAGAACAATAAAATAATTTCACCGAAACACGTAAATTACAAAGAATGAAATGCGAGATATTCTCAGTGTGTCGCTACGGGATAGTTTTCTGATCATCTGTCACTTATTCGTAAACAAATCCGTCCCTCTTTTGCATTTCATTTTGGAACTATTTGTATCGCGTAGGAACACACGGGGAACCACGGACTAGAATGTAAACACGCACGAATTAATAACGAGTACACCAATTATGTAGAAAATAGTAAAACTAAGACCTTTCCTGTTATCTGCCCGCCACTGTTTGCTTTTGTTCATTGTTACATAAAATGACACTATTTGACTTCCGAATAAGAACGCTTTCAAGCAGTTCCCGATTTTGAGTGTAACGTTCCGCTTTGTTTACATGAAACCTGATCACATCCAACATGAGAGAAAGTAGTTCACGATAAATGTTATGGGAATATTTTTTATTGGTGTATAAAATGACACTATATAAATAGCAAAAACCTATTTATTCACTTTTTAAGAATATTTAAACTGTTTAAGAAACATATAAAAGAAAAAAATATATACAGTATAAGAAAACAAATAGCTACAAATTAGGTACCATTATCACTCTGGGGGCCAATACGCTACGATATATTTCATAATTTCTAAAAACGGATCGTCATTAGTTTTCAATCATTTTCGCTACATAAATTCACATAGGTAAGAATCCAACATGCTCCCACGAGTGCCCCAACGAGTTTTATTTTCAAATTCAGCGCAGACAAACGGTCAAAAGAACGTGATCACTGCGCATAGGTGGTACGCATATACGTATATTTACGTGATCGCTGCGCATAGGTGATACGCATATACGTATATTTACGTGATCGCTGCGCATCTGCTGCCGAGGGCTCTATGTACTACTTTCGAAATCGGGATCTACTTGAAAGCGTTCTTATTCGGAAGTCAAATAGTGGCGGGCAGATAACAGGAAAGGTCCAAAAACTATACTAGCGATCCGATTTATAGGCGTAGGAATGTATAAATAAGCGTCTCCAAGATTCCACACATCAACCAGATGGCTTTTTCAAGGAAGTTAGACATTTCCTTGAAAAAGCCATCGAGTTGATGTGTGAAAGCTTGGAATCGCTTATTTATGCATAGTCGAGTCACGTTATTGTGACCACCTCCTAGTTTTGACGTCCACAGTGCGTAGCCAATGATGGCACATGTCGTGAGCTGGCTTGGAGGGTATATAAGGTGTGCTGTAGGCATTCTGAAAACATATCGCTCGGTGCTGTCGTGGATAAAAGGAGGAGTTTATCAGATTTGCAAAAAGGGATGATTATCGGCTTTCAGGCCAAGAGAGGCAGTATTTCTGAAACAGTGCAGTTTGCGAACTGTTTGCATGTTGCTGTGGTTAAAGTGTATTGTGATTGGAGAAACAGCTCCATTGCGAATAAGCAATGTGGAAACTACGGAGCACCACGTGCCATTGATGTGAGAGGTGAACGTCGGCTGTGAAGGTGTGTGAGAGCCAATCGACAAGCTACAGTGGAGCAACTCTCTGGCCGAATGAACCAGCGGCCAACCGGAAGTGTGTCTAAAATGACATTTCAGCGAACCCTGCTGCATATGGGGCTCCGACTCAGACGGATGGTGACTGCACCTATGCTGACGAAGGTGTATCTGCAGAAAAAGCTTACATTTGCACGACAGTATCGGAATTGGACCTCCGCTGATTGGCAAAGGATTGCCTTCTCCGATGAGTCACGTTTTCTGCTTCAACGAACGGATAGACGTTGGCGTATATAAGGCGAGAAACATCGGAGAACAAACACTCTTAAACCATTGCTGGAAGAGCACAAGCTGGTGGGGGCAGCGTTGTGGCCTGGGGAATATTTTCGTGGCATTCTCTGGGTCCACTCATACCTGTGGAAGGCACATGGACCGAATTCGTTATGAATACATCCTTGCATACCACGTACACTCATACATGCTGATTGTCTTCCCTGGGGCAGACGGGATCTTCCAGCACGACAATGCGACGTATCTCGCAGCTAGAAATGTCCGAGTGGTTGAAAGAGCACAATGAGGACTTGAAAGTACTTCTCTGGCCCCCTAATTCCTCAGACTTAAACCCAATTGAGCATCTGTGATACCACATCGATCGTGCTGTTAGCTCTGTGGATCCTCCATCACGCACCCTCCAGCAGCTGTCAAATGTATTGCAGTCAGCATGGCTCCACATACCTGTGAACACCTTCCAGCACCTTATTGAGTTACTCCCAGACCGTCTAGCTGTTGTCCGCACTGCACACGGCAGTAACTGTGGATATTATCTGGTGGTCACCATAATGTGACTCGACCGTGTATATTCTTACGCCAATAAATCGGATCACTAGCACAGCTTTACTATTTTTTATACGTAAATAAACCTGCCAGCAACTATACTGTGGCGAGAGTATACACGTGACACTTCGGGAGTACTTCCTAAAAAGGAATTAAAAAAGGAACACGACTAGCGTTGCCTAATGAATTTAAATTTTTGAAGGTAAAATACGATCCTGAAGAAAATTCAGTCTATTAGTCTTCAAGACTAGTAATTTTAGTACGACAAAGACTTACAGTAGAATCACTTTCACTTAATCGACGCAGAAACATTTTGCACCTATTTACGAAAGGCGACTTGACTAATAACAAAAGACGACAGAAAACACATCACAGCGCATACAATCATGACCTTTAGATTGACGTAGTGCTCGCCTTCGTCTGTGAAATCTTCGTTCACGTTACTCTCCCCATCGTGAGCACACACTTCCTCCTCAGATATAACACCAGAAACAATGTTGCGGTTGCAGATTGGGCATTTTGTTCTTCCGTGGGCCTCACTGTCTGCTGGTAGAATCCTGGCTTGACAGTTAGACCTTCCGCACTTGACCGTCTGGTACCGACATTCTTTCAAGTGTTTTTCGTATGCCTTCAAATTGCATTTATCCTGGCAGCCCACATTACGATTTCGGCAAATTACATTTAATTTCATTATCCTAGTGTTTAAGCTCTTCGGTGCTTCACGAAGTGTCTGAGGCACAACTGGTTTCCTACACATAGGACACTCATAACTTTTTTGTAACCACTGAGTAATGCAGCTTCTGCAGAAGCGGTGTTTACACAGACCCATTACAGCATCGAACAGCACAGAATGGCATATTATGCACAATAGATCATCATCCGGCTCCGGATCGAAGTCCTCAAACCGGTAGTCAAAGAACACAGCAGGCATGATTGTTTTTCAATACAAGATTTTACAAAACCATTGCAGCGTTGAACTTCGAATGATCTCTTCAAGAACAGAACCGTTCTCCCCAACCTGATTATTCGTCGCACGTTAAAAAAAATAACGTAGCGATGCATCCTAGCAACGTGCAGGAATGAATACTCGTCTTTAACCCGTTCTTTATGTCAGCACGCGAAGTAACTATTGCTCGTTCGTAGAACTGTCAGACTCGATCGAGCATGACGGGACGCGCTCTACGGCAGGTGCTATCAGAAAATAGCAGTTCACAAGCCTGGAACGAGACCCACGTAATACACTGCCGGAAAGTGAAACAAGTTGGTAAAATCATGCAATGCTTTCATTATGATACGCTTTCCAACAGAAATCATTACTCAAGTTATGAGGATAATGACTGTGGAATAAATCTCGCTCCTGTGCCCTGACCTTTGATTCCATTTCGATGATATTCAACAGAACCGGTTCAGTATACCTCCGGAACATTGTACTACCGTTTTGTCGCAATAGAAGCATTTTTAGTCTAGTTATGAGGATAATGACTGTGGAATAAATCTCGCTCCTGTGCCCTGACCTTTGATTCCATTTCGATGATATTCAACAGAACCGGTTCAGTATACCTCCGGAACATTGTACTACCGTTTTGTCGCAATAGAAGCATTTTTAGTCTAGTTATGAGGATAATGACTGTGGAATAAATCTCGCTCCTGTGCCCTGACCTTTGATTCCATTTCGATGATATTCAACACAACCGGTTCAGTATACCTCCAGAACATTATACTACCGTTTTATCGCAATAGAAGCATTTTTAGTCAAGTTATGAGGATAATGGCTGTGGAATAAACCTCACTCCTGTGCCCTGACCTTTGATTCCATTTCGATGATATTCAACAGAACCGGTTCAGTATACCTCCGGAACATTTTACTACCGTTTTGTCGCAATAGAAGCATTTTTAGTCTAGTTATGAGGATAATGACTGTGGAATAAATCTCGCTCCTGGGCCCTGACCTTTGATTCCATTTCGATGATATTCAACACAACCGGTTCAGTATACCTCCAGAACATTATACTACCGTTTTATCGCAATAGAAGCATTTTTAGTCAAGTTATGAGGATAATGGCTGTGGAATAAACCTCACTCCTGTGCCCTGACCTTTGATTCCATTTCGATGATATTCAACAGAACCGGTTCAGTATACCTCCGGAACATTGTACTACCGTTTTGTCGCAATAGAAGCATTTTTAGTCTAGTTATGAGGATAATGACTGTGGAATAAATCTCGCTCCTGTGCCCTGACCTTTGATTCCATTTCGATGATATTCAACACAACCGGTTCAGTATACCTCCAGAACATCATACTACCGTTTTATCGCAATAGAAGCATTTTTAGTCAAGTTATGAGGATAATGGCTGTGGAATAAACCTCACTCCTGTGCCCTGACCTTTGATTCCATTTCGATGATATTCAACAGAACCGGTTCAGTATACCTCCGGAACATTGTACTACCGTTTTGTCGCAATAGAAGCATTTTTAGTCTAGTTATGAGGATAATGACTGTGGAATAAATCTCGCTCCTGTGCCCTGACCTTTGATTCCATTTCGATGATATTCAACACAACCGGTTCAGTATACCTCCAGAACATTATACTACCGTTTTATCGCAATAGAAGCATTTTTAGTCAAGTTATGAGGATAATGGCTGTGGAATAAACCTCACTCCTGTGCCCTGACCTTTGACCCCATTTCGATGATATTAAGCAGAATTGGTTCAGTATACCTCCGGAACAACATACTAAAATTATGTCGCAATAGAAGCATTTTTAGTCAAGTTATGAGGATAATGACTGTGGAATAAATCTCGCTCTTGTGCCCTGACCTTTGACCCCACTTCGATTATATTAAGCCGATTTGGTTCAGTACACCTCCGGAACAACATACTAAAGTTCTGTCGCAATAGAAGCATTTTTAGTCAAGTTACGAGGATAATGGTCCTGGAATAAATCTCGCTCCTGTGCCCTGACCTTTGACCCCATTTCGATTTTATTAAACAGAAATGGTTCGGTATACCTCCGGAACAACATACTAAAGTTTTTGTCACAATAGAAGCATTTTTAGTCAAGTTATGAGGATAATAGCTGTGGAATAAATTTTGCCCTTGAGCCCTGACCTTTGACCAAATTTCGATTATATTAAGCAGAATTGGTTCAGTATACCTCCGGAACAACATACTAAAGTTCTGTCGCAATAGAAGCATTTTTAGTCAGGTTATGAGGATAATTAATGGCTGTGGAATAAATCTCGCTTTTGTGCCCTGATCTTTGACCCCATTTCGATTTTATTAAACAGAAATGGTTCGGTATACCTCCGGAACAACATACTAAAGTTTTGTCACAATAGAAGTTCACTGCCGGACAATTGCTAAGGACGGATCATAAAGGGCTATATAGCGCATAAAAAAGTAAGTGTGGTTGGATGCCAAGTGAAATAAAATGTCAGAATGCCAAAATGCCAAAACATTACAAGAAAGACAATTTATTGTGCTCTGAAATCCAGAAGGCTTTGGAACATGTTCAAGGGACAAACAGACCATTCTGTGCAGAATACGTAAACGTGAAAAAAATGCAATTACCGTCCGCAGGCGTTCCGGCGTAAGATGTCAATACGGGATATGGCCACCATGGAGGGCGATGCAAGATTCCACACGTCGTGTCATGCTTTGCACAACATTATCAAGCAGCTGTTGGGGTAATTTATCCCATTCCTCTTTTTTTTTTTTTTTTTGATTGGAGGTTTAACGACCACCGTGAGCAACTCAATGGGCTATCAGCAGTCGCCCGTCCCTAATTTAGGGTCACTGGTTCCAGGGAAGGGAGAGAGCCAGTGCCGTAAGACAAACACAACATCCATGCTTCACCGGGATTCGAACCCGGACTCCGTTGGGACGAATGATCAGAGGCCATCGCTTAGACCACTGCGCCACCGGGGCTGCCCCCATTCCTCTGTTAGTGCACGGATGAGTGTGTCCTTGTTTATTGGAGGGCATTGGCGACCAGCAAGACTCCTCCCCAAAGCATCGTACACATTTTCAGTGGGATTCAGATCTGGAGAACGTGCTGGCCATACGAGGCGTTGAATATCCTCGCTCTCAAGACACTCCTGGACAGCGACTGTTCGATGACATGTTGCGTTGTCGTCCATGAAAATGAATCTATCACCGACAGCACCACTGAACATGCGAACATGAGGTAGCAGAACATCATTAATGTATCGTTGGCCAGTCATAGTCCCAGTTGGAAGCACATAGAGGGACGTACAGCTATTGATCATGATGCCAGCCCATACCATGACACTACATGTCGGATATCGGTCCCTTTCCTGTATGTTTACTGGACAATATGCAGTACCACTATCACACCAGATCAGTTGTCGTCGACAATCAGACGATAGACTGTATCTACTCTCATCTGAGAAGAGGACAGCAGACCATTCGTTATCAGTCCAATTGCGATGTTGATGGCACCATTGCAAACGGGCGGTACGGTGACGTCTGGACAATGGGATGCACACAACAGGACGGCGGGCGTATAGTCCTCCTTCATGCAAACGTCTGGCGACAGTTTTTCGGGAGATCCGCTTGCCAGTAGCAGCCATAAACTGATTTGCTACCTCACTAGCTGTGCTGCGCCGGTGTCTTTTTGTTGATAGCACTATGTACCGATCTTCTGCAGGTGTCGTACTGCGAACACGACCTCCCCCGTGACGTTTGCTACACTCTCCATTTGTTTGAAATGATTTCCAAAGCCTTGAAACAACACTGTGGCTGACGTCGAACTCCCTGGCAACATCTGTTATTTTTCGCCCTTCTTCAATCTTGCCAATACTACGGCCACGCGTAAAATCATCTAGGTGATGTCGGGAAGACATACTGAAAATTGCAAGTTCGTCAATTGATTCTTTTCCTTTCAACTTTGCGTTTGAACAACAACGGTCAATACGCGTCAAATCCTTTATATCTCTTATCAGCGCTATGACGTCACGAACAAGTTCGGCAATCCAAAATTTGCATACGCACAACACGTCTTACTGTATCCCGCACTTATGCTAATTTCCACATTTTCCTGCCTTCCATTTTATGGTTGCTATCGTTTCTATTGTCATCCGTCCTTAGCAATTGTCCGGCAGTGTATTTTTAGTCAAGTTATGAGGATAATGGCTGTGGAACAAATATCGCTCCTGTGCCCTGACCTTTGACCCCATTTCGATTATATTAAGCATATTTGGTTCAGTATACCTCCGGAACAACATACTAAAGTTCTGTCGCAATAGAAGCATTTTTAGTCAGGTTATGAGGATAATGGCTGTGGAATAAATCTCGCTCTGTGCCCTGAGCTTTGACCCCATTTCGATTATATTAAGCATATTTGGTTCAGTATACCTCCGGAACAACATACTAAAGTTTTGTCGCAATAGAAACATTTTTACGTAAGTTATGACGCATAAGGGCGATGGAATGGATCCCGCTCTTATGTCCTGATGTTTCGCCCAATTTCAACTGGGTTCGTCCCCAGGTTGTACCCTATCGCATACTAAACTTTTGTCAAAATCGAACCATTTTTACGCTAGTTATCGTGCGGACAGGCAGACGAGACGTACAACGCTGGAGCATATATGCTTCTTCAACCTCGGTTGGAAAGCGTAAAAAGAACACCATTAAAAATTGCAGCTGCATCTATGAGATTTATGTAGTAGCAACAACTTGTTAAGAAAGGAAAGTGATCACACGCGTGAAGTTTATTTTACTTTTTAGTGCGTATTACAGTGCACATTTCAATAAGGTGTTGGAGCTCCTCTAGTAGCAATACATGCTTCCAATCTGGCATCCAATCGGTCGTACACATGCTGGATATAACGCTGAGGATAGCATTCCATGCTTTTTCAACTTGGACGCGTAATTCTGAGATGGTCGCTGCCTGCCGGGGTCAGCGGGAAAGTCTTGTCCGATCCAGTCCCAGACATGCTCCATTGGAGACAAGTCCGGAGAGCATGTTGGTCATTGGAGTTGATGCATAGCCTGAAGAACATGTGAGTTGCTCGTACGGGCTGGTGTTATCCTGCTAGAATATGGCATCGGGGATCGCACTCAAAAATGGCAGGACGACCGGTTGCACCGTGTCGCTGACGTACGTACTGCTATTCAGTGTACCCCGTACAAACACCAAACTAGTACGAGAGGGATAGCTAATCGCTCCCTACACCATGATGCCCGGCATGGCGGTGCCCATGTGTCCTTCAAGGATGCACGATGGCAGAAGCAGCTCACCTTGTCGCCTTCGGACGCGTACACAACCGTCAGATGCTCCCAAGCAGAACTAGTTTTCACCACTGACCGCCATTATTCTCTCCAATTAACTCGTTCTTGACACCACCGCAAGCGTGCTTGACCGTGACCAGGGGTCAGTGGTAACCGTTTCAGCGGCACATGTGCCCGTAGTTTTGCTTCCAACAAACGATATACCCTTGGTATAGCAGAGGATCGAATTTGTGACGACGTAGCCACCCTCTGTGCGAACGCCGCCCTCCTGATACGCCGATCCTCTCGTGTGTCCGTAACCACGTCTGCGATTGCTCCTCTGACCACCGAAATCCTATATGAGTCACTAATACCGGGGCCCCAAAGTGCTGTCCAGCCCCCGGGGCTACTGTCTTATCACGGCCGATACCTCTCGGCCCACACTGTGACGGAAGGACGAACCTCCTTCTCGCAGATCCACTATACGGCCTCGCTCGAACTCCGATAACTGAACGATTGTTGCACTCGTTCGTCGTCCAGGTCTGGTAGCTTCTTCAACGGACACTGAACAACACACCTGACGACTGACTTCGTTCTGCATGCCCTAGTCCCTAAATACGCGTTACGTATATTTGCATGTTGTCGTCCGCATTGACGTCATTATTTCACCCAATGAGATTCCAACTTGTATCACAGTTTTTGCTTCCCTTAACAATTAACATATACACTGAAGAGCAATTAAATTAGAGATACCTGTCTAGTAACGTGTAGCACCACCTTTCGCCCTGATGACGGCGACGATTCGTCTCAGCATGGACTCGACACGACACCGGAAGCGTTGAGAAGCCATACGGATCCACAACCCCTAAAGAAGCTCCCACAGTTCCCGAAGATTTGATGAAGGGGGGTCAGAGCCTCGAACATCTCTCTCTCTCTCAATGGCATCCCAGATGTGCTCGATGGGATTGAGGTCAGGTGACCTAGCTGGCCAAGGAAGCGAGGTCACGTCGGCGGAGTGTTCATCCAACCATTCGGATACAATTCGGGAGCTGCATTGTCTTGTTGCAGGACGAGATCCCCAGTGGGATGTTGAAGATGTACAAACAGGAGCAAATGGTCGTCCAGGATATCCCGGCAACGTTGACCTGTGAGGGACGATGTCGCATGTACCCAGGGGTCCCATTTCAGTCCACGTAAACAGTCCCCAGACGAGAATGCCACCCCACCAGCTTGAAGAGTACCCTGCTGGCAAGAAGGATCCATCGCTTCATGTGGTTTGCGCCGTACTCGTATCCTGCCATCCGCATGTACCAACTTGAATCTCGACTCGTGTCCAGGCAACATTTTCCCACATGTCTAGGGTCCAGTGGCGATGTTCCCGCGCCCATGCTAATTTTTGCACCCTGTGATGTGCGGTCAGCAGCGGTGCCCTCGCGGGACGATGGCTTCTGTACCCCATAGCGAGGAGATGGTTCTGGATGGTGTGGCTGCTTACACGTTTTTGTGCACCAGCGTTAAATTGCCGAGTGATTTCTTGCACTGTGGCCCGTCTATCCGCCGTTACAATGCAAGGTAGCCGACGATGACCCCGCTCATCCACACGCTGTTTGTCCACGGCAGTTTGCCCTTGCAGGGATGGTTTTACCGGATTCGATGTACTCACGGTGCACCCGTGACACAGTGGCTCGTGAAAATCCATCCCAGTGCCTGCACGACTTCCGAGATGGGGTGACCCATTCGTCGGGCCCCGACAATTTTTCCACGATCAAATGCGCGTAGATCCTTCGTCTTACCCATGCTGCGTCAGACTCTTACTGATTCCCATCGCATCACTCCTTATATTGTCGGATAGCTGCATACGTCATGTCGTTTCCGTTTACAGGGCCGCCCACAGCGCCACATTTGCATAACGCCAGCTGTCTCTAATTCAATTGCTCTTCAGTGTAATATGACGTTCCTGCCGGCATTCCTTCTGGGTGTTCTTTTTTTCACATTCCGGCAGTGTATGTATAAACCGTTCATTGAGCAGTATCGCTTGTCCGCCATCTTGGACACAGAGCACATTTAAGGAGACAGTAGGCCCGGGGGCTGGACAATATTTTGGGGCCCCAGTATTAGTAGTACATATAGGATTCCATTATGGGTGGATGAGTAAAAATACCGGGGAGAAACCATTCCCAAAGTATGAAGACGAAGCCATAAAAATATCCCCGCCGTATATGGAAGTGTGCAAGGCCATAGTTAGTGTGTGTGTGTGGGGGGGGGGCAGTTGCCCTCCCAGAATGGTTATTCCACGGGCGTAAATTCATACTCTGGGGGATGTAAAAAAAAAAATAGAAGTTTTAACTAAAAAAGAAAGCTACACACTTCAATATTTTCTTTTTAAAGACTTTTGTTAGTCTTATACAGTATTCCATGCAGATGCTGATATGCCTAATCTCCATGACCTTTGAAGACTTTGGTTAGCTTCACACAGTATTCCATGCAGTTAACCAGGGTACAGACTAACATACGCTGAAGTGTCAGAAAAACTGGTACACCAGTCTAATACTTGGTGGGTCCCCACGGGAGCGCAGGACTGCAGAAATACGAAGGGGCATGGACTCCACTGGTGTGCATATACTGTAGGCAATGCACACCATAATTCTTGCAGAGCGTTCCACAATTCAGGTGTATTCCGAGGTCTCGGATTCCTGTGTTCGATAGCGCGTTGCATGGCATCCCAAATGTGTTCTATCACGTTCAGATCTGGGGATTTGGGTGGGAATGGCAACACCCCAAACTCAGATGAATGCTCCTCTTAACGCAATGTGGCGTCCCGACACTTGTGTGTGGAGGTGCATTGTCCTGTTGGAACAGGCCCAACCCATTGGCATGAATGCAGGACATGAACGGGTGTACCTCATCAGAAAGGATGCGCACATAGCGTTGGTCGGTCAGACGTTTGTAGACGTCCCAGTGAAGTCCAGCTAAACACACCCCATACCATTATGGACCACCCACCAGCTGGTACAGTTCCCTGTTGACAGGCGGGATCCATGGCTTCATGGGGTTTGCGCCACACACAAATCCTTCCATCTGCCCGATACAGTTGGAAACGTGACTCGCCAGACCAGGCTACTTGTTTCCAGTCATCAAGTGTCCAGTGGCGGTGTTGCCGGGCCCAGGTGAGGCGCATAGCTCTCTGTTGTGCACCCATCAAGGGGACTCGAGTTGGGCGTCGACTCCCAAAGCCCATATCGTGCAGGGTACGTTGCACAGTCCGAACGCTGATGCTTGTTGAGGCTCCAGCATTGAATTCCTATGATACCTGCGCGAGTGTCACGTGAAACGGTTCTTGACAGCCGACGATGGTCAAGTTCACCCAATGTCTTTTTACAGCCACACTGGTATCATAGGTTGGAGGTTTTGCCGGAATTCTTGTAGTCACGGTACACCCTTGCAATGGTCGTTTGTGAAAATCCAAACTTCGTTTCTACCTCCGAAATACTATGGCCCATCTCACGAGCGCCAACTATGACACTGCGTTGAAAATCGCTTAAATCGTTATTACTTGTCATTCTCATGGCGAAAACAGCTCTGACAGCTGGCAAGGATGTCTATCGCTTTATATGCGCACTGGCGGATGCAAATGAGTACGCGCATAGGTGACGTTGCTATGTATTTTGCATAAGCCGTCTGTACCAGTTTTTTTTGGCACTTCAGTGTACACTATGAGGTGTGATCATCTCATTACCATGAAGGGAATTTTACAAAACAGTGAATGGCATACAAAACAATATGCTGGCATGCGTAACCTCCATGACCTTTAAAGCAGCAATTCGATCACGTTATAATGCATGGCTTAACATCGGGACACACAGAACTGACAAAAACTGGATGTGTTTAAAAACTTCACTCTCTGTAGTAGCACAATGGAATGTAGATACCTGGATTTTGTGAGATTTTGCAACAACTGCTTTTGGTATGGATACCTGGGGGTTCATTCCTAATGACTTAGTTATGCAGTCTTTTCTGAAGTGAGGCATTTCTAATGCGATGAATGACACTGAAGACAACGCCATCTTCGAACAATCCAGCAGCACAGCCGACAGACAGCAGCAATGAAGATTCGTGCAGTGAAATATCTGAGGATGGAGAGATGTCTGAGCAATGCATAATTTGGAATATTGTGAAATTTAAAAATAAATTCAAGAATTGTAGGAGAATGTTTCAAGTTTTTTAGAGACAATCAGAGATGTTCTATGTGTGCGCCCTTAGTCACACGACACACATCGAGCAGGAAATCCATTTCCGCCCAAACGCCAGGTAAGATATCTTAATCAAGTGCAGTGAGATTTTGCAACAACTGCTTTTGGTATGGAATCATTTTCAGTTTCTTTCTCAAAATTCTACAGACAGTGGGCTGTGAAATCTGCACTTCACGACTCACCCGCCACATTGATTTTCCCGGGTTTCGTTGAATGGCAGTGTTTGAGAACTGCTGTTCTAAGAAATTGTGGCAAAAGTTTGAGAACCGCTGTTCTAAGTAATTGTGGGTCTTGGCGGCGGGTACAAGTTCGCCCGCCATACGGATGGAAATGGATGGCCAACTGAAGATGAAAATGGATGGCCACAGACGAGTGGGACGGCGTGTTGAGATCATCTGTTAGTATCCGTTGACTCATAGTTTCCGATATATATTAGTATCCGTTGACTCATAGTTACCAATATCCCAGCAGATTCCGCTATTTGCTCGATCGTCTGTTGGTGCTTACAATGGCCGCAACCTTCAAAACGCTTTCACCCGTGCAACTGTCACTGGCTGACTGCTTGGCTCATCGTCTTCGATCTTCTGTCTGCCTTCTCTGAAACATCAATGCCAATCGAATGTTAGTGGCCGTAACAGGGTGCTTTTGCCATAAATTTGCTTCAACATCTCTTAAGTTTCTGTTCGACCTTTGCCCAAACAAATGTGAAACCTAATTAATGTTAATGCACTACCTGAAAACTGGTGTTTTTCATCAGTCGCCAAACACTACTGCTTTCCCACATACCTAGATGTATCACAGTGAGCACATGACATACATGGATGAAACCAATTTTCCTGTGAGGGGAGGGGGGGGGGGGGTCATGTCATAACATAATCCAACAATCACGGCAGGTATCAGATAAAAGTACTTTGACGTACAGGCGCAGTCCGGGAACTTTTATATCCTACTCCATACTACTTTTGATATTCTTATCTTGATGACTCCTACAAATGGTGTGAACAAAGCAATCCCAAGTTGGAATGAACAATATGTCCGGCCCACTGGCACTTGGTCTTTCCTTCGATCATAATGTCATCCACTCTTCTGGGTCTTTTCCTGTCCCTTGGTATCCAGTCCAGTATCTCAGTTGTTCAACAGTGGTCAGTTCTTCTCGCAATATGTCCAGCCCATTGCCACTTGAGGGTCTTTACTTCGATCACAATGTCATCCACTCTTCTGGGTCTTTTCCTGTCCCTTGGTATCCAGTCCAGTATCTCAGTTGTTCAACAGTGGTCAGTTCTTCTAGCAATATATCCAGCCCATTGCCACTTGAGGGTCTTTACTTCGATCATAATGTCATCCACTCTTCTGGGTCTTTTCCTATCCCCTGGTATTCAGTCTAGTATTTCAGTTATCCAACGGTGGTCAGTTCTTCTAGCAATATGTCCAGCCCATTGCCACTTGAGGGTCTTTACTTCGATCATAATGTCATCCACTCTTCTGGGTCTTTTCCTATCCCCTGGTATCCAGTCTAGTATTTCAGTTATCCAACGGTGGTCAGTTCTTCTAGCAATAATATGTCCAGCCCATTGCCACTTGAGGGTCTTTACTTCGATCATAATGTTATCCACTCTTCTGGGGCTTTTCCTGTCACTTGGTATCCAGTCCAGTATCTCAGTTGTTCAACAGTGGTCAGTTCTTCTCGCAATATGTCCAGCCCATTGCCACTTGAGGGTCTTTACTTCGATCATAATGTCATCACTCTTCTGGGTCTTTTCCTATCCCCTGCTATTAAGTCTAGTATTTCAGTTATCCAACGGTGGTCAGTTCTTCTAGCAATATGTCCAGCCCATTGCCACTTGAGGGTCTTTTTTTTTTTTTTTTTTTTTTTTGATTGGAGGTTTAACGACCACCGTGAGCAACTCAAATGGGCTATAAGCAGTCGCCCGTCCCTAATTTAGGGTCACTGGTTCCAGGGAAGGGAGAGAGCCAGTGCCGAAAGACAAACACAACATCCATACCTGACCGGGATTCGAACCCGGACCCCTTACGGACGAATGATCAGAGGCCAACGCCTTAGACCACTGCGCCACCGGGGCGGCTGAGGGTCTTTACTTCGATCATAATGTCATCCACTCTTCTG
This sequence comes from Macrothele yani, assembly GCA_039090855.1. Lineage (NCBI taxonomy): Eukaryota > Metazoa > Arthropoda > Arachnida > Araneae > Macrothelidae > Macrothele > Macrothele yani. Next base: position 10,213,429 of record CM077019.1, read on the forward strand.
GGTCTTTTCCTGTCCCTTGGTATCCAGTCCAGTATCTCAGTTGTTCAACAGTGGTCAGTTCTTCTCGCAATATGTCCAGCCCATTGCCACTTGAGGGTCTTTACTTCGATCACAATGTCATCCACTCTTCTGGGTCTTTTCCTGTCCCTTGGTATCCAGTCCAGTATCTCAGTTGTTCAACAGTGGTCAGTTCTTCTAGCAATATATCCAGCCCATTGCCACTTGAGGGTCTTTACTTCGATCATAATGTCATCCACTCTTCTGGGTCTTTTCCTATCCCCTGGTATTCAGTCTAGTATTTCAGTTATCCAACGGTGGTCAGTTCTTCTAGCAATATGTCCAGCCCATTGCCACTTGAGGGTCTTTACTTCGATCATAATGTCATCCACTCTTCTGGGTCTTTTCCTATCCCCTGGTATCCAGTCTAGTATTTCAGTTATCCAACGGTGGTCAGTTCTTCTAGCAATAATATGTCCAGCCCATTGCCACTTGAGGGTCTTTACTTCGATCATAATGTTATCCACTCTTCTGGGGCTTTTCCTGTCACTTGGTATCCAGTCCAGTATCTCAGTTGTTCAACAGTGGTCAGTTCTCGCAATATGTCCAGCCCATTGCCACTTGAGGGTCTTTACTTCGATCATAATGTCATCACTCTTCTGGGTCTTTTCCTATCCCCTGCTATTAAGTCTAGTATTTCAGTTATCCAACGGTGGTCAGTTCTTCTAGCAATATGTCCAGCCCATTGCCACTTGAGGGTCTTTTTTTTTTTTTTTTTTTTTTTTTTTGATTGGAGGTTTAACGACCACCGTGAGCAACTCAAATGGGCTATAAGCAGTCGCCCGTCCCTAATTTAGGGTCACTAGTTCCAGGGAAGGGAGAGAGCCAGTGCCGAAAGACAAACACAACATCCATACCTGACCGGGATTCGAACCCGGACCCCTTACGGACGAATGATCAGAGGCCAACGCCTTAGACCACTGCGCCACCGGGGCGGCTGAGGGTCTTTACTTCGATCATAATGTCATCCACTCTTCTGGGTCTTTTCCTATCCCCTGGTATCCAGTCTAGTATTTCAGTTATCCAACGGTGGTCAGTTCTTCTAGCAATATGTCCAGCCCATTGCCACTTGAGGGTCTTTACTTCGATCATAATGTCATCCACCCTTCTGGGTCTTTTCCTATCGCCTGGTATCCAGTCTAGTATTTCAGTTGTCCAACGGTGGTTAGTTCTTCTAGCAATATGTCCAGCCCATTGCCACTTGAGGGTCTTTACTTCGATCATAATGTCATCCACCCTTCTGGGTCTTTTCCTATCCCCTGGTATCCAGTCTAGTATTTCAGTTGTCCAACGGTGGTCAGTTCTTCTAGCAATACGTCCAGCCCATTGCCACTTGACGGTCTTCCTCTCTAGTCCTTTTCGTGATCAAGGAGTTCCTTTTCCTAGTTTTCTTGGTTACATTCAGCATGAATCTCTCCACAGTTCTTTATGTCTGCAATATGTGTGTCTTTTTCAGTTAAGGTCCATGTCTCTGATCCATACAAAAAAAAGAACTGGAAGGATGCAATGATTAAATATTTCTTTCATGGCATAATGGTATATTGCTCCTGAAAATTGCACTGTTTCTTCCAAATACTCTCCAACCAAGTTTTGCAAGCCTATTAATTTCTTCTTCAATGTGGCCCTTGCTTGAAATCTATTCTCCTAGGTCAATGTAGGTATTGGTTATAATATTCTTAAAACTGCACCACGAATCGCTAAAACTTCAGCTCTTGTAAAGCTTTGTACATTGATTTTTTTTTCTATAAGTTCATTTTTAAGCCCACTTCTTTACTTTTGTTTGCACGTTTCTGGATCATACCCCACAGCTCTGAGGGGGCTACTTGCACAATGGTTATATCAGCAAAACGGTGATTAAATAATCTCCATTAATCGTTAACCCTTGTCTTCCCAGTACAATGACAAAAACATTCTGCAATATGGCATTGAAAAGTTTGGGAGATCAAATTTGGCATGCTGACAATTGAGGACATGAAGAAGGGATTTCTGAAAGAAAAAAGTTCCAGGTCACCACTAGGAGCTTTCTGGCGCTGCAAGCTGCGATAATATAGACAATTTTTGGCTCTACATGGGGAAACAACACAAAAATTGAAGCAGAAATCAACACACGTGTTGTATTCAAGACGTTTTGTCATCTCCGGTATCTAATTGCACAAGGAAAAGTTTGTGCAATTAAATACAGAAGACACCTTAGCGGTGCAACCAGTACTGCTCAATGTGGGCGCCATTGTTAAATTGCAGAACCTGAAGTCGATGGGCAGTGTGTTCAATGGTCGAACGTAACTGATTGTCTTTCATTTCAACAGTGGAATCTGTTGAAATGCACGAGGATTTTGCAATGCCCAAATGCGACAGTTCTGCATGTTGACTGTTCTACTGAGGTGAAAATGTGCCTCGTCACTCCACCAGATTTCCCATAGCCAAGCATTGTCCAATTCCATTCTATCAAGGAAGGTCAATGCAAAGTTTAGTCGGGTGTCCTTGTCACCGTCAATCAACTGTGGGGTGTGGCTGATCTTGTATGGAAAAAAATGCAACACCTTTCTCAATACCTTCCACACGGTGGTGTAGGGCACATCCAGCTTCCGTGACACTGTGCGTGCATCACTGAAACCTGGTACACATTATCCATGGAGCAATCCACAAGCACTGTGGTGATATCTTCTACCACTTCTGGAGCTATAGGTTTGCGCCCTCGCCCTGGTTGAACACGTAGACATCCTGTTTCCTTGAAACGAGCAATCATTCTTCTGAGAGCACATAGTGTCAATGGACCTTTCTTGCGACGTCAGAATTCTCGAAGCGCAGCGGCAGCATTGCTCGTGTTTTCATAAAACAGCTTCACAAGAAGAGCGCGTTCTGGCAAGGCGATAACCATTGCGGTTGATAGAACGCGAATGGCATTCACCATGCACAGGACAGTTTTATAGCATGGAGTCGCCCGTAGCGCGTGTGCCTTATGCAAATGATACGCTTTCTTGTCACTCGTAGCACCACAAAGACTCATTTTTCTTGTAAAGCCGAAAATTGTCTATATTATCGCAGCTTGCAGCGCCTGAAATCCTGTGGTGGTGACTTTTGGAACTTTCTTTTTTTTGCAGAAATCTCTTCTGCGTGTTCTGAATCGTCAGCATACCTATTTTGGTTGTGTTTGGACTGCTAGATCTCTCCAGAGAGTGTTAAATAGGGATACTTTAATTGTGATCACCCGGTATATCATAATTAACATCAACTACGTTCAATCTACTGCTGGATGAAGGTCTCCCCAAGTCTCTTGAGCCAGTGTCTTCCATGTGACTAGCATACATTCAAATTTCACCCAGCTCTCTCTCCCTGTGGTCTTTTCTGTAACTTGGTATGCAGTTTAGCATTTCATATGTCCAATGATTGTCAGTCCTAACAGTATGTCCAGCACATTGCCATTTCGGGGATTTTACCTTTATCCCGATGTCTTCCACTCTTGTCATTTTCCTGATCCACAAGTTCCTCTTACACTAAGCAAGCACCTCTCCAGGCTTCTTTCAGTAGTTTGCAGCCTATGAATATCCGTTTAAATTAAGATCCATGCCTCTGATCCACAAGTAAGAACTGGAAGGATGCATTGATTAAATACTTTTCTTTTAAGACACAATGGTGAATTGCTTTTGAAAATTGTATCATTTCTTCCAAATGCACTCCCACATTTTATACACCCACTAATTTGTTTCCAATGTAGACCATGCTTGATACCAACTGTACAAGGCAGATATTGGAAGAAAGATATAGCAAGAGATAAATTTATATTATTTCCAGCTTACCTTTCATAAAAATGTCAGGAAAGAATAGTAACTAGGGAAACAAACTACAATTTCAATTCTTTACACTTATTCAAAATAATATTTAATAAATAACAAATATGTACAAGAGTAAAACTCTGTTCCTTAACAAAATGTAGAGTCTTGAGGAATTCCTTGATTCATAAAGAGCATTCACTCTTTTAGAAGTATTTACTGAGAGGTTCTCCCAGTATCTGTTCCATTTCGGCCACCACTGCCTGGCATTGCTCTTCAACTTCAGAGCTCTCATCTGCAAAAGAAACAAAACACGCACAATAAGAAATCTATGAACCATCACACACACCCATTCATTAAACAAAAAATGCCTTAAGGATACGATACATATACACAAACACGTAAAACATAAAATGCCTCATTCATAACTTCATGAACCACAAAAAAGGGGTGCTATCTAAAACCCAAAAATGCTAATATTGGTGCAGAATGTTGAAAAAGTACTGAGTTCTCTACCTGGCATATGAAATGCTGGCACTAGGTCTGCATTATGCTGGAGGGGGAGGGGGGGTCCACCTTTTCCTCCTTCATACATAGTGCGATCAAAGTTCTAAGACTAGAGGTACACAGTGCGCCAACAGATGGCAGTACGCGAATGAGCAACCAGCGGTCGAGAACAGGGACTTTAATGAGTCATTGTGCCAAATGGTGTTGTTCTGTGAACATCGGTAGCTGTGCTACACGATATTTGGTGACCACGTGCAGAACACAGCTGTGATTTCTGTATGGACTGCAAACTAAAGCAGCAAGCGAACACCAAATTTTGCGTCAAACTTGGCAAATCAGGAACGGAGACGCATGAAATGTTGCAGCAAGAAGAAGAAGAGATGAGTCATGAAAGCGGTTTTAAGTGGCACTCGCACTTCAAGAAGACGAGAGGCCAGGGTGACCGTGCACGAGCACCCCCTCCAATGTGGACAAAATTAGGGAACTGGTGCATGAGGATCGTTGGAGAACCATTCAAGACATTGATACACCATCGTCAATGTGTCATACAGAACAATGCAAAAAATTCCGACGTCAGTTTTGAACATGCACTGCATTGCTGCAAAGTTTGTGCCAACGATTCTGAACCCCGTGTAGAACTCTGTCAAGATCTTTGTCAGCACTTGGTGAATGAACCAGCATTTCTGTCGCTGGTCATAACTGGGGACGAGACTTGGGTCTACGGTTACGACCTGGAGACCAAACAACAGTCGTTGCAGTGGAAAAGCCCGGCATCTACACGACTGAAAAAGGCCCGACAGGTCCGGAGCACAACAAAAAGCATGCTCATCGTGTTGTTCGACATTCATGGGGTTGTGCACCATAAATTTGTCCCCTAGAGTCAAACTGTCACAACCCTTTTTTACTGTGATGTTCTGCAGCATCTTAGGGAGAACATTTGCCACAAACAACCTGAAATGTGGTGCAGGGGCAATTTCCCGCTCCATCACTACAATGCAACAGCTCACAGAGAGTTAGCAACACGCCAGTTTTGCAGCCACAACAGCATGACTACCCTTCCTCACCCGCCTTATTTGCTGGATTTGGCCCCCTGCGACTTCTTTCTGTTCCCGAAGATGAAGCTCAACGGTAGCCACTTTGAAACCGTGGACGAGATGCAGTGCAAATCGCAGACTGTGCTTGACATGATTCGTGAATAAGACTTCCAGGGAGCGTTCCAACAGTGGCAAAAACGCTGGCAGCGGTGTATCGTTGCCCAAGGAGACTACTTTTGGGGAGATCATAACCAGACTTAAGTAACGTAAGTACTTGGTTGTATATCGGATCTCGTATTCTTATTGCTCTCATGTCTGCAGCTTTTATCTTCTTACAAATCTCTTTACTTTGCAGTCAACTCCCAACTTTTCAAAATCAAAAAACAAGGACATCAACATGCATTCAGTGGTATATGTATTTACAATTTATAAATAAAAACATCATATATTATAGATTTAAGAAAAAAAAATCCATAATATATAATTTAAAAAAATTAAAGCTTCTCTTCAGTTTTGCACCTTAGCCATGTATGCTGGCAGTAGAACCTGTGTATGAGTGAATGGTGTTTTATAAAAATGGTTTTCTATTGGTGCTGGAGTAAGACAAGGTTGTGTAATGTCACCATGGCTGTTTAATATATTTATGGATGCATGCATGCGTGATGCCAAAATAGGTAATACTGGTTTATGTCTTGGTAATATCCGTGTGTGCAGATTGCTGATGATACTGTCCTGTTGGCAGAGAGCAAAGGTGAGTTGTTTCGGATGTATGAAGTTAGCATGAAATTAAAACTTAGTATAAATAAGGGAAAAACCAAAGTTACGGTTTTTGAGAGAGGAACTGGTAGCACTGAATGTAAGTCTAATGGCACAGTGATTGACTCAGCTGAATGAGTTTGTGTATTTAGGAAGCATGTTTGACAGAGAGAACAAATTGGATGGTGAAATTAGTAGGCTAGTGAATTCTTCATTGAAAGTCATGGCTGCTCTGGGAGGTTTTCACAGGAATGATGGGTTCTCAAGAGAGTCCAGCATGGCTGTGTATGAAAGTGTAATTGTCCCTACTCTGATGTATGGCAGTGAAACCTGGGAATCGTTTGTGTGCTAGAGAAATGCATTACTTACGGGGGGTAGTGGCAAAACATGTTCTGATTGTGTGATGTGAAGCAAAATGTTGTTAGCAAGGTGGAAACTAATATGCTTTGGTGGTTTGGCCATGTAGAAAAGAATGAGTGATGAGATGCTTACTAACAAAATATTTTTAGCACAAGTGGCAGGAAGGAAAGGCAGAGGAAGGCCAAGGAAGACATGGGTGGATCAGATTCAGGAGTGTCTGCATGAGAATGAAGTATAGAAGATCTTGTGTACGGCGTGTGATGGATGTCAGTGAAGCCGGAGTTGTATGTCAAGATCGCTGTTAATGGAGAAGTTTGATACGGCAACAGTAAGTAAAAATCATCTGGTAGTTTGTATTTCTTTTTGGAGCTAACCTCTGAATCCCAGAAACCAACTTAGTGATATGTATGTATTCAGTTTTGCATTGATCTTGAGAATGACTGAAATGATAGAAAAAGCGGAATTCCACGGATGAATCTCGTGTATGAAGTTACTGAGAAATTGAAAAAAATGAATTTTATGGGAAATTAAATGTGAAAAATCGACACTGAGTTGCTCACTCTCCAGTGAAACAATTTTACGGGGGCGCAGAAATGGCGCGCATTCCACTGCGAAGAGATTAAATGCCCATCTAAAAATTTAATTGTGTTTAATAAAAGGGAAAGGGGTAAAAACAAGTGCTCTCTATTGATTAATTTTGAAGTATGTATTAGAAATAGAGAAACATGCATTTCATTAGAAAAATGTCTGAAATGCTACACAGATCTTCCTACCTCAGCTGGACCAAGCAATCTTTTTTCAGCATGACAGCAGTATGGGAGTTCTTGAGCACCACATTCAGCAAAAACTGGTGTGATTGTGGGTGAGCCCATTGTGTGGCTTATGACCCCCCCCCCCATCTGGCACCCATCAGATTTCGTTGCCTTGGGGTTCATCAAGAACACTGTATATGCACAACCCCAAGTGGAAAATTTCCACAGCATTCATGTAAATCACTCTGGAAATGTTGGAAAATACATACACATGGGAAAATTTAAGCACCCCATATGAAATGCATCCCATCCACAACTGGGGTCATGTGAATGTCTAGAACTCCCACTCATAAAGGTAACTTATGCCAGGTATTTTATTATTTTATGTGTTGTATAATATTTCTCTCTCATGCCATTTTTATTTTTCCCTATCCAATTTTCACAATGACTGTATTGTGTAATGCATTAATTTCCTACCATGCCATTACTTGTCCATTCACTAAATTTGTTAGCATTCCACTCAAATAATTACATATCATGCATAGATTCCTAGCAAATAAGGACTAAATAGCACACAGATGCAGGTTATGGTATTTAAAAAAAAAAAACATTTAATGTAACTGAAAATTTTAACATCTTGAAACTTGAATTAATTCAATAAAAAACTGTACAGTACTTATTCTTGTTCAGGTTTATGAAATCACCTTTTCTTCTCTTGAAATTTTCTTTGGGCGCATTTTCACTTATGAGTGGTTTCCGGTGTCTCCCGCAATATCATCCAGAAGTAGTCGTGCATCATATTAATATTTCCATTCCAATCTCCTTGATATCTACGTTCCATATCTCAAATGTCTTGGTGGAACCTTTCCCCTTGTTCTTTAGTGAATGCTCCCAAGTTTTCAAGAAAATAGTCCACATGGGAATGCAGGAAGTGCAGTTTTAAGTTCATCTTGCAACCTTCAGCTTTGAATGTCTTCAGCATATGTTCCACAGTGTGCTTGTTAGTTTGGATCCTTGACATTGCCTAAATTTTTTTCAACAGCTTCCTTCTCCATTTTATTCATGGTGAGTGAAGTATTTATCACACAAAAGTTTTCCGATGTCCGGACCTACGAAGATTCCTTCTTTCAGTTTGGCATCAGATAAATTTGGGAACTTTGAGCACAGGTATTTGCCATCTTCAGGGATAGATTTAATGAACTGTTTTACGAGCGCTAATTTTATATGCAGGGGCGGTAAAAGGACCCTGTTACTAGGAATCCAACTTTCATGGATATCGTTTTTTCCCCCAGGCCTCGAAGTAACCAGTCTGTTTTAATGTCACGGCTATCCCAAAAGCAAAGGAAGCAGGGGTATTTTGTGTAACCTGATTGCTGGCATAACAGTATTGTCAAAACTTTGAAATCCCCGCATATTAACCACTTGTAGTCATTGCATCGGATTTTCTCAAGAACCAAGGCAAAATTTTCATATGTTTTCTGCAGAATGTCAAACTGGCACTGGGGCGTAATCATTACCATTGTGTAGCAAGACTGCTTTTAGGCTACTTTTTTGATGAATCAATGAACAGTCGCCCGTCAGATGAATCGTACGGTATTCCAAATTGTTTCATCAACCCACAAACGTCAGTGCAATAGACTAGATTTCCCTCTTGTAAGAAAAATGGAACAAAATGTCTGCCACAGTATCTGTACCATGAGAAAGATGTATCAGGGTAATAATAACAAATATTCTTCTTTGAGCCTGGATCCTAATAACTCAGATGTGTCTTTGGAAAGACCTTACTAAGTCCTTAAGTTCATTTTGGGAAAAAAGTTGAGGTTCTGTTTCACTTTCAAACTCTGGACTTGACTCCACAAGAGAAGGATTTTCAATTTCTTCATCTGATTCCAAAACAATATTATCTAAACAATCTGGAGGCTTCGGGACAGATAATTCACTATTAAGCGGGATTGGTTGAATAGCAGACTCAAGATTAGGGGAAGTAATACCTTTCTTATTATTCCAGTTATACCCCTTCACATTGCAGAACAAAAATAGCAGTCATCTCTGTTCATGCCACATCATTGGCATGGCAAAACCAAACAACTGTTTCTTACCTTTGAGCCACAAGCAAAGATCTTCAACACAATATTTACACACTTTATGCGGAGCCCACATCTTGATCTCCCAGCTGCAAACGCAAATAAGCAAAATACACTTTTTAACGAATTCAGAAATATTTTCTTCAAATTTCTTGATTGTATATTCACCACAGATGAACCAAATCATGTCCAGAGAGGTTTTACAACCTCTAGAGGGCATTTTCCAATTGCATGCGACAAGAGGCCCTGTCATGTTGAAAAGAAGACAATGACTGAAGGAAAAGGTGCAAACATGCGATCTGAACTGCCTGTGAGGCAGCATAAATCAGTTTCTATTGGTTTTAACAGGCTTTTGCACATCACAGGAGGTTGCAAAGGGAATCGAAGTGGTTTTCACAGAAGATGCCTATAAATGTATTTCACAAGAAAATCTTTTGATAAAATTTATAAATGAGTGGTAGGCAATGCATGTAACTAACAAATTAAGAAGAAGGTAGTGTAGAACCTGCTAAGTTACGTTTGAACACCCTAAGTTACGTTTTGCATCAAACTTTTATGCATAACTTAAAGTGTTCTACACTACCTTCTTCTTAATTTGAAAATTTATGTAAATTTTATCGAGAAAACAACCTCGTACTGATTAACTTGACTTTTCTGAAGAAACAAGAGGGTGATAGACCTTTTTCAATTTATGTGAATTTATCGAGAAAAAAACTTGTACAATCCTAAAATACTGATTAAAAATTTAACTTTTCTGAAGAAACCTGATGTGATAGACCTTTTTCAATATTTTTTTTTTCTTTGAATTCAGCGTGCAGAAATCTATAAAAACAAACATTAGGTCGCAGACCTGACAGTCAAATATATTCAATCAATGTGTGACGCACATAAACTATTACTAATTACCTTCCATAAGCTCTGCTAAGAATGGCACTGATTCTGGCAACAGTGTAAGATACTCAGTATCCATTTTCCTGACCACTTCTCTAATCACCTGCAGTGCAGCAAATCTCACCTACAAAAGAATCAAAACAGCAGCTTTGTAAATATAATGAATCTCTTAAAACTAAGTAAACATCTGTACTATAAGTTAGTGAATCACATGGACAGAAAAAAACATATTTGAATTATCTTTAATGATAATTATACCACCATGAAATGTTAAATGAGGAAGCAAATTTCTTGATGAATTTTTTGAAAGGAGAACTGACTAGGTATGAAGGCTAATAATTCCCACACCCCAAGTAGTGCGGTGGTCGCAGAATACTTAATCATCGCCTAACTGGATAAACAGTGAGGTTGCATCCCCCTAAATTTACGGAACCCAATCTCAAAGTTTACGGACGTCGCGTTGTGTTTCATATAGGTTCATTACGAGGTATTCGTAAAAAACCCAAATGCAGCAAATTATGAATTAGAAAAATATACACAGCCTAGAAAAGTTTGCTACACCAGGTTAAGTAATTAACATGTTTATTATATGAAAAGTATGTTGAATTAAGCAATTACAGCCTTCAGGTGGAGGCCAAATAAAAGTTACGCTAAATTAAAAGGATGAAATTAGCCATGTTGACTGGTCCATTGCTGCGTAAGACTGTCGCACCCCTTCGCTTAAATTTAAAATAAATCCCTCAATCTATCTACAAGGAGGCATAGCGACCATGCATATGTATATATACAGATAACATTGGAATTGGTGAAGAAAACATCATCTTACCTTATGTCTGTAGGGCAAGTGCACGTCGGAATTCCTCACGTGACAGAGTAGGTTTCTTCAAAGTTTCTATCTAAGAACTTTGCTTCATTCTTTCACTCTCGTCTTTGGATATCTCTATGGCTATGCCTACCCCTGACTACTTTATAAAGTTACATCATATACTTCTATATCTCCATATCAGCCTCCGCATCAGTATTCGTATAAGCCTCTGTCTTAGCATCAGTATTCATATAAATTAGTCTTAGTATCAGCCTCCGTATAAGTACCTTAATTCCTTGCTTACGGTTTTTTTCCCCGTATATATCTGCATTCCTTTAATTTCCCACGTGGTAGGGGCGTGCCCTCAGCGCTCTAGGAGTTTTCCGCCTGGGGCCTGGATTGGTCAGCTGAGTTGACCAGTGGTTGACCTTAGTGGTTATTGGTTGGCCCCTGAGCCACTCAGCTACCCTTTAGCAACAGCTTGCATAATGGGCAGATGATGCTTCTGCACTTTAAATGGGACATATTTTCTGGGGCCTGGTGAATAGCAAAAGATTGTCGGGGCTTCCTCTTGATAGTTACAACTTTCTCGTGACACTGCAGTGTACTTTACGACTTCTGCTGGTGCCTATGTCTAGAGAAAATGGTCGTAAAACGTAAACTTGCCTATTCATCTGACCGCAGTTTGGACTTTGCATGTGCATTTCTGAAATACTAGGAGGTTTTGTCCTACCAGCAATGCTAGAGCACTGGGGCCATTTCATAAATTTTGTGGATGCCATGTTTCTTCTCACAAGAGTGAAAAGAAGAGAAATTCCTTGGTCATTCCCATGGGTGTGCGAGGAAACCGCCTTGACCACATGTTCCAATTTAAATTAAATAAAAAAAATTACACATGGTCTTTGTAATTAATTAAACCACCAAAACAATCTGGCCCAAAATACGAAGTAGTTCCGCTGCAACACTAATAGTATATAGCACTATGATAACAGTAGCACATCAGGGTGTCTACCAAATTCTGAAAATGCAATTTCATGATAAATTAGCAATTTTCAGGACCATTTTCAAAAGAGCTTTGCATGTGTATGTATATACATATATCTGGACAATCCCGCTCTCGTTCTATCTATATATATATATATATATATACACTGCTCAACATACAAATTACTCCATCCACAAGCTACAAACATGTAAATCGCATGGGGAGTTTACCCACTCGAGATATGCAAATGATGTTAAAACGGAGCCAATGATGTCACACATTAGTGAGATAAAAGTGCCAGCAGCAACAGGGATGGTAATGTGTGGTTGCAGGTGCAAGTGTTGCAGACATTTCAGATTTGCTGTTTGGGCTGAGAAAATGTTCAGTGAAGGCCCAAAATGCAGGGCACACACCATCAACAGGTTTATTACCATTTGGATGCATTTCAGAGAGGAAGAATTGTAGGCCTGTGTGAAGCAGGACGGTCTATACATTGTATCGCTATGCGTGTGCAATGGGATACACGAACTGTTAGCACCAGTGGCTACAAGAAGGTTCGTATGTGCGTCGGAGCAGCAGTGGTGCAGTTCAATAGATGTTAGCATGCCTGGAGGGGCGGATTGATTGACACACATGTTCATCAACAGGAAGCACTGCAGCCAATGTTTGACATGCTGTGTCATTGGCCATGGACATCGCTATAATGACCCCAACTGTAAACCGAAGGTTACATGTGGCATACCTGTGCAGTAGGCAACCGTTAGTTGACTGCCAGCCATTGCAGCACTCGTCTGGCTTACTGCTGAAGTCATGCAAACTAGGTTCACTGAGGAATCACTGTGGTCTTCAGTGATTAATCCCATTTCTGTCTGGGTGCTGACAATTGACGAATCCATGTTTGGCGACACTGGTGAGTGGATGAATCCCATTTCTGTCTGGGTGCTGACAATTGACGAATCCGTGCTTGGAGACACTGGTGAGTGGATGAATCCCATTTCTGTCTGGGTGCTGACAATTGACGAATCCATGCTTGGAGACACTGGTGAGTGGATGAATCCCATTTCTGTCTGGGTGCTGACAATTGGCAAATCCATCTTTGGTGACACTGGTGAGTGGATGAATCCCGGTTTCATTTGCCACCGCCTGTTAGGTATGGGATGATATCATGGTATGGGATGCTATTGCGCATGACAGCAGGTCACCTTTTGTCCGCATCAAGGGCACACTGACAGCTGCGCGACATGCGAGCAACGATCTGCAGGTCATTTTGACACTGCTCCTGAATCGCCTACAGCACCTCATTTTCCAGCAAGATAACACCTGTGTACACACCACTCAGATCTCCAGACATCATTTGCAACAAGTTCAAACACTGCCGTGATCACCTGATTTATCCCCAATCGAAAACCTGTGAAAGTTGTCCTGGGAGCTAGGAATGATCCCTCAGGATTGGAAGGACGCTATCATTGTTCCCTTGTATAAGGGAAAATGTGATCAGACTGACTGCAAGAACTATCGTGGTATTAGCCTACTGAGTGTGTCAGGGAAAGTATTTGGTAAAGTCATTATTGAAAGAGTACGGGGTCTTACATCAATGAAAGTGTGAGATGTTCAGAGTGGTTTTATGCCTGGTAAAGGCTGCACTAACCAAATTTTTGCATTGTACATAATGATTGAAAAGCATCTGGCTGTTGGTGAGAAAGTTTTCGCTGCCTTCATAGATTTAGAGAAAGCTTACGACCAAGTAAATAGGACACTTCTGTGGAAGGTATTGAATGCATATGGTGTTACTGGGAATCTACTTAATAGTGGAAAATCCATGTATGCTGGCAGTAGAGCTTGTGTAAGAGTGAATGGTGTTTTATCCAAATGGTTTTCTGTTGGTGCAGAAGTCAGGCAAGGTTGTGTAATGTCGACATGGCTGCTTAATATATTTATGGATGCATGATGCCAAAATAGGTAATACTGGTTTATGTCTTGGTGATATCTGTAGATTGCTATATGCTGATGACACTGTCCTGTTGGCAGAGAGCAAAAGGGATTTGCAGAGTATGTTGTCTCAGATGTATGAAGTTTGCATGAAATTCAACCTGAGTATAAATAAGGAAACACCCAAAGTTATGGTTTTTGAGTGAGGAACTGGTAGTACTGAATGTAATGTAAGTCTAAATGGCACATTTATTGACCAGGTGAAGGAGTTTGTGTATTTTGGAAGCATGTTCGACAGAGAGAACAAATTCGATGGTGAAATTGGTAGGAGAGTGAATTTTTCATTGAAAGTCATAGCTGCCTTGGGAGGTTTTCACAGGAATGATGGGTTCTCAAGAGAGTCCCAAATGGCTGTATAATTGTTCCTACTCTGATGTATGGCAGTGAAACCTGGGTATTACAGAAGAAACATAGAAGTCGTTTGTGTGCAGGAGAAATGCGTTACTTATGGGGGGGGGGGGGGAAGACACAGTCTGATTGTGTGAGGAATGAAGATGTGTTGCAGTTGTGTAATGTGAAGCAAAATGTTGTTAGCAAGGTGGAGACTATTCTGCTTCGGTCGTTTGGGCATGTTGGAAGAATGTGTGAGGAGATGCTTACAAAAATTTTTTTTTAGCCCAAGTGGCAGGAAGGAAAAGCAGAGGAAGGCCAAGGAAGTCATGGGAGGATCAGATTCAGGAGTGTCTGCACGAGAAAAATATCATGAGTATGAAGTATAGAAGATCTTGTGTGCGGCTTGTAATGGATATCAGTGAAGCCCGAGTTGTATGTCAAGATCGCTGTAAATGGAGAAGTTTGATACGACAACAGTAAGTAAAAATATAAGGTAGTTTGTATTTCTTTTTGCGGCTAACCTCTGAATCTCAGAGAACAGCTTAGTCATATGTATGTATTTAATATTTTAAAAGTTTTAAGGGTTTTAGTTCTCTGTGCATGTTCAATTTCCCCCTTCTATTCTTGCTCCTTCTGGTTGGGGCAATTTCTATGTCGAGCAGTGTACAACACATGCATATATATATATATATACATATAAATACTATCTGTAGAGACAGAGAGTACCCTCTTTAATATATAGATCTCTCCATGGAACAGCGTTAAGCACAACACACAATAAAGAGGGAAGGCACACTTGGTCCCTTCTCTTTTCTCTACACAAAAATTGCCCTCTGCCCTTCTGCTAGCAACAAAATCAGACTCATTGCACTGCAGTTGCGCCTAAAGTAAGTTGAAATACTCAACATTATGTTACACGATCAACTGCATTATACACGTTTCTTTAGCATTTATGCCTGAAAAATCTCAAGACTTCATACACACATACATATCACTAAGCTGTTCTCTGAGATTCAGAGGATAGCCCCAAAAAAAAGAAATACAAACTACCCGATATTTTTACTTACTGTTGTCAAATCAAGCTTCTCCATTTACAGCAATCTTGACATACAACTTGGGCTGCACTGATATCCATTACACGCCATACACAAGATCTTTTATACTTCATACTCATAATCTTTTTCTCATGCAGACACTCCTGAATCTGATCCACTCATGTCTTCCTTGGCCTTCCTCTGCCTTTCCTTCCTGCCAGTTGGGCTAAAAAGATTTTCTTAGTAAGCAACTCATCACTTATTCTTTCAACATGACCAAACCACCGAAGCATATTAGTCTCCACCTTGCTAACATTTTGCTTCACATCACACAACTGCAACACATCTTCATTCCCCTCTCAAGACTTCAAAAGCAGCATAAATTGCTCTCAGAATTTTGCAAACAACATTTTGTACATACATTTCTATGCTACAACATTTGCTTCAACAGGTTTTTTTTTTTTGTAGGGGAAGGCACAAAAGCTCACTTTTTGACATATAGTAAAAGTTAGTTGGAGTTTTATGTTCTTGGTGCATGGAGAATTGCATAGATTGTCACAAAAAGAACAATTACTAAAAATACAGAAAAAAAAATTATGACCCCAATGTAACATTCATGACATTTTCATGACTTTCATTACCAGTAGGCACAGTGCAGATCCAGTGGAGGTGACTACCCCCCTTATAAACCAGACTTTTCCTTTTTAAATGGCCAAGGTTATAAATTATTAATGTATTTAGAATCATTAATATAGCAATCAGACATCTCTGAATTGCCTGTATTTACTGTTCATGTAACAATCACATTAGAAAACCTGAATCGAACCCGCATCTCTCGATTTCCATTCGAGTATGCTACCCATTACACCACACAGGACGACCACGGCAAAACTGAGAGGATGTTCTGATACTTAACGCTCAGATATTTGGGACTTGATTTTACTGGGTGGTGCAACGGATACAGAGGTGCCAACTATTACGGATTGTCCGTAATTATTACGGTTTCGACTGTCAGATTACGAAATTACGGACAGGTTGGAAGAATTACGGATTTCAGTGTGTTTTGGAGAATCTCAATTTTGTATCCTTTTTTGTTAACCCTTTTGGTGCGACGCGGCCAAATCGTCGACCTTTGATTTTGATCCGTGTATTTCCCGAATCAGACGGCAGATATCGGTGTTGATGATCATGTCATTTATCAATCACAGGGTTCGTACTCTTTTTTGGGGAAAAAATTCAAGGACTTTCCAGGCCTTTTCCAGGCCATATACAAAAAATTCCAGGATGATTACTACGCTTTACAGTATCATGCTCAAATTAGTTTTTAAAAGCAATTTCAGTTTTAAGTAATAAAAATGATGAAAGATGCAAATGGATGAGTGTGCTTTTTTACCCATTACATTTCTTTTTAATGTTTTTAATTGGCGAATTACCCAATAATGCTAAATTGAATCATGATGCAATTACCACAAGGCTATTCAGAAAATCCTTTCCCTCAATCAGAAAATGATTAATTCAATCAGTCATTTTAGCTGCATCACTATTCTGCACTATCTTCCATGTAATCAGACTATTATTGATAACAACTGAAATTATTATAAAATAAAGTGAGGGCAGATTCAGAATTTAAGAATGGGGAGGGCGCACGTCTAACAGAGGACTGGTAAAAAAATCTGAGATTTATTTCCTCCAAAAAACATGGTGGTAAAACATGGAGGACCCATAAGGGGGAGATGGGGTGCTTGCCTGTCAGAGTACATCACAAACAGCAGTTCTGAAGTACTGCTGTGTGGATCACTGAAGTTCGGGCCAATGTAAGACAAAACGTGGAGTTGCAAATCCATAAGTGAAAAAGTGTGATGTCTGAAAACAAGAAACGTGAGACAAAGCAAAGCACTTATCTACTTACTCAACCCCCCCCCTTTTTTTTTGAAATGGGGCATGTGCCTGTTATGCCCACAGGTGGATTCTAGCTCTGATAAAAAGTGTTTCCATACATGGGAATGATTTTTTTTTTTTTTTAACATTCCCAATAACTGCCACTGGTGGCTGCATATTGGGATGTGACTTTTGAAGGCAATGAACATCTTATTACTAGACATAATATGTTCCAGACTTGAGGAAAATTTCCCCCAATTGTAGTACAGTTATGTTAAATCAAAAAGCATAAGCCACGGAATCACTATGCACCTCAAGAAATGATTCGGGAGTGGACGATCATAGAAAGGTGAACCAATAGAGTTTAAAACAGAAAGTGTAATTTTAGGAACATGGCAACAAATTTCAAATAAGTTTCATCATAGAAGTCAGAAAGTTCTGGCCCACCACCCAACCCAAAAGAATCTAACCACCTTTATGTCTACCAGTACACTTGCCTCATATTACTTTCCAAAAATTATTTTTCATATCAAACAAGATTGCCTCAATTTACTTTTATTTTTTTAAATCAAAATCACTGCTAAACTAAATTTATGAAGTGCTACCCCAAAATGTGGAACTAGCTAAACTATTTATAAAAACCTTAAACATAAAACAATTTCAGTTTTTTATTGGTATAAATTAGGATATTCTTAAGTATTTTACATAAATGAAAAATGATGAGCATAAGTATCTCTACCTCCAGTTAAGCTTCAATCATAACCAGAATCAGAATAACCACTTTTGGTTCAACTCCCAAAACATAAGACAATTATATGAATTAAGTTTTTAAAAGCTTTTTTTAAAAAAATTGGAAGTTTGTCAGTTATATAAACCAAAATCTGATCAATGCATTAAGGACAATTGATTGAATTGTTTTGGCCACAAATTCATAGTAAAATGTACAGCAAAAATATGTTTTAGGAGCCCATGAGTATTTACTGTACAAGTATATATAAGGTTTTATATTACTTACCAAAGTTTTAGTCCAATAAGAAGCCCAATTGTGGAAGTTAGTTGCAGAAAGTTATAAGTTTTTGGAACAGAAGAGTTCATTAGTCTATTTACATGAACTTCATATGAAAAACACTAAATAATTATGAAGATAAAAGATCAAAACTGGTTTGAAGTTCAACATGCTTCAAAGAAAAAAAAAGTTCATTTCTATTGTAAATTGTACAAATATAAAATTTTTATGTTTTAGTATTAATTCTCTATATGCTTGGAAGATACCACAAATATGGAGTATCAATGGATGGTTATACAGATTTAAGATTGCTGACTTTGGTTTCAAGTTCCATATCCATTTTTTAAGTACTGCTCTTTTCTCATGAGCAGTTTTTCTAAAGCTATTAGATTTTACAATGTATGTATTGTTATTTGTAGTTTCAGCTTTTAAAGCTAAATCATCAGCAGAGTTAAGTAATTCTTTGACTTCTCCTTCAATGAGTTTCCTTTTCTTTTTTATGCTATCAATTTCATCTAAAATAGCTTTCCTTTTTCCACATATGGCTGCTTTTTCCTTTTCTTTGGACTTATCATCCAAATAATGTATGTATTTTTGCCTTGCAGCTCCAACTGATAACAGAAGGGATTTTGAGATATTTACCTTATCAATACCACCTACATAGGATATATGATCATAAATAATTCTCTGTGCTACAATTGACTCCTCTCTCATGTTTTCTACAATGAGCTCCTTATTGACTGAAAAACCCCTCTCAACAGAAGCTTGCCCATGTGACAACAGTAAAAGTTTCACAACTTTCCACAGTTCACTAAAAGCTTTAGTAGAAGACATGTACTCATACAATAATGTGTCTACTTTTTGTTTATCTTCTGGATCAAAAAAGTTTATGAATGAAGATTTTACTGCTGCAACACTGGTCACAAATTCCTTAAACTGCCATATTACACCATCACATAATTCTGGTTGTATTCTATGAGCATCAACAAGAAGTGTGAGAATGAATGTTAGATTCTTAATACAAGTCTCACTATTTTTTGACATCAACCGAGGATCTAAACACTTCATGTGGCGAACAAGGGAGTACTTAAGTGGATTTTTTTCCAATAGCTTCACAACTAGCTTTTGCAAAAATATTCGGCATTCCATTCTAAACTCCATAAGTTTGCGTTCACTAATGTTCTTAGCACTTAATTCTTTCAATACCTTCTCTGTTTGAAACCCAACATCAATTTCTTTATAGTGACAACACTGAGATGCATCTGTAAGGTCTACTTGTAACAGCTTTAAGGCAGAGTTAGCTTCTGCCATTACGGTTCTTTTAACAAAGTGATTCATCATATTTCATAGCATCTTTTCAAGATCTGTGGCCATAAAAGGCATCATTGGCTTATCTGACTGATATGCCTTGAGAAATGGTACCAGCTGTTTTGAAACTGAATTGAAGAAATGCAGTTTAGCCAAAACAAAAGGATCTTTAGTGAAAGTTTTGATAGCATCAAATGATACAGTGTGGGGATTCTTGATGCACTTCTTTTCAACTTGGTTAACATAATTTTCAATGTCTGCCCAAATTTCTAATGCTCGCTCGCAGGCAGGAGTATTTTCTAGCCACCTGTGTGGGCAGAATTTTAATGGCATCTTACTGGCTAAAATTATTTTAGAAAAATCTTCCCTCCTTGCAGGTGAATCTTTAAAAAGCCTAAATAATGATGAAAGCAACTTTTGAATTTCCCACCCTGTTGCTGAGGCTCCATGTCAAAAGGCATTGTTTACAATGTGAAGTCCACAGCTCCCTGTGTTTAGGAGTTGGACATTTGAGTCAGCACTAAGTGTTGATTGCAGCATATCAAAAAACTTCCAATTAACATTGGGTCCATCCATTGATAACTGCACAATGTTACACAGTGGGAGGCACGCCATGCATTCAGGAAAATTTTCCATCATTATGTCTGCACTAGCATGACCCAAAAAAACTGATGACAAATATCTGGTTGAAACTGTTCCTTTTTCCCATAAACGAACATGTATATCCATTTGTTTTGACTGACTAAACTTGTTTAAACTTTCGTCAAACAAAATCACAAAATTTTCATTTTCGACTTCCTGAACCAACACTGATTTAAAGTGAGGTGCCAAACCAAAGCAACAAATGTAGGAACATTTTTTTCGCCACAGCTGAAGTTTCCAGCAATTCTGCTGTCAGAAAACATTAGGCTGAATAAAACATCATTACCTGCACAAGACCTGTAAGAGTAATGGGATTTAACCACTTTTAAACACCACAATGCTTCTGCTTTAATGGTTGCATTTTTTTTCAAGAGGAATATGCAGAGGATTAGATGTGGATGCAATAGGCTGTACTTGTTTATCACTTGATACACATAGCAATTTATCAACAGTTAGTGGAACATTTTTACAGCTTTCTGTCAACATACTATGTTTTTTTCCTTTCATGTGGCTTCTTAAAGCGGATTCCCCCATATTCGAAACATCTATTATTTTAATGGATAAAAATGCATTTTGCAACATGGCAATTGCTTTCATCTTTTTTAATCCATCCAGCATATTTAGGATTTATTAGCCAAAGATCACTAAAAGTACACTTACCCATATTTAATGGGGAGGGGTGTGTGTGAAAAAAATGGGTAAATCAACTGAAACAGTAAATGAAAACCAAAAAAATATCTAAGATCAAGAACCACACAACTAAAAATTGAGAATTTCCCCTGAGTAAGGGGCTACACATGTGACCAATTACTATAGGCCAGATTTTAAGTAATTAAGGAAAAAGGGGTCTTACTGCTATGTTCTTTCCTGCTCCCTCAGCTTTGTCCTTTAGGCAGCCTGGGTTGCAAATGCTTTGGCATTGATTTAGTCTTCATTCAAAACAAGGAAAGAACACTTAGTGAAATTACTGTTTTATGACCTGTATGCCAATCAGTAGACAGAGTGTTGTGCTAAAAGACTGTTACAAAGCATCACCTCTTACAGCTGGGCTCCAAACCAGAGGAAAGGAAATGTTAACAAACACTTAGTGCCTGAGGGAAGCAAAACTTTGTACTGGGTCTCCTCCTCCAAGTCTCAAATCTTTCATACTTACCCAGCTGGAGTGGACGTAGGGCTTCAAGCTTGGAGAATGAATACTGCTCTTATATCTATGCCTTTGAATTTAATTTCGACCATTTTCAACAGGGTAGGTTCCTAGGTTGTACCTAACAGCATACTAAAATTTCGCCAAAATCCAACCCCTTTTACGTGAATTATCGTACGGACAAATGGAAAAAACCAAAGCATAAACGTTTCTGCAACCTACAGTTCGAAAGGGTTAGTAATTTCTAAAATAAAAACATAACGAACAGCGTGAAAACTAGCTCATACACAGAATATTTGAAACCACAGTATGCGCTCTCAATTATTAGGGATGATAGGGGGAAGGGAATAGAACTGTCCATAATTAGCATGTTCTTGTTGCGCTAGGCACTTAAGCACTGCTGAATTCCGTCAGACCCCCAATGGCCAAATGATTGAAATGTGCTGATGTTCATGGAATGAAATGGTTGATCAGCTATGATAACCGCATAAAAGTTCGAAGGGGGAGGAGGGGGGCGATTTTTTTTTACTTTATGCAACATTCTACATTACTCCAGTATTTATCTTGTCATCATCAACAATAACAATGTAACTACCACTTACGATCGCGGATATCGGCCAACTGAAAATCTGCCATACAACTAAGGGATACAACACACAGGTATCCTGTTACAATGTATTGTAATTGAAAAAAGAAAATGATTTCAGAAATTAAAATCGAAAAAAAAAAAAAACTTTCAGAAATTAATATCAAGTCATGGTGTTTCAAAAATCCGCTTTCCTTTATAATGTTTAAAAACATGTAATGTTTTTTCTTTTTTACCTGTCGTGTATAATAAAATGGGTTGATTTTTTTATGGAATCAGACGTCCATATATGTCTGATTGTCTTCGTCTGAGTTCACACGTTAGCTACTGTGTACAAGTAGACATATTTTTTCAGCTCAAAAATATGTAGTTTTGTATGTATTCACAGTATAACTCATTCCGTATTCCCACAGAACAAAATTCAGCAGATACAAATGAAGAACATCAAGACCCACCCAACACCATGTTTCCGATTGTCTGCTGTTTATATTCAAGAAATGCGAATATGGATCAATGGTGAATGCAGCAACTATGGTTTTTATTTATTACCAAGAAAAAAAAAGGAGCCTGAAAGCTGTAAAGCTGAAACGGATATTTCTCCCCTCCCGAAAACATTCCGATTAAGTTCAAACAGCAGGAGCACGCGTCCACGCACACTCAACCTCTGGAATGTCCTGATGGAACGGCTTCTTTTCATTTGGCACATCGCCATAAATCACCACCTGCAGCTCACTGAAGTGTCTTCCTCCTTCACCCTAACTATAGGAGAAAACGTAAAAAAAAAAAATGCTGCCCAATTTTCGACAAAATGATAAAATTTACGTCATAACGTTGCAATTTACTAAAATACGTTTATCTGCTGAATTTCGCCTAAATCCATTGAAAACTTTTTAATTATAGATTTTTTTATTAAAACAGTAACTCAGACATCTGAATAAAAATGTATGTTTGTAATTAAAATAGAGTCCATATCATCACAGAAACAAAATTTAAGGATCACTCTGTTTAAATAAACCATGGCATCTAAAAAAAAATAATTTGCTTGCTTTTCCCGTAATTTATAATTGCCGTTTCTTTTTTTGAATCCGATTTTGCAACGGAAGATTTTTTTTTTTTTTTTTTTTTGCATCTGCTAAAGTTTCAAACGGAATTCGGCGAAATTTGCACTAGAACTTTATTGTGATGTATTTTAACCACTGTAAAAATTTTACTGTGTTATTTTCAAAATTCCGGAAAATGGATTTCTGAAAATATCTCTTAGTCCTTTTGAGCCGTGGAAGTGATAAACAGGTGTTTGCTTTCTTCCCAACCAAGGGCTTCGGATCAGCGCTCCCAGCTGTCAATCAACCGTTGCTATGGTAACACACTTTCTGCTCAAGGCTCACTGTCTAAAGAGGCACACATAATAAAAATTTCCAATGCTAACTTTTTAAGTTTTAAACCGATTCAAATGGAATTTTGGGAGTGAGCTTCTGTAATCCAATTATAGTAAATGTAAAAATTTCAGTCACTTTTGTGAAAAATTCGCAAAGATAGTTTTCTTATTTTTTATCATAAGTAGCCGAAGTCTCTTGAGGGGTGGGCCGGAAGCAAGCGTCTTAATGCAATAAACAAGGAGCAGATGAATGTGTTGTTCAGGCATACTCTTCACTGGTGGATGCCAGCTGACTTGGTAAACACGCGACCCCCCCTTGCAAATGCTAAATGTCTCTTCTTTCCCCTTCTGTTGTTCTCAGTAGTTGTCGGACGGACATCAAGCTCAGGGCTAGAGAATGCATCAAGCTCCCCTTCCCTAACAGACCTGCTAGTAATCATCCAATTTTATTGCACTGGAAGTAGTGCTCCCCCCAGCCAAATTAGGATTTGGGCACATCCGAAACACCACTGTAGCCGGCGGTTTCTTTGAGAACAGAGGAGAGGAACTTAAAAAAATTAAGGGGTAACAGTCAGTAACACGATTTCCTAAAAGGGCATTTTTTTAAGCACTAATTTCAAATTTCAAGGCTTTTCAAGACAGCATTAAAAAAATACCGTTTTTCCAGGATATTCCAGGCCTTGAAAACGTAATCATGATTTTCCAGGACTTTCCAGGTTTTCAAGCACGCGTGCGCACCCTGCAATCATATCATTTTGAAATGGAATCTCCATGAACCATATTGCCAAACAGCGATATTATTGAAAGAATGGTAATATACCGTAAGTGTGGTATCCTGAAAGAGTTTGCGCTTGCTATCAGCTTCCCACGCATTTTCTCCGTGTGACGGGAGAAAGGCTACTTTAGCCAAAATTTTCCTACTGCAGAACTTTCCTACCCTGTTCAAAGTGCAATAACGTGCAACGCGTGGTCCCGCGAAGACGGAGTTTATATTTCTTGCGGACTTTTGCCGCGCGGGAGAACAAGGTGCGGTGTTTTATTACTAGAAGCTCTTCACATTATTCATTTCTCTTTTTCAAACAAACAGACACAGTCGAAAAACTCTGTGAATTATGAATCCCCATCTTTTTCCAAACTTGTGTTAGCAGAGGATGACTTTATTGTTACTCAGACTAGCAGATGTGCTTTTTCCTACTGCCCGAAATTTTTTTGTAAAGTTATTTGAAATGGCTTGTTGTAGTGAGACTGAAATTGGCCAAGCAATATCAAACCAGAAAACTAGCCACTGTGCCATGCACACACATGCCCGCCAACTGTTCCAATTTTTTATACATTCTTCCGACCAAACTCGCATTCTTCTGCCGTTCGAAAAATGTCTGTGTTTTTTGCAAAAAATTACCTGTTTTATTAATTTTTTTACAAGCTTCAGACAGTTTTTTTTTATTTGGATACTTGCTAGAACATCAGCTCAATTTTCCTCTCATGTTGCTTTCTTCTCAGCAAGTTTGATGACCATATATGTCTAGTGTTGACACTGCAGCTGTGCAGCAATCCTTGCTTAGTTTTTCCTTCTGTTGATATTATTTCTTTCTCATTTCTTCATTGTCACTTTTCTTTTTTTCCCTCAGATGACAATAATTTATCCATCATGCTGAAAGAACTTTCAGCCTGAGGACCATGAATGAATAAAATCAAAGCTTTCACTACTTTAGATAAAAGGTGCAACTTTCAGAATATGAATACTTTTGAATACCATGCTTCAATTCTAACAAATTTTTAAACTTCATCACTTCTGTTTCTGAAAAATTTCGTTTTCTTCTCAAGCTTGAGTGCCAACATTTATGGGGAAAAGTAACATTTAACAACAACACAGGATAGTTAGAACACCTCGGGAAGAAAAAAATACGATTACGGTAGAAATCTTCGCTTCACTTGACTTCCATTTTCAGAAACTTTTTCTTCCATTTGTACACTGAAATGCAGTATTTGTGAAATAAAAGCATATTTAAGAACAATACTGGGCAGAAGAAACATCGCAAGAGAGAGAGGGAGAAAAGAAAAAGATCACATAAGAAATCTTCGCTGCTTCTAACTTCCGTTTGCGAAAGTTTCGAAAGACGGAATTCCGTTCTCAGACGGAAAACGACCCCCACCGCACCGCCCCCCAATTTCAATTCAGTTATGCATTGATCTTGAGAATGCCCAAAATGATAAAGGAAATGGTGGGATTCTTCGAACCCACGGAAGAATCTCTTGCCTGAAGAATACAGGGATCCCTTCGTGCCGTCTTAACTTCAGTTTTAGAAATCGTTGCCCATAATTTCATGCTGAAATACAAAAAAAAAAAAAAATGCAATAAAATGATATTTAACAACAATACGGGACATAGGCAACATCGTGAGAAAAAATAAATTACGATTACGGGAAAAATCTTTACTCCGTTTAACTTCCGTTTTCGAAAGTTTTGAAAAACGGATACCGTGCCTAGACGGAAAACGATCCCTCTCTACCCTCCAAAAATTTATCTTCAGTTCTGCATCGATCTCGAGAATGACCCGAATGATGACAAAAAACGCGGAATTCCGCAAATCCGCGGAAGAATCTCATGTATGGGAAGGGCGAGGCTTATAATTATGCTAGCTAAATAATAATTTTTTTGACAAAGTGTTTGCAAAAGAAAAAAAAATATTTTGGCAGTATTGTCGCGTAAATTTAGTGTTATACATTTGGTGAACATTTACTAAATTCGGTATAACCATAGTATTTAAAATACAGGCATTACTAAAACAACAGGAACCGTTATTATTTTAGTGATGCAAATTTCATTTTTCGATCTATCATCATACGGTATCTCAAAAGTATTTTTGATATTCATTTTTTTTTTTGTGTGTACAGTGTTAGAGGTTCAGAGTTTAATTTGGTAAACATTTAATTTGATCCCAAAAAAATTGCCCTTCAGCCTTGCATCAATCTCTAAAATGATCCCAATGATGACAGAAAAAAAAAAAAGAATTTTGCAAATATGGTGAAGAATAGCATGCCTGTTTTCTACATTTTATGACCTCTCTAGGGTTTAGTTAACAAACTCACCCAGAAATTAAAAAAAATATATTTATAGCAATGAAAATTGGTATGCAGTGATGTACACAAATATGTACATGACAAAAAAAATACTGCATATTCATATTCACTAGAAGTGGTTTAGAATATGAACTCTTTTAGTGTTCCTCAGTGGTACAAAATTGCTTGAATACATATCACAGATACACTAAGCACAGAAGTCAATGATCCCTGTAGGTCATTTAAAGCCTTTTCATAGGGATTTTTTTTAATGCTACGCTATAATAGGAAAAAAATCATAATTTACCTTGGCTGAAGAATGCCGTGTTTTCATCAATATTTGGTAATTGAGTGGTTTCCACAGGGAACTGTCCATTACAGAGACAGCAAAGTGGGCAATACAAGGAGTCAAGTGTTGATCAATTCTGTCCTTGTAAGCTTCATCACCACCTTGTTCATTCTCAATCTGAAATATGAAAAAGGAAAAAGTTCACAAACAATGTGATAATGTGCAATCAAAATGAACATTACTCAGAAACTGAAATGCTACTGACTACAAAGGCATAACATGGGGATCTAAAAAATGACAACACACAGAAGTTTGACTCTCTAGTCGAGGTTAATAGTGGAAAAGCATAGGGTTCTCCCTGCTATCTCCAACAAAAAATAACCACACTTTAAGGAATTCCCATCAAATTTTTTAGACCTTACCAACTGCATACATGCAACAACATGTGCACAAATAATTCTTTTTTTACACACAGCTTAACTGTGAAAATCAAATTATGCTGATTTTGCAATATTCTCCCATGTATTAATTAAGTTTTCAGATGTAATACATTAGAATTTATGTAATTTGAAAGTTTTCATAGGCAAATTAGTTTTCTTATTTGAGAGAATAATCACATATGCAATAAAAAGTATGTGAAAGCATTTAAAGCTGCAAGTTCAAGATTTGAATTTTGCACATAATCATTTACAGTTTAAACTGCAAAATCAAAATTACATGTTCAATATTTCAATTCTGTCCTTAATTTCTTATGGTATAATTGAATAATTGTTATTTGCATATAAAAAAGGGAGAAATACAAAAGTGACCAAGACATACAAAAGTGACCAGTACCAAGACATGGTGATGGGACATGTTGGGAGGAGTCTGCTGATGTGTTTAATTGAGCCCATGGTCCTTCCCTTTCTTCAGCAAATTACCTACCTCATACTGTCCCATGCTATTCCAAGAGCTTTTAGCTGATATCACATGAAGTCAACATGAGCTTGTTGGGTGGGATCTGCTGGATGTGTTTAATTGAACTCGTGGTCCTTCCCTGTTTTCAGCAAACTACTTATCTCACGCTGTCCCATGCTCTTCCAAGAGCTTTTAGCTGATATCACATGAAGTCATCAGGAGCTTGTTGGGTGAGATCTGCTGGATGTGTCTAACTGAGCTCATGGCCCTTCCCTGTTTTCAGCAAATTACTTATCTCACGCTGTCCCATGCTCTTCCAAGAGCTTTTTAGCTGATATCACATGAAGTCATCAGGAGCTTGTTGGGTGGGATCTGCTGGATGTGTCTAACTGAGCCCATGGACCTTCCCTGTTTTCAGCAAATTACTTATCTCACGCTGTCCCATGCTCTTCCAAGAGCTTTTAGCTGATATCATATGAAGTCATAAGGAGCTTGTTGGGTGAGATCTCACGTCAGTGCTATTTATCTCCCAACAATGCTATCACGGCACCCCTTGTGCAACCGGTGACTTACTACTGTTATTTCTGTTAGGGGTGACTACTTTTTTTGTCGGGTGAGCTTACAAATATATGTATAATAAAAAAAAAAAATTTGGTATTTCATAACACATTCAGTAATTTTGTGAACTGTACTTATGTTAATAAGAGAAATTGTTAAACTCATTGATCTCACTAGATGGTGCTACAGTACTGCAACACTTTCGCATAGTTAATGCATTACAGCAGTGGATCCCAAAGTGTGCGCCGCGGCGCCTGAGGAACTGCAGCTTCCTCACAAGGGAGCCGCAAAATATTACAAAATTTGATTTCCATTTTCAATTCAATGTGATAGAACGCAACATTAGCGGACCTAGTGCAAACCAGTAACTCACTTAGTAATAACTGTTGAAGCCTCCACAAATGGTTACTAGATGGCGCTCTTACAAGCGTGAGCTTTCCCCCACACTATTGCCGCCCGACAGGCGCATGTGTGTGTTCCACGCGGCCACTACCGGAAGTAAAAAAAACTGAGCTTTTGCACCAGCCTTCATGTTTCCGATAAACATTCCTCCCTCGTTCTCAGAGCGTCTAGAAAAAGATTTTTTGAGAAAAATCACCATATTCTTTAAATATGTCAGTCCAGATTTTTTGAGAAAATCACCATATTCTTTTAAATATGCTCATCCGTTTTCATTTGTGACTCATTTGGCTGTTATCCGTCTGTTATGTTGATGCTCTGTTGCTGAGTTTCGGTGCTTGTAAGCTTTCGGCGAATAAACTAATTATTGTTGCGATTAAGTGAAGTTTTTCTTCTCGTATGTATTTTTAAAAATGGATCGGTTTCTACTAAACAGTAAAAACCGATCCATTTTCTTAGTTTTTTTTATCACATCGGTCACTGTGATAAAAACTAAGTATCGCGAAAATCAATGTGGAGAAGGAAATGAGGGTGGCTGTGTCCAGTTTGATTCCAAGATTTGAGAAAATGTGCGGTGATCAACAGGCTTATCCATCCCACTAATTATAATTAGTTGAATTTTTTAATTACATTTTTTTGTGATCTCCAATACCTGTTTTATTTATTTTTACCTACGTGTACTTGTTAGAATTTGACATAGGGTGCCTTGGAAAAACCTGGATTCAACAAGGGCGCCGAGAGACATAAAAGTATGGGAACCACTGCATTACAGTGACACCCCAAGTTACGAAAGTAATGCATTCCATAAACTGTTACATAACTTAAATTTTACGTAAGTCGAATTTGTAAATCACGTTCATGAGAAACTGCAACATTTATCATTACATGTATATTGTTTATTATTATTTTATAAGAGAGACATCATCATGTAGCAGTATTTACTCTGATACATGTAAACTATAAAAGTATGAAAAATATATACACACGTAAAAGAATATAAAAACAAACTGAAATACTGTTCATGTGTATTCACTTTTGAAATAGGTAAAAAAGTCTTTTGATGGCTAAGTTGGCTCTGTAGGGGGAGAGCCGACGCTAGGGGTGGATGATTGTGAAGAGGAATGTTGTTCTGCGGCAATTTCTACCCCTCTCGATATCAAGCGAAACTGAAATGTGCTTACTGCGATAAGGCTGTCAAAGACACAGCTGCGTAAAGCTGCAAACGTGTTCATACACGCTAGTAAGTAGTTCTCAGAATTTGAATTTTTTAACGTCAGGATGAAGGTCACTGCAAGGCAACAAGTGAATTTCTTGAATGCACTAGTAAGTAGTTCTCAGAATTTTAATTATTTTTTTTTACCTCAGGATGAAGGTCACGGGTGAGCCCACAAGCGCAGATGAAGAGGCGGCAATTAATACGTCACTGCAAATTTACATGTTGCATGTTACTGTATTGCGCAGGCCTAATACTCCTGTTGAGAACCAGGCCTCTTTTTGAGAAACATAAAGCACTTACAGTTAAACAGCAGGTGGTGGTGTGAATGAACACTATGTTTAACATCTGAAGATGGTATAATGAAGCATAGAAAACTGTCACGTGCTTGTCAGAGAGCAGTTTCTGAAAATGATAAAAGCAACATGACATTAAGGCCTATGGAAACCTCTCTTACTTTTACTGTGTTTTTTAATCCTGTTGGCAGAGAGCAAAAGTGATTTGCAGGGTATGCTGTCCCGGATGTACGAAGTTTGCATGAAATTCAAACTGAGTATAAATAAGGGAAAACCAAAGTTATGGTCTTTGAGAGAGGAACTAGAAGCACTGAATGTAATGTAAGTATAAATGGCACTGTGATTGACCAGGTGAGTGAGTTTGTGTATTTAGGAAGCATGTTTGACAGAGATAAAAAATTGGATGGTGAAATTAGTAGGCGAGTGAATTCTGCTTTGGGAGGTTTTCACAGGAATGATGGGTTCTCCAGAGAGTCCCGCATGACTGTGTATGAAAGTGTAATTGTTCCTATTCTGATGTATGGTAGTGAAACCTAGGTACTACAGAAGAAACATAGAAGTTGTTTGTGTGCTGGAGAAATGCATTACTTACGGGGGTTGTGGCAAGACACGGTCTGATTGTGTGAGGAATGAAGATGTGTTGCAATTGTGTGATGTGAAGCAAAATGTTGTTAGCAAGGTGGAGACCAATATGCTTAAGTGGTTTGGCCATGTTGAAAGAATGAGTGATGAGATGCTTACTAAGAAAATCTTTTTAGTCCAAGTGGCAAGAAGGAGAGGTAGAGGAAGGCCAAGGAAGACATGGGTGGATCAGATTCAGGAGTGTCTGCATGAGAAAAAGATTATGAAGTATAAAAGGTCTTGTGCATGGTGTGTAATGGATATAAGTGAAGCCCGAGTTGTATGTCAAGATCGCTGTAAATGGAGAAGTTTGATACGACAACAGTAAGCAAAAATATCTGGTAGTTTGCATTTCTTTTTGCAGCTAACCTCTGAATCTCAGAGAACAGCTTAGTCATATGTATGTATTTAATATTTTAAAAGTTTTAAGGGTTTTAGTTCTCTGTGGAAGAAATTTAGGGTTAAAATCAAGGGTGACTCTGAGATGAATCTTCTTTCTGTGTGTTAAAAATCCTTCAGATATTTCACTTTTGAAGTCACATTTCATATTATATGTTAATTGAGTAGTCTATGGAGATCACTTCTACTGGAAGCCTAAAGTGGTTTCCATTCAATTCTAAATGTAGCTCATTGGATTAAATGAATCTAATACAATATAACCAAATTATTTGATATGCAGGGTGTTTCACTCGCTACTTTACCCGACATTTTTGCAATAACTGTAAGAGGAATGAAGATATTGTAACGAAATTTGAACTGAACTTACCTTAGGCTGTGAGAAAGCAAACAGAAGCAACGTGTAGTTGCGCCAGCCTTGTGGGAGTGGTCAGAGAGAACTGGTGGCGCCAGTGTATCGCGACTCCTCACTGCCTGCCGGACAAGCGGGCGTCTGCCAGTTTACTGAGTCTGCTGACACAGTACGGTTGTGTGTGTTGTCGGAGAACAGAAAAAGTTGAAATGAACCGATATACTCTAGATGAGCGAGTGTATATTGTGCGGATGTGCTGGCAGACTAAATCGTTGAAGTAGTGTCAAAAAGAATTCGTTAAGAGGTTTGGAGGTCGGACACCACCATCGAAGCACTGCATTTTGGCCGTGTCACGAAATTTTGAAACAACGGGAAGTTCGTGTGACGTGCATGGAGGAGGTCGACGACAAATGCCAGAAGAAACGGTCGAGAATGTGAGGCAGCGGTTATTGCTGTCTTTCAAAAAGTCCCTACGACGTCTGTCACAGGAAACCGGCTTATCCACAAGCACTTGTTACAGAGCTGCAAAAAAGGTAACCTACCTTCACCCATATCGTGTAAGTGTTGTTCGCGCATTGAAAATGCCAGACCACGTGTAAAGAGTGTCATATTGTCAGTGGTTTCACACATTCCTGCAGCAAAATCCTGGCATACTGGATTACTGTTGGTTCACAGATGAGGCCTGGTTTCATTTTCTGGATATATCAATGCTCAAAATTCCCGTTTTGGGGCAACTGACAATCCCCAAGCGGCACACGAAAAAACCCTACATCCAGCAAAGATTGGTGTTTGATGTCACAGCGGCGCATTATTGGCCTGATCTTCGAAACAACCATCTTGACAGCAGCTTACGTGGAAATTTTTCAGGCCTTCGTGAACCAGTTGGAGAACAGTCATTTCGAAGGGACCTTGGCCTCCGCGGTCACCAGATTTGACGCCGCTCAATTACTTTCTCTGGGGCTACCTGAAAGGTAGAGTTTATGGCAATAATCCACGATCCATTGCCGCATTGAAATCCAACACCATTCAAGAAAGTCGGGCAATTCCTGCGGAAATGCTGACCCGAACCTTTCAAAATAGCGAGCGTCGTGTTCAGCTCTGCCTGGACGCAAATGGCGACCATTTCCAACGCATGTTATGACGCCATCTCCTTTCTCACAACCTAAGGTAAGTCCAGTTCGAATTCCGTTACAATATTATCATTCGTCTTCCAGTTATTACAAAAATGTCGGGTATAGTAGCGAGTGAAACACCCTGTAGATGCAACTTCTAACATGATTAGAAAGGCTTACCTTTGAGCATGCTGTTATCTTGAGAATTTTTTAATAACAGAAGAAACCCTCAAGGTGTCACAGAACATCTGCATGAAAATATGGTGTTTCAATCAAACACAGTAATTCCCAAAGAAAATGGAACTCAAAAGGAATTTTTAGTTATTTTGTACAATTTTTAAAAAATGAAATGACTAAGGAATCCCACATTCTCTTAGAACTAACAAAAAAAACCCCAGATTTTCAAGCTTAGAATGTGACAAAAACCCGGTATTCCGGGCTACACCCAGATTACAAACAGGTCTGTAAACTGCTAAGTAAAAGGGGAAGGAAATATTTAATTCATTGTGACTACGTTGGTAGCATGGGTTAAGTTAACAGCACTAAATTGAATGTAAATAATTGTAAATAATGTATGGTTTTAAAGTTTTTAAGAATTTTAAAAGAATAATTATAAATGATTTAATTGAAGTTTCATAAAAAGTTTGTTGGAATTGTGTTTTGGGTATGAGAGGCTTTTTCACAAAGAAAAACGTGCAGAAAAGAGATATAGTTTCATACAATAAATTAGGATAAGTTATAAAGTAGATTTTGGTTACTTGGGCCACCAGCTAATCAGGGCAGTCATTTATTTGGGTCAATTCTTAAAGGACATCCCAAATTAGTTCTTTGGAATAAAGCTTCACATTATTGGGGCAGCAGCTTAAATGGGCCAAAGTGTTCTACCCTGGATGTGTCCCAATTAACTGAAACCTACTGTACTTCTATTTATAGTTTTTGACTTACAAATTGTATTAAATTAGCATGCTGTGTTAGACAAAAAAAAAAAAAAAAAAGTACTGAACAATGTGTTTTCCTCAAAAGTAGGGGGCCCTGATTTGAAGGTAAGCCCAGGATCTCTTCATATTTAAGTTAGGCACTGAAAATAGCAAAGATTATTTTAATCCAACATGGTCACACAAGAACTGAGAGTTGTGGGTTCCATTCCTGCTACAGGATGATGCAATTTCACTTGTTTTTAAAGAGTTGACAAAATGAGCAAAACTTAATTCCAGTGTTCATATGCTGCACAAAAAAAAAAAAAAAAAAAAAAAAAAAACAACTGTCTCATTAACTTCTTCCTCCTGAAGTTTCAACTTCAGAATACATACATACCATATTCTTGATTTGAAAGCATGAATCAGCTATAGAAGTGTGAGGAAAAATTGGAGATGATTAAGTGCTAGATTTACAAAATGTCACTACTCAAGAAGTAGTTGAAAGTAAAACAAGGTACACGCAAAATTATTACCTGGTCAACCAAAGGCTGCATAAGTACATTGAAGAAGTCTTTGTCTACAAGGTCCTTGTTGTCATGGGTAAAACAATTTGTAAAGGTATCCAAAATATGGTTAAGAAGTTGAGTTGATTTTTCTGTTGAAGCACGACGTGACCCAGAGAAGAATTTTTCTACAACAGAAACAAAACATGTATATAATTTCATATTGAAGAACACTTTTCATTGGAACTTTAAAATAACTTCAAAATATAAAAATAATACCCCCACTTTAATTTAACATAACTTATATACAGTATATATATATATACTGTACCTACATAATGTTAATTACATCACTGTTAATATAAAAAGAAATGGATGTTGTAGTTATTTTATTGGAAAAAACAATATTATTTCAATGATTATACACTGGAAAAATAACACAACTTAATAAATATTTATATTAATATACGGGGGTTGTACCAAAAGTAATGCAAAAGTGTGCATAACTTTTTATTAACGGACTGAAGTCATTCAAATTGCACATGTTGGTAGAGTAACTCTTCCTCTTCATTGCAGGTAAATAATGGATTCCAAGCAGAAGCAACCCGCTGTCACCGAGTTCTTGATGAAGGAATGGTGCAGGCTGTCCGATATCGACAGAAGGCTACAGAATGTTTACAGAGATGACACCATTGACAAGAGCAATGTGCACAGATGGATGAAGAAGTTCAAAGAAGGGGAAATCAGCATTGAAGACAAACCACCCAGTGGGAGACAACCACTAACACGAATTATCAGCAAGTGGATGAATTCATTCACGCGGAGAGACGAGTCACAATCCGTGAGCTTGTTCCACAGTTGGACTGTGATCACAATGCTATACAGAAGATGGTGGAAGACTTGGGGTATTGGAAAGTGTGTGTAAAGTGGGTACCTTGGCAGTTGTCACCTGATTTGAAGGAGAGAAGGGTGGAAGTCTGCTCTGATCTGCTGGAAAAGTTTGAAGCCAATGAAGACACGTTTTTTCCAATCTGGTGCCAGGGGATGAAACGTGGGCGTGTCTTTATGATCCGGAAACGAAGAATCAATCCATGGAATGGCGTCACAGAAGTCAAAGAGCCAGTGATCAGCACAGAAAGCCATGGTGACTGTTTTTTTGGGATGACAGGGGTGTCATTCTCCTTGATTTTCTGGAACGTGGCTGTACCGTGACCAGCAAGTGGTACATCGAGACATTCAAGAAGCTTAGAGAAGCCACAAAAAGGAAAAGACCGAACAAGAACTTGAGAAGGATCTACATTCACCATAACAATACGAGAGCACACGCATCTCTGGCAACAAATCAGGCGATCAGCAAATTAGGATGTGGTGGTCCCCCATCAACTGTACAGCCCAGATCTGCCGCCCTCCGACTTCCACCTATTCGATCCAATGAAGGACAGTCTCCGGGGACAAGGATTTGGAGACACAGATAAAATGAATGTGGCTGTGAAGAAGTGGGTACAACAGTCCGCACCTGAATTTTTTAAAGAAGATTCGAGAGTTGGGTTCAACGATGGTGCAAATGCATGTTTTGTGATGGAGACTATGTTGAGTAGTACCTTAGTATAGAGAAAGAGTTACTCTACCAACATGTGCAATTTGAATGACCTCTATCAGTTAATAAAAAAGTTAGGTCAAAAGCAACTGATATACAAATTAAGTTAACTTAACATCCATAACTACAGCCACCTCTTGACAAAGGTAACTTTTATCCAGTCTGAGATGTGATCATTCATTTAAAGGTTTCAATATCTCTTTCTTTGTTCTTTTCAATCCTGTCACATTAAAATTTGACTGTAATCGCAAATAACCAGTAGTGTGTGGTTGTTACATGCCCTAAATATTAGGTGTACAAATAAGATTTAAAGCGACAACCCAACATGTAATTTGAGAGAAAACAACAATACCTTTACGAATCAAAATATGCGCCGCCATTACCCACCATCTTCTGCCCTCGGTCGGGCAGCTGACGGATTCCAGCCATGAAGAATACTTCGTCGTGTGACACGAAGAAGTCGTCAACCCATTTTTGCACTTCGTAACACGTCCGGAACCGTACAGTAGACAAACCATGTTGCATCGATTGGAACAAATGATAGTCTGAAGGAACAATGTTGTGACTATATGCCAGGTGCTCCAAAGTTTCCCAGCCAAGCGTCAATAACGTCTCTTCGACCGATTTCGCGACATGTGGCATGGTGTTGCCATGCAGTAATTTCACGGGACGCAATCCTTTGCCTGTGAATGGACATTTCCGACAGGTTTCCTGGTTCAATCACAGCAATTGTTGTTTGTAGCAATCAGCAGTAACAGTTTGACCCTGTTCCAACAGTTCATAATAGAGCACACCCTTCATGTCCCACCAGGTGCACAGCAGAACTTCCTTGGAGTGAAGATTACGTTTCGATGTTGAAGTCGTTGATTCACCGGGGTCTACCTAGTATTTTTTGTATTTGGGATTGTCCTGTCATATCTACTTTTCATCACCCGTAATGATTTTCCACAGAAAAGACTTTGTGTTGTTTATTCAACAGATTCAAACACTTCACGGCACGCCTATCCTTGTTCCTCTGGCTCAGGTCATGGGGCACCCATTTTCTTTCCTTCTGAATCTTTCCCTTTGTGTGTAAACGATTGGAAATGGTTTCTTGAGTTACCCCCAGTTGTTCAGCTAGTTCTTTTTGCATTGGAGAGGAATCTTCATTCAGCAATGCTTGCAGTTCCTCGTGTGTAACCATCTGCGGGATGCCGCTACGTTCTCGATCGCTAACATCAAAATCACCTGCTTTAAACCATTTAAGCCAAAACTCAGTGTGCTTTTCGATACAACATTCTCCCTCAGAACAGATCGATGCACATGCTTTTGCAGCACTTTCCCATGATGAAATTCGTAACGAATGCGCCGTCAAATAAATGCAGTATCGCTTGCCATCTTTCACCTACTGATGTGCAAGTGCGTTTGACTGTTGGACAAACTTCTGTGTCACATTTTATGCTCTGGAGAAGTTATGGTCACATGACAACAGGGTGGGGAATGCCGGATATGTAAATTGGCGGTATATGTCACACAAAAAACGCTTTAAAACTTATTTGTACACCTAATACATATGTGCACAAATTTGCTCTATGAAAAAAAAAATAATAACACAAAGAAAAACTTTTTGCTGCAGTTTTTTATGGGGAAATTTAAGCTAATTACCCCTGTTTCAAAAGAGTTTCTTTAAAAAGAAATTCACCTATAAGAACACATTTTTTTTTAGTGGTTAATGCAAAAACTACTGAAACAAAAAGAGATTGCAAAACTACTTTTGCAGCATCATGCCCAAAAAATTGACCAAGAAAGCACTGTGATGTGAAATCTCTTGTTGCAAGTGCATGATTTCATTGGGATCTTTTCCGACACATTTAGCAAAATGTAAGGCTACTTTTGTGCATGTCCCTCACGATTTTGAAGCACAAAAATGCTTCAAGATACTTAAATCAATCTGTAAAAGGAAAACAAGAAAATGAAGGATGCAAAATTAATAAAAGTCCTTTTGATTCCGAATGTGTAGGCAACAAACTTATTATATATTTCAATCTCTTATTTACCAAACCGACAGGAACTGTGGTGCTTTAAAACTCCAAAAGCTCTTTTGTCAGCCATTTTTATTATTTTGTAACAATATTAAGAGAAACTGGTTAATGACGAGGAACAGTACACCAATTATGTAGAAAATAGTAAAATTATATTAGTAATCCAATTTATTGGCGTAGAAATATATAAATAAGAGTTTCCAAGCTTTTGCAGATCAATCAGATGGCTTCTTCAAGGAAGTTAGACAGAATCGGCAATCTGAATAATAGAATGATTTAATAATTTGAACATGGTGACTTGATAATAAATAGATACGTCATATTCATTTAAAGATACGAGGTATCATGTTGGTTGCACACGCAGTATCTGGTAGGGAGAAAGCGTTACTTGATGAACTGGCTCCAAATTCGTGGCAACTCGAGTGAGACGCTATCATTGCAAGTATCACTGTCGGTAATGATCTCCAAGGCTTCCTTGAATGGCTGCACATTTAGGGGTACAGTAGGTAGCTAATTTCTTTATACTAGGTCCGATCAAAACTTCCGAGACTAAGCTGATATACAACAAAGTACTCACATTACTTACGTCTAGCAATGATCTCCCTCAAAGTAGTCTCCTTGGGCAGTGATACACCGCTGCCAGCGTTTTTGCCACTGTTGGAATGCACCTTGTAAGTCCTGTTCGCGAATCGTGTCAAGCACCACTTGCGATTCACCCTGGATCTCGTCCACAGTTTCAAAACTGTGACCCTTGAGTTTCATCTTCAGGAACAAAAAGAAGTTGCAGGGGGCCAAATCCGGTGAGTAAGGTGGGCAAGGAAGGGTAGTCATGCTGTTGTGGCTGCAAAACTTGCGTGTTGCTAATGCTCTGTGAGCTGCTGCATTGTGCTGATGGAGCAGGAAATTGCCCCTGTGCCACATTTCAGGTCGTTTGCAGCGAATGTTCTCCCTAAGACGCCGCAGTAAAAAAAGGGCAGTCATGGTCTGGACCTGGGGGACGAATTCACTGTGCACAACCCCACAAATGTCGAAGAACACGATAAGCATGCTTTTGGCTGCGCTCCGGACCTATCGGGTCTCCTTCGGTCGTGGAGATGCTGGACTCTTCCACTGCGATGACTGTTGTTTGGTCTCCGGGTCGTAACTGTAGACCCAAGTCTCGCCCCAGTGATGACCAGCAACAGGAACGTTGGATCATTCACCATATGCAGATGAAGATCTTGACAGAGTTCGACAAGGAACACGTTCTGTTTGGGGTTCAGAATCTTTGGCACAAACTTTGCAGCAATGCGGTGCATGTTAAAAACCGACATCAGAATTTCTTGCACTGTTCCGGATGGCACTTTGACGTTGGTAGCAATGTCTTGAATGGTTCTCCAATGATCCTCACACACCAATGCCCTAATTTTGTCCACATTTTCAGAGGTTTTGCTTGTGGATGGCCGCTCTGACCTCTAGTGATCTTCCAGTGCCGTTTTGTCGTCCTTGAAGCGCGAGTGCCACTCAAAACACCTGGCGCAACTCATTGCTTCATTGCCATAAGCCTGCCGCAACATTTCATGTGCCTCCGTTCCCGATTTGCCGAGTTTGACGCAGAATTTGATGTTCGATCACTGCTCTAGTTTGCAGTCCATACCAAAATCGCAGCACGTGGTTACCAAATATTGTGTAGCACAGCTCCCGATGTTCACAGAATGATACCACTTGGCACAATGACTCATGAAGGTTCCTGCCGCTTGCACATCCACGTACTGCCACCTGTTGGCGCGCTACGTACCTAGTCTAAGAACTTTTTGATTGCACTACATATCATCCCACATAGGATTAGCAGACTTAAATTTGACTTCTGGATAGGGCCGTGGTTACCATATTTTGTCCCTTTTATGCTTGTGCGGGTAGAGCTGGTACCTAATTTCTTTATATCATTCTGTATCAGAGTAGCGGACTTGAATTTGGCTTCTCTGGATAGGGCCTTGGTTATTTTACCACATTCTGTGTCCCTTTTATGTTCTTTGGGGTAGAGTTGGTACCTAATCTCTTTATATCAACCCATATCATAGTAGCGGACTTGAATTTGACTTCTCTGTATAGGGCTGGGGTTACTTTACCATATTTTGTGTCCCTTTTATGCTCGTTGGCTTTAGATTTGTAGGTTAGAATCAGAGTTCACGAGCATAAAAGGAACGCAAAATACAGTTAAGTAACCCAGGCCCTA
Organism: Macrothele yani; assembly: GCA_039090855.1. NCBI lineage: Eukaryota > Metazoa > Arthropoda > Arachnida > Araneae > Macrothelidae > Macrothele > Macrothele yani. Next base: position 10,253,171 of record CM077019.1, read on the forward strand.
TCCAGAGAAATCATATTCATGCGTGTTACTCCTATGTGGGATATTAAGAAATTCGCTACCTACTTTACCTCTAAGTGTACAAACATTCGGGAAACCTCCAAGATTATTACCAACAGCGATATCTGCAATGATAGCGTCTCTATGGAGTTACCACGAATTTGGAGCCTGTTCTTCAAATAAAGCTTTCTTCCCACCGGGACGCAGCGCACATAACCAACGTGATGGCTTGTGCCTTTAAATGAATTTTACGTCGTATCCATTTAGTGTCAAGTCACCGCATTCAAATTGTTAAAGCATTCTGTTATTCAGATTGCAGTTTCTTCCTTGAAAAAGCCTCTGGTGGTTCATATGCAAAACTTTGGAAACACTTATTTATATACCAGTTTTACTACCTGGCTTTGCCCGGGATTTAGGCTTATTAATTTCATATTCCCTTATATGTCATTGAAAAAAAATCGGGAAAAAAACTAATGCTTGCAAAAAAGAAAAAAGCTGATTTCACAAATTCGGTCATTACAAATTATTTATTCATAGTGTGATTATTTCAGCACTTGGCCGTACATTGCTGTCACAAATATTTGTCGAGAATTAAAGCAACAGAATGTATGGAATCTGTAGAATCAAACGGACCAAAAGCGTTACAAATTATTTAGCACGCGTCCAGGAGACACAGCATTAGAGCACTGACTGAACAAAATTTGTTAACAATCGACGATCAAATGCATCACGTGCTTTCAGTTTCAGACGTCTTTGAGGTGCGAATCTCTAGGATAAAAAAGTTAAAAACGTACTTTTGTTTCTGTGTATACCAGGGGTGCACAACCCGCGGCCCTCAAAGTCAGTTTATGCGGCCCGCGGATAAATATTTTATACTATTGAAAACGTGAATATATATATTGTGAATGATGAGATTTTTTCCCATTATTGTAGGCCCTAGTTGAAATAAGAAAATTATAAAAATGTTTGTTAAAAATAAATTAAAAAGTAAACAATTATTGGACAGATTTTAAGTTTTGCATAACCAGACTGCTGCAAGGTTCAGACTGACTGTGGAGTCACTCTTGCAATACAAGTGGATGTGAGCACGTGACTGACACACCGACTCATCGTTGTGCAGCAGGGGAAGATGAGGGCGCTGTGTGACCTTGAAGTGGTGTAGCGCGAGGCTATTTATAGGTTTGTTATTTCTGACTGGACGCCACGTCGTGCACTGGGAGTATCATTGTTGTCGTGGCAGAGTTCACGTTTGTGAGTTGTTTGTGTGTTGTTACAGCTTGTGTGCAGTTTACAGAGTTTCTACATTATTATTATAATATCAGTATCATGTCTGTAAAAAAGCGTAAAGTGACGGACGAGTGTCGAGTGTTTCAAGAGACCTGGAGTGAGAGATATTTTTTTATTGAATACAACAGCAAAGCAACGTGTTTAATTTGCAAAGAAACAGTTGGTGTTATGAAAGAGTACAATGTAAGAAGGCATTATGAGACAAAACATGCTTCAAAATACAACGAATTTTCTGGTAATATGCGAAAAGAGAAAGTGAAAGAACTGCAAAGAAAATTAAAATTTCAACAAAATCTTTTTCGTAAGGTTAACGATGAATCGCAAATTGCGGTAAAAGCAAGTTTTATTGTGTCAAAGATTTTAGTAAAAAGAATGAAGCCGTTTCAAGATGGCGAGCTAGTTAAGGAATGCTTGGAAGAAGTGGCAAATGTGGCATTCCCAGAGAAAAAAGTATTATATCAAAAATTAGCCTTAATCGAATGACAGTTTCCAGGAGGGCAGAAGAAATGGTAGTGGACATTGAGCAAACACTACAAGAAAAAATATTGGATTTCAAGTACTTCTCACTGGCAATCGATGAAAGCACAGATGTGACTGATACTGCCCAGCTTTGTATTTTTGTGCGTGGTGTTGACGAGAATTTTCATATTTCAGAAGAATTACTGGCATTGGTTCCTATGAAAGACACAACTAAAGGATGTGATATTTATCGTGAAGTGAAAAATATTTTAGAGAAGTTTAATTTAAATATGGAAAAACTACATGGCATATCAACTGATGGTGCACCTGCCATGGTTGGAAGTAAACAAGGGGCTGTCAGCTATTTTGCTAAAGAGTGCAGTGATCTAGTTACTATTCACTGTATTTTACACCAAGAGAATCTGTGTGCTAAAAGCATACGTATGGAGCATGTGATGAAGGTTGTGATTAAAGTGGTCAATTTCCTTCGTGCCGGAGCTCTTGATCACCGCCAGTTCAGAGAATTCTTATCAGACATGGAATCCCAATATGATGATGTTATTTATTTTACACAAGTTCGTTGGCTTAGTGCTGGGAAAATGCTGAAACGAGTGTATGACTTGCATCAAGAAATCATAATGTTTTTACACAGTCGTAATGAGTCTCAACTAGCAGCACATTTTGAGAACAGCGAATGGGTGAGTGATTTATGTTTTTTAGTTGATATGACCCAACATCTCAATGAATTAAACATTAAGCTTCAAGGTAAAAACAACATGATCAACAACATGTGTTACATATTAAAATCATTTGAGGTTAAACTCAGTTTATGGCAGTCATAACTAAGCAATGGACTACTAGCAAATTTTCCAACAATGAAAAGTTTTGTTGAAAGTTCTGAATTCCATGTAAATGTGGCTAAATATGCATCTCTTGTAGTGGACCTTCACAATGAGTTTAAAAGACGATTTGAAGATATAAGAAAATTTGAGGTTTTGTTTGATATGTTTTCTCTACCATTCACTACTGACGTTGCGTCAGTGCCACTAGATTTCCAGATGGAATTAATTGATCTTCAGTGTAACAATGAGTTAAAAACAAAATACTCTGAAGTTTCTCTCCTAGAATTTTACAAAAATTACTTACCGAAAGAAATGAAATTGCTCAAAGATCATGCTTTAAAAACGGCAACGTTGTTTGGAAGTACCTACTTATGCGAGCAATCGTTTTCTTTGATGAAACAAATAAAGTCAAAGTGTTGTTCCCGTTTAAGTGATACACTATTGGAGGGAAACTTGCGCATTACCATCTCTAACATTGAACCTGATATTGACAGACTATTGAAAAATAAACAATGCCAAGCATCTCATTAGGAGCATTAGGCTACTACTTGATTTGATAGTCAGTTTGACGATATATTGATTTTAATTTTTTATATACTTTGATGTTAAGAATTCTGTTTTTTGTAAAAATAAAAATTTTACAACCTTGTGATAGTATTATTTTATTTTATATACCCCTAAACCTTTTCCAGTTAGGAGTAAGTTGATTGTAAATCAGTAATTTGATAACTTAATAACGCAATTTGCCAAAAAACTTCAAAAATGGATTTAAACCATTTAGAGGACACAAAAATGGTATTGAAACACATTTTTTGTGTGCTGGTAAAATAGGTTATTCGGATAATAGTAAAATTAGCTTTAGCGGTAGGGTTTGGCAAGTGCCTATGTGAAAAGGTAACTTGCGGCCCGCCACTTATTATGTAAAAATAAACTTGGCCCCCACTTATAAAAAGGTTGTGCACCCCTGGTGTATACTGTATATTTCTGTTTACCAATGAATTAAAAATTCCACGCCTATTTTAAAAAGTTTTGATTGGATTCCAGTGAAATTTTGAGGGGCTCCTCTTAATTACCAATTCATGGTGTTGATAAAAATTTCAGCCAGTTTCGTTAAGATTTCGCAAAGTTTGTTTTTGCATTTTTTTATGCACAGTTTCTCAAAGAATAGAAACATCTGTGGATATGCACGGCGATGAATGCAGTCACATGCTTTCAGATTTAGATCGGGATAACGATGACATACAGTGTATTTCAACATTCTATAACCTCCAACTCAGAGGGTACGGGTAATGTTTTGCCACCTGGTAGTTTCCAAATTATAATCATCCTCTATAACTATTCCCTATGGGAAGCTTATGAGCTCAAAAATTCACGATACAAAAAGCATAGAGTTTCCCAAAGAGAGCCTAAATTCACTCAAAGGAACATATTGCACTAACTTTGATTTCACTAGATTAAAAAGTGAATTAAGTAGTAAAACAATCTGAATATTGTTCAAAACTTTGCATGACTTTGGTTTGGATAAATGTTTTACGCAACAAATGTGCTGTACCATTAAATTGTGCAAATAAAAACCTATTAATGCAATATATGCAAGGACAAGACAGACCGTCACTAAAAAAGTTGATGTTAATGCCTATATTTTCAGACAAAGTATAGGAAGTATTTTAAAAAATCACAGGATGGAATTCCATTAAAAATGCAGGGATGCCAACCTGTTTCAGATATTTCCAGTAATACTCATACAAATTTTCAGTAGTTTTGGCCATTTTTCAGTAGTCATACCAAAAAGAATAATTTTAACTGAGGAAAACATGGCATTACTCATTTAATTCAATTAGTATTTTTTACTTATTTATTTATATACACGAAAATCTGTATCAAAATAATTCAAATTTTTCACATGGAAAATAATATACACCATGACTGATACATTTTTTTTTACACAACAAAAAATTGATTAAACAGCTTTCTTTAGTGCTTTGGTTGTATATTGTTTTGCAGATTTGAGTTCCTCAGCAGAAAATATTTTTTGTGAACATATTCATTTTTGCAATAAGAAGTGCTGCTACAGTTTCTAAACCTAAATTAGGTTGGAAACAGGCTTGATTTTTTCGCACTAACCTAAAACGTCTCTCACTCGGAGCATTCGAGTGTGGAACTACAAGTATTGCAACCATTACTTTCGAGAGAATAGTATACTTTACAGCTCCATTATAGCCTCTTAATTTTGAGATTTCAGACCAACTGACATCTATTCTATCTGTTTCTGCTATGGTCTCTAATTTGTCAGCTTGATAACAAGCAATTCTGCTTCTAGTATATCAAGTTCATTTTCAGTTATTATAAATGGAAAGCACTTGCCTATGTTTAATTCAGAAGTAAATGATGTTCTGGCTTTAAGTGAAGGATCTACTACTTCTGCATCTTTTCAGAATTCATCATAGATCAGTATCTTTTCTTGAATATAAGAACATTCTTCAATGTAAAATTTTCTGACAGATGTATAGAACTTAGAAAGTTGATTTTTGTTTAAAATGATTTTGCTTTAATTACCAGTTGTGTCCTTTCTGATTTTTCTTTTTTGAAAAACTTATTTGAAAAATTAAGCTAAACATCACCATCAGCTGCGACAGTAGAAGTTTCACAAATCCCTTGGATGACAATTTTATCCATCATGCCAAAAAACTTTCAGTTTGGGGACCATGAATGCATGATAGCTTTCACCATTTTAGATAAAAGATAGTGTAACTTGGAGAATATGAATGCTTTTGAATATCATGCATCAATTCTTACAAATTTTTCAGCTTAGTCACTTCCGTTTTCTGACTCTACCCCCTTTATCAAGCTGAAATGCAAACTTTTTTGGGGGAATATTTAAGAACACTGGATACGTGTTCGGAACATCATTGGGAAAAAAAATTACAGTTACGGGAGAAACCTTTGCTACGTCCGATTTCCGTTTTCGGACATTCCCTTCCATTTTCAAGGTGAAATACAATGAAATTTAACAACAATACTAGACAGAGGAAACATCGCGTGAAAAATAAAATTACGATTATGGGGAAAATCCTCATTGTTTCCGAAAGTTTTGAAAGTTTCAGGCAGAAAGCATCCCCTTCACCACTACCAATTGCCCCAAAATTTCTGTTTAGTTATGCATCGATCTCAAGGATAACTCAAATTACAAAGAAAAAGCAGAAATTCCTCAAAGCTGTAGCCCTCTCAAGATTACACGGGAATTTTTGCGTCATTGAATTTCCGTTTTTGGAAATTTTCCCTCCATTTTCAAAGTGAAATACAAAGATTTACGCAATAAAATGATGTATAACAACAATACTGGACAGAGGCAACATCGCAGGAAAACAAAATTATGATTAAGGAAAAAATTTATTTCGTTCACTTCCGTTTTTTGAAAGGCGAAATGTTGTCCCGATGCGTAGTTTTACACGTTTCTCAATGCGTGTTTTTACGTGTTGGTAAAATTTCAATGCGTAAACACACTTTTCGATGCGTACTAGACACGTAATTATGCATTTTGGCGAACTCTGCACATAAGAACGAAATCCAAGCATACTTTTCTGCAACGCAAGAAAAGAACTTCAAAATATTAATTACTGACATGAATGGCAGACGCACGCTTTAAAAAAAACAACTCCGATGCCAGTCAATGACACTCATGTTCTGCACCAAACGATTTTCATGAGCTTGTCGCTGCACTGCGAAAGAGCTTCAGGCCAAACTCCGCTCATGTCCATCAAAGCAAGACGTCCCCAGAATGTTGCATGCTGGGGAGGGAGGGTTTTCACTAAGAATGACTCAGCGCAAGGCCTCGCTCGCCCTAAGATCCGAGCAGCTTTGAGAGGCAGAACTGGAGGCAGCATCGCAAGCAAGACGAATGACGGATCGTCAAGTGGCCATTGTTGCGTTGGGAAGGGGAACACGCAAAATAAAAATTAATAACTTCTGTTAATTTTTCATAGAAAAATTACAATTTTCCATATTCCGTAGTACAAGAGCGATTTCCGTAGGAACTACCGAGATTCTGTAGTAGTTGGCATCTCCAATTCTGTAACCTCCAACTCAGAGGGTAGGGGGTAATGTCTTGCCCCTGGTAGTTTCCAAATTATAATCATCCTCTGTAACTATTCCCTATGGAAAGCTTTTGAGCTCAAAAAATCACGATATGAAAAGCATAGTTTTCCAAAGAGAGCCTAAATTCACTCAAAGGAACATATTGCACTAACTTTGATTTCACTAGGTTAAAAAGTGAATTAAATAGAAAAACAATCTGCATATTGTTCAAAACTTTGCATGACCTTGGTTTGGATAAATGTTTTATGCAACAAATGTGTTGTGCCATTAAATTGTGCTAATAAAAATCTATTAATGCAATATATGCAAGGACAAGACAGACTGTCATTAAAAAAGTTGATGTTAATGCCTATATTTTAAGACAAAGCAAAGGAAGTATTTTAAAAAATTGCAGGATGGAATTCCCTTAAAAATGAGTTGTTTTTTTATTCTTTTTGCATGCCTATGCACAATGTTGACAGTATGCCACTCCAAATAACCTCATTACGGCTATAGCAGACAAACAAATTCAAGTGACACCTATTAAAAAATGTACAGCATCCCCCCCTACCAATCTCATTTAACTATGAATTCCCAAAGTTATTTAAATAAGTCTTTGAAACAATGAAATAATATTTTCATACCTGCTTTTGAACTATGGTTCTCATCTAAAACAGAAGCTGCATGGCGCACAAAGACTGCAGCAAACTGGACGAAAAGGCTCTTTAATTTCTCTGATAACCTATGGAAAAATATAAAATAATAAAATTTCACTGAAGAGCATATCTTCTTCAAATACAGGAGCAATTATATACAAATAAACACAGATTTTCAGAATCCAAATACAACCACTTCTTTGGTACCTCATATAGAACAAATATTAAATCTTGGAGGCATTCCTGGGCAATAGTGGCAACAGTTTGCTGTGAGTTTGATTAAATGCTGGTCTGAGATAACTAATCCAGGAGTGTAACATAGGTTCACTGGTTCTGAACCATATTGAAAGAATATCAACCACATATGATTCAAGGAAACAATCTACAACACACAACTGATTTTAAACTCTTAGATGTTGATGTAAATGAGGCATGAACATCTAATAAGAAATTAATGTCTGTCAAACCAGGGGGACTACCTCTTACCAGATATGCAAGAGTTTCCACAGAGGTTGGACAACAGCAAATCTCACTGCACACAATGCAACATTGCAACCTGGTTTTACGGAGGAAAAAAAATGCATGCAAAGGTCTCATTAAGCAGTTAAAAGTAGGTGACACTAAAATTGCATGGCGGAATATCAAGGAGAAAATAATTCACAAAAGCAATGGCAAGACAGCATTAGTTAAGTCTGAAGGTAGCTGCACATGTACACTAGTTACATTAAAAAACAGACTTTGAACCCTGCTTGGATCTTGATTACCTGTAAACACTTAGAAAGCAAGGCCAGTTGCCAGATTAGGATTTTCAAGTACTTCAGTATGGTTGTTGCCAAACGATAGGAGAAATTTTCAAATGGTGGAGATAAAATTAGGACTACCCTAATTCTTTTTGAAAATTACTATCCTAATTTTAACTAGCACAATCCTGGATTTTCATCATAAAATTAGGACTATCCTATTTTTTGAGTCCTAATTTCATTTCCATCACTTGGAAGTAACTAGTTTAATAGACACTAGTTATAAGAATAAAAGTAAGATTTTTTGGCATGATGTACAATAGGTTTGAGCTTCCACATTCCTCCCAGATGGCAGCACAAAGGTTTACTGATATGCTCATTGCCATGCACAATAATGACTTCCAGAACGTTCATCACAGAAACAGCAAGCCTCCATGTTGTTGTACATGAGGTGGTACACGGTTCAAACACATTTACAGGAAACAAATTCTAGAACTTTTCCAGTTCATCAAAATATTCCAGAAGCTTGAGTTTTTCTTAGAACCATAGTGCTTTGTTATATATTTTGCAAACTTGGTTGAAATTTACTATGAATACTTATGAAGTTCTATGGGTTCTGCTGTTACAGAATGTTCTTCACAATGTGTTACATCTTTAGTGAAATGGAAAAATTTCCTCGTACAAAACTTATAAGAAGTAATCCTGGAACTTAGCACAATAAGTAATAATACAAAACAATTTCTCCATGGAACTGAAGATTCCCTACTCCATAATCATCTATTATCACACACACTGGTGGCAGGGAGCTAGATATCAATCTCCTATTACATGGTCATCTATTCCCACATGCATTGGAAGCAGGCAGCCACATATCAATATCCTATTCCATAGCCATCTATTCCCAAACACACTGGTGGCAGGGACACAGATATCAATATCCTATTCGACACAAATTGCTGGCAGGGAGCCAGGTATCAATCTCCTATTCTATAGTCATCTATACCCACACACACTGGTGGCATATCAATTTTCTATTCCATAGTCATTCATTTCCACACAAATTGGTGGCAGGGGCCCAGATATTAATCTCCCATTCCATAGTCATCTATTCTCACACACATTGTTGGCAGGGAGCCAAATTTCAATTGCCTATTCCACAGTCATCTATTCTGACACACATTGCTGGCAGGGAGCCAGGTATCAATCTCCTATTCCATAGTCATCTATTCCCACACACATTGGTGGCATATCAATCTTTTATTCCATAATCACCCATTTCCATATACATTGGTGGCAGGTAGCCAGATGTCATCTATTTCCACACACATTGGTAGCATATCAATCTTCTATTCCTTAGTCATCTATTTCCACACACATTGGTGGTGGGAGCCAGATTTAAATCTCCTATTCCACAGTCATCTATTCCTATACACATTGATGGCATGGAGCCAGATATCAATCTCCTATTCCATAGTCATCTACTCCCACACACATTGGTGGCAGAAAGCCCAATATCAGTCTTCTATTTCCCCACGCATTGGTGGCAGGGAGCCAGATACTAATCTCCTTCAATGAGGAAAGTGCATGTTGGAAAGAAGGGCCATCTTAGACTTGAGAGGTCTGGAAATATGGCACTCAAAAATCTTGCATGGCAGCATCACAAGATGAAATGTTTCTACACTCCATGAAAGGAAGCGATGCAATTTCTAGTAGATGCTGCAGGAAATTAATCTAAACATTATGACTAATTATCAGTAATTGCAAGGATGAAAAAAAGGCATTTGTTTTATTTTAATGACTTTTCAAAAATTATTTCCTTTAATACGGATGAGAGTGGTATTGGGGGGGGGGGTGTATAGGATGGGTGATGGGGATAATGAGTTTGTGGTGGTGGGGCTGTGTGTTCTTTTAGTCAGAGATTTAGGCAGTTTGATAACATGTTCTTCTATCCAGCATACTGGATGGAAGATGTTAAGACAAGGTGAGGGTGGATATAGATGGTTGGTATATTATAACTCAGAAACATTTCTGAAGGGTATACAAAAAATTGGAAAAAGAGTCCTTGCTTTAGTTAAAAGCCATTACGGTTATGTGGTAAAAAGTATGCTGGTAGATGAAATTGACAGTACACAGCAGTTTGATGGTAAAATTGATTTCCAGTGGGTTAATGGTGCATTTTTAGGTTACTATTCTGCAGAAAATGGCCAAATTGACTTTGAAGCCATGTATTCTAGTCAATATTATTCCTTGACATTTCATTAAAACATGAAAAATCAAGGACTTTCCATGCCTGTAAGAAGGGGAGATCGAAATCCAGGACCTTCCAGGACTGGAAAAAGGGGAGATCAAATTCCAGGACCTTCCATGATTGGAAGAAGAGGAGATCAAAATCCAGGACTTTCCATGCCTGTAAGAAAGGAAGATTCAAAATCCAGGACCTTCCATGACTGGAAGAAGAGGATATCAAATTCCAGGACCTTGAAGGGGAGATCAAAATACAGCACTTTCCATGCCTGTAAGAAGGGAAGATCGGAATCTAGGACTTTCCATGCCTGTAAGAAAGGGAGATCAAAATCCAGGACCTTCCCTGACTGGAAGATCAAAATCCAGGATTCCAGGGGACATGATAATGACCCATGCAAGATGAAAATACTTGCAACTGTGAAATTTTTTAGTTTCTGCTTGAAATTGGCCTTTTTAAATGTTTTTAAACCAATGCAAATTTGGTTACACTTAATGTGTACTGGAGAATTTCCTACATGTACTGGTCAGCTGACCATGTGCTGCAGTGGTTCTGTAGAGAGTGAACAGTTTTTAAATAGTAAATTAGCAATTTTAAACTAAATTTTAGCTTGGTTTAACTTTTAAATAATCATTGATGCAGTGATTGCTTCATGTCTTTTTGCATTTGAAAAGCATTTCTGGAGGCAAAATGGTACATGTCAGGCATACGTGAATACTCACAGTTAAAAGTAAGTTCTTATGATTTTACTATAGATTAGGATTGTGGCTAAAACTATCGAATCGAACTTCTAGACATGGAAAATTAATATTGCTTAGTTTCACAAAATTCAATGCTCCTGACAACTAGTTTTCAGTGATCTTTTCGTGTAACTAAGAAGTTGTTCCATAGACATCTCTTTGATATTTTTTTTTTTTTTTAATAAATGCACAAGCAACTGTACATAAGTAACACCTGAAAAGGAAAATAATTGATGCAGTAACTTCATGTGTGAATAAACAGAATGTTTTAAATATACATACTCATGTGTAAGCCTGTAAAATGTCAATACTCTGTCTTTGTGCTCAGACGACTGGACAGCCCAACGATGTATCTATAATTAACAAAAACACTTGAAATTAAATCATGGAAAGTACAAAAACAACATGAACTATGTAAAAAAAAAAAAAAAAAAGAAGCCACAAGATACACCAATGAGCCATTACATTATGACCACCTACCTAATAAGCTGTAGGACCCCCATAAGCCCGCAAATCAGCGGCCACTCGGGATGGCAATAGGTATCCTGGGGTATCTGTTACCATAATGTCAACAGCAGGTCCTTCAGTACCCGTACATTTCAGGGTGGTGGTGATTTAGCTCGAACCCTCTTTTCCAAGTCGAATCACAAATGTTTGATTGGGTTTATGTCAGATGAATTTGAAGGCCAGGGCATTAACAGAAAGTCACCAGCATGTTCCTCAAACCACTCCTTGACGATTCTGGTAGTGTGGCATGGCGCACTATTCTTTTGGTAATGGTCATCACCAGCAGCGAACACAGTTGCCATAAATGGGTGAATTTGGTTCGCAATGATGTTCAGATACCCGACAGCTGTCAGGGATTGTGCTATTGGGATAATAGGGCCTAAAGTATCCCAATAAAACATCGACCACAGCACAACACCGCCGCTGCTGGCCTGTTTGTGCCCTACAGTGCATCCAGGTGCCATAACGTCCGTCAGTAATCAGCGTACCTATGCCAGGCCACCCATGTGATGCACCAGGAATCATGATTCATCAGACCAGGCCACTTTCTTCCAATCATCCATGGTCCAATCTCCATGATCTTGGGCACATTTCACGTGTTGTCGGTGATGATGTGCAGTGAGCATGGGAACCCAGCTGGGTCTTCGGCTATGAGGAAGACCCAGCCGGGTTCCCATGCTAGCAAAGACCCATTGCCCTGGTCACCACTGTTGTAGCTGTGGGTGATTTGTCTCACTGCAGCCCCGTGGTCACTGTGAACAATGTGTGACAGTCTCCGCTCCCCTTAGGCATAAATAAACTGTGGGTGACATATGACTGAATGATGGTTCATCGTTTGGCCATATGTGCACCACTTTTGATACGTACTCGCTACAGCGGCGCATGAACAACCCACACCGTTTCCGAGGCAAAGTGCCATCACAATTTGTCCTTCATCAAACTCCAATAAATCGGCAGCTTTTCCTATTCTGACTCTGAACACTCTACTAACCAAAAGCCAGTTCTCAGTTTGTATATACACTCATCAACGTCATAAAAATCTGCCCACCAAGAAGAAGGAGTCGCATTGAAATGAGATTTTAGTAGTGCGATGGTACACGCCAAGGACAGAAGTGATTACAATATCACAGCAGCAGGACAGTTTTCCGCAGACATACGGTACACTTCCAGTCAGCATTAGTACCGTGTCGGGCCGCTTCATGCTTGGATACACGTGGTGATATCGTCCTGCATGGAGTCAAAGAGACGCTGTATGTTATCCTGGGACATATTGGCCAACTTTTCTTGTAACTGAAGCTCTAAATCACGAACACTGGGACATGGAAAAAGCTGACGTCCCATATGGTCCCCCACATGCTCGATGGGTGAGAGATCAGGCAATCTGGTAGGTAACGGAAGCGTCGAAGCATGACGTAGGCAGTCCTGGGAAACCCAAGCCGTGTGTAAATGGGCATTATCTTGTTGGAAAATGGTTCCGTGGCCACCCCACCAGGAAAGTCAGCACATGGGGATACATGATCTCCTGTACGTAGCACTGCATTTTCAACGTCTCTCGGATCACGGCGAGGGAAGTCCTGCTGTCATACGCAATGGCTCCCCAGACCATCATGCCTGCAGTTCAGGGTGTGTTCCGCTGTACAGTGAGGTTGGGATTGTAGCACTCACCTGCGGTCCTCCTAACTGACACTGCGGTCGTCCGTTCCCCTACAAAAGCGGCATTCATCGCCAGTTCGTAGCACTACATGTTGCTCACTGCTGACACCACTGCAATTGACATCAACGATTCAGATGTTAATGGCCGAAAACGCAAGGGCCGTCGAGAGTGCAGATTCGCATGTGTCAGGCATCTAGAAATGGTTCTGGCAGACACAAGAGTCCCTTGTACAGCAGCCACATGTCTCTGGATACTGGACAAGGACGCCGTTGCATCTGGTGGTGTGTCTGGGTCGTCTAGAGCCTGTCCGCCGTGTCTGGGTGCCTTCTCATGTCCATTGCTCCCAACACGATCGCACTGTACTGTCCGACCGGCCCAAATGGTGGCTGATTCAGCCTTGTTCAAACTCTGTCAATTGCCCAAACGTACATCTGTGGCGGCTCCTCGACATATCTATTGCTCAGGGATCTCACCTGACTTTTACAGTGCAATTTGGCACGAATGTGGAGTCCCCTGAGTGGCACCTTAGAAGCCCCAAAGATTGTGACTGCAGCGCCGGTTTTGAACATGCGGACAGATGGAATCGCACGGAACTTTAATCATTTGCATGCCTGCCTTCCCTGTAGCTATTAGTGGAGTTTCGCGTTAATCACACGGTTTTTTTCTTGGTGCATGGATTTTTATGACAATGAGTGTATACTGCTCTACGAACTTAACTTGTGCCTATGTTCAGTCTCCACACACACTCGTTTCTCTAGGCTGGGGGTGGTCATAATGTAATGGCACATCGGTGTATATAGTAGCTGAAAACTATATATAAGTCATAAAACACAGTTTCACAAAAATAAATAAATATGCCACAAAAATTCTTCACATGTAAGTACACATTTATAAGTAAGGGCATCAAACACCTCCGCACATAGAAGAAAATATAAAAAGGCATTTTGTGAGCAAAGGCGAACTTGTAGCTTTACTCACAGAAATATATTAAAACAGATGTGAAAATGTTTTTAAAAGTTCACAAATAACTTTTGAGTTACTTCAAATTATGCATACACAAAACTGACAGGAAAAAAAAAAAAGCTGAACTTTTTAACTGGGTGGAAAATCAGAATGTGCTGTGATAAAACATGAACAGAATATAATGCAGCATTAGCATGATGGAATTGTTCACTGTAATGTCCATAATGCAGCATCATGGCAGAATTGTTCACTGTAATCAGGGCTTGAAAAATACCATACCCGAGATGCCCGGGGCATGTAAATTATTGACATGGGCAAGTAAAAAAAGCTATCTAGTTGCACAGACTGGGCAAACTTTTTCATGTTTTAAATTTAGTTGCCCGGACGGGGCAATTAAATTTAAAAGATGAAAAAGTTTGGAACAGAATTTTCTACTACAAGAAAAACAACAGTCGTCGCATGTAGTGTTTCATTTCACTGCTAATCACCGGTAGTTGTATTATTGTTATGGAGTGCCAAGGACAGAACAATACCACTTCTTTAATTATATTATGCTCCAGGTACTGGAATCATATATAATTTTGCTCTAAATGTTGTTTATAGTCAGTGGCAGGATGCATGTCTCTAATGGAATTAGCCTCTGGTGTTTAGTGACAAACATTTCAGTGAAAAGTACATTACAGACAGAATCACTGAGTTTCTCAAATACCAATTTTGTCATCAAACCAATTTCAGCATCATTGTCTTAAAACTTGAGATACAAGCATTTGTGCATTGAACATTTTGAATACAGACCTATAATACTAGCCTCGCTTCTCTGGTGGCAACAGCGTGCAGCCATAGCTCATTTGCTTAAAACTCTCCGGTGGTCATAATAAAGTGGCCACTCAATGTATAATGCAGTGTTAGCATGACAGAATTGTTCACTGTAATTTATATAATGCAGTGTTAGAATGACAGAATTGTTCACTCATTTATTTAAGTAAATATTAAACTAGAGTACATAGCTGCATTCACAAAATAAAAATGCAATTCAAAACAAAATAAAATGGTTTTAAGACATTGCTTCAAATAGTTTTTTTTTTTTCTTGTTCTGTCCTGTTTTACTTGCCAGAACATTTGCTCAGGTTTCCTTTTCAGCAAGCTCTACAGCCATATGTCTTTTATTGATTTTGCAATTGTACAGCATTCATTGCTTAATTTTTCCTTCTGCTGATATATTTCCCTTCACATTTCTTTATTGTGGATTTTTTTTTGTTTCTTAGTTTTTATGCCCTCAAATGACAATAATTTCATCAATCATGCTGATAGTAATTTCAGCCTCAAAACCATGAATGCATGATATCAAAATTTTCACTATTTTAGATAAATGGTGCAACTTCAAAAATATGAATACTTTTGAACACCATGCATTAATTCTTACAAATTTTCAAACTTTGTCACTTCCATTTCGGGAAATTTCCCTCTCCCATGTCCAGCTGAAATGCAAACATTTGTGGGAGAAATAACATTTAACAACACAGGAAAGAGTGTCCACTGCAGGGGGTAGGGGGATTACAATTATGGGACCCTCGCTCCGTTCAACTTCCGTTTTCTGAAAAATTTCTTCCATTCTCAAGCTGAAATACAAATATTTGTGCAATAAAATCATATTTAACAACAATACCGAACAGAGGCAACATTGCGAGAAAAAGCTATTATATGATTACAGGGGAAAATATTAATTTCTGTTTTCGAAAGACAAAAGTAGTGCCCCACTAATACCAAAAAAATTTCAATTCAGTTCTGCATTGATCTCGAAAATGACCCAAATGATGACAAAAAACAGAAATCCACAGAAGAATCATATATATGATTATGTCAACATATCAGATGCCTTTTTTTTTTTTTTTTTTTTTGGAGTGGGGGGTCTGCCATGTTCACATAATTTGAAGTATTTTTAAGGTGGTAAACAGAACTGCCATTATCTTGTTGCCGCCCCGGTGGCGCAGTGGTCTAAGCGATGGCCTCTGATCATTCGTCCGAACGGGGTCTGGGTTCGAATCCCAGTGAGGCATGGATGTTGTGTTTGTCTTATGGCACTGGCTCTCTCCCTTCCCTGGAACCAGTGACCCTAAATTAGGGACGGGCGACTACTTATGGCCCATTGAGTTGCTCACGGTGGCCGTTAAACCTCCGATCAAAAAAAAAAAAAAAAATCTTGGTTTACTCTTCAACATATTTTACTTCTGAAAACTTCAAATTTACATCATCCTGGAGTAGCAGCTGAACCAGCATCTCCCAATTTTCATTTGATGATGCTATCCATTACATCACCCAGGACCATGTATTAATCAAGAATATTTCTTTCATAATCCCCATAGTTTGAAATAATTTTGCAGAGCCAAACCGATAACCAAAGCAAAACAAAACCGAACTACACAAGTTTGTGTTATGTGATATTATGATAATCCTTCCCTCTAATATGAGCACTGAACTACAGTACTTACAGAAATAGTAAAGGGTAGCAAATATGTCCTGCCATCATACAATGTACAGTGAAAAGAAACACTGCCCAAATGATGCAATAATTTTTCTTTCGTTGAAGACTTCGATTACTTCTCCTTCATAATCTCCTCTGAACTGATTTACTTTCTTTTGCAGATGTTTCTATCCTTTAGGTTACTATCAAGGCCTGTTATCAATCTAAAAAAAAAAAAAACACGAAGGAGGCTGAAGGAGATAGATGTAAGTGAAGTTTTCAATGAAACAAAAATGAAAAGTCTCTCTCAGAAAAGCTAATAAATTTAACTTTCTAATGATACAAGGGGATGCTGATAAATTCTCGGCTCACTAAGAAGAAAATGGCCCAGAGCCAAGAAACTTACATACTATTCCACATATTTGCCCTAAAGTTCAACACACTTGGCACAACATTTCTGGAGTTTCTTTAACCCTTCCAAAAAAAAATTCTTAAGTCTGATCACTTAAATACTGCTCTGCTGCTGCTATCACCTTCAAAATCATTCAAAAAATGCTTCCATTTCAAACTGTTTTTAAGGTTTGGGAACAGGAAATAGTCTGATGGAACAAGGTTTGGTGAGTAGGGTAGATGATCTATGCACTTAAATCCCAAATCCTTCAAAACATCCATCGTCTTGCCAGCCTTGTGTGCCGGCGCATTGTCCTGCAAGAAGAGAAACCCTATCAGCAGTTTTCCTCGCTTTTTTTCCTTTAACACCTCCTTTAATCAGCACAGCAAATTGGAGTAGTATTCAGCATGTATTGGTTGGCCCTTCAGGAGATAGTCAGTAAATTGCCTTTCGAATCCCCCCAAAAAACGTAGCCATGCAGACCTTTCAGTCTTTCTTGAATTTCTTTGGCCGTGGAGAACCCGAGTGCTGCCACTGCAGATACTGTTGTTTTGTCTATGGACGAAACGACAGTATCTGCTATGGATCGTAGTGATGTAACCATGTTTCATCAACAGTGACAAGTCACTGCAAAAAAATATCACCAGATCGCTCAAAATGCTGCAAAACCAATTTGGAAGTTCTTTTGTAATGTTCCGCTTGTTTTTGTTTCTCATCGGCATTCAAACATTTGGGCATCCACTTTGCTGACATCTTTAGCATATCCAAATGCTGTGACAAAATAATGCTACAATTACAGGAAGTGGGTTAAGCTGAGAACTTTTTAGCATCCCCTTGTATTTATACCAGTATTCCGATGTACAGTATGTTGGAATGTATACACATGCAGGAAGATCTGTATACAAGTCAACAACAGAATAGATAGACTAACTCACTTTAAAAACATAATTAAAATGTCAAATACAAAAATTACCAGATGAGATAACATATTTTAACTTGAGTGAATCAATATAATCTCATGCCTGTGTACACCCAGTAGACAAAACATTAGAGATAGGGGGTGATGGGCAATTGAAAAGGGCATCCCCGGCGCAGAGTGGAACAGACCCAAACCGAACTCAGGCGATAAATAGGCTGACAGCTGGGCTTTTAGATCCAGATACACTCAGTTGACAAAACATTAGTTATATGGGTGATGGGCAGTTGACATGGGTATCCGCCGCGCGGAATGGAACAGACTCAAACCGAACGCAGGTGGCAAATACAGACAGTTGGGCTTTTAGATCCAGATTCCAGATACACTCAGTAGACTAAACATTAGACATGGGGGGATGGGCAGTTGACATGGGCATCCCCCATGCAGAATGGAACAGACTCAAACCGAACGCAGGCAATAAATAGACAGACAGCTGGGCTTTTAGATCCAGATACACTCAGTAGACAAAACATTAGAGATACAGGGAATGGACAGCTGACATGGGCATCCCCCACGCAGAATGGAACAGACGCAAACCGAACGCAGGTGATAAATAGGCTGACAGATGGGCTTTTAGATCCAGATTCCAGATACACTCAGTAGACAAAACATTAGACATGGGGGGATGGGCAGTTGACATGGGCATCCGCTGCGCAGAATGGAACAGACTCAAACCGAACGCAGGCGATAAATAGACAGACAGTTGGGCTTTTAGATCCAGATTCCAGATACACTCAGTAGACAAAACATTAGACATGGGGGGGGGGGCAGTTGACATGGGCATCCCCCATGAAGAATGGAACAGACTCAAACCGAACGCAGGCAATAAATAGGTGGACAGCTGGGCTTTTAGATCCAGATACACTCAGTAGACAAAACATTAGAGATAGGAGGGATGGGCAGCTGACATGGAAATCCCCCGCACAGAGAGGGACAGACCCAAACTAAATGCAGGCAATCAGCAGGGCTTTCCAACACTGCATCGCAACTGATGAACATGGGTAAATGTGGTGATTTGAGTGACTTTGATTGTGAATGCATTATCGACATAAGACCGCTCAAGAGGTAAAAGCCCTAGGGTTCCCGAGGGCAACTGTATCAAGGGTGTACTGCGAGTATACCATCGATGTACATACCAACACCAAGAGAGCAAACAGTGGCTGACCACACACCATTCATGACTGGGGTCGAGGTAGACTATCCAGGGTCGTACAGACCGACCACTTGGCAATGGCGGTGCAAATCACATCCAGGTTAAACATTGGAGCCCAAAGCCACGCCAGCACCTAACAGTACGGCCCACGCTGCATACCCTGGGTTATGGGAACTGATGCCGTATGCATGTACCACTGTTGACTGCTCATCAAACATTATGCCATGCCCGGTACTGGGAACATCAAAACTGGACCTCTGTACAGTGGCACCACATTGTGTGGACAGATGAATCCCATTTTTAACTGTACCGGGCTGATAGGAGGGTGTGGGGATCGACAGCAAGAGGTCATGTCCCCGTCATGAGAGGTTGGTTCCATTGAAGGAACTGTGATGGTTTTGGGAGCCTTCTCATGCAACACATTGGGTCACTTAGTGTGTCTGGAGAGTTTCTTAACTGCTGTGTGCAACCAGCCTGTGCTGGCTGATCACCTACACACTTGCCTTCACGCATCATGCTGCCAGTGGTCTGTTTCAGAAGGACAACGCACCGGGCTGCAACCACCCGGGAATATCTCCAGGAATACTCATCTTAGTTTGGAACCATTCTGTGGCACCCAAGGTCTCTACATTTAAACTCCGTGGAAGCTCTCTGGAAAGCCATGAAGCAGAACATCAGATCCAGGGTGTTGAACCAGCATCTTGGGCAGGGTTGTAGGCAATGCTGCAACGGGAATGGTTGGCATTACTTTCAGAAACCCTGCACAAACTATGTTCCGTCTGCAGTACCTAGGTTTCACTGCGTACATCAAAGTAGGAGCAATTGCACTTTCATGCACAGCCATTTGGGCCTCTCTTGAGAACCCACCATTCCTGTGAAATCCTCCTCAAGCAGCTATGACTTTCAATGAAGAATTCACTTGCATACTAATTTCTAATTAGTAGGCAAGTGATTTGTTCATTAAAGTCTATCTAATCTAATTTGTTTTCTCTGTCAAACATGCTTCCTAAATACACAAAATCATTCACCTAGTCAATCACTGTGCCATTCAGCACTAATAGTTTCTCATTCAAAAACCATAATTTTGGTTTTTCAATTATTTTCGCACCTGCCAACTACTACAGAATGTCTGTAGCTTCTATGGATTTTGTTGTCTGACTACGGAATTATGAAACTCACTGTAGAAACTACAGATTCTATGAACTTTAATTTTGTTTATTTTGCTATTATTTTATGGCACATGAGATTCTTAAGCACAATTTCACTTTTTTTGTCATCATTTAGATCATTCTGAAGATCGAGGCGAAACTGAAGAGAATTTTGGTGAGGAGTGTCGTTTCCCATCTGGGCACAGTATTTTGTGTTTCAAAACTTTCGAAAATGGTAGTATTAAATGGAGTAAAAAATTTTGCCGTAATCATATTTTTTCTCCTGATGCTGCCTTTGTGTCCAGTATTCTTGTTAAATATCATTTTTTTGCATGAATGTTTGTATTTTAGTTTGAAACTGTAGGCAACACTTTGCGAAACAGAAGTTAGAAGTCACAAAAATTTTCCCATCATTTTCAGGTAGAAGATTTTTCCGTGAATTCGAGGAATTCCGCCATTTTCGTTATTATTTTGGTCATTGATGAGATTGATGCACAAGTGAGCAGATATCAGGGGGTGGGTCAGAGGCGGACGGAGTTCCATCTTTGTGAAACTTTCTGAAACGGAAGGTCGACGTAGTTCAGATTTTTTCCGTAATGGTAATTTCTTTTTTTCCCGATGTTGAAATATTTTTTATTTCAGATTGAAAATTTCCAAAACCGGAAGTCGGACGAAGCAAAGATTTTCCCCACGATGTTCGCACACTCCTAAGTTGTTAAATATTCCCCGCCCCAGAAGTTTTTGCATTTAAGCTTGATAAGGGAGGGGGATATTCCGAAAACAAAAGTGATTAAGTTGGAAAATTGGTAAAAATTGATGCATTTTTTTCAAATTTTAGATTTACTGTCTATCAAACATTGTGGAATTCTGCACGCATCCAACCGATTTTTACTGGTGGAAGTTTCGAACTTAAATATCGCAATGTTACCTATCGTACCCTCACTGCGGGAATTAACTTTGTATTTTGAACGTGTTAAGTTTGTTTCATTAGTGTCCTTGTTTGTTGTAATGTTTTGTAGTGGCATGTATTTCTTTTTTACAAAGAGATGGATCGTTTCGAAAAAAAAAAAGCGTCTATGTGTGCCATGCAATAATACTAGTCATCAGAGCTGAGCCCAAGTCTGAAGCAGAGCCCGGGCCCAAATCGGGCTCGGGCTGTAGAATATTTCCTGCAATTTGGGCTCGGGTTCTTGGGGAGAGGGACAGGATTTTTTTTATATATAAATGTGATTTTATATAATTTAGCAAATGAGACACTTTATAGTTGGTAAAGGAAATTCTTCGACAACTGGTTCTGGTTGGGGAGAAGGCATTCGAGATGGCTATTTATTCCGGGCTTGGGTAGAAAATGCCACATGCCATGCATTAGAGTATTTCTGCAGAGAAGGAAAAACTTTTTCAAGAACTACAGCTATTGGATAGTTGATAGCTTGCCGATGATAATTTACCCCCTATCTCCACGCAGTAGCTCCCTGCTAATTCTATTTATAGATATTGGATAGTTGATAGCTTGCCGACGATAATTTACCTCCTATCTGCACGCAGTAGCTCCCTGCTAATTCTATTTAGCAATGTGCATATTGCAGAGCATTATGGTGCAATAATATTAGCATTATTTTAGCAACATACAGTTGCAGCACTGCCCGATCATTTTGTATGCCCGTCCGTCTGAAGCACTTCAGGTGGAAATGAATGATCAAAGAAAAGCGTACAGTTACACTATAAAAATAGATGGAGATCCCTTCCCCACTTGAGAAATACATTGGTTAACTGCAGGAGAAAAAGAGAGTGGAAGTGTGGAAAAGGAGATGTTTTTTGTTAATAGTTGAACAGGTTACCCAGTTTTTGGGCTCGTTCAGGCCCGGGCTCTATCTTGCAATATAAAATTCGGGCTGATATACCACGGGCTGGGACGGGCTTGTACTCCGAAAATTGAGCCCGAACTCAGCTCTGCTAGTCACTACTAACAAGGCTCTTGCCAATGTTGGCAGGTATGTATTTATCAGTTTGAATTTCATACAGACTTTGTACAAAGATTTTCTAGGCCTGGAAAAAAACAAAATAAAATAAAATGCCAAAACTTTCCCAGGGGTAGTGTAAACAACCCTGCATCATTTGCGGACTTACAAGCCTTCATTTTCTTTTTAATTATTAATGCACATTTTCATCTTTTTGTACCTGTACATAAAATTTAATTCTCTTACACACAAAATTTTACACCATCTGTTATTGTACGAGTCAATATGGGATTTAAAACAAACTCACACACATAGCATGGAAGCAGCAAAATACAGTGAGCATTTTTGGCCAGTAAAAACATATAAAATTTTCTTATGCCTGACAATGATAATTCCTTTTTATAAATCAATGCATATAAAAAATATATGATACATACTGAACGGAAAAAGCCATGGAAAGCAGATTCTGAAAGTTTCATAACCAGTCCTACAATGGAAGCAATGATGTTTCCTTCAACTTCCTCAGTCACTGGAAGCGGTTCCTGAAACATGAACGAAATTCATTGCACAAAAGACTAAGTTGTACAGTTAAACAAAAATAAACAGGCTGCAAATCATACAGTTAATAGTTGATATTTTAAATTT
Organism: Macrothele yani; assembly: GCA_039090855.1. Lineage (NCBI taxonomy): Eukaryota > Metazoa > Arthropoda > Arachnida > Araneae > Macrothelidae > Macrothele > Macrothele yani. The sequence goes on from CM077019.1 coordinate 10,276,064, forward strand.
GTTTCCCCACCTGAAATAACATTTTATTACAAAGATGAAAAAAAAAATAACAAGTGTAACAATACAGAAAATATTCAAAATATACTGGTAATCCGATTTATTGGCATAAAAATATATACATTTTCAAGCTTTTGCATGCCAACCAGATGGGTTTTTTTAAAGGGTTTTTTTTTAAGGAAGGTTAACATCTTGTTTTACTTGAATATATTTCCTATAGGTACTTCCTGATAGGTGCATATCAGAGTCGGGAAAAATCGTAATTGAATTGATTGGTAATGCATTACAGCGTAACGGTAATAGAAACAAGAACTTAGCGTTACCATTACATGGTAATGGTGAACTGGTCATTAGAATTACATGGTAATTGTAATGACATGTAGCAGTTTCCCATTACAATCATAATTGTTAACTATATGTTGGTAATTAACCAATAACTTATGGGTAACAATACAACGTGAATTAACCAGCAACCAGTACACCCTTACACATTGTGTAGGTTATTTGACAATTGTTCCACCCTCATACCTTAAATGCGTATGTAGGTATTGGAGATTGTACGTGCATGACATGAGTAGTTGCCCCGTATTCGCCGGAAGTAAAGTGATTTGAACGAAATAATACATTCGAAGTAAGCAGGAACTGGATGTTTATTTCGGTTAGATATACTCATTTCGTCTACCTCCAGTACAGTATTATCGTCCATTTCATACATTTCACTGTTCAAAATAATTGCCCCACTATAGCCACAAGCACATATTAGCACTACACTCACAGTTCAGAAACTCAGGGTGAACTGTCGAATATTACAGAAATTTGCGAACTCTTGATATTTTTGCCGTACTTCTCAAGTGTTGTTGTCCATTACTTGTACGATATGAACACTGGATAGAGAGCGACTGACTCCTTTATATATACTTCGAGACAGGACCTGAACCTTCTGAAATATTCTTGATTTGCATAAAGCTCTCCAACTTCCCACTGCGCGATCAATCTGGAACATTCTACAAACGTCTAGCCCATTCTTGCGTCTTTTAGAACATTCTACACAAGACTTCGGTCTCTGTCTGCTATGTTACTTGGATGACTTTTCTAGACATAGCTTTTGGCACACGTACATTTCTATAAACTATTACTATGTAATTATTATTTGCAAATTGTGTAATTTCATTACCAAATAATTCCATTGCGTTTGAATGGCATTATTAAATAATTGAATTGTATCCTCTTCATTGTAATGCATTGCAGATTAATTCCATTACCTGTAATACATTACTCGTTAATTGTAATCTGTACTTCCATTACCTTGTAATGCATTACTTGTTAAATCTGTACTTCCATTACTTTGTAATGCATTCCTGCCCAACTCTGGTGCTACTGAGATGGTTCAATAACAGTGCATTCACCCACTCTGGCAAAATACAACATGGGGTTAATTTTGATATCACTACATCAATATTGAACCAATCCACTGGTTTTAATTCTTGCACAGCCGACACTGTGCAGAAATAACTGGAGTTTCTGACTTACATCTGTGTGCAGTTCCTGTGGAGTAGAGAAGGTGGGGTGAGCCAACTTGTTCCAGTAGGGTGGGTGCTCTGCTTTTGCTGCAAAGGGAGGACTTTCTGGATGCCATGTGTATTTGGACATTACATTAGTATATAATGCATGGCTTTTATCGATTATGAAAAGGCCTTTGATTCCGTGAAACCATCAGCAGTTACAATGGCTTTGAAATCCTGCGGTATTGAACATGCATACATTAATATTATTCATAACATCTATGAAAATGCAAGTGCAAAGATTCGGCTGTTTGAGAATACAGCACACATTAAAATTGGAAAGGGAGTGAGACAAGGTGACACCATATCTCCCAAGCTCTTTAATGCCACATTGGGAAATGTCTTTCAATCACTGAACTGGAAAAACAAAGGGATAAAAATTAATGGAGATTATCTAACTCACCTTCGTTTTGCTGATGACGTAGTCATTTTTACAACTATCCCATGAGAGCTGCCGAGTATGATCCAGGAACTTGCTGACAAGAGTAAAGAAGTGGGATTAAAAATGAACTTTCAGAAGAAAAAAGTGATGTACAATGCTTTTTACAGGAAATGAAGATTTATCGATTGATGGAGAAAAACTGGAGATAACAGATGCGTGCGTTTATCTTGGAGCGCAGATATCAAGTGAGTGTCACATTGATGAAGAAATTAATCGGTGTATAAAACTTGCCTAGAGAGCTTATTGGAAGAAACAGCATAATTTTCAAGAGCAATATGCCATTATGTCTTAAAAGAAAAGTGTTTGATCCATGCATCCTTCCAGTGCTTACATATGGTGCAGAGACATGGACCATAACTAAAAGAGACATACAAAGGCTGCAGACAACTCAAAGTAGCATGGAGAGGTGCATGCTTGGTGTAACCAGGAGAGATAAGAAGAAAAACTTGTGGATCAGAAAAATGACAAGAGTGGAAGACATCATGATCAGAGTTAAATCCCTGAAATGGCAATGGGCTGGACATACTGCCAGAAGGACAGACCATCGATGGACAGTCGAAATTTTAGATTGGATTCCAAGGAACGGGAAAAGACCCAGAAGAAGACCACATGGGAGGTGGGTGGATGAAATTCGAAAGTATGCGAGAGTAACATGGAGGAGACTGGCACAAGACAGACCGTTGTGGAAGAGGCTTGGAGAGACCTTCGTCCAGCAGTGGATTGATAATGGTTGAAAATGATGACTTACAAGAGCACATTTTATAATATTAGTCAATGTAATTAAATGTATAAAATATACACAGTCATATTGGAATCGTATTGGAATAATATGACCACCTACCTAATAATAGAAATAATCACCTTGGCCTGGATGACAGTGGGGAGACAGCATTGCATGGATGCAATGACGCCCCAGAAGGTTGCCCGAAGCACACATGCCCATTCGGACTGCAGCAGAGCAAGGAGGTCCCAGAGACGACGTGATCATGGGTTGGCACGTCAAACCTGTTGATCCAAATAGTCACAACAGTGCTCTATGGGATTGAGGTCGGGCAACTTTGCCGGCCAAGGGAGAATGGAGACATTGCTGTTGTTTTCCTGGAACCAGTCTCACACACACACCCTTAATGACGTGGCCGGGTGCATTGTCTGACACAATCACCACCAGGGTAAACGTTCAACATGAAGGGATGCAAGGGGTCAGCGAGAATGGATAGGTAGTCATTGTCATTCAGGGACTCATCCAGTGGTACCCGAGGTCCTAGGTCGCACCAGAAAAATATTCCCTTTAGACAAGGGCACTACCACCCCTGGCCTGTACTTGACCTGACAAGCATGTCTGGGTGTTGGTTCTTATGTTTCTGATGCCATATCTGGCATGTGGAGTAGAAACCTCAATTTACCAGAGAAGGTAATATTTTTTCTCTTTTTCCACTGTTCCACTGTCCAATGACGGTAGTCCCATGTGAACTGCAGGCATCGTTGCCGATTGACCCGGGTTAACATGGACACCTTGAAGCGTTGACCCATGCATAACAGGGTTTGCTCTACTGTTGTCGGGGACATGTACCTGGGCTCCCCAACATTCATTTACATGGTCAATTGCTGTACTGTTGTGCGTCGATTGCCCTTTACCAGTCGACAGAGGCAACGTTCCCTGGGGTCGATGCCCTTTGGGGGCTCAACAGTTATGACATCAGGAGGTACTCAGTGTGCCAGCAGCCCATTCTTGGTACACCCTTACTACAGCACCTCGCGAACAGCCCATGAAATCTGTTGCTTCTGAGATGCTTCCACCCTTTTCGCGGTAACCGATGATCATTCCTTTCTGAACGTCTGTCAAATCACTACCTCTGCCCATTGTGCTCACACAAAGCCATATGGCTCATCGGTCTAGGCCGGTAACTTTATATCTCCGTGTGACTGACCTTGTCACATGCACTCTATGACACACGCTTGGTGGGTACACTGTGATTTTAGGGGTGGTTATATTATTCTGATATGACCATGTAATTAGAAAAAGTACTTTCCTCTCCCATGTAACATATTAAACAGACATGTCAACCTTCAAAATCTAAAAATCAGGAGATTTTTTGCAGCTCATAAAATCACATGAGCGCTATTTTTTTTATCGACATTTTTCAGATGCAGGAGCAATTTTCTAGAAGCAGTATTATTGGTACATAGCATTTTTTATGTTTAAAAAGTTATTCTAAATGCAGACTGTATGTTTATATGCAAAGTGAAAAGCATAGTGAAAATAGTTGTCAACCAGATACAATTAATAGCATTTTTTCATTTTTTTTTTCGCCCTCGAATTTCCGTTTTCAGAAATGTTTCCTCCATTTTCAGACTGAAATACAAATATTTATGGAATAAAATTATATATAACAACACTACTGGACAGAGGCAACATCACAGGAAAACAAAATTATGATTACGGAAAAAATCTTTATTTCATTTATTTCCGTCTTTGAAAGACGAAATACTGTCTCGATGCGTATTTTTACGAATTGGTATAATTCTTCGATGAGTAGTTTTACGCGCTGAGAAAAATTCCAGATGCATATTTTGATGCGTTGATAAAATTTCGATGTGTACCAGATAATTAGATTACGCATTTTGGAGAACTGGTCGGCACGTCACTTGAGCACTCCCGTGGAAAGAGAGAGAGAGAGAGAGCTACCGCACGACGCGGAGCCATCGTTATACTTGATGGCTCCGCATGAAGCCGGCAAGTCAAAGATGACATCATCGTGTAACACGGCGCTCGTAAGGTCCGGTAGAAAATCTAAATGGATGGTTGCAGCCTGCAAGGGATTAAAATATTTCGATTGAGCAATCAAAATATTAAAAAAATCTGTAAAAAAAAGACCTAACCGTAAATCAGTAAAATTAAGCAGAAATCCGTAAAAGTTAGCAAGTATGCAACATCCATGCTCCACTGCGATTCGAACCCAGACCCATATTGGACAATTTGTCGAAAGCCGGCACTCAGTTTCACAACTTTATTATGCAGCAAAGACAATAACAGCTAATATGTAAAGCAGAAACAAATTGCCAAAGATATGACATAAAATAAAACATTAAAAACCGCGTAAGTGCAAAAGGAAAAAAACCTGCAAAAAGTAAGTGAAGGGAATGAGAAAAAAAAATATTCACAAACTCAGTGTACACAAAATGCTACAATAGAAGATAAAACAAAGCTGACAACATAACAGATTCGCAATTAGAGATGAACAAAGGAGCACATTAACCTTTTACAAAATGCAACGAAGAAGGAAAAAGAGACAAACATGGTGCAAAACAAGAAATAAAAATCTCCACAGTAAAGCAAAACCGAAAAGCACTCCTCAAAACTCTGAAAACATAAACAGGCTTACAGCAAAGCGTGGGGAGATGTGAAACGATAAGTAGGTCACAGCTGGCGCACAAGTGAGTTTGTAACCAACATAAAATAGACCACTGCGCCACCGGGAGTGGCTTTCTTTTTGCAGATATGAGGAGAGGAAAAGTACGATACTGATGACTGTAAATGCCGCCTTGCATTGACGCAGAAAGAAAAAGATTTCACAAGCGGTTCGAAATAGTTTTCTTCTGCGTAAATCCAAGGCGGTGGTTGATGGAATTTCGTTATTTCAACCATCATAACTGCTAATTATAGGCGAAAATTGGGAGAATTTGACATTTATCCAGAGGGCAGGAGGAATGGCTGAAAATCGGGAAGTCTCTCGCCTAAATCAGGAGAGTTGGCACGTCTGATGACATAATCTACCAAATGAACAGAAATAGTGACATATTCCTTATTAAAAACATCAATGGACAAATAGTTAAAAAAAATAAAAAACACATTTTGGAAAAGGTTTTTATTAAAACGTGAATTTAATTATTCATGCAGTGGGGCAATTAAGTAATGAGACTGAATTTTTTTTTTTTTTTTTTCATTCACATCAACCCAATATGAACCTGGCCATCAGCAGGGTGCAACAGAAAACAGGACTCATCACTCCAGAAAACCTTCTTCCATCTGTTGAGGGTCCACTGCAGACGTACCTTGGCCCATGCGAAGCATTGTTTCCAGTGACCAGGTGTTACATGGGTATCTTTGTTGGTTTCAGGCTATGAAACCCCAGGCGAAGCAAGATACGGTGCATGGTGCACGTGCTAATGGGTGGAACTGCACGGCTGTTGAACTTTGGTGGCTGAGCTGGACGACTTGCACGTCGTTGCTGAGATACCAGTCATGACACCTGGTGCTCACCTTTAGGATCAATTGCTCATAACTGACCATTGTGAACCCTTCTGCTGGATGCTTATGCATGATTAATCCAGTTCTGGTACATCCTTGATACAGAATTACAGAAGCAGCCAACAAGTGCAGCGGTTTTTGAAATGCCAGCACTTATTCCCCCCAAGCCTCAACAACCTGGCCACAGACCAAATTGGCTTACGTTGCCATGTATCCCCATTGCTGGCAAATGTTTACGCATTACATATCAAAGTTAGGTGTGCACAACTCATAATATTCGCATGTGACATTGATATCACGTGGTACTTCGTTATTGCTCCAAATACATAGAACCAGGGGTCTTCCTAATGCAAAGCTAACTTAGTGTATATACAGATAAAAAAATCATAAGATGCCAGCCAATAAGAATATAATAAAATCAGAAATAAAAAATACTCAACCACTGGATTCTCTGTACGGAAGTCCAAAGCTGATATAAGAAATTCCTCCAATTCTGCTGAATGCACCACCAGATCAGTTAGCTTGATGTTGGAAATTTTTTCACGAAGAATAAACATCAAGGGACTGACAGCACTCTGAGGAGACAAAATTATCTATATAAGTTACATATATTAATATAAATTCACAAGAGAAAATTAAATAGAAACACATACTCCACTAATGAATGCAAATCAGAGATGTGCTAGCTTAAAATGTAATATACAAACACAATCACTTCGTTTTTGGTTTGATCTAACTACACAAAATCAATAAGTTAGTAAAACGATGCTACGCATTGATTATGGTACGCTTTCCAACATACCAGAAAGCATTACTCAAGTTATGAGAATAATGGCTGTGGAATAAATCTCGCTCGTGTCCTGACCTTTGACCCCATTTTGACGATATTCAACAGAACTGGTTCAGTATACCTACGGAACAACACGATAAAGTTTTGTCGCAATCAAAGCATTTTTACGTAAGTTATGACGCATAAGGGCAATGGAATGAATCCCACTCCTATGCCCTGACCTTTGACTCCATTTCCAAAAGGGTTCATCCCCTGGTTGTCCACTACCACATACTAAAATGTCATCGAAATCGAACCATTTTTATGCAAGTTATGACACATAAGGGCAATGTAATGGATCTTGCTCCTATGTCCTAACCTTTGACCCAATTTTTCTTATTTACAATAGGGTTCGTCCCCAGGTGGTCCCCTACTACATACTGAAATTTTATTGAAATCGAACCATTTTTACACGAGTTATCGTGCAGATGGACAGACAACGCTGGAGCTTATATGCTTCTACAACCTACGGTAGGAAAGCATAAAAAAGCCCCAAAACATTGTGAACGGTGCGTCTTTATGCAAACTGAAGCAATTGCATGTAAATGATGGTGCATGTGAAGGTCGTTAAGTAGTGTAACAGGGTTCTCACTCTTTTTCTTCCACAAAAAATAAGGGCTCTATACGTATCTGTCGCCAAATTTTTAAAAGACTGCATACACAAAAAAGACGTGTATGAATACTTTTACACATGACTTAATTATGCAAACTGAAGTATGACAATTGAGTTTGCAATATTTTTCTATATACAGACTGTAATAAAGTTGAACTTATGCAATCTAAAAGAGTTCTGCAGGTCAAAGTCAGTCAGTTTTCCTATAGGACAGAATAATCACATATGCAATACAGGATGTGTAAATTATAAAACTGGTTAAAGTTATGAGTTCAAGATTTGAATTTTGCACTTAATCCTCTCATAATTTAAATTGCAAAATCAAATGTGTGAGTTGAATATTTCAATTTTGCACTTAATTTTCTCTTGGTACAACTGAATAATTGTTACTTGCATATTCAAAAAGAGAAAATACAAAAGAGAGTTGTCAGTTCCAAGAGATGGTGATGAGACTTGAACAAACAACAATATCCAGAACCTGCTACATATGTGTTATTTACAGATCACTTTTGCAACAAATTACTTATCTCATACTTCCCTGTGGCTTTCCACGGATTTTGAGTTGAAATCACATAACATAATCATAGTTAACCAAAGGCAAAAGTTCTAGGCACTACACCACAATTTCTGGATTTCACGCAGCCAGTTATGAAAAATAAGCACTTTTTAAGTACCATTAGGAATTTTTGTCAAAAATTAAGGAATTTAAAAGCACCCTGGAAAAAAATTATGCACTTTTTAAGGACTTTTAAGGATCGTGGGAACCCTGTATAAATAACACCAAGTAATGAGCTCTCTTACTCAGTGTTTTTCTTGTTCTTGAAAGGCAGCAAGATTTAAGTGAGTCTGACACAGGTCAAATTGCAATAGCCAGACGAATGGATCAGAGCATTTCCTAGACGGCATGGCTAGTGGGGCGCTCACAGTCAGCCATGAAATGGTACAAGGGGGAAACCATGAACCACCCGCAACGTGAGGGATGACCACAGCTCTTGATGCCACAGGTGAGTGAAGGGTATCCCATATGGTTATGAGCCAATAGATGAGATACTGTGGCTGAACTTGCTAGTAACTTGAATGTTGGTGATGGGAGTAATGTATCACAACACACAATACAGAGAATTCTGTTGAATATGGGATTGCACAGCTGCAGGTGGCTCCAAGTGCTCTTACTAGCTTCTGTTTACCACTGAAAGCAACTGAAATGGGCACACAAGCCAGTGTTGCCAGAGACACTTTCCTAAGATCTGTAGACCAGAGCTCAAAAAGTCAGTAGAAATCAGTAATCCAGTTTTTCTTGAAACATGCACCACCTGACAAATAAAATGTAACGTATTGGATGTAATTTTAACACGAATAGCACTTAAATGTACTGGTATGTCAAACATTACCAGTACTCCGCAAACTACTCTTTAACACTGGATTGAAAAGATCAGATCAGATCAGATCAGATGTAGAGGGTTTTAGGAAGGGAGTGTCTGACACTAGGTCATAAACAAACCTTAGAAATAGGAAGCTAGAAGATTTGGGCTAGAGTGCCTGATAAGAAAGTGACACGGAAGCAAGGTAGAAAGGGGAGGATGATGCACTTATTTATTACCGGAAGGCCAGTACCCGGGGTCCGACGGCTTAACGTGCCCATCCGACGCATGGGGGGTATTTAGTGGATCGAACCTGAGGTTACCTTCATGGCAGTCACGAACGCTGACCACTAGGCCACCCGTGACCCAACTGGATTGAAAAATCAAACCAATACAGTCTTGAGTTTCTTTTTTATAAGATAATACTGATGATCAGCTTTATAAAAAATGCTCATTATTAAAACTAATGTTGGTGTAATAATCATGGCATTTCCCTATTAATGTAGTAACAGTTGTATTGGTTCTACTTGTCTTCCTAAAAACAAAGAGTTATATACTTACACTTCTTATTAAATAATATCCAAATGTTCCCAAAAAAGTAAGTGAAATGAATGCTATAATTAAAAAAAATCATTAACACAAATATCATGCTGTAGACATTTTCTTAACATTCCAGATTGCAACAAAATTCTAGGGAGAATCTTACAAGTACATTTTTTCAGCACTCAGATTGCAATACTGAATTCCTTTTAATTTGCTGCTCGTTTTGTAAACTTGAAAATTACATCTGCCTAGATACAGAATTGAGCCTGCATCAACTGATTTCCATTCAAGCACTACCATTATGCCATTCAGCAAAATTAAGTTTCCTGAAGCTAAAATATATATATATAGCTTATTAATTGGAACCAACTTCAGGTTTGCACTAGCCAGAGCATTTCAGAGCTTTGATTACCCTTTCAAATCCAGGAATGGATATAGGTAAGTCATTATAGGTTAAGGATTTAGATTTGTACTAGCCAGAGCATTTCAAATAGCTTTCATAATCCTTTCAAATCCAAGAATGGATATCCCTAAGCCCTTATAGCTTCAGGTTAAAGACTTCCATTAGCCAGAGCATTTCAAATAGCTTTGATGAGACTTTCATATCCAGGAATAGATACAAGTAAGTTCTTATAGCTTTTATGACCCTTTCAAATCCAGGAACAGATATAAGTAAGTCTTTATAGCTTCAGGTTAAGGACTTCAGGTCTGCACTAGCCAGAACATTTCAAATAGCTTTGATGACCCCTTCAAACGCAGGAATGGAAATCCCTAAGCCTATATAGCTTCAGGTTAAGGACTTCCTTAGCCAGAGCATTTCAAATAGCTTTGACAAGCCTTTCAAATCCACGAATAGGTACAGGTAAGTTCTTATAGCTTCAATGACTCTCTTAAATCCAGGAATGGTTATAGGTAAGTCTCTATAGCTTCAGATTTCCACTAGGCAGAACATTTCAAATAGCTTTGATGACCCTCTCAAATCCAGCAATGGATACAGGTAAGTCCTTATAACTTGGATGACCCTTTCAAATTCAGGAATGGTTATAGGTCAGTCTTTATAGCTTCAGGTTTGCACTAGCCAGAGCATTTCAAATAGCTTTGATGACCCCTTCAAATGCAGGAATGGATACCCCTAAACCATTATAGTTTCAGGTTAAGGACTTCCTTAGCCACAGCATTTCAAATAGCTTTGATGAACCTTTCAAATCCAGGAATCAGTACAGATAAGTTCTCATAGCTTCGATGACTTTGAAATCCAGGAATGGTTATAGGTAAATCTCTATAGCTTCAGGTTTGCACTAGCCAGAACATTTCAATTAGCTCTGATGACCCTTTCAAATCAAGGAATAGATATAGGTAAGCCTTTATAGCTTCAGGTTAAGCATGTCAGGTTTGCACTAGCCACCCACAGCATTTCAAATGGCTTTTGTGACCTTTTCAAATCCAGGAATAGATACAGGTAAGCCTTTAGATCTTCAGGTTTGCACTAGCCAGAGCATTTCAAATAGCTTCGATGACCCAGTCAAATCCAGGAATAGATATAGGTACACATTTACAGTTTCAGGTTAAGGACTTCAGGTTTGCACAAGCCAGAGCATTCCAAATAGCTTTGATGAGCCTTTCAAATGCAGGAATGGATATCCCTAAGCCCTTATAGCTTCAGGTTAAGGACTTCCATTAGCCAGAGCATTTCAAATTGCTTTGATGAGCCTTTCAAATCCAGGAATAGATAAAGGTAAGCCTTTATAGCTTCAGCTTAAGGACTTCAGGCTTGCTCTAGGCACAGAAATTCAAATAGCTTTGATGACCCTTTCAAATCCAGGAATAGATATAAGTAAGACTTTATAGCTTCAGGTTTGCACTAGCCAGAGCATTTCAAATAGCGTTGATGACCCTTTCAAATCCAGGAATAGATATAAGTAAGTCCTTATTTTATGGCTTCAGGTTTGCATTAGCTATAGCAATTCAAATAGCTCCAATGGCCCTTTCAAATCCAGAAATGGATACGAGTAAGTTCGTATAACTTTGATGACCCTTTCAAAGCTAGAAATGTATTCAGGTAAGTCACAAATAACCAGTGCTCCTTGGATATCACAAAAATTAAGGATGAAATTTTATTTACAAATAAACTTAAAATTCACATGTACATTAGTTTTAGCAATCAAACGGCAGTATTAAATTGTCTCCAGTTCACTGTTGACCGTATGATATTCCTCAGAAATGTACTTGTGAATTTCCCCTGTATTTGAAAAGTCCTTAATTTCTATGATGACTTTTAACCACATTTAGAGTAAGCACACCACACACATCACCAAAAAAATTATTTTTTAACATTTGAAAACTTTCAGAGTGACTCTCGTATTGCAACATAAGCTTGTCACTCGGACAATAAAACAAAAATTGATTTCTAAATTGAAACAAAAATAATTCCTGCAATAATGATCAATACTTGTGACACTCTCCTAATCTTTCATATATGGAAATCATTAACAGACACTGAATTTATTCATATTTATTTCACAGCAAAACCTTCTAGTAAGTAAAGTCCACTCAAAGAGTTCTGATGAAGTATGATAAGACTTACTATGTTTTTATCTGTTATTCGCTCATAACTACGCTGCACAGCAGGCACAAGCACACGAACTGGAATTTCAGCAGCTATCATTTCCAATAATTCCTGCAGCTTAAGGTGTACAGCAGCCTTTTTGTCATTTTTCTCAGTATACCTTGTGGATAATTCACATACCTTAAAAGCAATAAATAAAAAAAAATTACAATACACTCTTTGAATTGCAAAGAATATTATTAAATGCATAACCACAATTACAGAGTGCGGCAATCAGTAATGAGACTGATTTTTTTTTAAATCCTGATAAAACACATGGGTTGGAAGGGGCATGGTTTTTTACTAAGTCATTTATCGGCTATGCAGTAGCAACAGTGTTTGTGTGAGAATTATGCAAATGATTACTTATGCTGGGTATGACATTATTCGGTGGGAGAACATTGTCACAGGTATGGAAAGGAGCAGAGAGCAAACATCGAGTTCTGTTTTGAAAATCAGTATACAGGCATGAAAGTGGGCAGTGATAGAAAAAGTTGAACTTCCACGTTGGGGGGGGGGGGACAAAGTGTTGAATCTTGCATTTCACTCTCTACTGTATACAACCATGACATTTAGGTATTGGTCACATGCCTGCCAACTAAATAGATTTCATGTATATATTTTGTATCAAGGAAATTAAATATATAGTGCAATATAATGTAATCGGAAAAATTGCTGATGAGGTCATATGCATACAAAATCACTCGCCTTAGTACAGAACGATGTCTTGAATCAAATGAGGAAATTAATCAAATGTCTTTATAAGATAACAACGTTGTATGCAAATGAAATATTGAAGGTTTGAAAAACTTCAGACATGTTTGTTGATAAGTAATAAAAGTTTGATGAAGGATAAATGTTCATTCTTGATTTGACACAAAATTATTAATGAAGAAATATGATAAATGCTTGCAAAAATGTAAGTCATTTTGTAGATAAATAATAAAAGTCATTCACAACTAATGAAATTTCATTTTCTTAAGTTGTTTCTGTCTAACAATTTGTTCTAACCTTCTTTTATGAATTAGCCATCTACAGTTTTCTTTCTCTTGAACCAATTCATTTGATTTTAATTTGCTGCGTAAGTTATTAGAGATATTTAGCTCCTTTCATCTTTTCATTTCTTCTTCCTTGTCTTGTAATTCTTTCTTATATTCTGAATATGACTTCATATTTTGGCATGAATCTCTATTTACAGGGTCATGCAAATAATCGTTTTTCTTAAAAAATTCCAAGGCTAAAAATTCCAAAAAAAAATCCTTATTTTGATTCAGTAGCTTATATTTCATGGTTTGAACAAATGAAAATGTTTCAATTTTCATGCTGATGGATTCTTTATCAAGTACATCCCCCATCATACTAAAGAAATTTTCCACTTGAGAGCCAGGAAAACAACTCAATAATGCCTTCATTATTTTTGAAAGGGCACTGAATTTGTTTAACTTAAAAAGTGCATGTTTTGGGATTCACTGAAATTTATTTATGTAAATATTATACTGGAGCACATCACTGCATCCAAAGTATAAAATTACTGACATTTAACAACAACACAGGGTAGAGGGAATGTCGCGCGAGCAAAGATTACGATTGCCGACGAAATCTTCGCTCCGTCCGACTTCCGTTTTCGGACATTTTCCTTCCGTTTTTCAAGCTAAAATACAAATATTTATGCATTAAAATGAAATTTAATAAAAATACTGGGCAGAAGAAACATCGCAAGAAAAATAAATTAGGATTATGGGGGGGGGGGGGGGGCTCATTTTTTTCTACATGCTTTATCAAACAACCAGAAACATGCACGAGGGGAGTAACAGGGTGTCTACCAAATTTGGGAAATGCAATTTCATGACGAATTAACAATTTTCAAGACCATTTTTAAAAGTTATATCTCTCTTTCTCGATACATGTAGTGCGATCAGCGGTCGAGGGCAGTGACCTTCACGAGTCATTGTGCCAAGTGAGTCATTCTGTGAACATTGGGAGCTGTACTACACGATATTTGGTGACCACGTGCAGAATAGAGCTACGATTTCGGAATGGACTGCAAATTAGAGCAGCGAGCGAACATCAAATTCTGCATCAAACTCGGAAAATTGGGAACGGAGATGCATGAAATGTTGCAGCAGGCTTATGGCAATGAAGCAATGAGTCGTGTGAGTCGTTTTGAGTGGCACTCACACTTCAAAAGTGGCAGAACAGCACTGGAAGATGACGAGAGGTCAGGGAGACCGTCCAAAAGCAAATCCCCCGAAAACGTGGACAAAATTAGAGAACTGGTGCGTGATTATCGTCAGTGAACCATTCAAAACATAGTTACCATTGTTAATGTGTCATACGGAACAGTGCAAGAAATTCGGATGTCGGTTTGGAACATGCACCGCATTGCTGCAAAGTTTGTGCCAAAGATTCTGAACCCCGAACAGAAGGCACTCCGTGTCGAACTCTGGCAAGATTTTCATCAGCAAGTGGGGAATGAACCAACGTTCCTGTCGCGGGTCATCACTGGGGACAAGACTTAGGTCTACGGTTACGACTCGGGGACCAAACAACAGTTGTCGCAGTGGAAGAGCCCGGCATCTCCACGACTGAAGAAGGCCCGACAGGTCTGGAGAGCAACCAAAAGCATGCTCATCGTGTTCTTTGACATTTGTGGGATTGTGCACCATGAATTTGTCGCCTAGGGCCAGATCGTCACCGCCCTTTTTTACTGTGATGTTCTGCGCCGTCTTAGGGAGGACATTTGCCCCAAATGACCTGAAATATGGCACAGGGGCAATTTCCTGTTCCATCACAACAATGCAGCAGCTCACAGAGCATTAACAACACGCCAGATTTGCAGCGGCAGCAGCATGACTACCCTTCCTCACCCGCCTTACTCACCAGATTTGGCTCCCTGTGACTTCTTTTTGTTCCTGAAGATGAAGATGAAGCTGAAGCTCAAAAGTCGCTGTTTTGAAACTGTGGATGAGATCCAGAGCGAATCACAGACGGTGCTTGACATGATTCGTGAAAGGACTTCTAGGGCAACAGTGGCAAAAACGCTGGCAGTGGTGTATCGCTGCCCAAGGTCATAGCCAGACTTAAGTAACATAAGTACTTTGTTGCATATTTGCCTAGTCTCGGAACTTTTTGATTGGACCTCATACAGAAGGGGATGCCGAAAAGTTCTTGAGCAGTATTTTTTCACTGCAGCTCAAAAGAGTGTTCTGTATTGTAAAGTGCCAATTTTTAGACTAATACCTCTTCTTTTTTTCTTTTTTTTTTTTTTTTTTGCATATGTTTGACGTCCTGAACTGAATCATGTCAATGCAAAGTGTTAAATTTTCGAATGTGGAACTGCTGTCATGAAATTTTTGTTCCTACAGAAGAGAACTGCAAAGGAAATCTATAAGTGTATGACACAAACGTTAAGGACAAGTGCCCCTCATATTCTCCACTGTGAAGAAATGGTGTGCCAACTTTCAGCGTGGAGACTTTGAGACCGAAGATGCAGCAAGATCTTGGAGGCTTTCAACAGTGACAACACCCGAACTTGTTGATCGTGTTCACGACTTGATTTCGTCAGATCGGCAAATCTCGGCTAAAACAATAGCCGAGGCACTGGAGATATCCAGGGAATGTGTTCGGTTCATAATTCATGAACACTTGGAGATGCAGAAGATGCTAGTGAAGTGGGTGCCCAAAGGTTTGAACGCCAATGAGAAACGAAAACGAGTAGACTCTTCCAAATCAATTTTGCAGCATTTCGAGCAATCTGGTGATAATTGTTTGCATTCAGCTTGTCCCTGTTCATGAAACATGGTTACATCACTACGATCCAGAGACAATACAACAGTCCCTGCAGAGGCAGAACTCGGGTTCTTCAGGGCCAAAGAAATTCAAGACTCAAAAGTCTGCAGGAAAGGTCATGGCAACAGTTTTTGGGATTCGGAAGACGTTTCACTGACTGCCTATCTCCCAAAGGGCCAAACAATAAATGCTGAATACTATTCCTACTTGCTGTGCCAATTAAAGGAGGCGTTGAAGGAAAAAAGGTGAGGAAAACTGCAGAAAGATGTTCTCTTTTTGCAAGACAACACGCCGGCTCACAAGACAATGGATGTTTTGAGTGTCTATTAACCTTGGTGTTGTCCGACATGCACGGAGTGACCTAACAGCCATGTTTGCAGATATTCAGCAAGCAGTGGTGCCCTACATGCATCGTCCGATTAGTGCCAGCACCATTGGCAGATGGCTGCACGACGTAGGACTACACACAAGCAGACCATTATGACGACTGCCCTTAACAACAGTGCATCGTCGCCAAAGATTGAAATGGTGTTGCGACAGACTGTCAAGGAGCCACTCAGAATAGCAGCAGATGATCTTCAGAGACGAGTCCCGCTTTTGTCTTGGAGGAGACGACCAACAAATCCGTGTGTGGAGCCACCGTCGTCAGCACCAAGATGAACGGTTTGTTGTCAAGTGTCGCATGTCCAGAAGGCCTGCTGTCCTGGTGTGGGGTGCAAGTGCCTATGATGCCAGATCAATTTTGGTGTTCGTTAGAGGCACTTTGAGAGCCCAACGTTAAGTTAATGAGGTCCTGCAACCAATGGCACTACCTTTTCTGAATGCTCACTCCGGTGCGATTTTCCAACAGGACAATGTTCGCTCGCATACTGCTGCTGTCTCAAGAGCTGGAATTCAAGGCACTGACATGGCATACTTATTTATTGGCATGTAGCTCAATAAATATTGCTCATATTGGTCTCAATATTTAATCATTTATTGTTCCCGGTACCCTTTACCTTCCTCCTGAATAGCATTGCAATCTGATACGTCCTTCAGGGTGCAACTATTATTTTTTCTCAATGAGTGTACTTGGCATCATAGGAACACTGAGTAACAATTTCCCATTTCTGACTAAAAGACATGTAATGAAAGGCAGATATTTATAGTTTAAGCACCGTGCTCAAACATTAAAAAACTCCACTTGTACTTTAAGCAATTCCCCTGACATTTGTAATGCTTTAGACCTAATATAAGAACAGATACGTTGCTCTTCCACTTTTCTTTTGATTATTATATTTGTACTGCATCATAAACATCTTGAAGAAACAAGTCATACATGACAGTTAATGAGGCACAAGAATTTGTGGGTTATTTAAAATAAAATCTACAATATTTGAGAAAGTAAAAAAAAAAAAAAAAGAACAATGTACTTACATCTGCCACTATGGAGTCCATGAAAGTGCTTAAGAAAGCTCCCAAATATTCGATCAGTCCTTGTAGTGCTGTAACTACACCCAGGGCTAACCAATCATTACTGAAAAGGAAATGCATTGCATTAAGCACATGCCTTGTACAAAGCATTAAACTGATTTATATTTCTAATATGAAAGAGGGCCCATAAAAACTCCAGTTATTGAAAATATAATTAAGTTTTTGTAATGTTTTACTAAAAAAAAAAAAGAAAAAACATCAACGGAGGAAGACTGAAATAAGATACCTCTAATGAAAATACCTTAAATTATGTAAAAAGTTATAAAATTAATTAGAAATACTTTAATGTATCTTTCAATCATTATTGCATTACATGGATTTGTGCCCTTCCTATTTTTATCATATTTATTAATTTTTATCATTACACGGATTTATTATTTTTAATATATATTTTTATCATTACACAGATTTATTATTTTTAATATATATTTTTATCATTACATGGATTTATTATTTTTAATATATATTTTTATCATTACACGGATTTATTATTTTTAATATATATATTATCATTACACGGATTTATTATTTTTAATATATATTTTTATCATTACATGGATTTATTATTTTTATAATTGCATAATAATGATAAAATAATAATGGATTTATTATTTTATCATTACATGGATTTATTATTTTATCATTACATGGATTTATTATTATATCATTACACAGATTTTTATCATTACACGGATTTATTATTTTTATCATTACACTCATTTGTGCCATACCTTTTTAACATATTTAAAAGACATTTATAGGTTCAGTCAATATAAAAAAAAAAGTTAAATGCAAATGCAGCAGAAACACAGTTTCACTGGAAAAAGCACTTCATCAGAACATGAAGAGACCAGATTCTGGTACGACATGTGAGCTGGAGTTATACGAAAGGGATGTGAAAAAGACGTGGACATCACATAAGCATTGATTGATGCAAAGAGTGCATGTATTGATTTGTACTGGGTTGATGCATAAGTCCATGCCATTTTATTTCACGAGTGTTTCCCAGGTCAGAAATGACAGTGAATATGGCCTGTTGTACACCAAAATGTAGCCAGTAATATTGTGTATCTAAATCATATTGAGTTATGTGATTGTGGCTAATGGCTTTTTGGCTTTCAGGTCCAGAAGTATGGTATGTCAAGTAGAGAGGAATTAACATTTCTGACATCCGCTTCTCTATGAGCTTAACAAAGGACCCACAGTCGCCAAGGCTACTCAACATATTTGTGCTGTATATGGGGAAGATGCTATTCCTCTGAGGACAGTTTGCAAATGGTTTGAGCAGTTTCAAGGTGGCAATTTTGACCTCAAAGGACTCTCCACGCTCAGGTCGTCCATTTCACTTTGATGAGGATCGTTTGAACCATCTCATCCACTGGGATCCGCGTCAAACCACACACGAATTGGCCACTGAGATGGACTGTGATCAGGCCACCATGGTGTGATCCACACACACACACACACACACACACACACACACACACACACACACACACACACACACACACACACACACGTGCCCACACATGCACGCACAAAAACATTTAGGAAAAGTCCAGAAATTGGGGTCTTGGGTGCCTCACACTCTCAGCAAGGACAACAAGAATCAGCATGTTGCCATATGTGGTTCCTTGCTCGCCCGTTATCACGAATGTTCTCAGCAACACAACCCCTCCTTACGTAAAATTTCGTTCAATAGCTAATATAGCAATTTGAACCCTACAATATAACACAAACCCTTTCTGTCGCATATTTTTACTGGAGATGAAAAGTGGTGCCTGTACGTGAATTTCAGGCATCGGAAGGAATGGTTAAGTCTAAACAAGGCGTCCACACTACGTTCAAGGCATGACCTTCATTCTGAGAAGATCATGTTGTGCGTCTGGGGGGACGTAGAAGGCATTATTCACTGGGAAATGCTACAGAGGAATCGGACCATCAACACTGCACTCTATTGTGAGCAACTCGGCCATATGGAGGAAGCAATTCAGCAGAAACGGCCATGTCAGCACCATGGTGTCCTTTTGCAACAGGATATTGCATGCCCTCACAGTGCAAACATGACCTAAATGGCCATTCAGGACATGAAACGGGAGATTCTTTCACATCCAGCATTTTCCCTAGATGTTGCCCTTTCAGACTATCACCTGTTTTGATCTCTGTTGAATGCACTCTGTGGCAGAACGTTCAACAATGATATTTCCATAATTTCTTGATGATTTCTTTGCAGCAAACCCTGTGCAGTTTTTCAAGAATGGCATTGCAGACCTATCCAGACGTTGGGACACCATCGTAAACAATGGAGGGGAATACACAGTAGATTGATTCCGTTTTCTCATTTGATGTAATACATTCCTGTAGTGTGGTGAAAAAAACAGCATGAACTTATGCATCTACCCAATAAATATGTTCCAACAACATAATCAGTTCAAAAATGTATTAGGTTGGTGCAGTAGTTCTTAGCCATCAACTTTAAAAAGGTATATCTCAGCTTAGAATAAAATTTATTAATCAAAATAAGAACCATTATAATCTATGCATTTTTGCCAACAAGAAACAAGTCTATCTCTTCCAGCAGCATAGCATTCCAGAGTCCTGGAATCGACAAATGCTTTGAAGGTGTTTTGAGCTGCTTCTTGGTTATTGAAAACCTTCTACTGCAGGAAGTTGTCAAGATGCTTGAAAAAGTGGTGGTAGGTTGGAGAGAGGTCTGGCGAGTAAGCTGGCGAGGTAGTTTGGTATCTCAGTTCATTCAATTCCTGCAGAGTCATTTGCAAGATATGCAATCAGGAATTATCATGGAGAAGAATTGGTCCTTTTAATTAACCAATGCTGGGCATAAACAATGAAGTTCCTTGTACATTTTGTCAATTTCCTGGCAATACTTTGCTGTTGTGATGATTTTGCCAGGATTCAAGAAGTTGGAGTGTATGATATAACTTGCCAATCATCAAACAGTGACCATAACCTTATTTTTAATGCAGCTTCAGTTTGGGGAATTGTTTTGGTGCTTCACCTAGGTGCAGCCACTGCACCGAATGCCATCAGTTAAATATATGTCATGAAAGTTATCAAAACTAGTAACTTCATGTTTCAACGTGCATTTAGAACAATTACTAGTAACAGAGGTAGAAACTTACCTCCACTTAACATATATGGCACGTAGAGCTGCCAACTTTGCAAAATTAAAAACTGGGACGTCAACGCTCATTCAGCGGTGCGTGTGTTTACAATTTATAAATAATAAAATTATATTTTTGGTTTAAGACCAGCCCCCCCCCCAGCTTCTCTTCAGTTTTGCATTGATGTCAAGGATAATTCAAATGATTACAGAAAAAGCGGAGTTAAGCGAATCCACAGAAGAATCTCGTGTATGAATAAGAAGTGACTAAGAAATTGGAAAACACTAATTTTGTGGAAAATTAAAAGTGAAAAATCTATACTGCATTGCTCACTCCGCCGTGAAACAATTTTACAGGGCATGAAAATGGCAACGGACAGATTAAATACTGATCTAGAAATTTCATTTCATTTAAACAAGTTAGTAAGTTATGACACATAAGGGCGATGGAATGGATCCCGCTCCTATGTCCTGACCTTTGACCCCGTTTTCCCCATTTTCAATAGGGTTTGTCCCCAGCCTGTCCCCTACCACATACTAAAATGTCATTGAAATCGAACCATTTTTAAGCCAGTTATCGTGCGGACAGACAAAGCTGGAGCATATATGCATCTTCAACCTACGGTTGGAAAGCGTAAAAAAGGGGTGAAAATTATTGTTTCCTATTGAGCAGTTTTGAAGAAATGTGTATTAGAAACACTTCCTTGTACATTATATGCATTTCATTTGAATACATTTTTAAAAAATACGAAGTTGCTCTTCTTAAACTACAACTACCAAAGACATTAAAATAGAGGAACATGATTTATCATTCACACACACACACACACACACACACAAAGAAATCATTAAAAAAAAACAAATATAATCAGGGAGAAAAGAAAATCGGAAACTTTAATATGCAGAAACAGGAAACGACGTAACATTCTCATCGCTGCAACAACAGTCATTTCCGGTGTGATTACAAAAAATTTGAGATTCACTGACTTTTTTCCAGTTGTTTCAATCGAAACATCTTGAAATAAGAAAATAAACTTTACCAAGATGTTTAACAATGTTATTTCACTGAAATTTTCAATTTCCATAGCATACTCGATGTTTTCCGTAGTCCGCTGTGGACTGACAATTTCCGTAGTACCTATGTAGAGAATCCGTAGAACTTGGAGTCTCTTAATCTTTCTTCCCACTGCATGGTACTCAGTGTCAAACGGAACGGTGTGCAGAGAGAATTTACTCTACTGAAGTCCCGACGATGATGACAGGGCATGGCGGTTCTGGCACACAATGAATGGCGCAAAATCTGCCTTTTGTGGCTAGATTTTTGTTTTGGTGCACGTTGGCACAGAATTCCCGACTCTGCGCGAGACATTGCAGAAGTGCTGTGGATGTGACGTCATAAAACAGTTCAACTTTCCAAGCCACTGACTATCTTGCTACCATCACAGGGCTCACGACCTTGATGCGCCATGGATTTAAAAAAAAAAAAAAAAAAAAAAAAGCTTGTCTCCATTCGTTACCGACTCCCACAGTCAATGTTGATGCTGGAGCAAAATTATCAAAATTATAGGAAAAAAATAAGAAAAACACAAAACCGGATGTTTTGTAAAAAAATCAAATTTTTGGAAAATATTTTCGAAATCAGATGGAAAACGGATAAACTGGGATACCTGGGAGCTCTGGGCACGTTATGAGCACATGCTCCCACCCTGAGAGAGGCCTAACATATGTAGCTATTTGTTAGTTAAAATTAAATATTTAAAAGCTAAAACACTATTAATAATTTTAATTTACAATACCTAATTAAATTAAATACTTTAAATATTTAAACTTCTCAAATTTCCTAAAGTTAAAACGTACGAACATCAAACCTAGCTATCTCAATGGGCTGGTAAATGTCTGCCCCAAACATTCAACCATCGATTTACGAGCACTTTCGCCGGTACTTCATCCTCAGGCAATCGTCATTCACACAAGGATTCCCTTGCTTGTGCCCGACTTTTGAAGTTGCAAGCTGGGAAAGAGGAAGGGGTGTGGCATGTTTGTTATCTTTCTAAAGCGCACACTTCTTCACAGTGCTGCCATCTACCGAAGACCTGATTTTTATTTATAACCGTAGACAGCGTAAATATGTAAAATATTTTTTTTATATATTCGAATATACATTGTGTCACTAAAAATAATAGGTTTCAGGCTGAATGCTTTCTTAAAATCAGGGTTCATACACTTCTGGGGGAAAAAAACTTTTCCAAGAGATATGCAAAAAAATTCCACGATGATCATTACGCTTTACAGTATCATGGTCAAATTATTTTTTAAAAGTAATTTCGGTTTTAAGTAATAAAAATAATGAAAGGTGTAAATGAATGAGTATGCTTGCTGCATTTCTTTTTACTGTTTTTAATTGGAGAATTACTCAATAATGCAAAACTGAATCAGGATGGTGCAGTTACTACAAAGTCTATCTCAGAAAATCCTTTCCCTCAATCTGAAAATGAATAATTCTCCATCAGTCATTTTGGCTGCATCACTATTCTGTACTATCTTCCCATGTGATCAGTTTATTATTGATAACAATTGAAATTACAAAATAAAGCAAGGGCAGATCCAGAATTTAAAAATGGGAAGGACACATGTCTAATCAGTTGATAAAAGAAAACATGTTTTTAGTCTATGCCTGTTAGCAGAATAATTGAGAATAATGGTAAAGTTGAAAATAGGAGGAAAATATTCTTCACAGAAAAAGCTATGCTAAGGATTTTTTTTTTTTTTTTCAAATACGCCTCCTGGAAGCAGAAAAGGGAAGAGAAAAAAAAAAAAAAAAAAAAAAAAAGGTTTTGACCTTTACACCTCTAGCGGGAAATCTTTGCATTATTTAAAGAGAATATTGCTCCACATCTTTATTGTAGCGAATAGCAAACAGTAAAGAAGAAATTTCTCAATAGGGTTTCTAGAAGCCGCAATACAGCTGCAAACTGAAGTACAAAAACACCACCTAGCGACAGAACTGTGAACTACAAAACTCTTCATCTACTAGCCTAAAGTGTTAAGGTAAATGGTATATGGTGTCAGAATTTTTTGAAATTGCACATGTAGAAGCAGAGAGACTTTAAGCACTAATTTCAAATTTCAGGGCTTTTCAAGACAGCTTTAAAAAAACACCGTTTTTTTAGAACATTCTAGGCCTTGAAAATGATGGACTTTCCAGGTGAAAGCACCCATGCGCATCCTGAAAAATAATAGGTTTTGTGCCCATTTCTAGGCAGAATTTTTCAGAACAGGAACAAATTAGTAAGCAAGCATAGACACAACTTTGTTTACTTAAGTCTGACTCACAACTGGCGCAACGATTGGATCATTCTATAGGCAGTGCCTGCGTAGTGTGCAAAACTTTTGAAATGACCTATGTAACACCACATAAATACTGAAATAAGCAATGATAAATCCAATACATAAAAAAGTTAATTTCCTCTCATGGAAAGCTATCAGATCAGGTGCTTCGTAAGACCCATTCTGTTGTGGAAACTGTTGATATTTAATAAAGCAAATTAAAAAATAAAATAAAAATCCTAATCTCACCTTTCGATTGCATGGGATTCTTCAAGAAGTGAGACAATCTTTGGCATGAATACATTGAGCTGTGGCAGAACATGAGCTTTTAAGCACTTACATAACTGTGCAAGACATAGGAGGGCATTCACAACCAAAGGATAATTGGAAGAATCAGAACTCAGAATTTCTACTACTGCAATAAAGACCTGAAATAAGATACAATACAATACAATTAATATTATAAATATATTGGACAGTTACACAAGTGATTTGTGGAATTTCTGATAAACAACTGAACAGCAACATTTTTGTAATACAATATTTACTCAGTCAAAGCACTCACCATAAGATTCAACATATTTTAACCAGTAATTTTAACAATGCTATTAATCAGATTAAAAAAAAATTCTTTCAGTGAACTGATGAGTTTTTAGAAAGCATACACATCCATCTGACTGACGAACACTTTCTCCTGTATAAAGTGATCAAATATTGAAACCAGTGATATTCTCAGGAGTATAGACAGTATGTGGAAGGGCTTTGCACTGTGTTCAAATGTTTTGATAATCACTACAGTTCGAGTTGGACCACTAAATTCAAAACGATGGTGGAATGACTGACCAGTAATTTTATTAAGATAACATTTGTAGCTCCACTGAAAGGGAAGTTAAAAAATATTCTTTATTCATGTTAGAAAGCAAGTAACTCATTAGTTATCCCTAGTCTCTCTCTGAAGTCCAAAGGATAAAAATTGCACAGTCTATGCATTGCTGAGGGAAAATCCCTAAGTAAAGTATGTTACAAGTGAGCATGGTAGATAGTGAATAACTTATTTATTACTATAATATCTAAAATCAAAAGGATGAAAACTGCATAGTCTATGAATTGGTGAGGGAAAATGCCTATGTAAAGTATGTTAGAAGTGAGCATGGTAGATAAGTGAATAATTTATAGCTTATTACTATCCTCTCTATAAAGTCCAGAGGATGAAAATTGCATAATCTATGCATTTATTAGGAAAAGTTCCTAAGTCAAGTAGGTTACAAGTGAGCATGGTAGATAGTGAATGACTTATTTATTACTATCCTATCCACAGTCCAAAGGAAGAAAACTACGTAGCCTATGCATTGGTGAGGGAAAATGCCTAAGTAAGGTTTGTTAGAAGTGACCATGGTAGATAGTAAATAACTATTAATTATTACTATCCTCTATAAAGTCAGGGGATGAAAATTGTGTAGTTTATGCTTTGGTGAGAGAAAATCCCTAAGTGAAGTATGTTAAAAGTGAGTATGGTAGATAGTGAATACCTTATTAGTTATTAGGTGTGGTAAATGCATTGTTGCAGGGGTTGACTAGGAGGCATCAGTTTAAAATGCAGCAACGCTGGTTACTTTTGCATTTTTGAATGGAAATTAGATTCCATCAAAATGTGTGATGCATCAGTTCCAAACCTCAATACTAAAGAAGAAAGTAAATCCTACAGCATATGATTGCAATCTGAGATCACGTGCTTTCACAAGTAGAGTGGGTCAAAACTTTTAGTTGGTTCCAGAACAATTCTGAAGTGGATAAAATGTTCTCTTCACTTTGTAAATATCCTAATCTTGCTAATAAACTATCACCATTTATTACTGGAAGTTACAAATAAATTCAAAACTGATTCCATCAAAGGCATATAATTAGGAATAAATTTCAAAATACTTACTGGAATTGGGTATGCACAAAATACTGAAGTTAAAATGTAACTTGCATGTTTAATGGTTGGAATACAAATTGTAATACGAGTGAAAATATTTCCGAATATTTGCACTCCATTATTTAGTTAATGTGAAATTAAAGTTTATTCTTTACTGCACTTTACTTTGTGTGTAGAAGGGCATTAAAACTAACAGAGTGTGGGAGTTTTGGGCCAATCATGATGGCATGGAGCGATTTTAGCCAATCATGATGATGATAGTGAATTGGTGATGATTTTTGAAGGTAGCTTCACCTGCTTCTTCTGCCTCAATACATTTACCACTTGTCTGCCATGCTAAACACTGACATGTTTTTAAAGCATCCTATGTATGTGCACTTTGACAATTACTTTTTTTTTTTTTTTTTTTGACTGGGTGTTTAACAACCACTGTGAGGAACTTAGGAGCTTCATGGGTTATGAGCAGTTGCACGCCCCTAATTTAGGGTCACTGGTTCCAAGGAAGAGAGAGAGAGAGAGAGCCAGTATCATAAGACAAACTATCATTTATGCCTCAACTTGGACCATGTTGGATGAATGGTCAGAGGCCAATGCTTAGGCCACTCCACCATTGAGGTGACCTTCCAAAATCCCACTACTGGTTTTAATACACTGGCTCATAAAATTTAACACTGGGGTAATCCTGCTTTAGACCAACATGCAAAAAGCACCAACTTTTGTGGATGTAGATCTGGCTTTGACATTTTCTTTGGAGACTTGTTCACAAGGCCACAGAATAGGTTATTTCCAGTTATTGTAAAGCACTGTGGCATTGCTTTTCACTTTCCTTATTATTGACTCTAAGATATTTGGAAACTGCTGAATAGTGTACTTCAAGGACTGACACCCAATGGATTGTCTCAGAGAATTTGACTCAATTTATTATCAACCACTCTTAATCCACTGCTGGATGAAGTTCTCTCCAAGTCTCTTCCACAATTCTCCACCTTGAGCCTCTTTCTTCCAGGCAACTCCACAATGCTTTCAAATTAAATATTTCTCACATGCTCTTCTGCAGGGTTTCCCCCTGTACCTTCATATCCAATCTGGCATTTCAACTGTCTAACAGTTAAAAGTTGTAGCAATGTGTCCAGCTCATTGCTACTTCAGTGTCTTTACTTTCATCATGATGAAATCCACTATTGTCATTTTTCTAAACCACAAGATCCTCTTCCTATCTATCTTGGTCACACATGCATCTCTCCATGCTTCTTTGAGGTGTTTGCAGCCTTTAAATGCCTTTTTTAATTGAGGTCCACATTTCTGATCCATTAATAAGAATTGGAAGGATGCCCCCCCCTCCCCCTCTCATTTATACTAACTTTTTTCCTTATTTATGAAATTAAAACTAAGTAAGGGAAAAACCAAAGTTATGGTTTCTGAGCAAGGAACTGTAGTACTGAATGCAAGATAAGTCTAAATGGCACAGTTATTGACCAAATGAACGGATTTGTATATTTAGAAAGTATGTTTGACAGAGAGAACAACTTAGATGGCAAAATTAGTAGGAGAGTGAATTCTTCTCTGAAAGTCACAGCTGTGTTAGTATGGCAGTGAAACCTGGGTACTGCAGTGTGCTCGGGAGATATGTTACTTATGGGGAGTTTGTGGCAAGACATGTTCTGATTATGTAAGGAATGAAGATGTGTTGCAGATATGCAATGTGAGGCAAACTGTTATTAATAAGGTGTAGACTAATATTCTTAGTTGGTCTGGCCATGTTGAAAGAATGAGTGATGAGATGCTTACTAAGAGAATTTTTTCAGCCCAAGTGACAGGAGAGAAAGGTAGAGGAAGGCCCAGGAAATCTTGTGTGCATAGTGTGATGGATGTCGGTGAAGCTCAAACTGTGATCACCGTGAATGGAGATGTTTGATACATCCCCAACACTACATAAATTCTAGTTTTATCAGTTAAACATTTATTCTGGTGAGTTGTCTTTCTTTGAGGAGCTATTCTCCAAATCTCAGAGAACAGCTTAGTGATATGTATGTAAATAATCCCTTTTGGTCAACACCCCATTTCACAGGCTTGGCTGATACTATGAGCAGCCACTGAAGCATTATGGACATCATTAAAACTTACAGAGAACACATAAATATCATTAGGGGTGATGTCTTTGCTCCGTCCGACCTCCGGTTTTGGAAACTTTCTCCCTGTTTTCAAGCTGAGAAAAATATTTAGACAGTAAAATGTTATTTAAGAATAATACTGGAAAGAGGCTACATCGCGAAAAAAAGAAATTATCATTACGGAAAATATCTGAACTCCATCGACCTTCCATTTTAGGAAGTTTCATAAAAATGGAATTCTGTTCTCCGACGAACATTTCCCCCATCACCTCCCAAAAAAATTCTGTTGTGCATCGATCTTGCAAATGACCAACGTAACAATGAAAATGGCGGAATTCCTCGAATTCGCGAAGGAATCTGATGCCTGAAGACTACAGGGATATTTCTGCGCCGTCTAACTTCCGTTTTTGCAAATTGTTGTCCACGGTCTTGAGCTGAAATACAAACATTTATGCAGTGAAATGATATTTAACCCTTTAACGACCATGACCAAAAAATCTTTTATCACTCCAAACACCACGATGCCCGAAACTGTCTGTTGACTCATTACTTCGTTTAATAACAACAACAGTGACTGACGATGACTCCTGTTGATCCCTCATAGATCGAGAAAATTTGAAGAACAGGCAAGGGTAGGAAATCTGACTCACTCTAGGCAGACGTTTCGGGCATCTATGGCCGTTTATATGCACGGGCGCTTTGGGCGTTATGGTCGTCAAAAGGGTTAACCAGAATACTGGACAAAAAGCAGCATCAAGAGAGAAAAATATTATGATTGCGGCAAAATTGTTTACTCCATTTAACTACTGTTTTCGAAAGTTTTTAAACACGAAATACCGCCCCCAGAAGAAAAACGGCACTCCTCCAAATTCTCTTCAGTTTTGCATCGACTTAAGAAAGATCTAAATAATGGGAACAAAAAAAAAAAAAAGTGGAATTCCGCAAATCCGCTTAAGAAACTCATGTGTTACATATAATAAAATAATGAGCAAAAAAATAAAAATAATAAAAATGAAAATTCGTAGAATCCGTAATTTCGACAGTGAGTTCCATAGTCAGACAACAAAATCCATAGAAACTACGGACATTCCATAGTAGTTAGCAGGTATGCTACTGTCCATTGTGCAAGGTGTTTCTGGAGAGCATGACAGTGACTTCTACCATGTTCCCTGGACATCACAAAACCCAGAACTGAAACCCACTGAGAATGTATGGGGCACATTAGAAAAACATATCCAGGAGCAAAGTCCTTTTGTGTCATATCAAAACCAGTTAAAAGTCTGTCTGGTGAATGCCTGGTATGCCATAGACGTAGATGCACTCCAACACCTTGTGAAATCTATGCTAATCTGCATACATGCTGTAATTTGGGCTAAAATAGATCCAACTTGATACTAAATAAAAGTTTCTAATTCAGTTACGTGTAATAAATGACATTTTTTCTTGTGAGACAGAATCAACCTCCGATAGAAAAGGAGAAACAAAAAACATTAGTGACATGTCGCATGCCATCAGTATTTTAAGTTACACAAAAAATATCATACTCATACCTTTTGAAATTTTGAAGGATATTCGTTGCCAATAATCTTACATAATAAAAGCAATGAGAAGAGAGCATTCTGTCGATTTTGCACATCATCAGACGCTTTTGCACTTGAGCTGTCTTCAGATGGAGCACTTTTTTTAATGATTTTCAGCAAGGGCTTCAAGAGCTTTAGCAACTGGCCATACTGCAAAAAAATGCACAAAATTTAATCCCAACACATAAACATTTTATCATATGATATATACAACTCTGAACAGCAATAACTTAAAATAATTAATTCACTCCCACATGAACAGTAATTTTAAGTAGGAGTCACTGGAAAAGTGAGATTTTAAGAAAAACAAATAAGACCTACATTCATGAGATTGAAGAAATAACGTTTAATCATAATTTTTATTTTTATTGTCAACCATGCTTTTGCCAGTTGATAGTCTTTAAGGTCCGGATCTAAAAAAGTCTAAAAATCAAACAGTTCAAAAGGAAGGCTTAGCTTTACTGCTCAAAATGCTGATAAATTTAAAGATAATTATGACAAATCGTTGAAATGCTGTAAAAACTCCTTGAATTTTTATTTAAAATTAAGGGGCGACAAAGCCTGACCCGTTTTACGACAAACTGTATGCACTGATGCGCCAAGGGCATTTGCTGCCCAGGCGCAAGCCCAGATTTGCCATCCCCTTGTATGAGAACATTTTTCAATTTTTATTCATTTTTACGTGAAAAAATATCTTTAGCAACATTATTTTCTATTTCTGGTAAATTAAGATTTTTCATATAATACAATTGTCTCATATAAAACTGAAGGGAAAAAAATCTGTAAAACTCTAGTATGAGAAAAAAGAAAGATATGTGCAAACATGAACTGCATGGGGTTTTTTTTCAAGTTATGAAGTACAATCTCGTCACAAATAAAACAATCACTTCAGATATATATCATCATCATTGTCAACCATTATCAATTCACTGCTGGATGAAGGTCACCCCAAGTTTCTTCCACAACGGTCTGTCTTGTGCCAGTCTCCTCCATGTTACTCCTGCATACTTTCAAATTTCATCCACCCATCTCAGATGTGGTCTTCTGGATCTTTTCCTGTCCCTTGGAATCCAGTCTAAAATTTCGGCTGTCTATCGATGGTCTGCCCTTCTGGCAATATGTCCAGCCCATTGCCATTTCAGGGAATTTACTCTGATCATGATGTCTTCCACTCGTCATTTTTCGGATCCACTAGTTCCTGTTCTTATCTCTCCTGGTTACACAAGCATGCACCTCTCCATGATTCTTTAAATTGTCTGTAGTCTTTGTATGTCTCTTTTAGTTAAGGTTCATGTCTCTGCACCATACTAAGCACTGGAAGGATGCATTGATCAAGCACCTTTCTTTTCAGACATAATGGCATATTGCTCTTGAAAATTATACTGTTTCTTCCAAAAGCTCTCTAGGCAAGTTTTATATGCCAATTAATTTCTTCATCAATGTGACCCTCACTTGATATATGCTGTCCAAGATAAACGTACGTGTCTGTTATCTCCAGCTTTTCTCCATCAATCGATAAATCTTCATTTCTTGTAAAAGTATTGTACATCACTTTTGTCTTCTGAAAGTTCATTTTTAATCCCACTTCTTTACCCTTGTCAGCAAGTTCCTGGGTCATACTCTGCCGCTCTGATGTGGTAGTTGCAAAAATGACTACGTCACCAGCAAAACAAAGGCGAGTTAGATAATCTCCATTAATTTTTATCCTTTTGTTTTCCCAGTTCAGTGATTGAAAGACATTTTTCAATGTGGCATTAAAGAGTTTGGGAGATATAGTGTCACCTTGTCTCACTCCCTTTCCGATTTTTATGGGTGCTGTATTCTCAAATAGCCGAATCTTTGCACTTGCATTTTCATAGATGTTATTGATAATATTAATGTATGCATCTTCAATTCCACAGGATTTCAAAGCCATTGTAACTGCTGATGGCTTCACCAAATCAAAGGCCTTTTCATAATCGATAAAAGCCATGCATAATGAAAGTTCATATTCCCTCACTCTTTCAATTAGTTCTCTCAGTACGTGGATATGATCTACAGTGCTGTAGCCACTCCTGAATCCAGCTTGTTCTCTTGGTTGAGCCATGTCCAGTGTCACCTTCAAGCGGTGTGAAATAACTTTAGTGAAGATTTTATAAACCACTGATAGGAGGCTAATAGGTCTGTAGTTCTTGAGATCCTCAATGCCACCTTTTTTTATGTAGCAGGATCATTGTAGCATTGTTCCAATTCTCAGGAATTTTCCCTTCATTAAGGCATCGAGTGAAAACTTGGGCGAGTACTGTTTCAATTTCTACACTTGCTTCTTTGTATGATGTCTACAGTAATTCCATCTTCTCCTGGAGCTTTTCCCCGTTTCATGTTCTTGATTGCATGTGCAACTTCTGCTTGGAGGGCTGGAAGAACTCTGGTACTGGTACCTTCTGTAATGTCTGGAGTACATGTATCATTCCTTTCATATAGTTTTGAGTAGATATCTTTCACTCTTGTCAAAATTTCACCTCTATTTCTTGTTACAGAACCATCTTCTTTTCTCAGAACCATAATCTGTTTTCTTCCCTTACTCAGACGTCCCTTTGCTTTCTTCAAGCTTTGTTTGTTTTCAATTGCTTTCTTCACTAATTCACAGCTGAATTTCCTTACATCTTCAGCGATACTTTTTTGTACCGTCTTGCATAGCTCTATATATTCCATTTTGGAAGTCATATATATATATATATCAAGCATTAATTAATCATTAACTCTCTCTCAAAAAAAAAAAAAAGCTTTAGTAAAACCAAACAGGTTTCACATAAAACAAGAAAAACTTGGGAACACACATAAACCTGAAAGCTAAAATCTAAAGCAATTATTACAACAGCTTCAGATTTTAACAAAAATCTGAAGCTGTTGCAGTAATTGCTAAAGCTTCAGTTACTTGGAACATTTAGTCCGTGTGGTGTAATGGATACCATGCTCAAATGGAAACTGGGAGATGTGGTTTGATTCCTGCTCCATGGCAGTGTAGTCTTTAAATTTACTGATACGATGTTACATGCTGTGAACAGTAAACTAGAGCAATTCAGAGTAATATTCTGCTTGCTTTGTGAATATTCATGTGATATTCTGATGATGTCTTATTCATTTATATATATTAATAAAATAGTGGAAACCATTAACAGAATACGAAAAATATATATATATATATATATACAAACATGAACTGCATTCCCCACCCCCCAGTTATTAAGTAAGATCTTGTTACAAATAAAACAGACAATCACTAAGCCTTAATTAATCATTAACTCTCAAAAGGAAAAAAAAACAGCTTTCATAAAACCACACAGGTTTCAAATAAAGCAAGAAAAACTTGGGAACACACATAAACCTCAAAGCAAAAATTTTAAAAGAAAAGAAATCCTACCTCGTCTATAGTGAAAAATGAAGTCTGGTGCTCCAGTTTAGCATTTAATATTTCTAAAGTTTTATGGCGGAACACTGGTGTTTTGTTTCGTAGCAGAGTAAGAATAAAAGAAATGAACTGGTCACATGGTAGAAGTGAATTTATCTGAAATGAAAAAAAAAAAAAAAAAAATACATTCCAAACATTAATCACAGTTAATCCTGAAATGAAACAGCAAGTATATAGGTACACAATACCTGAGATCTTTAAATTCAGATAAATGACATACAAGGTGTAATTAAAAAGTATCCAGACTGGTTGCATAAGTTCAGAATTGCACAACACAGCACGAAGCAGCTTGGCACAGGTTGACCTCGGAACCTACTGCACATGATCCAAAAGTCCAACTGCCCTACTTGTATGCTTTTTTATGGTAGTACTTTGTTCTGACGTTTGGGAAGCTCAGTGCTTAAGCAGGAATTTCCCCCTCTTGTATCAATTTGGCTATTTTGTCAGCAAAAGTTGCAGCAAAATGCTATGAAGATTAACCAAATTTACAGTTCTATTTTTTGCTATATTTACACACAAAAATACAAGCACAATGAATTGGCTTAATAAAAGTGTGTACTTTAAGTAGAATTCAAGAATAAAAACAAAAAAAACAAATGGGCTTTTACACTTCTATTGGGTTGATGCAAAAGTTCATGCTGTTTTTATTTCACCGCACTACAGAAATGCATTACATCAGAAGGGAAAACGGAATCAATCAACTGCCCCCCCCCATTGCTTACGATTGTGTCCCAACATCTGGATAGGTCTGCAATGCCATTCTTGAAAAAACGTGCAGGTTTTGCTGCGAAGAAATCATCAAGGAAATTCTGGAAATCAACATCACTGTTGAACGTTCTGCCACGGAGTGCGTTCGACAGAGATCGGAGCAGGTGCTAGTCTGAAGGGGTGACATCTGGGGAATAGGCCAGATGTGGGAGGATCTCTCATTTCATGTCCTGAATGGCCATGTTGGTCATGTTTCCACTGTGAGAACATGCATTATCATGTTGGAGAAGGACACCATGGTGTTGATGTGGCTGTTTCTGCTCAATTGCTCCTTCCACATGGCAGAGTTGCTTACAAAGAGCGCAGCATTTCCCAGTGAATAATGCCTTCTATGTCTCACCAGACACACAATATGATCTTCACAGGATGAAGGTCGTGTTTTGGATGTGGTGTGGCCATCTTGTTTGGGCTTCCCCGTTCCCTCAGATGCCTGAAATTCATGTATAGGCACCACTTTTCATCTCCAGTAACAATACGTGACAGAAAGGGTTTGTGTTGCTGAGAATATTTGTGATAACGGGCGAGCAAGGAACCACATGTGGCAACACGCTGATTCTTGTTGTAAGGACCAAAACTAAGGGCCAATCTTCACAGTGGAAGACCCCAAACTCTCCCAGACCCACAAGCCATGACTCATCTGACTCAAGATGATGTGTTTGTTTTTTTTTCCCCAGTCATGAGGGAATTGTGCATCATGAATAACTCCATCAGGGAAGACAATCACTTAATGAAATGGACTATTCAGTGTTGAGATAAAAATGAGCCACTGGGAGGATCCATCATAAGAGAGAAAGATGAAGTTTTTGGTAAATCATAATGATTTCAAAGTAAGCAGTGGCATTTTAAAACTTAAAAAACATCATAGTGTCAGATATCATAAGTTTTGTATAGAAACTAGGATGGTGGATGAAGAGACACATCCCAAATGGCTGAAGAAGTTGCCTAGCATTTTAAAAGATTATGATAATAATGATATTTTCAATGCCAATGAAACAGAACTATTTTCTTAAGTGTTCTTGTGACACTGCTATGCCTTTGAAAGGTGAAACAGCTCGTGGGAGGATGCAAAAGAAAGATCACATAATGTCAGTTTTAGAATCTAACATAAGTGGATCTGAAAAACTTAAGTCATTAATGATAAACAAATCCAAAAATCTAGGTGTTTTCCTGGAGCAAAATATTTACCCAGTGACTATCAATAAAATAAAATAAAAAGGCTTGGGTAACCAACAAAACTTTTTAAAACCTGGCTGAAAATGTTTGATAAATAAAAACAAAAAAACCCTACACTACAGAGGCATAAAGTGATATTGTTCATTGGTAACTGTACTGTATTTCAATGCTGAGCTTGGACTCAATTTAAAGAGCCCTAGCTCACAGTATGCTAGCCTGAGCCAAACCAGAGACCAAATTTTATATTGCAAGATACAGCCTGGGCCCGAATGAGCCTGAAAATTATGACTAACCTGCTTAGGCATTAATAAAAAAAGAAATCCCCTCTTCCACAGGCTTCCACTCTACCCTCCGTGCTTCAATCAAGCAATGTCTTTCTCATCTGGGGAACAGGAAAAAGGGACATTATCTGTTTCTATTGCATAAGCACATGGTTTTCTTTGCCCATTCATTTCCTCCTGAAATACTTCAAGAGGCTGGGCATCCAGAAAGGTTGGGAAGCATTGATGTCAGCATATGCCACTCAGCAGCATGGAGAAAAAGGGCAACTTTTTTATCGGCAAGCTATCTACTATCTGTAGTTCCTGAAGAAGCTTTTCCCTCTATGTTATTTCAGATCATATGTAGAGAATTTCAGGAAGGGAGTGTCTGACCCCATGCCTTAAACAACCCTTAGAAATAGGAAGCTAGGAAATTTGGGCTAGAGTGCCCGATAGGAAAGTGACACGGAAGCAAGGCAGAAAGGGGGAGGAAGATGCCCTTATTTATTACCGGGGGTCAGTCCCCGGGGTCCGACAGCTTAACATGTCCATCCGACGCATGGCCGATATTTAGTGGTTCGAGCGTTCGTACCTGCCAGAGACCGAACCTGAGGTTTCTCTGTGGCAGTCACAAATGTTGACCACTAGGCCATCTGTGGCCCCAGCCTATGCCATTTACTACTCAAGCTCAGAATAAATAGTTTTCCCAAGTTCCCACTCCCCATCAAGGCAGATTCTGTTCCCAAAGAATTAATTTTACCAATGAGAAAGGGTAAGAAAAATCGTGTGTGCTAAATAATACAAAATTACGTTTAAAAAAAAGGAAAGAAAATTATCTCTCTCTCTCTTTCTCTCTAAGAGCCCGAGCTGCAATAAATACTATGCAGCCAGAGCCCACCAAATTCTAGTTAGGGTCCATGCTCAACCCGCCTCAGCACTACTGCATATTCTTGAAATGGAATCCACAATAGTTAAGTTTTTACAAGCCAATTCAGCATCAAACATGAAACTTTTAAACCAAGGAATCATCCAGAGTGTTAAGATCCTTCTTCAAAAGCAAGTTGCGAAAAAATAAATTGTTGATCTTGAAGAAAATTGTGAAATATTTGATGATTTACAATTACAAAGGCTACTCACCCTTCTTCATAGGAGTCAAAGGCCAGGGCACAGGAGCAAGATTTATTCCACAGCCGTTATTCTCATAACTTGAGTAATAAGTTGAGTACTGATTCCTGGTATGTTGGAAAGCGTATCATAATCAATGCATTGCATGATTTTACTAGCTTGTTCTTCTTTTTTAGTGACATTTCAAGCATGTTTCCGATTTGTGCCACCACTGAAAATTGAAGAAAACATCGATGAGACAACACTACAATCCGACAGGGATATTCATTTGCCCTGTAGCAATGGGTGACATTGGGATTAAGAAGCTTCCTGATGACAACTAGGGCCTAGATGAATTGAAAGCATGCTTTAAATGCCACTAAAAGAAGGAAAAACCTCCCTAACCAAGAAGAGGAGAGAGTAGCCTTCGTAATTGTAATTTACAATTATGCATGTGAATTAAAAGACAGCAAAATGAACAGAGTTCATGAAGCTGTATTAATATATATTTAATGACTTGTGATAAACAATGAGAATGTCAGGTAGTGCACACAGAGAAGTGATAGAAAACATGATTGAAAACTGATTTTGGAAAACTGGCATTTTAGCTCATGATGGTGAAAAAGAAAACTCTTGTTTATGAGTGATGTCTCCTTTGATGAGACCTCAAACATAAATACAAAATAGAAGAATGAAAAAAAGTCAATTGCTTACAAACTTTCTCCATCTTTCTCATTCCACTGTAAGATATTCTGCCTCTGACAAATATCTCCTATCATGAATGGCCAACTGTATACTATCAATCCATCTTGTTACAGGTCTTCCCCTTGGTCTGTGATCAGCTGCTTTAGAATGTAACATCTGTCTCTACTCTTTCATTTCACTGCAAGATGTTCTGCTGCTGACAAATCATACCCTCTATCGCTAATGGCCAATTTTACAACATCAGTCTATCTTATTTTAGGTCTTCCCCTTGGTCTGTGATTTAACTGCTTCAGAATGCAGACCTGCCAACTTCGCAGAACCAAAAAAACGTAACACTCAGATAGAAAAATCCTAACACAACGCATGCTGATAATATTTTAAGCCTATTTCAGCCATATAAATTCTTGATGATGAGAAGGTAGGGATTTTTTCCCTACATCAAAATTTTATTGAGAAACTAATTAAATCTAATCAGCAAACACTTTTATGTTGTTAATTATTAGAAAAGAAATTACGATTACAGGAGAAATCCTCACTCGGCCTAACTTCCATTTTCGGAAATTTTGAGAGGCGAGAATAGTTTAACGACATCCCATCTTGCAGATGGTTAATCGGGTTCTGGATAAATCATCTTGCAGATGGTTAATCGGGTTCTGGATAAATCATCTTGCAGATGGTTAATCGGGTTCTGGATAAATCATCTTGCAGATGGAAAACGACATCCCCAGAACCCGATAAACCATCTTGCAGACTACAAAACGACAGCCTCAGAACCCGATAAACCATCTCGCAGACGACGAAGCGACATCCCCAGAACCCGATAAACCATCTTGCAGACGACAAAGTGACATCCCCAGAACCCGATTAACCATCTTGTAAATGGTTTAATCGGGTTCTGGGGATGTTGTTTTTTGTTTGCAGGACCAAAATAAATCTGCGATGTGCATCGGCCGTTGCTGCGATTCTGCTGCGAGGATAGGTAGAAAATGAATCTGCGATGTACGTCAGCCGTCGCCATGATTCTTCTACGGGGGTGGGTACAAAATAAGTCTGTGATGTACGTCGGCCGTTGACACGATTCTGCTACGGGAATGAGTACAAAATAAACCTGCGATGTACATCACCGCTATTCTTCCATGGGGATGAGCACAAAATAAATCTGCGATGCATGTCGGCCGTCGCCGCGATTCTTCTCCGGGGATGAGTACGAAATAAACCTGTGATGTGCGCTGTCCATTGATGCGATTCTGCCATAGGAACGAGTACAAAATGATTCAGCGACATACATCGTCCTTCACACGAGAAAAAAATTACGATTACGGAAGAAATCCTCACTACACCTAACTTCCGTTTTCGGAAATTTTGAAAGGCGAAAAACTTACATCTATGATAGGGAGTCTGAAAGATGGTTTAATAGGGTTCTGGGGATGTCGCTTTTGTCTGCAGGACCAAAATAAATCTGCGATGTACGTCGCCGGTCACAGCGATTCTACTACAAGGCTTCTGTCTAAAAAGGAAAAAAATGGGGGAAGACATGACTATTAAAAAAAATCGTATTTTTTCCTACAAAATCGTATGAGCGTACTGCAGCACGATTTATCGTGCTAAATACGATAAAATCATAACGGTTGGCAGGTCTGAGAATGTAACAACTTTCTCCACCTCTTTCATTTCACCATAAGATCTCTTCAGCCAATAAAGAATCACTCGCTGTATCACCAATGATCAATTTTACACTACCAGTCCATCTTATTCTAAATCTTCTCTTAGGTCTATGAGCAGCTGCTCTAGAATATAACACCTATTGAGAAAATCTTTCCTCTCACACGACACAGATTCCCAAACCATCAAAGTATGTTAAGGTAGCATGTTATGTGTTTTGAGGCAAAATACGTTCATAGTTTGCCACGATTACCACAGTTTTTATATTGACTAAGGGAGAAGATGGAAATACTCTCATTTACATACATAGATTCATCTACATGCAGTAGCATAGACTTACAATGACAAATCTGTAATTAGAAGCCGTAGTTTTGATAATGCAATTACAAGGTGATTCAAAGACTCTGATACTGTGGATACCTTTTTTACCTTCCATGTAAGTTTTCAGTGTAAACAAACACATTTACATAGAATAGCGACATTTCCTACATAACAGGCATGACTGGTTGCAGCACTTTATAAACATGCAAGTAATCAAAAAATGACAAGTTACTGGACAAGCATATTTGTCTCCTAACAATGCAGCATTCGTTTGGTAAATGATGAGTTTCTACACATGAATAACAAACACATATTTTCCCAATATTTTTGCCTATAATAGAAACATGCATGAAAAACTGCAAAACTTTCTACACAAACAGCATCCAAAGTTGTATAATAAAGAAAAAAAAGTTAATTTATTATTCAATTCTTACATTCTAATGTAATGGCAACGTTTATATATGTACAATACGAACAGTATGTTCTTTCTTTTGGATTAACTTTTTGGCTAAAGACCATAATATTCACAATGAAAAGAGAAATAAAAAAAATTACGAAATATTAAAAGTCGTCAAATCATTTTTCTTTATTACAACATATTAAAATGAAGAAATAGAAAACAGTACTCACATTGTTCAGCAGGTCGTACAACAGAGAAGTGTTGGATTGCCATAAACTGTCACTTGCTGCTATGTGGTGGGTAGCAGTTAAATGCTGAATGTATTCTACTGTGATTTCAAACAAGGATTTATATTGCTCCTCCATTTTTGGATGATATTTCTTATCCAGGTCCGATACCTGCAGGTCAATAACATAATCAGCAATTATTGCCAAAAATATACAAATACAAGTATAAGGTGTGTGTACAAAAGTTATACCCATTTTTTTCAGTAGAGAAGAAAAACAATTTTTTAAATAAATAACATCTTTATTCTTTTGCATAATTGCCATTATTATCTGTGACCCCTTACCATCTTTCTGGTAGTAACTGAATTTTGCTTCTGTAGAACTTCTCTGTTTTGGAGTCAAAAAATCTTGTAATGCAGTTTCGACATCTTCAACTTCATGAAGGTTTTTCCAGCGAAGTTGTTCTGAAGAGATAAAAAAAGGTGGTAGTCCGTAGATGCAAGGTCTGGAGAATATAGGGGGTGTGGTAACACTTCCCACCTTATGTCCAATAATTTTCTCCGAGTGGCTAGGGCTGTATGGGGTCTTGCCTTGTCATGTAGCAAGATGATGCCTTTGTGGTTAATTAGTGCCAGACACTTAGATTTCAATTTTTCTTTCAGCCTTTCCAACTGTTGGCAGTACAGGTCAGCATTTATAGTTTGGTTATAGCCTACTTCTCGAAGCATTTTGGCCATCACATGCACCATCTAAAAGAAACAAAGCCTAATGTGATCCTTATTGCTTGCCATGTTAACTCTTGTGTGACTTGTTTATGAATGAGATGCACCTGCATACTTAGTGCCATTTTATAGACTACTCCTCAAAGCATTTTGGCCATGATATGCACTATGTAAAATAAGCAAAGCCTAAAGTGATCCTTATTGCTTGACATATTAACCCTTGTGTGACTTGTTTATGAATGAGATGTACCTGCATACTTGGTGCCATTTTATAGCCCACTCCACAAAGCATTTTGGCCATCACATACACCATCTAAAAGAAACAAAGCCTAATGTGATTCCTTATTGCTTGCCATGTTAACCCTC
The DNA here is from genome assembly GCA_039090855.1 of Macrothele yani. Taxonomy (NCBI): domain Eukaryota; kingdom Metazoa; phylum Arthropoda; class Arachnida; order Araneae; family Macrothelidae; genus Macrothele; species Macrothele yani. Next base: position 10,316,746 of record CM077019.1, read on the forward strand.
GTGTGACTTGTTTATGAATGAGATGCACCTGTGTACTTGGTGCCATTTTATAGCCTACTCCTTGAAACATTTTGGCCATCATACATGCCATCTGTTATTGCACTTGTTACTTAAATTTTTTACTTGGGATTTGCATTACGAAAAATGGGTAGAACTTTTGCACACACTCAATACATAATCAGTACATATTATAAAAGAATACTAGGGTAGATACCTAATTAATGAAAAAGGAAAAAGTATAAAAAAATCATTTGACCCAGGGTTAGTACTGAGTTATGCACAATAGAACTTAGGTTGCGGTGCTGGGTCAAGTACCCCGCTCCCCCGTTGGTACAAGTAGCACTGAGTTTTGAAAGTCCATTTTAGGAATCTTCAAGGAGGCTGAAACCTATTTTCTATGAGCCAGCAATGATATCAGCCTTTTTAAAGTTTATTTCTCTAAAAAATGCATGGTTTTCAATCACTTAGTCACTTTTTGTGACACCAACTGATGAAAAGACCAAGCATTTTCACTTTTGTTTACCCCCCCTCCCAAAAAAACCCCCTTCAAAATTGGAAAATCAATGCTGCCAGTCTTTTGCTCTCTGTAAAGTAAATTATTGTTCTGAAGAAACGACTATGGAATGGGATAACACACATTTTAGATGCAATCAAATATCAAAAATTAAAGAACTTTCCTCCTATGGTACCATGCGCCCAACCAACATCACTCCTCGTTTCTTCAAATGAATAATCACATTTTCCTCTATTCATTTATTATCCAGTCAAGTCACCACGCTCAAGTTGTTGAAGTGTTCTACTATTTAGTTTGCAGTTAGCTGTCTATGAAAAAGCCATTTGGTTGATCTGAGAAAGCTTGGAAATGTTGATTCCTATTCTGCGCCAAGAAATTCGGATTACTAGTATAGTTATACTACACTGATGCCCAAATTTAAGGTCACAAACACAATTTTTTCAATAATTCAAAATAGGAACCAGTAAAATGTTTAAAATTTCTGTCATATATACTTTGGGGAATGGTGAATCTAATGTAAGCATCCACTGTTTGTTAAAAGGTTAACAGGGCGAGTTTGGTTTAAGAGAACATAAAAGTGGCCATTTTCTGCATCTGCGAATTTCGTCTTCAGAGTTGTGTTTCTTGGAAGAAAAATCACATGATTGACTGAATTCAGTTGGAATGAGTGCTTGGAATTATTTAGACGATGGACTGAGGTGGAGAGCCATTGACAGGCTTGAAGCTGGCCAGTCTCAAGCGGAGGTTGCTCGACGGTTACAGGTGTCACGAAAAGTGGTATCCAGGTTATGGCACCAATTTCGAATAACGGGTACTATCACCAGGAGGCCCTGTCACGGCCGTCCCAGAGCCATGACACTTGCGGAAGATCATTACGTGGCATTAACTGCCAAACGCTGTAGACAGAAAACTGCTAGAGACCTTACTCAGGACCTCGCTGCTGTGACTGGAACAACAATTTTGAGGCAAACTGTATACAGACGCCTAGCAGAGAAGGCCCTTTACGTCTGGCAACCAGTGCTGTGTGTCTTCCTCGCCAGATCGCAGAAGACAGCCCGTCTGTCATGGAGCCAAACACATCTTTCTTGGACACAGCAAGATTGGGTCCATGTACTTTTTTGTGATTGAGTCGAGATTTAGTACACAAAATGATTCTCGGCAAGTCTTCCTCTGGAGACAGTGTGAGGCCTGCGATCATCCCTCCAACACAAGGGAAATCGAACACTTTGGTGGAAGTGGAATCCTTGTGTGGATTCCACTTCCACCAAAGTGTTCGATCTAAAAAAATATGAAGTCACTTTTTCTTTGCTATTACCAAAAATATTTAAAACAAGCAACATGATCAGAAAAACATAAAAACTAAGAATATAAACAGGAAGATTAATGAAGATGACTATTTTTTACTCTACATAGTGGAACCTTGATTATACGTTTTTCACTTTTATGCAAGGGTTGTCGAAAAAAAAACTGAGAATATTTTTATAAAAAAATATGTGTACTTTAATCAAAGAAGTGATCATATTATTTTTACGAAATACTGTCCATTGTATCAAATACAGGTGTCCCCACATTCCTCCCACTTTTTGAAAAAGATCACCTTAATTATCAAGGAAGTGGTCATCTTTTTCGAAATACTGTCCATTGCATCGAATACAGGTGTCCCAACGTTCCTCCTAGTTTTTGAAAATGCCCACCTTATTATCAAGGAAGTGGTCATCTTTTTCGAAATACTGTCCATTGCATCGAATACAGGTGTCCCAACGTTCCTCCCACTTTTTGAAAATGCTCACCTTAATAATCAAGGAAGTGGTCATCTTTTTCGAAATACTGTCCATTGCATCGAATACAGGTGTCCCAACGTTCCTCCCACTTTTCAAAAATGCTCACCTTAATTATCAAGGAAGAGGTCATCTTTTTCGAAATACTGTCCATTGCATAGAATGCAGGTGTCTCAACGTTCCTCCCACTTTTCGAAAATGCTCACCTTAATTATCAAGGAAGTGGTCATTTTTTTTAAAATAATGTCCGTTGCTTCGAATACAGGTGTCCCAACGTTCCTCCCACTTTTTGAATGTATTTTGGAATTTTTCTTCTGAAATGCTGTTGAAGCACCTCTGCATAGGTGTACTAAGTTGTTAATCAGTCTCAAATTGTCGTCCCTGTGATGTATTTTCCAAAATGGAGAACAAGCAGAAGTCACATGGTGACAAGTCTGGACTATATGCCGATTAGAACGACAACTTAATATTCATTTTCTCCAAATAAGAAACGACCGAACTGGCCATGTGCGGCCTTGCATTGGGCCGCACACGAAAAGGAATGGGGAACCCATGTTGAACAAACTCGTTTCATGCCCGGTTAAAATTCTGTGAATAGATGATTTTGAAATGTGAACCGTATCTTCGATATCTCTAAATGATAGGTGTCTGTCTTCCCACATAATAACACCTATTATTGCACTGATGTTTACCTCTGCAACACTCATTGAAAGCCTTCCCGCATGCGCAATTAAAGCCGCCGACTCACGACCATCCATAACTTCTTTATGCCATCTGTAAATTGTTGATTTTCCTAGACATTCATCTTTACAAGTCTCTTGCATAAGACGGAAAGTCTCTCCGACAGACTTAAGCTAACACAGGGTTCCCACTCAAAAGTAATAAAAAATTCCCTGACTTTTCCAGGTTCTCCAGGTGGTTTTTAAAGTTTTCCAGAGTGGCATGTTGCAAAGAATTGTTACATTTCATTCCATTCCATTCATTTTTCTCACCAAAGCACACACTTGTAAATTCTTTAAGTAGTTTGTCTTTATAAAATTACCTGCTTTTCATTAATAACAACTAACTGTGCACATTATTTTCTGTACCAAAGTTCCGTGAACTTTTGTGAATACTACCCACGCAGAATTTGCATATACATTCACCTAGAAACCAGTCATATGTAAGAAAAAATCTGTCAGTTGAATAGTTTCAGTTTTCTATAACAGAATGCAGCTAAGCTTAATGATGGAATGGCTCTGTTCAAAGAAACATGTTTCAAGAGAACCAACAGACAAAGGACTTTGATCCATCATTTGGTTGGTTTTCTTGTGAAATGTTTCTTCAAGCAGGAGCCATTGTGCCTAATTGTTCCATGTTATAACAACTGCCTGCAGAAATTGAACAAAAGCTTAATAACTGGCAATTTAAAAAATTCAATTTTGAATCTTTTTTTAGAGAATAAAGGAAATACTTAATATTACTGAAAGTATGATCTATTAAATTCTAGGCAGGCAGTAACTGCAAGCAAAAGTTTGAAATCTTGAAAAAATAAGGTGGTTTTTTTTCGGCAAATAAAGTATCCATTGATTTTTACAAAAAAAGGGGGGGGGGGGTAATTTTCCCTGAGTTTTCCATGACTTTTACAAAAAAGGGTAATTTTCCCTGAGTTTCCCTGATTTTTGGTACCATTTTCAAATTCCCTGAGAATTCCAGGTTTTCCCTGTTTTCCAGGTTGAGTGGGAACCCTGTAACAGCAAAATTTAATGGCGCATTTTTGTTCCTCTTTCACATCCTTTTTTTTTTAAAAATCACAGCGCGAAAACTCGTTAGGGGTTTATGAAACAACACTTATTAAACTACACACTACCAATGACGCATGCGTGATAGACTTGTGTGGGCTGTGCTATGGTTACTACAATGACTTTTTCTTTTTACTCATGCCAAGGTCAAACACATTATTGCACATTTTTTACAAAAGCATTCTCAGTTCTTTTGGGACAAGCTGTGTATATAATTCTGCATTAGTCCCAATGTTTGACTGTAGTTTCTAAAACTTTTTAACTTGGTTATACACAATTCAAGCTTTTTGGGAACAATGGCACACAGAACAACAACAAGGGCCTCTCTGTGAATCTTGGAGAGGTGCCAGCTAGTTCTGTGTGACATCGGCGAAAAGACCCTAACTCACTGGGTTTTGTTCCAGAATCCTTAGGTTGAATGATCAACTGGAACCGTCAGCTATGGGATAATCCCCCACACTGGTGTACTTACCCAATTAAAAAGGCACAAAGAATCACTATTCCAGACTCTAGTGTGGGATATGGTGGACCTACCACGCTTGAGAAGAACGGTCCACCACAGAAACAATTTGGACACGGTAAACGGAAAACGAGAAAGAGATCTCAGCTGAGTGGGTTAAGATTGGTGTATGGAATATTAGAGGTATAAATGGCAAGATGAATGAGGTGATTGAGGAGATGAATAAGTATAGATTGAATGTGCTGTGTGTAAGTGAAACCAAAAAGAAGGAAACTGGGATAGAAGAAGTGAATGAAACAGTGAGTGTGTGGTCTGGAGTAATGGATAATGTTAGGGGACAGGCTGGTGTAGGTGTGATTTTAAGTGAAAAGATGAAGAACACCTTAATGCACTATAGCTGCAGAAGTGAGAGAATTCTTTGGATATGTTTAAAAGTGAAACTTCAGGAAGTACTAAGTGTTGTGCATGTGCTCCTTGTGACTCGGAATTACCTTCTGATAAGAAGGAAGATTTCTGGAATGAGCTAAAAGCTGTTTTGAGCCAGTTTGGTGCTAAAGAGAAAATTATAATAGCAGGGGATTTCAATGATAGAGTAGGTGTGCAGAATGCAATTTCTAACAATGTTCCGAGCAACAGCAACTTGTGGTGAGACCTGGATTTACACTAGTCACCAAGATACATTACGAGCCTTTAACGATACTGTGTTAGATGGATGGATTTTATTCCCTTGAATTGGCTTTTATGTCTCTATCGGAAGGTAGGGTTTTCGCTTTTAGTTATTACACTACGGTTTTTAGCTACCATGAACATTTTGATAATGCCGTCAGTTGTGATTCATGGCGAACTGTCTACCCTCCATTTGGCTACATACTGCCCGAATGATAATTTAGGTTAATGAACTCTCATAATTACTCAAGTTGCTCCTGATGAATGTGCATCTGTTGAATGCAAATTGTAGTAGGGATATTTTACCAAATGGGACTAGCCAATAAGGAACTTCTAATGACTGACGAGAGAACTTTCTATTCAGTCCTCAATTTCAAGGCTTACTTTATATTTGGTACTTATTTTATTGTTTGTATTACTAACTCTTAAGTTTGACACCCAATGAATAATCATGTTGCCTTGGGTCCGGACATCATGATTTTCAATGGCCTCGTTAAAAACGTGAACAGAAGAATAGCGAGATATTATGATGATTTCTCATTGTAGCTCATTACAAGCCATGTAGTGGCGTTCAAGTTGTTGGATCTTAACAATTTGAACCGATGTTAGTAAATGAGTTGAAGTTATGTGAGAGGGATGTAGAAAAGAAGTGGACATGTTTTAAGAACTATGTTCTCATTGCTGCTGAAGACGTCATTGGTATTGCAACAGTGGGTAACTTTAAACGTGATGCTTAGTTGGGTGGAATCTGCTAGATGTGTTTTTGTAAATAGTCCTTCACTTTTTTCCAGCAAAATATTTATTTCACACTGACCCATGCTCTTCCACGAGCTTTTAGCGGACATCACATGACATTATCATTAACATAGCCAACCAGCAGGGGAAACTCTAGGCTCTACATTGTAGGCGTTGGATTTCATACAGCCAGTTAAGAAAAACAAGTACTTTAAAATACAAGGTTCGTACTCTTCCAAGCAATATAAATTCAAGCACTTTTCAAGGACTTTTCTAACCCGAATTCTCATATGTGTGTACTGTCCATCAGTCAGTAGGTAGGTATTTTAGTAGGTTCAGACCATTAATCTTAGCTGGAGCAGGGGCACCTTCAATGACAAGGATATATTATTTTCATATTCATCTGCTGGTATGACATTTATTGTTTGTTTTAACCTTTTATTTTTGATGCATGACTTGGACGCTGTGACGCTTTTTTTTTTTTTTTTTAATGCTGCAAGGACACAAAGGGTCTACGCATGAAGAACAAGCCATTCCTGGAAGTTCCACCCTCCGGCAAGAACGCGTCCCTAACCCCAGTAAAAAGAAGCCCATCACAATTTGCGAATACATCATTCCACTTATTTTACTCACATGGCTGATGCTTTAATCTGTAGTGATATCACAGCCAGGGTACCAGCTGTCTTCACATTCCCCTGGGTTGAACACAAGTTCTGCACTATTTGATCAGCTTGGTGTTTTTTTATTAGAACTACACAGAAATCTCCTGTACATCTTTTCAGCATAAACAATTATTTAACACATGTTCTTTCATATCATTACTTAAAAACAAAACAATTTTTTTCCAGTACAATTTACAGAGCCTTAAACTTTTTCAAGTACTTTCAAGGACTTGAAAATGAACTTTTTAAATTCAAGGACTTTTCAAGGTTTTCAAGGAGCATACAAACCATGAAATAAAATTTTAAATACTTAATTTTCAAAAAGAAAAAAAAAGCTTATTTTTATTATAATAAAAGCTTTTTGGAATTTTTGGCAAAGAAAATAAGGACTTATAAGCATCCTAAAAAAAATGCAGTTTTTAAGGACTTGGATTTATAAGAACAATAAGAACCTTGTTACACATTCTACAGAACTTACATTTTCCCCAGAGAACAATACCAGCACACCACGTTTTTCTTTTCTTTTTTGCAAAGTGATGCTGCAGCTTTAAATTGAAAATTTGACTGATAACAGTCCCCAAGAGTTATTTGATAGAACATAAGTGTATTACTTCCTCCAACATTTTTACTCATTTATTTATTTTGTTGATATTATAATATGATTGTTGAAGTGAGATACATGTTTCTGAAAAGTGATTAATGGTAGCTGCATTACATACTTGATATGAAAAGCAGCCTACATAGACATTTTACAAACAACTGTGAAATGTAATTTGCCTGCTTTGCAAGTAATGATATATACAATCCAAAAGACACTCACCTGCCCAATGAAATTTTGGGATGACAGCAAAACATTTACCATGTACAACACAGTATATTTATAAAGCTGGAGCTGCAGATCAGTATGAATTCCTACATCAAATGGTTCCTTGTGCAGGTGATTTCCAGCATCATGGCTATGACTTAGCTTTCTTTCATCTAAAAAAAAAAAAAAAAAAAAAAAAAAAAAACAGTAATAATAAATAAAGTTTGATTCAACATTTGTTTATTCTATGGCATTAACTACATTTTGAATGAGCTAATTATGAAAGCACACTTACATTCAGATATTCTTACTAGGCATACATAAAAAAAAAAAAAAAAAAAAAAAAAAACCTGGAAGAAGCTCTTTAGTTTTCAGTTATAGCCACTGCTGTAAACCTTCAAACATGAAGAAAAAATATAAGAAAGAGAAATTTAGAAAAACAGGAATTAAGAAAAAAGATCTGGCATCATGTGTTTATCACATCTTTGGTGGTCCACTTAAAGAGGCTCTATGCGGTCGCAGGTTCATTTTGATAATGAGTTCAAAGAAGCACTACAGATGTGGATTCAGGAGCAGCAGAAAAGCTTCTCCCAAGGAATGAAGAAGCCCATGGAACGATATAAGACGTGCATTAACCAGCAAGGGGGACTATGTGGATTAGTGAGATAACTGTTATGTTCATTTGCTCACTGTTACACATATTAAAGGATATCTTGTCACTTTGATTCTCCCTCAGAAGTTGATATGGAGTATAAGTCGAATGTGTTAAATTTATCAGTTTCCTTAACTTCATGCATAGATAAGTCGATTTTGAGCGACGAGGCTAGAACAAATCAAATACAGTCAGTGCATGGGTAAAAGTAAACTAAATCTCCATGACGGAACTTTTAAGGGTGCACATAGATACAATTTCTAGCGGGGGGGGGGGGGGATAGTGATATACACAAATACTAATTTTTCAGCAAACTGATTTTTTTTCAAAGAACAGAGAAAAAGAGCATCCAAAATAGGGAAAATGAACCAACACAAACAAATTACTTCAACTTTTTGTTCTCGCGGAAGAGCAGCGGCAAGCGGGGCCAACAGGCACGAATAATTTCCCAGTCTCACGTTTCACTCACAGTCCCGTGGGCTACCTGTTGAGTTACTGCCTCCTTACCTAACTAAGAAAAAAAATTGTAAAAAAAAAAAAAAATATTTTCTGAATTTTCATTTGATAGGGCTGAATTTTTGACAGATGCCATAACTTGGTCTTATAAGGTTACCCTGCAAATTCCGCTTGAATCCAATGAAAACTTTTTAAATTCCGCATTTTTTTTTATTAAGACGTTTACAGGAAAAATGTCAACTTTACTGGAAAGTGCAGATGACAGAGACCTATGGGCATGCAACATTATCACTTCCCCTCCCTCTTTGCCACCTGCTGCTGTACTGCCTCTTTGCTTAATTGAGGATAAAAATGTGACAAATTAATTTTCCGAATTTTCATTTAAAAAAAGCTGATTTTTTTTTATAGATGCCCTAACTTGGTCAAATTAAATTACCAGGAAAATTTCGCTTGAATCCAGTGAAAACTTTTTAAACTACACACGCACACACACACACAAATTAGGAGAGAAAGCTAGGTATTAATAAAAAAATGCATTTCTAACTCAAAAGGTTTTTACATAATTATCAAAGTAAAAATTTTAGGGTCACTTTATTTTAATAAATGATGGCATCTGTAAAAAGTTCTGTACAATTAATTCAAAATTCAAGAAAAAGATAATCCGTATTTTTATTTCCCAGTATGTAAAACTAAAAAATATCACGCTGCACTGGGCGTGGATCCCCTTCACTTCAGTACTCGTTTTGAGGTCATCTACTATGGACATTGCAACGTGCTTCCATCAACTGCAAGCCAGCCGAGTCACAAAACTTAAATAAAAACATTAGGAAGAATGCCAGCATGTACAGTAGTAATTTCTTTCTTTCCTTCTTTTTTTTTTTGGGGGGAGCAGGGGGGATTTTAACAGTTTCAGAGAAAATAATTGTGCCAACCCTAAACATTTTTAACAATACACAACAATTATGAAATCAAATGCAGTAAACAAAACTTTTATCGTATCTACATCAAGATTTTTCATTTTGTTCGGAGTTTTCACAAATCTTCCGGGGAGGCTGGAGCAGGATATCACTTCTGGAGCACTTGGCAACTCTGAGTTTGATGGAGACTGAGTTTGTCTGACAGAACAACGAATGACTGAATACTTTTGCCCATGGGTTAGTGTTCAGAAGTTGATGTGGAGTGTAAGTGGAATGGGTTAAATTTCTCAATTTCCTTATCTTCATTCACAGATAAGTCGAGCCTGAGTATAAGATGAGGCTAGAACAAATACAGTGATGTTCAGAAGTGGAATGGGTTAAATTTCTCAATTTCCTTATCTTCATTCAGAGATAAGTCGATCCTGAGTATAAGACGAGGCTAGAACAAATATGTTTAGTGTTCAGAAGTTGATACAGAGTATAAGTGGAATGGCTTAGATTTCTCAATTTCCTTATCTTCATTCATAGATAAGTCGATCCTGAGCATAAGTGTACGTTTATGCTGCAGCCTCGCTGCTGGCACATAGACGCTCGCTCAGGCACCTCGCTGCTTGCATGTAGCTACGATGCTCGCCATGGAGCATTTACCCTGCAGCTGTTCACATCGCTTTTATTGTTATAGGAATCTCGACTGTATCTCTTATTGTCAAACAGATTTTACCAGTGTTATGAAAAGTTTTACAACCACTGCATATGAAGCCACCAACTAAAGAATTCAAAGAAATCGCTGATATGTTTTACAAGAAATGGGGATTCCCTAAATGTCTAGGTTCTATCGTTGGAAAGCACATCCGAATACTTCACCCTCAATGGTCAGGCTCCATGTTCTTTAATTATAAAAGCTACTTTTCAATAGTTCTGCGGGCCATCAGTGATGCACACTGAAAATTTATTTTCATTGAGGTCAGAGCCTATGGAAAACAAAGTGATGGGGGCACTTTTAGAAAGTCTGCCTTGTATGACAGAATGATAAAGGGTGTGCTTAACATTCCTGAAGATAACTTCCTACCAAGTACTGACATCCAAGCCCCTTTTGTGTTCATAAGTCATGAAGCCTATCCGATATTGAGACACATGATGAAGCCTTATGCTAGGAAACCTCTTGATCAATCCAAGGAGAAGTTGAAAAATAAAATAAAAGTTCAAATCACAGGAAAACTTCACAAATAAAACTTGCTTCTACAAAACACAACATGGTTTTTAAAGCTACAAGAGAGATGACTGCGTAGTTTCACACTCGCCTGGGAAAGTGGGTCAATGGATGGGAAGAGTGGCCTTGAAGAAACCAAATCACAGGGTAAGTTTGTTTTTCGAGCCTTGGCCATCGCCATGCATGCCTCGCAATGGCAGAGGCTCGAAAAACAAACCAGTTTGATATCATCGCTGTGGTGATGATCACAGCGAGCACGATAAATGAGCCTGTAAATATTTATGGTTTTGTTTCGTCATCGGCAGGCATCCATGTGCACAGCTCGGCGATGTGCCAACAGCGAGGCTGCAGCATAAACATACCCTACGATGAGGCTGGAACAAATGCAGTTAGTGTTCAGAAGTTGATATGGAGTGCAAGTGGAATGGGTTAAATTTTTTGATTTCCTCATCTTCATTCATAGATAAGTCAGTCCTGAACATAAGATGAGGCCAGAACAAATACAGTTAATGTTCACAAATTTTGTAAATACATTTCCAAAGTTTCAGTAAATATTAAAAAGAGGACAAAGTGAGGTAACTTCCGCATTTTTCTTTTCACCAAAACGTTGAATTTCATGAGGGTTTTTTTTTTCTTACAAATGAAGCTACTATAATTCTTCCAACAGACCAGTTGAAAAAACCACCACACAAACATGAAGAAAAAAATATATATATATATATATATATATATATATTTAAAAAAAATAAATTTTGTAACTTATACTTCTAACGTTTCAGTACATAGGAAAGAAGGTGAGGTAATTTCCGCATTTTTCTTTATAGCAAAAATTTGAATTTCATACGCTTTTTTCTTACGAACTGATTCTACTCTATTCCTTTCCTCTGACTGCCTTTGTTCATGCAGATTAAGCACCCTACCTTTCATTGCTAGTGCTATTTTGAGTTAAAGTAACCCCTCCTCCTCCTCTTTTTTTTTTTTTTTTTTTTTTTTTTTTTTGGAAATTTGTCATTTATTCCTTTCATAATCCTTGAATGAACTCCAGTTAGACAAAAATATATATATGTCTGAGAAGTGATGTAACAGCAAACATTCTTCAAGTGTGACTGAGATATCAGGATTGAATTTTCAGTCGTACATAATTTTTAAGATTTACGCAATTCATCAATCATTGTTACTGAGGCTAATTAATAGACCACACACAAAAAAAAATTCTATTGTAGAGGCATGGATTCAGCTAGAACTTTTGATGATAAAAAAGAAAAAAAAAACTGTAGAAACAACATACCTTTTCTTCCTGGAAGTGTGGTTAAGTGTTGTACGAGATTAGTACATGCATTCACTTGTGTAGTTGGAGAAAACAGCTCAAACAAACTAAATGAGAATTCCAGCAATGGATTGTTTTCAATGTCCTGTATAGGGAGTAGAACCAAATTTGTGAATACATGAAAATTGTAAGCAAAAGTTAACTACACCATAACTCAAAATACAATTTTAAGGACATATACATTACAATCATATCAAATAGAAGAAGAGACAATTAATTAATAACACAGTTAATCAATGAAAATGCCTCACCTGCACAATGAATTAAGGTAATAACTGATATGTGAAGTACATATAATTATTAGCACAAAAAAGGGAATGATCAGAGGATCAGTTAACAACAAACAAATTTACTTAAGAAATATGATTAAAATATTCAACAGAATGCACAAATCCCAGGATGGAGATGGGTCACCAAATTTAACAAAAAATTACAGGTCAGTAAAATTAGGGTACACATGTTTCTTGTCTTTTAAAGTAGCTATTAGAAACTAATATTACTTCCTTTTTCAGTAATGTTTAGTAACACAATACTTAGCATCAGGACTTCACATAGCCTGATGAATTTCATTGTTATAATATAAGCAACATTTGTAAGATGAAAAAGAGAGAAAAAAGAGAAATTACCACAATGCAGAAGATTATTTCATGCCCTATAGCAAACTGTTTCTGATCAGTCTGCAATAGATTATGTTTCTCAATCAAAAACCATGATTTCATTTTCATCTTATACCCAGTTTGAATTTCATGCAAACTTTGCAAGTCCAGGGCAATGCACCATGCAACTAGGGTGGGAAATTAGCGGATGCAAGGTGCAAAATGTGACTGTAATTTCTCTGTCTGCGACAAGTATTTTGAGCACAGGCACAAATACGCGATTGCAGAAATTTAGAAGAAATTGAAGATCATGATTATTTCAGTTTCCAGGAAAGCATCTTCTAAATGTTTGGACTTACAGCTGAAATATTTAATGCCTGCTTACAATTACAAGTATTTTCAGATATTTTGGTGGGTATTAGCAAAACATTCATTAACCTTCCTTAGTCTCTCAAATCTTATGTACATACAATTAAGTACCTTTGGGGCCATATAAGACCCCAAGGTAAAATATGTAACACTTACCAATTACTCAAAAGTTATAATCAATAAAGGTTTTGTGCTTCATACTAGATAAATAAAAGTCACGAAACAGCATTAAAAAATGCAACAGCCAACTGTTACCAAAGCTCAAAGATCTGCTGGGGTCTTATAAAACCCCAAATGCTATACGACGGTTAGTGAATCTTTGATTTGTAACATCTATGCACAGAAAGGTGCCCAGAAACCTTATATACTTTTGGTAATTATAGCTCAGTTGTAATTAGAGGTCTGCACGGGCCTTAATTTGGAAAGCCCGGCCCGGTCCAAGCCCGCACGTCCAAGGCACAGCCCGTTTCAATTTTTTAAATTAAAACCCAGCCCGGCCCATATATTTCTCCTGTTTCCAAGGCCCGGGCCAGCTCATAAAATTTCAACAATTACCAAAACATGAATTTGACACCTGGTGCACTCAGTCATTCGACTCCTGAAGAGTTTTTGTTTTCTTAATTGCTACACGCTTGCATACTAAAAAATATTGCATGAAAAGGGCAATTTCTATGCCTTTCAAATTTTCTGGGTTTTCAAATTATCATTCCCTACCGCCAGACCCGCGGAAATATCCTTGCGGATCGGGGGGGGGGGGATTCAAAAAGTACGAAATATCCAGAATTATGAGCCCGATCGTTTTACACCAAGAAGATTTTATGGCTTTATAAACTGCACCAATTTCTATTGGCATATCATATTGCTGGAACCCAATATGTCTCTCGTGTGTGCGTGGGGGGGGGCACATTTGTACCGCTTAAGAGATGCGATGTTCCAGACTTAGTGCGATCGTAGTTCAAGAAGTTTTTGCATTTAGTGCACTGCACAACGTTTACCGGCCGACTAGTTTCAGAACAGGACAGTAATTTAAAGAATTTCCAAATATCGCTTTTCCCCTTTACATTGTCTACAAGCACATATTCTCCGGAAGCGATTTTTTCGCAAAAATCTTTTGCTTTCTTAAACTCCATAATAAGTATGGAAGAGTATTTATCAGCAACACTGAGCTGAGCATATGCTAAAGGAAAACAACGACAGACTGCCCAGCTAATCAGTGTCATGGAACATCAAACAGAGGTCATCACTCTTGTGTCACAGAAGTTTTGAAAACTGTTAGTTCAAATGGGGAAAATACGGCACAGATTTATACACAGAAGTAAGTTTCTCCCATCCCATTTCTCCCGTGCCATTTAAGACAACTTAAAAGCTTTTCACACGTCCAGAGAACAAAGTGCCGCCGACCAGAACAATAAAAAAGATCATCTATGACAGCCCTGGTCTGCGAGCGGGTGGCTCGTTTAGAAATGCTGCAGTTAATAACCTGCCCTGAAGCATGAGAGGAAGGTGAGGGTTAGGAGAGAGAGAGAGAGAGAGAGAGAGAGAGAGAGAGAGAGAGAGAGAGAGAGAGAAAAAAAAGGTACCACATTCACATTGAAAAACTAAGGGAGATGACCCACTCCAATTGTTTTGTAGGAGGGGAGAATGTCGTAAAACTTCTATTTTTTCCATCAGCGGAAATTATTCAATCTTATCCTGGTGCCGTATGTTGCGAGTTTTCCAAAAGAGAAAGACACCGCACAGCGATTGTTTTGCTCAGAAAAAACACCCCTGCTCGGCCCGTGTCCATTTTACATTAAATATTGAAGGCCCGGCCTGGCCCTTTTTCCCAACTTAGAAATGAGCAAAGGCCCGACCCGGCCTGGGCCCATGCAGACCTCTAGTTGTAATGTTTGACATACAGAGTAAGTATGTGGACTTCTGTGACTCATGTAGTGTAGCTAACGAACTCAGTAAATATGAGGCTAAAGATTTTCCCGTCTTCATTTTTTTCTAAACTGACAAAAATGTGGAATTTCAGAAATACATAAATTCAAGCATGCAGTTCATTTTAAGTACAAGAAGCTGAATATAGTGTACCTGAGTACCTCAATCTCCAAATTATGAATATAGAGTTAATTTCAATTTAATTTAGGTCTTCATGGTATTTATTATACATGTGATGGAGGAAATAAGGAAAAATTTACTGTTATAATAAGAGTTTTAAATTGCAGTTTACAGTGGGTTTTGATTAAATGTGGTTATAAATTCTACAAATATTATCCTCCCACCTCATGCACAAAATTTTTTATTCACATAGGTAAAATTTCAAACATATAGGAGAATTCTCCAAATACCTTATATTTATTATTTGATTCGCAATTTCTTTTACATGCATGTAAGCATACCTGTTATAAGTAGGACCTGCTTTTCATTCGAAAAACAGATTCTACGTATGGTACTGTGAGATTTGCACCTAGAATTTTAGCTGCAAGAGTGATTTTGCACATGCCAATTTTTTCTAATTTGCCACCATGCATGTAACTTACTTTTGCTCTCTGCCAACAAGAGTCCTCAGCGGTCAGCACACACCCTGATGGAATTACCCAGAGAGAAACCAGTACTGTCTATTTTATCATCACACGTGTATGCATCCATAAATATACAAACAGCCATGGTGGCATTACACAACCTTGTCCAACTCCTGCACCAATAGAAAACCATTGCAATAAAACACCATTCACATGCTTTATAATATTGCCAGCATATACACTGATGAGCCAAAACATTATGACCAAAGCATCTTTACGCAAATTGAAGCAGGTGCTGGTACACAACACTGTGTGTAAAGGTTCTACAGTCATTTGTAAAAGTTTAAGACCATCTGTTGGCATTAGGATATTTCTGTCAATTGCATCAGCTACTGGCTGTATTACTCAACTTCCAGTCAGTGTTGCATCATTCTACAGTGGCAGCTGTTGATAGAGTTGGGGGAAGCATGCGAGTGTCGGTTTGCTTCTGGTTTTTATGCCGAGAGGTTTTGTACGTATTTTCCACATAGCGAAAAATTGGTGAAAATGCATCTTAAGTGTTACTCAGAGGGCACAAATAGTGACTTTATATCATGAAGGATACTTTGAATGTGACATAAGCAGAAAGGTGAATGTGAACAAGACTGTTATTCATAATATGATCATGAAATATTGAGATACAGGTGAATTTAGCAATCGAATTCTCCGTAAGCAATGTTCTGCTGGGAAACCCTGGTTCTAGCCATTCATGTGCAGGAAACTATGATGTCTACTACCTGGCTAAACATCATTGCAGACCAGGTATATCCTTTAATGGCAACAGTATTCCTATATAATAGTGCCTTCTTTCAGGTTGAAAATGTGCCATGCCACAGTACTCAAATTGTTCAAGAATAGATCACTGAACATGAGGCAGACTTCTCTGGCATCCAAGTCCCCAGAATCAATCCAACCGAACATCTGTGGTTTGTGTTGGAAGGCTGGCTCAACCATGTAACTCACGGGAGTTAAGGGATCTGCTGGTAAGGTGTTGGTACCAGATACCACACAAGACACCTTCAGAAATCTAGTAGTATCCATGTCTCACTGTGTAAGAGCTGTTTTTCATTGTTTTTTTATTGGAGGTTTAACAACCACCATGAGCAACTCAGTGGGCTATAAGCAGTTGCCTGTCACCTAAGTTAGAGCCACTGGTTCCAGGAAAGGGAGAGAGCCAGTGCCGTAAGACAAACACAACATCCATGTCTCACTGGGATTCGAACCTTGATCCATCTCGGATGAACGGTCAGAAGCCATCGCTTAAACCACTACGCCAACGGGGCGGCAAGCTATTTTGGCAGCACATGGAGGACTAATATCATGTTACGCAGGTGGTCATAATGTTTTTGTTCTTCTGTGTATAGCTTTTCCTCATATGATACATATATAAAACCTATATAATAGGCCACATCTGTCTCTAACACTCTGACACCATTCAGTACTTGCAGCATCATCTGCTTTTACCCGGTGGCCAAAATTCGAAAGCTAAGCTCACCGCTATCGCCCGATACGTAAAATCAAGGACAAATGCCAGAAAATAAAATAAAGTTAGTAAGACAAACGACTTCCTCTGGGGCAACACGCACGTGCTCAAACAACTGTCTGCAATGCTTTTTCTGTTACGTAGGTGTTATGTCACGTTTTATTTCATTTTCTTCGCATTGAAGCGTAATTTCATAAAAAGGAATAATGCTCTGACGCCATTCAATACTTGCAGAGCCATCTGCTTTTATCCGGTGGCCAAAATTGGAACTAAGCTCACTGCTATTGCACGATACATAAACATCAAACAGAGGTCATTGCTCTTTCTATGTTTATAAGTGAGACATGGAAAAATTCTCATTGGCCACCAATGGGAATCGAACCAAGGATCTTCCACAGTTACACGCCGGACATGCTTCCACTGCACCACAGCGGCCTCAAATTCCTCCAGATTTGCATACACGAACTGCGAAGCCAATTTGGCAGGTTGCTTCTTGGGGCAACGCACAATGCTGGGGATTCACCAAAGATGGTAAGCAGCAACTGAACAAATAATTAGAAGGCGAATGAATAATTAATACAGACATTTGTGTGTGTGAGTCTGGAGGAATTTGAGGCCGCTGCGGTGAAGTGGAAGAATATCTGGCGCGTAACTGGAAGACCCTGGGTTCGATTCCCGGTGGCGGCCAATGAGAATTTTTCCGTGACTCACTTATAAACGTGGAAAGAGCGATGACCTCTGTTGATGTTCCTGGTCCACGTCTAATGTCTGTATTAACAATACATAAAATCAAGAACAAATACCAGAAAATAAAGTTAGTAAGACAAACAACTTCATCTGTGGCAGCATGCATGTGCTCGAACAACTATCTGCGACGTTTGTTCTGTTGCGTAGGTGTTATGTCACGTTTTATTTCATTTTCTTCACATTGAATAATAATTTTTTAAAAAGGAATAACACTTTGATGTCATTCAGTACTTGCAGCACCATCTGCTTTTATCCAGTAGCCAAAATCAAAACTAAGCTCACCAGTATCGCACAATACGTAAAATCAAGAAAAAATACCAGAAAATAAAATAATGTTAGTAAGACAAACAACTTCATCTATGGCAACACGCACGTGCTCGAACAACTGTCTGCGATGTTTGTTCTGTCACATAGGTCATATGCCGTGTGTTATTTGGTTTTCTTCACATTGCAGAGTAATTTCATAAAAAGGAATCAGCGTTATTATAAATATAAATACCCAGACCTATTTAAAACACTGTAACTTACAATAAAAACTGAAACTCTGAGATGTCAGAGTGAGCAAAATCATATCTAGAAACATTTTCAGCTCTTACATGAATGAGTTTTTACTATATTTCCTTACAGAAATCTGGCACCCATATGTTTTTTTTTATTGGAGGATTAACAATCACTGTGAGCAACTCAAGGGGTATATAAGCAGTCGCCCATCCCTAATTTAGGGCCACTGGTTCCAGGGAAGGGAGAGAGCCAGAACTGTAAGACAAACACAACATCCATGCCTTACCGGGATTGGAACCCAGAGCCATCTTGGACGAATGATCAGAAGCCATCACTTAGACCACTGAACCAGCAGGTATGTTTTCAATCTGCTTCAATTAAAAATTTCACCCCGTCCTAGGTCAAGCAACATCCCCTATATATGAATATTTATTTAAAGATTCAAAGCAGCCATCCGACAATAGGCTGCAGACTAGTATATATATAAGCAAGTTCCCAGTTATACTATGTTTATTCAAAACCTTCCACAGAAATATCCTCTTTTAAAAAGACAGACACTTGAAGAAAAAAAAAAAAGTAATTTAATAATGTTTAATTAATGTAATACTGTGACTTACCTCCAGACCTTTCTTCACAGATGCAACTGAATTTTCTTTTGCGACATAGGACTCACATATCTGTGCCAAAGGAATCCACAGATAATCTGATGGCCCAAGAGTTGTGATCAGTTTGGTAAACAATGGAATTTGACGATGGCGTGGAATGTGCATGAGAGAATCTACAAACACTCTTATGACAGTGGCAATCACTTGAAGAGAATCACCTTCCTTTTGCTGATGGCTAGCCTGTAATTAATTAATTAATACATAAATAAATAAAGAAAGAAAGAAGAAAATGAAGAATTTTTACAATAATACAAGGGTTGTTCAAAAAGTGACGAGACTGATTTAGAGCAGAAATGTAATGCAGTAAAAACATAAAGTATTCTCCTTTACCTGAGTGCAGTGGTCACACCTTTCTATCCACTTCCGGAAAGTGTGTTCAAAGCCCTTCCTCGACAAGTGGTTCAGGATAGGATTGCTCAATCAGCATTGTTCAGTTCAGTATTTGATGCAAACCAACGCAATGAAACTAATTTCTCACTTCAGGGAATAGGTGGAAGTCACATCACAGCATTGTTCAGTTCAGTATTTGATGCAAACCGACGCCCATGAAACTGTTTTCTCACTTCAGGGAATAGGTGGAAGTCAAATGGCGCCAGATCCAGGGAATACGGACAGTGTGCTATAATTTCAATGACTAAATCTTGGATAACCTGTTGGGGAAGGGTGTTTCCATTGGGCACTCTGTTGTTTTGTTTCTGGATTAAAATGGTGAAAATATTTTTCATTACACGCGACGACTCAATCCAAAAAAGTGTCGCTCACATTGTAGCGTACACTTCCACTGCCAAAAACCAATACAGAGGTTGAGTCAAAAGTTTGGCAATATTTGGATCACTTTATGTCTTCATACGTACCTTTGCGCCAAAAGCTGAATAGCATTCAATTCTGCCAGTGACAGGTTCATGCTTGGTACTCCTAAGATAAGAGGGGAAATTAATTGTCCTGTCATAGCTTTTATAACTCAGCTGCTGTGTGAAAATTTCTGTTTAGTGCAGAAAATTTTGGACACCATTTGATTCAAGTACATAAGCAGCTTAAAGCGCTAAATGCTTATGTCTTAATTGTTTTTATGTCACTCAATTCTTGTTCATTGTCACAAAAGAATGATTGTATGGCTGAACACAAACATTTAATTGTTTTTTAATACTAACATTTATCTGAGCATCGAAGGAACAATTTTAGTAAGAGGTATTTCAGGATTGTCAAATCGCATTGACTTAATGCCAAGCACAGCGCAGAGGGTTAACTGAGGTTCTGGTTCAAAATACAAAATCAAAATAAAATTTAGTAGCATATTATACTCTATACCTGAAGCAGAGCTGGAACAATTGTTTCAATTGTCTGGGAGATGACTTGAAAGCTGTAGCTGTCATCTTGCCGAACAATTTTAGAACCCATGAATGTAAAGATGGACATCATATTGTTCAAAACATAATCCTAGAAGAAGAAAAAAAAATATATATATATATATATATATGTTAATCTGAAGATTAAAAGTTATTGGGGAGAAAATGAGATCTACAATACCAAATAATTTGTCATGAACTGGAAATATATTTCCTTCATTCTTTACAAAATACATAAGAAAACATATGTTAGCAAAATTCTGGGAAAACTTAAAGAGATTATTAGCATATGATTTCTGTAATATTAAATATATTTCAAAATTACGTGTTCAGAATTTTGCTTTTGCATTTCATTTTCTGATGGTATAACTGAATAATTGTGATTTGCATATACAAAAAAAAAGGGGGAGTACAAAAGTGGAATATCGGTACCAACATATGATGATGATGAGGCTTGTTGGGTAGAATCTGCTGGATGAGTTTAATTTAGTGCATGGACTTTCACTGATTTTCAGCAAATTACTTGTCTCACACTGTCCCATGCTCTCCCATGGACTTCCAGCTGACATCACATGATATCATCATCAACAAAGCTAACCAACATCAAAAGTTCCAGGCACTAACATCTTAGCTTAAAGATTTAATGCAGCCAGTTAAAAATAATAAGTTCTTTTTGCCTTTTGGGGGGGGGGGGGGCAAAGGCATTTTTAAGCACCCTAAAAAATAAGCATTTTTTAAGGATTTATAAAGCAGTGTGGGAATTGTTATATTAACAACATATATTTTTTTAAGTTAAATTCAGTCATAGCTGTAAATATATTGGTTTTATGACAGATTAAAACACAATGAAAAATACCTGTTATGGAAAATCATTGTCTTTCTTATTCTTTAAAAATTCTTTTGTGTTGGGAAGCAGATATTTGTTACCAACATATAACACTGCTTGATTTGATATAATACAAAACAATTTTGTGATGGCACTGTAGACCCCTATTCCATAGTCATCTATTCCCATGTACATTAGCAGTAGAGGAG
Organism: Macrothele yani; assembly: GCA_039090855.1. Taxonomy (NCBI): domain Eukaryota; kingdom Metazoa; phylum Arthropoda; class Arachnida; order Araneae; family Macrothelidae; genus Macrothele; species Macrothele yani. Next base: position 10,337,997 of record CM077019.1, read on the forward strand.
GCTAGATATCAATCGCTCCTCAATCAATCAATCAATCAATCACTAATCTGTTCTCCGACAACCTCCAGCACAGGATAACTATCATACAACAACCTCCAGCACAGGAGTTGATGAATAATGGATTTTAAACAGGCTGACCTGAGTACAATAAGGTATGTTTTAAAACTATTTCTAGTACTTTTAGTAAATACTACAACTGACATACCATAATGGCCATGTTGTCAGCGAGTATAAGTCAGTGAAATCAGAGCTATAAGGTGGTTACCAAACTAATTATTGACGTGTTGAACAGAAGCATCGAATGTGTATGTTTGAAAAATCAACCTTTTTGAGCAGACACCAAGACATTTAGCTTATAAACCACATAAATGTATTATACAATGCACCATCATCACCCTTGTCAACCATTATCAATCCACTGCTGGACGATGGTCTCCCCAAGTTTCTTCCACAATGGTCTGTCTTGTGCCAGTCTCCTCCATGTTACTCCCGCATACTTTCGAATTTCATCCACCCATCTCACATGTGGTCTTCTTCTGGGTATTTTCTTGTCCCTTGGCATCCAGTCTAAAATTTCGGCTGTCCTCCGATGGTCTGTTTTTCTGGCAATATGTTCAGCTCATTGCCATTTCAGGGATTTAACTCTGATCATGATGTCTTCCACTCTTGTCATTTTTTGGATCCATGAGTTCCTCTTCTTATCTCTCCTGGTTACACCAAGCATGCACCTCTACATGCTGCTTTGAGTTGTCTGCAGCCTTTGTAGGTCTCTTTTAGTGAAGGTCCACGTCCTGAATTTGGTCCTCCCATGATTTTGATTTCTTCCTTGGCCTTCTTGTACCTTTCCGTCTTGCCACTTGGGCTGAAATTTTTCTTAGTAAGCATCTCATCACTCATTCTTTCAACATAGCCAAACCACCTAAGAATATTAATCTCCACCTTACTGACAACATTTTGCCTCACATTACACATCTGCAACACATCTTCATTCCTCACACGATCACTGCGTGTCTAGCCCCCCCCCCCCCCATAAGTAACGCACATCTCCAGCACACAAACAACTCCTATCCCTCTCTGTAGTACCCAGGGTTTCACTGCCATACATCAGAGTAAGAACAATTACACTTTCATACACTGCCATTCAGGACTTTCTTGAGAACCCATCATTTGTGTGAAATCCTCCTAAAGCAGCTTTGACTTCCAATGAAGAATTCACTCACCTACTAATTTCACCATCTAATTTGGTCTCTCTGTCAAACATGCTTCCTAAATGCACAAACTCATTCATCTGGTCAATCACTGTGCCATTTAGACTTATCTTGCATTCAGTACTAACAGTTCCTCACTTAAAAATCATAACTTTGATTTTTCCCTTATTTATACTGTTCGAATTTCATACAAACATCGTGCATCCGAGACAACATACATTGCAACTCTGCGATATTAATCTCCTTCAGTAACAAAAGTGCATGCAAGAAGGAAGGGTCATCCTGAACTAGCAGAAAGGTTTCTCCATGCTACTGTGACTAGAAAAGATGTAAAGTCCAGGAAATCAAATTCCAGAACTTTTCCAGGATTCCATGGGCAGTGCAAACACTGCTTTTAGATAAGTAGATATGATGTACATATATGCATAATTTTGTTTCGCATGGCATGGGGCAAGGACCATTCTCCTATGGTGAATTTTTATTCATAATTACTCTTGTTCATACCTGCCAACATTGGCAAGAACCTTGTCAATAGTAACTAGTATTATTGTAAGGTCAGGTGATGCGTAACATCACAGCCTCTCCTTGACAAATGTCAACCCCGCCTTCTCGTGGTGCATCCTGTTCCCACTAAAGGGGCTCTGACGACCGCCAATAGCGGTATAACTATACCATCGGGATCAGAGGAAATGCTATCCCACACTCACCAACCCGCTTGGCCAGCGTGAGTGAGTTATGGCCAAACACCTCCAAAATGACTCTACAACTTAAATCTTGGCCCTCAGTCTCCGGCAGCTGGAATGTACCTGGCCAAGGCAGCGGCCAGTGCGACATGAAGGCAGAGGGTGCTAAGAATCCCCGGAGGACCGGACTAGGCTGCCATTTGATGCTGACCTTGGCAACGTACAATGGACGCTCCCTATCTTCTGATTCAAGGCTTCTTGAATTGGAAGAGGAACTACAAAGGATCAAGTGGGACATCGTCGGGCTAAGTGAGGTAAGGAGAAAAGGAGAAGATCTCATTGAACTGAAAAGTGGACATCTCTTCTATTATCGTGGGACAGATACTGGCAGAACTAGTGGTGTTGGATTTATAATAAACAAGAAACTGAAGGATAAAGTGGTAGAAGTTGAAAGTTCCTCTGACAGAGCTGCACGACTCGTTATCCAACTATCGAGAAGATACCAGGCTCAGATTATTCAAACTTATGCACCCACCACAAGTCATCCTGAAGAAGAAATTGAAGAATTTTATGAGGAAATTCGTCATCTAAATAATAAAGGTAAGCAGCACTTGAAGATAATTATGGGAGATTTCAATGCAAAAATAGGGCAACGGCAACAGAATGAAACTTCAGTAGGTAAATTCGGTCACGGCAACAGAAACCAGCGTGGAAATACTCTCGTTGAGTTTGCAGAGGCAGAAGGATTTTTCATCTTGAACTCCTTTTTCAAGAAAAAGCCACACAGGAAATGGACATGGAGACATCCAATTGGGACGACAAGTGAAATTGATTTTATTATGTGTAACAAAAAATTCGTCATCGAAGACTGCAGTGTGCTGAACAAGTTCAACACAGGTAGTGACCATAGATTGGTGAGATGTAAGATGCACCTCAACACTAAACTGGAACGTGGCAAGCTCATAAGACAAACAAAATGTATTGACATAACCAACCTTAAAAAACACCATAATACTTTCAAGTTGGAACTGAAGAACAGATTCTCTGCTTTAGAAGGCCTAACATCGGAAGAAGTGGATATTTCGGAAGTTAACAGAAAAGTAACCAAAGCTCTAATGGAAACAGCAACAAAATTAGCTGGGTCTAAGAACAAGTTGCATGTGAACAAATTATCAGGAAAAACCAAAATGTTGATGCAAAAAAGAAGAGAGATGAGGACAACTAAAGAAGATGTGACTTCCAAAGTGGAATATATAGAGCTATGCAAGACAACACGAAAAAGTATCACTGAAGATGTAAGGAAATTCAACTGTGAGCTAGTGAGGAAAGCAATTGAAAACAACCAAAGCCTTAAGATAGCAAAGGGACATATCAGTAAGGGAAGAAAACAGATTATGGCTCTGAGAAAAGAAGATGGTTCTATAACAAGAAATAGAGGCGAAATTTTGACAAGAGTGAAAGATTTCTACTCCAAATTATATGAAAGGGATGATACATGTACTCCAGACATCATGAAAGGTACCAGAGTTCTTCCAGTCCTCCCAGCAGAAGTTGCTCAAGCAATCAAGAACATGAAGCGGGGGAAAGCTCCAGGAGAAGATGGAATTACTATAGACATCATACAAGAAGCAAGTGGAGAAATTGAAACAGTACTCGCCCAAATTTTCACTCGATGCCTTAATGAAGGGAAGATTCCTGAGGATTGGAACAATGCTACAATGATCCTGCTACATAAAAAAGGTGACATTGAGGATCTCAGGAACTACAGACCTATCAGCCTCCTATCAGTGGTTTATAAAATCTTCACTAAAGTTCTTTCACACCGCTTGAAGGTAACACTGGACATGGCTCAACCGAGAGAACAAGCTGGATTCAGGAGTGGCTACAGCACAATAGATCATATCCACGTACTGAGAGAACTAATTGAAAGAGCGAGGGAATATGAACTTCCATTGTGCATGGCTTTTATCGATTATGAAAAAGCCTTTGATTCGGTGAAACCATCAGCAGTTACCACGGCTCTGAAATCCTGCGGTATTGAAGATGCATACATTAATATTATTAATAACATCTATGAAAATGCAAGTGCAAAGATTCGGCTGTTTGAAAATACAACACACATAAAAATTGGAAAGGGAGTGAGACAAGGTGACACCATATCTCCGAAGCTCTTTAATGCCACATTGGAAAATGTCTTTCAGTCACTGAACTGGGAAGACAAAGGGATAAAGATTAATGGAGATTATCTAACCCACCTTCGTTTTGCTGATGACGTAGTCATTTTTGCAACTACCCCATCAGAGCTGCAGAGTATGATCCAGGAACTTGCTGACAAGAGTAAAGAAGTGGGATTAAAAATGAACTTTCAGAAGACAAAAGTGATGTTCAATGCTTTTACAAGAAATGAAGAGTTATCGATTGATGGAGAAAAACTGGAGATAACAGATACGTATGTTTATCTTGGACAGCAGATATCAAGTGAGGGTCACATTGATGAAGAAATTAATCGGCGTACAAAACTTGCCTGGAGAGCTTTTGGAAGAAACAGCATAATTTTCAAGAGCAATATGCCATTATGTCTTAAAAGAAAAGTGTTTGATCAATGCATCCTTCCAGTGCTTACGTATGGTGCAGAGACGTGGACCTTAACTAAAAGAGACATACAAAGGCTGCAGACAACTCAAAGAAGCATGGAGAGGTGCATGCTTGGTATAACCAGGAGAGATAAGAAGAGGAACTCGTGGATCCGAAAAATGACGAGAGTGGAAGACATCATGATCAGAGTTAAATCCCTGAAATGGCAATGGGCTGGACATACTGCCAGAAGGACAGACCATAGATGGACAGCCGAAATTTTAGATTGGATTCCAAGGGACAGGAAAAGACCCAGAAAAAGACCACATGGGAGATGGGTGGATGAAATTCGTAAATATGCGGGAGTGACATGGAGGAGACTGGCACAAGACAGACCGTTGTGGAGGAAACTTGGGGAGACCTTCGTCCAGCAGTGGATTGATAATGGTTGACAATGATGATGATGATGATGATTATTGTGCAGCACACATAGACGTTTTCTTACAAAACGATCCACCCCTTTGTGAAAAGGAAATATGCGCCACAACAAAAGGTTCCAACAAACAAAAACACTAATGAAACAAACTTAATGTGTGTGAAACACAAAGTTGATTCCCCAGGGAGGGACACGAAGGTAACATTGCGAGATTTAAGTTTGAAACTTCCACCAGCAAAAATCAGAAATCAGTTAGATGTGTTCAGAATTCCACAACGCCTGACAGACAGGAAACCAAATTTTTTTTTAAATGCATCAATTTTAACAAATTTTCCAACTTTGTTACTCCCGTTTTCAAGAATTTCCCCCTCCCATATCAAGCTTAAAAGCAAAAACGCATGGGATGGGGGATATTTATCAACGCAGGAGAGAGGGAACACTGCGACAGCTGGAGGAGGGGGCGGTAATGAGATTACGGGAGAAATCTTTGCTCTGTTCGACTTCCGGTTTTAGAAATCTCCCTCGTATTTTCAAGCTAAAATAAAAATATTTATACCGCAAAATGTTATTTAACAATATTATTGGACCGAGGCACCATTGCGAGAAAAAGAAATTACGATTATGGAAAAAATATGAACTTCGTCGACCTTACGGCAAATTTTTTTACTCTGTTGAACAACTGTTTACGAAAGTTTTGAAACACGAAATATCTTCCCTCAGATGAAAAAAGACACCAACCCCCGAAATTCTCTTCAGTTTTGCATCGATCTTGACAATGATCTAAATGATGACAAAAAAGGCGGAATTCTGCGAATCCGCTTAAGAATCTCATGTACTTGTCTATCAAAATAATAGCAAAAAAAAAAAAAAAAAAAATTAACAAAAAAATTAAACAAAATAAAATTCGTAGAATCTGTAATTCTGACAGTGAATTCCGTAGTCAGAAAACAAAATCTGTAGAAACTACGGACATTCTGTAGTAGTTGGCAGGTATGCTTGTCTGCAATCCCTTGAACAATCCCTCCACATTTTACACTTCTTATAAAACTTTAAAGATCACAACCAAGTATAATTCAAACTGACGTAAAAGTTTCCTAGCATTTAATGTTAATTCATGAAAGAGTCAAAAAATAGTTTTCAGTATTTTACAGATTAAAATAAAACGGAAAGGACGAACACCAGAAGTATCAATTTCTTGCTTACGGGGAACATAGTAGCAGCGAGGTTAAGAAGAAGTAAAGCTTGATGGTGTGTTTTGGGATTCTCGGAGACACGAATACACTGCACAACCAGCTCAACTTGAAACTTTGTCTCATCCAGACCGCTAATGCCTAGCTGGTCACAACAGTTGAAGATACACGATAGAACAAGCTGACGAATATATTCCACAGATGGCTGGTTTTCCCACACAAGTGTTCTGGAAAAAAAAAAAAAAAAAAAACTTTCGTTAAAATTTTACACCTAAGAAATCACTGCACATGAACTGGTGGCTGTAAGAAGCAATAAATTACGTATACAGTCAAACTCGTTTTAACAAAATACAATATAACAACAAGCACCCTACAACGAAAAACAATTCTGAACTTGCTTGGTTTACTGTATTAATATAAAAATATAAAACATTATAACGAGACATGATATAACAAAAAACACATTACAAAAAAAAAAATCATGAACTTGTTTGGTTTATTGTAGAGGTCTGCACAGGCCTTTGCTCATTTCTAAGTTGGGAAAAAGGGCCGGGCCGGGCCTTCAATATTTAATGCAAAACAGACACGGGCTGAGCAGGGGTTTTTTTTTTTTTTTTTTTTTTATGAGCAAAACAATCACTGTACGGTGCCTTTCTCGTTTGGAAAACTCGCAACATACAGCAGCAGGATGAGATTGAATAATTTCCGCCGATGGAAAATATAGAAGTTTTACGACATCCTCTCCTCCTACAAAACAATTGGAGTGAGTCAGATCCCTTAGTTTTTCAATGTGAATGTGGTCCCTTCTCTCTCCTCTCATGCTTCAGGGCAGGTTATTAACTGCAGCATTTCTAAACCGAGCCACTCGATCGCAGACGAACTTTTTTATTGTTCTGGTCGGCGGCACTTTGTTCTCTAGATGTGTGTAAAGCTTTTAAGTTGTCTTAAATTGCACGGGAGAAATGGGCTGGGAGAAACTTACTTCTGTGTATAAATCTGTGCCATATTTCCCCCATTTGTACTCTCAGGGAGTCAGCAGATGACAAATGAACCCTTAGGTATCATAGCTCAGCCGTTTTCAAAACTTCTGCTGTGACACTGGTTAGCTGGGAAGTCTGTCTTTTTCCCCCCTAGCATATGCTCAGTTCAGTGTTGCTGATAAATACTCTTCCATACTTATTATGGAGTTTAAGAAAGCGAAAGATTTTCGTGAAAAAAATCACTTCCAGAGAATATGCTCTTGTAGACAATGTAAAAGGGAAAAGCGATATTTGGAAATATTTTAAATTACTGTCCCGTTCTGAAACTAGTCGGCCAGAAAACATTGTGCAGCGCACTAAATGCAAAAACTTTTTGAGTTACCATAGCACAAAATCTGGAACATTGCATCTTAAGCGGCACAAATGTGTTCCCCCCACACACACGATAGACATATTGGGTGCCAGCGATATAATATGCCAGAAGAGATAGGTGCAGTTTATAAAGCCATAAAATCTTCTACCAGTAGAACGATAGGACTCATAATTCTGGACATTTCATACTTTTCGAATTAACCCCCTCCCCCTCCTTATCCCCAAGGATATTTCCGGGTCTTGCGGTAGGGAATGATAATTTGAAAACCCAGAAAATTTTAAAGGCGTGGAAATTGTCCTTTTCATGCAATATTTTTGAGTATGCAAGCCCCCCCGCCCCTCCTCGGACGTCACGTGTCTTATACAGTCTCAGAAATATTCTGAATTAACGTTTATTGTAATAGAATAAGTGTAGCAATTAAGAAAACGAAAACTCTTCAGGAGTCGAATGACCGAGTGCACCAGGTGTCAAATTCGTGTTTTGGTAATTGTTGAAATTTTAGGGGCCGAACCGGGCCGAGTCTTAATTTAAAAATTTGAAACGGGCCGGGCCTAGATGCGCGTGCTTGGGTAGGGCCGGGCTTTCCAAATTAAGGCCTGTGCAGACCTCTTAGTTGATTGTATGTATTTATATACGAAATATAAAATGTTATAACAAAATACTTCACAATGAAAAACACCTTATTACAAAGTAAAATTCTTGGGGAAAGCGCTCAAGCAAAACTTTATACGTAGCAAATTTCTCCCTCTCTTTAAAATTCTAAACGATTTAGCTGCACAAAAGTGACTGAATGTTTCACCAAAAACCATGAAGTGATATCATCATGAGCAGACGCCACAGGGAGCTAAAACAAAGTGATGCAATCAATCCAAACAGTTCAACCGATTTTTTTTCAAATACTTTTCAATAAGTGTACGAACCATGAAGTGATATTCATAGGAGCAAATGCTGCATGGAGCTAGAACAAAGTGATTGAATCAATCCAAACAGTTCAACCAATTTTTCTTTTAATGGAATATATGAACCATGAAGTGATATCATGAGCAGATGCCACAGGGAGCTAGAATAAAGTGATGCAATCAATCCAAACAGTTCCACCAATTTCTTTTCAAAGACTTTTCAAGGGGCGTATGAACCATGAAATGATATTTTTAGGAGCAAATGCCACAGGGAGCTAGAACAAAGTGATTGAATCTATCCAAACAGTTCAACCAATTATTTTTTCAAGGAATATATGAACCATGAAGTGATATCATCATAAGCAGATGCCACAGGAAGCTAGAATAAAGTGATGCAATCAATCCAAACAGTTCCACCAATTTTTTTTCAAAGACTTTTCAAGGAGTATACGAACCATTAAGTGATATTATCAGGAGCAAATGCTGCAGGGAGCTAGAACAAAGTGATTAAATTGATCCAAACAGTTCAACCAATTTTTTTTTCAAGGAATATATGAACCATGAAGTGAAATCATCTTGAGCAGATGCCACAGGGAGCTAGAACAAAGTGATGCGATCAGTTCAAACAGTTAAACCAATTTTTTTCTCAAGGACTTTTCAAGGTTTTCAAGGAGTGTAAAAAACCATGAGGTGATATCTTCATGAGCAAATGACGCAGGGAGCTTGAGCAAAGTGATGCAATCAATCCAAACAGTTCAACCAATTTTTTTTCAAAGACTTTTCAAGGAGTGTACAAACCATGGAGTGATATCATCACAAGCAGATGCTACAGGGAGCTAGAACAAAGTGATGCAATCAATCCCAAAAATATGAAAAATCAAAGACTTTCCAGGCCTGGAAAAAAGGGAAATCAAATTCCAGAACTTTTCAAGGATTCCAGGAGTCGTGGGAATCCTGCTATACACATACAGGGTGTTTCATTAGGTAGTCCTCCACCAAAGAATCAGTCATATTTTGCAACAGATTCTACTTAGAAACATGATATGTGGTTTTAGCATACCTTAGTTCATGGACATGTAACACCATTCAAAATAAATGCTTGAACAAGAACCGGTGACAATAAGAAACACTCATTTCAAGATCCAGTTCTTGAACAGCTGTCACACGATACGGATGAAGGCCTTCTTCACAGCTCATTGGCAGGTGGAAACAGAATACCCAGTTTCTTCTGACAAACGTCGTAGTGACATCTTCGGTGATGCCAGCAGCCTGAGCTTCATCTCTTCGATTTTTTCTTTCGCTACAGGAGGACATCCTCCACTGTATTGGTTCAAAACACTGCCTGTGGTTTCAAATGTCTTCGCTAACCTGGTGATGTAACGTTTGTCTAGTGCTTTTCTTTCCCCAAACATCTCCAGGAATTCACGCCGTGTTGCCTTTATAGACTTTGTTATCCAACAACTTTTCACAATAAACACCAACTCCACAACAGTATGCACAAATGGACGATGTCATCGCTCTGTCCATGTTATTTTATAAACAACGCATAGCAACTGAAAAATTGTTGTATCAGCTACAATTAAACAGCTGTTGTGGATTATCACAATATTAAATAGCTGTTGTGGATACAATTAATGCTATTGTGGATTTATCAGCTACATTTAAATGGCTTTTGTGTTAAATGCCACCAGGTGGCAAAATCTCACTTGCTGAGCCCTTCAATACGGATTTGTGTAGTCAGATGCTGATGTTAAACCACGCATGGCACTAAGAATTGTTGACACTGTAGTGTAAATGTGAACGAACTCGACTAGTTATCAAGAGATCTGGTTGTCGGATTAAAAAATTTTCACTCGACTAGTTGTCGGATTAAAAAATTTTCAGTTGCTATGCGTTGTTTATAAAATAACGTGGACATAGCGATGACATCGTCCATTTACATTATCTCCATGTATTTGATATATATTCACAGCCATCCTGAACAATGTTCAACGACACAGTAAAAAACGCACATTGCCTCAGGGCAGAATTAGCATGCCCAGGCATCTGGTGGAGTGATGTCACAATCAGTCATCATCTTATCAGGAAAATTACTCCAACACATTTCTCAAGGATCAAGGTCACTTGTGAGCCAAATGCCGTGTCTCTATGTAGAGTGCGAAGAAAACAATAGTTGGTATTTTTTTTTTCGAGGGGGGGGGACTACCTACTGAAACAAACACCCTGTTATACTCATATAGGTTTGGAGACTTCATTCACTCAACCATTAGACTCCCATGCTAATAATTAATTAAGAGTCAGCACTATCAATGATTTATACAGGGTGTCCACAAAGTCTTTACAACTTTGCACATTTATTACGGACACCCTGTACTATGTAAGTTCATGGTATTTCTTGTATAATATACTGTAATTATCAAAGTTTTAATTGAAATTACTGTAAGGTGACAGAATCGGGCCCCCACTAATTAATTTTTATGTAGTAATGTTTTCTGTAATTATTTCTCATTTCAAAGGCTGCATTATGTAACCTAACAAAGCATGTGGCTAGTGGCATCCGTTGAATTTGACCTGGTCAACAGGGTCTTATGTATAGGTCAAAGGTCACCACTTCCGGTGAATGGCTAACTCCACACCAAAAGGATTTCCAGAGGCGGAAGGGGGGGGGGGGGAGAAGGTTAAGAATATAAAAGAAAGCGACACGTTCGCTAGAGAGACTTTTCACCTTTCACCTTCCACGGAGTAAGAAGTGTTTTTTTTTTCGTTTTCACTGATGGAGGAGTAAGGGATTTTCGGCGATAAGAGATCGCCCGGAGTTTTTGACGGAACAACTCAAGTCCACGTGGCGGAGGGTCTTCCAGAAGATCGTGAGATAGGGAAGTGTTCGCTATCTGGAAACCTGTTGGCATGTGGAGATAGCCAACCGAACGGAACTTATTCCTTCATCTATTAAATTTTGTTTCGTCTAACCAAGGACTTGCTATTGGAGTTCCTCATTATCGTAGATCTTAAGAATTGCTAACTACACATTCCAGTTTTTTTTTAAAGATCGAGTTTAACTCGACGGCACTCAAAAGAACCTACGCCCGTTTGAGAGATTCAGATTCAGTAAGGCCTAGTTGGCAGATCGAACTCAGCGGGACCCGACAATTACCATTTCTTGTAATAGGTTCTTTACTGACGTATTAGGTGCTGTTCTATGAAAATATGGTCCCCACAAGAGAGAGTGCAGTGCATCGCTTCGTTCACCAAAACAAAATCTGATACACAAAAGTAACAACATTTCCAGACTAAGTTAAAACCCCTCCATCTCGTCCTAGTATCCCCCAGTGGCACCAGAAATTCATGGAGATTGGGTCTCTGTTGAATCAAGATCGTAGTGGCCGCCTATGAATGTCGAATGAAGACATCCAACATGTTAGTGATTTATTTCCATGAAACCTGAAGAAGTCCATTCGTTCCACTGCCAAAGAACTACAAATGCCCTGGTCCACAGTACATAGGGTGCTACATAGACATCTACGCTTATATGCATAAAAAGTGCAACTGTTACAAGCACTTGAGGTGGACGATAGACCATGATGAAAAGAATTTGCAGTAAGGATGCTGGATAGACTGGGTGAAAATCCTGAGTTCCTCAAACATATTTGTTTTACAGATGAGGCAACTTTTCACGTATCTGGGAGGTTAAACAGACACAATGTCAGGATTGATCTGAAAATCCTCGTGCATTTATGGAACTTGCGAGAGACAGTCCTAAAAGTGAACATGTGGTGTGGCATTATGCATAATCGAGTCCTTGGACCATTTTTCCTTAATGAGAAAACAGTGATGACAGATGTTTACCTGGATGTTTTGAGTGAGTACGTTGTGCCACAGTTGGAAGACCTTCAAACAAGTGCGATATTCCAACAGGTTGGTGCACCACCACATTGGGGACGGCACGTTTGAGACTTTTTAAACAACACATTCCCTGGGAGCTGGATTGGACGGGAAGGTCCAATTGCATGGCCACCCCGTTCCCCGGACATCACACCTCTACACTTTTTTGTATGGGGGATATGTGAAGGATGTCGTGTATCAGACAAGGGTGCAGGACATCGATGACCTGAAATTGAGGATCAACAATGCCATTTCTACCATTACTGAGGACACCCTGTAAATCAGTGTCTGCCATAAAAGATTCATGAAAGAATCTGTTTTAATATTGTAAAGAATGGCTCAGATTTATGCTACTGAAAATGGCTTTAAGCAGCACCCAGTTAAAACATCCCATTTCAGAGCAGCACATTTGCAAATTGAATTCGCTGCAACATTATAATAAAAAAATATGATAATTTCTTAATGTGAACAAATTTCAAACAATAGAAACCTGCATGGACTTTGATTAAAGACATGATATAATACAAAACAAAAATATGTAAAAGAACACACACACAACTGTTACTTTTCACAATCTCATCTTCTCCAAGGTACAAGACATTCAAAAGTAAGAAAACAGAATCTTACTTGTTCAAAATGTTAAACAATTCAGGAACCAGAATTTCTTTCTGGTTTATTTTCTTCTTGTTTTGAATGATTTCAAGAATTACTACAATCTTTTTCCACGGACCATTCTCCAAAATGTCTGCATCTGTTGGTGCTGATAGAAGTTGTGCCCTGAAATGAAGGTTAAAATTTAAACTAAAAGAATTTAAAAAAGGGGGTATATTTATTTTCACTTAATTACACAGACAAAGGAGGGAATTTATGCACAAAACATGATAATGAATACATTTACTGGGACAGATTCATTACTTTTATTTTTATCTACTGAAACTGTTACTAAGAATTTTGGCTTCATTACACATGTATCCAGAAGATAGAATGGTGTCTTTAACATGTTGAATTTAAGTGCAATTTTACTAGTTCTACATTCGCATATGCTTGAACACTAGTAATTGCACTGAACCTTCAGCTATGATTCCATAGTAACCACCACATACACACAAAAAATGAAAGCATCCTGTCTAAATTTTTCTAATATAACAAGAACATAGAACTTGATACAACTACTAATTTTGGCCTCACAACTGCATGATACAGTGAAATCGTGGTTATACATTTTTCTAGGGGTGGTCTTAAAAAACATAAATAAATTTCAAAACGTTAAATACCGTTATAAAATTTTATGCTTTATAGGAGTATTAAATGTTTCTTAATAATGGTTTATTTCAAATCTAACTGCTGACAAAAAAAAGAAAAAAAAAGAGGAGCATTACAAAAATTATACTATTAACAAAGGCCGTTCCATATGAGTAATTTGTTTTGAATTGGCAACAGTGCAAACGGGGAAATAACCACGCAGACAACTAACTGAACTAAGGAAGAAGTATCTATGGAAACACTTATTAGCCATGGCAGATGATTCTGGTTTTGTTCATAGTTCCCACCCTTTTTCCACCAAAAAAATCAAGGACTTTTCCAGGACTTGTAAAAAATTTCAAGACTATTCGTGCCCAGTAAGAACTCACATGAAACACTAAAATAAGTTGTAACAAACAGTCAGGAAGTTCAATTATAGTTATATCTAAACATACACCTTGGTGAGGTGTTTTTGTTCCACAAGATTTCAGGTTTCCTTATCACTGACACAATGTGTTACACATTTAACAAAACAGTTAAAAGCAAAATAGTATATTTTTTACGACAAACTAACTGAAAAATAAAATATAAGAAATTGAAAGCAACATCCTCTTGGGCACTATGGAATATGGTCATCAGTTGCAGACAAACATAAGAAAAACACAAGAAAAAAGTAATGCTTGACATCAGAAACTTAATTTTCATTAGTATTACTTAAAGCCAAAAGCATCATCAAGTTGCAAGTATAGTTTATATGCCAAAATTTCACCTTTTGTGTATTTTGACTTATAAAATGACTTATAAAATGCATATTTGATTTTATTTACATTTGGAATTCTTCCGGCTTTTACACACACTGTATAATGTATCTCATATATATTGCCAGGACAGACCACCGATGGACAACCGAGATTTTAGACTGGATTCCTGGGATACAAGCATTCAGCAGATCGGAAACCCGGTTTGAGATGCTAATACCTTACACTTACACCCCTCACATTCGCTTATCGTAGTTCATAAGAATTCCCCTCGCATTTGCTGATCGTAGTTCATAAGAATTCCCCTTGCATTCGCGGATCGTAGTTCATAAGAATTCCCCTAGCATTCGCTGATCGTAGTTCAGAATCACAACCTCGTGAAAACCAAAAATGTGATGTGTTCCTGATTCCAAGAGAAAAACACAGTGCAGCCACCTGCAACATTTTGGTGATAGCTTCTCTTCAACTCTTCAACGAACTGCAGCTATTCTGAAATTTGGTGAACGGAAAAAAAAAAAATCAAGTATTTTTCAAAGACTCTTACAAAATTCAAGGACTTTCATTCAGGGCCCTTGAAAAGGGAGACTAAATTCAAGGAGTTTTCAAGGACTTTCTAGGACCCTGTTGTTATTGTGCAGTTCTTTAAGGTATGTCTGCATTTCACCATACAGCTGTAGAGCTGAGTGATTCAGAGTTAACAAGTGAAATGCATTGTGCAATAAAATTTTGCTATCATTTGGGTAAAATGGCTCCAGAAACAGTTGATTTAATGAAAGAAAAGCTTACAAAGATAAATGTTTGGATGAGTCAATGGTTATTAGATGGTGCCATGATTTCAAAAAGGGTGTTTGTTGGCAGAACTCGCTCCAAGGCCTAGTCGACCGGAAAGTGACGAAGCGTGTTGTTAACTCTGTTTAGGCAATCCTACAAGAAGATCAATAAAGATGTGCAAAGACAGCGACGTCAACTATTTCCAAAATGTCGGCATTCTGCAAGACAAATTACTGCTGCATCGTGGCAGCTCATCACCGGATGAGAGAACAATTGTTAGCAGAGTTCAGGCATGTCATGAGTGGAAACAAATGATTGCAATGGATCCAAACTTTTTAAACACAGTAATAACTGTCAATGAAACATGGGTCCACTATTTCGACCCCCTCACAAAGCGTGGAACGGATGTCTGGGAACACACAGGTTCGCCTCCTCCGAAAAATGTCTGCAAAACCAAATCAGCTGGGAAAGTGATGATGATAATTTTCTTTGATCATAAAAGTGTAGTCTACCAGCATGCTGTTCCTCCACAAATCTTCTGGCTCTGCAAATCAGCTTGCAACTGTTTACAAGGATCAAAATCAGAAACTGAAAAAAGTTTTGTTGTCGTTGTTCGGTGAAAAAAATTGTTGAAAAGAACAGTCCTTACCAAAAAGCAGAAGACTAAAATTTGCAAATATTGCAATGAAAATATTGAAATCAAAAAGGCAAAGGAAAATTAGGATTTTTTAAAACAAAACTAAGGTATGTAAAACAATTTTGATTTTCACTTGACAAAGTTTCAGTAATGTAGCATGATTTTTTATTCATTGCCTTATATTTGAAATGTTAAATTTGTCTTTCTACTATGCAAAGTAAATTTCCACACGTAATGTGCACCACAAGCTTCCAAGATCAAAACAGACACTAGGTATACAACATATAACTGCATTTTTTTCTAATTAACATATTTTTAATTGAATGGTAATTATAATTTTCACGGAATCATTATTAATAAAAGTTGGGTCACTTAATTGGAAAATTTGATATAATGCCACAATGTAATTGAACAAGCGGTGGCAGTACACCAAGGGTTGACTGTACTTCTATATGTATATTAGCAGGCTCGAATGATAATCAGGAGATGAGGGTTCGATTCCCACTCCAGGATGATGAAAGTTTCAAGTTTTCTTATGATTTGATATTACATGAGAAACAGTAAATACAGGCAACTCAGAGATGTCTGATTGCTGTGTTAATTATCACAACGTATTTTCCACGTATTATGAGAAGAATATTTCTACCGCACTAAATATTTTCTTTCAATTTTCTAACTGAAATACACATTTTTATGGAATAAAGTGGTATTTAACAACAATAGAGGGTAGAAGAAACATTGCGAGATACAAAATTTACAAATTAAGGTGACATTTTTGCTCCATCTAACTTCCGGTTTTGCAAATTGTTGCCGATATTTTCAAACTGAAGTACAAATGTGCAAAAAATTATATTTAACAATAATGGGCAGAGGCAACGTCATAAATAAAAAAAATCATGGAAAATTCTACGCTTTGTCTAACTTCCAGTTTTTAAAGTTTTGAAACACGGAATTCCATCCACTGATGTAAAACAACTCTTCGATCCTAAATTCTATTCAGTACAGCATCAGCCTAGATAATGACCCAAATGAATGAAAATGCGGAATTCCGTGATGACGAGGAAGAATCTCCTGCCCATTTCAGAAGCAGAAAAAAATCAAATGGTGATTTTCTGTAATTTCATTATGTATGCACTTCTGTAATTCCAGCCAAAAATTAATAACATTACAGAAAACCTGAACTAGTTGGCTCCTATGTGTACATGAATAGTTTTTCCATAATTTCTACACAAAACAGATGTTTCTATGTGAATTAGATCTCAAAGGATGCTAAGTTTTGAATTCATAATGTTTCTGAATGACCGTTATCCATGCTTCACAAAACTAATTTGGAAATGGAAAGTAAATCCAGAAAAGTTAATAGTAAGACATTCAAATGAAAAAAAAAAAACTCAGAAATAATTACATTTTATGCATCAGAAAAATTTCATGAAGTACTTTCACAGAAAGAAACTTTTAAGGAAGAAACATACTTGGATATCCGCATTTCTTTAATGGTTCTCACAGGTGAAGCAAATTCAAAACCATGAAGCTCTTTCAGAAGTTGTGAAGCATACACACAAAGCTGAAAAAATCAGTTTAATAATATTTTCAAGTTATGTTTTAGCATAAACAAAACTTTATGAAAATCAAAGCATCTCTGAATATGATAAATGAAACTACATACATTGTCACTTTTTCTTGATCATGAACACACACAAGCCAGATGCATGAAAAAAAAACTGCACAATACATACAAAACTAAAAAATAAAATAAAATGCCTCCTCCAATCAAAAAAAAAAAAAAAAAAAAAGACTGAGTTTTCAGTTGTTGTAATGAGCATGTTTTTTGAATCTTTTCTGATGCAAATTAAATTTATCAGAGTTATTCAAAGTCAATACAACCGGATTTCTACAATGGATAAAACATCCAGAAATAGAAACAGCAACTTATTTTCACCAGCAGCTAAAAAGTATGTTACAAAAATGAACAAATGATGGAGAAAAAGTGCTTCATAGCACAAGGAAGGTAATGGAACCTGTGATGATTTGACACAAAAAATTATGATCCTCAGGAGAATACCCTTTCAGAAGAGCCAAAGATGACAGGAAATGCTGGTTTCTGTGCTGGTCGGTGAGTAAACGTGACACTCATCTCGGACACAATTTTCGAAATCCCAGCTGCACGTGAATGATGAAATGCATGGTCCTGTACAAAATGTCTGAAGTACCGGCAATTTCCTTGATTTTGATATGCCTATTATCCCATATTATGTTGTCAACATGCTCCAGAATGCTGGATATTAATGGTCTGCCTTTGCGGTATTCGTCCATCAAATTTGTGCGACCCTTTTCATTTACAGCATTTACCCCATATACAACACAAATTTCATGATGGATGTCAGTATAATTCAGGTGCTTAGCTCAATCAAATGGTTCCTCACACTTCCAATTTGAAGCAAGAATTCAGCTGATGCGCCATTACGAACTTCCTCCTGCACACCCCTTATGCAATTACTGAACAAAAACATCTCCCGCTGGCAGCTCCGATGTACCGTTTACTTCACTTCTACGCAAACACGGTCTGACTGCAATCCCACTCCAGATGGCGCTGAGTGTAACTTACTTTTTGATTCATCTATGCATTACATTAACAAATGCCAATTTAAGAAAGTGTATTAAACCTAACAAAGGGTTCATACCTTTTTGTGTGGAAAAAAAATAAGGACTTTCTAAGGACGTACACTGCAATTGATATTTTGTGTCACTGGAATATCATCATATGTAGGGAATTAAACAGCGCTAGAGGCCATTTACCAGGCATTTTGCCCCAAATATAAACTACTTTGCTCACAAAGAACAAAATTAAATACACGCCGAAAAAGGATGAGCAGGAGACACAGAGACACAGCGACAATGAGGCAAGGTGAATTGAGTAGAGCAGTAGACACTAGATAGATCAGACCACACTAGACAACTGACATCATAAATTGTGAAGTCAAACAGAACACCTTTCCTCCCTACTTCCCCTCCCCACCCTTGCCTTGAACCTCTTACCCTTGAAAAGGCACACAACACAGATGTTAATCCCACTGGTAAGGTCAGGCAAGGTAAGTCATGCAGGCTACAATGGAAAAAGTGGGGGTTGGGGGTGGGGTATTGAAGGGTGATCATTGCTAAGAACATTCCAGGGGATTATCTTCCTGCAATGAGCTAGAACAAAGCTCCCCTGGTGAACAGGTTAGCATATTTACAGACACACAAACAAAAATGGGGGCAGGGTTGCGATGTCAATTACTGCAGCACAAAAACAAGAGGGGGGGGGGATAAGCACTTGTTTTAAAAAATAAGGACTTTTTAAGGATTTTTAAGGACCGTACGAACCCTGCAACACTGAGATTTTAATTCTTGGAATTTTTATGAATAAGTTGTTGATTGACTCAGATAAAAAATATATATATAAATTAGTAGGGTGAATACAATTACATGGTACAAGACATAAAAACTAAAACAAAATTGAGTTAATAACAAAATATGGATAATGAACACATGTTCTTACGATCTTCCACAACACTCTCAAAAAAGCCAAATATATTTGTTACAGCATTCATATTAGTCTTGAGAAGACTTTTTTGCTCTTGAAAATTGTACTCTTTTTTCAAATATTGCTGAGTTTTATGAGCCTATCATATTTGTTCTTCGGAAACAGGAAAGTCTGCTGAAGCTAACCTATGTGAGTAAGAAGGGTGGTTGAGCTCTGTGACTTGCTTATGAGCTGAAAACATCCACATGATGATCTCTAGGGAGACAATAAGGTCATATAATCCGTATGAATCGTGTATATCAAAATATTTAATTGTGCCAAGCTTTCACTTTTCAACGGGAGGCTTTATCAAGGCGAACTTCCACTAGAACAACAATCAGTTTGGAGTTTAAAATCAGACGACCCATTTGGAGTTTAAAATCAGGTCTCATTTTAAACTCCAAACAGATCGTTGTTCTAGTGGAAGTTCGCCTTGATAAAGCCTCTTTTGGAAGGCGAAAGCTTGGCATGCTTAAATATTTTGATATACACAATTCACATGGTTATATGACCTTGTTGTCTCCTTAGTTATTATTGGTGTACTTATTATTCTTCAGAAGTTTCCTAAAGATCCCTTTTGATGATCTCTGAGCAGTAACATTGTTTTACAACAGCCACCAACCACATTGTTCCAAATCTGGCAGCATGCATTTTCTTCTCACCAACATTTCAACACCTCTAAGCTGTAACTGCTGGTTTCCTTTTAGAAATAATTCCTTATGTCATTGATGATTCTGATCAGGATGGCTTTGACATACGATTCATAGAAACACACCATTTCTGGGCTGGTGATTATAATTTTGCATTTTTCCCTTTAGATCTCATGATTACACCAAAAGTTCCAACTTTAATCCCTAATAATAATAATGATGTTTATGAAACAAGGCTCACTATCAGATATTTAAACAATTTTTTTTGGAAAGATCCAGTCTCTGAATTTCTCATCATTGTGCCAGTGTGGGACAAACTTCATAAATTATTTTAATTTTTGTTGTACTAAATGTGGACCTTATCAATTCCTTATCCACATTTAACTCACTTGTGATCTGTTGACATTTTTCCGATCTCTAAATTAATGGGCCAATATTTTTGGATCGGAAAACCTATCACCAGATCAACGCACTCTCAATGAGAGTGAGATTTTTTGTCATGAGATGATCTCAAATTCCTTTGGCAAGGAGGGAGTTAGAAAAAAAAAAAGATTTAAGAGTCAAGAAAAATCAAGTAAATTCTTTTCATTTATTTTATTTTTATTTCTGATTTCTCTGTGAAGTGTTGATCTCTGTGTATGTAGTTAAATTATGTGAATAGGTCTAGGTAAGTTAGCCTTGTGATATCTGTTTCTAGTTAAGGGATGTGTAACTAGCTGGGAAGTAGATTTAAGGAAGTTTGACATCATGCTATATTGCTGGTTTTTTTGTTGTTCTTTCATGCAATGTTTTTTTCTTCCTTCCATTGCATTTTTTTTAGTGCACTGTTTACTTTCAGGGAAGAGATATAGTGAAGTTTATTTTAGTGCAGTATATGATGTAGTGTATATGAATTGATTTGCCTTAGTTTCTTAAGTGTATAGTGCAGTTTATATATGTATAGTGTTAGATGTATCAGTTTAAAATTATTGGCGACGCCGTGGCATTCGGCGTTAGTGATCGTCGGGATAACATAGCGATAAAAAAAAAAATCGTACGGTTGTAGTTCCGTATTTACCGTCGTTATCGCGATTTCTTTTATTGTATTATTCTGTAAGCTTTAATAATGGAAAAGTAATTTGTAAACATGTAGTGTTTGAAGTATTTTATCTTATTGTAGTGGTATCTAATGAGAAAAAACGCGTGTTTATGCCATATGTCAGTAGCGTGTATTAAAATCGTTGTTGTGTGTATCGGGCTTAATTTAGTAACCTTTCGTAATTAAAATCTTGCTTAGTATTAATATTTAGTTGGTTTTAGTATGAATCTTACTTGGTATTAACTAGTGATAGTATAATTCAGCGACTGATAGAAAAAGCGGGTCGGCGATCGCTCCGTAACGAAGAGACTTTCGTAAATTAATTGCGCTTGCGCTATCGTCAAGGATATTTAATAGTCATTTAGTAAAAGAATAAAATTGTGGCTTAATGCATCAGGGCAAAATAACACATCGTTGCGTTACGCTATTTTTCGTAATTCCGATCGTCGTACCTGTAGCTAGAGAGAATTCGATTTTTATGCGTTACGAAGTTAATTGTAACGATGTTCGTTAATGTTTGTTAATTTGTTTAATGAATTTTTGTAAAGGTGGTCTCTAAAAGTCTTTGTTCAGAAAGAAAGAACGAAAATGGCTACAGTTTCTGGTGTCGCTTTTCTAAAAGCGATAAATTCGTAGAATGGCATCTGTGAGGACGTTTTCCCAGCTTTACCAGTGCAGAAAGTCCGATTTATTTATGCTCTTGTTTACTTCGAAAAGGCATTTTTCGCTTTGCACAGGAACACTTCGGGATTTGGGCGGAATTCTGCGAAGTTCACCGCAGCGCCCGTTTTCGTGGGTCAAAGGTCAGTCATCCATCGAGGAAGTTTCTGCCTCCTGGCGTTCACGCAGCCAATTGGAAAGTCGGCGCTTTCTCGCACATGCGCGATGCGTAAGGCGAAGAGCATCTTTTTTTTGTACGCTCTTAAGATGCAGAGATGCACAGAGAGAGAGTTGAGCTAGAAACCACCAAGCACTAAGAAAGGGGAAGG
Source organism: Macrothele yani (assembly GCA_039090855.1). Lineage (NCBI taxonomy): Eukaryota > Metazoa > Arthropoda > Arachnida > Araneae > Macrothelidae > Macrothele > Macrothele yani. Next base: position 10,359,909 of record CM077019.1, read on the forward strand.
AAAAAAGAAGCTATGCGGGAGAGACCGCGCTTCTAAATCGGAAATGCCGCCAAATTCCGGGAGGACTAAGGAAAAAGATGTCAACGTCATGGTAGGACCTTTTAATTTGTTTTTAAATGCCAAAACAGAGGAAGCTACTTGAAAGCCCTCATTCTCACAGAGAATTGTAGCTGGGCTGGATATCTTCCACCCGCCAAGTTCGGGAGTCCCACGGAGACGCCGGAGAAATTGCGGCACAAGCATTGATACTTAAGTTTGAACCTTCATCCGAGGAAATCTTCTAATTCCTTTCTTATTGTCCACTTGAAGGGCAGGGAAAGATATGTCCACGCAGTTCGGCAGCAAGGAAGGAAACTTGCGTAAATTTGCGGCAACGGACAGACTCCGTGACCCCGAACCTCAGCAGTTAACAAAAAAAGAAAAAAAAAACGTAATTCCTCCGCTCAGCTCAAACATTTCCATGCTGTTTAACTGACAAAGCTTCCTTGAGAAGAGAAGAGAGAGAGAGGAAAGGAAACAAAAAAAAAAACCAAAAAAACGTCATCAACGGCAAACTTTCTTTCGGCGACCACCTAATTGTTTTTGGTTTTAATGTGATTAAAAAAAATATGATATGATGTTATTTCATTAAAATATATATATATATATATATATATATATAGGGGAAGGTACATTTTGTAGAAAGATATTCCTTGTTTTGAAAAGGGAAAGAAAAATTATTAAACATAGAGGGGAGGAAAGAAATTGAAATTTTTTTTTTTTTATTATTTTGAGTGTGTGTAAGGTTTGGCCAGAACCAACAAATGTAGTAGAATGTGTTACTGTAAATTAAGAAGAGATTTTTCCAGGTAACTGATCAAAAGCAGTGTGTTGTGAAAAAAAAAAGGGAAATTTTAAAATGTCACTCTTAACCATCCAAATCTAAATTTGTAAAGAGCATTTAGCTCAAGGTTCAACAGTTATCAGATATGCACATCGAGCATTAAGCTCTTAACACTCTTTGAGTGAATGATCACATCCTTTGATGATTTTTGTTAAGGCAGGTTGGTAACCAAATTGTGCCACTTACCTCCCTCATCCTCTAAACCACACAGGTGAAAACTACTTGGTTTGCAGACCAGGGTTTCTGAGAGGATTATTTAGGACTGTTAACATACTCTGGACTCTAAAATTCATAGTTAAATTCTTTTTTTATTCAGCCTAGCCACCTAAAGTTTCCTTGTATCGAGTGTTTTTCCATGTGCCTGGGGGCACAAAATAAATTTATAGTTAACCTGGAACATATGTTTAATCAAATTATTTTGTGTCGTATGTGAATTTCTCTTGTCGGTGGTGGTGGAATCACCTTCCATTTACTGGGAGTTTTTAAGGATCGTACCTGGGGTGTTAGTCGTTGATGAAAAAAAAAATTCTTAATTGGGGTCCCTAGATTGATCACCGGCCATTTTCTTCTTTTTAAAAATAAAATTGTGTAATATTTGCATTTTTTCAGAAGTAAGTTCATCATCATAATATAATAATATTTTTAACAACCAAACCACGTCGTATCACTTGCTAGCAACCTCAGTGTTAATCAGTGGTGACTCGCTAGCATTCGAAGCAAGCTTTCTTTTACTCCTTTAGGAGAAAAACACATTCAGCATCAGCAGGACATTTAACTAAGTTGAAGATCACAAAGATATCTACTACAACTACCTTAAATCTAAACAACTTACATACATAACTATACATCACTAAACAATTCTTTAAATTTCAGAGGTTAGCTCCTCAAAAGAAAATTATCTGCCAAAAATAAAAGCTGCTCCTGGTTAGGGTTGTCTAACCACCTACCCCACCTAAAAAAACCCAGGTGGGTTTGCTTTTTTCTAAAAAAAAAACACTTTAAAAAACCCAATAAAACCCACTGTGTAGTGGGTTTTATTGGGTTCTTTTCTTTGGGGGGGGGGCATACTTTGGAGTTTTACTGCAATTTTGGGATATTTTCTTCCAAGAGTTTCAAAAATAACATTTTAAAAATGGGAAAGCTTGGTGCTCAAATTGTTTTTTTAATTATGCTTATTTTGCTTTTATTATTACATAGATGCATTATTATACCTGTTTGTTAAGCACTCAAATGATCTGCAAATTCCCCCATACATAAATAAAATTCTAGAGAATGTAATCATTTACAAAGAAGCAGTACACATGCTAAAACAGCTAAAAGAGGTTAGTAGAGTACTCAGGGTTCGTACACTTTTGGGGGAAAAATTCAAGGACTTTCCAGGCTTTTTCCAGGACATATACAAAAAATTCCAGGATGATTATTACACTTTACAGTATCATGTTCAAATTACTTTTTAAAAATAATTTCAGCTTTAAGTAATAAAAATGATGAAAGATGCAAATGGATGGGTGTGCTTTATGCAAATGGTCAAGTTCATCAAGCACAAGATCATAAAGAACGGATTCTGTTCTTATGCCCTGACCTTTGAATTCAATCTGGACCATTTTCTACAAGGGTAGGTTTCTCATCCCTGATAACATACCAAAACTTCGTTGCAATCAAACAGATTTTATGTGAGTTAACATTCCTAAGCTTGGAGAACGAATACTGCTCTTATGTCTTGGCCTTTGAATTTAATTTCGAACATTTTCAATAGGGTAGGTTCCCAGGTTGTACCCAACGGCATACTAAAATTTCGCCAAAATCCAACCACTTTCATGCAAATTATCATACGGACAAACCCAAAGCATAAACGTTTTGCAACCTGTAGTTCGAAAGGGTTAGTAATTTCGAAAATAAAAACATAACGAACAGTGCGCAAACTAGCTCATAAATAGAATATTTGAAACTACAGTATGCTCTCTTAATTATTAGGGATTAGAGGGGAAGGGAATAGAACTGTCCAAAATTAGCATGTTTTTGTTGCGCTAGGCGCTTAAGTACTGCTGAATTCCGTCAGACCCCACCTACCCCCAATGGTCAAATGATTGAAATGCGCTGATGTTCATGGAATGAAATGGTTGATCAGCTATGATGACCGCATAAAAGTTCGGAAGAGGGGGAGCGAATTTTTTTTTTTTTTTTAACTCTATGCAACATTTCACATCACTCCAGTATTTATCTTGTCATCATCAACAATCGCAATGCTACTACCACTTACGATCGCGAATATCGGCAACCGAAAATCTGCCATATCACTAAGTGATACAACACACAGGTATACTGTACAACACACAGGTATACTGTTACAATGTATTGCAATTGAGCAAAAAAAAAAAAAAAAAAAAAAAAGATGTGGAAAAAAGAAACTTTCCGAAATTAAGATCATCAAGCCATGGCGTTTCAAAACTCCGTTTTCCTTTATAATGTTTAAAAACATGTTTTTGCTTTTTTACCTGTAGTGTATAATAAAAAAGCTTGATTTTTTTTTATGGAATTAGATGTCCGTATGTCTGATTGTCTTGTCTGAGTTCACGAGTTAGCTACTGTGTAAAGTAGACCTATTTTCTCAGATCAAAAATATGTAGTTTTGTATATATTCACAGTATAAGTCATTCTTTGTTCTTACAGAACTGAATTCAGCAGATGCAAAATGAAGAAGAACATCAAGACCCGCCCAACACCATGTTTCTGATTGTCTGCTGTTTATATTCAAGAAATGCAAATATGGATCAATGGTGAATGCAGCAACTATGATTTTTATTTATTACCAAGAAAAAAAAAAAAAGCCATGAAAGCTGTAAAGCTGAAACGGATATACCCCCCCCCCCGCACAAAAGCATTCCGATTAAGATCAAACAGCAGGAGCACGCGCCCACACGCACAACCTTTGGAATGTCCTGATGGAACGTCTTCTTTTCATTTGACACATCACCATAAATCACCACCTGCAGCTCATTGAACTGTGAAGTTGCACCTTTCCTCCTTCACCCTAACTATAGGAGAAAATGTTAAAAAAAAAAAAAGCTCCCCAATTTTTGCCAAAATGACCAAATTTTCGTCATGATGTTGCAATTTACTAAAATACGTTTATCTGCTGAATTTTGCCTAAATCCATTAAATTTTTAAATATAGATGATTTTTTTTATTAAAACAGTAACTCAGACATCTGAATAAAAATGTATGTTTGTAATTCAAATAAGAGTCCATATCATCACAGAAAAAAAAAAAAAAAATTAAGGATCACTCTGTTTAAATAAGACATGCATCTAAAAAAAATAATTCACTTGCTTTTCCCGTAATTTAGAAGTACTGTTTCTTTTTTTCAATCCGATTACGCAAGGAAGATTTTTTTTTTTTTTTTTTTTTGCATCTGCTAAAGTTTCTAACGGAATTTGGCGAAATTTGCACTAGAACTTTATTGTGATGTATCTTAACCACTGTAAAACATTTACTGTGTTATTTTCAAAATTCGGGAAAATGGATTTCTGAAAATTTTCTCCTAGTCCCTTTGAGCAGTGGAAGTGATAAACAGGTGTTTGCTTTCTTCCCAACCAAGGGCTTTGGATCAGCGCTCCCAGCTGTCAATCAACCGTTGCTATGGTAACACCCTTTCTGCTCTAGGCTTACTTGTCCAAAGAGGCACACATACTTGCCAATAATAAAAATTTCCAATGCTAACTTTTTAAGTTTTAAACCGATTCAATTGGAATTTTGAGAGTAAGCTTCTGTAATCCAATTATAGTGAATGTAAAAATTTCAGCCACTTTCGTGAAAAATTCGCAAAGACAGTTTTCTTATTTTTTATCATAAAGTAGCGGATGTCTCTTGAGGGGAGGGTTGGAATGCACATAAACAACGAGCAGATGAATGTGTTGTTCAGGCATACTCCTCACTGGTGGATGCCAGCTGACTTGGTACATACGTGACCCCCCCTGCAAATGCTAAATGTTTCTTCTTACCCCTTCCGTTGTACGACGACGGACATCAAGCTCCCCTTCCTAACAGACCTACTAGTAATCATCCCATTTTATTGCACTGGAAGTAGTGCTTTTTTTTTTCTTTCCCAGCCAAATAAGGATTTGGTGCACGTCTGAAACATTTTTTTGAGAACAGAGGAAATAAACTTTAAAAAATGAAGGAGTAACAGTAACACGATTTCCTAAAAGGGCATTTTTTAAGCACTATTTTCAAATTTCAAGGCTTTTCAAGACAGCAGTAAAAAAATACCATTTTTCCAGGATATTCCAGGCCTTGAAAACGTAATCAGGTCTTTCCAGGTTTTCAAGCACGCGTGCGCACCCTGAGTACTAGACATTCTCCAGGCTGAACAAACAAACATTTCTGAGGCAGTGGAACTTTGACAAGATCTTATGGAAAACGCAGAGCTTGAACCGACCGTATACATCGGTGATCAAAAAAAAAAAAAAAAAAAAGGATGGATCAAGCACTTCAGCTTTGCCACTACTTCGGCAAACTTAATGAATCCAAAATAGCCAGGGAAAGAGAATGAGCCCTGAGCAAGAACAAATTGCTGATAACTGGGTGTTAGAAAAGAAACCTGAATGGATAATTTTTGTAATGGGTTTTAAAATATGTGACACAAAGTACTATCCAAAGTCTATGTTTGTAAATGTGTTGTGCAAAACTTCAGTGCTGCCAAATAGTGGCAGCTGATGGAGCAACATGCAAGTGTGACCAAAGCTGGAACCCTGAAAGATTTCTGTGCTTACATGTCAAGTCTATGTGGTTGCCCAGCCAGCTCATCTGCAGTAGAAAACATGTTTTCTACTTGCAGATTAGTCTGGTCAAAACTATGCAAACGCTTAGGCCGGGTTGGGTTTAAAAAAAAAACTGGTTTTTTTCCAACCCTGCTCCTGGTGCTAGGTTTTACTTACTGTTGGGAATCAAACATCATTTTACAGCAAACTCAGTGCACAACTTGAGCTTCACTGACATTATCACACAAAACCTTTTGTACTTCATGCTCAGTATCTTTTGCTCTTTTCAAGCATTCCTGAATCTGATCCTCCCATAATTATCTTTGCTTTTCCTGCCACCACTTGGGCTGGATAAATTCTCTCTGTTAGCCCCTTATCACTCATTCAGGCATGAAAGTGATCATGGCAGAAAAAGGCTGAACTTTTCCCACAAAGGAATATGCAAAAATAATTAACCTTTCAGCATTTATTAACTGCCCAAAGCACCATGCATATATAAAAGCCATAAAATTTTTTCTTTAGGAATGAACAGGAACTTTATTTTAGTCAATGTGCTTACCCCAAACCAATAATGTCAATCCCATATTTATATTGATCTCATTTGTTTAACAGATTTGAGTAATTAAATAGTTTACGACACAAAAATGTACATGATGCAGGCACAAGTTCTGGAGACCTGATAACTATGGACATATATGTAGCACCTCGTTCGTCTAGGGGAATTTAAATGCTGCACTATTGATTCAGTCAGCCATCATAGCTATAATTTCTTTATTAGAAGAACACACAACACGAATAGCACAAGAAGATAATTAACAACTTAAAATGTAAACATTCCATTGTGGACAACTGCCATCAACAACAACCTTCTCTCTTCTGCTCTGTTCGACACGCACGCTCGTTAGACAGTGCAGTGCACGTGCATCATCTCAGCTGTGAAGACCTTGCTAGACGGTGCTCTGCACGTGTGTCGTCTCATCTATGACATAGAATTGTTGTTACATGCTGTCAGTTCATTTGAACAAGCAGACATCCTACATATATACAACATATGAACTATTTTTTATCAACAGTTTTTTTTTTCTCTATCTCAGGAACTCTCCAAGTGATTTCCAAAAAAGGCAGAACTCTTTCACCCCTGCTCATTCCTTCAAATTGGCCAAACCAATACACAATACTTGCCACTACTCGACTAATGACACTTTACTGCACATTCCACAAGGGCAAAACATCTTCATTCCTCACGTGATCAGACAAAATATTGTCACAAGATCCCACAAAAATAACTCATCTCTCCAGAGTACAAGCAACTGTTGTCTTTTCTGCAGCACTATGTTTCACTATTGTACATCACAGTAGGAACAATTACAGTTTCATACACAGCCATTTGGGATTATTTTTGACAACACAATAGTACTGTGAAATCCTCCTAAAACAGTTTTGACTTTTGAAGCTAATTCATTATCTTTCTCCCTAAATGCACATATACAGTCACCTGATTTGACTCTGTACCAATTAGATTGCTTTTGCAGAACAGTTCCTGGTCCGAAAATAATGGCTTTTTTCATGTTTTACTTTGCATGGGTGTTCTGCTGGGCAACAGTTGCATCTATAATTCATATATAAGATTAAGTTTAAGTATAAATATTGAGGTGCCAGCTAGTTTTGTGTGACCTCAGCCAAAAGATACCAACTTACTGAGTTTTGTTTCAGAATTCTTAAAAGGAATGACAAATTGGAATTGTTGGTTGTGGGCTGATCCCTACTGATAATGTTTTTTTTTTTTTTTTTTCAAGACTTACAGAGTACAATATCTAAATAAATTTGCTTACACAAAACGATCTTTCCTGTGGAGATGAATAGTTAACTATTATTCATGACATCAAAAAGTTCACTTACCTTTCTCAGTGTTTTACCAATCTTGGAAGTCATGTCTGCAGAATCGGAGGTTAGGTATAAATCAATCAACATACCAAGAATCTTCTGCTGCACCACTGAGTTTGGAATGGCAAGGAAAAATTCCTTTGTAACCTGTAAAATCAAAGCAGTTCTCTATTTAATAACAATAATATAAAAATACAAGAATAACACAAATGTTAATAGCAACAAAAAGTTCTCACTACAATGGCTAAAGAAAGATCAGCTTCATCCAAAAACTGAGGGACTCTTCACTGGGATACAAGATCATATAATCACAACCCAGAACTGCATAATATCGTTAGCCTTAATAGCCAGATCACTTGTGGAACAGAAATCAAGTATGTGGACATGATAAGCAATCAGACATCTCTGAATTGATTGTATTTACTATTGTCACATAATATCAATCACATCAGAAAACTTGAAAATTTAATCACCCTGGAAAGAGAAACAAACCCGCATCTCCCGATCTCAGTTCAACCATGCTAACTGTTACACCACCCAGGACAACAAAGTCCCAAGTATCTGAGTGTTAAGAGCATCAGAATATTCTCCTACCACATTCTTAATTGAAGCAAACTGTGCTGCCATCTAGCATTGTTAAGCATATCACCAGTAGTTCAGGTACATAGTAATGATTAGCATGCTCAAATGGTAATCAGGAGATGCAGGTTTAATTCCCACTCCAGGGCGATGAAATTTTCAAGTTTTCTGATGTGATTGATATTACGTGTGAAATAGTAATTATAGCCAATTCAGCGATCAATGTCTGATTGCTGTGTTAATTATCATGACGTATTTTCCACGTATTATGAGAAGAATATATCTTCCACACTGTACTTAAGTATGTGGAATTCACAGAAGATATTGAAGATATGCGGAAGCTGAAAACAATTCATATATGTCCACTAATTATCTCTACAGCTGGTATAATTCCTTAGATTCCTATAACTCAGCTCAATGCTTTGGAGAGGTGAAGTTTGATACGACAACAGTAAGTAAAAATTATCTGGTAGTTTTTATTTTTTTTTTTTTTTTTTTTTTTTGGAGCTAACCTCTGAATCTCAGAGAACAGCTTAGTGATATGTATGTATGTATATGATGCTTTGAGTCTACAGCTCCTAAGGGAACAAAATCCAAGAGGCACTGATTCTTGATATGCGTCACATCATACTACTATGGTTTTTAAACCATAAATGGCTGACTATGCACTTGACTTCATGTACACAGTGACCAGTGGACCATGCTATAGAACAGAAAAGCAAATAATAATAATAATAATAATAATTATTATTATTATTATTAACTCTTGGGAGATTCCACTGCCATGCTCGTCTTCAAGTTTGCTGACCCACAACGATGGGAACTCCACAGGGAGAAAAAATTGCAAGTACATGAAATGGGCAAGAGACAAAATTGAAGTTGCATGTACTTCAACATTAAGTTTTATATCTTGCAAACAATTACGAAAATGAAACATGGTATCCAATAAAATCTTGAAAAATAAAAGCCCGTGAATGGAAATCCAAAGGATCTGGAAACAAAGAATAACACGGATCATACTAGTCGTCATTTCGGTAACCACAGAGGTACCAAATAAATTTCTGAAAAATCTCAAGAAATTAGGATTTCCACATCAAGAAATTAGGATTCATCCAGGATTAAGCTACAATCGCTATTTTTGCAAAATGCGATGAATTAATCCTCCCGTCGCAAAATGGCACCAGACATTTAAATATCACAGATGTGATTGCGTTCCGAAATTTCAGAAAATTTGAACTCCCGTAGACCAGGGGAAAAATTTAAATTCCGCCGCTAATTCGTGGGTAAAAGTATTCCGTCATCCATTGTTCGGGCGGACGGTGTCACGCCAAATCGCCGCGCGTCAGTTCGTCCACTACGACGATTCGTAGCGTGTCAGTTCATCGACATTAAAAGAGCCTAAATCTCTTAAGCATTTTGCTACAACTTTTTCCTTAATTTTAGCATTTTTGATACAGCATTTTTTGAGCCAGCTTAAACACTGTCATTCACCCAATCCAAAAGGCAGTCCTCCTATGAATCTGCCATATTACTAAAAAATTCCTGAATTTCCATGCTTGAGATGAATATCTCCTTTTTTCTCAATGGCCCAAGGGGAAAAAAAGTTAATGACACACACACAAAATGATAATAACAGTAATGGTAAAGAGAGATGAACCACCACATTACAAATGCAGATAAAGAGGGAGAGTCAAAAGTTTTGCAATATTTGGATCACTTTATGTCTTCATACGTACCTTTACGAGGAAAGCTGACTAGCATTCAAAGTATAGGCCATCATGTTGCACCGTCTTTAGCCATCTGTCTGCCAATTCTTTGATTCCACTGCGATACCAGTTCTTGTCCTTCGAGGCAAATAACTCCTTAACCCCAGCTGCCACCTCCTCCTGGTTGTTGAAGTGCCACCCATGAAGGAAGTGGGCCATGGACCGGAACAAGTAATAATCCGACGGGGCAAGGTCTGGACTATATGCTGGGTGTGGCATCACTTCGATGCCATCAAGTTCCAGGAGGTTTGCCCGGGTCATTCGTATGGTATGAGGCAGAATGTTGTCCTGCTGTAGAAGAGCACGCTTTCTCTTCACCACTGCCAGGTACTTCTCCATGGACTATCCCCTCAAAATTCCGCCAGATGCAGAGAATCACCTTGTGCTCGAAGTGCCAACGTTTGGCAACAAGTTCAGGAAACTGCCCGGGGCTCAACCACTGCTGCTGTGTGTTAGGAATACAGAAACAAACCCACTTTTCATCACACGTAACAAAATATGGCTCTAAATTCAGACCTTCCTTCACAATTTCCAAAGAAAGGATTCTTGAGAGCTTCACTCAAGATGTAAATAAGTACATCGTAAAAACCAGTTTAACGTACAATCAGCCTATTGAGGCCTTCACAGAATGGAAATATAATATAATCAATAGCTTCACCGGTGAGTTGGCAGGTCTGGACTTTTGCTTCGACAGAAATCTCTTTTTCTCTGGAGAAGCTAAAAGGTCACTCTCCAAACTACAAGACCAATTTATTTTTACCACTACGGATAAAGCTAGCAATAATTTTGCAATTATCTGTAAGAAGTTCTATTTTGAATTGTTAACTATGGAACTCAATAATATAGTAACATACGAGCCCGTAAGTTATTCTACCAAGCAGTTAGAAAATCGGTTTAAGGCATTCTTCAAGAAACTTAAAATTCCGCAAACTAGAAGATATGGGCCTGAATTTCCATTTCTTTTTGCAACGGTTAAGTTTCATAAGGATCCTGTGAAGTTCAGGTTCATAGCTAGTGGAGTAAGGAGTCATAAAAAGAAAATAGATCTTGCTTTTGAAGATGTCTTAAAGAAGGTTTTGAAACACATTAGAAACTGTTCTAACTTGATGTACAGAGATTTTTGGATAATTAATAATAATGCAGAAGTAATTTCTACTATACTCAAAGTTTGTCCCCTAGATATTAATAGTTATGATTTTGAAAACCTATATACTAATCTGCCTCTATCAGATATAATCACTACCTTTAAAGAGCTGTATGCAGAATTTAAACTTAACCAATTTGTTGATGTAGGAACTTGGAACTCTTATCTCAATTGCTGCATAAAAAATAACCATATCTTATATAATAATACTCTCTATAAGCAAGTGAACGGTATTCCAATGGGAACATCAACGTCCACGAATATCGCTAATCTATTCCTGTTCTTTAAGGAATATAAATTCATTAAAAATCACCCCACCTGCTCAGATAACTACCTTTACACTTTTAGATATATTGATGATCTGCTGTGTATCAATAATTCCGAAGTTATAGAGAGTGATTTTGATAATATCTATCCTAGCTCTCTTAACTTATGTAAAACCAACCACAGTAATCAGGAACTTGAGTTCCTAGACTTAAGCATTAAGCTCAACAGAGGTAACCCATCTATTAGCCTCTTTGATAAAAGAGCTAATTTTCCTTTCAAAGTAATTAAATATCTACACTGGAATAATAACATTTCAACCAAAGTAATTGAGAATGTACTAATTTCTCAGGTCCTAAGAATTTCAAGAATTTGCAGCAACAATTTGGACTTCAATTACCACATTAATATACTATTAGAAAGTTTTCTAGAGAACGAAATTCCTTCTTCTTTCATCAAAAGAACTTTAAGAAAAATTATTCTGAATAATAGAGTAAGGTTGGCAGATCTGCTTTAATTTTCTACACAGTTAATAATATGATTCTGACCAATCAAAGCCGTAAGGAAGTTGGCTAGAGGATGCCTATTAACTACCTAAAGGAACCTTAGTGCTATGGATATGACGGTCCTATTAAAACAAAAAAATTAAATAATATAAACAAAATCACAAAAAAAGCTTAAAAATCTGTTTATAAAAGAAAATAAAAACAAATAAAAAAGAAAACTAGTTATTCATCACTAGGATAGCTATACTAAAAATAGTAAAACCAACATTAAAATTAATAAGATTCTGATTAATCTATAGAAGCTCACTAAGGTGATTTAATACATGCAAAGATTATTAAATAAACTGCTCGTGTATTTTATAATATTTCTCATGTATTCTGGAGAGTTAATTCTGCTCATTCTGATCATACAGATCCACAGTCTTAAGTTTATATTTTTTTCTCTGGTTAAAATCTCCGCGCGTTGGTTTCTTGCTGTATGAGGAGGCCATCAGCCCCACCCTCACTGCCCCCCAGCGTCTAGGGAGTGGCGGAAGAGGTCAGCCATGTTCTCCTCTTGTGAGGAGAAAAGTTATTGTAACACAAGAGGTAAGCTCTCTTCCTTGTTTTTGGGCTCTAGGTTTTATAAGTTCAATGTTAGTACTTCATGTACCTTTTCTCTGTATTTTTTTAGCTTTTCAGCTTTTAAGCATTGGTTTGTCTGTTAACATTTATGCGGGTTTTAACTCTTACTTTTCTTTGTAACTTTGAGCGTCTTTTGTGGTACCTAGGAACAGAAGATGGCTAAGCTTGTTCCTTTTCTATGCGCTGTCTATGCGCTGTTTTTTCAAAGTAGTTAAGTTCTTAATAACTAATTAATTATGCACTTAAAGCACTGCTGAAATACTCTGTACATATTGCAACTAACTGTTTAAGGTATATAACTTTCACAAAGTTTTCTTTAGTTAATTATTATCTTTAACTTATTCTCGTTTTCGTGCTGTCATAAGTTGTAGAGTAGGGGGTTTTAGACTCAAGTTTTCTTTCAAAAATCTGTTCGTTATAAATTAACATTTCCTTTTTTAATTGCAATGTAAAATTTGTTTTTCAGGTTTAAATTCTCTCTCAAACGAACTTGGAATTTCGTTATAGCTGAAAATCATTTCTATTTATTATGTCACTCTCACAGCTTGAGTTCTCTTTAATCTTCTTCTCTCTGTTTAATAGTAACAGATGAAGAGCATGGGTCGGGCCATGAAGGTTAATGGATGCAAGCGAAATTGTTAACTAGTGCTAGGTCATGCTACTCTACGGAGGACATGACTTATATATATATATTTTAAACTATTTTAGGTGGGAATGTTACTTGCATCTATGGCCTTGCAGAAACCCATTTCCAACTAGGTCTTTGTGGAAGTGAGAAAATGCAGAGTTTTTGCTGGTCCTTGATAAAGCCAAGGCTCAGTATTCTCGACACCTTCTACATTCAGTTGTTTTATTTTATTTTTTTCTTTTCTCCTTTTACTCACACAGGTAGATACATAACCTTTTCTATGTTGTACTAGGTGTGAGTCAAAATTATATTTGTATATTTTTTTTGCTTAGGTATCTTTATAGAATTCTCTTAAAGAGACGTACATCGTGTGGGATTTCTAGGAGTTTCGTACACACTTCCACTCAGCGGTTTGCTTAAGCTGGTGTCAGTTCATGAGGGACAATGCAGCAGCTCCTGTAGACCTTGCTGAGGTCCTGAAGGTACAAACCACCATCTTCTGTGATATGCCCAGCTCGCCTGATAATCTCCGAGAGCTGGTTGTCACATTTGCCTCTACGGCCTGGTGCATGGCCTCCAAATCCACAGTTTGTGGCCTACCTGACCTTGGCTGATTGTAGAGGTTTCTGTCACCTGAGCAAAATATCTTGAACCATCTAGTTGCGGTGCTGTGGTCCACGGAACCTTCCCCTTTCACATGACAAATGTTTCGTGTTGCTTGAGCACCGTTATGGCAGAGTTCAAACTTGTAAAGCAAAAGTTTCCTAATTAGTGTACAATATAACTGCTGAAAGAAGACCCGCACTTCGTAGAACAGCCACTGGGCACTTTTAATGGGCACACGCTGTGCATTGATGCGAGTTCAACGTTGTAAAATGGAACTTGGCCTGCCTGATTTCGCAGAGGAATTTCCACAGTGCTTGCGGTAATCGGAAACGTGATGGGAATTTCTATATCAACTACAGTGCACATAGCAAAGATGCACGACTGGAAAATTAAACTTCAAAATAAATGATTGAACACTATAAAAAGTTTTCACAGTGAATCCGATTAAAAGAAATGAAATTTATGCAAAAAATCCCTGCATGTCTAGAGGCAAAATCAAAAACTTGAAATTCCTTAGTTTTTAAGGCTCTTCCGTAACTCCGTAGTTTCACACCCTCATCCGTAGAAACTACAGACAATCTGTAGCACCTGGTAGGTATGGCTTAACTCAGATTTTCAATTTCTATAATATTTTCAGTTTTCCGTACTCCATAGTGGAACAACGATTTATGTAGTGACAAAGGAGAATCTGTAGAACTTGAAGTGTCTGGTTTTTGTTGAGGTACATCATGAAGTTTATCCAATCATATCAGTTGTTTATCCCATCTAGAGAGAACGAAGAGCTTATCAGCTAGGAAAGGTGAACTCGAAATGGCTTTGAAGTAGATGAAAGGAGATAATGAATTTCAAGAAAAGAAAATTAAAATGGAAAATTTCACCTTCCATCCACTAAATGAGTGATAAAAGGCTCAAAAGTCCAAAGGACATTAATTTCCAGGAGTCAAAATTAAATTTATGGAATTTTCCATGAGTCTGAGGAGGGGTGGGAAAGAAAGTGGTACATTTAAGGAGTTTTTAAATTCCAAGAGGCATATGAAATGTACATCTCAGCCACGTATACTCAACATGTGCTCTCAGCACCTCATGTAGAAATGTCACAGATACATTACAAATTCAAAATTTTAGAGTACAAGTGCCTTTTAATCTTCACAACATAAAACTAAAGGAATGCAAACAGTGTTGTAATCATTTAAGAGTTAAGATGAAAACCAGGAACTCTATTCAGATTAATGCAACAGAAACTGAAACACATCTCACAAAAAAGTTAAATATTATTAAAAGTAATTTAAAATATGCCACTTACTTTTTCCAGGGCTAATTCATGAACAACAATATCCACCAAATTCTCTCTTCGCACAGTTAGCTGTAATGCCAATGATAACACTTCTACTGCTTCTCTTGTTTCTCTGTTCAGGAGACCAGCAGTACCAACATCAAACTTGTTTAGAAGGCATTGTATGATCGATACATCTATTGAATCACCTCCTTTCTCCTTATACTGAATCAAATAGTGCTTCAAAACAGGTAGGAATTCTGACAATATTTCCTAAACAAGAAGATAAAGAAATGTGGTGATTACTATGCAACATTAAAAAAATACAATAACAAACATAAGTCCTAAATGCAAATGTTCCAGTGTCTCGAAATGGCAAAGACATTCCAAGACACTGGAACATTGATATCTAACCAGAAGAAAAATTCTGAAAAGAAACAGAATGTCACAGCCAGCATATGAAGATGGCACTAAAAACAAATCAGATGACCAAGGAAAAGTAAGAAGTGAATAACAAATAAGTTTGGGTAAGTACAGAACATCTGAACAAAGAAGAGTTTGTGAATTTGGGGCTTTTTTCATGTTATTTGCATATTAATCAAAAGCAACAAGAACTGCATATGTTATAAAAATGCTTGTTTTGTGCTAGAACTTTGACCTTTTGAGAAGATGAGTTTCTTGTGCAGTGGCAGGTTTCCTGATGAGTGTCCCATGCTGTTAAAGGGATTTATTAATCAGATGATAAGGATCCTGGGATTCCATGCAACCCAGCATGCAATTCTCAGGCATGGTCTCACTGTGTATTCCATATATAGTAATGACTATAGTAATACAGTAGAAGTTTTGTATATAGTAATACACTATATGTTTCTAAATACCTGTTCATCATGTCAATGAATTGTTCAGTGCATCAGTATTTTTTGTCTACCATTAATATGGATGAAATGAATTTTATTAGTTATTTAAACTTTTCCAAATATGTAAAAAAATTGGGTTACATGTTTCTTCATTCTAGCTTTTTCAGGTTGTTCTCCAGTGAAATCAGTCTTCTGTAATCTCTTGTGATAGTTGAAATTCAATGAACCAATGTCCAAGAACATCGTTGTGAATGCCAAAAGTTACAGTAAAAAATTATTATCCTTGAAGATCCAAGGGTAGCATCATTATAAAACATTTGAGTAAATAATACAATTGAATGAGGAAAATGCCTGTACATGTTCAACTGCATTATTTGCTCAAATATTTTATAATGACCTTGGATCCCTTGATAATAAGTTTTTTACTGTACTTTTTGGTATTCATTGCAATGTTCTTGGACACTGATTTGTTGAATTTCAACTATCACAAGAGATTACAAAAGAGACTGATTCCACTGGGGGGGGAGGTACAAGGAAGGAACAGATAAACCAACTTTTTGACATATTTGTAAAATTTAAGAAACTGATTAAATTCATCCTGTCCATATATTAGCAGTGGACAAAAATGTTGATACACTGAACAATTGCTTGACATGACGAACAGGTATTTAAAGACATATAGTATATTACTACATGCAAAACTATAATGCAAAAAAATCACATGTTTACCGATTATTTTATACATACATATCACTAAGCTGTTCTCTGAGATTCAGAGGTTAGCTAGCTCCATAAGGAAATACAAACTACCAGATAATTTTTACTTATTGTTGCCATATCAAACAGCTCCATAAGGAAATACAAACTACCAGATAATTTTTACTTATTGTTGCCATATCAAACTTCTCCATTTACAGCGATCTTGACATACAGCTCAGGCTTCCCTGACATCCATCACACACCGTACACAAGATATTTTATAATTCATACTCAATTTTTTTCTCATGCAGACACTCCTGAATCTGATCATCCCATGATTGCCTTGGCCTTCCTCTGCCTTTCCTCCTTCCTGCCACCTGGGCCAAAAGATTTTCTTAGTAAGCACCTCATCACTCATTCTTTCAACATGACCAAACCAACAAAGCACATTAATCTCCACCTTGCTAACAACATTTTGCTTCACTTTACACAACTGCAACACCTCTTCATTCCTCACACAATCAGAACGTGTCTTTTATGCATTTGGGTCAACCTAGCTTTGTGTTCACATCCTATCACTTAGCAAGACTTTGCTGTTCTCAAGTACAAGAAAATTTATCCATGATTGATATTTGTGATTATAACCTTCAATAATTCCCCAGGCATGAACTTTTATGCATTTGAATCAACCTAGCTGTGTGTTCACATCCCAACACTTAGCAAGATTTTGCTGTTCTAAAATATGAGAAAATTTATCTACAATTGATATTTGTGATCACAACCTTCAGTAACTCCTGGGATAAACACATCTACACCATATATATGCATTGCTTTGCCTAATGGATCGTAAAATTCTTCAGTCACAAAAAGATTGAAAAAATTGATTGGTTCAATACCTGTCATATTAATTATACATATATGAAGTGTACATTATGATGATGCATTTTGCTTCACCATTTGACCAGCTGCTGCATGCGCTGCCTTCGGATGTAAGCTATTTTATCGTTTATTGTCTCATTTCTGTTCAGTTCCTCTATATATATATATATATACACTATATTGACAAAAGTCACCGGACACCCCTTCAGAGGCAAATGAGCAGATCCGCTGTATTGTTAAAATGTGTGGTACAGATGCAAACGGTATAAAAACAAGCCTGCAGATGACCGCAATCATATCGCACTGTGAGGTTGAGTGAAAATGTCGCAAAACTGACTTTGAGAAAGGAAAGATTGTTGGGTGTTATATTAGTGGGTTGTCCATAAGGGAAACCGAGAGGCGTTTAAACATACCCAAGTCAACTGTTTTGGATGTACTGAATAAGTGGAAGACACATGGCGTGCCTGAAGTAGCAAAATGTACCGGCAGACCAAAGAAAATCAGTGATAGAGGACGTCAAAGCCTCAGGAAAGTCGTTACAGCTAATGGACGGAGTACTACACAAGACCTCAGTGTACAGGTGAGTAAAAATGCTGAAACCTCGGTATGTACACGTACCATTTGCAGAGAACTTCATTCTATGAGTTACCGTGGTCGTGCGGCTGCTCATATGCTCATAAGCCTTTCATCTTCACTCTGAATGCTACTCGTCGTTTAGCATGGTGTAAAGAACATTTATCATGTACCGTAGATCAATGGAAATGGGTCCTATGGACTAATGAATCCAGGTACACGATCCATCAGTCTGATGGCCGTGTGTGGGTGCGGCAGCAGCCGGGGGATTGCTATTTACCACAGTGTACTGTTCCTACGGTCGAGTTTGGAGCTGGCAGTGTACTTGTGTGGAGGTGTTTTTCGTGGTATGGTCCCGGCCCATTGGTTATCATGGACAAACCTGTTAACCAGCACGTCTACCTTGATATTCTGGAATTATGCCCTACCAACTCTGTGGCAATACTATGAAACCGAGCCTTGTTGGTACCAACAACAAAATGCGCCGAGCCATAAAGCAAGGGCCGTCACGGTGTGGTTTGAAGATAATTACGTATCATGTGTGGACTGGCCAGCACAGGGCCCCGATCTTAATCCCACAGAGCACCTATGGGATGAATTAGAGTGCCGCATAAGAAGTTTGGAACCAAGGCCTACTACTAAGCAACAGTTAGCAACATCATTTTGTACTGAATGGGAGCGCATACCTATCACTGTGTTCCAAAACCTTGTCGAAAGCATATCTCGAAGGGTCAGTGCATGCATTAAGACCAAAGATGGACCGACACCACACTAATGTATGTCCAAAAATACCATGTTGTGTTTCTCTTCTATATATATATAAGGAAACGCCCAAACCTCCCATGAACTAACAAACATAAACCAGAACACATAATGTTACAAACATACACACAAAAATAGCCATAATAGAAATTACAATGATAGCAAACACATAAATTCGGAACCCGGGAGCCACTCATCAGAGAAAGATACCCATGGCCCCCAACCCTGGTTTAAGATATCATTTATTTTTTTGATTCATGAATTACGTTTGGGAAATTTGTATGGCATTTGTTCATTTTCTTCCGTGTGGTTTGGGATTAGTGTGTTTGAAGAACGGATTGAGTTTGTGTGGGTTTCATGTTCGTTAGGCCGAAAGTTTCCATGGTTACTTTGTTTAAGGTAAGACCTTACATTTAATTTTTGGTATTTTTTGGTTCAGGTAGGAAAGACCGGGTGTCTAGTCCTAAATTTTGCAAAATTTTTAACTCTTATTTTGGAGATTTTTTTGAGTGGCTCTCAGTTTCCGACCATATGTGTTTGCTATCATTGTAATTTCTATTATGGCTCTTTTTGTGTGTATATTTGTAACAGTATGTGTTCTGGTTTACATTCGTTAGTTCATGGGATGTTTGGGGGTTTCCTTGGGGAGTTCTTCATTGATTGTGAGTAAAATTTTGTTTATATACTCTACCCATGGTTCTTGCAGCTAAGTGCAGTTCCCTGTTGAATTGTGCAACTTCTTTGTACAAGTTTTTAAGTATATTTCCTTATATATATAATATATATATCAGTCCTAGTACATCAGCGAACAGAATTCTTCTCATGAAGTTGGGAACATCAGACCAATGTGTAATCAAAATCTGCTGAGGCACAATATGAGAGAGAACATCATATTTTTCATTTCCACTTTCATTGCTGGTTGTACTACAGCTACTAAAAGAATATGTTTCGGTATTTGATGACAAATTATTGGGATCATCTCCTATTTCCACAGCAGGATGTGCCCTTCAAGGAACTTTTGGCTGAGAGGGACTGGAGAGATAACCTGTCCAAATATATCCATTATTTCCACAAACCTAAGTATTAAAAAGTCAATATGGGTTTCATTAAAATCCCTTCAGCCTCCACAATAGGCCACCCTGTTATGCATAAACTCTTTAAGTAGCAAATGATTTTTATTGCCACTCAAGCATTTATTTATTGATAGTTCCCTACACGACAAAACCAGTGACATTTAAAGGAAAATAAACACTGCAGTGAAAAGCAAGTGCTGAGTTGTGTCTATGAGGAGTCTTCTCACTTTCCCTTTCCTAAACCATGTCAGACAAAAATCGCTACTCCAAAACTGTTGTCATTTTTGCACAGTTGGAGATTCACTTTCAGTGCCAGTAACAAAATAGATAACTCTCTTCAAGTGCTGATTGTTTTAGAAAGGGGAATATTAAGCCATGATCATGACACTGTTCAGCCTCATCGGCACCTGGGGCAAGTACTGTATGACGCCATTCGGCATCACATGGCAGTGAAAGTGCTATAGGATTTAATATAGAAATTTAAAGTTAGCTGAAAAACTCTATACATAGGTTTCAGGTACTCAAACTATTGTAATGCCAATGGTGGTGTTAAAGATCTTAAAGGGCTAAAACACTAACACATGCTTAATACAAATAAATACAAAATTCTCACATCAGTATTGTGCAATGAATCAAACTAATTCTCACATCAATCTGGTATATCCAGCAAATTACACAGAATACATAATTTGGATGAAATGAATGTAGCATTTTACCTTGGAATTGATTAACTGAAGCATCATCAAAGTATTGCGTTTGATTACTTTTGGAGTTTTTTCATCTACAACCAAATACTGTAACCATTCCAAAACATCTGATTCATCCCTGGATTGGTGACCTGCACTGTAAGGCCTGTCAACTGCTGAGGTCAGCCACTGACCAACAAGTTGGAAAAATTGACTGAAAATGGCATCACAGAAATTTTAGCAGTAATATCAACTAAAATATTTTTCTATATAATCCAAACATTGGTACAATAAATTACTTAAAGAGCAATAAACACAAATCATACGTAGAATCACATGGAAAAAACGATAATATACATATACATAAACATTTTGGAAGAAGATCAATGGTATAAGTCTAAATCAGTAGTCCTATGTCAAATTTCAAAAACTTTTGTAGTGTTGTACATGGGAAGAGGTCAGAACAAGTAATAGATTACTAATCTAAAACAACTGTTATGGGAATTTTACTAGGAATTTTTTTCATTTAAATTGCAAATTTTCAGAGAAAAATCTTCAGGCTTTCTTTTTTTTTCTTTTTTTTTTTTTTTTTTTTTTTGTCATTTATTCCTGTCACTATCGCAGTTACGGTTAACCTTGAAGGTTTAGGTTATTTTTCATCAAATCCTGCCAGATGTTAGGCAGGAAAATCCTTTGCAGTCATTAACGATGGAATTTTTATTTTTCTCAATCTCTATTCCTTCTTTCAGCTTTCTTTTTGAAAATTGCTTTGGAAACTGATTACTTTAAGGGAATTCCAATCCATGCTGTGACTAAAAGTAATTCCCTTAAAGTAACCAGTTTCCAAAGCAATTTTCAAAAAGAAAGCTGAAAGAAGGAATAGAGATTGAGAAAAATCAAAATTCCATCGTCAATGACTGCAAAGGATTTTCCTGCCTAACATCTGGCAGGATTTGATGAAAAATAACCTAAACCTTAAAGGTTAACCGTAACCGCGATAGTGACAGTAATAAGTGACAAAAAAAGACAGCCTGAAGAAGAGTTTTCTCCGAAAATTTGCAATTTAAATGAAAAAATTTCCTACTAAAATTCCCATAATAGTTGTTTTAGATTAGTAATTGAATTAAGAAACTAGGAAGCCATTTCTCAACATGAGCTTTATTCAAAGTAATAGATTTCAAGTAAATCGCTTGCTTATGCTTTACTCAATGTGAAATTAATTAAAATGATCTTCCATAAAGGAACTAAGACATGGAGATTCTTTAAAATACTGAATTTATTAATTTAATTACAGATGTTCCTGGCTTCTGTGTATTTTTCAAGGCTTGTGGCTACAATTTGTTTGAATTTTGTTGACATTACACTCATGAAAAGCCTTGAAGAATAACCAGAAGCATCCGATATTAAAATAATAAAATCTCAGCTTATATGCACTACCCCCCCCCCCAAGGATATACCGTATATATAGTTATGAAATAAAAATCATATTAATGCAAGCGGGAGAGATTAGGAGATGAAACAACTCTACCCACTTGATCTTCAGTTGGAAAAAAGTAATAATATGCTTTCCATCACCTTTTTGGATTTGGAGATCACAAGTGACAAAGGGCAGTTAAATATTGGTGTTTATGATAAAAGAAGGGATTTTGATTTTGGACCTACATTTTTAAGTTAATGGACTTCTAGAATTCCAAGATCGATACATCACAATATTATTATTTCACAGTTCCTCAGAATTGTATGTATCTGCAATAATAAAAAATGTATTACTAAGCATTTAAAATTTCTATTTTCAATATTATTAAAAAATCAATATCCTCTGAAGTTTTGTAAAAAACATTTTGATAGTCTGCTGTCTTTTCAAAATCATGAAACTAATTTCAAAATTCGTTTTTGTAACATACTACCTTCTAAGCTTTGAAATAACCATTCTTAGGACCACAATAAAAAGATCCTTACTCCGAGTAGTCCCGGAGAAATTTAACACTATACATTCTTTACATCCAAAGATTAATTTTTGATCGATTTGTTTTCAGAACGCATCAACAGATTGGTCTTATATTATAGAATTTACGAAAATACCATTAAAAAGGTTTAACCGTAAACCATCAGTTTGTGTATAAATCACTTGGGATGATAGATTTGATTATTATTTTGTTCTTTTTTCAGAACGCATCAACAGATTGGTCTTATATTATAGAATTTACGAAAATACCATTAAAAAGGTTTAACCGTAAACCATCAGTTTGTGTATAAATCACTTGGGATGATAGATTTGATTATTATTTTGTTCTTTCTATTTCATATCTTTAGGGAATTCAGGTATTTGATTTGTTATTGGTTTTGCATTTGTGAGTTCAGGTAGGGAAAGCAGTGTGCAACAAAATTTAGTTTTGTGTTACTACATTTTGAAAATATAATTTGGCAAATGAGAAATTAATAAAGCACACTCATGAAACCTGAACTCTTATATTTCCTCAAGTGACACAGATGCTTTACCCTGAAGATTGGTCTGGGTTGCTTGAGTGTTTTAGTTGATGCATGTGATTAATGTTTTTATTTGTACTTTTGTATTTCAGGTTTAAAATGTAGGGAGTTTTGTCATTTTTGAAATTTTAAGTTTTGTGTTGAATTTGGGGGAAGTAGAGGTTGGGATTGTCTGTCTGTGTGTTATTTATTATTATTATTATTATTATTATTATATATATATACACACACATTATTATTATTATGCTTGTATTGGTGTATGGTTCCATATTTTCTTCCTTTTTTTCACACGTCATACAATATGCAATAGTAGTTAAACCCTTATTCCTTATTTATGGTTGTCAGAAATCCATGCTTTTAATTAAAACTTTCTTGACTTAATTTTAGACATTTTGACCGCTGACTCTTATCAAAACTTCAATTTCCAAAACCCCCAATTTTTCACAGATCAAAAAGTAATGCAAATACCCAGAGATCTCTATGTATGTCAATTCGACATAACTTAACATTTTGTATGACAAGACTATTAGTTTTCAAAATTAGTTCACAAAAATAAATGTTGCATGCTTTTTGTTGTTGTTGATGGTTTAATGACCACTCACTGGACACTGTGTCTGTGTTTATGTGCATTTCCGTGTAAATGTAGTTTAGCTTTTGTGGGAACTGAAAGGAAATTTCAGTCAGGAGAGTCCAACCTCAAAGCAAGCCTACCTACTGACAGAGAACACTTCCAATGTCACATTTTTTGCTGTCACATGTGAAGAAAGGATGTTTATTGTTTTTTAACTTGCTTGGTTTCAGTGGATTGCTGATCCTTTGATTTACTACTGAGCCTAGAAGTTCTATGAGTTTGGGATATTGTTTGCTTTTCCAGATCTTGGGAGGTTAAAGACTGTTTTAAGTAAACTTGTTAAGTAACCATACATTGAAAGTTCAAACAAACCATCAGTCAAATTGTTTTGCTTGAAATATGCATCTTTAGTGGTAACTTGCATGTTTTATGCATTTAAATGAAATGTCAAAAATGGGTAATATATGCAATTGCATATAATCTGGACTCATTATCAATGAGACAGGAAATGAAGAAAAGTAAGACTGCAGAGCCAGCAAACCAGGAGATATATATATATATATATATATATATACAAATGTCAACCCCGCCTTCTCGTGGTGCATCCTGTTCCCACTAAAGGGGCTCTGACGACCGCAAATAGCGGTATAACTATACCATCGGGATCAGAGGAAATGCTATCCCACACTCACCAACCCGCTTGGCCAGCGTGGTGAGTTATGGCCAAACACCTCCAAAATGACTCTACAACTTAAATCTTGGCCCTCAGTCTCCGGCAGCTGGAATGTACCTGGCCAAGGCAGCGGCCAGTGCGACATGAAGGCAGAGGGTGCTAAGAATCCCCGGAGGACCGGACTAGGCTGCCATTTGATGCTGACCTTGGCTACCTACAACGGACGCTCCCTATCTTCTGATTCAAGGCTTCTTGAATTGGAAGAGGAACTACAAAGGATCAAGTGGGACATCGTCGGGCTAAGTGAGGTAAGGAGAAAAGGAGAAGATCTCATTGAACTGAAAAGTGGACATCTCTTCTATTATCGTGGGACAGATACTGGCAGAACTAGTGGTGTTGGATTTATAATAAACAAGAAACTGAAGGATAAAGTGGTAGAAGTTGAAAGTTCCTCTGACAGAGCTGCACGACTCGTTATCCAACTATCGAGAAGATACCAGGCTCAGATTATTCAAACTTATGCACCCACCACAAGTCATCCTGAAGAAGAAATTGAAGAATTTTATGAGGAAATTCGTCATCTAAATAATAAAGGTAAGCAGCACTTGAAGATAATTATGGGAGATTTCAATGCAAAAATAGGGCACCGGCAACAGAATGAAACTTCAGTAGGTAAATTCGGTCACGGCAACAGAAACCAGCATGGAAATACTCTCGTTGAGTTTGCAGAGGCAGAAGGGTTTTTCATCTTGAACTCCTTCTTCAAGAAAAAGCCACACAGGAAATGGACATGGAAACATCCAATTGGGACGACAAGTGAAATTGATTTTATTATGTGTAACAAAAAATTCGTCATCGAAGACTGCAGTGTGCTGAACAAGTTCAACACAGGTAGTGACCATAGATTGGTGAGATGTAAGATGCACCTCAACACTAAACTGGAACGTGGCAAGCTCATAAGACAAACAAAACGTATTGACATAACCAACCTTAAAAAACACCATAATACTTTCAAGTTGGAACTGAAGAACAGATTCTCTGCTTTAGAAGGCCTAACATCGGAAGAAGTGGATATTTCGGAAGTTAACAGAAAAGTAACCAAAGCTCTTATGGAAACAGCAACAAAATTAGCTGGGTCTAAGAACAAGTTGCATGTAAACAAATTATCAGGAAAAACGAAAATGTTGATGCAAAAGAAGAGAGATGAGGACAACTAAAGAAGATGTGACTTCCAAAGTGGAATATATAGAGCTATGCAAGACAGCACGAAAAAGTATCACTGAAGACGTAAGGAAATTCAACTGTGAGCTAGTGAGGAAAGCAATTGAAAACAACCAAAGCCTAAAGATAGCAAAGGGACATCTCAGTAAGGGAAGAAAACAGATTATGGCTCTGAGAAAAGAAGATGGTTCTATAACAAGAAATAGAGGCGAAATTTTGACAAGAGTGAAAGATTTCTACTCCAAATTATACGAAAGGGATGATACATGTACTCCAGACATCATGAAAGGTACCAGAGTTCTTCCAGTCCTCCCAGCAGAAGTTGCTCATGCAATCAAGAACATGAAGCGGGGGAAAGCTCCAGGAGAAGATGGAATTACTATAGACATCATACAAGAAGCAAGTGGAGAAATTGAAACAGTACTCGCCCAAATTTTCACTCGATGCCTTAATGAAGGGAAGATTCCTGAGGATTGGAACAATGCTACAATGATCCTGCTACATAAAAAAGGTGACATTGAGGACCTCAGGAACTACAGACCTATCGGCCTCCTATCAGTGGTTTATAAAATCTTCACTAAAGTTCTTTCACACCGCTTGAAGGTAACACTGGACATGGCTCAACCGAGAGAACAAGCTGGATTCAGGAGTGGCTACAGCACAATAGATCATATCCACGTACTGAGAGAACTAATTGAAAGAGCGAGGGAATATGAACTTCCATTGTGCATGGCTTTTATCGATTATGAAAAAGCCTTTGATTCGGTGAAACCATCAGCAGTTACCACGGCTCTGAAATCCTGCGGTATTGAAGATGCATACATTAATATTATTAATAACATCTATGAAAATGCAAGTGCAAAGATTCGGCTGTTTGAAAATACAACACACATAAAAATTGGAAAGGGAGTGAGACAAGGTGACACCATATCTCCGAAGCTCTTTAATGCCACATTGGAAAATGTCTTTCAATCACTGAACTGGGAAAACAAAGGGATAAAGATTAATGGAGATTATCTAACCCACCTTCGTTTTGCTGATGACATAGTCATTTTTGCAACTACCCCATCAGAGCTGCAGAGTATGATCCAGGAACTTGCTGACAAGAGTAAAGAAGTGGGATTAAAAATGAACTTTCAGAAGACAAAAGTGATGTTCAATGCTTTTACAAGAAATGAAGATTTATCGATTGATGGAGAAAAACTGGAGATAACAGACACGTATGTTTATCTTGGACAGCAGATATCAAGTGAGGGTCACATTGATGAAGAAATTAATCGGCGTACAAAACTTGCCTGGAGAGCTTTTGGAAGAAACAGCATAATTTTCAAGAGCAATATGCCATTATGTCTTAAAAGAAAAGTGTTTGATCAATGCATCCTTCCAATGCTTACGTATGGTGCAGAGACGTGGACCTTAACTAAAAGAGACATACAAAGGCTACAGACAACTCAAAGAAGCATGGAGAGGTGCATGCTTGGTATAACCAGGAGAGATAAGAAGAGGAACTCGTGGATCCGAAAATGACGAGAGTGGAAGACATCATGATCAGAGTTAAATCCCTGAAATGGCAATGGGCTGGACATACTGCCAGAAGGACAGACCATAGATGGACAGCCGAAATTTTAGATTGGATTCCAAGGGACAGGAAAAGACCCAGAAAAAGACCACATGGGAGATGGGTGGATGAAATTCGTAAATATGCGGGAGTGACATGGAGGAGACTGGCACAAGACAGACCGTTGTGGAGGAAACTTGGGGAGACCTTCGTCCAGCAGTGGATTGATAATGGTTGATGATGATGATGATATATATATATAATATGTAAGGTCAGGTGATGCGTAACATCACAGCCTCTCCTTGACAAATGTCAACCCCGCCTTCTCGTGGTGCATCCTGTTCCCACTAAAGGGGCTCTGACGACCGCACATAGCGGTATAACTATACCATCGGGATTAGAGGAAATTCTATCCCACACTCACCAACCCGCTTGGCCAGCGTGGTGAGTTATGGCCAAATCCCTCCAAAATGATTCCACAACTTAAATCTTGGCCCTCAGTCTCCGGCAGCTGGAATGTACCTGGCCAAGGCAGCGGCCAGTGCGACATGAAGGCAGAGGGTGCTAAAAATCCCCGGAGGACCGGACTAGGCTGCCATCTGATGCTGACCTTGGCTACTTACAATGGACGCTCCCTATCTTCTGATTCAAGGCTTCTTGAATTGGAAGAGGAACTACAAAGGATCAAGTGGGACGTCGTGGGGCTCAGTGAGGTAAGGAGAAAAGGAGAAGACCTCATTGAACTGAAAAGTGGACATCTCTTCTACTATCGTGGGACAGATACTGGCAGAACTAGTGGTGTTGGATTTATAATAAACAAGAAACTGAAGGATAAAGTGGTAGAAGTTGAAAGTTCCTCTGACAGAGCTGCACGACTCGTTATCCAACTATCGAGAAGATACCAGGCTCAGATTATTCAAACTTATGCACCCACCACAAGTCATCCTGAAGAAGAAATTGAAGAATTTTATGAGGAAATTTGTCATCTAAATAATAAAGGTAAGCAGCACTTGAAAATAATTATGGGAGATTTCAATGCAAAAATAGGGCAACGGCAACAGAATGAAACTTCAGTAGGTAAATTCGGTCATGGCAACAGAAACCAGCGTGGAAATACTCTCGTTGAGTTTGCAGAGGCAGAAGGGTTTTTCATCTTGAACTCCTTCTTCAAGAAAAAGCCACACAGGAAATGGACATGGAGACATCCAAATGGGACGACAAGTGAAATTGATTTTATTATGTGTAACAAAAAATTCGTCATAGAAGACTGCAGTGTGCTAAACAAGTTCAACACAGGTAGTGACCATAGATTGGTGAGATGTAAGATGCACCTCAACACTAAACTTGAACGTGGCAAGCTCATAAGACAAACAAAATGTATTGACATAACCAACCTTAAAAAACACCATAATACCTTCAAGTTAGAACTGAAGAACAGGTTCTCTGCTTTAGAAGGCCTAACATCGGAAGAAGTGGACATCTCTGAAGTTAACAAAAAAGTAACCAAAGCTCTTATGGAAACAGCAACAAAATTAGCTGGGTCTAAGAACAAGTTGCATGTGAACAAATTATCAGGAAAAACCAAAATGTTCATGCAAAAAAGAAGAGAGATGAGGACAACTAAAGAAGATGTGACTTCCAAAGTGGAATATATAGAGCTATGCAAGACAGTAAGAAAAAGTATCACTGAAGACGTAAGGAAATTCAACTGTGAACTAGTGAGGAAAGCAATTGAAAACAACCAAAGCCTAAAGATAGCAAAGGGACATCTCAGTAAGGGAAGAAAACAGATTATGGTACTGAGAAAAGAAGATAGTTCTGTAACAAGAAATAGAGGCGAAATTTTGACAAGAGTGAAAGATTTCTACTCCAAATTATATGAAAGGGATGATATATGCACTCCAGACATCATGAAAGATACCAGTACCAGAGTTCCTCCAGTCCTTCCAGCAGAAGTTGCACATGCAATCAAGAACATGAAGCGAGGAAAAGCTCCAGGAGAAGATGGAATTACTGTAGACATCATACAAGAAGCAAGTGGAGAAATCGAAACAGTACTCGCCCAAATTTTCACTCGATGCCTTAATGAAGGAAAAATTCCTGAGGATTGGAACACCGCTACAATGATCCTGCTACATAAGAAAGGTGACATTGAGGATCTCGGAAACTACAGACCTATCAGCCTCCTATCAGTAGTTTATAAAATCTTCACTAAAGTTCTTTCACACCGCTTGAAGGTAACACTGGACATGGCTCAACCGAGAGAACAAGCTGGATTCAGGAGTGGCTACAGCACAATAGATCATATCCACGTGCTGAGAGAACTAATTGAAAGAGCGAGGGAATATGAACTTCCATTGTGCATGGCTTTTATCGATTATGAAAAAGCCTTTGATTCGGTGAAACCATCAGCAGTTGCAATGGCTCTGAAAACCTGCGGTATTGAAGATGCATACATTAATATTATTAATAACATCTATGAAAATGCAAGTGCAAAGATTAGGCTGTTTGAAAATACAACACACGTAAAAATTGGAAAGGGAGTGAGACAAGGTGACACCATATCTCCGAAGCTCTTTAATGCCACATTGGAGGGTGTTTTTCAGTCGCTGAGCTGGGAAAACAAGGGGATAAAGATTAATGGAGATTATCTAACCCACCTTCGTTTTGCTGATGACGTAGTCATTTTTGCAACTACCCCATCAGAGCTGCAGAGTATGATCCAGGAACTTGCTGACAAGAGTAAAGAAGTGGGATTAAAAATGAACTTTCAGAAGACAAAAGTGATGTTCAATGCTTTTACAAGAAATGAAGATTTATCGATTGATGGAGAAAAGCTGGAGATAACAGACACGTACGTTTATCTTGGACAGCAGATATCAAGTGAGGGTCATATTGATGAAGAAATTAATCGGCGTACAAAACTTGCCTGGAGAGCTTTTGGAAGAAACAGCATAATTTTCAAGAGCAATATGCCATTATGTCTTAAAAGAACAGTGTTTGATCAATGCATCCTTCCAGTGCTTACGTATGGTGCAGAGACGTGGACCTTAACTAAAAGAGACATACAAAGGCTGAAGACAACTCAAAGTAGCATGGAGAGGTGCATGCTTGGTGTAACCAGGAGAGATAAGAAGAGGAACTCGTGGATCCGAAAAATGACAAGAGTGGAAGACATCATGATCAGAGTTAAATCCCTGAAATGGCAATGGGCTGGACATACTGCCAGAAGGACAGATCGTCGATGGACAGCCGAAATTTTAGATTGGATTCCAAGGGACAGGAAAAGACCCAGAAGAAGACCACATGGGAGATGGGTGGATGAAATTCGAAAGTATGCAGGGGTGACATGGAGGAGACTGGCACAAGACAGACCGTTGTGGAGGAAACTTGGGGAGACCTTCGTCCAGCAGTGGATTGATAATGGTTGACAATGATGATGATGATGATATAAAATATTCTCATTATGACAAAAGATGACTGGAAAACTAACCTTGCAGCATACAATGGTGCAGCATTTAAACTATCCTCTTTTATGACAATATTAGTTTAGTGCAAAAGATAGCAATTTGAATGGGGTACTTTGCCACTGGTTGATATTACAGAAGACTGCTCTGCACTTCACTCCTTACATATATCATTAAATTAGTTTTCATTTTTGATTTGTTTAATTACTTGAAAAACTTATTTTTAATCAATTGTTTCTAGTTACTCAGGGATCATAGCATACTTCTGGAAAATTTTAGGTAGGAATTTTAGGAATTTTTAGAAAAATTTTAGGAAAATTTTAGGAGTGTATTTCAATAAAAACTAGATGTATATTTGTATACATCTAGTAAAACAACTGTATACATTGTAAAGAGTTTGCTTCACACCCTTCAACCATATATACTGATAGACTGCACATGACATCAAAATTTCTGGCTCCAACATAAAATCACATGACAACAGTCAAAAAGATGGGTTACACCTGCTGTGCTTATGGTTGCTCTGAGCGATATAGTAAAGAAAGTTCTATGATTTTTCATGGGTAAGAAACGAATTAAATACCTAAGTCAATAAAGTTCAATTACTTAACCAGAAACTTGCAGCTATTGATATAAAAATATAGTAACTTAAGAAAAAAAAATGGAATGCATGTTCCAAATTCTTCGCAAATGTTCATCACATTATAAATCACAAAATGTAAACAACCCGATCATGCATGTATATAGCTCATAAGTAAACTTACCTGAAGAGTTTTCATTATATATGAGGCGCATTCACATAATACACCGAAAACACTGAAGTTCTGCAGCGTAAATTAGTAATCATAACAGCATTTTTACACGAAATTTGGAGTCTGATGATGACGTGCCCAATGTTTGAGCCATGGCGGCTTTGATGCAGCTATTGCCAACGTGCAGTCCATTAGTATTTATGGTCGAAGTTAACACCCAAATTTTTTGCATAACGTCTAATGTCTAAAGTTTAAAGTATGATTTACTTCTAATGTTCAGTTCTTATCTTTTCACGTGTTATTATCATATTCAAGTATATTTACCACATTCAAGTTTCACTTTGAACATTAATATGCTGTTGAACCAGAAGCAATTCACGATTTTCACAGTAAAGTTTTCAGGTTTCACATTAAATTATAATATCCTAAAAAGGTAATTGAAAACCAAGAACTATGTACAATTGTTCACTGAATTACTTTTTTCATATTATTGTTTTAACCTTTTCCTGATTAGCCTATCTTT
Organism: Macrothele yani; assembly: GCA_039090855.1. Classification (NCBI taxonomy): domain Eukaryota; kingdom Metazoa; phylum Arthropoda; class Arachnida; order Araneae; family Macrothelidae; genus Macrothele; species Macrothele yani. The sequence continues at coordinate 10,391,607 of CM077019.1, forward strand.
TTCTACTTCTACCACAACTAATTTACTTTCAGTTTTCTTTATTTCAGCTGAACCTTGTATGATCAAGTTAGAGGCAACTGCTATTTCAACAGTATTTTGTTTTTCTACAGCTTTTCTCATTCTTTCTGTTCCCTCTTGAATTATTGCTAGGGAGGCTTCTTTATCGTTTTTAAGTCTATTTCTGCATCATTTTCTTTTATTTTGTCATCAAACTCAGCTTTTCTTTTTTCTCTAGTTGCTTTTCCTTATTTTCCCTCTCTTTCTGCTTCCTTTCTTTTACCTTTTTTGATTCTTTTTCCTTCAGCTTATCAACATACTCTTTATAAAATTTATGTGAATCACAAACACTATTTAACAAATTTCTTGTTATGGGAACTTTACTTACACATCCATAGTGTTTAATGGCCCCTTTAACTATTCTTAATGATGTTATAGTTGAGTCTTTTAAGTTAGCCTTGTCCTTCCTTAACAGAGCAGTGTTAACCGAAAATCCCCTTTCTGCATCAGCATTATAATGAGGTAAAACTAAAATTGACTTTATGAGTTTAGCAAGATTTGAGTATTTTTCTTTTCCGCTAGAGTCTTTAATACTAAATATATTACGCCAGTAATGATCAATCCGCACTGGAATATGCCCTTCCTCTGAAAATTTCACTAGTTCATCTAGAGGAGTTGGCTTATCGCAATTTAAAAGTTTCCACTCTTCTCTTACTCTATCAATTTGTTCCTCAGAAAGATGCAAAACACTTGAAATTCTGGTTATTTCCGAAAGTCCTTCAGTGACTGAAAGTTGAGTTGACTCTTTCTTTGGTTCTTTTACCTTTAAAACTTCTATGTCTCTTAGCTTTTGATTGCAGAATGGCAAATTTGACTTTAAATATTTTGTGGTTGCAATTAGTGATGATCTTACATCTAAGAGAAATAATTTCTGCCTGGTCTCCTGAACATTCCTGAGGAGATTTTTGTCTTCATACCAACTTCTAACTCCCCTAGTTTTTTCCATGAATTTTTGTTTTCAAAATCTACATTCTTTAGGTCTTCTCCAAATTTCCCTGCTATAACATCATCTTGGATAAACTGAGCCATAACATTCCTCATTAAAGCATTTAAATCAGAATATAACTGGTGTATTTTTGGTTCTTCACTCTGATAACATAATGAAAACTTTTCAAAATTTTGGTGTGAAAATGAAATTAATGCTAAATAGCAAGGAGTAAGCTCATTTTTCAGGAAACAGTGAATTCTTTTATACCTTGCTGAATTGCGCAGTTGTTTTTCAAATAATTTTTGAGATGGCAAGAAGTTTAAAAAATATTCTGTAATATTTAGCCATTGATCCAAAGAGCCTCTGGGCTACACAGAACCAACGGTTAACCATCTGTTGCTGACATGACGCAAAAGAAATTTGGCAGTGACCAATGTTATATCCTCGACAGATTTATAATCCTCTCGTCTTGCAGCACTACTCTTTAAAAAGTAATGCATATCAGTAGCAAATTCGTCAAAATCTATATTTAAGCTTGTCAAAAAAATTTTAAATGCATTACTAACAACATGCAGGTTGCAAAAACCTAGTTCAAAAGATTTCTGGCCTGTTTCTTGTTTTACAACTTCATTGAATTTGCGTAAAAAGCACTTATTTACATTTGGGCTGTCCATGGATACACAAATAATTCTGTTCAACGAAATATTGAAGGATGATAACACATCAAGAATTTCTTTTAGCAAAATATCTGCTGTTTTGCATGACCCAGAAAAACGCTTGTTAGGTATCGGCAAGAAACTGAATTTATTTCTGAAGACCAGTACCTGAGATACACATCCAACTGCCGTTTCACTTGTGTATTTGTAGTTTCATCAAATGCTATAGTAACCTTTCCTGGGCTACTAGATGCAATGTCTTTTTTCAAATCCTCTTCAAAATATTTTGACAATCCATGTGATATCACATAAGCAACTTTTTTTCTTTAAGTTGCATTTTGGCTGCAATAGCAGAATCAGGAAACATTTCTTTGAAAAGTTCAACTGTTTCAGTGCATGAAACAAAAGACATATTGTCCTTAGCAACTTTCATGGCCCATAATGCTTCGGCTTTAGCCAACTGTAAATCATGACTCAGTACTTCACTAATATTTGTTTTGGGCTGAAGATCCCGTCCTCAAAGGCTTTCAAGGATGGACTTATTTTGAAATTTACTTTGAAATTTCTGCAAATGTTTTTTCCTTTATGATGCGCTTTTACTTGTGAAAAGCCACTATTAGAAATGTTGAAAATTTCTGAACACAATATACACTTAGCAGAAAATATTGTTTCAGTTGCAGAACACCATTCTTTCAACTTCACTCCGTCCAATTCTTTGGCGAGCCACGCATCTTGAAATTTCGTTTTGGATTTAGGCATCTTAAACACTTGTATTACTAACCAGAAAATGAAAGGGAAGTACAAAAACACGTTCCAATATTGCAAAACCAGACAACTTCCCGAAATTTGGCTGCGAGGATGTCGGAAGATATGAAAAAAAAAAAAAAAAAAGCAGGTCACCACTAGAGAACTGAACCTGCACACAGCACAGAGAACACCATAAAAGACGTAAAACCAGAAACTATCATACGCATCTCACGCAAGTTCAGTCAAAAGCGAGTCGGAGCCGAGATATATTGCGCATCGAAGGTCGCTGTCGCCGACGCATGATCGAAGGTCAATGATCACGTGCTCTACTGCCTGCCAAGATAATACTCAGCTACCATCCCATCGTCATTACCGGAGGTTACGGAAGGAGACCACATGTTTCCTCTTTGCTTCCACCCACCTGCGGTTTACAATAACAAAACATCAGCAGAAAGAGGAGGTTCCACAAGGCATGTACAAAAATAAAGTACGATCTTCTGCGTGCCACGGAGTTCGTCTGCAAAGCGCAAACCAGGGGTGAAAATGACCCCTCCCCTTTTCCCTTAGATCTCTTGTTACTCTCGAAAACTGTTCGAAGGCAAAAAATGGAACGCCCGCCCCGAAGCAAGTGCATCTCGATGGCGTCATTTTCCCTCCCTTCAGCAGCACAGCATATAGGCTGTGTTTCTACAATAACAGGTCTTTTTACCTTACCGTAATGGTAAATTTATTGGCGTTAATAACGGTTGTGTTTTTAATAAAAATAAGCTTACGAAAATTTTAGGATGAATAGCAAATTTTAGGTCTAATTTTAGGAATTTAAGGAGGGTCACAAAATATTAGGAATTTTAGGAATTTTAGGAGGAATGCGATCCCTGAGTTACTTTTTAAAGGTCTGCCCAAAAGACTCTGATTATTGATTCTAAAGTTTACAACACCCAAAGAGTTTTAAATTGTTGATAATCTGGTTAAATTATTTTGACAACCAATAAATTTTTGTGCTTGTGTTTTCTCAGTTCAAGTATAAGTTTATGAGCAAATCTTTTCTATGAAGGAAAATATCATGTCTAAGTTTCCAGTGCTCAATTTAGCAGGTAAAAAAGCAAAACAGTTGAATTTTCATCAGAATTTTGTGTTGTGGGAGTAAGATGGTTTTCCATTGGTGCAGGAGTTAGACAAGGTTGTGTAATGTCACCATGGCTGTTTAATATATTTATGGATGCATGCATGCGTGATGCCAAAAAAGATAATAGTGGTTTATGTCTTGGTGATATCTGTGTGTGCAGATTGCTGTATGCTGATGACACTGTCCTGTTGGCAGAGAGCAAAAGTGAGTTGCAGAGTATGTTGACTCTGATGCACGAAGTTTGCATGAAATTCAAACTGAGTATAAATAAGGGAAAAACCAAAGTTATGGTGTTTGAGAGAGGAACTGGTAGCACTGAATGTAATGTAAGTATAAATGGCACTGTGATTGACCAGGTGAGTGAGTTTGTGTATTAAGGAAGCATGTTTGACAGAGAGAACAAGTTGGATGGTGAAATCAGTAGGCGAGTGAATTCTTTGAAAGTCATAGCTGCTCTGGGAGGTTTTCACAGGAATGACGGGTTCTCTAGAGAGTCCCCCTGCATGGCTGTGTTTGAAAGTGTAATTGTTCCTACTCTGATGTATGGTAGTGAAACCTGGGTACTGCAGAAGAAACATAGGAGTCGTTTGTGTGCTGGAGAAATGCGTTACTTACGTGGGGTTTGTGGCAAGACACGATATGATTGTGTGAGAAATGAAGATGTATTGCAGTTGTGTGATGTGAAGCAAAATGTTGTTAGCAAGGTGGAGACCAATATGCTTCGGTGGTTTGGCCATGTTGAAAGAATGAGTGATGAAATGCTTACTAAGAAAATCTTTTCAGCCCTAGTGGCAGGAAGGAAAGGCAGAGGAAGGCCAAGGAAGACATGGGTGGATCAGATTCAGGAGTGTCTGTATGAGAAAAAGATTATGAGTATGAAGTATAAAAGATCTTGTGTACGGCGTGTAATGGATATCAGTGAAGCCCGAGTTGTATGTCAAAATCGCTGTAAATGGAGAAGTTTGATACGACAGCAATGAGTAAAAATATCTGGTAGTTTGTATTTCTTTTTGAAGCTAACCTCTGAATCTCAGAGAACAGCTTAGTGATATGTATGTATGTATGTATGGGAGCAAGGTGGCAACACTGCATCAAACAACACACACTGGCAAACAAGTCGTAGATGCATACATAGCAACCAACATGATGCATATTCATCACTGCCTGTCGTTCGCATTTGATTTCAAGGAAACTCCTGCAGCAGCAGCATGAGAGTAGATTTGTTTGACTTATGGAGAGGAAGTTGTAAGTGCAAACAGCAGGGTTCATACCCTTTTCTGTGGAAAAAAATAAGGACTTTCTAAGGACCTACACTCCAATTGATATTTTGAATCATTGGAATATCACCAGGTGTGTGTGTATGTATGTATACTGTACATGTGTAGGAGATTAAACAGCACTAGTGGCCATTTACCAGGCATTTTGCCCCAAATATAAACTACTTTGCTTACAAAGAACAAAATGAAATACAAAAAAAAAAAAAAAAGAATAAGCAGGAGACACAGCCACAATGAAACAAGGTGAGTTGAGTAGAGCAGTAGGACACTAGATAGATCAGACCACATGAGACAACTCACACCATAAATTGTGAATTTGAAATGGAAACCCCTCCCCCCACCTTTGACCCTCTGACCCCTGAAAAGACACACAACACCAATGTTGATCCCACTGGTAAGGTCACGCAAGGTAAGTCATGCAGTCTACAATGGGAAGGGGGGTGTTGAAGGGAGATCATCTCTAAGAACATTCTAGGGGATTATCTTGCTTCAATGAGCTAGAACAAAGCTTACCTGGTGAAGGTGAACAGGTTAGCATATTTGCAGACACACAAACAAAAACGGGGGCAGGGTTGTGATGCCTGCTACTGCAGCACACAAACAAAACAGGGGGGAAAAATAAGGACTTTTAAGGATCTTAGAAATGGAAATCAAAAATAAGGAGTTCTTAAGGACTTTTAAGGACTGTACGAACCTTGAAATAGGTGTCTTCAGTGGTTTGTGAAGTTCAGAAGTGGTGGTTGCAGCACGGAGGAAGACAATCATAGCTGATGGCAAACGTGGATGCTCAATGTGCTGATTTGAAAGCTCTTCTGAATGAAGATGCTGCTCAGCTGACCACAGGACTAGCAAATCAGGATTCCTACTCTTCTTTTCCCACAAAAATAAGCACTTTTTAAGGACCTTACTGATAGCAACCACAACATTGGCTATGCAAATTGAAGTATGCTGACCAAGTCTGCAATATTTTTCCATATAATTTAAGTTTGTGGATGTAAGAAGCAATCTAAAAAGACAGTTCTGCTGGTCAAACAAGTTTTTCCTATTTCAGAGAATAATCACCTATGTGACAAAATGTACATAAATTGTAAAACTGTAAATGTAAAATCATGAGATGACTGTGCAAAATTCAACAGATTTGAATTTTGCACAAAGTCATCTGATGATTTACAATGGCCATTCCATACAAACTGAAAGTAAAAATCACACAAAATGAAGAAATTTAGGTACCGCAAAATATGTTATTCTCCCTCAAAGTATCTTCCTTCGGATGATAGCAATGGTCTTATTGTTTAGTCCACTTTTCAAAGCATATGGAGAAGGTATTTTGTGGAAGCTCCTTTAGCGACCCCTGTAGAACTTGAATAACGTCAGCATCTGTGTTGAATGTTGCACCACAGAACTTCTCCTTCATTGTTGGAAACAACCAGAAATCGCACGGAGTGTGGTCAGGACTGTAGGCAGGCTGTGACATGCTTTCAATACTGCATTTCAGAAGAAACTGTTGAACACAAGCAGCCACATATGGGTGGGCATTATCATGGTATAGGGTTTACTTGCCCACCAGTTCTGATCGTTTAATTGATATGTGTTGTCACAGATGCTTCAAGACTGAAATGTAATACTAAGCATTGACAGTAATTTGTGGAGGAACAGCATGCTGATAGACTACACCTATATGATCAAAGAAAATTATCATCACCATCTTCCCAGCTGATTTGGTTTGGCAGACTTTTTTTGGAGGCGGCGAGCCTGTATGCTTCCAGATACTCGTTGTGTGCTTCACGATGGGGTAAAAATAGTGGACCCATGTTTCATCGACAGTTATTACTGTGCTTAGAAAGTTTGGATCCTTTGTAATCATTTGTTTTCATTCATGGCACAGCTGAACTTTGGCTAACAATTGTTCTCTCATCAGGTGATGAGGTACCCATCTGGAACATACACGATGCAGCAGTAATCTATCACACAGAATGCAGAAGTTTTTCAAGTATTACTTGATGCTGCTATGTCTTCATGCGTCATTCGCTGATCATTTTGCAGGATTGCACAAACAGTGTTAATAATATGCTCTGTAATAACAATTTCAGGTCAATCAGACCTAGGAGTGAGTTCTGCAGACAAACTCCTTTTTTTACGCTTTCCAATCGTGGGTTGAAGAAGCGTATATGCTCCAGCTCTGTCCATCCGTCTGTCTGTCTGTCCGCACGATAACTCACGTAAAAATGGTTTGATTTCGATGAAATTTTCGTATGTGGTAGGGGACCACCTAGGGAGGAACCTTATTGACAATGGGTGAAGTGGGGTCAAAGGTCAGGACATAGGAGCGGGATGCATTCCATTGCCCTTATGTGTCATAATTTGTGTAAATATTGTTCGATTTCAATGAAATTTTAGTTTGTCATAGGGGACCACCTGGGGACGAACCCTATTGAAAATGGGTTAAGTGGGGTCAAAGGTCAGGACATAGGATCGGGATCCATTCCATTGCCCTTGTGGTTATAGCTTACATAAAAATGCTTCGATTGAGACAAAACTTTATCATGTTGTTCCGGAAGTTTACTTTACCAGTTCTGTTGAATATCATCGAAATGGGATCAAAGGTCAGGTCCGGAAGTTTACTTTACCAGTTCTGTTGAATATCATCGAAATGGGATCAAAGGTCAGGCCATAGGAGAGAGATTTTTTCTACAGCCATTATCCTCATAACTTGAGTAATGATTTCTGGTATTCTGGTATGTTGGAAAGCGTATCACAATCAATGCATTGCATGATTTTACTAACTTGTTTGAAATCACGGTGCCATCTAAAAGTCATCAACTCACCCAAACATTTATGTTTGTAAGCTTTTTTCATGAAATCAACTGTTTCTGGAGCTGTTTTACCCAAACGATAGCAAAACTTTATTGCACAATGCATTTCACTTCTTAACTCTGAATCACTCACCTCCATAGCTGTGTGGCTAAATGCATACGTGCCTTCAACAACAGTGCAATAACAAAACCAGAATCATCTGCCACAGCTAATAACTGTTGCCATAGATACTTCCTGAATTCAGTTGGTCGCCTGCGTGGTTATTTTTACCCTTCGCACTGTTGCCAACTCAAAAAAATCACTCTCAGCTTTTATGGAATGGCCTTTGTAAATTGGAGAACCAAAGTCAAACCTATGTGCTCAAGATTTCAGTTTTGCAAATAATTTTCTCATAGTATAACTGAATAATTGTTATCTGCATATACAAAACGGGGAAGTACAAAAGTGAAATACCAGTACCAAGAGATGGTGATGGGGCTTGTTAAGTGGAATCTGCTAAATGTGTTTAGTTTAGCCCATGGCCCTTCACCTTTTCCAGCAAATTACTTATCTAACACCCCCTGTACTCTCCCACAGACTTTCAGTTGATGTCACATGTCATCAACACAGCCAACTAACAGCAGTAATTTTGGCACTACACTGTAACTGCTGAATTTTGTGCAATCAGTTATAAAAAAATAAATACCTTTTACCATTTTTGGCAAAAAATAAGGACTTCTAAGCATCCTAAAAATAATCAAACACTTTTAAAGGACATTTAAGAATTTATCAGTCCTGTAGGAACCCTGAGTTATGTATGAATCAATCGGCCGTGGCACAACTGATTTGAATCAGTCATATCACGGTAGACCATGGTAGATCTAAATCAAAACTTCCAGTGATCCAATGGATGAAATACAAATTACACCATTACACGGTACAAATTTTGAAGTTGAGAATCAGTTTATTGGTGTAAATATGACATGAATAGTCTGTCTGAATTACAATTCATGTCCTATTTACGCCAATAAACAGATTCACAACTTCAAAATTTGTATTGTATAATGGTGTAATCCCGTATTTCATTCATCGATATTCTGCTCCTCTGGGCAATCACAGGAATCAATTCTAATCCTCCAGATTCGCTATACATGAATGCTGGTTGCTTCGACTAGCAAATCATATGATGGCTATATTCAAATTAATTGGAAACTTAGTCATTCTGGATGGTGTAGTTGGTTTGCATACTGGGAATGCAAATCGGGAGGGCCGCGGGTGGCCTAGTGGTGAACGTTCATGACTGCCACGGAGAAGACCTCGGGTTTGATCCCAGGCAGGTATGAATGCTCAAACCACTAAATATCCGCCGTGCGTTGGATGGGCACGTTAAGCCGTTGGACCCCGGGTACTGGCCCCCTGGTAATAAATAAGGGCGTCTTCCTCCCTCTTTCTATTTTGCTTCCGTGCCACTTTCCTATCGGGCACTCTAGCCCAAATCTCCTAGCTTCCTGTTTCTAAGGGTTGTTTAAGACCTGGGGTCAGACACTCCCTTCCTAAAATCCTCTACATCTGATCTGATCTGATCTGATGCAAATCGGGAGAATGCGGGTTCAATTCCCGCTCTAGGATGACAAAACTTCCAGTGATGTTAAATTGCATTTACAGTTGATACAATGATTTTAAAAAATGACAAGTTATATATATCAGAACTTGTAGAAATGGTAGTCATTAACAATGGTTTAGAAAATGTCCAGCCATTTTATTTTAGAGCACATTTAACTTTAATTGCAAAATACCTCATTAACGCTTTATCAGCTCTGAAGCTTTTAAAGCAGGCTGTCTATTTAAATACAAAATTACACCTACTTTGCATCCATTACTATCTCTTCAGAATGATTACATATGTTTTGGACAAAACTTCTAATTGAATAAGCACCATCCTGGTAAGATATCTTCTGAAGTAATTCCAAAGCCATGGCTCTAACTTGTTGGTTTTGAGAGGAAACCAATACCAATGCTGATGGAAGAGCTACAAAGTGAAGGTGGGAAACAAAGGCAAGACACTTTAGTCATACAAATAAAATTCAAACTTAAATACATAGCATTAAATGTAGATGCATCTAAATAAATCATTAAATACACTGCTGTTTTTAACACCATCATCTCGCACTTGTTAATGAGCATGGTGCTCAGAATATTTTTGGCACTAACAACTTAAAAACAAACAAAAAAGCAAAAGATAGAAGATTTGTTTGAATCCTGTTTCCACATGCTGGTTTGCAATAACCAACTTTTTGTATTTTTCAGCCCATGGATTGCAAGATTTAAATTTAGATCAACAGCAGAAGTAGATTATGCCTCTGAGAGATCAACAGTGAATCCGACAAACAGTAGTATTAGACCATGCATGCACGAGATTAAGAGCCCATCATAGGACTTTTAAGCAGTAAATGCCACTGGTGTTGCCTTCAAGAAATACTTCATTGGTATTTAAGCATATCATCATCTTCGTGAAATACTTTGTTGATTTTAAGAGGTTTTTATTTAACTACATTTTTGATCCAAACTGTTGTTAAATGGTAGTTTTCCATTTGCCATCTTGTGGCATTTACATCAGTGCTTTTGGGTGAGGAATTACAATTCCTCAAGAAGTTTCTTTGTTGTTGTGGTTCTGACAGACAGCTTCAGTGCAGCGTTTGGCTCAACCATTATGTCTACCAGTTTTCACAAGTAGGTAAACAATCAAGCCTTAGTTTCACTTCTTTATGTTTGGATTCTTCACGAAAGTATTACTTTAATAAATTAACCTCATTCAAAAGGTCTGTCGAAAGACCAGAACATGCAAAAAGTTTCAAATGTTTGATAATCTCCTAAGAGTATATTGACTTGTTAATTCTATGCACTACATTATAACTTCTGGATTTTGCATGGCCAATCAGGCAAAATAAGTACTTTTTGCCATTTTTGGCAAAAATATAAAGACTTCTAAGCACCACCAACATAACAAAGAAAATAAATAAAAAACACTTTTTAAGGACTTTTATGGATTTATGAGGATCTTGGAAACCCTGTGTAAGACTAATGGAAATTCATCTTTTTAATGGCAAACTACCAACAAATATAACATACTGTCTGGATAGTTAGTGCACTCTTGTGCAATCAATGCCACAAAAACTACCATTCGCTACATTAAAATCACTCACAAATACAACAGACAACTGTTCAGTGCAGAGACACAACTCCAGCTGGCAGCTTTCAGCCTTACAGAGGTAGAGATTAGCTCGTGTGCAAGTTCACACATGTCTGTATCTTGTTATCACATGTTTTCCCTGTTCTGTTATACTATCCACCTTTGGTACTTCATCCTCCAAAAGTGTTCAGATTCATATTCAAACCAGTACTGAATTCAGGCTCAATTTTAAGATCGTGAGCCTGTCAGAGCCCACTGTATGTCAACCCAGAGCCTGGGCACAAACAAACCCGAAAACTATGATTAACCTGTTTAAGCATTTAAAAAAAAAAAAAAATCTCCGTCCCTTGAAACTATGTCTTTCTTAACTACATACTGGGGAAAGGAACCTCTGTTTTTATAGTATAGCTGCAAAAAATTCTTTGACCATAAAAAGTAGTGAAAAAAAGAGGGTTATTTCATCATTGTTACCTCTGTTACTGGACAGATCAATACATCTGGCCAAAATTAAACATTTTTGTGATAATTGTTATCATTATTGATACAATATTCATTTCTCCTGACCATTCAATTTCCTCCTGAAGTGCTTCGGGCAGTTGGGCAATCAACATATGTTGTTCAATAGAATTAACAGGTAGCTGCCGAGTGGAAATAGGAGGCAATATTTTTTCACTGGGCTACTTACTATCTATAGTTCTTTAAGAAGCTTTTCCTTCTCCATAGAAACCCATTAATTCATGGTGTATGGCATTTGCTACCCAAGCTTGGAATAAACAGGCCTTTTGAGAGTCCCCACTCTTCAACCAGACCTAGTTGTCAAAGAATTTTCTTTACCAACTAAAAAGTATTAGGAGATTCAAATTCGTGCAGAAATAGTCATAAAGTAATCAAGGTAGTTGCCTTCGATGCACGATCTTGACAAGATGAATACCACAAAATAGATTAAGAAATTCAAATTCATTGGCTGAATTTAAAAATTTTATTGAATATAGTTTGAGGTATAAGAACTTTCAGGTTTCCCTAGAACCCATCGTCAGATACATAAACAGAAGAAAAAAGGGAATACGTTTAAATAGAATATGTTACATGAGATGGTATAAACACAAGATATAATATGACACACTATCACGTGGTTTCATTCTAGAGTTCAGATGTGTCACGAGTGGAAACAAATTATTGCAAAGGATCCAAACTTTCTTTAAACACAGTAATAACTGCCAATGAAACATGGGTCCAATATTTCGACACCCGCCCCCTCAAAAAGCACACAACGAATGTCTGGAAACACACAGGCTCGCCTCCTCCGAAAAAAGTCTGTCAAACCAAATCAGCTGGGAAGGTGATGATGATCATTTTCTTTTGTCCTAAAGGTGTAGTCTACCAGTATGCCATTCCTTCACAAATTACTGTTAATGCTGAGTATTACATTTTATTCTTGAAGCGTCTGCGATGACACATATCCATTAAGGCTGAATGAGTGTAACAGAAATTTTGTCCTATATCTGTAATGCAAATTGTTTTGTACACATTTTCTTAAAAACTACTACTTTGTAGAATTTGAAATTTTGAGCACAAACAAAAACGACCCATATCTAATAAGTGTGGCAGTTATTTTTCTGAAAAAATAGTTAGAATTTTTTTTTAATTCAATTTATCTGACTCGAAAGTATTCCAATTTGGCGCTAGATGGTGCCAGAAGTTAGCTTGGCAGTGTTTCTGTGTGGAAGAAACGACAGGGTTCCCACTCAAAAGTAATAAAAAAATTCCCTGACTTTTCCAGGTTCTCCAGGTGGTTTTTAAAGTTTTCAGAGTGGCATGTTGCAAAGAATTGTTACATTTCATTCCATTCCATTCATTTTTCTCACCAAAGCACACACTTGTAAATTCTTTAAGTAATTTGTCTTTATAAAATTACCTGCTTTTCATTAATAACAACTAACTGTGCACATTATTTTCTGTACCAAAGTTCTGTGAACTTTTGTGAATACTACCCACACGGAATTTGTAAATACATTCCCATAGAAACAGGTGATTTGTAAGAAAAAATCTGTCGGTTAAATAGTTTCAGTTTTTCTATAACACAATGCAGCTAAGCTTAATGATGGAATGGCTCTGTTCAAAGAAACATGTTTCAACAGAACGAACAGACAAAGAACTTTGATCCATCATTTGGTTGGTTCTCTTGTGAAGTGTTTCTTCAAGCAGGAGCCATTGTGCCTAATTGTTCCATGTTATAACAACTGCCTGCAGAAATTGAACAAAAGCTTAATGACTGGCAATTTTAAAAATTTAATTTTGCATCTTTTTTTAGAGAATAAAGGAAATACTTAATATAACTGAAAGTAAGATCTAGCAAATTCTAGGCAGGCAGTAATTGCAAGCAACAGTTTGAAATCTTGAAAAAATAAGTTTTTTTTTTTTTGGCAAAATAAAGTATCCATTGATTTTTACAAAAAATAGGGGTAATTTTCCCTGAGTTTTTTTTTCCCTGATTTTTACAAAAAAAGGTAATTTTCCCTGAGTTTTCCCTGATTTTTGGAACCATTTTCAAATTCCCTGAGAATTCCAGGTTTTCCCTGTTTTCCAGGTTGAGTGGGAACCCTGAACGAAATCTCTCATTTCTGTCTGCTCTTTTTAATTCTCTAGGCCAACTACAAATCAAAGAATGGGCACTGAAGTGAGATTGGAATCTTGTCTTCTATAGATCATCTTAAATTCTACTGTACGTTCATTTTTTGAAGAGAAAACATGTACATTAGCAGAAAACACTGGAATTCGAGACAGAAACTACGCCTACCTACTAAGCTCCAACCCCAAACAATGTCATTGGCTAAAACGTAACAGCGTGTATTTTGTCTTTTCATTGTGGAGCCAACAAGAGACAGCTGCCATTCTGAATATGGTAAGGTCTTCATTCATTCGCTGGTGCCAACTTCTGGGACAATCCCTCAAGACATAAAAAGCCACGCCCAAGGAGTGATATTTTGCGCCATCTATCGCAGAAGATGAAGCCTAACACTCATTCAAAGACAGCCTTAAGTGACCGGAACTGGTGGGCAAGTGGACCCTACACCATGATAACACCTGCCCACATGTGGCTGCTTCTGTTCAACAGTTTCTTATGAAATGCAGTATTGAAATCATGCCACAGCCTGCCTACAATCCTGACCTTTCTCCGTGCGATTTCTGGTTGTTTCCAACAATGAAGGAGAAGTTTCATGGCGCAACATTCAACACAGATGCTGACGTTATTCAAGCTGTACAGGGGTCGCTAAAACAGCTTCCACAAAATGCCTTCGCCACATGCTTTTGAAAAGTGGTCTGAACGATGGGACCATTGCATATCATCCGAGGGAAGACACTTTGAGAAAGAATAACACATGTTTTGCGATACCTAAATTTCTTCATTTTGTGTGATTTTACTCTCAGTTTTTATGGAATGGCCATTGCACATTAGGTGGAGTAGCATCATTTTAAAACAGTGACCTGGGTGAATGCATGTAAAATGGAAAGAAAAACTTACCAACACATGACTTTTCAAAAATCCACTCCAAAGATATGTTTGGCACGAAACAAGCTTCAGCTATTTTTATTGCAGAAACTTGTACAGACAATGTAGACTCTGCATAATTTGACCACATTGATGAAAAAAACCATAACATCCTCTTTAAATCTTGGAAGTGGGTCTGCAAAAAAACATTGAGAATAATTTGTTTAAAGCCAATTTACGACAAACACATGCAGAAATAATAAAAAATCAAATGTAATCAATTTGTGTACTCAGTTGAAATATTACTTCACATACTACTACATTCAAATATTATGATACAGGTGTTTCATTCTTAATGCAGTTTTTCTTTGGCATGAACCTCAGATATCACAATGTTTACTGACCAATACCATACACTATTTGGTAGTAAAGATTGAAAAATAATTAAAATCACATAAAATGTAACAAATGATTGCTTTAAAACTAATGCTAGTTATTTCCAAACAACCCTGACCCCCACAAAAAGTGATACACTTTCTTCTGCATCACATTTTTGAAGAAATGCCTTGAATTGACATGAACCTTGCTGGAACTTAGAACTATCCTCACCCAAATGTATTTACAAGATGGTATAGCAAAATGTAGAAAAACCTTGTTATTTTTTTCCAAATTTAGTCAGCAGCACCAGGTGTACATAGTTTGTACGAAATTCAAACTGGGGATAAAAAAGGAAAAAGCCAAAGTTGCTGCTTTTGAGTGAGGAACTATTTAGTACTGAAGAAAAGATCAGTCTAAAAAGGTACAGGGACAGTAAAAGTGAATAAATTTGCATATTATAAAGCACATTTGACAGGGAAAACAAACTAGATGGTGAAATTAGTAAGAAGTGAATTCAGCTTTAAAAGTCATAGCTGTCTAAGTAGGATTTCACAGGAATGTGTTTCTGAAAAAGTCTCAAATGGCTGTGTATGAAAGTGCAATTGTTCCTATTCTTGACATATGGCAGTGCAAAACTGGGTACCACTAGATTTTTATTTATTTATTTTGATTGAAGGTTTAACCATCACCGTGAGCAACTCAGTGGGCTATAAGCAGTTGCCCGTCCCTAATTTAGGGTCACTGGTTCAAGGGATGGGAGAGAGCCAGTGCCGTAAGACAAACACAACATCCATGCCTCACTGAGATTCGAACCCAGACCCTTCTCAGACAAATGGTCATAAGCCATCGCTTAGACCACTGCGCCACCGGGGCGGTGCGCTGGATAGATGTGTTACATGATGAGAGGTTGCAGAAAGACATGTTTTGATTAGGAAGATATGTAACAGATTTGTAATGTGAATGCAAAATGTTGTTAATAAGGTGTAGACAAATGTATTAATGTGGTTAGATTATGTTGAATGAGTAGTGAGATGCTTAATTTTTCTTTCTGCTCAAATCGTTTCTTACCCATTTCTTTATGGCCTCAGATGACCATAATTTTATCATTCTGAAAGAACTTTCAGCCTGAAGACCATGAATGCATGACATCAAAGCATTCACTATTTTAGATAACTTTGAGACCATGAATAATTTTGAACATCAATTTTTACAAATTTTCCAACTTCATCGCTTCTGTTTATAGAAAATTTTCCCACCCATATTAAGCTCAAATGTAAACATTTAAAGTAACATTTAACAACAACACAATAGTGGGAGCATCGCAGGAGAAAAAAAATTATGATTACGGGAGAAATATTTGCTTCAATGAACTTCTGTTTTCAAAAACTTTTCTTAAGCTGAAATAAAAATATTTACGGGACAAATGGTTATTTAACAATAATTCAGGGTGGAAGGCAAATCACACAAGAAAAAAGAATTACGATTACAAGAAAAGTCTTCACTACATCTAACTTCAATTTTTGAAAGTTCTAGAAGAAAGAATTTCATCCTCAAATGGAAATACGACCCCCCTCCCTCCTACTACCACTTTATGTTTGGCTGTGCATCGATCTCCAAAATTTCCCAAGTGATAACTGAAACCACAGAAGAAACTGATGCATGAAGAATTAAGGGAAATCTTTGCACCATCTTAACTTCCATTTTTGGAAATTGTTGCCCACAGTTTCCATGCTGAAATACAAACATTTATGGAATAAAATTACATTTAGCAACAATACTGGACGGACACAACAACTCGAGAAAGAAAAGAAAAAATTATGAGATTACACGAAAAATATTTACTCCATTTAACTCCTGTTTTTTAATGTTTTGGAAGAATGCTCCCAGATAGAACCCCCCCCCCCCTCGCATTTTTTTTCTTTATTTTTGCATTGATCCCAAGACTAACCCAAATGATGCCAACAGAAGTGGTGAACCTGCTTAAGAATCACATGTTATGATTCTATGTCTGCTGTACAGAAGAAACACAATTTTGTTTGTGAATGGTGGTTTGTGGTCTCGACATTCCGATTCATTAATAATAGTGCATATACCGACAACAATTTTAATGCGCAGCCTAACCTGTTACAGTCCCAGATAACAATATCATTAAATAGTTTTGATAATGTAATATTAACAACATATAGAATGATAAGTTTTAATGAGCAGAAATACCTGAATCATAGTCCCAAGTAAAACTTCAAAAACAGAATTCGGTCCACAAGAATTAACATAATTTGTGAGATACTGGAAAAGATCAAGCAACATTACATAACTGGAACTAAGTTCTGATTCTGCTGAAATATCTGGCCACCACACCAAATCTGGAAGGAAAAAAAGAAAAAACATTTTAGACAAACATTACTTGGAATGGCATTACTCACTAAGATCTTGTGAGCTTGATAAAATATAGACATAAGCACGTAACATTGGTTGAAAGCTCACTTAAATTAAACTTCTTATGTAACTTAAGCATGTTTTAAAGTTTTTGTACTTATTTTGTGAACTTTCCCTACCTTTTACAAAGCAGAGATAAAATCAGAAATAAACGCAATATTCTCTAAAAGCCACATTCAATAAAATCTGTCATTCTGGATCTTCAAAATATATTTTCATGATAAAAAAAATTTCATGAAAATTTATCACAAAAACATATTTGAATATGATAATAAAATTGATAAAATTGGGATATGATAAAATTTTGGCACAAATAATAAGTATTAAAACTTTAAAACATGCTTAAGTTATGTAAGTTCAAGGTAAGGAAGCTTTCAACTGATAACTTGTTTTCATCACCCTTGTGACAGATAGATGATGATGATGGCAAGTGGTTGCTGTATCCATAAAGTTGAATACATTATTTCTTTTTTAAAATGGATTTTCGTGTCAATGGAATGACAAAAAGAGAATCTGAATTTCAGTTCTTGGACCTCAGAAAAACTTCCCAATAATGCAACGAAAAAGGATTAACGAACGAGGCAATTTGTTTGATGTCCAAAGAGGTTCAGCAGAAGTGTCTTCCAAAGACATGCATCTCTAATCATGGAAATGCATCTTTAACTTTGGAGGACTTCTGCTGAATCTCTTTGGACTGACACCAAACGAATTACCCTGTTCGTTAATAATTTTTCGTTATGCTATCAGGAAAGTTTAGAAATTTTTCTCGGCCCCAAGAACTGTAATTCTGATTCTCCTTTTACCATTCTATTAATATGGTAATCAATTTTAAAAAGAAGTAACATGCACAACTTTACAGATCTGGCAACCACTATCATCGTCCATCTGTCACGAGGCTAATAAAGACTGAAGTTATCAGTCGAAAGCTCCCTTAAATTAAAGTTTTTGCAAGTGGAAGGTGTGCACTAAGTTCGTCCCACAACTTCTCACTCTGGAACAAAGAGAGCTGTGAGTGATTGCTTAACAAAATTAGGTGGATATGGTGAATGGCAACCTAGAGTTTCTCAGCAAGATAATAACTGGTGACGAATCATGGTTAGGGATACGTAATTTCCGTATTTACGAAATAGATGCGAATAAATACGAAAATTTTATTTTAACTACTTTTCCGCGACATCTCGATAATTAAAATTTTTTTAAAGCGAAAATAGGCTTAATTTCGAGCAGCACTTGCACCGTGCATGTCCTACTCAGCGTGCGTTACCCGGGAAACCTAAGGCCATGCCTCTTTCCCTCTCTGCGAGTCAGTCAGCGCCTCTCAGTCGCACTGGCTGGCTGGCCTTGAAAGAATATGAATGAGCACGTTTGTTTTTGCATTTCAGTAGTAGACTACAAACTACAACGCTCGCTATCTGTTTGATAGACGTATATCAATATGGGCCGCCCTTAGAAGGAATTAGTTGATAGAGTGAGAGAGTTTGACCACGAGGGATTGCATTTAAGCGATACAAATATCGTGATGTGCAAATTTTATAATGCTCATCTAAAAGGGCAAATTGACTCTCCACATGACACTCCACGCAACAAATACAGCCTACCAGCATATTGGCAGACTATTTTGTCTATCTGTAGCCGCGACCACACCCACATCATCTTTGAACACAGATTTATTATTGGAAAGCTTCTCTAAAATACCATTTTTTAAAGACATATCACGGGATGTGCTCATCGATGGATACAATCATTTTCACAGACAGCTACTTACAGTGGTCAAACAAGAGACTTCTGTTGATGGCATACAGATTTTAAAAGCAACAAAATGCTGCTACTTAAACTATGCAAAGGCAGCTATTCAAAGCCTCCATAATTCTGTTAACAGTGTGGATGCTGAGAGATATTTCAGTATGTACAACATCGTTATTACTGACAGAAGACAAAGGCTAAACAAAGAGAATATAGAGACTACTACAATGTTGTTAGCTTTTAACTAAGTATTTTGGTACTTAGCATACCAGTAAGTAAACTTTGAAAAACATTTTTTTGGTTTCTTTAGTTTTTGCGAATAAATGCAAAATTTTTAATTTTAAAATATATTTTTTGCAAAATTTTGATTTTTTTTTTTTTTTTTTTTTTTTTTTTGGCAAAATTTACATATCCCTAATCATGGTGTTTTGATTATGACCCATCCACAAAATGACAAACTAGGGAATGGTCAACGATATTTTGGCTAAAGTAACATTATAACCAAATAATTATGTGGTTAATATATTTGAAGTATCAATAGGTGTACTATTGTCCAAAATACTGTTTCACAGCCCAACAGATGGCACCATAATGCATCCTTATGTCAAATGACGTGCATGTTCTATTAGGAGTATGCAAAAGTTTCTGCCATTTTTAAGGAGAAAGGAGACAGGAACAATCAGGAAATCAGTACACATTTATTCAACGAAATATTGGCCGTTACCATCAATGAACTTTTGTCATTTTTCAGGCAACAAATGAATGCCCCTGTGATAGGACTCTGGTTTTGAGCTGAAGAACACAGTGACAAAAGAAATTTTCCACCTCTGGAACTGTGGTGAACCACTGTTGGGCTAGGGTGTGTTGCATAGAGCGAAACAGTTGAAAGTCTGAGGGCGCAATGTCTGGGGAATAAGCCTGGTGCGGTAAAACCTCTCAGTGTAACTGTTCAAGGGTTGATTTTGTGGTGGCATCGACATGTGGCCTGTCATTATGATTTAACACAATAACTGGGCGGCATCCTTTACCTGTCCATGGGCATTTTTGCTCGATTGCAGTGTTCAGTTTCATGAACTGATCGCTATATTGTTGTGCAGTGATTTTTTTGCCCGGTTTTAACAGTTTGAAGTAAATACAGCACACCATGCATATCCCACCACACACACAACAGCACCTTTTTCCAATGGATATCCTGTTTTGCAGTGGATGTTGATGGCTGGCCTGGGTCGACCCAGGATAGCTTGCGTATAGCATTGTCGCAACAGACTCATTTTTCATCCCCGGCGACAACCTTCCACAAGAAATTCTTCCTTTGAAACCTATTCAACAACAACACGCAGATGCCCAATCGTTGACCAATATATATTATACATACACATCACTAAGCTGTTCTCTGAGATTCAGAGGTTAGCTTCAAAAAGAAATACAAACTACCAGATATTTTTACTTACTGTTGTCGTATCAAACTTCTCCATTTACAGCGATCTTGACATACAACTCGGGCTTCACTGATATCCATTACACACTGTACACAGGATCTTTTATACTTTATACTCATAATCTTTTTCTCATGCAGACACTCCTGAATCTGATCCACACATGTCTTAATTGGCCTTCCTCTGCCTTTCCTTCCTGCCACTTGGGCTAAAAGATTTTCTTAGTAAGCATCTCAGCACTCATTCTTTCAACATGGCCAAACCACCGAAGCATATTGGTCTCCATCTTGCTAACAACATTTTGCTTCACATCATCCAACTGCAACACATCTTCATTCCCTAAAGTATGCGGAACCAACTTACCAATCTTCTGGATCTTCCCCAAGGCCTGTAGACGCTGTACCACCATTGATTGAGCCACTTTCAAACATTTCGCCAGTTGTGTTGTCGATTGTGTGGCATCCTCTTGCAACAGCGATTCCAGCTCCTCGTCTGCGAGTTCCTGCGGTCTACCTGCATGTGGCTTGTCTTCCAAGCTTAGATCACCTTTCTTGAACCTGGCAAACCATTCTCGACACATCCACTCACTCATAACCATTTCACCATATGGCTGACACATTGAACCGTATGTTTCATTCACACCTTTTCCTAAATTAAACATGAATAACAAACAGTGACACAAATGAACTTTATCGACAGCCATGCTTGGCTTCATGTACGAATTTACAGTACGGGTCGCTGGCCGGTTAAACCCCTACAGCGCCCGCTAGCGGGGTGGTGGAAACTTTTACATACTCCTAATAGAAGACAAGATACCTCTACGTGTAACAACATGTCTCCGGGATATACGTGGAGGTCGATGTTGCATTAAGCAGAACAGGCCGAATATTGGCTAACGCACCACTGAAGAAGACAGCGATAGAGGCTGTTGAAACTAGTTTGGTTGAAGTGTGAGATATGAGCTGTGCTTTTTTTCATTTTTTAAAATGTTTTTCAATCGTTTTTAAGGATTATTTCATTTCACTGAATTCATTGTTTACCTTATCGCTTCCAAAGGTCATCTCAAGCTGAAAGGTAGATGCACGTGCCTTGATGTTGAAAAGGGCTATACACTGCTTAGTTCATAATAGTTTCAACTTGGATATTGCACTCTTTGAATAATTAGTACCTGGTTCTGTCGTCCATCAAGTAAGGCAATGTTGGTATTATGGTGAAAATAATACCCAAGCAATGAAGAATTGTTGAACTGCATGCTAAAATGGACAACTTAACTCTAAACTTGGCAAGGGTTAATTGATATTCTACCTAGTATTGATATCTCTCCAAGGACGATATTTCAGTAAGTTTTTTCACTTATAATACCAACAAAGCTTTCCGAGTTTTTTTGTACACGATATTATTTTCATACAATTGTTGATAAGCACAGCCTGCATTGATTGCACTACATTAAGTAATGTGTGAAACAGTATTATGGACAATAGTACACATATTAGTACTTCAAAAGAAAATGGTCGAGACTGCGAAAGCCGAAACCAAAGAAAGCAAGGGTTGTGAAGTGAAAAATCAAAACAGTGCTCATTGTGTTCTTTGATTTTCGTGGGATTATCCACTGTGACTTTGTGCCTGAAGGACAAACAGTCCGTGGCTTATTCAAGGTGTCTACAAAATTTGGGAAGTGCAATTTCATGACCAATTAACAATTTTCACAACCATTTTTAAAAGACTTGTGTATGTATGTTTGTTCGTTTCGCGGCTGTTTTTGAAATGTATGATGCATGTACGTATACATGTATGTAAAAATATAAAAAAACAAAAAAAATATGTTTTCTATATTTTTATATATATTATATAAAAAATATAGAAAAAATAATTGATGTTTTTTTTATATATACTTTAGAGATATATAGAGGATAGAGATATATTATCTCTATCCAAGGATCCAAGACATTCATGCACAAGTATTAAAGGGGGGGGGGGACTGCCACCTTCTTTTTCAACAAATAAGTACCTCCTGCAATTCTGCTAGTAACAAAAACCTGACTCATATTTTTTTTGACTGTGCCTAAAAGTAAGTTGGAATATTCATTATTGTGCTACACAGTTTCATTACATACCTTTCTTTAACACTTAAATATGGAAAATGTTATGACTCCATAAGCAATATAATATAAATTGATTTTAAAGATTTGTAAACAACATTTTGTACATATATTTTTCTTTTAAAGCATTTTTTATTTTAACAGTTTCCATTGTGAGGGAGGGTAAAAGAGGCCTTTTTTCTTTTGACACATGGATTGTTAGCTGGATGTCACATGTTTTAAGTGGTCTGTGCATAAAAAATACTTGGATTTTTGCCAGAAAAATGAACAGTTAGTAAACATAAAAAGAAATTCCTGGCACCAAAAGCAAAATTTGTGACTTTTTCATAACCCATTTTCTGAATTAATGACTTTCATGACCAATAGACACCCTGTTATTCCACAAAGAAGTCGTGTGGATCACCTTCTCAAGAGAATCTGATGAATTAGGATGAATCTGCATCGAAGTGGGAAATCGTTCCTCCTCCGTGACAATGCTCTGTTGCACATCTAGACCACTGTTACCCAGTTTCTGGCTAAAAATCAGGTAACAATGATCATGCATCTCCCCTACTCACAGGATCTGGCTCTAGCAGACTTTTTTTTTTTTTCCAAAACTCAAAGCACCCATGAAGGGAAGACGACATAGGTCCATTCCAGACATTCAATGGACGATGACAATGTATCAGAAAAACATCGCAGAAAATAACTTCCACAGGGCATTTTAGAGACTTCTGTGGAATGATCCAATCTGTGTATTGAAAGAGGAAGGGACTATGTTGAAAATTAAATCAGCAAAACTGCTACCGGTAAGATGTCTTTTGGTTTTTTCCCACTGATTTATTTCTGGAACTTTCTCGGCCGACTGTGTATGAGCCATCTACCCTGCCCTGTATTTAGCCAATGATACTAAGGTAGAATTCTGACAGTAGTTAGTTATTGAAAAGTCTCTTGTGCACATATGTGTGTATAAGGGAGGTGGAGTTGAATCATTCAATGTTGTCATTCCTCAACATACTTTGATGGTTAGCTCTCTATTGTAACAAAGAAAACACCTTACAGATATTACTTTCATTCATGAGACTGACGAAGAAGAAAAAGAGCTGAACTTTTTAACCGGGTGAAAAATCTGAACTCTCTGTGAAACACAGAGTGAACATAATGCAGAATGAGCAAAATGGAACTGTACAATGTAATTTACGTATGTAAATATTAAACTGCAACACATTCCTGCATTAAAAATATAAAATTATTGACATCAACAACAACACGGAATAGAGGAGAACATCGTGGGGGAAATGACAATTACAGGCTAAATCTTCTCTCCATAAGACTTCCGTTTTTGGAAACGTTTCCACATTTTTAAGCTAAAATACAAATTCCTATGGAATAAAATGATATTTAACAACAATACTGGGCAGAAGAAACATCGCGAGAAAAAATTACGATTACAGGAGAAATCATTACTCCATCTAACTTCTGTTTTTGAAACCTCTGAAAATCGAAATTCCGTCATCAGACTAAAAACGATCTCTACCCCCTTCAAATCTGTTTAGTTGGGCATCGATCTTGAAATCCACACAAATGGAAGAACATCGTGCCTGAAGATTACAGAGAAATTTCCGCACCGTCTATTTTCCGTTTTCGGAAAACTTTTCTCCATTTTCAAGCTGAAATATAAATATTTACAAAAAAAAAAAAAAAAAGTTATATTTAACAACAATACTGGGCAGAAGAAACATGGCAAGAAAAAGAAATTAAGATTACAGTAAAAATCTTCACTCCGTTTAACTTCTGTTTTCGAAAATTTTGAAAGCTGAAATAGTGTTCTCCCCCCTTACCATTTTTCTTCAGTTTTGCACTGATCTCGAGAATGACCCAAATGAGACAAAAAAAAGCAGAATTCCGTGAATCTGTGGAAGAATCTCATGAATGTTATTTTTCATCACTGTCCAAAATTTGCTTTATATATAGCATTACATGAACTTTGGGGGGGGGGGGGATTGTAACAAAGGTTCCAAATTTTTTCTTGCATTCAGATTTGGCAAAAACTTGAATTCCAACTATGGGCACAACATGAATTCCAACTACACTACAAAAACGAGATATAAGAGAACTTGAGTGATATTTTTTGGCTATCAGCATAAACAGTAACTTTTGAAAACAGCCTGAGCCCGTCATGCTGAAACCAGGTGCAGGTGGGTTGCTAATTTTTGCACTCTTGCTCTAAAGAGCTATAAGCAATCACCCATCACTACTCTGTGACCAATGGTTTGAGATAAGGGGCAGAACCAGAACCATCCAACAAGCGAGACCACCCATGCCACATCCACAACATGAACCAGGATCAATGTCAGACAAATGAACAGAAACCAGCACCTCAAATCATTCAGCCATCAGGGTGGCCTGGATATATACTCATTGTCACAAAAATCTGCGCACCAAGAAAAAGGGGTTGGATTAAAATGAGATTTTAGTACTGAGATGGTACATACCAAGGACAGAACGGATTACAATATCACAGTAGCAGGGTGATTTCCCACGGACGTACAGTACATATTCCGGTCAGCGTTAGGACCCTGTCAGACCGCCTTGTGCTCAGATAGATGTGGTGATACGGTTCGGCATGGAGTCAAAGAGACACCGTATGTTATCCTGGGACAGATTGGCCCACACTTCTTGCAACTGATGCTCTAAATCATGAACACTGGGACATGGAGAAAGCTGGCGTCCCATCTGGTCCCACACGTACTCGATAGGAGAGAGATCAGGCAATCTCGCAGGCCACGGAAGCGTCGAAGCATGATGTAGACAGTCCTGGGAAACCCGAGCCATGTGCGGACGGGCATTACCTTGTTGGAAAATGGCTCCAGGCTGCCACACCAGGAAAGGCAGTGCATGGGGCCACAGGATATCCTGTACATAGTGCTGGGCTGTCAACGTCCCTCAGATCACTGCGAGGGAAGTTCGGCTGTCATATGTGATGATTCCCCAGACCATCACGCCTGCAGTTCGGGACGTGTGCCACTGTACAATGATGTTGGGATTGTAGTGCTCACCTGCGGTCCTCCACACTCTGACACGGTGGTCTTCCGTTTCCATACAGAAGCGGGATTCATCGCTGAACACTAGTCACCTGTCCGTAGCATTCCACGTTGCTTGTTGCCGACACCATTGCAATCGACGCCAACGATGGTAAAGTGTTCATCGCAAAAATGTAAGGGTCATCGAGCGTGCAGATTCACCTCTGCCAGGCGTCTGAAAATGGTTCTGGCAAACACAGGTGTCCCTTGTACAGCTGCCACATATCTCTGGATGTTGGACAGGGATATCGTTGCATGCCGCTCTCACGATTCCACGATCTTCTCTGCTGGTAGTGTGTCTGGGTTGTCCAGAGCCAGTCCGCCATGTCTGGGAGCCTTTCTGTATCCATTGCTCCCAACATGATTGCACAGTACTGTCCGACCGGCCTAAATGGCGGCTGATTTGTAGTGCCGGCCACCCTGCCTCTATCACCCTGACGATACAGCCTCGTTCGAATTCTCAGTTGCCTGTATGCACATCTATGACAGCTCCTCGGCATGTCTATCGCTCAGGGATCTCACCTGACTCTTACCCTGCACTTCGGCACGAATGTGGAGTCCCCTGCGCGGCACCTTATAAGCCCCAAGGATTGCGATTGCAGCACCGGTCTTAGACATGCGGAATCGCACGAAACTTTAATCATTTGCATGTCTGCCCTTTCCGTAGCTATTCGCCGAGTTTTGCCTTAATCGCACAGTTTTTTTCTTGGTGCGCGGATTTTTATGACAAGGAGTGTATTTCAGTAACTTGCTTTTTGTGGAGACTATCAAGTTTTTTCATACAATTTTATGCAGCACATCCAAAACTATTAGAGTTTTCCACATTGGACAGTTCCCTCCCTTATCAAGCTTAAATGCAAAAGCTTACGAGACAAGGGGATATTTAACAATGCAGGAGGGTGGGAACATCGCCGGGGGAGGGGGGGAGCATGATTATGGGAGAAATCTTTGTTCCATTTGACTTCTGGTTTTGAAAATTTCTCCCCAATTCTGAAGCTGAAATAAAAATATTTATACAGTAAAATGTTATTTAACAATAATGCTGGACAGAGGCAACATCACAAGAAAAAGAAATTACAATTACAGTAAAAATCTGAACTCCAGCAACTTTCCATTTTATAAAGTTTCCTACAGATGGATCCCCCCCCCCCCATTACCACTCTGTTCTGTTCACTTGTGCATCGATCTCGTGAATGACCAAAGTAATCACGAAAATGGAGGAAATTCCTCGAATTACTGGAGGAATCTTGTATGTGAAGATTACAGGGAAATTTTTGTGGTGACTAACTTCTGTTTTCACAAATTGTTGCCTACAGTTTCAAGCTGAAATACAAACATTTATGCAATAAAATGATATTTAACAACAATACTGGACACAAAGGTAACACTAGAAGAAAAAAAAAAAACTAAACGGAAAACCATCCCCCCCTCCCCCCAAATTCTCTTCAGTTTTGCATCGATTTTGAAAATGATTTCAATGATGACAAAAAAAGCGGAATTCCACGAATCCGCTTAAGAATCTCATGTATATCATAAAATAGCAGCAAAATAAAAAAAAATAAGCAAAACGAAAATTTATAGAATCCGTAGTTTCAACAGTGAGTTCCGTAATCAGACAACAAAATCCGTAGAAACTACAGACATTCCGTAATAGTTGGTAGGTATGCAATGTGAATACACTTATTTTTATTACAATGCTGAAAAACTGAAAACAAATAAGTCACACAAAAGGACTTGGAAATTACCACAAAATCAATAAATGTTGAAAAAATTTCAGTGAAATTTTTCAAGATTCCTAAATATTAGCAGCAGAAAATAAAATTGCAAAAAAGAAAAAAGGAGGGAGGGGGGGACAAAAGTGACATTTTTACCTGCTGAAAAACAATTTACTTTCAGGCTTTTAATGATATTTTGAAGTCCATAGAGCACAGCAGCAACAGGGAATTTTTTCTTTTGAAGGACTTTTAGAGATGTCTTGAGAACTTCAATAACATCTGATGGTAAATTTTCTTGACCAACTTGCACCTAAAAGAACGAAAACTCTATTAGAGACAAAAATACAAAAGTAATAATAAAAGGAGTAAAATACAATTTACACATTTTGTAAAGCAGTAGCTAGTCGAAGTGACCAGTTTTATACAACATTCCTGAAGAAAAGCTTGCATCTCTAAATGCTTTTTCGTCCCTCGAGGCAAAATGTCTGCTACATTCCATGCAACCCATTGTTAAATAATCTTCTCACTTTTGGGATTTTATTGGAGGTGCAGCTAAAAGGAGCAATACATTTTTTACTTTGGTTCATGTTTTTAAAAACTGAT
Source organism: Macrothele yani (assembly GCA_039090855.1). Lineage (NCBI taxonomy): Eukaryota > Metazoa > Arthropoda > Arachnida > Araneae > Macrothelidae > Macrothele > Macrothele yani. The sequence continues at coordinate 10,419,343 of CM077019.1, forward strand.
TGCAGATCCAAATATCTATTTAAACAAACCATCAGCTGTTACTTCCTCAGATCACTCACAAAGTGATCCTAAGTTTGTAATATACTCTGTTGTTTACTTATTAAGCTATATTCACACTATAAAAAATTCAAAACAAAATAAAATGGTTTGAAAAGACACTGCTTCAAACAGTTTTTTTTTTCTTGTTTTGATTTACTTTTTATAACAAAGTAAGCATTGCTTTCTTCTCAGCAAGTTCCACAGCCATATTTGTACTTTGTCTACTCCTGAAGCTGCAGTGGTCATTGCTTAATTTTTTTTACTGCTGAAATATTTTCCCTTCGAAGCTCTTTCTACACTGTCTACTCTTGAAGCTGCACAGTGTTCACTGCTTAATTTTTTTACTGCTGATATCTTTTCCCTTCGAAGCTCTTACTGCATTGTCACTTTTCTTTTACTTTTGTTTTATGCCCTCGGATGGCAATAATTTCACCCATCATGCTGAAAGAACAGCCTAAGGACTGTATATGCACGATATCAAAGCTTTCACTATTTTGAATAAATAGTGTAACTGAGAATATGAATGCTTTTGAACACCATGCATCAATTCTTGAATTTTTTTTTCCTACCTTATCAAGCTGAAAAGCAAACATCTGTGGAGGAAAATAACATTTAACTACAACACAGAATAGAGGAAACATTATGGGGGAGGGGGAGATTACAATTATGAGAGAAACCTTCGCTCTATCCAACTCTCATTTTGAAGCTGAAATAGAAGCACTTATCTTGTGTATGGCGTGTAATGGATATCGGTGAAGCACAAGTTGTATGTCAAGATCGCTGTAAATGGAGAAGTTTGATACGACAACAATAAGTAAAAATAACTGGAAGTTTGTATTTCTTTTTGGAGCTAACCTCTGAATCTCAGAGAACAGCTTAGTTATATGTATGTATGTATGTATGTATGTATGTATGTATGGAATAAAATTATATTAAATAACAACAGTTGGGCAGACACAAAAAAATTTTCATTACACAAAAAATACACAAAAAAATGTTCAATTACCAAAGAAATCTTTACTCCATTCGAAAGTTTTGGAAGGCATAATTCTGTTTCCTCAGACTGTAAAGTGCCCTCCCACCCTTCACAAACACACACCTCCACCAATCTCCAAAAAATTTCTATTCTGTTAAGCATTGATATCAAGATTGACCCAAAAGATAATGGGAAAGGCAAAATTCCTCAAATCCGTGGAAGAATCCCATGCCTGAAGATTACAGGGAAATTTTCATGCACTCTAACTTCTGTTTTTGGAGATTCTTGCCTACAGTTCCAAGATGAAATACAAATATCTATGCAACAAAATGTTATTTAACAACAATATTTGACAGAGGCAACATCACGGTGGGGGAGAAGGGAGAATTGTGATTACAAGAGAAATTTTCACCCCATCTGACTTCAGATGGAGTACAACAACCATTCCTGGCTTAGCCCAGGAAGGATTGTTACAAGTTTTATGACTTCCTCCATAAAAATGTTTCATCTTGTACTCTCTCATCACTACCACATTTTATCTGCAAACTAAATACAAAAGTTTCTCACTACAAAACATATATATCTTTACACATTAATTTATTCATCAATGCAGTGTTTCCTACATTAGTCAAATGATTTTACAACAAATGTCATTAATATTTCAGGCTTGAAGGAAATAATAGTAACTGGTTTGAGAATAACTCAAGAGGTATGGCACAATAGTGATGTAAGCTGTCTCCACTTCAGTTTTAAATTACATGGATAAAATCATTAAAAAAAGTAACTCAAAGACAGATGTCTTATTTTCACCAATCTGACTGCAGTACTGAATTACTTTTTTAGTTTACCATTCCCATGTAACATCTCTTAAGAAAACTTGAAAATTACATCAAGTAAGAAGTAAACAATATTTTAATTTTTGTGGTAATACATCTGATACACTAGGTGGCTTGTGATCTATATCCATTCCCAGATTTGTATGGGTAGTCTCTCAGACATTACAAGGAAACATAGGACTGCCTTGACTAGAACAAATCTGAAACACTGGTTCAGATTTCTGAATTACAACTGCTTATTTTCAATCACTTGGAGCTTCACTGTCCTGAGTGCTGTAATGGCCATACATGAAACTAAAATCAGAATGTGAGGCGATAAAGTGTGAATATACAATGTAGTGTAAGTGAGAAGGAATCATTCACTGAACTTAACCTGGAGCACATCATCATATTCACAAAAAAAAATTAGTGAATTCAAAACAAAATAAAATGGTTTTAAAAGACATTGATTCAAACATGTTTTTTGTTTTGTTTGCATATATATATATAAAATATGTTTCGTTGTTGCATTTTCATTAATGGTGATGCAGTTGCATTTGCTAAAACATTAGCTCAAGAGTTTCCTTTTGCAAGCAAGTCTTGATTTCAGAATATAATCAACACAGCAACAGACATCACTGAATTGATTGCATTTACTGTTACTCACGTAATATCAATTACATCAGAAAACTTGAAAATTTCGTCGCCCTGGAACGGGAAACAAACAAACCTGCATCTCCTGATTACCGATTACATCAGAAAACTTGAAATTTAAGTTTTCTGATGTGATTGATATTACATGAGTAACAGTAAATACAGTCAATTCAGTGATGTCTGATTGCTGTGTTGATTATATCCTGATGTATTGGCCACGTGTTATGAGAAGAATATTTCTTCCACGTTGTTTAAGTTTTGATTTCTTCTCAGTAAGTTCCACAGCCATATTTGTCTTTCATTGATTTTGCAGCTGCATCAATTCAATTCAATTCAATTCATTCACTCATTTTGCTGTGCAGAAGATATTGTATTACAAGTGAATGGAAACAAGCACAACAAGAGAGCATGGTAAAAAAGCCAAAAAGGCCTGACAGTCCCAGGCTCCCTGAGCATGAATTACAAGGTGGTTGAAAAAAAAAAAAAACCAGTTGATGAACTTGACATAGTATAGCCAAAACAGTGGCAAACAGGAGAAAAGAAAGCATTATTGCAATATACAGGGTGTTTCAAAAAGAATGACCCGATTTCAAAGTAGTATATTTAATAAGGCAAATGTGTGATAGTTACAGAACAAAGAGCCAAGTATGAAGGAAGGTCTAAAAAGTTTCACTCACCACAATTACAAATGCTCAATGTGCCCTCCACCTGCTGCACGGACAACATCAAGCCGATAGCTGAATTCATCCCAAGTGTATCGGAGAGTGTCTTCAGTCACAGAATTTACTGCGGCCGTGATTCTCGTTCGGACCTCTTCCAAGTCAGCGGGTAAAGGGGAAACATAAACATGGTCTTTTACGTATCCCCATAAAAAAAAAAAAAAAAAAGTCACATGGTGTGATGTCTGGAGATCTCGGAGGCCAAGTGTGTAGTGCCAAGTCATGGGGTCTCCTGCATCCAATCCAACGCTGAGGCAATGTGTCGTTTAGAAACCGACGAACTTGGAGGTTCCAATGTGGCGGTGCGCCGTCCTGCTGCAAAATGTAATCTTCAGAGTTGTCCTGCAGTTGTGGAAGTAGCCAGTCCTTCAGCATTGCAACATAGGAGTTGCCCGTAACCGTGTTGTCCACAAAAAGAAAGGGACCCATTCCCTTTCATAAACACCCTGTTTCTTCAAATTGTCGATACCAACGACAAATGTTTTTGCCCACTGGTGGAGCACTGCCGTAATGCCATTTAAATGCATGCTGCACCGTAAGCACGGACTTGGTCTTGCTAAATTCGAGTACACAAAACGCCATTTGTTGCCTCGACGCCATCTTCTCACCCACTAAACATAGCGGCTGTTTTGATGCTCGTGCTGCCATCTAGCGGTAGTCATAAACTCTGGGCCACGTCCGTAGACATGATACGAGTCGCATTCATCGATGGTTCATGGTTGCCGAGATATCCACTTTTCAAATCGGGACATTCTTTATGAAACACCTTGTATATCAATGACAGATGAGTTAACTAGTTTTTTTATTTTATTTTTTTAATAGGTTGATATTATTTAATTATGTTAATTCCGTTGGCAGCGAGTTCCAGTAAGAAGGGCCAATGTAGTTTAGTTTGTTTCATGGTTTCCGTCTTTGGATGAATTGGTTGGATATGTGATTTTGTGTGTGTGTCATGGGAGTGCATCTTTATTACAATTTGTATGATATTAGCATGCAAGTTGTTTTTAATATGTCCAAACATAATTTTTCCAATGTTAAAGTAGTATAATTGGTTAATTACCAAAATGTTAAATTTGTTAGGGCAAACTCTTGCTTTATTGTATAATGAGAGTTGAGTGTATGAGTTGGAATTTAGATCAATTAGTCTAATAAATTTGTTGTGAAGGATTTGAAGTTCAGTAAAATTATATTTGGTCGTTTGCCCCCAAGATAGGATTGCGTAGTTGACATGTGTCTGAAACATAGTGTAGTACAATTGAATGCTAATTTTTTTCTTATCCATTGCTAATTTTTTTCTTTCTGTTGATATCTTTCCATTCTCATTTTTTATTGTCACTTTTCTTTCCTTTTAATTTTATGCCCTCAGATGACTATAATTTCATCCATCCAGCTGAAAGAACTTTCAGTCTGAAGACCATGGCATCAAAGCTTTCACCATTTTAGATAAAAGGTGTAACTTTGCAAATATGAATACTTTGAACACCACACATCAATTCTTACAAATTTTCCAACTTTGTCACTTCTGTTTCCAGAAATTTTTCAAGCTGAAATATAAATATTTATGGAATAAAATTATATTTAACAACAATCTTGGGCAGAAGGAACATTGTGAGAACAAATAATTACAAGAGAAATCTTCACTCTGTTCAAGTTCTGAAGTTTTGGAAGACGGAATACCAGTCGCCAAACAGCAAATGACTCTTTTTCTTTCTTTCTTCTCTCTCTCTCTCTCATACACACAAACCCTCCCAAATTTATCTTCAGTTTTGCATAAATCTTGAGAATAATGATGAAAAAATGTGGAATTCTAAAAATCTGCAGCAGAATCTTATGCCATTGTGTCAGCATACTTCAATGGAAGTCAGGAGATGTGGGTTTCCTTTTCTGCTCTAGGGTTTGGAAATTTTCAAGTTTTCAGAGATGTTACATGGAGAACAGTAAACCAAAAACAATTTAGTACTTGCGTGATGAGCATAAATCAAGCCGTCTTGTGTGTTCTACAGGAACTGTTCGTGCTCAACATACATGCCCACTTTTACTAGATGCAGTAAAGTGCTACACTGCCCATTTCCAGGTCCAGCTGTTGAATGACATTACCATTTGGTTGTTGTCTTGCAGGATAATGTTCAAAGCAGTGTGAGCAGTGGAAAGAGCATTACTTCTACATTCACTGAGAATCACATACATATCCCAGCACTCTCTTACAGTGTATACCATTCAGTTATGTTAATTTTGCAAAGTTACAAGGAGTAAAGATTTCTCAAGAAGTAACGACAAAATATACAGAATGGTACTCAGATTCACTGCTTAACTGTGACGCCGTCAGCAACAGCGCTTGTCTTTTACTCACTTCATTCTTCTAACATCATTGCAAGTACCAGTGTCAGTGCTCTGCACAGGGATGATTGGGAGGTCAAACAAAAAAAAAAAAAAAAAAAAGGGAGAAAACTCTGAGCTCGATGCCAGTGAGTGAGTGTGAGAGAAAGAGTGAGTGAGAGAGAGACAAAGTGTGTGTGTGTGTGTGTGAGAGAGAGAGAGAGAGAGAGAGATCATATTAAAGGAAATCTGACAAGCACATAAAAAAAAATAAAACATACCTTATTTGCATCAATGTGGCATGAAAACAACTGCATGGCTGAGCGTGTCCATTTGATTTGCTGATTTAAATCAGTTTCAGTACTAATAATGTGTTGTAGTATAAAAACCATAATGAAATCGTAGCAGCAATTCATCTTTGCACCTGACTGGTGTTCCATCAACAGGGATACCTAGTTACATTAGAGAGAAATCCATTTGAACATATACAAGTTAACAATTCAAGAGTCATTACATGTTAGTAACACTTCATTTCACTTATCTTGTTATCATCTTGTGTATGTCACTACATTATCACATTTGTTGTGAAGTGGGGAAACAAACATTTAAAAAATAATGATAGTAATAATAATGAAACAAAAGAGAATAATTAATATACCTTAAAGTCACTAAAGTCTGATATTTAAGAGTCACAGAGATGTTAGTAATCCTTCATACAGTCAATTATGGTTGCAGAAGCAGAGAGATGCCAGATCCACAGAAGGGCCAAGTAACTGCCCCTTGGCCACAGTTCACTGGACAGGAGTTACCACAAAAAAACTCATTTGCATGAGGAGCTATTGAAGCACCTACATCACCGACTAATTAGGATGAAGGACTTGAGACATCATTCACATTCACCACTGCTTTGTTTGTCACAGCAATTCATCATTGTACTTCTGCTGTATCTCTCAACTGTATGCTGTCCTGATGCTGTGGGTGTGGCCGATAGTACTAACCCACAGTTGAATTTACTTGTGATGCTCTGGCATGGAAAGATGTATTCAAGAATGTATGACCAACTTCAATCCTGCTGGTATGTCCCTGCTGGGTTGTTAGCATCGGATGTCAACAGTGGACAACACGAAGCCGATCCATGGCTTCATCTCTTTATGCCTCAGAGTTTACCTGGTTGGCAGTCTGAAATGTTTACATGGACATCATTGTGGTGGATGTATGTAACCTAGCAATGCTGGATTCTAACATGGACACTTGGAAAGGAGGTAATTTCTTCTCAAACCTTCAAAGCAAACACCTTAAGTTAATAGTCTTAAGAAATATTGAATCTTAGCAATTTAACAGATACTATTTATTTTGAAGTTAAAGCATAGTCACTTATGAGACCTTGAAATACAGTGGTATTCTAAAGTTAAAGCATAGTCTCCTTCTGAGACCTTGGATTGCAGTAATATTCTATAGTTAAAGTATAGTCTCTTCTGAGAACTTGGTATAGGAGTAATATTCTGAAGTTAAAGCAGTCTCTTCTAAAACCTTGAAATAGGACTAATATTCTGAAGTTAAAGCATAGTCTCTTCTGAGACCTTGAAATATGAGTGATATCCCGTAGTTAGAGCATAATCTCTTCTGAGACTCTGAAATAGGAGTGGTATCCTAAAGTTCGAGCATAGTCTTTTTGAGACCTTGAAATAGGAGTGGTATTCTGAAGTTAAAGCATAGTACCTTCTGAGACTTTGAAGTAGTAGTGACAAATAATTTTGCATTAAGAACATACAACATTTGTCGCAAATATTTTACTTTTTCAAGTTGACCAAGGTTTTGCTGTGCTCTGGCCTAGCTTCATCAGCACGAATGGCACGTAAATATTCAAATTGTACATGACGTCATAAATGGTGTTTACAGTCACGAGTTTTGGTTAGTTGCTTCCACACGCTTGATAGAAATGGTGTGGATGCTATGTCATTAACAAGTTGCGAAGAACTCTGATGTATACAGAAACCTCCCAAAATATCAAGTTTGGTGGTTGAAACTGGCTTGTTGATTAGTTTTGCTTCTTCAAAGAGAAATTGAAGCTAAACTCTGTTATGAAAAGGATCATAAATTTCTCTTTGAATGAGCAAAACTAACCAACAAGCCAGATTCAAACACTAAACTTGATATTTTGGAAGCTTTCCATATATATCAGAATTCTTCACAACTTATTAATGACATGGCATCCACACCATCTCTACCAAACACGTGGAAGCATCTAACCAAGACACGCGACTGTAAACACCATTTATGATGTCACATACAATTTGAATATTTACGTGCCATTCATCCTGATGAAGCTAGGCTAGAGCCCAGCAAAACCTTGGTCAACTTGAAAAATAAAATATTTGTGACAAATGTATTTTCTAAATACACTGGTGTGCAGAAATTAAGGACGAAGAGGAGAAATTAGCATAACAGCGGAACCAGCAGGCAGAACGGACCGAAAAACCACTCAGGAGATAGACTAGGGTCCGGTACGGTACGGTACGGTAGGGCATGAGCATATATGCAGTATGACGTAGGGGGAAGTGTCGGAAGGGTATAAAGCACACGGGCGGTGTACGCTCAGCTATTCGGTGGAAGCTATTGCACAATGTACATCGGTTTGAACGACGTCGAGTTGCTACCACCGTGTGATATGGCCAACAGGCAATCCAGTAGACAACATCTGGATGACTTTACCTGAGGGCGCGTCATTGGGAAGTTAGAAGAAGGTCGAAGTGTGACTAGTGTGGCCGAGGAGTTCGAGATCGCTCACATCATCATTTCACGAGCTTGGAGAGCATTTCAAACGACAGGAACAGCTGTCAGAGAGTTTAGCAGTGGTCGTCCACGAGCAACCACAGCGGCGGATGACCTGTATATTGTCCTACAGGTGAGAAGAGACAGAGGGCAGACAGCGGGAGAAATCACAAGGCACATGCAACAGACAACTGGACGTCCGTTATCGCACTTTACCATGGCCAGGAGCCTGCACAAAGGTGGTCTATTTGCACGACGACCAGTACAGTGTGTGCCATTAACACCTGCTCCTCGAAGACGGCGGTTTCTGTGGTGCCAGGAACACAAGAACTGGACACATCAGCAATGGGGTCAAGTTCTCTTTACAGGTGAGAGCCGATTTAGTCTGACGAGCGATTCTGGACATATACACATCTGGAGAGAGCAGGGAACACGCAATCACACCTCCAACATCATCGAAAGGGACCGGTTTGGAGGTGGCGGAGTTCTCGTTTGGGGCAGTATCATGCTTGGTAGCCATACTGACCTCCACATCTTCCAAGGAGGTTCAGTCACTGGTGTCTGCTATTGTACCAAGGTTCTCCTGTCTCACGTGCGTCTTTTTAGAGGTGCTGTGGGTCCTCAGTTCCTCTTCATGGATGACAACGCTACACCTCATCATACAGTGCCTGTCGCAGAACTGTTGGAGAGTGAAGATATCCAACGCATGGATTGGCCTGCAAGGTCCCCAGACCTAAATCCAATCGAACACGTGTGGGACTTTCTCGGAAGACGCTTGGCAGCACGTCACCAGCAGGCAGCAACAATTCCGCAGCTGCGATTGGCACTACAAGAGGAATGGGCCGCGATGCCTCAACAGCTCCTTGACAATCTCGTACTCAACATGGACAGACGTAAATCCTGCAAAGCAGTCAGGGGTGATCATATCCCCTACTAAAGACTGGATTTTTCTTGGCACAATGGCGCAAAATCTGCCTTTTCTAGCAAGATGGCGTAAGATTTTTGTTTTGGCGCAGAATCCCCTCCCTGGAAGAGGTGACGTCATTCCCCGCCGTAACCATTCTGTCATTTGAAGTCATTATGATTTTGCTTTCCGGAAGAGGGAGGCATTACCCCTCCCCCCATTAAAAATTTTATTGCATTTTTGGAATGATATCGGTAACACCGAAAACGGAGCAGAAAAAAGCGGATCTCTGCATAATCGCGGAAGTCTTTCATGCCTGCCATAAACATGATACTGACGGAGAAAGAGTGACAACAACAGACTGCCTGAAGAAGAAAAGTTTTCTCCGAAAATTTCAGTTTGTAATTAAAATTTTTCCTAGAAGAAAAAATGCCATTTCAGATGTTTGATTAAGTGTTTAATTTAAGAAACTAGGAAGCCAGTTTTCAACATGAGCTTTATTAACAGAAATTAAATTTCAGCAAAATCAGGACTTACCAGTTCATGTTTTCTTTTGTCTTCTAGATTTTCTAAAGCACCCATAAGTGATTTCATAATTTCAAATATGACATCAAATAACTTCTTCTTATTACCTGTTGCATCTATTACAGACTGTTTGCAATCTGAGAAAGAGAAAAAGACCAAAACTGTTACTGGTTCACTCATGAAACTTAGTTCTTTGACATGCAGTATATATCCACCTAGCACTTTCTGTACATTTAAAAAAAAAAAAACAAGTAAAACAGAAATCCAAATTTGTTTTCATCAGCTTACAAAATTACATGCAGTGGAACGTCGGTTATTGAAAATGAAATAGACAGTTTTAACATTTTACAAAACCAAAACTATTTAAGATATTGACACTCGCACTGCACCATTTTGTAGTGAAACTCTTGAAGTTGGTTACAGCTACTTCAGGACAACTTAACTTAGTAGGAGTTCATCTATAAGTTCCTGGTGTATCTCTCAACTGTATACTGTTGAGAGATAACCAGCAACTTATAGATGTTAGATGTGTGCACCCTTAGTCACATGGCATATATTAATGTGGTAGTTGAATTCTTGACAAACAAACACCCATCAACGTACCTTCATCAACTCCAGTAACAGGTGCTGCGAGTTTTTTTTTCAGATCAACTAAATTAACAGGAAGGAGGACAAAGACCTTTTCTTTGGCATAGCCTCATAAAAAAAAAAAAAAAAAAAGTCACAGGGAGTTAATTCCGGATTTCATGGTGGCTAATATGTGAGTGATATGTTACCTATTGCCCAGCCAATCCAGCACTGTGTAAGATTTTCATCAAGTTAATTTTAACTTCTCAATGCCAGTGGGGTGGTACTCCATCCTGTGAAAAAATGGAGTTGTTGCTGCCTTCTTTCAGTTGATGCATCAAACAAATAATTAGTGTATTATGATAAAAACATCCCATCACAGTGTTTTCTTGGAAAAAGAAGGGGCCATACACTTTTTTTTTTTTTTTTTATGAGATACAGAACAGAACACATTAACCTATGGGGAATTCCATACATGCTCCACTGTTTCTCTATGATTTCCAGTCTCCCCCTTCCCCCCATATGTGAATGTCATGTTTGTTCATTTTTCCACTTGTGTGGAATGCCAATTCATTGCTGAAAATTAGACACTCGCTAAAACCAACTCCTTCAAAACGCTCCTGCACTTCTGTACAGAAATTATGATGTGCGTTTCTGTCATTGTCACTTAGACTTTGCAAAAACTACAGTTTGTAGGGACATTATATGTCATGCGATTCTATCATAAAGTTCACATACAATTACGTGACCACAAGGTTCTTCAGAACGCTTGGAGGAACCTGATCGAAACTGAGAAGAAATGGAATAGGGAGAGGAGAGAGAGAGGAAGAGAAAAAGGAAGAGTGGGAATGACGTAGATGAAGATAAAGTTGATGTGACCTGACACTAGATGGCATTGGCAATGGGTTAAATGGGGAACATGCGCACTGTGGATACGAGACTTTCAGATAGCAGACTTCGACAGATGATGTGAAGTCTCCGTTGAAAACGCCAGGGTAGAGCCTAGGTGAAACGCGCGTCGGTGATTGAGACTGTGGACGGTATGAGGTGGTGTATATAGCGATTTTAACTAGAACCTTTTAAATTTTTTATTAACCTGACCAAACTTTGAAGACTTCCTCAGCGTTTCCAAGAGAGGGCAGCATTGACGAGATAGCCCTAAAGGCCAAGTACGACGTGGAATTTCAAGTTGTATGTAAATAGTAACTCTTAACTCAAGAATCTTTAATTATTATCTGGAAACCTTTACCCATTCAATATGATGTCAACATAGCCAGAACGGAGTTAACCCTAACATCTGGACATATCCAAAGTAGGGTACAACTTATAACGAAATGGCTCTCGAACTAACCCTAACAACTGACCATATTGAAGCAAGATACAACTTCGGACAAAGAAACTCAATAACTACTGATGTTGGACTGAACACGCACTTCCGTAAGTAACATCTTTATGACTTCTAACCGATTTATATTTTAATTGAATAAGTTAATGCACCACCACAGACTGTATCCACTTTACAGAACGTGTAAAACAGAATTTACAGACGTTAAAGCATCTTCCTGAAGAAGTTTGTAGGGAGTTGTTTTCAACTGCTTTTTCAAAATTTTCCAAACAGTTGGTTGTGGAAATTGTAACTCCTGACCCATCATTGCTGTGGATTTCCTTGGACTGCATTGATAAACGACACAAGCACGCTCCACTTGTTCATCAGATACACACAACCTCCCTGGGCTTTTACCTTTACACAAACCTCTTGTTGTTTCAAATTTCTTGTGCCAGTCATACATGGATTGTCTATTCAGTTGTGATTTCTTGAAATGTGTTGTAAAATGTTATTGCACATGAGTAACAGAATCTATTTTGCTTAATTCAAGCATACAGAACACCTTTTCCACAGCATTTGTGGGCATCTTGCCTGAATGGTTACATGGTGGTGAACACATATGATCCTTAGTGGCTCCATCTACATAATAAAATTCGTTACTGTTGGTGATAGGACAATGCATCATGAGTGCCAATATCTTACATAATTTTGGTTTAATAAAATGTTGAAACTAATTCATTTGTAATAATCTTGTACACTGATCAGTTACCACATTTTACTTATTACCACCCAGATTGCACCTGGTGCTCTCAAAGTATATACCATATTTTCGGATTACAATGCTTTGACATTAAACTCAATTTTATGAATGAGCAACTTTGAAATGAGGCACTTAACCAGGTACAGCTTATACTGTTATATCTGAATTCAAAAAACAGCTTATAACCATTTCCAGCAACATCACAAATTTTGACCATCATTCATAATATAAAAATCGGCCCTTATGGAAGTCATTGAGTTACAAAGAATTTGGAGTGCCTACTCTTAATTGATCGTTAACATGGGAGCCCAGCAGTTGCACAAATGAAGTCTCAAATCCTGCATGATTTTATGTGAATAGGAAATCTGAAGAACAGAAAAGATTCATGATAATTAACACAGCAATCAGACATCACTGAATTGACTGTTTCACACATAATATCAATCACATCAGAAAACTTGAAAACTTTATCGCCCTGGAGCAGGAGTTGAAGTCGCATCTCTTGATTACAGTTCGAGCATGCTATCCGTTACACCACCTAGGGTGACAAAGTCACACGTATCTGAGTGTTAAGAGCATTAGAATATTCTCGAACCACATTCCAAATCGAAGCAAACCGTGCTGTGATCTAGCGTTGTTAAGAAAGCAGTTCATGTTCAATTGGGAATGAAGTTGAGAACTGGGTCAAGTGTTCAATTGGGAATGCAGTTGGAGAATATTCTGATGCTCTTCACAGTCAGATACTTGTGACTTGGTCATTCTGGGTAGTGCAATGGATAGCATGCTCGAACGGTAATCGGGAGATGCGGGTTCAATTCCCGCTCCAGGGCAATGAAATTTTCAAGTTTTCTGATGCGATTGATATTACGTATGAAACAGCAATTACAGTCGATTCAGGGATGTCTGATTGCTGTGTTAATTATCATGACGTATTAGCCAGTATTATGAGAAGATTTCTTCATAGAAAAGATTCAATCTGACCATTTTGCATGAAAGTAGTTTATGATTTACTGTTGCAAAAGCTTTCTTCAGAATTAATTAAGTTCTAGCAACCCCTTTCCCACCTTTTACTCAGTGTTTTTCTGTCTCATTTAGAAAGATTAAAACCCAATTTTTTTCTGTTAGGCCAAATCTGGACCTTGCACAGTTCCCAGTAAGTCAATTGAACATATAATGAGACACCATTCTGCCAAAAATAAATGGCTAACATCTTTTTGGGTATTATCTTTTATTTTAAGATGAACAGAACTATCCATTTAAATAAATCTAATCATTACCCATACATAATTTCTCATTACTATGCTATATCATTATGATCTATAGAGATAAACATTTATTTTTATGGAAGCTTGCATCTAAAAGGAAGGAAGTTTCACCCTTTAACCACCCAAATCCAATAGGATCGTATCCCACACCGTCACGGAACAAACTAAAATGTTTTCAAAAACAAACCATTTTCATGCTAGGATTATCTTACGGAGAGACGGACGATGAGACAGTCAAATAAAAAATGAAATAAATAAGTGACACTAATTCGTAACTTATGCTCAACTAAAAACGAAGTGAACAAACATTTTGCACGAATCGCATCCAGTCCATTATAACTTTTAACAAAGGAAGCTAATTCCGTACATATTTTTTTTTCCACGCAGTCAACGTTAGATTTGTGCTTGGCACTAAAAATATGATTAGTAATATCATTCCTTCCACCACGCGAAATGCTGAAATTACATTGACACGTAGTGCAAAATGCATATTTTTCATTTTCTGAAGATTTTGCAATACACGGGAATTCCGCAGAATAGGCATCACGGAATGTTTTATAGAACACCACCCCCCCTCCTTTCATATTGGTGTTCGTTGCGAATTACTAATACTAAATTTATTGACACGTGAAAAAAATGCAAGTAAAACTGCTATAGCAAAACAGGCAATTTGCAGAGGAAAAAATAGTACCCCAACATATTTTTTCTTTGAATCAAGCCAAGGCATTTTTATGCAAGTTATCGAGCGACGAACAAAAAAAACAAAAAAAAAAACAGTTGGAAAGCGTAGAAAACTTACTGACTAATGAACCAGCAAAAAAATCATTGCTGGAGAAGCACTAGCTTAAATTAAACACTGGACTTTTTGCTTTTTTTTTTTTTTTTTACTTCCTCTTATAATAGCATTCTTTCGTTAGGTCAAATTTATTGCCACAGAAGAAGTTACGAAACCATGCCTCAATGCACTTTTAATTTCACAAAACTGGCAGCTTTAGCTTAATTTTGTAAAGTTGGGTATCGATCTGGGCTTAAATATTCCACAGAATTAAAATCTGTTTGAATTTTTTTCTACAATAACTACGTTCTGAAATAGCATTTTGAACTGGAAGTAATAACACATGCTCGAATGCAAGACACACCCCACGCTGGCCTACCGAGAACTTGCGACCCCGACCCGGGAGATGAACAATGCGTTATCTGAAAAGGAGAACGGGGGAGGGGGAAACACCAAGAGACAGAACGTGATTGTAACCCTTTGTTACACAGAGCAAGATCATGATGGGAACTGAGGTCACCAACATTGTGCAGCTTGCACAGGGGAAGGTGAGGCTGGGCATGTGACTTTTCAGCTGTACTGATCCATCCAAAAGTCCACGGCGAGCAGAAAACCATGCCACTCGCACTTTCTCGCCACAGCGGAAATAAGAGAATTTTTTCTTTTTAATCATCTCGTGTTAAGTATTTTTTGAAATGGAATAAAGTTTTTTTTTGTTTTTTTTGTTTTTTGCTTTTGAAATGGGGAGGGAAAAAAATAGGGATTTTTGGTATGAGAATGAAAAATCGGAAGAAATCACTTTCCGATCGGAATATTGGAAAGACGCCCCAAAATCGGAAGCTTTCCGGGTAAATCGGAAGGATTGGCAGCTATGCTAATGGATGCAAACAGATTACTGCAGTACAATACTCAGGGCACCTAGCCCTTGATACAAGGAAAGCATATTGCCAAACAGGCAGTATGCCCAACTAACCAAGTAAGACTAACTCAGAAGCACAGATTACTGACATCAGCCAAAGAGTGTTGCCAAACAAGAAAAACTAAATATTTAAGTATGACATCATACAGGTAGTTATACAGATGCCAATTCATGGATACACATACACAACTGGTATGCCCAACATTTTTGGCTTTGTGTGTGGTGCAAGCAGCAAGCCCATAAACAGGGAAACCACATAAATGCATGCACTTTCACTATTGTATGCTTCATCACACATGTGGTGTCTCCCTCTTTCTGAACACACAAAACTGCTGTAGGTAAGATAGTGATAGATAAACCTGTTCCACCTGAAATTAAACATCTGGGGATGCCATGTTAAAAAACAAAATTTCTGGATCGCTACTTTTTTTTTACGTTTTGCAAATTGATTGCGAGTTACTTCATTCGTGAGAAAATAGAATTACGATGATATCAGCATTTCTGGTGCACATCCATTTACGGGAAAGTAAAGAACATGAGTTAAACATCTGTAACACACTTCTGCTCTAAATTTTCAGCATTACAGGACTTATTGGAACTCACTTGATATTACTGCTGAAACAGCAATCAGGTCAGGACACCCAGTAAATCCGCCTAAATCAGGAAACGTGAGATGAGACGATTTTCCCTCATCCCTAAACTGGGAGATCCCTCCGCCCAGGAACCGCATGAAATATCTTTATTCATGAACAAATAATAGTGCAAAAATTATTTACAAATTCGGCCAAACTTGCCGAGGGAAAACAAAGAATCACAACATGCTCTATTTCAACACAAAAATTCTAACCGGTCAAAACACTTGTTGACATTATCTAGTATAGGATAAATACTCTGTTAACCAATTTCTGAATTAAGTGCTGAGTATTTCTCAATTACAACTTCACAACGACAGTAAATTCTCAAACAACAATAAAACAATTTTTACTTCATCAATTGTCACAAATAATTCATTCACAAATTCATTAAAGAATCTTATCATGTTAGATAGACATTTAGTTAAGACACTGTGAGACTTTAAAATTTATGATATAGGTTTTTCAATTACTTTATCAAGAAAATGTAATCTGACATCATCAAACAAGATACACTGAAACAATAAATGTGACACATCCTTTCGCTCTGTCGCACAGCTACAACCTACTCTCTTGATGCTGAACCTCTCAAAATAATAAGGACTCACGCCATGTTCAGTATACCACTGGTTTAGAAATTTGTCCTTCCGACATCTCGAATCAGACACCTCCGGAAAAAATTCTTAGGTTTTTCTCCCAGTAGTACTACCATTCCATCTTGTTTGCCATTTCTGCAGCATTCGTCCTTTAAGCTGTGTTTTCATAGTTTCCAATGAAGGTCTGATTATAACATCAATATTTTCCTTCTGTGTTCTTTTCTTTGCCAATGAGTCTGCAAGTTCATTTCCAGAAAATCCTGTGTGTCCCCTAATCCAGTGAAAATGTATTCGTTGAGTTCCCAGTTCGTTTACTGAGGCTTGAATTTTACTAAGTAGTTCACTTCTAGTCCTAAATGATGAGATGGACGACAGGGCAGACTGGCTGTCTGAGAAAATATGTATTTCTGATGTATTTGAGTTCGAACTCAACCATTTGTAATGCTGATGCAATTGCAACAAGTTCCGCTTGGAACATGGTTGATTCATCTGACAAACGCAGGTATCTTGAAACAGATAGATTCCCATTAGAAAAGGCGCAGAAACCTTGCTCCCGTTTTATTGTTCATTTTAGAGCCATCTGTATATATCTCGAAACCACAGTCTGATGGATAAGAGATGTTCCAGTCAATATTCTGTACTTCAGCTGGATGTCTTTCCACGTTTATGATTCTCTTTTCAAATAGTTGTGGATAAATTACCTTATCAAAAACATCTATATTATAATTTTTATGTCTTAGATGGAACATTGCATGTTCAGCCTCTACAACCAGGTCCAATGGAATGCACCACGCAAGGACTTGGAGTGCAGACATCGGCGTTGTTTTATAACAATGTGTAATCCCCTGTAAAACTTTTCTCTGTAGTTGCTGTAACTTGTTCCTCAAACGTTGAGTATCCTTCCACCAAGCCCCAGCTTCGTATGTAATCATCTTCTCGATACCCCGAACGTAGATTACTTTTAACATTTTTCCATCTAATTTCATACTCAATATCAGACTAATATTTTTTTAATTTTGTCATGTAAGTATTCCACATGAGCCAATCCAGAGAATCTAACATCTATTGTGACTCCAAGATATAGCAATGTCTTAACCGACTTGATAGTTCTTCCCTGAAACCTGCAGTGAGGATGTGTTTTCGTTTCTCCTTTTCCTCTGAAGCAAATCATGGAAGTTTTTTCGTGAGCAAAACTTATTTTGATTGACTTATTCCACTCCTCCAGTAGTTCTAACGCATTGTGAATTCTTTTTTCAATAACATGTTTTCCACTTGCGGATACTATCAGAAGAAAGTCATCTGCATACACTTGCAGGACCACTCCTTCTTCAAATATTACACTCAATGCGGTATTTGCAACTATTGTCCACCACATTGGTCCTGACATAGATCCCTGCGGACATCCTTTGCTATATTCTCTGTAAATTTCATCATCTCCAATTTGAAAAGTAACCGATCTATCTGTGAAATAGTCACCAATCAAGTAAAACAAGTTTCTATGTATCTCATTTGTTCTTAATATTTCCACGACAGCTGACCACCAGATGTTGTTAAATGCATTTCTAATGTCCAACGCCACTACACATGTATGATTTCCCAGCAATCTATTCTCTTCCACTACTATTTTGATATTATCAATAGCCTGGGTACAATCTCTTCCTGGCAGGAATCCAAACTGCAGAGCAGAAAACCACCGTTTTCGAGAAAGGTGAAACTGTACTCTTCCTGTAATCAACTTATCAAGGACTTTTGACCATCCCGTCATCAGACAGATTGGCCTATAACAACTAGGTACACATTTGTCCCTACCTTCTTTATTGAAGAATACCAGTCTAGCTTTCTTCCATTATTTGGGAAATACCCCTTTTTCTAGGCATTTATTCATTATCTCATGTACAAGATTTTTATGTGACAAGTAATATTCTTTTATAATCCCCAGCTCCAGTCCATCTATTCCAGGAGCCCTTTTCGAGTTTAAACACTTAAACACATCATCCAACTCCTCCATTGAAAATAGATGATAGATCATCAGCAATTGTGAAAATTATATGATGCTGTAGGTGTTAACTACAGGCTAAATGCCCCTTACCTTCTGCCACGGGATGTTTATGAACTCCACTGTGAAACACTTACAGCCCTTCATGTTGCCTCTCTCCTGTAAATGGAAGGTCTTTTCCCCATTACGAGGAGGAGTTACACAAGTTAACTGTGATCTGCTTTAGGATAATATGGCAGTCATTTTGGATGAATTCATCAACTGCTTTTCAGTGATTTTCGTTAGTCATCAAAACTGATTTTTTTATTTATTTTTTTAATCATTTGGGGTTTTAACAATGTCATGAGCAACTCAATGGGCTATAAGAAATCGCTTATCCCTAATTTAGGGCTGCTGATTTTATGGAAGGGAGAGAGAGCCAGTGCCGTAAGACAAATACCTCATCAGGATTTGAACCAGTACCCATCACAGACAAATAGAAAAGATCACTTAGACAACTGCACCACCAGGCAACCAAAACTGGTCTTCCACTGCGACGTTTATCGACAAAATTGGCATGCCCCAGTTCACACTGGCAAAATTTAATTGCCCAACATTTTTTTGTACTTCCATCACCAGTGTTTTTACCATACACAGCCTTTAAATGGTGATGAATTTTAGTTAGACGTTTTCAGCACTTAAAAATCCAATCATTGAGCATTGTTTGAACTTTGTTGATAAATCCTCATCACATGATGCCATGTTAACATGCACTGATTCACAACCTTTGTAAGGAAAGGAATGAAACTTGCTATTGTTGCAGCTGAAGGTTGCGGCAACAAGGTCATGCCGCATGCATGTGCTTATTTATCAGCCATCTTAAGAACGAGTGAAAAAAAAAAAAAGCATCATATAATTTTCACAATTGCTGATGATCTATCATCTATCAATGCACTTTTTACCATGATTATAAAGAATTCAACATACTAATTTTCCCTATGCTAATTTTTTTCAGAGTACACAAATCTGAAGATCGTCAGCAATTTCAGAAACAAAATAAAAGAATTCAACTTACCTTTACGTACAGCACTAATCACACAATGTTCACTACCTAAAGCAGAATTCAATATGCATAACAGATGCTCCATAGATTCACTTCGAAGTGGGAGAAGGAAGGGCAATAACACAGCAAAAATATCTGATTGCAGTGCTTCAGATTCAGCACACAACTCCCATAAATTACAGGTTAGCTTCAGAGCTTCTTTCTTCACAGAATGCCTATGTTAAGAAAAACAACAGTAATAAATTACAAAAAGAGCTTCTAGTTACAGGAATATCACAATGCACATGCTATCCCATTTTGCGACTTCCAACTCTCTACACATCATTCTGAAAAAGGCACAAAGTATTGTTTCCACTCTACATTAGGGTTAACGAAGTATTTTGTAAGGGTTATATATATTTTATGCATAAACTTAGTTAAAATACAAGTAGGGGTATAATCATAATTTACTGAATTTAAAATGTTCTAGTCTAAAACAGGAGCAGTTATTGCCACTGTTGAAAAGTCATCTGAACAAATTCCTAAAGAAAAATTCTGAAAGGATCAGTCATGGGTACAGGGGAAAATAACACGTACATCACTTCACAGGAATCAAAGTCAACCCATTTTTCTAAGTTTGAAGAATTGTTGGCTCATCAAAATTCAGAGAAAAACATGTCCAATGTATTTCATATCAGTAAGTTCTGGTAAGTCCCACTGTTGTCACCCATGCTGGTAAAAAAATGTGATGAATTTAATTCAAATTAAAGGAATAGCCAAAACAGTGCCGCATACAGCTAAAAACTTACTAGGCATCCAGCATAAGTCCCCAGTGCATATCTGACATTCAGAATTTCACCAAATGCACACCATGAATTTCCCTTCTAACTGCCCTCTTTGTACCACTGGCTGTGCTTTCTGGCATGGCCTCAGCCGATGTTTCTCAGTAGTAGTATAACACAGAAATGTATGTATGTATGTATGTGCAAGAGAGAAAGAGAGAGAGTGTGTGTGTGTGAGTGAGTGAAAAGTACAGCCAGTGGTACAAAGAGGGCAGTTAGTTTCCATCTAAGTGTCCTCTTTGTACCACTGGCTGTGCTTTCTGGCATGGCCTCAGCCAATGATTCTCAGTAGTAGCATAACACAGAAATGTATGTATGTGAATGAGAGAGAGTGGGTGTGTGTGAGTGAGTGAAAAGCACAGCCAGTGGTACAAAGAGGGCAGTTAGTTTCCCTCTAAGTGTCCTCTTTGTACCACTGGCTGTGTTTTCTGGCATGGCCTCAGCCAATGATTCTCAGTAGTAGCATAACACAGAAATGTATGTATGTATGTGCAAGAGAGAGTGTGTGTGTGTGAGTGAGTGAAAAGTACAGCCAGTGGTACAAAGAGTGGCAGTTAGTTTCCATCTAACTGCCCTCTTTGTACCACTGGCTGTGCTTTCTGGCATGGCCTCAGCCAATGATACTCAGTAGTAGCATAACACAGAAATGTATGTATGAAAAGCACAGTCAGTGGTACAAAGAGGGCAGTTAGTTTCCATCTAAGTGTCCTCTTTGTACCACTGGCATGGCCTCAGCCAATGATTCTCAGTAGTAGCATAACACAGAAATGAATGTGTGTGTGTGTGTGTGTGTGTGTGTGTGTGAGAGTGAGAGAGAGAGAGAGAGAGAGAGAGAGAGAGAGAGAGAGAGTTCAATATAGTCTTGAAAAGTTATACATAATAATAGGGCCAGTACAGACCTCTACCAGACTCCGTCACAGTGCACTGGTGAAACACCAGAACCACTTTCTTGCAGTGTGGTTGTTAACGGTGTGTTTTTTTGCCTTCAACAGCACAAATTTCTCTTATTGCTGGTGCCGTGTTTAATCCTTTTTCCCAATGATTGCTGAGAACCTCAACAGCATGTTTATCCGCATTCATCCGCTACTCTCCTGAAAACGCAATGAGGCTTCATGCCATATGCATGGTGTCAGCCTCATGTGTCCCACATCATGTGGTAGCCAGTCAATGCTAGTGTGTTTTCTACACAGGAACGGTAGCCCAACATTACATGTAACAGGATGAACTTTTGACCCCTGATAGTACATGGCAGCATCAGCAATCATCACACATCATCCTCATTTTGCAATTGTTACACTGTGAATCTAATACGTACCAAATAATGTGCATGTCATACATTATCTCATTTGTGTTACCAAATACACAAGCTACATGGACATACAATATTATGACATATTTCGAGTCAGTAACAAACACTAGGTTGGGTACTCTCACAGGGTTCCCACTCTTTTTCTCATACAAAAAATAAGCACTCTCTAAGGACTTTCAAGCACCCTTCAAAAAAAAAATGTTAAGGGCCTTACCAACACTGCACATGCAACAATGACATGCACAAGTACACTTTCACAATCACTTAACTATGCAAACTGAAGTATGCTGATGAAGTTGGCAATATTTTTCCATATAACTTAAGTTTGCAGATGTAATAAATTACAATTTAAAAGGCAGTTCTACTAGTCAAATCAGTTTTTCTATCTGAGGGAATAACAACATACGGTAAAATGATGCATGTTGCTGTAATGACTATTATCCTTGTGTTTTACCTGAACCCTAGAGCAATCTTATTGGGAAGGACAGCACAATAACTATTGTTTCTGTTGAGTAATTTTCATTGGCTAATTATGCTTTTTTTGACTGTCTTGTTATCTGGTATATCATGTGACACTGACATACCTTTCCCATCTGCTCCACGTACTTAAGACCAGCATGTAACCACATGATGGAAATCACATCTGACGAAGGTGTCACTGTGACACCGAAAGTGCTAATGTGTTTTTTAACCTGTACATAGATTTTGGTTTTTAGCTGAATAAATATCATGGTGTAACAAGACAGATTTCTTTTAATACTAATAACAACATACGTAATAAAGTGTGCACAAATCGTAAAACAGTAGTTAAGCTGAGTTCAAGATTTTGAATTTTGCACATAATCATCGCATGGCTTAAATTGCAAAACCAAAGTCAAAATTGTATGTAGAAGACTTCAATTTTGAACTTAATTTTCTCATGGTATAACTGAATAATTTATATTTGCATATACAAAAAGGAGAATAAACACAGAAAAACTTTTAAGATATCCTTAGTGATAACCCAAGTACGTGAGCTTCACTTATTTGACATTCTAAGTTTCCAATAACATGCTGAAATATCATTTTTGATGAAAAACACGAGTCTTTTATGAAAAGATTCTCTGTTTGTGCTAAAACTTTTGCATGTTGTCTCCAGGTCTCCGTGTTTGGCATAAGAAGGAAACTTTATTAGCAGAATAATGCACCGACCCACAAAGCAAGGACTGTTACAGCGTGGTTTGATGATAATTCTGTATTGTGTGTGGACTGACCAGCACAGAGCTCTCCCATAGAGCACCTATCGGATGAATTAGAGTGACGCATAAGAAGTTTGGAATCAAGGCTTACTACTAAGCAACAGTTAGTGGCAGCAATTATGTAATGAATGGAAGAGCATACCTATCGCCGTGTTCCAAAACCCTGTCGAAAGCGTGTCTCAAAGAGTCAGTGCATGCATTAAGGCCAAAGATGGACCGACACCATACTAATGTATGTCAATAAATGCTATGTTGTGTTTCTTTTCTAGGTGTCCGATGACTTTTGTCACTATAGTGTATGTTAATATGCCTTTACAAAATATAATTTTTAAGTCTTATGTGAGGCTTCTCTCCCTTCTCTTTTAGCAGTTATGCAAATCCTAATTCTACAGCAGACTTTTTACATCGTCTTTTACAGGGTGTCTACCAAATTTGGGGAATACAATTTCATGACCACTTTGAAAGACTTCAGTATATACACAAATGAGCCATTACATTATAAGCTGTAAGACTCCCTTTAGACCACAAAATGAAGGACAATGAGGTGGCAATAGGTATCCTGGGGTATCTGGTACCATGATATCATACATGAGACCAACAAAGGAACAAAAAAGCTGAACTTTTTAACGGGGTGAAAAATCAGAACATGCGGCAGGAAAGTATGAATATAACACAGCACAAGCAAGATGGAATTGCTCACTGTAACTTGTGTAAATATTAAACTGAAGTTAATCACTGTATTCACAATATAAAATTACCAAATTCAAAACAAAATAAAATTGTTTTAAAAGACATTTCATACCCAGTTTTTTTTTTTTTTTTGTTTTTTTCACTTAACATCAGCTCAATTTTCATGTTGTGTTGCTTTCTTCTCCACAAGTCCCATGGCCATATGTCTTTTCTTGACTCTGCAGCTGCACAGCAATCACTACTATTTTTCCCTTCCCATTTCTTCTCCCCCCACCCGCCTTTTATTCACTCAGATGACAATAATTTATCCATCATGCTGAAAGAACTTTCAACCTGAGGACCACGAACGCATGATATCAAAGCTTTCGGTACTTTAGATAAATGGTGTGCCTTTCAGAATATGAATACTTTTGAACACTGTGCATCAATCCTAACAAATTTTCAAACTTGGTCACTTCCGTTTATGGAAAATTTCCCATCCCTTATCAACCTTAAATGCAGCCAATTTATGGGAGGGAAAGTAACATTTAACAAACACACAGGTGAAGTGAGAACATCGAAGGCAGAAAAAAAAAATACTGTTACGGAAGCAACCTTCACTTCCGTTTTCGGAAACTTTTTCTTCCATTTTTAAGCTGAAATGCAGTATTTGTGGAATAAATAGACATTTAAGAATGATACTGCACAGAAACAACATTGCAAGAGAAAAAAAAGATTATGGGAGAAATTTTTGCTGTGTCTAACTTCTATTTTCGAAAGACGGAACTCCATCCTCAAACGGAAACGACCCCCCCCCCTCCCATTTCTGTTTAGTTGGGCATTGATCTTGAGAATGTCCAAAATGATAATAAAAACGGCAGAATTCTTTGAATCCACGGAAGATCTCATGCTTGAAGACTACAGGGAAATCTTCGTGCCATCTTAACTTCAGTTTTCGGAACTTGTCGCCCACAGTTTCGTGCTGAAATACAACTAATATTTATGCAATAAAATGACATTTAACAACAGTTTTGGACACAGGCAACATAGTGAGAAAAAAAAAAAGATTAAGGGAGAAATCTTTAGCCTCGTTTAACTTCAGTTTCCGAAAGTTTTGAAAGACGAAATGCCGTTCCCAGACGAAAAACAACTCCCCCATACCACCACCCCAAATTTCTCTTCAGTTCGGCATCGATCTCGAGAATAACCCACAAGACAAAAAAAAGCGGAATTCCGCAAATCTGCAGAAGAATATCATGTATGTAATAGTAACAGCAGGTCTTCCAGTTCTTGTAAATTTCGGAGTGGTGGTGATTTAGCACGAACCCGTTTTTCCAAGTCGAAGCACAAATGTTCGATTGGGTTCATGTCAGGTAAATTTGGAGGCCAGGGCATTAACAGAAAGTTCCCAGCATGTTCCTTGAACCACTCCTGGACGATTCTGGCAGTGTGGCATGGTGCATTATCCTGTTCGTAATGGCCATCACCAGCAGGGAACACAGTTGACATAAATGGGTGAACTTGGTCTGCAACAATGTTCAGATACATGACAACTGTCAGGGATTGTGCTATGGGTTAATGGGGCCTAAAGTGTCCCAAGATAACTTCGCCCACATCATAACACCTCCACCCCCGGCCTGTTTCCACCCAACAGTGCATCCAGGTGCCATAGCCTCCACTAGTAATTGTCTTATCTGAGCTTGGCCGTGTACGTGATGCATCAAGGATCTTGATTCATCAGACTAGGCCACTTTCTTCTAATCATTCATGGTCCAATCTCGATGATCTTGGGCCCATTTCATGCGTTGTTGGTGATGATGTGCAGTGAGCACGGGGACCCGACTGGGTCTTTGGCTACGCAGGCCCATGCGCAGAAGGCTGCGATTAACTGTGTGCTGCGACACATTACCCTGATTACCACTCTTGTAGCTGCGAGTGATTTGTCTCACTGTGGTCCTGCAGTCACTGTGAACAATGTGTGACAGTCTCCATTCCCCTCTGGCATCAATAAGCTGCGGACGACACACGGCTGGACAACAAATCGTCATTTGGCCATCTGTGCACCACTTTTTATATGTACTCACCACAGCAACACATGAACAACTCACAAGCCGCGCCGTTTCCGAGATCATAGTTCCATGGCGCCGTGCCATCACAATTTGTCCTTTATCAAACTCCGATAAATCGGCATCTTTTCCCATTCTGACTCCGAACACTCTACTAACCGAAAGACGGTCATCGGGTTGTATATATACACACCTGCCAACATTGACAAGAGCTTTGTCAGTAGTAACTAGTATTATTGCACAGCACACATACACACTTTTTTTATGAACTGATCCATCTCTTTGTGAAAAAGAAACAGGCGCCGCAACAAAGACACTAATGAAACAAACTTAACACGTGCGAAACGCAAAGTTGGTTCCCCTTGTAAGTGCAGGATAGGTAACATTGCAAGATTTAAGTTCAAAACTTCCACCCGTAAAAATCAGGAGATGCATTCAGAATTTCACGCTTGACAGACGAGAAATCCGAAATTTGTAAAACATGCATCAATTTTTACAGATTTTCCAAGTTCGTCACTCTCGTTTATGGGATTTCCTCTTCCCTTATCAAGCTTAAATGCAAAAACTTATGGGACTGGGGATATTTAACAATGCAGGAGAGTGGGAACATCGCTGGGGTGGGGGGTGCGCTACGGGAGAAATCTTTGCTCCATCAGACTTCCGGTATTGGAAACTTTCCCTTATTTTCAAGCTGAAATAGAAATACTTATGCAGTAAAATGTTATTTAACAATAATACTGGACAGAGGCAACATTGCGATAAAAAGAAATTACGATTATGAAAAAATCTGTCGACCTTCCATTTTAGAAAGTTTTGTAAAGATGGAATTCCGACCTCAGACGGATATCCCTACCTCGTCTCCCCCCCCCCCCTATTTCTGTCCACTTATGCATCAATCACGTGAATGACCAAAATAATAAAGAAAATGGCGCAATTCCTCAAATTCACGAAAGAATCTTGTGTCTGAAGATTACGGAGAAATTTTCGCGCCGTCTAACCTACGTTTTCGCAAAATGTTGCCTGAAGTTTGAAGGTGAAATACCAAAAATAAAATGTTTAACATTACTGGACCCAAAGGCAACATCGAGAGAAAACAATTGCGATTGCGACAAAAAAATTTGATACGCGAAAACCATCCCCAGACAGAAAACGACACCACCCGCCCAAAATTCTCTCCAGTTTGCATGGATCTTGAGAATGATCTAAGTGATGAAAAAAAAAATGCGGAATTTTGCGAATATGCTTAAGAAACTCATGTATATCATAAAATAATAGCAAAATGAAAATTTGTAGAATCCGTAGTTTTGACAGCGAGTTCTGTAGTTCCGTAGTCAGACAACAAAATCCGTAGAAACTCTACGACATTCCATAGTAATTGGCAGCTATGTATATACTGCTCTGTGAACTTCACCTGCGCCACCGTTCGGTCTCCAGGTGTACTCATTTCTCTGGGCTGGGGGTGGTCATAATGTAATTGCTCATCGGTGTATACCTATCCAGGCTGCAGTATATACATGTGTGTGTACACACACACACATTAAAAAAGGGGGAACACTATGCCCCCTCTTTTTTCAAAAAGTGCTCCCTGCTGTTCTGCTAGTAACAAGAATCTACTCATCACATTTGGAGTGCACTTAAAAGTAAGTTGAAATACTCACCATTTTGCTACAAGATTTCATTACACACGCCCTTCTTCAACATTCACACCTGAGAAATGTCCTGATTCCGTAAGCTGAATAATGTAAATTGCTAAATTGATTTTTAAAATTTTGTAAACAACATTACATACATGTATTTCTATGCTAAGATATTTTTTACTCTACTATATGGGGAGGAGGGAACAAATGCCCCCTTTTTTGACACTTTAAATCAATAGATGAATTGCACCTTATGTGGTCAGTGCATGATGAAATACTTAAAAATTTGGCCAGAAAATGAAAAATTACTAAAAATAAAAAGAAATCCAAGATGCCAACACAAAATTCATGACTTTTTCTTGACTTTCATGGTTTTCATGACCAGTAGGCACCCTGTTTTAGGCTAGACAGCAAGGCAAGCAGAGAAGGTTGGGGATGTAGAAGTGGGAGTAAATGTAATCAGATAAATCAGAAAATTCAAGGGTTGTGGTCCTTGGAGAACAGGGCAGTTAAAATGGTACTAACCTGGAGGAAAATGCGCACATATACAAATAGAAATTTATAAATTATGTGGCCCGAAAAACAAAGTAGAATTTCTAAAAATTTTGCAGTCTTGGCCAGTATGTGGTTCCCATTGCATCCTATTAGTGTGGAGATATAAACCATGAGATACCTTTTTGGTCAAAAGGATTACTCAACTTCCACTCCATAGTCAGGTTAGGTTTGCATTGAGTGTAGTTATGCAAATAATGTATGAAATGTGCATTATTTGGATGGTAGCATACTTACATAAGCATGTGAAGTGTACTTCATACAAATTGAACACAGCATTCTTGATGATGAATCTTTTTAACTGTGGATGAAATCCATGCTGCAAGTTGGATTTCCAAGCTTTACAAAATACAAATAAATCAATAAGTAATTATAAAGAACTGAAAAACCCACCAAACTGTGGACTCCTTTTCACAGTTTCTCGAGAGGACTGAATTGAGAGATGTAAATAACTGCTCTTTGGGAAGAAAATCAAACAGAACCTGAAAAAAAAAAAGTTTTTTTTACAGGACATCATTTGCACAAACATAAAAAAAGGCAAGATTTATGGGTATAACATTTTATTTTTTTCTACATGCCGTGCAAATACCCATTTTTGCAAACAAAAACACAACACTAAAGTTTATATCATATTTCAATTAAGGTTCCCACATGTAAAGAAAAAAATCTCTAAGACTCTACAAATAATCCGCAGCCTATGGGAGAGGGGGGAAAGAAAAAGAACAGAAAAGAAATTCCTTTGTATAACCTGCGATGGCATATAATTTGCTGACCATGAAATTAAAAAGAAAAAAACATTGTATAATCTGAACCTGTAATGTTGATTCTGAACTATAATTTCCTCACAGAAAACTTGTGATTCATGGGATGAACTAGCAGTCCAAAGAAATAGGAAATAACGATCTTCTTATTAAAAAAAATATTCATTTTTACATGTATCTGAAGAAGACCTTACAATTCCATAGTTAAACTTTTTTTATTGTGTAGTTCCATAGTTAAACATTTTTCATTGCGTAGTCCCATTGCTAGACCTGTGGCATTCAGGCTATGTGTGTGACACTGACCTCCTCACAGCACATGATCATGAGAGTAAACAAGACTGTCTTTGTTTTATCACATTTTCTTTCAAAATTCTCGTAAGTGGGGGTCAGGGACCTTCTTCCCAACCATTTCTTACCTCTCCCTTCGTATTGTATTACCATTTTCTGTCAGTAACACATTTTTGGTAATTCTCTAATTATAAGACCATTCTTGACACTTTCGACATGGGTTTTTTTTAAAAACAAAGTGCTGCAAAAAAATTGTCCTCTTAAATCAGTGTATTATTAGCAGAACTTAAATTTATAATTTTTTAAACAGATAATTTTTAGATTATACAACAGAAATTATGGTACCCATAAACCTCTTGAGGTGGACACATTTTTCAGCAATTACAATGAACTGAGGTTTAGCCAAAATTGTAATATCTTAATTAACTAAATGTTTTAGTATGTAATAAAACTTTACAATCGATAAAAATTAAATTAGTAATCACATATTCTATCTTTCTATTGGTACCTAAGTACCATGTGGACTCCTCCATCCAGTAATGTTCTCTCATTCTAGGCGAATTTTGCATTTGTCATGCTGTAAATACATGGTTTTATTATTTAAGGTTTGATGTATTTGCACACTTTCATTATTCTGTTCCTCATATGTACTTGCTTTAGTAGAGAATAAATGACCAGATAAATGAGCAGTGATTTTGTAATATTATTGATTCACAATTTCAGTCAGTAAGTATAAACATATTAGGTTTGGTTTACCAGATATGTTCCTGATCTGTGAGACGTTCTTTTTGTCTTGCTCCGAGGCTTAATTGTCATCAGATTCGATTAACTGCTGCAGCTGCATTCTGAATAAATTTCTTGCTTGATCCTATTCATAGCTCTTCAAAAGTTCTGGCACCAAGACTTTTGGAGGTCAAACTTGAATCACTAGATTATTCAAAGCAATCAGAATTGTGTACTGAATTGCCTGTACTTTACTGGTCTTTATGAAGCATCTCCTCAGAGAACTTGAAAATTAAGGAAGAAATATTCCTCAGAAATACATGGGAAACTCACTAGATTATTCAAAGCAATCAGAATTGCCTGTAGTTTACTGGTATCCATATAACATCTCCTTAGAGAACTTGAAAATTAAGGAAGAAATATTCATCAGAAATACATGGGAAATTCACTAGATTATTCAAAGCAATCAGAATTGTGTACTGAATTGCCCGTAGCTTACACTGTTCTCCATGAAACATCTCCTTAGAAAACTTGAAAATTAAGGAAGAAATATTCCTCAGAAATGCATGGGAAATTCATTAGATTATTCAAAGCAATCAGAATTGTGTACTGAATTGCCCGTAGCTTACACTGTTCTCCATGAAACATCTCCTTAGAAAACTTGAAAATTAAGGAAGAAATATTTCTCAGAAATACATGGGAAATTCACTAAATTATTCAAAGCAATCAGAATTGTGTACTGAATTGCCTGTAGTTCACTGGTCTCCATGTAATATCTCCTTAGAGAACTTGAAAATTACATTGCCCTCAAGGGGAATCGAATCCACATCTCACAATTCCCATGCGAGTATGCTAACCGTTACACCAACCAGGACAATGAAGTTCAAAGTAACTAAGGCCATAGGAATCTGAAACCTCAGATTTTTCACTAGTCGAAGCGGTCAGCCTCATCATAGCACCATTTGACCATCTATGATCCAGGTTTTGTCTATATCAACAATTTTGTCCAAAAACTGCTCACCTTTTGTCTCGTACCACTGAAGCAATTCACTTGCGATCCCTTTGCGAACTGCTTGCTGCTCTTCACTCAGATTATGCAGAACCCATTTGGCAGCCACTTTTCTCTTCGGCAATTTTTCATTTAGGATTCTGAAAACTGAAGCGGTACACATGTTTGCTTCATATGCAATGTCTTCACATGTTTTCCGTCAATCTTCTTCCAAAATACTGTTGACAATAACCACAGAAGTGTCGTCTGTTGCATCTGACGGTTTTTCGGAACAGGAACAAATTAGCCAGCAAATGTAGACACAACGCTGTATACTGAAGTCTGACTTGCAACTGGCGCAATGATTGGAGCAATGCATCATCCTACGGGCAGTGCCTGCACAGTGTGCAAAACTAATAAAATGGCCTACGTATTGAAAAAAGACTTTTCTGAAGGTTTAGCCCAATCGAAAAATGTTTTGAAGTCTCAGATCGACAATCAAATTTTAACATAATTTTCCAGTGGTATACATTATCACTCCACAGGAATCAAGGTCAGTCCATTTTAGCCATGTTAAACAGTGTTTCACAGCAGTGTGCAAGAACAAAATGTGCAATCTTTTGCATGCATTTCATGTTCTTTCGACTTACCATCATGCGGAACTACCAACATTAATGGAATAAATTATTTAACAATACATGACAGAGGAAACATTGCATGGGGTAAAAATTATGATTCTGGGAGAAATTATCACTCCCTCTATCTTTCATTTTTGGAAATATGTACCACCATTTTCGAGCAGAAACATGAAGATTTATGGAATAAAATGATATTTAACAATGATACAGAATAGAATGAACACTGTGAAAATAAAAGAAATGATGAAAGAAATCTTTGCTCTATTGAACTTCAATTTTGGGAAATGTATAGTCTTATTTTCAAGCTGATTTACAATTGTATTTAAATAATTAAATGATATTTAACAACAGTGAACAACGGGAAAACATTGTGAAGCAAAAAGTTACAATTATGCGGGAGAAATCTTCACTCCCATCTAACTTCAATTTTTGAAAACTTTTGAGGGATGGAAAACTTGCACCCATGTATATAGATACATTTCTCTTCATGTGTACACTTTATGTGTGTTGAGATTGGAATTAGGTAAACTCTTTATCTGACAAAGAGTTTACCGAATTCCAATCTCAGCACACATAAAGTGTACACAGAGAGGTTGGATTTGACAGCAAAAGGATAACCAAACTTTTCAAAGATTTATTTGATCTTACAAACATAATACTACAGCTAGCTAAAGCTACAATACTTACTTTTTCTAACATTAACACTTGAAAAATTACATCAGGACAGTCATCCTTAAGCCTAGCAATCAATGTGTCTTCTACAAATTTCAGGTCTGATATCTAGATTGAAAGAAATAAACAAATGCCATCACCAAATTGTTGAAAGTTCTTTTCCACCAACAATCAATTAGTTTTAAAAAAAATGCAGATCTGCCAACTTTTCAAAATCAAAAACCGGGACATCAACATGCATTCAGCAGTGTATGTATTAACAATAATTTATAAATAATAAAATTACATATTACAGATTTCTTCATCTTTTATTACTGTTAACTTCTTAATACAAATAAAGAAATATTTACAAAAAAAATAGTATTTAAGTATAAAATAAGATTAATAAACTTTTTAATGAGTTTCATTTTTATTTTTAGAGAGTGCTGTGGTTGTTGCAGATTTAACCTTTCTTAGAAAGTTTTGTTACAGATTTTGGCCTTTCATACTTTAAGAGAAAATATGAACCACTCATGTTAGATTTTGTCACTGGCTTGTAGGGTTACAATGTTTCATTGAACCACGAAAGTCTGTTTTATTTCACCGCACTGTACTAAAGAACACACTCACAGGGTGCATTGCACTGTGGCATTGCACTGTGGCATTGCACTGTGGCATTGCACTGTGGCAATGCACCCAGTGGAGATGATCTGGTACAAAGTAATAATAATGACAATCTTCAATCTGACTATGTCAGAACTGCCCTCTTCTCAGAACCAAAAACCTTAACACTCAAATAACAAAATCGTAACACGACGCATGCTGATAATTTTTTAAGCCTATTTCAGCTATATAAATTATTAACGGTGTAGGGTGTAGCTATATTAAATTCTTGATGATTGCAGGTGTAAGAAAAGGGAGGCTGCTTCGAATAAAATAAACCCTTGTCCACATACCAGCGCCGACCAATCAGCAGCTTTAAGTAAGACAAAGAATTGAAAATCCGAATCAGTCTCGAATGTTATGTGAAGCGAGTCACAATTCGTCCATTGGTTGCCAATTGCACTTGACTTACTTTATTTTCATGGGAAACTTGAGGCAGGGGAATTTGTAAAGAGAAACAGGAAACCTCGGAGGAGGGGGAGCTGAAAATTGGGGGAAAACATGACTTTTTTAAAAAAATTGCATTTTTGGCGGCAAAATCATATTATCGTACTGCAGCGTGATTTATCGTACTAAATATGATAAAATCATAACAGTTGGCAGGTCTGCCATGTGGATAAGATTGCCTCTGATGTATGGCTAACAAACGGATCACTCTTCCCCGAGACCAAAGGGTTCATGGTGGCTACACAAGATCAAGTTGTGAACACCAGAAACTATTGGTAGCACCTTCTGAAGGACATGTCAGTGAAAAGCAACACGTGTCAGAATGTCATCAAGCGCCAGAGACCATCCAACGTATCACAACAGGGTGCAGAGTCCTCACACAAACAGAGTACACGAACAGGCACAATCAAATCCCCAAGATCCTCCATCAGAAATTGGCAAGAAAGCACCACCTCATTACAACTGAACTTGTCCTCTATTACAAGTATGAGCCAACATTGTTTCTAGAGAACAACACCCACAAGACGTACTGGGACACATTGATCAGAACAGATAAGACCATCCCCACAATCGGCCCGACATCATCTTGGTCAACAAGAAGTCAACATACCTCACTGACATAGCCATGCCCAACACATGCAACATCCAAAAGACACATGGAGAGAAGCTGTCTAAGTATGACGACCAGCTGTCAAGTATACATACGAAGTCAAAGAAATGTGGCATAAGGAGAACATCACCACCATCTCCATAGTAATATCAGCCACAGGAGTTGTGGCTAAGACCATTCACAGCTCTATACAGACACTAGACCTTCAACCTAACACCTATATGGAACTACAGAAGACAGTTATTCTGAACACTTGTAGGATAGAAAGAAAGTTACTGGACAAATAAAAAAAAAAAAAAAAAACATTTCTCAGACTTGGTAACAAACCTGTCCCAGAAAGAAGAGAAAAACTCTCCCCAGGAAGGAGGACAATCATCTCTATAATAATAATAATAATAATGCCTTGTGAATTATCCTCTTTCACTGGCACCCTAACTTGTAAACCAATTTTTAAAGAACACTTCGTGCAATTTGAGGATCAAATAAGGGATAATAAACCTTCTCTGATATAAAATAACAATGACCAATGGAAGAAAAAAATATGCATCTACCGGTAAAGCTGCTCAGAATAAAAACAACAGTCTAGATAAGGTGAAAACATCCACTGAACAGTATCTAAGAATATTTTGAAATATCATATGATATCCAAGAGATCTGGAAACAAAGCATAACACAGATCAAACCAGTTATCATTTCAGCAATTGCATTGGTACCAAACAACTTTATGAAAAATCTCAAGGAACTAGGACTGCCACAGAGACTGCTTCACCTAGTCTAAAAGGAAGTCATTTTATAACCTGCCACATCACTAGAAAATTCCTCAATTTTCAGGCTCAGGGTGAATATCTCCACCTTCTGCTCACCAGCTCTGACCGAGAAAGTTGAGGGCAATAATAATTAATAATAATAATAATAATAATAATAATAATAATAATAATAATAATAATAATAATAATAATAATAATAATAAAAATAATAATAATTTTCATTTATCTGAAGTTACGGATAAATACAAAATTATGTCTTTCACTCACTTCATCATTTGAAAGCTTCTTCAGAAAGATGCTAATAGCATTGCTTCTAACAGTGACTACAGGATGATTTACTCCTAGGAAGAGAGTTGTGGAAGAATCTGGAATTAATTCATGCATTAAACTGGTTACTGATTTGTTCAGCAACATTCTGGCACTTTTGTTTTTTTTGAATGAAGAATTTTTGAAGTATGATTCAACTGCAAAATCAAAGTGTTCTGCCCACCTAAAACAGACAAAATATTAATTAAATAAATAAAAAGGTATATATATATACATAATGAATATTTAAGCAGAAGTAATGTAATAACACGAGAAAAATTTTAAGACTGTAACTGAAATCCAAAGAATTATAACTGAAATTTTCACAATGAAACGAAAATACGAAATTGTGAAGCTAATATCACGGTTGCGCAAAATGCAGCAAACTGAAGGAATTAGCGAAATATAGAGTTATGAAATGACGACAAAGGAATATTGAACATAAATTTTTTTGTGAAAGCAGGAACGTAGAAAAATAAAATAAAATCGAAACTGAAAAAACTAGGTTGCCTTCATCAGGAGAGCAACAACCCGGGAGAGTGGCATTTCTGGTATCAGTGAACAACTAGGAAAAACCAACAGTCGACTGATCCTGCTCCGGAAGCCACTAAATCTAGTTTGGATTTATTTTTCTATGTTCCTGCCTTCACAAAAAATTTATGTTCAATATTCCTTTGTCATTGTTTCATAACTCTCTCTCTCTATATATATATATCATCATCATCATCATTGTCAACCATTATCAATCCACTGCTGGACGAAGGTCTCCCCAAGTTTCCTCCACAACGGTCTGTCTTGTGCCAGTCTCCTCCATGTCACTCTTGCATACTTTCGAATTTCATCCACCCATCTCCCATGTGGTCTTCTTCTGGGTCTTTTCCTGTCCCTTGGAATCCAATCTAAAATTTCGGCTGTCCATCGATGATCTGTCCTTCTGGCAGTATGTCCAGCCCATTGCCATTTCAGGGATTTAACTCTGATCATGATGTCTTCCACTCTTGTCATTTTTCGGATCCACGAGTTCCTCTTCTTATCTCTCCTGGTTACACCAAGTATGCACCTCTCCAGGCTACTTTGAGTTGTCTGCAGCCTTTGTATGTCTCTTTTAGTTAAGGTCCATGTCTCTGCACCATACGTAAGCACTGGAAGGATGCATTGATCAAACACTTTTCTTTTAAGACATAATGGCATATTGCTCTTGAAAATTATGCTGTTTCTTCCAAAGCTAAGGTCAGGTGATGCGTAACATCACAGCCTCTCCTTGACAAATGCCAACCCCGCCTTCTCGTGGTGCATCCTGTTCCCACTAAAGGGGCTCTGACGACCGCCAATAGCGGTATAACTATACCATCGGGATTAGAGGAAATTCTATCCCACACTCACCAACCCGCTTGGCCAGCGTGGTGAGTTATGGCCAAACCCCTTTAACTCTATTTATGGTTTAAGGTATATATATACAGGGTGTCCGAGAATTATTGGACACATTACAAACTTATGTACAAAAAACTATGAGCATTGTCTGTTTTTCTATGTCACGTATTACTAACACGGTTTCTATATTTTTGTTTTGCAGAATTGTTATTCCCAGAATCCGATAGATGGCACTAGGTGTGGCCTGATGAGGAATGTATGAGAAATGCACAATCAGTAGTCATGTCATCCATACAGCAGAAGGTGATGTGTGTGTGTTGTGGCTTGCGGAATTAAAGTCTATCATTAAAGTTAAAAGACGGTGCCGTTTAGAGTACGGTTGTAATCCTCTGTCAATGTGGAACATTGTGGAGGAGCCGGTAGGCCTAGCCTCAGCGGTGTGACTTTCTGTTAAAAGATGCCTCTTCCATGGTACTCTGCTCTAGATGTCCATCGCATGCAGTTCTCGTTGCAATGTCCTTCTGGAAATTGGTTGGAGTGGACATTCGTTGACTGTTTGGAGCAATTGTTGCCTAGTTTGAAACCAATTTGCAGTTACTAGGCATGAAACATGGTGGCAGTTGCTGTTGGTGAGAATCGTTTTCCAACCACCGTTACGTCGCCAATCTGCAGTTGACTGCAAACTACACCACTGTTTGTAGACCCGGCGGACAGTACACTTCGACACACCAACAAATTGTGTGACTTCATTCACTCTGTGTCAGTGGGCACGGGCAAACACGATGGATCCTTATGCCACTCAGTAATGTCTGTCTTACGACCCATATTGCAGACTAAATTCAACACACACATTGCTCTCACCACTGCACGAGACAGAAATGATCCTGTAAACCACGTTAGTGCTATTTATCTCCCAACAATGCTATCACGGCACCCTCTGTGCAATGTCATTTCTGTTAGAGGTGACTAATTTTTTGTCTGCTGTGCTTATAATGTGGCAAAACGCTTAACCTTTCAGAGGAATTTTCAACTTAGGAAAAAGGAAGAAGTCTGCATGAGAAGGGTCCAGTGAATAGGGTGACTGAGGAACGATTGTTGTGTCATGTTTTGCCCAAAAAAATCACGAATCGGTAGTGACATGTGAGCCACTGCATTGTCATGGTGGCGCATCCATCTTTTTTCTCCAAGGTTCAGGCCAATTCCTCCAACACTTTCGCACAATCGCGGAAAACCACATTAAAATTCTTTGTTCACTGTTTGTTCTTCAGGAACAAACTCATGATGTACCACACTGTTATAGTAAAATTTTATGCGCGCGTACACACACACACACACACACACACACACACACACACACACACACACACACAACTTTAACCTTTGATCTGACTTGTACCTTTTTTGGTTTCAGCAAACTCGATGAAATCTACTGAGAAGATTAGACTTTGGTTTCCACATCATATCTTTATACTCAGGTTTCAGAGCCACCCTTAACATTATTTTAAAACATTCTCATCAGCATTAGTGCAATCCGAAAGTTCTTGACTGATGGTGATCTCATTGAATTAATCAGGTTGTAAAGCAAGTTTGCAAAAAAAAAATAGTACGTGGTGCGTGCAATGCAAGATACTGCTGGCCTGCGGTGACGTAAACACCCCAGAGTGCTATGTGTGAAAGAATAGACTCTAAGGGCAGAATGTATGCTGTTGTGGTGAAAATTAGTTGCACATGGTGAGGATGCAATGGCGATATCGAAGGAAGGTGTGCGCGCAAAATTGCTCTATGAATATTTGAATGGCATGAAAACTACAGAAACACTTGGAAAATTGCGAAACACATTTGGTGATGTTATTATCGAACAGAATCCTTGCTATGACTGGTACAGGAAATTCTACACTAGTGTACGGGATCTGTCTGATGCAACCACAAGTGGCAGACCCAGTAAGGTTGAAGATGATGCCCTGCAACACATGCTGTCGACCAAGCCTGATGCAACCCTATGGGAAATGGCAGAGGAACTGAAGACTTCCCAGAGGATCATCAGCACTAGATTTTGGAAGTTGGGACATTCGTGTAAACTGTGCAAATAGGTACCCCAGCTTTTTCTGACCAGAATTGAATACAATGCAACTCCATTGCCGTTTTTTTTTTTTTTTTTTGATTGGAGGTTTAACGACCACCGTGAGCAACTCAATGGGCTATAAGCAGTCGCCCGTCCCTAATTTAGGGTCACTGGTTCCAGGGAAGGGAGAGAACCAGTGCCGTAAGACAAACACAACATCCATGCCTGACCGGGATCCGAACCCGGACCCCTTACGGACGAATGATCAGAGGCCAACGCCTTAGACCACTGCACCACCGGGGCGGCTCCATTGCCGTTGCTCTACATCAGTGGTTCCCAAACTGTGCTCCGCGCTTCACTTCCCAGGGACTCTGCGGCCGCTCCAAGAAAATGAAATAAATAAAAATTGAATGAAAATAAAGAATAAGAAACAAAAAGTAGAATCAAAATAAGAAAACTAGAAATTACACCCTGAACGAAAATTTTCCAAATTGAATTTCGGGCCTCCTCTAGCAGACGACGCTTGGCCATTCTGCTGCCACTAGCTCCAAAATTATTGCAGCGCGAGATGAACAGACGACGAGGCTGAGCAGGGTGCCAGCCTGTCGCGCACAGTAAAATCAAATGGGAATTATCTTCTATAATGAATAATAAAAATTTCGAATAACAAGTAATGAACGAATATGTATTTGGAATGAATTAGATGTAATGATTAAATTGGAACTGAGTTTATTGTATGGACCTTATTGTTGCTCTCACCAATAATGTAAAATCTGTTGTAACACAAATGGTTTGATTTATTTAACTTTGGAAGAACTTTTATGTATCGCCAAGTTTTGACAATATCAGGTGTATTGGTGGTAGTTGAGAATAAACTGATATTATGGTAAATTTAAAAGCTTTTAAAATATAATTTCATTGCATGGACATTGCACAATTGTTTACTTTAGATATCTCTTTACTTTACATTCTCCTACTATCGATCCCCTCCACCCCCTAACACTACTCCTAAACACTTTACATTCTCCTACTATCGATCCCCTCCCCTCCCCCCTAACACTACTCCTAAACACCATTAACTTGTCAGATATAGGGAAGGCCTAAGGGGCTCCGCCATAGCAATTGATTCTAAAAGGAACTCCTCGAGTCAAAAAGGTTGGGAACCGCTGCTCTACAGAATGATAAAAACGGGAGAGCTTTTTTGCATTGGTTGGTCACAGGCGATAAAAAATGGGTCACATACATGAATGTTATGCAACAAAGAGCATGGACCAAGCAGGAACAACCACCACATAAGTTTGCCAAGCCACCCCTTCATGGACTGAAGGTGATGCTGAGTTACTGGTGGGATTGTCACAGTGTGATTCACTGTAAATTCTTCCCGTGGAACAATACCATTACAGCAGATGCTTACATCCAACAGTTGAACCATCTCCATGCTGCACTGCAAGAAAAGTGCCCCGAATGATTAATCATCATGGAGTTGTTTTTCACCAGGATAATGCTCATCCACATGTCACTTTACGCACCCAGAAAAAATTGGACGAGCTGGAATGGGAAATATTGTTGCACCCCCTTATTCCTCGGAACTTGCCCCATCCAACTTTCATCTCTTACGGTCTTTGTCAAATTTTCTTGCTGAGAAAAAGTTTGCTAATGACAATGATGTGAAACATTGCATGGATGATTTCTTCAACTCCATCTTGCCAGGCTTCTATCGCAATAGGACATTTCAACTCATAGATCGGTGGAACAAGGTCATCAGTTCCAATAGGGACTACCTGGACAATTAGTGTTTTGAACAATTTTTTAAGCTTGAAATACATGCTTTTTTTTTTTTTTTTGGATACTCTCTTTAAAACCTGATATGCCTCATAGGGTGAAAGCTCTTTCAGTGGCAAGAGGAGGACCTAAATCATATTACGTTGGTGGTGTTAATGTTTTGGCTGATTGGGTCATTCATTCATTCATACATACAATAATGGCCAAAATTGTGGAAATCTTTTGGAAAAGGTGTATTTTTTAGGTTTGATGGCTCATAACACCACTCTTTGTTGGAGTAATACCATAAAATTATATTTCAATGGAAAAATAATTTCATCAAAAATGTAATGCAACTGTAATGCAACAAAGTTTGTTCAATTATTTGTATTCTATGAAAAATTATAGCCAAATAACCAGAAAAAGAAAGCACAACTTGCTTAGGTTGATATGAAGTAGCTTTCCTTCACTTGAATGTAGCCAATGAGTATGCGTGTTTAGAGAGCCAATCAGGTGTCATCTTGTTTTGGCAATAAGCCAATCAGGTCACAGTAGGATTCAGCTATTGATGTCATGGATTGGAGCTAAGAGGAGGACATTTGTCAGTGTGTTATGTGATTGCTATCAAGTTGTTGTTTTTTTTGGGGGTTTTTTTTTTTTTTTTTTTCATGTTCTTTCATTTAGTGAGCTTGAAAAACGTAATAAAATTACAGAAATGGCGCAAAGAGTTGACTGGTCATCCAGAAAGTGATGTAAAACAGTACTATTAAGTGAACAAGGCTTTAGTTATGAAGAAATTAGAAGAAAAATTGGTGGAAACTTAACCAAACGTGGCATTTCTAAAGTTTTGAAGAGGTATAAGGAGACTCAGTCACTACAAAACCATACTGGTAAAGGCAGGAAAAGGTGCACAACAGCAAGTGATGATAGAAGAATGGAAAGAATTAAGACACTGTGCCTAGGTGGCAGAATAAAATCATCTGGGTGTATACAAGAATAAATGGCAAAATGTAATGTGAAGTTGAGTGCAAGGACTGTTCGGCGCAGACTGCAGGAATTTGGTCTAAAAGCTAGAATTCCACGAAAAAAGCCATTTTTATCTCTCAAACAAAGGTTGAAAAGATTAAACTGGGCTAAAACTCATGTTAACTGGACAGCGGAACAATGGCACAGTGTTACTTGGAGTGATGAGACCAAAATCTCCCTGTTTGGTAGTGATGGCATAAAATACGTAAGGAGAAGAATCTGAGAAGATTTTCATCCTGATTGCATTACATGTACTGTGAAACACTCAGTTAGTGTTATGATCTGTGGTTGTATGACATCAAAAGATGTGGGCAGAATTTGCGTGATTAATGGGAATATAAATGGCCA
Organism: Macrothele yani; assembly: GCA_039090855.1. Taxonomy (NCBI): domain Eukaryota; kingdom Metazoa; phylum Arthropoda; class Arachnida; order Araneae; family Macrothelidae; genus Macrothele; species Macrothele yani. Next base: position 10,460,644 of record CM077019.1, read on the forward strand.
AAAATACATTAATAAAATACTTAGAGCCCAAACTGAAGCCTTCCACACGTGATCTTTTCCAAGATAATGAAGTATTTATATTTCAACAGGATTCAGCTCCATGTCATGTTGCTGCTATGTGCAAAAAGTGGCTTCAAGATAATCATATTCCACTGCTGGAATGGCCTGGGAATAGCCCAGACCTTAACCCCATCAAAAATATATGGAGCCGACTAAAGGAACTTGTTAGCCAGAAGCAATAATTCAATCTTGGTTTCACATTATAACAGCTGCAGAACTAAAAAACTTGGTTCACTCCATGGGAAGGCGTTGTAAGGCTGTAATTAACGCTAAAGCTTACCCAACAAGTATTAACTGACATGGTGAGAATTTTTGTATATCTCATTTGTTCTACACTTTCCTTCTTTATAACTGCTGTTGTAATACAAAATCCTTCATAAAAGTTATTGCATTACATACTTGATGAAATTATCTTTCCATTGATATATAATTTTATGGTATTACTGCAAAAAAAAAGTTGTGTTATGAGCCATCAAACCTCAAAAATACACTATTTCCAAAAGGTTTCCACAATTTTGGCCACTACTATACTTACATATGATGATGATGAATGAGTAATTGATGGAGTTGGGGACTCAGCTGTCTTAATCTAGCAATAAATTATTGACACATTGCATTTAGACTTTCATAAATATATGAAACACCATTTAAGTTACTACCAATGAAATAGCAAATAAACATTTGAAGGAAAATACCTTGTCTCTAAACATTTCAGAAGTGTTTTTGCCACACGTTTCAAGGTTTTACCATCTTTTTGATTTGGCTTGCGCTTTCTCTTGAGTTTGCAGTACCAATTTAGAACAAGCCTAAAGGAGAGAAGAAATAGTAAAATACAATAAAATGCAAGGCGAATGTACACATAAGGTTCAAAGTTGACCTCAATTTTTGTTTTTATTTTATTTTTTACAAAAGAAGTAAATAGGAATACACTTACTGAACTACAGGTCCTCCTCTACATACTCTCAATGTTAGCACAATTGCCCTCTCTGCAAAAAGACTGTATTCCAGCCTTGCAGGAGGATTTGTATTGCTGTTGTAGCCACTGTAGGACACACTCCTATAGTTGTTCATCTGTAGTGAATTTCTCCTCTCTTCAATGCTCTTTTAGCAGGATGATCAGGTGGAAATCACTTGGAACCAAGTCAGGACTGTACGATTTGTGCTGCTGTTGTGGGTACTGTAGGACACACTCCTATAGTTGTTCATCTGTAGTGAATTTCTCCTCTCTTCAATGCTCCTTCAGCAGGATGATCAGGTGGAAATCACTTGGAACCAAGTCAGGACTGTACAATTTGCGCTGTTGTTGTGGCCACTGTAGGACACACTCCCACAATTGTTCATCTGTAGTGAATTTCTCCCCTCTTCAATGCTCCTTCAGCAGGATGATAAGGTGGAAATCACTTGGAACTAAGTTAGGACTGTAGAAAGGATGACTGAGTATTTTCCAGCCCAATAATGCCACAACTGTCGTTGTCACATGAGCAGTGTATGTGGCCTAGCATTGTCACAAAATGGGATGACCTGTTTCAACGATCTTCCTAGCCTCTTCTTGAAGATGGTGTGTTAAAGCTTCTCTTTTACAGAGGGTGAATTGAAAGTTTTGCAATATTTGCATAAATGCATGTACTGCGGCTGCTATGTCATGTGTTTAAATTAGTTCAAGTCACGCACTGCAGTCAGTCGAAAGAGGTAAAGTGGTAGTCATTGCTGTGAACAGCATTGCATGTCATCCTTCTGTCTGTGGTTTGGATGCCTAAGAGATGAACAGTGGTTAATTAGGGAACTTTTGCTTTACAAGTTTGAACTCTGCCATAATGCTGCTCAAGCAACACGAAACATTTGTCATGTGAAAGGGGAAAGTTTCATGGACCAAAGCACTGCAACCAAATGGTTCAATAAATTTCACTTAGGCAACAGAAACCTTGACGATCAGCCAAGGTCAGGTAGGTCGCGCACCGTGGATTCGGAGGCTGTGGCCTAGGCCGTAGAGGCAAATCCGACAACCAGCACTCTGAGATTATCAGGCGAGCTGGGCATATTACAGACCACCGTGGTTCATTACCTTCAGGACCTCAGCAAGGTCTACAGAAGATGCTACATTGTCCCTCATGAACTGACGCCTGCTGAAGCAAATGTCCAAGCGAAAGTGTGCATGAAACTCCTAGAAAACCAGCATGATGTACGTTTCATCAAGAGAATTGTTACATGCGTTAAAAAGTGGGTCTAATTCCGCAATCCTAACACACAACGGCAGTGGTTGAGCCCAAGCCAGATTCTTTAACCTGTTGCCAAATGTGGGTGCTTCAAGCAGAAGGTGATGCTCTACATCTGGTAGAATTTCGAGGGGATAATCCATTATGAATTTGTTTAAGATAGTTGAACCACTAACACTAACCTCTACTCTGGATGTATGCCATTTTGGAGAAGTACCGGCACTGGTAAACAGAAAGTGTGCTCTCCTACAGCAGGACAATGCTCGGCCTCATACCATGTGAACGACTCGGGCAAAACTCCAGGAACTTGAGGGCATCAAATTGATGCCACACCCATCATATAATCCGGACCTTGCCCAGTCAGGTTATTACTTATTCCGGTCCATGGCCCACTTCCTTTGCGGGCGGTACTTTAACAACCAGAAGGAGATAGCAGCTGGGGTGAAGGAGTTCTTCGCCTCAAAGGACAAGAACTGGAACCGCCACAGAATCGAAGAACTGGCAGACAGATGGCTAAAGACAGTGCAACACGATGGTCTATACTTTGAATGCTAGTCGGCTTTTATCGTAAAGGTACGTATGAGGACATAAAAAGTGATCCAAATATTGCAAAACTTTCGACTCACCCTCTGTACGAGGATATCCACCAGGAGTATTGCATTTGCATGACAGAATAAGTAGCCATTGACTTTTTGGCAGATGGCACTGCCATTAATTTCTTTTATGGGGAACAATTGTGGTGCCATTCACAGCTGCCTTACTTGGATTCTGGAGTAAAATAATTAATGCAAGCTTCGTCACTAGTTGTAACCTGCTACAGAAATGCATCTCCGTCAGATTTAAAGTGATGCAAAAACTCTGTGCAGGCGGCAGTTATAGATAGCATGGCAGGGAGTTAAACAAAACTTCCCACTCTTTTTTCTCCCACAAAACACAAGCACCTTTATACATCATTCATACGCTTTTCCAATCATAAAATTCCAGGATTTTTTTCCAGGACATACAATCCAAACGTTCTTACTTAAAATATAGTGAAACCATAGGTCTGTTCAACCTGTAACCTACAACAAACAACTTCCTACATGCCTGGGCAAACTTGAATGCAGAATGTTAAAAATGGTGTCCACTGGCACTAATCAGAAACTTGGGTTGTTAGTCACACAGATATTGCTGTAAACTGAAAAGTGAACTTATGCCTTCTAGTGGCGCACTTGTGCGTTAAGAAATATTTAAAATTATATGAGAAACATTTTGCACCGAAAATGTTCTCCAACAAAGAAAGAATTTTTGAAATCGGACTCCTATAAACAGAGATATGGACAAAAATAAGGTATACGTGTATGCCCCTTGATGGAAAAATTATGTACTATTTTAAGCAGGAGTTATTCTCAAAAAGTTCTCCGAGGTTAGCGGTATCCGTTCACGAAGGAATTTTTTCAATTGAGTTTCCAGCTCAGATTTTGTTGCAAATACACGAGAAGCAAAAATAAACACTTACGCCCCCTGGTGCTCAAACCATTCTTTACCAAAAATAATATGCAAAACATTTCCTCTCAAGAGCTGTATCCAACGCAGGAATAATTTTTGAGATCGGACTTTTAGAAGTGGAAATATTGGGAAAATCGGAATTTACTGTTACGCCCTAGCGGAAAATTTACGCATTATTTGAAAAAGGGACTGTAACTAAAATAGTCTTTGATATAAATGTCATCAAAAGGAAAAAGAATGTATTTCAATTTGATATTTAGAAGCAAATATATGAAATAAAATACATTTTAAATTCAATACGATCTCCATTTGCGCCCTCTAGCGGCGAAGTTGTGCATCGGAAAATAACCGGAACGCGTGGATCATCATTTTCCCATTTTAAGCTTCCCAATACAAAAATAATTTTACAAATCGAACTAATAATTGCAGAGATATGGTCTCCCTGGCCGGACAGACAAAGTGATAAGATACGCAAAAATGCTAATAACGCAGCTTCAGTCCTAACATAAGAAAACCAACAGCCCCTCCCCCCACACTTTGCAGAAGGTGGGGAGGGAAAGTTGTCAGACATAAGTTATGTCAGTAGAAAAATCCTCAACTACAAAACATTGTGCAGGGACAATAAGGCAGGAATGGATAAAATTCCAGGACATGTAACAGAATTTTAGAACATTTCCAGGACGTGTACCAACCCTGCTTTACAGTGCCACCCCTACCCCCAAAATTTTAAGGTCCTTACCAATTGCATATGCAACAATAACATGTGCACAAATATAATTAACTATGCAAATTGAAGTATGCTGATGAAGTTTGCAATATTTTCCCACATACAAGCAAATCAGTTTTCACATGAGAGAATAATCACATACGGAATAAAGTGTGTGCAAATTGTAAAACTATGGTCAAAGTTTCAAGATTTGAATTTTGCACATGAACACCTCATGATTTAAAATGTAAAACTAAAGTCAAAAGTATGTGTTTGCATTTCAATTTGGCACTTAATGTTCTCATGGTATTGGCTCATTCCATAAGCAATGTGACTTTTCAGAGGTAGTTTTGAAAGGTAAAAAACAATGTGACAAGTTACAACTGATCGTGTAATACAAATTATAAATATTTTTAAGATTCCTACAGAAAATAATTAGAATTAGCAGTTCTACAATCTGTATGCTATTTAAAACATGGTTTTAAGCCATATTCTAAAATAATTCATTCTCAACTGAATGTACATCATATATTTTCTCTTTTAACGCCCATGTCACCTTAAATGTCCATGCATACAGATGACCATGAATGCCTGAATCACCCATCTACAGAGAGTAGAACTTCCCACCCCCATGTGTTCTTTGAATATACACTGCTGCTGCAGGATTAGCAGAAGTCACCCTCAGTCATCACTGCTTTAACTAAAAGAAGTGAACTGGCAGTTGGTTTTACTCTCACGACATTGAATCTCTTCTCTGAGTAAGACTGCGGTTATTGGCACCGGGACACGTCTGAAAGTCAGTGCATTTAAAGTCTACAGATCGGAAGTTTTGTGTGGTAAGCCAGCACTAATCCTTCTTTTCAAGGTTCGTACTCTTCCAAGCAAAATAAATTCAAGCACTTTTCAAGGAAAACAAAAGACACAACCTGAGAATACATACATATTCCCGAAAACAGTTCCTATATTTTACGTGCAAATTGTAATTAACATCGTTAATAGAAACTCACCCAAAGGTTGTTGCTTCTTGGCACATTTACTACACGTATCTTTCGGCTGACTTGTCATAATGTGTGATAGGCCTTTCGTGGTCGTCGTATCTCTTCCCTATGTCTTCACATATACTCTTGCCAGTTTTTTTTTGTTTTTTTTTTTGAGCCAACATTCTACAGCCACATTCACAGATTTCCCATATATGGGCACCCTTCATTAACTTCAACTTATATTAACAACTCTAAAACACTATACAGACCCTCTCGTCATTCATCGCAAACTTGAAACCTAATTCTCTTGGTCGTTAAATACCGTCCACGTCTTATTATTCATACATCCATATTAAAAAACAGCATTTTATATACACTATTTACAACACCACTATTTTATCCACTCAATTCATTTACTCACTGGCTCAACCCTCTTCGCCTTACACTACATAGTTTTCCAATGGGAAGCACGATACGTCTAACCACTGACACCGCGAACTCCACATCCATGACCTTGTCTGCCACGAGTACTTTCTGCCAGTCCCTGGCTGTCGTCAGGAGGCTTGTTGAATCACAACCGGTCTTCTCTGCAGCTGCAGAGGAAGTAATGCCATCGTCTCCGGTCATCTGCTCTGTCGCCATATGTTACAATGTTTGGTTATTGGGGCCATCTGTTCTCTCTTTTTTGGTTAATTTCTAGTGTTTGGAAGTTTTTGTTTTTTTTTACCTTTTTCTTTCTTCTCTATTTTGTTCAATTTTTATCAAGGCCTTCCAATTATCATCGAGTATATTTGAGTTCTTAGAATTACATAATATACTTGGATGTAAAGTAAATACAATAAGAATTTGTTGTTAAAAAGGAATGAAAAGATGAGTTGTTTGGAGCAAGCAGGAGTATATGCAATACCCATATCGAAGAATCCACTGGTTTCGTGCATTGGTAGTACCAAAAACAAATTAAAACATAGATTACAGCACCATTTAAAAAATTGGCAAAAAAATAAAAAAACAAAAACTGCAGTAATTCAATACTGCCTGGAAAACAAAGAATACCCGAAAATTGTCTCTATATTTAATCGGTGTTTTTCGAAATAATTTCATTTTGTGGAATATTTTGAAAGGGTACATTTTTTTTCCTATTCATCTGCTGGTATGACACATGCTCTTTCACATCATTACTTAAAAAACAAGAGATACAACGACCACCAAAGGCCTATCACGCATTATGACAAGTCGGCCGAAAGATACGTGTAGTAAATGTGCCAAGAAGCAACAACCTTTGGGTGAGTTTCTATTAACGATGTTAACTTCTCAAGGACTTTTTAAACCCGAATTATCATATGTGTCGGTCGGTAATTATTTTAGTAAGTTCAGACCATTAATCTTAGCTGGGGTGGGCACACCTTTAATGACCTGCCTGTTGTCCCTTGTCCCCAGTTGGTTTATTTTATTAACTTAGGATTGCCCCACTGTTTTGGTGTTTTTCAAAATCATTTTATTCAGTGCAATATGTTGAAAGGGTACAGTATTTTCGTATTCATCTGCTGGTATGACGCTTATTGTTTGCTTTAACTTTTTATTTTTGATGCATGACTTTGATGCAGCCAGGAGATGAAGGGTCCATGCATGAAGCACAAGAAATTCCTGAAAGTTCCACCCTACGACAAGAACACATCCCTAACCCAGCAAACAGAAACTCATCACAATTTGCAAATACGTCATTCCACCTACAGTATTTTACTCACATGGCTGACACTTTACTCTGTAGTGATATCATAGCCAAGACACCAACTGTTCACACGTTCGTTCCCCAGGGTTGACGAAGTTCTGTGTTATTTGATCAGCTTAGTGTTTTTATTAGAACTACACAGAAATCTCCTATACATCTTTTTAGCACAAACAATTAATTAACACATGCTCTTTAACATCATGACTTAAAAAACAAACAAACAAAAATTCAATTACTGTTTATAGAGCCTTAAACTTTTTCAAGTTTTTTCAAGGACTTGAAAATGAACTTTTTATTCAAGGACTTTTCAAGGTTTTCAAGGAGCATACGAACCATGATTTTGTTAATCTGTAAAAGAGGGGACAAAATTTCATAAAGTAGCAACAGACACTTTAGGCATTATGGTTTGAGTTTGCACACATTTATAGAAAATAAAATTCCAGGGGTTTTCCAACAGTTCATCAAAAATTTCCAGAAGCTTAAATTTTTGCAAGAATCATAGTGCTTTATTTTATATTTGCTGATTGGGGTGAAATTTACTAGGCATTTAGAATTCTTATGAAGTCCTATGGGTTCCAATGCTACTGAGTGTCATTCAGTGTATGTTACATCTTCAATGGAGTGACAAAATTTCCCAATATAAAAATTGCTCTGTACAAAACTTATGTGAAGCCATCTGGAACTTGGCACAATGATAATAATACAAAACAATTTTGCCATGGCACTGAAGATTCCCTATTCCACAGTCATTATTCCCATTCACATTGGTAGCAGGGAGGCCGGATATCAATCTCCTTTTATAAAGAAGCAATCTGGAACTCAAAACAATGATAATAATACAAAACAATTTTGCCATGACACTGAAGATTCCCTATTCTATAGTAATTTATATTCAAACACGTGTTGGTGGCAGGGAGGACGGATATCAATCTCCTTTTATAAAGAAGCAATCTGGAACTCAAAACAATGATAATAATACAAAACAATTTTGCCATGACACTGAAGATTCCCTATTCTATAGTAATTTATATTCAAACACGTGTTGGTGGCAGGGAGGACGGATATCAATCTCCTTTTATAAAGAAGCAATCTGGAACTCAATACAATGATAATAATACAAAACAATTTTGCCATGACACTGAAGATTCCCTATTCTATAGTCATTTATATTCAAACACATGTAGGTGGCAGGGAGGCCAGATATCAATCTCCTTTTGCATGAAGCAATCTGGAACTTAGCACAATGATAATAATACAAAACAATATTGCCATGACACCGAAGATTACCTATTCCATAGCGTTTCCCATGCAAATTGGTGGCAGGGAAATGTCATGGCGAAAATTTTAACCTCTGGTGAATTTCAGAGAGACCTGATCAATCTTTCTGTTGGTTTATCAGAGATAAATTAATGCAAAAAAATTTTCTTCCATGACATACGTTAGAAGAAAATTCCTGGTTGAAAGGCAGGGGAATTCGTGCGCAAAATTCGCTTGTCTTAATCACAACCAAGAAAACAAAATTTCATGTTGGAAAAAAAAAAAAGAATAATATTTGATTTAACTGACTTTGGGTTTTTGAAAATAATTATTTTATCTGTTCTTTTATCGCGATAGGAAAAGGCGAGTAGGTGTGCAGCTCAGAGAATCAAAATTAATTTTAGTTTACCATCACGGAACGAGGGAAAAAGAAAATTAAAATTAGTGATTTTCTGCAAGGCAAGAATTCGCCATTTTTGCATTTCCAAGCGTCGTGGAAAAGTCACCAAAAGTGTAACAACTTCTCGTCTTTTGGGGTAGGGAATTCAGCAACAGAAATCTATTTTTGGACCTCAGGGTCAAGAAGAGCCTGGTCTGCACGTGTGAAGGTCAGAGGTCACTCGAGGCGTGGGAGTGAAGATTCCGTTGGGAGAGTCGTGAGTTGCTAGGCTGAAGTTTCGACCAATGAGAGGGGTCAGCGGTTTCAAGCACCCCTGAGTTTTATCCGTTGAGAGTCACTTTTGTTCTGGACTTCTTGCTGGCCGTCAGAGAAAGAGAGGACGGCGGAGTTTTTTTCTCCTCGCCTTTTGGTGGGGAGGGGGCAGTCAGGCAGTCAGAATGAGATGCACTGGGGTCTGTTGGCCCTGTGTGTGAAAAAAAAAAATGATTATTTTCAAGGATCTCATTGCCGGAGATGAAATGACCGCTGATACACCCAAATTATCAAGTAGCGGTCGACTGCCGTGTTGGATGCAGATGGCGGAGAAGGATCAGACCCGATTTCTTATTTCCAAGCCCAACATGCCTGAGGACCAAAAGTCCACCTATTGTTGTTGCTGCCTCCATATTTTAACGCTGGGCTGCGCCCAGGCTTCGGGGAGAAGGCCATGGCTATCATGGACGGCCTTGTGAATGACATCGCCCTCGACTGCTGAATTGTCGAGCTGGGCCCACTACTGATTACAACAAGGGGTCCACCAACAGGGTTCCAAAATGCCCGTTTCCTGTTTCGTTGGCCAAACACGCTGTCTCAGAAAAAGGGAAAAGAAAAAAAAAAAAAAACCTTGGAGGTGAAGTGAAAATCAACCGGGACAGTGGTGTTCTCTCAGGGAGAGTTTTTTTTTATATTTATTTATTTTATCTATTATTAGGCTGTGAAACCTTTTTTTTTTATTATTATCGACAGTTAGTGTGCTTGTCAGGAAGTGTTGTTGCTCCAGTCCTAAAGGTAAATTTCTCTCGACATTTTCTTTTTTGTATTATGTTGTGGTTTCTTTAAAATTATAAAACGAGTTGGTTTTAATATCTTAGGCTGTTTAAATAAATTTCATGCCATCTTCTGTGGATAGGTAATTGAAAAACAAAACGAAACAAAGTAGTGGAAGTGGATAATTTTCTGGGTCATGTAGGGATAGATGATATAATAAGAATATTAAGTTATTTCGGAACGAACACCTCTCCAGACCAGTATTTCTCTTAGGTGAAATTTAACTCTTTTTGTGCTCGGTGATTTTTGTATTTGTGAAGTAGAATTTGTATTTATGAACTTAGCGTAGGTGCCATGTAGTTGGGAATTTTTCTTGTAGGCTGGTAATTATTTTGGTTTAGTGTTTTGGTAAATTTAGGTGCTAAATTATTCTTTAAAATTTAATTTTTGGTATTAGTGAGGGCTAATTTCTAGTTTCAGCCCGTAGGTTAGAAAAACAGGTTTTTATGGGGAAAAGAATATAAGAATTGGGCATACAGGCAGATATGAGCATATGTATAGTGTGAAAAAAAAAAAATAACCCGAATAGCTGTTGTGTTTCTTCAAGAAGTGATGATAGATTTTTCAGGAAAAGAGTGATCTAGGAAGTATGGTGATGTATAGATTTTTCAGGAAATAAAGTAAGGTTTGGTATAGTGTGTCAAGTATGGTATTATTGAGCTTTCTGGGAAATGAATATGTACAGTGTGTTCCTGGGAAATAAAGATAAGTGATTTTCTGGGAAATGAGTGTGTTCCTGGGAAATAAAGATAAGTGATTTTATGGGAAATGAGTGTGTTCCTGGGAAATAAAGATAAGTGATTTTATGGGAAATGAGTGTGTTCCTGGGAAAATAAGGATATGAAGAGTGTTCCTGGGGAAAATAGGATAAGAAGTAATTTTCTGGGAAAAAGGGTGATGTGTTGAATTTTCTGGAAAATGGACGAAGAGATATTTTGGGGACAAGAGAACTCTTGTGGGATACTTTACCCTATGTAGACAATGCCGTGGGGTCTGAAAGGGTGCACGAAACAAATTGGGGGATTTGTTTTCTGCCCGAGTAAGCTTGTTCGGTCCATAGGAGGTGGTACCTATGAGGGGAGTGATATAGGTTGTCCCCAAATCAGAGTGAAGGAACAGAAAAGGGTTAGGTCACACTTTGCTCCACTACACTGTATAAGCTGGGAATGGATTCACGACCCATTCCCGCCTTCAGACTCAAACTTTGTTGTTCTCCCCGAAAAATAGTGTTTTTCTTGAGATGTGGGACTCATTGGTTGAGTTGATTGTTTGGCTTTATGCCCGAGTTGATTATTACATGGGTGCCAGTTGACTGGAAAACTTATAGTATGGAATTTTGAAATGTTGGATTTTCATGATGATGGTGTAAGTAAGATTCTCTTGTCGGTGTAGCAATTTAATGATAACTTTGTGTAATTTGAATAAGGTATTTAGTGCATTAGGTTTTGGTATGGTGTATAGAATGGGTTGAGTATCCGGTAATGCTAGAAATGTTGATTGTAAGACAAATGTTGATTTAAGACAGGGTTATGCTGATTTTAAGACAAATTTTCCTGGAAGGGTAGAATCTTTTATTAAAGTAACTATCATTATACATAGAATTTTGGCAGTTGTTATAGTAGTTTAAAATTAAAAGTGGCTTCGGAAGTCTGGTCTGAGAAGGTTGGTTCGAGCGATTTAATGAGAACAATATAGTGTACACATATGCATATAAAATTTTTTTTGAGAGAGAGTGTGAGATATTTTCACTTCAAATACTTAAGTTGTACACCATGTTAAATCAAGTGTTGGTGCTGTTGAAGTACAATGAAATTCTTGTGTTTATTATTTTTATCAGTAGTGTCCCTGGTGCTAGTTTTTCTTGGAAAGAAACTAACCTGTCATCCGTTTATTTTTATTGGGCCCTGTGGCCAGGCATAAAATCTGTGACCTAAAAAATTTAACTTGTTAAGTTTTTAAAATAAATATAGGCCAAGTGGCCTTTCAAAAACCTAAACCTTAGTGCAGTGAAGTTTTAGGTATTTTCAGTTTAAATTTTCATCACATGGTTCAAGTGCATCCCCCTCAGCAATGACTGAGGTGGGAATGTAATCTGAGGTTATAACCGTAAAATCAATGTTTTTGTCCTAACTAGCTAATTTGATCATCGCCACTTCCAAAAGGTTATTTACATGTGTACATTGTATACCATTAAATTTTATTGTTTACAAATTTGGTACACATGCAAACAATAGTTACCTTTTCTTACACTTTCAGGTGTATCTACGCATCAAATGCAAACAACGCAAACAATACAATAGTAACTTTTGGGAGTTACCAAATTCAGTGGGGCATTTTATTTTATTTTTCTATTTTGTTTCATGGCCTTATTCAAAATTTCAGTTTTGTTTCGAAATGCATCCACCCATCTCCCAAATTTAAATTTTCTATAATTTCCATATTTGAATTTCAATACCAGCATAAATATAACGCTTTTAATAAATAACAATTCAATATACGGCAAAATAAATTCAAATTTTTTTCTCAACAAAACAGAAACCAGATATCAATCTCCTTTTATATGAAGCAATCTGGAACTTAAGCACAATGATAATAATACAAAACAATTTTGCCATGGCACTGAAGATTCCCTATTCCATAATCATATGTTCCCATGCACACTGGTGGCAGGGAGACCATATATCAATCTCCTTTTATATGAAGCAATCTGGAACTTAGCACAATGATAATACAAAACAGTTTTGCCATGGCACTGAAGATTCCCTATTCCATAATCATCTTTTCAAACACACACTGGTGGCAGGGAGGCCAGATATCAATCTCCTTTTATACAAAGCAATCTGGAACTTAGTACAATGATAATACAAAACAATTTTGCCATGGCATTGAAGAATCAATCTCCTTCAATGATGAAAATGCATGCTAGAATGGCAATCATGAACTTGTGGGAAGATATCCACATGTTGTTGTGAATTAAACTGCACACAATTGTTATATCACAAACGAATGTCGCTGGAAATATGGCACTTAAACGTCTTGCACTGCAGAGTCACAAGATGAAAGGTAACATCATGTCTTCACACTCCACAGAAGTAAGTGATGTCATTCTGAGCAGATGCCACAGAGAGCTCAAAAAGAGTGATGCAATCAACACAAATACTTGAACCAATTTTTCTTTTTCAATGCATGAAAAAAATCCAGGACTTTTCAGGCCTGGAAAGAAGGGAAATCAAATTCCAGGGCTTTTCCAGGATTCCAGGGGCAGAGTGAACCCTGTATAGTATTCTGGATAACACACCATTTTACGATTCTAGTTGTTAAAGGGTTTATGCAGTTAAACAGATTGTTATATTTCCTTTCATTACAAGAAATGAAGTCCAATCACAGCATTAAAAAAAATAAACTAATATGAATAACAAAAATTTACCTTAAAGCAAATGCCACATCAGGTCTTTTTAAGGAAAGAGAATTTAAGGCACTAAGGAGGAAGCTGAGCATTTCCCCAGGTTTTGGTAACTTCTGTAACAGCTGTTGCTTGTATGCTGATGGCACAGCTCGCTTTAACAGGCACTGTAAAAACTTTGGGAAACAGTATGCTTGTGATGCACATCTCAGCTGAGTGATGACATCTTGTGAAGAGCACAGAGCCATCAGAGCCCTGTCAAGCAAAGTGTCAAATCATTTTTACTTCCAAATGCAATATCACAGGTATCATAAATTCAAATGCACAGACAGCCTCAGATGTCAAAACTCTCAAAAAATACAACTTCAGCACATCCTTATAGACAACACTGAAACATAAATCACATGAAGTTCATACTGAAAGTTGTTTTACAATGTGAAAAACAAAGCAAAATGTCAATTGTGGGCAATAGTGTGAGTATGAGGTCTGTTCAAAAGTTTCGGAACTTCCGGAAAAGTCTGTTCAAAAAGTTTTGGAACTTCCGGAAACTTTTTGAACAGACCTCGTGTACACACTCCCTACAGAATTTTGCATTATTTAACGACCAAGAGAATTAGGTGGTCTTCAGAACTCTGTGAAACAATAGGAATTCCATATACGCCTGCTGATTGTAGTATATTATTGTTACTTTTTTTCTTTATAATTAAGTCAACAATATTCTGAACTGAACGTCCAGAAATAATGTTGTGTAATAATTCAGAATATTGGTGACTTAATTATAAAGAAAAAAAGTAACAATAATATACTACAATCAGCAGGCGTATATGAAATTCTTATTGTTTCACAGAGTTCTGAAGACCACATATCATATACATTGGCAGCACAAAAAATAGATTAATAAAAAGATTACATCAACATATAAAAAACTGGAACAAAAAAGAAGAAAAAACTGCACTTATGAGTTATCCAACACTGTGTTAAACATAAACAATACCCTGATTTTGAAAATATTAATTTATAACCACCCACACAAACGAAAAAGAATTAAGAATTTCCGAAAGCGTTATAATGGAACATAAAAAAGATAAAATATGCAACTTACAAGACCCCACCACACTAGACACAGCCTGGAAATCACTTATAAAAAAAAGAAAAAATCCATAAAAAAAGGCAAAAAAAAAGAACATTACAAAAAATCGCACCAATAAACAAAGAACAAAAAACAAAATACACCTGTTTCTACGAACAAATAATAATAGCCCAAAAATATTTACACAAAAGAATTATACTTACGACTGATACCTACCAACTCATCCAATAGATTACGACACATTAGAAACAAATCACCTAACACATACAGACACACAATAGAATTATACTTACGACTGATGCCTACCAACTCATCCAACAGATGGCGACACATTGGAAACAAATCACCTAACACATGCAGGCAGCAAACCTTCCCATCGATTCCCGACAAGCAACTCCAAAACTACACACACCCGAGGAACCCTCGTGCAGAAATAGTGGCCCGAAGAAGGCAGTAAAGTACAGCAGAAAGCGCACGCCGTAACAAAGAACCCCTTGTGAGACGTCTCCTGACCCGATGAGTATCTCTTTCTACTAAAATCTTTTAATTAATAGTAAATTTTAAATGTTTGATTGTGCAAGTGACTGAATGTGGAACTGAAAACATATAACCTAACTGTTTTATTTCTGCAAAAAAAATTTTTATAACTAACCAAAGGTCCGTAACGTAAGGGACCTCTCGGAGCCGGAAGCACGTGCCTCACAGAGCAAACAATGTGATAAATACTTTGACAATATCATGTAAAATACCTTTGATATTATGTATAGTTTAATCAAAAGCACGTTATAACATATAAGACAACCTATAAGGTTGTTTCATGAATTGCATTTTTCGTAATTCTTCTAAGTTTTCAATTAAAATTACAATTATTTACATTACTTGGGCAAACCAATCCAAAATTTCCAAGAATTATTTGATCAAAATAGAAACTTAAAGCAAACCATGCAAGGCCCCTGCAAGAAATCTTTCCCAAAACAGTCCTAACCTTTATGAGGCACACAGAGATGCCAACATCGCAAGGAAGTCATCGTAGTCCATACGGCCCGTAGTTCTTCCGTAGTGAAGTCAAGTCAAGTTCCCACATTCAAATTTGCAGGGTAGCATGCGTATTTCCCAGAATATACTGCTACATTTTTAGCAACATATTAATCTCGATCGGGGACAATACTTGGATAAATTTTGCAACATATTTAAGTCCCCTTAAAATGGGGGAAAAAAACTTGAGTAAATACACAAAAAATACATACCATTTCAACTCCACCTTTTAATAAATATGCTATGTCATAAGTGTGTGATGCCACACACTTATGGTTATTCCTCCTGTTTTTTAGAGTGAAAATGCCAACCGCAATCACCTTTTCCGCCGTGTGATTGAAAAATCAACAGCACACGGGGAACAAAACCCATGGTTTTCGGATAACTGAGACGATTTTAGACACAGAAATTTTTGCAAATAACAACTCTCCTTGAATTTTTGACAACTTTTTTGCGTTTTAGATCCAAGAATATTAGTAGAGACAGGTGCCCTTTACCCGACACTATTGCAAGTAAATTCGTACACGACAAATACAATGGGAGCAAAGAAAGAACAATTAACTCTGAAAGATTTCATAGCTTTAATATGCGGATAAATAGAAAATTAGCATTAAATGCTTATGATACGAAAAAACTAATCAAAAAGGTATTTTAAATTGCATAAATCAATCAATTCCGGAAAAAAAAAGGGATAAAATAAAAAGGCAATGCAAATAAAATAAATAACAATAAAAATCCATGCAACGTCTAATTAACACAATAGAAGTTTTCTGCTAAGATGCGGGAAAGTGAAATGTCACAACTTAAAACTCAAGTAATGAAAACAAATTCATCAAAAAAAAAATTAAAACTGAAATTAAAAGATTTTTAACAAAGAATGATCTGGGGAAACAATCTTTAAAACAAGCTATTAAGGAAGAAAGAAAGTTCTTGTGAATCTGACAAGATAAAATAAAACATCCCTTCGTTTAGCAGAACATTTTTACAAGAGAAAAAAAAAAAGAACTGCACTTCGCAAATCTGACAAAGTAACATAAACGATTAATCTCTCTACCGACAGCGAGGAGCATGGGAAAATAGGTCACGACTGTGTGCACACACCCAGCAGCTAAGAAACGTCTCATCGCAACTGCTGCTAGACGTTTTCTTTGGCTGGTTGGCAAAGACACACGGAGAGACTTTCTCTTGCTCTGGGCAGAATATACTGCGCGCGAAGAACAAACTCTTGGGGAGGTAACATAAAACAGGCAATAACAGCGTCCACACATCCAGGTAGCTTAGTTATGTGCTCTGCCGGAAAAAACAAACATTCAGGATTTCTTTGACCCCCAATTGTTTCCTTCGATCTGATGACTATTTGCTCAGAGTAGATTTTTTTCTTTTTTTCTGATACCCTGCTCACCCCTTACTTTGGTGAAACAAATATGCAATAGCAATTAACTATTTAAATTACATTTTAGCAAAAAAAAAAAAAAAAAAAATTCACGGAAACATGCGACCGCTGCAAACATAGAAATTCCAACGAATAATATTCCTTGTATAGCAGCAAATTTTTTTTTTTTTCACACCACTGGAACTGGAAGCCACTGAAGCACGCTTCATAACTACAGCAATTCACGTCACACCACAACTAATCAACTTAAAAACAAGAACAGAAAACGTGGAATCGACTCTAGCCTACCTCCATCCTCCGACAACTTACGTTAGTTCAGGACGCAGTTAAGGTTTTCCCGAAGTTAACAGACGTCGTGCATTACGAACGCCTTTCCACGGCAAGCCAGGTACAAAGTCACGTGATCATACAGAATGATCTCCGCTGCAACATTTCCGCTTGCTTGTCAGCCAGCCAAACATGCTTGCTGTGTGACTGCTTCATGACGTTACCGCAAAAAAAACACTACATTTGACTATGCTTGACTTTTTTTTTTTCAAATAATTAAAAAAAAAAAAGTTTTCCGGAAATATCAGAGATTTCTGGAAAAATCCGTAGTTTTTCACACCTTCTCAAGTCCGTAGTTTGAACATGATACCCGTAGGAACTACGGAGGATCTGTAGTACTTGGCATCTCTGCATGTCCATTACAGTTATTTAAATTACTTTGCTAGATCAACATATAATTTTCAATATCATGACTGTAAAACTATGACAAAAACATTACTCAATGGCAGGAAAATAAAAAACAGCTGGATTTTAAAGTAGCCTTACTTTTTTGGCAATCGTTTTACATCTTGTTGCTGAAATGCCAGAAGAATTAATTCCAGACTTTGCTTTTGTAGACTGGCCAAGGGTCTCTACAAGAAGATAAAAATACAATTTGAAACCAACAAACATCTAATTTCTAGAACCACAAATTTAATATGGCATACATCTCTACACAGAAAGCATTCCAGGAATGCAGAATCATATGGTAATTTAATCAACAATGACAATGGCATGTAGCTGCATGTCACAGGAAATACAATATCAATACACATGAATACTTTGTTTACTCATGCTGAATTTTGAAGAAAAAGTAAATACTAGGCCTACTGGTTACTTAACCCTATTTGTTCATAAAAAGCAAACACAGTTTGATGTGGGAAAATGTTTCATCTCCCACTTAAGAAATAAAGGAAAGATATTCAAGAGTACAAAATTACTTTACAGTTTACTGTTTCTGGTCCAACTCAATTAATTAAATCATGTAATCCAACATCTGCAATACAGCAGCTGAGATAAAGAGGATAAGAAAAACATTCAGGTATAAGTCACCCTTCTGACGAATAGCATCCACATAACAGTATTCCAAAAAACAAAAATTAACACAAACCTAAAAAACAATCATTCAACTTGTTATTTTGGTATGGACATTTACAGCTTTAATGGCCTCAACAATTTCTTTCCCACAATAGTTAGTTAAAAATTACTGTAAGATGCTTCACATGGTAAATTTGAAATGTTGAGAAATCAAAACTCATGATTAAAATATTAAAATTAAAGGTTGTTTAGAACATTAGAGTTGGAATGCTCTCGATATGAAACTTTTATGTGTGTTATACAGTTGACTCTTAATAACTCAAAATTTGAAAACAAGAAATTGTTTACAACTTAAAGAAAAACAAAAGTAGAATTCTCTATAAGTGTCTTATGTGCATAATGAAATTTTGATCATGAAAAGTCAAAATTTTTCTGGTGGTGGTCTTGATAACTTGAAATGAAAAACAGTCTCAAAATAGTGCACAAAGCATTCTACTCTGACTAGTTTAACCATGACAAAGAGAGAGAAACAAATCCTGCTGCCTTTAAAATAGGGTTAGACTAAAACTCCCTGCTGCATGTCTTTAATGTTGACCTGTAAAAGATGTTGAAGGTGACAGTAACATAAAAAATGGAATTGCATAGAATTTTGGAATACCAAATATTACACTGCATACTATTCATGGCTTGAAAAATATATGAAAAATTGTATGTCCAGCTGGGCATGTGCAGAAATTATTTACCTGCCCAGGTAGTATTGGGTATATAAATAAGCTTTGAGGGATTTCCGTTCAGTGTCGTACTTATTACTGCTCGCATGTATTTTAAGGTGGCAACACTGCAATATCGTAGAACGAGATGCCAGCTGTCAGAGTCAGTATACGATGTTCGATTGAGGTGCGAAGACGTATTTGTTTTACTCAATGGAAAATGGCAACTTTCGTCCCAACAAAACAGCATTTGCGGGAAGTGTTAGTACATTACTTTATTGTCAAGAAAAGTTCTGCCGACAGCTATCGCATAATGTCAGAAATCTATGGTGAACATTCCCCATCCATAAAAACATGCGAGTATTGGTTTAGATGATTCAAAAGGAACTATTTTGATGTCAGTGATAAAGAACGTTCTGGACCACCCAAAAAAATTGCTGATGCCGAATTGGAGACCCAAAAAGAACTAGCAGCAGCATTAAATGTTAGTCAACCATGCATTTCACAATGTTTAGCTGCCATGGGAATGGTGCAGAAAGAAGGGAATTGGGTTCCACATGCTTTGCGGGAAAGAGACCTTGAACGTCGAAAAACCATTTGCGAATTGCTGCTTCAAAGGCAAAAAAAGAAAGGGTTTTTTGCATCGTATTATTACTGCTGACGAGAAATGGATATGGTATGATAACCCTAAACGGCACATGAGTGAAGCCAGGTGAACCAGATCCTTCAATGCCAAAACGCAATATCCATGGTTCAAAGGTAATGCTGTGTATCTGGTGGGACCAGAAGGGTGTGATCCACTATGAGCTGCTGAAACTGTCAGAAACTATTACTGGTGATCGATATTAAACCCAATTAATGCATTTGAAATGAGCTCTCATGCAAAAACGGCCGGAATGGGAGAATAGACACAACAAAGTCATCTTACAGCATGACAACGCAAGAGCACATGTTTCTCGACCTGTGAAAAAGTGCTTAGAAGGATCCGACTGGGAAGTTCTACCCCACCCGCCATATTCGCCAAACATTGCGCCATTGGATTACCATTTGTTCCGGTCGATGCAGTCAGCACTTTCTGGAGAATGGTTTAGTTCTTATGAAGACATCAAAAATTGGCTGGACAACTGGATCTCTTCCAAGGAACCGGAATTCTTCCTTCGGGGCATACGTTCACTGCCCAAAAGATGGGGTAAAGTTGTAGCTTCAGAGGGAGCATACTTCGATTAATATTAAAATATTGTTTCTGTTCTCCAACAGCGTGTTTTGTTCACCTCAAATCCTCAAAACTTATTTATATACCTAATGAAAGCTGGATTCCCAGGAAAATTTATCTTACAAAATAACAAAACAGTATCCAATTTTTTTTTAAGTTAAAAAAAAAAAATTATGATCTTGTTTTACATTTCTGTTTTAAGAGTCTATATTCAAAATGTTCAATGCACAAAAGCATGTATCTCAAGTTTTAAGATGATGATGCTGTAATTGGTATTTGAGAAATTTAATGGTTCTTCCATGTTCCTTTTGTTTAAGAGTTTACCCTTTGTCATTAAATGCTGGAAGCTAGTTCCATCAGAGGCAGGCATCCAGTCACTGACTACAAACAACATTTGGAGCAAAACTACGTATGCTTCCAGCAGGGCGCGCAAATCCGCCCTCCGCGGTGGTCAGGAATTCATTGCGGACGATTAATTTCACGACCACGACGTCCGCCCGGACGGCCCTATTTTCCACAAGCTTGCAGTATGATTGTGATTAGAACATTTTTTTTCCACCAATTTAAAATTTGTGCATGCCAAGTTTTATGAAATTACGCATTTTCTGAAGTGATTAGCCGTTCTTTGTTTTGGCAAAATAGCTCCACAGAACACCCTTCCTTCCAAAATTTTAACGTACTAAGCCAATGTCCTGCTTTCTCATTCCCTCTCAAAGTTTTCCCGTGTGAATTTTACGCCTGAAGCGGGGGGTGTAAGGATAGCGACTTCACAGTTGTTGTTTTTTCTTCCCTTCTCTCCCGTTTATCTCCGTCCCCCAGTCATCCCTTGTTTAGTTTCATTAGTTAATACTGGAGTGACCCAGTATTAACTAATGCAACTAAACAATAGTTGCTTCTTCCCTTCACGTATGACCTTGGCATCTCGCACGTGTGATGCCCGCCGTAATATTGGCTTCCTGTGCATTACCGTTTTCCACATGTTTTCTGGCGTCCTTGACAACGGTCGTACCTAATGCTGCACATGCACTATTCTATCTCTCATCTTTTGTCATTTTGCAGTTGAAAATTCTAGATTCTGTGTAACAAGCTTTTTGCTATGAAAGCAGAAATGTATTTATTTTCTGTATGTACATAAAAAAATTCAGTAAAGTGACGATATTTAATACGCACGTATTGCTCGACGTATCGAGATTAAGAAACATGTTTTATATACGCTATTCTTTTTCAGTTAAATCCATTCAATAGTGGTTTAACTGTTGGAACTTTTTTCATGTTGTAGTTCCTTTGTGTGAAATGCAATTTCTCAGTTGGAAATTATTAGTATTTACTGCGAACAAACACCTCGGTAATCAAATGTAATTCAAGGAAAAACTTTCCACGTACCTCTCAGTTGTAAGGGGTCGATGCCGAATCTATGTGTGGCTGTTCTCATCAGGCTCTTGAGTTTAGACTTTTAAGAATTTAATCGGCGCATTTTCTTCACGAGTCCCGAAATTGGATAGACAAATTAATTTATTCAATGAATTTGTCTATTCAATTTCGGGACCCGTGAAGAAAATGTGCTGATTAAATTCTTATGTCTAAACTAGCCTGATGAGAACAGCCATACAAAGATTCACACATCGACCCCTTACAACTGAGAGGTACGTGGAAAGTATTTCCTTGAATTACATTTGATTACCGAGGTATTTGTTCGCAGTAAATACTAATAATTTCCAACCGAGAAATTGCATTTCACACAAAGGAACTACAATATGTAAAGTTTCAACAGTTAAACCACTATTGAATGGATTTAACTGAAAAAGAATATTTAAATTCTATGTAGTTGTGGTATTTATACGAGTCTGACGGGTTACTTTCAAAGGAGGACCGGTACATTTTTAGAGAAACCGTCCTCGAGGACAAGTAAAATTTCCGAGATTTTTCGTGCCCTGGCTTCCAGTTTGTAGACCTAGCGTATAATAAAATTAAAGAAGTGATATTCTTCTGTCTTTGGTACTCTATATAACAACAATACTAATTCTAGTGATTAGTAGTGAAGTGAAACACGACATGTGATGCCTGTCTTTTTTCTTGTAGTATGTTCCAAACTTTATTTTTTAATCTAGTTGCCTGGGCTGGGCAACTAGATTTTTAATTTACCTGCCCAGGCCAAGAATTTACATGCCTCGGGCATCTTCGGCATGGTATCTTTCAAGCCCTGCTATTCTAAAGAATAAAGAAGTCATTCTAAAAACTGCTGTTGAACTCAATAAAAAAAAAAAAAAAAGCAGACTATTGGCAGATTTCTTTAAAACAGTAAAAAAATAATTCTGTACACTTAAATTTTTATTCTATGGTATTGTGATGAATCAAACAGCATTTTGATAACATTTAAAACTATTTATCATTTTAGAAAAATGCAATTAAAAGTGCATAATGAATGTAAATTTCAAGGTGTGATTAAATATTTAATGAAATTTGAATAAATTTCGGTTTCTTGGCAACTCGAATTCTCGCTAACTTGAATATTTTTCACAATCCCTTTGGTTTCAACTTATTCAGGGTCAACTATAGTTTGGAATCAAAAATGTAGTTTTAGGTCATTAACTCAAAAGGGAAAACAATGTTGGGCAAAATGTTTCATACTTAGAAAATGCATGACCAAAAAGGTGGAAGTGGATGCAATCTCTGTAGCATGCACTGAAGGTAAATTGCACTATCAATACTGATTTAAGGAAATCACAAGCAGCAGCAAAATATTTCAATTTAAGATTTGGTTGCAAACTCAGAGCAGAAAAACACAGAAGAAAATTCAAGTGATTACAAACTGCTGCTGTTAAAATGCTTAGATTAAGAACAAAGCCGTATCAAATGAGAGGTTAATACACACACAAAACTGACAAGCATGTGCACTCACATTTATTTGAAATAAACAGTACACTTTTCATGAATAATACCATCCTGTCTTAAAAGCAAGGACAGAAAATTTTCAAAATCATAATGTGCCTGGATCAGGCATGCTGTCCAAAATATTACGTGCCCGAATACACACACATATACACATCACGCACACTGTACTATTTCTTCTAAACTTTTCAGAAACAACATAAGGAACAAAATACTCTCACTGCACTTTATAAATTGCATGCAGGGGTGAAATATAAACTCACCTATGTCATTCCATGCCAAATCAGCACAAAAAAGCAACATTTTAGACATGAACCCTTTTGATTTTCATGAAACTTGATGAGCATCGGCTTTATTGAAAAAACTAATTAGTGCAAATTTTCAGCTTCCTACATACAACACTTCCATTGTTATAGGACTTTGAAATTTACAAAAAAAGTCACTTTTGTGTCTACCACATGTATCAGAAATGACAATAACTTTATACCTAATTGGTCAACAGAGCTCATACTGGTCTATTTGAAAGCTTATTACATGAGCTTTCTTTTGAGTAATCACACAATCATATTATGGGCAATTTAGGTTTCAAAGTCATCCGTTTTGACATTTTTAATTTTTTCGAAACACACTGAATTTATTTTATTAAAAAAGCAGAGGGAGAGCAGCCTCTAAGTAGTAAGAAAATTGACTGGGAAGTTTAAAAAAAAACTTTTTTCAAAACATTTTATCCAAGAAAGAGCTATATTTCTATGTGCCTGAGCAGGTGCGTGGAAAAGAAAAACATAGCCGGGTAGAAATTTTACATGCCCAGGCATGTCCTGCAATACAATTTTCGAGCCCTACTTAAAAGAAATGTGTTTAATCAATGCATTCTTCCATTTCCTTTATTTATGGATCCCACACATGGACCTTAACTAAAAGAGGCATACAGTGGCTGTAAACAACTGAGAGAAGCCTGGAGAGATGAATGTTTGTTGTAACTGGGAAAGATAGGAACTCATGGATCAGCAAAATGACAATGGTGGAAGACAGGATCAAAGCACAATCCCTGAAATGGCAATGGGCTGAACATATTGCTAAGAGAACTGGCCACGGTTGGACAACTGAAACCCTAGACTGGATACCAAGGGACAGGAAAAGACCCAGAAGAGTGAATGACATTATGATGAAACTAAAGACGATCAAGTGGCAATGGGCTGGACATATTGCTAGAAGAACTGACCACCGTTGGACAACTGAAATACTAGACTGGATACCAAGGGACGGGAAAAGACCCAGAAGAGTGGATGACATTACGATGGAAATAAAGACTCTCAAGTGGCAATGGGCTGGACATATTGCTAGAAGAACTGACCACCGTTGGACAACTGAAATACTAGACTGGATACCAAGGGACAGGAAAAGACCCAGAAGAGTGGACGACATTATGATTGAAGTAAAGACCCCCAAGTGGCAATGGGTTGGACATATTGCTAGAAGAACTGACCACCGTTGTACAACTGAAATACTAGACTGAATACCAAGGGACAGGAAAAGACCCTACCAAAAAAAAAAAAAGCCACATGGGTGATGAAATCTGAAAAGTGTGCTGGAGTGACATGGATGAAAACTGCACAAAACAGAGTTGTAGAAAAGACTTGGAGAGACCTTCATCCAGCAATTGGTTGAGAACTGTTGATGGTTACAACATCCTAATGTTAAGTTCACATGACTCGTGAACAAAGTTAATGCATTGCAGAAGTGCTAGGCACTAAATTGTAACAGCTGGATTTGGTGCAGCCAACTAGAGAGGGAAATAAGCACTTTTGGTATTTTTTTGCCTAAACATCTAAGAACACACACGCAGTGGGTTCCTAAATTCTACCTATCTAAATCAATCAAGTTATCACAATCAATCTCAATGTATCAATATATCTATCTATATAGAACACACAACCATTAAGTAAAATAAACCAATTACCTCAGCAATTCTTATAATCAGCTGCTCCAATAGTGATGGCTCCAGTTTTGCTCGCACCAAAATAGCACACAGTATCATATAGGTTCCGGAACAGTAGCTGTAAACTTCACTCTTAAGACCTCTGATTATGAAGGGCAATAAAACTGCTATTGTATTGTCAGAGATAGTATTGCACAACTGCACGGCATGGTATACTGTAAGTGTTGAAAATGCAATGACATTCCAAAATGTAGGTTCCTCATCTGCCTTATACACCTAGAAATAAGAATGGTACTATTACTAAACAGAGCATTGTATAATACAGCACAAACAATATAATTTCCTTTGACTGAACATTTGCCACACTTTTGTGATGCAGCAGAAAGAGTGCTTGCCTGTCTTAGTTGTCGAATCGTTACTTCAATTAATATACCTTTTCTTTTTTATTGTTGTAATGTTCATGAAACATACTTTCACATTTAGAACACATCTGTTTCACTTTAACGAAACACTGTTTCTGATTATGTATCAGAATATCAATAATTAACTATAAATACAAGAATATTTAAATAAACTACAAAATTGATTTGAAGAATTACTTTACATATCTTACTTTACCCATCATTACTGACAGGATTTCGTCTAGTGTGCATATAATAAATATAAATACATAAAAAGGAATAATACATCAACATATAAGCAAATAGCTATGGAACATACTGTATAGTGGCAGACAAAATGAAAACATCCTTTATTAATATAATACTGTGACATTAGGTATGCATAGTGTATAACGAGGTATTTACTCATTGTTCAAATTCCAGATAATGAACTGCTCTAAGTGACTGTATAATTCATTTAAGCATATACAACAATTGTGTTGTATTGTTAGTTACTGTTTCACATGTTATCAGATAGTTTTAGCTATGCGGGAGTATTATATATTGCAAATTGAAAACGGTATATATTACCAGCATATTCTTAATAAAATTAGCATGGTATATTGCTATTCTTACCCTTATTTTGCATAGGTTGCCTCTCTTGTTCAATGTTGCTTGGCCAACAGATGTGGTCATTAAGGTGTGTACAAAACACCACATTGAAAAATAAACATTGTCATTGTTATCACAGTTGAATAAAATAAAATAAAACTGCTTAAACGAAGACTATGAAATGGGAATGAATGTTTAAAAAAATTGTATGAAGCTTTAAATGAAATGTTCAAATATCTGAATGAGTCAAAGGCAACAATGGAAGGTATAGACCTTGATAATCTATCACCTAACAAACAACATTTAAAATTGGAAATACCATGACAAGAAGCATAAAATAAGAAGCATCGAGTGAGCCATAACAATATTTTCTTCAATATTATAAATAATTTCCTTCCGTGAGCCATAATAAAATAAGAAAGCATCGAGTGAACTATTCCTCCCATGAGCTGTAACGGGTATGGCTGCACGAAGCGGAGCCATCGTTATACTTGATGGCTCTGCACGAAGCCGGCGAGTCAAAAATGACTTCATCGTGTAACACAGCGCTCGTAAGGTCCGGTAGAAAATCTAAGTGGATGGTTGCAGGGGGAAAAAAAGGACTTCTATCCATAAATCAGTAAAATTAAGCAGAAATCCATAAAAGTTGGCAAGTATGTAACTGCAATGTATTGTCAATATATCTGATAGTCAGCCTTACCCAGTCATGTTACAACATAAAAAATGTACTTTCTTTCATGAAATTTTCAGAAGAGTAGGCCAGAAGACATGTTATGTACAGCTAAAAAAAATATTTTCTTGTATTTTAATACATACCTTCATGATATCCGGAACCAGATCACAAACAAATTTTCTAAATCCTAAGTCTGAATTGAAGTGCTTTAAAATCACTAATGTATCCAAGGGAACTCCAGAGTCCTAAAAAAAAAATATGCATTTTTAACAAATTTTTATATCATATTATGCATTTTTGCACTACTATTACATATATAAAAGCTATTTAAAAAGTAAGGTTCCGAATTTTATTCTCTCTGAAAGGATTCCTGCCTTTAGTTGGAGAGCATGGGGGTTCAGGTGGCACATACACAGTCACGTCACATTATTGTGACCCCCTCCTACTTTTGACATCAACAACGCATGGCCAATGAGAGAAGGCATGTGTCGTGAGCTGGCTTGGAGGGTATATAAGGTGTGCAGTAGGCAATCTGAAAACATACCACTTGTTGCTGTCATGGATAAAAGGAGTGATTTATCAGATTTGCAAAAAGGGATGATTATTGGCTTTTGGGCAAAGATGGCAGTATTTCTGAAACAGTGTAGTTTGCGAACTGTTTGCATGTTGCTGTGGTTAAAGTGTATTGTGATTGGAGAAACAGCTCCATTGCGAATAAGCAATGTGGAAACTACGGAGCACCACGTGCCATTGATGTGAGAGGTGAGCGTCGGCTGTGAAGGTGTGTGAGAGCCAATCGACATGCTACAGTGGAGCAACTCTCTGGCCGAATGAACCAGGGTGCTACCGGAAGTGTGTCAAAAACAAAAGTTCAGCTAACCCAGCTGTGTATGGGGCTCTGATGCAGATGGATGGTCACTACACCTATGCTAACGAAGGTGCATTAGCAGTAAAGGCTTACATTTGCACGACAGTATTGGAACTGGACCTCCGCTGATTGGCAAAGGATTGTCTTCTCCGATGAGTCATGTTCTTTACTTCATCAAACGGATGGATGTTGGCGTATAAGTTGAGAAACATCGGAGAACAAACACTCTTCAACCATTGCTGGAAGAACACAAGCTGGTGGAGGCAGCGTTATGGTCTGGGGAATGTTTTCGTGGCATTCTCTGGCTCCACTAACACCTGTGGAAGGCACTATGGACCGAATTCGTTATGAATCCATCCTTGCAGACCACATGCACCCATACATGCTGATTGTCTTCCCTGGGGCAGATGGGATCTTCCAGCATGATAATGTGACGTGTCTCACACAGCTAGAAATGTCCAAGAGTGATTGGAAGAGCACAATGAAGACTTCAAAGTACTTCCCTGGACCCTAATTCCCCAGACTTGAACCCAATTAAGCATCTGTGGGACCACCTCGATCGTGTTGTTCGCTCTATGGATCCTGCACCACGCACCCTCCAGCAGTTGTCAGATGCACTGCAGTCAGCATGGCTCCACACACCTGTAAACACCCTCCAGCAGCTCATTGAGTCACTCCCAGCTCGTCTAGCTGCTGTCCGCGTTGCACACGGCGGTTACTCCGGAAATTTAGCTGGTGGTCACAATAATGTCACTCAACCATGTATAATCACCACCAGATAGATGGCAATACTCAGATTACAGGAACCAACTCAGTAGTTTCGAGAAGACAACCACAGTGAAACAGCGAATGGAGGAAGAAGTTAGTTTTGTAATTCATTCTTTTTATGGGCAAAAAAAGTTCCACCTGTTGAAATTTATTGAGGCTTAGTGAGGTTTTTTTCTTTTTTTTTTTTTTTTTTTTTTGGCTTTTTGACCACCATGAACAACTCGATGGGTTATAAGTAATCACCCATCCCTAATTTAGGGCAACTGATTCCAGTGAAGGGAGAGAGCCAGTGCCGTAAGAAAACACAACATCCATGCCTCACCTGGATTCGAACCCAGATGAATAGTCAGAAGTCAGTGCTTAGATCAATACACCACTGGGGCAGCAGTGTATGGTGTTAATGTGATTACCATACATGCGGTGTTTAGGGCTTGAAAAATATCTGAATAAGTTACATGCCCAGCTGGGCAAGTGCAGAAAATATTTACTTGCCCAGAAAAATTTATCTTTCAAAATAACAAAACAGAAACCTCATTTTTTTAATTAAAAATTATGCTAAACTTTTTACACATCTTTTGCATCGCCATTTTAAAGTGTCTGTGCTCAAAGTGCACAAAAGTATATATCTTAAGTTTTAAGAAAGGTAATCGATGGCATTTGAGAAATTTAGTGATTATGCCATGTTCAAGAATTTTTAATATACGTCCTGTGTTTTGTGAAAAAAATAGTCAGAGTTAACTGTACAGCAGTTTAAGTAGTTTTCAACAATTTTGAATGTAAAAAATATTTACCTTTTTCTCTTGTGTGAACAGAAGTGATTTTGCATCATAAAATATTCCAAGAATTGTTTAGAAACAAAGGCAATCCTTACGTTTTCAACTACTGTTGTGTGCACTTATAGTTATTAAACTATATTGTGACCTGGACACCCCCCCCTTTATACACACACACATTCCTTGAAAAAATTGCTGGTGATATCGGCAATTTTAGGATGATGGGTTTGGCAAGCAGTGCACCACATGATATTTTTGTCATGATTTGACTTTAGCCAATTAAATGTTTTTATCCAAGATTCCTGAACTGTACGAAGGCTTTTTTTTTTTTTTTTTTTGTGCACTTTATCATAGTTTGCTTGCGTAAGTTTAAATTTTGCCAACAACGCAGATTCCGATTCTGAAATGACGTCACTCAACAATGCA
This sequence comes from Macrothele yani, assembly GCA_039090855.1. Taxonomy (NCBI): domain Eukaryota; kingdom Metazoa; phylum Arthropoda; class Arachnida; order Araneae; family Macrothelidae; genus Macrothele; species Macrothele yani. Next base: position 10,490,079 of record CM077019.1, read on the forward strand.
GAAGACGAATTTGTAACAACCGCTGACAGATCAGGAATTTCACATAATTGCTTAGAATGAGATATACCCTCATTGCTGAATTTTTTTCAAAAAAAAAAAAAAAGTCATTTCGATTACTAAATACAACTTATATCTGCAGCTAACACAAACTACTGTTCTTTCAGACAAACTAGGTAAGTTATCGGTGTCAGTAATTTTTGCTCTTCTCCCGGCTAAGTGTACAGGCTCATTCTTAAATCTTAAACGAAACTTAGGCTTTGTTTCAGTAATACAGCTGTTGTGAATGGGGGATGGGAGCTCCCATTTCCCCTCTCCCTCACTCGCATAAGTTGTATCAGAGACCCAACCCCACCCGGGGCTGTGCAATAAATATTCCATTGTCACTCCCTCCTCATAAAGCACGGCTTTTTTGCCCATCGGTCTGCGTCCTCCTGTTTCATGGTAGTTTACGCATTTTGTCACTAAACACTGGAGGCTAGTTTCATCCGAGGCAAGCATCCTGTCGTTAACTGTAAACGACATCTGGAGCAAAACTACGTATGACTCCAATTTCTGGATGTAGAGCATAATATAATTGAAGAAGCACTATCCTCCTGGCCTTGGCATTCATTCCGTAACAATAATACAACTTCTGGTGATTTGCAGTAAAATTAAAAACATGCAATGACAGTACTTTTTTTTTTTTTTTCTAGAGTAGAAAATTTGACATTCCAAACTTTTTTTTTTACTTGTCCAGGCCAATAATTTACGTGCCCCCGGCATCTCGAGCATGGTAATTTTCAAGCCCTGGTGTTTAAGTTGTCACAGAAGTGTATGGTGTTAATGTGATGACCGTGATGTGGTGTTAACGCTATCACTCACATTTTTGCCAAATCACGATAAAGATGGTAATTTTATGACAAAAGTCCCCACTGAATCACCAAAAAACGAAAGTTTCCTGTCATTTTTCTTTCCGTCATCCTGCCCCCCTTGCATTTTTTTTTTTTTTTTATCCACATCATCTTTTTGTTTCGTCGTCGCTGTTTTGTCCTGCCTGCCTGGTTTCTTTATTCCCCGTCATACACCTACTCCTGCTGCACCCTTTCAGTTTTTGGTTGTTTGTTTTTTTGTTTTTTTTATCCCCGTCATTTTTTCATTCCATCATCGCTACTACTACCCTGCCAACCTGATATCCTTCCCCATCATTCTTTCTTTCCGTCTTTACTGTCGCATGATGCTTCACCCTGTTGTCTTTCCATCCTCGTTATCTTTTCTCCTACTGCAAAGCACCACCAGTGAGCCTCGACAGCACCTTTTGCAAGGGCTTTATTGTGATGGATAAGGAAAGAGATGTTTTGTTTGTTTCTTTGGCGATTCATCGCCACAGCAGCAACCACCATTTTTATGCAGGTCGACCGGTCAGTCGGTGTGTCGTTGGTTGTGGCTTTGCTCAGTCCTGGCCTTTGTATATATTTTCACAAACTGGATGCATCAGCAAATGTCAATATTTTTATTAAAATTCGAAGCCTATTTGTTTTTATTCTTGAATTCTATTTAAAGTACAAAATTTTACTTAGGCAATGCATTGTGCTTGCACTTTCGTACATAAATACAGCAAAAAACAGAACAATAAATTTTGCTAACAGTTCTGGCAGCTTTACAAAGCTAGAGGTAAATGCCACCCATGGGGTCTTGGGAGGGATCACGAGGAGGATGCAATCGACATACAACATTTGCCACCCCGAACTGCAATTTCAATACTTGTCATCATCATCACTAAGCTGTTCTCTGAGATTCAGAGGTTAGCTCCACAAAGAAATACAAACTACCAGATAATTTTCACTTACTGTTGCCGTATCGAACTTCTCCATTTACAGCGATCTTGACACACAACTCGGGCTTCACTGATATCCATCACACACCGTACACAAGTTCTTCTATACTTCATAATCTTTTTCTCATGCAGACACTCCCGAATCCAGGGGTGCTTATTCTGTGAAATCAAATTTCCTGAAACCAAACCCAAATTTCCTGAAATTAACGTAGATCAATACTTACAAAAAAAAAAAAAAAAAAAATCAGAATGTATGTGTTACATTCGTAATTTATTTCCCAAGTTCTGATATTTTTTTTAAAGAACAGTGGCCTTTATAAAATCTTACTAATTGCAAATTTCCAGTGTTTGGCCCTTCAAAGCTATAAATAATACTTATAAAAAGTAAAATACTGAGAAAAAAAAATAAAAAAGCTGTTCAGGAAATCTTTGTCATTGCATTGAAACCAATGACAAAGATTTCCTGAGCAGCAACCAGCAGGCATCCCAAAGGGAAGGGGGAGGGGTGATATAAAAGTCAGCAGGGAGATCCTCCCTAGATTTCTGTGATGATGAGATGAGAAATCTTGAAGGTCAAAAGCAGCAGACAGAGTGGGTGGGCCACTAAGCCCTGGGGTGGGGCAGGAGCAAAGGGGCACTGCCAGGAAAAGAAAGGGGTGAGAAATTTCTGTTTGGAGTAGCTCTGGGGAAACCCAGCACCAAACAACAAAGGAAAGCAAACAGTTAACACACTTTTAGAAGACAAATATAACATTAGGTGGGGGGTGGGAGGTGATCTGTCCCAGCTGAATTGGGTAGACACAGAGTGGACCTGTTTCTCTTCTCCTCTGTGGGGGTAGATTGGCAGTCAGATTTCCCAACTCCCAGTGGAATTGAGTTTTACTTTGGCCACCAACCAAGGGAAAACTGGGAAAGGACAGTGACAGGCCTTGCCACTGGTTATAAAATAAAATTTTTGAAAAAAAAAAAAAAAAAAACCGCCGAAAATTCCAGTACAACGCCGCAAATTTCCGTGGAAAAAAAAATAAAAAAAAATATAAAAAAAAATAAACGTTGAAAATTCCCTGAGTACAATGCCGCCAAAAATTTAGTAAAAAAAAAAAAAAACGCCGAAAATTTCCGGATATTCCAGAAAATAAGCACCCCTGCGAATCTGATCTTCCCATGACTTCCTTGGCCTTTTCTTCCTGCCACTTGGGCTAAAAAAATTTCTTAGTAAGAACCTCATCACTCATTTTTTCAACATGGCCAAACCACTGAAGCATATTTGTCTCCACCTTGCTAACAACATTTTGCTTCACACTACACATCTTCATTTCTCACACAATCAGAACGTGTCTCACCACAAACTCCCAGTAAGTAACGCATATCTCCAGTACACAAACGACTTCTATGTTTCCTTCATAGTACCCAGGTTTCGCTGCCATACATCAGAGTACGAACAATTACATTATCATACACAGCAATGTGGGACTCTCTTGAGAACCAATCATTCCTGAGAAAACCTCCCAGAGTAGCCACGACTTTCAATGAAGAATTCACTCGCCTACTAATTTCACCACCCAATTTGTTCTCTCTGTCAAACATGCTTACTAAATACACAAACTCATTCACCTGGTCAATCACTATGTTACATTCAGTACTACCAGTTCCTCTCTCAAAAAACATAACTTTGGTTTTTCCTTCACTTATACTCAGTTTGAATTTCATGCAAACTTCGTACATCAGAGACAACATACTCTGCAAATCACTTTTGCTCTCTGCCAACAGGACAGTGTCATCAGCATACAGCAATCTTCACACACAGATATCACCAAGACATAAACCAGTATTATCTATTTTGGCATCACGCATGCACGCATCCATAAATATATTAAACAGCCATGGTGACATTACACAACCTTGTCTAACTCCTGAACCAATAGAAAACCATTTTGATAAAACACCATTCACTTGTGCACAAGTTCTACTGCTAGCCAGAGTAGCAGAAGATAGGCATACACTGTATGCGGAGTTTCCAAATCATTAGCATATTTTGCAGATAACTTTTGCTTGTAGATTAAAAAGTCAAAATGTTATTTACAGCAATTATAGCACTTACTCAAGGCTTTACTCAGATTAATGTATTTAATTCAGTTTTAACTTGAAGAAATTTCAATTATTTTTCACATCTTCAGAATTCTTCTGTTTTTACAGATGTTTCAGGCCTCTTAGATTTTTTCAATGCCTGTTCTCAATCTACAGGAACTGCATCAAAAATTTCGTTTACACAGCAAAAATTTAAATTTTATTGGCTGGTTTCTCTTGCAGTTGCCAGTTGTTGAATAAAAATATTTTCCTTATGTATTTTGTAAATGCTATTTATAATTTTTGAAAGTTCATTGATGGAACTGTTTTTCTGGATATTAAAACTTTAGTTTCTTGTTTTTATAAGGTTCATGCGAGTCCAGTATTTTAATATTTTGCCATAAAGGTCCATTTCATGTACATTGCTGTCCATTCAATTGCAATGCACTTATTTTGCCCTCATTGGAATCTAATGTTCTAATTATTATTTATTGTTTTATTAATTTTTTCATAAATTACCATTATTCTATTGTTATTGCGGTTACCATTATTCTATTGTTATTGTGGAACTTGCCAGTTGTGCTGGGAGTTGGGAATGGACCCTCAGGATTGGAAGGATGCTATTATTGTTCCCTTGTATAGGGAAAAAGGTGATCACACTGAATGCAAGAACTATCGTGGTATTAGCCTACTAAGTGTGCCAGGGAAAGTGTTTGGTAAGGTTGTTATTGAAAAAGTACGGGGTCTTACATCAGAGAAAGTGTGGGATGTTGGGAGTGGTTTTATGCCTGGTAAAGGATGCACTAACCAGATTTTTGCATTACGCACAATGATTGAAAAGTATCTGGCTGTTGGTAAGAAAGTTTTTGCTGCCTTCATAGATTTAGAGAAAGCTTACGGCCAAGTAAATAGAACACTTTTGTGGAAGGTATTGAATGAATATGGTGTTACTGGGAATCTACTTAATAGTGTAAAAGCCATGCATGCTGGTAGTACAGCTTGTGTACGAGTGAATGGTGTTTTATCAAAATGGTTTTCTATTGGTGCAAGAGTTAGATAAAGTTGTGTAATGTCACCATGGCTGTTTAATATATTTATGGACGTGTGCATGCGTGATGCCAAAATAGGTGATACTGGTTTATGTCTTTGTGATATCTGTGTGTGCAGATTGCTGTATGCTGACTGTCCTGTTGGCAGAGAGTAAAAGTGATTTGCAGAGTATGTTGTCTCAGATGTACCAAGTTTGCATGAAATTCAAATTTAGTATAAATTAGGGAAAAACCAAAGTTATGGTGTTTGAGAGAGGAACTGGTAGCACTGAATGTAATGTAAGTATAAACGGCACTGTGAATGACCAGGTGAGTGAGTTTGTGTATTTAGGAAGCCTGTTTGACAGAGAAAACAAATTGGATGGTGAAATTAGTAGGTGAGTGAATTCCTTCATTGAAAGTCATAGCTGCTCTGGGAGGTTTTCACAGGAATGATGGGTTTTCTAGAGAGTCCCACATGGCTGTGTATGAAAGTGTAATTGTTCCTACTCTGATGTATGGCAGTGAAACCTGGGTACTGCAGAAGAAACATAGGGGTTGTTTTGTGTGCTGGGGAAATGCGTTACTTATGGGGTGGTGTGGGGGCAAGACACGTTCTGATTGTGTGATGACGGGGGGGGGGGGCAAGACATGTACTGATTGTGTGAGGAATGAACAGGTGTTGCAGTTGTGTGATGTGAAGCAAAATGTTGTTAGCAAGGTGCAGACCAATATGCTTCGGTGGTTTGGCCATGTTGAAAGAATGAGTGATGAGATGCTAAGAAAATCTTTTTAGCCAAAGTGGCAGGAAGGAAAGGCAAAAGAAGACCAAGGAAGACGTGGGTGGATCAGATTCAGGAGCGTCTGCATGAGAAAAAGATTATGAGTATGAAGTACAAAAGATCTTGTGTACGGCGTGTAATGGATATCAGTGAAGCCCGAGTTGTATGTCAAGATCGCTGTAAATGGAGAAGTTTGATACGACAACAGTAAGTAAAAATATCTGGTAGTTTGTATTTATTTTAGGAGCTAACCTCTGAATCTCAGAGAACAGCTTAGTAATATGTATGTATGTATGTAAGCATGTACGTACTGTGGCTCGCGCATCGTGGGTTTGCAGCAAGTTTTCTCTTTCAATGGTTGTGTATGCAGATACACTTTATTTTTATATAACTCTGCTGTCAGTACACATGGCTTTTACACTATTAAGTAGATTCCCAGTAACACCATATTTATTCAACACCTTCCACAAAAGTGTTCTATTTACTCGGCCGTAAGCTTTCTCTAAATCTATGAAGGCAGCAAAAACTTTCTTACCAACAGCCAGATACTTTTCAATCATCATATGTAAAAATTTGGTTAGTGCAGCCTTTACCAGGCATAATAAAACCACTCTGAACATCCCACACTTTTTCTGATGTAAGACCTCGTACTTGTTAATAACGACCTTACCAAACACTTTCCCTGCACACACTCAGTAGGCTAATACCACGATAATTCTTGCAGTCAGTCTGATGACCTTTTCCCTTATACAAGGGAACAATGATAGCATCCTTCCAATCCTGAGGGACCATTCCTGAGGATTTTTCGATATTTGTGAGGAATTAAAATATCTATTTCAGCAGCTTTTGAATAAATTCTTAATTGAACAGAATAAAACATTTAACATGTGTTCAGAATGGTTTCTGATGAATGTAATGTTGCATTTAAAGTGTTCAGATCATGAACAAATTTAAGGCACAATATTTTGTTTTTCTCCCATTGAGAAATTTCAATAACCAATCAATAGATAACTCGACATGACATATAAATCAAGGTCTGAACTTCTAAAGAAAAAGTATCACCTCATACGCCGAAAAATACAGTAATGAGATTCCATTAAAATGCAGCATTATGGCATTCATTCCAAACCCCCGGAAAAAAGGGAATGCACGTGAATCCAAAAGCATCCATGATAGAAAATACTCGAAGAGTGTTGTTGCGGTGTGGGGAGAGAATGGATATTGATGCAAGTTTGTATATATGGTTCATTCTTTTTGGAAGTGTTGGCTAGTGGACAAACTGCTTTGAAAAAGTGATGCTTATAACTAAATAGCTTTCACAGTTCTCTTTGTTCTCTGAATTCAAGAAATTTAAAACAAGCAAAGATTAGTGAACATTTTACTATGCACTAATGCTATTGGGTTGTCGGAAAAGTCATGACGTATTTTGGTACTCGATGGCGATTGGGCGGTTTTGGAAGTACTAGAGGCGAGCGCAGCTCTGTTATCGCTATGGCATTCGGCAGGTGCCAGTTCTAGCTGCAGTCTAAAAGGAATAGTGAGCAATTTGGTTGATTTGCGGAGATTTGACATCAAGTTGAAGATGGAAGACCAAACTGTGCATTTTCGCCATATTTTACTGTTTTACTTCCGTAAAGGGAAGAACGCGCGTCAAGCTTGTGAAAAGTTGGGTAAAGTGTACGGTGATAATGCTCTACAAGAACATCAGTGCCAGCAGTGGTTCGCAAAATTCCGTGCTGGTGATTTTGACCTCAACGATGCTCCTCGGTCGGGGAGACCCATCGAGGTTGATGACGACCAAATCAAGGCATTGATCGAGTCAAACCCACGTTACACAACACGAGAGATTGCAGACACATTGCACATCCATCATTCAAGCATTCACGACCACCTGAAGAAGCTGGGATACGTAAGCAAGCTTGATGTGTGGGTTCCTCGTGAACTAAAAGAAGCTCAATTGACGGTGCATATAAACATCTGCAATATGCTCATTAAACGTGAGGAAATTGACCCTTTTTTTAAAGTGACTGATAACTGGTGACGAAAAGTGGATTGTGTACAACAATGTGCTGTGCAAGCGGTCTTGGTCCCGACGTGCTGCTTCGCCTCAAACGACATCCAAAGCAGACATTCATCGACGGAAGGTTCTAGTCTCCGTGTGGTGGGATTTTAAAGGTGTCGTGTTTTTCGAGCTACTACCACAGAACCAAACAATCAATTCGAATGTGTACTGTCAGCAATTGGACAGTTTGAACGAATCCATCATCCAGAAACGTCCAGAGCTCGTTCATCGAAAAGGTGTTGTGTTCCATCACGACAACGCGAGACCACACACAAGTTTGATCACCCGCCAAAAATTATTGGAGCTTGGGTGGGATGTGTTGCCCCACCCAGCATACTCGTCTGACCTTGCGCCGTGAGACTTCCACTTGTTTCGCTCTCTTCAACAGTCCTTGCGTGGTATAACGTTCAATTCAGATGAGGCTGTAAATCAGCACCTTGTACAGTTTTTCGCCACGAAAGACAGGTCCTTCTATGAACGAGGCATTCTGAAGCTCACTGAAAGATGGCAAAAGGTTATTAAACAAAACGGGCATTATATCATTGATTGATCTTTGTTCTTTCTATCAATAAATGACCTTTGCAAAACATGGCTAAAATACGCCATGACTTTTCCGACAACCCAATAAATCAACTAGTGGACAAACTGCTTTGAAAGAGCGATGCTTATAACTAAATAGTTTTCATAGTTCTCTTTGTTCTCTGAATTCAAGAATTTTGAAACAAGCAAAGGTTAGCAAGTATTTTACTCGACTTTAATGCTAAATCAACTAGTGGACAAACTGCTTTGAAAAAAGCAATGTTTATATTTAAAGAATGTGTAATAGGGGTACTGAATACGTATAACAAAATTTTATTTGGATTTAGTATTTGTATCTCAAATGTAAGGTTTTGTTTGTTTGTTTTTTCATGTATTTAAAACAAGAAATTGTACAGAATTTCTTGACCTAGTTCTTACACTGAAATTGGAATAAAAAATTAATACAAAAGCCAAAATATACATATGCCGAATATTCAAAGCAAAGCGAATTTGCGTGTACCACTTACATGTGTTAGTGGCTTGGAGCTTCACTGTCCTGGGTGGTGCAACGGTTAGCATACTCAACCGGTAATCGGGAGATGCGGGGTTCGATTCCCGCTCCAGGAAGATGAAAATTTTCAAATTTTCTGAGAATTGTTACATGTATGGGGTACAAGCAAATTCACTTTGCTTTGAATATTCTGTCAATTTTCCATGTATTATGAAGTATATTTCTTTGTTCATTGATATACATATGCTTAAGGGGTAGCAAACAAAGGATTCATGAATGTACATCTGCCGCCCCAGTGACGCAGTGATCTAAGCGATGGCCTCTGATCATTCGTCCGAAAGGGGTCCGAGTTTGAATCCCGGTGAGGCATGGATGTTGTGTTTGTCTCCCTCTCTTCACTGGAACAGTGACCCTAAATTAGGGACGGGTGACTACTTATAGCCCATCGAGTTGTTCACTGTGGTCGTTAAACCTCCAATAAAAAAAATAAACAAATAAAATAAGAATGCATGTCTCTCATTATCAAGGTTCGTACTCTTTCAAGCAAAATAAATTCAAGCACTTTTAAAACCCGAATTATCATATGTGTGTACTGTCGGTTGGTCAGTAGATGGATGTTTTAGTAAGTTCAGACCATTAATCTTAGCTGTGGTGGGCATATCTTCAATGACCTGCCTGTTGTCCCTTGCCCCCAGTTGGTTTATTTTATTAACTTTGAATTTGCCCTGTGTTTCGGTGTTTTCTGAAATAACTTTATTTTGTGGAATATTTTGAAAGGGTACATTATTTTTATATCCATTTGCTGGTATGACACTTATTGCTCGCCAAACTTTTTATTTTTGATGTATTTCTTGATGCACCCAGGAGACGAAGCGTCCACACACAAAGCACAAGCAATTCCGGGAAGTTCCACCCTCCGGCAAGAATGCGTCTCTAACCCCAGTAAACAGAAGCCCATCACAATTTGCGAATACATCATTCCACTTATGGTTGATGCTTTACTCTGTAGTCATATCATAGCCAAGGCACCAGCTGTCCACACACTCCCCTGAGTTGAATGTAAATTCTGCACTATTTGATCAGCTTGGTGCTTTTATCAGAACTACACAATCTCCTATACATCTTTTTTTAGTGCAAACAATTATTTAACACATGCTCTTTCATATCATTACTTAAAATACAAAACAAAACAAAAGTTCAAGTACCATTTACAAAGCCTTAAATTTTTTCAAGTACTTTCAAGGTCTTGAAAATTAACTTTTTATTCAAGAACTTTTCAAGGTTTTCAAGGAGCATACGAACCATGATTATAAATTAAAGTAATCTAAAACTATGGGGAAGATTTCACCTCTCCTTTTTTTTCTTTTTGATGGCATTCAAAATTTTACAATAGTATTGAAATTTCTTTTATATGTGTTTTAAGGACATCTACTAGAAAAATGAATAACTGAGATCCTACTGTGCTAAGGATGAGTCCTGTGTTGGACTTAATATGCATGAACATATCAAACAATCTTAATAAGAAATTTTTTAAATAAGAGTAATGAGAGAAACTTACCCTTACTAGAAGGTCTGTTCTCTCAGATAAAAACACATTTCATTGCACGTTTATTTCCATTTTAATATCTACAGTTGGTTTGGGCTGCTGGTGCGGTGGTTTTATGTTGTCTTCAACTTGTTCATTTATTTAACTGAGTGAGTAATTTATCAATCCACACTGCTGCAATGATACACGATCCAAGAAAACTCTCTTTTACTTAAAAACCATTTTTTTTTTCACTGACTTTGAATAACCCTAACCGGTAGTCAAATTGGCTTATAAAACTTATTATTCGGTGAACTTAATTGCGTGAACATTCACAAACCATAAACTAACTTCTTATTTACAAACACCAAAACTTCTAACAAAAAAATTTAAAAACCTAAAATACAATTATTCACAACCAACTTATCTCATTGCCCTCTATTTACAAACTCATCTCACTCTCTCATTCATGCACCACACCTCTGCCGTTCCCAACGTAGATTGCCCCGAGCAGCTTTCTACCCGTACAGGGTCATCATCAGGAGGCCAGATGGTATCAGCCCTGCTATCACAGTGCGAGTGAGTGAGAGAAGCGATTTCTTGCGTCAGCCCATCTCTCACGTCATATTGAACACGTGGCCATCGTGGCTCCATCTGTTAGGAACTGTAGCTAATATTTTATTTTCTTCTGCAGTATTTTTTTTGTTCTATTTTTATTAGTTCTTTCCATTTTTCGTTAAGTATATTTGGGTCATTATGATTACATACTCCATCCCTATTTTTTTCGATCAGCACAGATTCTGCAATACGCAAATGTCTTTCATTGTTACATGATTAAATGAACAAGTTGAAGACAACATAAAACCACCACACCAGCAGCCCAAACCAACCGTAGATATTAAAATGGAAATAAACGTGCAATGAAATGTGTTTTTATCTGAGAGAACAGACCTTCTAGTAAGGGTAAGTTTCTCTCATTACTCTTATTTAAGTAATTGTAGGCACGTAAAAATGTTTGAATGGTTATAGGGATACTGTAACTTTTCAAACAAAGAATTAATAAGTAATGTTATGAAATAATATTTTGTTTGTAGAGTAATCCATGTCATATTCTTTTACCTGAATAGGCTTCAACCAGTGCCATCTTCCAGAAGGACTCTTTAGGTCTAAAAGTTGAATAACTCGGACAAAGATTCTGCTTTCATAATGAGGAAGTACACAGGCTATCAGATCATCAACATTGAACAAATGGATATGAAACCTAGAATAGGAAAATTAATAAAAAAAAAAAACAAGATTATATTGCATTTGTTCAAAAATTAATAAAAAATAAAAAGAATAAAAAGATATTGCATAACAAAAGACAGTGACATAAAGCTGATACATGCAGAAACAATTAGATGGGAAAAACCTAGGTTTTCAAGGGAAAGGTGTTTCATATTGTAGAGTGTTTCATATTATAGGGTTAAAATAAAAATATTACATTTTCATTGACTTTGCTCATGCCCTCATTCCTATTGATATAAAAATGTTATCTGACAAATTCAAGGAAGATTGGGTAATATTTAGAGGTTACACACTTTTCACACTAATATATAATATATAGTTATATAGGCTAAAGAAACAAGATTTCCAATGATTATTATTTTTGTTCTCAAATCCATCCAATGAAACTAAACTTCAAACAAGAATTAGATAAAACAACTTAAATAACATTCATGTTATCTACATTAGTTTAATTTGTAAGATGTAAGTCCTGTTTTCGTTCGCTAGGTGACTACTTTTCTGTGGTGCTCGACAATCCTCAACAGGAACTGTTTCTGGTGTTCATCTCTGACTCACTCATTGAATTTCTTCATTAGGGCTATGCCCCTTTCAGCGGTATCATTCACCGCTTTAAGGGCATTGATGGAGCTTCTTAGCGCATTGCTGCAATATTCCTCCACATCGTTGACCCCAAACAATCCAAAGAATATCTTTGTATGGTTGGTAACAAAATCGCTCAGGTCTTTCTCTTGAAAACCTAGGTTTTTTTCCATCTAATTGTTTCATTCCATTTTTCCTTTCAGGCTTCTTTAAATTCTGGAACATATTTTCCTTCTCAGCTAGAGTAATACGTTCATCCAGGAGAGTCAATCCAACATTTGTTTCTAACAGATATTAAAGGTGCCTCTCAGCGATCTTCAAAGCACACTCCTTGACATCTTTATCTTGGTAAGAGTTCAGAAGCTGAATCATATCCAAGTCATTGTTTGGTGCCCATCGGCTTACAACTGCCTCATGCCAAAAGCGGACATATATGAGACTAACAAAATATGCTACTTTTCTCATTCCCTTTAATTCTCGATCAGTCATCTCCAGTTGTTTATGGAATAGGACAATCCTAAGTGCATATATGGCCTTTGCCATCCACCTTGCTTGATGATGGGCTCTAGGAGCCCTGAATTTGAAATCACTTACAGGCCAACTTCCAAGAAAGAGGAGAGACAGACATAAACATAATCTTCTCTTGTATGACTTGCATCTTTTAAGACTTTTCGAAGGTAGTCAACCATTTTCACACGTTAGTCTACAATTTCAGGAAGGAGTAGAGTACAAACATGCTACAGCTCTCTAGCAAAAAATGCTGAACCCTACAAAAGTGTGTAATCTCTAAATATAATTCAATTTGTCTAAAATTTGGCATAAGGATCATTTAGATGAGTAGAACCAAGGGGATGAGCAAATTGACATGAAAATAGGAACTGCAAAAAATTTAACCACCCTAATGCAGGGCTTGAAAACCATCTAGGTACTAGAATCTGCGCCTGAGAGGTGATGAGACTATGCTGCACGAGAACTAGAACATTCGCTGCATTGGAGGGCAATGACGGAGGATCATCTGTTGCATCCACTCTTTGATAATGGCCTGGGCAGAGGCTGAAAGTGCTAGGATAGTATGGATGTTGCTGTGTGGGGAGAGGTCTGAGTTTACTGAGGATAATGGTTGTGTCAGGTTTGGTTTGTTTCAATTAATTACCAGTGTGCAGTTGTAAATAATCATGGGTTACAGTTTTAACTTTGAAGTTTTAGGAAATGTGTAATATAGTTGTTGTTTTTTATTATTGAAGTTTTTAATTAGATATTGGTATTTCAGGGAGTTGAATTAGTGTAATTGTAGTGTTGATTATTTTGAATCAGCATTTAGTTATGGGGTGGAGGGATGAAGTTTGTGTGTGTTGAAAAAGAAGTGTGTTTGGACCTTGAACCACGATGTGACTAATGAAAATTATGTGTTGGAAATGTGTGCAGGAGATGAAAACCTCCTAAATACTTGGGATAAAGGTGAGTAACCTCAAATGTAGATTATGTCTAAATAGCATGTTAATAATTAAGCAGCTAAATGACATTTTGACATTTGCAATGCTGTATGAATATATGATATCTGAAAAGTTACATGTCCAGCTAGGCATGAGCAGAAATTATTTTACCTGCCCAGGTAGTAAAAGCTAGGTGCCCAGAAAAGTTTATCTTTTAAGATAGAGAAAAAAAAAAAAAAAAAAATGAGGGTGAACTTTTTTTTACATATTTTGCATTTCTGTTCGAAGGGCATATATTCAAAATGTTCAATACATGAATGCATGTATCTCAAGTTTTCAGATGATGATGCTGACATTGGTATGAAATGGTAAGATGAGATGAAATTAGTATTTGAGAAATTTAGTGATTCTGCCATGTCCTTCCGTTGAAGTTTTCGTCCTTTGTCACTAAACACCAGGGGCTAGTTCCATCAGAGGCATGCATCCTGTCGTTGACTATAAACAACATTTGGAGCAAAAGTACATATGGTTCCAATTTCTGAACCTATACTCGGGGCAAGGCTAACCTGACTATGGAGTTAAAGTTACGAAGTGTGTACTTCCACTACATAATATAGATCCAGTTGAAAAGCCTGTTTTCTAGTTTGAACTGAGACCTGATATGGATATATAGATGTTCTAAATGTTGTGCATACATACATTACAAAAATAAAGATCCCAATTTCAATCATGTTTCTAGAAAACATAAATATTCGCATTTTGGTGAAGTCATTGTCGCTTGTGCTTTGCTTCAGAAAGACTATATACAATATACATGGAGGATATTTATTGTGAGCAGGAGGGAAGAATTGTGTTAGCCTGAGCGTAAGTGGGGAGATAATGGTTTGGTGATTAAGCTTGCTCCTTTCTTTGTGGTTGCTGTTTTAAAATACTCATTCAGAAATCATTCAGGGTTCCCACTCAAAAGTAATAAAAAAATTCCCTGACTTTTCCAGGTTCTCCAGGTGGTTTTTAAAGTTTTCAAGAGTGGCATGTTGCAAAGAATTGTTACATTTCATTCCATTCCATTCATTTTTTTCACCAAAGCACACACTTGTAAATTCTTTACGTAATTTGTCTTTATAAAATTACCTGCTTTTCATTAATAACAACTAACTGTGCACATTATTTTCTGTACCAAAGTTCCGTGAACTTCTGTGAATATTACCCAAACAGAATTTTTAAATCCATTCCCATAGAAACAGGTCATATGTCAGAAAAAATCAGTCAGTTGAACAGTTTCAGTTTTTCTGTAACACAATGCAGCTAAGCTTAATGATGGAATGGCTCTATTCAAAGAAACATTGTTTCAAGGGAACCAACAGACAAAGGAGTTTGATCCATCATTTGGTTGGTTCTCTTGTGAAGTGCTTCTTCAAGCAGGAGCCTTTGTGCCTAATTGTTCCATATTATAACAACTGCCTGCAGAAATTGAACAAAAGCTTAATAACTGGCAATTTTAAAAATTCAATTTTGCATCATTTTTTAGATGCAAAATTGAATTTTTAAAATTGCCAGTTATTAAGCTTTTGTAATGACTGTAATTTCACCAATCATAATTTGAGTGGTGGTAAACCCTTGTCTAAAACAAAATCTGCCGCTATCTTCCATCTTAATTTTCATATGGGTTTTGATTCACCCACACTCAAGCCACACATCATCTTACAACTTTTTATTCTTTTCGGATACACTGGCCTTTGCAGTAACCACCCTCACCCTATAATCATTCCACCTAATTACCCTATCATCTTTCAACTTTAATAAAATCTCTCTTCTTATGAGAGTTATCATTCTACTTCTAGTTATTTCGTTTCTTGCAAGAAACAGTTTACTTTTCTATATCTTTTTCGAGGCAGTTCTTATCCCTACGCTTCTATTAATTACCATAAATGGGTCCTCCCCAGAACTTTTGTAATAACTGTAATTTCACCGATCATAATAGAAACAAATGTTGAATTGACTCTCCTGGATGAACATATATTCTTCAAGCAGGAGACATCGTACCCAGTTGTTCCATGTTATAACAACTGCCTGCAGAAATTGAACAAAAGCTTAATAACTGGCAATTTTAAAAATTCAATTTTGCATCCTTTTTTAGAGCATAAAGGAAATACTTAATATAACTGAAAGTAAGATCTACCAAATTCTAGGCAGGCAGTAATTGCAAGCCAAAGTTTGAAATCTTGAAAAATAAGGGGGGGGGGGTTGCCAAAATAAAGTATCCATTGATTTTTACAAAAAAGGGTAATTTTCCCTGATTTTTATAAAAAAGGGTAACTTTTCCTGCTTTTTGGAACCATTTTCAAATTCCCTGAGAATTCCGGGTTTTCCTTGTTGAGTGGGAACCCTGTCATTTGTCTGGGGGTCAGCAAGGTTGAGAAGGTATGGGGGTTGAGGGGTGACATTGCAATGGAACGCTGGAAGTTTCTTTTTGTCTTGCCTTATGTCGCCCTTAGGGAGAAGGGTCGGCCCCACATGGCACCTCACTAGTGCGCAGAGAAATACTGATACAAAAGAGATATCTTGTTGGTGAATCGGTTTCACAGCATTAACAGTGTAATCAGGTTAGCTTTGCCCCAAGTATATATTAGCATAATATAATTAAAGTAGTGATATTCTTCTGTCCTACAACTTCTGGTGATAAGCAGTGAAATGAAGCATGACATGTGATGATTGTCTTTTTCCTAGTAGTAGGAAATTCTATATTCCAAACTTTTCTGATTTATAAATTTTGATGCTCAGACCAGACAAATAGATTTTTTATTTACCTGTATATCACTCAGCTGTTCTCTGAGATTCAAAGAAATACAAACTATCAGATAATTTTTACTTACTGTTGCTGTATCAAATTTCTCCATTTACAGCGATCTCCACATACAACTCGAGCTTCACTGGCATCCATCACACACGGTACACAAGATCTTCTATACTTCATACTCATTATCTTTTCCTCATTCAGACACTCCTGAATCTGATCCACCCATGTGTTTCTTTGGTCTTCCTCTGCCTTTCCTTCCTGCCACTTGGGCTAAAAAGATTTTCTTAGTAAGCATCTCATCACTCATTCTTTCAACATGGCCTAAGTCTCCACCTTGCTAATAACATTTTGCTTGACATCACACAACTGCAAGCTAATAACATTTTGCTTGACATCACACAACTGACTCCTGTGTTTCTTCTGTAGTACCCAGGTTTCACTGCCCTACATCAGAGTAGGAACAATAAATAAATACATCGCTCTTTCCACGTTCCAGAAACACATAAGCAACCGAAAAATTGTTTTCAGCCGCCGCCGTGGAATCGAACCACGGCGGCGGCTGAAAACAATTTTTCGGTTGCTTATGTGTTTCTGGAACGTGGAAAGAGCACTGTATTTATTTATTTACTGACACCATGTAATTGGAGGATTTTCACCTTGGATCTCGCCCTTTGGATTTAACTGCTATAATATATATAGCCAGTGCCGTTAATGCCCACCAGATGGAGACGTATCAGTAGCTGAGCCCATCTTACGGATTTATGTCAGAAGCTGACTTAAAAATACACATAGCACCGTGGATTGTTGGCCACCATGGTGTAAATGCAATGCGCTCGGCTAGATATCGAGAGATCCGTGATTCGATTCCATTGCGGCGGCTGAAAACAATTTTTCAGTTGCTATGTGTTTCTGGAACGTGGAAAGAGCACTGTATTTATTTATTTAATGACGCCACGTATTTGGAGGATTTTCACCTTGGATCTCGCCCTTTGGATTTAATTGCTATAATATATAAAGCCAGTGCCATTGTTAATGCCCACCAGATGGAGACGTATCAGTAGCTGAGCCTATCTTACGGATTTATGATGTCAGAAGCTGACTTCAAAATACACATAGCACCGTGGATTGTTGGCCACCGTGGTGTAAATGTAATGCGCTCGGCTAGATATCGAGAGATCCGTGATTCGATTCCATTGCGGCGGCTGAAAACAATTTTTCAGTTGCTATGTGTTTCTGGAACGTGGAAAGAGCACTGTATTTATTTATTTAATGACGCCACGTATTTGGAGGATTTTCACCTTGGATCTCGCCCTTTGGATTTAATTGCTATAATATATAAAGCCAGTGCCATTGTTAATGCCCACCAGATGGAGACGTATCAGTAGCTGAGCCTATCTTACGGATTTATGATGTCAGAAGCTGACTTCAAAATACACATAGCACTGTGGATTGTTGGCCACCGTGGTGTAAATGTAATGCGCTCGGCTAGATATTGAGAGATCCGTGGTGCGATTCCACGGCGGCGGCTGAAAACAATTTTTCGGTTGCTATGTGTTTCTGGAACGTGGAAAGAGCGATGTATTTATTTATTTACTGACGCCACGTATTTGGAGGATTTTCAGAGTAGGAACAATTACACTTTCATACACAGCCATGCGGGACTCTCTTGAGAACCCATCATTCTTGTGAAAAAAGCAGCCATGACTTTCAATAAAGAATTCACTCGCCTACTAATTTCACCATCCGATTTGTTCTCTCTGTCAAACATGCTTCCTAAATACACAAACTCATTCACCTGATCAATCACTATGCCATTTAGACTTAAATTACATTCAGTACTACAAGTTCCTCTCTCAAAAACCATAACTTTGATTTTTCCCACCCAGGCCAATAATCTACGTACCCTGGGCATCTCGGGCATGGTATTTTTCAAGCCCTGTACAGGAGACTTACAAAGAACAAAAAACTGAACTTTTTATAACAGGGTGAAAAATTAGAATGTGCTGTGAAACAGCGTGAATATAATGCACGAGCAAGACGGAATTGTTCACTGAAATTTATTTTTGAAAATATTAAAGTGGAGCACATCACTGTATTCAAAACATAAAATTACTCATGTTTAACAGCAACACAAGACAGAGGGAACATCACGTAGAGAAAAAAAAATTACAATTGTGGGCAAAATGTTCGCTCCATCCGACTTCCATTTTCACAAATTTTCCCTCCATCTTCAACCAAAACGCAAATATTTGAGGAATAAAATTATATTTAACAACACTACTAGGTAGAAGAAACATCGCAGGGGGGATGTGATTACAGGAGGAGCTTTTTTTACTCCATCTAACTTCCGTTTTGGAGAGTTTTGAAAGTCAGGATTCCGTCCTCTGATGGAAAATGACAACCCCACCCCAACCTCAATTTCTGTTCAGTTATGCATTGATCTCGACAACCACCCACATGATGATGAAAAAGTTGGAATTCTTCGAATTCACAGAAGAATCTTGTGCCTAAAGATTACAAATAAATTCCCATGCCGTCTAACTGCTGTTTTACAAAATCTTCCCTACCTTTTTTAGCTGAAATGCAAATACTTAAGAAATAATGTAATATTTAACAATACTTGGAAGGGAAAACACCATGAGAAAAAGAAAACAGGATTACAAGGGAAATTTTCGCTTTGTTTATTTTCTGTTTTTGAAAGGTCTGAAAGATGAACACCATTCCCAGACGAAACAAGTTAGTAAAATCAAGCTATGCATTGATTATGATATGCTTTCTAACATACCAGAAATCATTACTCAAGTTACTACTCAAGTTACTACTCAAGTTATGACGATAATGGCTGTAGAATAAATCTCGCTCCTGTGCCCTGACCTTTGACTACATTTCGATGATATCAACAGAATTGGTTCAGCATACCTTCGGAAAAACATACTAAAGTTTTGTTACAATAGAAACATTTTTAGTCAAGTTATGAGGATAATGACTGTGAAACAAACCTCACTCCAACAGAATTGGTTCAGTATACCTTCGGGACAACATACTAAAGTTTTGTCACAATAGAAGCCTTTTTAGTCAAGTTATGAGGATAATGGCTGTGGAATAAATCTCGCTCATGTGCCCTGACCTTTGACCACATTTCGATTATGTTAAACAGAATTAGTTTGGTATACATCCGGAACAACGTACTAAAGTTTTGTCGCAGTAGAGGTATTTTTATGTAAGTTATGACACATAAAGATGATGGAATAGATCCTGCTTTTATGTCCTGACCCTTGACCCTATTTTCGATAGGGTTCGTCCTCAGTTGTCCCCTACCACATACTAAAATTTCATCGAAATCGAACGATTTTTACGCGAGTTATCTTGCGGACAGACAATCGGACAAAGCTGGAGCATATACGCTTCCTCGACCTACAGTTGGAAAGTGTTATAAAGATACCACCTCCCACCCCACTAATCTCTTAAAATGTATCTTAAGTTTTGCATCAATGTTTAGAATGACCAAAAAAAAAAAAAAGAACAGAATTCCACGGATCCGTGGAAGAGTCTCGTGTATATAAGCTCTGCAAATAGCCAAACTGTTTTCTTACAACAGAAGTCTATAAAATGTTGCAGATTAGAAGTTGAGATATTTCAGCAGATGTTATACATATATTCATACCTGCCAAGTTTTATGATCTACCTGTACAATTTATGGAAATTCCAAAACCTCAGTTAAAGTAAAAAGTTACTACAATATTCCAATAATTTTGCAGTTACTAGTGAAATTTTTATCTAGGTATGAAGCCTAATGACAACATACTAAAGAAAATTATGTATTGATTTTAGGTTCACCATCTGCAAATTTAGCAATCATTATGTTTTTAAGGAATAAAATCTTGCAAAGGCCTGTTGACATCTTAAAAAATATCCTTAGATCATGAAATACAACTTTGTAATCATAGATAATTCACTTACATTTTTTTTACAAAAAGACATTAGTTAGTTATTAGTTAGTTGGCAGCCATTACTTTTTTCTTTGATTGGAGGTTTAACAACCACTGTGAGCAACTCCAATGGGCTATAAGCAGTCGCCTGTCCCTAATTTAGGGTCACTGGTTCCAGGGAAGGGAGAAAGCCAGTGCCGTAAGACAAACACAACATCCATGCCTCACCAGGATTCGAACCCAGACCCCTTTCAGACCAATGATCATAGGCCATCGCTTAGACCACTGCACCTCCGGGGAGGCAAAGACCATTACTACATATAAGACATTATACTATGTATGTGCAATGGTAAAAAAGTTTACAAGGGCATATTAACAGAAGCTTACCGATGTATTAACCATTCCAGAGCTTCATGAGCAGATCGTAACAGGAAATATGGGGAAAGCATCCGAAGAAATTTGGCAATGTTTTGATCCAGTTTTTCATTAACATCTTTTGTCTGGACAGATCTTTCTAAAGTTTTTGAGCTCTGACTAAAAAGAGTTGGTTTAAATGCATGAAACTTTATCTCAATCAAAATCAATTTATCCAATCCAGTACTCCCTGAAAATAAAAAACATTTGTTATTTTTTGTCTTTGCAAAGGTAAACATTGTTTAAAAAACAACAACAAAGAAGTCATAGGCAGTAATGAATTCAAATACTCATGAGAACTAAGTTATAAACAGTTACAAAAATGAATTCATTTTTATGTACTTTTAACTTAGAAAATACTGAGTTGGTGCAAGTGAAATGTTCAGCAAAGGACCAGCACACATGGACGACGAGAACGTAAAAGTAGGACAACTTACCTGGGCAAAATAATCCCCCTTGGCATCGACACATAGTTGCCATCTCTCCAGCAAGGCCATGATCCCGGAACGAAAAGTCTTGTGGCTGGGACCCGAAGAAGTCATCAACTGCACGTTGAACCTCTGTGTCTGTCGTGAACTGTTTCCCGGACAGGAAGTGATCCAGGCAACGACACAGATGACAGTCTGTTGGAGACGAGTCTGGGGAACAGGCAGGATGAGGCAGTGCTTCATAGCCCAAGGCACTTAGTGTCAACATCGTTTGTTGTGCGACATGAGGTCGAGCGTTGTCCTGGAGCAGAAGAACACCACGTCTGTTGACTAAAGGCGGTTATTTCTGCAACAATTTCCGGTGCCTCTAGTGTAATTCAGCACAACAGCATTCTTCAGTGATGGTTTGGCATCTTGCCAAGAAACTCCAATGAATTATCCCGACCATGGACCAGCAGACGATGAGCATCATCTTCTTGGTGGGTAGGGGTGGCTTAGGATGTCATCCAGCAGGCTGTGCCTTGCTTAACCATTGTGCAGATCATTTCTGATTATCATAAAAGACCCATTTCCCATCACAGGTGATGATTTGACGCATTAGAGGTTCCTATTTATTCCTGGCAAGCAGCAAAGCGCAGACTTCCAAATGCCTAGTCTTGTTGGCAGTTGTCAACTCATGTGGCAGCCACATGTCCAGCTTTTGACCTTACCCAGCACAGCCAGGTGCCAACCAACTGTCGTGTGGTGGACATCTACCTCTGCCGCTATCTCACTTCACGTTTTTCAGGGGTCGGCTTCAACCACACGCAACAGAAAAGAAATGATACCATTATGGTTCAAAATGTTTGTGTGGAGATACCATTACAGTTCCAAATATTTTTCCAAAGATAACACCTGAGATAAAAAATACACTGGTGTGCAAAAATTAAGGACAAAAAGGAGAAATTAGCATAACAGCGGAACGAGTAAGCAGAACAGACCAAAAGACTACTCAGGAGATAAGACTAGGGTCCGGTACAGTAGGGCATGCGCATATATGCAGCATGACGTAGGAGGGGAGTCTCGGGAGAGTATAAAGCACACGGGCGGTGTATGCTCAGAAATTCGGTGAAAGCTATTGCACGGTGTACATTGGTTTGAACGACTTCGAGTTGCTGCCACCATGTGATATGGCCAACAGGCAATCCAGTAGACAACATCTGGATGACTTTACCCGAAGTCGCGTCATTGGGAAGTTGGAAGAAGTTCGAAGTGTGACTAGTGTGGCCGAGGAGTTTTAAATCGCAAAGCACATGCAACGGACAACTGGACGTCTGTTATCGCGTTTTACCGTGGCCAGGAGGCTGCACAAAACAAAGGTGGTCTATTTGCACGACGACCAGTACGGTGTGTGCCATTAACCTCTGCTCATCGGAGACGGCGGTTTCTGTGGTACCAGGAACACAAGAATTGGACACATCAGCAATGGAGTCGAGTTCTCTTTACGGATGAGAGCCGATTTAGTCTGACGAGCGATTCTGGACAGTCGCTGGTGTCCGCTATTGTACCGAGGTTCTCCTGCCTCACGTGTGTCTGTTTAGAGGTGCTGTGGGTCCTGAGTTCCTCTTCATGGACGACAATGCTACACCTCATTGTACAGTGGCTGTCGCAGAACTGTTGGAGAGTGAAGATATTCAACACATGGATTGGCCCGCAAGGTCTCTGGACCTAAATCCAATCGAACACGTGTGGGACCTTCTCGGGATACGCTTGGCAGCACGTCACCAGCCGCCAGCAACGATTCCGCAGCTGCGATTGGCGCTACAAGAGGAATGGGCCACGATGCCTTAACAGCTCCTTGAGAACCTCGTCCTCAGCATGGACAGATGTTGTAAATCCTGCAACGCAGTCAGGGGTGATCATATCCCCTACTAAAGACTGGATTTTTCCAGGCAGCCGCCTGTCACATGGACGTTTCTGTCTTCTGTCCAGTTGTGCTCAGGGCTACCTTTTCAATAAAGTACCTTTGTATCCTTTGGATTCCTTGTTTGGACGGTTTTGCTCACTTGTCCCATATTCTTACATCTTGGGGATCTTAGGGTATGACTTGAGTCAATGTGGAGCAATTCTGCACGTTACATTCGAATAACCGTCTCGTCCTTAATTTTTGCACGCCAGTGTATTTTTGTGAAGCTACTACTCAACAGTAACAAATGCTGCCTGGATCAACCTATGACTACTAAGGTCAAGCACTGATTCAAACATAATGCATACTTCTAAAGACAAGGCTGATTCAAACAAGATCATATACTACTAAAAGATCAGACACTATCAAAGACAAGCTCTGATTCAAACAAGATCATATACTACTAAGGTCTAGCACCGATTCAAACATGATTGCATACTTCTGAAGACAACGTCTGATTCAAACAAGATTGTATACTAAAAAAGATAAACCCTGATTCACACAAGATCATACACTACTAAAGATGTTCTGATTCAAACATGATCATATACTACTTAACTCTAAAGACATGCCCCAATTCAAACAAGATCATGTACTACCAAGCAGGGACTTTGCCAACCTGAAAATTGTCTTGCCCACCCTGCTACCCACCCAGTTCAAGATGTGCCATATTTTAATTTTTTCTAACTTGAAAATATAATCTAGAATTTTCTAAGGGATAATGACTCTGTATTTTTCATCGTGTAGCCCTACATATTTACTCCCAAGAAGTGCGTTCTTCCTTCTCCGTAGAAAGGTTATCAAAATGGCATTCGTAGGGCCATGAAAATTCAGTTGTTCTTCACAAGTCAAAATCCTCAATTTAAGCCTTTTTTCAAGTTAGTATGACCAGAGGCAAATAAAGAGGGTGAACAGGAATTCACTGAGTAATTGATATGCTGTTTGTTTGTTAAGTAGGGGACTGCAACATGGAAAGTGGAGTCTAAAGTTATACCAGCACTCTTAAGGCTGTCCTACAGCAATGAGGGAGCAGGAGGAGGCTGACAACTGCATTGGAAAAAATGAAGAGTGCATGACAAGGTTGCTGGATTGAAGGACAGGAGTTAAGGAGGGGGAAAGGTATTGTCAGCATGCCCTTATTATTTCCCCTCAACCCTAACCCCCAAAAATATTTGCTTTAAAGACCTTTCTCCTAGGCACGATTTTTTTTTTTAATCAGGACA
This sequence comes from Macrothele yani, assembly GCA_039090855.1. Taxonomy (NCBI): domain Eukaryota; kingdom Metazoa; phylum Arthropoda; class Arachnida; order Araneae; family Macrothelidae; genus Macrothele; species Macrothele yani. Next base: position 10,514,421 of record CM077019.1, read on the forward strand.
TGTTACTGGTGCTGGTTACAATGTGCCATGCTTATTATACAGGTATGTAACTCGTATAATAAACATGACACTGAATGGGCTAGAGGTCATACCAATTTTATTAAAAATGGATGGACAAAACAACATTAGCAAAATAATGACTCCAAACTTCAGATTCTTTTGTTGTTCCAGAAAGTGCAAAAACTTCAAGACAGTTCCAAAATTAATGAATATGCATCCAGGAGGGGCTGGAGGATCGTACGAATATCTTTGCAGCATGTAGGAAAAGGAAAACAAATTCTTTCTTTCAGTGTTTTGTAAATAAAGTTGCTATCAAACTTGTCCCAGCAAAAGTAATACTTGCCCACCCGTCGCCCATCTTGATTTAGAAGTCTAGCGATGTACCTATAGCAAAGACAAGCCCTGATTTAAACATATCATATACTACTAAACATGCCCAGATTCAAAAAGGATCCTATACTACTAAGGAGAAGCACTAACTCAAACATAATGGCATACTTCTGAAGACAAGCCCAGAGTTGTATAAAAATAAAATTTATCTGCATACAGAATCATTGAAACAGAAAACTTAAAACAAACTTGTGAATCACGATAACAATAGAATAAGATTTTTTAAAGAAAAATTAATGTAACAATATATAATTATTAGAGCATTACAGATTCCAGAGAGGACAAAAGTACATTACGACTGAATGCGCAGAAATGTGTGTAAAATGGACCTTTAGGTCAAAACTTTAAAATATTGGACTATGAACCTCATAAAAATCAAGAGACTAATTAAAGGGAGTTTTTATATCTAGAAAAGCAGTTCTGTTAATGAACCTTCAAAAATTATAAATAGCACAGGACTGGGAAAATAAGCTCCAGATCTAGGAGCCAGCTCCAAAATTTAGGAGCCAGGTGAAACGAAAGCAAATTTCGAAGTATCATGCACAAACGTAATGCATGGTGATGTCGAAATAAAGAGTTATAATATAAGTGCATTAAGCACTGCCTATTATCCAAACTACTTACTGCTAAATGAAATTCAAATTTGGTTTATAAATCTCAGGGTTCTATAGTTTTGATAAAAATTTAAACTTATATAAAAGAGAATGTGAAAAAAAAAACTTTTAACCTCATCAATCTGAGATGAAACTATTTGGAAGAAAATAATAGCTAAAAAAAAATTGCGACAGTCAGCATCCGGAGTATGGCATAAAAACGAAGCAGGGAGCTGAAAAAATACTACGGCTTTGGAAACGAAGCAGGGAGCTGAAAAAATACTTAAAGGTGTGGTTTTAGAAAAAAAATCTGAGATAAAGCCATCTGGAAGTAAAACAGATAAATAAAATAAAATGCGACTGTTAACTTCCGAAATGTTGCATGGCCGCAAAAATGGAAGGGAATGTTGCAAACGCTTAACAAATATGGATTTTGTAAAAAAAAAAACAGAAACAATATAACTGAAATGAAGCTATCCGAAGCAAAAAAATGCAAAATCGGCGATCAACTTCCAGAATGCCTCGTAATGCGACATGTGACCGTGAAAAACGGAAGACGGACAATAAAAATGTGTAAAAACATGGTTTACAAAAAAAAAAAAAAAAAAGGAAGAACAAAAAAAGACACCTTATCAATCTAACTGAATTAAAGCTATCTGGAAGCAAGAGAGAGAGAAAAGTTGTGACATCAACTTATGGAAAGCCGACGGCTGCGGAAACAGAAAATGGCATGGCTCTCGCAAAAAAAAAAAAAAAAAATCGCCTTGATGAAAGTTAGATTAAAATTTAGGCCTCCATGCAAAAAAAAGAAGAAAAAAAATGGAGGAATTGCGACTATTAGCTTCCAAAATGTTTTTATGCCCTTTTAACCACCACTCACATCAAACGTGCATGGTGCATTAAAACTCAAAAGTGCAAAAAAATATTGCTTCTGAGATTCAAAGCTCAAGAAAACCAATTATATCTCATCAAGTTGAAGTTATCTGTATGAAAAATATGGAAGAATGAAAGCTAAAATAAAATAGGGAGGGGCGGCATCTATCGACCTATAGTCGTCTGCGTGATCTGTCGATTACAGCTTTACATCTTAAACGGGAGCCAACGTTAAAAACGCGTGAAAATTCCCCTTTCTTTAGAGTTTTGAAATTTAAAGAAATCTAAAAAACAATTAATGTTAAGAAAATAGAAAAACAATCTGCAAACCTTTACGAGAATCGCCGTGTCTTGCTGTTTCTGCTCCCGGGCAGGCAGCTTAAACCAAATAGTGCGATCTTCAATGCTTCCCCAATCTGACAGATTAATCACGTGACTCAGAATTTGATCGTGTTTCTCTTCTTCAAACACACGGTTCAGGATAAAAGCAGACAGAATTTATAAATGTGATCAAAGCAGAAAATTTCAGAGCTTGATTTTATTAAATTACAATTTGTTGAAGTTACATTTTGCATCTATGAATTCAAAGTAATGACTGCAAATTACGAAATTCGAAGTAAAAAAAAGTTGGGCGCCAGGACCAAATTTCTAGGCTCCTTGTAATTTTCCAGCCCTGAAATAGCATTTTCAACAACTTAATTCAAAAATATATATAAAATACATAAGGAAAAAAAAAACGTATAAAATACATAAGGAAACAGTTTTTAATTTAATAACTGGCAACTGCAACAGGAACTTGGCAATAAAATTTAAATTCTGTGTAAATGAAACTTTTGTTACAGTTTCTATATATTGAGAACAGGTCTTGATAAAATCAAGAGGCTAAAAACGTCTGTAAAAACAAAAGAACTCGCTATCGGAAGATGGAAAATAGTTGAACATTCTCACATTAAGATAGAATTAAATATATTAACCTAAGTAAAGCCTTGAGTAAGTGTTTTAATTGCTGTAAATAACATTTCTATTTTTTTAACCTACAAGCAAAAACTATCTGCAAAATCTGCTAATAATTTGGAAACTATCCGTGTATGGTGCACTCGTGTATGTCTATGTTCTATGAGTCTGGACAAGCCCCAATGCAAACACTATCATATACTACTAAAGACATGTCCTGATTCAAATAAGATCATATAATATTAAGGTCAAGGTGCTGATTCAAACATGATCATATGCTACTAAAGACAAGCCCTAATTCAAACACATGATATGATTTCACATAATACTAAAGGCAGAATAACCTTAAATAAGGTCAATAGGGCAGTAGCAAACTTACCATATGCAAAGAATGTGTCTCTGTCTAAACTGGCAGCATCTCTGGGGTCAAAAAGTAAAGAAGGCTTCAATTTGTCTAAATGCAAAATGGAGGTCTGTGGTGCAGCCAACTTCCTCAACTGCCGTGCAAGCGATGTCTCTTCCCCCATGGTACTTAAGAAATGCAAGCTGAACTTTTAATTTCTGAAAATAGATCTGAAATTTAATTAGGTGAAAAATTAAACACACGAAAGCTATAGCAATATGAATAGTTTGTTTTATAAACATTCAACATCATAACAAATTTACTCTTTAAAGAAAATTAAAGTTATAGATAGAAGTATAGAGTAATTTCATTTTTGAAGTTCATGATGTTCTTTTACGAAGAACATAGTGAACTTCAAAACATGTTTCAGTACAATTTTTTAAGACAGTCACCATACAAACAAGTTAGAAAAAAAAAACTATCAGCATTATATTTAAACAAACATGCATGCATACATACATACATACATACATACATACATACATACATACATACATACATACATACATATGACCAGGTTTCCAAGCAAATTATTCAATGAGATAACAGGATACAGTCAGGGGTAGACAAAGCCAAGGTGCCCAGTTGCCTGGGTGTTCAAAAATCAATTTTGAGAATTTTATTTTGCAAATTTGAATTTCTTTTGTGAAGATTCCAGCTCTGCTAAAAACAACAAGCACAGTATCAGAGACTCCAACACTTTTTTCAGCAGTAAACACTAAAAAATCTGTACTTTTCAGCTTTTTTTTCAGTAGTAAACAAAAAAAGCCATACTTTTTAGGGTTTTTTTCAGTAGTAAACACTAAAAAAATCAGTACTTTTTAGCTTTTTTTTCAGTAGTAAACACCGAAAAAAACCCATAGTTTCTAGCTTTTTTCAATAGTAAGTTCACTAAAAAAATCCATAGTTTTTAGCTTTTTTTCAGTGGTAAGCATTAAAAAAATTTGTAATCTTTTAGCTTTATTACTACTGAAAAAAGCAGTAAACACTAAACAAATTCTGTACTTTTTAGCTTTTTTTCAGTAAAAAATCAGTAGGTTTTTTTTTTTGCTTTTTTCAGTAGTAAACACTAAAAAAAACTTAGCTAATTAGCTTTATTCAGTTGTAAAAAAAAACAAATTGCCACAGCAGCAAAATGACAGTGTAAATTCATAAAAAAGTGTGACATTTTGTGAGAAACACTAAATGGCTACAATATTTTTTTAGTTTATCTCAAAAATCACTGCATTTTTCAATGAGAAACTTACAGTAAACAAAGTAAGGGTCAGCACGGACATTGTCCATGGCCACCCTCAAACATCAAAAATAATTTTCTTTTTCCTGCAATGAACAAAAAAAAAATGTACTGTGGAATTAACTTTTTACGGGTCTTAGAGGTTATTATTCAAAATAGTTGGTGGTCAAATTTTTGAACTAAAGTCTAGTTCGTCATCAGGACTACGTCACTGGAGTAATTGCTGCCACTCAGTTGGAAGAGTCCAACCGCAATTATCATTAATTGTGGTACTTCTCCTTCTTGCTATTTCGATCCCTTATTCTAGTTTTCTCTTTACTAAGTTTGATGGTGGGCAATTATTCTTACTGAGTCCCAATTTATGGAGTGTCCACTTGCTTGTATATGTCTGTCCAGCCCTGTTTTGTTACAAAAATCAGTACTTTTATATATATACAAGCAAGTGGACATTCCATAAATTGGGACTCAGTAAGAATAATCGCCCACCAGTCAAACTTAGTAAAGAAGGAAACTAGAAGAAGGGATCGAAATAGCAAGAAGGAGAAGTACCACAATTAATGATAATTGCGGTTGGACTCTTCCAACTGAGTGGCAGCAATTACTCCAGTGACGTAGTCCTGATGACGAACTAGGCTTTAGTTCGAAAATTTGACCACCAACTTTTTTGAATAATAACCTCTATAAGACCCATAAAAAGTTAATTCCACAGTACAATGTGAATAGAGGTGCCATAAATTCATTTACAACTAGGGGGAAAAAATGTTCATTGAGGGATAGAATTCTAGTAATACTCCAGAACTTTATGCACAAATACAAAATTAAGGACTTTCCAAGATCTGGAAAGGGAACTAGAGTTTCAGGATGTCTCCGGAATTCCGTAAGCTGTGGTAACTCTTCACGTGACCAGAGACAATTAGACATCCAAATTTAAACATATTGAAAAATTGTGGAAGAAATGCAATGATATTTAAAACATTCAAGAAACGTTTTCCAAATTGCTTGAATCTAGAAAACATGAGAGTAAACTTGCATAACCTGCTGTATATGTGAGATTTTTTATTTCCGCAGTGACTACGAAGAATCCGTAGTAGTTGGAGTCTCTGCGGTATATGTATTTTTTCTATTTGTGTCTTCTTTGTACATAACTTACCACAAAATCAGAATAATGCAGCTGCAATATCAATTTTTGGTGCTATCGCTAGCAGAGTGATGCATTATGCAGTGATACTGGGAGTAGTAATTTAGGTTAAAAGTCTGAGGAGCAAGTGCGACCCAGGAGAGATGTGCATTTCAGATATGTTCATAGCCATGGCACTGATGGGATGCTTATATTTTTACTGGGCATCCCGGCCACTTAATTTTGTCTGCTGCACGGCTATATTTCCTTTAATGAATGTTTTCACATTGCACATAATAATAAGAATGGAAAACTTATTCCCACATACACCATCAGTGTTGATGAAAACTGGCTGAAATCTGTGTTACCGCCCTGGTGGCACAGTGGTCTAAGCGCTGGCCTCTGATTATTTGTTAAAAAGGAGTCCAGGTTCGAATCCCGGTGAGACATGGATGTTGTGTTTGTCTTACGGCACTTGTTCTCTCCTTTCCCTGGAACCAGTGGCACTAAATCAGGGACAAGTGACTACTTATAGCCTATCGAGTTGCTTACAGTGGTAGTTGAACCTTCAATCTACAATATATATAAAAAAAAAGAAATCTGTGTCAAATATAATTTTAGAAAATATTCAATTTTTTAACCATTTTTGCACAATTTTCTAACTGTTTATCATGTTATTTTGCATTAATGCCTACCACACCACTAAAGATGTTTAGTAAGTATAATAATGTTATGGAAAACATTTTTTTTTTTTGTTTATTTATTGGAGAAGTGGTCATTAAAAGTACAGTGTTCTCCCTAGAGTTTTTTTACAGCTGGGTGGCAAGAAATTTTAGGTGGGTGGTACTTTAAATGACCCTTTCCTCAATCGAAAAAAAAGGATGTTTTGCTTAACATGATTGTATTTATTAAATATCTACTGATAAATCATGTTCAACACAGATTTCAGTCATTTTCACCAATATTTATGGTGTATGTGGGATTAAGTTTTTCACTCTTACTATTATGTGTGTTGTGAAAACATTCATTACAGGAAATTTAGCTGGGCGGGCCGCCCAGTAAAAAGGCTCTAGGGAGAACACTAAAGTACCACCCAGCTAAAATATCTTGCCACCTGGCTGTAAAAAAAAAACCTAGGGAGAACACTAAAGCATATTTATTCATTCCTATTTTAATTGAGTCTTATACATTAGAAGACAAGGCTGAACTTTCTAAAGTTTTTTTTTTTTTGTTGTTGTAGGTTTTACAACCACCGTGAGCAACTCAATGGGCTATAAGCAGTTGTCCGTCCCTAATTTAGGGTCACTGGTTCCAGAGAAGAGAGAGAGCCAGTGCAATAAGACAAACACAACATCCATGCCTCACTGGGATTCGAACCCGGGCCCGTTTCGGAAGAACAATCAGAAGTCATCGCTTAGACTACTGCACCACTTTCTGAAATGGAAACACTATTCTGAAATGCAACTATTAATACAAGTGTATAATATGTTCCCTTGTTTCAGTGGTGGATTTTATCCTGAATTATCGAACCATATCTAAGAATGCATTAATTTTGACTGTTGAAGATCACTATCCCATATGTACAATATTCTAGCGGATAATGCTTACCTTGGCATTCCTTTCTAGCGATGGGAACATTTCACACACGTGTTTTCCGGTCTTTGTTGATGTTGTTGTCCTAAAGTCCGTTGTATGAGATGACTAGCTTTACTTCTCACACTTTTCGCTGGGTATACTCATTGGATCTTTGCCTTAGGATTCAAACAAATCAATTTTTACCGTTCTTTATACTTGAAATTTTCGCCCAATACTCTGGGCATCCTCAGGAGCGTGGCGACTTTACCACCGATGTTCGTGGTTAACTTCGCGCTAATGGAGTCCGATACTCCATGTTGCCATTCGTCGAATATACTTTCTTGGATATATTTCGTTATCAAGACCAGCTGGCGCCATCTATGTAAAGCAACTTTTTTTTTTTTTAGTTTCTTTTTCTATCCTGGTTTTCTTGTCTTTTTGCCGGTTTTCCTTTTGTTGTTGTTTTTCTTGTCTTATTAGTTCTTTTCACAGGCCTGATAATGTGCTAGGGTTGTTCTGGTTACATACCCTTGCTTTATTTTTAAAGATTAATATTGCTTCTTCCCTCCTCATTTGCCTTTCCGATTTTTTATTCTGTTTTAGCAATTTAATTTCATCGAATTTTGGGAATGTCCGGTTTTCCATGCAGAACTGCACTAAAGTAGTTTTGGCTTCTTTGTTTTGCCAGTTAGATCATCGTCATCATCATTGTCAACCATAATCAATCCACTGCAGGACGAAGGTTACCCCAAGTTTCCTCCACAACGGTCTGTCTTTTGCCAGTCTCCTCCATGTCACCCCCGCATACTTTCGAATTTCATCCACCCATCTCCAATGAGGTCTTCTTCTGGGTCTTTTCCTGTCCCTTGGTATCAAATCTAAAATTTCGGCTGTCCATCGATGATCTGTCCTTCTGGCAGTATGCCCAGCCCACTGCCATTTCAGGGATTTAACTCTGATCATGATGTCTTCCACTCTTGTCATTTTTCGGATCCACGAGTTTCTCTTTTTATCTCTCCTGGTTACACCAAGCATGCACCTCTCCATGCTTTTTTGAGTTGTCTGCAACCTTTGCATGTCTCTTTTAGTTAAGGTCCACGTCTCTGCACCATACGTAAGCACTGGAAGGATGCATTGATCAAACACTTTTATTTTAAGACATAATGGCATATTGCTCTTGAAAATTATGCTGTTTCTTCCAAAAGCTCTCCAGGCAAGTTTTGTACGCCGATTAATTTCTTCATCAATGTGGCCCTCACTTGATATCTGCTGTCCACGATAAACGTACGTGTCTGTTATCTCCAGCTTTTCTCCATCAATCGATAAATCTTCATTTCTTGTAAAAGCATTGAACATCACTTTTGTCTTCTGAAAGTTCATTTTTAACCCAATTTCTTTACCCTTGTCAGCAAGTTCCTGGATCATACTCTGCAGCTCTGATGGGGTAGTTGCAATGGTAGTTGATAGGGTAGTTACTCATGTATCCATTTATTAATTAGCTAGCCAGTTAGATATGTGTTGTTTAAGTCTTTTTTTTAATCTGTTTTTCGTACTTCCAATGTACAATATTGGGGGTATGTGTGCAATTGGAATTTCATAGGTTCCTGATTCTTCTAGCATTTTTTCCTCTGTTTTTTTGTTGACAGTCATACTTTTCATGGTGTGCACTGAGCTTCCTAGTTGTAAGTCATATTTAGCACATTGCTTATTGATTTCTTTACTCATTCCTTCCAAGTATGGGAAAGCTCCAATGTATTTCAATTTTTTATTCCTCATCTTCCTTTGGTTGTGCACTTCTTGGCCTTCTTTACTCTGAGTCATATGCTTTTTACTCTCATGTATCCATTTATTAATTAGCTTGCTCGGGTACCCATACATACTCGTGATATTTTCGAGATAAACTCTATCTCTTGATTTTTTAGCCTGTTGTTAGATGTGTGTGTGTACGCTCGCCGTATCAAGTTTACTATGCTGTTTTTTTTTATGTATCACTGGATGGTGCGACGAGTATGGTATCAGTACAAGTATGTAAGTTGCTTTCCTGAGCACAGAGTATTCAAAGCTATTTTTGTTTTTCTTTAGTTGAATGTCCAGGAAGGATAGGCGATTATCCTCTTCAAACTCAATAGTTAGCTCAATGGTGTTACAGATTTTGCTAAACTGCTGTGCTAGATCTTGTAGCTCGGCTTTGTTAAGTTTAGACATTATAATAATGTCTTCTACATATCGAGCATAAAGTATTGGTTTTCAGGTAGATTTTGAATAATTTCTTTTGCGAGGTATGCCATAATCACTTCTGCGTATAATGCCGATAATGGGGATCCCATCCCATACAGCCACCTTGCGTTTGTTTAAATATATTTCCTTCAAAATGGAAGATGATGTTTTCCCTGATGAAATATAAAGTATTCTTTAGCTCTTTCAGTTGTGACAAGTTTAGTTCTTTGTTGATGCTTAGTTGTTTCATAATTAATTCGATGGCTAGCTTGACAAGAGTGTTTGGGTATAACGCCTTAACGTCCATGGAGGCCATACCTGTTTGCTCTAGGTCTTGATTAATTAATTTGATTCTTTCTATAAACTCATAGCTATTATTTAAGGTATATTGATTCCTCATTCATGAGGAATCAATATACCTTAAAGAATAGCTAGGAGTGTACCTAGCGAATCCAATGAGTGTACCCAGCGAAAAGTGTGAGAAGTAAAGCTATTCATCTCATACAACAGACTTTAGGACAATAACATCAACAAAGACCGGAAAACATGTGTGTGAAATGTTCCCATCGCTAGAAAGGAATGCCAAGGTAAGCATTGTCCTCTAGAATATTGTACAAGATACTTTGAAATATCGCACGTAAAAGAGAATAGTAGAATGATTAGAGCTATCTAATAGTCAGAATTAGAACTACTAATAGGAATTGATCCCATATGTGTAGTTTTGTTTACATAGATCATGGGTTTCTTTTCATATAACTTTAAAAAATATACTAGCTTTTGAAAATTTTGAGGTTTTGTCCATCCTTGTGTATACACTCCTGTTCATAAAAAAAAACCTGAAAGGAGTCCACAGGATATGCTAATCAGGCAATATCACAGAAATGGCATCATAGGTGCATGTGTAAAGCATCTATACAAATCAGATCTTGCAACAGCACCGATTGGAGACCCAGGCCTTGATTTCGTTTGCTTTTAGCAGTAGAAACACTTGCTAGGGGGCCTTATCTTTTACTAACAAATTGCATTATTTTTTCAGGTAGAACCATTTTAACTGCTGAAACTTTTTACACGTTATATTTCCTTTGAGTGGAAAGCAAATATAACATGTAAAAAGTTACAGCAGTTAAAACCACGATTAAATGGTTCTACCTGAAAAAATAACGTATGGAAAACATGTTTTTTAAAATCTCGATAAATACATATGTGCGTATTATAACAAATTGCATGATTATCTACTAGAGAAAGTTTATTAACATTATACAAAAGAAACTTTAACATGTCCTCCTCAATTAGTCAATCATGACAAATTTTGATTTCACCCCTGTAACTGTCACATTGTAATGCTCAAAAGATTACAAATATTTAGATGTAACTCACCTTTTCATGACCTGACAGATTAATTCTAACAATTTAATTCAAATGAAAATATTTAAAACATTTTTTTTTGTATTTAACTATAGAACATTATTCAAAATCTTAAGTTATTTTCCGTATGGTTTACGATCTGGGTTTCGGGTCTTTTCATCATACCACTTTAAAACAGCAGGCCTGGGGTCAAACTTGTCTGCAGACAGACCTTTAACCTCAATACTCATGAGAGTATTCAATGTTTGTTAAGTTTGAACTGCTCCTCCAATCACCCTGGATTCTCTTCTTCAAACTGAACCCAACCTCATATGCAGAAGTAGACAAGGATATTAAGTAGACAAGGATACTGGATATTTCTACTAGTGCCAAAATGTCTTTATAACATTTGTACTTTTCAAGAGACATTTGTTTCCAGAAAGCAGTTGTTCCTTTTTGTATGTGTTTAAAATATTCCACAAGTGCAATGAAGCGGCGCTTTACAGTTCAAACTAAAACATTCAAAATTTTTCCACTAGCAACTTCTGCTAGAACCACTTTTTATCACTAGCAAAATGCACTTGCTAGCTAGCAATTTGCTGCTAACTACTGGTCAAAATCAAGCCCTGCAGAGACCTGATGTTTTTCTGTTATAAAAGTCATGGGGCTCAATCAGACTGTCACTGCTTACCATACTTCATTGTTGTGTAAGACAGTCAATACAGTCACATCGGCAAATCTGACAGAAGTCACATTATCAGCATGATTGACTACAATGTTTTCTTTCAGACAAGAGTGTGCAGGGAATGGTACAAAGGGCAGTGCAGAGTTGTATAAAAATAAAATGTATCTGCGTACACAACCATTAAAACAAAAAAATTGCTGCAAACCCACGAATCACGATAACAATAGAATAAGATAATTTAAAGAAAAATTAAAATAACAATAATTATTAGAATACTGATTCCAGAGAGGACAAAAGTACATTACGACAATGTGTAGAAATGTGTGTAAAATGGACCTTAAGGCCAAAAGTTTAAAATATTGAACTACACTGGTGTGCAAAAATTAAGGACGAAAAGGATACATTAACATAACAGCGGAAGAAGCAGGCAGAACGGAACAAAAGACCACTCATGAGATAGACTAGGGTCCGGTACGGCAGGGTATGCTCATATATGCAGCATGACGTGGGGGGGGGGGGAGTGTAGGAAGGGTATAAAGCATAAAGCACACAGGCGGTGAACGCTCAGCAATTCGGCGAAAGCTGTTGCACGGTGTTCATCGGTTTGAAAGATGTCGAGTTGCTGCCACCTTGTGATATGGCCAACAGGCAATCCAGTAGACAACATCTGGATGACTTTACCTGAGGTCGCGTCATTGGGAAGTTGGAAGAAGGTCAAAGTGCGACTAGTGTGGCCGAGGAGTTTGGAATCGCTTACAGCATCGTTTCACGAGCATTTCAAACGACGGGAACTGCTGGTTGCTCGTGGACGACGGAACTGGTCGTCCACGAGCAACCACGGCAGCGGACGACCGATATATTGTCCTACAGGCGAGAAGAGATGGACGGCAGACAGCGGGAGAAATCGCAAGGCACATGCAACAGACAACTGGACGTCCATTATCGCGTTTTACCGTGGCCAGGAGGCTGCACAAAGGTGGTCTATTTGCACGACGACCAGTACGGTGTGTGCCATTAACGCCTGCTCATCGAAGACGGCAGTTTCTGTGGAGCTAGGAACACCAGAACTGGACACATCAGCAATGGGGTCGAGTTCTCTTTACGGATGAGAGCCGATTTAGTCTGACGAGCGATTGTGGACGTATACACATCAGGAGAGAGCAGGGAACACGCAATCACACCTCCAACATCATCAAAAGGGACCGGTTTGGAGGTGGCGGAGTTCTCGTTTGGGGCGGTATCATGCTTGGTAGCCGTACTGATCGCCACATCTTCCAAGGAGGTTCGGTCACTGGTGTCCGCTATTGTACCGAGGTTCTCCTGCCTCACGTGCGTCTGTTTAGAGGTGCTGTGCGTCCTGAGTTCCTCTTCATGGGCGACAACGCTACACCTCATCGTACAGTGGCTGTCGCAGAGCTGTTGGAGAGTGAAGATATTCAACGCATGGATTGGCCCGCAAGGTCCCCGGACCTAAATCCAATTGAACACATGTGGGACCTTCTCGGGAGATGCTTGGCAGCATGTCACCAGCCGTAAGCAACGATTCCGCAGCTGCGATTGGCGCTACAAGAGGAACGGGCTGCGATGCGTCAACAGCTCCTTGACAACCTCGTCCTCAGCATGGACAGACGTTGTAAATCCTGCAACGCAGTCAGGGGTGATCATATCCCCTACTAAAGACTGGATTTTTCTTGGCAGCCGCGTGTCACATGGACGTTTCTGTCCAGTTGTGCTCGAAGCTACCTTTTCAATAAAGTGCCTCTGCATCCTTTGGATTCCTAGTTTGGACGGTTTTGCTCACTTGTCCCATATTCTGACATCTTGGGGATCTTATGGTATGATTGGAGTCGACGTGGAGCACTTTTGCACGACGTTACATTCGAAAAACCGTCTCATCCTTTAATTTTTGCACGCCAATGTATGAACCTCATAAAAACAAGATACTAATTAAAGAAAGTTTTTATATCTAGAAAAGCAGTTCCATTAATGAATCTTCAAAAAATATAAATAGCATTTTCAACAACTTAATTCAAAAATAGTACTTATAAAATACAAAAGGAAAAGATTCAAATTTTATAACTGTCAACTGCAAGAGAAACCTGGCAATAAAATTTAAATTATTTCTGTGTAAACAGAACTTTTGTTACAATTCCTATATATTGAGAACAGGCCTTGATAAAATCAAGAGGCCAGAAACGTCAGTAAAAACAAAAAAACTCACTATCGGAAAATGTGAAAAATAGTTGAACATTTTCACGTTAAGACAGAATTAAATATATTAATCTGAGTAAACCCTTAAGTGTTTTGATTGCTGTAAATAACATTTTTATTTTTTTAATCTACAAGCCAAAACTATCTGCGAAATCTGCTAATAATTTGAAAACTATCCGCGTACTGCGTACGTCTATATTCTACGACTCTAGGACAGTGTAGGACAGAAAGAGAAGTTTCTGGACATCATATAGTCAGATTTTATTTACTTAGCACTTGATGATAATGGAATCACCTATTTTTGTATTTTTGGGGCTGCAAGCATTTTGGGAGTGATGCAGTGAAGGAGGTGATTTCGGATGCACAGACACAACAGGCAAGAACTTCACTAGTCACTTGTTCCCTGCAGGGCTAATATTTTAAGAACCATTACCATTGCAGTCCCACCCTCTGGTTCATCCCCCCCCACACTCCATTATTGTCTTCCCCATTACCTTACATTGCTTGGTGGGGACATAATTGCTATGGAAAGAGCTCTCACTGTTCCCTTAAGAAGGGTCACTTAAGAGACAAAGAAGCCCTCTTCCCTCTTTCAGATTAAGCCATGTTTACTCCCATGCTTTCCACAAGAATTCTGCCCCAGGGTGAGATTATTATGGAATCCAAGGAGGTTAGAATAGATGAAGTAAGGGTAATGCCACAAACTTGACGCACTTTAAGCAGATGACACGGAGCTGATGGCAATGCCCAGTGAGACATTCCTAGTAGTTTTTCACCGCTGCAGGAATAAGGAATAGACTGCTTTTCATCAAAAAATTTATACTTCTGTTAAAATGGATTGTTCTGTCTTTGAATGTGTCAACTCATCAACTAAAGCACCTGCTGATATAACTTTTCATAGGTAATTGTGCATAGAATATTAATTTTTCTCTAAATTAATTTCTTTTTTTTTTTTTTGCAAGTCTGTAGTTTGATTAAGAAACTGCCGGTTTTGAAACTGACCAAATTTTAAGCAAATCGGAATTTAGATTAAACTTCCCCTCCAGAAATTGCCCGCAGAAATGTTCTCATTTACTAATAATTGATATATCTTACACATTTGTGTTATTTTTATGCTTAATCATACTAATGTATGGGGATCTAACTCTGTGCTGACGGCGAAGGAGAGTGCGTCGCGGCAAAACGGTTTAATTTTCTCACACATGCTTGCATATAATACGATGAACGCACGTTTCATATGAAGCGATAAATTCGTGATTTTACTTTTAGTGCTCTTTATGTTAATAATTTTCATCAGGCAGCAGAGTAACCAGAATTTTTTTTTATTAGGGGTGGCCCAAATTATTGAAGATGCAAATTAAAACACTCTGTAGAAAACACCTCCAAATAATTGGGAAGCGATTGCCGTATTAAAGTGAAAATATATATCCAGAAACATATACAAATATATTTAAAATTTCCATTGTTAGTAAAATATATATTCAAAAACACGTACAATTATATTTAAAAATAAGCAGCCAATACAAAGAACGAAAGATCAAGTGATACCTAATGGGTAGGCCCAGGACCAACCCCCACTGAATTCCAGTAAACGTTTAAACAAAATTTTCATTATGAAAATTTTAAAATGCAAAAAAATTTCATTCGACTGCTTATTTTTTATACTAAGCACTGTAGCTCATACATTCTTAAGAGTTTGATTTTGCAAGGTAATACTGCTTGTTTTGTGTGTTGTGAGTCATTGCTGTGAGTTTTTTCTTTTTATAATTCAAGTTTCTTAATCAGTGAGGGGTATACTGCTAGTTAAACACAATTTGAAAGACATGTCACGCTTTGAATTTCACAAATATTTATTAAAGAAACCCAATCTACTGAAGAAAATCTCTTCCAGTGAAAAATATAAGAAAAAATGTCCAGCAGACTAAAACCTTCCTTTGTTTTTTAAAGTTTTACACATATAAACTCTCAAACTGTAAAATTTAAATGGGCATTCATATTTGTTTTCGTACAAATTTATCATGCCCTCTTTTTTTTAATGAAAATATCCTGCCATCCCATACCAAAAAGTCATCTGACCACCCTGATCTCCACATCAACTCAAACAAGATCAATGAATTTTTTCGCCCTTATAATTCATCTCACATCCAAAAATAAATTTCATATGAAGTGTGCAGATTTCTCTTTTACAGCCGTATTTTTATATTAAAATGTTTTATAGTATTTTTTTTTCTGTGGTAGATGCAACAGCTGATAATTATCAGCTGTTGTAATGCATAATCCTATTGCAAGATAACTTTATAAGAATACCAAAAAGAAAACAAATAACTTAACTTTCAAAAAATTCTAAATGCCTAATTTATTGAAGCCTATATTAAAGCAAATGATTTAGTCCGTTCACAGCAGCTCAACAGCAACCATTTAGTGGAAACCAGAACTTGCAGCTTTCCACTCTTATCTTACATTTGTAACAAATTAGTGCGCTTACACAATTGCATCCGAAACGCAATAAAACTGCAATTTTGTGCGTACAACACGTTTCAATTACAACCCTAATGCAATTTGTGTTGAATTATAACCTTAGTTCACAAGATATCCTTTCTGCACCAACATTCTCAAGCTGCAACTTTTAAACAACTTCACATAAAATAATAACAACTTCCGAATTAAAAGTGTCGTAGGAACGATTTTCATTTAATTATAAAATAATCTGATTAGAAAACGTAACAAATTTAACAAGAGATTCATGATTACGCCAGCAAACGTTAAAATACTGGTCCAGATGACACACAGCAATGTAACATATAAACATACCTGAATACAGATTATTCCATTTAGCTTTCGGCATGCAGAAAACAGTATTCCATCTGACGACATATAAATTATTATTTTCTACAAAAACATTGTTTACTCACCTCATAAAGTGCTAAAATTTAGTCACCGACAACCAACTTGGATACAAATAATCCCCGTTTGTTACTCTTTCGTACTCTCGTTACGTACCATACACACGTGGAATTTAATGTTGCCAGATTCCGGCGGGTTTGGTTTTTTTTAAATTAGGAAACATCATGGAGCTTGCATTAGGTGGAGACCACTCATACACCGTGGTGGAAACCTGACCCCCACATGCAAAATCAAATCACCATGGAAACAAAAAATTTCTGCCTTCTACATATACGTATATCGTACAATACATATATGCTCAGCTGATGATTCCTTGCAGAAAGAGCTTGATTTCCTTAAACGAATTGCAGTACACAGAGGATATACGCATTCCGTTATAGATAAAGCTATCCAAAAATTTAGGAAACGGAAGCATGTCTGCTCACTCACGCCGGTAGACAATCCAATACGACAGAATTGCGCGGATCCCATTTGCTACACAGATTTGCTTTGGAATTTCAAAAATTCTCAAGAGTTTTAATTTCAAAGTTATTTTCAAACCCATAAACAAGATAATTTTTTTCGGATCCAAAGATTACGTCAAAGACATAAATTCATGGGGAATTTACCAGATACCTTGTGAATGTGGACTTTCATATATAGGACAAACCCGCAGGGCTTTAAATTTCCGTGTGAAGGAGCACAAGACCTACGTACGGAATTCTGAACTGAAGAAGTCGTCTATAGCCCAGCATTGTCACAAAAAGAACCATAAATTTCTGTTTGGAAACGATACGCTCATTGATAAACCTGATTCAACGATCATGCTTAATGTATTAGAAGCTTTTCACATATACCAGAACTCTTCATTGCTTGTCAAAGACATGACATCGACCCCATTTTTTTCAAGCGCGTGGAAACAACTAACCGAACACCGTGGCCGTCAGACCAATGGTGATGTCACAATGATTTGAATTTTTTTATTGGAGTTTAACGACCACCGTGAGCAACTCAATGGGCTATAAGCAGTCGCCCATCCCTAATTTAGGTTTAGGGTCACTGGTTCCAGGGAAGGGAGAAAGCCAGAGCCGTAAGACAAACACAACATCCATTCCTCACCGGGATTCGAACCCGGACCCCGTTCGGACGAATGATCAGAGGCCATCGCTTAGACCACTGCGCCACCGGGGCGGCCACAATGATTTAACCACCTGTCTAATATGATGTTGGTCCTCCTCTTGCCGCCAAAATAGCTCTTACCCGGATATACATCGAAGAGCCAAAACATTATGACCTCCTGTCTAATATGCTGTTGGTCCTCCACTTGCCGCCAAAACAGCTCTTACCCGGTTATACAGCGAAGAACCGAAACTTAATGACCACCTGTCTAATATGATGCTGGTCCTCCACTTGCTGCCAAAACAACTCTTACCCGGATATTCACCGAAAAATCAAAACATTACGAACACCTGCCTAATATGTTGTTGGTCCTCCACTGGCCGCCAAAACAGCTCTTACCCGGATATACACCGAAGACCAAAACATTATGACAACCTGCCTAATATGATGTTGTTCCTCCAATGGCCGCCAAAACAACTCTTACCTGGATATATACCGAAGAGCCAAAACATTATGACTACCTGTCTAAAATGATGTTGGTCCTCCACTTGCCGCCAGCACAGCTCTTACCCGGTTATACACCGAAGAGCCAAAACATTATGACCACCTGCCTAATATGATGTAGTTCGCCCACTTGCCGCCAAAACAGCTCTTACACGGATATACACCGAACAGCCAAAACATTATGACTACCTGTCTAATATGGTGTAGGTCCTCCACTTGCCGCCAAAACAGCTCTTACCCGGATATACACCAAAGAGAAAAACATTATGACCACCTGTCTAATATGATGTTGGTCCTCCACTTGCCGCCAAAACAGCTCTTACCCGGATATACACCGAAGAGCTTCACTTGCCGCCAAAACAGCTCTTACCCGGATATACACCGAAGAGCTTCACTTGCCGCCAAAACAGCTCTTACCCGGATATTTTTTTTTTGATTGGAGGTTTAACGACCACCGTGAGCAACTCAATGGGCTATAAGCAGTCCCCCGTCCCTAATTTAGGGTCACTGGTTCCAGGGAAGGGAAAGAGCCAGTGCCGTAAGACAAACACAACATCCATGCCTCACCGGGATTCGAACCCGTACCCCTTACGGACGAATGATCAGAGGCCATCGCTTAGACCACTGCGCCACCGGGGCGGCTCTTACCCGGATATACACCGAAGAGCGGAAGCATTATGACCACCTATCTAATATGATGTTAGTCCTCCAATTGCCGCCAAACCAGCTCTTACCGGGATATACACCGAAGAGCGGAAGCATTAGAGCGGAAGCACCTGTCTAATATTTTTAAGAGCGGAAGCACCTGTCTAATATGATGTTGGTCCTCCACTTGCCGCCAAAACAGCTCTTACCCGGTTATACACCGAAGAGCCAAAACATTATGACCACCTGTCTAATATGATGTTGGTCCTCCACTTGCCGCCAAAACAGCTCTTACCCGGTTATACACCGAAGAGCCAAAACATTATGACCACCTGCCTAATATGATGATGGTCCTCCACTTGCCGCCAAACCAGCTCTTACCCGGATATACACCGAAGAGCCAAAACATTATGACCACCTGTCTAATATGATGTTGGTCGTCCATTTGCCGCCAAAACAGCTCTCACCCGGATATACACCGAAGAGCCAAAACATTATGACCACCTGACTAATATGATGTTGGTCCTCCACTTGCCGCCAAAACAGCTCTTGCCTGGATATACACCGAAGAGCCAAAACATTATGACCACCTGTCTAATATGATGTTGTTTGCCCACTTGCCGCCAAAACAGCTCTTACACGGATATACATCGAAGAGCCAAAACATTAGGACCACCTGTCTAATATGATGTTGGTTCTCCACTTGCCACCAAAACAGCTCTTACCTGGATATACACCGAAGAGCCAAAACATTATGACCACCTGTCCAATATGGTGTTGGTCCTCCACTTGCCGCCAAAACAGCTCTTACCCGGATATACACCGAAAGGTCAAAACATTATGACAACCTGCCTAATATGATGCTGTTCGCCCACTTGCCGCCAAAACAGCTCTTACACGGATATACACCGAAGAGCCAAAACATTATGACCACCTGTCTAATATGATGTTGGTCCTCCACTTGCCGCCAAAACAGCTCTTACTCGGATATACACCGAAGAGTCAAAACATTATGACAACCTGCCTAATATAATGTTGTTCCTCTAATGGCCGCCAAAACAGCTCTTACCTGGATATACACCGAAGAGCCAAAACATTATGACTACCTGCCTAATATGATGTTGGTCCTCCATTTGCCGCCAACACAGCTGTTACCCGGATATACACCGAAGAGCCAAAACATTATGACTACCTGTCTAATATGGTGTTGGTCCTCCACGTAACACAAAAAGAGCTCTTACCCAGATATACACTGAAGAGCCAAAAGTTAGAGCTTTAAACACTTAGATAAAGGCGTATCACCCAATGACGCAATTCGTGAAAAGTCAGGTAATTTAGCTTGATTTCTGCTAAATGTTCGTGAGTTTGTGGTGCTAATTTAGTGCATTTGAGTCCAAAACATGATTCGCTTTTTTTTGTCTGGCTGCAGTGGCGCACACACTTGGAGGTCCGATTGCCCCCCCCCTCCTTGAGTTGACAGGGCGGAAAATTAAAAATTATTGCGTCCAATTTTTAAACAAAAAGTCACGATACGCGATCTACATATAGTATACTTCTTAATCATGTACGGTATAATTATAATATACAATAATTATAAGGCTGTGGTTGTGTTAAATGAAATTAGAAACATTTAACCAGCAAAAGAATTTCATCCACAGCTTCTTCTATTTATTTAACTGTCTTGTATTGTAACATTACTAGTAACTGAATAAGAATAAATGTGCAAAAGTCAACCTCGCCCTTCTTAACTAAGGTGACCAGATTTTTGAGAATGCAATTCAAGACGAAATGACATTTGTATTCAGTTTCAATAAGAAGTTGAAGACAATTTCGTTTCAAAATGAGGACATAACTGAGGACAGCATCTAACACATTATGGTAAAGCCAAAGGTGAGCAAAGAGTGTTATAAAATGTAAATAATTGTCCAGTTTCATTGGAAAACATACGATGAATCGAAAAATGATTTTCATATGAAGCAAGTATAAAATAGCAATAAAATCTATCATGCAGAATATTGCTTCCCATACATTTTAAATCTTACTTGTAGGGGGCAGCACTTGAAAACAAAGTTACATTTTGAATTTCTACTGAAATTCCGTTGTGATTCTGTACAAGAATAGATATCTGAAGCCTGAAAATTACTCTGCGCTGACCGAGCAGAAATCATGGAATAGCTGTATGTTATCTCTATGACAAGGAATATTCCAAGTCCAATAACCTCACTTGAAGAAACAGTTTAATGAAAAATGTACGGAACAAAAGTTGTGGAATCTCAGTAGAATGTATCACATGTAACTAAATTAAGTACATCAATCAGTTATTTAGTTGCAAGGAAGTGGAAGAAAAAAAATCAGGCTCGGCGTACTTCGAATTTTCATCACAAATCATCATGCATGAAACTGGATGTTGCGACGCACAGATGAGTCTACTCGGTACTATTAACTTCCAATTTACAGAAAAAATTTCAGCAGTTACACAGAAGGATTAAAGAATTTTAAATAATGCGAGAGATCTCACCCGGACTGCTAAGTGTGAATATAAAAAAATACTGCTGTAAGCAGTTAGACAGCAGAAGTAACGAGCAATTTCAAATTCTACACAACATGCATAACAAGGACACACGCGACATCCATCATATAAAACTGATCGCAATTACTGCACATATGATATACTACAGAGGTGAACCACGTGTCAAGACGACAAATCTGCAGCAATGCATTCTGTCGGTGTAGACATGAAGGAAGGATCTATAGAGTGGAAACAGACATAGGAGCCCATGGAAACTCCTCCCATAGAAAGTGGCGTTCCCACGGACCTATAACAGAAGCAAAGTGTGACGTGACCCCGTAACGTCGGCAATAGTTGCTACGGTTACCCAGCGCAGGCGACAGCAGCGCCACGCACCATCTTGAAAGACATGCCTTTACTTCAGAAATAACAAAAACATTACGAAGATGGATGCAAAGCACTTTTCACAAATGTTGGCCAATTATGGAAATACATGCTACCCAAAAGCCGAGTAAAAAAAAGATAAGCCAAAAGCTAACGAAGCCAATAACGTAGATGTCGAAGCAGATGAGAACTGAATACAAATTAGAATTGAAAGTGAAGCAGAGTGGGTATGCAAGAAACAATCAAATGAACAACAGACATGTAAAAACCCAAAAGTTATGAATTCTGTAAGAAAAAGTATATGATCAGTAATTAATAAGCAAAATAATACCACTTATTAGAACGCTAGAGGAAATGAAAACCAAAAAGAATCTTGAACACTGCCGGATAGCAAGCCAAAGTCAACAGTCAAAGTAAAAAACATGACATTAACGAACAAAAATCACGTGGTTCGTGGGTGTTCCCTGGGAAACCAGCTGTCAATCAACTGTAGTTCTGTTTTAGGTCACTGGTGCGCTGCAGTTGACTTCATAACGTCATGAGTTTCAGCTTAATACAGCCAGTGCCTTCTCTATATATCCTTCCTTTATGGGTATAGATTAGTCGGTTAGTGCAACTCACTCCGGAGCGAGGAGACGCGACTTCGTTCCACAAGACCGACAAATTCCTATTTTCACATGCAGTTCTTGTGAGGCGAAATTTATAATATTTAACAATCGGGCGAAGAACTTTCCCTAAATGTTGGGTTCCCTTTAACATACCGAAATGAATTTCTGATAATCATTTTGAGCGTTGAACTCTCTTTAATTAATTTGCTGCCTACCAGAAAACACAGGGACGCGCCAAGCGGAGGTTCAAAGGGTGCAAAGCACCCGGGCGCCAGCTTCCAGTGGAAGTAGGACCTTCAAACAAATTTTACGGTTGACAAATTAATACACATATCAGTGACTTGTGAGTAATGTAAGATATTTAAGTCTGCCACGTAGCATTACGATTTCTCACAGTAAAACATTTTCTTAACTCAAATACCTTACATTGTTATGGAGATTTAATGTGATGTGTGAGTTATGTAAGATATTTTGAGTTAAGAAAATGTTTTACTGTGAGAAATCGTAAAGCTACCTGGCACGTCTATTTTTTTTTTAGTAATTATAATTCATTATACAATAAGTGGCCACTTTATTATGACCACCACCTCAGCACTTCGTTGGGCCATCTTTTGCCTTTAATACTGCGTCGATTCTTCGTGGCATGGACTCCGCGAGATGTTGATAGGTGGTTTGTGGGATCTGAGACCATGCTTGATGAATAGCACTTTCCAGGAGTGTGAGATTGCAGGGTTGTGGATCCAGCTGTCTGATGGCTCGTTCAACTTCATCCCACAAATTCTCAATGGGGATTATGGGGGTCACCTAAGCAAAGTAAACTCAAAGGCATGTTCCTGAAACCAAACATGTGCAATATGAGCACTATGGCAGGACGCATTATCTTGTTGAAAGTAGCCATCGCCATTGGGATAAACCATCCACATGACAGGATGCACTTGGTCCGCAACAATGTTTAGATATGATGTGCCAGTCAGACGTTGATCAACACGAATTTAAGGGCCCAAAGCATGCCAGGAAAACTTTCCCCAAACCATAACGTTGCATCCACCAGTTTGAAGGGTTGTAGAAATGCCTTTGGGGTCCATGCTTTCGTGCTGCTTCCGCCAAATTCTCGCTCGCCCATCGGCATGGTGCAACTGAAAACGTGATTCATCGTACCACATAATTTGTTTCCAATTATTGACTGTCCAATCCTTGTGCTCCTGTGCGAACTGGAGACGTTTTCTCTTGTTAACTGCAGACAGCAAAGGTGTTCGAACAGGACTTCGGCTGCCATATCCCATCCGATGTAGTGTCCGGCGAACAGTGCGTGCAGAGATCATTTGAGTGGATCCTTGATTAAGATGGTCTGTAATTTGCTGCACTGTTGCCCTTCTGTTGTCTGTTACCAGTCTGGGCCCTCTCTGTTCCGCCCGAACAGTCACTAGTCGATGACGACCACACGTTGCACGTAGAGACCCAGTTTTTTGGCTGACAGTCCAGTCTTTAAATACTTTAACAACAGCTGCTCTGGTACATTTCACGAATGCGGCGGTTTCGGTGATACTCGCTCCATGGCTTCGAGCTCCTACAATCATCCCACGTTGAAAGTCCGTCAAATCGCATTTTTTACCCATCTCGTCACCCAAAAATCACTTTCACTACTGTCGCAAGCACTAAGCTTTCCCTTTTTACACTAGCCTTGCCCTCTGGCGGCACCAGCGTGCAGCCATATCATTTGCTTAAAACTGTCAGGTAGACATAATAAAGTGGCCACTCAGTGTATAATTCAATATAAAACGACTTGAAATCAGATAATATTTTTTTTTTGTTCAATGACGGATACCACGAGTTTAGAAAAAGAATTGTTAGCCTTTTGCCTGGGAACTAACAATTCTTTTGCAAAGTACTAACAATTCTTTTTCTAAATTTTTTGAAATCTTAAAGGTTTCAGCATTCATTACATGCGTGTCCAGCGCTATGACAATGGGGCCAATATGAAGGGAAAATACAGTCGACTTTAAAAAACATAATTTTTCGACCTAAGATCTTTATGCATTTACGTACTTTGAGAGGCTCGTCTGATCGTAAATAAGGACGAAAAAATGTCTCTAGAAATTGAGAACGTTTTCAACATTGTTCAAGAATTACCTTACTGTTGGCAAATTTTAAAGAAAGAACTTCCAGCGTTGACCGTAAAATTGTGCTCTGAAACAAGGCGGGAAAATGGGATCGATGCAATAAGGGAAACGAGGATGGGGTACAATTTGGATATAATACACACTACATTATATTAGCGCTTTAACGAATCTTTTAGAAACAGTGATACACGAAATGTAACCAACCTTTCTTAAAAAAAGAATTAAAAACAAAACAAAAAACAAACATGCAGTTTTATTTGTACCAGAAAGGTTTGGTACTCTATTTCTTCAAAAATTATGTTAGTAGCAAATTAATGCAAAATCTGTTGTAGTTACACCGTTATAGATTATAGAAATGTTAAAACAAGTAAACGGCTGTTTAAAAGAATGTAGAACACATGGGGTTTTTAAAGGCATGTCTTCAGTTTTGTATGAAATCATTGTGTTTTATGAGAACTCTTAATTTGCGGGAAATAGGAAATGATGTTGCTAAAGATATTTATTTCATGTAAAAATGAATAAAAATTGAAAAAAATTCTCGTACAAGGGGCGGCAAATCTGAGCTTGCACCCGGGCGGTTAATGCTCTTGGCGCGCCCCTGAAAACACATGACATGCGTAGGTGTCTGGCGTCACCAAATGATGCATTGACCCGGAGCAAAATCAAAATAATGCTTCTAGAATTAGCAACAAGCTCAGAAAAACAAGGGAAGTACAGAGGTTGGACAAAGTAATGTAAACACCACGCTCGGAGACGTCACACTCAATGCAGATGCGTACGTCACAATACGCAAAGGTATCCACCACAAATGTGCACATTTTGGTTGTAATAGCTTTTCTCGAGGCCCTGTTTAAGTGCATTTAAAGTGCCTTGTTGCAAAATTTCTTCCAGGGTGACGACTAAATGAGCGACCTAACGGACTTCGAAAGAGAGCTCCGTGATAACAATCCAAAGGGTAGTATAGGGATATCGAGAGCTACTGTGTCTAGCGTCATGACAGCATACTATGTTCATGACTTCGGAAGAGGCTAATTGTTGGTGGCCGGCTAGTTGGTGCCTCCGTGACAACAGTCGCCAGGGTAGTGGGGGTATCGAGAAATAGGAAATGTGTCTAGCGTCATAACAGCATACTGTGTTCATGACTTCGGAAGAGGCTAATTGTTGGTGGCCGGCTAGTTGGTGCCTCCGTGACAACAGTCCCCAGGGTAGTGCGGGTATCGAGAGCTACTGTGTCTAGCGTCATGACAGCATACTGTGTTCATGACTTCGGAAGAGGCTAATTGTTGGTGGCCGGCTAGTTGGTGCCTCCGTGACAACAGTCGCCAGGGTAGTGCAGGTATCGAGAGCTACTGTGTCTAGCGTCATGACTGCATACTGTGTTCATGACTTCGGAAGAGGCTAATTGTTGGTGGCCGGCTAGTTGGTGCCTCCGTGACAACAGTCGCCAGGGTAGTGGGGGTATCGAGAAATAGGAAATGTGTCTAGCGTCATAACAGCATACTGTGTTCATGACTTCGGAAGAGGCTAATTGTTGGTGGCCGGCTAGTTGGTGCCTCCGTGACAACAGTCCCCAGGGTAGTGCGGGTATCGAGAGCTACTGTGTCTAGCGTCATGACAGCATACTGTGTTCATGACTTCGGAAGAGGCTAATTGTTGGTGGCCGGCGCCTCCGTGACAACAGTCCCCAGGGTAGTGCGGGTATCGAGAGCTACTGTGTCTAGCGTCATGACTGCATACTGTGTTCATGACTTCGGAAGAGGCTAATTGTTGGTGGCCGGCTAGTTGGTGCCTCCGTGACAACAGTCGCCAGGGTAGTGGGGGTATCGAGAGCTATTGTGTCTAGCGTCATAACAGCATACTGTGTTCATGACTTCGGCAGAGGCTAATTGTTGGTGGCCGGCTAGTTGGTGCCTCCGTGACAACAGTCGCCAGGGTAGTGCGGGTATCGAGAGCTACTGTGTCTAGCGTCATGACAGCATACTGTGTTCATGACTTCGGAAGAGGCTAATTGTTGGTGGCCGGCTAGTTGGTGCCTCCGTGACAACAGTCCCCAGGGTAGTGGGCTATCGAGAGCTATTGTGTCTAGCGTAATGACAGCATACTGTGTTCATGACTTCGGAAGAGGCTAATTGTTGGTGACCGGCTAGTTGGTGCCTCCGTGACAACAGTCGCCAGGGTAGTGGGGGTATCGAGAGCTATTGTGTCTAGCGTCATAACAGCATACTGTGTTCATGACTTCGGCAGAGGCTAATTGTTGGTGGCCGGCTAGTTGGTGCCTCCGTGACAACAGTCGCCAGGGTAGTGGGGTATCGAGAGCTACTGTCTCTAGCGTCATGACAGTATACTGTGTTCATGACTTCGGAAGAGGCTATTTGTTGGTGGCCGGCTAGTTGGTGCCTCCGTGACAACAGTCGTTGGGGTAGTGGGGGTATCGAGAGCTACTGTGTCTAGCGTCATGACAGCATACTGTGTTCATGACTTCGGAAGAAGCTAATTCTCGGTGGCCGGCTAGTTGGTTCCTCCGTGACAACAGTCGCCGGGGTAGTGGGGTATCGAGAGCTACTGTGTCTAGCGTAATGACAGCATACTGTGTTCATGACTTCGGAAATGGCTAAATGTTGGTGGCCGGTTAGTTTGTGCCTCCGTGACAACAGTCGCCTGGGTAGTGGGGGTATCGAGAGCTATTGTGTCTAGCGTCATGACAGCATACTGTGTTCATGACTTCGGAAGAGGCTAATTGTTGGTGGCCGGTTAGTTGGTGCCTCCGTGACAACAGTTGCCAGGGTAGTGGGGTATCGAGAGCTACTGTGTCTAGCGTCATGACAGCATACTGTGTTCGTGGCAAAACGTCGCCTGCGAAACACAAGAGCGGCAGGAAAAGGACCTTGACTCTTAGAGACAGGAGAGCATTAAAGAATATTGTTACCCGTAATAAGAAGACCACGGCGCCGAAAATTAGTCCTATGTTTCGGCGTTTTCCGAAACCTTTTTGTGCAGTATTTTGAAAGGGTACATTACACTGGCATGCAAAATTTAAGGACGAGACGGTTTCTCGAATGCAAAGTCGTTGCAGAAGTGCTCCACATCGGTTCAAATCATACCATAAGATCCCCAAGATGTAAGAATATTGGACAAGTGAGCAAAACCGTTCCGTCCAAACAAGGAATCCAAAGGATACAAAGGCACTTTATTGAAAATGTAGCTTTGAGCACAACTGGACAGAAGACAGAAACGTCCATGTGACAGGCGGCTGCCTGGAAAAATCCAGTCTTTAGTAGGGGATATGATCAACCCTGACTGCGTTGCAGGATTTGCAACGTCTGTCCGTGCTGAGGACGAGGTTGTCAAGGAGCTGTTGAGGCGTCGCTGCGCATTCTTCTTGTAGCGCCAATCGCAGCTGCGGAATCGTTGCTTACGGCTGGTGACGTGCTGCCAAGCGTCTCCTGGGAAGGTCCCATACGTGTTCAATTGGATTTAGGTCCGGGGACCTTGCGGGCCAATCCATGTGTTGAATATCTTCACTCTCCAACAGCTCTGCGACTGCCACTGTACGATGATGTGTAGCGTTATCGTTAATGAAGAGGAACTCAGGACCCACAGCACATCTAAACAGACGCACGTGAGGCAGGAGAACCTCGGTACAATAGCGGATGCCAGTGACCGAACCTCCTTGGAAGATACGGAGGTCAGTACGGCTACCAAGCATGATACCGCCCCAAACGAGAACTCCGCCACCTCCAAACCGGTTCCTTTCGATGATGTTGGAGGTGTGAATGCGTGTTCCCTGCTCTCTTTCCAGATGTGTATACGTCCACAATCGTTCGTCAGACTAAATCGGCTCTAATCCATAAAGACAACTCGACCCCATTGCTGATGTGTCCAGTTCTTGTATTCCTGGCACCACAGAAACCGCCGTATCCGATGAGCAGGCGTTAATGGCACACACCGTACTGGTCGTCGTGCAAATAGACCAACTTTGTGCAGCCTCATGGCCACGGTAAAACGCGATAACAGACGTCCAGTTGTCTGTTGCATGTGCCTTGCGATTTCTCCCGCTGTCTGCCGTCTGTCTCTTCTCGCCTGTAGGACAATATACCGGTCGTCCACCGCCGTGGTGGCTCGTGGACGACCACTGCTAAACTCTCGGACAGCTGTTCCTGTTGTTTGAAATGCTCTCCAAGCTCGTGAAACGATGCTGTGAGCGATTCCGAACTCCTCGGCCACACTAGTCACACTTCGACCTTCTCCCAACTTCCCAATGACGCTACCTCGGGTAAAGTAATCCAGATGCCGCCTACTGGATTGCCTGTTGGCCATATCACACGGTGGCAGCAACTCGACGTCGTTCAAACTGATGTACACCGTGCAATAGCTTTCACCGAATTGCTGAGCGTGCACCGCCCGTGTGCTTTATACCCCCCCCCACTCTACATCATGCTGCATATATGCGCATGCCCTACCGTACCGGACCCTAGTCTATCTCCTGAGTGGTATTTCGGTCCGTTCTGCCTGCTCGTTCCGCTGTTATGCTAATTTCTCCTCTTCGTCCTAAATTTTTGCGCACCAGTGTATTTTTGTATTCACCCTCCCGCAAGAACTCGTCCCAGCGTTGCATTCAGAGACGTTTTTTCGGGAAGGGGGAATTACAAATTTTGAGTGGGGTGAAACTTGTCGACTGATTATATACATACAATCACAATTTTGTTATTTATATCATCATTGTCAACCATTATCAATCTAATGCTGCACGAAAGTCTCCCCAAGCTTCCTCCACAACGTTCTGTCTTGTGCCAGTCTCCTCCATGTCACTCCCGCATACTTTTGAATTTCATCCACCCTTCTCCCATATGGTCTTCTTCTGGGTCTTTTCCTGTCCCTTGGAATCCAGTCTAAAATTTCAGCTGTCCATCGATGGTCTGTCCTTCTGGCAATATGTCATGCCCATTGCCATTTCAGGGATTTCACTCTGGTCATGATGTCTTCCACTCTTGTCATTTTACGGATCCACAAGTTCCTCTTCTTATCTCTCCTGGTTACACCAAACATGCACGTCTCCATGCTTTTTTGAGTTGTCTGCAGCCTTTGTATGTCTCTTTTAGGTAAGGTCCACGTCTCTGCACCATATGTAAGCACTGTAAGGATGCATTGATCAAACATTTTTCTAAGACATAATGGCATATTGCTCTTGAAAATTAAACTGTTTCTTCCAAACGCTCTCCAGGCAAGTTTTATACGCTGATTAATTTCTTCATCAATGTGACCCTCTTTTGATATTTGCTGTCCAAGATAAATGTAGGTATTGGTTAACTCCAGCTTTTCGCCACCAATCGATAAATCTTCATTTCTTGTAAAAGCACTGTACATCACTTTTGTCTTCTGAAAGTTCATTTTTAATCCCACTACTTTAGTCTTGTCAGCAAGTTCCTGGATCATACCCTGCAGCTCTGATGGGGTAGTTGCAAAAATGACAACGTCATCAGCAAAATAAAGGTGAGTTAGATAATCTCCATTAATCTTTATCCCTTGTTTTCCCAGTTCAGTGATTGAAAGACATTTTCCAGTGTGGCATTAAAGAGTTTGGGAGATATAGTGTCCCCTTGTCTCACTCCCTTTCCAATCTTTATGGGTGCTGTATTCTCAAACAGCCTAATCTTTGCACTTAGTTGTTATGAATTATAATAACGTATGCATCTTCAATACCGCAGGATATCTGTCTGTGGACCCCATACCTATGCAACTATTAGTCCGATTGGAAAAATTATTTTTGCATTGGGAAGCCTGAAACATGCGAATCAAAGCCATTGCAACTGCTGATGGTTTCACCAAATCAAAGGCCTTTTCATAGTTAATAAAAGCCATGCATAATGGAAGTTCATATACCCTAACTCTTTCAATTAGTTCTCTCAGTACGTGGATATGATCTACAGTGCCGTAGCCATTCCTGAATCTAGCTTGTTCTCTCGGTTGAGCCATGTCCATTGTCACCTCCCAGCGGTGTGAAAGAACTTTAGTGAAGATTTTATAAACCACTGATAGGAGGCTGTAGTTCCTGAGATCCTCAATGTAACCTTTTTTATGTAGCAAGATCATCGTAGCGTTGTTCCAATCCTCAGGAATCTTCCATTCATTAAGGCATCGAGTGAAAAATTGGGCGAGTACTGTTTCGATTTCTCCACTTGCTTCTTGTATGATGTCTACAGTAATTCCATCTTCTCATTGAGCTTTTTCCCGCTTCATGTTCTTGATTGCATGTGTAACTTCTGCCGGTAGGACTGGAAAAACTCTGGTACCTTTCATGATGCCTGGGTCAATTGTGTGTGTGATATTGCAACAACTCAATGACTCTCTTTATGTCTCCATATTCTTCACAAAGCCAAACTGAATGACCAATTGGGACTGACCCAAATAAATTGCCATTATGAAGGAGGACACACTTTAAGCTCCGCTTTGACTATCGATGAACATTCGCCATTCAGTAGCGTTATACTTTGCAATTCCTAATTCCTCCATTAAGCCTCTATGTTATGGCAATATACAAAGCCACTATCACTTCTAAAGTACTGCAGAAATTCACTTTCTCTAGTTCGAAGGTACGATACCTTCGTTCCTTTTCCAAGCAGGTTTTTCTCACGCAGTCTTGATGCTAAGGAGTACTGAAGCCTTCTTTGACAGTCCCAAATCACTCAACTCATGCTGATCAAATCCCTTACGAACAGAGTAATCTTCAATTACAAAATCGGCATCACTGTTGTCACACACTTCATCACCATAATCATGTTCTTCAAGAGAGAGTAGTGTAACGAAAACCGGCACTGGGATTTCAGTTGAATGATGCTGTGGGCGTATAGCTGATGATAGACTAGGGTACTCTATGTAACATTTATTTTTCTTGTTATATCTTGATGTTTTCACTATCAAAAATAACAGTCACTTACATGATCTATTGGCTCTCGCCAAATCATAGGTATTCCAAATGACATCTTATCACGTGTTTCCTTCGTCCACATCCGTAAACTCTCCACACACTGCTTGCACACCTTATGAGGGGACCATGGCTTATCCTGGTCACCCAGTTTAACTTTGAAATATGCAAAATAAGCTTGCTTTACAAATGCGATGATGTTCGCACTTTGACTGGGAATCGTGAAGCTTCCACAGATATAACAAAATGAATCAGGGTTGTTTATGCACTTCCGACGAGAAACAGAAGAGGCAGACATCATAAATTAAATACGTGTTTGTAAAATAATAAAATTTGCTAAGCAAGTTATGAAAAATAGTTAACAGTGAATTTTCATTTATATAGAGCGGCGCACAACCTCTCACCACGCTGTCGTGCGTGTAACTGAATAGCCCAGACAACTAACAACCTTTCACTGGTCCACAAGGTCGTCCTCCACCCCTCCCTCCCCACTCGATGGAGGCGCTTTGCTTTCGGCCAATAGGAGAACACTAGTGCTCTCCTACATCAGGGCAACAGTAATCGCATGCAGATAAGCGGTAGAGAAAAACCTGACGTGATAGAAGAAAAGTAGCTGCAGTTTCAAAATCAGCATGCGCCTATTTCAGTCAAAATCAGCTGAAAAAACGAAGTCAACAAAAAATATGTTCAAAATTGTTCTCCAGTGTTATCATTCCCTACCGCCGGACCCGGAAATATCCTTGGGGATAAAGAGGGAGAAGAGGGGGGGTTAATTCGAAAAGTACGAAATATCCAGAATTAGGAGTCCGATCGTTCTACTGGGAGAAGATTTTATGGCTTTATAAACTGCACCTATCTCTACCGGCATATCATATCGCTGGAACATTATATGTCTAGCGTGTGTGTGGGGGAACATACAGTATTTGTGCCGATTAAGATACGATGTTCCAGATTTTGTGCTATCGTAACTCAAAAAGTTTTTGCATTTAGTGCACTGCACAACGTATTCAGGCCGACTAGTTTCACATCGGGACTGTAATTTAAAATATTTCCAAATATCGCTTTTCCCCTTTACATTGTCTACAAGCACATATTCTCCGGAAGCGATTTTTTTAGCGAAACAACGACAGACTGCCCAGCTAACCAGTGTCACAGAAGTTTTGAAAACGGTTGGGCTGGGATACCTAAGGGTTCATTTGCCATCTACTGATTACCTGAGAGTACAAATGGAGAAAATACGGCACAGATATATACACAGAAGTAAGTTTCTCCCAGCCCATTTCTCCCGTGACATTTAAGACAACTTAAAAAATTTTCACACATCCAGAGAACAAAGTGCCGCCGACCAGAATCGTCTGCGAGCGGGTTGCTCGGTTTAGAAATGCTGCAGTTAATAGCCTGCCCTGAAGCATAAGAGGAGGGTGAAAGTTAGAGAGAGGGAAGGGACCACATTCACATTGAAAAACTAAGGGAGCTGACTCACCGCAGTTGTTTTGTAGGAGGGAGGATGCCGTAAAACTTCTATTATTTCCATCAGTGGAAATTATTCAATCTTATCCTGCTGCTGTATGTTGCGAGTTTTCCAAACAAGAAAGGTACCGTTTTTTTTTGTTTTTTTTTTTTTTGCTCATAAAAAAAAAAAAAAAAAAAAAAACCCTGCTCGGGCCGTGTCTGTTTTACATTAAATATTCAAGGCCCGGCCCGTTTTCCCAACTTCGAAATGAGCAAGGGCCCGCCCCCGGCCCCGTGCAGACCTCTAATAATAAATACGAATAACACAGAGTAAGTCAAAATGATGTTCCCGATTTAAATGATTTGGTACTCATGTTTACTGTAAAGCAGATACACACAAATAGTACCATTGAAAAGCACATTTCATTAAGTTTTGTTCAACTAACCGTATTTACTCGAACCTAACGCGAACATTTTCCCTCCAAAATCGAACCTGGTTATCCAAGTGCGCGTTAGAATCGGTGACAAATACCTACATCGAGAGTCTCGCAAATATCTGACTGTCTAGGATGTCGTCGTTGCTGCGTGCCAGCGGATGGAATTTCCTCTGAGCGTCTGACTGTTGCTATGGCTACCGACAATCTCCAACTTTCCCCAATCTTCTACATTCGTTGAGAAACTTCGACGAAAGATATAAAATACGGACAGTCGCTTGCCTCGTAGTTCTCTGAAAGAAACACTGCATTTTGTTACTTGAACGTGGAGTGTACTGTCCAGAGATGTGTTCTAAACAGCAGCCTTATGCAGCAAAGTTTAAACTGCAGGTGGTTGTCAACGCAGAGAAAAATGGCAATCGCGCTTGTTTTAGAGAGTATGGAGTTTCAGAAGTGAATGTAAGACTTTGGAGGAAGGAAAAGCTGAATCAGTGCTCCAACACAAGAAAGACGTTCTCGGGACCTAAGACGGGTGGAATTTACGAGATTGACGATCGTCTAGATCATTTCCTGAAGCAGCAGTGCGCATCAGGTTTTCCTGTTACTGTAGAAATTTTTCAGGCAAAAGCACGAGAAATTTATCGTGAACTTGGATCCAGTGTAAGGTTCACTGCTTCAAGAGGATGGATTTGTCGTTTTATGAAAAGGAAAGGATTTTCTCAGAGGCGGCGTACTTCAATATGTCAGAGAATACCATCTGACCCTGAAGAAAAGCTCAACAGTTTTCTCAAGTACGTCATATCAGTAAGAAAGCAAGGGCATCGTGTTTTAAGCCAGACTGGGAATGCTAACCAAACACAATTGTATTTTGATATGCTATCGAATCAGACTGTAGAAAGTATTAGTGCAAAGCAAGTTAAAGTGCTAGTAACAAGAAACGAGAAGCTTCGAATGACGGTCATGCTTTCCCTACCACCAATGGAAACAAGCTACCACTGTATGTTATTTTCAAAAGAAAAACATTTCCGAATAAAGAGACTTTTACTCAGAAAATTCATGTCAGAGTTCAGGAAAATGGCTGGATGACCGAAGAACTGGTTTCAAAACATGTGGTTTAGACTACCGGGTGCGGGGCGACTGCGGTTCATGCTTGTATTGGTTTCATTCAAGGGGCATGTAACCAACTCGGTGAAAACCAGGATAGTTGAAAACAAAACTGATCTAGTTGTTGTGCCTGGAGGAATGATTACCTCACTTCAGCCCCTTGATGTCTGGATAAATAGGCCTTTTAAAGTAGCAATTCGAACACGCTAGAATGCGTGGCTTACATTGATTTAGTTAAGCGGTCTTTTCTGAAGTGCGGCATTTCCCATGCGATGAATGATACTGAAGACGAGGCTATCTTCGAACAATCCAGCAGTGAAACCACAGCCGACAGCAGCAATGAAGATTCGTGCAGTGAAATATCTAAGGGTGGATGTAGATGGAGAGATGTCTGTGAGCAATGCATAATTTGAAATAATCTGGAATTTAAATACATTCAAGAATTGCCATATTTCGTAAGTTTCACAAGTTTGTATTTCTTTCAAGTTTTCTTGCGTCTTACGAGTATTAAGAAAAAATAAGCATTTTCGAAGCTGAGAAGTAAGGTGCGCGTTAGATTCGAGTAAATACGGTACGTATAAATGTTCAATGTGCGCTCCACGCGCAACACGGCGCACATGAAGTGGGTAATCAAGTTCATGTCAAACTCTTTGTAGCATGTCGGTGTCAATTTCTGTAATGGCGGCTGTGATCCGAGCTTTCAAATCAACCAGGGTTGTTGCAAGTAGTATATGGTGGACCTACCACGCTTGAAAAGGATGGTCCACCACGGAAACGACATGGAAATGAAAAATGGCCTAATCCCGAGCTGTGTTCCGAGATAACTGTAAATGGAGACTAGTAAGTTCTTTCTGTGAAGAGCTAAAGCTAACCTCTGAATATCAGAGAACAGCTTAGTGATAAGTACACTGACGAGCCATTAAATTATGACCACCTACCTAATAAGCTGTAGGACCCTCTTTAGCTCGCAAAACAACAGCCACTCGGCAAGGCATCGATTCGATGTGGTGGTGATAGGTAACCTGGTACCATAATGTCAACAGTAGGTCCCCCAGTTCCTGTACATTTTGGGGTGGTTGTGATTTAGCACGAACCCGCGTTTCCAAGTTGAACCACAAATGTTCGATTAGCCTCCTGTCAGGTGGATTAGGAGGCTAGGGCATTAATGCAAAGTCACCAGCACATTCCTCGAACTACTCCTTAACGATTCTGGCAGTGTGGCATGGCGCATTATCCTGTTGGTAATGCCCATCACCAGCAGGGAACACAGTTCCCATGAATGGGTAAACTTGGTGTTCAGATACCTGACAGCTGTCAGTGATTGTACTATTAAGATAATAGGGCCTAAAGTGTCCCAAAAAACATCACCCACAGCATAACACCACCGCTGCCGGCCTGTTTCCGCCCAACACTGTATCCGGGTGCCACAGCCTCTGTTGGCGATTGGCGTATCCACGATTGGCTATCAAAGTGATGCACCAGGTGTCACTAATGACGCCATTTTGTATTTTGAACTCAACTCAAGTGAACTGGATTGGGAGAATGCAGTGCGCGTTGTTGATTTGTCGTTGGTTGTCATGTGCTGTGTTGATGCTAGTGTAAGAAGAAGGTTGTGGTGTAGCTGTCGTGGCCGTTCTTTGGATATAAGCCTTTGATCGCTATGGATTAAACAAGCCCAGAACCTGGCATCACATCGAAAGGTAAGAAATATACCTTATTGTTTTGTCTGAACCTAACACCAGGAATCTTGATTCGTCAGACCAGGCCACTTTCTTCCAATCATCCACGGTTCAATCTCGATGATCTAGGGTCTATTTGATGCGTTGTTGGCGATGACATGCAGTGAGCGTGGGAACCGTGTTGGGTTTTCGGCTATGTAGGCCCATGCGCAGAAGGCTGCAATGAACTGTGTACGATGACACATTGCCATGATCATCACCATTGTAGCTGCAAATGATTTGTTGCACTATGGCCCTGCGGTCACTGTAAACAATGCGTGACAGTCTCTGCTCCCCACTGACATCAATGAGCTGCAGATGACGGTTTGTCGTTTGGCCATCTGCGCACCATTTTTTATACGTACTCACTACAGCTGCATATGAACAACCCACAAGCCGAGCAGTTTTCGAGATCGTAGTTCTGAGGTACCGTTCCATCACAATTTGTCCTTCATCAAACTTCAATAAATCCGCAGCTTTTCCCATTCTGACTCCGAACACTGGCCCTCGGGTTGTATGTATGAACTTCACCTGCGCCACCGTTCAGTCTCCAGGCGAGCTCATTTCTCTAGGCTGGGGGTGGTCACAATGTTATGGCTCATTGGTGTATGTATGTATGTATGTAAAAAAAAAGTATCAAGAACTTGAAGAAAGAAAAGAGACGGTGCAGTCAGCTTAGGTTAGGTCGTAAATGTGTCAGTGGGGTGGGCGAGGAGTAAGTGCAAGAGTAATTGTTTGACAGAACGCAAACAACAGGAGTGCACTGTATCGTAAACTGATACCATTCTTGCTTTCCACACACAAGTTGTGATACGGCTTCCCGTCTTTAAGAATACACTCTTAGGGTGACTTGGAGTATAGGTTTAGGGCTGTTGTTGCAGAAATTGCCCTCCACTCTATACCGCAAGACTATTTGTAAGGTCAGTTACCAATGTAAGGCGGTTTGGCTTGACTCACAGTTTGGCATTCCAATTCATCCCAATGGTGTTGACATTGGGGATCTGTGCAGGCCAGTCAATTTCTTACACACCTACCTTATCAAACCATTCCAGTGCAGACATGACTTTTTAATGTAGGGGAATTGTCCCACTGGTAAAGCAAAGGGGCTTTGCCTAACTATCTGGAGCACAGAATTGTCCAGAATGTCATTACACCTATCAGCAATAAGATTCCCGGTCACTGGAACTTGGCAGCCCATCCCAAACCATGAGAAACAGCACCAGAGCATGATGTCCCCTCCTCGGTTAGTGGAGAGTTGATTAAAATCAGTACCACCCTTTTGTAAAGAGAGATAATTTTCTAATGTGGTTTTGCTATTGCGCCATTATGCTGTTAAGGGTCAAGTCTAAAAAACCATCATTTCGTTTGACAAAAGTGGTTTAGTAGAAAAATTGCAGGATACATGCAAAAATATGCTTTTATTCCTCAAAGTGGCAAAATACGGAAAATTATGCAAAATAAGCATTTGGCTTAAACATCTGGGCTTTACTTATAACGATCCTGAGACCGCTCACGACATCCACTAGGTGAAAGCTCGTCAATGACAGGGAAAAATAAGATATGTAATTTTTCAATAATTATAGGTATTCTACTACACTGGCGGAAAGTGAAAAAAGAACACCAAGAAGGAGACGTCTGATACCAACGAAATTTATACAGCATAATAACGGAATACAGAGGATAACGTGATTAAAAAATTATGGCAAAATACAGCTGTATTTACTGGTAAACTGAAAAATAACATTTCCATGTAACATGGTTAGTACGAGGTTCAACCGCCATGAACTGCGTCACACTGTGCAATTCTGGCATGGAGTCTGTTGTACAGATGTTGGATGCAAGTTTGGGGTATTGAGTTTCAAGCATCCTTAACCT
Organism: Macrothele yani; assembly: GCA_039090855.1. Classification (NCBI taxonomy): domain Eukaryota; kingdom Metazoa; phylum Arthropoda; class Arachnida; order Araneae; family Macrothelidae; genus Macrothele; species Macrothele yani. The sequence continues at coordinate 10,552,294 of CM077019.1, forward strand.
GGACGCGTAAATCGGGGATGGTCGTGGAGACCGGATAAGTCGTTGTCCCATAAAATCCCTCACGTGCTCAATGGGGGACAAATCCGGTGAACGTGCAGGCCATGGAAGTTGTCTCACACCCTGAAGTGCATGTTGCGTTGCACGTGCCGTGTGTGGGCGTGCGTTATCTTGCTGGGAAAACACCACGATGGACCGACCTTACAAATGGCACAACAACGGGCTGAATGATGTTTTTGATGTAGGAGGTGCTGTTTAACGTACCCGGTACAAACACTAGTTGTGTACGGGAGTGATAGCTGATCGCTCCCCACACCAGGAGACCAAGTGTAGGCCCTGTGTGTCGCTGGCGGATGCAAGAAGGGTGGAGACGCTCCACTGTGCGTCTGCGAACACGCATACGGCCATCGGAGACTCCCAAGCAGAATCTTCTTTCATCGCTGAACACGACAGATCGCCATTGCGTTCTCCAGTGCAGACGTTGGCGACACCACTGCAGGCGTTCCTGACGGTGGGCTGGAGTCAGAGGTACACATGCCAGAGGCACACGTGCACGTAGTCCTGCATCCATTAGACGGTTGCGGATTGTTCACACAGTCACCTCAGATGCAGCGGCAGCTCGGATTTGCGTCGCAGTGGATGTTCTGCTTGACAACGCCACTCTTCTTATGCGTCGATCGGCCCGCTCATCAGTCCGTCTGTGACTCCCGGTTCCACGTCTTCTCGAGTGGGAATGTTCCTCGGACCATCTACGCCACCATCGTACCACCACCGATACTCCCCGTTCAATTCGCTCCGCAATACGACGATACGACCACCCAGCCTCGCGGAGTCAAACTAGACGACCTCGCTCAAAGTCCAATAACTGCTGAAATCGTACACGTCTTCCATGTCCAGGCATTGCAGCTTCTTCAGGATCTTCGCACGTGTCCGTACGCCGAAGACTGATTACATTCACTTCGCCGTACTCCTTAAATACCACCGACGATAATTTGCATATTATGCCGTGCTGTGGCGTAAGCGCTCACCGGTTGGTCCCTAAATTAACATCACACCTACGTAAACTCGACCCCATTAACATATGTAAATTTCATGATCGTCCGCCAATTCCTTCTTGGTGTTCTTTTTTTACTTTCCGGCAGTGTATTTGCGCGAATGTGAGAGCAGTACGTGTTTTTCCAGCAATAGTAGTCTATCGTAAGTCCATCTTTTTTCTTTGCTATGTTATATTAACAAGTACAGTTATTCAGAAGGCATGCAAAATGAATAAATAGAAACTGTAAGTGATTTACATCCCCAAAACTAAAGTTACATTGCACCCAGTAAACTAGGACGAGAACCAAAGCTAAGCAATATTATTTATGTAGAATTGTCATGGGCATTTTTGCATATTTTCCGGATTGGTGCATTTCTTCCAAGGTCATTTCTGTGTGGATGTTTTTCCTGTAGACATATTTTAATGATTCTTAAAAAGTTGGTAAATAGCTATTCGTTTTTAATTTTTATAAATATTCTCATTATATTCTACAGCTTTTGAAGTTGTGAACAACTGAAATTTCTGTTGTGCAAAACATTTCTTTGTACAGGAAAGAGAAAAAGGCAACCATGGTTAGTGCTTATTGCAGAAGTGATTTATTTTTCTCTAGAAATAGGTGTTATTTATTAGCATTGTCTGTTTTTCTATGTCACGTATCACAACACGGTTTCTATATTTTTGTTTTGCAGAATTGTTATTCCCAGAATCCGATAGATGGCGCTAGGTGTGGCCTGATGAGGAATGTATGAGAAATGCGCAATCAGTAGTCATTTCATCCGTACAGCAGAAGGTGATGTGTGTGTTATGGCTTGCGGAATTAAAGTCTGTCATTAAAGTTAAAAGACGGTACCGTTTACAGTATGGTTGTAATAATCCGTCAACAAATTCAATTAAGCGGTGGATGAAACAGTTTAAAGAAACTAGCAATGTGGAACATCGTGGAGGAGCCGGTAGGCCTAACGTCAGCGTTGAGACGGTTGACCAAGTTAATGAAAGTTTCCGACGAAGCCCCAGGAAATCCGTTCGTAAAGCAAGCAGAGAACTGTGCATTCCAAAATCGACAGTTCACAATATCTTGCACAAGAAATTAAAGTTTCATGCTTATAAAATTCAAATAGTGCAAAAGATGCATGTAAATGATCACACTCTGCGAAACGATTTCGCTGTGGATTTGCTGAATCGAGTGGGAAAACGACGAAAACTTTCTCAGTACTGTAATGTTTAGTGATGAATCCACACTTCATGTATCAGGTATTGTGAATCGTCACAACTGTAGGATAAGGGGCAGTGAACCGCCTCATGCTGCTATTGAACTGGAACATGATTCTCCAAAAGTTAATGTGTGTTGCGCCCTATCAAAAAGAGAAGTGATTGGCCCCCTTTTTTTTCTGCGAAAAAAATCATAAATGGTGACATTTACTTGGATACGCTAGAAAATTTCGCTATACCCCAGATCAAAAGATATGACAATGTCGTTTTCCAACAAGACGGCTCGTTCCGCAGTGGTCAACGTGTGTACGTAAGTGCCTAAATGAGCATTTCCCCAATATATGGATTGGGCGTGGTAGTCCTATTCCGTGGTTTAATTGATGTTCAAATTTTCATCCTTGGGAACGCATTAGTTGTGAAGAAAATGTGTACAGAAATTTTCCCATTAGAAGTATAGGAAGCAAAATTACTTGAGAGTATAGGAAGCAAAATTACTTCAATCAACGACTTACGATGACGTCACAAACAAGTTGTTAGGCTTTCAGTCAAAAGGAGCGTCGACTGTTCCCTTGCTCTTTTAGCGAGAAATAGTGCTAGTTGTTATTGGCTTCCAGAAAAGTTGCATTCTCGTGCAACTGCGTGTGGCATGTCTTGGTTACTGAAGAACTGTGTGTGTGTTGTTGTTTTTTATGTGATGGATATGGCGCGTGTGTTGTTATTGCGAGACATCGTTGTTGCATTGCATTTGAAATTACTCATTCGATCATTTTAATTAGCAATAACCGCGTCTTTAAAAAACTGTGACATCTTAAACGTAATTATTATTATCATCCTAAGCGTTTTTAGTGTGTGTAGAATGGAAAAGTCAAAAAGGGGAAGTCTCTTTGCTTTTGAAGATGATGAAAAGGAAGTCCATGGTAAAGTGGAAGACGAATTTGTGAACGTTATGTTCCGATCCAGGAGAAAGTTCATTGACATCGAAGCCCTGTATGCTCTTGTTTTAAAAAGAGCTGCGTGCCCCCAAATCATGGAAGAGTCTGCATCTGTAGCATTGGATCTCGTCATAGTAATGCATCTTTTGGCAAATATGGTTTATATTCTTGGGAAGAATGTATATCCTAGGGTCAAGTCAGCCTGGGAAAGACTAGAAATAATAATCTCCACGGGATGGCACAACTGGAGTAAGGAAAGTATTGCGAAGGACTTGGAAGCGATATTAAGGAAAGACGACTTTAGGTCAGGTATTCAACTGGGTACACTTTTGACTGGTTTTGCTGGCGAGCTACTAATCAATAAGACCGAACTTGCTTTGGATGTCGGCAGAGCTTTATAAATTTGTTTCTTCGGAAGAAAGTGCCTTTGAGAGACAAGAAAATAAACTCAAGCAGTCCGGAGATTTCCAAAGAAGATAAGAGTCGATCTCTTTACGGTCAAAATTAACTAAGAAGAAAAAAGACCACATCACCAAGTTATTACTGCAGAATAAAAGACCACAAATTCGAAAGAAACGTTTGGACTTAATTCATAAATTCAATTTTGGCTTCGCTTGTGGCTATTTTCAAAGGCAGACTGTAGTTAAGTCAGATCTCACCATAAAATGTAGGGACTCAATGGGCTAAGCAGTCGCCCGTCCCTAATTTAGGGTCACTGGTTCCAGGGAAGGGAGAGGGCCAGTGCCGTAAGACAAACACAACATCCATGCCTGACCGGGATTCGAACCCGGACCCCTCACGGACGAATGATCATAGGCCAGCGCCTTAGACCACTGCGCCACCGGGGCGGCATAAAATTACTTTAGCCAAATACGTAAATAATAATCAGCAGTACTTACAAAATCACCAACGTATTAATATTTTAAATGTTTACTTTTTTTTTAATCCTAGACGGCAATTTTCATCGTAGCAAATTCTTCTAAAGCAAAATTGCGCTGAACTCATGTAGAAAAAGAAGAGCTGACATTTTTAGTGCGGTGAAAAAATAAAGGCCAATCTGTCAGTTGCTACGGAACCCGTCCGTAGACAAGAAGCTTCGCGTTTGTTTACATTTTCATCTACGTAAACAAACGGGTTAACATTTTCGATTTTTCCTGGTGGTTAAGTGTATTTAAGGATCCTGTATTACTGTGTTGACAATTGTCAGTTTTTATATGACGTTATTTTATTGTTTCTAACCGCCTGAGATTACATGGAGACGAAAGTAAGGCAGATTTTTGTTTTAAAAAGCAAGAGGTTTTAATATCTTTGAAGTCTTTCATATTTCTAGGAAATAATTTTTTTCTTTTTAAATCTGCGAATAAAGGTTTTAAAAATCTAAGGAAAGGTTGCCTTCTGATTAAAAACGCTTTCACGTAGTTCCCAAGTTTGAGTGTATGGCTGCGCCATGTTTACGTACAGCCGGTTCACAAACACCGTCAACGAGCAAAGTATATAACTAGTTCACGATGATACATTTTATGTAAAGTTTTTCTTAGAATAACAATACATAACAGACGCTTTAATGACTCGGATTTATTTAAAAGGGACATATTTGGAATGCATTTTATGAAGGAAAATTGATGAATAATGTAGTAGAAAGGATTTTTGGGTGTGCTTAGGAAGCAGTATTTAGATCTGTTGGATGAGTTATTTAAAGTTATTCGGGAGTTCCGAATCAGAATGCTTTCAAGTAGTTCCCGATTTTTAGTGTTTCGTTCCGCTTTGTTTACTCAGAACCTGATCACACCCAACGTGAAAGAAAGTAGTTCGCCATACGATACGGAATTTTTATTATTACTTGGTATTTTCATTGAAATAAATCTCATCGTAATGGAAATAAGGGTGTTCTTCCGACGCGGGAAACATTGCTTATTACGAAATAATGACGCAGACGCTTCATCATTCCGTAAATGACGAAGCATCTGTATGTTGAGATAAGATGGTGTACTGGAATTAATATATTTTATGACTGCAAAACTTGTGAAGTTGAGATAGAATAAAATACCAAAGTTTATTCACAACTGAATACAGTCAAAACTCGATTTGACGAACTTCAAGGGACCTACGTAAAATCGAGAAATTCGCTAAATCGAGGAAGCCTTTCGAATGAAACATTCAAATGAAGCTAGTGTTCATAACAGAATATGTAAGCAGCTCAGTTCTTTCTTTCAGTGGAATTTAAATTATGTATAGTACAAAATTTTAGTTACGAAATTTATTAACAAAAGTGTTATAATACGTACACATTTACTTTGCATATTAAATTACATAAAATTCGTAGACATTAGACTTCAATACGTAGCATGAAAATTTTAGTGTACTTTAAAATTGCGAGAAAAATATTATAGTTGATTTTTTTTCGAGCATTTAGCTTCTTAAATAACGACTTCAGTGTTCATTTTTCCACGTTTGTGCCGTCACGGAATCAACATTTTTACTTTCGCCGGATAGAGCTACACTGCCGGACAATTGCTAAGGAGGATGACAATAGCAACGATAGCAACCATAAAATGGAAGGCAGGAAAATGTGGAAATTAGCATAAGTGCGGGATACAGTAAGACGTGTTGTGCGTATGCAAATTTTGGATTGCCGAACTTGCGAGGCTGACGAGAAAGACAGGCTACGGTGCGAAATAGTCACGTGCACAACTTAGTGCTGTCGCCAAGTCAATCGGTTGAACAGCCATTGCATCGTTTGTTCACAGTTATTTGTATTGAGTGAGTGTTCCGTTTATTGTCATTTGGATACACGTATAGTTTTGTGAGGTAGGTATTTTTATAATTCGAAGATAAGGTTAATTCTTAGTAAACGTTTTATTTAGTTTTAGTGATAGTTATAGGTTTAATGAGTAGATCTTAGTTTCACACGTGTTGAAATCTGTTCATGTCTCGTGAATTGTGAAGTATAAAGAAGTGAGTTATTCTGTGGTGTTGAATTCTTATTTCAAATAGAATAATTAATATTTTTTACCAATGCCGATTCACATAGAGCTTGAATATTACCAGAAATCAGGGCAACTTTTCAGGGAATTAGCCTTCGTAATTTGTATAACATTTGCATCTCCAACAATCGTTAGCCCTTTCTTTACGAAATTAATGCTTGAACTGTTACATTGTAATGTGTCTCTGAATTAAAGAGGACATTTTTTAATTTCGTAACTTAATGTAACTGTGATATAGCATTTGTCTGATTGAATTTACTAAAGCTGTCTGAACAGTGTGGACAGATTATGTTGAAAAACTGCATGATCAATTTTATTCTAACTGTACAAAACATAGGGAACTACTTTCGATTAAAAATTTCATATCTAGTTCTTCACTTGTATTAAAAGGTATAATTATTTTTAGAGGAATTGCCATGCCACGATTTCGCAGTGTTAGTGGCTGCAAGTCAAATTATAGAAGTGAAAAGGAGACTTACAACTTTTGCCATACCAAAGTAATGTATGCAGCAGATTTTGTATAAGACAAACTTTGTCTTATACAAAATCTGCTGCATACGTTTAAACAAAGTTCTGATTTTAGATTTTTTTATTCATTTTCTGTTGAATCTTTGTGTATGAGTAGCTTGAAAATTAAATAGGAAAACATAACTCCTCAGCTGCAAAATACTCTTGAACAACTTAGTAAAAGCCAAACATGATAACCGAAATGATTTGAAATCGCGTGAAAGAAAAATTAAGAAGTTGAAAGTCAGAACGCTTAGTTTTCCGTGTCTTTCCTTAGTGCATAGTGTGCACTAAGTCCTGAGATAGGAAAAAAGAGTTCAAACTTATCAAATATTTTATATGCATATAAAGTGTTTAGCCAGGTTGGTTAAAGCATTGAAATGTATTTTTCTTCTGTAGTAAATGCAGATAACATTTCTGAAAAGTTATCTTTGAAACTAGAAAGTAAAGATATGCCATATTTGGTTTCATTTTATTTGAAACTTGTTTGTCATTTGGATACACGTATAGCAGTACTTCAGTTAGCGTCTCGTAACATATTTCCGATCATTTTTCTGCTTCATCACATATTATTCACATAGTGATGCTGAGTGGTGGTGTCATTATGTACTAAAATTTGTATTTAATTTTTGGTGGTGTCTTTTTTTTTTTTCAAATTGGAACTAATATTGTTTGTGCAGTTGTTGCCCGTGTCACACAATGTGCCTGTGATATACCTTTTTTATATTCTCCTATCCCAAGATATGCATCTTAATTTGCCAAGCCATTTCACAGCAAAATGGGCCAGAGGTCCTCATTTTAATAGCAGTTTTGATTTCATCAGTCCAAATTCATTTGAAAATCTATGGACTATTTTCTTTCCGTGGAAGATGATGCTGTACTCTTTCACGTCATGGGGTCTGGCTAGTCCCTCAAAGACACCATACTCGTACGAGTTCCATGTCACTTATTTCCAGATTAATAAATGTTAGCAGTAATATTGTAGCATTTTTGTTTACGTTTTAATACTGTACTAAAAAATTCCAGGAAATTTCTCTTATTTTTCATACTTGCCACTATTTCATTGCCATAAAATTTTTGATAAAAACATCTGTGTGAAGTTAACTGAAGTGTTACTGTGTGTGTGTCAGAGCTGAGTTCGGGCTCAATTTTAAGAGCCCGAACCTGAAGTATGTCAGCCCGATTGAGCCCGAAAACTATGATTAACCTGTATAGGCATTAAAAAGTTTTCCAGACTTCCACTCTTTCCTACCCATGCAATTAACCGATGTCTTTCTCAACTGCAAAGTGGGTAAGGGATGTTTCTATAATTTCTTTAACCATTCATTTCTTCCTGAAATGTTTTTTTTTTTGGGGGGGGGCATCAGGAAACATCTTGAGGCACAACAAACTATGTCGCATGTTGCTCAATAGAATTAGCAGGGAGCTGCCCCTTTGAGGTAGGGAGCAAAATTCCATCAGCTTACTATCTATACTTCTTAAAACTTATCCTTGGCAGAAATCCTGTAATTCATGGCATATGGTATTTTGTTATCCAAGCCCGGAATGGATAGCCCTGCAGAATTCCTACTCCCCATTTAGACCCAGTTACTGAAGAATTTTCTTTAACAACTTGAAAGTGTAAAAAAAGCCTCGTGTGCTAAATCATATAAAATCACATTAAAAGAAAAAGGAAGAAAATTCTTCCCCTCCAAGCTCGAACTCCAGTAAGTAATACGCAGCCAGCACCTGGTTCGGGTTCGGCCCGTCTCAGCACTGGTGTGTGTGTGTGTGTACTAGTGCTTAGCTTGACATTTATAGTAGGTATATTGAAAGTAAAAATTTAATTTTACCATAACGAGCAAATTTGGCTTCTAGTAAAGAATGTTAGCAAAATGTATAAGTTCCCTAGTGCTATGAAAAATTAACCAAGTGTTATGAAAAATTAACCAATTCCTTTAGAAATGTGTGGGAAATAATTATTTATACTGTTGAAATGTTGTCTAATCCAAAATGTGTTATCAAATATGTTTTATAAAAAAGTAGATCACAGTTAGGTATGAACATTACAAAAGTAGATTTTAGGTAAAGAAAATAATGGACACAACTCATACATAAAATATTCAGATTGTAACACATACTGGAGGATCTAAAGCTGAGATAATTTTGATGTAACTTGTGATGATTCAAACTATTTGAAACAGATGTCTTAATTTCTGCCATTGGTTAGCAAGAATTCTTTATTTATTTTGTTGTATGTATCTATAACTTTGTTGCAGATGCTATCACATAAGGAAAGTTAGGGTAAACAATCTGAAGCTGAATACAGTTGCAGCTTGTGATGACTTCCTTCTTTCAAACTATTTGAAACAGACATTTGAGGTACATTTATGTAAAAAAAAATGGACCCATTTGTTTATTTTTAATAGTATTTTTTACTTCGTTCCGCTTGAAGGTACAAGACAAATTGATAGTCAATAGGTAAGTTGATACTTTTTCCAAATGTAGTGTTGATGCTAATTTTTAAAGCAAACTAAAAATTTGATTTCTGAATTGCAGCAAAGTGCTTTAATAATATGAGGGTGGATCAAAAAGTTAGTTACACTGTTGAATAAAACAAACAAGCAAAGATATACTCAAGGGATGTATGTTGGTTTAAAGGTACAACATTAATTCATTTTTCGACATAGGCGCCTAAGGACTGTAAACATTTATCGGAACGTGCGATTAACTTTCCCATACCTGTACAGAAAAAGTCCAGTTTGGTGCAACTAGTTAAGGACCGCACTTTTCACAGCCTCATCGGTTGGTAATCATTGTCCACTAACGTCCTGTTTCATTTTACCGAACAAATGGTAGCCACATGGGGATAAGTTGGGGCTGTAAGGTGGACGTTGCCACACCTCCGACTTGAATGACTACAGCAATTCCCTTTGTTTTCCGTGCTGTGTAGCGTTGTTGGGCAGCAGAGTGACACCTTCGCTCAACTTACCCCGGCATCTGTCCTTAATTGAATTTCGCAAATTTAATAGTGTTTGGCAATATGAGTCACTATTGATGGTCATCTCTTTTGACAGAAATTCTGTGTAAACAACAGATTCACAGTTGCCATGACCTCTCCCGCAGACAGAGACAGTTGGACTTTTCACGTCTTCCTTGTTGGAAAGGTGACATGTTTCCATTCCATTGACGATCGTTTGATTTCAGTTACGTTAACAGTAAATATGTGATTTCAGATTACTTATAGAGATATATATATTTCCCATGTATAATAAGAAGAAATATTTCTTCCCCAATGTTTACCTGAATAACTGGGAATTTGCTAAGCATTGACCTGACTCTAAATAGCTGAGCTACGATGAAGCAGGGCTCACTCACTTTGACTGGCGAAAATCTGAGATTATTCAGATTAAATCACTCGGATGTTTGGGACTTCCTCATCCTGGATGGTGTAACGGTAGCATGCTCGAATGGAAATCGGGAAATGCTGGTTCGCTTCCTGCTCCATGGCGATGAATTTTTCAAATTTTCTGGTATGAAAGAGTTAGTCAGTAGCGCTAAATCTGCAATTTCAGATTGCTTATTGGCTCATAATACAATTAAATTTCTGTGAATGGTGAGCAAGAATTCTGTTTACTGAGCTATAGTTTGAATTAAATTCTAGTATGGAAATAGTTTTTTCAATTTTTGGCTTACCTAACAGTGTTCAATTATAGTAATTGTGAATTTACAAACGAAAGGAAAATTTAATAGTGACAAAAATGAATAATTTTATGAAAAAAAGTTCTTGCAATAATTTTTTACAAAACAATGAGAGCATTTCTTGTGACAGTATCCTTCATTCGACTTTTTTTCAATTACCAAGAAAATAGCTTGTGCCAGAATGTGTTGTCACATAATTTTAAAGTGTTGAAATATATACAGATAAGGATTAATTTTTTTTTCTTCCCCCAAGTAGAAATAAGTAAAATAAACTAATGCACAGACATGATTTGTATTAAAAGGGATCCTAAGCATTTTTTTAAGAAGGAATTATTTCCAAATTATGTACTTTTAGTGTACAGAAGCATTGTCCTAGAAATAACCCCATTAAACAAAATACATGCAATAATATCCAAAAATTATTTTTTTCCAGAACAAGAAAAAAATATAACTTTTTTTAATTTAGTAAGGAACGTTTTAGCCAGAGATATGTATATGAGGGAACACTTTTTCTTCGACCTCAATATGATTTCGCTTGACGTTTTTCCGTTTGCTATTAATATTCTGTACGCTATTTATTAAACGAATTTGCTTTTCATTGTTGCTAGAAAATCATGAAGGCAAAAAGAAAAATAAATGAACTACAGGGACAACGAAGAAAATATAGTTAATTTCATTAAATCGAGCAACAAAACTTTCGAATATGTTTCTTGATACGATTTTGCTAAAGGAATGGCTAAACGCAAAAATCCACACTACACGGAAAACGAAAAAAAAATAATTCAGTAGTGTTAAACGATTAAGTTCAGTAGAACTCACATTTTAATAATGTTCCTTTTGAACGTTTTATTCTCCAATAGTTTGAAATTAATATGCAATGATTAGATGTGCCACCTTATATTTGCTGCGTGTTGGAAAAAATAGCTCTCTACTCGGTCACCGTTTGCTCTCGGCAGCCCAAGCAGAGGCAACAGCACTACCTTGGTCACGTGACTTTACAGATTCCCTTCCGCACCGAAGCCTGTCTTTCTCGTCAGCCTCGCGAACTTGTTAGTGACGTCATAGCGCTGATAAGAGATATAAAGGATTTGACGCGTATTGACCGTTGTTGTTCAAACGCAAAGTTGAAAGGGAAAGAATCAATTAACGAACTTGCAATTTTCAGTATGTCTTCCCGACATCACCTAGATGATTTTACGCGTGGCCGTATTATTGGCAAGATTGAAGAAGGGAGAAAAATAACAGATGTTGCCAGGGAGTTCGACGTCAGCCACAGTGTTGTTTCAAGGCTTTGGAAATCATTTCAATTTAATGGAGAGTGTAGCAAACGTCACGGGGGAGGTCGTGTTCGCAGTACGGCACCTGCAGAAGATCGGTACATAGTGCTATCAACAAAAATACACCGGCGCAGCACAGCTAGTGAGGTAGCAAATCAGTTTGTGGCTGCTAGTGGCAAACGGATCTCCCGAAAAACTGTCGCCAGACGCTTGCATGAAGGAGGACTATACGCCAGCCGTCGTGTTGTGTGCATCCCATTGTCCAGACGTCACCGTACCGCCCGTTTGCAATGGTGCCATCAACATCGCAATTGGACTGATCTGCTGTCCTCTTCTCAGATGAGAGTAGATACAGTCTATCGTCTGTTTGTCGACAACTGATCTGGCGTGATAGTGGTACTGCATATTGTCCAGCAAACATACAGGAAAGGGACCGATATCTGACATGTAGTGTCATGGTATGGGCTGGCATCATGATCAATGGCCGTACGTCCCTCTATGTGCTTCCAACTGGGACTATGACTGGCCAACGATACATTAATGATGTTCTGCTACCAATTGTTCCGTGGTGCTGTCGGTGATAGATTCATTTTCATGGACGACAACGCAAGACGTCATCGAACAGTCGCTGTCCAGGAGTGTCTGGAGAGCGAGGATATTCAACGCCTCGTATGGCCAGCACGTTCTCCAGATCTGAATCCCATTGAAAATGTGCGGGAAGCTTTGGGGAGGAGTCTTGCTGGTCGCCAATGCCCTCCAATAAACAAGGACACCCTCATCCGTGCACTGACAGAGGAATGGGATAAATTACCCCAACAGCTGCTTGATAATGTTGTGCAAAGCATGACACGACGTGTGGAATCTTGCATCGCCCTCCATGGTGGCCATATCCCGTATTGACATTTTACGCCGGAACGCATGCCGACGGTAATTGCATTTTTTTCACGTTTACGTATTCTGCACAAAATGGCCTGTTTGTCCCTTGAACACGTTCCAAAGCCTTCTGGATTTCAGAGCACAATAAATTGTCTTTCTTGTAATGTCCTGGCATTCTGACATTATTTTATTTCACTTGGCATCCAACCACACTTACTTTTTTATGCGCTATATAACCGTTTATGATCCGTCCTTAGCAATTGTCCAGCAGTGTACTTTCAGGCCCATTGTCAAAAAATGTGCAATTTTATAGGATCATTTTTGTCAACGAATTTGGAGAAGGGACACATTGTTATCAACAACTTTGGAGAATATTGTTATCTATCAATTTGGAGAAGGGTCATATTGTTATCAATGTACAGGGATTGTCCAAAGTAATGGAAACACCTTGAAACACACCTAATATGGTGTGGGAGCACACCCTTGGCATTTAAAAATGCTTGAATCCTCCTTGGAATGGACGCATACAAGTCCTGGATGGTGGTAAGTGGTATGTTGTACCATTCTTCCTGCAGAAACTGCTCCAATTCCTTGAGAGATGACGGAGGAGGATATCGGGATCGCACTCCGTTTTCCAACACAGACCACAGGAGCTCAATGATGTTTAAGTCCGGTGATTGTGCAGGCCAGGAAAGGTGTGAAACTTCATCTTCCTCAAACCATGATTGGACAGTTCGACTTCTGTAAATCGGGGCATTATTATCTTGAAAGGTGCAATCCCCCTGACGGAAACAATGTCTGCGCCATTGAATTCACATGGTCGGCTAAAAGGATGACACAGTCGCCGCTAGTGATCCGTCCGTGTAAGGTGATAATGGGACCTGCTGCAAACCACGAGATCATGGCCCAAACCATTACGGAACCACCCCTGTGCTTCCCTGTAGGAAGGAGACAGTCTGGGTTGTAGGCTTCTGCGGGGGTTCTCCACACGTAAACCCGTCCTGTGGTGGGGAATAGTGAGAAACTTGATTCATCGGAAAACAAGACATGTTTTCCTTAATGCGCAGTCCATGTTTTATGTTCCTGGCACCACTGTAGTCTCAGTTTCACATTCAGCTGTGACATCAGGGGTTTCGCAATCAGAGCTCTGCCGTAAATATTGTGATTATGCAATTCCATTCGCACGGTATGGGTCCACACTGGGTTTTGGAGATGTGCATTGAGCTCAGCGGTCACTTTTGTCACCATGGTCTTCCGCCTTACGATCACAATATCCTCTTTAATATTCTCCTGTTTCTCGCAGTGAGTTTGGTTTTCCTTCCACAGTTGTGTCTCGAAGGTGATGTTGTGCCGTGAACATTGTATGCTATAGCGACCTTCGACACGGTACCTCTCGATACCCCCAATACCTGTGCCACTGTGGCTACCGACGCACCAACCAGACGGGCTCCTACAATTTTCCCTCTTTGGAACTCCGACAGGTCACTCATTCTGGAACGAAATTAAGCAAACACCGATTTACAATGCTATCACACAAACCCTCGAGACTAAGCAAAACGTTTTTACAAAAAAAAAAAAAAAAAAAAAATGTAGCTGCATGTTTGTTTTACTGAAAAAGCAGCACACACCAAAGTCCCCGTTTTCAGCGAGGTGTTTCCATTATTTTGGACAACCCCTGTACTTTGTTGAAGTATTTTTGTGATAGAAGTTCACTGTTACGATAGAACTGTGCTAAGGAAAGAATGAAGGCTGATTATTGTTGTCACAGTTTCTTTTGTAAATGCCCTTTCTTATTTTTTTAATGGAAGTTTAACAACCATTGTAAGCAATTCGGTGGGCTGCAAGCAGTCGCCCATCCCTAATTTCGGGCCACTGGTTCCAGGGAAGGGACAACAAACACAACATCCATGCCTTACCGGGATTCGAGCCCAGACCCATCTCGGGCGAATGGTAATAAGTCATTGTAACATCTTAATGCCCCAGAATGCGGACTGATACATGGAACTGTTGAAGCAAGAGAGAGAAGCAACCTTGACTTGCGACTTGGACTTTCGTGCGCCAGAGCGCGGACTGATATATTGACTGTTGGAGCGTCGAGCGTGAAGCAACCATGTCCGTGACTTCGAGTGTAATGACCTGCGAGCATTGCAGAGTTCATTGTCAGTTTTGTTTTGGATTTTGTAAGTGACACGTGTGGTAGATGGTCAAAATGAAGTGTTCTGAGGTTAAATGAAGTGCAATAGTAACCGTAAAGTTTAATAGTATTTGTAAGAATTAAATGTAAATAAATTATTTTATTTGTGACCCGGCGAGTCTGTGGTGTTACACCAACCTTGGACCACTGGGGCGGTCCCTTCTTATTAGCTCTAAATTGTCTAGGAAAAACTTCATGCCTTTTTTGATTGGTCTCATTCCTATTAAGATCTTTTGGTAGATTGTTACGTGCCTGCACTGCAGGACGCACATGAGATAAAGGCAGATAGCAGCGAGAGCATAACTTCGCGTAGCTCAGTTGGGAGAGCGACTTATTCCGGAATGAGGGGACTCGGGCTCGATGCCCGGCGTGGACAAAAATGACGGAGAAATTTACTTCGTTATAAGATAATTAAATTGTTAAGGCAAAAGTGCATTATAAATACACAGTTGACGTGGATTAGAAACATTAAATAGAAGTAATCGCTCTTTCCACGTTTATAAGTGAATCACGGAAAAATTCTCATCAAACGTCACTGGGAATCAAACCCAGGGTCCTCCAGTTACGCGCAGTGGAAACATATCAGGCGCGTCTTCCAGTTTATGCAGTGGAAACAGTGCTGAACGGAAAGGTGCATGGTGTCAAGACGCCACGTGCTCCTTTCCGTTCCCGCGTTTGTAATGCGCAGAGATGCTGGCGCTCTGACAGATGCCATGGATTCCTCTGGTGTCGCGTCACAACCCCAACTTTGTGGGAAGGCTAGAGCCAGAAGCGAGACCCTCGTTCATTGGATATGACCTTTTCATTTGCAACAGCTCGGGCATCAGAGAAAGCAATCAACGAATGACGCTTGTGCGCCAAAAATGCAAGTTATCGGTTATAACTTGCATTTTGTGTGTTTATTTGGAAAATAAAGTAATCACTACGACTTTATTTTACTGTTACAAAATAGGAATAGAATACATGAAACATGTACGAACGGTTTTACAATTTTTTTTTCTCTTCTTCCTTTATGCTTCCACCGCCCCCCCCAGGGGGCAGTATCGCCCACTTTGGGAACCACTGCTCTAATGTACACAACCATGACATTTAGGCATTGGTCACATGCCTGCCAACTAAATAGATTTAATGTATGTATTTTGTTTCAAGAAAATTTAATACAGTACAATATAATGTAAGGGAGAAAATTGCTGATGAGGTCATATGCATACAAAATCCCTCACCTTAGTACAGAACGACGTCTTTGATCAAATGTCTTTTATGTTGTATGGAAATGAAATCTTGAAGGTTTGAAAAACTTCAGACATGTTTGTTGATAAGTAACAAAAGTTCGATGAAGAAAAAAATGTTCATTCTTGATTTGACACAAAATTATTAATGAAGAAATATGATAAATGCTTGCGAAAATGTTTAGACATTTTGTAGATAAATAATAAAAGTCATTCACAACTAATAAAATTTCATTTTCTTTAGTTGTTTCGGTCTAACAATTTGTTCTAACCTTTTACGAATTCGCCGGCTACAGTTTTCTTTCTCTTGAACCAAATCATTTGATTTTAATTTGGTGTGTAAGTTATTAGAGATATTTAGCTCTTTTCATCTGTTTTTGATTTCTTCTTCCTTATCTTGTAATTCTTTCTTATATTCTGAATATGATGATTTCATATTTTGGCATAAATCTCTATTTACAGGGTCATGCAAACAATCATTTTTCTTTAAAAATTCCAAGGCTGACTTATCCTGATTCAGTAGCTTATATTTCATCATTTGAACAGATGAAAATGCTTAAATTTTCATGTTGCTGGATTCTTTATCAAGTACATCCCCCACCATACTAAAGGAATTTTCCACTTCAGAACCAGAAAAACAACTCAATAATGCCTTCATTATTTTTCAGAGGGCACTAAATTTGTTTAACTTAAAAAGTGCATGTTTTGGGATTCACTGAAATTTATTTATGTAAACATTAAACACTGAAGCACATCACTGCATCTAAAGTATAAAATTACTGACATTTAACAACAACACAGGGTAGAGGGAACGTCGCGCGAGTGGGGATTACGATTTCCGGCGAAATCTCCACTCCATCCAATAACGTTATTTCACCGAGATTTTCCATTTCCGTTGCATACTCGACGTTTTCCGTCGTTTGTAGCAGACCGACAATTTCCATAGTAACTAAGTAAAATTCCTAGTACTTGGAGTCGCTGAATCATTCTTCCCACCACATGGACTTACTCAGCGTCAAGCGGAAAAGTGCGCACGGAAAATTTACTGTACTGAAGTCCCGACGATGACGGCGGGGCACAAAGGTTCTGGCGTCCAATGGCACAAAACCCGCCTTTTGTAGCAAGATGGTGCAGGACTTTTGTTTTGACACACTTTGGCGCAGAATTTCCATCCCTGGATGAGGTAACGTCATTCCCAGCCGTAACCATCCCGTCATTCGAAGTCATTACGATTTTGCTTTCCGCAAGAGCGAGGCACCCCCCCCCCCAAAAAAAATTTATTGCATTTTTGGAATAATATCGGTAACACCTAAAAAGGAACAGAAAAAAGCGGATTTCTGCGTTTTCGCGGAAGTCTTTCAAGCCTGTATACCACATTTTTTTGTAAGGTCAAATTTATTGTCAGAGAAGAGAAGTTACGAAACCATGCCCCAAGTGCATTTTTAATTTCACAAAACTAGCAGCTTTTGTTTAATTTCGTCATGTTGGATATCGATCTGGGCTTAAAAATTTCACAGATTAAAAATCTGTTTGAATCTTTTTCTACGATAACTACTTTTTAAGACAGCATTTCGAACTAGGGAGTAATAAACACACGTGCTCCAATGCAAGACAACCAACCCCCAAGCTGGCCCCTACTGAGAAGGGGAAGAACTTGCGAGAGATAGACAAGCCCAGCTGGGGAGGTTGGTTCAGTTTACGCGCAGCAAAAGCTTTAGCATTTGAAACAATGCAAAACAAAACAAACAAAAATGTGGGAAAACTGCGGACAAATGTACCCACATAAACACATGTAACTGAAAAGTTTATTCCTAACTTACATCGGCGCTTCATTTTAAATGGATTAAGTAAAATAAATAGTTTTAATGGTGGTGCAAAATCATTAGAAAAAAAAAAAAAAGACTGGAAGAATAAACAAATCCATAAAATTAACATTTTGCCCGTAAAACAAGTCGCATTTCCATAAATTTTATGTGTAAACCGTAAAACCTGGCAGGTATGAATTACGATAACGTGTAAAATCTTCCCTCCCTCCGATTTAGGAAAATTTCCCTTAATTTTCA
Organism: Macrothele yani; assembly: GCA_039090855.1. Lineage (NCBI taxonomy): Eukaryota > Metazoa > Arthropoda > Arachnida > Araneae > Macrothelidae > Macrothele > Macrothele yani. The sequence continues at coordinate 10,570,279 of CM077019.1, forward strand.
AGCTAAAATACAAATTTCTATGGAATAAAATTACATTTAACAACAATACTGGGCAGAAGGGACACAGGTTAAAAAGAATTATGATAACAGGAATTCGGAATCAAGATGGAAAATGACCCCTCCCCCACATCAGTTCAGTTATACATCGATCTCAAAATCCACACAAATGGAAGAACCTCATGCAGAGGTGCCAACCTCTAGCAGAACGTATCAGTAATCAATAGGGGATTTTTCAGTAATGTAACATGCCATTTTTTTTTTCAAAGTTAAGGACAATATTATAGTATTATTGTGTAACCTGTAATACTTGTATGAGGTGACGACCTTCAGAGGAGCCTATCAGTAATCACCATACGAAGCCTCATCATTAATGTGCGGAAAGGGTATTTCATGAGAAATTAATGTGTGAAATGTGTAATAACCTTATATGTTTACACTATCCTGATAAAAAATTATGAAATTAAATTATCAATATTGTACTTACCTCATGTCATTGCTGACATAAAAAGACTCCCCTGTTGCTTGTTTTGCAGTGGTATATTCTTTTTAAGAAAACTTCTTTTTATAACACAGCTTCACCTGAGGAAAATGCTTTACTTTTCTGTACAAGGACACTTAATTGTTTTGGTGCTCATTGTTGGGCAGAAGTATGTGCAGTTTTTCCTTACTATACTAAATATTCTCTCTGTAGAGGAATTGCTGTGAGGAATAGTCAATATTGCCAACATTAGTTTAGGCAATGCAGAAAGAATACTTGGGAAGGCAAGATGAATCCATCTTAGATATTTCATTCCATGTCACATCAGCTCTAGGATATCCAGCTTCATCAATATCACAGTATGGGAACATAGCATGAAACAAGGGACCAGCATGATCACAGCTTGCTTATAGGTAGGTTATGCTCCACAACGAATGCAGAAACAGCAATTCAGCATTTATCACGCTATTTTCATTCTTCTTTTGCAAAAAAATTATCCAAAGGCTTTTATGGAGTCGTTAGTTTTACACAATCCTCGTGTTTTTTAACTGGATATGCCTTCGGCAATCATCTCATCCTACGTGGGCTACTGATTACTCCCATATTAGAAGGCATGCAAGGAAACCTTTATTTCAGCATTTGTAATATTTTTCCATTTCCTAGCTCGACATTTGGGAGAAAGATATGGATGTTCCTGGAGAAGCCTCTTTGCATATTTATTTGTTTCAGAAATGATAATTCCAAGGATGAAATTAGTAAAAAACAAGCAAAAATATGCAATAGGTGCCGCATCAGCATGTTTGGGCCGCTGCATTTCATGATAATTAAAAGGATGCTGAGGTTGTTCATCACTTCCCTTTATTACATCCTCCCATTTGCTTTCATGACCTGAAGATTCACTAACAAGATCTTCACTTTCTGAAGATAATGTGTGTGTGGCACGGTGGCTAGTTTTCTGGCTTGATGTTGCTTGGCCAATATCACTCTCAGATGATTCAAAATCATCACTATCACTACAACAAGCCATTTAAAATAACCTTACAAAATCATTCCACGTAGCAGGAAAAAGCACGTCTGCTAGTCTGAGGAACAAGCTGTCAATAAAGTCATCCTCTGATAACACTAGTTTGGAAAAAAAGAGGGATTCGTAATTCATGGAGTTTTGCGATTATCTGTTTGTTTGGGAAAAAAGAAATGAATAATGTGAAGAGCTTCTAGTAATAAAACACTACATTTCATTCCCCCACGCGGCGAAAGTCCGCAGAAAAAAAAACACACACCCGCCATTGCGGGACCATGCGTTGCGCGTTAGTGCGCTTCGAACGGGACTCAAAAAAGTGATTTCAGATAGTACAACGTTTTAAAATTCACCAACAACGCCAAGTGAACAGCTCTGCCTCAACGCAGTAGGAAAAGTTTTGGCTAAAGTAGCTTTTCTCCCATCACATGGAGAAAGCGGGTGGGAAGCCCTATAGCAAGCGCAAACTATTTCACGTAAGACTCTTACGGCATATTACGATTCTTTCAATAATATCGCTGTTTGACGATATGATTCAGGAAATACTCAGATCAAAATCGAACGCCGACGAATCGGCCGCATCGCACTAAAAGGGTTAACAAAAAAGGATACAAAATTGAGATTCTCCAAAACCCACTGAAATCCGTAATTCTTCGAACCTGTCAGTAATTCCGCACTTGACAGTCGAAACCGTAATAAGTACGGACAATCCGTAATAGTTGGCACCTCTGGTCATGCCTCAAGATTACAGGAAAATGTTCGCACCATCTAAGTTCTGTTTTCGGATAACTTTTCTGCATTTTCAAGCTGAAATAAATATATTTTATGGAAAAAATATATTTAACAATATTGGGCAGAAGTAACATTGCAATAAAAAGAAATTAGGATTACAGGAGAAATCTTCACTCTGTTTAACTTTCATTTTCGAAAGATGAAATATTTCTCTTCAGTTCAGCATCAATCTCGAGAATGACCCAAATAATGACAAAAAAATTACGGAATTCCATGGAAGAATCTCATGTATGATATTATGAATGACAGTTGGAATCTGTACTGTAAATAAAAATGGTAATAAGCTGCACTCAGAAGTGTGCAGCATATTTCTAAAATTTGAGCTATAATAAAAAAATACAGTACATAAAAAAAAAATTAAAAAATGTAGGGTTGGGAAGGAAGGAACTCCTACTGCATGAAATAAAATGAAATTTCAAATCTGAATTGAATATTATAAATAAAAACTAAGATCGCAAAAGATCTATAAATTTATTTGAAAAGAAATTATAAAATACTAAAATAACATTTCTACAATGAGTTTTTAATAAGTTGTGTGAATCTTTACAATTTTTTGGAGTATGCATTCACAAAATAACATAACAGTGTTAAAATTCAAATGCGCAGATCTCATGTTTTCGCACCCAAAAAAAAAAAAAAAAAAAAAAAAATACTGATACAAGTGATAGGAAACAATGCACCACACAGATTTCATGATACAGATGTTCAGTACATGCACAAATATCTACATTTCTGTTGATAATATCAGCACTGCCAAGGAATTTTAAGTATCTGCAGTGATGACACATGAAAAAACATTCTAAATTTCTGTATTGTTGTTTTCCTTACAAAAGTTTCTTTGGAAGAATAAAAATCTTAAGCTCTGTAGTACAAATTATTTTTCTGTTACTGGAAACAAGTACAAACATCAAATTATATTAACAATTTGCATCCCTTAGTTTCCATACTCTCAAGTGCATATGGAAGATCCAGTTGTAAGCTGATGCACCACAAATAAACTGGAATAGATTAAAAAATATATATATTATTGAAAAAAAAGTTTTTGTTTTTCCAATACCCACTGAGTATTTTTCACAGTTCAGCAAAGCAACCAAACTTACCAGTATAAATACTACAGCTGCATGCCACAACTGCTTCGAACACCATTATTTACACAGGTGTACAACACATAACCAATGTTCAACTGATTAAAATTACTAAATATGTCCATAAAAATGTTTATTTTCTAATGTTGATAAATAATTTCACACAAAAAACATATTGATGAAACTCTGGAGGGATTTACAAAATACATCACCACTGAGACAACCCTGATGCATATGAAGGGATAAACAAATAAAGCAAATTGTGTGTTCAATGAAAATGAATAAGAACCGCTGATAATTTCTGAAAATGCTTTGCACTGCAAACAGTTTTCATCTTGTCAAAATTAATATGCCGCTGAATGACCGGGTGATGTATATTACAGTATTATACAAGATTGTGTTTTTCCTTTTGCTTCTTTTGGACGACGGTCTGTCTGTCGGTCGAGGCACAGATTTCACTTCTCAACAACGGGAGAAGACAGTGGAACACACCAACTCACTCAACTACCTGAAGCTGCTAGAGCAAAACAAACTTCTGTAACTGTGAATCAATAAAAAATAATCCAATAATGTGAGGCAGTTTACAGGAGTACACCAGGAATTCACAACACCACGAGGCCTGTCTGTCTGTCTGTCTGTCTGTCACTCCTTTTTACATCAATCCATTTGCAATCTGCAAAAAAAAGGATATATCAAATTTGAATTTATTAAATAAATAATAATAAAAATGAATAACTGAAAGTCACCAGATGATTACAGATGATACTCATGAAGAAAAAAAAAGAAAGATGAACTTTTTACATACACATCACTAAGCTGTTCTCCGAGATTCAGAGGTTAGCTCCACAATGAAATACAAGCTACCAGATAAATTTCTGATTATTGAGCGAAGGCCTCTTTACGAGACTCAATACAATTAGTTGTTCGGGCATAGGTACGAGATGATACATCCGATCACCGTGACTTTTGGAATTGCAATTGGACATCATCCATGGTCAGGTTTTGACGCCCTCCAATTCCCGAAATTCACTGTCACTGAGGAATAATCGTCCAAAAAACTTGCATTTTTAGGGGAGTTTCCGGGTTTTGAGAGGAGGTTGTTTGTTACCTATCTCCTCCAAAGACCTTCAGCCAATCGTGGTGACACTTGCCACAGAGAAAGGGAAGGTCATGGGGTTGGTATCATGGTGATTAGTTGTGTCGTATAAAAATAATGACATTAAAAAAATGACCAAATTTTAATAATAATTGAAAAAATCCACTCTATACGAGACAAGGGACAATTAGTTGTTCGGGCATAGCTACGACATGACACATCCGATCATCGTGATTTTTGGCACGAGATTGGACATTGTCCATGGTTAAGTATTGACGCCTTCCGATTCCCGAAATTCTGTGTCAGTGAGGAATTTTAATTAAAACTAGATGGCGTTTTACTTGAACCGTTTCACAAAAGTCGGCTCATCAACACTAATTTAAAAAAATAGTTTGAATTGAAAAATGAAGAAATGGAAAGACTCCTTCTGTTAGCTCAACACTTGCTTAATCTATAATAATAAGAGGAAGTTTGTGTATGTGTGTGTCTTTCCACTTTGTTTACTTGCAACCTGATCACAATTAACGTGAAGGAAAGTAGTTCATGATAAATTTCAGGCATTTCTTTTCTAGAATGTTTCGTACTTTTGTTCTGGAATTCAATAAATTCTACGCGTTCGTTTTTTCAGAATTTGTTATAATAGACACCTTAATGAGATTAGATTTTGCAATCGCTTCGCTCAAAATTTGCCAACTGTACCTAAGTTAAACAACACTTGCCGTTTTTACACGATATTATAAAAGTCGATGATGCTGACTATAAAACTTTAATCAAAAGGTTGTAATACATTAGTACTTTCGGGTCTACTATAGACCCATCTTCAGATTTGAATTAATCAAACTCTGAGATTACATATAGTTATATCAAGAACAATGCCAGATTACAACTTAAGACATGAGAAGTAAAACACATGTGACGTAGTCAATCAAAAAGCCTGTGCACGAGAGTCAACGTCTTGTGAAAGGGGGCACTGTTTGTTCAAAATAAGGTTCTTCCAAACTCCCGGAATGTAATTAGGTAAATCATCATTGAAACAAGAGTCAAAGTTCTTAAGTGTAAATAAACTTTCTGTAAATAACAAATTTGATTTACATAACGGAGATGCCAGAATTTGACAAATTGTCCCAATCTGGAAAAAACTTACCACTGTTAACTGCTCTTGCCAAGGCAGTCGTTTGTGATCCGTTCCGAACATTGTATTTATGTTCAACAAGTCCAGTATGAACCTTCCTAGAAGTTGATCCAATATATAGAGAATAGTTAGTTCCTGGGGCGTTTGATCTCAACGGAATACTGTAAACACCCCATTCGTCGAGGCTTGGCACAGGATCACGGTCGCTACGGATCGATGATAAGATGTTCATGGTTTTGACTCCAAAGTCGATTTGATATCTGTGGCAGGCATTCTTTAGGGCATGAACAATGAGTGGAATGAATTGTACTGACACCACAAATCTTGGCTTCTGATTCTCCTTAGACAAGGAAGTTAGTGTCCTATTTGCAACTTTCCCAATTATACGTTGAACTGTTTTTTTGGGGAACCCATAAATTCGTGCTAAGTCTGTAATTTTCTTGAACTCCTGATTACGAGTAATTGAAGAAGAAGAATGTGAGAAGGCACGATTGACCAAAAAGTAAAACGTTGACAATTTTTGATCATCAGGATGGGCAGATGAAAAAGGAATTAAAGAGGAATATGCGGAAGGTTTTCTGTAAACAGAAAAACTGACAGAGTGTGAAACAGGATCACGTACAAGGAAGATGTCCAAAAAAGGTAACCAATGGTTATTCTCCATTTCAACCGAATACCTGATGGTTGGATGAAAGGAAGAAAGAAAGTCAACAAATTTAGGAAGGTCGCTGTTGGTAGACGGCTAGAAAACCAGGACGTCGTCAACGTAACGAATAAAAAGGTAAGGGTTAACATCAAATTGGCCAAGAGCCTGGTTTTTTAAATTTTGAAGTAGAATTTCTGCCAACACAGGAGAAAGGGGTGACCCCATAGGGGCTCCTTCAAGCTGCCGATAAATTTGTTTGTTGAATCTGAAATACGACCTTTCTTTAACAAGCTTTAAAGCACGGTCAACGGCTTGTATCTCCAACGGCGAATATAAATCTAAAGCAGACAATTTGGAATTAATAATATTGTGAACAACAGTAAGAGGAACATTAGGAAAAAGAGAGATGACGTCTAACGAAGCCATGAAGAAAGGTTGACCAGACCATTTAAAAGAATGAATTTTCTCAATTGTTTGGGTAGAACTGGAAATAGAGTAACTAGACGAAGAGGTTAAAGGAGAGAGAAATTTTGCTAACGCCTTTTCAAGAGGCCTAGTAGGACTTGAACGGTATTACAACCTTTTGATTAAAAGTTTTATAGTCAGCATCATCGACTTTTATAATATCGTGTAAAAACGGCAAGTGTTGTTTATATTGATTAATACACGAATTAAGCTTTAAATGTACCCAAGTTATTGGTTACCATTGTTGGCTTGTCCTAGTCATACTAAATATGATAAAATCCAGGGATCATAGCATACTTCTGGAAAATTTTAGGTAGGAATTTTAGGACTTTTTAGAAAAATTTTAGGAAAATTTTAGGAGTGTATTTCAATAAAAACTAGATGTATATTTGTATACATCTAGTAAAACAACTTTGTATACATTGTAAAGAGTTTGCTTCACACCCTTCAACCATATATACTGATAGACTGCGCATGACATCAAAATTTCTGGCTCCAACATAAAATCACATGACAACAGTCAAAAAGATGGGTTACACCTGCTGTGCTTATGGTTGCCCCGAGCGATATAGTAAAGAAAGTTCTATGATTTTTCATGGGTAAGAAACAAATTAAATACCTAAGTCAATAAAGTTCAATTACTTAACCAGAAACTTGCAGCTATTGATATAAAAATATAGTAACTTAAGAAAAAAAATGGAATGCATGTTCCAAATTCTTCGCAAATGTTCATCACATTATAAATCACAAAATGTAAAAAAACCTGATCATGCATGTATATAACTCATAAGTAAACTTACCTGAAGAGTTTTCATTATATATGAGGCGCATTCACATAATACACCGAAAACACTGAAGTTCTGCAGCGTAAATTAGTAATCATAACAGCATTTTTACACGAAATTTGGAGTTTGATGATGACGTGCCCAATGTTGGAGACATGGCGGCTTTGATGCAGCTATTGCCAATGCGCAGTCTATTAGTATATATGGTCGAAGTTCACACCCAAATTTTTTGCATAACGTCTAATGTCTAAAGTTTAAGTATGATTTACTTCTAATGTTCAGTTCTTATCTTTTCACGTGTTATTATCATATTCAAGTATATTTACCACATTCAAGTTTCACTTTGAACATTAATATGCTGTTGAACCAGAAGCAATTCACGATTTTCACAGTAAAGTTTTCAGGTTTCACATTAAATTATAAAATCCTAAAAAGGTAATTGAAAACCAAGAACTATGTACAATTGTTCACTGAATTACTTTTTTCATATTATTGTTTTAACCTTTTCCTGATTAGCCTATCTTTTTCTGCTTCCACCACAACTAATTTACTTTCAGTTTTCTTTATTTCAGCTGAACCTTGTATGATCAAATTAGAGGCAACTGCTATTTCAACAGTATTTTGTTTTTCTACAGCTTTTCTCATTCTTTCTGTTCCCTCTTGAATTACTGCTAGGGAGGCTTCTTTATCTTTTTTAAGTTTATTTATATCTGCATCATTTTCTTTTATTTTGTCATCAAACTCAGCTTTTCTTTTTTTCTCTAGCTGCTTTTCCTTATTTTCCCTCTCTTTCTGCTTCCTTTCTTTTACCTTTTTTGATTCTTCTTCCTTCAGCTTATCAACATACTCTTTATAAAATTTATGTGAATCACGAACACTATTTAACAAATTTCTTGTTATGGGAACTTTACTTACACATCCATAGTGTTTAATGGCCCCTTTAACTATTCTTAATGATGTTATAGTTGAGTCTTTTAAGTTAGCCTTGTCCTTCCTTAACAGAGCAGTGTTAACCGAAAATCCCCTTTCTGCATCAGCATTACCATGACGTAAAACTAATATTGACTTGATGAGTTTAGAAAGATTTGAGTATTTTTCTTTTCCGCTAGAGTCTTTAATACTAAATATATTACGCCAGTAATGATCAATCCGCACTGGAATATGCCCTTCCTCTGAAAATTTCACTAGTTCATCTAGAGTTGGCTTATCGCAATTTAAAAGTTTCCACTCTTCTCTTACTCTATCAATTTGTTCCTCAGAAAAATGCAAAACACTTGAAATTCTGGTTATTTCCGAAAGTCCTTCATGACTGAAAGTTGAGTTGACTCTTTCTTTGGTTCTTTTACCTTTAAAACTTCTATGTCTCTTAGCTTTTGATTGCAGAATGGCAAATTTGACTTTAAATATTTTGTGGTTGCAATTAGTGATGATTTTACATCTAAGAGAAATCATTTCTGCCTGGTCTCCTGAACATTCCTGAGGAGATTTTTTGTCTTCATACCAACTTCTAACTCCCCTAGTTTTCCATGAATTTTTGTTTTCAAAATCTACATTCTTTAGGTCTTCTCCAAATTTCCCTGCAATAACATCATCTTGGATAAACTGAGCCATATTGCCGCCCCGGTGGCGCAGGCCTCTGATCATTCGTCCGTAAGGGGTCCGGGTTCGAATCCCGGTCAGGCAGCATGGATGTTGTGTTTGTCTTACAGCACTGGCTCTCTCCCTTCCCTGGAACCAGTGACCCTAAATTAGGGACATGCGACTGCTTATAGCCCATTGAGTTGCTCACGGTGGTCGTTAAACCTCCCCCCCCCAAAAAAAAACTGAGCCATAACATTCCTCATTAAAGTATTTAAATCAGAATATAACTGGTGTATTTTTGGTTCTTCACTCTGATAACAATGAAAACTTTTAAAAATTTTGGTGTGAAAATGAAATTAATGCTAAATAGCAAGGTGTTAGCTCATTTTTCAGGAAACAGTGAATTCTTTTATACCTTGCCGAATTGCGTAGTTGTTTTTCAAATATTTTTTGAGATGGCAAGAAGTTTAAAAAATATTCTGTAATATTTAGCCATTGATCCAAGAACCTCTGGGCTACAGAACCAACGGTTAACCATCTGTTGCTGACATGACGCAAAAGAAATTTGGCTGTGACCAATGTTATATCCTCGACAGATTTATAATCCTCTCGTCTTGCAGCACTACTCTTTAAAAAGTAATGCATATCAGTAGCAAATTCGTCAAAATCTATATTTAAGCTTGTCAAAAAATTTTTAAATGCATTACTAACAACATGCAGGTTGCAAAAACCTAGTTCCAAAGATTTCTGGCCTGTTTCTTGTTTTACAACTTCATTGAATTTGCGTAAAAGCACTTATTTACATTTGGGCTGTCCATGGATACACAAATAATTCTGTTCAACGAAATATTGAAGGATGATAACACATCAAGAATTTCTTTTAGCAAAATATCTGCTGTTGCATGACCCTGAAAAACGCTTGTTAGGTATCGGCAAGAAACTGAATTTATTTCTGAAGACCAGTACCTGAGATACACATCCAACTGCTGTTTCACTTGTGTATTTGTAGTTTCATCAAATGCTATAGTAACCTTTCCTGGGCTACTAGATGCAATGTCTTTTTTCAAATCCTCTTCAAAATATTTTGACAATCCATGTGATATCACATAAGCGACTTTTTTCTTTAAGTTGCATTTTGGCTGCAATAGCAGAATCAGGAAACATTTCTTTGAAAAGTTCAACTGTTTCAGTGCATGAAACAAAAGACATTGTCCTTAGCAACTTTCATGGCCCATAATGCTTCGGCTTTAGCCAACTGTAAATCATGACTCAGTACTTCACTAATATTTGTTTTGGGCTGAAGATCCCGTCCTCAAAAGGCTTTCAGGATGGACTTATTTTGAAATTTACTTTGAAATTTCTGCAAATGTTTTTTTCCTTTATGATGCACTTTTACTTGTGAAAAGCCACTGTTAGAAATGTTGAAAATTTCTGAACACAATATACACTTAGCAGAAAATATTGTTTCAGTTGCAGAACACCATTCTTTCAACTTCACTCCGTCCAATTCCTTGACGAGCCATGCATCTTGAAATTTCGTTTTGGATTTAGGCATCTTAAACACTTGTATTACTAACCAGAAAATGAAAGGGAAGTACAAAAACACGTCCCAATATTGCAAAACCAGACAACTTCCCGAAATTTGGCTGCGAGGATGTCAGAAGATAGAAAAAAAAAAAAAAAAAAAGCAGGTCACCACTAGAGAACTGAACCTGCACACAGCACAGAGAACACCACAAAAGACGCAAAACCAGAAACTATCATACGCATCTCACGCAAGTTCAGTCAAAGCGAGTCGGAGCCGAGATATATTGCGCATCAAAGGTCGCTGTCGCCTACGCACGATCGAAGGTCAATGATCACGTGCTCTACTGCCTGCCACGATAACACTCAGCTACCATCCCATCGTCATTACCGGAGGTTACGGAAGGAGACCACATGTTTCCTCTTTGCTTCCTCCCACCTGCGGTTTACAATAACAAAACATCAGCAGAAAGAGGAGGTTCCACAAGGCATGTACAAAAATAAAGTACGATCTTCTGCGTGCCACGGAGTTCGTCTGCAAAGCGCAAACCAGGGGTGAAAATGACCCCTCCCCTTTCCCCTTAGATCTCTTGTTACTCTCGAAAACTGTCCGAAGGCAAAAAGTGGAGCGCCCGCCCCGAAGCAAGTGCATCTCGATGGCGTCATTTTCCCTCCCTTCAGCAGCACAGCATATAGGCTGTGTTTCAGCACAGCATATAGGCTGTGTTTCTACAATAACAGGTCTTTTTACCTTACCGTAATGGTAAATTTATTGGCGTTAATAACGGTTGTATTTTTAATAAATAAGCTTACGAAAATTTTAGGAACAATAGCAAATTTTAGGTATAATTTTAGGAATTTAAGGAGGGTCACAAAATATTAGGAATTTTAGGAGGAATGCGATCCCTGTAAAATCATAACAGTTGGCACGTCTGCGTAAGTATTAAAAATGTTGTGTGAATCGATCACAAAAATAAGAAGAGTTGCTGTTAATGCATGATGTTAAAAATACAGAAAGACTAGATCTTTCGGACCTTTAAAAAAGGTCCATCATCAGATGTAAAAACGATTGCACAGAACAAACAAACCTAACATGACGTAAGCATTGATGTAATCAGGTAATGTCCAATAAGCGGGCTTGGTAAGATAGTTCATGTTAGATTAAGTGTCCCGGTGGGAAAGGTATTGTTCCTCGGAATACTGGGAAACACAAGGGAAAATAGTCCTCCAGGAGATTGGAACACAGTCAGGAAGGATGTCATTACAAACCCTATCTCCATAACTATGAATGTAAGCACTTTTGTTTTCACATACTTATATCAGCTTGTGTTCCGCACAATGGTTTTTACATTTGATGAAAAGTCTGAAAGATCTTGAATCATTCTGTACTTTTAACGGCAACTCGTTTTTATCTTTGTTCTCCATTTACAGTGATCTGGACACGGAGTTTCACTGATATCTGTCACACAACAACACAAGACCTACTACACTTCATACTTATAATCTTTTTCTCATGCAAACACTCTTGAATCGGATCCTTCCATAACGTCCTTGGCTTTCCTTCCTGCCGCTTGGGCTAAAAAATTTCTTAGTAAGCATCTCAAACTAATTCTTTCCACATGGCCAAACCACAAAGAATATTAGTCTCCACCTTGCTAACAACATTTTGCTTTACATTACACAACTGCAAACTGACACAAACCTCTTGTAAGTAATGCTTTTCTCCAACACAAAAACAACTCCTATGTTTCCTCTGTCGTGCACAGGTTTCACTGCCATACATCAGAGTAGGAACAATTACAGTTTTATACACAGCCATGCGGGGACTCTCTCTAGAGAACCCATCATTTCTGTGAAAACCTCCTAAAGCAGCTACGACTTTCAATGAAGAATTCACTCGCCTACAACTACTTTGTTCTCTCTGTCAAACATACTTCCTAAATATACAAACTCAATCACTTGGCCAATCTCTGTGCAGTTAAGACTTATCTTGTTGTATTATACCAAAACGGTTACTTGATCATAAACCATTATTTTCTTCTATTCTTTATTTATACTCAGATTTTTTAACCAAGTAAAAAATCAGAAAACATGATAAAAACTTTAATAACAAGGAACTATACACCAACTATGTAGAAAATAATATAACTGTACTAGTAATCCGAATTTATTGGCATAGAACAAAAATCAGTTTTCCAAGCTTCCTCATATCAATCAGATGGCATTTTCAAGCAAAGTAGACAGACACCTATTTTTTTCCAATAATCCTCAAAAAATTTCTCTCACAGTTTTTGTCTACCTTCTTTGTTTGAAAGCCACCTGGTTGATAGGCAACAGCTTGGAAATCTGATATATATATATATTTTTTTATTGGAGGTTTAATGACCACCATGAGCAACTCAATGGGCTATAAGCAGTCACCATCCCTAATTTACGGCCATTGAGTCCAGAGAAGGGAGAGAGCCTGTGCCGTAAGACAAACACAACAGCCATGCCTTACCGGGATTCAAACCTGGACCCCCTTCAGACGAATGATCAGAAGCCATCGTCTAGACCCCTGTGCCACCGGGGCCACGATTTTTATTTTATTTCCACTAAATTCGGATTACTACTATACTTATACTATTTTCTACATGGCAAAGAAAAAAGGTGTGAACGAATATCACACAGTATGAGCAGGACAGAACTGTTCACTATAATTTATTTTTGCAAATATTACATTGGAGAACATCGCTGTATTGTATTCACAATTTAAATAACTGAAAACAAAATAAAATAATTTTCCATTTTACTTGCTAGAACATCAACTCACGTTTCCCCTTCTGAGCAAGCCTGGCTTTTTACTCAGCAAGTTCTACATCTATAAGCACCCTCTTTTTTGACCCTGCAGCTGCACAGCATTCATTGGTTAATTTTTTGAAGTTGTTGAAGAAATTCATGCCGATATCACTAACTGCTAGAATGCAGTCGTTGCTCCATATAAAATGAAAGTTAAATTCAACGACGAAAATGACTTTTATTTACACTGAAGCAAAAGTTGAAAGTCAAAATCACATCACCAGATCTTTCGTGTGGGCTCCCAGCACATCTTCAGGTGAATGCTAAAAAGATATTGTAAAAATCTGAAAAAGAGTCCACTGTGGGAATGCCACTCTTGTTTACATGCACCGCTTTCAGCCCCCGAATGACTTCAAAAACGTCACCACACTCTGACTAATGATTGTTGTGTCTTAATTGTTATTGGGCGAGTTCAGAAATAAAGTTCGAGTTAGTATTTTATTTGGTCCTTGTTGTTCGAAATTAACTGTATCCAAAGTGGAGGTATGAATCCGGGTACTTCATCATTACAACAGTTATCAGCGTTATTGACGATGTGTTAACTCTCCAGAACTAACAGTCGCATTTCTGTTGTTGTGACTAGAAATAACCCTTGCCTCATTCCATAGATATATGTGGGCTCCCTGGTTACTTAATCTTGCAAGTACTGTAGAGTTCGAAGAGTTTTGACACTGTACTTGTCTTCTACAATAAAAGTTCAAATTCCTCAGAGTGGATCCAATATAAATCTGATCCATGTCAACGGCATCCAGGGCCTTTATAAACTCCGAATCTGCTGTTTATATTACACATCCCTCTTGAAGCTACAACATTTATAGATAATAATGAAAGCTTTGATTTCACGCATTCATAGTCCTTAGGCTGAAAGTTCTCATAAAAAAAAAAAAAAAAAGTAAGAAAAAGCAACAATGAAAAAATATGAAGGGAAAGATACCAGCAGAAAGAAAAAAAGTACTAGAGGCAGGCGTGGTCATGGTGGTGAGGGTTACGATGTTGGTGGCTAGGAGTATCTGGTTTCCCGTCGGAGGACTGTGTAAGGTTAAGGAGTATAAAACTGAGCCATGGTATAAATGAAGTGAGTTTGTGCAATATGCGAAAGTTCCTGAATGTAATGACTTAAGCAAGGCGACCAAGAAGATTAGGGTTAGACTGACGGTTAAAAGGAAATTTTGTGATGAATGTATGTAAGCAATGTACCAGGATAGATAAAAAAAAAAGGGGGTTACAAGCAGCAGCATTGGAAAAATAATTAGTGTGGAGGGTACATTTGTTGCCCAGAGTGGAGACAGATGGTGCTAGTTGTCTGACAGTGGTTGTCTGGGAAGTTAGTGCAAGTTTGCAGACGCGTGAGAGCGATTGAAATGGCAAGACGTTTAGAAAAGTGGTCCCGCTTGGAGGTGCGAGCCGTAATTCGGTTCTTACGGGCAAAGAATGTGTTCGCATCTGCAATTCACAGTCAAATAGTGGAAGTTCATGGTGAAGAAGCAATCAGCCGACAACATGTAGCGAAATGGTGTCGCTCTTTTCAATCGGGCAGAGAGGAAGTGGAAAACCGCAACAGGGCCACGAGCGGCCGTCCAAGTTCATCAACGACAGAAATCAACAACGCCACGAGTTGACGAAATGATTCAAAATGATCGCCAAGTAACTGTGCGTGCAATGGCGTCAGAGCTGGGACTCAGCTATGGTACCGTTCAGCGTATCGTTTCTGATGTTTTGGAATATTCCAAGGTTTGTGCCCGCTGGGTACCACGTGCGTTATCCGAGGAGCAGAAAGCCACACGAATGATGTGCAGCCTCACGTTTCTGCAGCGTTACCATGCTGACGGCCAGCAGTTCATTGATCACATCGTTACTGGGGACGAAACTTGGCTTCATCACTTCGTCCCCACAACCAAAAGAGCCGGTATGGAGTGGAAACACGCTGTATCACCAACGAAAAAGAAGTTTAAGGTTACACCCTCTGCCGGTAAAGTTATGGCAACCATATTCTGGGATGCGTGCAGTGTTATCCTTATCGAGTATCTGGAACGTGGCCATACCGTTAATGCCGATCGTTATTGTGCCACTTTGACAAGGTTACGTGAAGCCATTCGACGCAAACGGCCTGGCATGTTGAGTGATGGTGTCATCTTCCTGCATGACAATGCCAGGCCCCACACTGCACGCAACACTTAAGAATTGCTGCAAAAGTTCAAGTGGGAAGTCTGGAGCCACCCCCCATACAGCCCAGATTTGGCACCCAGTGACTACTTCCTTTTTCCGAAATTGAAGGAACACTTATCTGGAAGAAGGTTCTCTTCCGACAGTGATGTGAAAACAGCTGCCGAGAACTGGATCAATGGGCAGGGGCACGGTTTCTACAGAGCCGGGTTAAATAAGTTGGTCACGCGTTCCGATAAATGCCTGAACAGATTTGGTGATTATGTGGAAAAGTGATTTGCAAGTATGCCTCATAATTCCCTTTTGAATTTTCTGTCTATTGTTAATCAATCATTTTTTATGACCCTTGTAACCTTTTTTTTTTTAAAATCTATCCTCGTAATAGGTATATGAAAGGGCTCAGGAAAAGATATTATAACAGAAATGACTCCAAGAATAGCAAAGTGCATACAAGAAGAGACAGGGATGAAACATACAATGACCACGAGAAGCCTTCATGTGTAATGACAAGTCTGCTTGAATTATGCATGCAGCAAATGTTAACAAGAGGAACAAAAAATTGAAAAGGGGAGTTTCCATTAATTGAATTCTATACAATAAGCACATTAACTAAGAACAGTTTGAGAATATGCCTATATTTTTTGAATTGTTTCTTTATTTGGAATTTTTGCAATGCTTAGCTAGGCACATAACTTTTCAAGCCCTGCTCAGTTTTGCTTAATATTAATAGTCTATCCCCAACAAGAGGGAGGAGAGACCCCTCTTTTTTCCCCCTGCAGAAAATATAATTCAAGAAAATTTATTTATCGAGGTGCACAGGCAAACACAAACTCATGCAATAACATATTAGGTCATCCCAAAAGCAATGTCTTTTTCTCAAAAGCACTTTTTTTTTTTTTTTTTTTCAAAATATTTTGCACATTATAGCATGGAGGAAACACCGCAACGGCAGCAGAAAGCAACATTAACAAAAAAGTATCCTCAAGCGATGAATGTGAGGAAATGTCAGAGGAGGTTTTAGAAGCTCAGAAGTGGTGATTTTGGTTTACAGGGTGCTCCAAGATCAGGTAGACGTTCACATGTTGATGACGAACGTCTTTGAGCTACAGTTGAAGAAAAACTGCAGCAGACAATGGATGAAATTGCAGAAGCATCAGGCGTAGCTAGGGTAACAGCTTTCTCTCACTTGCAAGTAATGGGAAAGGCAAGCAGGGCTGGAATATGGGTTCCCCATGCACTCAGCGAGGGCAATAAACTTCAACACAGGTCCAATTGTTCAGCACTTCTGTCTAAACAAGAAAATGACCTTTTTTTGGACAGGATAGTTAGTTAGTTAGTTAGTTGATTTTAATGGTGCAAGGGCCAGGTTTGGCCAAAGAGTGCCAGACACAGGACCATCAGAGAAAGAGTTTTAAAAAAGGGGTGTGTGATGGTTAAGAGCAGGCTGATTTGGAAAAAAAGAAGAGAGAATTGAGAAAAGTGTAAAAGCTAGATAAGTTTTAATAAATCTATTTCTTTTAAAAAGGAAAAAACTGCGAGAGTGTCGCAGTAGTCGCCTAAGAGCTTCTGAAGCGTAGCTGTGCCGTCGTCCAGCAAATGAGACTGAAAATAGTGAGAGCGATGATGACGAAAGCGAACACAACTACACAAAACATGAGAGACAGCGAGTAGGCAGTCGCACGGCTCACACATTGGGGCAGTGTCGCCACACAGCAAATAGCGATGAGTGAAGCGACAATGACCAATGCGGAGACTTGCAAAAACAACTTCCTCCCTACGGTTCTGGCAACACGATGATTTCCAGACTCCAAGGATAGGTTTAATATGGTGCAGTTTATTCTCCACCTGTTGGTCCCACAGGCCCTGCCACGTTCGCTTGATATGATCATGAAGAAAGCGAAAATCCTGGTGAAACAGTGGCAAGGGTGTGACGACCAAAGAGAAGGCAGATCTAGCAGCAGCAGACTCGTTCCACGAGATTCCAACATGCCCAGGAATCCAGCAGAATAGTATCTGGACACCATCCTTGAGCAAAGAACGAAGTAGTCTTCGTGCGGTAAAAGAACTGGGTGGCCGGCGAAATCCAAAGATGACACAGATTTTTTTTTTTTTTGATTGGAGGTTTAACGACCACCGTGAGCAACTCAAATGGGCTATAAGCAGTCGCCCGTCCCTAATTTAGGGTCACTGGTTCCAGGGAAGGGAAAGAGCCAGTGCCGTAAGACAAACACAACATCCATGCCTGACCGGGATTCGAACCCGGACCCCTTACAGACGAATGATCAGAGGCCAGTGCCTTAGACCACTGCGCCACCGGGGCGGCAATGACACAGATTGCACAACACTCAACGAATCAGTATGCACAATAGCAAGCTGATGAGAGCTTGACTGCAAGTGAACAAGAGCAAGATACACAGCACGCATCTCTGCCAAAAACACAGTGGCCTCAGTAGGAATGCAGGCAACAGAAACTTTGTCAATGCAGACGGCGGTGGATCCACAACACCAGCCGTCTTAGATTTATCGGTGAAAACAGGAATTAGGTCTGCATCGACGTAACGGTGCTCGGCAAAAAGCTGCTGGTACACTGATGCAGGGGCTGAGGACTTGATGTAAAACTGGTATCAACCATGACACCAAGAGGGTGCCACAGAGGATCCTCAAAGCCCTTGATCTCTCCAACGAGTGACAAGTCGAGCCTTGAATCACAAGCTACTGGACAGGATAGTTATGGGCATTGAAAAGTAGGTATTATATGAAAATCCTATTTGCAAACAGGAATGGTTATCACCCAGTGAAACTCCTAACACAACATAAAAACCGAATATTCATGGGAAAAAAAAAAAAGTTTATCGCATATTTGGTGGGGACAAAGAGGTGTAATTCCTCATGACCTCCTAAAACCTGGTCTACGGTGATCAACTTACTCGTCTTTGTGCACAAATTTCATTCAAGCTGTCTGCAATAGCCAACAGAAAAGGAGTCCTCCATGACAACGCACCACACACATCATGCAGCACGTGACAAAAAAATCAAGAAATTTGGTTGGGAGGTGCTACCTCATTGATACCTTATAGCCCAGATATTGCATCTTCCAATAACCATTTGTTTTGATAGATGCAACATTACTTAGCTGGGAAACATTTCAAAACATTTGATGAAGTCAAAAATGGTATTGAACAGTATTTGGAGTCTCAGTTGCTGGGATTTTACAAATTGATAACTTGGTTTCAAGATGGGAAAATGTGATAGACAATTATGGTGATTATGCACCTGACCAAATATAAGTGCTATGCTCATGATGTTGCTTCAAAGTTCCACTAAAAAAACGACATTACTTTTGGAATGACCTAATATATTTCATTTCATACCAGAAAAACTATGCGATCATTACAGAAGAACACATCTAATAAAGAGATTTCTTCAGTAGGTTCTTGACAATGTACTGGTACTGCCCAGAAAATTTTGCAGCATTTTTTTTTTTTTTAAATGTGAATTACATCTTTAGGCATTGTCTCTTTGTTTACACTTTTCAATTAAAGAATGGGATAGTGAAATTTGCTTACTTTTTTCTTTTGTGGGTTCACATTTTCATACATCTATTTCTCTTTATAGCTACCTTGGGGGAACAACTTGCATCAGATGACACACAACTACAATGTAGATGTATAATAATCTACACGTGAAAATGGCTTCACTTAAAAGTGCAAATGCGATGAATAGGAAAACACCTAACACACACATTTTAATTTCGTAAAAAGAAAGGAAGAAAAATCAAATCACAGCTCCCAAAAAGTTTTTATCATGTCAGGAACCTTTTGAAGAAAACACAGTAATGTAACCACAAGTGTTATTCCACATGCAAACTGGGCAACCGTTCTTGCTATTAAAAAAAAAAAAAAAAAAAAAAAAGGAAAGAACACAAACAAACAAGACCCAATACTTAGGTGTAACAGTAACAGCTCAAAAACCATTTAAAAATCCTTCTTACAGAGGCAGAGACTGACTTAGAAATTTTGGGGCCCTGGGTCACAGCCAAATTTGTGGCCCCTAGTAATTTTTTAAATGCCCTCGACTGCCCCCCCCTGTTAATGTTCATTTGAAAGATATTTATTTTATAGTGAACACTATTTTGAAAAAAGCTTATCTGAAATTTTCGTAAACAAAATCAGCTGTAACGGTTACGGTTAACGTCAAGGTAACTGGCTATGGCAATCATCGATAGGCGTGGCCATTTGTGGGTTAGGTGCCATTGTATTTCTAGTGCTTTTGAAGTGTAGCAGACGGCTGGTTAAATCGTCAAAGGTGATGTCAGCAGTTCTGCAATCTGACATCATACCTGCCAGTTAGAGTTAGCAGCATCTCAACATCAAAGTAAAATTTCAGAAGTGTCATTCCAAGAAATTGGATTACAGACATGAAAACATAATCACATCAAGATCATGAATATCAGCAAATATCAGATTGGCTTTACAAAGGTGTTTTTTTATTATTTATCTCATTATTCATTTGTTTTTACTAAAGTAGTCTTACATTAAATGTTTTCACGGAAACGACATGACGGGAATCAGTAAGAGTCGGATGCAGTACGGGTAAGACGAAGGATCTAAGTGCATTTGATCGTGGGAAAATTGTCGGGGCCAGACGAATGGGTCACTCCATCGCAGAAGTCGTGGAGGCACTGGGATTTTCACGAGCCATTGTGTCACGCAAGTACACTGAATCTGGTAAAACCATCCCTGCAAGGGCCAACTGCCATGGACAACAGCGTGTGGATGAGTGGGGTCATCGTCGGCTAGCTCGCATTGTAGCAGCGGATAGACGAGCCACAGTGCAAGAAATCACTTGGCAATTTAACGCTGGTGCACAAAAACGTGTAAGCAGCCACACCATTCAGAACCATTTCCTCGCTGTGGGGTACAGACGCCATTGTCCCATGAGGGTACCGCTGCTGACCGCACATCACAGGGTGCAAAGATTAGCATATGCGCGGGAACATTGCCACTGGACCCTAGACATGTGGGGAAATGTTGCCTGGACTGATGAGTCGAGATTCACATGAATAATTATTAAAAAAAAAAAAAACGTGCACACAATTTTGCCCCCCCCCCAGGTGAGGCTTGGGGCCCGACGTGCCCCCGCGAAAATCAGCCCCTGTACAGAGGTATCTAACCGAATCAAGAATTTATCCCATCTGATGCGTACAAAATCACAAAGACTTCAAACCTTCATTTGCACAGTTTTATAAAAAGAAAGGTAAAATATCCACGCAACACAGAATTTCACAAGTATATGGGTGTCAAATCAAAAGTTCTGAACTGTCCATTTCTGAGAAAAAGTGTGAAGTAACGGAGAACACTTACCTTATTGCCATTCAATGTACTCCCCTCCACTGTTAATGACAGCTTGCTAGCAGAGAGGTAAGTTCTGGATGCCCCGTAGTACACCATCTTTGTTCAGCTGTCGTATTACTCGGGTCGCGTCC
This sequence comes from Macrothele yani, assembly GCA_039090855.1. Taxonomy (NCBI): domain Eukaryota; kingdom Metazoa; phylum Arthropoda; class Arachnida; order Araneae; family Macrothelidae; genus Macrothele; species Macrothele yani. The sequence continues at coordinate 10,591,367 of CM077019.1, forward strand.
GATGACAGTTCGTCCACTGATTCGTAGCGGATTCCACAGAGCCATTTTTTAGCTTTGGGAAAAGATCAAAGTCGGGTGGACTGAGATCAGGGCTGTATGGTGGGTGAGATGAAGTTTCCCAGCCATATTTCCACAAAAGTCCTTGTACCTACTACACTGCACCATGACCTGATGTGTTGTCATGCAGCAAGATCGCTTCCGCTTTCAACAAGTCGGGGCGATTTTGACGAATTTACAGTCTCAACTTTGTCCTCAGAAAGAAATTGTACTTCATCAGGAGTTTATTTCCACAGAGTTCCTATTTTCACCTATGAGCGCTGGTCAAACGCAGTGACTTGGCCTGAGGAGCTGCACGCTTCCATTTCCAAACCCTCCCACACAGCAAATGATAGCATGTCGTTCTGATACTACTGCATTCAGAGATGCCAACATCTGAAGGAAGTCATCAGTAGTCCATATTTGTGGCACCCATTAATTAAGTCAAGTCCCCACATTAAAATTTGCATGGTAGCATGCGTATTTCCCAGAGTACACTGCTACATTTTTTTAGCAACATGTTAATCTTGATCGGGGACAATACTTGGATAAATTTTGCAACATACCTAAGTCCCCTTAAAATGGGGGGAAAAAAACTTGAGTAAATACACAAAAAATACATACCATTTCAACTCCATCTTTTAATAAATATGTTTTGTCATAAGTGTGTGATGCCACACACTTATGGTTATTCCTCCTGTTTTTTAGAGTGAAAACGTGGACCACAATAGTCTTTTCCGCCGTGTGCGATTCAAAAATCAATAGCACACGGGGAACGAAACCCATGGTTTTCGGATGCCCGAGAAGATTTTAGACACAGAAATTCCTGTCCGCCCTGAGCCACAGAAAAATTGCAGTTGCGCACGCCACAAAACATTTGATTTACGGAAACACGCTACCGCTGTAAACATGGAAATTCCAACGAATGAAACATTCCTTGTACTGCTGCAAATTTTTTTCCCCCACACCACTGGAACTGGAAGCCATGGAAGCACGCTTCATAACTACAGCAATTCACGTTACACCACAACTAATCAACTTCCAACTTAACAACAAAAACGAAAAACGTGGAATTGACTCTAGTCTACCTCCGACAACTCACGTTAGTTCAGGATGCGGTTAAGGTTTTCCCGAAGTTAACAGACACAGTGCGTTGCAAACGCCATCCAACGGCAAGCCAGGTACAAAGTCACGTGATCATACAGAACGACATCCGCTGCAACATTTCCGCTTGCTTGTCGGCCAGCCAAACACATCTTGCTGTGTGACGGCTTCGTGACGTTACCGCAAAAATCACTACATTTGACTATGCTCAACTTTTTTTTTTTTTTAAATGTTTTCCGGAAATATCCATAGTTTTTCACACCTTCTCCGTAAGTCCGTAGTTTGAACATGATATCCGTAGTACTTGGCATCTCTGTGCATTGCTGATAGTCTGACCTTGAAAGCTTAGTGCTTACGACAGTAGTAGAAGTGATTTTTTGGGTGACAAGATGGGTAAAAAATGCGATTTGATGGACTTTCAACGGGGGATGATTGTAGGAGCTTGGAGCCATGGAGCGAGTATCACCAAAACTGCTGCATTTGTGAAATGTTCCAGAGCAGCTGTTGTTAGTGTTTAAAGACTGGACGATCAGCCAAAAAACTGGGTCTCTACATGCAACATGTGGCCGTCATCGACTAGTGACTGCTCGGGCGGAACAGAGAGTGTCCAGACTGGTAACAGACAACAGAAGGGCAACAGTGCAGCAAATTACAGACCATCTTAATCAAGGATCCCCTCAAATGATCTCTGCACGCACTTTTCGCCGTACACTGCATTGGATGGGATATGGCAGCCGAAGGCCTGTTCGAACACCTTTGCCGTCTGCAGTTAACAAGAGAAAACATCTCAAGTTCGCACAGGAGCACAAAGATTGGACAGTCGATAATTAGAAACAAATTATGTGGTCCGATGAATCACGTTTTCAGTTGCACCATGCCGATGGCCGAGTGAGAATTTGGTGGAAACAGCACGAAAACATGGACCCCAAATGCATTGCTACAACCCTTCAAGTTGGTTGAGGCAACATTATGGTTTGGGGAATGCTTTCCTGGCATGCTTTGGGCCCTTTAATTCGTGTTGATTAACGTCTGACTGGCACATCATATTTAAACATCGTTGCGGCCAAAGTGCATCCTGTCATGTGGATGGTTTATCCCAATGGCTACTTCCACCAAGATAATGCGTCCAGCCATAGTGCTCATATTGTACAGGATTGGTCTCAGGAACATGCCGTTGAGTTTACTTTGCTTAGGTGGTCCCCACAATCTCCAGATCTCAAGCCCATTGAAAATTTGTGGGATGAAGTTGAACGAGCCATCAAACAGCTGGATCCACAACCCTGCAATCTCACACTCCTGGAAAGTGCTATTCATCAAGCATGGTCTCAGATCCCACAAACCACCTATCAACATCTCGTGGAGTCCATGCCACGAAGAATCGACGCAGTATTAAAGGCAAAAGGTGGCCCAACAAAGTACTGAGGGGGTGGTCATAATAAAGTGGCCACTCGTGTAGCACCTAATGCAAATATATTATTATGTCACCCAGTGGGAAAATAGCACAACTGGAAAATCAGAAGGCAGGTGGGAAATAATTAGGCTGAGATGATGTTCAAAAAATTATTGCAATCTGATCTATAAAAACTGAGAATCTGCCTAAAACAATCTTAATATTCTCCATCCCACAGAACTATATGCTGAAAAATGCACTGAAAGGTGCAGTCTCACAGTCATCAGATGAGATAAACCAGGATTTTATAGTAAAAAAATAAATTGTAACATAAGTTAATGAAATCCTGGAAAATATTGATACCAAAAAATAATAAGCAAAAAAAAAAAAAAAAAAAAAAAAAAAAAATATGAGAGAACTAAAATAAATTTATGATACAGGGCACCACTCAGATGAAAAGGAGAATAAAAAATTGCACAAATAATATGATTCAGTGTTAGAACAACTATAGCTTACGCCATAATTATTCTTAACTTACATGCATACATTACAATAATAATAGGTAGCTTACTTTTTGTTGTAAGGCCAGCTCCTTTGGTATACATTTCACTGCACGTTTGGTTCTTTTTGAAAAGTCATTTTGCCACCTAGGTTTGAGTTTATATGTCAGTAAAAGTGGTTTTAGGGGAAATTGATAGTTCTTAGGGCCAAATGTCATTACTGCAAAACACTTCAAAGGCTTAATCACTCGTCTGGCATTGAATGAGATGAAGGCGGAACAGGACCACCGTGCCGAGGGCTGGAACCAACTATTATAGACTACAAAAAGAACCAAACATGCAGTGAAATGTATACCAAAGGAGCTGGCCTTACAACAAAAGGTAAGCTATCCATTATTAACATAATACGATGATTTGTTCTTATTTGTGGGAGTCTATTTAAGGAATCTGAAACCTGGAACTTTTAAAAATGTTTTAAACTTTCATTTCTATTTAAATCATTGTTTCCCATTTCTTGCTATATCAATAGACATTAAGAGAATGCATTTTGTTTACAAAAAGATGAAAAGTTTAAAATCGAAACTACGTATCTTTCCAGGCTGTCTTTCTGTCTTTTGTTCCCTGTAAAGTCGTTTTCTCTACATAGTGCAAACCAAGTAGCATTTTTGAACATTAATAATGCCGTAAAAAAAAATATTCTTGCTTTATCTTTTAATATAGCAAAAAGTGATTAAGGTGGTTCCACCTAAAATCTCTGCCTTATGTTTCCAATGGTAAAACTTTTTTACATATTTTCTTTGCAATTAACGTATTCCCAAGGATGAAAATTTGCACATTTATAAAACTAACTGTAAGTTATAGCATGGGATACTTAATACTTGCTAATACATAACCATAAATAAGTAATCCAACATATGTTTGTCTGCTGACATCATCAATATACAGGTCGCGCCATCTATTAACAGGTCTGAACACCACCCAAAGAAAAATGATTGACCAACAGTTAATATCTAGAGTAACTGCTGTGGTCACTCTGGTTATAAGCCAGTGAATGTGACTCGAGCATGCATGTATAATTATGATTTGCAAAAATATTAAAACCATAGCTAGTTTTAAGCACGCTCTTGAAGATGAAATTTTCCTTTTGGTGGTTCTATGTTGATCCAGATAACAATGGAAATATGACCATATTTTTTAATACCTTTTCTTAATGAATGAATGTTTTTTTTATCCCCTGTAATCCCTCCTTGCTATATCCATAACAGGGGAAAGCATATTTTCTTCTACAGAAAAGAATTCAAATTGAAAATCGTTTCTTACCTGTGTGTGCAAGAAATGGTGCCATTTTGATGATCCTCACGCATAGCTGTTTTTACGGCAGAGTGAGAATCAGTAATATCATGTTTTAACTTTAATTTTGCGACAAATGAATGTTTTTCCATTTGTTAGTCACTATTTGCTACATTGTCAAGAAGCGAAATTTCGTTCAAAATCGGAACTTCAAGTGTTCGTCGTCACCTATCGTGACAGACAAAAGCAGTTTTCTCTGCAAACTGAGTAGGAAGTGGCCGCTTTGAACTTTGAGAAAATGGAAAAATGCCTGTTGTTTTTTAAAACAGCAAAAGGTGACTGAGGAATGGCAAAACATGCAGTTTAAGAGAAATTAATTCCAAAAAATTGTTACGCCGTAGATCAATCTGACATGAAAACAATTTTAAGAGTCACGGAAATGGCACCAATTCTATCACGGACAGATAAGGCCGGAATTTGAAATTTATTTTCGCTTAAAAAAACCAACAACGTGGGTGCAAAGATAAAATGCGAGCTGCGTCGATTGATTTCAAAGAGATACTGTTGAAATAGGAAAACATGCACTTCATATAGGAAAGCTCTTTAAAAAATACCAAGTAGCACCATTAAGAAAAAATATAAATTGAACATTATGAGAAAATAATTAAAAATGAGAAATACACTGAGAGTGAGAGTGAGAGAGAGAGAGAGAGAGAGAGAGAGAAAGAGAGAGAGAACTTCGTCAGAAAAATTCAAAATGCTAAAAATTACGGAATATTTTCATCCTTGCTAAAATGGGCAATTCCATCGATTCAATATATATATATCGGCCTAGACAAGGACATCTCGCAAACTTCCCAGAAATGCAATGAGTCTGGTAAAAAGCTTTTTCTGACTGGATTTCATTGGCAGGTATGCAATTGCAAAGAATTTAAAAAAATATTTTTAACACTTTTTAAAACAATTGGCACAACTTTACAATTTCAGTGATCACAGAAATATGGTTTTGCAATTTTTTTGAAAAAAAAAAAAGTAAAAGTGGGGACAATTAAAAAAAAAATTGACAAAAAAATTTTGAAAAATAAAATAAAACAAAATGGATCTCCTTTCCTCCCCCAAAATGTTCAAAAGGCAGAAATCTGTCTCCAGGACTGAAGAATGGCAGCCATGTGTGTTGTTGCTCGTCTTGCCAGACACGGTCCTGAGTTAATTTGTGTTTGGGTGCTGCTGTTTTTTATGGCATTATTTGCTGCTTTTTCCATTTTGTATAATTTTATTTTACTTTTTCAACTTCATTGTCAAGTTTTGCACACCAATGTACATTGTTCACTCTGACACGATAACACAATTTTAGTAAGTATCAACTGGCCCAGATTTCATCACTGACACAATTATCAATTTTGAAGTTTAATTTTGCTTTAAAAGAAAAAGGGGACAAAACTGCTTACTCTACCGGTTGGTTTTGAAAAGAGACTTGGAAATAAGAAAACATGCACTTCATTAGAAAAAATTCTTAAAAAATATGAAGTCACTCTTTTTCACTATTACCAAAGATATTAAACATGAGGAACATGGTCAGGAAAATATTACAATAAAAATAAGAATATTATCAGGAAGAGAAAATAATGAAACACAACTTGGTAATAAAAAACTTCAAATTACAAAAGATCATGGCACATTCTCAGGGCTTGAAAAATACCATGCCCGGGTCATACTGGCCTGGGCAGGCAAATAAAAAATCTAGTTGCCCGGTCCAAGCAACTAAATTAAATTTTTTGCAGGCACTTTACTGCAGCATGCGCAAAATTTGATGTTCAACTGTGTATGCTCCCTTCTGGCAAAAAAGAAATGAGATGCCAACTTTTATGATGTAATAATTGTGAAACAACTGCAAAACACACAATCATGTTCACATATGACCTTGCACATACTGTTCCCCACTAGCATGTCAAATGTCAGTGTTGCCCAATCTACAATTGCTAAACTACCAACCTGTAACAGAACTTAATTGTCTGAATATGTACACACACAGGTCATACAGGAAAGGCAAAGAGAATTGACATTTATCTGCACTACCACACCACCACCTAAACCTCAGATGAAATAACTGTTTATCTTAAAGGCAAAGGGACACATGGATTGTGGATACTAATTACCACTATAAAGCAAGTAAGCAATCTTTCACAGGGTTCATACACTTTTCTGTGGGAAAAAAATAAGGACTTCCTAAGGACCTACACTGACTGCAATTGATACTTTGTGTCACTGGAATATCGCCAGGTGTGTGTTTATACAGTATATGAAAATGCAAGTGCAAAGATTAGGCTGTTTGAAAAATACAACACACGTAAAAATTGGAAAGGGAGTGAGACAAGGTGACACCATATCTCCGAAGCTCTTTAATGCCACATTGGAGGGTGTTTTTCAGTCGCTGAGCTGGGAAAACAAGGGGATAAAGATTAATGGAGATTATCTAACCCACCTTCGTTTTGCTGATGACGTAGTCATTTTTGCAACTACCCCATCAGAGCTGCAGAGTATGATCCAGGAACTTGCTGACAAGAGTAAAGAAGTGGGATTAAAAATGAACTTTCAGAAGACAAAAGTGATGTTCAATGCTTTTACAAGAAATGAAGATTTATCGATTGATGGAGAAAAGCTGGAGATAACAGACACGTGCGTTTATCTTGGACAGCAGATATCTAGTGAGGGTCACATTGATGAAGAAATTAATCGGCGTACAAAACTTGCCTGGAGAGCTTTTGGAAGAAACAGCATAATTTTCAAGAGCAATATGCCATTATGTCTTAAAAGAAAAGTGTTTGATCAATGCATCCTTCCAGTGCTTACGTATGGTGCAGAGACGTGGACCTTAACTAAAAGAGACATACAAAGGCTGCAGACAACTCAAAGAAGCATGGAGAGGTGCATACTTGGTGTAACCAGGAGAGATAAGAAGAGGAACTCGTGGATCCGAAAAATGACAAGAGTGGAAGACATCATGATCAGAGTTAAATCCCTGAAATGGCAATGGGCTGGACATACTGCCAGAAGGACAGATCATCGATGGACAGCCGAAATTTTAGATTGGATTCCAAGGGACAGGAAAAGACCCAGAAGAAGACCACATGGGAGATGGGTGGATGAAATTCGAAAGTATGCAGGGGTGACATGGAGGAGACTGGCACAAGACAGACTGTTGTGGAAGAAGCTTGGAGAGACCTTCGTCCAGCAGTGGATTGATAATGGTTGACAATGATGATGATGATGATATATACATATGTAGGGAATCAAACAGCGCTAGCGGCCATTTACCAAGCATTTTGCCCCAAATATAAACTACTTTGCACACAAAGAACAAAAATAAATACAAAAAAAAAAAAAAAAAAAAAAAGACAAGCAGGAGACAAAGCGACAATGAATAAAGGTGAATTGAGTAGAGCAGGAGGCGCTAGATAGATCTCTTTTTTTCTTTCATATGCAGAGGATTTTAGGAAGGGAGTGTCTGACCCCAGGTCTTAAACAACCCTTAGAAATAGGAAGCTCGGAGATTTGGCTACAGTGTCTGATAGGAAAGTGGCACGGAAGCCAGGTAGAAAGGGGAGGAAGACGCCCTTATCTATCACCGGCCAGTACCTGGGGTCAGACGGCTTAACGTACACATCCAATGCACGGCGGATATTTAGTGTTTCAAACGTTCGTACCTGTCCAGGATCAAACGTGAGGTTATCTCCATGGCAGTCACGAACGCTGACCACTAGGACACCTGTGGACCTACAAGATAGATCAGACCACAGGAACCCGTAAATTGTGAAGAAGTCAAACAGAACCTCCCTACCCACCTTTACTTTAACCCTCTGACCCCTCAAAAGACACACAACACAGACGTTAATCCCACTGGTAAGGTCAGGCAAGGTAAGTCATGCAGGCTACAAGGGGAAAGTGGGTGGAGTGTTGAAGGGAGATCATTTCTAAGAACATTCCAGGGGTCAATGAGCTAGAAGAAAGCTCCCCTGGTGAACGGGTTAGCACATTTACAGAAACACAAATGAAAATGGGGGCAGGGTTGCAAAGCCCATTACTGCAGCACAAAAACAAGACGGGCAATTGTTTATAAAAATTTTATATGGACTTTTAAGGGCCTTAGAAATTGAAATAAAAAATAAGGAGTTCTTAAGGACCGTACAAACCCTGTTCCATAAAGGAAAAGTAACAATGCGAATGGAAGATGCATTACTTCACACTGAAAATGTGAAATAATGCAATTTCAAGAAGGAAAATATTCAGAAAATAGAAAATTTTCAAACCTACATAATTAAATCACAGTATTAAAAATTCCATTTCAGCAATACTTACATTTAAAACTTTTTACTTATGCCTTGGCTTTTTACTTTTGGATTTATCATCGTGTGAACCGTGTTTACGTTTCCCACTGCTTGGTCCATTTTTGACAGGGTTACTACTTTTACGTTTGGGACTTTTTGACCCCTTCTTCTTGACAGGTGACTTTTCGTGACGAGAAGACTTTTCGTGACGAGAAGACTTTTCATGACGAGAAGACTTGTCGCCTGACCTTTTCTTGGTGGTGTACTCATCTCTGAAAGCAGCATCTTGTTCCCGATCAGCTGTTGGAGGACACAGTCATTAATTAACATATTCTACAACAGTGAAATTCCAAATTAAAAACAATATGCTACAAGGTTAAATAAATGTGTTTTCAACCATGATCGTATGGTTCATACACTTTATACACAATATTTCAGATACTACTCCATCTCCCTTTCCACTCACACACACAAAAAAAGGGTGTCAGAATTTAGCAGTATCACATAACCAATTATTTATGACAATCACATAGACGCTGACATTCCAAAAATCTAATGAGTGCCCGAGTTCTTTAACATACTCACACACAGTGCACACAATTATACACCAATCATCATATGCAGAGTTGTATGAAAATAAAATGCATCTGCGTACATAACCATTGAAACAGAAATTTGCTGCAAACCCGCGAATCATGATAACAATAGAATAAGATAATTTAAGGAAAAATTAATAATATAATTATAAATACACTACACTGAACATTCAAGAGATGCATATAAGCATATTAAATCCATTTATTTTTGTGGCGTAGTAAGTACAAAGATTCGCCAAGCTTTCGCACTCCACTGGGAGGCTTTCTCAAGGCAATGGTAGACATCAAATGCCTTGAGAAACCCTCCCAGTGGAGTGCGAAAGCTTGGTGAATCTTTGTACTTACCACGCCACAAAATAAACGGATTTAATACGCTTGAGTGAGAAATTAATAAAACAAATAATTATCAGAACATTACTGATTCCAGTAAAGACAGAATAAGTACATTACAACTAAACATGCAGCAATATGTGTGAAATGGACCTTCACTGCAAAATATTAAAATAATGGACTATGAACCTCATAAAAACAAGAGACTAATCAAAGAAAGTTTTTATATCTAGAAAAACAGTTCCATTAATGAACCAACAAAAATTATAAATACCATTTTCAACAACTTAATTTAAAAATAGTGGACTTACAAAATACATAAGGAAAAGATTTTAATTTAATAATTGGCAACTGCAAGAGGAACCTGGCAGTAAAATTTAAATTATTTCTGTGTAAACAAATCTTTTGATAGTTCCTACACATTGAAGAACAGGCCTAGATAAAATCTAGAGGCCAGAAACGTATGTAAAAACAAAAGAACTCAGAAGATGTGAAAAATAACTGAAAGTTTAAGTTAAAATAGAAATAAATACACTGGCGGAAAGTGAAAAAAGAACACCAAGAAGGAGACGTCTGATACCAACAAAATTTATACAGCATAATAACGGAATACAGAGGATAACGTCATCAAAACATTATGGCAAAATACAGCTGTATTTGCTGGTAAACTGAAAAATAACATTTCCATGTAACATGGTTAGTACGAGGTTCAACCGCCATGAACTGCGTCACACTGTGCAATTCTGGCATGGAGTCTGTTGTACAGATGTTGGATGCAAGTTTGGGGTATTGAGTTTCAAGCATCCTTAACCTGGACGCGTAAATCAGGGATGGTCGTGGAGACCGGATAAGTCGTTGTCCCATAAAATCCCACACATGCTCAATGGGGGACAAATCCGGTGAACGTGCAGGCCATGGAAGTTGTCTCACACCCTGGAGTGCATGTTGCGTTGCACGTGCCGTGTGTGGGCGTGCGTTATCTTGCTGGAAAACACCACGATGGACCGACCTTACAAATGGCACAACAACGGGTTGAATGATGTTGTTGATGTAGGAGGTGCTGTTTAACGTACCCGGTACAAACACTAGTTGTGTACGGGAGTGATAGCTGATCGCTCCCCACACCAGGAGACCAGGTGTAGGCCCTGTGTGTCGCTGGTGGATGCAAGAAGGGCGGAGACGCTCCCCTGTACGTCTGCGAACACGCATACGGCCATCGGAGGCTCCCAAGCAGAATCTGCTTTCATCGCTGAACACGACAGATCGCCATTGCGTTCTCCAGTGCAGGCGTTGGCGACACCACGGCAGCCGTTCCCGACAGTGGGCTGGAGTCAGAGGTACACATGCACTTAGTCCTGCATCTAGTAGACGGTTACGGATTGTTTGCAGTCACCTCAGGTGCAACGGCAGCTTGGATTTGCTTCGCAGTGATGTTCTGCTTGACAACGACGCTCTTCTTATGCGTCGATCGGTCCGCTCATCAGTCCGTCTGTACTCCCGGCTCCACGTCTTCTTGTGTGGGAATGTTCCTCGGACCATCTACGCCACCACCGATACTTCCCGTTCAATTCGCTCCGCAATACGACGATACGACCACCCGGGCCTAGCGGAGTCCGACTAGACGACCTCGCTCAAAGTCCGATAACTGCTGAAATTGTACACGTCTTCCATGTCCAGGCATTGCAGCTTCTTCAGGGTCTTCGCACGTGTCCGTGCGCCACCGACTGATTGCATTCACTTCGCCGTACACCTTAAATACCACTGACGATAATTTGCATATTATGCTGTGCTGTGGCATAAGCGCTCACCGGTTGGTCCTGAAATTAACATCACACCTACGTAAACTCGACACCATTAGCATATGTAAATTTCATGATCGTCCGCCAATTTCTTCTTGGTGTTCTTTTTTCACTTTCCGGCAGTGTATATTAATCTGAGTAAAGCCTTGATTAAGTGTTTTAATTGTTGTAAATAACATTTTTTAGAAATCTACACGCAAAAACTGCAAAATCTGCTAATAATTTGGAAACTATCCATGTACATCTACAGTCTGCTACTCTGATCATATGATAAATATAAATTTAAAGCTCATGCGCATGCACACATAAATCTACAGTGGAATGTCAATTATACACCAATTATCATATACATACATACATATCACTAAGCAGTTCTCTGAGATTCAGAGGTTAGCTCCAAAAGAAATACAAACTACCAGATATTTTTGCTTACTGTTGTCGCATCAAACTTCTCCATTTACAGCGATCTTGACATACAACTCGGGCTTCACTGATATCCATTACACGCCGTACAAAAGTTTTTTTATACTTCAAACTCATAATCTTTTTCTCATGCAGACACTCCTGAATCTGATCCACCCATGTCTTCCTTGGCCTTCCTTCCTGCCACTTGGGCTAAAAAGATTTTCTTAGTAAGCATCTCTTCACTCATTCTTTCAATATGGCCAAACCACTGAAGCATATTGGTCTCCACCTTGCTAACAACATTTTGCTTCACATCACATAACTGCAACACATGTTCATTCCTCACACAATCATAGGATAAATATATTTCTAAAATTCGTGTTTTTAAAATTAGAATGATATCTAATTACATACATTTTGAATTAAATTATTCTTACATTCATTTTACAAGGTCCCCACTCCAAAGTAATAAAAAAATTCCCTGACTTCTTTAGGTGGTTAGTTTTTCTAGAGTGACAACCCCTATAATGTTGCGACGAATTATTACATTTCATTCCATCCATGAATTCATTAAACCCACTTTTCATTAATAACAACTAAATGTACATATTTTTTACTGTTCCATAATTCGATTAACTTTTGTGAATACTACCCACACAGAATTTGTAAATACATTCCAATAGAAATGGGTCATAAATATGAAAAAAATCGACAGTTTTCCTATAACACAATGACGGAATGGCTCCTGTTCAGTGAAACATGTCGTAAGAGAACCAACAGGCAAAAGACTTTGATCCATTGTCTGGTTGGTTCTCCTGTATTGTATTTCGCCAAGCATAAGTGTATCGAGCAATTGTGCCTAATTGTTCTATTTTAGAACAACTGTCTGCAGAAATTGAAAAAAAAAAAAAAAAAAAAAATTAATAACAGGCAATTTTTTAAATTCAATTTTGTATCTTTTTTTTTTTTAAGGAATAAAGGGAAAATGTTATGTAACTGAAAGTAAGATAATTCTAGACAGGTAGTAATTGCAACCAAAAGTTTGAAATCTGAAAAAAGACTAAGTTTTTTGGTGCATCAGTTATTTTAGGTGCATCACTATTCTGCACGATCTTCTTATGTAATCAGTCTATTATTGATAACAATTGAAATTATTATAAAATTAAGCAAGGGCAGATTCAGAATTTACGATTGGGGAGGATACACGTCTAACAGAGGACTCGTAAAATATCCCTGAGATTTATATCCTCCACAAAACACTCTTTCACTGTAGATGATGTGCCTAGGGCAGAAAATCAGACATGCCTTCACCTCAATTATTCAGAGAAATCGTAAGTTCTGCTTTATAGCACCTACAGCATGATGCCAATTATACATATTGCAGGGTGGAATATTACTCAAAATAGTATAGCTATACTAATAATCCGAAATTTCTTAGCGTAGAATAGAAATAAAACTTTCCAAACTTTTGCACATCAACCAGATGGATTTTTCAAGGGAGGTAGACAGCTAACTGCCTAGCTGTCTACTTTCCTTAACTGCAGTTAGCTGTCTACCTCCCTTGAAAAAGCCATCTGGTTGATGTGTGAAAGTTTGGAAAGTTTTATTTCTATTCTACGCCAAAAAATTTCGGATAATTGGTGTAGTTACTCTATTTTGAGTATAATTGGTGTACAGTTCCTACTCATTAGAATATCACTATTATCGAGTGTTGAATGGAAATAGCATAGAAGATTCGATATGAACTAAAATCCACAGTAATAGATTACTATGTTAGACCCTGGCCACTTGCACACAAAATGAATAGACACCACAAATACACAGTATTCGGATGAATTTTAATTCATTTCACTCCTTTATCTAATCATAAATTGATTAAAGAAACACCTCAAATTAAAATCAATTTTAATCAAAATAAATAAATATTAAAAAGTTAGTACATAAAAACCTTTCGATAACAAAATTTACCTTTGGCAGCTTCCTCTTCTAATTCAGACCAGTCTTTTCCACTCTCTTCACTAGATCCTAAATCAGCTTCTATAATAGAAATGAAAAGTATTATTAGATTTTTACATAGCTCTTCACAAAAACATGTGTAATTCAGTAAAAATCACAGCAGAAGTGATCTACAGATATTTAAAAGTACACACATCCATGTTTTCAAGCTTGATTATTGCATAGGTTGGACTGATATTCAGTACAAACACAACGTGTGACTCTCACTTGGTTTTCACATAGCAGTCAATGAAAAAAACAAAACAAATGTGCTTCACATTTTCTCTCTCACTCTTGGATTCCCTAAAACTTAACAGAGCCTTTAAGGCTGTCTTTGAATGAGTGTAAGAAAAATTTAATCCTATATCTGTAATGTAAACTCTTTTGTACACATTTTCTCAGAGACTATTACTTTGTAGTGTTTGAAATTTTGAGCACAAATAAAAACAACCTATATAGCTAATACGTGCGTGCCACAGTCATTATTCCGAAAAATATTTTTTATTTTTTTTAATTCAATTTATCTGACTTGAAAGTATTCTAATTTGCACACCAGATGGCATGATAAGTTAGCTTAGCAGTGTTTCTGCGTGGAAGAAATGAAACCTCTCATTTCTGCCTGATTTTTTTCAATTATCTAAGCCAAATAAAAATAATTAAATGGGGCCAAAAGTGAGACTGGAATCTTGTCTTCCATAAATCACCTTAAATCCTACTGTATGTTCATTTTTTGATAAGCTCCAGCCTAAATAATGCCATTGGTTAAAAAGGAACTGCATATTTTGTCTTTTTATTGTGGAGCCAACGAGAGACCACTTCTATTCTGAATATGGCGAGGTCTTCTGCGATTTACTGACGCCAACTTCTGGGACAGTTCCTCAAGACGTAAAAAGCCACGCCCAAGGAACGGAGTGGATTTTTGCGCCATCTATTGCAGAAATGAACCCCAACACTAATTCAAAGACAGACAGCCTTAACTGGAACAGTGGTTCACAACCAGTGGTCCACAGAAAAATTGTTTAAAGTCACAAGGTAGGAGCAGATGCAGCACAAATGTGTACTGCAATTCACCTATCCATTAATGACATAGAAAAAGCATTTCTGTAATATATATGACGAGCAGACTTGCCAACCTTAAGAAGAGAAAACTCCTGCAATTTTCTATGAAAATCCTGCAAGCTTATTTTCATATGTTTGAAATATCAATGGACGTAATTTGAAGCACTAATGTTACGTTAAGGCATATAAAAAATGTAAAACACTTTGTTAAAAAATATTTTAAAAAATTCTGTTAAGTTATGCCTCGATCTGGAGGATAACCCAAATTATGACAGAAAAGAAGAAATTCCTTGAAGCCGCCGCACTTTCAAGCCTAAAGATTACAGCGAAAAATTTTCGCCACCAAATTTCCGATTTTGGAAATTTTTCCTCCATTTTTAAACTGAAATACAAATATTTATGTAATAAAATGATATATAACAACAATACTGGACAGAGGCAACATCACAGGAAAAAGAAATTATGATTACGGAGAAAATCTTTATTTTGTTTACTTCCGTTTCTGAAAGGCAAAGTACCATCCTGATGCGCATTTTTACGAATTGGTAAAATTATTCGATGCGTAGTTTTATGCGCGAGAAAAAAATCCTGACGCATATTTTTACGCGTTGGTAAAATTTTGATGCATACTAAATGCGCAATTATGCGTTTTGGCGAACTCTGGTCAGCACATCACTTGAGCACACTCATGTGGAGAGAGAGAGAGAGAGAGAGAGAGAGAGAGAGAGAGAGAGAGAGAGAGAGAGAGAGAGAGAGCTACCGCACAATGACAGGAAGCCAGCGAGTCAAAGATGACATCGTGTGACACAGCGCTCGTAAGGTCTAGTAGAAAATCTAAGTGAATGGTTGCAGGGGTTGAAATATTTCGATTGAGCAATCTAAATATTAAAAAAATCTGTTAAAAAAGACCTCTAACCTTAAATAAGTAAAATTAAGCAGAAATCCGTAAATTTTACGGATTATCCATAAAAGTTGGCAAGTATGCAAGTCTATTTTTGAAAATTTCCCCATTTCGGCAACAACGCACGATGTTTTTGTCTTGTCACACGCATATTTTTTTGCAATGTTACTATCTGGAAACATTTTCTTAAAAAGCACACTTGCATGGTCAGCACAGCTTAAAGGTAAGTTATGTTACACAAGGAATGAAGTAAACAAGCACTCAGCATGGATAATTGCATCGGAATAGGAACTATCGAGGAAAATTTAATGTTTTGTTATTTTCCACAGACTTAGAAATTAAAATCACACCTACAAATAGAGCAAAAGGCAAATTGTTGGCGCTTCCTTGATTCGATTATATACACATATAATCTGTCGTATACTTCTTAAAAACAGACTGATATTTTCTACCAGCCATCGCTTGATTAAACACGTGCATAAAAAGTTCTCAGAAATTCCTGAAGACAGACGAAGTACATAAAACAAACCCAAACACTACAGCGCGCTTCCGATAGAAATCTGCGTTAGTATGTGCGGTGCGCGCCAAGGCCAAGCCCGCTCCTACTTTGTGCCTGCAGCGCCAGAGATCATTAGCGGACAGAAGATCGCTGCCAACGGCCATGCAACGGCAGAGCAAATCTGCTCGCTGCAAACTCAGAAGGGAAAGATCACTTCTCCGCTAATGAACCAATGCCTCGGAGAACTTCAAAACCTTTCCCCTCGTTACTTTTTAATTTACCCTACAGTAATCAACGAAGTTCTCCAAATCGAACTTTTCTCATTACTTTTTAATTTACGCTACGGTAATCGTCGAAGTTCTCCGATGCCTTGGAGAACTTCGAACTTTTCTCATTACTTTTTAATTTACGCTACGGAAATCATGATGGAACCCGGCAATATTAATTTCTAATCCGGAATTCCAGGAAGTGTAATAAAATCCGGCATTGCCGGCCTAAACCCGGAGAGTTGGCACGTCTGGATGAGTATAATACAAAAGTATAACGTACCCAAACGGTCAGTCCAACAAGGCAATTCTGTCAGCTATAGTATATGAAGTATAACATACTCAAACAGCCCAACAAGGTTATTTCCAGGGGTGTTAGTGCCCCTACCATGTTTCGGAGCAATTCTTGGAGCAGCTAATGATAGCATTTTTAATTGTTTAAAGTCCATGATGTGCTTTAAGTTATGTTTATATACTGAATATATAAACATAACTTGCCATTATTTTATGAACTATGGACAATCAAATGTTGGTGGGCAGACAGATTGTTAGCCTAATTCTTGAAGTCAAGAAGAAAAAGATATATTGAATTCATTTTCACACCGACATGCCTCATTTTATGCGCTGCATAAAAAAAAAATTTATTCTTCCCTGCTGTTTTCAAAGTTTTCATAATTTAAATTCCACTATTCCCAGCTAAAACACAAAACTATGAACAGATTCTAAACGTAAGAAAAAAATCTTTAAAAAACAAACAAAAAAGCTTACCAGAGGAGTCGTCTTCAGAGTATTCTGATCCACTCAAGTCTTCACTACTCTCCTCTTCTTCCTCCTCATCATCATCGTCATCAGACCCACTGGGTTGATAGGCATCATCTTCTTCATCCTCATCATCATCATCTTCACCCTCTTCACCATCACTATCAGGATCAAGGAAAGACCAGCCACCACTTTCAAAGAACCCATCAGGATCATCTGTAATTGTCTTCATGATTTTGGTCCAATTTAAACTTTGAATGCCTTCAGTGTAGCGAATGTCACAAGAGCTGCAGAAATAATAATAATAGGTTTAAATTACACAACATATCACATGCTATTTGTTATGTTATGTAATAAGCGTCACCTATTACATACAAAAATAATTATCACATATTCTAAAATTACGTACACGTAGTATTGAAATGTTTTATGAAATGAAGGGTGTTTGAGACCATTCTGCCTGTTGTAATACCCAATCAAGGTTCCCACTCATTTTCTCCCAAAAAATATAAGCACTTTTAAGCACCTTACAAAAAAAAACTTGCATAAAAAGTTCTCAGATTTCCCAAATTGCACACACAAAAATAAGATATGTACAAGTGTAAGCACTTTTTAAAAACTTTTAAGGACCTCACAAATTGCAAATTCAAAAATAACTGACAAATGAAAGCACTTTTTAAGGACTTTTAAGCACCCTACAAAATTTTTTAAGGACCTCACAAATTGCACACGCAGAAATAACATATATACAAATATACTTTTACACATGGCAGCTATATAAACTAAAGTCTGTTGATGAAGCTTGCAATATTGCTGCACGTCATTCAAGTTTGTGGATGTAACAAATTAGAATTTATGTAATTTAAGAGACAATTCTGCTAGTCAAATCAGTTTTCATATGAGAGAATAATCACATATGCAACACAAAGAATGTAAATCATAAAACTGTAGTTAAAGTTACAAGATCTATATTTGGATACTGCACATAGTTATTTCATTGCTCGAATTGTAACACCAAAGTCAAGCTCGTCGTGAGTCACTGACAAGAGCTCTTCCTGCCTCGTGCTCTCCCACGGGCTTTCTGTCAACATCATCATCAACATAGCCAACCAGCAGCAGAAGTTGTATGCACTACATTGTAATTTTTGCATTTCACATAGGCAGTTAAGAAAAAAATCAGTACAGTAGCCGCCGGTTATATCGCACTTTTTTCATATCTCCCAAGTGACCAGAAACAGTCAACATTAAATTCCTATCCCTTCCCCCTCTAGACAAAAAAAAAAAAAAAAAAAAAAAAAAGTATCTATGAAAGATGCTATTGAAATGTTAGAGAAGGCCCACACAGCATATGAATCCTGCGAATTAAGCCACGTAACTGAGATGCAACTAGTGCATTTCCGTGCTTTAATTTCAAGTGGACGCCAAGCCATAAGGAAAAAATGAAACAATTAACTTCGGATTGCTTTGTCAGAAGGCCCACACAGCATATGAATCCTGCGAATTAAGCCACGTAACTGAGATGCAACTAGTGCATTTCCGTGCTTTAATTTCAAGTGGACGCCAAGCCATAAGGAAAAAATGAAACAATTAACTTCGGATTGCTTTGTCACTAGGAGGTAGAACTCTAATCTTATGTACAAAATTTTTTATTCACTATGTACATGTCTACCAATTTATACCCTATTAATTTTCCCATTACAGTACTGTACTGTGTATGTACCTACATTAAAACCGGGAATTCAGCATTTTACTGTATTTCTAAATTCTATTTTGATTAAACATACATTATACGTACGTATTTTGTTCGTAGAAACTTGATTTGCAAACAGTAATTTTTTCTACGCATACTAAGTGTACTGAAGTATGTATCCTTGGTTATATTGCGCATTCTTCTTGTCTCCGGACGAGAGCAATATAACCGGCGGCTACTGTCTTTTTAAGCTCTTCTTGAAAAAAAATTAAAGCACCTTTTAAGGACTTTTGAGGATTTATAAGGACTATGGGAACCTTGTCGATATCATGCAATCTACAATTAAATTTTTATGATTCAATGTTCAATGACCAATATGTGAAAATGCAAGTCATATCTATCCCTGTAATCCTTGATCAACACAAAAAAAAATAATTGCAAAATAAAATTGTTTTTCTCAATATCTCATACTAACCTTCCGACCAGCTCATGAAATCTGAACCAGCTGTTTTGAAAACGCCATTTCAGTCAGTCACATCTAGAAAGGGTGGCATTTCACGAATGAAGTACTCAATTTCCATCAGCACAAAAACTGGTCTTGCTGCATGAAACTGTCATCTATTTCTATGGTGGACTTCTTTGCATGAACCTGAATTGAGATCTGGTAACTTGCATTAATTCTTTAACGACCATGACCCAAAAATCTTGTACACTCTAGATACCAGAACGCTCGAAACTGTCTGGTGTTTCACTTCTTTGTTTAATAAAAACAATAGTGACTGAGGGTGACTCTTGCTGATCCCTCATAGGTCGAGAAAATTTGAAGAACAAGTAGGGGTAGGAAATCTGACTCACTCTAGACAGGCTTTTGGGCGGCTATGGTCGTTTGTATGCAAGGTATGTAGATTATAGAAGGTAGGTCCGAGAGTAGGTTTTCGAAGCTAGTACTTCTAAACACTCGGGCGGGGTGAGTTTTGTGACGTCAAAGGTGCAAACGGAGTTAGCAATGGATCAAAGTTGAGACTGACATCCTGCCTAAGGTGCGTGTGCTTTCTAGAATTTATGCCAGGTTTCAACGATTTTTGTCCAGTGTTTTGCAAATGATACACATTTTGGCAGTGAGTTAATAGTCAGTCTATAAATATTTTTTATTAATATATTTGGTCAAAGCAGTTTTTTGTGCGTTGTGCATTAATAGATATGTCTGTTGCGTGTTGTGGCAACAGCAAAGGATCGAAAGATTCCAACTTAAATTTTCATCGCATCCCAAAGGGCAGTTTGAGAAAAGCCTGGATGAACTCATGTTGACGAAAAGATGCATTTAATGCTGACAACGCCAAAATATGCTGTGCCCATTTTGACGAGGATTTCAAGATATTTAAAAAGTGAAATTAACATGCTGCAAATATCGCCTCGCCGGAAAACAGGTGTAGTTCCTCACGTTAATATATTTGGTTGTTGTGCTAAGCAAGAAAGCTCAAAACGTGCTTAAAAAATAAAAATAAAAATTCTTAGCAGTTTTTGTCAGAAGTAATGCAGAATTTTATATCAAAGAATGCCAGATTACGTCCAGATTTGCAAGTTTAGTCTGTTGACAACTAGCTGAAAGTGATTCTTTTTATTTAACTTGAAAGTTGAAATAGAAGAATAAGGAAAGAAAATTGCACCATTAAAAATATGTAGAAAAGCTCAATAAAATAAATTCTGAGTTACGATCGAAACTTCAGTATTGGAAAACCAAAGCTAAAATCAATTATTTGAAAGCTAGGTAAAATCTGAAAGTGATTTGTTGGAGAGAAAAAAAAAAAAAAAAAAAAAAAAAAAAGATTTTCTGTTATTGCTGAGGGAAATGGTGAAAAGGGTAAAAGAAAACTTTGTGCAGATTTTTTTCAAAAAGCATATCAGCAGAGGTGGTCATACGTATCTTGCAAGTTCTTGTATGGAAATTCTTCGAAAATTTGAAAGTGTTTTCCTGAAAGTCCACGGAGAACAACTTGCAAAACATCATATAATTATAATAATTGTAAGGTTGAGTTACGATCGAAACTTCAGTATTAATATGAAAATAAAAAATAAACAGTGGGCAAAAAGTTCTCAAAAGTAAAAGTGGGCAAAAGTACTCAAAAGTAAAACAAACTCGTCATGAGAGGTACTTCAAACTCAAAAAGATATATTCTTTGCATTTGTTACCTAAAATGTAGCACTTTTTTTCTTCTGAAAATGAAGAAATACACGCACAGCTGTTAAATGTTACAAATCATATCATACAGCATCTTAACAGAAACATCGGAATTTCTTTTTTATCCGGAATGTAGAGATCTTGTATCTCACTCTTTGCAGCTATCTGTATGATAACCCACCACATTTGATATTTTATTTATTGTAATTAGAATAACGCGTTCACGGAATTAATTTTTTTTAATATTCAACACCCAGCGCCCAGTTGAAAGTTTGAAAATAACTATAAATTTCATGTACACACCTGAAAATCAAACACAAAACTTATAATTTTTCATAGTTCTTAATCTTTAGTTTAAAAAAAGAAGTGGCAAAGGTATTTGTATGGTTTATAGTAAATGGCAGTATTTCTTTTTAAAGTACTAGCTACTTAGATAATTAATTTAATTGCAATTTTAGTTTTTACTTTAAAAAGTTTCTAAGCACAAATTTTAATTTTTTGACATTTTTTTCAGTATATTTATACTTCTTTTGGAAATCGAAATACATTTTGTTGCCTTGTATTTGAAGATACTCTCAATTAATGCAGTGTAAAATATTCTGAAACATTTTTTCCATAAAGTCTTGAAGTTTTACACTCAAAGTCTTCTCTCAAAAGCTTGTAAAACGCTAAACAGAATACTTTGGTCCTTAGCTGCTTTGCACCTTTGACGCCACAGGGGTGTGGTACCGAGTAGCCAATACCGCTCGACCAGCTAATGGACCTACCTGTACTATCTACTTACCTTGGTTTGTACATAGGGGTGTTTTGGGCATTATGGTCGTTAAAGGGTTAAGCTGAATCACACATTTCCTTTAGAAAAACTGAAGACGTACGAGACTAATTTTAGCATTCATTCAATGCAGAATTTAGTATTTAAAAAAATTATGTGTTATATTGTATGCATGTCAACAATGTAATTTTGCAGCTAAAGGCATGCACTTAAAAATCCTGCTTTCTGATATAAGAGAAACACTTAAGTAAAGAGCAGTGTAAAAATAATTTAGTATAGTCGAACCTCATTAAACTGCCAACATTTCTTTCAAGTATCATGCGAGGCAGGTGTATTTTACGCCTCCTTATCTGTATTTCTGCAAACATATTTTGTAATACATTTCATTGTGCAATTCTAATATACATTATTAAAAGTAGAATTTCATGCTAATTAACTTTTATGTCTACACATTTTTACCTCAGATCCTTAGATTTTGTGACAAATATACATTGCGTTTTAAAACGACAGCCGATTTTTACAAAGGGGGCCCAAAAAATAACTTAGCTACACGTTTAAAAAGTCCACCACACATTTTCTAACACTACACACATACAGTTTGAATGGTTCCCCTTTTGATGTCTGGCTCATGGACTAAATCGATGAAGATCCAGTTATAGAATATTCACTATTCAAACATTGGCCCAAGTCTTCTTGATTTCTCTGCCACAAAAGCCATTGATCTGTGGTGGAAAGATGTTGTACTAGGAAGTACTACACGGCCAGATTTTAAAGATTAAATTTGCAAAAATCTATACACATCCATAAATATTATGAAGGTAGTTGTTTTGTCAAAATTTTACTAAGAAGGTATGTTTTACCATAAAATAGCAGAGCAAAGGCCAGCTGCAAGGGGATAGCATTTAATTGCATAAAAGCAACTCACACATGAGGTGAGTGCACAGCTTCTTATCTTACTCCATGCAGTTGGCATTTGCTCTGCTATTTTCTGGTTAAGCACACCTTTTTACTAAAATTTTGGTAAAAACTTATTGAAATATATTGTACATATTTTTTTTTTTTCTGGAGGTGCAGAAAAATTTCTGTTTACATAATATTCAGACTGAAAGATAAACATTTACATCCAGTACTTTGTGTCGTCTTAGTAAGTAACCGTGTATCCGGTGTCTAATGGGGAACTGACTCTGAGAAATTTCTCTCAGACTTTGTGCAGACAAAGGAATGGAAGCATGTGGTGAATAAAAGTTGCATTTTGAGATTTTATATGAAATTCTACAAAATATATATATAATATATATATATTTTATAAAATCTCTGTAACAACTTATATATTTTTATAAAATCACTGTAACAACTTATTCTTTTGATTTTAAGCTATGATAAAGTGAATGGAAAAAGAAAATTCAATCTAAAAGAATCTTGGCAAGTCAATTTTAATTTGCAAGGTATTTTTTTCTTCTCTCCTGCACACTTGTTTAAATATTTCAATATTTAAGGATTTTCATTTTGGATTTTACAATAAGATAAATGTGTGTGTGTGGGGGGGGGGGGTCACATCGAAAAGAATTTTGGCAAATAAATTTTAACTTGTACAATATTGTTTCTGCAAACTTGTTTAAGGAGTTTCATTGCTAACCTTATTACTGTGTTTCATTGGTCAAATTCTCACTGTCTTTAGAAATATTACAAATAGTAAGTTACCAACGAAAATATGAGCATGTTATAATTTTTAAGAATGGCAACTAGGAATTACATTTTGGCACCTAGAAAAAGAACAGTAGGAGTTATTTGACATCTGCCTTTGATTTGCTAATTTCTAACACTGGTTTGGACAAACTGCAGCTGAGTCATACCCTAAAATTAAAGCCTAATTACCACTGCCCTAAGTAACAGTGACAAAGTTTACAACAGTGTTTTCAATACCTTACCTCTCACTGTATGTGAAGGGCAGTAATTTCTCTGAGTAACAGGAATGAACCATGGATTAAGACATGATACATGTTGTTTTTTATTACTGGTTTCACATTAACAGACTGGTTTTGAAAAGATAATGACAAATACAAATAACTTACTTTAACCATTCTTTAACATGATCCAGCATGCTCATTGGAATAGCATTGACCATTGAAACTTTTTTGTGGTAATCTTTAAACACAAAGACCATGTCAAAATTCTTTAAGTGGAATTGAACACGCTCAAAATGTACAAGCTCGATCTCTTCCAAGGTGATAACGAATGGAGGCTGCAAAACCATAGGAAAAATTATTTACATTAAAGAAACTACAAAAAAAAAAAAAAAACATACAATGGAGGCATTGATACTGTAATAAAAAGCATACATTTTCAACGAAAAAAATTCACACAGCACAAAAAGAAAAATCTAGACTTTTGTAAAGCTACAGCTGACAATTATATCTGCAGTTACACGGGAAGAATCCTCCTCCTCAATCCCCATGATGCGTAGCAGTTAGATCACCTGACTCATCTGCCTAGCAGGGTTCCCACTCACAAGTAATAAAAATATTCCCAGATTTTTCCAGGTTCTCCAGGTGGGGTTTAAAAGTTTTTTCAGAGTGGCGACACCTATTATGTTGCAATGAATTGTTACATTTCATTCCATTTGTGCATTTCCTCAACAAAGCATACATTTGTAAATTCTTTAAGTAATTTGTCTTCATAAAACTACCTGCTTTTCATCAATAACAACTAAATGCACACATTATTTTCTGTACTATAATTCCATGAACTTTTGTGAATACTGCCCACAAAAATTTGTAAATACATTCCCATATAAACAAGCCATAGTAAGAAAGTCTGTCAGTTGACAACAAAACAACACAGTGCAGCTAAGCTTAGTCACGGAATGGCTCCTGTTCAGAGAAACATGTCGCAAGAGAACCAAACAAAGGACTTTGATCCATTGTTTGGTTGGTTCTCTTGTATTGTGTTTCTCCAAGCAGGAGTGTGTCCCGCCATTGTACCATATAAATTGGGAAACGAATTTCCCCGAAGAAACAATTCTTCATAAATACATGGTAGGCATTCTAATGCTATTATTGGCATATTTTCACTGTATTCCATGTTCCTTCAAATTTCCCTGAATAAATAATTCTTCATAAATACATGGTAGGCATTGTAATGCTATTATTGGCATATTTTCACTGTATTCCATGTAACCACTTCCTTCAGAAAACTTGAAAATTTTCATCGTCCTGAAGCGAGAATCGAACCCGCATCTCCCGATTTCCAATCAAGCATGCTAGTCATTACACTACCCAGGGCAAGAAAATTCAAAGCAACTGAACGCAGATATCTGAGAATCTTCAGATTTGTGCTAGTCGAAGCTATTCCTGCCCCTTCATAGTGTCACACGAGGCTAAGATGGAATAACTTCGACTAGCGCAAATCTGAAGGTTCTCAGATACCTACGTTCAGTTGCTTGGAATATCCATGCTCACCCAGAAACGTTCAGTTGCTTGGAATAGCATGCTCCACCAGAAATCGGGAGGTGCGTATTTGATTCCCGCTCCAGGACAATGAAAATTTTCAAGTTTTCTGAAGGAAGTGGTTACATGGAATACAGTGAAAATATGCCAATAATAGCATTACAATTACTAATTGTTCCATGTTACAACTGTCTGCAGAAATTGAACAAAAACTTAACAGGTAATTTTTTAAATTCAGTTTTGCTTCTTTTTTAGGGAATAAAAAAACCTATAATGTAACTGAAAGATCTACCAAATTCTAGGCAGGCAGTAATTGCAAACAAAAATTTGAAATCTGGGAAAATAAGTTTTTTGTCAAAATAATGTACCTCTTGATTTTTCCAGAAAAAAAAAAAGAAAAAAAGAAGACAGTTTTCCCTGATTTTTACTAAAAGGGCATTATTTCCTGACAATTCCAGGTTTACCCTGTTTTCCAGGTTTCGTGGGAACCCTGTCTAGTGATTGAACAGTTTGTCTGTACAGATTAAAAGCATTTAAAAGTTGCATAAACATTTTGTTTACTGAAAAAATGTCTGCAGTTTTGTGGAAAATGTCAGAAATGCTAACAATGCAAAAGTTTTCCTATGTTTTCATCACACTTGATTATTTGCATGTCTCTTGTAAAAAAAACAAACAACAAAAAAAACAAAAAAACAGAGAGGACATGCAATTTTAGTGTCCGAAGGATCGATTTCACATACACACTGAGGTGCCAGAAAAACTGTTACAGACGAGCTTATGCAAAATACATAGCAACGTCACCTATGCGCGTACTCGGTTGCGTCCGCCAGTGCGTATATAAAGCGAGACATCTTTGCCAGCTGTCAGAGCTGTTTTCGGCATGAGAATGACAAGCAATAACGATTTAAGCGATTTTCAACGCGGTGTCATAGTTGGCGCTCATGAGATGGGCCATAGTATTTCGGAGGTAGAAACGAAGTTCGGATTTTTACGGACGACCATTGCAAGGGTGTACCGTGACTACAAGAATTCCGGCAAAACCTCCAACCTACGATACCAGTGTGGCCGTAAAAAGACATTGGGTGAACATAACCATCGTCGGCTGTCAACAATCGTTTCACGTGACATTCTAGCAGGTATAATCGGAATTCAATGCTGGAGCCGCAACAAGCATCAGTGTCCGGACTGTGCAACGTAACCTGCAAGATATGGGCTTTGAGAGCCGACACCCAACTCGAGTCCCCTTGATGGGTGCACGACACAGAGCTATGCGCCTTGCTTGGGCACTGCAACACCGCCACTGGACACTTGATGACTGGAAACAAGTAGCCTGGTCTGACGAGTTGCACTTCTAACTGTATCGGGCAAATGGAAGGATTTGTGTGTGGCGCAAACCCCATGAAGCCATGGATCCCGCCTGTCAATAGGGAACTGTACCGGCTGGTGGGGGCCTGTAATGGTATGGGGTGTGTTTAGCTGGACTTCACTGGGACCCCGGGTACATCTACAAACGTCTGTGACCGGCCAACGCTAAGTGTGCACCCTTTCTGACGAGGTACACCCGTTCATGTCCTGCATTCATGCTGATGGGTTGGGCCTGTTCTAACAGGACAATGCACCTTCACACAAGTGTCGGGACACCACATTATGGTTAGAGCAGCATTCATCTGAGTTTGGGGTGTTGCCATTCCCACCCAAGTCCCCAGATCTGAACATGACAGAACACATTTGGGATGCCGTGCAACGCGCTCTATCGAACACAGGAATCCGAGACCTTGGAATACACCCGAATTGTGGAACGCTCTGCAGGAAGTATGGTGTGCATTGCCTAAAGCATATTTCCAGAAGCTAGTGGAGTCCATGCCCCGTCATATTTCTGCGGTCCTGCGCTCCCATGGGGGACCTACCAAGTATTAGACTGGTGTACCAGTTTTTCTGGAACTTTAGTGTATATTATTCAAAAATGTTGCAACATGTGTCAGATATGCTGGGCAAACAGTTTCCATTAATACATATTAAAAAATAATAATAAAACATGGTAATTTTGATGAACATAATATATCTACAGACAGACAGAGAAAAAAAAAAAAAAAAAAGACCAGAAAATTATTTGCTCACCCAATCTGTCAAGTTCACCAAGCAACCAGATGTGGGCTGCAACTGAACTGTGCTACGGTAAGGTACACCTGGAAACCCAAGTTCTCGAAAAGGTGTGTCAAACTCAACTTCCTGCTTGGTCATCTGTTCAACTTTGTCACAAAAAGTCTTAAATGCTGTTTTCAGTTTTTGCCGTAATTCACGCTCTGCCTATTGATGTAGGAAGGAAAAACAGGTACTTTAAAAATATTTCAAAATGCAGCAGTACACATGGAAAGATGAAAGACAAAAGGAATACGTAAACGATTAAAGAACGCCTTACAAATACATGTGAATCACAATATATCAAGAAATTATGGCATATTTTTATCCGTATATTGCAACATGGTTACAATTCCATAATTTAAAAACGCACATTTAAATTACTCTGGTAGGAAAGGCTTCAAAATTCATTGTTTTACACCAACAAATGAAATTTGTAAGTAATGTACAGCATGATTCATAATTATTGTCGGGGTTTCCACAACCTGGCATGATCAAACCGTAACCAACCAAATAAAACTGCCTACAGCATAAACAAGTTCACTGTGGAAAGTTTTATGTGGCAACACGGTGCCCACTGAATTGACATACTTGAAAATATCAACTGTTCAGGAAAAAGCAATGTGCATACTCTGGTTCTTCGAAACAAAGTCAGTAATCACAACGCAACTTCATTACAGAATGCAGTATGGCAAAGCTCCACCTTCCGATAATGGTCTCCGACGTTGATTAAAGTAGTTTCAAAAGATTGGTAGCGGGCAGCATCAAAAAGGAGGGGAAGACTGAGCACTTCGCAGGACGATGTTGATCGCATCCAGGAAGCCTTTGGAAGACCTCAAAAGTCAACAAGAAGTGATGAGTCACAGTCAGGTATGCCACAAGCAACTGTTTGTAGGGTTCTGTCTGCACAACTGCTAACGTCTCTGTGCGTACAAACTGCAGATTGTACAGGCTTTACAGCGGGATGATAAACCCTGCCGTTTCCAATTTGCCCAAAGTCAAAGCTAATGAACATAACCTGCGGACATAGATATTTAGTGATAAGCAACATTTTTCTTGTCAGGGATGGGTACATCAGCGTAAATACATACCTGCCAACATTAGCAAGAGCCTTGTCAGTAGTAACTAGTATTATGCGCGGCACACTTAGGACGCTTTTATACGAAACGATCCATCTCTTTGTGAGAAAGCAATAACAGGGCTCCCACTCAAAAGTAATAACAAAATTCCCCGACTTTTCCAGGTTGTTTTTTCAAGTTTTTCAGAGTGGCGTGTTGCAAAGAATTGTTACATTTCATTTCATTCCATTCATTTTTCTCACCAAAGCACACACTTGTAAATTCTTTATGTAATTTGTCTTTATAAAATTACCTGCTTTTCATTAATAACAACTAACTGTGCGCATTATTTTTTGTACCAAAGTTTCGTGAACTTTTGTGAATACTACCCACACGGAATTTGTATATACATTCCCATAAAAACAGGCCATATGTAAAAAAAAAAAAAAAAATCAGTCAGTTGAATAGTTTGTTTTTCTATAACACAATGCAGCTAAGCTTAATGATGGAATGGCTCTGTTCAAAGAAACATGTTTCAAGAGAACTAACGGACAAAGGACTTTGATCCATCATTTGGTTGGTTCTCTTGTGAAGTGTTTCTTCAAGCAGGAGCCATTGTGCCTAATTGTTCCATGTTATAACAACTGCCTGCAGAAATTGAACAAAAGCTTAATAACTGGCAATTTTAAAAATTCAATTTTGCATCTTTTTTTAGAGAATAAAGGAAATACTTAATATAACTGAAAGTAAAATCTACCAAATTCTATCTAGCCAGGCAGTAATTGCAAGCCAAAGTTTGAAATCTTGAAAAAATATTTTTTTTTTTTTTTTTGGCAAAATAAAGTATCCATCGATTTTTACAAAAAAAGGGTAATTTCCCCTTAGTTTTCCCTGATTTTTAGAACCATTTTCAAATTCCCTGAGAATTCCAGGTCTTGCGAATTCGAGTAAGAATCACATGTATATTATCATAAAGTAATAAAAAAAAATATATAAACAAAATGAAAATTTGTAGAATCCGTAGTTTCGACAGTGAGTTCCGTAGACAGACAACAAAATCCGTAGAAACTACGGTTATTCCGTAGTAGTTTGCAGGTATGTAAATGCACAATACGGGGCTCAGAAAATCCTCACGCCAGTCGAGATGTCTAATGAGATAGTCAAAAGGTGAATGTCTGGTGTGCTTTGTTACGTTCGGAAGTGTTGGGCCCTTTTTCTTTGTAGAGAAAACAGCAACAGCGGTGACCTATCTGGACAGGCTACAGCTGCATCTGTTGCATCAGTTGGAAGATCGGCAGCCCAATGTGGTGTTCCAGCATGACAGCGCAAAACTGCATTGGGCTGTTCTTGTTCAAGAATTACTTGAACTGCATTTTCCTGGGCGTTGGGTTGGGCGTGGTGAACCCATTCTGTGGCCTCCAAAGCTCACTCAATATTATGCCCCTGGATTTCTTCCTGTGGGGTTATGTGAAAAAACATTGTTTACCAGACCCCTGTGACCTCTCTCAATGACCCGAAGACCAAAATTGGTGCTGCAATAGCAACACTGCAAATGCTGGAAAACACTTTGATGGAAATTGTTCATAGCTTGGATATCTTACATGTCAGGAAAGGTGCGCATGTCGAAACGGTTTAGCAATCTGATGTATCGATTCTACAGGTAATTAAACATTTTAGTTGTAATCTGTCATATTCTACTTGCGGTTTTAGTTCGTTGTTTCCCATTTTCCGGATTATATGCCACTAAAACCACAACAATAATTATGAATCAGCCTGTAATTTAGATATTGAAGTCCTAACTGGAAATCTTTCAGTCTTATCTCACTTTGATTTATTCTGGTAGACAAAAGGACAGCCTATGGAATGGTTATACCATTGTACGCCCACTGGACACTGAAGAAGAAACTTTAATGCAGACGTACATAAACATCCCTCATCCAGCGCATACACACGGTCGAGTCACATTATCGTGACCACCTCCTACTTTTGATATCAACAGCGCGTAGCCGATGAAAGAAGGTGGCACGTGCCGTGAGCTATCGTGGATAAAAGCAGTGATTTATCAAATTTTAAAAAAGGGATGATTATCGGCTTTCGGGCCAAGAGTAGCAGTATTTCTGAAACAGCGCAGTTTGAGAACTGTTCGCTTGCCGCTGTGGTTAAAATGCATCGTAATTGGAGAAATGGCACCATTGCGAATAAGCGATGTGGAAACTGCAGAGCACCACATGGCATTGATGTGAGAGGTGAACGTCGGCTTTGAAGGTGTGCGAGGGTCGATCGACATGCTACAGTGGAGCAACTCACTGGCTGAATGAATCAGGGGGCTACCGGAAGTGTGTCTAAAACGACAGTTCAGAGAACCCTGCTGCATATGGAGCTCCGGTGCCGACGGATGATCACTGCACCTATGCTAACAAAGGTGCACTGGCAGAAAAGGCTTACATTTGTATGGCAGTATTGGAATTGGACCTCCGCTGATTGGCAAAGGACTGCCTTCTATGATGAGTCGTGTTTTCTGCTTCATCGAACAGATGGACGTTGGCGTATAAGGCAAGGACATCGGAGAACATACACTCTTCAACCATTGCTGGAATACAAGCTGGTGGGGGGCAGCGTTATGGTCTGGGAATGTTTTCATGACATTCCCTGGGTCCACTCATACCTGTGAAAGGCACTATGGACCGAATTCATTATGAATCCAACTTGCAGACCACATACACCCATACATGCTGATTGTCTTCCCTGGGGTGGATGGGATCTTCCAGCACGACAATGCGACATGTCACACAGCTAGAAATGTCCAAGAGTGATTGGAAGAGCACGCTGAACACTTCAAAGTACTTCCCTGGCCCCCTAATTTGCCAGACTTAAACCCAATTGAGCATCTGTGAGACGACCTTGATTGTGTTGTTCGCTCTATGGATCTTCTACCACGCACCCTCCAGCAGCTGTCAGATGTACTGCAGTCAGCATGGTTCCACATACACGTGAACATCTTCCAGCACCTTACTGAGTCACTCCCAGCTTGTATAGTTGCTGAACGCGTCGCACACGGCAGTTACTCTGGATATTAGCTGCAGGTCACAATAATGTGACTCGACCAAGCATAAAATATGTGGTCGTGTGTGTCACCGCCTGATCTAGGCAACTATTTAACATGCTGCTCGTCAGAAAGGTTGA
Source organism: Macrothele yani (assembly GCA_039090855.1). Lineage (NCBI taxonomy): Eukaryota > Metazoa > Arthropoda > Arachnida > Araneae > Macrothelidae > Macrothele > Macrothele yani. The sequence continues at coordinate 10,623,088 of CM077019.1, forward strand.
TCACAATGGAAAAAAAAACAAAGGGTCTCTTGGAGTTTGATAAATGGCTTATTATGGGTGCTTGTCTGGCTGGAGTGATGATTTTGAAAACAGCAGAGCTGATTGGTTTCTCAAAAGGCCAGATATCCTGGGACTTTAATCAGTGGAAAGGAAACCCACATTGCTCGTCTAAGAGATGTAACTATGGTGAGATGACAATTTGCCAGGAACGAGATTAATGTTGTCTGAGAAGGCTTGTACAGAAAAACAGGATGCCCTGTGTGCAGCAATTGACCGAAGCATTCAAAGGCTGTTTCCGATCCATATCGCAGAACTACGAGCACAGAATTAAAGAGGATTGGTATTGGCAGCCACATGCCTAAACAGAAATTACACATTTCTGCAAAGAACCGAAAAATTCGTCTAGAACACCTTGACTGGACACTGTAAGGAAGAAACGATCATCTTATTAAAAAAGTAAGCCAGATTTAAGTACTTTTATGTTACTTTTAAGTAAATAAGGAACTAAAATGCCCTAGCTACTGCAGCATTACCATAGTTGATTAAATAGGCCTAAAAATCCACAGAAATTACTAACAATCTGTGGTATTGGTCTCTTTTCTGAATGTTTTAACAGAATAACGAAAAAAGAAAACTCCTTAAATAATACGATTAAAGCAGCAAAACTAACTAATCTGGTTCAAAAATGGTTAAATGCCATGCAACAGCTCTGCAGGCTTCTCACAGCACATAGGCATTCGCAAGTGCTATGTACAGACATTATCCATATTCTCTGTCGGAATGCTTGTATGAAAAATTAAAAAAAATCTTACAACCTCTTTGCAGTCCTCTATCTCCATGTTGCATTACATTTTTCTGTTACCACATTTTCAGTACTTTAGCAACACCTACCTCAAGGATTTTTATAACGCCACATTGCCCCCCCCCACCACCACCGGTGTATTATCAACAGTGCCTAGATTTATAACTTCTTAACAAAAAATTATGTTATTTACTTCAAATTACAAAATCTGAAGTAAAAAAAAATTGGGCACCAGAGCCAGATTTCTAGGCGCTTGGTTGGATGACCTGGCACCTAGGATTTGTCGAGCCAAGTAAATGCTGACTTGTCTTACCAACAGTTGGAAAGGCTGAAAGAAAAATTGAAATCTAAGATGGTTAATCACAAAGGTGCCATCTTGCAACCTGACACTGTAAGACCCCCCCCCCCAAGAGCTTTATCCACTCAGAGGAAATTACTGGACATTTACCAGAAAGATGAAAAGATGTCATAGATAATAATGTAATAATGGCAATTAAAAGAATGAAGATATTATTTATTCAAAAAAATTATTTTCTTTCTCTACAGGCAGAACTTTTGCATACACACCTAATACATAAAAATGCTAATTGCCCTTTTACCTTTTAAAATGATAATGCCTTAAATGCTAAAAAGCTAATTGCCTTTTAATTGTCCTTTTACCCTCCGGCTTAATTCTATACTCGGGGCAAAGCTAACCTGATTACCCTGTTAATGCTGTGAAACCGATTCACTGACAAGTCTGTATCTCTTGTTTATCTGTATTTCTCTGCGCACTACTGGGGTGCCAAGGGTCGCTGACTTTTCCCCCTAAGACCCTAAGGGGAAAGGACGAAAAACAAAAGGAATCTTCCGCTCATGCTTCCATCACGATGTCCCCCTCAACTGCCAACTACCAGAGAAACGATTTCTTTCTTTTCAAAAACGCATCTGGGTGAATAAGACAAACACCTTCATTAAACATATCTGTTACTATTCCATTTCATCAGTTATACATAAACTTTTGGTGTTCCTAAAGTGTTCCAAAGATATTTTTTTAGTTACAAATTAAACGTGTATGCAGTATGCATTAAAAAAAAAAAAATACATTGGACTGTGCTGCTTCCAGATGTACTACCAAGTCCAAGACAGAATGAGTATTTTGAGACAGCAACCAGGAAGAAAGGGGCAAGCTTAGTGACCGCCGCGAAGCATTATCTTCCATTTTACTCTCCGGCTTAATTCATACCTCCTGCACGCTCAGTAAATATCCTCTGTGCATATGGTATAGAATGTCTGAAGCAAGACAGAAGTGACAATGACGTTACAAAAATATGAATACAGTATCAAATCGATTATCCAGACAGGTCCGGCCCAGCGGCAGTTCGGTTTCCGGTTTTCAGAACCATTAACCCCCCCCCCCCTGCAAGTCACAATTGCCGTTATTTATCTGATAAAAAGCTGTAATGCTCACGTAAACATGCGGCAGACTCCGCCTTGCTTCCGATAGCGCATTGTACACAAGGATGAATTCACGAAGCTGCAAACAAGTTATAAAGAAAAAAAGTCTACATAATAAAAACACTAAAAGAAAATGAGCCTGAATTAAGAAATATGTATATAGCCATTTTTTAAAATTACATTCCTAAAATGATATGTATTTTATCTTTAATGAGTGAGATTTGCAAACATATCTCTTAATTTTAATTGCTTCATAAGTTTTGGCTGTTCTGTTAACAACACTTCTTTTATTTTATAAACAGACATGATGTGCTGTTCTGTGAAGAATTTCATTTGTTCCATCCCTCATATCAATTCTCTTTAATATTGATGGCTTTTATTTTATGAGGTCGTAAATTGTGGATTTTCCGATTCCATATTATTCTTCGATCAATCTCTTTACTGATGTACCGCTATCCAGCTTTTTCAACAGTTTGACCCTTTTTCTGGATGCTTAAAGATGGATGTTTCCTCTTGCATCCACCAGCATCCTGATCTCCTGGCCTTTCTGACATTATATGTGGGATTTTTGCAGCACCACAGAATAAACACGAACCACCAACCAACAAACCGAAGTGAGTGACCTAATTTTCCGAAACGAAGTGGGTCTCCAGACTCTTTCTTCCTCTCTTCACAGGGAAGATGCGAGTAATCCTGATAAGCCGTCACACCAATGATAAACGAATAGTGTGGTGAAAGGGGGGGGGGGCATTCTTCCAAAGAGCACGGTCACGGAGGCCACCAGCGCAAGGGAGAATTCAATAATAAAAAAAAAAGCGATGTCATCAGCTGAAGAGGGAAACACTTTTCTTTTCTCTTGAGGAAACCGGTCTTCCACTTAGACGTGTGCTCTGACGGACAATAATGCATGTTATTCTGGAAAGAAGCTTTGAGTTTCTGCTGACTGTTCCTTTGGGGGAAAGATAGGTAAAGTTGTATGTCTGCCTCAAATGGTGGGAAAGGAAAATGTATCTTGAATTGTTCCAGAATGCTGTTTTGAATATGTACATATGACGGGGAGATTAAAAAGTATGGACAGTCAGCTGGGAACGGCTAAAATACGAGGCTGAGCTTCGGCATGGAACACCTGGACCTCAAGGTCAAGAAATATCGCAAAAATTCAATTATACAAAAAGGTCTGGTTTTTAGGAGTCCAGATAAACGGTTCGATACTGTATTTGCATTTTTTAGAAATGCGACTGAAACTGGGATCTTAATTTTTTTAATGTATGTACATAGAACATCGATATATCCATGTGCTAAATTTAGGTCTCAGTTCAAGTTCATACACAAGCTTCTCAACTGGAACTATATTATGCAGTGGAAGTACACACTCCGTAACTTTTAACTCCATAGTCAGGTTAGCCTTGCCACGAGTATAGATCAAATGTGCCCACAGGCACACCAACAGTTTGACATTTATAATGAAAGCTCAAAAACATATGGAGTAAGATTCAAAAGTTCGGGGACAGCGCCTACCTGTGACAACGCAAGCATGTATTTAAAGTTACGTCATCTGAAATACATTCCGCCATCTCTCCTCTCAGTAGTCAAAATGGTTTGGCCCATGGAATGTGACTTGGAATGCGTGTGCGGACGTTTGCTGCCGTGGTTAGTCTTCTGTGATGTGAGAAACATGGCTTTTGAAGAGCAACGTTGTAACATTAAATTTTGTCAGTGTTTGGGTAAAACAGCTGTAGACCTTAGAAATGCTTTCGAAGGTGTACAACCACTCTACGATGGTGAGATCGAAGGTGTACGGGTGGTATTGGCGTTTCAAAGAGGGCCGAGAATCCATCGCTGATAATGAACACTGCGGTCGACCTGTGACTGCATGGAGTGAGGAAAACATTATGATGGTCGTGTAGTGTGCTCGTCAGGATTATTGCAGAACCGTTGAGGAAATCACTAACTAACTTATCTGAGACCACATGCCAGCACATTTTGACGGAGGATCTTAATATGCACAGCGTGTGTCAGCACATTGTCCCTCGCCTTTTGACCTCTGAACAAAAGGATAAACAGATGCGGATACTGGGTGAATTAGTCGACAGCGATCCTATGTTTTTGGATAACATCATCACAGGTGATGAAACGTGGTGCTACTAGTTTGATATTCAGCCTAAGCGTGTTTCTTCAACATGGAAATCACTGTCTTCACCGAGATCAAAGAAATTTGGGCAGGTGCGCAGCAAAGGGAAAGTCATGCTGGAGGTGACTTTTGATTCTCACGGCACTGTCCATTCCAAATTTATTTCTGAGGGTGCAACAGTTAACAAGGAACGTTATCTGGACATTTTATGTCGCTTATGGGAGTCAGTTCGTCATAAACGGCCGGAGATGTGGGGAAGTGGAGAATGGCACCTTCTCCATGACAACGCACCTCCACATCGGTCCCTACTAGTCATGGAGTTTCTCGCCAGAAATTGTACTAATGTGCTTCCACATCCCGCCTATTCACCCGACTTAGTCCCCTGCAATTTTTACCTCTTTCCACTGATGAAACAAAATCTGCAGGAACGTAATTTGTGTCAACAAATGAGGTAAAAACAACAATGCAGGAGGCACCACGAGGGGTTGCAAAACAGCTTTCAGCAATGCTTCCAAAAGCTTTACGAGCGCTGGCAAAGTGCATCGTCGCCCAAGGGAATTATTTTGAAGGTGGTTGTGCATCAGTGTTTTAAAGTATTCAAGGTAAGTAACTGTACACCAAGTCCCCGAACTTTTGGATCCTACTTCGTAAATGCTATGATTCATGTTTTACTTGCAACATAATAAAAGTTCAGCACAATATTTGACTTATTGATTTGAGCTTACCTGTTCAGCAGCAAGGTCATCACGGTCGTGCATGTGCTGATGTTTACCTAAATCTGTCGTAATTTCTCCTACTTCAGTATAAAACTGAACATCATTGTTTCTTTTCTTGCCGAACATTATAGCATTCTACAAAATAAAATTAAACAAGTACAGATAAAAGAGAGAGAGAAAAGACAATACAGCATAACAAAACAATCCTTTTTTATAAAAGCAAATGAAAAATTCTACAATTATGGCTAAAAGAAAAACAAATTTTCTGGATTAAAGCATTTTTAGATACACACAAACTAAGAATGAAAAAAAAAATTACTTATCGTGAAACTAAGCTTTTGTTAAGGACATGTAACATACAAAAAAAATTATTGTGTAATGTAATACTTTATAAGTAACTAAAACATTCACTGTCGAGTGATGCTTTGAGGCATCACACAATACTTGCCCTAGCCGCCGATGCTTCCAATAGGTGTCAAGATTGTGGCTTAATATTTCCGTTTCTAAAACCTACGGTACCTTTTCATTATTGGCAAAGTTATCCATTTATAAGAAAGTTATTTATTTCATTATTGGCACTAAGAATTAGTCTCCAACTGCCTAAAAGTTACCGCAATCTTGGGATAGAGGATTTTTTTTTCACATGGTTTAGGAAAGGGAAAGTAAGCTGACTTCATGTAGATATAACACAGCATTTGCTTTTCACTGCAATGTTTATTTCCCTTAGAATGTCCCTGGTTTTGTGTTGAATGGAACTATCAAGAAGCAAATGCTCGAGTGTCAATAAAAAGCATTTGCTAATTGATAACGAGGAACAGTACCTAATTTGTTGGCATAGGAAATAGACACATAAGCGTTTCCAAGCTTTTGCACATCAACTAGATGGCCTTTTCAAGGAAGTTAGACAGAAACTGCAAACTGAATAATAGAACGCATTAACAATTTGAAAGTGGGAACTTGACTTGACAATAAATACATACAACATGATACTCGTTTAAAGATACGAGACATCACGTTGGTTGTGTGCACGGTAACCTGGTAGGAAGAAGATGTTACTTGAATAATTGGTTCCAAATTCATGGCAACTCAAGTGAGACGCTATCATTGCAAGTAACGCTGTTGGTAATGATCTCTAAGGTTTCCCAAATGGCTGTACATTTAGGGGTAGAGTGGATAGCTAATTTCTTTATATCATCCTACATAGGAGTAGCAGACGATTTCTCTGGATAGTGCCGTGGCCAATTTACCGTATTTTGTGTCCCTTATATGTTCGTTGATGCGGATTCCAAATGAATGCCTGGTCATTCCAATGTAGGATCGTTTAGAGCCGTCCGGATACTGTACGGGGATCACATAAACATCTGCTTCGCAGGAGAGAAGTGGTTTTTCACTATTTCTCTTTAGCATACTATATAAAGATGCAGAGACCTTATGCCAATGCCATAGTTTATCTTCTTGAGGGCATTCTTGAGTTTGTAAGGCACATTTGGTATTTAGGGAATTGAGCCTAAATAAGATACCAGGATGCCGCGCGCACAACCAATGTGATGCCTCATATCTTTAAATGAATATAACGTTGTATCTATTTATCGTCAAGTTAAGTTCCCGCTTTCAAATTGTTAATGCGTTCTATTATTCAGTTTGCAGTTTCTGTCCAATTTCCTTGAAAAGGCCATCTGGTTGATGTGCGAAAGCTTGGAAACGCTTATGCGTCTATTTCCTACGCCAATAAATTGGATACTAGTATAGTGTTACTATTTTGTAAGCATTTGCTACTTAAAGAGTTTTTACATAACAAGGCAGCCTATTGAGTTCAGATGTTCTTTATTTTACAATGTGACAAAAAAAAAAGAAAGCATTAATACAATATATACAGATGATGTATGAAGAATATTTACAAAATGAGTACATTACATATGAGAAGAAGGGAACAAAAGTACAAAAAAGATTCTTTGGAAGTTTACAGACATAGTCATAATGAGGTTACAATTTTAGTTTGTCTGGTACTTGTGCGTTTAGGAGGCTAAAGGAATTTCAAGAAAACCCATAGATTGACTTCAATACTTAGCTTTCAAGGTGTGATTTGCAGCTTTAAAATCTATTACAGAAGGGAAGTAATGCTTCATTTAATCTAAGCCTTGGAATCAAATCAGAACACATCAATAAATGTTCTGAATGCTGTACGTTTGGGAAACAAAGCGTGGAGGAGTGTGTCAACAGTCACCATACAGAACTGTTTCCGTAGGTTTGGTTTGGCTACTGGACGTGTGGCATTCGAAGAACAGGATGATATGCCTCTCAAGGACCTGCTTCAGCGTATCAGTGCAATTTCCACTGAAGCTGAAGATTTTATTGATTCTGACTGAAGTTATAACGAATGAAATCCTGTCGGATGAAGCTATAGTTGAGGCTGTAAAGGTGGTTCCAGCATGGAAGAAAACGTGGCTGAAGATGACGAGGATGATAATGAAGAATGTGTTCCAACAATGAAAGAGACATTGGAGGGTGTGTCAGAACTGTGCTAAAGTTCCTAGAATGTATGGCTAATGTAGAATTGAGTGTAGCAAAAGCCGACTCTAGAAAAAGACGTAGGATATATAACAGTTTTAGTACACTGGCGTGCAAAAATGAAGGACGAGACCTTTTTTTAATGTAACGTCGTGCAGAAGTGTTCCACATCGACTCAAATCAAACCATAAGATCCCCAAGATGTAAGAATATGGGACAAGTGAGCAAAACCGTCCAAACAAGGAATCCAAAGGATACAAAGGCACTTTATTGAAAAGGTAGCTTCGAGCACAACTGGACAGAAGACAGAAACGTCCATGTGACAGGCGGCTGCCAAGAAAATCCAGTCTTTAGTAGGGGATATGATCACCCCTGACTGCGTTGCAGGATTTACAACATCTGTCCATGCTGATGACGAGGTTGTCAAGGAGCTGTTGAGGCATCGCAGCCCATTCCTCTAGTAGCGCCAATCGCAGCTGCAGGATCGTTGCTGGCGGCTGGTAACGTGCTGCCAAGCGTCTCCCGAGAAGGTCCCACACGTGTTCGATTGGATTTAGATCCGGGGACATTGCGGGCCAATCCAGGAGTTGAATATCTTCACTCTCCAACAGCCACTGTACGATGAGGTGTAGCGTTGTCGTCCATGAAGAGGAACTCAGGACCCACAGCACCTCTAAAAAGACGCATGTGAGGCAGGAGAACCTCGGTACAATAGCGGACACCAGTGACTGAACCCCCGTGGAAGATGTGGAGGCCAGTACGGCTACCAAGCATGATACCACCCCAAACGAGAACTCCGCCACCTCCAAACCGGTCCCTTTTGATGATGTTGGAGGTGTGATTGCGTGTTCCCTGCTCTCTCCAGATGTGTATACGTCCAGAATCGCTCGTCAGACTAAATCGGCTCTCATCCGTAAAGAGAACTCCACCCCATTGCTGATGTGTCCAGTTCTTGTGTTTCTGGCACCACAGAAACCGCCGTCTCCGATGAGCAGGCGTTAATGGCACACACCTTACTGGTCGTCGTGCAAATAGACCAACTTTGTGCAGCCTCCTGGCCACGGTAAAATGCGATAACGGACGTCCAGTTGTCTGTTGCATGTGCCTTGCGATTTCTCCGCTATCTGCCGTCTGTCTCTTCTCGCCTGTAGGACAATATACCGGTCGCCCGCCGCCGTGGTTGCTCGTAGACGACCACTGCTATACTCTCGGACTGCTGTTCCTGTCGTTTGAAATGCTCTCCAAGCTCGTGAAACGACGCTGTGAGCGATACTGAACTCCTCGGCCACACTACGACCTTCTTCCAACTTCCCAATGACGCGACCTCGGGTAAAGTCATCCAGATGTCTTCTACTGGATTGCCTGTTGGCCATATCACACGGTGGCAGCAACTCGACATCGTTCAAACCGATGTACACCGTGCAGTAGCTTTCACTGAATTGCTGAGCGTACACCGCCCGTGTGCTTTTACCCTACCGACACCCCCCCACACACACACACGCCATGCTGCATATATGCGTATGCCCTACCGTACCGGACCCTAGTCTATCTCCTGAGTGGTTTTTCGGTCTGTTCTGCGAGCTCGTTCCGCTGTTATGCTAATTTCTCCTCTTCGTCCTTAATTTCTGCACACCAGTGTATTTATTAAAACTGTTTGCAGCAAGCAGCGAACCATAACAGACTATTTTTGCATTAAGGTAATGTAAAATTAATTTTGTTTACTTAATTTAATGAATATACTCTACGTACATAAAAATATGATATTTTAGATAGTATGTACATATTTTATTTTCTTGCTCACCATTTGTTTCGATTCAGGTTAAGGGAAGACGCTTCGGTTTTAGTGAATGAAATATGCAAGTCTGCAGAGGTTCACTATAACGAAGACCTCATTTTTTTTTCAGCAATAAAACTGCTTATTTAGAACAGTGTATGATAACTGAACACCATTATACTATCTGAAGAATTATTGACTATTAATAGAATGAACATTAAAACACAACAAATGAACTTTGATTTATTATATTACATCATTTCCTTCAAATTTAAACTAATGCCATCGTAGCTTACTGTGTATCTATTGGGTTTTTGCAGTTGGCATGGCCATTTTATTGGGGAACTGAACGCAAGCAGAAGCAACGTACCTGTTCAATCAAAATAAGACCCACTGGCAGCATTCATAGACTTTTGCCAATGGGTCTTAAGGGCGTTCATGTCACCTTTGAAAAATTCTGGTTCTCTGGAGGTGATAAAGTTTTAAAACACCTGTTAAATGGCTGCATCATTTCTGTTGGTCCTCTTGCACACAAAATGGTCCAGTTGCTGAAGGAAGTGATAGTCCATTGGGTTGTGCAAGTTCTGGAGAGTAAGTGGTGTATGGCAGAGTCTCACATCCTAATCCTAACCCTGTGTGGGTGGTGTTGAAGTTTGTCCGGTTATTCATGAGGCACAGAGAGCATTTCCGTGATGAATCAGGATAACATGTCTATTGACCAATGCTGGCTGATTTCTGCACAGTTTCTGGCGCATTTGTTGCAGGTTGTCACAACAGCGTTTCGCAGTGATGGTCCCTGACATCACAGCGTTTTTGCTTGACCAGAACAAACGGTGGAACACTCCTGCAGAGGGCCACAATACAACAGTGTTCAAGCTGGATTTTTTTTTTCTTTTGTAGCAATTTGGCTATTTTGTCAGCAAAAGTTGTAGCAAATTGCTATGAAGATTAGCCAAATTTACATTTCTATACAAATTTTGAAGATGACAATCCGATTTTTGGCGTAAATGTGACAAGGATGGTAAGTCAGATAATATCCGAAAACTTGAAAATTTTCATCGTCCTGGAGCGGGACTTGAACCCGCGTCTCCCAGAAAACGCCCGGGTATGCTAACCACTACACCACCCAGAACGACCAAGTTTCAAGTTTCCGATCAATTTGAATAAAACCATCACAGGATTCGACAGTCGAAGCAACCGGCATTCATGTTTAGCGAATCTGGAGGTTAAGAATCTTATCCCGTGTTTGCCCGGAGAAGCAGATAAGGGCATTTCCTGGGAGACACGGGTTCGAGTCCTGCTCCAGGACGATGAAAAATTTTAAGTTTTCGGATATTATCTGACTTACCATCTTTGTCACATTTACGCCAAAAATCGGATTGTCATCTTCAAAATTTGTATTATATGGCGTAATCCCGTATTTCTTTCATGGTTTACATTTCTATATTTTGCTATATGCTACAAGAGAAAAAAATGCATTGGCTAAACAAAATTTTGTACTTTAAATAGAATTCAAGAATAAAAACAAATATGATATTTTAAATTTGAAGGAAATGATGTAATATAATTAATCAAAGTTCATTTGTTGTGTTTTAATGTTCAAATAGGCTTTTTTTAATAAAAAAAAATACTTACATTTGTGAAAACATATACACACACAACAACTGAGCAAAGCCACAGCCAACAACCCACCAACAGGGGTAGAAGTGATAAAAAAATAATAATTCAGGACACAATTTTTCTTAAATTTCAGGACATAATTTGGTGGACCTGGCAGGTAAATTTAATCAAACATTGGTACAAATGCAGAAATCTTATTCTTTAACTAAAAAACTATCTAAATTATGGCCCAGTTGTTAATAGGAATTTTTTTCACTTTTAAGGCTAACAACACCTCTAAAGTTTTGGTGACTAGGTTTGGTTTAAATTCTGTTTGACTTTTTTGGACAATGCTAAAAATGCTTTCTGCAGTTGCATTACTGTGTGGCACAACAAGAACAGCATGTATCAGGTGTGGTAAAACTTCACACTTTATAGGACCAATTGCACCAGTCATTTTCAAAATGTTTGACAATACAGTATCAACTGCAGGACTATTCGAAACACCTTCTTCCAATTAATCAATTTGATATAAGGCAAAATCCAATTCCAACTTGTCCAGATCACTGTCACTAGCAACAGCAGCTGGAAAATATTTGCCAAGTACATTACTGAAGAAAAGGAAGCTTCTTCCATCCTAATTCTTATCTATATCAGCAACTTCTGTGTGCAGCAGAAATTCACTTTTCTGTCAGAATTTCTTCAAATATAGTTACATGTAACACTTAACAACAACAACACAGAATAGTCAGAACATCGCAGGAAGAAAAAAAGTATGATTACAGGAGAAATCTTCGTTTTGACCGTCTTCCATTTTGGGAAACTTTTTCCTCCATTTTCAAGCTGAAATGTAAGTACTTATGGAATAAATGGATACTTTAGAAAATTACACTGGGCAGAACGAAAATTGTGAGAAAATATTACGATTTCAGGAGAAACCTTCACTCCAACTAACCTCCGTTTGTAGAAGATGGAATTCTGTTCTCAAATTGAAAATGACACCTCCCCTCCCCAAGATTTCTGCTCAGTTTGTGCATCGATCACGAGAAAGCACCAAATGATAACAGCTGATGTAATCCTGGTGCCGTGCATCCTTTCCACTTAGCTTTCAAACAAGCAAAACAAATTCCTCCTTAGAAAATAAGAAAGAAAGAAAAAGAGAGAGAGAGAGAGAGAGAGAGAGAGAGAGAGAGAAAAAACAACAACACAAAACTGCATCACATACTTTATTCAGAGGCTTCGGGCCGACATAATACTGCCTGGAAGCCATGCTTTTTTTCCACTTAACTTCCAAACAAGCAAAACACATACCTCCTAAGGGAAAAACAAACAAACAAAAACAGAAAAGAAACAAAGTGTTGCGCCACGAACTTTGTTCAGAGGCTTTGGGCCGACGTTATCCTGGTCCAGCACAGTGCTTACTTTCTACTTAGCTTTCAAACAAGCAAAACACACTCCTCCTCCTAAGAAAAAAAAAAGAAGAAAAGAAACAAAGAGGTATGTCACGAACTCGGTTCAGAAGCATCGGGCCGACATAATCCCTAGCCACAGCGAAAGAAGCACGTCCGGGCCAACATTATCCTGCAACATGGCGGGAGAAGAGCACTGGACCAACGTAATTCTGGATCATGGCAAAAGAAGCACTCCCCGAGCCTATGTAATTTCGGGGAGGTGCCATGCTCTCTTTCAACTTAGCTTTCAAACAAGCAAAACACACTCCTCCTCAGGAAGAAAAAAAAAAAAAAAAAAAAACAGGAAAGAAATGAAGTGTTGCGTCACGAACTTTGTTCAGAGGCTTTGGGTCGACGTTATCCTGGTCTGGCACAGTGCTTTCTTCTTTCCACTTAGCTTTCAAATAAGCAAAACACACTCCTCCTAAGAAAAAAAAAAAAAGAAGAAATAAAGAAACAAAGAGGTATGTCACAAACTCGGTTCAGAGGCATCGGGCTGACGTAATCCCTGCTACACGGCAAAAGAAGCTTGCCAGGCCAACGTAATTCTGGATCATGGCGAAAGAAGCACCCCGAGCCTATGTAATCCCGGGGAGGCGCCATGCTTTCTTTCCATTTAGCTTTCAAACAAGCAAAACAAATTCCTTCTCCTCAGAAAAAAAGAAAAGAAACAAAGAGCTGCACCATGAACTTTATTCAGAGGCTTCGGGCTGCCGTAATCTAGGGCCATGGCAAAAGAAGCACGCCAGGCAAACGTAATCCCGGGTCACGGCGAAAGAAGCACACCAGGCCTACGTAATCTCAGCTTGGCGCCAGGCTTCTTTTTTCTTTGCACTCTTCCAAACAAGCGAAACAAATTCCTCCACCTCATAGGAAAAAAAAAAAACGAACTTTGTTCAAAGGCTTTTACATAGATTAATTACAAAAATAGTAACTTTCTAAATAAAAGTGCAAATCTGAATATTCGTAATTTTTCGTTAGTCTTCCGTAATCCCGGGGGAAATTGTTAGAATTACGGTGATTCCGTAATGGTTGGCATCTCTATGCGTCCTCTGTAGGAAGCGACTTCACAGTAGCCTCGATTCTCGATCTCACAAAAGCGGGAATGCATTCATGTACATCACAAATTACAAGTGAGATTTCTTGGTGATGATGTCCCAACGATAGAGTACGCTTTTTCTCGTCCAATTTTCCTTTTTATGTATGCAGTACTTATAAACCCTAGATGATGGAATAACTATACACAGTTTACCATTCATTCTCAAAATTTCAGGATTACACTCAAATTTTCAGGATATAGAATAAAAATAAGGACATTTCAGGACAAAAAAATAAAATTCAGGAACTTCAGGACAACTCCGACCTTTGTACCAACCAACTGCTTGATCTGAACTGAAACAATGTACGTTGCTATGGCTATGAACCTCCAAAAAAAAAAAAAAAAAAAACAACAACAGAAACCCAGAAAATAATTGTCTTGTAATAAAAACTTACTGAAATACCACAAATAGCATATAATGAATAGCATAGGGAAATGCATTTTAAAGTAAAACAAGTTCAGTTGCAATGTTTACAGTATTTATTCAAAGGTTACATCGCAGTAAATTCACCATTCAAGTGCACTTTTTCCATGTAGTAGTCGATAGCCAAAAACCAATTCTGCTGTTGTTTCCAAACCCAAACAATTTCTTAATTTATTGTGAATAAACAAAAAGCTTGAGAATATTCTTTCAAGCCCAGCAGAACTTGCAGGCAATATCATTACTGTGCAAGCAAGAGTTATGAAATCTTCATTTACTGTTGTTTTCTTTAAACTAGACCACCATGTAGAAGCTGAGACATTTTCTAAGACTTCATTGGAGTAATATGTTTCAAGAAAAGGAGCTGATTTTGCTTGAAAAGCCATGATGTAAGGCACAAAATTTGGGTTGATGTTATAAAGTAATTTCCTAGCACTTTCTTCCTGCTCATGTGACAATCTAGATCTCATGTACTTTGGATGAAGCAAATAAGCTGTGTTTAATATATTTTAATTATTGAAATGATTAATTATTACAAATTACTATAATACTAAATTATTGCAATAAAAAAGTTGTCATCTCTCATTTACTGTAAATTTCATGTGCTAATTAATACAAAAATGGTTTAAGTACTTTTTTTAGTTTCTGCCAGTTGTTGCCATTTTCTGCCGGTTTAAACCGGTTATATCCAGTTTCTGCCACAGGCACGGCAGAAACCCAACCCTGACACACACACACAAATTTTTTTCTCTTGTAGCAATTTGGCTATTTTGTCAGCAAAATATGTAACAAAATGATATGCAGATCAGCCAAATTTATAGTTTTATTTATTGCTATATTTACAAATTAAAATAGAAGCACAATGCATTGGCTAAATAAAATTGTGCACTTTAAATAGAATTCAAGAATATAAACAAACAGACTTTTACACTTCTAATTTTAATAAAAATACATTTGCTGATGCATGCAACTGATGACACACCGACTGACCGGTAAAACCGAAACCGTGCTGCTTCCGCGGTTGTGATGAACCGCCAAAGAAACAAACGAAATGTCTCTTTCCTTATCCACTTATCCATCGAAGCAAATCCTGAGATGCGCCAGTGCTTTTCTACAATAGGAAAAAAGACAACAGGGCGAAGTAGTGATGATGGCGCATCTCAATAGGTGCTCTTGAGATGTGCCAGTGCTTTTCTACAATGGGGAAAAAGACAACAGGGCGAAGTAGTGATGATGGCGCATCTCAATAGGTGCTCTTGAGATGTGCCAGTGCTTTTCTACAATGGGAAAAAAGACAACAGGGCGAAGTAGTGATGATGGCGCATCTCAATAGGTGCTCTTGAGATGTGCCAGTGCTTTTCTACAATGGGAAAAAAGACAACAGGGCAAAGTAGTGATGATGGCGCATCTCAATAGGTGCTCTTGAGATGTGCCAGTGCTTTTCTACAATGGGAAAAAAGACAACAGGGCGAAGTAGTGATGATGGCGCATCTCAATAGGTGCTCTTGAGATGTGCCAGTGCTTTTCTACAATGGGAAAAAAGACAACAGGGCGAAGTAGTGATGATGGCGCATCTCAATAGGTGCTCTTGAGATGTGCCAGTGCTTTTCTACAATGGGGAAAAAGACAACAGGGCGAAGTAGTGATGATGGCGCATCTCAATAGGTGCTCTTGAGATGTGCCAGTGCTTTTCTACAATGGGAAAAAAGACAACAGGGCAAAGTAGTGATGATGGCGCATCTCAATAGGTGCTCTTGAGATGTGCCAGTGCTTTTCTACAATGGGAAAAAAGACAACAGGGCAAAGTAGTGATGATGGCGCATCTCAATAGGTGCTCTTGAGATGTGCCAGTGCTTTTCTACAATGGGAAAAAAGACAACAGGGCGAAGTAGTGATGATGGCGCATCTCAATAGGTGCTCTTGAGATGTGCCAGTGCTTTTCTACTATGGGGAAAAAGACAACAGGGCGAAGTAGTGATGATGGAAAGAAAAAATAACGGGGAAAGATACCAGGTTGGCAGGGTGAAGCAGTGATGACAGAACGGGAAAATGACAGGGATGAAAAAAAAGCGATAAAACGGCAAAGCAGGGGTGGGCACAGTGACAGGAAAAAGGTATGACGGGGATGAAAAACCCCATGCAAGGCAAAGCAAAGGTGGGCAAGATGACAAAAAAAAAAAAAAAAAAAAAACAGCAGAGAAGGAAACCAGGTCAGCAGGGCAAAGCAAAGATGGCGGAATAAAAAACAACAAGGATAAAACACAATGCAAGGGCAAAGCAGGAGTGGCCGGGATGACGAAAGGAAAAATGATGGAAAACATTCGTTTTTCGGTAATTGAGTTGAGTGGGGCTTTTTGTCACAAAATTGGTATTTGAATTGAGTGGGGCTTTTTGTCACAAAATTGCTGTCTATTGCGATTTGGTGAAAATACGAGAGAGCTTAAAAACTGCCCACTACACTTCACCATGTTCCTATCTCCAGGAACCACACAACAACTGACAATCCTATTGTATTGTCCACAGTCCAAGGTGTCATGTGACATATGCCCATCTTCTATATAGTGCCAATCAAGTATAATGGTACTAAACAGCAACACCACAGAAGCAGGCATTTCAACTGCAACAACCTCATACTAGACCACCATTTGCACCACAACACTGGCCAAATAATGTCTCCTTTAGACAGTGGCGTGCCCAACGGGGAGTTACTTACCCTCAAAAAATTTGGAACCTTTCGATATTTCAAAAATATAGTCAGTAAATGTACTCATAATACAAGTATATTTAGCAAATGCACTCATTTCAAAATATATTGTCAGTAAATGCACTCATAACACATTTAATTGGATTTAAAAAACAAATTCTAACCCCCCTCTCCCTCCCTCCCAGAAAAATTTCTGCCACAGAGGAACCTTAGGTTTGATCCCGAGTAGGTACAAATGCTCGAACCACTAAATATCCGGCATGGGTGGGGTGGGCACATTAAGCTGTTGGACCCTCGGTACTGGCCCCCCAGTAATAAATAAGGACATCTTTTCCCCCCGTTCTACCTTGCTTCTGTGCCACTTTCCTATCGGGCACTATAGCCCAAATCTCCTAGCTTCCTATTTCTAAGGGTTGTTTAAGACCTGGGGTAAGAAGACACTCCCTTCCTAAAATCCTCTTTACAACCACACTACAGCTACAGATGCCATGTAATCTTCATCATCATCATCATTGTCAACCATTATCAATCCACTGCTGGACGAAGGTCTCCCCAAGTTTCCTCCACAACGGTCTGTCTTGTGCCAGTCTCCTCCATGTCACTCCCGCATATTTACGAATTTCATCCACCCATCTCCCATGTGGTCTTTTTCTGGGTCTTTTCCTGTCCCTTGGAATCCAATCTAAAATTTCGGCTGTCCATCTATGGTCTGTCCTTCTGGCAGTATGTCCAGCCCATTGCCATTTCAGGGATTTAACTCTGATCATGATGTCTTCCACTCTCGTCATTTTTCGGATCCACGAGTTCCTCTTCTTATCTCTCCTGGTTATACCAAGCATGCACCTCTCTATGCTTCTTTGAGTTGTCTGCAGCTTTTGTATGTCTCTTTTAGTTAAGGTCCACGTCTCTGCACCATACGTAAGCACTGGAAGGATGCATTGATCAAACACTTTTCTTTTAAGACATAATGGCATATTGCTCTTGAAAATTATGCTGTTTCTTCCAAAAGCTCTCCAGGCAAGTTTTGTACGCCGATTAATTTCTTCATCAATGTGACCCTCACTTGATATCTGCTGTCCAAGATAAACATACGTATCTGTTATCTCCAGTTTTTCTCCATCAATCGATAAATCTTCATTTCTTGTAAAAGCATTGAACATCACTTTTGTCTTCTGAAAGTTCATTTTTAATCCCACTTCTTTACTCTTGTCAGCAAGTTCCTGGATCATACTCTGCAGCTCTGATGGGGTAGTTGCAAAAATGACTATGTCATCAGCAAAACGAAGGTGGGTTAGATAATCTCCATTAATCTTTATCCCTTTGTTTTCCCAGTTCAGTGATTGAAAGACATTTTCCAATGTGGCATTAAAGAGCTTCGGAGATATGGTGTCACCTTATCTCACTCCCTTTCCAATTTTTATGTGTGTTGTATTTTCAAACAGCCGAATCTTTGCACTTGCATTTTCATAGATGTTATTAATAATATTAATGTATGCATCTTCAATACCGCAGGATTTCAGAGCCGTGGTAACTGCTGATGGTTTCACCGAATCAAAGGCTTTTTCTTAATCGATAAAAGCCATGCACAATGGAAGTTCATATTCCCTCGCTCTTTCAATCAGTTCTCTCAGTACGTGGATATGATCTATTGTGCTGTAGCCACTCCTGAATCCAGCTTGTTCTCTCGGTTGAGCCATGTCCAGTGTTACCTTCAAGCGGTGTGAAAGAACTTTAGTGAAGATTTTATAAACCACTGATAGAAGGCTGATAGGTCTGTAGTTCCTGAGATCCTCAATGTCACCTTTTTTATGTAGCAGGATCATTGTAGCATTGTTCCAATCCTCAGGAATCTTCCCTTCATTAAGGCATCGAGTGAAAATTTGGGCGAGTACTGTTTCAATTTCTCCACTTGCTTCTTGTATGATGTCTATAGTAATTCCATCTTCTCCTGGAGCTTTCCCTCGCTTCATGTTCTTGATTGCATGAGCAACTTCTGCTGGGAGGACTGGAAGAACTCTGGTACCTTTCATGATGTCTGGAGTACATGTATTATCCCTTTCATATAATTTGGAGTAGAAATCTTTCACTCTTGTCAAAATTTCACCTCTATTTCTTGTTATAGAACCATCTTCTTTTCTCAGAGCCATAATCTGTTTTCTTCCCTTACTGAGATGTCCCTTTGCTATCTTAAGGCTTTGGTTGTTTTCAATTGCTTTCCTCACTAGCTCACAGTTGAATTTCCTTACGTCTTCAGTGATATTTTTTCGTGTTGTCTTGCATAGCTCTATATATTCCACTTTGGAAGTCACATCTACTTTAGTTGTCCTCATCTCTCTTCTTTTTGCATCAACATTTTGGTTTTTCCTGATAATTTGTTCACATGCAACTTGTTCTTAGACCCAGCTAATTTTGTTGCTGTTTCCATTAGAGCTTTGGTTACTTTTCTGTTAACTTCCGAAATATCCACTTCTTCCGATGTTAGGCCTTCTAAAGCAGAGAATCTGTTCTTCAGTTCCAACTTGAAAGTATTATGGTGTTTTTTAAGGTTGGTTATGTCAATACATTTTGTTTGTCTTATGAGCTTGCCACGTTCCAGTTTAGTGTTGAGGTGCATCTTACATCTCACCAATCTATGGTCACTACCTGTGTTGAACTTGTTCAGCACACTGCAGTCTTCGATGACGAATTTTTTTGTTACACATAATAAAATCAATTTCACTTGTCGTCCCAATTGGATGTCTCCATGTCCATTTCCTGTGTGGCTTTTTCTTGAAAAAGGAATTCAAGATGAAAAATCCTTCTGCCTCTGCAAACTCAACGAGAGTATTTCCACGCTGGTTTCTGTTGCCGTGACCGAATTTACCTACTGAAGTTTCATTCTGTTGCCGTTGCCCTATTTTTGCATTGAAATCTCCCATAATTATCTTCAAGTGCTGCTTACCTTTATTATTTAGATGACGAATTTCCTCATAAAATTCTTCAATTTCTTCTTCAGGATGACTTGTGGTGGGTGCATAAGTTTGAATAATCTGAGCCTGGTATCTTCTCGATAGTTGGATAACGAGTCGTGCAGCTCTGTCAGAGGAACTTTCAACTTCTACCACTTTATCCTTCAGTTTCTTGTTTATTATAAATCCAACACCACTAGTTCTGCCAGTATCTGTCCCACGATAATAGAAGAGATGTCCACTTTTCAGTTCAATGAGATCTTCTCCTTTTCTCCTTACCTCACTTAGCCCGACGATGTCCCACTTGATCCTTTGTAGTTCCTCTTCCAATTCAAGAAGCCTTGAATCAGAAGATAGGGAGCGTCCGTTATAGGTAGCCAAGGTCAGCATCAAATGGCAGCCTAGTCCGGTCCTCCGGGGATTCTTAGCACCCTCTGCCTTCATGTCGCACTGGCCGCTGCCTTGGCCAGGTACATTCCAGCTGCCGGAGACTGAGGGCCAAGATTTAAGTTGTAGAGTCATTTTGGAGGTGTTTGGCCATAACTCACCACGCTGGCCAAGCGGGTTGGTGAGTGTGGGATAGCATTTCCTCTGATCCCGATGGTATAGTTATACCGCTATTGGCGGTCGTCAGAGCCCCTTTAGTGGGAACAGGATGCACCACGAGAAGGCAGGGTTGACATTTGTCAAGGAGAGGCTGTGATGTTACGCATCACCTGACCTTACATCCCCATGTAATCTTACCTGACTAAATATACCACGTTTTGGGTGGTAATGTTTAGTCTGGTTGATTGCATGACAAGGGTTTGCAGTTTACATACAAAGTCTCCTTCAAATATTAACATTTTCTGTACCTCATAATTTTTTATTAGTAACTTGACCAAAACATGGTACATGGGGCTTCCCAAGATGCCTGAGCAGGTAAATTATTGGCCTGGGCAGGTAAATAAGAAATCTAGTTGCACGGCCCAAGCAACTAAATTCAAATACAAAGTCTGAAATAGAATTTTCCACAAAAAAAAAAAAAAAAAAAAGTTGTCGCATGTCATGTTTCTTTTCACTGCTAATCACAGGAAGTTGTATTATGGTTATGGAGTGTCAAAAACAGAAGAATATCCCTTCTTAAGTTATATTATGCTCTAGGTCCAAAAACTAGAACCATATGTAGTTTTGCTCCAAATGTTGTTTATAGTCAGCGACTGGATGCAAGCCTCTGATGGAACAGCCTCCGGTGTTTAGTGACAAAGGGCGAAAACTTCAACTAAAAAAACATGGCAGAATAACTAAATTTCTCATATACCGATTTCGTCATTATGATCATTTCATACCAATTTCAGCATCATCTTAAAACTCAAGATGCATGCTTTTGTGCACTGAACATTTTGAATAGACTTTTCAAACAGAAATGCAAAATGTGTAAAAAATGTTCATCATATTTTTTAACTTCAAAAAAAAAAAAAAAAAAAAGAAGAAGAAGAAAAACGATGGTTCTGATTTGTTATCTTAAAAGATAAATTTTCCTGGGCATCCAGCTTTTACTAAATAGACTATGTCATCGCTCTGTCCACGTTATTTTATAAACAATGCATAGCAACTGAAAATTTTTTCCTATCGGTGTTGGAAGAACAATTTTTCAGTTGATATGTGTTGTTAATAAAATAGCGTGGACAGAGCAATGACATTCTCTATTTACATTACCTCCACGTATTTTAAATACATTCACCATTTCTACCGCCCTTTGATTTATCAGCTATATTTAAATAGCTTGTCCTGTTAAATGCCACCAGATGGTGACATCAGTTGCTGGGCCCACGAATACGGATTTGTGTAGTCGGATGTTGACTGATAAACCACGCATAGCGATGGTTCATCATTTGTAGTCGGATGCTGACTGATAAACCATGCATACATGCTGAAAATGTATGAAACCATCGCACAGAGTGCTCATAACTTATCACACTCTGTCGGCAGATTTCTTAATTAATGTATGTGGCCAAAGTGTGATTTTGCAATCACTTGATACAAAATCAGTTATCAAACCACAAGAGGCATACAACTACACACACACACACACACACACACACGCACAGGGGCGTATGGAGGAGGGGGAGGAGATTTCTGGAGTTTTGTTCCCGATTTCAAAGTTTTATGGAAGAAGACACGTTTTTTGATAAACTTGTCTTCAGTGATGAAGGAACATTTTTTGTTACTGGCAAAAGGAATAGGCACAATGTGCGAATCTGGGGCACAGAAAAACCAAACGCCTTCGCGGAGCACATTCGGGATTCTAAAAAAAATAATCAATGTTTTCTGTGCGGTCTCAAAATTTAAAGTTTACGGCCCCTTTTTCTTCTGCGAAAAGACCGTTACCGGACACGTGCATCTGGAAATTTTGGAAGATTGTCTCATGCCGCAGTTGGAGATCGACAGTGTGGACTTCATTTACCAAAAGGATGGCGCTCGGCCCCATTTCCATCGCGACGTTCACGAATTCTTGAGCGTCAGATTGTGAAAGCGATGGATCAGTCGTGCTGGGAACGATGATCACCAACTGATGTTATGGCCTCTACGCTCCCCTGAGTTAACACCCTGCGATTTTTTCATGTGGGGTTATGTGAAAGACTTGGTGTTTGTGTGGCCTATACCAGCCGCTCTACCAGAACTACGGGCACACATCATCAATGCTTTTGCTTGCATTGATAGACATGCTAACTCGCGTGTGGGAGGAGCTTGATTGCAGAGTTGATGTTTGCAGCAGAATCATTCAAGGGTCCCATATCAAACACCTGTAATATGCCCAAAAAAGACTGTACATTGTTATACATTGAAGAGCAATTGAATTAGAGACAGCTGGTGTTATGCAAATGTGACGCTGTGGGCGGCCCTGTAAACGGAAACGACATGACGCATGCAGCGATCCGATAATATAAGGAGTGATACGATGGGAATCGGAAAGAGTCGGACGCAGTATACATCAGAAGAAGGATCTCAGCGCATTTGATCGTGGGCAAATAACCGGGGCCCGACGAATGGGTCACTCCATCTCGGAAGTTGTGCAGGCACTGGGATTTTCACGAGCCACTGTGTCACGGGTGCACCGTGAGTACATCGAACCTGGTAAAACCATCCCTGCAAGAGCCAACTGTCGTGGACAACAGCATGTGGATGAGCGGGGTCATCGTCGGCTAGCTCAAATTGTAACAGCGGATAGACGGGCCACAGTGCAAGAAATCACTTGGCAATTTAACGCTGGTGCACAAAAACGTGTAAGCAGCCACACCATCCAGAGCCATTTCCTCGCTATGGGGTACAGAAGCCATCGCCCCACGAGGGTACCGCTGCTGACCGCACATCACAGGGTGCAAAGATTAGCATGGGTGCAGGAACATCGCCACTGGACCCTAGACATGTGGAAACATGTTGCCTGGACTGATGAGTCGAGATTCATGTTGGTACATGCGGGTGGCAGAATACGAGTGTGGCGCAAACCACATGAAACGATGGATCCTTCTTGCTAGCAGGGTACTCTTCAAGCTGGTGGGGGTGGCATTCTCGTCTGGGGACTGTTTACGTGGACTGAAATGGGACTCCTGGTACGTGCGACATCGTCCCACACAGGTCAACGTTATCGGGATACCCTGGATGACCATTTGCTCCCGTTTGTGCGTTTTCAACTTCCCACTGGGGACCTCATCCTGCAACAAGACAATGCACCGTGCCATCGCTCCCAAACTGTATCCGAATGGTTGGATGAACACTCCACCGACGTGACCTCGCTTCCTTGGCCAGCCAGGTCACCTGACCTCAATCCCATAGAGCACATCTGGGATGCCATCGAGAGAGAGATGTTCGAGGCTCTGACCCCCTCCATCAATCATTCATCAAATCAATCATCGTGAACTGTGGGAGCTTGTTCAGGGGTTGTGGATCCGTATGGCCTCCCAACGCTTCTGGTGTCTTGTCGAGTCCATGCCGAGACGAATCGCCCTCGTCATCAGGGCGAAAGGTGGTGCTACACGATACCAGTCATTCTCTCAATCAGTCAAGTCAGTGGTAGAGTTTAACATGCATCAAACAGTAACTGGTAGCAATTAAACAATAGTAAATTGGTACTGGCAATGGAATATACTTTTGAGGTTGACAGAAAATTAATATTCCAACAAGTTAAATTTAAGTAAATTCTCCAGACATTTAAAAAATGTTTTGCATCATTTTCAGTGTTTAACTCAGGTTGTTGGTCTTATGATCAATACAATTCAGAACAGTATTGTTTTCAATGCTAATAAATTCCAAAAATTATGTACATAGATTCCATATATGAAAATAAAATTTACAATTGGGCAGGGGGGTAGGTGAAATAGGCTTTCCTAAACCTATTTCTGTCTTTTTTAACCCTCCACAAATTATTATTTGCAGGAATAGTGAATTGTAAAGGGAAAAAAAATGCACTTTGAGGGCTGAAACTTACGACGCACTAACAAAGCTGCTTTCTTCTGATGTTAGCTCCCCTCAAAGGAAAACAGCTTTCCAAACTGGAATTACTAACCATGCTAAATTTTACTTACTGTTTATACTTTAAATATGACCATCTACAGCGATCATGATTCACAACTTGAGCTTCACACATGTCCACTCTATTTCACGAAGACTGTTTTCACTTCACTTGAAAACGTTTTCTCTTTCAGGCACTACTAAATCTGATCATTCCAGGAGAGGCTACATAATACAGTGAAGCCACATAGCTATCCCTTTTCTGTTGCACAACTTTGTGTAAAAACAGTGCATATTCATTCCAAAACAATGTGCACCCTGATTCATAAAGAAGTATACAGTTTCCAGATGCTGTAAAACAGTAACAGTAAAAGACACGGACCACAACTGCGAACCGTTAGATAGATGTACTCATAAAGTTTGTGTCTCGCTACTGAGGGAAGTGACGTAGGCGACAGCGCATGCCATGTGACTGTTCAGTCAAAATGGCAGCGTCTGCTGTGGAGAAGGCGTTTTGTGTTCTTGAATTGAGGAAAACGGAATCTGTAACTGTTGTGCAATGGCATTTTCGATCATGATTCAGAAAAGAATCTCCAACCAGAAAATCTATTTACGATTGGCATAAAAAAGTTTAAACTACGGGCTGTTTGTTTAAACTTAAAAGTCCTGGACGACCGCGTGTATCGGAAGAAGTCGTCGATAGTGTTTGCACCGCCATTCAACGAAGCCCGGGAAAATCAATGCGAAGGGTCAGTCGTGAAGTGCAGATTTCACAGCCCACTGTCGGGAGAATTTTGAGAAAGAAGCTGAAAATAATTCCATACAAAGTGCAGATGTTGCAAAATCTCACTGACCTTGACAAGACAAAGCGCTTTGAATTTTGTGCCAAAATGCAGCACCATTTTGAAAATGGCGATTTTGCAGATCACTTAGTTTTCACCGATGAAGCTACATTTCACGTGAGTGGTCAGGTAAACAAGCACAACGTTCACTTTTGGGGAATGGAGAATCCTAGATTTACAGTGCAACATTTGCGAGGTTCCCCTAAGGTAAATGTGTTCTGTGCTGTGTCAAAAAGAAAGTGTACGGCCTCTTCTTTTTTCAGGAGAAAACTGTCACAGGAGGCTCTTTTCTGGATATGTTAAGTCTTTGGTTGATGCCACAGTTGCAGGACGACAGTGACAACTTTATTCTCCAATTAGATGGTGCACCACCTCACTGGTTAGGCGACGTGCGAGATTATCTCGATGAATATCTTCCTCACTGATGGATTGGACGAGCCACGGACTATGACATGGCACTGACCCAATGGCCACCCTGAAGTCCTGACTTAACACCTTGTGACTTTTTCCTGTGGGGGTACGTAAAGGACAAGGTATTCGCCCCTCCCCTTCCTCTTGATCTAGCGAAGCTGAAACAGTGTATCACAGCCACTATCACTGCACTTGATTCAGATATCTTACCTCGCGTTTGGGTGGAAACAGATTACCAGCTCCATGTGTGTCGTGTGACTATGGGTGCATGCATACATAGAACATCTGTGACTGTCTCTAAAAAAAAATTGAAACATTCCCCTACAATTCTGCTACAGGTAACATAAAATATCTTGCATTGTTCTTGTTTTATAGTGCGTTGAAACTGTATACTTCTTTATGAATCACCCTGTATATATTCATTCCCCCAGAGCAAATAATAAATTTTACTTTCACTCTATTTGTAGTTTACTGGACTACTTGTGCGACCATACCCTTCCATAATAAATAAATAAATGTGCAAAAAAAAAAAAAAAAAAAAAAAAAACTAATATAAGTGAACATTGTTTCTACTTCTAAGTTATACACTGAAGTATTCTGAAGTAGCAAAATATTGGGTACACCTACCAAATAATGTATTAGGCCACTTTTGGAATTCATGTGGCATGGATTCAACCAGCAGCTGATATTGTTTTATAGTTATTACTCAACCAAGCAGATGTGACAGTTTCCGCCAATTGCCGAACGTTTGGTGGAGGATCTCTGTAATGAATGGCTCTTTCAACCTCATCCTGCAGGTGTTCAACTAGGTTAAGATCTACAGATTGTGGGGATCATTTTAGCACTTTGAAGTCACATTCATGATCCTGGAGGAATTTTGTGGTGATCCAAGCCTTGTGGCATGGCATGGCATGGCACATTATTATTCTAGAAGTAGCTCTCTCCAGCAGGAAACACCATGCACATGCATGGATGTGCCTGGTGCACAATGATATCAAGATTACTCTACCTGGAACCACGGTGTGACGATCCAGGCCTTGTGGCTGGGTGCATTATCTTGCTAGAAGTAGCCGCTCTCTGGCAGGAAATGCAATGCACGTGCATGGGAGTGCCTGGTTTGCAGTTATATTAAGAAACCTTGTGGCATCCAAATGCTGTTCCAGAGATATTACAGGTATGCAAAAGTTTCCACTGTCCTCGCTAGCGTGAGCTGTAGGGGTCTAACCGGCCGGCGACCCGTGCTGTCAGTTCGTACATAAAGCCAAGTGAGGTGGTCGATTAAGTTCATTTGCGCCACTGTTTGTTATTCATGTTTAATTTAGGGAAAAGTGCGAGTGAAGCATACGGTTCAATATGTCAGGTGTATGGCAAAACAGTTATGGGTGAGCTGACGTGTCGAGAATGGTTTGCCAGGTTTAAGAAAGGTGATCTAAGCTTGGAAGACAAGCCATGTGCAGGTAGACCGCAGGAACTCGCAGAAGAGGAGCTGGAATCGCTGTTGCAACAGGAAGCCACACAATTGACCACGTAACTGGTGAAACGTTTGAAAGTGGCTCAGTCGACGGTGATACGGCGTCTACAGGTCTTGGGAAAGATCCAGAAGATTGGTAAGTGGGTTCCACATACTTTAACGAAGTGTAATATTGGTCAACAATTCAAGGGAAGAATTTCTTGTGGAAGGTTGTCACTGGGGATGAAAAATGGGTCTATTGTGACAACCCCGTACACAAGCAATCCTGGGTCGACCCAGGCCAGCCATCAACATCCACTGCAAAACAGGATATCCATGGGGAAAAGGTTCTGTTGTGCATGTGGTGGGATATGCGTGGTCCTGTACTTCGAACAGTAGAAACCAGGCGAAACAATCACTGCATAACGATATAGTGATCAGTTGATGAAACTGAATGCCGCAATCGAGCAAAAAATGTCCATGGACGGGCAAAGGATACCGCCAAGTCATCCTGTTACACGATAATGCCAGACCACGTGTCGGTGCCACCACGAGATCAACCCTTGAACAGTTACACTGGGAGGCTTTACTGCACCCGGCTTGCTTCCCAGACATTGCACCCTCAGACTTTTATCTCCTTCACTCAATGTAATATGCCCTAGCCGAACAGCGATTCACCACAGCTCCAGAGGTGGAAAATTTCGTCACTGCGTTCTTCAGCTCAAAATCCAAGTCCTTCTATCACAGGGGCATTCATTTGTTGCCTGAAAAGTGGCAAAAGGTCACTGATACTAACAGTTAATATTTAGTTGAATAAATGTGTACTGGTTTCTTGATTGTTCAGGTTCCTCCTTTTTCCTTAAAATGGCGGAAACTTTTGCATACGCCTAATAATAAGGAATTCAATTCTCACCATGAAAACAAACCCCAGACCATTATGCTGCCTCCACCAAAGTGTACAGGTAATGTTAGGCGTCGGAGAGAGATCCATTGACTCATACTGTTGATGTGATATCCTGGGCAATCTACCAGCATAAATTATCTGAAAATGCGATTCCTCGGACCAGGAAACTTTTTTCCAGGCCTCAAGAGTTCAGTTTTCGTATTGCCATGCGCCCACAAATTTCTCGCAATTTAGCAGAAACAAGAGGTACATGAAAGAAATGTCTGCTATTTTAGCCCACTCACACTAATGTGTTGGGGCTGTGTATGCTTCATGGCTAGAAAAAATAAAAAATTGTCCATGCCCAATTGCGCATGTTGTCCGAAAGATTACATGCCTGAAAGCACACACATCATGAACAGACTGTACCATTTTTTCAAGACATTTCAGAAACAAAGTACTTTTACTGAGTTTTATAAATTTGCCCCAGCAAATGAAATTTGAACTCACCTCTATATTTCACTGCATTCCATAAACTGTGCCCGGCAGTGAAATAGGAACTCACCTACATAGCTCATTACATGTCAAATCAGCACAAAAATGTTAACATTTTTGACCAGACGCTTTTGATTTTCATGAAACTTAGTGAACTTGCAGGCTTTAAAGAGAAACTACTCAGAGCAATATTTCAGCATCCTACACACAATACTTCTGTAGTTATAGAACTTTGGAGAAAAAAAAAAAAATTTTCTGTTTACCATGCCTACTTATCACAAATGATTTAAACTATATCAGTCAACAGAGCTTACATTGGTCCCATTTGAAAGCTTATTACATGAGCTTTCTTTTATGATATCACACAATCATATTATGAACAATTTTGTTTTTAAGGTCATTCATTTTAACCTTTAATTTCTGAAAACACACTCCATTAATTTTATTAAATAAAGCAGAGGGAGGGATCCTCTGAGCAGTAAAAAAATTGACTGGGAAATAGAAGAACATTACTTTTTTTTTTTAAAATACTTTTCATCATGTAAAAAGTTTAGATTTTTTACATGCCCAATCGAACTATAAAAAATACATTCTCCGGCATGGTGAGTAATATAATTTTCGGGCACTGGTATGCTGAAATTATCTGGATACCACTGCCACATTATGCAGTCACTTGAAGCAATGGAGCTAGTCTGTTACCTCACACAATCATCTACAGCTGCCGTTGTCTTCTAGCATCGACAAGTCGTTTCCGCCTACAGAAAGACGGCTGATTGCTTGCTTTGTTGTTTGGCAACCACTTGTTGTACACACTTCATACAGCTGTTCTTGCATAGTTGAAGCTTGATATTTCCGAGATGCTCACAGCTGCTCACCCAGTGTCCGCTATCATGACTCATGGTTTAAAACTCAGGCTTCAAGCGACAATAACACATAAACATTGAGCGAAAACACACAGAACCACGTATGGTAAAAGGTTCGTTTAGCGGTAGCTTTCAGTCATCCTACGACCTTGGTCACCCACGATTGACTGGATGTCAGATTTTAGTAGAAAGATACAAATAAATGGTATTTGGTAAGGGGTCTCTGAATTGCAGTTTTTGGTGAACAAAATTTCAATGCTTTCTTGGAAACACAGAGATGTGTTCAAAGTTTGGTGCAGATAATGCTGTCTTTGGAAGATCATTGGAAACATCTTTTTTGTGTTCACCAAGTCTTGTATTGATGCTTCCGTATGTGCTTCCAATATACATTGAGAGACCAGAGGAAGTTGAAATGGGAATAGCATAAACTCCAGGGGTGAGACAGGATCCCCGTATTTAAGCAGGCACATTATTGCAGAAGGGTTCGATTTCACAGGGAGAGTGTAGCTAATAGTTTTAGAGTTCACACACTCTCGCATTTACGAGTTTATTGAAGAGTTTACACACCCTTCAAAACTATGGGCTACACTCTTACAGTGAAACCAAACCCTCCTGCAATAATAAGCCTGCTTAAAGACTGGGACATGGTATGTACTCTTCCAAGAAAAATAAATTCAAGCACTTTTCAAACCCGAATTATCATATGTGTGTACTGTCGGTCGGTCATAGGTAGGTATTTTAGTTAAGTTCAGACCATTAATCTTAGCTGGAGGGGGAGGGGGGGCACACCTTCAATGACCTGCCTGTTACCCCCTGACCCAAGTTGGTTTATTTTATTTACTCTGAATTGCCCCCACTGTTTTGGAGTTTTTCGAAATATTATTATTTTGTTCAATATGCTGAAAGGGTACATTACTTTCGTATTCATCTGCTGGTATGACACTTATTGTTTGCTTCAACTTTTTACTTTTGATGCTGCAGCCAGGAGACGAAGGGTCCACGCATGAAGCACAAACAATTCCTGGAAGGTCCACCCTCCAGTAAGAATGTGTCCCTAACCCCAGGGAACAGAAGTCCATCGCAATTTGGGAATAAATCATTCCACTTATTTTACTCACATGGTTGACGCTTTACTCTGTAGTGATATCATAGCCAAGACACCAGCTCTCCACGCATTTCCCTGGGTTGAACGCAAGTTCTGCGCCATTTGATCAGCTTGGTGTTTTTATCAGAACTACACAGAAGTCTCCCTATACATCTTTTTTGCACAAACAATTTTTTAACACATGCTCTTTTATATCATTACTTTAAAAAAAAAAAAAAAAAAAAAAAAAAATCAAGTAATATTTACAGAGCCTTAAACTTTTTCACGTACTTTCAAGGACTTGAAAATGAACTTTTAAAATTCAAGGACTTTTCAAGGTTTTCAAGGAGCGTACGAACCACGTGGGATCCTGTCTCACCCTTGGAGTTTATGCTACTCCCATTTCAACTTCCTCTGGTCTCTCAGTGTATATTGGAAGCACATACAGAAGCATCAATACAAGACTTGGTGAACACAAAAAAGATGTTTCCAATGGTCTTTCGGAGACAGCATTATCTGCACTAACCCTTGAAGACACCTCTGCAGTTCCCATTTGGAAAGAAACAATAAAAGTTGTCCCATTCATCAACAAAGCATCTCTGCGTTTCCAAGAAAGCATTGAAATTTTGTTCACCAAAAACTGCAATTCAGAGACCCCTAACCAAATACCATTTACTTGGACCTCTCTACTAAAATCTGGCAACAGTTCCAACACCCCAACTTCAAATTGCAGTTCTGGCAACCAGCTCATCCAGTCGATTGCGGGTGATCAAGGTTGTAGGATGACTGAAAGCTACCGCTAAACGAACCTTTTACCGTATGCGACTGTGTTTTCGCCCGATTTCTATATTTATATTATGACTCTTTCAATGCCACTTAAATCACAAATCGTTCCCATATTATAAATCAGTGGTAGGCAATGTATCAAACTAACAAACAAATTAAGAAGCAGGTAGCGTGTTCTACACTACCTGCTTCTTAATTCGTTCCCATATTGCTGCTATCTATGTGTCGTGCACATCTGAATACTTTGCAGTGAGTAGTTCATAAAACCATCTTAACGTCCTAGTTGCTTAAGTAAGTGATGTTGACACACGTCTGATTGCCACTGCATATTCCTAATAATATGCTGCTTCACTGTATGCAGGGGTGATTGTGAGGTGACACAAGAAACCCTGAAACTCTCAGCTCAGTGCCAATATACATATAATGTATAATACACACATATAAACTAGCTACACAACAAATAGGCCCTAGTGCTTGTGCAGTTAAACTTCGCATCTTTTCTTGTATTCAATTTTCCTTCACTGTGCAAAATCCTTCAGACACTGCATCTTTAAAATCAAATTTTGCACTTCATATTATGTTAATTGAGCAGTCTATGTAGATCAGTTTTACTTGAACTTGAAGCCTACAGTGGATTCCATTCAATTTCTAAAAGTAGTTAGAAAAAATAATCAAATTATTTGAACTTTCAAAATAATGAAAAGAAGCCTTCCTTTCAGCAGGCTGTTATCTTGAGAGCTTGTTTGATAACAAAAGAAACGCACAAGGTGTCACAAATTGTCTACATTCACCATTCGCACGGACATGCAGTGTTTTTAATCAAACACTGTAATTCCCAAAGAAAATGGAACCTGAAGTTTAGTTACCATTTTGTAGCATTTTTGGAAATGAAATGCCGAAGCATCTCAAATTCTTCTGAAACTTAAAAACCCAGATTTACGGGTTTGGAATGTGACAAAAACCGGAATTCCGGGCTACACCCGGATTACAAACTGGTCTGTGTATGGTACAACACAAATGGAACAACTTTGTGGCTTCTTCTGAATATTACACAGCTTCATTAAGACTTAAAAACACATGAACAAAATGGTAGCACACATAATATATTCACTTAATTTAAAATATGGTGCACAAATACTTCATTTTAACAGGCCAACTATTCAAGCCCAATGGAATATTTTAAAAATAGTTATTCCCAAGGTGAAGTGACAACCAGAAGGCAGTAACATGTATCACGCTATTAATTAAGGTTTAATATACAAGTTACTGAACACTTTAAATGACAAGAAAAATGACATAACTTACCTTAAGCGTAAAATGAAGCAGTATTATCATCTCCCCGTCACAAGGTTGAAAGAAGGCATGTTTTATATTATTGTACAAAATATCTACCTTATCACCTCTTACTGAAGTGAACCTGAAACCTGTAGAAAATCATGAAGCAGAATCAGGAGCACAGATCACCAGCGAAACACACTTCACTAATAAAAGATCCATTCTATTACAATGAAAAACTAACAAGCAATCTTTTCACAACTGAAACTCCAATAAATAAAATCAACATTACTTAGCAAGAAAACACAATATTAACATTTAAAAAAATCTTAGTATGTAGATAATGTATTAATTACCATTTGAATGTGCTTCTAGGGTACCAGAAATCCTCTTAGAGTAAATGTTTGGTCTGATGTACAGGTCCTTAAGTTTTGGATTGCCTTTGTTTGAACTGAGAACCAATGTGTCTTGTTTAACTATACCCTGGAATAAAACAACAATTCAATATTACACAAATTAGTATAAATAAACAGGAACTTACAGACTTTAGCATTCACTGCTTCATACATGCATCCTAAACTGCCGTAAATAATAAAAAAAATAATAATTTGGATGCATATAGTCAACGCCAGTAGAAGAAACAATGCGTCACATCGGCGGGCAACTACAGATCAGTTTAACTCTTAGTTTTGAAACTTTCTGAAAACAATCAGTTTAAGATTGTTTTCAGAAAGTTTCAACATACATACATACATATCACTAAGCTGTTCTCTGAGATTCAGAGGTTAGCTCCAAAAAGAAATACAAACTTCCAGATATTTTTACTTATTGTTGTCGTATCAAACTTCGCCATTTGCAGCGAAGTTTATATTATTTATTTCATATATTAAAAAAACAAAAACAAAACAAAAAACTAAATTTTCTTAAATATTTGCTCAACTCAACTCCAGGAGCAGACACAGTGAAACCCGTTTTGGAAAAGTGTGCAGATTGTGTTTTCTGACTATTTCTTTAACATTCATTGTTTCTAGCATTCTTAATTTTAAAGCAAAGGAAGGGAAACTTTTGCGCTTTTTTAACGATGGATCACATTTTCCGACATGAAGTTATGTCGAAAGATCGCGTAGGCAATTGTTTTATTTCATTTTATTTTAATTTCCTTCCTTCCTTGTTTTACAACCAGATAACTTCGAATTGACGAGAATATTTCTTTCTTTCAATAATAAAGCTAGGAAGCAATACTTTCGTGAAGTTTTAACAGCTTCTCGGTTTCCACCACGTCCGTCTTGCGCTGCATTCTGGAAGCTGCAATTTTTCATTTTCAGTGTGCATATAGCATCACTTCAGTTAGATTTTTGTGGGGTTTTTTTATGGCTTCACCTTTGTTAGATTTATGAAGTTTTTTCTTCTTCTTCTTCTTTTTTTTTTTTTCATGAATCATATCTTTACGCATTTTTTATCATCACTCCTCTGTTTTCACAGGTGTACTGCATTCCAACAGCCCATGGTCACAAATTTCCCCTTCTCGGCTTCCAAATTCCAGATAACTTCACCTTAGTACTTAAAACTTCATCTTTACGATTCAAGTGATAGTTTCTTCCATGTTTCTGTTTTGGTAAAATCATATTTCTATGCATTTTTGATGTCTCATGTTGTATTTCCACAGCCAACACGGCTGTGGAAATATGCAGCATTCCAGTAGCTAATGGTAACATTTTTTTTTTTTTTTTTTACTTACTTCCAGATAATTTTGTTTTAGATTGATGAGGGGACATTTTTTTTTCCATTTTTTTTTCCCTTTTTTTTTTTTTTTTGCTTTACAAGAAGTCTTGCTTTGTTTCCTTCTATAATTTTATAATTTTTTGGGGGATTTAATTGTATCAATGAAAATGCTCCCACATTTCCACAAATTCAACAATTTTTTCTCAAAACTTAGTCAATTCACAAAAGGGATTATATGGGCACCAGTTTTACAAATAAATGAAATGTGATAATTGCTGCAGGAAATAATAAGCGCTCAAGGTATATCAGGCAGAACATCCTTTAAAGGAGGGAGGGAGGAACTAGGGCAAACAGCCAATGGTAACCGATAACTCGGGTACAGTTGGCAAATTTTGAGCGAAGCTATTGCAAAATCTAAGCTCACTAAGGAAATTTATGGCTTCCAGAACAAAAGTACAAAACATTCTAAAAAAGAAATGCCTAAAATTTTTCACGAACTACTTCCTTCACACCTTCACGTTGGTTGTGATCAGGTTGCATGTAAACCATGTAAACAAAGCGGAAAGACACGCTCAGATCGGGAACCACGTTTTTCATCAAGACTCACCGAACCGACATCATTGATGCCATATTGCTGGTCTTAAAGTAAAAAACAAACAAAAGGGGGAAAAAAAAAAGAGGCTTACAGGCACCAATTCTAACGTTTTTCTTGCATCCATAATGCGCTCCGCTTCCTTTTTATCAGTTTGAACCAAAATAATTTCAAATTGACGGCAAAAGAAAGAAAAAACTCTAGCAAATTGTGTCATGAAAAATTTCTACTATTGAACGTAATCAAATGCAATGGAATGTTCGGCATGCTTTTTTTTTTAATTGAAAAATCAATTATTAGTGACATGGGGTTGGTATTATGGTGATTGGTTGTGTCCTATAGGAATAATGACCATTAAAAAAACTGACAAATTTTAATAATTTTAATTGAAATTTCTCAATGACACAGAATTTTAGGAATCGGAACGCGTCAAAACCTGACCATGGAAGATGTCCAATCGCATGCCATGTGATTTTTGTGATGTGTCATGTGATCGTCATGGGTGTGTCATGCCGTAGCTATGCCCAAACAACTAATTGTCTTGTGTCTAATATAGAGAGCGGATTTTTTCAATTATTATTAAAATTGTGCAGTTTTTAATGGTCATTATTTTTATACCACACGACCAATGACCATGATACTAATCCCATGTCACTTACCATATCCTTCGCTTTCTCTGTGGTAAGTGTTACCGCAATCGGCTGAAGAACTTTGGAGGAGATAGGTAACAAACAACCCTTTCTCACCGCCCCCCCCTAAAAATGCAAGTTTTTTGAATGATTTGCTCAATGACACAGAATTTCGGAAATCAGAAGGCATCAAACCTGACCATGGACGATGTTCAATCGCATGCAAAAAATCCCGGTGATTAGATGTGTCATCTCGTACCTATGCCCAAACAATTAATTGTTTCGAATCTTGTCAAGAGAGATCCACTCGGTCTTAGCTGTCGCTTCACTAAAAAATTCAAAATTATTGTTTAAATGCTGAATAAAATAAAATCTTGCTTTTTTTTCTTACCAGGGAAAATCTAGTTTGACTATACATTTTATAAAAGAAAGTAATATTTCGGCTTCCCTTTATCTTTTCCTTTCTGCATTGCTGACTCCTGAAAAAGATTAGGCTCCAGAGTAGTCAACCAGACACAGACACATTTATTCGTTTTCTTCATTTTCAGTAACTACACACACTCATGTACTGCATTGGTGTAGATGAAATGTTTGCTTTCGTTGGGAGAATATGACTGGCGCTTTCAGCAGACATGAAAACAGCGAAGAAAAAGCTGAACTTTTTAAATCAGGTGAAAAATCAGAATGTGCAACACGTGCAAATATAACACAGCATGTTCACTGTAATTTATTTATGCAAATATTAGACTGGATCATCCCTGATTCACAATATAAAATTACCAAATTCAAAACAACATAAAATGGTTTTAAAACACATTGCATCAGTTTCTTCTTGTTTAGTTGTTATTGTACTTAACAAAATATCAGCTTAAGTTTCCTCTTGTGAACAAGCCTTGATTTCAGCTCAAAAAGTTCCAGACATATTTATCTTCCGTTGACTCTGCAACACAGCAAGCATTGCTTAATTTTTCTTTCTGTTCACATCATCCCCTTCTCATTTCTTCATTGTCACTTTCTTTTCTTTTTTCCCTCAGATGGCAATTTTATCCATCATTCTGAAAGAATTTTCAATCTGAGGACCATGAATGCATGATATCAAAGCCTTCACTATTTTATTTAACAATCAGAATATGATTACTTTTGAACACATGCATCAGTTCTTTCAAAATTTCCAACTTCCTCACTAACATTTTCGAAAATTTTCCCTTCCCTTATCATAGAGCTTAAATGATTATGGAAATTTTTTTCGTTCCACCCAACTTCGATATTCGGAAATGTTCCCTGCATTTTCAAGCTGAAATACAAATATTTATGTAATGAAATGATACTTAACAACAGTACTAGATAGAAGAAATGTGAGAAGAAAAAAAATACAATTACAGAAGAAATCTTCACTCCACCCCACTTCGTTTTCTGAAAGTTTTGAAAGCCAGAATTTCATTCTTAGATTGAAAATGAGCCCCACCCTATTCGCCAAAGAAAAAAAACCTGTTCAGTCATGCATTGATCTCAAGAACCACACATATGGAAGAACCGAATACCTGAAGAGATTACTGAGAAATTTCCATGCCCTTTAACTTCAATTTTCAAGCTAAAATATAAATATTTATAGAATAAAATATTTACCAACAATGCTGGGCGGAATGAACATCATGAGAAAAAGAAATTACAATTACAAAGAAAATCTTCACTCCGTTTAATTTCTGTTTTTGAAAAATGAAATACCATCCACAGATGAAAAATACCCCCTTAATTTCTCTTCAGTTTTACATTGATCTAGAGAATGACCCAAACAATGTTAAAAAAAAAAAAAAAAAAAAAAAGCAGAATTCTGCAAAAGAATCTAATGTACGTGTGGTATCATCCACTCAAGTCACAAGGCCATTACATATCTGGTATCCCTAGTGTATCCTTGCATTCTCTATCGGATTCATATCCGGAGACCTAGCTGGCTACTCCACATGCTGGATATCTTCACTTTGGAGAATGTCATCCACCAGCTGAGCTCTGCGAGGATATGCATTATCAGGGTGGCTACAAAATCACGAACAAAAAATTCCCTGACTTTTCCAGGTGAAAATGCACTTTTTCCCCAGACCACAGCATACAAATCAGAAAAGTTAATGAATACAACTCTTGATAACTCTTAACTTTGATAACACTGAATTTCTGATAACTCAAAAAAAAAGTAAAATTCCTTGCAAGTGCCCTAGGCACATAATGAAGTTACGGTCTTGATAAGTCAAAAAAATTTTAATGGCCAATGTGATAACTCAAAAAATTCTTGTTTAAAAATAAAAAAAAATAGCCCATAAAATGCAAACAACATAAGAATTTGATGCACAACTCGTTCAAAACAATAGACAACAAAAGTAAACATTCCACGCTGATCACTTAAACCTTGGAAAGTGACTTCCCTCTGAAATAATTCTGCCAACACTCAGCCAGGGACAGACTGCAAGCAACTACACTCCTTACAGCACATCTTCAATTTCCACCAATAAGTAATCAAAAAGTCATCTTTAATTAACATTCAAAAATAATTTCAGACTGGCATCTTACCATTCAACCTAATAGACAGATGGTATTCAGTAGCACTTTTTGTTAATTTTATGTTGCATATTCTTGTTCTGAACAAATTCAAGCTTTGTTCTGAACAAATTCAAGCTTTGTTTCATAAAATTTATTTTTCTAAACTTGTGGCTTCAAATCACAAGTTGAACACATTGTCCTTTGCTGATAAAATCAGTTATTAAAGATGTTGAAGGCAGCCAAAAAA
The DNA here is from genome assembly GCA_039090855.1 of Macrothele yani. Classification (NCBI taxonomy): domain Eukaryota; kingdom Metazoa; phylum Arthropoda; class Arachnida; order Araneae; family Macrothelidae; genus Macrothele; species Macrothele yani. The sequence continues at coordinate 10,660,980 of CM077019.1, forward strand.
AAAAAAAATTGTACAGCATTTTGTAATACTGGAAGCACAATGTCTACCAATTCTAAAGAATAAAAAAGTGATTTATATTCCTTTTTTTTTTAAAGGAAGCCTCATCCAAAAAAAAAAAAAAAAAAAATGTGCGGAGTATTGGAACATTTGAGGGATGCTTAATGGAAATGTAATGTATTCAATGTAGAGATAAAAACGTGAACTAGACACGTAAAGATAGAAATCAGGATTCCACAATGCTTGACAAACAGGAAATCCAAGAAAGCGAATGCACAGTCATCACCCCCTAGTAGCTTAGCAGGCCCGCGCACCGAACGCCGGAAGCTGCGTGACGTAGGGGAGAGTAGGCTGATGTGATGTCCGTGGTGGGTGGTCGAGCATGCATGAGTTTGCTCACTCTGTGTAAGCGTGACTACGGATGTGCGTGGTTGTTGTTGTCAAATTGTCAACTAAATTTATTTTCATAGAGGAATATTAAAAGTATTCAAATTCCTTACTAATGGGGAGGTTCTCAGAAAACGGATTACAGCAATAAAGCGTGAAAATTTTCAACTCTAAGGTACGTGAAAACCTTTTGTTAACCTTATTTTAAACTACTCGCAAAATAAAAATTTTGAACTAGAAAATTTAAATTTGGCTAATTTTATAATCTAATGCATCTCACAGCGGGAAGTCAAAGCACTGAAAAGATTTTTGAAAAATGAAATTTATGTTTGTAATGGAAAGAATAGATTACTTGTGTTGTTATAGTAACCCATAACATATTTTTGCCAATGTATCAAATAAGTTCAAAGTAAAATATGTATATTTAGGAAGGGGTTTTAAACTTTATTATGGACACAGAATAATAAGGGTTGCATGTTTTTGATCCCAAGAGTAATATGTTGATACATTCGTACTTAGTTATTTAAGTGTTTAGGCAGCGCCAGATTAACTTTTTTGGGGTCCCTATTTCTGGGCACAAATGCTTGTAAAATACTTATATCCTATACGAAATATATGTATGTCATGTACACATCTAACATGCCTATGTCCTTTATATAAATGCTAAGGCCTTGTTGCCATGTGAAATACATCTTTTGTGTTTGCAGACATAGAGAATTGCATTGAATTATCATTTTTAATATTTATTACTAAAGGAACACAAACACTGAATCAAGTATAGACAGCAAAAATTAGATATGAATGCACAAAAACAGAAGTTCACACATAGTTCAGGAGTAAGTTTGCCTTTAAAATGTCCGTTTAAAGATTTTGAAGCATTTTTCTACAAACCAACACATTGAAGAACTCTCGTGTGAGCAGTGTTATGCTCTATCTGTGGTAGGATGGGAATTTATCAGAACCATTCAATTTCTTAAAAATTAGGTGAAATATATCAGTACTACCTGGGCAAGAAATTATTTACTTGCCCATGTAGTAAAAGCTGGATGCGCAGGAAAATGTATCTTTTAAGATAACAAACCAGAACCCTATTTTTTTTAAGTTAAAAATATGAACTGTTTTAACATGTTTGCAATTCCATTTTAAGGTGGACGTCAAGTAATTTTGCTTCCTATACTTCCAATGGAAAAACTTCTGTACACATTTTCTTCACAATTAATACGTTCCCAAGGATGAAAATTTGAACATCGATTAAAATAGCTTCATTTTATAACTTGGAATACTTAATATTTTCTAAAACATAACCATAATTATGCAATCCAACATTTATTTGTCTACTGACGTCATCAAAGTACAGGTCGCGCCATCTTTTTTCTGGTTTCAACACCACCAAAGGAAAAGTTATTGATTTTTAATATAATTATGATTATGTTTTAGAAAATATTAAGTATTCCAAGTTATAATATGAAATTATTTTAATCGATATTCAAATTCTCATCCTTGGGAACAGACTAATTGTGAAGGAAATGTGTACAAAAGTTTTTCCATTGGAAGTATAGGAAGCAAGATTACTTGACGTCCACCTTAAGGGTCTGTATTACAAATGTTCAATGCACAAACGTGTGTATATCAATTTTTAAGATGCTGATGCTAAAATTGGTATGAAATGGTACGATGACGAAACTGGTGTTTCGGAAATTTAGTGATTATGCCATGTTCCTTTTGTTAAAGTTTTCTCCCTTTGTCACTAAACATGAGAGGCCAGTTACATCAGAGGCATGCATACTGTTGTTGATTATAAACAAAATTTGGAGCAAAACTAGGTTTCCGATTTCTGGGCGTAGAGCTTAACATAATTAAAGATGTGATATTACTCTTTCCTTGGTACTTCGTAACAATAATACAACTTCCATTAATTAACAATGACATGAAACACGACATGTGATGACTGTCTTTTTTTTCTTGTGTAGTAGGAAATTTTATTACAAACTTTTTTATTTTAAAATTTAGTTACCATGCACAGGCAATTAGATGTTTTATTTACCTGCCCAGACGAATGATTTACATGCTCTGGGCATCTCGGGCATGGTATTTTTAAGCCTTGGATATTGTTATTTTTAAGAGAAAGAAAAGTATGTGGATCGACATGAATCCACATATTGTGGAAACTATGTTCTAAACAAACAAGTTTTTTAAAATACAAGTAGAAATATGTACTCGCTTCTTTTTTTTTTTTTTTTTTGAAAACATTTGCTTAAAATGAGAGATCAACTTTTTATTCATTTATCTAGACTTATCTGTTTCCAGACTTCCTGCACTGTGTCTTCACAAGCTACAGCAATAATAACTGGAACTAATATATCTCATATTATCCGATAATTACTGGAAAGTGTGCTTCCAAACGTGAGGGTGGGTGTCAATTTTTGTATGGGGAAAAACTTCTTCAATCATTCATAGAATTTATTTTGAAACCAAAATCATAAAAAAAGGAAAAAACAATCTTTTTCAATAGCTTTAGCAATGACAAAACATTTGTGCAAAATTTTATACCATTGCTTTTTATAGTTTCTGAGAAAATGGTACATCAAGTTAGTCAATTTATAATGAAACATGTACATCTTTTAAAATACATCCTATAGTACCAAAACAATCGCTTAGATTTATTCAGTACAATAACTGCATGTGCATTTGTCACGTTCTCAAAAAATATAATAATTATCTGAAAAAATACTTTAAGAAATTATTGGAACAAATTTCAGATTTTCTTAGAAACGTGTCTTTGAAATTCTTCAAGGAACAGCTAACGGACACTTAATCAAATTGTGCTTGTGATACACAAAGAACTACACAACCATAATTATATGTACATTGGCAGTTTTCCTGAATACTTCTTGAAAATCAAATTTCAGGAAATTTCTGCCAATAAGTTACTTGTATTTTTCCAGATAAAAAGAAATGCTTATATTGTGGATCCTAATAGTTTTGCTTAATGCTACTAATATACTTAATACATTGACAAGGTAACTTTTTTGAAATAGTGCTCTGGAAGACAAAAATTATAAACTTATATTTGCTTATCAAAATGAAGTTGTCCAAACACGTAACTAGATGGTACTAAAATTAGAAAAACTTGTTATGTCATTATTGTACGTTTAATAATGTAGCAATTGCATAATTTTCTTGAAATCTTAATTTATTTGATGCAATCAGTGGATCAAGCAGCAATTCACTGTATGTATGTTAAAACGTGTTTTATTGAGCCTTTGGTAATAATTAAAAAACACAGAAAAAAATTTAGTTTTTCTTGACCTTTTTTTCATATATTAGTGATCACGGATTGCATATAAAATACATTTTCACTAAAGGAATTATTTCATTACTAAAATTTTCATAGTCATAAGTTTGCAATGAATGAAAAATCTGATTCCTTAAATATGTCAATCGACATCTTTTGAAACGACGGCGATACTTCGTAATGGAGCCTCAAACTAATATTTCAAGTACAAGAACGATTTGTTCATAAGTACAGGAATCGTTCGGCTAACTATAAAGACACTATAACTTCAAGGGAAACTATGACAACAGTTTATAATTTCGATTATAGGAATGGTTTATCACTTCCAGTGAAATGACAGGGATTCCTTTATTAAGTTGACGAATCTGTGTTGCTTACCCTTTCAAGTCGAAATTATTGCTACGCTAAATTTTACGCTGTAATTTCTTTTTCTTTTGTATTTTAAAAGATTATTAAACAAACTTGTTAACTCTGCAGTTATTTGAAAACGAACACACAAGTCCTTATTTAAATGCAGTGAAACTCTAAAAGAACGCACGACCTGGTTAGTTGGTGTACGTAAAGACGCGTTCGTTCGCACATCGCCGTAATGCCCCTCTCCGCGACTACGGACTACTCAAGGCTAACGGACTACTCTAGTGACGTCACAAATCGGTGCGCGGGCCTGTTAAGCTATTAGGGGTGATGGCACAGTGCACGAACCACCACTTACCATAGGATCATACTGCCTCTAAAATTGCAGTTTACGACAAGATGAGACCAAAGAATAGGGGGGGGGCTGAACATTTTAACTCCTGAAAAATGAAAACAGACAGCAAGAATGCAGACTGTCTTTTGTTGACTCTGCGACTGCACAGCATCGATTGCTTAATTTTTCTTTCTGCTGCTATCATTCTCTCCCTACTTCTTCATTGTCACTTTTCTTTCTTTTCTTGAATTTTGTGTTCTCTGATAACAACCATCAGCCTGAGGACCATGAGCTCATGATATCAAAGCTTCAACTATTTCAGATAAATGGTGTAACTTTGGAAATATTAATACTTTTGAACACCATGAATCAATTTTTACAAATTTTCTAACTTTGTTACTTCCGTTTTTGAGAATTTCCTTCTTCCCTTATCAAGATTAAATGCAAAAACTTATGGGGTGGGGTATATTTAACAACGCTGGAGAGTGGGAACATCACGGGGGTGGGGGCAATAGCGATTACGAGAATTCCGTCCGACTTCCAGTTTTGGAAAATTTTCTCCTATTTTCAAGGTGAAATGCAAAAATTTATGCAGTAAAATATTACTTAAAAATACTGGACACAGGCAACATCGCAAGAAAAAAATTACGATTACGGAAAAAATCTGAACTCCGCCGACTTTCCGCTTTCAAAAGTTTCGTAAAGATGGAATTCCGTCCTTCGACGAACATCTATCCCCCCGTCCCCCCAAACACGATTATGTTTACTTGTGCATCGATCTCCTGAGGGAATAACATAACGAAAAAGGCGGAATTTCTCGAATTTGCGGAAGAACCTCAAGCCTGAAGATTAGGAGGCAATTTTCGCGCATCTAACTGTATGCCATAAAATGATATTTAACAAGAATACTAGACACAAACACAACATCTGGAGATAAAAATTATGATTAGGGCAAATTCTTTTTACTCCATTTAACTGCTGTTTTTGAAAGCTTTGAAACACGAAATATCGTCCCCAGACGGAAAATGTCCCAACCCCCGAATTCTCTTCAGTTTGGCATCAATCATGATAGCGATCTAAATTATGACTAAAAAAAAAAACGGAGAATTCCGCAAATCTGCTTAAGAATTTTATGTATATCATAAAATAATAGCAAAATATTTTTTTAAAACAAATGAAAATTCGTAGAATCCGTAGTTAGACAACTAAATAGGTAGAAAATACGAACATTCCGTGGCAAGTGGCATGCATAACAGTTGTATAATCGGCACCACGTGATCCGCACCTATCATGTTAATCGTGAATCGCAATTTTCCACAGACAACTGCGATTCACAGGACCGACTCAGAAATCCAAAGATGCAAGAAAAAAATGATCGTCTTATTGAAAAAGTAAATGTCATTTTGAAGTACTTTTGTGTTACTTTTAAGTAAAAAAAGAACTAAAATCGTTAGCTGTTGCCGCATTATCGCAGTTCATTAATTAGACTAAAAAATCAGCTGAAATTGTGGACAGTCCATAGCATTGCCTTATTTCTGAATACGTTTCAACTGAATAACGAAAAAACCTAAACTAAAACAATCAGCGCACCAAAACTAGACTGGCGGTGCGATTCGCAGAATGGCTACACGCTACGGAATAGCTCTGCGCGATTCCTGAGAGTCATGGATTCTCACACCGCGTAAGCTTCCGCACGCACAAATAGTAACACCTTCCTTACGTCATACTTTCTGCCAAAATACTTCTAAGAAAAAATATATATTCTTACAATTTCTTTGCGGTCTTCTATCTCGCTGTGACGCTATATTTTTTTCTGTTACTGCATTTTTGGTACTTTCCCAATAACACCACCATTCCTGACAATTACCTGGCGAACTTTTTAAAACGATGCACTGTTTTTTTTTTTTGTTTTTTTTACCGGTGTCTGCAGCACCTAAATTTATAATCTTTTAATAGATAATCTATGGATTACACAACAGAAATTACGGCATTTACTGCAATATATTACGAAATCTCAACTAATAAGAAAATTAGGCGCCACGGCCCGAATTTTAGACGCCTGGGCGACCGGGATTTGTCGAGCCCTGGACATACCGATAACAGAAGCACAATCTTTTTTTACAAAAGACGTGCTAAGAAGACAAAGCTTGCGAAATTTGCTGAAAACCCAGCTGGTCTTGTGCAAAGGATGTCTCCTCAAGGGCACTCCTAAAGCCGAACCCGAGAAAATGCGAAGCGTACGCAACATCGCGATCTCCGATATCGAACTTTTGTACCCAAACAATCAGAAGGAAAAAGAAATAATGCACACAGCGGGCATCCGTCCGATGCAAAAGGTACTTTCAAGAACACAAAGTAAATAATTTATACTATTACACTTCGTAAATAAAAGAGAAAATACGACCTATAACATGAATTAAAAACAATCTGATTCTGAAATTGTTTTCTTCCTTCTTTCTTTTTAACACATTATTATATCTCTTTTCAATTTTTTGATCGTGTGCGCACACATAATTCAGCCTGAATGATGTATATTTACAACAACATGAAGCCATTCCAGAAATATCGTGCTGGCATTAGGGGCAGATGCGGAATTGTGGATTGATTGAACAAGCGTGCGTTGGAGCCCGAGTCAAAGAAAACATGGCCATTTAAACAATAAAACTATGTCGCTTTAATGAAATAGTATACAGACATAAAGCTTGCAAATATATTTGGCTAAAACAACATCCAATGTTTTATTATTTTATCGCTGGCAAGATGAACTAGGATGACGGAAATAAAAATTTCAGACTACGTTTGATTTGCCACAAATTTCCCTGACTTTTCCCGATTTTCCAGGTCTGTCGCCACCCGATTACGGATACCAGTTCGAGACTTATGGCACCTTTGAAAACTCCCACACGAGTTTCCAATATCTTGTCTCTACGTCAGACCAGTAACACAGTACCTCTGTGAGCGCATTCAACAGGATGCCTCCCCGTGCCACAACTCCACCGCCACCAAACTGGTCCCTGTCCCTGATGTTATGGGGATTGTAACAAGTTCGCCATCCTCTCCAGAGAGTGGTCCACTGAAAATCAGTCTGTAAACTGAATCTGGACTCATTAGTGAAGAGCACATTGCTCCACTGATTTGGTGTCCAGTTTTAATGTTCCTGAGTCCAGTTTCAATGTTCCTGAGTTCAGTTTAAATGTGCCCTCCTGTTCGCAGGGGTCGCAGGGGTGAGTGGGACACCAACTATTGGACGTCTGGCATAAAGATCAGTTACCCTGAGACTCCTGTAAACAGTTTGTCTTGAAATTCTTGGTCCTGAGGTGCGCACAAGTTCTGCAGAGAGTAGCCTGGCAGACATTGTGCAGATAATGCATTTAGTTTCATCCCAAAGGTTATCACTACGTTAAGTTTCTAGGACTGTTGGTGCCACCATCTTAAAGGACACAGTTCATCGACGAATCAAGGAAAGTCGCAACATTGTGTTCCGTAAAATGCGCCGTCTGCCACACGTCACGCGGCGCCACAAGGAAGCTAGATTGCTTTGGGCAAGCAGCCACATGCACTGGACGGAAGAGTGGATCACAACTACTTTCTCTGATGAGAAAAAGTTCAACCTGGACGGCCCCGATGGTTGGAACTGCTATTGGCATGATTTACGACGAGAGCCACGCACCTTCTTCAGCAGACAAAAAGAAGGTGGATCTGTAATGGTCTGTGGAACTTTTGCATTCAATGTGACAATGGATATCGCATTTCTGCAAGGCAGGCAAAACTCAGAAACGAATCAGGACATACTAAGCAGCCACCTTCTACTATTTGCCGGAACTCTAGCGGATGTTGACTATCTGTTCCAGCAAGACAATGCCTCTATCCATCGGTCTGCATCAACGAAAAGCTGGTTTAACACTCATCATGTGACCGTAATGGATTGGCCAGCACTCAGTCCATATCAGAACCCTATCGAGAACCTCTGGGGTTATGCGAATGGACGGCAGTTCTCAAGTGTAATGGCATTGAAAGAGCAGATTGAACGAAGCTGGTACGCACTCCGTTCAGAACACTGACATCACTTGTTGGACAGCATGTCAAATCGGGCCTCCAGTGTTATTCGGAACAACGGCTCCACTATTTGTACCGGAGGCGCTCATAACTAGTAAGTCTTTATATTTTTGAGACAGTGTATTTCTGTTTTTTTCTTGTACTTGGCGTTGGAATCGTTATGTTTCCTTCAAACTATTGTGCAGCTGTGTGTCCTATGCTATTTTTGCTATAAGTATGAGGTGTACATTTCAGCTCGTTGTTGTTCCTTTTTTATTCGAGAATTTGTTCTGTATCTATATTTATGTGACACACTACATCGTTACTTAAAAACAAAAGAAAATCTTTTTTCAAGTACTAATTACAGTGTTAAACTTTTTTAAGTACTTTCAAGGACTTGAAAATGAACATTTTATTTTCAAGGACTTTTCAAGGAGCGTACGAACCATGCTAATGGAAACCACAGCTCCATTCGGCAGCAAAGGGTCTTAATGAACTGTAATGCCATGTTAACCAGAGTTTTAAATAAACTGGTGGAATGAAGCACATCACAATATTTTGGGAAAATGCTTTTAAATACACTGTCTGACAACATAAAATATTTACCACACAAATCATAATTTTTAAATTCCATAATTCCTATAATTTTATTGTATAACTTGCAGTCATGGTTCAAACTATCTCTCTTCTTACTTACTTCTTTTTCTCTCTCCTCTGCTTCCCTTGTTTTGTATTTTTTCTGTACTTCTTTGATTAACCTAAAAGCTGTATTTAAATTAGATGACGGGGCAGAGATTTCTCCAGGTTCTTTAACATTTGTGCTTCGGTATGTTCTGTAGGATATACACAAAACAACATATGAGAAAATTGAAGTTACAGGATTTGTTCAAAAGACAAATAAACTTGAGAGTTACCATACAAATCATGCAGATAAAATAGCCACGAACTAAAGCAAAAATGCCCATTCCATGCCTAAAATAAATAGCTAAATCAAGATTTGTGAGTACAACATGAAGTAAATCTAAAAACGGCCATGTTCACAAGACACGCAAGAGACTAACGAGGGGGGGGGGGGCAGAACTTTTTGACCGGGGTGAAAAATCAGAACGCACTGCGAAACAGTGTGAATATAACAGAGTATGAGCAAGACAGAATTGTTCACTGAAATTTATATCTGTAAATATTAAACTGGAGCACATCATTTCGAAATATAAAATTACTGACATTTTACAACAATGCAGAACAAAGGGAACATTGTAGCGGGGAAAATTTTATAACTGCAAACGAAATCTTTTCTCTGTCCAACAACTTCCATTTTCTGAAATTTTTCTCCATTTTCCAGCTGAAATACAAATACTTGTGGAATAAAATTATATCTAACTACAATACTGGCCAGAAGAAATATCGTGTGAAAAAAAATTACGATTACGGCAGAAATCGTCATTCCGTCTACATACATACATATCACTAAGCTGTTCTCTGAGATTCAGAGGTTAGCTCCAAAAAGAAATACAAACTTCCAGATATTTTTACTTATTGTTGTCGTATCAAACTTCGCCATTTACAGCGATCTTGACATACAACTCGTGCTTCACTGATATCCATTACACGCCGTACACAAGATCTTTTATACTTCATACTCATCATCTTTTTCTCATGCAGACACTCCTGAATCTGATCCACCCATGTCTTCCTTGGCCTTCCTCTGCCTTTCCTTCCTGCCACTTGGGTTGAAAATATTTTCTTAGTAAGCATTTCATCACTCATTCTTTCAACATGGCCAAACCACTGAAGCATATTGGTCCCCACCTTGCTAACAACATTTTGCTTCACATCACACAACTGCAATACATAATTTTCATTTTCGAAAGTCAAAATTCTCCGTAAGCACCCCTCCCCCCCAACTTAATCTCAGTTATGCATCGATCTTGTGAACCACAAAAAATTATGACGATGGAAAATTTGGAATTCCGATAATAAGCGAAAGAATCTCGTGGCTGAAGATTAAAGGGAAAATTTTCGCGCCGTCTAACTTCCGTTTTCGAAAATTATTCCATCATTTTCATGGCGAAATACTAATATTTACGGAATAAAGTTATATGATATTTAACAACTACTGGGAAGAAGGAACATCGTGAGAAACTGAAATTACGATTACCGGAGAAATTTTCACTCCGTTTAACTTACGCTTTTAACGGTTTTGGAAGACGAAATACTGTTCTCAGATGAAAAAACGACAACTCCCCCCCACCACCAATCTTCCCCAAAATTATCTATAATTTTGTATCAATCTCAAGACTGCCTCAAATGACGACAAAAAAAAAAAAAAAAAGAAAGAAAAAGCGGAATTCCACGGATCCATGGAAGAACCTTAACTATGACAAGATCATCACATTTTTCTGGGTCACTTTTGGTGTTTTAGTATCAGCACTGCCACTGACGTGGTGTATCCCGTAAATTACCCCAAAACAATTCTAGGCATCCTTTGGGACCCACACTTTATTTCAGATTTTTTTTTTTTTATCATGCTATTTGGTAAAAGTCAATTTTGTGAGGATTAGGGAAAGAACAAAAACAGCCAGCAATGCACAGTCCCTCAAGATCACGTAAATATACAATATAAGACTATGTAAATATACAAATGTTCTGATTAATTTATTAAACCTTTCAGCTCTTTTAGTCAATATTGGAACAGTTGAAATTTAAAATCTGAAAAACAAACAAACTTACATTTAATAGGCACTGTGGACAATTATATTCTACTAAAAATTGTACGTTTACTTCAATAATTGTTCGTTAAAGGAAAAAGAAACTGTTCAAGAGTAGTCACCAGAGTTGTATAAAAATAAAATGTATCTGCGTACACAACCATTGAAGCAGAAATCTTGCTGCAAACCAGCGAATCACGATAACAATACAATAAGATAAGTTAAAGAAAAATTATTAAAAAAATAATTTAGAACATTACAGATTCCAATTAGGACAAAATAAGTACATTACAATTGAAGGTGCAGCAATGTGTGTTAAATGGACCTTTATGGTAAAACATTAAAATATTGGATCATGAACCTCATAAAAACAAGAGACTAAATAAAAAAATTATAGCCAGAAAAACAGTTCAACAATTTAATTTAAAATAGTAAACTTACAAAATACATAAGGAAGAGATTTTAATTTAATAACAGGCAACTGCAAAAGAAATCTGGCAAAATAAAATTTGAATTCTTTCTGTGCAAACGAAACTTTTGATACAGTTCCTACACATTGAGAATAGGCCTTGATAAAATCTAGAGGCTAGAAATGTCTGTCTGCAAGAACAAAAGAACTCAGAAGATGTGAAAAATAATTGAAAGTTCAATTTAAAATAGAATTAAGTATATCAATTTGAGTAAGTGTTCTAATTGCTGAAAATAACATTTTATTTTTTTTAAATCTACAATCAAAAAATTATCTGCAAAACCTACTAATAATTTGGAAACTATCCGCATATGGCGTACGTCTACATTCTGCTACTCTGATAGTCACCACATAGTTCCTGTGTTTTGAAAAATAAAAACCTCTCTGATGTTCTGAGCTAACTTAAAATGCAGTCTTTGTGTAGTTCCATTATGATAAAATTTAGTTGAAAATGATAAAATTTAATTCACTACTTGATTTCTTTCAAGACTGCTTTCAAAGAGCATAAATAAAAGTGTCGAACAATGTACATTACATTTATTTTTCACTTGCTTATGTAAGCATAAATATTCATTTATCTCTTGATTCTTTTGATTTTTTAAAAGGACCCATAATATATCACAAAGTACCCACTTTTTAAGAATCTGTGGATCCCTAGGACCCACCTTGATAACAATGCAACAGCAGCTCTGAGAATGGTTACACATTACACACAGTGTGTATATAATTTAAGACTACACACTTGTGATGTTGATTTAGAATAAATTATCAACGTTTATTCACAATTAAATGTTTCATGGTAGCTTTAATGTTTCTACATGCATCACTTTGAGGACAAACTCTTTCAGCTTGTTACATTGTCCCGGATGTACCAAGTTTGCATGAAATTCAAACTGAGTATAAATAAAGGAAAAACCAAAGTTATGGTTTTTGAAGTGAGGATCTGTTGGCACTGAATGCAAGATAAGTCTAAATGGCACAGTGATTGACCAGGTGAATGAGTTTGTATATTTGGGAAGCATGTGTGACAGAAAGAACACATTAGGTGGTGAAATTAGTAGGAAAGTGAACTCTTCATTAAAAGTAATAGCAGCTTTAGGAGGTTTTCACAGAAATGATGGATTCTCAAGGAAGTCCCGAATGGCTGTGTGTGAAAGTATAATTGTTCCTACTCTGATGTATGGCAGTGATGGTTGGTTGGTTGGTTATTTAATTTTAATGGCGCAAGGGCCATGGTTGGCCAAAGAGCGCCAAACAAAAGACATCAAAACAAAACAAAATCAATAAAAAACGTAAACAAGGTTAAAAACAGGCTGATGTGGTAAAAATGAAACATGATAGTGAACAAGTTAAAATCTAGATAAGTTTAAAAAAGTCAATTTCTTGTAAAAACGAAAACACTGCTTTCATGTCGCAGGCTTCGCCAATAATAGTTTACAGCGGAGCTGCTCCTTCATCCAACAGATGAGAGTGAAAGTGACGAAAACGATGAGTACAAAACCGAACACAAGTACACAAAACATGAAGGACAGTGAGACGACAGTTGCACGCCTCACACACCGGGACACCCTCGCCACACAGCAAAAAGTGGTGAGTAAAACGACAGTGCCCAATGTGGAGACGTGCAAGAACAACTTCCTCACGACGGTTGTTCCGCAAACTAGACTTCCAAAGTCCGATCTGTGGTTTGATAGAATGCAGCTTATTGCTGCCCTGCTGAGACCACAGGGACTGCCACTCGTCTAGGAGAAATGTCCGGATCAAAGGTCTAAAATCGCGGAAAGACAGTGGCAGCCAAGCTGCGACAAGGAGGAAACAGACCTGGCAGAGTGTATGGCAGTGAAACCTGGGTACTATAAAGAAACATAGGAGTCGTTTGTGTGCTGGAGAAATGCGCTACTTACGGGGGTGGATGTGGGGGGCCTTGGCAAGACACGTTCTGATTGTGCAAGAAATGAAGATGTGTTGCAGTTGTGTGATGTGAAGCAAAATGTTGTTAGCAAGGAGAAGACTAATATGCTTCAGTGGTTTGGCCACATTGAAAAAATGAGTGATGAGATGCTTATTAAGAGAATTTATTCAGCCCAAGTGGCAGGAAAAAAAGGTAGATGAAAACCAAGGAAACCATGGGAGGACCAGATTTAGGAATGTTCGCATCAGAAAAAGATTATGAGCATGAAGTAAGAAAGGTCTTGGGTGCAGCGTGGGATGGATGTTAATGAAGCACGAGCTGTGTGCAGCGAGGGATGGATGTTAATGAAGCACGAGCTGTGTGCAGCATGGGATGGATGTTAATGAAGCACGAGCTGTGTGCAGCATGGGATGGATGTTAATGAAGCACGAGCTGTGTCAGGATCGCTATAAATGGAGACATCTGATACAGCAACACTGAGTTTTCTGTGAGGAACTAACCTCTGAATATCAGAGAACAGCTTAGTGATATGTCATCATCACTGTCAACCATTATCAATCCACTGCTGGACGAAGGTCTCTCCAAGCCAACGGTCTGTCTTGTGCCGGTCTCCTCCATGTTATTCCTGCATGCCTTCAAATTTCATCTGCCCATTTCCCATGTGGTCTTCTTCTGGGTCTTTTTCTGTCCCTTGGAATCCAGTCTAAAATTCAGCTGTCCATCGATGGTCTGCCCTTCTGGCAATATATCCAGCCCATTGCCATTTCAGGGATTTTACTCTGATCATGATGTCTTCCACTCTTGTCATTTTTCTGATCCACGAGTTCCTCTTCTTATTTCTCTTGGTTACACCAAGCATGCACCTCTCCATGCTACTTTGAGTTGTCTGCAGCCTTTGTATGTCTCTTTTAGTTAAGCTCCACGTCTTTGCACCATGCGTAAGCACTGGAAGGATGCATTGATCAAACACCTTTCTTTTAAGCCACAATGGCATATTGCTCTTGAAAATTATACTGTTTCTTCCAAAAGCTCTCCAGGCAAGTTTTATACGCCGATTAATTTCTTCATCAATGTGACCCTCACTTGATATCTGCTGTCCAAGATAAACGTACACATCTGTTATCTCCATCAATCGATAAATCTTCATTTCTTGTAAAGCATTGTACATCACTTTTGTCTTCTGAAAGTTCATTTTTAATCCCACTTCTTTACTCTTGTCAGCAAGTTAATGGATCATACTCTGCAGCTCTGATGGGGTAGTTGCAAAAATTACTACGTCATCAGCAAAACGAAGGTGAGTTAGATAATCTTCCATTAATCTTTATCCCTTTGTTTTCCCAGTTAGTGATATGTATATATACCACCCCTATATCAAATTTTCAACAGAATATGCTGTAACTTCAGAATGACACTCCTATTCCAATTACTTTTTTTAATGCCATTAAAAAAAAAAGGTATATAATTTAACATTTTCATAGTTAAAATTAAGAGATAATACAAATAATTCAGATATACTAAATCATATACCTTTTCTTTTAGTGCCATTAAAAAGAGGTGCATAATTTAAAATTTTCATAGTTAAAATCTATACATAGCATAAAATAAAGTCCCCAGGAGGCGTCTGTTTGTTCGGGCTAATCTCGAGAATCACTGGACAGATTTTAATGCGGTTTTCACCATTCCATAGAGCATTTGTCGAGGAAGGTTTAGGTGCATGAAACATTGATCTACAACAAAAGGGAGCCGAGCAGTAACGATTTTAGTGGCATGTCAAAGAAAAAAACTGCTGTTCGCATTCTTCCGTAGCTTCCACTGCTTAAACAACGATGCGAGGCGACCGGTTTACGAAACTTCTTTGCTCTTTGGGAAAAAGATGCGAGGCGCATGCGCGTCGGCCGGTCTGACAGCATGTAAGGTCACAGACTAAATGCATAGTTACATCGGACGCTGAAAGAATTGGTTTATCTGTGCTCGCACAGACTAAATGCGTACTTACATCGGATGCTGAAAGAAAATTGGTTTATAGGCGCTCGCACAGACTAAATGCGTAGTTACATCGGACGCTGAAATAGAATTGGTTTATCAGTGCTCGCACAGACTAAATGCGTAGTTACATCGGACGCTGAAAGAATTGGTTTACCAGCGCTTGCACAGACTAAATGTGTAGTTACATCGGACGCTGAAAGAATTGGTTTACTAGCGCTCGCACAGACTAAATGCGTAGTTACATCGGACGCTGAAAGAGAATTGGTTTATCGGCGCTTGCAGACTAAATGCGTAGTTACATCGGACGCTAAAAGAATTGGTTTACCAGCGCTCGCACAGACTAAATGCGTAGTTACATCGGACGCTGAGAGAGAATTGGTTTATCGGCGCTCGCACAGACTAAATGCGTAGTTACATCGGATGCTGAAAGAGAATTGGTTTACCAGCGCTTGCACAGACTAAATGCGTAGTTACATCGGACGCTGAAAGAGAATTGGTTTATCGGCCCTCGCACAGACTAAATGCGTAGTTACATCGGACGCCGAAAGAATTGGTTTATCAGCGCTCGCACAGACTAAATGCGTAGTAACTAAATTATCGCTCAAAATAACACAAGAGTACTCTTATCTTCAGAAGATAACGGTATTTTTGCTGAAATGTTACTTAAAGTTGGAAACTGAGATATTTTATCTATGAATGAAGGTAAAATTAACCTCAATCATGATTTATGGGTTTTAGTCAGGAACATTCAAGAATTGATTACTAACATTTATCCAGAAACCCATGACCTTTTAAATAAGTCGCTTTTATGGTTTAAAGAAAGAGCCATCTTATTGCCGACAAATGCAAAGGTTCTGAAATAAACGACTTGGTGGTCTCCAAATTCAATGCCCAAACTCAAGTTACATCCTTCCAGGATGACAGCACACAAACTGATTTTAAAAGTGGGGTTTCCTTTATATTGTTACGTAATTCTAAACCCACCGAAGTTATGCAATGAGACGTGATTGCAAATAAAACTTTGAAAAACTTTTTAATTGAAGCTACCGTTTTAACTGGCTGTGGCACTGCAGAAACAGTTTTAATACCGAGAACCCTAATGATTCCCATAGATTTGCCGTTTAATTTCAAACAAATGCAATTCCTTGTAACACTCTGCTTTGCCATGACAATAAATAAAGCACAGGGTCAGACACTGAATGTCGCTGGCATTGACCTAAATGAAGAATGTTTTACTCATGGACAACTTTACGTGGCTCTTTCGTGTGGCACGGCAAAACGAAACCCTTTTCGTGCTCACGTCTGGAGGAAAAACGACAAATGTTGTCTACAAGGAAATCTTACAACACCTCGGTGAAACAAACATTTCGCCGTAAATTCTAAATTGCTACCGTGCGAAGCCGGGCAGGGTCGCTAGTTAAGAGATAATACAAACCTACGATAGATGACAATACAGTCAAAGATCCGGTGGTTTTAACATGCATAGAAAAAAACACCACACCCCTTTCTTCTACCAGAGAGTAACTTCAAATTACCACACAGGCGAAGTTGATCCTCGAGCGATATTTCAGCTGCCTGAAGCTGATGAAAGTGCTAGTAGTAATGGTTGAGTGTGTTCGTGAACAGCGTTCCTCACCTGATGCAATGGAAATTTTTGTAGTTTTTTAATGCCATTTTTTTCATTTTAAAGATTTGAATGTTTAGTACATTAAATTATTATGTATTGTAATGTTTTGTAAGACAAATTATTTTAACTGGTAAATACATAATTTTAGAATTTAGATAATCATGTGTTGTTTAGGCCTAAGACGAGTGGGAGCACATTCAGCAGAGCTTATAACATATGATGTACGTTAGTGATTTGAGGTAGTTCCTTGACCTCAGTTTAAGCAATAGGTAGGGTGATATTAAATCTGGTCAGCAGAATCATTAAACATGATACGAAACTTCTGATCCCTCAAACCATTTAACAAAAACAAATATCCAATGAAAACAGGGCAATGGCTATACAAGTCTTCAGTGTTGTGAATCTGACAAGTGCACAGAAGAAAGTTAATTTAATTCTCAAAGCAATTAAGTTGTGAAGAAATAACTGTCCTACCCCTTACATATCTTACAACCTTAGAGTTTGTTCCCTGGACAAAGCAGAATTTTTTTTATGCAACATATATGTTAGAAATTTAACACAGTCATTTCACATACAACTTGTGACATATCTTTATAATCTCATTCAAAGTTACAGATACATGCACACATTCACTGTAAAATAATGAAAACACTTTAAAGATAACGTTCTTACATTTCCTTCAAAAACAATGCCTCTGGATTGGGGAATATATTTCCTTCATTTCTTCCCAATGCTGCTCCGGGATGAAAGAAGTTAACTCTGAGGTATGTATAATCTCCTTCAACAGATTGAGATATATTCTGAAAAGGAAAAAAATGCAAAACAATTTGTATTACACTGGAAAGCAATATCTAACACTTTGATAACTAACTTGCTCACATAACAGAAAACTAAAAATATAACTGAACAGGGCGTCAAAATGCATATCTTCAATAACATAACTGGGACTTTCAAAGGTAGAAATGTGTGTGTGTGTGTGTGTGTGTGTGTGTGTGTGTGTGTGTGTGTGTGTGTGTGAGAGAGAGAGAGAGAGAGAGAGAGAGAGAGAGAGAGAGAGAGAGAGGGGGGGGGGTAGACATGTCAGCCACAACACACCAGGAAACCATGGTAAGCACTTCAAAATTTTGTAATTTTTTTCTTTTAATTGCTGCAGAGACTACTTTCAAGTCAAAATTCCAAAGGAGAGAGCTTGCCAGATTTGTATAAAAATCAAATGTATCTGAGCATGGAAACATTGAAACAGAAAACTTGCTGCAAACTCGCAAAGCGGGAACTACAGTAACAACACAATAATTAAAAAAAAATTTATTAGAACATTACAGATTTAATGAGAATAAAATAAGTAAATTACAATTGAATGTGCATCAATGTGCATGAAATGGACCTTCATGGTAAAATATTGAACTATGAACTTCATAAAAACCAGAGACTAATTAAGGAAAGCTTTTATAGACAGAAAAACAATCCCATTAACAAACCTTCAAAAATTATAAATAACATTTTCAACAACTTAATTCAAAAATATTAGACTTCCAAAATACACAAGGAAAAGATTTTAATTTAATAACTGGTAACTGCAAAAGAAACTTGGCAATAAAATTTAAATTCTTTCTGCGTAAACGAAACTTTTGATAGAGTTCCTGTACATTGAGAACAGACCTTGATAAAAACAGACCTTGATAAAAACCAGAAATGTCTGTATAAAACAAAAGAACTCAGAAGATGTGAAAAGTTACCAAAAGGTCTTCAAGATAAAATAAAATTAAGTATATTAATCTCAGTAAAGCCTTGAGTAAGTGTTTTAATTGCTGTAAATAGCATTTTTTTTAAATCTACAAGCAAAAACTATCTGCAAAATCCGCTAATAATTTTGAAACTATCCACGTACGGCGTACATCTACATTCTGGGGCTTCGATAGGAACAACAAATTTACCATGCTATTTCTACAAGGACCAGATAGGCAGATGGGAACAAGTATGTGATTTTGAACACATGTCCATGTGCTGCCACTAGTGCCAGAAAATGTTCCTGTTGTGTGAGCAGCACAAGGAGCAAACAACTTTCCTTATTTAAGCATTGCTACTCTATTGGTGGTCAGACCTTTTCGCCTCACGACAAATGCGTTATTCTGATGCATTCAGGGCTATTCTAAGGTTCAGCTTTTGTTCATAAACCAACATTTTTTTATAATTCAGCTACACCAGAAAACATTATTCTTCAATCAGACTGAAAGTAATGGGCAAAGCTGCATTACACAGGGAGAATGTTAGTTCATAGACAGATAGTGCCATCTCTTGTTGTGGTCATGAATGCCAAATGATGCCGCCAAGAGTCAATCAAGTGACCAAACAGATACAAGAAAAGATGGCATACAGTGCAACATTATTCCATTAGTGTGCTGTGATTCAGTTCCTGGTGAAAGATGAAATTCTGGCTGCTATCATTCACCATAGACTTCAGTGTGAACATGCAGGGTTTCCACTCAAAAGTAATAAAAAAATTCCCTGCCTTTTCCAGGTGGTTTTTAAAGTTTTCCAGAGTGGCATGTTGCAAAGAATTGTTACATTTCATTCCATTCCATTCATTTTTCTCACCAAAGCACACATTTGTAAATTCTTTAAGTAATTTGTCTTTATAAAATTACATGCTTTTCATTAATAACAACTAACTGTGCACATTATTTTCTGTACCAAAGTTCTGTGAACTTTTGTGAATACTACCCACACGGAATTTGTAAATACATTCCCATACAAACAGGTCATATGTAAGAAAAAAATCTGTCAGTTGAATAGTTTCAGTTTTTCTATAACACAATGCAGCTAAGCTTAATGATGGAATGGCTCTGTTCAAAGAAACATGTTTCAAGAGAACCAACAGATAAAGGACTTTGATCCATCATTTGGTTGGTTCTCTTGTGAAGTGTTTCTTCAAGCAGGAGCTATTGTGCCTAATTGTTCCATGTTAACTTATAACAATTGCCTGTAGAAATTGAACAAAAGCTTAATAACCGGCAATTTTAAAAATTCAATTTTGCATCTTTTTTTAGAGAATAAAGGAAATACTCAATATAACTGAAAGTAAGATCTACCAAATTCTAGGCAGGCAGTAATTGCAAGCAAAAGTTTGATATCTTGAAAAAATAAGGTTTTTTTTTGGCAAAATAAAGTATCCATTGATTATTACAAAAAAAAAAAAAAAAAAGGTTAATTTTCCCCGAGTTTTGGAACCATTTTCAAATTCCCTGAGAACTTCAGGTTGAGTGGGAACCCTGACATGGATATGCGTGTATGGGTGCCAGCAGTGTGAGATGGGGTGGGTGAAACATTTTAACGACAGTTTCATAGACGTTAATGATCACCTCATATCAGTCGCTGTCAAACAGCCCCACGGAACACACGGAAAAGGGCCTTAATTCGTGATGACGGACGTGTGAAGAAAATTGCAGCAAACTTGGGCATAGGACAGAGTGCAGTTCAGGAAATGGTTAGCAGCTTGGGATATTGTAAAATCTGTGCCCGCTGGGTCCCATGTTTACTGACAGAAGACCACAAAGGCCAGCGCACAAACATCTCATCACAACTACTGGAGCGGTATTGAAATGAAGGGGCAGATTTTCCCCACAGTATTCAGTAATTTTGAGAAATGTGCCATTCCTCATCAGATAACATTATGTAATCACCACCTTTGTGAAACTGGTTTCTTTGAATAGCGTGATTGTGAAATCACATCAACAATGCATAAATGACTGTCTCGAAACTTAGAAATTTAAGAAGAATGAGACAAAATGAAAGAATTTCATTCAAACAGTAGAAAACAATTCTAATAATTTTTGCATACCTTTATCGTAGATATATGGAAAGGGATTTCAATTCCGTAAATAGGAAGTATTACAGACTCATACTTTTTATCTGCAAATACAAGGAAACATGAATTAAAAAAAATCTTTACAAACCAAAACATACTTTTTAAAGCTAATTGTGTCAAAGCTGTGGATGCCCACAGTTGAAATTTTATATCACTTATGAGTTAAATGATTTCACTTCCAAATTCCAGCAAAGGTACTGATAAAGAAAAAAAAAAAAGTCTGAACTTTTTAACCGGTTGAAAAATTAGAACATTCGATAAGAAAGTGTGAAATTTAATGCAGCGTGAGCAAGGTAAAATTATCCATTGTAATTTATTTATGTATTAAGCTTAATTAATTTATTTATTAACTTTATTTATGTAAATGTTATAAACTGGGGCACACAATGTAAAATTCCTGAATTCAAAACAAAACGGTTTTAAAAGACATTGCTTCAGTTTTTTTGTTTTGTTTTGTTGCCAATTTACTTGCTAGAATGTCAGCTCAACTTTCCTCTTGCAAGCTAGCTTTACTTTCTTCACAAGAATTTCCACAGACCTGTTGGGTTTTTGTTTTTTTTTTTTTTACTCTGCAGCTAGACAGCATAAATTGCTTAATTTTTCTTTTTGCTGATATCTTTCTTTTCCCATTTCTTTATTGTTGCTTTTCCTTCTGTTTTCTTTTTTTTAATGCCCTTAGATGATAATTTCATCCATTATGCTGAAAGAACTTTCAGCCTGAGGACCATGAATGCATGATATCAAAGCTTTCACTATTTTTAATAACTTGAGAACATGAATAATTTTGAACACCACACATCAATTCTTACAAATTTGCCAACTTTGTTGCTTCCATTTTTGAAATCCCCCCACCTTATCAAGCTTAAATGCAAACATTTATGGAGGGAAATAACATTTCGCAACAACACAGGATAGTGGGAACATTGCGGTGGTTGGTATTGCGATAACAGGATAAATCTTCACTCCATTCGACTTCAGTTTTCGGAAACTTTTTACTCATTTCTAAGCTTAAACACAAATATTTAACAACAAAAGGATATTTGACAGCAATACTGAGAAGGAGGGACATCATGAGAAAAAAAATTACGATTACAGAAGCACTTATCACTCCATATAACTTCCACCTCAAAAGTTCCTAAAAATGGGATTCCATCCTTAAACGGAAAACCAACCTCCCACACACAAAAACACACACCAATCCCACATAAATTTCTGTTCAGGTGCACATTGATCTTGAGAATGACTCAAATGATAACAGAAAAGGTGGAATTCCGCAAGCCTGGAGATTACAAGGAAAATCTTTGTGTGGTCTTAACTTCCTTTTCTGGAAGTTGTTGCTCACAGTTTCAGGCTGAAATACCAAAATTTATGCAATAAAATGATATTTAACAATACTGGACACAGGCAACATTGCAAAAAAAAAAAAAAAAAAAAAAAAAACAACAGCAAATTACTATTACAGGAAAACTCTTTGCTCTATTTAACTTCTGTTTTTGAAAGTTTTGGAAGATGAAAACTGGACCTTTTTTTTTTTTCTTTTCTTTTTTTTTTTGCGATTCTATTTCTACACTCAGGGTTTGAACACGTTTACAGAAAATAAATTCCAGGACTTTCCGAGGAGTTGTTCAAAAAATTCCAGGAGCATAAATTTTTGCTAGATTCAGATGTTTTGTTTTAAATTTTGCAAACTGGGGTGTAATTTACTATGCATTCAAAATTCTTACAAAGTCCTATGGGTTCCACTGCTACAGAGTGTTCTTCTATCAGTGTGTGCGTTACATCTTCAATGAAGTGGCAAAATTTTGTCGTATAAAAAACTGCTCTGTATAAATCTTACATGAAGCAATCTGGAACTTGGCACAATGATAACAATAAAAAACAATTTTGCCATGGCACTGAAGATTCCCTATTCTATAGTCATCTATTCCCATGCACATTGGCAGCAAGTGGGCCAAATATCAATCTCCTTCAGTGAGGAAAGTGTGTGCTACAAAGAAGAGCCATCTTAGACTTGCAGAAAGGTTTTCAGATGACTCCAACTGCACATACTTGCTATACCATAAACCAAGGTCACTGGGAATATGGCACTCAAATATCTTGCACTGCAGCGTGACACAAGAAAAAAATGACATCATGTCTCCACACTCCTTGAGAAGAAGGAATGGCATTGAAAGCAGACGCAGCAAAAGATGGAACAAAGTAATGCAAAAAATCCAAAAAGTTCAGCCTATTTTCTTTTATTTTCTTTGCAAGAAAGCATTTCCAGGTGGATAATTCAAAGCAATCAGAATTGTGTAGTGAATGTGTTAAAAGTGTTTCTGAGAAATATTTTTTCATTGATTTTTATTCCAAGACCTTTCACAAAAATATAAAAAATCAAGGACTTCCCAGGACTGGAAAACAGGGAAATCAAATTCCAGGATTCCAAGGGTAGGGCAAACACCCTGTACACTACATACCAGAGTTTAAGCTGACTCAAAAAATGCTGTAGCAAAAATCGGGGAAAAAAGTTGTAGCAAAATGCTAAAAAAAAAGTTAGCAGCTTTTGTCACTCAGAAAATTATAACATCATTTCAATCATTCACACCAAAAACACTTTGGATATCAGTAGAAAACTAATTATTTTGGATCATACTAACTCATTTAAAAGAAAATTGCATTGTTAGTGTACTACCTAGAGCTGGGCGGCCTGCCCAGCTAATTTTTTCTTATTGCATTGGTAGTGTACTACCTAAATTAGCTAGATGTTCTCTACCACCCAATTAAATTTCTGTTAATGAACATTTTCACAATGCATATAATAGTAAGAGTGGAAAACTTATTCCCACATACACCATAATTATTGATGAAACTGGCTAAAATCTGTGTCGAATATGATTTATTAGTTAAGTACTCATTTTTTACCATCCAGCTAAAATTTCTTGTCACCAAACTGCAAAAAAAAAAAAAATCTAGGAAGAACACTAATTAGGCAGTTCATATACAAGAAAGAGGTAAGTAAAGGATAAGAATATATTTCTAAAATAATGATTAAATAAGCATAATATCCAAATCTCCTGAAATTTGATATTGTGGATTACAAAATGGTTCACATGAATGATTCAATTAATGACCAATAGAAATTAAATCAGCAAGAAATGGCAGTTACAAACTTTTTAATCTTTCTATAATTTCTTGAATGGTTTGTCTCAAGAAGTACTTCTACTTTTCTTATTGGCTCACCTCTAAAATGCCTGTTTTAAATCAAACTGTCTTCTTTCCGGCCCTTCAATGTTGATCATTAATATATTATTTACATTGGAGAGTGAAAGCCTGTTTCTAACTCTGGCTTTCACTAAATTTAATGTAAATTTATAGCACCCTTTACGGAGTGCTCTGGAGTGTATGGGAGAAGGGGATTGAGTCAACAGGTGCTGTATGAACAAACCTTACGGATTAAGAAAATAACATTAGTGGAGGGCAAAGCACTGCCACAATTTCGGAAACTTCAGTTTTCAGAGGAAACGAAATAACTGAGCAGAGCCTGCTAAATGGGCTGATATTTAAACATCCAGTGTCATTTTGCAACGGACATTAATTTTTATCTCGCATTTTGGATTAAGTCGTCGCATTTCGTGAAAATAGCGACAACAGCTGAACCTCCACTGCATACTACATACCAGGGGTGATTGTGGATTCTGATGAAATTTTCTGAACCCAGAGCTGCCAACTTCACAAAATAAAAAACCGGGACATCAATGCACGTCGTCCAGCGATGTGCGTATTTACAATTTATAAATAATAAAATTATATATTATAGGTGTAAGACACCCCCCCCCCCAAAGAAAACCCCCAGCTCTTCAGTTTTGCTTTGATCTCGAGAATGACCCAAATGATGACAGAAAAAGTGGAATTCCACGAATCCACAGACGTATGTCATGCATGAGTAAGAAGTGACTAAGAAATTGAAAAACTTGAATTTTATGGAAAATTTAATGTGAAAAATCGACACTGTGTTGCTCACTCTGCCAAGAAACTATTAAGGGGGCACAGAAACGGGGCAGATTTCACCACAGACAGATTAAATGCTGATCTACAAATTTAATTTCATTTAATAAAAGGGAAAGGAGTGAAAATGATTGTTCTCTATTTATTAGTTTTGAAGAAGTGTGTATTAAAAACAGGGAAATATGCATTTCATTAGAAAAAATTCTTAAAAAATATAAAGTCGTTTCTTTTCACACTTACCAAAGATGTTGTTAATTAAAAACATGGATCATCATCACAAACAAACGTGTGTACACATGCGCGCACACACACACAACATTAAAACATAAAAATGTAATCAGGGAGAAACAAAAAATAGTAAAGTCGAAAAAATTTAATGTGCGAAAACGGAAAATGATGCGACTTTCTCGTCGATGCTACAGCAGTCATTTTCGGTGTGATTACGAACATTTGCAAGATTCTTCGTCCGCCTAGTCAATGACTTCTGATCATTTGTCCAAGAGGGGTCCGGGTTCGAATCCTGGTGCGGCATGGAAGTTGTGTTTGTCTTACGGCACTCGCTCTCTCCCTTCACTGGAGTCAGTGACCCTAAATTAGGGACGGGCGACTGCTTATAGCCCACTAAGTTGTGCATGGTGGTCGTCAAACTCCCAATCAAAAAAAAAAAAAAAAAAAAAAAAAAGATTTGTTGACTTTTCCCCCAGTTTTTCAATCGAGACATCTGGAAAATAAACTTTACACGCATGTTTAATAACATTATTTTACTCAGATTTTCGGTTTCCATAGTAACTACATAAAATCTGTAGTACTTTGGGTCTTTTAATCTTTCTTTCCATCGCACGGTCTTACTCAGCGACAAAGAGAACAGTGTGCACGGAGAATTTACAAGTCCTGACTATGACAATGGAGCACGGCACAAAATCTGCCTTTTGTAGCAAGATGGCGCAAGATTTTTTGTTTTGGTGCACACTGACACAGAATTGCCATCCCTACATGAGGCACAGCACAAGAGCCGTAGATGTGACACATCATAAACCAATACTTCAACATTCCGAGTCACTGACTGTCTTGCTTGAGGTGCCATGGATTAAAAAAAAATTTGTTAAAAAATAAGAAAACCACAAAACCAGATTTTTTGTAGATAAATCAGATTTCCAGAAAATACTTTCGAAATCGGACGGAATCCGGGTAAAACGGGACACTTGGCAGCTCTGTGAACCTGACTACAAATTTTCTGAAATACAGCATAAGACAAATTTTACGACAACATCAATGTTCTACGCGTAACCCAATTATTTTATCACAGCGTTCTTAAGTAAACAGCAATAAACTTCATTATTAATGTATGTCAAGCAAATTAATCTGCTAACAAAAACAAAACACATTCATCAATGAAGCACGTGGTGAAGCAAAGTTGAGATACGCGCTGCATGCATATTTCAAATTCAACACACACTGCAATTGCACTACAAATCACCAAAATCATGCACTACTAATCACCAAAATCAAAGAATGGTTGTAGAAAGAACAAAGCCACAAACTGCAGACATTCTCGCCTAGCTTAGCTTATTCTGAGAAAAGAGGGTTCCATTTCCACTGTGACTATCACTTTTCAATCCCGCATAGGGAAACGACCTTGACCTAGTTCGTGTCTTACCCCCGCGAGTGTGACATACTCCACGCACGCACGCAACAAAATGAAATGGTCTACCTGTACACGGCGCATTTTCCTTCAGTACTCCGAAAGCGGGGAATGGCAATGCGCACATTTTCTTTCACAACAATCAGCTTTCGCTAACTTTTAAAATTTCCACATTTTGTACAATTTTTTTTTTTAATTAGCGGCAGAATTTTAACTTTTAATTCCCCCCCCCTGGACTACAGGAGTTTAAATTTTCGGAACACAATCACTCCTGATACATACATATATATACAGCATGGTATTACACAAAGATCTTTACCCACTTTACTTACCAACATAAAGTTTAAGTTCCTTTAGTTCTGGTTCCTTGGGTAGCTGACCAGCAGATTTGTAAGAAACATTTGACTTCCTCACTCTAGAATTCAAGAACAGCACAGTTTAGAAAAAGAATCAAAAATAAATAAATTAATAAAATTTATACCTTTAAAAACAGCATAATGAACTAACAAAATAACAGTGAGTGCTGAAGTGGAAACACTACAGCAGCACATATGCTGCTAGAACACAATGTGCAGGTGCTGTTGGGGAATGAGAAAAGCAGAGTTCCTTCATGTACAAGGGTGATAACAAAAGTTCTGTACAAGTTATTCTAAAGCAGAAGCAGATGATGCAATCGGGGAAATGATTGCGTCATGTCAGACTCTTAGCAACGTAGTGGTGTCAAAACTATGTGCTATCGTTTTCTGTGTGGACGTAGGAGGGTTTGGAAATGGAAGCGTGCAATTCCTCAGGTCAAGTCACAGTGTTAGACCAGCGTTCATACGTGAAAATAGAAACTCTGCTGGGGGAAAACTCCAACACAGATCCCCACTGCCTTGCAAGCGTTTGTGGGGAAGGAACCAGAGCTGAGTTCGAATTCAAATTTTGGAACCTGCAGCACGTCCGGGCCGGTGGTATATCAGCCCGAGTCCGAATTTTATATTGCAAGATAGAGCCCAGGACCGAAAACTGGAACCTGCTAAACCATTAATATAAAATATCTCCTTTTCCACACTTCCACTCTCTCTCCTCCTCCTCCTAAAATTAACCAATGTATTTATCAAATGGAGAGTGGGGAAGGGACCTCTCTCTATTTTTATAGTGTAACTGTACGATTTTCTTTGATTGTTCGTTTTCACCTGAAGTGCTTCGGGCGGGCGTCAAAAATGATCGGGCAGTGCTGCAATTACATGTTGCTTAAATTATGCTAATATTATCGTGCCATAATGCACTGCAATATGTATGTTGCTAAACAGAATTAGCAAGGAGCTACTGCATGGAGATAGGGGTAAATTATGGTCAGCAAGCTATCAACTATCCAATATCTATAGTCCTTGCAAAAGCATTTTCTTCTCGGCAGAAACACACTAATGCACGGCCTATGGCATTTTCTACCCAAGCCCAGAATAAATAGCCATTTTGAATGCCCACTTCCCAACCAGAACTTTTGCCAAAGAATTTCCTTTACCAACTATAAAGTGTCTCATTTGCTAAATCATATAAAATCCCAGTTTTATATAAAAAAATTCTTTTACTCTCCCTAAGAGCCCACACCAGCCCAAACTGCAGTAAATATTCTGCAGCCCGAACCCTAACCGCAGTAAATATTCTGCAGCCCGAACCCCAACCGCAGTAAATATTCTGCAGCCCGAACCCCAACCGCAGTAAATATTCTGCAGCCCGAACCCCAACCGCAGTAAATATTCTGCAGCCCGAACCCCAACCGCAGTAAATATTCTACAGCCCGAATCCTAACCGCAGTAAATAT
This sequence comes from Macrothele yani, assembly GCA_039090855.1. Classification (NCBI taxonomy): domain Eukaryota; kingdom Metazoa; phylum Arthropoda; class Arachnida; order Araneae; family Macrothelidae; genus Macrothele; species Macrothele yani. The sequence continues at coordinate 10,689,385 of CM077019.1, forward strand.
TCTGCAGCCCGAACCCCAACCGCAGTAAATATTCTACAGCCCGAACCCTAACCGCAGTAAATATTCTACAGCCCGAACCTGAACTGCAGTAAATATTCAACAGCCCGAGCCCGGGCTGTAGAATATTACTGCAGTGCAACACCACTTCAAGCACACAGAAAAGCAGGCAGTAATATTCTATTTCCATATTCACTTCAAGCACACAGAAAAGCAGGCAGTAATATTCTATTTCCTGACTGCTTTTCTGTGTGCTTCAGTGAATTGTTCTTCGTTGAAGACTTAAGATCAGATGCAACGGCATTGATCTTTTTTTCATTTCTGTACTATTCTCTAACCGAAATAAACATCCCATTTGTATTTACTTCATATGTAATATTTCGTTCAAATCACTTTACTTGCAGCGAAGATGGGGCAACTACTCATGTCATACACGTACAATCTCCAATACCTTTATACACACATTTGAGGTCTGAGAGGTGGAACACTTTTCAAATAACCTACACAGCGTATAAGGGTGTACTGCTGAACTAATGGCTGTGTTTAGAAAGTTATCCATAGAAAACCCCACACATCAGCAGACAGGGTAGCCTGTTAAATAAGATCAAACCATGCACAAAATAAATTTTAGTGACTGAGTCATAAATTTTCAACAATACAGGGTGTTCGGAAATGATGTACACAATTTCAAAGCTGAATAGTACAAAATGTATTTGCGATACAAATGTTTTATGTTTTGTCCAAGATTAAGCAAGTTCTAAAGTGTATTGCTTCGCAATCAATACACTTCCACACATGCTCCATTCGTAGCATGCAGGATGTCAAGGCGGTAGTCAATTTTGGACAAAGTATGGTGCAGAATGTCTGGGGTGACATGGAGGAAGGCTGTGGTGATGCATGCCTTCAGGTCACTGAGGGAGACAACCTTTGTTTGGGTAGACAATGTCTTTAAGAAACCCCCTTAAAAAAAATCACATGGAAAGTTATATGTCAGGCGAACAGGGAGGCCATGTCATTGGACCTCCGTGTCCAATCCACCGACCAGGGAAGTGCTGATCCAAGCATGCACAAACATCAGATGACTAATGAGGGGGAGCCCCATCTTGCTGGAAAAAGACATCTGGAATCTCCTGCAGTTGCAGAATGACGAACAGTTGTAACATGTCCAAGTGCTGCCGGTTATGGTTGGTTCAGCAAACAAGAATGGTCCAATTACTCTGTCCTACATAATGCCACACCAAACATTAACTTTGGAGCTGTGTCTTGTGTGTTCCAGTACAGCATGGGGATTTTCCAAACCCCAAATTCGGCAATTATGCTTGTTGATAGTACCTGACATCTGAAAACGCCACATCATGCAAGCAGCTTTTCCCTGTGGCATCGCCGTTTTTGTGATGCTGTGTCATGCTGTGCTACCAGACACCTAGCGTCGCCTATCAAAGGAAAAATAAAACTTTAGAACTTACTTAAACGTGGACAAAACGTAAAACATTCGAATCGCAAATACTTTTTTATTAATCAACTTTGAAATTGTATACATCATTTTCGAGAACCCTGTATATTAAATACATCTCATTACTAACTTACTTTTCCTCTTTTTTGACACCAGTCTGCTCAGCCAATCTAGCTTTAGCTTCACGGTTCAACTGCTCAGCTAATTCTTTCTGGTGCCGCTTTCTTTTCTCTTCAGCAGATTGCTCTGTCTGTCAACAAAAAACAGAAATACAAATTAACAGCGAAGTCAGCAACACCAAAGAACAGTGAGATGTTTTGTATTTTGTATTAATACATAGCATTTAAACAAATAAAATGGAATGCTCAAAACACCATGGAGATCAATTAACTTTTCATTTCCAAATCACAAGGTGATAATCTCAGCAGCAGGAGTATTTTTTAGCATAAGCAATCATAACTCTGGTTAACATATCAAAAAGTTCAAGGGTTTCACCTATCCAACTTGAAAGATATGTTATTTAAAAGAATGTTATGTCACTGATTTGTGAAAATTGTTGACAAAACAACTATGGTAATTTATTACTTTGTCTTCATAATATTTGGAAAAAATGTTCAGCCAGAGTTCATCTTTCATCTGAATATTGAGTCATTAATTGGCCTTGAACTGAGAGAAGTTTCTTATGCACAGATTGAATAATTACCTTAATTTTTCATGACCCCCAGAACAAAATTCCAGTTTTGCCATTGCACTTTTGATGATAACAAAAAAAAAATATTTCAACAGTGCCCTTTTTTGCTGATAGGGGAAACAAGTAATTTTAGAATTACAAAGAAAATTAAGAATTCAACCCTTAACTGGTGAGGTGGGATGTGGGTGTAATATACCCCACCTCACCTCACCAGTTAAGGGTTAAGGAATTTGGGGGAACAACGAAACACATGAATTCTTACCAGAAGCGTAAGTTTTTTTTCAATTTGTGAAATTTTTGTTATGCTGTCAAAGCGTAATTATGGCTTCTTACCCAAATAAAATGGGTGTGTATGACCCTGGTTTTAGCAACTGCATTCAGACAATCCTTAATGAAGAAATTGAACTCGGTGGGATTGATATAGCGAATGATTCAGATTTTGTGAGCGATCATAGCAGTGATTCGAAAATATATGGAAGTGAAGAAGATACTTTTGTGCCCACTCCAACAAAAAAAAAAAAAAAAAAAAAAAATATGGAAGTGAAGAAGATACTTTTGTGCCCACTCCAAAAAAAAAAAAAAAAGATTTTCATAAATTTGATAAAACTGACTGAAGATAATGCAACACAATAAATCAATACACCCTGCAAGCGGAAAACCTGAGATAATAGAAATCTACAATATGACTAAAGGACGAGTGGATGCTCTAGATGATAAATGTACTGTATTCTCAACAAGCCGACACACCAGAAGGTGGCACATCATGTCTATTTTCTTCGGCCTTTTAAATATTTATCTGGTTAATTCATACGTCATGTTTTCCTAATTTCCAGATAATCCCAAACAGAATAGGTTTGATTTCATAAAATCTTTGGGACAGGAACTAGTGGCATTAGAACTACAGAGACGTTCGCTAAATCCTTGACTCCCACGTGCACTTAAATATAGTATTTATAAAATACTCAAAATGAAGAAACCAGAAGTACCTAAGAAAACCCTGGACAAGCAAATGAGGTGTGTAAATTCCCCAAGAAAAATTATTGTAAAACAAAATCTAGAATATGCACACATTTCTCAACGTATCGAGATTAAAAAAAAACATGTTTTATATATGTTATTCTTTTTAGTTAAATCTATTCAATAGTGGTTTAACTGTTCAAACTTTTTATATGTTATAGTTCCTTTGTGTGAAATGCAATTTCTCAGTTGGAAGTTATTAGTATTTACTGCGAAGAAAGCCCTTGGTAATCAAATGTAATTCAAGGAAAAATCTTTCATGTACCTCTCAGTTTGCAAGTGGTAGATGTTTGAATCATTTGTATGTTTGTTGTTATCAGGCTCTTGAGTTTAGACTTTTAAGAAATTAAAAGGCACATTTTCTTCAGGGAGTCCCGAAATTGGAAAGACAAATTAATGTATTCTAGGAATTTTCAAGACTATTACTTGACCAGGATATATTTTAGTTAAAATACAAGAGGCACGTGAAGACAAAGGAGTTATGAAATTACGCTGAAGAACTACGTCGAGAGACTAAAAGGATTATGAAAGTTTAAAAATATCGTAATGCAAGACTAAAAAGAACCATGAAAACTTTAAAATCTTGACAAAAGAGATTATGAAATGTAACAACGCTGAACTATCTTGGATTAGGATGTATAAGACGCCATGACCCAGGAACAAAGAAAATACGAAAAACATCAAATACCTTGAAAAACGTAAGTGTGGATTACTTGAAAAATTCTTCGCATGAGAAAATGCAAGCACCAAAAAACTTCGTCGGACATCTTGGTTGTACTGTCCGATGCATTTCGGCAGATCTGTCTGCCATCTTCTGGGACCTCTGGTCGTCCGTTCTCTCTACGGTCCATGTTGATTATGCCACATACTCAGTCTGGGAATCTTTGTTTTTACGTGTTATACGTCATCGAATGCGTTGCATTGCCACCTTTGGGATTTGAAGACTCAGTAATCTTCTCTAATCACTTTAGGTCTGTCTGTTTGCATTGCTTCTGTTTCGTTTGCCTTCTCATGTTTTGGTCTCTTCTTCTATTAGTATCTGCCATGGAATCAGCATTTAAACTCCACTACTAATGTTGCAGTTGGTTTTTTCAATTACTATTGCCTCGGCAAAACGGGTGGTGTTTTCGGTTGGTTGTTTGCAGACAATTTCGATATCCTCAAACTCTGGCATTGTGTTATTTTTTATGCAATACTGTATAAGTGCCGTTTTTCTTCCTTTTTTCCCCAGTTCTTCATATGTTGTGCTAATCTTGTTTGTAATTTGTTTCTCGTGCTTCCTACGTATTTCACTCTATTGTTGTTGCTAGTTGGCTTAATTGGAATGCTATACACTCCTGCGCTGTACAATAGTTTTGTTTTTTCTCCGTTATTGATTATCATGTAGGTGAGTCAAAAAGTTAGTTGCACTGCTTGATAAAAGAACACAGGATCGAAATTACAGAAAAATGTTTTATGTACCTGAAAGTTCCATACAAAAGTTACTTCTCGATGCAAACACCTAGTTTATTGAAACATTTGTCGAGGCATGGCACAAGTTTTTCTATGCCTTCTGCGAAGAAATTCCGTCCAATGTCCGATAACCACTGCTGGGTTGCAGTTTTCACCTCGTCATCCGAGTGATATCGTCGCTTTGCAAGTTCTTGTTTCATGGAACTGAAGACGTGGAAGTCACATGGCGCAAGATCTGGACTATAAGGGTGGTGGTTCCACACCTCCCACCTAAACTTTTTCAGAAGGTCCCTCGTTAGGTTCGCCGCATGCGGTCTTCCCTTGCGGTAATCGTCCTCGATATCAGTGAGTCCGTTCTCGAACAAGATGCACCACTTTGCGATAGCTTGACGTGATATTGCGTTCTCACCGTACACTTTGTTCAACTGCCGAAAAATTTCAGTGCAGTTACACCCTTTTGCTCACAAAAAACGAATCACTGTACACAGTTCCAATTTGGACGCCACCAGCGGCTGCCGAGGCATGTTCACGACTCATTAGCGAGCGAACTAAAACAACTGCGTAGAAGCAACTGTGGCACGTGCTGCAGATAAATGCCAGCAGTATTGCCCACAAAGTGTCAACAAAATATCCTCTTACCAAAATGTCTTACGGAGGAGTGCAACTAACTTTTTGACTGCCCCTCGTATATTCCTGTAGTCTTTTACTGAAATTCCAATATCTAGATGTTGTTTTTTGCATTCCTTTTTGATTAAATTTGTAACTTGTTTTACATGTTGAAATTTACCACAATATTTTATATTTTGTTTGGTTTTATTTTTAAGATGTTTATACATGTAAATTACTTTTTTGACATCTGAGGTGGTATATCCATATTTTTTGGCTGTTGTTATTATCCACTGTAGTTCTTTTTCCTTGAACAAGTTATTGCTGGAATGTGTAAAAGCTCTATGCACTAATCTTCTGATTGCCGATATTTTATGTGCCTTTGGATGGTACGAGTTTGCAGGTATAAGTATTGGCACGTAAGTGGGGTTTCTATAAACATGGTATATGCAGAATGTTTGAGTTTTTATTATTGTAATATCCAAGAAATTAACTGTATTTTCATTTTCTGATTCCATTATAAAGTTGATACTCGGATATTTGTCACAGAAATCTTTTTTTCAGCATGTCTAAAGAACTGGCATTCCAAAAGAGCAGTGTGTCGGACACCAGTGTATTAACCTATGCACTTATATTCATATACGAGGATAGATCAAAAAAAAAAAAAAAAAAAAAAAAGGTTACAAGCAGCAGCATTGGAAAAGTAATTAGTGTGGAGGGTACATTTGTTGCCCAGAGTGGAGACAGATGGCGCTAGTTGTCTGACAGCGGTTGTTTGGGAAGTTAGTGCAAGTTCGCAGATGCGCGAGAGCGATTGAAATGGCAAGACGTTTAGAAAAGTGGTCTCGCTTGGAGGTGCGAGTCGTAATTCGGTTCTTATGGGTAAAGAATGTGTCCGCATCTGCAATTCACAGTCAAATAGTGGAAGTTTATGGTGAAGAAGCAATCAGCCGACAACATGTAGCGAACTGGTGTCGCTCTTTTCAATCGGGCAGAGAGGATGTGGAAAACCGCAACAGGGCAGCGAGCGGCCGTCCAAGTTCGTCAACGACAGAAATCAACACGGCACGAGTTGACGAAATGATTCAAAATGATTGACGAGTAACTGTGCTTGCAATGGTGTCAGAGCTGGGACTCAGCTATGGTACCATTCAGCGTATCGTTTCTGATGTTTTGGGATATTCCAAGGTTTGTGCCCGCTGGGTACCACGTGCATTATACGAGGAGCAGAAAGCCACACGAATGATGTGCAGCCTCACGTTTCTGCAGCGTTACCATGCCGACGGCCAGCAGTTCATTGATCACATCGTTACTGGGGACGAAACTTGGCTTCATCACTTCGTCCCCACAACCAAAAGAGCCAGTATGGAGTGGAAACACGCTGGATCACCAACGAAAAGGTAGTTTAAGGTTACATTCTCTGCCGGTAAAGTTATGGCAACCATATTCTGGGATGCGTGCGGTGTTATCCTTATTGAATATCTGGAGCGTGGCCATACCGTTAATGCCGATTGTTATTGTGCCACTTTGACAAGATTACGTGAAGCCATCCGATGCAAACGGCCTGGCATGTTGAGTGATGGTGTCATCTTCCTGCATGACAATGCCAGGCCCCATACTGCACGCAACACTCAAGAATTGCTGGGACATTCCACGTCAGATCAATAAAAAAGTTTTTGACCTCACCATTTCTGATTTTGATGAAATTTGGTATGAAGCACACATATGACAAGGTAAGTAATTCTGCCAATTTTCAGATTTTTATTTTGAAAATTGTCCAAGATACACACATAATAAAAATAGAAATTTTCGTAAAAACTGACAAACTCGCACACTTATAAATGGCTGTAACTGTTTTCCTAATTGTAGTACAGTGACAATTGAAACACAGCTGCAAAGCTAAAACATTGAGCTTTCTATAGATACCATACATGACCTTCTTACAACAGATTCAAGGTCATCCATTGTGACCTTTGACCTTGAATATCTCAAAACATACCATCTTAAAAAATTACGAAAAAAAAATATTTTATTGCTACAACATTCTTCTACCCATGTGCCAGATATTAGGCTGGCACCGCTATGGCAAGGCAGTGTAGGATTAATAGGAGTATATGTCCTCCAGGTTAGGTTCGGACAAATGTACAATAACTGTTTTCCAGATGCATGTATGTATTAATTTCACAATGTGTTACAGGTTATATTAGTGGTGTACACATACAAGTGAACCGCTTGGTTAATAAGGTTGCAAACCAAAAGAATGTGATGCCATCTTGCTAGTGACCATCTCTATTTCGTTTCTCTCCATAAAATATGTCCGACCTGTTGCTGTTCGTAGGTCGACCTTCGTAATGACCGCTGTTTTATCCACTTCTAATATATCTGGCTTCTGTGAATATGTGAAAGACACTGAAGGTCCATGTGGGTGCAGAAAACTTATCTTAACTTATTCTGTATGAATGTTCACATCCAAAACACAACCAACCCACCACTGGTTATCATACTCAACAATAACATAGCCACGAATATTCTCCAGATCCAGTTCTATTGGATTTAGCAATACTGACTCAACCTTGTATTCAATTGAGTTTGAATACATCTTGGTTTTAATAGCTGTGCGGCTTACTGGTATTACACAGTGAAGTTTTTGAGTACCAGGAATTGGTCGAGCACTAGCATGACATATCTCGAGGAACTCCTTGTGGTTCTCATAGTCCTTGTCCGTGCTGTATTTAAAATGGCATGAAGGAATGTTTCTGGAAGCCCAATCATACAGTTGTCGCGGTGTCATAATTTGGTCATTGTATGAACACTGAAGGCTGGCACGTGCAGCTAATCTCTTAATGGTGCCTGCCACGCCATCACATGGCCCCTTTCCATGTGAGGTGGCAAAGAAATGCCACTCAGCGGTGATACCAAAATCTACATCATGATGGCACAGATTGACAAAATTCTTCCTGTTCTTATACTGTAAGGCTGCACTGTCTGAGAAGTAATAGATGTGTTCTACTTTCTTGTCAAAATGCGATGATATAAACTGCAACAATTGGCTCTGGAAAAGGTGAACACTGATAGTGTCATGCTTAAGACATTCTGAGATGACAACAAAAGAAACATGATCCAACTGAAGTGTGTGTGAACTTTTGTAGTACACGACGAAAGGGTGAATAGTAGCTTGGGAATTGTTCCAGTGGTATCCTTGGACTGCATCCTGCAGTATGAAGGAATAATTCTCAGCAAAATCGCCCAACACAACACACTGATTATCATCAAGGTTTTCTTTCAGATTTGACAGAAAGTATGACTGCTGAATAGCTATAAAAGAATGTGGCCATAGCAATTTCACTTTTGATTCAAAGGTCTCAAGGAATTTTTCTACAGTGTTACAGACTGTCATAAGTGTTGTGCGATCAGTTGTAGTACACAATTTTTATATACAATTTCATCAATCCCATTCATGGTGAATAAGCTACTTATTTGCTCTAGTAAGTGTGCTATACCAGAACAAGAATCACACTTGAAGAAGAAGCATTCTGGAAGAGGAGGGTTACAAGTTATTCTTGCAAGGCAATATTTGTATGTCCTAACTGGTAATTCATCATTACGAGTTAAGTCTTGCAATTTGCACTTTGCTAGCACAAGTTTTACATTTTCATGAGCACAACACACACAGACACAGTGTGTTCCACTTGCACCAGCCAGCACACAATTCTTTGGGAGTAAACCACAGAACTTTGAAAACCCTACTTTGACATTAGGATTCTTGTCCTTGAAATATCTCTTTCAAATTTCCTAGAATAAGACGTTTCTGTTTTTGTACTTTTGATCCTGATTCCATCATTGTAACAAAATCTTTTTTTCCTGGTAAACAACGGCTCACTTCATCACTATTATAGTATGCAATAATGTTTTCAACTGTGCCGTCACTGAGAGTTTTCCCAGGCCTAGGATTTGGAGTTGCTAAAATACCCTGCTCTTCCACAAGATTTTTAGACTTTCGTGCCATGTAATATGTTACACCAAATTCTTCCTGAATTTTATGAATACTCCAGGTTCTAGGTAATATTGTTAGTATTTGGCCTTTAACACTGCTAGAGTCTGTTTCTTGAAATTTTTCTTTCAACTGTGAAATCATGACCGATTCATCAGACACTGTCACAGGATTATCACATTCTGGAGCACCTATGTAGTCTTTTATCACTTCACCATTTTTCTGATATTTCTTCTTACTGTACTGTCCAACACCTAATCTTTTTTTTTTCACAGGAGATTCGCCTAGAGAAAGTAACGTATCATTCAGATTATCCAAAGTTGTGTCTCTGTCAGTCCATATCTCAATCTTCACCACTCCTTATGAATTATCTTCACTTCACCGAGGTTGTTCTGCCTCTGCATCTGTTTCAATTATACATGAAGGACCTGGCATTTCAGAGATAGATTTTCTGCATGAACTACATATTTTCTGTTCTAATGTTATATTTGGACATTTCTGAACCATCCAAGGCTGTACTTTTCTCAGATTCTTCCTAAACCTTGTGTGTCCACTTTTACCCAGAGGATTGCAACAAAAAATTTGACTTTTAAAGTCCATTTTGGTTAATGAAACTGCACCTGCAAAAAATGATAAATAAATAGTTTGATAAAAAGAAATTGATTAAATAAAGATAACAATAAAGATAAAATAAAATAGCAATTAAACAGTTAACAATGTTACAGATAAATTGATAACCACACACTCACAAGCTCAGAATTGAAATAACAGCAAATGTAAAATGGTGTACCAGTAAGATTTCTCATTGGCTGTAATAAGAAGCCTTGCCATTGGCTTTAATAAAAAAACCCTGTCATTGGCTCTAAAAAGAAGCTTTGTCATTGGCTAAGAAGAAGCCCTGCCATTGGCTAAAATGGGTGGAGTTTCAATCTCTGATCTTAAAGATTTGTTGACATGATTTACTGCTGAAAATTGTGTCTATCAAGTAAAATTGCTGTCACATAGCATATTTCTGATAAATCTGTTGATCTGTTATAATATATACACATTTAATGCATAATAAACACAAATCCTCAACGTAAGAAATATTTATTGCATGGTATGTCTCTGTGCCTTACATACAGAAGGGTGCAGCATGACACTCCTATTAATCCTACACTGCCTTGCCATAGCGGTGCCAGCCTAATATCTGGCACATGGGTAGAAGAATGTTGTAGCAATAAAATATATTTTTTTCGTAATTTTTTAAGATGGCATGTTTTGAGATATTCAAGGTCAAAGATCACAGTGGATGACCTTGAAACTTTAATCTGTTGTAAGAAGGTCATGTATGGTATCTATAGAAAGCTCAATCCTTTAGCTTTGCAACTGTGTTTGAATTGTCATTCTACTGCAATTAGAAAAAAGTTACAGCCATTTATAAGTGTGCGAGTTTGTCAGTTTTTACGAAAATTTCGATTTTTATTATGTGTGTATCTTGGGCAATTTTCAAAATAAAAATCAGAAAATTGGCAGAATTACTTACCTTGTCATATGTGTGCTTCATACCAAATTTCATCAAAATCAGAAATGGTGAGGTCAAGAAGGTGATTGATCTGACATGGAATTGCTCTGCTGCAAAAGTTCAAGTGGGAAGTCTGGAGCCACCCCCATACAGCCCAGATTTGGCACCCAGTGACTACTTCCTTTTTCCGAAATTGAAGGAACACTTATCTGGAAGAAGGTTTTCTTCAGACAGTGATGTAAAAACAGCTGCCGAGAACTAGATCAATGGGAAGGGACGTGATTTCTACCGAGCCGGGTTAAACAAGTTGGTCATGCGTTCCGATAAATGCCTGAACAGATTTGGTGATTATGTGGAAAAGTGATTGGCAAGTATGCCTCATAATTCCCTTTTGAATTTTCTGTCTATTGTTAATCAATCATTTTTTATGACCCTTGTAACCTTTTTTTTTTTTTTTTTGGATCTATCCTCATAATTACAGATTTATAGATACTTACTGATAGAAACAATAAACATTCACAAAAACAGTTCAACTGAAAGAAGTACTCACTCGAAGTTTGGAATCGAGAATTGCTGTTCTTCTTCCTCCTCTACCCATGAGTTGCTCTTCTTGAACAGCTGGTTCAGCCTCTTCCTCCTCTTCCTCTTCGTCTTCATCCTAAAAATGACAAAATATTAAAATTTGTTAAACTGCTGATAAAGAAATTACAAACTACAATACCAATTTACAAATTCTTGCCAGAAAGAATTGTCAAATATTTCTGTCTCCTTCCCACAAAACTGCTAAAATAGCAATTGTACAGGATTTTTTTTTTTTAATTTTTGGCCCTGTTAACATGAAACTGGTCAATACTATGTTTACTAAAACTAAGGATATTACAAACACGAACTGGAAAACGCTGATAACACACACTGAGCTCTACACAATACAACTAGCATAAACTTTTATTACTCTTGTGCCTCCCTTTATACAGCAATCTGAGTTATATCTGGCGAGAAAAGTGGCACCGGAAAGACAGACTGGTTATTTTTTGGAAAGTAGTGTATGAATGTATGCACTCATACATACATTCACTTACCCACACATAATGGCAATTTTAATCATGTATCAACACTACGTACAAGCAACTAAGTCTGAACCAGGGGACCACCTAACTTAATATGATATACTGATGTCAAACCTAATTAAAAATCAAATCATCATCATTGTCCATCATTACCAATTCACTGCTGGATGAAGGTCTCTCCAAGTCTCTTCCACAACAGTCGGTCTTGAGCCATGTCGCTCCCACATGCCTTCGAATTTCATCCACCCATCTTCCACAGTCTTCTTCTGGGTCTTTCTTGTCTCTTGGAATAGTGTCTAAAATCTCAAAATGTTCAGCCCATTGCCATTTCAGACACTTTTTTTTTTAAGACATAATGGCAAATTGCTCTTTAAAATTGTACTGTTTTTTTCCAAAAGCTCTCCAACCAAGTTTTATAATTCAATTAATTTCTTCATCAATGTAACCCTAGCTTGATATCTGCTGTTCAAGGTACATGTATGAATCACTTATCTCCAGCTTTTCCCCATCAACTGATAAATCTCCATTTCTTGTAAAGCATTGTACATCAGTTTTCGTCGTCTGAAAGTTCATTTTCAATTCCACTTCTTTGCTCTTGTCAGTGAATTCCTGGATCATAACTGTGCAGCTGTGAAGGGGGGTAGTTGCAAAAATGATGTCATCAGCAAGACAAAGGTGTTTAGCTAAATACCATTAATCTTTATCACTTTGTTTTCCCAATTTAGTAACTGAAAGACATTTTGCAATGTGGCATTAGAGTTTCAGAGATAAGATGTCACTATGTCTCACTCCCTTTCCAATTTTTATTGGTGCTGTGTCCTCAAATAGATAAACCTTTCAGGGTTCCTACTCAAAAGTAATAAAAAAATTCCCCGACTTTTCCAGGTTCTCCAGGTGGTTTTTGAAGTTTTCCAGCCTGGCATGTTGCAAAGAATTGTTACATTTCATTCCATTCCATTCATTTTTCTCACCAAAGCACACACTTGTAAATTCTTTACGTACTTTGTCTTTATAAAATTACCTGTTTTTCATTAATAACAACTAACTGTGCACATTATTTTCTGTACCAAAGTTTCGTGAACTTTTGTGAATACCACCCACACGGAATTTGTAAATACATTCCCATAGAAACAGGTTATATGTAAGAAAAAATCTGTCAGTTAAATAGTTTCAGTTTTTCTATAACACAATGCAGCTAAGCATAATGATGGAATGGCTCTGTTCAAAGAAACATGTTGCAAGAGAACCAACAGACAAAGGACTTTGATCCATCATTTGGTTGGTTCTCTTGTGAAGTGTTTCTTTAAGCAGGAGCCATTGTGCCTAATTGTTCCATGTTATAACAACTGCCTGCAGAAATTGAACAAAAGCTTAATAACTGGCAATTTTAAAAATTCAATTTTGCATCTTTCTTTAGAGAATAAAGGAAATACTTAATATAACTGAAAGTAAGATCTACCAAATTCTAGGCAGGCAAGCAAAAGTTTGAAATCTTGAAAAAATAAGTTTTTTTTTTTTTTTTTTGGCAAAATAAAGTATTTATTGATTTTTACCAAAAAAAAAAAAAGAGAGGGGAGTAATTTTCCCTGAGTTTTTCCTGATTTTTGGAACCATTTTCAAATTCCCTGAGAATTCCAGGTTTTCCAGGATGAATGACATTAAATAGAAGAGGTTTTTGATATCGTCCAGGGGAATAGCCTGCCAAACTGTTTCTATGCGAGACCACTGTTCATTTATGGTGATTGACAGAGGTGCTTACTGGGTCAGTCACTAAGCTACCATGTCCCAAACATGTTTGTTCAGGGATACAGTAGCGAACAAAAGTATTTGGCGAAACACTTTTTCGACTATAATTTTTTTTTTCTACTGAACCAAATCGGGTCATTTTGGGATATGATATGTGCTGATTCGTGGGTTACAATGCCGTGTAGTTTGTATTTCGCCAAGAGCGAATTTGTCGTTCGAAATGGGCCATATTCAAGAGTCGCCAATTATTACCCATTTGTTTGCTGCATGTATTAATGTTTTTCTTGTGATTTTGTGATGTGTAGTGTGATAATAAGTCAATCTCAGGTTTTAAGAAATGGGTAAAAAGGCGGAGATCCCTGTTGGAGCTTGCCAGGCGGCCGTGAACACGATGGAATCCGGAATGCGCATCACCGACATTGCGAGGGCCCTGAAGATCCGACACCAGTCCATTTCAGCTATCCTGCAACGTTATAAGAAGACTGGGACCGTCGGGAACAGTCCCCGATGTGATAGGCCTCATTCCACTACGTTGCATCAGGATAGATGCATCCTCCGTCGATCTTGTGCTGATCCCACCTTGACTGCTGTGGACATTGCCACTGAATTCCGCGACAGCGACGACCTGAACGCCAGCCAAATGACCATCTCCCGTCGTCTCATTGCTGGTGGATTGAATGGAAGACGCCCCGCCAAGAAACCACTCATCGGAGTCAAGAATCGACGAGCCAGAGTCGCGTTCGCGCGCCGTCATTGACACTGGACCACGGCTGACTGGAGTAAGGTGCTTTTTCACCGACGAGAGCAATTTCAACTTGTTCGAGGAAGTGATGGCATCCGATACATACGACGTCCGTGTGGCCAGAGATTCAACCCCCAGTTCATTCAGCAGACTGTTAAGCACGGAGGAGGATCGCTCATGGTTTACGGTGCCTTCTCTCGCAATGGAATGGGCCCCATCATAAAGATTGACGGAATAATGACCGGCCAGAGCTACATGAACATGCTCATCAATGTCTTCCCATGGGTAAACCAGAACATGCCACCGGATGGATCATGCAGCAAGACAACGACCCGAAGCACACCTTCAGAATAGCGAAGGCAGCCTTCCACCAGCAGAAACAGGTCACACTTTTAGACTGGCCAAGCCAATCTCCAGACCTCAACCCCATCGAGCACATGTGGGAGGAGCTGGAGAGACGATGTGCAAAGAAAACCTGCCGGAATAGGGCCCAGAAGTTCGACCAGCTGACTGCAGAATGGGCGCGAATTCCGCAGGTCTCCGTCGAGAAGCTGGTGGTCTCGATGCTGGCCCGTTGTGCAGCTGTTATTAAGTTTTGTGGTTATCCCACTAAGTATTAGTTATTGTTTTGTCGTTTTCTCGTACTTGTTTTCTGTTATCGTTGCATTAAATGAATGTGATACACACCTACTTTGTTGGTCAATTTGTACGATCTTTGCGATTAAGCTCGGTACCTGATCTGTGTTAAGGTTTCCGATCCATCTGCATATGGGTCATGTTTACAACTGAATAACACATATCATATCCCAAAACGACCCAATTTGGTTCAGCAGAAAAAATATTATGGTCGAAAAAGTGTTTCGCCAAATACTTTTGTTCGCTACTGTATATCTGGTGAACATGCAGCCTAGGGAAGAAACGTTATCTGCTGTGCATTGTCCTGCTGGAGTATAGCACCACGATAACTCTAAAGGAAGGGTATTAGTTTTGCCTCTAAAACATCCCAGATGCATCACTGGCTGTTGAAAGTTTCCTCAATTCCTATCAAGCAGGATCATGAATTGATCCCAATGGTGCCCAAAAAATGACTCTTGGCGTTGGGACGGTATGACACAGCAAGATGATGTTCAATACAATGTCTTCGTACACGTATGTGACCATCACTATGCATGCAGATGAATCGTGACTCATCGGAAAACAACTTGTTGTCGCAGCACACCAATGTCCGTTTTCGAGACCTCACTGCAGGCTGAGGAATCTTTGGTTGAGGGTCAAAGGAATGCGTAGCAATGGGCTGCTAGCGACCAGCCCTCTGTTAAGCACAATAAACAGATAATTAATTTAGTGTTAAGAAACTTCAATCATTGGCAGAAGTGTGTGCAGAATGATGGTGATTGCGTGAAGAAGTAAATAATATAACAAAAGAGCTAATTTAAAAAATAATGTTAATGTTTTTTGGTTTTTTTGTTTAAATACATACCTGCCAACTTTCAGAAACCGAAATCCGTAAAAAAAATTAATCGTATGTTCGATGAAAATTTTAATTGATATATTCAATGAAATTACTCTTCGTGCATATATATTTTTTATATGTACTGAACATATCGATTAAAAACCGATATGTTACCTTTGAAACAAGTATCAACTTTTAATTGATCTGACTACAGATGTTTGAATTTATCGGCACGTTTATTTCGCTTAAAATAGAATCTATACATAAATTCTCATTACTATGCTTCCATTATGATCTATAAAGAGATAAAAATTTATTTTTATGGAGGTTTGCATCTCAAGGGAAGGATGTCCACCCTTTGACCCTCAAATCCAATAGGATCATATCCCACACCGTCACAAAACAAACTAAAATGTTTTCAAAAAGGAACCATTTTCATGATAGGATTATCTTATGGAGAGCAAACGATGAGACAGTCAAATGAAATAAATGAGTGACTGAGGGACACTAATTGGTAAATTATGCTCAACTAAAAACGAAGTGAATAAACACTTTACACGAATCGCATCCAGTTCATTAAAAATTTTTAAACAAAGGAAGTTAATTTCGTATTTTTTATTTTTTTTTCACGCAGTCAACATTAGATTTATGCTTGGCGCTATATGATTAGTAATATCATTCCTTTCACCACGCGAAACGCCGAAATTACATCGACACGTACAGCAAAATGCATATTTTTCATTTTTTGCAATACACGGGTAAATCCGCAGAATATGCATTTTTATATTGCTGCTCATAGCGAATCACTAATATTAAATTTATTGACACTTGAAAAAAATGAAAGTAAAACTGCTATAGTAAAACAGTAACAGTTTAAAGAGATGCAATTTGCAGAGGAAAATAGTACCGCAACATATTAATTTGGTTGAATCAAGGCAAAATATTTTTACGAACGTTATCGAGAGACGAACAAAGCACGGTTGGAAAACGTACAAACTTACTAACGGACGAGCAAAATAAATCATTGCTGGAGAAGCACTGGCTCGAATGAACATTGGACTTACTTTCTTTTCTTTCTTTTAACTTCCTAGTAGCATACATCTGTTAGGTCAAATTTATTACCAGAGAAGAAGTTACGAAACCATGACCCCATGCATTTTTAATTTCACAAAACTGAGTTTTTGCTTCATTTCGTCAAGTTGGGTATCGATCTGGGCTTAAAAATTACACAGATTTAAAATCCGTTTGAATTTTTTTCTACGCTAACTACGTTCTGAGATCGCATTTCGAACTAGGAGCAGTAAAGACACCTGCTCCCAAGTGTGTGCTGCAATGCAAGTCACACCACACCCACTTTACTTTGGCCTCCTCAGAAGTTGCGACCCGGGGGGACGAAGAATGCATTACCTGAAAAGGAGGGGGGGCAGCTAGAGAGAACCAAGCCCAAGGGTTAAACAAGCCCAGCTGGTTGTTACCTTTACCAGTCTACGCGCGGCGCAAATTTTAGTGTTTGAAACAGCGCAAAACCTAACACGTGGAAAAACTGCTGCATATGTTCCTACAAACACATTACGAATAAGCTTATTTATAATAGTTAGTTAGTTAATTGATTTTAGTGGCGCAAGGGCCAGGTTTGGCCAAAGAGCGCCAGACACAGAACAATCAGTTAAAGATATTTAAAAGCGGGGTGAAATGATTAAGATCAGACAGGCTTGGCAAAAGTTAGAATAGAGAATGATAAAAGCTGTGAAGACTAGTCAGTCAATTAGGTTTATAAATAAATAAATAAATTCACCAATTCACTGTTATAATCATTATAAATTATTATTATTATTATTATTACTATTTTTTTTTTTTTTTTTTTTTAAATAAGTTTTAAAAAGTCTATCTGCTTTAAGAACGAAAACACTGCGAAAGTGTCGCAGTGGTCGCCCAAAAGCTTCTGCAGTGTAGCTGCGCCGTCATCCAGTAGATGAGACTGAAAATAGTGAAACCGATGATTACAAAAACGAACACAACTACATAAAACATGAGAGATGGTGAGTAAACAGTCGCACGCCTCACACATTGGGGCAGCGTCGCCACACAGCAAATAGCTATGCGTGAAGCGACAATGCCCAATGCGGAGACGCGCAAGAACAACTTCTTCCCTACGGTTCCGGCGACACGATGATTTCCAGATTCCAAGGTTAGGTTTTATACGGTGCAGTTTATTCTCCACCTGTTGGTCCCACAGACTCCGCCACGTTCGTCTGATATGATCGTGAACAAGAAAGCGAAAATCGCGGTGAAACAGTGGCAAGGGTGTGACGACCAAAGAAGAGGCAGATCTAGCAGCAGCATCGGCAGACTCGTTCCCTGGGATCCCAACATGCCCAGGAATCCAGCAGAACCGAATCTGGACATCAGCCTCGAGCAAAGAACGAAGAAGTCTCCGAACGGTAAAAAGAAGTGGGTGGCCAGTGAAATCCAAAGATGACAATGATTGCACAAAACTCAACGAATCAGTGTACACAATAGCACGCTGATGAGAGCTCGACTGCACGTGAACAAGTGCAAGATACACAGCATGCATCTCCGCCGAAAAAACCGTGGCCTCAGGAGGAATGCGGGCAACAGAAACTTCGTCAACGCAGACGGCGGCGGATCCAACAACACCAGCCGCCTTAGATCCATCGGTGAAAACAGGAATAAAGTCTGCATTGACGTAACGGTGTTCAGCGAAGAGCTGCTGGTACACTGACGCAGGGGTTGAGGACTTGTCAAAAGATGTAAAGCTGGTATCGACCATGACACCAAGAGGATGCCATGGAGAATCCTCAAAGCCCCTGGTCTCTCCAACGAGTGACAAGTCGAGCCCCTGCATCACGAGCTACGGCCGCCATACGAAGACCGAAGGTTCGAATGCACGAGGGACGGATCTCGAACAAACGAGCATGCTGGGGATGAAAAACTGCATCGTATAAAGGATGGTCTGTGAGTGATTTAAGTTTCAGGTAAAATTGAAGAGACAGCTGCAGACGGCGTAAATGAAGCGACGGTTCGTTCGCGTCGGCATAAAGGCTGGGAATGGGTGACGTACGAAAGGCTCCCGTACAAAGACGCAGCGCTTGATGGTGGATGGTATCCAACGGCCGGAGAACGGTAGGACGCGCAGAGCCATACACCATACAGCCATAATCCAGCTTAGACCGAATGAGAGAATGGTAAATACGGAACAAAGAAGTCCTGTCTGCACCCCAGGAGACTGAGGCAAGGATCTTAAGGATTGACAAGGCTCTCAGACAGGAAGTCCTAAGCCGTCGAACGTGCGAGCGAAAGGTGAGAGCACGGTCAACGGTCAAACCAAGGAACTTGGTTTCCGGCAAAACTGGAATGGCTGCACGGTCCAAATAGAGCTCTGGATCAGGATGGAGACCACGCCTCCGGCAGAAATGGACACAGGCTGTCTTGTCGGGAGAAAGAACAAACCCATTATTGTTAGCGGCTTTAACAATCTGGGTAATTGCAGACTGCAGCTGCCTTTCAACGAAATGCATGCTGGATGACGAACAGAAGATGTGAAGGTCGTCAACATAAATGGTAGCCGAAACCGTAGGAGGAAGATTTTTGAGTAAACAATTAATGCGGAGGATGAACAGAGTCACCGAAAGAATGCTGCCTTGAGGAACGCCTTGTTCTTGATGGAAAAAGGCGGACAGCGTTGTACCCAGGCGCACCTGGAACACACGGTTACGAGGAAAGTTGGCAATGAAGGTTGGCAGGTTTCCCCGCAACCCACTCTCGTGGAGGTCACGGAGGATACCGTGAAGCCACGCTCTATCGTAAGCTTTTTCGATGTCAAAAAATACAGACACCAGGTGCTGCCTACGTACTAACGCCTCACGAACAGACGTCTCAAGGAGCAGGAGATGGTCAGGAGCTGAACGATGACGACGGAAGCCGCTTTGTGATGGAGAGAGTATTCGATGTTCTTCAAGAAAATAAATTAGCCGGGAATTAACCATTCGTTCAAGGATTTTGCACAGACAGCTAGTGAGGGCAATTGGCCGATAACTAGAGGGAGACTTGGGGTCTTTGCCAGGCTTGGGAAAAGGTAAAACAAAAGCTCTTCGCCAAGAGTCCGGGAAACTGTGCTCCAACCAAATACGGTTGAAAAGCACTAACAGATTCTCGAGAGACGACTGCGAGAGATGACGAATCATGTCATAGTGGATGCCGTCGGGACCGACAGATGTTGCGCCGGACCGATGCAGAGCCACCCGTAGTTCAACCATGCTGAAGGGGGAGTTATACTCAGTGTTATAAAAAGGCGCAAAGGAGATTTTCTGGCGTTCCGCGGTTGTTTTAATCCTCTGAAAGGACGGGAGATACGCCTGAGAACTAGAAACTGAGGCAAACGCTTCGCCCAAGCAATCCACAATCTCCCCAACTTCAGCATACGTGCAGCCGTTATTCTCAAGAATTGAAATTTGGCGGGAACTATAGTTTCCCCGGATCTTACGAATTTTTTCCCAAACAGTTTTTGAACTGGCACGTGAATTGATAGATGAAACGTACTTCATCCAAGACTCCCTCTTGCTTCGTCGACGCACCAACCGAGCGTAAGATTTTGCTCTTTTAAATTTAACAAGATTAGCATCGGTCGGATAACGCCGAAAAGTACACCAGGCCCTATGTTGAACTCTCCTAGCCGCTGCGCAATCAGGGTTCCACCAAGGCTTCGGACGTCTTAGGAGCGTCGTTGATGTTTTTGGGATAGAGAAATCTGCTGCCTGAATGATACACGTTGTGACATCAGTAACAGCTGCGTCAATTGACCCACGGGTCACCATGGCAAAAGATATTACTGCGGACGGTGTGAAGACCTCCCATTTGGCACGATCCATCCTCCAACGAGGAGGGCGGGAGGCAGAAGATGGTACGCTCACATTATACCTAAGTACAATTGGGAAGTGGTCGCTTCCATGGAGGTCGTCACACACCGTCCACGACCAGTCGGCCATAACCGATGGTTGACCCAAAGATAAATCGATTGCACTGAAACTTCGTGTAGGCTCGTGGAAGTAAGTGTCAGCACCGGTGTTAAACAGGCACAAAGAGGTCGAGGAAAGAAGAGATTCGATCCTACGGCCTCGTGAGTCTGTTCTGACACTACCCCACAATGGATTATGAGCATTGAAGTCACCCAGAAGAAGAGCAGGTGACGGCAGCTGCGCAACTAAGCTCTCAAGAACGGACACGCTCACGTCCTCATCCGGCGGCAGATAGACGCTGCAAACAGTTAGAGGCACAGGCATGGAGATACGCACCGCAACGGCTTGTAAAGATGTTGAGACCGCAACAGAAGAAACTGGAACACTGTGGGGGACAAGGATGGCAACTCCCCCGCAAGCTATATCTCCTGAAACATTATCTTTCCGAAATGCACTGTAGCCTCGAACTGAAAGGAGGTCTGATGGTTTAAGTTTTGTCTCCTGGAGGCAAAGGCACACCGGAGAGTATGACGAAAGCAGATGTTTCACGTCGTCATGTCTTGTCCGAAAGCCTCGACAGTTCCACTGAACGATTTGATCCATGGTTTGAATTGTGGTGAATGAGAAAAAGAAAAAACGAAAAACAAAACCCGAGAAAAACTGGGACAACTAAAAGTTGTCCGATTCCATCATTTCGTCTGCAATGTCCATTTGCGCTTGGGACTGTTTTGTCCGACGCCCTGTAGTCTCTGGTGGTAAAATGGGGCGGTATTTTGGTTCCTGTGTCGCAGATGATCTTGCCCGATCCTGGTTCTTATGATGGGAGTTTGGAGATTTCTTCTCCTTTTCTTTTTCCTTTCTCTTTCCTCCCGGGGTTGTTGAAGTCCCGGTGGTGCTGGTGTTAGTTGCAGCAGGTTTAGGCACGGTGGTTGCTGGAGTTTTCGCGTCCCGAGCTCGGGATTGCAGTGCTGCCAGACCAGCAGCTATGATGTCGTCAAGCTTGTAAGGACAATTCACTGGGATTTGGCTATCAGTCTGGGTACCGGCTGTAGTCCTTGCAATAACCGCTGATGAATAAGATCGCCGATTTGATTGATTTAGAGCGACCTTTCTCCTGGCCTCTGGGTAGGAGATTCCCTCAACGGTCTTAATGCGTTGGATCTCTTTTTCCTCCTTCCACTTTGGGCAGTCTCTCGACGATGCTGCATGAGATCCCTTGCAGTTGAAGCACAGCTCGGCTTCGGCATGGCAATCTTGCAAAGTATGGTCTGTTGCTGTACAACGCCCACACCGAGCAGTGCTCCTGCAAGACTGCTGGGAGTGACCATATGCTTGGCATTTGAAGCATCGTAGAGGACTTGGTATGAAGGGGCGCACTTCAAGGTGTAGATACCCTGCCTTGATTGATGTTGGCAGGGATGGGGTGTTAAAGGTCAGTATGATGTTTCGAGATGGGACAGATTGGCCATTTCGCCGAAATAGGATGCGCCGGACTCCACTCACTTGTTGGTCTCTCAGTTCCTCCAGAAGTTCTTGGTCACTGCACTCCAGAAGGTCTTGAGAAGAGATAACACCTCGTGAGGAATTGAGGTAGCCGTGAGGAGTAACTTTCACTGGACAATCTAAAAGAGGTGGTGTTTAAAAGCACTGTAGCATATCTGGGACTCGACATCTCGACAAGAAGATCTCCAGATTGGAGCTTCTTAACGCTCTTAGGAGAGCTGGCAATTGATTGCAATGCTTTATTTATCCAGAAGGGGCTTCTGGTGTTTAATGGGTTTGAAGCGTCCAAGGAGTGGATGCAAAAGAACCGAACATTGGCAGAATCAGGTGTAGGTTTCTTGTTGGGAGGGGGTGACCCTTCCTCAATGGGCCGCTTTGTTTGAAGTTCTTGGGAAATTTTTTTGTTAGCCATGAATAGAAGTAAAAAGTTCGTCCGTTGATTTCCCCGCCCACAACCGAGCCCAACAGGGGAGAGCCGGAGGTCCGCAAGCCCAATTGGACGCAGGACACGACTCTAGGGTTAAGCAACGGATATAGCATGTTGACAGTGCAGACAAGCGCTCAGCGAGTACCGAGACTTTCCCAGGTCTCGGTAACACCCCTTTGGCATGCCCGCACTATCCCCAAACTCACCCTGTTGTACGAAACAACAAGCCGATTGACTAGGAGTGGGTTAGTTCCTAGCCGCCCGTTTAGGGTGAAGCAGGGGGCAAAGAGGAGTGTTGGCGACTGGCGACAACAACAACCTGGCCACCAGAAACCTCAGCCTCCAGCATCCCCTTTTCCACCTTACGGGTCACCGCACACGGCAAACGTGCAGGTAGGTCTAGCAAACCAGCCCGGAAAAACAAGAGAGGAACAGAAAATGGAGAAGCAAGTCGAGTAGAAAATGGAGTAGAAAAGAAGAACAGGTAGTGGAGAAGAAAGTAAAAACAGGAAAGGGAGAGGAAAGCCAGAGGAAAGGAAAGGGCTGGCGCATAATCACAACCTCAGCAACCAACAACTGAGGCGGGTGCTGTCAAGGTGGTGGCAACACAAAGTTGTAATGGGAAGAATCAAACATAACATGTCGGCTGGGGCCGTGGGGTCGCTACTCCCCATCAGCTGGATGAACAGCTGTCCCTGCGGTAACGTGAAAGCACAAAAACAAGAAAGCAAAAAACCGTCACAAGGTCAGCTTGGGCAGTGGGGGCGCCGCTCCCAAATAACTGGAAAACCAGTTATCCCCGTGCGGGGTTATTTATAATAACTGAAAAGTTGTTTGTAACTCACATCGGCACTTTACTTTGAATGGATTAAGTTAAATAAAAAAAGTTTTAATAGCGGGTGCGAAATCATCAGAAAAAGGAAAATAAATCTCGGGAAACCATCAAATCCGTAAAATTAACATTTTAACCGTAAAACAAGTCACGTTTCCGTAAATTTTACGGCAAAATCGTAAAACCTGGCAGGTATGTAAATATCCTTATTAAAACAAATGTAATCAATATGGAGACATTACTTTTCACTCATTGCTCATATCTGAAATACAAACATTTTCTCAAATTACAAATTTTCATATTCTACATTTTATATGATCACCTCTCATATAGTTGATCTGATCAACATTTCATAATTCGATCATGATGATGCACAGTTGCACAATTTTTATATTTCTTTCTTTCTTTCTTTCTTTCTTTCTTTTTTTTTTTTTTTTTTTTTTTTTGGCTCCCAAAGCAAAGCAAAATAGTTCACTAAACTGTATGAGTTACATCACCCAGTTACGTAAAATGTCCACACAAAATAATGAAAAGTTCTTCGGTGGAGGAAGTGATGTATTACAATTTAATATAACCCTCTCCAAAAAAAAAAAAAAAAAGAAGTTAAACTGAATGAGTAACTAAATCAAATGGAATGATGGCATATCTTATAAGTGTTACTAAAGTACAGGTAGCTCACAGGAAATCATAGCTTTTTTTAAAATGTAAACATTTATAAAACTAAAACCTTAAAACTTACCTTGAGTACAATAGCTATATTCTTTAATTTTTTCTTACTATTTGTGAGCACTGTAGCTGGTTGTCCCTGAAACATAATGAAAAATTCTTACTAAGTACTATATTAAAGGAAAGGACATATTAACCACTGAAAGATTCTAGTTAGTTCTGTTTACAAAGGTAATAGAAATTTAAAAAAATAATAACTTCCATACTAATTACAGGCCTTAATTTTTGCATTAAGGATAGCATTTTAATTCAGGGTAAAATGACAGCATGAAAAATAATAAAATAAAATGAAATTTAGGTGGCATGTTCAGGCATCTCACATGCAAAAAGAAAGCCTAAACCACAAATAACTGGATTTTGTTGCAGTTGACATTTCATCTAGAAAATGTTTTCAAAAATATACAGGATGTGTAGTTCGTCAGTGAAATATTAGGTTGTCAGAAAAGTCATGACGTATTTTAGCCATGTTTTGCAAAAGTCATTTATTGATAGAAAGAACAAAGATCAATCAATGATATTATGCCCGTTTTGTTCGATAACCTCTTGCCATCTTTCAGTAAGCTGCAGAATGCCTCGTTCATAGAAGAACCTATCTCTCGTGGCGAAAAACTGTACAAGGTGCTGATTTACAGCCTATTCTGAATTGAACGTTATACCACGCAAGGACTGTTGAAGAGAGCGAAACAAGTGGAAGTCTGACGGCGCAAGGTCAGGCAAGTATGCTGGGTGTGGCAACACATCCCACCCAAGCTCCAATAACTTTTGGCGGGTGATCAAACTTGTGTGTGGTCTCGCGTCGTCGTGATGGAACACAACACCTTTACGATGAACGAGCTCTGGACGTTTCTAGATGATGGATTCGTTCAAACTGTCCAATTGCCGACAGAACACATTCGAATTGATTGTTTGGTTCCGTGGTAGGAGCTCGAAAAACACGACACCTTTAAAATTCTACCAAACTGAGACCATAACCTCCCGCTGATGAATGTCTGGCAGCTATGCTAGAATGCAAATGATCCACGTTTGGTGCGAGTGAGCAAGACTGCACGCCCTGTGGCGACGCTGCAAGCATGAACTAGCAGCCTTATAAACCACAGTTTATTAAACTAAAAGCCTTATAATAAGTCAATGTTCCATGAAAACGATAAGCACCGACAGACACAAGCAAGAGTACAGAGTGACAAGAATGCCGGATAGACACCAGAGACGTCGATTTACGCAACTTATGGACTTTGAAAGTGGCCTAATCATCAGGCTGAAAACTGCAGGGTGGTCGGCGTGCCGTATAGCCCGCCACGTGAATTGTTCTTACCATATTGTCCAACTGTGTTGGGAGCAGTGGACACGTGATGGCACTGCCACACGGCGGAGCGGCTCCAGACGGACCAGGAGGACCGCTGGTAGAGAGGATCAACAGATCGTGCGCCAGGCACAAACAGATCCCACGGGGACTCGGTCCACTATACAGGCAGATGTAGCGGCTCCTGTGTGCCTACGAACCATTTCCCGACGCCTCGCGAAAGCGGATCTGCGATCCCAGCGCCCCCTTACATGTGCTGCCATTAACACCAGAACATCGTCAGCTCCATGTGCAGTGGTGCCACGTTAGAGCGACGTTGCAAGAAACAGGCTGGCAATGTGTGGTGTTTAGCAATGAGTGCCGCTTCATTTTGGGGACAGATGATCATCATGTCCCGCGGGTGTGGAGGTCCCCAGGTCAACAGCACAATCCCAACCTCACTATTGAGTGCCACACCTCCCCCCACTGCAGGCATTATGGTCTGGGGAGCCATTGCCCACGATAGCCAATTCGCTCTAGCAGTGTGTGTGGATCATTGACGGGCCAGAGGTATGTGGATGAGATCCTACAGCCCCATGTGCTCCCATTCCTGGCCGGGATTAAAGGTGCACTATACCAGCAAGATAATACCCACTCGCACATGGATCGGGTTGCCCAGGACTGCCTACTCCCCGGACATGTCCCATATGGAGCATGTGTGGGACCAGTTGATATGCCGATGTCGCCGTGCTGCACTATCCGGGATGTGGAGCACACCGTCCAACACGTGTGGGCCAGTCTGCCGCAGAACAACATCAGGCGTCTGTTCTCCTCCATGCCGGACCGTATTGCAGCATGTATCGCTG
The DNA here is from genome assembly GCA_039090855.1 of Macrothele yani. Lineage (NCBI taxonomy): Eukaryota > Metazoa > Arthropoda > Arachnida > Araneae > Macrothelidae > Macrothele > Macrothele yani. The sequence continues at coordinate 10,715,713 of CM077019.1, forward strand.
CACGAGGCGGTGCTACGCGCTGTTGAAAATGACTGGACTGCATGCCACAGATCCCTTTGTAACTGTCCTGTAGCTGTGTTTTTGCCATCATGTGTATCATTCATCTGTATCATGACGTCCATGAAATTTCTGTTCAATCCGATGCTTCCTTCTTGGTGTGCAAATGTCATTGTCCGTGAGTGTATTTAAGTTAGAGGACGTAAATAAAGTTGAACTTATGTAGTTTAAAAGAGCTCCGCTGGTCAAACATTTTCCTATGTGACAGAATAATCACATAAACAATAAAAGATGTGTTAAATCATGAAACTGTGTTGAACATTACAATTTTGCACTTAATTTTCTCTCGGTATAACTGAATAGTCGTTACTTGCATATAGAAAAAGGGGAAATACAAAATCAAGTTGTCAGTTCCAAGAGATAGTGATGGGAATTGAACAAACAACGATATCCAGAACCTGCTGAACATGTGTTATTTGCAGAACCCATGGTCCTTCACTTTTACAACAAATTACTTATCTCATACTGCCCTGTGCTTTTCAAGACATTCCGTTCACATCATGTGACATCAACACAGCTAATCAGAAGCAAAAGTTTTAGGCACTACATCATAATTTCTGGACTTCAAGCAGCCAATTATGAAAATTAAGTACTTTTAAGATCTATAGAAATGTTTGTCAAAAATTAAGGACTTTAAGCACCCTGAAAAAAATTAAGCACTTTTAAAGAACTTTTAAGGATTTATAAGGACTGTGGGAACCCTGTAATACAATCTTCTCTATCCCTCACAGTAAATATCCCTCGTGTATACTGTATAGCCATTCTGAAGCAAAACAGTAGTGAAAATGACGTCGTCAAAATACGAATATTTGTAGTTTTGTCAAAAATTAGGGACTTTAAGCACCCTGAAAACAATTAAGCACTTTTTAAGGACTTTTTTAAGGATTTATAAGGACTGTGGGAACCCTGTAATACAATCCCTTGTGTATACTGTATAGCCATTCTGAAGCAAAACAGTAGTGACAATGACGTCGTCAAAATACGAATATTTGTATTTTTCGAAAAGCGACCGAGACTGGGATCTTCATTTTTTTTTTACATAGAGGAATGTACATTTAGAACATATATATATATATATATATATATATATATACAGACTTGCCAACCTTAAGAAGAGAAAAATCCTGCAAGCTTATTTTCGTATGTTTGAAATATCAATGGATATAATTTGAAGCACTAATGTTACGTTAAGGCATATAAAAAATGTAAAACAATTTCTGTTAAAAAATATTTAAAAAAATTCTGTTAAGTTATGCATCGATCTGGAGGATAACCCAAATTATGACGGAAAAGGAGAAATTTCGACGCCGTCGCACTCTCATGCCTAAAGATTACAGCGAAATTTTTTCGCCGCCGAACTTCCGATTTCGGAAATTTTTACTCCATTTTTAAACTGAAATACAAATATTTATGGAATAAAATGATATATAACAACAATACTGGACAGAGGCAACATCACAGGAAAAAGAAATTATGATTATGGAGAAAATCTTTATTTCGTTTACTTCCGTTTCTGAAAGGCAAAGTACCGTCCCGATGCGCATTTTTACGAATTGGTAAAATTATTTGACATGCAGATCTACGCGCGAGAAAAAAATTTCAAGAACGCATATTATTAAGCGCCGAGAAAAATTCCTGAGGCGTATTTTTATGCGTTGGTAAAATTTTGATGCATACTAAACGCGCAATTACGGGTTTTGGCGAACTCTGGTCGGCACATGACTTGAGCCAAGTTTGAACTCCCCGTGGAGAGAGAGCTACCGCACGATGACACAAAGCCAGCGAGTCAAAGATGACATCATCGCGTGACACAGCGCTCGTAAGGTCTGGTACAAATTCTAAGTGGATGGTTGCAGGGGCTTGAAATATTTCGATTGAGCAATCTAAATATTAAAAAAATCTGTTAAAAAAGACCTCTATCCGTAAATCAGTAAAATTAAGCAGAAATCCGTAAATTTTACGAATAATCCGTAAAAGTTGGCAAGTATGCAAGTCTTTCCCCATTTCGGCAACAATGCCCGATGTTTTTGTCCTGTCACATGCATATTTTTTTGCAATGTTACTATCTGGGAACATTTTCTTAAAAAGCACACTTGCTTGGTCAGCACAGCTTAAACGTAAGTTGTGTTGCACGAGGAACGAAGTGAACAAGCACTCAGCATGGATAATCGCATCGGAAGTGGAACTATCTCGAACAAAATTTAATGTTTTGTTATTTTCTACGGACTTTGAATTGTCCACCTGTTTTTGCGTACGAATGTGATTAACGATATCTCCTTTGCCCTTGTGGACAACGGGAAAATCACACCTACAAATAGAGCAAAAGGCAAATTGTTGGCGCTTCCTTGATTCGATTATACACAGATAATCTGTCGTATACTTCTTAAAAACAGTGATATTTTCTACCAGCCATCGCTTGATTAAACACGTGCACAAAAAGTTCTCAGAAATTCCTGTGAAGACAACAAAGTACATAAAACAAACCAAAACACTACCGCGCGCTTCCGATAGAAATTTGCGTCAGTACGTACGGTGTGCGCCAAAGCCAAGCCCGCTCCTACTCCGTGCCTGCAGCGCCAGAAATCATTAGCGGACAGAAAACTAAACATTGCTGCCAACGGTCATGCAACGGTAGAGCAAAACTGCTCGCTGCTGACTCGGAAGGGAAAGGTCACTTCTCCGCTAATGAACGGCCTCGGAGAACTTCGAACTTTTCTCATTACTTTTTAATTTACGCTACGGTAATCGTCGAATTTTTTACTGATGCCTTGGAGAACTTCGAACTTTTCTCATTACTTTTTAATTTATGCTACAGAAATCATGATGGAATCTGGCAATATTGATTTCTAATCCGGAATTCCGGGAAGTGTAATAAAATCCGGCATTGCCGGCCTAAACCCGGAGAGTTGGCACGTCTGTATATATATCCATGTGTCTTTTTTAAGGTCTCAGTTCAAGCTTGAACAGGAGTTTTTAAACTGGAACTATATTATGCAGTGGAAGTACACACTCCATAGCTTTAACTGCACAGTCAGGTTAGCTTTGCCCTGAGTATAGTCATCTGAGCTGCACCTAGGTTCCAGTTCACAATGAGGCATGGCTGGTGTGCTTGTCATACAGTGCTGGATCTCACCATTCTTGGGAACCAGATGCACCAAATTAGGGACGAGTAACTGCTTACAGCCCAATGTGTTATTCACAATGGTTGTTAAAACTGAAACAAACAAACAAAAATCCACCTATCGTACATGAGACTGACCAAGGAACAAAAAAGCTGAACTTTTTAATCGGGCGAAAAAAATTAGAGCATGCGACAAGAAAGTGTGAATATATAAAGCAGCACAAGCAAGATGGGTTCACTGTATTCACAATATAAAATTACTGAATTAAGAACAAAATAAAGTGATTTTAAAAGACACTGCTTCAAACATCTCTCTCTCTCTCTCTTCTTCTTCTTCTTTTTTTTTTTTTTTTTTTTTTGTACTTGCTAGAACATCAGCTCAATTTTCCTCTTGTGTTGCTTTCTTCTCAGCAAGTTCCATGGCCATATTTGTCTTTTGTTGACTCCGCAGCTGCACAGCAATCTTTGCTTAGGCTTTATTTCGGTTGACATCATTCCCTTCCTATTTCTTCACCACTTTTCTTTTCTCCTCCTCTTTTACTCGCTCAGATGACAATAGCGTATTCATCCTGCTGAAAGAACTTTCAGTCTGAAGACCACGAAGCATGATATCAATGCTTTTGCTATTTTAGATAAACGGTGTGACTTTCAGAATAAAAATACTTTTGAACACCATGGATCAATTCTAACAAATTTCCGTTTTGGGAAAATTTCTTTTCCCTTATCAAGCTGAAGTGCAGACATTTATGGAGGAAAGTAACACTTAACAACAACACAGATAGTAAAAACATCGCAAAAAGAAATAAAAATGCAATTTCAGTAGAAATTTTCGCTCCGACAGACTTCCATTTTCGGAAACTTTTTTCTCCAGTTTTAGGTTGAAATGCAGTATTTGTGGAATAAAAGGATATTTAAGAACAATACTAGGCAGAAGGAAAATTTCGGGGGAAAAAAAAAGGATTACAGGAGAAACCTTTGCTGTATCTAACTTACGTTTCTTAAAGAGAGAATCCCGTTATCAAACGAAAAACGAATCCCCCCTCTCCCACCATTGCCCCTCAAAATTTCTGTTCAGTTGTGCATTAATCTCGAGAATTCCCAAAATGATAATGGAAATGGCGGAATTCCTCGAATCCACAGAAGAATCTCGTTCCTGAAGATTGCAGGGAAATCTTCGCTTCATCTTAACTTCCCTTTTTGGAAATCTTTGCTCACAGTTTCATGCTGAAATACAAACATTTATGCAATAAAATGATATTTAATAACAATACTGGGAACAGGTAACATCATGAGAAAAAAGAAATTACGATTACAGGAAAAATAATCACTCCGTTCTTCAGTTTTCGAAAGTTTTGAAAGACGAAATACCATCCCCAGACGGAAAACGACCCACCCACCCAATTTCTCTTCAGTTCTGCATTGATCTATAGAATGACCTAAAAAAAAAATGGAATTCTGCGAATGTATCTCATGTATGACGTATACAAAGCAAACCCTAAAGAATGATTTTGCAATGAATTTATTATGGATAGGAAATCAGATTAACGAACTTTGATGTATGCAGCACCCAGAAAATCCTGCATTTGCAATGACTGAAATAGCAGAACAATGCATCTGAAACTCTCCATTAAAAACTAGCTCAGCAAAACAAATAGATTATGCTTAAAAAAAAAAAAAAAAAAAAAAAAAAAAACCTTCTAAATCAGGCTAAAATTTGTAAGAAAGCTTTCTCTGAATAAGAAATGTTACAAAAAAAAAAAGCTACTTACATCATTTACCACAACAGTATCTCCAAGGAAAAGGGCATAAACCTCGGCTTTTTCACTTCCCTGGGCCTTCTTTTCAAGAGGTGAGAAACCTACGTTGATATTGAACACCATACCTAAAAAAAAAAAAAAAAAATGTTAAAAATGCATGGTCCAACATTAAAAAAATGGCTGCACACAAATACAGTCCATTCCACTTATAGTGAACCTATGCGGACTCGCATATTTCATTCACTATGTCCGAGGTTCACTAAAACCGAAGTGTCTTCCCTTAACCTGAATTGAGTGGAATGGTGAGCAAGAAAATAAAATATCTACACATGTATCTAAAAACATATTTTTATGTACGTAGAGAATATTTATTAAATTAAGTAAACAAAATTAATTTTAAATTACCATAATTAACATGAAAATAGTCTGTTAATGTTCCGCTGCTTGCTGCAAACAGTTTTAATAAATATTTTCTCTATGTTCTTTTCTAGAGTCTGTGCTTTTGCTACACTCGATTCTACATTTTCCATACATTCTAGGAACTTTATCACAGTCCTAACATCCTCCAACATCTCTTTCACTGTTGAAACACGTTCTTCTTATCATCCTCGTCATCTTCAGCCTTGTTTTCTTCCGTGCAGGAACCGTCTTTCCCAGCCTCGACAATAGTTTCATCTGAAGGGATTTCATTCGTTATAACTTCACAGTCAGCATCGATAAAATCTTCAGCTTCAGTGGAATTCGCACCGATATGCTGGAGCAGGTCCTTAAGAGGCACATCATCCTCTTCTTCGAATGTCATACGTCCAGTAGGCAAACAAAACCTCAGGAAACAGTTCTGTATAGTGACAGTTGACACACTCCACCACACTTTGTTTCCAAAATGTACAGCATTCAGAACATGTACTGATGTGTTCTGCTTTGATTCCAAGACATGGATTAAATGAAGCATTACTTCCCTTCTGTAATAGGCTTTAAAGCTGCGAATCACACCTTGCTCCATGGATTGGAGGACTGACATGGCGTTGGCAGGTAGGAACAACATCTTGATGTTGCTGAGGTTTTTAATCCTAGCTTTGTCCTTTAATGAACTTAAGGAGTAGGAGGCCTACAATATTGTTCTCAACACACTCTTTCAAGTTTTTACAAAAAGGTTTGCTTTGAAAGAAGTTACAATTTCATGTTACAAGTACATTCCTTCTTTTGAAGTTTTATTTTTTAGGTTCACTATAACCGAAGTTGAGGGTTCACTATTAACGAAAATTTCAACGTGCGTTTCCGATGTTGCAGGTTGGGACCAATGATTTAGGTTCACTATAGCCGAATGTTTACTATAACAGAGTTGACTGTATATAACTGCTACTCAGCATGCAACAGAAAATTTCAATAAGCAACAGTGTGACTTACCCTTTTTCACTGTGAGATTAGTCTTCGATGTGATCACCATAGAACTTTCTCGAAACTCTATACCCATTCCAAACCTACAAGAAAAAGGAATAAACTTAGCAAGAAGTATGGTAAACAAATAGAGTATGATGATGGCATAGCTGCCAACTAAATTTAATGAAAAACCAGAAGATTGAAAAAAAAAAAAAAATCAGAGGATTGTATAATAATTAGGATGATTTTTCTGTCGTTAGTTTGCTATAGAATATAAAATGTCCACACAGAGCTAAAACTGCATATCGTGTTTTGCAATAGTTACACATGAATTTTTATATGCACTTCAACAAAACAAGGAAAGGATTAATAAAGAAGTCCATTATGTATATTTTACTAGATTTTGAAACACTGCATCCATAAAGTCAGCAAGAAAATTCTATCCTTTTGGATACCTACACAGACCGGGAGTAGCTCACGGTGGTCTTTAGAACCCATTAACAAGTGTTAGGATCTTCTTTTTCTAGTTTTCCTCAAACACCAATAGGAATCCTGCAGTAAATGTAATAAGTGCCTAAACAGACTGGGAGTAGCTCACAGTGTTCTTTAGAACCCATTAACAAGTGTTAGGATCTTCTTTTTCTAGTTTTCCTCAAACACTAATAAGAATCCTGCAGTAAATGTAATAAGTGCCTACACAGACTGGGAGTAGCTCACGGTGTTCTTTAGAACCCATTAACAAGTGTTAGGATCTTCTTTTTCTAGTTTTCCTCAAACACCAATAGGAATCCTGTAGTAAATGTAATAAGTGCCTACACAGACTGAGAGTAGCTCACGGTATTCTTTAGAACCCATTAACAAGTGTTAGGATCTTCTTTTTCTAGTTTTCCTCAAACATCAATAGGAATCCTGCAGTAAATGTAATAAGTGCTTACACAGACTGGGAGTAGCTCACGGTGTTCTTTAGAACCCATTAACAAGTGTTAGGATCTTCTTTTTCTAGTTTTCCTCAAACACCAATAGGAATCCTGAAGTAAATGTAATAAATGCCTACACAGACTGGGAGTAGCTCACGGTGGTCTTTAGAACGCATCAACAAGTGTTTGGATCTTGAAAACATGAAAATAAACTTTACACAGGTGTTTAATAATGTTATTTCACTAAGATTTTAGATTTCCAGAGTATCCTTGATGTTTTCTGTCGTCCGCAGGAGACCGACGATTTCCATAGCATACTTGATGTTTTCCGTCATCCGTAGCGGATCGACAATTTCCATAGCATACTCAATGTTTCTTGTCATACGTAGTGGACTGACGCTTTCCATAGCATACTCAACGTTTTCCATTGTCCGTAGAGGACTGACGATTTTCATAGCATATTTAAGAAAAAAAATAATTCACGAGCCGATTTGGCAAAAATCCGGAAGAAACTATCTTCCAACCGTAAAACCTACCCCAAAATCCGTTCCGGGAAATCCGGAATATTTGGCAGGTATGCGGACGTCATTGCGCCAATAACGTCTTTTCCGATATATTACGCAATATCGACTTGCCTTTCTTCACCCAATATCCGTTGGATATTGGCTTTGCCGATGTATCCAATATCTGAACTTCAATGGCGCTTACTAAGAAACAGCACCAATTAAACGTTTTCGCATTCGTGCGAAAAGAACTATAAATATATTCGCAAAATGTGATCGCAGTTTGAACCGTGATTTTAGCAAAAAAAAGGACACAAAATTCAGAACTTTTACAAAATACACTGAAATCCGTGATTCTTCCAACCTGTCCGTAATTCCGTAATCAGGCAGCCGAAAAGGTAATAATTACGGAAAATACGTAATGGTTGGCAACTATGCATTAATGCATATAAAAAACGTAAAAAAATTGTTAAAAAATATTTAAAACATTTTTTGTTCAGTTATGCATTGATCTTGAGGATAACCCAAATTATGATGGAAAAGGAGAAATTCCTCAAAGCCGTCGCGCTCTCATGAATAAAGATTACAGCAAAATTTTTTCCCCATCAAATTTCCGTTTTCGGAAATTTTTCCTCTATTTTTAATCTGAAATACAAATATTTATGGAATAAAATGATATATATAACAAAAAAAAAATTACGATTACGGAAAAAATCTTTATTTCGTTTACTTCCGTTTCAGAAAGACTAAGTACTGTCCCGATGCGTATTACGAATTGGTAAAATTTTTCGACGCAGTTTTACACGTCGAGAAAATTCCTGACGCGTATTTTTACGCGTCGAGAAAAATTCCCAATGTATATTTTTATGCATCGAGAAAAATTCCTCACGCATATTTTTACGTGCTGGTAAAATTTTGATACGTACTAGAAGCGTAATTACGCATTTTGGTGAACTCTGGACTCTGCACATCACTTGAGCACTCCCGTGGAAAGAGAGCTACTGCAAGACGCCAGCGAGTCAAAGATGACATCATTGCGTGACACAGTGCTCGTAAAGTTCGGTAGAAAATCTATGGTTCCCGCAAATGCCAAGCCTGTTCCTGCAGCGCAAGATATCATTAGCGGACAGAAGAGTAAACATCGCTGGCAGAACAGAATTGCTGACTCAGAAGGGAAAGGTCGCTTCTCTGCTAATGAACCGATGCCTCGGAGAACTTTGAACTTTTCACCTTGTTACTTTTTCATTTACGTTACGGTAATCATGATGGAATCCAGCAATATTAATTTATAAACTGGAATTCGAGAAAATGTAATGAAATCCGACATTACCTGCCTAAACCCGGAGGGTTGGCAGGCCTGCCTATATAACTATCAAATATGTATTGCACATACATTAAAGCAGGTATAATAAACAGAATGTACAAAACTGTATTTCATATAAATAATCTGACTAACCCAACATTTTTTGTCATTTTATCTGCCAATTCTTTGTGTTCCTTTTGGACTAAGGCTGTTGCAGCTATGAACACATCACAGAGCTTCACTCCATGTTGCAGTTTACTTAAAATTTCTTCTTCAAGTGTTACAAGAAAGCTGTAAAGATCTTCTTGTTCTTTGGTTGGGTTGACTAAAAGGGTTCGGACAACATTCGAGCAATAGGACTTATACCTGGCACCAAGAGCACAAGTTATAGCGCCAAAGCTAAGGTTGTTCTTGTCACTAAAAAAGGAAAAATATTTTAATACACATTCAACCAAAAACATAAGTAGTATATTTAAACAAAAAAGTTCCAGTTATTTAAAATTAGAATATGTATTAAACTTGCCTTCAGAGAAATTTTGTACTGCACAAAGGGACGAACATTGAAAAGTTCTCGGCCTAACCCACTTCCTGTAATTGTAGCATTATTTTGTCACTGCAGCTCGAAAGAGTGTTCTTTTGTATTGTGAAGTGCTGATTTCAGACTAATAGCTCTTTTTTGTTTTGTTTGACATCCTGAACTGGATCATGTTAATGCAAAGCGTTGAATTTTCGATTGTGGAACTCCGGGCTGTCAATAAATTTCTGTTCCTGCAGAAGAAAACTGCAAAGGTAATCAATGAATGTATGACACAAACATTAAGTGATAAGTGCCCTTCATATTCCACTGTGAAGAAATGGTGTGCCAACTTTCAGGTGAAGACTTTGAAACTGAAGATGCAGCAAGATCTGGGAGACCTTCAACTGTGGCAACACCCGAAATTGTTCATCGTGTTCATGACTTGATTTTGTCAGATCGACGAATCTCAGCTAAAACAATGGCTGAGACACTGGAGATATCCAGGGAATGTGTTGGGTTCATAATTCATGGGCACTTGGATATGCAGAAGATGTCAGCGAAGTGGGTGCCCAAATATTTGAATGCCGATGAGAATCTCAGCTAAAACAATGGCCGAGACACTGGAGATATCTAGGGAACGTGTTGGGTTCATAATTCATGAGCACTTGGATATGCAGAAGATGTCAGCGAAGTGGGTGCCCAAATATTTGAATGCCGATGAGAATCTCAGCTAAAACAATGGCTGAGACACTGGAGATATCTAGGGAAAGTGTTGGGTTCATAATTCATGAGCACTTGGATATGCAGAAGATGTCAGCGAAGTGGGTGCCCAAATATTTGAATGCCGATGAGAATCTCAGCTAAAACAATGGCTGAGACACTGGAGATATCCAGGGAATGTGTTGGGTTCATAATTCATGAGCACTTGGATATGCAGAAGATGTCAGCGAAGTGGGTGCCCAAATATTTGAATGCCAATGAGAATCTCAGCTAAAACAATGGCTGAGACACTGGAGATATCCAGGGAATGTGTTGGGTTCATAATTCATGAGCACTTGGATATGCAGAAGATGTCAGCGAAGTGGGTACCCAAATATTTGAATGCCGATGAGAATCTCAGCTAAAACAATAAATAGCTGAGACACTGGAGATATCCAGGGAACATGTTGGGTTCATAATTCATGAGCACTTGGACATGCAGATGTCAGTGAAGTGGGTGCCCAAATATTTGAATGCTGATGAGAAACGAAAACATGTGGACAATTCCTAATCAGTTTTGCAGCATTTTGAGCAATCTGGTGATCATTTTTTGCAGCGACTTGTCACAGTTCATAAAAAGTGGTTACATCACTATGATCCAGAGACAAAACAACAGTCCCTGCACGAGTTCTCCACGGCCAAAGAAATTCAAGACTCAAAGGTCTGCAGGAAAGGTCACGGCAACGATTTTTTTGGGATTCGAAAGGCGTTTTACTGACTGACTATCTCCCGGAGGGCCAAACAATAAATGCTGAATACTATTCCAACTTGCTGTGCCGATTAAAGGAGACGCTGAACGAAAAAGGAAAGCAAAAAGGCGGAAAGGTGTTCTGTTTTCACAGGACGATGCGCCAGCTCACAAGGCACTGGATGTTTTGAGGGATCTGGGGATTAAGTGCATAGACCCATCCACCCTACTCACCACAGCTCGAACATTTCCTGTACCAAAACCTTAAAAAAAGTTTGAAAGGTAAACATTTTTCAAATGATTTGAAGGTGATATCAGCAGCAGATCAGTATTTGAGTGATCAGACTTCAGGATTTTTTTTTGGAAGGGTTAAAAAACTCCAGAATGCTGTGCCAAGTGTGCTGAACTTTGGGGTGAATATGTGGAATAGTCTGCAAGTTTCATGGCTCTAGCCCATTTCCTTCTTGATGAGGCCGAGAACTTATCAGGCTGTGCCAAGTGTGTTGAACTTCAATGTGAATATGTGGAATAGTCTGTAAGTTTAATGGCTCTAGCCCATTTCCTTCTTGGTGAGGCCGAGAGCTTATCAGGCTGTGCCAAGTGTGTTGAACTTCGGGGTGAATATGTGGAATAGTCTGCAAGTTTAATGGCTCTAGCCCATTTCCTTCTTGATGAGGCCGAGAACTTATCAGGCTGTGCCAAGTGTGTTGAACTTCAATGTGAATATGTGGAATAGTCTGCAAGTTTCATGGCTCTAGCCCATTTCCTTCTTGATGAGGCCGAGAACTTATCAACATCCCCCGTTGTATTATTAAATTGTCCCACTAAGAAAGTTATTTATTGTTTTATAGCAAAGAGGTGCTACAATAAACATTTATGCCAAACTTATCTTTCTGTTAAAGAAATCACTGATCCTTTTGTCTGTCTGTTTTGTTTCAAAGTTTAACGACCACCACAAGCAACTTAATGGGTTATAATTTAAGCAGCTGCTCCTCCCTAATTTGGGGCCAGTGCAGTAAAACAAACACAACACCCATGCCTCATCCAAAACTTGGATCAATGGTCAGAAGTCAGCCCTAAAATCACTGCTCGACTGGGGAGGCAATCACCGATTCCTGTGCAAACATGGAACCGTTATACTGCAATTTCAAGCAGCTAAGGCCATTTAATCAGAATATGCACAAAGTTTCAGCTTGCATTAAGCAAAGCACATCTTCCTGTAGCAGAAAATGTGTCACCTCAAACAGGGATCCACAGGTCAGAAAAACACTGCAGAAACTCTCTCTCTCTCTGTTTAGAGGTTTCTAATCTGGCAGTGTTATAAACCCTTCCCCTTTACTATAATTTAACTAGGGTTTGACCTTAAAACTTTTGTGCCAACATGTTAGAATACCTTTTAAAAATGCAATTTTAAGTCTTATCTGTGAGGAAAATATTCTTCATTTCTGTCTCTCTCTTTTAGGTGAATCAGAATACACAGGCACCGTGGTCTTGGGTGGTGGTGGTGGGGGGGCCTCTTATTTTCCTCTTAAAATCTGGAAAAGGAGATCACTAATCTGGGGAAGAAGATAAAATTGAAATTTGTGGAGAAAATATCAATATTTTGGGGAGAAGAGAAATAACTAAATCTGAAAGAAAAGAAAAGAAAAAACTGAAATTTGTGGTTCATAAATTTACAAGTAAAATTTCCTTTTGTGTTATGTCTCTTATTATTACCTATTTTGTAATTTTAAATCATTTCTATCACTACCAAGGCCACAGTGCATGCAGCTAACACTCATGCACTTTTCACTGAAACATACTGTATAAATCAATCTTGCATATTAAGCCAACCCCACTACTTCAGCAGCTAAAAACTTTGACCAGCACATAAACCAACACTAAACAAAAATCATCGCTCTTTCCATGTTAATAAGTGAGTTTCGGAAAAATTATCATCGACCGCCACCGGGAATCGAACCCAGGGTCTTCCAGTTACGCACCGGACATGCTACCACTGCACCCTCAAATTTTCCAGACTCACATGTGATTAACTGCCGAACTACATGGCAGGTTGTTTCACGGAGCTTATCAATTTATTGTCTCTTTGTTGTGAATGTTGAGAGGTCCTACCCCTCTCTGAAGTATATCCCAAACTGTCAGAAACAGCCAAGAGTTGTAAAGCTCTTGATCGAGGAACTTATACCAAATTTATTTCTAAAAATGCTTTAACTTCTTTCTGGATTTTTTTTTTTTTTTTTTTTTAAGATAGCAATTTTGCCTGATAAGTTGGTGAGCAAACAAAAATGGATTCTAAGCAATAATTCTACTGCTTTTCGCGCTAAACACAAGGGACAATTTTTTTTGAGCGGAGGTAGCTGTTTCTTACCCATCATAGTGGTACACTCTTAGGTTGACTCAAGAGTATAGAAGCAAGGGAATTGGAAACCTCTCTGAGAAAAAATCTTTTGAAGGGGGAAAAACAGATTACACATAAATTTTTCTTACTTCTGTCTGAAAAGGTGGAAAACATCACATTAAAAAAAAAAAATATATATATATATATATATATATATATGGTGCCAAAACCATATTATCGTACTGTAGCATGATTCATCGTACTAAATATGATAAAATCGTAACAGTTGGCAGGTCTGCTCTGGTATATGCCAACCCTAACCCCTCTGAAAATTAAAAAAAGAAAGCAGGGTTTCTTCTAAAAACTTTTGGCTTATATGCGAGTATATACGGTGTATTCATAACTATTCTTTATATAAAATACAGTAAAACAATAAACATATCTTTTTCACATGTGTTAGTGCTAAAACACAGTATATCGTAGAATTATAAATCTATCTTAATTTACTGTTCAACATGTTTTATACTCATTTGATATTAGACTCAGAGGAAAGTGCAACAAATAGGGTACATAATGAATAAAAGTAACATTAAATAGTTAAAAAGGAAAGTAAAATGCATGAGCTCACCAATGCAAGTAGAATTATCTGGTTTGTAATCACAGTTGACCTATTAGACATTAATATGCAGTAAAACCGATATTATTTTATTGCATGTTAACTGTGACTACAAATCATGGAATTTTAATTGCACTGGTGAGCCCACGCCTTTTCTTTCCTTTTTAACTATTTAATGTTACTTTTATTCATTATGTACCCTAACTTGTTGCACTTTCCTCTGAGTCTAATATCAAATGAGTATAAAATGTGCCAAACAATAAATTAAGAACACTTATAGAGGTTCATTTTTTGAATATATTTTGCTATGTACAATTTTTGGTTGTATGTGTTTCACGGCATCAAATTTTTGGAGGTAGAAATAGTAAGCCTGTGGTGACTTACCTTACTACACTGAACTTGAGATTGTAGTTCCCACCAGACTGAATAATACATGGGTAACACAAGTCGACCTGGGTGATGTCAACACCAGTAACATATTTCTTGTCACTCACTGCTTGTTCAACACCTTCTGCAAGCTTGGAATGCTTCACTTTCTAGAAAAAAAACCAACAGAACCTTAGAAGGCGGCAATTGTGAGATCATAAAAATCGATTTGAACTAAGAGATATGTATGCCCAAGTAAGTACTACATCAGTAGTATCAGATTATTCTTACTACAGAACAGGTTAGCCAATAAACAAATATGGCTACATACCATGTGGCATTTGATCTCACCTATGGCTGTGAGGGTTGGGTGCAACATAAGGATCTCATTCGAAGTGGTAAAACATTAAAGTGAAACAATGTCAGACAAAGATACATGGATTAAGTGGTGTATCAGGATCAGTAAGGAAGGTACTTTAGATCTGAATTTGGCATCTCCGCTGAAGAAGACACAGTTGAGGAAAAATTTCTATGACATATCACAGAGGGTGAGTCGAAAGTTTTGCAATATTTGCATAAACGCATGTACTGCGGCGGGTATGTCACGTGTTTAAAATAGTTCAAGTTGCAAATTACATTCACTCGAAAGGGATATATAGAGAGGGGTAAGTCATTGCTAAACATATACCCATCTCCCATGTGGTCTTCTTCTGGGTCTTTTTCTGTACCTTGGAATCCAGTCTAGAATTTCAGCTGTCCATTGATGGTTTGCACTTCTGGCAATATGTCCAGCCCATTAGGATTTTACTCTGATCATGATGTCTTCAACTCTTGTCATTTTTCTGATCCACAAGTTCCTCATCTTATCTCTCCTGGTTACACCAAGCATGCACCTCTCCATGCTTCTTTGAGTTGTCTGCAGTCTTTGTATTCCTTTTTTAGTTACAGTCCACGTCTCTTCTCCGTACATAAGCACTGGAAGGATGCATTGATTAAACACTTTTCTTTTAAGACATAATGGTATATTGCTCTTAAAAATTGTACTTTCTTCCAAAAGCTCTCCAACCAAGTTTTATATGTTGATTAATTTCTTCATCAATGTGACTTTTGCTTGACATCTGCTGTCCAAGGTAAATGCAGGTATCAGATACCTCCAGCTTTTCCCCATCAATTGATAAATCTTTATTTCTTGTAAAAGCAATGTACATCACTTTTGTCTTCCGAGAAGTTAATTTTTAATCCCAATTCTTTACTCTTGTCGGCAAGTTTCTGATCATACTCTGCAGATTTGAAGGGGTAGTTGCAAAAATGACTGTGTCATCAGCAAAACGAAGGTGAGTTAAATAATCTCCATTAATCCTTATTCCTTTGTTTTCCCAGTTCAATGATTGAAAGACATTTTGCAATGTTGCATTAAAGATTGTGGGAGATATGTTGTCCCCTTGTCTCACTCCCTTTCCAATTTTTATTGGTGCCATATCCTCAAATAACCAAACCTTTGCACTTGCATTTTCATAGATGTTACTAATAATACTAATATATGCATCTTCAATAATTTCCACAAGAATTATATCTTCTCTTGGAGCATTTCCCCATTTCATGTACCTAATTACATGTGTATTATAACTTCTGCCAAAAGGATTAGAGGGACTATGGTAGTGTTGCCTTTTGTAATATCAAGAGTAGATGTAGCATCTCTTTTCATATATTTGCAATGTGCAATATACTGCTTAAGCTTGAAAGCCCGTGCAAATACCTCACCAAAAACATGCTCAGTATAGTTAAACAAATGCAACCAATGTTCCTACTTACATATGCAAAGCAGCCCATTGTTCCGATTCTTACATTTCCAGCACGTAGAGTTTGCTCAATTATCATCTTGTTGGAGAGAGGATCGATGTCTCATCTTATTCTTATTCAGTATTAACACTTAAATAAAAACAATGTAATCTTTTGTTAACCTCAAAAGTGTGCAAGTTGTAATGAGCTGAATGAACTAACTTTTCACAAATTAGTACGAACAAAATTCACATACCTCAATATTGCAATAAAACCCAGAGATGCCAACCTCTAGCAGAATTTATCAGTAATGTTTCAATAATTGAACACACACTTTCAGTAATATTTTCAGTAATGTAACACACGATTTTTTTTCAAAATTACGGACAATATTATAGTACTACTGTGTAACCTGTAATACTTGTATATCATAGTAACTTACTTTCACATGAATTACAGGACACTATCATAAAATATTCCGTTATAGTCCTACGTTAATATTTTTTTCTTTGTTTCTAAATTGGACAATTTGGTGGATACTGTTAAACAGAAATTATATTAATACAGAAAATTTAAATTAATAAATCTAAGAAGATTATATAATGCCTGTGTATTTTACAAATCCTTTACTAACATATAAATGTCTTCTTTCAACAGCACAATTACGAGAATGTATTTTAACAAATCCTTTACCATCACATAAATTTCTTTTTCAAAATTAGAAGTGTGGTTAGAAATTAATGTATACTTATAAAACGAAAAACCAACTTCACACAACTCTCTTCCCCCCCCCCAATATTTATAAATGATGTTATCAATATGATGTAAAACAAAATAAAAAATAATAATTATGTTAGGTTCACCTGTCAATTTTGCCTGGAGAGTTTTGCCTTGCCTTACATATGCCTTGTTTCACTTCAATACTAATAAAAAATTATGTCCTTGTATGCTGACAGTTTATAAATGGCAACTGAAACTATGTACATATTTACACATTCTATTTCAAAATTCTATACATATTTACAAGCCTTTAAGCTAAATTTCTCTAAACTAGTTGGCTGCCTTTCAGTGCTGCCACTGTAGCAGGCTTTGCAGCAGTCAATTCTTTTTTCTGAAAATGCTGCAGAATGGCAAACTTCTGAAAATAATGCCATCTTCACTTTTAAGGCTATCAATGCCCCTAAAGTTTCGGGGCTAGGTTGGGCCTAAACTCTGTTTGATTCTTACTGACAATGATAAAAATTATTTCTGCAGTTGCATTACTGTGTGGCACAACAAGAACAGCCTGCATCTGATATGGCAAAACTTGATACTTTTTAGCAACACTTGAACCAGTCATTTTCAAAATGTTTGACCAAGATGTATCAATTTTAAGGCTATTCAAAATACTTTCTATCAGCTTGGTACAAGGCAAACTACAATTCCAACTTGTCCAGATCACCATCACTAACAACAACAGTTGGGAAAATATGTGCAAAGTACATTACTGAAGAAAAGAAAGCTTTCTTCCCAATTCCTACACCAGCAACTTCTGCGTTCAGCAGGAATTCACTTTTTAGTGGAAATTTCTTCAAAATATAGTCACACGAGGTACTGTAAAAGTTTCGAACCTCCTGGTAGAACTGCTGCACTTGTATCACTGACAAATTTTGTTTTTTGTCATTTAAGAGCAATCTTGCTTTGGCACCGATGATTAAATCCACATCATCTTTTTGCTTGTTCCAATTTAGAAATTCTATTTCAGTTGGGGAAGTAGCATGCTTTGAAACTGCAGAAGGCTTCACAAATCTGACCATGACATCAATAAGTAGCTGCAAAAGTTGCCTTCTTAAAATATGGATGCAAGGAGCTTCCTTCTGCAACAATACATTAACCTTAACAAACACTGGCAAGGCATTATTCAAAAACATGCAGTACAACTTCATTAAGGGATTGCCCAGGCTTTCACACAACTCCATGAAATGGCTGTGAATTGCCTGCTCCTTTGGAAGTTCACCAACATCCACGGAAACTCCAAAGAACATCTGTAGTGCATCCCACTGTTCCAAATAACTATTAACAGGATTAAACAACGACAACCATCTTGTGCTAATGTGTTTCAATTGTGTGGAAGTTTTTGCTCACAAATGACCTGGCACAGTTTCAGATGTTTCTTTCTTTTGGAACTTTTATCTAAGAAATAGTACAATCGATAAGTAGTGTTTCAATATTAACCAATTTCAACTGCAGTGAAGCTTTTTGTGCTGCCAAATGACTGAGGTGACAAGCACAGCCCTGTACCAACACATTTGGTTGTTTATTCTTAATGAAAGCAGATACCCCTTTGACGCGGCCTATCATTGTAGTGGCATTATCGCAGCCAAAGGCAACGCAGTTTTTCCATTAAATGCTCCTAGTCTTGAATTATTTGTCAATAACAGAGAACATTCCTTCACCTGTATTGTCATCTGATGCAACAAGTGAAAGCAGCATGGTTACTTTTTTCTTTATCTTTGTGGAAATATGACACAACTAAAGGATAAAGTTTTGTGTCATTTTCATCATTACTTCCATCTGTTGAAAAGGAAAATACTGAATCGCTCAAATCACTTACTATCAACAGCTAATCCTGACATGAATTTCAGAATTGAATTTGTTTTTGTGCTTCCACATCCACATTTCTTTGCAATATTGGACTCGGGAAACATCTGCTGAAAAAATGGTCTAGAATGGTCCGCTGCTGAAAGAGGTGCATTGTGTTCCACTAAAAACCTTGTGAATAACATTTCAGCCTTGGTAACACTGGAATCAACATCATGTGGCACAAAAAATGAAGCGGTTTTGCTTGTTTTTTAAGCTCACTACTATCTGATGTGTTTTTTGCACAGTACATGTCGTCTACAATCATCACACCCACTATGCACAATTGAAAAATTGCAGTGTACAAAATGCATGCTTTTCGGAAACTGTAGACACATCCAAGCATGGAAATTCCACTTTATACTCACTGCCATATTCCGTATTTTACAGGGGGTGGGGAGGGAAATTTGCCAGACATAAGTTATGTCAGAAGAAAAATCCTCAACTATAAAACATTGTGCAAGGACAAAAAAGGCAGGAATGGCTAAAATTTCAGGACATGTAACAGAATTTTAGGACAATTCCAGGACTTTTCCACAACAAAATGGAATTCCAGGACTTTTCCAGATTTCCAGGATGCGTACAAACCATGACCAGTGTGAATATAATGCGACATGAGGAAGACAAAACTCTTCACTGAAAATTTATTTATATAAATATTAAACTGAAACACATCACTCTATTCAAAATATAAAACTACTGACATTTAACAAAACACAGTACAGGGAACAACATCACAGCAGGGGGGTGGCAATTACAGGTGAAATCTTCGCTCCATCTGACTTAACACAGTACAGGGAACAACATCACAGCATGGGGGTGACAATTACAGGTGAAATCTTCGCTTCATCTGACTTCCGTTTTCGGAAAATTTTCCTCCATTTTCAAGGTGAAATACACAAATATTTATAGAATAAGATGGTATCTAAACAACAACATTGGCCAAAAGGAATATCATGAGAGAGAAAAAAATTATGATCACAGGAGATATCTTCACTCCGTCTAACTTCTGCTTTTGAAAGTCAGAATGCCTTCCTTGGCCAAAAGGCCAAAAGGAAAAAAGGCCAAAAGGAAAAAAAAAAAACATTGGCCAAAAGGAAAAAATCTGGGGAGAAGGTGAAATACACAAATATTTATAGAATAAGATGGTATCTAAACAACAACATTGGCCAAAAGGAATATCATGAGAGAGAAAAAATTATGATCACAGGAGATATCTTCACTCCGTCTAACTTCTGCTTTTGAAAGTCAGAATTGCCTTCCTTCGACGAAAAACTATACCCCACCACCCAAAATTCTGTTCAGCTATCTATGCATTCTCAAGAATCACGCAAATGGATGAATCTCATGCCTGAATATTACTATTACTATCATTCCCCAAAAATTCGGTTGAGTTACTGATCTCGAGAATGACACAAATGAGGAATCTCATGCCTGAATACTACTGGGAATTTTTTGCACCATAACTTACGTTTTCGTAAAATTTTCCTCTGTTTTCATGTAAAAATACAAACATTCATGAAATAAAATTATATTTAACAACAATACTAGGCAAAAGGAACATTGCTAGAAAAAGAAATTACAATCTTCACTCTGTTTAACTTCAGTTTTCGAAAGTTTTGGAAGATGAAATATCATCCCCCGACGTATAGCAACCCTGTAACTAATCTTCCCAGATTTTTTCTTCAGTTTTGCATCGATCTCAAGCATAACCCAAATGATGACAAAAACGCGGAATCCCGTGAATGAATCTCATGTATGCATATAAGTCCAAAATCTCTTTTCATGGCATAAATACAAACATTCAATATATTCCAGAGCTTTCACACACTGGGAGGTTTCATCTGGGCTTCATTCTCAGAGCTTAGAATGGTCACCAGACAAAGCCAAAACAATTCTGTGACCATTCTAAGCTCTCAGAATTAAGCCCAATTAATTAATCATTTATCAGGGAATTGTTACCACCAAAATTAAAGCTGTTCTTATAACATACGACTCACAACACAAGTCTAAAATCTTCTCCCAGCACAGTGTGAAAGCTTGTCATATATTGAGCGTTTGTATTTTACGCCATTAAAGGAGATTTTAGACTTCATGTGAGTCGTATATTATAATAACAGCAGCATTCCAATTACATGGTGGTCCGCTGGCCATTGGCCAGTAAAAATTTCATCAGACCACTGAACTATTTATGTTACTGTCCCACATGGCCAGTACGATGTTAAAATTTTAAAAATTGACCAACAGTAAGAGGTAATTTAATAGCAATAACATTGAATCAGTAGCCATGCTGGTCCCCAGAAATCCACTTATGACGTCACATGAATAAAATTCATCCTACAACTTTTGACTGGAAGTTATGAATGCATGTAAGAGTTTAAAAAATCAAGAACTTTTCACAGGTTTAATTGTTTTTCAATCAATTTTTAAGTCATTGAAAATAAAACTTCAACTTTCAAACACTTGCCAAAAGTTTCTAAGAGCCTACAAACCACAATACAAAATATAAATTCTTTTTGCTTGATACAGTCCATGAACAATATTAAAAATAAATGTAAATTCCTGAAGACTTACTTTATCAGAATCTATAATTTCCATTATCTGGTCTTTGAGGTACTTTGTATATACATCAACTGTAACTTGACATGCTTTTCGGATTACGGCAAGCTCCGATTCTTCCTTAGGTGCCATTAGATATGCTATGGAGGCACTCACATCAACCTAAAATATGAAAACATAGTTGAAATTCATTTTCTTTATATGAAATTCACTATAACAAATATTAAGTTGCAAATACAGGCTGATCCAAAAATTATGCAACCAGAAATTTGAAACTGCATTGGAGTGGCAAACTGTACAGGTCAAGGTCAGCATGCACTGATCATGTGATCTGATTCTTGTCTACCATGATTAGCCTTTAAGTCACGACCAAGCAAACATGCTTTACTCAAATTCGGCGAGCTTTCATTGTGGAAAGTTATCTCAAATGGCAGTTGTTTTATAAATGCCAGGATGAATTTAGAAGTCCTTTTCCAGAACCTAAAGTGCTGAATAAGCCCACAATATGTCGTTTGGTCTCCTGTTTTTGAGACACTGGTCGAGTGGATGATTGTTAATGTTCAGACAGTACATCAGTCTGGAAAATGTTCATCAGTCCTCCATGTGTTCACCACAAAAGTTAATTTGAAAAGTGTCCCAACAAACTGGAAGATTTTATTAGAATGTTCACAGAGCAACAAAGAAGCTAAACCTGCACCCTTATAAGATTAACGCTGCGCATAAGCTGCAAGAACCTGATAACGAGAAAATACTCCAATACTGCCAATGATTTTTGCATTTTATCCACAACTGTCTTCATATCTTGGATTATGTTTTCTTTCCTGATGAAGTGAGGTTCCAAAGGGGCAGCAGTAAGAATAACAGGTTCTGGAGTTCTGAAAACCCTGCACCTTTTTCATGAAAGCCCATTACATTCCCAGAAAGTTGGGAGTTTGGTGTATTGTGGAAAAGAATAGTGGGTACAATTTTTTTCATGGAAACAGTTACAGCTGACCGTTACTAGGAGACATCATTCAGAAATTCATATCATTGTTAGATGATGATGAATGACAGTGCAACAGCACACACAGCAAATGACATTATGCTTGTGTTGCATGAATTCTTTGGTGAACAGATAATTTCTTGGGGACCGTGGCCAACTAGATAACCTGACCTGTCTTCTTTAGACTTTTATCTTCTGGGATCATCTCAAAGAAAACTGTATACAAGAACAACTCTCACACACACTTTCCAAACTAAGATAGAACATCGAGGACCATGACACCAGCATCAACACAGTGACCATCTGAAAAGTTGCAACAAACATGATGAAACATGTTGAGGACTGCATATCTGCAGATGGAGGACTTTTCCAGCATCCACTGTGAGGTAATTGTTTCTTACAGTGCCTGGCATGTACATATTTAGCTTTTTGTAAGCTCTATATTGTAACACACAGCTTTGAGTACAGTTTGTTAATGGGTTGCATAACTTTAGGATCACCATGTATTTCCTATCGAATGAATTACATCATCTCCTTACCATTTCGAAACCCTCTTTTGACAAAACACTCCTCCAAGAGTCCATAAACTCCCCAGGAAATTTATCTTTAATAAACTCGCCTATTGTTCGACCCTGAAATAAAAAAAAAAATAATAAACTCTGGGCACAATATGATACAGAAAGAGTATGTAGCATACTGGTTCAATAAAAAAAAAATACAATTTTAAAGAAAACATAAATGAAGTTAAAAACTAATAGTCAAAAGACCTTAAAATGAGCATGTTTAATTGCAATTGCTGTAATTTTCGGGTTAGGGATGCAGTACTTATGAAGATCTGCCAACTTGCAAATATTTAAACCTGCAAAAAAAAAATTTCAGTGAACGTTTAATCAATGTGTTTTATTGACCGATATACGGACAGTATTGATTAAATGTTTTGAACATATTGATTAAAAGTCAATTTATCAAGTAGTAAATAGTAACACTGTACTAGTGATTTGATTTCTGGCAACTGCAAGAAGAACCTGGCAATAAAATTTAAATTTTTTCTGTGTAAATGAAACTTTTGATACAGTTCCTATACGTTGATAACGGGCCTTGATAAAATCTGGAAGGCCAGCAAAATCTGTAAAAACAAAAGAACTCAAAAGATGTGAAAATTCTTCAGATTAAAATAGAACAATAAATCAGATTACTAGTACAGTGTTACTATTTACTACTTAATTGGTGTACTGTTCCTTGTTATCAATTTGTCAATTAATCATGCAGATTGTGTATTACACTGGTGTGAAAAAATTATGGACAAAGACGATAAATTAGCATAGCAGCGGAACGAGCAGGCAGAACGGACCGAAAGACCACTTAGGAGATAGACTAGGGTCCGGTACGGTAGGGCAAGCGCATATATGCAGCATGACGTTAGGGGTGGGGTTGAAAGGGTATAATGCACACAGGCAGTGTACGCTCAGCAATTCGGTGAAAGCTATTGCACTGCATACATCGGTTTGAATGACGTCGAGTTACTGCCACTGTGTGATATGACCAACAGGCAATCCAAATACAGTACACGACATCTGGATGACTTTACCTGAGGTCGCGTCATTGGAAAAAGGTTGAAATGTGACTAGTGTGGCCGAGGAGTTTGGGATCGCTCACAGCATCGTTTCACGAGCTTGGAGAGCTTTTCAAACAATAGGAACCGAGAGTTTAGCAGCGGACATCCATGAGCAATCACGGCGGTGGACGACCGGTATATTGTCCCATAGGCGAGAAGAGACAGACGGCAAACAGCGTGAGAAATCGCAAGGAACATGCAACAGACAACTGGACGTCCGTTATCGCGTTTTACCGTGGCCAGAAGGCTGCACAAAGGTGGTCTATTTGCACGACGACCAGTACGGTGTGTGCCATTATTAACACCTGCTCATCAGAGACAGCGGTTTCTGTGGTGCCAAGAACACAAGAACTGGACACATCAGCAATGGGGTCAAGTTCTCTTTACGGATGAGAGCCGATTTAGTCTGACAAGCGATTCTGGACATATACACATCTGGAGAGAGCAGGGAACACGCAATCACACATCCAACATCATCGAAAGGGACCGGTTTGGAGGTGGCGGAGTTCTCATTTGGGGAGGTATCATGCTTGGTAGCCCTACTGACCTCTATATCTTTCAAGGAGGTTCAGTCACTGGTGTCCGTTATTGTACCGAGGTTCTCCTGCCTCACGTGTCTGTTTAGAGGTGCTGTGGGTCCTGAGTTCCTCTACATGGATGACAACGCTACCTCAACCTACAGTGGCTGTCGCAGAGCTGTTGGAGAGTGAAGATATTCAACGCATGGATTCCCTGCAAGGTTTCCAGACCTAAATCTAATCGAACACGTGTGGGACCTTCTCGGGAGACGCTTGGCAGCACGTCACCAGCCGCCAGCAACGATTCCGCAGCTGCGATTGGCGCTAGAAGAGGAATGGGCCACGATGCCTCAACAGCTCCTTGACAACCTTGTCCTCAGCATGGACAGACGTTGTAAATCCTGCAACGCAGTCAGGGGTGATCATATCCCCTACTAAAGACTGGATTTTTCTTGGCAGCCACCTGTCACACGGACGTTTCTGTCTGCTGTCCAGTTGTGCTCGAAGCTACCTTTTCAATAAAGTGCCTTTGTATCCTTTGGATTTCTTGTTTGGACAGTTTTGCTCACTTGTCCCATATTCTTATATTGGGGATCTTATGGTGTGATTTGAGTCGATGTGGAGCACTTCTGCACGACATTACATTCGAAAAACCGTCTCGCCCTTAATTTTTGCACGCCAGTGTATAATGTGCTCTTTATTGCATGCCATGTTACACCGTCTGTGATTTCCGTTATGAATGACTTACTCGGACAAACCTAGAGCCTCTATATGCTCTACTGCTCCACGCTTTATTGGTCGAAAATTTGCCATTGCAGCATCATGTGACGTAACTACTCCAATCGCAATTTGCTTCTATTACAAAAACGGGTAGAACTTTTGCACATGCCCAATACTACAGTTATACTATTTTAAGTTCAGACCATTAAACTTAGCTGGGGCAGGCAGCCCCCAGTTGGCTTATTTTATTAACTTTGAATTGCCCCTCTGTTTTGGTGGTTATCAAAATCATTTTATATTTTGAAAGGGTACATTATTTTCATATTCATCTGCTGGTATGAAACTTATTGTTTGCTTTAACTTTTTATTTTTGATGCATGACTTTGATACTCTGATGAAGCCAGGTGACAAAAAGGTCCACACATGAAGCACAAGCAATTCTTGGAAGTTCCACCTTCGGGTAAGAATGCATCCCTAATCCTAGTAAACAGAAGCCCACTACAATTTGTGAATACATCATTTCACTTACTTTACTCCCATGGCTGATGTTCTGCTGCGCAGTGATGCCACAGCCAAGGTACCAGCTGTCTACAAGCTCCCCTAAGTTGAACGTAAGTTTTGTGCTATTTGATCAGCTTAGTGTTTTTATCAGAACTACACAGAAGTCTCCAATACATCTTTTTAGCACAAACAATTACAGTATTTTACACATGCACTTCCATATAATTACTTAAAAAGCAAAGCAAAACAAAATTTCCAGTACTATTTACCAGGTCTTAAACTTTTTCAAGAACTTTCAAGGACTTGAAAATTAACTACTTTTATTCAAGGACTTTTCCAAGGTTTTCAAGGAGTGTACGAACCATGGATTGACATTTAAACAGCTAGCCAAATTTTGCGACGGCCACAAATTTTTCTCTCGCATTTTGGATTAACTCGTCACAAAAATAGTGATCGTAGCTTAACCTTCGATATGTTGGATGTGGAAGAAATGGTCGCACGAAACGAACGTGAAGAACTAACATCAGAAGAGTTGGATTAATTGATTACCGATCTGCAGGAAAGTGAATTGGATGATGAAACCGAAATCAAAGTTAAGCCGGATTTTCGTATGGAAATGTTGAATGAAATTTTTCCATTGGCTGGTCAATTAACCGATAAAGACATGTACATATCATGAAACTTATCCCAAAGGATAGTTTCATGGTTTAACATGCTTCTAAGTAAACTAATGAGTAATAAAAACACTGTTGACGTGGATTAGGAAAATCAAATAGAAGTCATTGCTCTTTCCACGTTTACAAGTGAGTCACAGAAAAATTCTCATCGGCTGCCACCGGGAATCGAACCCAGGGTCTTCCAGTTACGCGCTGGACATGCTTCCACTGCACCACGGCGGCCTCGAAATTCTCCAGACTCACAAACGACAAACTGCCAAACCACCTGGCAGATTGAGTAATAAAAGGTATCACATACCTGTTATTGGAACATATGCAGCACGTTACAAACTCGGTGAAACACATTGCTCCCCGCCAGAGAAGCCTAACATACGTAACTACTCTTTGTTAGTTAAAATATTTACAAACTAAAACTTTTGGTTAAAATTAATTTATAACTCTCAATTAAATACATAACCCCAAAACATTTATATGTCTAAAAATATATGAATGTTTTGGGGATATGTATTAAATTGAGAGTTATAAATTAATTTTAACCAAAAGTTTTAGTTTGTAAATATTTTAACTAACAAGAATAGTTACGTATGTTAGGCTTCTCTCGGGCGGGAGCATGTGTTTCACCGAGTTTGTAACGTGCTGCATATGTTCCAATAACAGGTATGTGATACCTTTATTACTCATTAGTTTGACTAATAAAGTTTTAGATTTAGACCTTTTATGGAAAGAGAATTCAAATTTAAACGAGATGTAGAAAACTTACTTGTGCCTTATCAAGAAATTTGCAAAAAAAAAGAACAAATGTTAATCACAAGTTGTTTTTTTTCACCTAGTTAGTCTACCTGCGTTGCAGTGGTTTAGTCTGTGTACTCTGGCAAATGTCTTCCTAAAACATATTTTACAATTAAATATCACCTTCATATGTTGATAAATGTCTAAGCTGGTAGTTTTGTTTTTAATTTATACTATAACTCAGGGCTGCGGAAATCGCCTGTCCGCACCCGGTAGAAATTGAAGGACGGGTTTATTCCTCAAATTAGTCGTACGAAAAAAAAAAAAAAAAAAATTGAGATTTTTTTTTTTGGAAAATGCACTTCAAACTATTTTTTCTTCCACATTTGCTCATTTTTAGTAAAACTAATTCGCTTGAAAGAACTGTAAAATAAAACCCCGTAAATCGAGTGCTGCGAGAAATTATGGCGTCAGAACGCGTCGCCACACACACATTCCAGCCGTAGCATGCCTTGGCTACCATCCTCACGGGGCCACCGATCCACTACGCTTGTGCAACCATCTGTTCTGTTTGTTTATTTTCCCACCACACACTTGAGATCTCGGGCAGCACAACAAAAAACCGGTTTCCACTCCCCGATTTCAAGGGCGGCTGTCGCAAACTTATCACTGACGGGAGGAAAATCATTGCACTTCGAATCCGTGGAGACGGCAGGAAGCTTGTTTTTTTTTCTCTCTCGCATATATAACAATGAAGCGTTCCCAATGTGATTTACGAGATTTTTTTAAAGGCGGTGATACCACTAAAAAAGTTAAAAGTAATGCGACAGAACATGGGGAGCCTTCTTCATTGGAAGCTGAAATCAGTACTGAACTGCATATGAATAGCAGTAAAACGTGGCATAATATCTATGACATTGAAAAGCGGCACTGCAGCTATCAGAAAAATTGGGAAAAGGAATTTCCATGGGTTAAACTGAGGGATGAAAAAGTAATGTATTGCATTTGATGCACTAGTTTTCCAAACTTAGCAGATAAAAACAGCCCTCTGTATAAAGGAACTGGCAGTTCAGCCCAAGGTTTCAGGAAAAAAACTCTTCAAGCACACGGCCGAAGTACACGCCAAGATGCTGCTTTTGCAAAAGAGAATCCTGCAAGTACACCCCATGATGGTTGCCCTGAAGAATATTAACATGGAAAATTTTGATAAGCTAACAAAACTCTTCAATACAGCTTATTTCATTGTTAATGAAAATTTAGCCTTCTCAAAGTTCAAAGGCCTGTGTCACTTACAGGTGAAGAATGGTATCATTTTAAGAGACAGCTATTTGAATCGTGATGCTTGTGTGGATTTTGTGACATCTATAGCTGTAGTTTTGCGAGCGAAGTAGCAGAAAAATAAGACAAGCTCAATTTTTCTGCATCATGGCTGATGGCTCAACTGATAAAAGTTCATGCGAACAGGAAGCCATCTATGTTAGATATGTAAACGATGGTATACCAAAAACTCAGTTGGCAGCTATAATTGCTGTAAAGAACAGCAACAGTAATGGGATTCAAGAAAGTATTTTTAAATGGAAATTTTGAAGATGACAATCCAATTTTTGGCGTAAATGTCACATTTACGCCAAAAATCGGATTGTCATCTTCAAAATTTTTATTATATGGCGTAATCCCGTATTTCTTTCTCATGATTTTAAATGGTTTTGAAAAGATGGGATAACTGAGGAAGTACTGTCTAATAAGTTAGTGGGGCTAAATTTGGATGGAGCAGCAAGCAATATGGGCATTTATAATGCGGTACAAGCACTTATGAAAAAGAAATATCCCAGTCTTATTGTCATACACTGCATCAATCGCAATCTAGAGCTGGCGATACTTGATATGAAAAAACAAAAAAATGATCAGTATATGTTGATGTTTGAAAAGACCTTAAAAGAAAATATTTAGCTTCTATCATTATTTGCCAAAAAGACAGAGAGCTGGAGGAAGTGGCAAACGTATTAAACAGCCATCTTGTTAAATTCAGTGGTTAAGTCCCTTACTAACAATTTTGGTGCAACACTTCTGCGTCTAGAAGATGTTGCAGAGCGAGCAAATAAAGATGAATCTGTGACTGCAAAAGGACTGCTGAAAGCCATGAAATCTGACAAATTCCAAAGGTTTTTACTTTTCCTGGTGGATCTTTTAAGCATCTTAGCCCAGCTTTCCAAGCTGAGGAATTCCTAATCATTGATGCATGGAAGAAAATAGACTTAAGCATCCTGAAACTGAGAGCATTAAAGGTCAAGGAAAGTCCACTTCCTGAGTTTTCAGAATTCACAGAGAATGAGACACAACAAAACAAAGAGAGTTGTCCAGCTTGCTTCCAGATCCAGCTCAACTAATGAATCTGGTGTTCATGAAATTGCCTATGACTTAATTGACAAGGTTATTACATTTTTAGAGAAGCACTTCCAACAGTTTCATGAAAATGTCATTAAATCATTCACTGCGTTTGACTTCTCTGAGTGGCCAGAGGATAAATCCCTTCTACTTTCATTTGAAAATGAGCAAGTATCCTACCTTTGGGACTGTTTTAAGCAGATTCTTTCTGGGAATGCAAGAGAGATGGAAAACAAATGGATTGAACTGAAATTCAAAATATAATCAAGAACCAGCCAAAAAACTCATTACTTTTAAGTATATAAAAACCTATTTTTGTCAAAGGAATACAGAAACATTCTCATGCTAGTTGAATTGATGTTAACACTGTCATCAAGTACTGCAGTTGTTGAACGGGGATTTTCTGCGATGAATCTGCAAAAGAACATACTAAGATACAGTATGCAGCAACCTGCCTTGGACTCTTGTTATGCAGATACATGTACATGGCCACAGCTCTCAGACTTTGACCCCATTTTGGCCATTAATCACTGGTTAAATGTAGGCCCAGGTCAAAGGTACATGAGAGTAAAAAATCTGATAATTTTAACTATTATGCAAAATTGTATCAGTATCAAAATAAAGGTACGTTGATTTTATGCATACTAAAATTTAGGATACATTTATAGGGGACGGGTATCCCTTGGTGGAGGACGGGTGGTTTTCCTAAGACATCGTCCTCGAGGACGAGTAGAAATTTTTAGATTTCCACAGCCCTGCCATAAGTTATACAAAATTTTCTGCTATTTAAAGGTAAATTGGGAGAGTTTGTACACAAAATCTGTTTTTGTATAGACGCCTAGTCTTATTATCCGCAGCATGTTGGATAACAAGGGATTACTTGTAGTTTAAAATGTATTAGAAAAACATTCTTATTTAAAAAAATCCTGCAAATCTATAGCACTTACTTTTTTGGTTTACAAAACTTCACCTTGCAACATGTTTGCCAATGTTTATGCAAATTTATCATGTTCTGAAATTCCACACAGTTAACACAAACCAATGTTCCTATTAAGAAACGAATTCCTATTTCTCTTCACCACCTACTAAGGAGGTACAGAATCTTGAAAGTTCCTTAAATAGAAATATGAGGGGAAGGGACATAAGGATGACATTTTATCGTTAATCTCACAAATGTCGAAGTGGCAACCAATGGAGTCTTTCTTGAAAATACTCTTTCTTTTCATTATATTCTACATTTAGTATCGGACACTTACACACAGGTTGAGCAATACTAACTAAAACCTTCTATGTACATTAGGGTAATTCAAAAATAAAGCCAAAATTTCAAACTTTGAAATTTTACCGGGGCACCTGCTAATTTTGTTCTCTTGTTTAAAAAAAAACAAGAAATGCTAAATTTGACGAAAATTAGACAGTTTTTATAGGTGGTGCCACCACCTGGTATTTTAAGAATTACGCGTATTTGTCTTATAGCGCTTATTTAAAAAAAACAAGAAATGCTAAATTTGATGAAAATTAGACAGTTTTTATAGGTCGTGCCACCACCTGGTATTTTAAGAACTACATGTATTTGTCTTATAGTGCTTATTAAAAAAAAACCAAGAAATGCTAAATTTGATGAAAATTAGACAGTTTTTATAGGTCATGCCACCACCTGGTATTTTAAGAATTACGCGTATTTGTCTTATAGCGCTTATTTAAAAAAAAACAAGAAATGCTAAATTTGATGAAAATTAGACAGTTTTTATAGGTGGTGCCACCACCTGGTATTTTAAGAATTACATGTATTTGTCTTATAGTGCTCAGCAAAACACAACATAGGTAATTTTAGAAAGAAAAAAAAAGTTTTTACATTCTTTATGAAATACAAACAATCTTATTTGGTATAGTGTAGTTAGTGTACCTGTTGACAGTTGACCCTGAAAGTTCATTAATAATCACTTTCCTAATAGTTTTTTTTTCTGAAGTCTGGGAATTTTTTCTATGATCTGCTACAACTTTCACAGGGTGTCACTGATTCCAATGAACCAAATTCAAGACTTTCCATGACTTTTCTATGACATCTTCAGTTAAATTCGCGATTTCTCGACAACGTTCTAGGCTTATAATCTAATACCCTTGGCTTGAGATCCCAGGTTATTTTTTATTTTTACAAATACTGAAATTAATTTCATGCAATAACAGTTTAGGCAAAACTGATGTGTCTATAATATCATTGCTGCTAAAATGGCTATACGGTGGATGTTTTTTAATGAACTCCTACCTGGAAGCCAGTTGAGGTGAAAGCTGAATGTAATTCTTATGTCACTAAAATTGCATGTTAACATGAATAATGCAATTATGTATGACTTGCACCATGCCATTCAACAAATTCTATGTGTTTAAAGAAATAAAAACATTCAACTCTCCTCTAGGATGGGGTATGGCTATTTTCAGAAATATTTATCATTACATCTATTAATACACAAATTCTTTTAACATCGTAATGCTGTAAAAACTTACAAGTTTTTATTAAGGCAATATAAAAACTATGAATGTACAAAATTTATGGAGACTGAAATTTCACAATGAAAAACTCAGTGTTTAACTATCTTAGCTAAACTTGTTATCTCAAAATCTAGAACTTTAGCTTCTTTTTTTGCCTTTTCCATAAGCTTTTTTTTCTTATCTTTGAGTTATTTTAGTTCTTGTCCATCCAGAGCCGCTCTGTCTTGTGGCAGCGCCATCATGTGCCCACTGTTCCCAACACAGTTGGACAGTATGGTCAGAACGATCCATGTGCAGAGATGCCAAGTACTATGGATACCATGTTCATACTACGGACCTACGGAGAAGGTGTGAAAAACTACGGATTTTCCCAAAAATCTCTGATATTTCCGGAAAACTTTTTTTTTAATTATTTAAAAAAAAAAAAAGTCAAGCATAGTCAAATGTGATTTTTGCGATAAGATAACTAAGATAACGTCACCAGTCACGAAGCCGTCACACAGCAAGCATGTTTGGCTGGCCAAACATGCTTGCTGTGTGGGGTAGGCTCCCTATCAGAAAAAAAAAAAAAAAAAAACCTGCTCGGAGCAAATAGTTATCAGATCAAAGGAATCCTAAATGTTTTTTTTTTTTTTTTTTCCCCGCAGAGCACATAACTGAGCTACCAGGATGTGTGGACCTTGTTATTGCCTGTTTATGTTACCTCCACGAGAGTTGTTTGTTCTTGTTCTTCCTGGTTCTTCGCACTGTATATTTGCCCAGAGCAAGAAAAAATATCTCCCTGTGTCTTTGGCAACCAGCCAAAGAAAAAGAAAACATCTAGCAGCTGCTGGGTGTGTGCGCCAGTTGTGATCTACTTTCCCACGCTGCTCCTCGCTGTCCGCCCCACAAAGAGCTTAATTGTTTATGTTACTTTGACAGATTTGCAAAGCGCAGTTCTTTTTATTTATTTATTTTTTCTCTCTTGTAAAAATGTTCTGCTAAACAAAGGGATGTTTTATTTTATCTTGTCAGATTCACAAGAACTTTCTTTCTTCTTTAAAAGATTGTTTTCCCCAGATCATTCTTCGTTGGGAATCTTAATTTCAGTTTTTTTTTTTTTTTCGTTACTCACTTGCGTTTTAAGTTGTGACATTTTACTTCCCGCTTCTTAGCAGAAAACTTCTATTGTCTTAATGAAACGCTGCATGGATTTTTATTGTAATTTATTTTATTTGCATTGCCTTTTTATTTTATCCTTTTTTTTCAGAATTGATTTATTTATGCAATTAAAATACCTTTTTGATTATTTTTTTCATATAAGCATTTAATGCTAATTTTTTATTTATCCGCATAATGGCGCTATGAAACCTTTCAAAGTTAATTGTTCTGTGCGTCGGTCTTTGCTCCCATTGTGTTTGTCGTGTACAAATTTACTTGCAACAGCTGTCGGGTAAATGGCCACCTGCCTCTACTAATATTCTTGGATCTAAAAAGCAAAAAAGTTGTCAAAAATTCATGGAGAGTTATTCGCAAGAATTTCCGTGTCTAAAATCGTCTCGGGTATCCAAAAACCATGGGTTTTGTTCTCCGTGTGCTGTTGATTTTTCAATCTCACACGGCGGAAAAGACGATTGCGATCGGCATTTTCACTCTAAAAAAACAGGAGGAATAACCATAAGTGTGTGGCATCACACACTTATGACATAACATATTTATTAAAAGCTGGAGTTGCAATGGTATGTATTTTTTGTGTATTTGCTCAAGTTTTTTTCTCCCCATTTTAAGGGGACTTAGGTATGTTGCAAAATTTATCCAAGTATTGTCCCCGATCCAGATTAATATGTTGCTAAAAATGTAGCAGTGTACTCTGGGAAATGGTCATGCCTGCAAATTTTAATGTGGGAACTTGACTTGACCTCACTATGGAAAAACTACGGGCGCCGCGCATATGGACTACTGATGACTTCCTTCAGATGCTGGCATCTCTGCATGTGGTGGGCTATACAGCATGCCGACCACCCAGCGGTTTTCAGCCCAATGATCAGGTCTCTCTCAAAGTCCATAAGTTGCGTAAATTGATGTCACTGGCTTCTACCAGGCATTCTTGTCACTCTGTACTCTTGCTTGTGTCTGCCAGTGTTTTTCGCTTTCATGAGGCATCGACTACATGCCGGTTTATAAGGGTGACAGTTCGTATTTTCTTTTAAGTGCGAAAACTTGTCTTCACTTAGGTGTTGATACAAAAAAGACAATTTCATGAATTTTTCATTACTTCCTGACCACCTGCTCAATTTAATTACTTTTTCATGACTTTCATGACCAGTAGACACCCTGTTTCAGCAAATGCTGTTTTTGTTCACCATTTGTGTGTAAATTGTTATATTCAGTCATTAGGAAGACTCTTCTTTCCGCCACATCATTCACCACATTAATGCCCTTGGCAATGCCTTCTGCAGTTAGGTAATCTATGTTTTCATGCCATTCCTCTGGATCAGTGATAAGAAATTCTCTTTCAATGCCCATTACATCAAAGAACCTCAGTGAGTTTGAAGAAACAAACTGTTCTAAGCTTTTCGAGTATAGCATTTGCACCAAGTGTTGCTTTCTTTGCTACGTTTTCTAGGTCCAGACTTTCATCAGAAAGTGCTGCAACCATTTTGCGTTTTGTTTCTATACTAACATTCCTATTAAAGAAAGTGCGAGAAACAAGTTCTTTTCGGAGATACCAAAATGGGAAAGGGCCTTTCTGATTGCAACACAAGCAATGCTTTCATTGATGTTCTTGTAGTCATGAAGCTTCTTCAGGGTAATGGAGACGAAGCAGCAGTTGGAAGAGGGGCAAGAAACCACATTTTGAAATAGATGCAGGAGACAAAGATTGCAAGGTCTTGTAGTCCTTCTTCCTTCTTAGGAAGTCAGAATTGCTCCTTGAACAGCCATATCTTGATGGCATATAAAGTGCACCTGGAGCCATAAAGTGTACTCATGAGAAGAACAGTACAGGAAAATTATTAACAATTCCATGAGCTTCTTGTATTCATCACAGGGTTGTTGAGACAGGAGCAATTCTCTAGTAAATGATTTTAAATGGAGTTTTATATGTTTTAATAACGTAATAAGCGTTTTAGTATAGAGGTTATTATTCGCAAAATGTGCTATATTTGACTGCTGGTCGTTTAATACATTTTAATAAAATTTTGCATGGCACAATATTTTATTTTATTATGTAGAAAATTTTCAGGGGGTGCTTTGGTAAAAACTTTAAAGTTCGAAAAAATAAATAACCCTAACATACATGTTTTGTAATGCTGTGGGCAACAACCTGAAGGACTTGCTGCCCACTTGGCTACAGTAAGAAACAATGGCATTCGTATTCGTGTGACTCGAACTGACCACTACAATCCTCCCACTTTTAACAGGCATACATAATGCTCATATTTCCTTCCCAAATCTTTCTTTTCTGTCTTACTTTCACATGTTCAGTATTCTCTCCACTTCAGAGGTAGCTGATCAATGCCAATACAGCGAGGCACATTTCACACACAAAGTGACCAGTGTATTAGACCCAGGCAACCATTTTACACAAACAGGCTTGTTGCCATGTCATTATGTCTGGAAAGCACTGTCACTACTGCAACATTGTAACATGGACAGAAACTCTTCCAGTAGTAGTTTGAAATAGATTAGTCTAATGGGGAAGCATTGTTACTGCACCAATGTTGTGAAAAGGACAGAAACTTACCCAGTAGTAGTTCGGAAAACATTACTGAGTCTAATAGAACACCGATCAGCGTCACAAACTTTAAACTACATTCATCATATGAATACTCTCATTCAAGGAGGCTGACACATTGCTGTGGCAGGTATATTAGACATTAGTCATGGCTCTGTCTATGCAATGTTGCATGACAACTGCATAACATCATCATTTTAATTATCTCTGCATGTATCAGCTATTTTGGGCAAGTAGTATGTGCCAGGTGGATTATGCAAAACAGATAACTGATCAACACAAAAAACAAAAAACATATTTTTTAACCTGTTTTTTTTTTTTTTTGCAGCACATTAGCCCAGGTTTAATGCAAAGGACTCACACATTAGAGATAAGACCTGAGTGCACCATCTTAACCCCAAAAAAGCAAGAGGCAAAGCATGCAGTGGAGACACTGCCCATCCCCAGCAAAAATTGGGGCTTGAAAAATGTTTGAAAATTTGCATGCCCATCTGGGTATGTGCAGACATTATTTGCACAGGTAGTAAGTACACGCTGGATGCCCAGGAAAACTTATCTTTTAAGATAACAAATCAGAAGCCTAATTTTTTTCAAAAAATATAAACTTTTTATACATCTTGTGCATCGTCATTTTAATTATCTCTGCATGAATCTTGGACATAGTATGTTTCAAGCCTTGATGCTATTCAACATGCACGATCGGTATTTTATCAGTGCATTACCAAAACTTAACAAAATCAATGCTGAGAACAAATTGCAGCTGTTCTGTAAGCCAAAGGTGGTCCAACACTTTATGAAGGGTTGGACAACCTTTGGTCTTCAGAACTGATAGGTGACACTAATAAATCAATACTGAGAACAAACTGCAGCTGTTCTGTAAGTCAAAGATGGTGTCTAGCACTTTAATGAAGCGTTGGACCACATAAGTGATGCAGTTTGTTCTCAGCACTTTATGAAGTGTTGGACAACCTTTGGTTTTAAGAACTGATAGGTGATACTAATAAATCAATACTGAGAACAAACTGCAGCTGTTCTGTAAGCCAAAGGTGATGTCTAGCACTTTAATGAAGCGTTGGACCACATAAGTGATGCGGTTTGTTCTCAGCACTTTATGAAGTGTTGAACAACCTTTGGTTTTAAGAACTGATAGGTGATACTAATAAATCAATACTGAGAACAAACTGCAGCTGTTCTGTAAGCCAAAGGTGGTGTCTAGCACTTTAATGAAGCATTGGACCACATAAGTGATGCAGTTTGTTCTCAGCACTTTATGAAGTGTTGGACAACCTTTGGTTTTAAGAACTGATAGGTGATACTAATAAATCAATACTGAGAACAAACTGCAGCTGTTCTGTAAGCCAAAGGTGATGTCTAGCACTTTAATGAAGCGTTGGACCACATAAGTGATGCGGTTTGTTCTCAGCACTTTATGAAGTGTTGGACAACCTTTGGTTTTAAGAACTGATAGGTGATACTAATAAATCAATACTGAGAACAAACTGCAGCTGTTCTGTAAGCCAAAGGTGATGTCTAGCACTTTAATGAAGCGTTGGACCACATAAGTGATGCGGTTTGTTCTCAGCACTTTATGAAGTGTTGGACAACCTTTGGTTTTAAGAACTGATAGGTGATACTAATAAATCAATACTGAGAACAAACTGCAGCTGTTCTATAAGCCAAAGGTGGTGTCTAGCACTTTAATGAAGCATTGGACCACATAAGTGATGCAGTTTGTTCTCAGCACTTTATGAAGTGTTGGACAACCTTTGGTTTTAAGAACTGATAGGTGATACTAATAAATCAATACTGAGAACAAACTGCAGCTGTTCTGTAAGCCAAAGGTGATGTCTAGCACTTTAATGAAGCGTTGGACCACATAAGTGATGCGGTTTGTTCTCAGCACTTTATGAAGTGTTGGACAACCTTTGGTTTTAAGAACTGATAGGTGATACTAATAAATCAATACTGAGAACAAACTGCAGCTGTTCTGTAAGCCAAAGGTGGTGTCTAGCACTTTAATGAAGCATTGGACCACATAAGTGATGCAGTTTGTTCTCAGCACTTTATGAAGTGTTGGACAACCTTTGGTTTTAAGAACTGATAGGTGATACTAATAAATCAATACTGAGAACAAACTGCAGCTGTTCTGTAAGCCAAAGGTGATGTCTAGCACTTTAATGAAGCGTTGGACCACATAAGTGATGCGGTTTGTTCTCAGCACTTTATTAAGTGTTGGACAACCTTTGGTTTTAAGAACTGATAGGTGATACTAATAAATCAATACTGAGAACAAACTGTAGCTGTTCTGTAAGCCAAAGGTGGTCTAGCACTTTAATGAAGTGTAGGACCACATAAGTGCTGCAGTTTGTTCTCAGCACTTAAGTGTTGAACCACCTGTGGTCTTCAGAACAGCTGCAGTTTGTTCTCAGTATAATAAATCAATACTGAGAACAAACTGCAGCTGTTCTGTAAACCAAAGGTGGTCTAGCACTTTAATGAAATGTTGGACCACATAAGTGCTGCAGTTTGTTCTCAGCACTTAAATGTTGAACCACCTTTGGTCTTCAGAACTGATAGGTGATACTAATAAATTGGCACACTGTGTATACACATCATGGTAACCAAAGATTAAAAATAAGCTGTAGGATTAGATCATCGAAATCAAGATCAGCGGAAAAGTTTAAAAAGCATTTGGCTTACAGATCATGAATGAAATTACAAATGCAGCAAGTGAGAGTATCTTAAACAAAATTAAAGTTCAGGTAAATCTGTACAGCTACACTGTCAACCATGAATCATAGGTGAATTTCAGTAACTCAACATTTAGAGCAGTTTAGTTATAACTCAAACATGAATGTGCATAATAAAAAATGATGTGCTGTAAAAAATGTTATAAGAAACAGTTTTATGCTGATGCCTTAAAATACAACAATCTCATTGGTCTAGAGGTAGCTTCAAAAGTAGCAGTTCCCAATAAAAGCAATATTCAGACTTACCAATAAGTAAAGTTATAATGCATGTGTACATTAAAATAACATTTGGTGAGTACTTATACTCTGTTGAGATTACAATTATTTGACATTTGTATAAATCTTACCTTTTTGCTGTTTTTAACAGCGCTGATTAACTTTTCAAAATTGGCTTTGTCTTTGTCAACCTGTTAAAAAAAATATATTGAGTGAAGCCAAGCCACAAAACAGAAAGAAAAATGCAATTTAAGCTAGCTAATGAAAAGAAAACACTTAAGTCACATTATGAAACTGCTGTACAAAAATAATTCAACTGAGGCAAACAAAAACAAATTAATGAACTACAACTAATCAGAATGCTAAACGTACAACATGCATTATTCAAAAACATTATTTTTTTCTAAATGAAGAATAGCTTAAAAGAAAAAAGAACCAGTTTCAACACACACGACGTGCCACATACCCTTTAGCAACAGTAAATTAATGTAAGTGCCAGTGAAATTACATGAACTGTGCTTGCAATTAAACTAGTACTGAGAAACCGTCTTGTCAATATATGCATACCAAGTAAGGATATTCGGCAGGCCTTTCAAACAACATATGCAATGTTCAGTCTTCAGTTAAACAGGATTTTTAAACAATATACGCAGAGCAACAAGTTGCTTTTATAATATATCATTCTTACATTTCTTATTTAGACCTGAATTTAATACATGGCTACAACTGCTACTATTTAACAACAAATAGTTCAGTATTGATACATACTTCCGCCAGGGCCAGATTAAGACATTAGTGGCCCAAAAGAGCTTACGATGGGAATCATTATGAAGTCCATTAGTTTTATCAACAGTGTACATGTCAAATTTTATTACTGTTTCTCATGTGATATGTTGAATTGCCGTCATTGAGAGGTTTTTTTTTTTTTTTTTCATTGAAGCTTTAACGACCACCGTGAGCAACTCGGTGGGCTACAAGCAGTCGCCCATCCCTAATTTAGGGCCACTGGTTCCAGGGAAGGGAGAGAGCCAGTGCCGTAAGACAAACACAACATCCATGCCTCACTGAGATTCGAACCCAAACCCCTCCCAGACGAATGGTCTTAAGCCATTGCTTAGACCACAGCGCCACCGGAGCGGCAGGGAGGTTATATACAGGGTGTCTCACTCACTACTTTACCCGGCATTTTTGCAATAACTGTAAGAGGAATGAAGATATTGTAACAAAATTTGAACTGGCCTTACCTTAGGCTGTGAGAAAGCAAACGGAAGTGACGTGTAGTTGCACCTCTAATGGGAGGCTGGTATACAGGTTTTCAAAGTCATAGCAATTGGCCTCAGCCGGCATAATATCAAGAATTTCAGAAATGACCTCAGCATTGCTTAGAGGACATTATCAGTACCCTCAAGTTACTCTTTAATGAATTTAAAATCTATAGCATCATTTCGGAAAAATCTTGGCATACACTTTTAAATTGCTGTATTAAAAATAATTTTCTCCTCTACAATAACAAGTTTTACAAACAGGTTAATGGAATCTCTATGGGGTGTTCACATTCCAAGAGAGTATGCAACTTATTCTTGTTCTTCAAAGAATTTCAGTTCATGAAGTCAAATTCTTCCAATCAGGATAGTTAATCTCATACCTACAGATACATTGGCGTGCAAAAATTAAGGACGAGACGGTTTTTCGAATGTAACGTCGTGCAGAAGTGCTCCACATCAACTCAAATCACACCATAAGATCCCCAAGATGTAAGAATATGGGACAAGTGAGCAAAACCGTCCAAACAAGGAATCCAAAGGCACTTTATTGATAAAGATAGCTTTGAGCACAACTGGACAGAAGACAGAAATGTCACGTGACAGGCGGCTGCCAAGAAAAATCCAGTCTTTAGTAGGGGATATGATCACCCCTGACTGCGTGTTGCAGGATTTACAATGTCTGTCCATGCTGAGGACAAGGTTGTCAAGGAGCTGTTGAGGCATCGTGGCCCATTCCTCTTGTAGTGCCAATTGCAGCTGCAGAATCGTTGCTGGCGGCTCGTGACGTGCTGCCAAGCGTCTCCCGAGAAAGTCGCACATGTGTTCAATTGGATTTAGATCCGGGGACCTTGCAGGCCAATCCATGCGTTGAACATCTTTACTCTCCAACAGCTCTGCGACAGCCACTGTACGATGCGGTGTAGCGTTGTCGTCCATGAAGAGGAAGTCAGGACACACAGCACCTCTAAACAGACGTACGTGAGGCAGAAGAACCTCGGTAGAATAGCGGACACCAGTGACTGAACCTCCTTGGAAGATGTGTAGGTTAGAACGGCTACCAAGCATGATACCGCCCCAAACAAGAACACCGCCACCTCCAAACTAGTCCCTTTCGATGATGTTGGAGGCGTGATTTGCATGTTCCCTGCTCTCTCCAGATGTGTATACGTCCAGAATCGCTCGTCAGACTAAATCGACTCTCATCTGTAAAGAAAACTCGACCCCATTGCTGATGTGTCCAGTTCTTATGTTCCTGGCACCGTACTGGTCGTCGTGCAAACAGACCACCTTTGTGCAGCCTCCTGGCCACGGTAAAACGCGGTAATGGACATTCAGTCGTCTGTTGCATGTGCCTTGCGATTTCTCCCGCTGTCTGCAGTCTGTCTCTTCTCGCCTGTAGGACAATATACCGGTCGTCCGCCGCCGTGGTTGCTCGTGGACAACCACTGCTAAACTCTCAGACAGCTGTTCCTGTCGTTTGAAATGCTCTCCAAGCTTGTGAATCGATGCTGTGAGCGATCCTGAACTCCTCGGCCACACTTCGACCTTTTTCCAACTTCCTAGCGACGCGACTTTGGGTAAAGTCATCCAGATGTCGTCTACTGGATTGCCTGTTAGCCATATCACACGGTGGCAGCAACTCGACGTCGTTCAAACCGATGTACACCGTGCAATAGTTTTCACCGAATTGCTGAGCGCACACCGCCCATGTGCTTTACGCTCTTCCGATACCACCCCCACCGCCTCCAGTCATGCTGCATATATGTGCAAGCCCTACCGTACCGGACCCTAGTCTATCTCCTGGGTGGTCTTTCGGTCTGTTCTGCCTGCTCGTTCCGCTGTTATGCTAATTTCTCCTCTTTGTCCTTAATTTTTGCACACCAGTGTACATAGATGACCTGCTTTGCTCAAATAATTCAGGAAATATCGAAAAAGACTTTGCAGCTATTTATCCTAAATGCCTTAAACTAAATAAAACCAATGAAAATAACCAAGTTCTGGAATTTTTGGATTTAACTCTAGGCTCATCAGTCCAGGCAACATTTTCCCACATGTCTAGGGTTCAGTGGCGATGTTCCCGCGCCCATGCTAATCTTTGCATCATGATGTAGGTCAGCAGTGGTACCCTCGTGGGACAATGGCTTCTGTACCCCACAGCAAGGAAATGGTTCTGGATGGTGTGGTTGCTTACACGTTTTTGTGCACCAGCGTTAAATTGCCAAGTGATTTCTTGAACTGTGGCCCGTCTATCCGCTGTTACAATGCGAGCTAGCGGAAGATGACCCTGCTCATCCACATGCTGTTATCCACGGCAGTTGGCCCCTGCAGGGATGATTTTACCGGATTCGGTGTACTCACGGTGCACCCGTGACACAGTGGCTAGTGAAAATCCCAGTGCCTGCACAAGTTCCGAGATGGAGTGACCCATTCGTCGGGCCCCGACAATTTGCACACGATCAAATGCGCTTAGATCCTTCGTCTTACCCACACTGCGCCTGACTCTTACTGATTCCCGTCGCATCACTCCTTATATTGTCGGATTGCTGCATACGTCATGTCGTTTCCGTTTACAGGGCCGCCCACAGCGCCACATTTGCATAACGCCAGCTGTCTCTAATTCAGTTGCTTTTCAGTGTATCAATTATGGATGAATTTTCTAATATTTCAGTTTACCATCATCATGCAAAGCTACAAAATGCAAACACATGACTAGGTTGATCCAAATGCATAAAATCTCATCCGTGGTGCTGTGTGACATCTTGAGGCATCATGAGAGATT
Organism: Macrothele yani; assembly: GCA_039090855.1. NCBI lineage: Eukaryota > Metazoa > Arthropoda > Arachnida > Araneae > Macrothelidae > Macrothele > Macrothele yani. The sequence continues at coordinate 10,758,334 of CM077019.1, forward strand.
GAAGCTCATCCATGGTGCTGTGTGACATCTTGTGGCATCAAGAGAGATAAAAGCTCATCTGTGGTGCCGCGTGACGTCTTATGGCATCATGATAGATCAAAGCTCATCCATGGTGCTGTGTGACATCTTGTGGCATCACGAGAGAAAAGCTCATCCGTGGTGTCGTGTGACATCTTGTAACATCATGAGATCAAAGCTCATTCGTGGTGCCACGTGACGTCTTGTGGCATCACGATAGATCAAAGCTCATCCATGGTGCCACATGACATCTTGCAGCATCATGAGAAACAAAAGCTCATCCATGATGCCACGTGACATCTTGTGGCATCATGAGATACAAAAGCTCATCCATGATGCCACATGACATCTTGCGGCATCATGAGAGACAAAAGCTCATCCATGATGTCACGTGACATCTTGTGGCATCATGAGAGACATAAAAGCTCATCCGTGGTGCCACATGACATCTTGTGGCACCATGAGAGACAAAAGCTCATCCATGGTGCCACATGACATCTTGCGGCATCATGAGAGACAAAAGCTCATCCATGATGCCACGTGACATCTTGTGGCATCATGAGAGACATAAGCTCATCCGTGGTGCCACACGACATCTTGTGGCATCATGAGAGACTTGCTTGAATTTCCTACAGGCACCTTACGCTCACCACTAAAATAAAACAGCTACAGTGAACGTATTAAGGAATATTAAAGCTTTCATAAATTGCACACATGAGTTGTTATACATCATTTTACCCTTATTTTATTAAAGTTCGCTAAAAAAATTATACAATTCTTTGGAAATGAATATGAAAAGCACAAACCCAATTTGCACTTTAACTGTAAAACAATTTACCTTATCTCTTGTAAGTAGCATAATAGGAGGAACCTCATTCTCATTTTCTTTTCCAGACTCAAACTGTTTAAGAAATTCAACTTTTTTCTTGCTTGCCAAAAAGTAAATGTAGTTTTCACATAGAACCATAATTGTATCTGTCAGCTCATATGCAAACAACCATGTCTGAAATAAAAAATGTAAGGAGATAAGTTTCAAGCAATAATTACATAAAAGCTATACTTGTAGTTTTTTAATACGTCCAAAGCTAAAGCACTTTTTTTCAAATTTTGAAATTGTCATATTTTAATTATTCAACTAAATCTGTAGAACTTTTAAAGATTTTGCATACAAAAGAGGAGGGAATGAAAAAAATTCTAATCACAACAAGCACCAACATATAAATAAAATGTTTTGCACGAACTGACAACACATGCACAAAATCAGTAAACAGCTGTGATAATAAGGCATAAAACCAAATTATATTTTTTTTTCTTTATTTTTTGAGTCATAGAACAGCAAAAAATAAAACTGAAATTATCATCACAGGCCAATGAGGAAACCTGTAATTCTTTATCAATTCTCCATTAAACAGAGAACTCTTACAGGGTTCATACCCTTCTCTGTAGGAAAAAAATAAGGACTTTCTAAGGACCTACACTCCAAATTGATATTTTGTGTCATTTGAATATCACCAGGTGTGTGTGTGTGTGCTTGTGTATATATAAGGTCAGGTGATGCGTAACATCACAGCCTCTCCTTGACAAATGTCAACCCCGCCTTCTCGTGGTGCATCCTGTTCTCACTAAAGGGGCTCTGACGACCGCCACTAGCGGTATAACTATACCATCGGGATTAGAGGAAATGTTATCCCACACTCACCAACCCGCTTGGCCAGCGTGGTGAGTTACAGCCAAACCCCTCCAAAATTACTCCACAACTTAAATCTTGGCCCTCAGTCTCCGGCAGCTGGAATGTACCTGGCCATGGGACCAGCCAGTGGGACATGAAGGCAGAGGGTGCTAAGAATCCCGGGAGGACCGGACTAGGCTGCCATTTGATACTGACCTTGGCTACGTATAATGGACGCTCCCTATCTTCTGGTTCAAAGCTTCTTGAATTGGAAGAGGAACTACAAAGGATCAAGTGGGACATCGTCAGGCTAAGTGAGGTAAGGAGAAGATCTCATTGAACTGAAAAGTGGACATCTCTTCTACTATCGTGGGAGAGATACTGGCAGAACTAGTGGTGTTGGATTTATAATAAACAAGAAACTGAAGGATAAAGTTGTAAAAGTTGAAAGTTCCTCTGACAGAGCTGCGCGACTCGTTATCCAACTCTCGAGAAGATACAAGGCTCAGATTATTCAAACTTATGCACCCACCACAAGTCATCCTGAAGAAGAAATTGAAGAATTTTATGAGGAAATCCGTCATCTAAATAATAAAGGTAAGCAGCACTTGAAGATAATTATGGGAGATTTCAATGCAAAAATAGGGCAACGGCAACAGAATGAAACTTCAGTAGGTAAATTCGGTCACTGCAACAGAAACCAGCGTGGAAATACTCTCGTTGAGTTTGCAGAGGCAGAAGGGTTTTTCATCTTGAACTCCTTTTTCAAGAAAAAGCCACACAGGAAATGGACATGGAGACATCCAAATGGGATGACAAGTGAAATTGATTTTATTATGGGTAAGAAAAATTCGTCATAGAAAACTGCAGTGTGCTAAACAAGTTCAACACAGGCAGTGACCATAGATTGGTGAGATGTAAGATGCACCTCAACACTAAACTCGAAGGTAGCAAGCTCATAAGACAAACAAAATGTATTGACATAACCAACCTTAAAAAACACCATAATACCTTCAAATTGGAACTGAAGAACAGATTCTCTGCTTTAGAAGGCCTAACATCGGAAGAAGTGGATATTTCTGAAGTTAACAGAAAAGTAACCAAAGCTCTTATGGAAACAGCAACAAAATTAGCTGGGTCTAAGAACAAATTGCATGTGAACAAATTATCAGGAAAAACCAAAATGTTGATGCAAAAAAGAAGAGTGATGAGGACAACTAAAGAAGATGTGACTTCCAAAGTGGAATATATAGAGCTATGCAAGACAGTACGAAAAAGTATCACTGAAGACGTAAGGAAATTCAACTGTGAACTAGTGAGAGAGAGCGATCAAAAACAACCAAAGCCTAAAGATAGCAAAGGGACATCTCAGTAAAGGAAGAAAACAGATTAAGTGGAGAAATCGAAACAGTATTCACCCAAATTTTCACTTGATGCCTTAATGAAGGGAAGAAAGATTCCTGAGGATTGGGACAAGGCCTTCGATTCGGTGAAACCATCAACAGTTACAATGGCTCTGAAATCCTGCGGTATTGAAGATGCATACATTAATATTATTTATAACATATATGAAAATGCAAGTGCAAAGATTCGGCTGTTTGAAAATACAACACACATAAAAATTGGAAAGGGAGTGAGACAAGGTGACACCATATCTCCGAAGCTCTTTAATGCCACATTGGAAAATATTTTTCAATCACTGAACTGGGAAAACAAAGGGATAAAGATTAATGGAGATTATCTAACCCACCTTCGTTTTGCTAATGACGTGGTCATTTTTGCAACTACCCCATCAGAGCTGCAGAGTATGATCCAGGAACTTGCTGACAAGAATAAAGAAGTGGGATTAAAAATGAACTTTCAGAAGACCAAAGTCATGTTCAATGCTTTTACAAGAAATGAAGATTTATCGATAGATGGAGAAAAGCTGGAGATAACATACACGTACGTTTATCTTGGACAGCAGATATCAAGTGAGGGTCACATTGATGAAGAAATTAATCGGCGTACAAAACTTGCCTGGAGAGCTTTTGGAAGAAACAGCATAATTTTCAAGAGCAATATGCCATTATGTCTTAAAAGAAAAGTGTTTGATCAATGCATCCTTCCAGTGCTTACATATGGTGCAGAGATGTGGACCTTAACTAAAAGAGACATACAAAGGCTGCAGACAACCCAAAGCAGCATGGAGAGGTGCATGCTTGGTGTAACCAGGAGAGATAAGAAGAGGAACTCGTGGATCTGAAAAATGACAAGAGTGGAAGACATCATGATCAGAGTAAAATCCATGAAACGGCAATGGGCTGGACATACTGCCAGAAGGACAGACCATCGATGGACAGCCGAAATTTTAGATTGGATTCCAAGGGACAGGAAAAGACCCAGAAGAAGACCACATGGGAGATGGGTGGATGAAATTCGAAAGTATGCGGGAGTGACAAATGTATTTTTGGCCATTTACATTCCCATTAATCACGTAAATTCTGCCCACACCTTTTGATGTCATACAACCCCAGACCATAACACTAACTGCGTGTTCACGGTACATGTAATGCAATCAGGGTGCAAATCTTCTCCGATTCTTCTCCTTATGTATTTTATGCATTCACTACCAAACCGGGAGATTTTGGTCTCATCACTTTAAATAACACTCTCCCGTTGTTCCGCTGTCCAGTTAACTTGGGGTTTAGCCCAGTTTAATCTTTTCAACCTTTGAGAGATAAAAATGTTTTTTTTTTTTTTTTTTTTTTTTGTGGGATTCTAGCTTTTAGACCAAATTCCTGCAGTCTTTGCGGAACAGTCCTTGCACTCAACTTCACATTGCATTGCGCCATTTGATCTTGTATACACCCAGATGATTTTCTTCTATCACCTAGGCACAGTCTCTTAATTCTTCTATCATCACTTGCTGTTGTGCACCTTTTCCTGCTTTTACCAGTCTCATTTTGTAGTAACCGAGTCTCTTTATACCTCTTCAAAAATTTAGAAATGCCACTTTTGGTTAAGTTTCCACCAATTTTTCTTCTAATTTCTTCATAACTGAAGCCTTGTTCACTTAATAGTACTATTTTACATCGCTTTCTGGGTGACCAGTCAGCTCTTTGTGCCAATTCTTTAACTAGCTGACTAAATGAAAAAAAAAAAAAAATTGACAGCAGTCATATAACACACTGACAAATGTCCTCCTCTCAGCTCCAATACATGACATCAAGTGCTGAATCCTACTGTCACCTGATTGGCTCATTGCCAAAACAAGATGACACCTGATTGGCTCTGTAAACACTCATGCTCATTGGCTACATTCAAATGAAGGGAAGCTACTTCATATCAACCTAAGCAAGTTGTGCTTCCTTGTTCTGGTTATTTGGCTATAACTTTTCATAGAATACAGGTAATTGAACAAACTTTTTTGCATTATATTCTTGATGAAATTATCTTTCCATTGATATATAATTTTATGGTATTACTAAAACAAAAGTGGTGTTATGAGCTATCAAACTACAAATACACACTTTTTTCAAAAGGTTTCCACAATTTTGTCTCCGCTACTGTACATGCAGTGTAAACTCTACTGCCAGCTTCATTTGTGCAGTACATGAAATTTATGGTGTGTTTTCTTTTGAAAAATCATAAAGCTGTTGAGGAGCCTTTATCTAAACAGGAAGCAACATAAGTCTAAACAGGATGCAGGTTATAGGATTATTCTGCATGTTGTGTCTTGAATATCAGCATTACTTTATATTTATTACCTGTTTCTTTTTGTTGGATGTGTTTCTTGCAAGTTACTTACTGCCTGTCAGAACTTTCACTGCTCTTTATCATGACTGCATGTAACCTTAAATTCAAAAATCTGTTTTTCAAAAACCAATCATTTCTCCATCTTTCAAACTTTTCATACGTCTAGCCAACATGTGTAAGATTAAAATGTGGGGGTTTTTTTTGTTTTGTTTTTTTGAAAGAATACAAAAGAGGTGTTTTAGAGATTTTCAAAAATCAAAAATTTTGGAAATTTATAAACAAAAAAAAATGGTTCCGTAAAGTGGGTTGTGTTGCATACCAAATTAAAGTCCATAAAAAGAGCTATAGATGAGCCCTCTAGCATCGCTACCTGCAGACTGTGTGTGTGTGTGTGTGTGCGTGTGTGTGTGTGTGTGTGTGTGTGTGTGTGTGTGTGTGTGAATAGCACTCTTGCAAAATTTGACATTTCTTGCAGTTTTTGAAAATCAGAAATAAGAAAAAACTGCTGACCCAAAAATTCTGAAAATTTAGATTTTCCATATATTCCATAGGTACAGACAGACTATAAACCAAAAATCATTGAAATCTGAGACATCAAGGTCCAAAAATATTTTTCCATTTGTTTACATGGCATGGAATAAATGATCCCAAAGCAGCTATGTTTTTGAATTGTGATAAAGCCATAGATATCTTTTATTTTTTGGATCTTAGGAAGGATTTTTCTTTTTCTGAATTTTATGGTCTGCAGATTACACAAAGGGAAATACAGAACTCTGAATTAATATGTACGAAATGTGGCTTTGCAAATTGTGTTTTAATGAAATCAAAAACTAAATTTCTTTATTTTTTGAAAGCAGGAAGTGGAAGGAAATTGTGGTGCAAACTGGAACTTTATTTTGTAATAAGTGGTTTAGATAAGAAGAAAAATTGACAACATATAACTTTTCATTCTAGCATCATGACATGCATTATTCTTTGAAATTTGATTTCATTTCACCTGCCTCCTAAATTTTGGGTGCAGGTTCCTAGATCTGGAGCATATCTGCCAAGCTCCGGTTATTAGAGTAGCTGTTTTTCAAACCAAGCTTTATAAAGATAAGTAGCAGCTTCAGTAACTGTGATAAAAAACAGGTAGTTCCTGATACAGTTAAGCATGTATCAAGTTTTCAGTGGAATGGGCTCATTTTGAAAATCTCTATATCGACACATTACTTAACAAATGATAAACAAACCCTACCTGAATTGCAGTCGATTTGCTATAAACAATATCTTCATCAATACCAACAGCAGAGACAAGGGCATCCATCTTGCCAAACCCATTTTCGCTTCCATCAGCATTCTGAAATAATTTTAAAAAAAGCAAACCCATTATTTTACCAGGTTTAAAAAAGCATATCAAAAAATATTTTGAAATAAAGACTACTACTACTACACTGAAAATGCAAAATTATGCAAATATCTAAAGAAGTTTAAAAAATATTAAAAAAAAAACTAAGAGTCGGGAGATAATATGGAAACTATTTTACAATATTCTCACTACAAATATCTCAGAATTATGGCTTTTTACTAAGGAATAAAAGGATATTTATAAGACAAATTTACAGGTAGTAACCCTTACCCTTCCTCAGGATTACAGCTATGATGATTTGAAAGGTTGGAATTTATCTCACAAATACCACATAGCAGAGTAGCAGAATATAGACGTACGTGTGTACGCGGATAGTTTTCAAATTATTTAGATGTTGCATAGCTTTTGATTGTACATTAAAAAAATAAAAATATTATTTACAGCAGTTAAAACACTTTCTCAAGGCTATTTAACGTGAAAATGTTCAACTGTTTTTCCACATCTTCTGAGTTATTTTGTTTTAACAAACGTTTCTGTTCTCTTGATTTTATTAGGGCCTGTTTCTCAATGTGTAGGAACTGTATCAAAAGTTTCGTTTACACAGAAAGAATTTAAATTTTATTGTCAGGTTCCTCTTGCAGTTGCCAGTTATTAAATTAAAGTTTTTTTCCTTATGTATTTTGTAAATCCACTATTTTTGAATTAAAATGTTGAAAATGCTATTTATAAATTTTGAAAGCTCATTAATGGAACTGTTTTTCTAGATATAAAAAAAATATTTAATTACTCTCTTGTTTTTGAGGTTCATAGTCTAATATTTTAATATTTTTTGCCGTAAAGATCCATTTCACACATTGTTGCACATTCAGTTGCAATACACTTATATTGTCTTCACTGAAATCTGTAATATTCTAATAATTATTTATTTTTTCATTAATTTTTCTTTAAATTATCTTATTCTATTGCTATCGTGTGATTCTCGTTTTTTTTTTAATTGGAGTTTTAACGACCACCGTGAGCAACTCAATGGGCAATAAGCAGTCGCCCGTCCCTAATTTAGGGTCACTGGTTCCAGGAAAGGGAGAGAGCCAGTGCCGTAAGACAAACACAACATCCATGCTTCACCGGGATTCGAACCCGGACCCCTTTTGCATGAATGATCAGATGCCATTGCTTAGACCACTACGCCACCGGGGCGGCCATTCGCGGGTTTGCAGCAAGTTTTCTGTTTCAATGGTTGTGTACACACTACGCAGATACATTTTATTTTTATACCACTCTGCCACATAGATGCCATTCATGAGTACAATGCATTGCCATCCATGATGAGTCAAATTCCAACCTTTCAAATCATTTCATGTTGTACGTCTTCTCGCTATTTCCAGTGCTGATGTCCATTTCCTTTTTTGGAAATATAGAGAAGAGGAATAACATTAAATTATTTGAAAGGTTGGAATTTTCCTCATGAATGGCAATGCTTGTATAGCTGTAGTCCTAAGGAAGGGCACAGGTACTACCTGAAAAATTGACATATAAGTATCTTTTTATTCCTTAGTAAAAACTCACAATTTTGAGATATTTTAGCTTAAGTCTAAGAACAGCCATGTCATCAATTATCACCAAATATTCTCACATTTTTTTTCAAAGTAACCATTTTTATTAAGCACACAGAAAAACTATCTTAATACACTGTAGATGAATTACACTGACCAATGCGACATCCACGGGGACCAGCAATGAAATGAAAAAATCAAGCTTGAAGTGATTCAAAAGTTTGGTTATGGAACATTTACTTATGAATGAATTTTTATAAAACATGGCATGGATGGATACTTTTTAAAATGGTATTAATATTTGCCAACAGTGTGGTATTTTTTTTGAGCAGCTGTCATTAGATAGATGTTTTACAAACTGTACAGATATTTTTTGCATTTTTCCTTTTTTATATGCACAGCCCAAACTTTACCAGGTTTTTGAGGGTCTTATTCTTTCCCTCATCCCATTTGAAGCAGTCTTATATGCACACAAATTTTATCCTTGATATAGCATACTCTGGCTTGATTAGCCACCGGTTATAAATTTTTATGCTGAAAACTAATCAACTGCTTCAAAAATACAGTCTATCCTCAATTTTCCACCCACCCTTTGGGTCTGAACAGATGTGCTCTATGTAAAACATCCTAGATCCCTTGATATACTGCTACATCCTTGGCACATGCCAACTGCAAATACATCTCAGATTGGCTCATTTTTAAAAACTTTGCTTTGCCACTGTGCAGGATAATAAATTTTAGGGAAAATTTAACATTTAGGTGTCCCTTTCGGTTCTTCATGCATTGCAGACTTCTGAAAAAGATTTTGCTTCTGGGACTGTATGTAAACAAGATAAAGTGATGCACACAAAGTTGGGAACTACTTGCAAGCATTAAAGTTCATAAGTCCACCCTTCCGCAGGTCCCTGCAAGACTATTCGATTCTTTGTGTACTCCTTCGCGGGGTTAGCACTAGTGATATCGAGATAGCCTCACAACCATCATCTGGAGATAATTTCGTGTATATGTTCTGGACAGGGTTCGAAATTAACGAGGGCCATGAGAGAAATGCGATTGCATTTTTGCATTTGGCGACACCAGCGATTTGACATCACGGGCCAAATTGCAACTACATGGATTTTCTACTGCATTTTATTACGATTCTTTTTAATCTGAATGACTATTTTTGTTCACGATTCTTAGTGGTTTGTAAGAATTGTTCCCTTTCCACCGCTCAGTTTCTTAATTCATCTTCAAGATGCACTTAACACGCAAAACTGTGTATCAATCGTTAGCGTTGCTGACTTCCCCTTCTCCCCTGCACTATCATCACACAAGCAAGTTAAAGAAACGACCTTGAACAACGAGCAGGATCCTCCCACAGTGATCATTGGACCTTTGCGACCCCCGCCCCTCTCAACCTGAAGCAGAGCGGAGCCCAACGGAGCCACAGCTTGCCTGAAATTCCGTAATTGCAACTGAAGAATTGTATGATTATTGTTCATCGCTTTACACATCGGTTGTCCTTTGAATCGATTCATTGTAAATCTAGCGTCAATATAACTTATTGGCTTATGGCGCATCATTTTTTAGCTTGTTGCGTAATTACGCGTCTAGTACACATTGAAAAGTGTGTTTATGCATCGAAATTTTACCAACACGTAAAAATATGCATCAGGAATTTTTCTCGACACGTAAAAATACGTATCGAGAAACACGTAAAATACACTCCAGAGTTTTACCAATGTGTAAAGATATGCATTGGGACGGTATTTCGTCTTTCAAAAACGGAAGTAAACAAAATAAAGATTTTTTCCGTAATCGTAATTTTGTTTTTCCGATGTTGCCTCTACCCAGTATTGTTGTTATATATCATTTTATTCCATAAATATTTTAATTTCAGTTTGAAACTGGAGGAAAAATTTCCAAAAACGGAAATTCGACGGCGCAAAAATTCCCCTGTAATCTTCAGGCACAAGAGTGCCACGGCTTCTAGAAGTTCTCCGTTTCCGTCTTGATTTGTGTTATGCTCGATATCGATGCATAACTGAACAGAAATTTTGAGGCAATTGGTACTGGTGAAGGATGCTTTCCACCTGAAACTTTCGAAAATGGAAATTTTGTCTTTCAAAACTTCCGAAAACAGAAGTTAGACGCATTGAAGATTTTTCCTGTAATCGTAATTTTAGTTTTAACACGATGTTTCCTCTGCCTAGAATTGTTGTTAAATATCATTTTATTTCATAAATACTTGTATTTCACCTTCAAAATGGAGGTGGAAATGTTTAAAAACCGAAATCAGACGTAGCAAAAATTCATCTCTGAACTGTACTTTTTTTTTCAAACGATGTTCCGAACATGTGTCCAGTGTTCTTAAATATTCCCCCAAAAATGGTTTGCATTTCATCTTGATAAGGGGGAGGAGGGTCCGAAAACGAAAGTGATGAAGCTGAAAAGTTGGTAAGAATTGATGCATGGTGTTCAAAAGTATTAATATCCTCAAAGTTACACTTTATCTTACCAAAAATAGTGAAAGCTATCATGGTCTTCACAGACTGAAAGTTTTTTCAGCATGATGGATAAAATTGTCATCCAAGGGCATAAAAGAAAAAAAAAGTGATAATAAAGAAATGGGAAGGGTAACAAAGATATCAACAAAATGAAAATTTAAGCACTGGATGCTGCTTAGCTGCAGGGTCAACAAAAGACAAATGTGGCTGTGGTACTTGCTGAGAAGTTTATGCTGGGCAAAATCGTAGTCCAGAATTTTAGTTACTCTTCAATTGTGTATGTAAACAAACAAAAAAAAAATTGTGAATGGCTCTTAAATATTTAGCTGCACAGGCCATTTAGCACATGGCAATTTATTTTTTTTGTTTCGTACCCTGGTTCTGTATCATTCAACAGCAATTCTGTAATTTAACAGCACAGAATAAGCATCATTCTTAGACGACATAAAATTGCTCCATAACAACTGCTTTACTACAGAGAATGAGCTTAAAGATTAAAATTAGCAGTCGCCACTTGCCATGTGGCGACTGGATAAAATAAAATGTCCAGTACAAAAAAATTACTTTAGTCGCCACGCTTAAAAATTTGCCTTTTTCATTGCTAAAGAACGTATTTGCATTTTTTAAAACACTCCTGTTATAGGAAATGCATTTTCACTCACGTGCAGTGAAAAACAGGCCTTTCCTACGCAAATAAGTGGGTACGATATATTTATCGATTCACTCTCCAAGAACGGGGACAGCTGTCCATTTTTCCACTTAAGTTGGGGCACAAAGTAACCATATCGGGAATGGACACCTGTGGCTTTAGATAGAACTGTGGCATCACAACCCGTCGTCATAAGCTCGTTTTTTAAAGTTTGGTTTCTCTGAAAATGCACTATTTTCCATTGCTTAGGCACTTCTTGCGTATCTTCAAACAAAATGGGCAAGCATTTTTTTCCACTTTTGCTTACAAAAAGAAATCAAAGGTAGAAAATCGGGACGTCACTTTCTGCCACCGTCTTTCATTCCACGCAGTCACGTTTCTTTTCGCGTGTGAAGTAGTGTTCCCCGTAGATCGTTTTAGCAGGGCACAGCATCCTGCCCGTTTTTGACTTGTTAAAATTTTTCCTGCCCCCTTTATGGACTAGTAAAATGCTCGCTGCCCTCTCCTAATTTTTACCCTGCTCTTAGTCTTGCATTGCCCTTGCCGCGCCTATAATCGCAGCATCAGTCACAAATGTACCCATGTAACTGTCTTGCTACGTGCAGATCTCAGCAAACCTTACAGTTAACGAGATCTCGTGGAAACTGCAACATTTGTTTTTCATTTGAGGGTTTAATGACTGCCGTGAGCAACTCAAAGGGATATAAACAGCCACCCATCCCTAATTTAGGACTACTGGTTCCAAGTAAAGATAAAAATTAGTGCTCACCACTACCCGCATGACGACTGGATAAAACAGTGGCTGATAGAAAAAGTTGCTTTACTCACCAGGCTTGAAAATTTGTCTCTTTGCATGGTCTGGTGGTCAAATTAGTTTTCTGTATTACTAAAGAATCTATTTGCATTTTTCAAAAGACTCCTATAAATTTGCAAGGGATTTTCTATCATCTAACTCACACATGGAAAAAAACAGTGCTTTGCTCAGTAAATAAGTGGGTATGATCTATTTATAGATTCACTCTTCAAGAAAGGGGAGACAATTTTTTCCCCATTGAAGTTTAAGCACGAAGTAACGATAATGGACATCTGAGCTTCAGCTGGAACTCTGATACGTCACAAACCGACTTCAGCAGCTCGCTTATTACTTTCTCCGAAAATGCAAGATTTCACATTGATTAGTCACTTCCTGCTAATCAACAGAAAAAGAAGAGCAATAACTTTATTACTTTTCTTAACAAAATAATTATCAACAGAAAAAAAAAAAGCAATAATTTTACTACTTTTGTTAACAAAACAATTGATTCGAAATCGGAACTTTAACTTTCTCATTTCTGTCGCTGTCTTTCGTCCCCATTGAGTCACGCTTCCTCTACACGGTGAGCACACAGTAGCATCTTTGGAATTTTAAATTTGTTTTAAAAAAACTAAAATATTTTTGCTCTGCTCTTAATACAACAAAAGGTTACTACTGATTGAGAAAACATGCTTTAAATGAAATTAAATGTAAAATATTGAAACTGCGTCGTTCACTCTGCATTATAATTCTATGGGTCATTGAAACGACAGGTTTTATCATGGACATTGATTAAGTACCGATTTTAAAATTGAATTTCGCTTTGAAAAGGGGGAAGGGGCAAAATGTTTACTATATGATTGGTTTGGTTTTGAAGACTTAAGAAACATGCATTTCGTTAGGAAAAATTCATAGAAAATATCGAGTCTATCTTTTTCACTAATCACAAGATATTAAGAACAAAAAATAAAAATATAATCACAAAGTGAAATGAGGGGGGATGAAAAAAAAAGAGAAAACGTAGCTTGGTAAGAAAATTTCGAAATTCTGAAAATCACAGAGCATTATCATCCATGCTTAAATCAATCATTTTCGGACTGTAATAAAAAATTGAATGAAGTTTGTTTTCGTGAAGCAGCAAAATACTGGATGGTTCAAAAGAAAAGATTAATTTCATGGTTTTATTTTGGTTAGCAGTGAATTCAACTCCAGTTAGAAATCGAAAGGTAATTTGTTGGCCATCAAATAAAATGCTGATCTCCCCCCCCCCCGGCAGCAAAACACTGGATGGAAGCAAGTTTTTTAGTTTTTTGTTTTTTTATTTCAGTCGTTTAGTTCAAATAAATTACCTTCAAATGATTTTAATGTATGTTTTCATGTATTTAAAAATCCATTGATTAGAAGTATGGGGTAAGAAGCATTTACTTTTTATCCATGAATAGGAAACTAAAAAAATGTTACGTTCTTCTGGTAATGGAAAAGTAGATCTGATTCTTACTGAGTAAATGAATGTTCTTAACGAAACCATTTCAATATATTGAAATCAATTCTAATTTACATTCTTTGGTTTTCATGAAAAATACATTAAAATGCAAAAAAAAAAAAATTACAAAAACCATAGAGCTTGTTGAAAAAAATATTCCTACTTCGCCACTGTATGTAATGGTATTATGTTTAGGATGAGAACAGGGTCAAAGGTTGATTTTGGGGAGGTGGGGTAGCAGGGTCTGAAGCTACGAGTTATGCATACATAAAAATGCCCCTTTTTGAAAAAAAAATGTGCTCTTTCTTTCAGATATGACCTGTTGTCATCACAAAGTGCTTCTTTGTGATACAAAGTGTTCTATTTCCAGATCTTACATCGTTTTGCACACATAATGAGTCCCCCGCCCTCTTTTTTTTTTATATACAAAACTTTTGTCTGCCCCTTAACACAGTAAAATGTTTTCAAGGAATGGGTAAACACAAGTTTTTCAGCAAAATTAAATATAAAAATCAGTACTGTATTGTTCACTCTGCCATGATAGTCATTTTACGGGTCACAGGAAGGGCAGATTCCATCACGGGCGGAGTAAGTACCGATTTTAAAATTTAATTTAGCTTTAAAAAAGCGGTAAAGAAAGAGTACTTTCCGTACTGGTTGGTTTTGAAGAACAGGCTGTTAGAAATAACAAAAACTGTGCTTCACTAGAAAAAACTTTTAAAATACGAAGTTGTTCTCTTTCATTATCACTGAAGATATTAAAAACGAGAAACATAATCAGAAAAAATATAGCAAAGAAGAATATAACCAGAAAGTGCATCTTGGGGTAAGAAAAAATTGAAATTTAGAAAACTATGGAACATTTTTATCTGTGCTAAAACAATCATTTTCAGGCGATGGATGGCATGAAGATGCCCTAACTATATCAAACAAATGTCGTGCCATAAAAAACATCCAATAAACAGCCCCAAAAATGTTTGATGAATGTTAGAATTTTGAAGACATTAAAATAAACTTTGAACAAATGTTGAATAACATTATTTCATAGAGATTTTTTATTTTCGTAGTATATTCAATGTTTCCCGTAATCCATAGCGATCAAAGATTTTCGTAGTGACTATGGAGAATTTGTAGCATTTGTAAGGTCTGAGGTGGGCAAACAGGAAAAAATGACAAATCATTAAAATTCTACCAAAACAACGTTTTCTGAAGGGGAAAAAAAAACGACAACCAGATTTTTTATTTCTGTAGTATATTCGATGTTTCCTGTACTCTGCAGCGATCGACGATTTCCCAAGTGACTCTGGAAAATTCCATAGCATTTGGAAGGTCTGAGGTGGGTACACAGGAAAAAATGACAAATCATTGAAATTCTACCAAAACAACGTTTTCTGAATGGGGGGGGAAAAAACCCAAAAGAACGACAACCAGATTTTTTATTTCCGTAGTATATTCAATGTTTCCCGTACTCCGCAGCGATTTACGATTTCCGTAGTGACTATGGAGAATTTGTAGTACTTGGAAGGTCTGTGGTGGGCAAACAGGAAAAAATGACAAATCGTTAAAATTCTACCAAAACTGAATGTTTCCTGAAAAAAAAAAAAAAAAAAAACTGACACTGGGTTTGAAAATCGAACAGAATCCGATGGAATCAGGATACTCTGCAAGTGTTCTTATTTCGTCATGACTATTTTTTCAACACCTGTGAAGGTTTATCAATGTTTTCAATGCAATATTTATTAGAACAACTCAGGAAATTACTGAATATTTTCTGTTACTGGTCAGGAATCAGTGTGTCTCTAAAATAAAGTGACCAGGTTGGTATCACATTTCTCCCAATTTCAGCTGTACCAAAAAATGATTCAGCTATTCATTTTTGAGAGTTATACAGCCAGTTTTCATTTTGACACCAAAAAGAACTTAACCAAAAATAAATGGAATGAAAAGGAAAATTTAGCAGAATGGAAGCAGCTTCGAAACATAATGTCTGAACATTTTTGACCATCAATAACTCACCAAAAACTGCTAGAAAAACTAAAAACAAGCAATTTTTAGGACATGAAGGTCATAGCCAAATTGTTAAAAAACTGCTGACTGTTATGCCAAGCAATGCAGAAATTAAGAGAATGCAAGCATTGTGGGCAATGTTCTTGATGGCAAGACAATGCTCATGCAAAAAATGGCTTCAGAAAATAGACAGCAAATACAGTAAGCCAAAGTAAGTATTGCTTGAAAATTTTGATCTATCCACTGCTATCAATTTATGGGAGAGATTTTATTTGTGAACATAGCGAGAGACCAAATAAAAATGATTATCTTTCCAATAAAAACTGTCTAGAAAATTCGGTTGATGTGGTTGAAGAAAAATATAACTTTTAAGATTATATTTATTCATTTAATTGCACTGGACAATAGACAGTGGGCCCTTGTAATTACTAAGCTTAAATTTAACAATATCTAAATAAATGAAAGGTATACAGTACAGTGATAAAATGTGTATGCAGCACGAAATAGCCGTAAGGAAAGTGGCCACTAGAAAAAATCACCAATTTTAATCTTTACTTCACCAGGTCAACATTCACGGACGTGTTGCTATCTCCAAACCCTGGATAACCAGTGTGAATGCAAATGTTGGTTGCAACGATGCCAGCAGCGCAAATCGTGGATGTTGGACAGTGAAGGACGATTCTCGGACGAATTGTCCTTCACTGTCTTTCCCACAACCAGGAGAGTTTACGTGTGGAGACATCCCTCACAGGCTTACCACCCTGACTGCTTATTGCCCACAGTGAAGCACGGAGGCGGATCGGTGATGGTTTGGGCCGCAATATCATGGTAGTCTGTCGGCCCGCTGATTGTTCTTGAGAGACACATCACTGCCAAGGACTACCGAACAATTCTAGAGGACCAGGTGCACCCCATGGTTCAAACATTGTACCCTGACAATGGTACCGTGTATCAGAATGATAACTAGCGTACATTTTTTTACAGCTGGGTGGCAAGAAATTTTAACTGGATGGTACTTTTGACGACTCCTTCCCCAATAGAGAAAAAACGATGTTTTGCTTAACATTATTATATTTATTAAATATCTTTAGCAGTGTGGTAGGCATTAATATAACAAGACATGATAAACCACACTAGAAAATTGTATACAAATGATAAAAAAATGAGTATTACTTACTAATAAATCATATTTGACATTGATTTCAGCCAGTTTTCATCTATATTTATGATGTATATGGGAATAAGTTTTCCACTCTCACTATTATGTGCATTGTGAAAATGTTCATTAAAGGAAATTTAGCCGGGTGGCAGAGAAAGTTAGCTGGACGGGCCGCCCAGTAAAAAGACTCTAGGGAGAACACTAATAACACAACAATACACAGAGCCAAACTGGTGGAAGAGTGGTTTACTGAGCATGAAAGTGAGGTTGAACATCTGTCATGGCCTGCACAGTCACCCCACTTGAACATTATTGAGCCACTCTAGGGTGTTCTGGAGGAGCAAGTCAGGAAACGTTTTTCTCTACCAACATCACGTTGTGAACTAGCCACTTTTCTGCAAGAGGAATGGCTTCAAATTCCTATGACCACTGTACAGGCCTTATATTGGTCCTTCCCACAACAAATTGTAGCTGTATTAGCCTACACTGCACTAATAAATTGTTGTGTACTGAACCCATGTGTTTCAGTTTTGTTGTCCACTCCCTGTAAGTCAACTCCTAATAGTGCAAATTGCTACTTGTCATCTGAGTACACTTTCCCAAGACTGTTTCAGGTCAGTGGATGTGGCAAAGCTGTTTCAGAGTGAAAGTCTTTTCAAATAATGATCCTGGGATGGTGTTGATATCTTCTTCCTGACAGTCTTTCATTTGTTCAGACCATCAGTTTCAATTTTTTTAACCACTTAACGTCCAGGTACGTAATATTATGTTAACGAATGATAGTGCAAGAAAATAAATATCACACAAATGTCGACTTTTGAACTAATTGTCCTTCAGACTAGTTAACCTTTTTATGGGATTTATCTAGGTAAATTCTTAAAATTTCTGCAAATTTTCGAAGAGAACTCCTCTCCTTCATCAGGCAGTCTTTTGTTCAATCTCCGTCAGGATCTTCGGTTACGGTTAACCTTGACGGTTACAGCGATTTTGCAAAATATCATGCCAGATGTTAGGCAGTGAAAACCCCTTACAGTCATTAATGATGGAAGTTCTGGTATTTTCCAATTTAAGTCCCGCTTTCAATTTTCGCTTCAGGAAGTTGGATGTCCAATGACAGTCAAAGAGTCCCAGTCCATGAGGTTTCCGGTTTCTCTTAATGTCTGTCTAATCCTGTCTTGTTTAAAAATTTTTTTATTGCTGCCTTGTATTTTGCGATACGAGTTTCCATCTTACGACCTGTTTCTCCTATATAGTATTTTCCACAGCTGCAGGTTACTTTATAAATGACTCCTTGCATTTTTAACATTTTTTTTTTTTATATAACTGCCAGAATGATGCCCGTAATACTACGGATCTGGATTTCATCGTGTTTGTTTTCACAGTGTACTGTTGCTCATTATTAATTTTTTTAAACACATTTCCCATACGTCCGTTGTCTGGAATCGAGCTACTTATATCTTGAAAAAAAAAAAAAAAAAAAAAAAAATTAAGAATGTATTAACACACACAAATCCAACAGCCATTTTCAATCTTCTGAACTGAGGCACACTATTCAGCGGCTTAAATACTCATGAGTGGATGACGCAATTGCTGAAGTGTATGATGCAATAGCTTACAGCTATGATGCAATAATTTTTTTTCCACTACTATACATTTTGGGGCTGATTCATCTCAAAAAACTGTTCACTTTTAAATCTTTTGTCATTTCTGTAAAACTGTAGTATAAAATACATGTTAATTTTGATTCACATGTTGCTTCATTTTTTTTTTTTTTAATTTTATGAGAACAAAAAAGCATGAATTTGCCCATTCTCTCACTGGAAATTGGCAAATTTAGAAACATCACTGTCCTGGTCAAAAAAGCAAAGTTTGTGGGGAGCTCCATCATTTTACAGCAAAATGGAATCCCACATGTATCATCAGCATTTTGGTCTCAAATATTGGGTTGTCGGAAAAGTCATGACGTATTTTAGCCATGTTTTGCAAAGGTCATTTACTGATAGAAAGAACAAAGATCAATCAATGATACAATGCCCGTTTTGTTCGATAACCTTTTGCCATCTTTCAGTGAGCTGCAGAATGCCTCATTCACAGAAGGACTTGTCTTTCGTGGCGAAAAACCGTACAAGGTGCCGATTTACAGCCTCATCTGAATTGAACGTTATACCACGCAAGGACTGTTGAAGAGAGCGAAATAAGTGGAAGTCTGACGGCGCAAGATCAGGCGAGGGTGTGGCAACACATCCCACCCAAGCTCCAATAATTTTTGGCAGGTGATCAAACTTGTGTGTGGTCTTGCGTTGTCGTGATGGAACACAATACCTTTACGATGAACGAGCTCTGGACGTTTCTGGATGGTGGATTTGTTCAAACTGTCCAATTGCAGACAGTACACATTTGAATTGATTGTTTGTTTCTGTGGTAGGAGCTCGAAAAACATGACACCTTTAAAATTCCACCACATTGAGACCAGAACCTTCCGCTGATGAATGTCTGCTTTGGATGTCGTTTGAGGTGAAGCAGCACGTCGGGACCAAAACCGTTTGTGCAGCACATTGTTGTACACAATCCACTTTTCAGCACCAGTTATCAGTTGCTTTAAAAAAGAATAGTTTTCCTCACGTTTAATGAGCATATCACAGATGTTTATACATGCCGTCAATTGAGCTTCTTTGAGTTCATGAGGAACCCACACATCGAGCTTGCTTACGTATCCCAGCTTCTTCAGGTGGTCATGAACGCTTAAATGATGGATGTGCAATGTGTCTGCAATTTCTCGTGTCGTGTAACGTGGGTTTGACTTGATCAATGCCTTGATTTGGTCGTCATCAACCTCGGTTGGCCTCCTGAATCGAGGAGCATCGTTGAGGTCACAATCATCAGCACGGAATTTTGTGAACCACCGCTGGCACTGACGTTCTTGTAGAGCATTATCACTGTACACTTTATGCAACTTTTCACATGCTTGATGCACGTTCTTCCCTTTAAGGAAGTAAAACAGTAAAATATGGCGAAAATGCACAGTTTGGTCTTTCATCTTCAACTTGATGTCAAATTTCCGCAAATCAACCAAATCGCTCACTATTCCTTTTAGACTGCAGCTAGAACTGGCACCTGTTAAATGCCATAGCGACAACAGAGCCTCTAGTACTTCCAAAACCACTCAACCGCCATCAGGTGCCAAAATACGTCATGACTTTTCCGATAAACCAATGCAAATTCCTTTTCCAACCTTTTCAACTAGCAAAAAAACAGCTGGAGATATGTATATTAAGCAATAAATATAAATGGTTGGGATCAAACAGTTCAAAACAGAATACCAAACTCTACAATTCTGCTACAGAATGTCTTCAAAGATTCAAAAACTGCTACATATTATAATGATTGCGAAAACAACACTGTGAAACTGCCCACAACTTCTGAAAGTTCTATGGATGAGACAAGAAAAAATATGATACATATAAAATTTGGCTACGAATTAAAACGGTGTATATATAGCATGGATGAATCGGGTTTGCTTTGTAGGATGACACCTATAAAACAAATCTGAATCAGGTTTGTTTTATAGGCATTTTGCTGTCTACCTTCCTTGAAAAAGCCATGCAGTTGATCTGCAAAAGCTTGGAAACTTTGACATCTATTCTACGCCAAACAATTCAGATTGCAAATACAATTATACTATTTTAAGGATGCCACCCGATACATTGATTTCAAACTACATGAGAAAGGTTGCAAAAATGTGAAAAATCAAATAACAAGAATTTATTGGGTAAATGTCATCGGCACCGATGAAAAAACAAAAAATATTGTTTTAAGAGCACTTTCTAAGGATTTTCAGCATCCTACAAAAAAAATAAGGACCCTACAAATTCCCCATGGAAAAATAACACAGCCAACCAGCAGTAGAAGTTTTATGCTGTACACCGTAACTTTTGCATTTCATGCAGGGAGTTAGGGGAAAAAAAGTACTTTTTAAATTAAGCACTCTGGGGAATTTCTCACAAAAATTGAGGGTCATTCCATAATTACGAAACGCATGTAGCGTATGAAATCCGTTTATTTTCGTGGTGTAGTAAGCACAAATATTCGCCAAGCTTTCGCACTCCACTGGGAGGCTTTTTCAAGGCAATGATAGACACAAAAATGCAGAGAATTGGAACATGTAAAGAACGAAGATGATTTTTTGAAAATAACGCGGGTGACATCACGAGCATATTACATGAATTTTTTATCACATAATTATACAGAGCGTCGTGATGTGTTTCCATCTTTTAATAATGCATGCCAAACCATTGGTAGTTCCGTAGAGACTATATCATTGTATGCCACTTTGTTGGATAGGATTTCCACTGTTTCCCTGATAGCAGTCTCTTTGAAATTCGTGTAAGGAGCAATTCTTCTAATATTATTCCATACAAAAAATCATTTTTTTTTTTCAAAAAATCATCTTCGTTCTTTACATGTTCCAATTCTCTGCATTTTTGTGTCTATCATTGCCTTGAAAAAGCCTCCCAGTGGAGTGCGAAAGCTTGGCGAATATTTGTGCTTACTACACCACGAAAATAAACGGATTTCATACGCTATATGCGTTTCGTAATTATTCAACTCTGGTGTATTTAAAAATAAAGGGTCATTCCATGCTAAATCAACCAAAAAATTTCAATATTCAAGCTGACCATCTCAAATTTCAATGAAACCTTCAGGGATCATTCTCCCTAATGATATAAATGAGAATACATTTAAATTTTTTTATCTCATTGGGTTTTCATGTAATTAATTTTTAAAATTTCGAAAAAAATCGTCGTTTTTTAGCTTGCATAAACTTTTTCAATCTTGAATTTCTCAAGTTCTATAAGGTCTAGAGAGTTGTTTGGCACCTCATTTTAAAGAGAGTTTCGTAAGTTTTATTTGTTATGCCACTTGACTATGCTAGGTGAAAAAAAAAATTAAAATTGTTTTTTAAATTTTTTGAAAAAAGTATGTTTTTTGTAATAATATAAGCTTTAAATCCTGAAACTGTTAGAGTGGGATCTCAATGGGATCGGGAGCTACGGCAAAAAACTTAGTTACTGTACAAGTAATAATGGATTATAATTCTTGTTTTAGTGTGTTTACATGATAACAGACACTGAGTTTTAAAATCTACATAAATACATCATACTAATACATAGTCAAACATAAAACAAGGGAAGGATAGTCCCAGCAGGCTAAAAGTTTTACCTGGTAAAATTAATAAAAGTTTTTTTTAGTTAGCACTCAGAGTTGTAGTTACGCCAAAATAGCGACCTCTTAGTTCTTCTTTAATTTACCAAATAATTTCTTGTTTGCGTTTTTGGTTACCGAGTCTGTAAGTTGATAAACTCTTCCTGTAGCTGTTGTAGGATCAACTTTTGTTAAAACCTTATTTTTATGCACAACCAGTATGTCAGTAAATTGTGGGTATTTGAAAGATAGAGAATGGCCATGTGGTTCCAAAAAACTTATTTTTACTTCATCTCCTTCTATTCCTAACAAAAAACCTAACCACCACTTGTCTGAGTATTGGCATGTAACAAAGCCAACAATGTCATTAATGCCCAGATCATCATCAGTGTCATCAGCTGAAACTATTTCTACACTTGATTCCTCTGAAAATGAGTAGCATATCACTAAAACGTAATTAAGTCTCATTCATAGTTTTAACTGTGAAATTGTTGAGTACCCTTTATTGTTGTTGCTGCTGCTTCAAACCTACTCTTCAAGGTCTTTCCCTCTGTCTCGTATTCGTCTGTAGTGGAATACAAAAAACTGATGTTGACAATATTGTCTTTAGGCAAAGTTGGTGAGGGGTCATAATTTGATCATTGAAGCCGATTCGTAGACTGGCCAATGCTGCTAATTGTTTAACAGTAACTCCGACACCATCACATGCATTTTTTCCATGTGACGATGC
This sequence comes from Macrothele yani, assembly GCA_039090855.1. Lineage (NCBI taxonomy): Eukaryota > Metazoa > Arthropoda > Arachnida > Araneae > Macrothelidae > Macrothele > Macrothele yani. Next base: position 10,781,172 of record CM077019.1, read on the forward strand.
AAAGAAGTTCCATTCCGCCTTGATGCCAAAATCTTTCTCATGATGGCAGAGATTGAGAGTTTTATTTGTTTTTGTACTGTGATGATGCTCCATCTGAAAAGTAATTCAGCTTTTCGGGTTCATGGGGCAGATTCTGTTTAAGAGTCAATCATGAGGCATTGAAACAAATGAACAGCAACTGTATCACATAATCAGAAAGAATAACTAAGCTCAGGTGCGCCAACTTTTTGGTTACCTCATCAACATAGTATATAACAAACGGATGTATTTCTGCTTGAGCATTGTTCCAATGAAAGCCTTGTGCAGAATCTTGAAGCACAAATGTATAATTTTCAGCAAAATCACAAAGTACAATGCATTGCTTTTGAGGTAGATTTTCTTTCAAGTGTCGCAAATAGGAAGACTGTTGAGTAGCAATGAAAGAGTGTCTCAAAAGTTTTGGCAAACTCTGAAACAAATAATCCAAAAACTCTTGTCGATTTTATAGTAGTTTCCAGGACACACTTGAAACTCACATTTTCAAAGCTATTTAGCTGAAAAGCTTCTTCAAACCGAGCCTTTAAATCATCACTTCCTGGGCAATTAATGCAATTTGCGAAGTAACATTTAGATGTTGGCATTTTGCAAATTTTATTGCTTGTTACATCTCTGTATGTTTTAATCGGGAGTTCACCATTTGTCAATTCAGGTATTTTACACTGAGCCATCATTAATTTAATTTGGCATTCTGATGTATTATGCAAACGCACACAGAATGTGTCCCACTGAACCCAGGAAGAACACAATGCTTAGGACGAAGCTCACAAAATTTAGAAATTCCACTTCTCTGATCAGGGTAACGTTCTTTAAATAGTACATATGATTCTTTTAATGTACTTAGAATTAAATACTTTTGAACATGTACACGTTTGCCATCTTTTTTGACTGAAATAGTCTTTTTTACCAGGCATTTGACAACTAACCTCATCATTTTGATAGAATTCTTTGACTAGGGCTACCGTTGCAGGGTTTAGTAAATCATTCTCTATAATAGACCCTAATGTAAATTGGTTACCTTATAGCCAATGTATTTAATTTATTTTTTTGTACCTTACCAAAAGTTAAAGGTAGCAATGTAGCCCTAACTGGTATTTAAAACAATACCATTGGTACCATAACTCCTGATCCCATTGAGATCCCACTCTAAATGTTTTAGGATTTAAAGCTTATTATATTACAAAAAAAATATTTTGTTTTTCAAAAAATTTAAAACTCTGAAAAAAAAATGTATTTTTAAAAAAACTTTTTTTCACCAAGCACAGTTAAGTTGCACATCAAATTAAAACTTATGAAATTTTCTTTAAAATGAGGGGTCAAGCCTCTAGGCCTTATAGAACTTCAGAAATTCAAGATTGAAAAAGTTTATGCAAGCAAAAAAACGACGATTTTTCAAAATTTTAAAAATTAATTACATGAAAACCCAATGAGATAACAAAAAATTTAAAAATATATTCTCATTTATATCACTACGGATAATGATCCCTTAAGTTTCATTGAAATCTGAAATGGTCAGGTTGAGTGACTGGTTGATTTGGCATGGAATCACCCTTAAGAACTTTGAAGCACCCTAAAAAAAAATAAGGACTTTTAAGGATTTACAAGGATTGTGGGAACCCTGGATTACCTTCATGAATTTTATTTAGTCACAGTGTTTTTAACCCCTGCATTCTCAGAATTAGAATTCCGATACACAATATTGTATGTTTGTTTTACTTCTTCCTTACATAATACTCCAATTAATTTGACCTCCCCCAACCCCCTTTTGTATGAACTTCTTTAAACCACCAGATTAGAATGGTGAACAAAATACAACAGTTTTATGTGGTTCAATTGAATATAAAAGAATACATCATGTTCTTTTCACCTTTGCCATTCTGTGGCCTGAATATTTTTGATCATTTCTGAAAAGGGATCCACACTCCTCTTCTTTCTAAGTGTCTACATCTGAATAAATGCCCAAGGTCATCTACACGTGTTAAGCATCTGCAGTTTTGCCTCTCAACTACTGTTTAAAAGGCTTTCAGTTAGCTTTAAGTGTTCCTGGGTTCACAAAGTTCAAGGAATGATGAACAGTCTCATCTATGCAGGTTATATGTGGTACATCTGCATCTTTCCCAAGGCAGAATTACACTGTGAGTCATGCATTCAACATTTCTACCAGCTTCCCAAATGGCTTTTTAGTTTCAAATTAGTAAATGGAATCAAGAGCTGAACAGATATACTAAGCTAAATATTTCTTTCCACTATGATGCTCACAATAACTAATTTTATTACCAATTATAACTAATAACGAGGAACTGTACACCAATGAAATTTAAAATAGGAAAACTATATTAGTAATCAGAACATAGGTGCAAAATTGAAATAAGTTTCCAAGGTTTCACACATCATGATGTCTATCTATCTTCCTTGAAAATGCAGTTTGGTTGCTTTTTTATTAACGACTACCGTGATAAATTCAATGGGCTAGAAGCAGTTGCCCATCCCTAATTTATGGCCACTGGTCCCAGGGAAGGGAGAGAGCCAGTGCCATAAGGCAAACACAACATCCATGTTTCACCGGGATTCGAACCTGGACCCCTTCACGGATGAATGATCATAAGTCAGCGCTTAGACCACTGCGCCCCATTTGGTTGATGTGGAAATGCTTGGAAACATTGATTTCTATTTTACACCTACAAATTCGGATTACTTAGTTTTACTATTTTACCAATTATAACTTTTGTTAGCAAAATCAATGAATTTGATTAACACTGTATTTTAAAAACAAGGTCATCTTAAATAAGCCTTTCAACTGCTAGGCAAAGCACTTTTGTCACAACCCGTTTGAGATTGAAATCCTATTTATTAAGACGCTGATCCGTGCTGCTTTGTAGATCTTCAAACGAATTTGTAAATCACCAATTTTCACGCTGTTTTAAATACCCATGAGTCACACACAAAAACATTCTAAATAGTGAAATTCTTTGGTCTACAGGTTACGACAAACTTAACGGGCTTTTACCGACCGCAGATGCATTTAGTCAGAGCAGGCGATACTTTTGACCTACACATTCTATAAAACTCGACATGCAACTAACATGTGAAAACCTACGGATATGAAAATATACACCTTAAATAAGCCTTTCAACTGCTAGGCAAAGCACTTTTGTCACAACCCGTTTGAGATTGAAATCCTATTTATTAAGACGCTGGCTGATCCGTGCTGCTTTGTAGATCTCCAAACGAATTTGTAAATCACCAATTTTCATGCTGTTTTAAATACCCATGAGTCACGCACAAAAACATTCTAAATAGTGAAATTCTTTGGTCTACAGGTTACGACAAACTTAACGGGCTTTTACCGACCGCAGATGCATTTAGTCAGAGCAGGCGATACTTTTGACCGACACATTCTATAAAACTCGACATGCAACTAACATGTGAAAACCTACGGATATGAAAATATACACCTTTCACGATCAACAGGTACAAATACTAGCACACGCACATTTTGGGTGCAAAGGCCAGGGGACGCTGGCAAACCAGTGTTAGTTAACATTGCACATAACCGGTATATCGAACTGCCAACACAGCTTCTATATTGTCATGAGCACTGAAAACCTAATTCATCATGAGATATACTTTACAACTTCAAAACATTTAGGGAGACTAGCACCATTAGCAACACAACTCCAAACGATCACCCTTGAATCCATTAACCTGACACGGTAAGCTATAGACAATACAAAAATAATAGAATCCGCGCTGCCCGTTTATTGAAATGCGTTACTGTGTTCGATCAAACTACATTATGGAAAAAAAATTTAAGACTAACCTTCCAACTGGCGTAAAGCTTCCGCATTCGCCGATAAAATGCATCTTTATCCACACTTAACCCTGCCATTGTGTGTTTACTTCAACAGATATGGCGTCAACTTCACCCTACTCCGTCATGTTTCGACAAATGGCGGGAGCAGTATGGTTACGGTCGAAATTCTGAAACTTCAAAAAGTGAAGAACATCTTCTCGAGAGGTTTTGCAGCTACCTTTTTTGGACTCCAGGGGTCGCTAAATCCATCCACAGCAAACTACAACTACAAAGAGTTCACTTCTATGATGTGACAGACGACTCCGTGAGTACATGTTTTTCTTAAAACCAGCAGCTGTGCAAAGTGTTTTAATGGGATCTCCATTAGATGTCATGTTTTGTAAAACCTTATAAATTTATATGTATTTTTAATAAAAAAAATGGCTATGTTATAGAGAAGTTGTTGTCTATTTGAAGCTACTTACTGTATTCTTTACTTCTGCGCGGGGGTTGGTGTTCTTTAGGTGTCATTTCATTCTGCCCTTGACGTTCCTTCTTCTTCATTGTTTTTATTGTGGGATTAACGACCATCGCGAGCAACTCAATGAGATGCAAGCAGTCTCCCGTCCATAATTTAGGGCCACTGGTTCCAGCGAAGGGAGAGAAACAGTGCCGTAAGACAAACACAACATCCATGCCCCACGGGGATTTGAACACGGACGAATGATCATAAGCCATTACGTAGACCACTGTGGTCTCTTCTTTCATAGTTTCATATTTTATGTTGGTTCTTTCGTTCAGGGATTAGCAGGTGTGTGTTCTTTTTGTTTCATTCTTTTGACGAGACGATACAAATTGCCCCAAATGCTTTGTTCATTACAAAAATTGCTTTCGGCCTTCATCGTGCAGCAGAGGCACTGACTTCACCAAATTATTTGGGGGCAGGCGCGAAGAGAACAAACGTGGGAGGGACACGTATCTTCCATTGTCAGGAGGAAAAGAAAAAGGCAAAAAAATAAACTACGAGATTCGGCGTACATTTTCAAACGCAAATGTAATTGCTGATCGACAAATGAACAAGGAAACAGATATTCTTTTGCTGAATGTTAATATTTTAAAAAATAAAATTCAGCCTGTGATTTTATAAATCCATAGAGATTTTATTTCCAAACGTTAATAATTATATGAGAAATTAACGCGTTACTGAAACAAAGAACGAGAACCGCAAAATATAAATAGATAAATAAAGGCGATAGAGGTTATGCGTTTCTGTATTTTTATCAATCTGGATTTTGATAATTGTTTCAAACATTTACCACATATCATGTCAAACAGAATAAAGGGCTGGCAATCCAGTTTCTTCTCAATGTGTGTGTGTGTGTGGGGGGGGGTTACTTATTAGTTCTTTGAAAATAAATCGCTTAATCAATCTGTTTAAAAAAAAAAAAAAAAAAAAAGCTCCACTTTATGAGGCCAAAGCGATTATTTAATTGAAAGAGAGGGAAAATATTGGGTTGGCACAACTCAATATTTTCCCTTGATATCTATTAGTTTTACCGCCCGTCCAGTAAAATTAATAGATATCCAGATTCGCCTTGCCTCCCCTCCCCTCTCATAGTCGACGCATATGTCGTGCAGATGAACGTTTTCGGCACCTGTCTCATTTTTGAACGTTTTCTTTAGAATGGAATTGATAAGGGCCGCTGAAACTTTAGAAATATAGCATATTCTTGATATAGGCTGAAAGCACGGTGTAAGAGAGTCAAGTGATATAACTCCTCAGAGAGCACGGTGTATAAGTCAGGTGATACGACTCTCCGTGCTGCAACAGTTTGAAAAACGGACTGTTAATGTAACAACTCGTCAGAGGTCGCTCAGGAGTTGTGGGCCGATCGTTCACGCTAACCATCATAGGATTATATAGTGTTTATGATTTCATCCGTGCAAAAACGGGATTTATCTTGTGTATTTTTTATTTATTACTTTGTGTAATTATATTGTGTGGAGTTCCAGAAAATTTGAAGTATCTATACAGAAGGTAAAGTACGTCAACTCTGTTTTTACTTAACGGGAGATAAATTTATAGTATAGCTAAACGTCGGACTAGAATCTGTTCAGTTCTGTTTTAGGCATGGGCGAAAGTGTTTTTTTGCCGCCCTGGTGGCGCAGTGGTCTAAGGCGCTGGCCTCTGATCATTCGTCCGTAAGGGGTCCGGGTTCGAATCCCGGTCAGGCATGGATGTTGTGTTTGTCTTACGGCACTGGCTCTCTCCCTTCCCTGGAACCAGTGACCCTAAATTAGGGACGGGCGACTGCTTATAGCCCATTGAGTTGCTCACGGTGGTCGTTAAACCTCCAATCAAAAAAAAAAAAAAAAAAAAGTGTTTTGTACCGAACTACAGGTTATCGGACAGGTTATGTAGCATATAAAGAACTTGTATTAACCTTTATTGACCCAACTGTAGCATAATAAAGAATTACTAGGGACGTTGGGGGTTGTGGCAGGGAGGTCTGCATGGTAATGGCGGAGTTGTTATGAGGCGGACGAATTATTGTTATGAAATACACAGTGTGGCAAAGAATTGTTAAGACTGGGTCTGTAAAATGAAATAGAAACAAGAAATTTTAATTTGTTTTGGTTTTTTATTCAAAATAAGTCCCTCCGGCTTCAATGCACTTGTTACAGCGATTTAATAATGATTTAAATACCTGTTCCAGTTCACTTTGCGGAATTGCTTCCAAAGCACGCGTCGAAGCTGTTTGTACGGTCGAAATATCATCTAAATAACACCCTCTTAAAGTCATTTTAAGTTTAGGGAATAAAGAAAAATCACAGGGTGCTAAATCAGGCGAATATGGTGGCTGATTCAAAACACAGACGCTATTTTTTGCCAAAAATCTACGAACAAGAAGTGAGGTGTGACTGGGTGCATTATCGTGCAACAAACACCAACTGTTTTCATCCCGATATTCTGGACGAATGCGACGAGTTCTGCCCATCAAACGCCTCAAAACTTTAAATAAAACTCACCAGTAATTGTTTGTCCACTTGGAACAAATTCTTTGTGGATAATACCCTTTTTTTTTTTATTGGAGGTTTAACGACCACCGTGAGCAACTCCATGGGCTATAAGCAGTCGCCCGTCCCTAATTTAGGGCCACTGGTTCCAGGGAAGGGAGAGAGCCAGTGCCGTAAGACAAACACAACATCCATGCCTCACCAGGATTCGAACCCTGACCCCTTTCGGACGAATGATCAGAAGCCATTGCTTATAGCACTGCGCCACCGGGGCGGCGTTAATACCCTTACTATCGAAGAATGTAATGAGCGTTGTTTTGATTTTCGATGGAACTTTTCCTGTTTTTTTGGCTTGTGGTGACTTCCATTCCGCACTTTGTCGCTTTGTTTTAGGATCATATTGAAAACACCATGTTTCATCACCTGTAACAATCGATTTTAAGAAGTTTGGATCATTTTCAGCGGCTGAAATGATATCTCTGCAATGTGCACTTCTCCTTGATTTTTGTTCATTGGTTAACGTGTGTGGAACAAATTTAGCACAGACTTTTGTTTTGACCAAATCTTCATGCAGAATGGTTCGAATCGTTTCTTTGTTGATATTTAAAGACTCTTTCACCATTCTTAGTGATGCACATCGATTTTTTTACACAAAATCACGAACTTTTTCAATAATCTCAGGTGTCCTAGATGAACTTGGTCTTTCGGTATGCTTATCATCTTCTAGCGAGTCTCTTTCATCCGAAAAACGTTTGTGCCACAGGAAAACATTTGATCTACATAAACAAAACTCACCGTAAACTTGTTTCATCATTTGGTACGTTTCCGAGGCACTTTTATCAAGTTTTGCGTTACATTTAATAACAGCTCTTTGTTCCATCTTAATAATTCAATATGAAAAAATTTTACTTCTCTAATGAACGGCCGTTTCGTTTGAGTTACTTTAACAACTGAGCAGTACTTTTGGCAGAAAGCAAGCAGATGGTCACGGTTTATAACGCATTCGTGATTACACTGGTGGCGCCACCGTAGGCTGAAATCTAGCGCCAGTCTTAAAAATTCTTTGACGCACTGTGTAAAAGTTTATGTTCTCGAATGGAGTTCGCTACTGCTTAAAAGTAAGTTCGTGTCTCTTATTAAGGCTTAACATGTAACACCAACAGAGTTGGGAAAATGGCGGCATGCATTAGGATGTGATGCATTTTTCCACGGCTTACAATGTGGAAAAAAATTTACGTTAAGAGCATTAACCGTTATTTAAATGTAGGATCACAAATTTTATCCCTTGATATCAAATATGTTCATCGTACTATATGCACGCAGGTCGGGTAAATCTCCGCCGAGAAAAAGCAGCCATTTTGCCACGATGAACTTTCTCTGCCGTTATCGCCAGTGCAGATGGAGGGAGCGCTTTATTCATTAGTATGACTAGGTACAAAAATAAAACAAACGTGTAAGATATATTCTTTATTACTAAATGAAAACATCAGTAGTGAATGATTTCTCGAGCTGAAGATTAATCGAAATTATTTTTTGCGAAAATTTTGGCAAGTTTTAAAAATCAGCAGTTCCCGTTAACGATGCTCCAATGACTTACACAAAAACTGATATTCCATGTTAAAATTGCTCCTCCGAATGTACAGCACCATCTCATTTTACAAGTAGTACAATTTTTTTGACGATAAAGGGTCTATTCTCTATTGCCTCAGTAAGAAACTCAGCATCGTTTGCTCAGAAATCTTCATGCTAGAGTACTAACACTGTGGCCAAAAATATATATACACTATCTACCAACAAGTAATAGGACACCTGTGATAGCAAAGGAAAACGAAGTTTATTCACCTTCAATAGCTGGTGGAGCCTCCACGAGCGGTGATTACAGCTGCGACCCTCCGAGGCATACTCTGAACCAGGCGTTGTACGACGGCTAGCTGTATTTTCTTCCACTCGGCTTGGAGAAGACAGGTCAGTTCCTTCACCGATTTCGGACGGTGGGGCACCCTTAAGTCGACACTCCAACTCGTCCCAGTGGTGCTCGATAGGGTTAAGGTCCAGGCTCAGCGCAGGCCAGTCCATTCTATTAACCCCATTGTCACCATACCAAGCCATGGTGGACCTCGCAACATGACAGGTGGCATTGTCATCCTGAAAGTAACATGGGTCCACCCCGTAAAACTGCCACAACGTAGGAAGCGCATGGTCATCCAAAATGGTGCAGTAGGTCTCGGCGTTGAGTCTACCAGGAATTGTGACCAAGGGTCCCGTGCCATACCAGGAGAAACACCCCCTAGCATAATTCTACCGCCGCCGAACTTCACAGTTGGCACAATACATTCCGGTAGGAGGCGTTCTCCAGGCAGACGCCAAACCAAGACCCTTCCATCCGAACGGTAGAGGGTGAACCTTGATTCGTCGCTCTAGAGAAACTGTTTCCACTGTTCAACGGTGCACTGTCGACGTTCTTTGCACCACGTTAGCCGAGCAGCGCTATTGGACTTGGTGATGAAAGGCTTGTGGGCGGTAGCACGCCCATGGTAACCGAGCAGATGAGCTTCCTTACGGATGGTATTCATCGAAAGAACACTCCCGAATGCGTGTTGAAACTCCTCGCGGATCTGGCCCATCGATTTGGTGCGGTTCTTCCGAATTTCTCTGGCCAGCACCCGTCGGTCTCTAACTTCCAGTTTTGTGGGTCTGCCGGGTCGGGGCACGTTCCGACAGTCACCTCTCATCTTCCACTTGCCAATCACGTAGGCCACTGTCGATTTTGGGTACTTCAACTCGCTGGATATGTCACGTATGGATCTGCCATTTCTGTGATACCCGAATATTACACCTTTTTCGAAATCAGAGAGCTACGAACTGCGTAGCATCTTGCATGCGACTGGTTACGTTGTTGTTTCCCTCACGATATTTAATGGCGGTGGCTGTGACGTGTATCAGGACCGCAGATATCGTCGATTGCAGGGGTGTCCAATTACTTGTTGGTTGAAAGTGTATAACCCTTATTTGACGAATTCCATGTGATAGGCACAAAAGTGCATGTTTGTGAAGCGTTCCAGGTTATTGCTTTTTTAATTCCAAGCAAAATAGGATTCGTAAAATACGAATGTTTCTGCCGCTTTCGCCCATTAGATAGCATAGGTTGTATTAAATCATCGGCCCACACGTTCGTCGCGCCATCTAGTGACAAGTGACATTAACGGGCGATTTTTGTTTCCAGAGTCGTATCACCTGACTATCATACACCGTGCCAAAGAGTTAGAAAAATGGATCGTTAATGTGATAGCTCGGCAGGGGGCGGGCCGTTTCAGGTTTTGTTTGTTCAATTCCAAGCAAAACAGCATTCTTAAAACACGAATACTTCTGCCCCTTCCTCCCATAAGAAAGCATAGGTTGTGCTCCGTCATCGGCCCACACGTTTGTCGCGCCATCTGGTAACAAGTGATATTAATGGGCGAATTTTGTTTCCAGAGTCGTACCACCTGTCTATCATACACTGTGGCTGAAAGTAAGAGGTGAAATGAGGATGCAGCCTCCCCGGTGGCGCAGTTGTCTAAGCGATGGCCTCTGATCATTTGTCCGTAAAGGGTCCGAGTTCGAATCCCGTGAGGCATGGATGTTGTGTTTGTCTTACGGCACTGGCTTTCTCCCTACCCTGGAACCAATGGCCCTAAATTAGGGATGGGCAACTGCTTATAGCCCATTCAGTTGCTCGATGTGGGCGTTAACTCTCCAAACAAAAAACAACAAATGAAGAGTTGTTGTACAGTGCCAAAGAATCGGTTGCTGTGTGTTTCTGGAACGTGGAAAGAGCGATGTATTTATTTATTAACTGTCGCCACGTATTTGGAATATTTTTCGCCAAAGAATTATTCCCTTCCCAGAGCATGATGAGGTGAGGCTGAAAGTCAAGTTCGTCCGAGAAGAGTCCGGGTTCGAGTCCCGGTGAGTCATGGATGTTATGTTTGTCTTACGGCCATGTTTCTCTCCCTTCACTGGAATCAGTGACCCTAAATTAGGGACGGGCGACTGCTAATGACCCATTAAGTAGCTCACGGTAGTCGTTAAACCTCCAACCTAAAAAAAAAAAAAAAAGTCAAGGAAATTTTTCTGTTTTCTATCTTCCTTTCTATGTAACGTTTCCTTTTCCTTTAACGAAATGTGTGGCAAAACGGAAATTTTTACCTCTGGGTTACTTTGAATACCTGTTAACTGCATAATTTTGCAGTAGTAGTTCAGTTTTTCTTTCTTTTTCTCATTTCCAGCAGAAGAAGGGAAAAAAGTAGTGTGTATATAGTATTTTTTGGTGCGTGTATTAAGTGAGATAGTGTATAGATTATGATAGTGATCGTGATTATGATAGACATAGATTAGATTGTGATTATGATAGATATAGATTAGATAGTGATTAATGAGATAATGTATGATTCTTTTATTTTTATTACAGAGGGTGAGTCAAAGTTTTGCAATATTTGGATTACATTATGTCTTCATAGTACCTTTACGACGAAAGCTGACTGGCATACAAAGTATAGGCCATCGTGTTGCACCGTCTTTAGCCATCTGTCTACCAGTTCTTCGATTCTACAGAGGGTGAGTCGAAAGTTTTGCAATATTTGGATCACTTTATGTCTTCATACGTACCTTTACAACGGAAGCTGACTAGCATTCAAAGTACAGGCCATCGTGTTGCACCGTCTTTAGACATCGGTCTGCGAGTTCTTCGATTCTACAGAGGGTGAGTCGAAAGTTTTGCAATATTTGGATCACTTTATGTCTTCATACGTACCTTTACAACGGAAGCTGACTAGCATTCAAAGTACAGGCCATCGTGTTGCACCGTCTTTAGACATCGGTCTGCCAGTTCTTCGATTCTACAGAGGGTGAGTCGAAAGTTTTGCAATATTTGGATCACTTTATGTCTCCATACGTACCTTTACGAGGAAAGCTGACTAGCATTCAAAGTATAGGCTATCGTGTGGCACCGTCTTTAGCCATCTGTCTGCCAGTTCTTCGATTCTACAGAGGGTGAGTCGAAAGTTTTGCAACATTTGGATCACTTTATGTCTTCATACGTACCTTTACAACGGAAGCTGACTAGCATTCAAAGTATAGGCCATCGTGTTGCACCGTCTTTAGCCATCTGTCTGCCAGTTCTACGATTCTACAGAGGGTGAGTCGAAAGTTTTGCAATATTTGGATCACTTTATGTCTCCATACGTACCTTTACGACGAAAGCTGACTAGCATTCAAAGTATAGGCTATCGTGTGGCACCGTCTTTAGCCATCTCTGCCAGTTCTTCGATTCTACAGAGGGTGAGTCGAAAGTTTTGCAATATTTGGATCACTTTATGTCTTCATACGTACCTTTACAACGGAAGCTGACTAGCATTCAAAGTATAGGCCATCGTGTTGCACCGTCTTTAGCCATCTATCTGCCTGTTCTTCGATTCTACAGAGGGAGAGTCGAAAGTTTTACAATATTTGGATCACTTTATGTTTTCATACGTACCTTTGCGACGAAAGCTGACTAGCATTCAAAGTATAGGCCATCGTGTTGCACCGTCTTTAGCCATCTGTCTGCCAGTTCTTCGATTCTACAGAGGGTGAGTCGAAAGTTTTACAATATTAGGATCACTTTGTGTTTTCATACGTACCTTTACGACGAAAGCTGACTAGCATTCAAAGTATAGGCCATCGTGTTGCACCGTCTTTAGCCATCTGTCTGCCAGTTCTTCGATTCTACAGAGGGTGAGTCGAAAGTTTTGCAATATTTGGATCACTTTATGTCTTCATACGTACCTTTACAACGGAAGCTGACTAGCATTCAAAGTATAGGCCATCGTGTTGCACCGTCTATAGCCATCTGTCTGCCTGTTCTTCGATTCTACAGAGGGTGAGTCGAACGTTTTACAATATTTGGATCACTTTATGTTTTCATACGTACCTTTGCGACGAAAGCTGACTAGCATACAAAGTATAGGCCATCGTGTTGCACCGTCTTTAGCCATCTATCTGCCAGTTCTTCGATTCTACAGAGGGTGAGTCGAAAGTTTTGCAATATTTGGATCACTTTATGTTTTCATACGTACCTTTGCGACGAAAGCTGACTAGCATTCAAAGTATAGGCCATCGTGTTGCACCGTCTTTAGCCATCTGTCTGCCAGTTCTTCGATTCTACAGAGGGTGAGTCGAAAGTTTTACAATATTTGGATCACTTTATGTTTTCATACGTACCTTTGCGACGAAAGCTGACTAGCATTCAAAGTATAGGCCATCGTGTTGCACCGTCTTTAGCCATCTGTCTGCCAGTTCTTCGATTCTACAGAGCATGAGTCGAAAGTTTTGCAATATTTGGATCACTTTATGTCTCCATACGTACCTTTACGACGAAAGCTGACATGCATTCAAAGTATAGGCTATCGTGTGGCACCGTCTTTAGCCATCTGTCTGCCAGTTCTTCGATTCTACAGAGGGTGAGTCGAAAGTTTTACAATATTTGGATCACTTTATGTTTTCATACGTACCTTTGCGACGAAAGCTGACTAGCATTCAAAGTATAGGCCATCGTGTTGCACCGTCTTTAGCCATCTGTCTGCCAGTTCTTCGATTCTACAGAGGGTGAGTCGAAAGTTTTACAATATTTGGATCACTTTATGTTTTCATACGTACCTTTACGACGAAAGCTGACTAGCATTCAAAGTATAGGCCATCGTGTTGCACCGTCTTTAGCCATCTGTCTGCCAGTTCTTCGATTCTACAGAGGGTGAGTCGAAAGTTTTGCAATATTTGGATCACTTTATGTCTCCATACGTACCTTTACGACGAAAGCTGACTAGCATTCAAAGTATAGGCCATCGTGTTGCACCGTCTTTAGCCATCTGTCTGCCAGTTCTTCTATTCCGCGGCAGTACCAGTTCTTGTCCTTGGAGGCGAAGAATTCCTTCATCCCAGCAGCAACCTCCTGCTGGTTGTTGAAGTACTGCCCGAGAAGGAAGTGGGCCATGGATAAGAACAAGTGATAATCCGACGGGGCAAGGTCCAGGCTATATGCTGGGTGTGGCTGAGAGTTGTCCTGCTGTAGGAGATCGCGCTTTCTGTTCATCAGTGCCGGGTATTTCCCCACCAAAATGGACTACATCCTCTCCAGCTGTTTAGCGTAGAGGTTGGCGTTGATGGTCCGACCGTCTGAAACAAGTAAAAAATACTCGAAATCCATCCCACCAGACGCCGAGCATCACCTTCTGCTCGAAGCGCCCACGTTTGACAACAGGTTCGGGAAACTGTCCCTATCTCAAGCACTGCCCTTGTGTGTTAGGATCAGGGGCGGATTTCCGGCTAGGCGCACTAGGCGCGCGCCTAGGGCCTCGCAATTTCAGGGCCCCCGAAAGCATATAATTGGATTTTCAGTTTTGGCTTTCAAGGACCGAAGAAAATCAATCTTTAAAGCGACTACTTTGTATTGTCAATTGATATTTTACTTTCTCATGTTAATAATAACGTATTTGTTTCTTGCTGTTGCGGATATTCCGAATTGTCGAGTTCTTATCGATAAACTTATTTTGAAAGGGACGGTTAAAATAATTTTGAGTTCCTTGTAGTGGTTGGTAAAGAAGGTATTCACGCTTCCCACACTTTTCATTGTTTAAGGCGAATTCTTAACTGGCCTGCTGTGCTATAAATTGCTTTCATGGTACTTCCAGCCAAGGGAACACATCTGTGTTGGAACTTTCCCACCTTCTTCCCAAGTTGCGATGAGGAGTACTTGTGAAAAACTTTCCTGATGACCGGGCGTGTTTGCTGTTAATAGTTTTTTTTTTCCTTCGTGGTAGGATACTCAATGAAGAAAGAAATATTCTTCACAGGATAACTCTTCTTAGGACAATCAAGTTCTTTCTCGGCCCAAACCATCTTAAACCAACAGAGTTATTAATATTTAGGCTGAAAAAAATAAAGAAATTTGAGAATATCATACTATTTTATTTAATAGTGTTAAAAGTAATTTATAGTGTGTTGCAACAACATTTTCTCATTACTTTCTTCTCCCTTGGTTTAATACTGATAATTATCAAGTATTCTCACCTTTTCTATTCCTTAAATCGACTTAAAACTAGTTTTTGAAAAAGCAATAAAAAGTTTCAATGATACTCTTACTCAAAAACCTGCAGTTCCTACTTTTCCATTTTCAAACCGGATCTTTTGCATTTAATTTGCATGCTTCTGTTTCTTATAACTGCAGTGCAGGTACATAAATGGGATGCGGGTATTTAAAGTGCCAAACCTAACATCCATTGATTCCCTATTAGCCTCAAAATTCTGTTTATTATAACTGCAGTGCATGAAGTATATGGGATATTAAAAGTGCCAAACTTAATATCCATTAATTTCCTATTAGCCGCAAAAATAATTTTTGAAATATCTCTGAAATCAAAAAGTTCGATGTGCACGGACAGACAAAAATTTTACACTAGCACTGTTTCTTACAGAGCGTTCTAATAATAGGAAGTGATGGCATTTTAAAAAAGTGTAAAACCCTTTTTCTTGACTCCCCCCCCTTTTTTTTGTTAATCTGACGGATGAAAATTTCTGAAGGGATAAGAAGGAGGAGGGGGCCCCTGAACCTTTTAGCGCCTAGGGCTCCAAAAGATCTAAAGTCTCCTCTGGTTAGAATTACGTATATAGATCCACTTATCATCGCATGTAACAATTCTCTTGATGAAGCGTACATCGCATGCGTTTTCTAGGAATTTCGTGCACACTTCCAGTCGGCGGTTTACTTCAGCTGGCATCAGTTCGTGACGGACAATGCGGCAGCTCCTGTAGACCTTGCCGATGTCCTAAAGGTGACAAACCACGGTGGTCTGGCCCATCTGGCCTGTTAATCTCTGAGTGCTTGTTGTCGTATTTACCTCTACAGCCTGGCGCACTGCCTCCGAATCCACGGTTTGCTGCCTACCTCACCTTGGCTGATCGTCGAGGTTTCTGACACCTGAGCGAAGTTTTTTGAACCATCAGGTTGCAGTGCTGTGGTCCACGGAACCTTCCTTTTTCGCATGGCAAATGTTTCGTGTTGCTTGAGCAGCGTTATGGCCGAGTTCAAACTCGTAAAGTCTAATTAGCTGGTAGTGGCTGTTCACCTTTTAGGCGTCCCAACCACGGACAGAACGACGACATGCAATACAGTTCACAGCAACAATTACCACTTTATATCCCTTTCGACTAACTGCAGTGGGCGATTTGAACTGGTTTAAACACGTGACATACCCGCCGCAGCACATCCGTTCATGCAAATCTTGCAAAAATTTCGACTCACCCTTTATAGTATTCACTATTTAAGAAATATTAATTGGAACTGCAGCAGTTCATTTAACTTTTAATTGTTGAAGTAATTTACTTTCATGTTAATTTAACCTACGTCAGTGAGAACAGCCAGCCAGCCGAAATTTAAAGGTTTCAGTAAGAGTTTTGGTGGGACTTCATTTTCCTTTTTCCTGGTATATAATTCTTATTTTCTTTTGCTTTTGGGATTAGGGATTTAGAAAACTGGTGTCTGTTCATTAGAAAATTTTGAAAATGGTACTATAATATTTGAATGCTTGTAATTGAATATGGACGCCCATGGGGAAGCGGGGTGAGGAGGGGCAGTTACCCTCCCCTAGAAGCCTGACTATGCCATTTCAGTGCTTTAGAATTTTTCGCGATAACGCTAATTCTGAGTGCAAGTTTCTGTTGAACCTTTGGGTGTATGTGTGCAATAAAACTGCGGTATCGTCCTCTATAGCAACCACTTCACTGATAGACAAAGATTCCCGAAGTTTCTTCTAGAACTTTATCTTGAAGGTATTTTTTCCTTCTTGCTGGGCATTTGGGAGATCGCTGGGGTTTGGTAGCGCAGCAATAACAAAATTTTCCGTATTGTCCCAATAAGCTGTAAAATTTCATTTATCCATGACTTTTACGTAACTTTTGGGTTCCAATTTCAGGGTTGTATACAAGGTTTGTCCGGAAAGTAATGAGACCACTTTTCCTGGGCCAATCAGAAGGGCCGGAGGGCGGAGTCTCCGGGCGTAACGGGGGCGGGGTATGTTAGGTAAACGATCGATGTCTCGTCAGTTGGCTCTGAGCTTTTACAGAGTGAGGATCGCTTGAGAAGTCGACAGCTGTGTGAGCGTCGCGTAACGGTCAAAATGCAGAAGAGTGTCGAACAGCAATACGCGTTAAAGTTTTGTGTTAAACTTAAAAAATCCGCGACCGAGACGCTTGCTATGATACAGAAAGCTTACGGGAAGGACGCTTTATCGAAAGCACAAGTGTTTGGGTGGCACAAAACGTTCACAGAGGGAAGAGAGAGCGTCGAGGATGAGCCACTCCCAGGTCGCCCTTCAACGTCTCACACTTCGTACAATGTGGAAGAGGTGAAAGCGGTTTTGGACTCTGACCGGCGTCTGAGTGTTAGATTGGTAGCAGAGCACGTGGGACTCGCGAAATCCATTGTGCATGAAATCATCACGCAAGAATTGCAGATGCGGAAAGTTTACGCCAAATTGGTTCCTAAGGTTTTGACCGATGAACAGAGGAACAACAGTTTGTCGATTTCTCGTGAGCTTGTGGACCATGTGAGGAGTATACCTGTTTTTTTTGGAGAAAGTGATAACAGGTGATGAAACGTGGGTCTTTGAGTACGACCCGGAGACGAAAAGACAGAGCTCACAGTAGCACAGTCCCGAGTCTCCTCGACCAAAGAAGGTTCGAATGTGCAAATTGAAGATGAAATCGATGCTCATTGTTTTCTTTGACTGTAAAGGTGTTGTCCATAAGGAATTCGTACCACCAGGACAAACGGTCAACGCTGCATTTTACTTGGAAGTGCTTCAACGGCTGAAGAACAGAGTTGCGCGCGTCAGCCCGGAGATCACCAACACTTGGGTTCTTTACCACAATAATGCTCCGAGCCATCTGTCGCTGAGAGTGAGAGAGTTTCTGGTGAAACGCAACGTGGCTACGCTGCACCAACCTCCCTACAGCCCGAACTTGGCCCCGGCTGACTTCTTTTGGTTTCCCCGGCTTTAATCCAGCCTGAAAGGACACCATTTTGGGACTGTTACAAACGTGTAAACTGCCACGACGAGTGCTTTGAAAGCGATCCCTGTTCCCGACTTCCAGGCAAGCTACGCGGCGTGGCAGAACCCGTGGCAGAGGTGTTTTGATGTTCAAGGGTGTTATTTCGAGGAATTTTAATGTTATGTAAGTATAACTTTAATTAAACGTCTGTTATTGAATGAGTCTCATTACTTTCCGGACAGACCTTGTACTTGTGGTAAAAACGAATTACTTAACAAGAAGGCACAACACAAATTTTCATATGATGTTCGTGTATATTATTCGTAGTTAAAATTTCTGTTTGCCCCTTTGCCTCCTCCCGAAAAACAGGCTATGGTTGCCCTGGAACTGATATTTCTTTTTCCTCTTTCTTCTTTTTTCTTTTACTTCACTCTTTGTTCCGAAAGAGAGAGAGAGGAAGAGAGAAATGCCTTTATCTCTATCAGGATGCATTGGTGTGCGAGCGGTCTCGCAAGTTAGTTTCTGGTATATGTCAAAACTGAGAAATTAGTAAAATCATGCAATGCATTGATTATGATACGCTTTCCAACACACCAAAAACCATTACTCAAATTATTACTCAAGTTGTAAGAATAAGGGCTGTGGAGTAAATCTCTCTCCTGTGTCCTGACCTTTGACTCCATTTCGAAGATGTTCAACAGAAGCGGTTCAGTTTATGTCCGAAACAACATACTAAAGTTTTGTGGCAATCGAAGCATTTTTACGTAAGTTATAATGCATAAGGGCGATGGAATGGATCCCGCTCCTATGACCTGACCTTTGACCCCATTTCGAATATATTAAACGGAACCGGTTCAGTACATCTCCGGAACAACATAATGAAGTTTTGTCGCAATAGAAGCATTTTTAGTCAAGTTATGAGGATAATAGCTGTAGAATAAATGTTGCTCTTGTGTCCTGACTTTTGACCCTATTTCGTTGATATTCAACAGAACCGGTTCAGTATAACTCCGGAACAACATGATAAAGTTTTGTAGCAATCGAAGCATTTTTAAATAAGTTATGACGCATAAGGGCGGTGGAATGGATCCCGTTCCTATGTCCTGACTTTTGACACCATTTCTTCCATTTTTAATAGGGTTCATCCCCAGGTTGTCCCCTTCTACTTGCTAAAATTTTATCGAAATCGGACTATATTTAGACGAGTTATCGTGCGGACAGACAGACAGACGGACAAAGAGCGTAAACAAGTAAACGACCGTGGATGAGATTCCAGGGCCGTTTTAACCTTTATCTGGCATGGGCGAAAAGAAAAGGCGCTTAGCCGAAAAGACGAGCGGAAGGGCAAGTGTAACGGTTAAAAGTAACAACTTTTCCATCTAGCCTTTAATGGGTACATGGGTGTTACCGAGATGTTTGCAGGAATTTATGAGAATATACGCTTTGTGAAAACACAAATTTGTTCGTGACGCAATCGAAATCGCGCCCCACTCACTCCAGAGTAAGTCGTTCTCCCAACTAAGCTACACGGACGGAATGTACCTCTGCAGATTTGCCGTCTTGACACGTGCTTTACCTCTGCAGTACGTCACATCGTCATCATCTCCCTCTTAATTTTTTTTTTCATTTGAAGCAAAGAACGAATTTGGATTAATTCCAGACGATGTGTGGAACAAACATCACACATTTTTCGAAGAACCCAAAGGTCAGTACATCCATTTTACGTTTGGACGCCAATGTGAAAACACAAATTTGTTCGTGACGGAGATTGAAATCGCACCCCCTCACTCAGGAGTAAGTTGCTCTTCCAACTAAGCTACATGGGCGGAATGTATAGCTGTAGATTCGTCGTGACACGTGTTTTACCTCTGTAGTACGTCACAGCTTGCTGGCTGCAGGACTTGGCTCTCTTGATGGCTAAGAAACGAAAAAAAAAACGGAAAAAACTCACAGTTGGAAGCAGATGTACGAAAGGGAGCCCGACATGGCTGCTCTCTCTCTCTCTCTCTCTCTCTCTCTCTGTGCCTCTCTCAGTGTGTGTGTGTCTCTCTCTCTCTCTCTCTCTCTCTCTCTCTGTGCCTCTCTCAGTGTGTGTGTGTCTCTCTCTCTCTCTCTCTCTCTCTCTCTGTGCCTCTCTCAGTGTGTGTGTGTCTCTCTCTCTCTCTCTCTCTCTCTCAAGAGAGTACCACAAGCGTTCCTAGCATTTGTTAACTAGTTGGGGTACCTTCGGTCACGTGTCTCACCTCTGACTGGCCAGTGGCGTTCGCAACATGACGGTCTCCTGAAAACTGCAGGTGTTCACAGTTGGGTAAACCAGAAAAAAGTGGTTGGAAGATAGATTTTTAGAGAGTGGTGAGCATAATGATAGGAAGCAGAAAGATTGTAAAACTGGTGCTAGATGGTTACCCACGACCCGATAGGAAATTAATTTTTTTTCCTGAAAAAAAAACCCCACGGAGATAGAAAACAGATTCTTACCAACAGCCACAACTACGGGAGCGCCGGCCTGCCCCAGGAAAACACTCAGAAAAGCTACATGGACAGCTCCGTTCAACTGAATGATAAAAGAAGAACTCAGGAATACCATTACCTGGAGCCAAAGTTTGCCTGGAAACACAGTATGAGCTGAAAGTGGCAGGATCCCCTTCGGCCTACCAAATTGTAGCTAAAGAGGACGAAGTACCTGTCTGTCGGCTACATGCCCTTTCAGAGCTGATCATTGAACAATGTCACCCGCCATATTTCCTACAGTATGCTCAGATAAACTTCCAACCCCTGTCCAAATCGGGACGAGAGAAAAAAAAAAGACAATTTAGCACCCTGTCATCAAACGTCATAAAAATGCCGGCACACTGTGCCGGCCACAGCTTGTAGAAATCACTCAGCAACCCAGTAACTCCTCAGCGAGAAGTTAAAATACAGCTGCTCTAAATTTTTTTGGATGAGTCTGCCAGTTATGCTCAGCTAAAAGTTCAACTCACTAATTACCGCACCTGAGAACCGTAAGGATGATCCTCCACTCTGGATCCAAAAGATGACTTAGGAAGCATGGCCTAAAGGTTCAACTCACTAATTACCACAGATGAGAACTGCAAAGATGAACTTCCACTCAGGGCTCAAAGACCTAGCAAAAAAGACCTAAAGGTTCAGCTCACTAATTACCGCAGATGAGAACCGCAAGGATGAACTTACACTCTGAATTCAAAAGTTAACTCAACAAGTATGACCGAAGGGTTCAACTCCCCTAATTACCGCAGAGGAGAACCGCAAGAATAAATTTCCAGTCTGGATCCAAAAGATAACTTAGCAAGTATGACCTAATGGGTCAACTCACCTCACTAATTACCGCAGATGAGAACCGCAAGGATGATCTTCCACTCTGGATCCAAAAGATGACCTAGCAAGTATGACATATAGGTTCTCAACTCATTGATTTCCGCAAATCAGAACCCCAAGGATGAACCTATAGCCTGGATCCAAAAAATGAACTAGCAAGTATGACCTATAGGTTCACCTCACTGATTACCGTAGATGAGAACCGCAAGGATGAACTTCCACTCTGTATCCAAAAGATGTCCTAGTAAGTATGACATATAGGTTCTCAACTCACTTTTCTGCAGATCATAACCCCAAGGATGAACCTCCAGCCTGGATCCAAAAGATGACCTAGAAAGTATGACCTATAGGTTCACCTGACTGATTACCGTGGATGAGAACCGCAAAGATGAACTTCCACTCTGTATCCAAAAGATAACTTAGCAAGTATGACCTAAAGGGTCAACTCACCTCACTAATTAACGCAGATGAGAATCGCAAGGATGAACTTTCACTCTGGATCCAAAAGATGTCCTAGAAAGTATGACATATAGGTTTTCAACTCACTAATTTCAGCAGATCAGAACCCCAAGGATGAACCTCCAGCCTGGATCCAAAAGACGACCTAGCAAGTATGACCTATAGGATCATCTCACTGATTACCGTGGATGAGAACCGCAAAGATGAACTTCCACTCTGTATCCAAATAATAACTTAGCAAGTCTGACCTAAAGGGTCAACTCACCTCACTAATTAACGCAGATGAGAACCGCAAGGATGAACTTCCGCTCTGGATCCAAAAGATGTCCTAGCAAGTATAACACATATGATCTCAACTCACTAATTTCCGCAGATCAGAACCCCAAGGATGAACCTCCAGCCTGAATCCAAAAGTTGACCTAGAAACTATGACCTATAGGTTCACCTCACTGATTACCGTAGATGAGAACCGCAAAGATGAATTTCCACTCTGTATCCGAAAGATGACATAGCAAGTATGACCTATAAATTCACCTCACTAACTACTGCAGACCGCAGGGATGGACTTCCAGTCTGGATCCAAAAGACGACTTAGTAAGTATGACTTAAAGGTTAACCTCACCAACTACCGCAGATGAGAACCGCAGGGATGAACTTTTCTTTCTTTACCATTGTGATTAAAAAAATAGGTCAACTTGGCCCGGCCCGGTTGTTAGTGTCTGGAAAAAAGCCCGGCCCGTTACTTTGTTCTCTAAACCAAAAAAAAATGGCCCAACCCGGCCCGTTACTTTGTTCTCTAAACCAAAAAAAAAAAATGGCCCGACCCGGCCCGTGCAGACTTCTAGCCGTCGTTATCTCAAAACAACATAGCAGATGACACCGAATTTTCTGTTGTAAAAGTGTGAGTTTTGAGCCTTTTCCGACATGAAAAAATATCTGAAAGCAGATTTTTGAAAATCAAAAAATTCCCCAAAAAAAGAGAAAAACATTTACCACTCAGGGAAATATTGAGCATAATTCAAAATACGCAATATGAGCGGTGGATATTAATATTGAATATAACCGGTTACAATACATTGATGAGCCATTAAATTATGACCAACCCCAGCCTAGAGAAATGAGCGCGGCTGGAGACCGAATGATGGCTCAGGTGAAGTTCGCAGAGCAGTATATATACAACCCGAGAACCGGCTTTCGGTTAGTTATAGGGCACATTAAGCCGTTGCGCCCGGGGTACTGACCCCCAGGTAATAAATAAGGGCGTCTTCCTCCTCCTTTCTACCTCGCTTCCGTGTGACTCTCCTATCATGTACTCTAGCGCAAATCTCCTAGCTTCGTATTTCTAAGGGTTGTTTAAGACCTGGGATCAGACACTCCCTTCCTTAAATTATCTACACATGATCTGATCTGATCTGATCTTTCGGTTAGTAGGGTGTTCGGAGTCAGAATGGGAAAAGCTGCCGATTTATCGGAGTTTGTTAAAGGGCGAATTGTGATGGCACAGCGCCTAGGAACATGATCTCGGAAACGGCGTGGCTTGTGGGTTGTTCAAGTGCCGCTGTAATGAGTACGTATCAAAAGCGGCGCACAGTGTGTAGTCCGCGGCTCATTGATGCCAGATGGGAGCGTAGACACACGGCCATGCATCGAGAGGAAGAGACGTTGGATGTGTGTTTGGGGAAGGCCCGTTCACGCAGCTTCGATACGATGTCACAGTTCCTCCGTTGTAGCCGGTGTGGTCACTGGCGTGCCAGTCGTCCTGCGATCATGGACTACACATGTTCAATAGGCGACATATCCGGGGACCGCGCAGGCCAAAGAAGACATGACACATGGTGGCGATCCAGGACATCTTGCACGTTGCGTGCCATAAGCGATCGCGCATTATTCTTTTGGTAAATGGCACCAGACAGTCTCTGAAGATATGGCACAACAACAGTCTCCAACAATAGGCGACATATCCGGGGACCGCGCAAGCCAAAGAAGACATGACACATGGTGGCGATCGAGGACATCTTGGACGTTGCGTGCCACAATCGATTGTGCAGCATTATCCTGTTGGTAAATGGCACCAGACAGTCCCTGAAGATATGGCACAACAACAATCTACAACAATAGGCGACATATCCGGGGACCGCGCAGGCCAAAGAAGACATGACACATGGTGGCGATCGAGGAAATTTTGGACGTTGCGTGCCACAAGCGGTCGCGCATTATCCTGTTGGTAAATGGCACCAGACAGTCCCTGAAGATATGGCATAACAGGCTCCAACAATAGGCGACATATCCGGGAACCGCGCAGGCCAAAGAAGACATGACACATGGTGGCGATCGAGGAAATTTTGGACGTTGCGTGCCACAAGCGATCGCTCATTTTCCTGTTAGCATTGGCGTAGCCAATGGGGTGGTCCTCGGGTCCGGACTCCCCCCCCTTGAGGGGAGATTTAGTATGCTTGAATTTAAAGCGATATATATGGAGCTTTCACCAATGAACCAAACCATGGACCCCCCCCTCCTTAGGAAATTTCTGGCTACGCCACTGCCTGTTGGTAAATGGCACCAAACAGTCCCTGAAGATATGGCACAACAACAGGCTCCAACACCTAAGTGATGTAACGACGTCTGTTCAACGTACTGTGACGTACCTGCCAGCAGGACGCACACGACATAAAGGCAGATAGTAGTCAGGACAAACGATCGCGTAGCTCAATTGGTAGAGTGACTTATTCCGGAATGAGGGGATCCGGGTTCGAATCCTGGCGTGGACAGAAATGACGGAGAAATTTACTTCGTTATAATGGCGCCCGAACTTTCCGGATGACCCGACCATTCAAAATCTCGCAATGGTGTGATGTCCTTTCCACACCGCGAGATAGGAAAAATCAGAGAATCCCTTCTCCAGCGCTTCGAAAAATAAATGTGTGTGATGTTGCATTCCACACACCAGATTGCCTGGGAGTTCTCAAGTGCACGTTCTACAGTGGATGGCTGCCTGCAACGATTCATGGTCACGGCTGACCCGTGGGCCATGCCCCCGGCCCTCTTTGGGGGGGGGGAGAGATGTGACGTACCTGCCAGCAGGACGCACACGACATAAAGGCAGATAGTAGTCAGAACAAACGTCCACGTAGCTCAATTGGTAGAGTGACTTATTCCGGAATGAGGGGATCCGGGTTCGAATCCTGGCGTGGACAGAAATGACGGAGAAATTTACTTCGTTATAGTACCGGTAATGAGGATAAGACGCGTGAGGAAGGGGAATCCAATGGCATCCCATAGCATAACGCCAGGTGCCGGGTAGAGCTGAGACGGGCCGAGCCCGAGCCGTGCTCGGGCTGCGTAATACTTACTGGAGCTCGGGCTCTGAGAGAGGGAGAGAATTTTCTTCCCTTTTCTTTTAATGTGATTTTAGATGCATTATCACACGAGACTTTTTTTTACACTTTCGAGTTGTTTAAGAGAATTCTTCGGCAACTGGGTCTAGATGGGGAGTAGGAATTCGGCAGGGCAATCCATTCCGGTCTTGGGTAACAAAATTCCATAGGGCATGAATTACTGGATTTCTGCGAAGGAAAAGTTTCAGGAAAAATCGGGAGGCATAACAATACGTAGATTGTTATGCCTCCCGAATTTTCCTGATATCGCCCCCCCCCCCGAAACCTTTCAGCAAGAAATGAGTGGTCAAAGAAACTATAGAAATAGATAAACATCCCTTTCCCACTCCGCAGTTGAGAAAGACATCGGTTAATTGTACGGGTAGAGAAATCTCGAAGAGAAGACTTTTTTTTTTTAATGCCTAAACAGGTTAACCATAGTTTCGGGCTCGTTCGGGCCCTGGGTCTATCTTGCAATATAAAATTCGGGCTCGGGTTCTTAAAATGGAGCCCGAACTCAGCTCTGGTGCCGGGCCGGTATGGCGCAGCATAAGACAGGACTCACTCACTCACCCGGTCGCCGCGGTACAGCCAGACACGATTCGTCCATCATGGTGTTGCCAAGTGAAGAAGGATTCGTCGGAAAACACGATGCCCTGCCATTCGCTCCTCCATGCGCGACGTTCTTAGCACCATTCCCGTCGCAGACGCCGGTGTTATACAGTGAAAAGTAGCCGAAGCAATGGGCGCCGTGCAAAAACGCCCTTCTGCTAAAATGACGTCGAACCGTTTTTGTGGAGAGTGGGTGTTGTGCCACACATCTAAACTACTGAGCTACGGTGGTCGCTGTGGCTCGTGCGATTCGTCAGAGCCATGCGAACCAGATGTCGGTCCTCTCGTTCGGTTGTGTGACGGGTCCGTTGAGATCCCGCACGTCAGTGTCTTGGTTCCCCCGCTACCCACTGCTGACATATACTCCCCACCGTGATAGCACACGAGCACAACCGATGCCTCGGTGTGATAATTCGGAATCCCGATATACCAAAATTCTCCTGCGATCAAAGTTGGAGACCTGCTGGTAGGGAACCCGTTGTCTTCGACGGCGCACGCTGCAGCTGTCCATGGCCAGGAACTGCGAGCAAACACATTGCCGTTGTCTTCGACGGCGCACGCGGCAGCTGTCCGTGGCCAGGAATGGCGAGCGAACACATTGCCGTTGTTTTCTACGGGGCATGCTGTAGCTGTCCGTGGACAGGAATGGCGAGCAAACACATTGCCGTTGTTTTCTACGGGGCATGCTGCAGCTGTCCGTGGCCAGGAACGGCGAGCAAACACATTGCCGTTGTCTTCTTCGGGGCATGCTGCTGCTGTCCGTGGCCAGGAATGGCGAGCAAACACATTGCCGTTGTTTTCTACGGGGCATGCTGCAGCTGTCCGTGGCCAGGAATGGCGAGCAAACACATTGCCGTTGTCTTCTACGAGGCATGCTGCAGCTGTCCGTGGCCAGGAATGGCGAGCAAACACATTGCCGTTGTCTTCTACGAGGCATGCTGCAGCTGTCCGTGGCCAGGAATGGCGAGCAAACACATTGCCGTTGTCTTCTACGGGGCATGCTGCAGCTGTCCGTGGCCAGGAATGGCGAGCAAACACATCGCCGTTGTCTTCGACGGGGCATGCTGCAGCTGTCTGTGGCCAGGAATGGCGAGCAGACACATCGCCGTTGTCTTCGACGGCGCACGCTACAGCTGTCCGTGGCCAGGAACGGCGAGAAAACACATCGCCGTTGTCTTCTACGGTGCGTGCTGCAGCTGTCCGTGGCCAGGAATGACGAGCAAACACATCGCCGTTGTCTTCGACGGTGCACGCTACAGCTGTCCGTGGCCAGGAACGGCGAGCAAACACACTTCGAGCCTTAACACCTTCGCCTTCGTTTAAAGTAGTTTTAGGAAGGGAGTACCTGACCACAGGTGGAAAACTTTCCTTAGAAATTGGAAGCTACGAGATCTGAGTAAGTGAACTCAATAGGAAAGATGAACAGAAAAATAAGTGAAAGGAGAGGAAGGCTTATCTTTTGAGTGAACCGCGACACCAGTCAAGGGTGGGAAGTTGGAGAGAGGATGGAACGGGGGTTGGGAGACCAAGCACCAGAGTATCCATCTCAGCGTACAATAACACCCCTAGCCGCAGGAGCCCGAGGGAGCTCTGAAACTCACAGAAACCACATTCAGATGTCGGAGCAGCAACCACCAATGTTCAGACACGTAATCTCCATCTAATCTAGTCCTCCATCTAATCCAAGGCCTCCAGCCCAGGAAAGAGTGCTCAACAGTGTTGCCCAACCCCATGCCCCGATCGGGGGGGGGGGGGAACTATCGTCGCTTTAGTTCTAGGATACCTAAGGAATTCACTGGGAACGTAGTCAACTGCACCCCTAACAAGTCTATTAAGGTGGGCTTCCGTTTTCTTGAAAGACTTCTTGTCGAATCTGGTGGAGAACTGATGTACCTTCTCAACTCCAAGTCTGTTCCTCAGGTTCAGAAATTATGTTCAGGAATCACACGAAGAGTTCGGTTCTGCACCCTCTCGATTCTCTCTCGCTGATTCCTACTAATACCTATCCAGATGGGGGGGGGGGGGGGCTCGGTAAGCCCTGTCTGACTACCGCCTTGTACAGCAGTACTTTGTGCCGTGTTGTAAAGAAGCTTTTCCGTTAGAGTACTGGAGCTAACTGCCCAAGGCGTTGCCCAGCTTTATTTGTGTGGTATCTGGTGTTCGCCACCCACGAAAGTCGACAATCTAGTTGGAGCCCTAGGTACTTAGTGGCTGTAGCACAGGGGGTTGTCTCTCTAAACATAACAAGTTTCGATACCCCTTGGAGCTTAACACCGACTCCTTGTTCATCCCTCTCATACGACTCCCTTTCATACTGTACGTTTTTTCTTTACTTCCCTTTTTACTGTCCCACATGATTTAATTACGTGCTACCAGGTAAATCATTTAGGGACTAGTGACAGGTCTGGGCTCATATACCGGCTGCCACCAATTGGCGTCAGTCTCTCAAATAGGGGTGGAGCTACAGATTTCCACCAATTGGCGTCGTCCTGCTAATGTCTTGATCAAGGCTTGGAATCCGTCTAATTCGTTATGTGATTGGTTAGCGCTCGGCTGGCGCGGACCAATCAGATAACTGATTGGCGTGTCCTGGGAAATAATAAATGTACATACATGTCACTATGCTGTTTCCTGAGCTTCAGAGGTTAGCTCCACAAAGAAATACAAACCACCAGCTAAATTTTTAACTGATTATTTACTTACTGTTGCCGTATCAAACTTGCCCATTTACAGCGATCTTGACTTACAACTCAGGCTTCACTGACATTCATCACACAACGTACACAAGAACTTCTATACTTTATATTCATAATCTTTTTCTCATGCAGACACTCCTGAATCTGATTCTCTCATGACTTACTTGGTCTTTCTTCGCCTTTCCTTACTGCCACTTGGGCGAAACAAACACTTCTTAGTAAGCATCTCATCATTCACTCTTTCAACATGGCGAAAGCATATTAGTCTCCACCTTGCTAACAACATTTTGCTTCACATTACACAACTGCAAAACATCTTCATTTCTCATAGAATCAGAACGTGTCTTGCCACAAACCCTCATAAGTAACTCATTTCTCCATCACACAAAGGACTCCTATGTTTCTTCTGTAGTAACCAGGTTTCACTGCCATACATCAGAGTAGGAGCAATCACCCTTTCATACACAGCCATGAGGACCTCTCTTGAGAACCCATCATCCCTGTGATAAATTCCTAAAGCAGCTATGACTTTCAATGAAGAATTCATTCGCCCACTAATTCAGCCGTCTAATTTGTTCTCTCTGTCGAACATGCTTCTTAAATATATAAACTCATTTACTTGGTCAATCACTGTGCCATTTAGACTTATACATGTATTACACAGCTGGCCACCCAAAATGCAACACCAAGAAGGACACGAGATAGCAAAACCAGATTTACTGGACACATAACAACAGATACAAAGATGAAACGATTGAGCTTACAGGCCCGTGCGACTTGCGGAACACGCAGACATCAATAGTTCGTGTGGCCCCCATGGCTGGCAATAACGGCCGCTACACGCCGCGGCATCGAACGAAAGAGGCTTTGGATGTGGGCTTGGGGTAAATCGCTCCAGGCTGCTTCCACACGCTGCCACAGTTCATCAGGCGTAGCCGCGGGTGGTGCTTGCCGGGCCACTCGGTTGCCGATCAGCGACCAGACGTGTTAGATGGGACGACATATCGGGAGAACAGGCGCCGCCCCGGTGGCGCAGTGGTCTAAGCGATGGCCTCTGATCATTCGTCCCAAAGGGGTCCGGGTTCGAATCCCGGTGAGGCATGGATGTTATGTTTGTCTTTCAGCACTGGCTCTCTCCCTTCCCAGTGGCCCTAAATTAGGGACGGGCGACCGCTTATATCCCATTGAGTTGCTCACGGTGGTCGTTAAACCTACAATAAAAAAACCAAAACAAAAAAAAACCAGGTGGGCCACGGCAGCACTGACACCTGGTGGGCCGTGAAGAATTGTTGCACGATGCGTGGCCGCTGGCAGGTCCTGCAGGTAAGGGAGAACTACAGGCTCCAAAACGTCGGAGATGTAGCGGTGGCTGTTGAGTGTACCGGCGATGCGCACCAGAGGGGTGTGGGTATCATATCCAATTGCGCCCCAAACCATAACATCAGGCGACGGACCGGTATGGCGATGCATAATGCAAGCGTCATAGAGTCTCTCGCCACGGTGCCGCCACACGCGAATCCGACCATCGTGGTGTTGCAGGCAGAAGCCGGATTCATCGGAGAAGACAATGTCGTGCCATTCCGTAGTCCAAGTGCGGCGTTCAACGGCCCACTGCCACCGCACTCGCTGGTGATGTAACGTCAATGGTAATCGGATCAATGGGCGCCGTACGACAAGTCCCCGTTCCTGCAGACGACATCGAACGGTACGTACTGACAAAGGTTATTGCGCAACACACCCTAATTCTTGCGCTAACGTTCGTGATGTGGCGGTGCAAGCCGTCAAGGCCCGCCGCACAACATGCCGGTCCTTTCGTTCGGTGGTGTGCCACGGCTGCGGCAATTGCTCACGTCGGTCCGTCCGTCCCTCCTGCACTCACCGAATCCATACTCGCCTAACTGTGGCTAGATGTCGTCCCACACGGGCGCCGATGTCTCGGTACGATAAAGCGCTGTCGCGATAAGCCACAATTCGTCCTCTGTCGAACTCCGAAACGTGCTGGAATGACTGCCGTATTCTGCGACGAGGCATCAGGAAGCTTTCCACGCACAGGTCTGGCAGCACAACACACTTCCACTACTTACACCCCGCCTTCTGTGCACCCTTCTTATAGTGGTTCTCGGTGGCGT
This sequence comes from Macrothele yani, assembly GCA_039090855.1. Classification (NCBI taxonomy): domain Eukaryota; kingdom Metazoa; phylum Arthropoda; class Arachnida; order Araneae; family Macrothelidae; genus Macrothele; species Macrothele yani. The sequence goes on from CM077019.1 coordinate 10,811,689, forward strand.
GCCGGGCGCACATGATTTGCATATGCCCTGCAATGCTAATCATTTGCATGTCCCCTCGCGGGTGACGCATGCTTCCTTCTTGGTGTTGCATTTTGGGTGGCCAGCAGTGTACATTCAGTACTACTAGTTCCACTCTCAAAAATCATAACTTTGGTTTTATCCTCATTTATACTCACTTTGAATTTCATGCAAACTTCGTACATCCGGGACAACATACTCTGCAACTCACTTTTGCTCTTTGCCAACAGGACAGTGTCATCAGCATACAACAATCTTCACACACGGATATTAGCAAGACATAAACCAGTATTGTTTATCTTGGCTTCACCCATGCATGCATCCATAAATATATTAAACAGCTATGGTGACATTAGACAACCTTGTCTGATTCCTGCACCAATAGAAAACCATTTTGATAAAAACACCATTCACTGGTACACAGGCTCATTGCCAGCATACATGGCTTTTACGCTATTAAGTAGATTCCCAGTAACACCATATTCATTCAATACCTTCCACAAAAATGACCTTTTTACTCGGTCGTAAGCTTCCTCTAAATCTATGAAGGCAGCAAAAACTTTCTTACCAACAGCCAGACACTTTTCGATCATCATGCGTAAGGCAAAAATTTAGTTCGCGCACCGTACCAGGCATGAAACCACTCTGAATATCCCACACTTTCTCTGATGAAAGACTACGTGTCTTTTCAGTATGTACTTGATTTAGTCTGCTAGATAGACAGGTTTTGATTCGTGAGGACTCAGAACTTTTTCTTCGGAATACATTGGAGTAGGGACTTAGTCAACATCACTGAAGATATCAAATTAGTAAAGTCTTAGACAATTAGCAAAGTCTAGCCAAATTAGTAAAGCCTTTAATTTTGATACAGAACCGATGTGTTGTGATCTCGCTCATTGGCCGATAGATGGCAACACGTCAGTCAACATTCCTGCGTCGTGGGGAGTTCTGCCGCATTTTGTGAAACATATTTTCATCTAACACTAATCTTAAATACAATATCTGCTGGAAACAACTCGTCACCAAATGTGTTGGAAGATTTTTAGTGCAAACTGCAGGTATTTATAGAAGTATATTTATTTTAAGCACTGCATATGTATTTCTTGTTTGTTATTTTGTGTCTAGCATTAAACTATGGGGGAAAGCGTGTAGAGAGGGCAAATATGTATGTAACATAAGAAAATATGGTGAATGTGGTTAACATGTAGATTATCGTGCTAAATTATTTCGTCGGAAATGCTGAACGATTTCCAAAAAGTAAGATGTACAAATTTTAAGATATGTAATTTCATGAAAAATCTCATGTGTGAAATGCATTTTAAAGATGTATAGCGTAAAACTGACCTCCAAGTAAGACGACGTGCAGAAAATAGTTCTTCCTTTCTGTCGTAATTTTTTTTCAAAACTTATGGTGAAAATTGCGCCGTTCTTAAGCGTATCATTCCCTGATTCGAAATAGAAAAAAACATATGTCGAATTTTCTCTGCAACGGTAGTTACATGCCTTCAGAAAATGAAAATTTTGCTCTTGGTGTTGACGGAGTAGGTCTGAGTTCAATCAAATTGGATTGCAAAAAAATAAAAATAAAAACCTCGAAGAAGAAGTGAGTTCATACATTGCGTATTAAAGAATCATACCTGAAAAAAACAAGAAATTGTCAGATTGTGATATGAAGAACTGAGACAGAAATGATGAGCTATTTTCTGTTGCGTAGCACTACAAAATGGGGCGCTTTCCTGGCAAGTATATTCCTGTTCCCGTTGTACTCTTCCGCCTACAAAATGGCCGCCGGAACGAGACCATCGTTTTTTAGCCATGGGTTTTAGTAGAGCCAAGCTTCACGCAGCGGCGTTGGGTTAGTCTTGTCGCAGCTGGTGTTCACGTCGTCGTACTTGGAGTTCAATTTTACGGTAAAAATCTTTGAAAAGCATTTACACCCTTTTCCATGAAATTGCATACTTTTAATTTGTACGTCTCACTTTTATGAAATCGTCCAACATTTCCGACGAAATAAAAAAGGCTAACCTTCCGAAAGTGACCCGCTCCGATAGATGGCGCCACGGTAGCACTTTACCTCTGCTCTCTTCTTAAAAGGCTTTTTCCTGCTGCATTGTGTTGTATCTTTTAATTTATACCTTATTTCTGTCTTGTATTTTCACATTCTTTGACGTCATGTATATTTTGCTCGTCCCATGTCATTGTTTTTTGGACCGATGCAATACTGCACGGCTTGCTGTTTGTATTTTGTGTATCCTTGTGTTTCACTTGGGGAGTTTGCCCAAGTTTCCACTATGTTCTGTAATACTTATCATGTTTTTGTCACATATCGTGTGGTTTCCTGGATTGTGGGAACTTCTGTACCTTTATCGTAGTATATGCTTTTGTTGTGTTTTACATGTTCCCTTCTTTTTGTGCACTGCGTTGTACAGCCATGTTCCTTGTAAATATATTTACCTGTTGTTTTGTACTCTGCTTTCACTCTGCACGTCATCACATGCTTTATTAATTAATCATTACTTTTGCTTGTGCATCATCTTCCTCAAGCATATCATCATCATCATCATTGTCAACCATTATCAATCCACTGCTGGACGAAGGTCTCCCCAAGTTTCCTCCACAACGGTCTGTCTTGTGCCAGTCTCCTCCATGTCACCCCTGCATACTTTCGAATTTCATCCACCCATCTCCCATGTGGTCTTCTTCTGGGTCTTTTCCTGTCCCTTGGGATCCAATCTAAAATATACTGTTCCTTATTAACGATTTTAACATTTTGTCATCCTTAGTTGACTGCCGTATCACATTCACCTGTAATATTTCATCAGTATCGCTCATTGTTTTGTTGTTTATTTTGCCATATGTGGTACGCCTGTATTCCCTATGTTTTTGCCAATAAAGTATATTTTGAAATAAAAGGCTAACTTACCGAAAGTGGCCCGCTCCGATAGATGGCGCCACGGTAGCACTTCACCTCTCCTCTCTTTTAGGGATTTCACATGAAATGCTATAGTTACTTATGTCACTTAGTTGCCTATCTGGTCTGCCTCTTTATTTCCCCTTTCTACCCCGTTAGAGCGAAACATCCACTGGCGGTCTCTTCACCGCCGCCTTCCTGTTCCTTCTTCTCTCTTTCACATGTCTATTTCTTCTACTTCTCTCTGCTGCTTTTGTAGTGTTTAAGGTGATGTTCCTCATGTCTACTGTCACTGTCCCGTTCTCCTTCCACTTCTCAATACTGCCTTTCGTCTTGTAGGCACCATTTGGTCCAGAGACATCCCTTTTCAACCGTACGAGTGGCTATTGCTTACGAAACACCCCCGGCTATTTTGCCGGAAGCCTGTGCCTATCTCTTCGTACTTGTGAAACATGTCGTTTTTCTTTATCATCAATCTCTCCGCTCTCCTGCTACCACACCTAGTATCCTCTCTGCTGGCGCGGCCTTACGGTCGATTTTTAGGAATCGCATCGTGTCTCGACTACGCCTGGAGAACTTCGCTGCTTCCACCCCTCAATCTCAAGCCTCTTTCCGGTCTACCTGGGCGCAGGGGACCGGTTGGTTCGAAATCACTGGATCTCCCATTCATCTTCCTTTCTGATTTTTTTGTTTTTTTCCAGCTTCGAAGATCTGAATGCATCAGTCGAGATTTTGTGTTCTCCCTTCCTGGTGCTTCGTCACAGCGTCTACTAAGTGTTTGTCATGTAACTGCTTATGATTTGTATTGTAGGGGTTTTCTGCAATTTTTGTGTAATTCGTGTGCATGTACCGTGTTGTATTTGTTTCTTCGTTGCACCTGTCCTTAATACTTATTCTTCACTCATGTGTCTGCTTTTGCTGCCTGTACCTTCATTGAATTGCGCACCGTGTAATTGTTCTCTAGGAGCAATACGAGAGGTATTGCCCTGCGACACTTTGTTCTTTCTGTTTTTTCTTGCTGCATTGTGTTGTATCTTTTAATTTATACCTTATTTCTGTCTTGCATTTTCACGTTCTTTGACGTCATGTATTTTTTGCTCGTCCCATGTCATTGTTTTTTGGACCGATGCAATACTGCGCGGCTTGCTGTTTGAATTTTGTGTATCCTTGTGTTTCACTTGGGGAGTTTGCCCAAGTTTCCACTATGTTCTGTAATACTTATCATGTTTTGGCACATATCGTGTGGTTTCCTGGATTGTGGGAACTTCTGTACCTTTATCGTAGTATATGCTTTTGTTGTGTTTTACATGTTCCCTTCTTTTTGTGCACTGCGTTGTAGAGTCATGTTCTAGTAAATATATTTACCTGTTGTTTTGTGCTCTGCTTTCACTCTGCACGTCATCACATGCTTTATTAATTAATCATTACTTTTGCTTGTGCATCATCTTCCTCAAGCATATATTGTTCCTTATTAACGATTTTAACATTTTGTCATCCTTTGTTGACTGCCGTATCACATTCACCTGTAATATTTCATCAGTATCGCTCATTGTTTTGTTGTTTATTTTGCCATATGTGGTACGCCTGTATTCCCTATGTTTTTGCCAATAAAGTATATTTTGAAATAGTTATCAGGAAGTTCTTCCCTGGCAGATAAAACTTTTCTTCCTTTTATTCTGCTAGCTAGACAGTTTCATATTCATGAGGAAAACTTAATCTTCCGTCATAATAAATATTTCACACATGTGCCACAAAGTACATTCATAAAGGTTCTTTTAAGGGCCATCTTTCATCCATATTATTCACTTCCTTTGCCAATTTTACAACGTAACGCTACGCTTCATGATGTAGCGATAACGTTTCGCCATGTTTGCCAGCTGTTACAGCTCGATGAAGAGGAAATAATCGTTGGATACTGTACATTGCTAACATTTGCAGTAGCGGGCAGATGAAGCATCTATTTTTCATGGGGAAGGGATTCGTTGGTCAATGGAGAGGGGGGGTGCGTCCCACACATCACACAATCAGTCAATGCAGTAATAAACAAAACATCTAGGCTTCTTTCACCAATGTTTCATCATTATAACCCCACGTTCATCTTTGTCTTCGTATAAGACCCCCAAATCATGGGGACTGGGAGAAGGGAGCGCCCTATTGTGCTCTCGCACGACGTCCCCTCCCCCATACACGAACTTTGTTGCAACACATCTTCACACTGTTCACCACGCCCAAAATAAACACCTAGACATGGTTCACTGATGTTTACACACACTCCCAACAAGCAACACCAGACAAACCCCCGAGTCATACAGATCCTCCGAAGAACTCGAAAGGACCCGCACACAAAGAGCCGGCGAGGTCACCTAGAACGGCGGGTGCAGCCCGAAGGTACACCCGGAACGTCCATGTAGGCGGACAAATGTCCCCTTCAGAGGTGACCAAGTGACAGCGACCCGGACGGGAGACTGTCAGAGAGGACACCGGGTCGACGGGTGCACCAAGGCACTCACACGACCCATGGCAGGTGCCACCCCAGCCTACTTCCACACGGAACCGGCACACCACAAACAGCAAATACACAACACCCTCCCTTCAGATACCATCCATTCATACCACATCATAAGAGAAAGAGCAGAGACAGAACCAAAACACTTACTGCCCCTGACTCACACAGGCTCCTGCCGTCTCGGTCAGCGGCCAGCACCGCCGACCTCGAACGGAGAGAAGACAGATTAAACCGCCGATGAAAGGGTCGGAGGCTAACCTCCACACCCTTCATCAAACACAAGTCACAAAAACATAACACTAGAAAAATCCCAACACTCCCCGAGAGATCCCTCGGGCTTCAAGGGCCGAAACTAAGGGGGTAAGTTACCCCAATGAAAGGTGTAGTTGTTCTTGGTCCCGGTAACAATCCGAGGCCAAGTCCCCCACCGATACCTAAAGGCTCGGTCGGTCAAAGTGCGGGCGTCCACTCTCGCCCAACAAGGCGGCCAACAATATATATCGCCAAAATCCCAAGCAAATATCTCCAGAAAATCACCAGATTTAAGGAAGAAATCAGCAGTGCCGTATTTCACAAGTCTGAAACGAAATATAAGTTATATTAATATGTATATATATAATTCATATATAGATAGATAGATAGATAGATATAGATATAGACATATATAGAGAGATAGATGAAAACACAATGTAAGCATTTATGTTGAGAATTTTAAAAACCTCAATGAACGCTAAGACCAAACAACATGCGAACTTTTAAAATCCTTAATGCATGTTAAGCCCAAAGATTTTGAGTAAAACAATATGTACATGCAATAAAACTCTGAGAATGAAATCATGATAAAGTAACAAACGACGTTGAAACCAAGGCAGAGAAAAAAACAATAACGTAGTTAAAAGAACGAATATATATATATATATATATATATATTCGTTGATACAGTATTAACATATATATATATATAATATAATATATATATATTATATAAACAGAATGAAACTTCAGTAGGTAAATTCGGTCATGGCAACAGAAACCAGCGTGGAAATACTCTCGTTGAGTTTGCAGAGGCAGAAGGGTTTTTCATCTTGAACTCCTTCTTCAAGAAAAAGCCACACAGGAAATGGACATGGAGACATCCAAATGGGACGACAAGTGAAATTGATTTTATTATGTGTAACAAAAAATTCGTCATAGAAGACTGCAGTGTGCTAAACAAGTTCAACACAGGTAGTGACCATAGATTGGTGAGATGTAAGATGCACCTCAACACTAAACTTGAACGTGGCAAGCTCATAAGACAAACAAAATCTATTGACATAACCAACCTTAAAAAACACCATAATACCTTCAAGTTAGAACTGAAGAACAGGTTCTCTGCTTTAGAAGGCCTAACATCGGAAGAAGTGGACATCTCTGAAGTTAACAGAAAAGTAACCAAAGCTCTTATGGAAACAGCAACAAAATTAGCTGGGTCTAAGAACAAGTTGCATGTGAAAAAATTATCAGGAAAAACCAAAATGTTGATGCAAAAAAGAAGAGAGATGAGGACAACTAAAGAAGATGTGACTTCCAAAGTGGAATATATAGAGCTATGCAAGACAGTAAGAAAAAGTATCACTGAAGACGTAAGAAAATTCAACTGTGAACTAGTGAGGAAAGCAATTGAAAACAACCAAAGCCTAAAGATAGCAAAGGGACATCTCAGTAAGGGAAGAAAACAGATTATGGCACTGAGAAAAGAAGATGGTTCTGTAACAAGAAATAGAGGCGAAATTTTGACAAGAGTGAAAGATTTCTACTCCAAATTATATGAAAGGGATGATATATGCACTCCAGACATCATGAAAGATACCAGTACCAGAGTTCCTCCAGTCCTTCCAGCAGAAGTTGCACATGCAATCAAGAACATGAAGCGAGGAAAAGCTCCAGGAGAAGATGGAATTACTGTAGACATCATACAAGAAGCAAGTGGAGAAATCGAAACAGTACTCGCCCAAATTTTCACTCGATGCCTTAATGAAGGAAAGATTCCTGAGGATTGGAACACCGCTACAATGATCCTGCTACATAAGAAAGGTGACATTGAGGATCTCGGAAACTACAGACCTATCAGCCTCCTATCAGTAGTTTATAAAATCTTCACTAAAGTTCTTTCACACCGCTTGAAGGTAGCACTAGACATGGCTCAACCGAGAGAACAAGCTGGATTCAGGAGTGGCTACAGCACAATAGATCATATCCACGTGCTGAGAGAACTAATTGAAAGAGCGAGGGAATATGAACTTCCATTGTGCATGGCTTTTATCGATTATGAAAAAGCCTTTGATTCGGTGAAACCATCAGCAGTTACAATGGCTCTGAAAACCTGCGGTATTGAAGATGCATACATTAATATTATTAATAACATCTATGAAAATGCAAGTGCAAAGATTAGGCTGTTTGAAAATACAACACACGTAAAAATTGGAAAGGGAGTGAGACAAGGTGACACTATATCTCCGAAGCTCTTTAATGCCACATTGGAGGGTGTTTTTCAGTCGCTGAGCTGGGAAAACAAGGGGATAAAGATTAATGGAGATTATCTAACCCACCTTCGTTTTGCTGATGACGTAGTCATTTTTGCAACTACCCCATCAGAGCTGCAGAGTATGATCCAGGAACTTGCTGACAAGAGTAAAGAAGTGGGATTAAAAATGAACTTTCAGAAGACAAAAGTGATGTTCAATGCTTTTACAAGAAATGAAGATTTATCGATTGATGGAGAAAAGCTGGAGATAACAGACACGTACGTTTATCTTGGACAGCAGATATCAAGTGAGGGTCACATTGATGAAGAAATTAATCGGCGTACAAAACTTGCCTGGAGAGCTTTTGGAAGAAACAGCATAATTTTCAAGAGCAATATGCCATTATGTCTTAAAAGAAAAGTGTTTGATCAATGCATCCTTCCAGTGCTTACGTATGGTGCAGAGACTTGGACCTTAACTAAAAGAGACATACAAAGGCTGCAGACAACTCAAAGCAGCATGGAGAGGTGCATGCTTGGTGTAACCAGGAGAGATAAGAAGAGGAACTCGTGGATCCGAAAAATGACAAGAGTGGAAGACATCATGATCAGAGTTAAATCCCTGAAATGGCAATGGGCTGGACATACTGCCAGAAGGACAGATCATCGATGGACAGCCGAAATTTTAGATTGGATTCCAAGGGACAGGAAAAGACCCAGAAGAAGACCACATAGGAGATGGGTGGATGAAATTCGAAAGTATGCAGGGGTGACATGGAGGAGACTGGCACAAGACAGACCGTTGTGGAGGAAACTTGGGGAGACCTTCGTCCAGCAGTGGATTGATAATGGTTGACAATGATGATGATGATGATATATATATATGTTAATACTGTGCACTCAACTGGCTTCTTTTGATATACTAAGCATTTACCACAGAATATGAGATCTCAACAGCAGGAGAGTTAATTAGAGGACCCATAAGAAATGAAAATGTGATATGAGATGGAATATATCCCCATCACATGAAAATTTTGTATTAATATTTGAAACAATTTCTTAGTGTATAACTTACACAGCTAAAGCCTTAAATATACTTTCTGTCATCCATGTATAATTTACAAGTTTGGACATAAATTTATCTTCCGGTTAGCTTTGTAAGAAAACTGAAATATTTTACAGTATATAAAGAAAAACAATGTTTTTCTTATCAGTCAGTCTGCTCAAAAGTTTTCAAATTCATCATCTGAATATGGCATCTGAGAAGATGGCGACTGACGGCAGTGTTAAAACATGTAATGCAAAATCAGAAAGTTCCTTAAAAGGATTTTCTCCTGTTGAGTCTTTGTATGATGCTATTTCCTACCACAGCTTTACAGTGTCATGAACTTCAATCCATTTGACATAATGAAAATTTCGCCATTGCCTTTCAATCTGCGTTAACATAGATGCATCGGAATGAAAAGGTGCTCCGAAATTAACATCAAAAGCTTTCAGTGGTCTTAAACATTCTGATACAGATAACAAAGACATATGCTGCAAAATCTCAATATTCGATGGTAATCGTTTCCTCAGCTGTGCTACAAGTTCCTTCAAGAACAGAACACATTTTTTTCGCATATCCTTTTCAATATTTTCTGGTGTTAAATTATTTTTAAAATTTTGAAATATAAGATAATTATGAGATAGGATCCTTTAATGACAAACATTTTCTCATACTTCAATTCGGAGCAGATAACCACCTGAGGAGGTGGGAGCCTACGCAAGATTTACCGCTTGCAACAGGAAGTATACAATTTATTTAGAAATCTCCTTTTAGAACACTCTACATATTCGTATGAAGTTCGAGTCAGAGGTATTTTAAGAAAAAAAAACTGACAAAAAGCAGAGAAAAGAAAATAATTGTTTAAAACATTAAAGGATAAAAAAGTGGTGAAGTACAATAGAACAGGAAAGGCGAAAGACAAGATTGAAAAACATAAAAGTATCCATTTGTTTATCAGTTTTGTCAACAATTACCCATATTTAAAATGAATAACTGTGTATATTACATTTACTTACAGTAAATTCTTGAAATATAAATATTATAGTCAAAATGGAATTAAATATTTTATTTTAATGTTTGCAACTAAATACCGCTACTATCTAGGGAACTAAAATAAAACAAAATATGTTCGAGAGTATAAGGTACCTTTAAGTTATATTACATTTTTGCTACAAATATTTTACACTTAAAAAGCTTAATAAATAATCTTATTTAGTACTTTCGATAATATTTTATAAATTACAGGAGCCAATGGTTTCAATTTATTAAAGGTTTTTTGAGCACCGTTAGATCTCATTTCAAATTCCAGAAATCTTCTGAGGTCACACTTTTTGGCAATTTTTATCTGCTCTGTATTTTTGGATTTTTGTTCGAAGGATAATGCATTTCTATTATCCAAATATTATATTTTGTTATTGCTATTATATGATGTATTATTAAATTTTTGATTCAGAGCAGTGTGACGGTGTATGGTACAAGATTTGGTGGGTAGTAAATTTATCTTTATAATTTAAATATTTTTGTAACCAATCCCAGATGTGTATTGATTACAATCAACGAATAAATTTCCTAGAGTTTCCTCTGAACACAGAAGGTGCAGTTTGGATTAGGTAATTTTTTAATTTTAAACAGCTATTTTCTTATAGGAACAATATTATGTGAAATTTTGAAGAGTGAGCCTGAGTACTTAATTTTATTTTGTAAACCTGATTACCTAATTTTATTTTGTAAGCCTGAGTACTTAATTTTGTATTATTAAGAGTAAGCCTGAGTACTTAATTTTGTATTATTAAGAGTAAGCCTGAGTACTTAAATAAATTTTGAAGAGTAAGTATGAGTACTTAATTTTATTTTGTATTGCTGTATCCAAATATTTTTTACTGTATTAGATAGTAGTATACTTTCTAATTTTGTTAAATGATTTTTGTTTAACGCTAGGTATATTTTACATAATTCATCATCATGGGTGATATTTTTTAAAATGGATTTTTCCGTTATTTTCTTCCAAATACTTCTCATTTTTGCATATTTATTTCCTGTGATATAAACAAATGCGTTTTGAGGTGTGGATTAGTTGACGCACTATATTTCTCTACCGACCTGAAATGTTAATATTTTAAATGCTGGGTGCTTCTCATTTTGAAGTGTAAGGAAACGGAGTAAATCGCTTTTCAAAGATGGTCTCACAATACCCAATCCCTATATTCAAAATTGTTATACGTTACGTTTCCTTTTATTTCATCCCCTTTTCCTTCCCAAATGAAACGGAAAGGAAATTGTTCTGCCTTATTTATGACATCTTTAGGAACTTCAAAGGTTTTGGCAAAGTAATAAAACTTTGAGAAATGTAAAGAATTTATAATTTTGGCCTTTGAAAAGAAGGAATAACTTTTGTTTCCAATTTTGTATTACATCTTCCCATACTTTTGATAAATTCATTCCATTTGGTTCCTCATAAAGATGGTCCTACTGTCTGCCCTGCAGATGCTGCATGGGAACCACTCGGTCGCGGACTTGTAGTTCGGATAATCGAAATGGACATTGACGATTTGGGTGGCAATTTGACAAAAGAAAAGGGAGTAAGTCAGATTTTCCGCTAGATGAGAAACGCTACCTCTAGTATTGAGACATGCCGCGAAAAGCGTTAAGTCGGTTACCCACTTTTTGGTCTAGTCATATCAACTTAAGCTGAACTCGAATTTATTATTATAATTTAACTTTTCCAATACAATACCGACAAGAAGTCGAACATAATATCGACATATGTTTTAGTTTTTATTTCACACATTTATAACTTTCAGTTTTATTTATCTTTCACATTCCCAAATACTTTTTTCTTACTATCTCTAATATTTACTCTTGCTCCAATGTTGTAACACACGATATCTAGGGCATTCAAGTTAAAAAAAAATTCTGAATATGTTAGATGCAAAAAGTGGTTTATCTTCAGCTAAGAAATCTTTTTGCACCGTCAATTTAATAGTTCGAAGTGTTCTCATTTTTGGCCCAACAGTGTGCCATAAGTAGTAGCATTACCTTAGGAAATTAAAGATTAAAAGTAATAAAACTTAGTTTTAACACCCTGTTGGTGGGTGTTAAAACTAAGTTTTATACTATATGTATATATATTGTTACACAGCACATGGTAATTTGCTTTCGTGCATTTTGAAATTTAACCTGATATAATTATTTCATTGAATATCACTTATACACATCTAAAGAAAGCAGTGCAGTTCATTACAAGGAACCCTTTATTTCCCGAAGACACTTAACAAACACCTTCTAAAAAGAAGCTTTAAAAGCAGGACTGGTACAAATTTTTGGCAAATTAACTTGCTGGTTAGTTTACTGTGATCCTCTTAATCGCATTTTAAAACTGGGCATTTTTCCAGTTTTGGAAGAATACATGTCGATAAGTTTTGCACCAAACAGTTTTGTGGCAATTATGGAAGAGATTTTTCAATAAAATCTTGTATGATAGAAAGGATCATAATAAATGCTGATGTAGGGTAAGTCAGTCCTCCACGGCCTTGGTTTGCGATTAAATTAAGAATGGGTGCCATGCAATTACAGTTAGCCAATTTTTTCGGAGCAGAAGGGACAGTCTGTTCTTTCATCAGTAACTTTCATTAAATATCCAGCCACAAAATCTAAACTTGCAAACTTTAAGCTGACTCTTGGGGTTCTTGTGAAGGGAAGAAAGAATATACTATGTTAGATCTCTACAACCAAAAGTAATGCCGCAGAAGAGCATTATTTAAAATAAAATGAAACTGAGGAGGAATCAAATTGCACTGAATAAAGACTGTTACTGATTAGGAATAGGGAAGAAGGGGTGGGATTGGTACATGCATTTCGCTAAAAGTGTCTTTATGTTTATTTGCTATCAGCTCTTACGAAACTGCTGAAATTTCTACTAGCCAATGAGGCTAGTGGAATAAAAATTTTACTAGCCAAATGCCAAAATCTACTGGCCATGCAAAGTAAAAAAAAATAATAAAAAAAAAATCACTGATTTCTTTACTTACATTTCCATGAAATTAAATGGGTGAATATTTTTTTCTACCTTTTTAATGAGAGATCCTGTGGCGAGGTGAAGGACAGGCACGATAGGGGCCAGTATAAAAAGTTACTCTGATCAAGGGACCGTAGAAAAAGTTACATCAGGATTGCCAGAAGGTGGTCAGCTTTCTCAGAATTGAGAAGTATGCGGAGGTCAGGAGTGCGTGGGCGTGTCCCATAGCAGCAGGCGGATAGCTTGGAAGCATGGAGAAAAAGAGAGTGACATTGACTTAGGTCATGAGAGTGCTAGCGGCTGGAGGAGGAAATGCACGTCTGTGATTGGCAGAGAAAGTGCAGAGGACCCCGGGGAGAAACGGTGGCTAAACACGGAGTGGAGATTTTCGGGCACCTTTTCGCTGCTCACGCCTGGGTCTGACAACATGGCCACGAGTGATCTCTGACACCTGAGGGTGCCGGTGAAAGTAGGGAAAGTGTGTGACTGAGGTCACAAAAAAAAATCCTGTAACTGTGATTAGCAATGTACTGCGGTACATGAGTGTAACTGATAATATACTAAGGTAAAAACAGTATAAAGAGTTTGAGAACTCAGGACTTGCTGCATCACTGGTGACTCACCCAGCAATACTAACGGAACTTTCGTCGCTCACGAAGGAGTGCATGACCTCGACTCTCTTATTGACAGTGGCATCCTGCTCTATTGAAGTACGTGTATTCATGTCTGATATGTTGGTGAATCATATGTTAAACTCTGGCGACATCAGCCGATCAGTGTACATAAACCGGATTCCCTTCCGGGATGCTTGTAAATAAAGTTGTACATAGGAACTCCGAGTGCTGTAAGTATTAATCTGCAGCAGCCGAGTGTTGCGGCAGGTGAATGATGTACTGATTCAAACCGGTACCAGAATAGTTTGAATGGTGGCAGCATACCAATGTAGGGGTAATAAATGCTTCTCATTCCGGTGCTATAAAATAACCGCTAAGCCATAGCCACCGTATCACACCACCACAGATCCCTCTCGCATTTACTTCATAAAAACAGATGCCAAGCAGTTACTGCACAGAAACATTAGATTGATTACAAATATTGTATAAGCTTTTGGTCCAAAATGAGTTGTTGACAATTTATTTTCACTGCTGTAATACAGTATCATTACTATCTTAATTTACACGTACATAATGTATTTTCGAGTGACCATTAAAGTTAGATGTCTAATTTCTTTAATAATATTTAAAACAAAGGGACAAAAGCTAGGATATATATACATAAAGTGGCACTAATAATGTTGATACAGTTTACCGCTGATATGTACGTAACGTGTCTGATCTTCCCATCAGAGGTATCTGCCCACCACAATCAAATAGCATTTTGAGGATCAAAATCTGCAATTGAAGGGACATTGCATCTGATCACCATTAAATAATTTAAGGTGTCACTATTCAGACCTGCCCGATTGCTCATTTTGAGGTTCATTGCTGAAAAGCCACACTCACAAGGAGCAGTACTGCATGGCATTAGATGTATAACAGTTTGTTTCTTTTGTCCACTCATTTTTCCGTGCTCAGATGTTCAAAAAGGAATGCAGCAGTAGACCATAATGCTTTTAGCAAGAAAAATTAAAAGATTTCACACACACGAAACTAAACAATAGTCCTAAATGAGTAAGTAAACCTCCAAGTGTATTAGAAATTACTTAGGAATCACGCGCGGATAGATGAGAACAACAATAGGGTTTCAGCGCCTCCAGACGTCAAAGGTTAGAACTAGAAAAGTGGGCGTGATTCCTGACGCCAACATACAGGCTGATATCGGAGTAGACTGCGTATGCGTATTTCTGTTGACTTCAATTCTTTGGGTAAGGAACGTCACCCGTCAGCCTAGCTACTCAAACTCACAGCACGTGAATGTAACCTTCTCGATAGCATAATAGCTTCGCAAATCTAATAAGTTAGTTTTGTTACGCCAATCGGGTTAGTTCAGGCTTTTGTTTGTTTGTTCTTCAGTTTTTCAGAAACATTTTCAGTAATGCTAAATATTAGGGAATGTCTGCAATTTGAACGGATCTTGAGACCTAACTATAATATTTGCTAAAATTTAATTTAAATAGTAATACTAATGCTATTGCATATTGTTCTCACCAAAATAAGAGATGTGCGAGATATCAGAAAAGAGCAGCAACAACAACAACAAAAAAAAACCACTCTAAGCAAATAGTCATTAGATCGAAGGAAAGCATCGTGGATCAAAGAAAAGCTAGTAATGTACTTGACAGTAGTTCCTTCCGTGACACGCCGTCCTCGGCAATACTTGTGGCCGCAAAGCTGAGCTGCAACTGCCGGTGGATTTCAAAGGTGCTTGTATTAGGACATTACCGAATTTTTTTTTGTTATTTTACATAATTTTTGATTTCAAAAAGGATGTATGTCACAGTTTTTTTTAATTTTTCTTCCCTGAATTTTGCACCATAATCTTCACGTTAACCTCGAATTTAACCGGTAGAAGTACTTATGATTCAAATCGCAACCATCAAAAACTTTTAAAATAAACTCAAGAATCTATTTTTGCAATTCATTAGTTTATAATGTCCAACGAAGTATTTGCATTTTCTTATTTAGTTCAAGTTGTAGCTTTTATCGTGAAAATCCTAAAGTTCATGATGTGCATAAAAAAATTCCAAACTTTATGCAGTATTTAATTTAAAAAATAAATTACATATAATAATAAAATTTTTATAGCTCATGCTGAATAATAGCCGCAAATCCTTTGTTAAAGTCTGGAGTGTCGGTTGTCCCTACAGGTTGAATGCAACCGACACATAATAGTTAAAAATCAGCTGACAATTTCATCAGTTATCTTTCTGGAAATAAGTATTTCTGGACCCTTGTGTTTTTTTTATGTATGAATCTTTGGAATGTTTCTTCTCCGGGATGGAGTGAGGAACTTTTCCTTCGAAAACGAAATGTGTTTTGCTGAGGTCTTTGCCTTGTGTCATTCTTGGTGTCCCTGTCTGCAAGCGTGAACTGAGGCCTGTTCGAGTTCGGCAGGCCATCGTGATTCGGGGGTCTGGATGTGCTGACTGTGGAACCGTTGTGTGAGTGAAACACCGGTGGAACCGAACTCACATTTTATATATGTTTCGGCGAAGCGAGTGTTGCCCGGCAACAAGATGTTGTGCCGGGAGAGGGGTCGCCGTGCTCACGCACAATGGCGTCCCCCCTCTCGGATGCCAAGGCTTGGCTCTCCAAGTGTTCTCCGATGACTGGCTTTACTTCTCACACTTTTCGCTGGGTATACTCATTGGATCTTTGCCTTAGGATTCAAACACATCAATTTTTACTGTTCTTTATACTCGAAATTTTCGCCCATACTCTGGGCATCCTCAGGAGCGTGGCGACTTTACCACTGATGTTCGTGGTTAACTTCGCGCTAATGGAGTCCGACATTCACTTCATGCTCCCCCCACCCCCATTCGAATTTTTTTTTTTTTTTGCGAAGTCCGTTCCTCTGCAACAAACTAAAGATAGAGATTAGTTTCAAGAGAAGTAGTAGGGATTGTGGATGGCAGTGTGGTGGAGTCCTGAGTAGAACGAATTCATTTCCCTGCAAATCGGTTGTTTCTCGGTCGAATTATGTGTTTTTATGCTTCCGGAAGGAAAGAAAGACTTGGGATGGATGGAACGTAATTTTGTATTGTATCTGATAGGTGTGAGGCGTCCCTGAGTCGAAAGAAATAATTTCGTGCAAATCGGTTGTTTCTCGGCGGAGATATTTTTTTTATTCTTCTGGACAGACGGCGAACGGATGGAACGTAATTCTGTATCGTATTTCATGGGTAATTCGTTCCTGAGTAGAAAGAGACCATTTCCGTGCAAATCGGTTGTTTCTCGTTTGAGTTATGTGTTTTTATGCTTCCGGACGGACGGACGGAAAGACAGACTTAGGACGGATGGAACGTATTTTTGTATTGTATCTTATTGGTGTGAGGCGTCCCTGAGTCGAAAGAAATAATTTCCGTGCAAATTGGTTGTTTCGCGTCGGAGATATTCTTCCTTATTCTTCTGGACAGACGGCGGACGGATGGAACGTAATTTTGTATCGTATCTCATGGGTTATTCGTTCCGAATTTCTTGATTCTGATAATCAAGAAATTCTTGATGAAGTATCTGGAGAAATAAACGCAGATGACTTAGAAGCTTTAGGAAAAATTTGCAATGAGCCATAGCCGCAAGATTGGGACGACTACATACTTAACACAGTCCAAGATGAGCAATGTAATGCTGAGAAACAAGTTCTGAGTTATGTCGCAGGTTATATTGCCTATCGCTTACGCGATAAAGATCCCTCCCTCGGAACAATAACTAGAAATGTCGTAAGATTTTTCATCTGCTTAATGGATTAAGACTTTATCACTCGGGGGACTAACGGTGCCTTCTCCAAAGTGGATGAGAACGGTAGATCAATTTGAAATTATTTTTAAGTCAATTCACGGAACAAAATGTTCTGGAGAGAAAGGAATAATTCGAAAATTAAAAACTGTAATATAAGAAAGATTTTCTAGCACCTGAAAAGAAGCTGTGAAAATTTATTGGCGCATACGAACATTTATCAGAATTTTGTATATTAATCACAACAAAGATTTAGTGTCGGAAAGAAAATCAAATCAAAAGAAAACCAAACGGATAAATTCTGCCGTTAAAAAACGTAGCACGACGATGTCAATATCTAAACATGGTGAATACGTTCCTCCTTTTTAACTATACAGGTATGTTAATAAATTTTTCTCTTTTTATTATTTACGCCTTCCGATAAAATAAACAAAAACGTTACTTGCTACTCTATATACGTATATAACGTTCTGAGTTGTGTAAAAAAAATATAATACGTGCAAAGGTGTTCAGCTTACTCCGACAGCTATGACTTCTGCCTTCGAAGGCAGAATCCCAAATCGCCAGTGTACTCGCAGTGACGTCACGTTCTCCCCAGCAAAGCGACTTGCTTTGGACTGCCTGGTGGCTGGTGGGCCAGCCCTTCCTTATTCTCTAGCCCTGACTGCTGCACGTGTCTTAGTATCCTTCCGCGCTCACCAGTTAGCCAAGCTGGAGGTCTCGCTGCACGCCTAGGCTTAACCTGTTTTGCCGGGATGCTTCCGCTGAGACCACGGGCAGCCGTGGCAGATGCTTTAGCGGCAGTCACAGCGGCATCGTCGCCGCTGACTGGATTCACACCATTGCACTTACACGGAAATATTACGATAAAAATATTTAAATCACAATTAAAATAAGAAATTTCTGTGCCATTTGGCATTAATTTCCATACTCTAAAATCTGTACGTCACACTTTTTTCAGGTATTAATGTTTTTCCGACGAAATAATTTAGAACGCTAATCTACACGTTTACCAAAATGTTTGCCAGCTATTGTTTTTAGGCGTCACAGCTCGATGAATGAAAAATTAATCGTTGGGTACTGTACACTGCTAACATTTGCATGCACATGAAGCACATATTTTTTCATGGTTAAGGGATTCGTTGGACAACGGGGGGCGGGGGGAGGGTGTTACACATCACACGGTCATTCAATGCAGTAAAAATAAAAATATACAGGCTGCATCTTAAACGGCAAACCTCAGTTTTAGCTTTAAAAGTTTCTATGACTAAGAATGAAATATTTTGAACTTATTGTGCTTCAATACCAACTTTTTTTGAAAAATAAATGAGCTATCGAGATAGTTCAGTCTTTGTCGTCCTAATAAAAAAATGAAATTTAATATTGAAACGTTGCTAGATTCTTACGTCTGGAAATTATTATCTTCTAAACTGCTATCAATGTTTCATCACACCACCACATCAGACGTTCGTCACCCAGTTCATTGGGATTTTCCATACTCGTTATCTAATTGGTCCTCCCCTTTCGCTTTACCCAATGATATAAAGAATAGAGGGAACCCAAAACCGGATGGAGTTGCTAACGAGCTTAAGACTGAGTGAGTGACCTTGAGCTGCGTACAGGACCTCCAAACTAATAATAATGCACTTCTATCTTAGGTTTGGACAAAGAATATCTAACGAGAAGAAGTTAAGGCTCAGCGAGACGTAACTAGCGCAGCCATACTTTCAGGGAAAATATGCAGTGCATAGAAGCCAACATATAGGCTGATCGGTTGATGCCTGAACAGACTGCGCATGCGTATTTCTGTTGACTTCAATTCTTTGGGTAAAGAACAGTCAGCCGTCAGCCGAGCTACTCAGACTCACAGCACGTGATTGTTACCTTCTCGGTAGCATAATCACTTCGCAAATCGGATATGTTAGTTTTGTTACGCCAACCGGGTTAGTTAAGGCTTTTGTTTGTTCTTCAGTAATGCCAAATATGTACTAGGGAATGTCTGCATTTTGTACGGATCCTTAAGCCTAACTGTAATATTTGATGAAATTTAATGTAAATAGTAATACTAATGTTATTGCATATTTTTCTCACCGAAATAAGGGACGGGCGGGATATCAGAAAACAGCGAAAACAACAAAAAACTGCTCTAAGTAAATAGTCATCAGATCGAAGGAAACCGTCGTGTATCAAAGAAAAGCTTCACTGCCGTAGTCCCCGTAACGTATTTTGCTCCTGAATGTTAATTTTCCCGCAGAGCATATTATCTCGTAAGATTTGATGCCGTCGTTTCCACCTGTTTTACGTTTTATCTATGAGAGTTGACCTTCTTTAAGCGTTAGATATTCTTTGGTTTGGAGACCTGAACCCACAACGCGCTGCGCCTTTTGGCGGGTGAAGTATGAAAAATTTGAGAAGTGAGAACAGTTTCCCCTGATAGGATAGTATGAAAGAAAAGTGAGGAAGAATTAGAACTCAAGAAGTATACGGTTACCCGTTAAGAAATGAAGTTATAAGCTGCCCTACATACCTGCACCAGAAGTCAATTCGAGCAACAATGATCCATACAAGAAACGCCTGGCACAATACTACAGCCACCGAGGAGGACAGGGGAAGGGGGAACCTGAAATTAAAAAAAAGAACACACACAAAATAATTTTCCTAGAGGAACATCGAAGTTAGGCACCTTATAGAACAAAAATGTCGTTATTTACCGTCGCTAAGGTGGTGTACTTTTAGTTATAACTTTTCAGCAAAATAGAAGGAAAGACAAAACGGCTTCAATTATAGCACGAAAATTCGTTAAAAATAGGGACAACGAAATTCACAACACCCTCTTCTTGAGAAGCCAGCTGCTCGTTAAAGACTGCCGACGTGTTTAAGTTCAAATCTGATCATAGCTGCTATCAAGATTGAGATTTTTAACATATAATATAATTTTCTTAGTTTAATACTGACTGCAAATCAAAACAGCTAATGACACAGATCGGCTAAATTTTTCATATGACCAGAAAACAAGTATTTCCAATATTGGAGTTCAAGTAAGGAAGAGAGGTCTCTTAATTTAATTTACAAATAACCTTAAAATGTTTTTTATTAACTTAGAGGAAGAATGACATGAAAATCGTTATGTAAAATTTACCTCCTTTTCGAGGTACGAAAGAAATTATCTTTGTGTTCTTCAAGTAAAAGTAGAAAACGGAGCGCTTAGATCCGAATTCAGAAATTTTGAAAATGTCACAACTATAGTGAATCAATGGGAAACAATTTTAGAATTTTTGGTCTTCCTATTGCAGGATAAGCGCACGCTTTTACAATCCACTGATACCTAGCACGCTACAAGAGCTTTGAGGCGTTCATTCACACTTATACAAAACTCGTAATCATCAAATAATGTTGAAGAACTCGTGAAAAAAATAGGAGCTAAGAAATATATCCGCACTAGTTGTACTCGACACGGAAGTGAGATGTAACTTTGATATTTGAAAAGCACACATTTTCGAGCATGTGTCGTGCAGGGCTCACACGTCTTGGGTGCCAAGGCTCTCTGCACAGAATTGTGACGTCATGCGCAAATCGGGAATACAGCGATATCAAATGCGCATGACTAATTGCACCGCCCTGCCCGCTATTTGTTACACCACAAGCGGGTTTGGACAGGAGGGTTTGGCAATTTCAGTGTGGGGGCCGTGGTCAACAGCATGGAGTACTTTTCCAATCGGCAGGACCGTTAGCTGCAGCGCCATCTAGTGGGGGACTGAATAGTTCGACAAATAGAGCCAAGTTATGTAGAGTGCTTATATTGACTTGATATCTTTTTTTTTCTTTCTTTTGGATGGGTACTTCTTCCAATTAAGGTCCGTTCGCTACCACGCACGACAATCTACGCTCATAACTTCTTCATTAGTTTGGCTGATCTTAATTTATTTACCCCAATCCCTCACGTCATCCTGAAGGTGTTGTGACCTTGAGTCCAGTTCCATATGATAAAGTACTCAATATATTCACTGATCTTGTACAACAATTAATAGCAAAATCTATTAGAACACAACTTAATAACTAACAAAAATGGGTCGTCAGTTTAGTGCATACACCATACTAACTCGACTGTTGCATTAAAGCTTACTACGACGCTGTGTGCTCTTAGGCGAAGCTTTGGAGGGCACGTACCCCCCAACTTAAAAATTGGGGAAAATAATAATAACTATATTTCGATTCACTCTAAGAAAACACTGCTGTTTAAGGTACAAGAGCCTACGCACTCATTGAGCCTCCAGGGACGGCCGAAAGTTGTGTTCATCCGCGTCACTCCCCACTGTGTGCTGCTGTTTGCAGCTGTCAATCACTTCCCCCATCAACTCATTGGCACCATCACTCGCACTCTCCGGTTTAATTATTGCTGTCTTTATGAGGGCCTTCACATAACACCGGCTTGTAAATAATGGGTGCCTCAGTGGTCAAAGCGGCCTCTGATCATTCGTCCGCAAGGGGTCCGGGTTCGAATCCCGGGAGGCATGGATGTTGTGGTTGTCTTACGGCACTAGCTCTCTCCCTTTCCTGGAACCAGTGACCCTAAATTAGGGACGGGCGACTGCTTATAGCCCATTGAGTTGCTCACAGTGGTCGTTAAACCTCCAATCAAAAAAATAAATAAATATGATCATATGTAGAGGATTTTAGGAAGGAAGTGTCTGACCCCGTGTCTTAAACAACCCTTAGAAATAGGAAGCTAGGAGATTTGGGCTAGAGTGACCGATAGGAAAGTGACACGGAAGCGAAGTAGAAAGGGGGAGGAAGAAACCCTTATTTATTACCGGGGTCCGACGGCTTAACGTGCCCATCCGACGCATGGCGGATATTTAGTGGATCGAGCGTTCGTAACTGCCTAGGATCGAACCTGAGGTCCTTTCCATGGCAATCCCGAACGTTGCCCACTCGGCCACCCGCGGCCCTAAATAAATAAATAATGGGTAAGGGACTAATCCTGCCCAGGAAGTATTAGTTTAAGTGGAGGAAGGGGGGGGGGGCTTGTCACCTGCATATCTACGCATGCTTGCGTTGGTCTAGTTTTCAAACTTAATTTCAGAAAATAGATCATTTTCATTAGATTTATGTCTAAAATAACTATAAGTACTTATGAATAAACAGCTAGGGCATTATAAAGTATGATTGGGGCAATAAATGCGTTGGTATTCACGGAAAATGTTAGGAACTACTTTTAGTTGCGGAGGTAGGTTTCACGTACCTTTCCCTTCAGTGTCATCTTAAGGTGAATCGAAGTATAGTCGTTCACCTTTTAAATGTTAAAAAGAGTGATATACAGCCAAGGGATGACTGCTATTCCATGCACAATAGCACGCAGCCATCTGATGACGGTTTTCATCATCAGATGACTACATGAGATGCGTTGAAAGGCATGCAGTTGTTTTTCATCCTCATTAGGGTGAAACAACCAAACCTGGCATACTTCGTAGCTTTTTATATATTAGGCATGTAAAAAAACCTAAAATACGTCAGTGATGGCCGTTGAACTGGAGCATTTTCGGATAAATTATTCCTGAGAATACCCCCCCCCTCCTTTTTTTTTGGTCACGCTGCGCTTATGCGTGCGCTAAATAACATAAAACACGTGACATCAGAGACAATGTCGTATTAACTACAACAGAAGTCATCATCATCATCATTGTCAATCCACTGCTGGACGAAGGTCTCCCCAAGTTTCCTCCACAACGGTCTGTCTTGTGCCAGTCTCCTCCATGTCACCCCTGCATACTTTCGAATTTCATCCACCCATCTCCCATGTGGTCTTCTTCTGGGTCTTTTCCTGTCCCTTGGAATCCAATCTAAAATTTCGGCTGTCCATCGATGATCTGTCCTTCTGGCAGTATGTCCAGCCCATTGCCATTTCAGGGATTTAACTCTGATCATGATGTCTTCCACTCTTGTCATTTTTCGGATCCACGAGTTCCTGTTCTTATCTCTCCTGGTTACACCAAGTATGCACCTCTCCATGCTTCTTTGAGTTGTTTGCAGCCTTTGTATGTCTCTTTTAGTTAAGGTCCACAGAAGACAACAGAAGTATTACCTAATATATGCATTTTAAAACCACAGAACTCCATAACCAGTACAGTCAACTCCGCTTATAATGAACTTCTGCGGACTCGCATATTTCGTTCACTATGTCCGAGGTTCACTAAAACCGAAGTGTCTTCCCTTAACCTGAATTGAGTGGAATGGTGAGTAAGAAAATAAAATATGTGCATATGCACCTAAAGAATAATATTTTTACGTACGTAGTGTATATTCATTAAATGAAATAAACAAAATTAAATTTACATTAATTTAATTAACATAAAAATAGTTTGTTATGTGTAGCTGCTTGCTGCAAACAGTTGTAATAAATATTTTCTCTATGTTTTTTTCTAGAGTCTGTGCTTTTGCTACACTCGATTCTACAGTTTCCATACATTCTAGGAACTTTAGAACAGTACTGATACCCTCCAATGCCTCTTTCAGTATTGGGACACGTTCTTCATTATCGTTCTCGACATCTTCAGCCTCGTTTTCTTCCGCGCTGGAACCACCTTTCGCAGTTTCGACAATAGATTCATCTGAGGGGATTTTATTCGTTATAAATTCATAGTCAGCATCGATAGAATCTTCAGCCAAAACTGAAATTAGAATCAGGGCAAAAAAAAATATTTCTAGAAATTTGTAGGTGGGGCCCGGCCCCTCTGGCCCCTAATGACGAACCGCCCCTGGGATACAGTTTCTCTCACACTCATCCAAAGACAGCCTTAAGCCAATAATACGTGAAACGTTTCTTAAACTCAAAGCTCTTAGACGGCTGGCCACCCAAAATGCAACACCAAGAAGGAAGCATCCGATTGGCCTGAAATTCGCAGCATGCGTCGCCCGCGAGAGGACATGCAAACGATTAGCATTGCAGGGCATACGCAAATCATGTGCGCCCGGCACGCCACCGAAAAGCACTATAAGAAGCGTGCACAGAAGGCGGGGTGTAAGTAGTGGACGTGTGTTGTGCTGCCGGACCTGTGCGTGGGAAGCTTCCTGATGCCTCGTCGCAGAATACGGCAGTCATTCCAGCACGTTTCGGAGTTGGACAGATAACGAATAGTGGCTTATCGCGACAGCGGTTTATCGTACCGAGACATCGCCGCCCGTGTGGGACGACATCCAGCCACAGTGAGGCGCGTATGGATTCGGTGGGGGCAGGAGGGACGGACGGACCGGCGTGAGTGATTGCCGCAGCCGCGGCACACCACCGAACGAGAGGACCGGCATGTTGTGCGGCGGGCATTGACGGCTCGCACCGCCACATCACGAACGTTAGCGCAGGAATTAGGGTGTGTTGCGCAATAACTTTTGTCAGCACGTACCGTTCGACGTTGTCTACAGGAGCGGGGACTTATCGCACGGAGCCTATTGCTTGCTCCGATTACCATTGACGTTACGCCACCGGCGACTACTGCGGTAGCGGGCCGTTGAACGCCGCACCTGGACTACGGCATTGCACGACATTGTCTTCTCCGACGAATCCCGCTTCTGCCTGCAACACCACGATGGTTGGATACGCGTATAGAGGCACCGCGGCGAGAGACTGTATGACGCCTGCATTATGCATCGCCATACCGGTCCGTCGCCTGGCGTTATGGTTTGGGCGTAATTGGATATGACACCCGCACCCTCTGGTACGCATCGCCGGTACACTCAACATCCACCGCTACATCTCCGATGTTTTGGAGCCTGTAGTCCTCCCTTACCTGCAGAACCTGCCAGCGGCCACGTTTCAACAGGACAATACGCGCCCGCACGTGGCACGCATCGTACAGGAATTCTTCACGCCCCACTAGGTGTCACTGCTGCCGTGGCCCGCCTGTTCTTCCGATATGTCGCCCATCGAACATGTCTGGTTGCTGATCGGCAACCGAGTGGCCCGGCAAGCACCCCCGCGTCTACGCTTGATGAACTGTGGCAACGTGTGGAAGCAGCCTGGACCGACATACCCGAAGCCTACATCCAAAGCCTCTTTCGTTCGATGCCGCGGCGTGTAGCGGCCGTTATTGCCCGCCATGGGGGAGACACGAACTATTGATGTCTGCGTGTTCCACAAGTCGCACGGGCCTGTAAGCTCAATCGTTTCATCTTTGTATCTGTTGTTATGTGTCCAGTAAATCTGTCTTTGCTATCTCGTGTCCTTCTTGGTGTTGCATTTTGGGTGGCCAGCAGTGTATTAAATTTTGTTATGTTTAACAAAGAACTATTTACTGGAGTCACTCCTTGTCTTAGATATCAAGTAATTGCCGACTACACGCTCCAGTATTTCAGCGATCGAGTTCAAGTCGATTGGATCCAAAAGAACCTACGTCGGGCCCATTTGAGAATTCGGAATCAGTAAGGACTAGTGGCTGATTGAACTCAGCGGTGCCTGGTGGTTTCGACTCCATTTTCACATTATGTTTTTTTCTTGCTTCCTGCAAAATTGGATGGATCAAAATTGTTAGGTAGCTTTCTGGTTAACTTGTTTGCCTTTTTGTTACGTACCGTAACTTTTCTCAGGTCAAGATTACTATGTAGGCTTCTAATAATCTTATTTGACTTTTTGTTACATATTGTAACTTTTCTCAGGTCAAGGGTTAGGCAGGCTTCTGTAGTAATCTTGTTCGCTATTTGTCTTTTTGTTACGTATTGTAACTTTTCTCAGGTCAAGATTGTTAGGTAGGTTTCTAGTAATCTTGTTTGCCTTTTTTGTAACGTAATGTAACTTTTCTCAGGTCAAGAGTTAGGTAGGCTTCTAGCAATCTTGTTTTTTGTTACGTATTGTAACGTTTCTCAGGTCAAGGGCTAGGTAGGCTTCTAGTAATCGTGTTTTCCTTTTTGTAAAGTTATGTAACTATTCTCAGGTCAAGATTGTTAGGTAGGATTCTAGTTATCTTGTTTGGCTTTTTGTTGCGTATTGTAACTTTTCTTAGGTCAAGATTGTTAGGTAGGCTTCTAGTTATCTTGTTTGCCTTTTTTGTAGCGTAATGTAAGCTTCTCGCAATCTTGTTTGCTTTTTTGTTACGTATTGTAACGTTTCTCAGATCAAGATTGTTTGGTAGGCTTCTAATAATCGTGTTTGAACTTTTTTGTAATGTAATTATTCTCAGGTCAAGATTGTTAGGTAGTCTTCTAGTTATCTTGTTTGCCTTTTTGTTACGTATTGTAACTTTTCTCAGGTCAAGATTGTTAGGTAGGCTTCTAGTAATCTTGTTTGCCTTTTTGTAACGTAATGTAACTTTTCTCAGGTCAAAATTGCCAGGTAGTCTTCTAGTAAACTTGTTTGACTTTTTGTTAAATACTGTAACTGTTTTCAGGTCAAGGGTTAGCTAGACTTCTAGTAATCTTGTTTGACATTTGTCTTCTTGTTACGTATTGTAACTTTTCTCAGGTTAAGATTGTTAGGTAGGCTTATAGTAATCTTGTTTGCCTTTTTTGTAGCGTAATGTAGGCTTCTCGCAATCTTGTTTGCTTTTTTATTACGTATTGTAACGTTTCTCAAATCAAGTGTTTGGTAGGCTTCTAGTAATCGTGTTTGCCTTTTTGTTACGTATTGTAATTTTTCTCATTTCAAGATTGTTAGGTAGGCTTCTAGTAATCTTGTTTGCCTTTTTGTTACGTACTGTAACGTTTCTCAGATCAAGGGTCAGGTAGACTTCTAGTAATATTGTTTGCCTTTTTGTTACGTACTGTAATGTTTCTCAGATCAAAGGTTGTGTGGGCTTCTAGTAATCGTGTTTGCCTTTTTGTAACGTAATGTACCTATTCTCAAGTCAAGATTGTTACGTAGGCTTGTGGTTACCTTGTTTGCCTTTTTGTTACGTACTGTAACTTTTGTCAGGTCAAGATCTTTGTATTCTAAAACCAACACTTGGAGAACCAAGACTTGGCATCCGAGAGAGGGGGACGCCATTGTGCGTGAGCACGGCGACCCCTCTCCCGGCACGAAATTTTGTTGCCCAGCAACACCAACACACTCGCTTCACCGAACTACATATAAAATGTGAGTTCGGTTCCACCGGTGTTTCACTCACACCCCGATGCACCTACCACGGTTCCACAGTCAGCACATCCAGACCCCCGAATCACACTGACCTGCCGAAGAACTCGAACAGGCCCCAGTTCACTTTGCAGACAGGGACACCAAGAATGACGAGGCAGGCCCTAGGCCACCCCGAAACACTCCAGTAGGAGAAGTCTCTCCTTCACGTGTGCCCTGTGATGGCGTCCCAACCGAGACACCACCAGAAGGGTCGCCGAGCCGTCCGCGTGGCACAAAGGCCAGCTTTCGACCCACCAATGGCTCCCAACCCTGCACACAACCACGCAGAACCGACACACCACAAACAGCAATCACACACAGGCAAGCCACACCCGGAAAAGCAAAGTGAGGAAAGATCACAGCAAAACACCAAGACCCCCCGGATTCACACACAAAGTCGACCAGCCACTCCCCAAGCCAGCGCCGCTGGAGGAGACTGGTATGGTACGCAAACAGGCCCTCGGCAGGGAGGAAGAAGGGTAATCTCTTCACTCCATCCCGGAATCTAGAAAAGAAACATCCCAAAGATTAAAACACAAGACAAAGTTCATCAAAAACTCAAGAAACCAAGGGTGCGGAAATGCAGGATTACAAGCCAAAAAGCTGGGAAGACTAAGTTCCCCAATGGAAAAAATATTTTTCCTTCGTTCCAGTAACAATTTTGGGCCAGAAGATCCACCGGAACTTAAAGGCACGGTCCGAAAGAGTGCGGGCATCCAACTCAACTCTATTCCTAAGCTGGCACTTGACGTGCCAGGCCACTTTCAAAGGGTTGAATCCTGCATTTCCGTAATTACTATGCACAACTCTGTTCCTCTCTCTCCAGATTTTGTACGTGGTCTCAGTGATGATCAACCTCCAGACATCCCGCCCAGTCTTGGGGCCGGGATACTGGTAAAAGACCTCCTGAGCCTTGAGTCGCTGCGGACAACCTGCCCAGGTCCAAACAAGCTTCCACACCTGCACGGCCATGGGACAACTCTAGAACAAGTGGTACAGGTCTTCAATGAGATTGCAAGAGGTGCACTTGTCGGTGACGGCAGTTCCCCACCTGTACTGCCTCTTCCTAGTCGGAAGGACATCGTGAGCCAGACGGAATTTAAAATCCCGCTTCTTACAGTCAACTCCAGCCGCCAACACGCTCATCCACACCTCCTTCCTGTTGCAGTTGACGGCACTAAACTCAGTAACCTGCTCCCTAGGCCCTAGGGAGAATGTGCAGATACATTTGTTTCAAATTCAGCCCATTCCGGTTAGCCTCCGCGAGAGCCTGCATGTAACCCCCCAGCTTGTAGTGCTTGTGAGTAGTCTCTCTACGCGGCCCCATAAATCGGAAGCCAGGTAAGAACTTCTCCGCAGACAATCCTGTCAAATACGCAACAAAGTTCCTACACGGATGCGAGGAGTTCAGAGCTTCCTTCACACTCCTAAACTGCAGTGCACTGAACCAGGAGGAGAGGTGTTTAACATCCAAACCACCCTCCTCCTTCGGGCAGCACAGGACCGCTCTGGCAACCGCCTCAACTTGCTTACCGGCCCAAATAAATTGAAAAACTTGCCTTTCCAGAAGCCTCATGAGACTCCGAGGGGGAGAACCAAGTTCTCCGACAAAGGCACATTTCGAGACCAGGAGAGCGTTAGCTAACTTAGCCCGGTTAATCATCGAAATGTCAACACTCTGCCACCTTTCCTTCTTCTCTTTAATAGCGAAGAGGATGTCCCTCCATGTCTTCAAATGGACACCGTCTCTATCAAAAAGGATACCGAGTATCCTGACGGGTCCATCCGTTACCGCCAGCCCACGGACCGCAGCGCGATCCCACCTGCCCCAAAGAAGCAGGTTCGACTTATCCTCATTAAGCATGGACCCGGTGGCACCGCAGTATCCCGCGAAGACTTCCCGGACCTGCCTAAGACTAAGTTCCGAGTCAACAAAGAAAGTGACGTCGTCAGCATATGCAAGATACTTTAAGGACCCCGCGCAGCCAGGGATGGTGGCTCCCTGAATGCTAGGATGAGCTTGAACCTTCCTTAAAATGGTCTCAATGACCAAGACAAACAACAACGGGGAGAGTGGGCAGCCTTGTCTCACACCTCTTCTAACCTCAAAGAGGTGAGAAAGACGGCCAGAAATAATAACTCTTCCGTTGAGGTCCCTGTATAAAGAGTCCACCGTTCTTCGGAAAAACTCTCCGAAGCCGTGGGCTTCCAGCATCTTTCTAATAAACTCGTGAGAAACACGGTCAAAGGCCTTACTCTGATCCGCGGAAAACATTCCCAACTTAACATCCCTGTCTCCGATATAAGCAATCATGTCCCTCACACACCGAATATTATGGTACATCCGCCTACCACGGATGCTACACGTCTGCCCAACGCCCACTAGCTTCTCTGCCACCCGCGAAAGCCTCGCGTTGACGATCGCCGCCATGATCTTATAATCAATGGTAGACAGAGACACCGGCCTCCATCCAGCAAGATCACGAGCAGGATCGTCGGGGGTTTTGGAAAGAAGAGTCACAACACTACTCCTCATAGACTTAGACATAATACCTTTGTCAGCAATGTTGTTATAAATCCTGCATAGCCAGGGGACCAAAATATTAAGAAATTTCTTGTAAAATTCGGCCGGAAGCCCGTCAATACCCGGCGACTTTCTGTGCTTGAGGTTCAGGATCGCCCACCTGACTTCAGTTTCGGTGAATTTCTTTTCCAACAACTCCCTATCTTTATCCGAAAATCTCGGAGTACCTTCCAGCCAAGTTTCCATGACCTCAGGCTGCACTTCCTCTTTGTCAAATAACCTGCCATAAAATTCCGCCGCCGCCTGCAGGATATCGGGAAGATCCCGGACCCCCCTACCGTCAATGTCGAGGCATTGAAGGTTCTCCCTAACCCTCTCCGTCTCGACTTTCCGGTAGATGAAGTTAATATCACTCTCCTGCCGCAGCGCTTCCAAGGCCCCATTCAACTTGACCGCTGATCCTTCCTCCCGATAGAAGTGACTAATTTCGCTCCTGATATTGGTAATCAGAGAGGAATTACACCCATCTTTATCACCTCGAATCGCCGCATTAAGAATGTTCATCAAAATCATGTGGCGCTTCCTCTTCGACGTGGCCAACTGTCTACCCTTCTGAGAAAGGAAATCCTTCACCTCCTCCTTGGTCCGTTCCCACACACCGCACTCATCGTCAGTGATCGTGCCTGCGCCCGCGTTCAGGATCGAGCGAAGGTGCACTAGCGTATCTTCATCTTCTAACATGGAGATGTTCAAACGCCACGGGGTAGCCCCCTCTCTCTCGGAACCGGCACACACACGTCCATCAGGACGGCAGAGTGGTCCGAAACATACAACAGTGGAGAGTTCGGACCAAAGATCTCAATCCTGTCAATCCAGTCAATCTTCGACACAAGAAACATATCCAGGCGGGAAGCGCTGCCCCCTCTAAACCAGGTATAACCCGGAATACTGGGGTTAAGTCTCCTCCAGGCATCGCACAGCCCCTGGCTATCCAGGAGGACCCTAACCACGTTCCCATAAGCTTTCGACCACCTACTGGTTTGGGCCCTGTCGAGGTCGCAGTCGGCGACCGCATTAAAATCCCCGCCAACAATTAACACATCTTCCGAACTTCTGATGAAATGCGGAAGTTCATTATAGAACGACATCTGCATATTACCCTTATTAGGAGCGTAAATACACACAAGTTTCATAGAGATTTTCCTACTGTGGACGGTAAGAGAGATCACCCGACCTTCCCCGTCCGATTCAAAGTGAGTGATATCTCTTTCAAACTTCTCTTTGTAAATTATAGCAACTCCCGTGTAACCAGTACTCCCAAGCGAGTACCTAAATCTGAGACCGGACCTTCTGCGAAAAGCAAAAATCTGTTCCCTGTCCTTATAGTGGGTTTCCTGAATCATGAGGAAGTCCAGATTATTCTGGCGAAAGAACCCTTCGAGCCAACACTGCTTCGCCTCCGAATTGAGGCCCTGAACGTTCAAGGAACCAACCCTAATGTTTGTGCCGGCAAAATTAACTCCAACAGAGTTCATACTTACCTGGTCCTGTAAAAAGAAAGATTTACAAAAACAAACACAGAGAAAAAATGCAAAACCCATACTCCAACCAAGGAGAGAGAGGAACCCCCACCAAGTTACTTTTTGGTACTATCCTTCTTACCCACACTTCTTGTCGACCTTTCTTCTCGAAGAACTTGGCCATTCGCTGTTGGAATCACATGTCCCGTGCCATGCAACATTACAGAGGCAGCGGCAGCAAGATCGTTGACCGCTTTAAAATTGGCCGCAGTAAACTCTTTCCCAGTTCTTTTTTTCTTGTTCTGATACTGACGTTGCAGGTCAGCACAAAGGGAGTCAGTATTCTCGTCCTCCACTTCGATGTCAGTACACGCCCAAAACTTACCGTTTACAACCGCAGTATCCGAGCATTGATTCTCCTCACTCCCGACGCCGACGTTCAGCGGTCCTGCTGGAGGACCCCAGAACGTCCCGGGGCCTCCGGCGTCGCCTCAGAGCCGGCGACAACGTGGCCGCCGCCCGCAGTAGTGGGAACACTAAGCGAAGGTGAGCCTCCGGGACCCCGAATGAGCTGCTTCTGCCCGTCTGAGGGTGGAGTAGGGCACGCGGCTTCTCTTTCGGGAGGCCGCCCGTCCTGGCTATCCACGGCCGCGGAGGTGTACCGCTGCCCCTTGGTTTTGGCCAAAAGGGCGGATGCAGTCATTTCCGTTTCTTCCCAGTGACTAGGGTCATTGGGGAGACCCGGAAACATGCTATGCACAGGGTCTTCACTGGAAACCAAAGTTCCGCCGATTTCACTAAAACACTGGGCTTCACTTTCTCCTTCACTTTGACACTTTTCAACACACTCATTCTGCACTTGACCCTCAATAAGAACATTGTTCTGACCAAATTCGGGGAATATGTCACCATCGCAACTATCACTACTTCCGCTTTCACTGAGAACACCCTCCAGCGTAGAACTGGTGTCAGAGAATTCAGACTCACCTTCCTTGTTCTCTGAGACGTCAGTGCTTTCCACACTAGAATTATCTTCTCCATCGCTGGAAAAGTCCCTACTTACTCCAGGCTCTTTTCGTGCACTACTGGGGAGCCTGTTCGTCCTCTTCACTGGAAATAAACCCGCGCTAGATTCCACCGGAATAGTAGCACCGGAGCCATTAACATCAACCTCCATATTTTCTTCATATCGCCCCTCCACGACACTTATGCTTCCAGGCCTGGATTTGAGACCTTCAAGGTCTTTGACAGACAACTTCCGTGATTTCTTCTTAACTATAGTGTACCCATGGTCATCAGAATTTGAAGGGGAGAGACCCCTCTTCCCATCTTCACCGATAGGAAAGGTTCTCTCTCCTTCGCTGGAACAGAAACATGCTCTTTATTCTCATTCTGCAAATCTTGTTTGTGTTTTTATTAGGTACTGTAACTTTTATTATTTTGAGCGCCCATCAGCTACCGCCTTAATTTAATCAAATAAATTATTCCAATTAAATTCGGTTTTGATTAATTTTTTGTGGGGATTTTATTGATTTCTTAAGGGGAAGAGTTGATTAATTATTTAATTATTACACTTTACCTAAATGTCCGACTTATTATCATTTTAATTCATGACCGAATCACAGAATAAGTGCATCTTAATATAGCCCGCCACATTAAAATGTCAATCACTTGTTAAATTTTGTAGCGAGTGCAATTCTGGCAATGGTTGACACGACTGGCTCACTCAGAGAAATTCTAGAAATAATTTTTTCATATGTGGCTTCCGATATTTGACAGTATTTGTTAAAATAGATAAAAAATTATAAACTGTTTGGAAGCTTTTGTCCAATCTAAAACACATTGTAAGTCGTCAGTTGATTCACATTACAGTTGTCACGAAGACGGGTTTTTTTTTATCGGTTTTCTTCCATAATTTTCTTTTTTTTTTTTTTTTTCTAAAAGTCTTTCCACATTGCAGTCAGAGTTTACTCAACCAATTCCATTGCTTTTCAATTATTATTTTTTTTTAATAATTTGAGATAGTCCAAAAACTTGGAACCGAATGAAGTTTCACTAATGCAAAATCGTCTCCGTTTGCATCTTGAGGATAGGCATGCAAAAGCTGGCTGGTACTATTTTCACCGCGGAAGCGCATGAATCCGGCTTCAGTTTGTTAATGCGCGAGGAGTGAGGGACAGAACCTTCTGTTATTTCCTACGCCCATAGTTTGTTACATCAAAACATCCGACAGAGTTCATCTGTTTTATTGTTTTTTTTCGGGGGGGGGGGTAGATGCACGCTGAATTTCACCAGTCTGAACTAACACAATGTAAAGAACACTCTGACCGCGCACTCTTTGGTGTAATAACTATTTCCGCACGATTTCTTCACACACTATGCTATTGACGCTTTTATTTTTGATTTAATAATAAAGCTGCAGGCCTAAATTTCAGAAATACTAGTGATTGCGTATCAGATTTCCTTTCGTGCTGCAATGAACTTGATCGCGATATCCTACCGCTTCTTTAGGAGAAAAATAAATAACAATATTTTAATTTTTAGCAATGTCTATCTCCATTTCGCAAAGTCTAAATTTATTGCAAGCTGGCTTCTTGAGAATGGGAAGCTTTAGACAATCTGCGAAGCCATTGGGGTCCTTTTGTTTGCGGAGAGCTTACGGTTTAGCGGATGAGTTTTAAGATAATACATTCTGGAAAATTGAATTTTGCTGTGGGACAAAGAAATGCTTTTTAAAAACTATTTACAGATCATCAGAAATTAATGTCTTTAGGAGAATATTGTTCAAACAGTGTTCTAAATAGGATTTTCTAAGAAATGGGAGCATTTATTTGGCCAATTTTTATTTCTGGGAAGTAAATAGCTCGTGTCCCGAGAAAAATTCCAATTTTCTAGAATGCTGAAATGTTCGCATCCAGATGATATTCATGAAGAGTACTTATTCATGAAGAGTACCCCACCCCTTCTTTCAGTTAAATTCAGCTTCTTAAGGCACTAAATGTCTATAAATCTATTTCGGATGACATTTTTGAGATTCTCTTCAAAAAAGTAATCGAAATACGTAGTTTCTTCACAAGTTTCTCAGCCGTTCCGGTAAACCTCCCAAATGTGATCCGGAAAGTAGTTATGTGAAGCGAAGATAGATGGCGACACGTTATCGCTACATAGTGAAGCTTTGCGAAAGTTCCCGTAGCACGGTGAAGGATTCGCATATTCGTGTACAAACTTCTCAGAAATGCTCTATTAAACTGTTTACTTTAAAAACTGCTCGTGAATCTTTGGAAATGAATGTTTTTAGAACCAAAACTGTTCAGTGTTCTAAACAAAAGCGTTCATTCATTGCAGTAAAAGTCAGAACACATAGGCTGCATCCTGGAAATTTTCAAAATGCTCACCATTTCGAGGTTGTTTTACCGAATTAAAAAAGTAACAATGCCGCGTGTAAAAGACAGTGGATTATCATTGTACTGCTGTACTTTGCGTATTCAGCTGATCCAGGCGGTATTTTAACAGTTCCGCACCAATTAGTGGGAATCTGTCCAATGGGGTATTTGTGTTTCTTAAATGTATTTGCGTTTCCATCCGTATTTGAGACGCTCTCTCCAATTGGTGAATCCAAACCTACCACCAGTATCTGTTACCTAATTGGCCTCCGTCACTGCAGCGAGGCCCAATGAGATACGAATACGGAGTACGGATGGACAAAAAACCTTGATGTTTTGCCACCGATAATATAATCGACGGTTCAAATGAAATGTTTCAGAAGCTAGAACGTCGAAAAATCATTGAGGTTACATGACCGATGTTTGAAGCAGGTAAAGAATATTTTCTACGAATAGCATATGAATTTCTTTTTGTTACATTCTTATAAAGAAGAAGGAAATGTCATCTTTCTATTGGCTGTCAATTCGTTGTCGAAAACCGAGTTCTTTTTCTGGATGGTACGGGAGCCGATTCGTCGAAAAGCATCGAGCGTTTTAACAAATAATATTAATTACTCGGCAATGAATTGGTGAGCAATTCCCATTATATTGAACAGAGATTTTACCCACCGATCTGCCCATTGTACTTCAGATGAAAACATGTGAAATCTTTGGCTTATTAGCAAAACATCGAGGTTCACACCGATACATTGGGAGTTTTAACAAACGTTTTATTACTGGGCGTTGAATTTATGAGTATTACTGTTGTGTTGAATCGTGATTTTGCAAATCGATTGCCCATTCACTGCTGCAGACGAAAAAGTGCGAATTCTTCAATTTATTAGCAAAACATCTTGGTTTTCACCGATACATGGGGCATTTTAACAAAATTATTAATTATTTGATTTTGAATTCGTAAGTAATCATACTTATATTGAACAAAGATTGCACCCATTTATTGGCTGTTTAATGCTACAGATTGTTAAGAATTCATGGTTTAAAAGCAAGGTAGGTCTTCACTGAATGTTTCGAGAATTTTTGAACGAGCGATGTCAATTTTGCAAACCTCGACGTACTCTTTCTGTAAATTGAAATGCAAACTGAACCACAATTACCACAATGACGGTATTCTGCCTGAAGGGAACGACCGACATTTAAGATTGGTGAAAGAAAACAATTTTTAGCTAATATACTCAGTTATATATTCAGTCAGACTCAGTGAGGATGCAGGATTTGTCATTTTTATGTAGGACTTACGTCCACAGGGAGTAGAGTTTAGATCCCAGCCATCTACAGCGAGATCGCCTTTTGGGCAGGATACAGAAACGGAAGGAATGAGAGCAAGTCTAGCGACTTTGACAGAACAGTTTGTAGTGAGATTAGAGTACAGTAGATGGCGCCACCGTACAAGTACGATATTGCACATAGATGTGTGAGAGAATTTCAGGGGGGACATGGGAAAGGATACCCATTTTACTGGTAGGTCCAGCCTGGGGCCGTCACCTTACGTGCTCGTCCGATAATCAGCGATTGTTAGTAAATCACACCATCTCTGATGGATCAGCCCAGGCTTGAACCTGGGGACCCAGCATCGACAGTCTGAAACACTAACACCTTAGCCATCCGCGGCTCTTTAGCTAATATAAATTATTTTATTATTGAATATATAATTCAATTTTCAAATTTAATACTGAACAAAAAATTAAAAATTTGTTCTGCTCATCCTGATCTTTGGACGCGGATTTTCATAATAAAGGTTAAAATTTGAACCAAATAAGAAAATGCAAATGCCTCGTTGGACATTATATACTATTGAATTACTAAAATAGATTTTTGGGTTTATTTTAAAAGGTTTTTGCTGGTTCGATTTGAATCGCAGGTACTTATTCCGGTTAAATTCCATCCGGGCACACAGCTAAATCTTTTGGATTTGAAACGAACATACGTGACTTGATGCAAATCCACAGCCCACTGAAAACAAGAGGCCCTGAAACAATTTAGTGAACTGACCAAAAAGGTCTGAGCTTTCATGCTCTGAACCGCACATGAAGTTCATTAGTCCGTTAGTGTGTTGCTGTGAAGTTGTTTATATTTTATTATTTGATCTATTATTGGGATTTTCTTTCCAAGGAAAAACAAATTAGCACTTGTAGTAACATATAATGTTCATTTACCACTGCAACAGAAGAAAATGTTAGAGCGTTTTTTAAGAAAAAAAAAAAAAAAAAAGGATTATTTACTTCTACCTACAGCTGTTACTGATATACAAGAAAGATTTCTTTTCTGTCTTATATAACGTGCAAAGTTTAGTTATTCATATATACATTGAAAAAAGGATTTGTTACTCATACGTTTTGTTGGTAAAGCTATCTCAGTTGTTTAACAGTTTAGCATTTCGGTAAGATGTATACATCTTACGGAAATGTTTTTTGCACTGCTTTCGTTTTCCTTAGTGGTAGATTTACTAAGTGCTGAAATATGTTCAAGTCAAGCAAAAGAAATGTAAAAATTACTTAAGTTTTCTTTCTTGAGTAATCCATGAATAAGGAACACACTGACACCGCAGACCGGTACTGTTAACATTACAGGTATAGGCCAAGCCGTCGGACCCTGGGTACTAGACCCCAGGTAAAAAATAAGGGCATTTTCCTCCGCCTTTCTATGTCGCTTCCATGTGACTTTCCTATCGGGAACCGGGTACTTCTTCCGATTAGCGGTCGTTCCTGACCGCGAATGTAGCGTCATTTAGTAGCTGAATGTACAGTTCACCGGTGACACGTTTTATCGAATGTTTCTTTCGTATCCGACAGATGTCACACTGTGCCTGGAAGTACTTTGCTCACTGACAGATTAAGTTAATTTCTTACATAACGTCTGCCCGTTAATTTTGTAAGCATCACAGTGATTTTACCTTTTCCTCCCAATAGTATACACATACTGAACGTGTAACAAAACTCCATAAATAGTATTCATAAAGTATGTTTTAGAACTCCTTGTGCCGCGGATGGCTTTGTGGTTAGCAGTTCAGACTATCGATGCAATGTCCCCAGTTTCGAGCCTGGGCTGATCTTTCAGAGATGGTGTGATTTGCTAACAATCGCTAAATATCCGCCGTGCATCGGACAAGCACGTTAAGTGACGGCCCCCAGGCTGGACCCACTGGTTAAATGGGT
Source organism: Macrothele yani (assembly GCA_039090855.1). Taxonomy (NCBI): domain Eukaryota; kingdom Metazoa; phylum Arthropoda; class Arachnida; order Araneae; family Macrothelidae; genus Macrothele; species Macrothele yani. The sequence continues at coordinate 10,849,822 of CM077019.1, forward strand.
GTCCTTTCCTATGCCCCCACTGAAATTCGCTCACCTCTTTATGTGCAATATCGTACTTGTATGGAGGCGCCATCTACTGTACTCTAATCTCACTACAAACTGTTCTGTCAAAGTCGCTAGACTTGCTCTCATTCCTTTCGTTTCTGTGTCCTGCCCAAAAGGCGATCTCGCTGTAGGTGGCTGGAACCTAAACTCTACTCACTGTGGACGGAAGTCCTACAAGAAAATGACAAATTCCGACTTAGACTTATCCTAGCTATCATACGGTTGCGGTCCCCCAAACCGCACTTTAATACGCTGGCTGCTAAATTTAGTAGCTTGCAAAATACGTAATGTTTTTATTAGTTTCATTGGAGTTTGAGCTAAAAGCAGTCGCCCGTCATTGGCTACAGGGAAGGAAAAACCTCGCATCCATGCCTCACCGGATCTGCACAGGGTGACCAACTTAGCGATTTTGTCGCCAGATCTGGAGATAATGATTTACATCTGGTGACAAAATTATCATTCCAGCGACATGTCTCAATACTAGAGATATCGTTTCTCATCTAGCGAAAAATCTGGAGATTTTTAGTCTTACTCTCTTTTTTTGTCAAATTGCAACCCTAACCATGAATGTCCATTTCGATTATTCCAACTACAGGATCGCGACCGGGTGGTTTCCATGTACCATCTGGTTTATGAGGAACAAAATTTAACTACAAAATGGAATGAATTTATCGAAAGTACGGGAAGATATAACACAAAATTGGAAACAAAAAGTTATTCCTTCTTTTCAAAGGCCAAAATTATAAACTCTTTACAATTCTCAAAGTTTTATTACTTTGTCAAAACCTTTGAAATTCCTAAAGCTGTCATAAAAAAGGCAGAACAACTTCATTTCCGTTTCATTTGGGAAGGAAAAGGTGACAAAATAAAAGGAAACGCAATGTATAACAATTTTGAATATAGGGGATTAGGTATTGTGAGACCATCTTTGAAAAGCGATTTACTCCGTTTCCTTACACTTTGAAATGGTTTTCAAAATGAGAAGCACCCAGCATTTAAAAATATTAAAATTTCAGGTCGGTAGAGAAATACAGTGCGTCAACTAATCCACACCTCAAAAAGCATTTGTTTATATCACAGGAAATAAATATGCAAAAATTAGAAGTATTTGGAAGGAAATAACGGAAAAATCCATTTAAAAAATATCACCCATGATGATAAATTATGTAAAATATACCTAGCGTTAAACAAAAATCATTCAACAAAATTAGAAGGTACACTACTATCTAATACAGTAAAAAATATTTGGATACAGCAATACAAAATAAAATTAAGTACTCATACTTACTGTTCAAAATTTATTTAAGTACTCAGGCTTACTCTTAATCATACAAAATTAAGTACTCAGGCTTACAAAATAAAATTAAGTACTCAGGCTGACTCTTCAAAATTTCACATAATATTGTTCCTACAAGAAAATGGCTGGTTAAAATTAAAAAATTACCTAATCCAAACTGCACCTTCTGTGTTCAGAGGAAACTCTAGAAAATTTATTCGTTGATTGTAATCAAAATACATCTGGGATTGGTTACAAAAGTATTTAAATTATAAAGATAAATTTACTACCCACCAAATCTTGTAACATACTCCGTTACACGGCTCTGAATAAAAAAATTAATAATACATCATATAATAGCAATTACAAAATATAATATTCGGAAAAATAGAAATGCATTATCCTTCCAACAAAAATCCAAAAATACAGAGCAGATAAAAATTGCCATAAAGTGTGACCTCAGAAGATTTCTGGAATTTGAAATGAGATCTAACGGTGCTCACAAAAACTTTAATAAATTGAAAGCATTGGCTCCTGTAATTTATAAAATATTATCAATAGTACTAAATAAGATTATTTATTAAGCTTTTTAAATTTAAAATATTTGTAGCTAAAATGTAATATGTAATATAACTTAAAGGTACCTTATACTCTCGAACATATTTTATTTTAGTTTCCTAGATAGTAGCAGTATTTATTTGCAAAAATTAAAATATAATTTTTAATTCTATTTTGATTAAATGTTTTTATGTTTCAAGAACTTACTGAAAGTAAATGTAATATACACATTTATTTTAAATATGGGTAATTTTTAACAAAACTGATAAACAAATGGATCTCTTTATGTTTTTCAATCTTGTCTTTAGCATTTCCTGTTCTATTGTATTTCACCACTTTTTTATCCTTTAATGTTTTAAACAATTATTTTCTTTTCTCTCCTTTTTGTCAGTTTTTCTTTTCCTAAAATACCTTTGACTCGAAATTCATACGAATATGTAGAGTGTTCTAAAAATAGATTTCTAAATAAATTGTATACTTCCTGTTGCAAGCGGTAAATCTTGCGTAGGCTCCCACCTCCTCAGTTGGTTGTCTGCTCCGAATTGAAGTATGAGAAAATGTTTGTCATTAAAGATCCTATCTTATAATTATCTTATATTTCAAAATTTTAAAAATAATTTAACACCAGAAAATATTGAAAAGGATATGCGAAAAAAATGTGTTCTGTTCTTGAAGGAATTTGTAGCACAGCTGAGGAAACGATTACCATCGAACATTAAGATTTTGCAGCATATGTCTTTGTTATCTGTATCAGAATGTTTAAGACCACTGAAGGCTTTTGTTGTAAATTTCGGAGCACCTTTTTATTCCGATGCATCTATATTAACGCAGTCTGAAAGGCAATAGCGAAATTTTCATTATGTCAAATGGATTGAAGTTCATGACACTGTAAAGCTGTGGTGTGAAATAGCATCATACAAAGACTCAACAGGAAAAAATCCTTTTAAGAAACTTTCTGATTTTGCATTACATGTTTTAACACTCGCCACATTCGAATGCAGATGTTGAACGAGTATTCAGTTATGTAAATTATGTAAAAAAACAAAACCAGAAATACAATGAAAACTGACACTTTAGTCAGCATACTGATCATAAAGCTTGCTTTGAAACGTGAGGGCAAGTAGTATCATGAATATGAGCTTCCAAAAGAAGTAATTGAAAAATTGCCACAATGGCAAAGTATGACATATTCACCGAGGGTCAGTTGTCATCTTCTTAGATGCCATTTTCAGATGAAGAATTTGAAAACATTTGAGCAGACTGACTGATAAAAACATTGTTTTTCTTTATATACTGTAAAATGTTTCAGTTTTCTTACAAAGCTAACCGGAAGATAAATTTATGTCCAAACTTGTAAATTATACATGGATGACAGAAAGTATATTTAAGGCTTTAGCTGTGTAAGTAATACACTAAGAAATTGTTTAAAATATTAATACAAAATTTTCATGTGATGGGGATATATTCCATCTTATATCACATTTTCATTTCTTATGGGTCCTCCAATTAACTCTCCTGCTGTTGAGATATCATATTCTGTGGTATATATATATATATTCGTTCTTTTAACTACGTTATTGTTTTATTCTCTGAATTTTATTGTATTTGCATATAATTTAACTCTACGTCCTTTGCTTCAACGTCGTTTTTTACTTTAACTTTATCATGATTTTATTCTGAGTTTTATTGCATGTACATATTATTTTACTCTAAATCTTTGGGCTTAACATTCATTAAGGATTTTAAAAGTTCGCATGTTGTTTGGTCTTAGCGTTCATTGAGGTTTTTAAAATTCTCAACATAAATGCTTACATTGTGTTTTCATCTATCTCCCTATATATGTCTATATCTATATCTATCTATCTATATATACATGTATATGAATTATATATATACATATTAATATAACTTATATTTCGTTTCAGACTTGTGAAATACGGCACTGCTGATTTCTTCCTTAAATCTGGTGATTTTCTGGAGATATTTGCTTGTGATTTTGGCGATATAAAGATTAGATTGTTGGCAGCCCTGGATCTGCAACTGTAATACACGAAGATCTTTCCTATCTTTAACATTAACAAATTTACGGTGCATTTTGAATCACTGATACCACTCGTAATAGCGCGATTCAAAAACACTGTAGTTTTCGATTTGCAGCAGTGAATGTGCACTACATCTGTTCAATATTACAGCGATCACAAATTCAATGTCCAGTAACATAATATTTGTTCTGTTGGGGCTGCCTGTCACCTCACTGTGCGTGGACCCTCCATTGAGGGTATACAGAACCCGTTAGGGCACCTCGTAAGCCTGCGCATCTGGCCAGGGCCACAAAGCTGAGAGGGTGACATAGTGTAAATTCAAAACCCTCTATGTATTGGTGGAAATTTCGACGTATCTGTGTGAACATTGATGTTTCGCTGATAAATTAACGAATTCGTAGTTTTCAATCTGCAGCAGTAAATAAGCAACAGATGTGCAAATATCTCCGTTTAATATAACAGAGATTACTCACCAATAACATCGAGTAACTAATAATGTTTAATAAAACTCGACGTATTGGTGGAAACCTTGATGTGTTTTCGATGCAGCGGTGTGAACCTCGATATTCAGGCTAGTGTCTAGAGCCAAACTTGGGGTCCCTCTATGTGTTATCTCATTGGACCGTGGCGGAGGCCAATTAAATAACAGATAAAAAGAATAGGGTGTTTGTTTGAAAGTGTGGTGAACCGAAAAGATTGTAGCAGAGATGTTTGCAGATTTATATGTGTGAGGATATCGCGGGGACCTCTTTGAAAAAACCGTCCTCTTCTGTGCGCAGGTAACGTATTTCGCGGGAACCTCTGGGGTTTGGGGAGGTTGTATCATTTCTTTGAATGGCTACCCCAAACAAAGTGTCATCAGATACTTCCCCGTCCCACTTTTTCCCACGTAATTACCTGAACTTATAGTCACGAATTAATTGATCTTATAGTCACCTAATCAATTGATTTACTCTGCCAGATAAACACTCTCCTATTCATCAGGAAACAAAACTTTTCCGTTTTAATAAATGCTTCGCAGTAGGGACAAAATAAGCATTCCTAAAGGTCCATTTAATTGGCCTGACAAAATAGTCATGAAACGAGAACTCAGGAGCATCCTCTTTCACTGTAGCCTGAGAGATAGCAGCACATCAGTGCAGTCTTGTAAATCGTTGAGAGCGTACCAGAGTTGAAAGTACAACCATTGTTTCAGTTACTTCTAGTGGTGTGATATGGAAACATGCAAAAGCTGCTTATTTCCACACTTGTGGAAAGACTAAAGTGCAGAAATAGGTGATATACACCACTTTTTTAAAATTACAATATACAAGTGTATCATTCGAATTAAGAATTAACGAGTTTGCGGTTCTCTGTGATGTTGTGCGGTGCTTGGTTCCCCTTCCCCCCCCGGACGGGTGTCACGTTTTACAGTTTGAAAGATACACTGAAGAACAACTGAATTAGAGATACCTGTCTAGTAACGTGTAGCACCACCTTTCGTCCTGATGACGGCGGCGATCCGTCTCGGTATGGACTCCACAAGACACCGGAAGCGTTGGGAAGCCATACGGATCCACGACCCCTGAACAAGCTCCTACAGTTCACGAAGATTTGATGGATGGGGTCAGAGCCTCGAACATCTCTCTCGATGGCATCCCAGATGTGCTCGATGGGATTGAGGTCAGGTGACCTAGCTGGCCAAGAAAGCGAGGTCACGTCGGTGGAGTGTTCATCCAACCATTCCTATACAATTCGGGAGCGATGGCACGGTGCATTGTCTTGTTGCAGGATGAGGTCCCCAGTGGGATGTTGAAGACGCACAAACAGGATCAAATGGTCGTCCAGGATATCCCGGTAACGTTGACCTATGAGGGACGATGTCGCACGTACCAGACGTCCCATTTCAGTCCACGTAAACAGTCTCCAGACGAGAATTCCACCCCCACCAGCTTGAAGAGTACCCTGCTGGCAAGAAGGATCCATCGTTTCATGTGGTCCTGCCATCCGCATGCACCAACGTGAATCTCGACTGATCACTCCAGGCAACATGTTTCCACATGTCTAGGGTCCAGAGGCGATGTTCCCGCGCCCATGCTAATCTTTGCACCCTCTGATGTGCGGTCAGCAGCGGTACCCTCGTGGGACGATGGCTTCTGTACCCCATAGCGAGGAGATGGTTCTGTATGGTGTGGCTGCTTGCACGTTTTTGTGCACCAGCGTTAAATTGCCGAGTGATTTCTTGAACTGTGGCCCGTCTATCCGCTGTTACAATGCGAGCTAGCCGACGATGACCCCTCTCAACCACACGCTGTTGTCCAGGGTAGTTGGCCCTTGCAGGGATGGTTTTACCGGATTCGATGTACTCACGGTGCACCCGTGACACAGTGGCTCGTGAAAATCCCAGTGCCTGCACGACTTCCGAGATTGAGTGACCCATTCGTCGGGAACCGACAATTTGCCCACGATCAAATGCGCTTAGATCCTTCGGCTTACCCATACTGCGTCCGACTCTTACTGATTCCCGTCGCATCACTCCTTATATTGTCGGATCGCTGCATACGTCATGTTGTTTCCGTTTACAGGGCCGCACACAGCGCCACATTTGCATAACGCCAACTGTCTCTAATTCAATTGCGCTTCAGTGTATATCACTCTCTATTTTCACTCAATTTTTCTGTTTGTCTTTCCTATTGAGTTCACTTACTCAGATCTCCTGGCTTCCTATTTCTAAGGGTAGTGTTAGACATGGGGTCAGACACTCCCTTCTTAAAACTTCTTCAAATATCGTCTCGTAAGAATTAACCAGCATGATCCGTATATTCTGTTTGGGTAGCCCAGATGTTTACTTTACCAGATGCAGTAAAAGAACTACACAGGAGAATTATTTTTTATATAAAGCATTACCTTTGGATTGAATTTATGCAATATCGTTTAACATATGTAAGCTGGCAAAGGCGTCTGGAGGCATAATTAGAATCACAAAATGCAAAGTACGATCTTATCAAGTATGACAAAGAAAGCCTAACTCGCATATTTCTTAAGAAAATCTTGTGGCCTTCATGAAGATAATGAATTTTCTTTGCACCGTGAATTTACCAAGTCACTAACAGTTTAAGACCAAAAAATGTGTTTCCAGGATGCTAAAGTTTGTTCTCCAAAGAGGAAATCCATTTTCAAAACCTAATAACTACGGAATATCAAATACAATATAGATCATATCATATCATATGTAGAGGATTTTAGAAAGGGAGTGTCTGACCCCAGGTCTTAAACAACCCTTAGAAATAGGAAGCTAGGAAATTTGGACTAGAATGCCCGATAGGAAAGTGACACGGAAGCGAGGTAGAAAGGGGGAGGAAGACGCCCTTATTTAATACCGGGCAGCCTGTCCCTGAGGCCCGACGGCTTAACGTGCCCATCCAACACATGGCTGGTATTTAGTGGTTTGAGCGTTCGTACCTGTCTGGGATCGAACCCGAGGTCTTCTCCTTGGCAGTCACGCATGTTGACCACTAAGCCACCCGCGGCCAGTAACAAATATAATAACAGGAGCGAAGATTGATCAAGAAGTTTGCAATTACTTACTTCACACACAGGAGAAGGAAAAGAGTAGCTACAATACTTTTGTGAAAGGCAGACAAAGCTAAAGGAATTTCGGATCCTATACATAAAGAATTTCCTAAAAAACGCAAAGCAAAATCCCCTGCTGAGTCATCGCTCAAAGAAACAAATGATGCATTCCGATGCACAGAAATAGCACGTTCCCGAGACATAAATGTAGACATAATACTCGCATATCAGCTTGCAATCACATCACACTACTTAACATGTGATGTGCTTTTAAAGCAGCCTGATAAAGCGCAACTTATAGTACTGTAGAGAGTTCAAAAGCAGGTTTTTAAAAGGTTATGATGTAGAAAGAAACATCACTACTTCAGAAAAGAGCACAACTATCGTGATTGACTTCATGACGTATGCAAGAAAACTTTACGCTAAACTGCTAAAATTCAAGACCTTTGTTGACTACTTTGAACAGAGACATTTGGAGACCGTCTTTCAACTTAAGCCCCCCCACCACCCACCCCACACACAAACTCAGTTTTTACCTTCGCGCGGATTACGGTTGACCACCTGTATACCCTAAAGAAATCGTCCCCCTGACTAGGTGTGGCCACAGACACAAACTTAAAAACCTCGTGCTTTTCATTCCCAAGTGTCTCAGTCAATCTTCGTTTCCAGCAGATTTCACCAATAATACAAATCGATGTTCGTGGCTCTTCTTGGTCACAAGTGAAACTGAGGAGGTCGAAGTACCAAAAAGTTGGTACGTAGAGGCAATCAGGAGAAGTTCCAGACACTTTGGACGCTTCTATTTTGTTCAGCTCCTTGCGAAAGCATCCTCGCATTGCAGATATTTTTTTTCAAGACAAAATCTTTGTTAACATTCGCAGCGTGGGTGTAGGGGCGAGAATTTATGCACATCTGTGAATTATGTGATAGGCATTTGTCGGCATAATATATTTTGATCGAAACTCTTTAGATTCATGTGATGGACATCAAATGACGTTAATCTTATAAGAATTAACTGTTTTCATCAAGACATGAACATTTGATGTGAACTATTTTCAAGTGTATTAAGATCTTCCTTAGGACGGATGCGAAAAAGCAACGGAACCTGAAATAACGGATGTTAAACCTTGTAAATGCACTAGTAAGGAGACATTCCAATGTGCCTATTGTAATGATGATGTACTCGTGGAGACACCGCTATTGTTCCTACCCGGTGGGGGGGGTGCAAGTTGTGGGATACACGGAAGGTGCAAGGTCAAGGTGAGGCGAAGGAAGGTCGGCGCCGGAATTCACAGATCAGGGAGAAAAAGGGTGGAGGGCGCAGATAGGCAGGCGGGTCGTCTGCTCGACGCGTGCTCTCGCTCGGAAAAGGGTTAGCGCCTCTGGCGGAGAATGCAGGAGGCGAGGAGAGATTACTAGGGAAAGACTTCGAGTTAGGAAGGAACAGTTAGTGGTTGTAGTGGAGCGTGGAAGGTGCTGGGGGCAGCACGGAAAGAAAGTTGGTCGTAGGACACGTGCCAGATATAGCACGGGAAAAAGTTCGTTGTTGGAAGAGCCGGAGGGAGACACCGGTTGTCTGTAACGAAGTACGGAGAAAACTAGCTACGAGGACACGTGTTCGGGAACAGAACACGAAGCTCAGCTTTCCAAACAAAAGAAGTGTGAGGTGCGCGAAAGATTCCGTCCAATAAATACTTTCACGTTCGCGACAGGGAAATAACTTGCAAAGGTTTATTTGCAGAAAAGAGTATTCCGTTAATAAATAGGGACTCTGGTATTTTTCGCGGAACTACAACTTGCAGGAGCTCGTGTTACGGAACAATAGCTGCCAGGATTGATTATCTTTGATTAAACATTTTTGTTAAATTTCAAACAAGCCTAATGTTGAATTCATGCCTTGAATGTCTTGTCATTAATTTTACTTCCCCTCTCCCGAATAGCAGATCATTTTAGTAAAGCTGGGAGAGTAAGAACGCCGGGCTGTCTTCAATTTTTCGTTGATAGTAGTTTCCATACAAAAAGAACCTTATAAATTTTTACTTCCTGCTGTGGGGAATTTTCGACAGCACGAGAAGCCAGGATCGTTTTGCTGATAAGCAATAATTAACATAATGAGCTTCCACCCCTACAGTGGGGTTGGAGAAACGTTATCAGTTTTTCATAAGCTGCAGCTTTCATTTGCTTGTTCATGTAATCTTTACTTTCCACAGACAAGGGTTTTCTCTATAAATCTCTCTGAACTGTGTCATCGTCTCCTTGCTCAATTACCTGTTTTCCGACATCTTAAAATAAAAATCCTTTGATAGCACCTATCTCCTGCAGGGAAGTAGAAGGGGCCGCCCCGGTGGCGCAGTAGTCTAAGCGATGGCCTCTGATCATTCGTCCGAAAGGGGTCCGGGTTCGAATCCCGGTGAGGCATGGATGTTGTGTTTGTCTTACGGCACTGGCTCTCTCCCTTCCCTGGAACCAGTGAGCCTAAATTAGGGACGGGCGGTTGCTTATAGCCCATTGAGTTGCTCACGGTGGTCGTTAAACCTCCAATCAAAAAAAAAAAAAAAAAAAAAAAGAAGTAGAAGGGGCTTAGCGGCGCTAAGGCTCTTTTACTTCCTGGTACTTTTAGATGGCCATGTAGGCAGAAATGGCAACTGCTGTGTTTTATACGCAAACGTATTCGTACATGAAACGAATGATCATGTTACAGTCGGTTCACGCTCTATGGAGTTTCATGAATCGGAAGAGTGTTAAGGGAATGATAACTTCTTTGTTACGACCGCAATCTTTTTTGTTTTTGTTTTTATTTTTTGATTGAAAGTTTTACGACCACCGTGAGCAACTCAATAGCCTATAAGCTGCCTCCGGTTCCTAATGTAGGGTCACTGGTTCCAGGGAAGGGAGAGAGCCAGTGCCATAAGACAAACACAACATCCATGCCTCAATGGGATTCGAACCCGAATCTTTCACGAACGAATGGCTATAAGCCAGCGCTTAGATCACTGCGCCACCGGTGAGGCCCGCAATCTTCAAAATGACGTTATAGGAGGTAGGTTCTCTGTATGTTTAAACTTTACAAATAAGAAAAAATCAACGCAGAAAAATTAAACAAGTATATAGTATAACTGAGAAGTGTTTCATGGTTGCAGTGGGATTTTTTGCTGAAGTCGTCACCTAGTTCATCTCCTGGTTCTTTACGGGTAACGCGAAAGGAAGTCCCGGTGAACAAGTGGTCAGAGGCGTTGGCTTCTGGCTAATTGTTGGAGCTGGTCCTGAAACCAGGATGAAGCAGGCCCGGGGCTCTTACATTCTCAGGACCAGAGCCCCCAAATCCGCGAGGGCCGACTGCCTATTGCCGGGTTACTCATGGTGTTCATTAAACGCCCCCCCTCCCCAACGCACACCCAAAAGATGGGGTGGGGGTTAACGACCACCGTGAGCAACTCGATGAGCTATAAGCAGTCGCTATTCCATAATTTAGGACCACTGGTCCGTGGAAAGGAGAGAACCACCGCCGTAAGACACAACATCCATGCCTCACCGGGATTCGAACCTGGACCCGATTCGGACGAATGGTCAGAAGGCATCGCTTAAACCACTGCGCCACCGGGGCGGCAGATACCCATTATTGCATCCCCTAATTCGTAGGAGAGGTTGATAGGTCAAATCAATGAAAAAAACACTGAATATTAAAAATATTATTAATACTTAATGTTTAAAATCGTTTAGAATAACCTTCACCGCGAAGGCACATTCTTTCTTACAGAAATAAAAAAAAATTATATTCTTGGCGTGTGACTCGCGCGTAACATTCATTCTTTTGTTGTAAATTGCCTAAAATCGGCAATTTTAACTAAAATTGATAAAATTTAATTAAAAATTATAAATGATTAAAACAAGTCAAACTTTAAAAACTTTTGAAAGTCTGGGTTGTTTTTGACTAATACGTTCACCGCTAAAGCACTTTTTTATTTATAACTACATCACTGATCTCCTGTCTGTACGGCGACGAGTAGAAAAAACTTCACTTTGGAGGGATTTGTCCACACACAGGCGTTCAAAACTGGAGTTTCGTCGCTCTCAAGGTCAAAAATTCGAACGCCGCCACGAATCTGAAAAACGTTCTGATCCCTCTCCACGCGTCGTCTCAGGGCGCTGCGCCAAACCTGCGCGCGCACACAGGTTTAAAAGCGTACAACTGTTTGAAGGACAGGACACAATCCGGAAAATCATCTATAAATGGGGATGTCTACCATGAAGATGAGACAAATTCTTCCTCGGAATCTGTTATACCTAAGAAAACGATGCGGGGTATATCAAACCTTATCTCAGTCATAAACTTTGTCAATCATCTCTTGCGAACGGAATAAGTACATACATACATACATACATACATATCACTAAGCTGTTCTCTGAGATTCAGAGGTTAGCTCCAAAAAGCAATACAAACTTCCAGATATTTTTACTTATTGTTGTCGTATCAAACTTCTCCATTTACAGCGATCTTGACATACAACTCGTGCTTCACTGATACCCATTACACGCCGTACACAAGATCTTTTATACTTCATACTCATAATCTTTTTCTCATGCAGACACTCCTGAATCTGATCCACCCATGTCTTCCTTGGCCTTCCTCTGTCTTTCCTTCCTGCCACTTGGGCTGAAAAGATTTTCTTAGTAAGCATTTCATCACTCATTCTTTCAACATGGCCAAACCACCAAAGCATATTGGTCTCCACCTTGCTAACAACATTTTGCTTCCCATCACACAACTGCAATACATCTTCATTTCTCACACAATCAGATCGTGTCTTGCCACAAACCCCACGTAAGTAACGCATTTCTCCAGCACACAAACGACTCCTATGTTTCTTCTGCAGTACCCAGGTATCACTGCCATACATCAGAGTAGGAACAATTACACTTTCATACACAGCCATGCGGGACTCTCTAGAGAACCCATCATTCCTGTGAAAACCTCCCAGAGCAGCTATGACTTTCAAAGAAGAATTCACTCGCCTACTGATTTCACCACCCAACTTGTTCTCTCTGTCAAACATGCTTCCTAAATACACAAACTCACTCACCTGGTCAATCACAGTGCCATTTATACTTACAATACATTCAGTGCTACCCGTTCCTCTCTCAAACACCATAACTTCGGTTTTTCCCTTATTTATACTCAATTTGAATTTCATGTAAACTTCGTGCATCCGAGTCAACATACTCTGCAACTCACTTTTGCTCTCTGCCAACAGGATAGTGTCATCAGCATACATCAATCTGCACACACGGATATCACCAAGACATAAACCAGTATTATCTAATATAGTAAATGTCGTAGACAAATTCCTAAACAATGGCACATATATTTTGTGAATAATACATGACATACATTATACATTTTCATCATTCCCATGTTGAATCCTAGGTAGCTCTACTACTAGAAGAAGTTCGTGTTTTACGTTTTTCACTTTTACTCTCGTTGTCAGTGTCTTTTTGAGACTGCTGTAGCTTTTCTTTCTGATTTGATTTCAGGGTTCATTTTGAATTTAGAATATGTAAGGCTCATAACACTTCATGTGGTAAATAAAATTAGTCCTCAATTGAAACGCACCAGAAATACAGGGTGTCCGAGAATTATTGGTCACATTACAAAATTATATGAAACAAAACATTAAACAGATAGAAAGAAACTAACTGTACTAACTTACAATGTAACTACACAAGTTAACAAATTTCGATGTGAGATCCCTTGGTTGCTCGTAGTACGTCCAAGCGATACTCGATTTCATGCCATGTATTGGCAAGCATCTGATGAGTTGTGGAATTAATAGCAGCTGTGATACGCTACTTCAGTTCCTGCAAATCAGTACAAGACGTCTGATAGACACGATCCTTCACATAACCCCACATGAAATAATCCAACGGAGTTTCATCTCCAGAGCGAGGAGGCCACGGAATGGGACCACCACGCCCCCTCCACGATGTTCCACATTGCCAGTTTCTTTAAACTGTTTCATCCACCGCTTAATTGAATTCGTTGACGGAGGATTAGGATTACAACCATACTCTAAACGGTACCGTCTTTTAAATTTAGTTCCGCAACACACATCGCCTTCTGCTGTACGGATGACATGACTACTGATTGCGTATTTCTCATACATTCCTCATCAGGGCCATACCTAGCGCCATTTATCGGATTCTGGAAATAACAATTCCGCCAAACCAAAATATAGAAACCGTGTTAGTAATACGTGACAGAGAAAAACAGACAATGCTCATAGTTTTTTTTTTGTACATAATTCTCGGACACCCTGTATTTCCACGCGACCCCCTTCGAAAAGCTCCATGTTTCGTAGTACACTGGTGTACACAAATTAAGGACGAAGAGGAGAAATTAGCATAACAGCGGAACGAGCAGGCAGAACGGACCGAAAAACCACTCAGGAGATAGACTGGGGTCCGGCACGGTAGGGCATGGGCATATATGCAGCATGACGTAGAGGGAAGGGGGTGTCGGAAGGGTATGAAGCACACGAGCGGTGTACGCTAAGCAATTCGGTGAAAGCTATTGCACGGTGTACATAGGTTTGAACGACGTCGAGTTGCTGCCATCGTGTGATATGGCCAACAGGCAATCCAGTAGACGACATCTGGATGACTTTACCCGAGGTCGCGTCATTAGGAAGTTGGAAGAAGGTCGAAGTGTCGAATCGCGCACAGCATCGTTTCACGAGCTTGGAGAGCATTTCAAACGACAGGAACAGCTGTCCAAGAGTTTAGCAGTGGTCGTCCACGAGCACCCACGGCGGCGGATGACCGGTATATTGTCCTACAGGCGAGAAGAGACAGACGGCAGACAGCGGGAGAAATCGCAAGGCACATGCAACAGACAACTGAACGTCCGTTATCGCGTTTTACTGTGGCCAGGAGGCTGCACAAAGGTGGTCTATTTGCACGACGACCAGTACGGTGTGTGCCATTAACGCCTGCTCATCGGAGACGGCGGTTTCTGTGGTACCAGGAACACAAGAACTAGACACATCAGCAATGGGGTAGAGTTCTCTTAACGGATGAGAGCCGATTTAGTCTGACGAGCGATTCTGGACGTATACACATCTGGAGAGAGCAGGGAACATGCAATCACACCTCCAACATCATCGAAAGGGACCGGTTTGGAGGTGGCGGAGTTCTCGTTTGGGGTGGTATCATGCTTGGTAGCCGTACTGACCTCCACATCTTCCAAGGAGGCAGTGGTGTCCGCTATTGTACCGAGATTCACCTCTCTCACGTGCGTCTGTCGCAGAGCTGTTGGGGAGTGAAGATATTCAACGCATGGATTGACCCGCAAGGTCCCCGGACCTAAATCCAATCGAACACGTGTGGGACCTTCTCGGGAGACGCTTGGGAGCAAGTCACCAGCCGCCAGCAACGATTCCGCAGCTGCGATTGGCGCTACAAGAGGAATGGGCTGCGATTGGCGCTACAAGAGGAATGGGCTGCGATTGGCGCTACAAGAGGAATGGGCTGCGATGCCTTAACAGCTCTATGACAACCATGTCCTCGGCATGTACAGACGTTGAAAATCCTGCAGCGCAGTCAGGGGTGATATATCCCCTACTATAGACTGGATTTTTCTTAGCAGCCGCCTGTCCAGTTGTGCTCGAAGCCATCTTTTCAATTAAGTGCCTTTGTATCCCTTGTTTAACTCTTGCGGATCTAATGGTATGATTTGAGTCGATGTACAGCACTTTCGCACGACGTTGCATTCAACTCACGCCAGTGTATTAGAAGTCGGTACTAATTAAACCTACAGGTAGCAACCGACAATCCAGATAGTACATAGGTTTTCAAACTATTGCAACATATAAGATTCGAAATTTAATATATAGATATAATTCGTTTTTCAAATTTAATGCTGCATAAAATTTGGATTTCTGTACATCATGAATGTTAGGCGTGGACGTTATAAGCTACTGAATTACTAAAATGGATTTCTGGGTTTATTTTAAAAGGTTTTCGTGGTTTCGATTCGAATCATACATACTGTTTCAGGTTAAATTAAATTCGGGCACACAGCGCTTTTGCTAAAACTTTCGCATTCGACCCCGAGATAGTTCTGCAAAGCGATGATAAATGGCGACACGTTATCGTTCCGTCGTTTTGCGTTTCGTTACGTTGCGAAAGGGCCAAAGTGAATAATATGGTTTTTTGGTGGCCTTTAGAAGGACCCTTTGAACGCATAGCCCACTGGAAAGAGGAGGCCCTGAAACGAACCGTTGTCATGTGACCAAAATAGTCTCAATTTTGGGAGATTACTCCAAGTTTTTACCGCAAGTGAATACAGTTATTATTCTTGTGATTAAAGTCTCCTGCTTTAATCTTGTGACAGTTTTGTGAAAAAAATGTAAGTGTGTGTAATATTAAATTATGTGTAGGGTTTAGATTACTATATCTGTGGCACTTGTAAATATCATTTGCTTCCAGTAGTAAAAAATAATAAATAATTACAATAATAAGCTGAATAGTTTCGTTTCTTAATAAAGACATAACTGAAGACATCTGACACATTACTCGAACCACTAAATACCGCCGTGCATCGAATGAGTATGTTAAGGGCCGCGGGTGGCCTGTGGGCAACGTTCGTGACTGCCACGGAAAAGATCTCAGGTTTGATCCACTAAATATCCGCCGTGCGTCGGATGGACACGTTAAGCCGTCGGACCCCGGGTACTGGCCCCCGGTAATAAATAAGGGCGTCTTCCTCTCCCTTTCTACTTCGCTTTCGTGTCACTTTCCTATCGGGCACTCTAGCCCAAATCTCCTAGCTTCTGATTTCTAAGGGTTGTTTAAGACCTGTGGTCAGAGACTCCCTTCCTAAAATCCTCTACATATGATTTGATCTGATCTGAGAATGTTAAGCTGTGGGACCCAGGGTACTGGACCCCCAGTAATAAATAAGGGGGTCTCTCTACCTCGCTTCCGTGCCACTTTCCTATCAGGCACTCTAGCCCAAATCTCCTAGCTTCCGATTTCTAAGGGTTGTTTAAGACCTGGGGTCAGATACTCCCTTCCTAAAATCCTCTACGTATGATCATGATCAGACTAAGTTGGTCACATGACCGTTAGTTTCAGGGCCTCTTCTTTCCAGTGGGCTTTGTTTTGAATGGGAATGATGTCATATGTGGGAAATATCTATTTTTATGGAAGAGTTGTGTTTCCTCATTAATATCAATAGAAATCTCCGCAGGGACGATTTAAGCAAAGGACCCAGCTAAACCGGGCCCAGGGTGCCAGATTTAGGAGGGCACCAAGCTGAAAGTTTTTTGTATGAATATTTTGGTACCACCACTCAAGAAAATTTTTACTTAAATAATTTTACAAAATTTAATAATTTTTAAAACTTATATTATTTGTAGTGGTCACTCCATATGCGTGGAAGGAGATCATTAACTGAGTAAGAACATCAATTGCTGGCTGTATTGGAGCTAGCCAAAATGCTATAATAATTAATTGTGGCATGGAGGGGGAGAGAACTTGAGGGGTGTCCTCTTGCCTTGACGTCTAATATGCTAGTTTATAGTACTGTATTATGTGGAATCAGAAGCATTGTCTGCGTAGGGTACGTTCTTCCCCTTGAAAACTACTTCAGCGGACCTGAGTCTCACGTATTGTTTATATTTCTAACAATAATGAAACTGTTCAGCCCAGTGTTTCTTTCAGGACTTTTTGACCAGGCGGGGGGGGGGATGGAACCCTAGAGGGGGCAAGTTTTCCATTTGCTACATACACTATCTACCAACAAATAATTGGACACCTGTGATAGCAAAGGAAAACGAAGTTTATTCACCTTCAATAGTTGGTGGAGCCTCCACGAGCGGCGATTACAGCTGCGACCCTCAGGGGCATACTCTCAACCAGGCGTTGTACGACGGCTAGCGGTATTTTCTTCCACTTGGCTTGGAGAAGACAGGTCAGTTCCTTCACCGATTTCGGACGGTGGGGGCACCCCTTACGTCGACGCTCCAACTCGTTCTAGAGGTGCTCGATAGTGTTAAGGTCCGAGCTCTGTGCAGGCCAGTCCATTCGATTAACCCCATTGTCACCATACCAAGCTATGGTGGACCTCGCAACATGACAGGTGGCATTGTCATCCTGAAAGTAACATGGGTCCACCCCGTAAAACTGCCACTGAGTATAATAATAATAGTACGTCGTCCCTAAATCTGAGTATAATAAAATAGTACACAGCATTCCCTGAAGCGTGGTACTGTCGACACATGAATTGTCCTAAACCAGTGATTCTCAAACTGTATGGACTCAACTTCACACGGACCACCTACCTCGGCACCTCTTCCATTCAAGTACCAAAATGTAGGAATAATGATTGATTTAACAACTCATTAAGATGCATTATCATCATAAAAATTTGATACTAAAGTTATTTCATTGTAGAAGATACAAATAAATTAATAAACATGAAAGATGACACCGAATTTTCGGGTGTAATAAGCACGTCTTTTGAATCCGTTCTGACGCAAATTAAATTTATCAAAGCTATTCAAAGTCAATGGAACCGGTATGGAAAACAATAGTATCTGACGGAAGAAAGAAGTTTTTTCAATCGGGTTTTTAAACCCTCAGATATTGCTGTAAACGGAATCGTGATCTTACGCCCTCTGGTTGCGGACTTGTGCGTTAAGAAAAACATGAATTTATATGAGAAACATTTCGCACCGAAACGCTCTCCAACACCGAAAGAATTTTTCAAATCGGAGTTTTAGAAAAAGAGTTATCGGAAAAAATGTAGTTTATTTTAACGCCCCTAGCGGAAAATCTATGCGTAATTTGAAAAGTAATTATACCTAAAATACTCTTCGGAAAAAAAAAAAAAGGAATCGAAAGATAAAATAATTTTTCAATCGGATGTTTAGAAGCAAATACGCGTAATAAAACGTGTTTTTGAATTCGACATCATCTGCGTTTACGGCGAAATTGTACATCGTAAAAAAAAAAAACAAACTAAATAAAGGATCATCATTCGCATATTTCAAGCTTCCCAATGCAAAAAGATTATTTCAAATCGGACTAATAGTTGCAGAGATATAGTGGGTAAAGACGGACGGACAAACCGGTAACATGAGCACGATCTTTTTTTACAAAAGACGTGCTAAAAAGTATTGTTTTTTAGCACGTCTTTTGTAAAACAAGATCGTGTTTATGTTACCGGTTTGCGCGTCCGTCCGTCTGTCTGTAACCACGATATCTCTGCAACTATTAGTCCGATTTGAAAATTTCTTTCTTGCATTGGGAAGCTTGAAATGTGCGAATGATGATCCTCCATTTCGTTTTTTTTTTTTTGTACGATGTACAATTTCACCGCTAGAGGGCGTAAATGCAGATGATGTCGAATTCAAAAATACGTTTTATTCCACATTTTTGCTGCTAAACATCCGATTGAAAAAATTCTTTTATCTTTCGATTTCATTTATATCGCAGAGTATTTTAGATGTGGTTACTTTTTCAGAGTACGCATAGATTTTCCGCTAGAGGGCGTAAAAGTAAATTACATTTCCCCGACAATTCTTCTTCTAAAGCTCCGATTTGAAATTTTTTTTCTTCAGCGGATACACCTCTTGATGGAAAATTTTTTGCATATGATTTCAAATTTTTGGTAAAGAAAACTTTGGCCAGCAGGGGACGTAAAGTCACATCTTATTTTTGTCGATATCTCTGTTTCTAAGAGTCCGATTTGAAAAATTCTTTCTGTGTTGGAGAGCGTTTCCGGTACGAAATGTTTCTCATATAAATTCATGTTTTTCTTAACGCACAAGTCTGCAACCAGAGGGCGTAAGCTCACGATTCCGTTTACGGCAATATCTGAGGGATTAAAAACCCTATGAAAAACTTCTTTCTTCCGTCAGATATTATTGTTTTCCATACCGGTTCCATTGACTTTGAATAGCTTTGATAAATTTAATTTGCGTCAGAACGGATTCAAAAGACGTTTTATTACACCCAAAAATTCGGTGTCATCTTTCTTGTCTAATTATATTTTAAAACACAAAAGAACATGGCAAATCACTGAACACAACATTAAACAGAAAAGAACAAACCGCATTATCAAGATTTAGAACTAGGCATCTCAAATCAATTAAAATACTTGATGGCACAAAAGTATGTACAAATGTAATGCAAAAGAATCAACACCAAACCACATCTTTCAATATATAGGCGTCAATAAGGAGATAATTTAAGATGATGGACAAAAATTAATAAGTGAATTAAAAAAATGTAATCTCATGGAATTGTTTAAGACCAAGGGAAAAGAAACAATAACAGCATAATTATTTTCAGAATTAAAATGGTATCAGCACATTGCAAGAAAGTAAGTAAACGAATAAATTTTTTATTCTCCATTTCAATGTGAAAAATGGTGTTGCTTGCGATCTTTGACCAGTTTGGTTGCATCAGGTGCAATGAAAGGTAGTTTGAGTGTTAAGTCAGGCCTTTTCACACTTTTTAGTCCAACCAAGATAGAAAATCCTATTTCACAATTGTACGTTGTGGGAAACAGTAACAGGCAAATCTGAGTATAATAAATCTGAGTATATCCCCATTGGAGGTCGATGCAATCATTTCTGCTTTGAAATTGGTTGCAAAACGATCTTATTTCAAATTTGATGGCAAACTCTACCAACAAATGGAGGGGGCACCAATGGGGTCTCCTCTCTAACCTGTTCTGGCGGAAATGTTACTGCAGTCATTGGAAGAAAAAGTACTGAGCCAATTCACGTACCAACCGGCACTCCTCTTAAGATACGTGGATGATATGTTGGTCTTCTGGCCTCACTCCATGTTACTTCTGAACGAATTTACTACCTGTCTTTCGAACCAATATTCTACTATCACCTTCACTATGGAACTTGAACAAAATGGTATATTAGCCTTCCTGGACATCTTATTGACTCGTGACTTGACATCTAATCTTATCAAATTATCTGTCTATAGAAAACCGACCTCCATACCTTGTCTTATACCTTTTGTTTCTCCCCCCCCGAATATAAAGCTTCAGCCTTACGTTTTTAAATTAAACGTGCGTTTACTCATTCCTCAACCCGTCAGATTCGTCAGGACGAACTAGCTTTCATACAGAACTTGGCCATATCATTTGGATATTCCGCCTGCTTCTTTCGGGAACTTCTACAGAAATTTCAAAGACTAAGATTTACGACGTTGTCAACGGAGGTCGTATCTCCTATATACGTTGGTAAAGTTGACTTCATCCCTCCCGTGGTTTCCATATTGAGGAAAGTATGTCATAAATACAATATTAAATTTGGAATTTGCACCAAAATTTTTTTTTGAGCCATACGTAACGACCGAGATCCAGTCGCAACTTTGAATAAAGCAGGAATATATCGTATCCCATTGCTTCCCACGGCCTCTAACGATGATATTAAATACTACATAGGTTCTACCCTTAGAAGTCTGAACATTAGATTGTCAGAACACAAATATGCACTTCGAACTGACTCCATTTCTACATCATTTACTACAGCTGTTCGCCAGGGAGGTTATTCTCCCGATTGGCCTAATACAATAGTACTTTTCTCCTTTGTTAACAAACAAACCGTCTTTTTAACAGAGAGTCTGTATATTATTTCTTATGGTACTACCTGTTGTAACTTGGACTTACCCGTTTTTGTTCCTAGACAATGGAGAAAAATAATTACTTCTTCCCTTCAACCTACTGAAGAAGAGGACCTTACTTAATTAATCAACTATATATTATTTGTATTATTTCTGTTTTGCTGTTTTCCTCAATTGGCATCACCGGTGTTTTGAACAAATGCATTGTGGGTCTCCTTGGGGGACTGGTTATATATTGCGGCGCTTCCGTGTGCTCTGTGGCACTGTTGGGTATCCTGAGGACTGGTGCTATTGTAGCCCCGAAAGATCTTGCCCTTTTAAATATTTTTAAATCATATCTTTTATTGTAAATAAAGTTTTTATTGTACAATTAGGGATGGTGGTTTGATGACATCGTACGGAGACAGCACGCCATTAATTTATCAGTAACAGGTGCATGATGGTATTGTTGGCGAGTTCAGGGTACTCAGACAAAGAATATGACTCAGATTTTATATGGATCCAGAAGTTTGTGAGGGATTTCTCACTAAACGTGATTTTTAATGCTCCATCAGACGCCAATTCAATAAGCTGATCACACATACGAGTTGAAAGGCCGAAGGAATCAATCACAATGTAGCACTGAAAGGTTTCGTAGTCCATTCCTTACTTTCATCAGGCTCTGGAAAATGTTTTTCTTATGCTATCTTGCAAAATTGTTACATGGTTCTGAAATAATTACACTAATTCATTATCGATCAGTTCTCCCGAAGACTGCAAAAAATCAAAACTGCAGAAAATGAACCATTGACCGAGTTGTTTACTCTAAAGTTCACATTTCTGTAGTAATGCTTTTATTTTATCATGCACTTTAAAAATGGTTACATCGCGCCCCCTGAAGTGACAGATTTAGGCTGTTCAGGATACTGAAAATGTCACTGAGATATGCATTTGACCTTGATGGCCTGAGCCACATAATGCTACCATTGCACACGCCGCTTATCTTAAAGTTGTATTACTTGCGTGTTACAACTACAGACTGCTTAGTTGTAACACACAAGTACACTGCTGGCCACCCAAAATGCAACACCGAGAAGGAAGCATCCAATTGGCCTGAAATTCGCAGATAGCGTGGGCCCGGCACGCCACCGAGAAGCACTATAAGTCTATAAGAAGGGTGCACAGAAGGCGGGGTGTAAGTAGCGGAAGTGTGTTATGCTGCCGGACATATACGTGGGAAGCTTCCTGATGAATCGTCGCAGTATACGGCAGTCATTCCAGCACGTTTAGGAGTTCGACAGAGGACGAATAGTGGCATATCGCGACAGCAGTTTATCGTACCGAGACATCGGTGCCCGTGTGGGACGACATCCAACCACAGTGAGGCGAGTACGGATTCGGTGGGTGCAGAAGAGACGGACGGACCGACCGACGTGAGCTATTGCCGCAGCCGCGGCACACCACCGAACGAGAGGACTGGCATGTTGTGCGGCGGGCACAGACGGCTCACACCGCCACATCACGAACGTTAGCGCAGGAAGTAGGATGTGTTGCGCAACAACCTGAGTCAGCACGTACCGTTCAACGTCGTCTGCAGAAGTGGGGACTTGTCGCACGGTGCCCATTGCTCCGATTACTATTGACGTTACACCACCGGCGAGTACGGCGGCAGTGGGCCGTTAAACGCCGTACCTGGACTACGGAATGGCACGACATTATCTTCTCCGACGAATCCAGCTTCTGCCTGCAACACCACGATAGTCGGATCCACATGTGGCGGCACCGCGGCGAGAGACTGTATGACGCCTGCAATATGCATCGCCATACCGGTCCGTCGCCTGGCGTTATGGTTTGGGGCGCAATTGGATATGACACCCGCACCCCTCTGGTACGTATCGCCGGTACACTCAACGGCCACCGATACATCATCGACGGTTTGGAGTCTGTAGTCTTCCCTTACTTGCAGGCCCTGCCAGCGGCCACGTTTCAACAGGACAATGTGCGCCCGCACGTGGCACGCATCGTGCAACAATTCTTCACGGCCCACTAGGTGTCACTGCTGCCGTGGCCCGCCTGTTCTCCTGATATGTCGCCCATCGAACACGTTTGGTCGCTGATCGGCAACCGAGTGGCCCGGCAAGCACCACCCGCGGCTTAGCCTGATGAACTGTGGCAACGTGTGGAAGCAGCCTGGACCGACATACCCCAAGCCCACATACATTGCATCGTCGCCAAAGACTGCAATGGTGTCGTGCCAGACAGAGAAATAGGGGGCAGAAGCCATTATAATTTTTTTTTTATGTAACATTAGTATATGCTGTATCATCATCCTCATCATCATTGTCAACCATTATCAATCCACTGCTGGACGAAGGTCTCCCCAAGTTCCCTCCACAACGGTCTGTCTTGTGCCAGTCTCCTCCATGTTACTCCCGCATACTTTCAAATTTCATCCACCCATCTCCCATGTGGTCTTGTTCTGGGTCTTTTCCTGTCCCTTGGAATCCAATCTAAAATTTCGGCTGTCCATCGATGATCTGTCCTTCTGGCAGTACGCCCAGTAGGGTGGCCCAAATTATTCAACTTCTGAAATGTTTAAGTCTCACCCCTCAAAATTGTTCCACTTCAGGAAAAAATAATATTTGTAAAATTTTATTGCAATTGAACGATAATAACACGTGCCTCCAGCCATACTTTTATATTGACAGCTTTCGTTTTCCCGCCACTTAGGCTCTTTTCCCTTCTTAAACTATCTCACTGTTAGCGTAATGCAAGATTCTTGGCAAGATGCCAAAAAAAAAAAGTTGTGAAGCTTCGATTGCAACAGCTGCACTTTAACTTGTGGCAATAGTAGTTAACATTTCATAATACCAATGCAAGGGTACAATAAAATACTTGTTAACTTGTACTATTCATTACTGCAAGAAAAAAACTCTGTGCTTTTTATGAATAATTAAACATTCCAAAAGATGATACCGTGGGTTATTTGTGGAATGTTTGTTCATTACAATCCGAAATAAAATACAGATTATGTACAGATAATGGCAGAAATATCAACAAATGGAAAACAAATAACAATCTCACTCCATTTTTTTGGCTACAGTCTCCTTCTTTGCATCAGGATATCGACGTCTGTAGTCAGTGACAACTTCCAATAGAAATTGTTTCTGGTCTTCATTTTTTGTTAGTATTTTGTTATAGTCCTCTATCAACTTAACCCCTCTTTCAGCTGTGTCATTGACCACCTTTAATTGATGCACAACACCTGAGGCTTTCTTAAACACTTCACTTTCAGGCCAGGAAGCTGGATCTGTATTTAGGAAATCTGTGTGAATATTAAATCTTTCAAAAAACTGTTTGCTGTCTTCTGAAATGAAGTCCTCAATAGACTTATCTATTAGTCCTTGAATATCATCATTTTTTAGCATGATTCGCTTGACACCCTTTTCTTGAGTACCGTCTTTTCCTAGATTCCGTACCATTTTCATTTTAGTTTCAACAGATGACCCTTCATCGAAAAAAGCCAAAGCATAAGCTTCTGGGGATAAATACCATAAGTGATTTTTGAATTTGTGAACTGTGATACGAGATACCTCTAGATCCACAGATTCATACTCAACGATCTTTTTCATAAATTGTATGTCATGGTATAAGAAATAAAATTCTCCGGCTGGACGTGTAGTGCAGAAAAGCTTACGTTAAGTCACGTTAGGGTTATTGAAAGATTACTTGACGTAGCTAAAGTGTGCTTAATCTTCAAAGTGCTAGAGTTTGTTTAGGTAAGGCACGCACGTGCAATAAATTCCAAGAATATGGAATTTATTTTTACTCAGCGTTCCTCATTATCTTGAATATCAGTAATATAACTTCGGTTTTAGTACATTAGTTCCTTGAAGGCTCCTTATTAGAGCGGTAAACACAATATACCCTGAACTTAACGTAAACACTCAATGAAATAGACTTAACGGCCAGACAGAGGTCTGACAATAAAATGAACTAAGAAAACGTACTTACTTTTAACCTTTTATTGGGGAGCTCCTGGTATTACTCAAATACACACTCCAAAATAACACAACTACTGATAGCCCGAACTTTCGTACTATCGTAGAAAAGTAGGCAAATCGCATATCAATAATCAGGAAGAACCTATCACATATAAAACGAAGCTCTTTGGTATACTTGAGCGCGCCTATATATACTGCATACCACCACGTCATGACTTACACTCGTTGCCACATATAATTCAGCGGAAGAAACAACATCTCGTTAAGTGAGAAGATAATTTGCATAGGAAAATAAAATAACAAGAGATAGTAAAATCAAAAAGAAACTGAATCTAGAGTATACGTTACAATGGCTGGGTGCCTCTTGGGCCAAAGGTGCTCTGAACCAAGCCTTAATATATATTCTTACAAGAAATATGTATATGTCAGAAATGCCTTTTTTCCCCTTAAAGGTAAGTTTAAATTCATCATGAAACAGAAATATTTTTAAGCAATAAAGTGCTTTTGCCATCCATTGCGCGTGATGGTTTGCTCCTGGAGCTCGAAAAGATATTTCTTGTGTGTTGTTTCCAATGAAAATTTCTGCTAACTCTAGGAATTCTTTATAATCGTCTCGAGGCTGTCGCATTTGTAGGTGCTGCATTATAACAGATCGGATTTCTGTTATGTTTGAACATAAAAGTTTTCGAACATTTTCATCTTCTACATCAGACTTGAAATTTATTTATTAATTTTCGGCCATGCCTGTTGAAAGCGTTTGAAAATTTGCACATCTGGACCTGATGAGGGCATTTTCAGCTGAAAAACACTTTTAAGTATGATTTCAAATATATGATGTCTGCAGGGAAGATATAAAAGATCTCTCTCCAACATCTGCTCTAAAATAATTGCCGCTCCCTTTAAGTAGCAGAGGTTGGATGCAGTAGTGTCACAGCACAACGCTTTTACCTTGTTTGTAAGCTCCCAATCAGTATGTAATGTATACTCTAGATTCAGTTTCTTTTTGATTTTACTATCTCTTGTTATTTTATTTTCCTATGCAAATTATCTTCTCACTTAACGAGATGTTGTTTCTCCCGCTGAATTATATGTGGCAACGAGTGTAAGTCATGTCGTGGTGGTATGCAGTATATATAGGCGCGCTCAAGTATACCAAAGAGCTTCGTTTTATATGTGATAGGTTCTTCCTGATTATTGATATGCGATTTGCCTACTTTTCTACGATATTACGATAGTACGAAAGTTCGGGCTATCAGTAGTTGTGTTATTTTTGGAGTGTGTATTTGAGTAATACCAGGAGCTCCCCAATAAAAGGTTAAAAGTGAGTACGTTTTCTTAGTTCATTTTATTCTCAGACCTCTGTCTGGCCGTTAAGTCTATTTCATTGAGTGTTTACGTTAAGTTCAGGGTATATTGTGTTTACCGCTCTAATAAGGAGCCTTCAAGGAACTAATGTACTAAAACCGAAGTTATATTACTGATATTCCAGGTAATGAGGAACGCTGAGTAAAAATAAATTCCATATTCTTGGAATTTATTGCACGTGCGTGTCTTACCTAAACAAACTCTAGCACTTTGAAGATAAAGCACACTTTAGCTACGTCAAGTAACCTTTCAATAACCCTACCGTGACTTAACGTAAGCTTTCCTGCACTACACGTCCAGCCGGAGAATTTTATTCATTATAAGTAAGTGTTTCATATACTGCTAAGGCCTGTTCTTTTCCAGTGGAGCCTTGCAACTGTGGTATCTGCAGTATTTCTTCTATATTTCCAATAGTAATTATGACCGGAAGGCGCTCAACCATCTGAGAACCGGTAACAGCTGGCAGTAATTTTCCATCCCAATGAACGACAGCTGCTTGCAGATCAGCTTCTTTGAATCGTTCCTTTAATTTTTCTGCTCCTCGTTTGACGTAATCTGTGCCTGCATCGTTGAATGGAAGATCAACTTATTGATATTTCATGGACATCATGACCTAATGCTTCAGCTGTGGCCATTAAAATGTGAACCGCATTCCTATCACTAACTTTGCATTTGTCAAAAGTGGCTACAATGTTTGAAGTTATAACATTACAAGTTCCATACATCTTTCTTTTCTTTTGCTGTGACATCCCGATTGAATCCGTAAAGCACGATGGAATTGGCTCTTCGTCTGGGATTGATTCTTCATCGCTACTACTTGAACATTGCAGTTCTGTAACTTCTCTAGCTGTTTCAGCCTCTCCTATGCTTTGCTGTAACCTTTGAATTTCTTTGGATCGTTTTTCTCTATATCATTTGTTGATATTCCCCGTTCAGCCAATTTTACATCAATACCACACAGAAAACCGGGCCGCCCGTTTTTCCTTTGATTTATTAAAAACATCTTATCTTCTTCAATACTTATCACTTCTAAGGCATTTTCATGGGCAACATCGAACATATCATCCAACTTTGACACAAATAACTCTTCCTTTTTTTTTAAATTTTACTAGATCTCTTCGCATTTTTCTGCACCGATCTCCAATTCTCGTAAACAGTTTCTAGTTTTTTAATGCAGTGATATTGTTGTCGTGTTGGAATACGTGCTTTATTCCAGAAAATTAGCACCTCTTAGATTGTCAGCGTTGCACTTTCTCGAAGAGTTCATTGTACCTCACGCAATTTAAAAAACATTACTCCCAGCACTTGTCTGTTGGATGGGAGCTTGCTTCCAACAATCTGGGGCATGTAATGTCCAATCAAATAAACCGAAGTGTCTTTCCTTAGAGAGTGCTTTGAAAACATGTAGCAGAGAAAACTTAGCAAGTAGCACGGGGACAATATGTTTCAAAAAAGAATCAAAAATTTTACTTGCCTCAGTAAATGCAAAATATAACGATGTATCGATGTATCTCAAACCATGAAACTTTTTTCGCATTGCAATGACCATATGGCGTTGAAGACGTAGTCTATAACAAACCAGTTACATTGAATTGCTTTAATCAACTGGCATTTCCGAAACACAACTGAGATAACAATGCGCACTACAACGCTTGCAGCTTGTTTTTTGGCATCTTGCCGATAAAGTTCCATTTGGTCTTCACGGGAAGCTAATGCACGCAGGAGACTCGGTGGATGGGAACGGAAGCTTGCGCTTTGATAGGTCCTCTGGAGGCACGTGTTTTTATTTTTCGAATGCAATGAAATTTTACAGGAATTACTTTTTCATGCAATGGAACAATTTTAGAGGGTGAGACAAACGATAATTAATAAAAAAAAATTCTTATGCAAAGATGGGCCACCTTAATGCCCAGCCCATTGCCATTTCAGGGATTTAACTTTGATCATGATGTCTTCCACTCTTGTCATTTTTCGGATCCACGAGTTCCTCTTCTTATATCTCCTGGTTACACCAAGCATGCACCTTTCCATGCTGCATTGAGTTGTCTGCAGCGTTTGTATGTCTCTTTCAGTTAAGGTCCACGTCTCTGCACCATACGTAAGCACTGGAAGGATGCATTTATCAAACACTTTTCTTTTAAGACATAATGGCATATTGCTCTCGAAAATTATGCTGTTTCTTCCAAAAGCTCTCCAGGCAAGTTTTGTTCGCCGATTAATTTCTTTTCTTCATCAATGTGACCCTCACTTGATATCTGCTGTCCAAGATAAACGGACGTGTCTGTTATCTCCAGCTTTTCTCCATCAATCGATAAATCTTCATTTCTTGTAAAAGCATTGTACATCACTTTTGCCTTCTGAAAGTTCATTTTTAATCCCACTTTTTTACTCTTGTCAGCAAGTTCCTGGATCATACTCTGCAGCTCTGATGTGGTAGTTGCAAAAATGACTACTTCATCAGCAAAACGAAGGTGGGTTAGATAATCTCCATTAATCTTTATCCCTTTGTTTTCCCAGTTCAGTGATTGAAAGACATTTTCCAATGTGGCATTAAAGAGCTTCGGAGATATGGTGTCATCTTGTCTCACTCCCTTTTCAATTTTTATATGTGTTGTATTTTCAAATAGCCGAATCTTTGCACTTGCATTTTCATAGATGTTATTAATAATATTAATGTATGCATCTTCAATACCGCAGGATTTCAGAGCCATTGTAACTGCTGATGGTTTCACCGAATCAAAGGCTTTTTCATAATCGATAAAAACCATGCACAATGGAAGTTCATATTACCTCGCTCTTTCAATTGGTTCTCTCAGTACGTGGATATGAACTATTGTGCTGTAGCCACTCCTGAATCCAGCTTGTTCTCTCGGTTGAGCCATGTCCAGTGTTACCTTCATATATATATATATATATATATATATATATATATATATATATATATTCTATAAAGAAGATACCTAAGCAAAAAAATACATATATAATTTTGACTCACACCTAGTACAACATAGAAAAGGTTATGTATCTACCTGTGTGAGTAAAAGGAGAAAAGATAAAAAAATAAAATAAAACAACTGAATGTAGAAGGTGTCGAGAATACTGAGCCTTGGCTTTATCAAGGACCAGCAAAAACTCTGCATTTTCTCACTTCCACAAAGACCTAGTTGGAAATGGGTTTCTGCAAGGCCATAGATGCAAGTAACATTCCCACCTAAAATAGTTTAAAAAATATATATATGAGTCATGTCCTCCGTAGAGTAGCATGACCTAGCACTGGTTAACAATTTCGCTTGCATCCATTAACCTTCATGGCCCGACCCATGCTCTTCATCTGTTACTATTAAACAGAGAGAAGAAGATTAAAGAGAACTCAAGCTGTGAGAGGGACATAATAATTGGAAATGATTTTCAGCTATAACGAAATTCCAAGTTCGTTTGAGAGAGAATTTAAACCTGAAAAACAATGCAAAAGAAATCCAAATTTTACATTGCAATTAAAAAAGGAAATGTTAATTTATAACGAACAGATTTTTGAAAGAAAACTTGAGTCTAAAACCCCCTACTCTACAACATATGACAGCACGAAAACGAGAATAAGTTAAAGATAATAATTAACTAAAGAAAACTTTGTGAAAGTTATATACCTTAAACAGTTAGTTGCAATATGTACAAAGTATTTCAGCAGTGCTTTAAGTGCATAATTAATTAGTTATTAAGAACTTAACTACTTTGAAAAAAACAGCGCATAGACAGCGCATAGAAAAGGAACAAGCTTAGCCATCTTCTGTTCCTAGGTACCCCAAAAGACGCTCAAAGTTACAAAGAAAAGTAAGAGTTAAAACCCGCAAAAATGTTAACAGACAAACCAATGCTTAAAAGCTGAAAAGCTAAAAAACGACAGAGAAAAGGTACATGAAGTACAAACATTGAACTAATAAAACCTAGAACCCAAAAACAAGGAAGAGAGCTTACCTCTTGTGTGACAAAAACTTTTCTCCTCACAAGAGAAGAACATGGCTGACCTCTTCCGCCACTCCCTAGACGCTGGGGGGCAGAGAGGGTGGGGCTGATGGCCTCCTCATACAGCAAGAAACCAACGCGCGGAGATTTTAACCAGAGAAAAAAAAATATATATAAACTTAAGACTGTGGATCTGTATGATCAGAAAGAGCAGAATTAACTCTCCAGAATACATGAGAAATATTATAAAATACACGAGCAGTTTATTTAATAATCTTTGCATGTATTAAATCACCTTAGTGAGCTTCTATAGATTAATCAGAATCTTATTAATTTTAATGTTGGTTTTACTATTTTTAGTATAGCTATCCTAGTGATGAATAACTAGTTTTCTTTTTTATTTGTTTTTATTTTCTTTTATAAACAGATTTTTAAGCTTTTTTTTGTGATTTTGTTTATATTATTTAATTTTTTGTTTTAATAGGACCGTCATATCCATAGCACTAAGGTTCCTTTAGGTAGTTAATAGGCATCCTCTAGCCAACTTCCTTACGGCTTTGATTGGTCAGAATCATATTATTAACTGTGTAGAAAATTAAAGCAGATCTGCCAACCTTACTCTATTATTCAGAATAATTTTTCTTAAAGTTCTTTTGATGAAAGAAGAAGGAATTTCGTTCTCCTTCGTTTTAAATTCTAAAATTTTTTCCTTAGTCTTCAGTTTTGCTCTTAAGTATATATATATATATATGTAATTGCACCTAAAAGGCAATTTGCACCTAAATCGTATTCGAACGCTGGATGAATTAAAAGAGAAGTACAGTTGCATCATTCGCAATAGTGTACTTTTTTTATTCAAAGCTGAAACAGCGTCAGCAAAGCGACAGGCTACAAGCTAGTAATAAATAATATTAAGATTAAGGAATAATAATAGCAGTTTGAACTAACCAAGACTATGTTTCTCTTTAACATCCAATCCTTCGAACTCCGGGTTAAATATAGTGCATACTTCGATCCACTGATTTTTTTCAGGCTTTTATTTTTGTAGTCCTCCGATGATGAATCCCAAATTGCTCTATTATTTTTAATAGCATCTATAAAACGTTCTGTTTCAACATCATCCATTTCTTATAAAATATAACAATGTCACTTCAACTAGCACATTGTAATCCCACGGCGATGAACACTGATGGACAGTGGACACTTTGCAGACCCGTTGCCAGCGAGCCTTGGATTGCAGATTGGGGGGGGGATGATTTATTACAAGCCGACGGCAGGAAACGCAGCGTCTGCATAAATAGTCCCACTCACCACCATGTACTTGGAAAAGCTGAGCGTCTTTTTGCTGCCCGGCGTCCTCTAGAACACGACGGCATGTTTTTCACGACGCGACCGCAAGAAGACACGACGTCAGTGTATAAAAGGAACAGCTTGTCCCCATTGCTTTACAGAACGGACGTTTTTTTGTCATCACCGAAACGCGCGGCAAGAAACGCTTGCAAAAAAGGGGCCTTAAAGCACTTCTCCATCTCTGGAACAACCGTTCGTTATATTATTTCACAATATTTATCGGAATTCACCAGGGGCGGATTTAGACGACCAAACCAGGCCGGTAATTTTAATCTTGAGGTACACCTATTATAATACCACACCTATCCACAGGGGAATAAATAATACGTTCTCTCATGAAAAAAAAATATATTTCAGATCCTAGATGGAACAGAACTCGTGTAATATGCATAGTAACTACGAGTTTAGTTGTGAACAGATTCTTATAACAATATAACGGTGAAATAATTTTTAAAATCCGCTTACGATTGAATGTATACCGCGTTCTTTCAGAGTTGAACCCTGGCCATCGTCCATTATTTGGCCGCCGAAGGGTAAGGTAGTAAGTACTTAGTCCACTCCCTCGTGTGCCAAACCCCAGACCCCCACCTCAGCTCTCATTTAACAACCCCAGACAGTTCGGGTAGACCAGTGCTTGTCCTTAGCGCTTCACCACCCTGAGATACGCAGCCGAGCTTGATGACGTAGCTGCGATGGTTCTTCGGGAGCCATAAGCCACGGAGAGCTGTTCTCTAAAGGAGCACCGTAGAAAAGGCACTTTTAGTCAATGTTATTACCGTATTTTACATATTACAGTGCATCATCTATTGCAATGCGCACTCAAATATTAGAAATTGTCTTTTTCGAAAACAAAAGTTAAGGATTTTGGGTCCTAAAGTCAGAAAACGTTGATTTAATAATATAAATGCGAAAATTTTAAATTAGCAATTTCTGTCGTGAATGCTTTTTCTTTAAAAAGTATTATGCTTACTACACTAACTACACTTCTGGCCACCCAAAATGCAACACCAAGGAGGAAGCATCCGATTGGCCTGAAATTCGCAGCATGCGTCGCCCGCAAGAGGACATGCAAATGATTAGCATTGCAGGGCATATGCAAATCATGTGCGCCCGGCATGCCACCGAGAAGCACTATAAGAAGCGTGCACAGAAGGCGGGGTGTAAGTAGTGGAAGTGTGTTGTGCTGCCTGACCTGTGCGTGAGAAGCTTCCTGATGCCTCGTCGCAGAATACGGCAGTCATTCCAGCACGTTTCGGAGTTCGACAGAGGACGAATAGTGGCATATCGCGACAGCAGTTTATCGTACCGAGACATCGGTGCCCGTGTGGGACGACATCCAGCCACAGTGAGGCGAGTATGGATTCGATGGGTACAGGAGGGATGGACGGACCGACCGACATGAGCGATTGCTGCAGCCGCGGCACACCACCGAACGAGAGGAC
Source organism: Macrothele yani (assembly GCA_039090855.1). Lineage (NCBI taxonomy): Eukaryota > Metazoa > Arthropoda > Arachnida > Araneae > Macrothelidae > Macrothele > Macrothele yani. The sequence continues at coordinate 10,883,045 of CM077019.1, forward strand.
CGGCATGTTGTGCGGCGGGCATTGACGGCTCGCACCGTCACATCCGAACGTTAGCGCAGGAATTAGGGTGTGTTGCGCGACAACCTGTGTCAGCATGTACCGTTCGACGTCGTCTGCAGGAGCGGGGACTTTTCGCACAGCGCCCGTTGCTCCGATTACCATTGACGTTACACCGCCGGCGAGTGCGGCGGCAGTGAGCCGTTGAACGCCGCACCTGGACTACGGAATGGCACGACATTTTCTTCTCCGACGAATCCCGCTTCTGCCTGCAACACCACAATGGTCGGATCCGCGTGTGACGGCACCGCGGCGAGAGACTGTATGACGACTGCATTATGCATCGCCATACCGGTCCGTCGCCTGATGTTATGGTTTGGGGCGCAATTGGATATGACACCTGCACCCCTCTGGTACGCATCGCCCGTACACTCAACAGCTACCGCACAATCTCCGATGTTTTGGAGCCTGTAGTCTTCCCTTATCTGCGGACCCTGCCAGCTGCCACGTTTCAACAGGACAATGCACGCCCGCACGTGGCACACATCGTGCAAAAAATTCTTCACGGCCCACCAGGTGTCACTGCTGCCGTGGCCCGCCTGTTCTCCCGATATGTCGCCCATCGAACACGTCTGGTCGCTGATCGGCAACCGAGTGGCCTGGAAAGCACCACCCGCGGCTTAGCCTGATGAACTGTGGCAACGTGTGGAAGCAGCCTGGACCGACATACCCCAAGCCCACATCCAAAGCCTGTTTCGTTCGGTGCCGCGGCGTGTAGCGGCCGTTATTGCCAGCCATGGGGGCCACACGAACTATTGATGTCTGAGTGTTCCACAAGTCGCACGGGCCTGTAAGCTTAATCGTTTCATCTTTGTATCTGTTGTTATGTGTCCAGTAAATCTGGCTTTGCTATCTCGTGTCCTTCTTGGTGTTGCATTTTGGGTGACCAGCAGTGCATGTATATATATTATTATTATTATTATTATTATTATTATTATTATTATTATTATTATTATTATTATTATTATTATTATCAAATGGACAGCATCAGCACTGGCTCAGTAATTCATCTTATTCGAAGTGATATAAAAAAAATTGAGATGCAGCCCCCCCCCCCATCTCAGCTTATCACGAGCCGCCACTCGACGGAGGTGATGTGAGGTGGGGCTGAGTAGGGAAGGAGTGAAAGCCTTCAATAGAAAACATGTTTCCGTTTGTTCCAATGGGAATTTTTAAAGGTTAAAGAGATTCAATAAGCTTCGGGGAGGAGGGGTTGAACCCCATCCCCCTTCCGTGGCTGCGCCACTGTATGGTACCCCGATGTTCTGACCTGCGATGTTATGGTGCCGCAATGTTTCGACCTGCGATGTTATTGTGCCGCGATTTTTTGACCTGCGATGTTTTAGTACCACGATGTTTTGACCTGCGATGTTGTGCCCGCGATCATATGTTGCGCAATGTTATGCCCGCGATCATATGTCGTAGATCCGTCATAAGCCATTGCTTAGACCACTGCACCACGGGGACGGCATGGCACATTAGATGACGGCTTTTTGGCTGTATTCCGTAGACTTTATTTTTTCACAGTAGCTTGAGGTCATGAATTCTCGTCAAAAAAAAATTAACATCGGCCTCGTCTGTGTTCTGACTGTTCGTCCAAAAAGAGTTCAGGTTCGAATTCTGGTGGGGCATGGATGCTGTGTTTGTCCTACTGCACTTGCTCTCTCCCTTCCTCGAACCAATGACCCTAAATTGGGGATGGACGACTTCTTATAGCCCATCGAGTTGTTCACGGTGGTCATTAATGACTGAACCCCCAAACAAAGGGAAATGCCCTAGCCTATGTAACTTACTTCCTTGACCACAACAGGGGAAAGATAGGGAAAGGATCGATGCGTTCGTGACGCCATCTTACGGCAGAGAAACAGACACCAGTGACCAGAGATACTCTCGGCCGTAGGTGTCAACTGGCAACACTACCTGTAGGAAATAAAACCATAAAACCTAACCCAAACAAATAGCAGCTTATCTTTAAGGAAATGGTAGTTCTTAGCTTGCCAGTGTTTTAGCAGACGACTTAATTGGGTTTAAGCGAAAAATGTCTCTTAAAAAGATTTCAAAGGATTGTTCTGCTGAGGAATGTTCTTCAGCAGAAGCTAAGCCTTCCACAACGTAAATATATAATTTTTTTTTGTTATAAATGAAGAGTGCTTTTCGTCTGGAAATAATTTAGTTTTTTTTTAAAACTGATTTCAATTTTTTTTTGTATATATGCTCTTAAGGAAGAGTTAATTTCAGGTATTATCATTAACGGCTTTGCTATGTGAAGAATAGCTTTAAATTTTTTGAAGTTTGCAGGTTAAAGCATTTTGAAATATTCTGAGTAACAAGCCGACACAGTAGCTAGATTACAGCAGAATTGCGATGAAATAACTTACTCAAAAAAAAGGATAGATTCTGTATAGAATATTTTCGTTCATACCCTCCTAAAATTTGCTTTGGAGAGGAAGAAAAACCAGTAGCATTTTTAAAATAGTTTTATGAGCACCACGGGGTTGTGTAGTTATTGCAAAGGTCATTGTCGAAAATAATTTACGTATGTATCGGTACATTGCGATATGCTACCTCAGTGGCCCCCCCTCTGATTGTCTGGGTGAGGCACAAATGTTGTTTGTACCATGAAACAGGCTTCTTCCTCTCCCTGTAACCAGTGACTGCGAATTGAAGGGGCTAGAGCAAGAACCACGTGAATCCAAAATGCCAAGTTTTCAGGTGAGTAAAAAATATGAATAGAAAATTCTTGAATCATACTTAATTGCAATTATCAATGTTGTTAGAAATACATGCAAGTAACCTATTGCTTGTAGGGGGAATTTTTAAAGGCTAGTTTGTATTCCCTAATGTGTTAACATTAAAAAGAAAAATCACCCAAAGTGGACTTGCATGGTTCTTGTGCCCAACCTTTCAGTTAGAAAAAGTTTACTGTCCTGGCAGAAGGATTTTTTCAAAAGTTTTGTGAAAACTTCATATGAAACTGGTTAAAGAAGTAGCCAGGAATTTTTGACGGCAGTTTTGTATGAAGTATTGAAAAGCACCGGGTTTTTTTTTTAGAGTTTGGATGAATCCCAAATTTTCTTGAATCCTTCATATAAGAATAATTATAAGAAAACAAAAGGGGGAAGGAAAATACTTCTACTGAAAATTAAAAGTTTTTAATTGAAGCAAAGTTTAAAGTCTATGTTTAATGAAAAACAACTTCAAGAATACAGTTTTCAAAAAATATACCCACACTTATTAAGAAGATACAAATGAAATTTACATTTACTGTATGACATACATAACTCTTGAGGTTCATTTCCATTTTCTGAACATAATTTGACCAAAAAAATATTTGAGTAACAATTCACATTTTTGACATTTTTCTTTAATAAAAGTTCCAAAACTTTTAAAAAATCAAAGCAAGTGTAGAGAGGGGGGGGGATTATTTCAAGAGTTAATGTAGATAAACACTAAACATGGAACACTAAATTGAGTAAATTCTTTCCAGAAAATTAAGAAAAATCAAAAACATGTTTGTTTTAAGAGTTAATAAAAACCTTAAACACTGAACTCTTTCAAGGCCATGTAAAAAATATCAGAAACCTTTAATGAAGATTTCATGCTGACAAAAATTCGAACAAATATCACTCTACAACTAGCACCAAACACCAAGTTTTTAGGTTAAGATTTGAATGACGAAAAAAGTGCGAAGATTCGAGTTTTTGAATCTCAAATCTTTTTCAAGATTCGCAGGACACTAGTTTTTTTTTCTATTCAGTAAATAAACAGAATCTTCAAGAAATTAGCTTTGCTTTAGTTTATAAAAACTGGATGATGGAAAAGCAGCTATTCCAGAGGGCTTGAGGCCCTTTTTACAGCCACGGCAATAGTTCCTATGCATGTATATTAACAATAGAATTTCAAAGAAATATTAGTTCAATGAATGAAATGGCGTCCCTGTGGCGCAGTGGTCTAAACTATGGTTTCTGATAATTTGTCCGTAAGGGGTCCGGGTTCGAATCCCGGTGAGGCATGGATGTTGTGTTTGTCTTATGGCATTGGCTGTCTCCCTTCTCTGGGACCAGTAACCCTAAATTAGGGATGTGCGATTGCTTATAGCCTATTGAGTTCCTCATGGTGGTCGTTAAACCTCCAATCAAAAAAAAAAAAATGAATGAAATTTTTTAAAAATAACAATAAGGTATTATACCTAGATACACTGAAGAGCAAATGAATTAGAGATACCTGTCTAGTAACGTGTGACACCACCTTTTGCCCTGATGATGACAGCGATTCATCTCGGCATGGACACCGCAAGACACCGGAAGCGTTGGGAAGCCATAAGGATCCACGACCCCTGAACAAGCTCCCACAGTGCACGAAGATTTGATGGAGGGGATCAGAGCCTCAAACATCTCTCTCGATGGCATCCCAGATGTGCTCGATGGGATTGTGGTCAGGTGACCTAGCTGGCCAAGGAAGTGAGGTCACGTCGGTGGAGTGTTCATCCAACCATTCAGATACAAATTCGAGAGCGATGGCATGGTGCATTGTCTTGTTGCAAGATAAGGTCCCCAGTAGGATGTTGAAGATGCACAAACGGGAGCAAATGTTCATCCAGGATATCCCGGTAACGTTCACCTGTGAGGGACGATGTCACACGTACCAGGGGTCCCATTTCAGTCCACGTAAACAGTCCCCAGATGAGAATGCCACCCCCACCAGCTTGAAGAGTACCCCGCTGGCAAGAAGGATCCTTCGCTTCACGTGGTTTGCGCCGTACTCGTATCCTGCCATCCGCATGTACCAATGTGAATCTCGACTCATCAGTCCAGGCAACATTTTTGCACATGTCTAGGGTCCAGTGGCGATGTTCCCGCACCCATGCAAATCTTTGCACCCTGAGATGTGCGGTCAGCAGCGGTACCCTCGTGGGACGATGGCTTCTGTACCCCATAGCGAAGAGATGGTTCTAGATGGTGTGGCTGCTTACACGTTTTTGTGCACTAGCGTTAAATTGCCGAGTGTTTTCTTGCACTGTGGCCCGTCTATCCGCTGTTATAATGCGAGCTAGCCGACGATCACGCCGCTCGTCCACACGCTGTTGTCCACGGCAGTTGGCCCTTGCAGGGATGGTTTTACCAGATTCAATGTACTCGTGGTGCACCCGTGACACAGTGGCTGGTGAAAATCCGAGTGCCTGCACGACTTCCGAGATGGAGTGACCCATTCGTCCAGGCTCCGCACGGGGATAACTGGTTTTCCAGTTATTTGGGGAGCGGCGCCCCACGGCCCGAGCTGACCTTGTGACTGGTCAACATCTGATGTCATGCCACAGCTTGTTTTTTTCTTATTTTGGTGCTGTTGGTGTTTGCAGGGACGGCTGTTCATCCAGCTGTTGGGGAGTCGCGGCCCCACGATCCCGAGCTGGTCTTGTGTCTCGCTTTTTCGTTTTTATTAATTTTCTCCACTGGCTAGTTGCCCGTGTTGTATACTTTACCTAATCGCTACCACGTTATGTACTAACACCCCGGTCTTGTGGTTTTGTTACCCTCCACCACTAACTGTTTAATATTAACCGCTCAGTTCGTAGGTTGCTGAGATTCCGTTTAGGTTCCCTGCCAGGATTTGTCTTCTTTAGATTTCCTTTTTCCTTTTAGCTGGTTTGGGTGCTAGACCTACCGGCATGTTTGCCGCGTGCGGAGACCCGTGAGGCGGAAATGGGATGTCTGGCGGCTGAGGTCGCAGGAGACCGGATAAGTGCCTCCTGTGTACCAACACTCCTCTTCGACCCCGGCTTCGCTGTAAACGGGAGGCTAGAGACTAACCCACCTCTAGTCAGAAGTCATGTACCAAGTTGTGTACAGGGCTTTAGCGGCTTTTTTGTCGTTTGGCACGGCAGGGTGAGCCCGGGGGCTGTGGGATCATGCCAAAGGCGTTGGCATGACGGTACCAGGAGGCCGAAGTGTCCGCCGAGTGCGTGTGATCACAGCCAACGGACTATATCTGCAACGTATAAGCTCCAGAACTGTGTCTAGCGTCATTTTCTTGGCTTGCGGACCTCCAGTTCTCCCTTGTAGGGCTCGGTGGTGGGTGGAGTAGTCTGCAGACGAATCTTCTTTCTTTTTTTCCATGGGTAAACCTAAAAACAAACGCTCCAAATTTAAGTCGCCTGAGACAATGATAGTTGCAAACGACTCTCCTTCGTCTTCTCACCTTACCAAGTCTCATAACCTTAAACGGTCTTTAGACCATGACCTGGACCCAGAATGTGGAACTTCTTCTTCGGCAGCTGTACCAGTCGCTCCGAAGCGTCGTCTCCCATCGATTGCTGTGACTACGCATGCTACACACTTACTTGTAGAATCCATCGATCCGAATGAGAGACTGTCCACCAGATCTCCATTTTTCATTTCTAAAGCTTTGGACGCTGCGGTTGGCCCCTTGAAGTCTGTGAGGAAGCTTCGCTCTGGGGACCTGCTTGTTCAAACTTGCAGTGTTTCTCAGAGTAACACTTTTCTGCGCCTTTCTAGTCTTCAAGGCATTCCTGTCAGAGTGACACCTCACCCGTTTCTTAACACCTCTCGCGGTGTTATTTCGGAGTTTGATCTCTTGCCATGCAGTGAGGATGAATTGGTGACTGAACTTGCGGATCAGGGTGTTCTTGCTGCACGTCGTATGATGTTCCGGCGTGATGGTTCCATGATTAAGTCAAAAAATGTCATCTTGACTTTTGACTCCCCGAAAGTTCCGACAGAAATCAAAGCAGGCTACTTGGTCTGTGCAGTTCGCCCGTACATTCCCAGTCCTCTGCGCTGTTTCAGGTGCCAGAGGTACGGGCATTCACAACGATTCTGTAAGAGTTCCGCTCGTTGCGCAAATTGTGGCTCCAGTGAACATGACGGGGATGGTTGCACCTCTGCGGCCTGCTGTGTTAACTGCGCTGAGGCCCATGCAGCTTACTCCCGCAACTGTATGAAATGGAAGGAAGAGATGGCGATCCAGCGCCTCAAGACCCTGGAAGGCCTCTCGTACCCTGCTGCCAAAGCCAAGTTGGGTATTCCCAACACCCGACAGCGTAGTTTTGCCGCAGTTGTTAAGTCTCTGCCACAACCCGTGCAGCCCTTTGTTCCGCGCCCTGTAGCTCTCGCCGCACTTGCCAAGCGATCTACAGTTGAACAGGCGACACAGGTGGATTTCACCGAGCTCCAGCTTATTCGACCAGCTGAGTCTGCGCCTTCTCTTTTGAAGACGACCGACTCTTCCGGTTCCCGGCAGACAGCCTGCACGTGCGGAAGACCCGGCCCTCAATCCGCGAAGGTGTGCAGTGTCCATCCAACTGTCGCGGTCCGCCTGACCAACATTGCACCTGTCTCGGACTCAGCGAGGTCCCCACCCTCAACCAACATTGTGGAGGAACATAGGGGGAGGAGAGTGACAGTTCGGACCCAGCCTCCACCAACATTGCTGAGGACCATGGGGGGAGGAGAGTGACAGTTCGGACCCAGCCTCCACCAACATTGCAGAGGAACATGGGGGGAGGAGAGTGACGGTTCGTCCCCGCCTCGGCCTCGGCCAGCATTGCAGAGGAGTGTGGGGGGAGGAGAGTGACGGTTCGTCCCCCTCCTGGTGACTCATCCTTTGTGTTGTTGTGTATATATAAAAAAAAAAAAAAAAAGCAATTAATAATAATAATATTAATTATAATAGTGAATTGATCATTTTTTTATACACCTGGTTGCCTAACTTTTCTTCACAGTTTTCATCGTTCTCTTTTCCGGCTTTTGCCCAGCTTGTCTGCTCTTGGTCATTTTCCACGCTTTTCGAAACCTGTAGCTGATAGTTCTTTGTCTGGCGCTCTTTGGCCAAACCTGGCCCTTGCGCCATTAAAATTCATCAACCAACCAACCAACCAACCAACCATTCGTCCAGGCCCCGACAATTTGCCCACGATCAAATGCACTTGGATCCATCGTCTCACCCATACTGCATCCGACTCTTACTGATTACAGTCGCATCGCTCCTTATATTGTCGGATCGCTGCATACATCATGTCGTTTCCGTTTACAGGGCCGCCCACAGCGCCACATTTGCATAACGCCAGCTGTCTCTAATTCAATTGCTCTTCAGTGTATATTACAGTTGTTTGCACATAATTACGCATCCTTCAGAATGTGATGAGCTAAAAGATATTCTTTGCTGGAATGATAAAACAGAGACCTGTGTCATTTTTTTTGTTTATAAAAGAGTAAAACAAAATTACTTTTACTATGTGCAAAATATTGTGACATTAGGTTAAGCGTGGCTTTTTTATATTCAAGAGTAAGTAATTTTACTTCTTTTGTGCCACAATTCTTAATTGTTACTTCTTTATTTTTTTGCTTATGTTCTGTATTCTCGTATAAATCGAGCAAGGTCATTGGACACTGTCCCAGTTAGGTATTTGGTATGCGTGATCATGAGGCATTTCAAGGAGACTGGCCTTATTTCTTTAAAAGAATAAAATTTGCATGATGTGGCCCTAAGTGTTTTGCTATACGTTGTGTTAGTGTAAAACTAGGGCAGCCATTTTAATTACAAAATGTACATTTGTGTTACATGCAATAAAGTGTAATAATTTTGGTTTTATGAAAAATAGCTATAATTTGAATTATTAAAACGCCTGTACAACCTATTTAATGTGGAGGGAGCTAAATTAATAACATTGCATAAAACTAAGGCCCAAATTTTAACATCAGAGGCAGTTATGATTGAAAAAACTAGAGAAAAAAATTGTAATTACAACGACCCAATGGACCTTCGATACACATGGACAGAGTTCTATAAAAATAAAATGGCAGCCCCGGTGGCGCAGTGGTCTAAGGCGCTGGCCTCTGATCATTCGTCCGTCTGGGGTCCGGGTTCGAATCCCGGTGAGGCATGGGTGTTGTGTTTGTCTTACGGCACTGGCTCTCTCCCTTCCCTGGAACCAGTGACCCTAAATTAGGGACGGGCGACTGCTTATAGCCCATTGAGTTGCTCACGGTGGTCGTTAAACCTCCAATAAAAAAAAAAAATGTATCTGCGTACACAACCATTGTAAAAGAAATCTTCAGTGGCGAATGCTGCGCCAGACCACTAAAACTGTCGAAATTAAAAAAAAAAAATTCCATTTCATAAAAGCTGGAATATCTGCAATTACATCTTATGTAAATGAAATAAAAAAAAAATACCATTTTATAAAAAGCTGGAATGCAGAAATCAGCTGTATTACGCCAGAGCACGTGCTTAGCTTCATTCATTCCATGGCTCACGCTCACCCCTCGTTGTGGTTGGGTAGCCAATAGGAAGTTGGAAACTTTAGGGATGCTGAGAGCTCACAGCCTTGCCGCCCCGGTGGCGCAGTGGTCTAAGGCGCTGGCCTCTGATCATTCGTCCGTAAGGGGTCCGGGTTCGAATCCCGGCGAGGCATGGATGTTGTGTTTGTCTTACGGCACTGGCTCTCTCCCTTCCCTGGAACCAGTGACCCTAAATTAGGGACGGGCGACTGCTTATAGCCCATTGAGTTGCTCACGGTGGTCGTTAAACCTCCAATAAAAAAAAAAAAAAAAAAAAAAAAAAAGCTTACTGCCGTTCAAAATTATGCTTTAGCGCATGCGTGGGCTTCAACGACTGAACCACGAGACTGGGAAGGAAAACAGGTTCTGTTAGCTTATCAAGTCATGCGGCAGCAAACATGCCATACGTTTTCTTGAAAGTGTTTTTCCGTTGACTGCAGGCAGCAAACACGCCATACGTTTTCACGAAACTGTTTTTCCGTTGACTGCAGGCAGCAAACACGCCATACGTTTTCTCGAAAGTGTTTTTCCGTTGACTGCAGGCAGCAAACACGCCATACGTTTTCTCGAAAGTGTTTTTCCGTTGACTGCAGGCAGCAAACACGCCATACGTTTTCTCGAAAGTGTTTTTCCGTTGACTGCAGGCAGCAAACACGCCATACGTTTTCTCGAAAGTGTTTTTCCGTTGACTGCAGGCAGCAAACACGCCATACGTTTTCTCGAAAGTGTTTTTCCGTTGACTGCAGGCAGCAAACACGCCATACGTTTTCTCGAAAGTGTTTTTCCGTTGACTGCAGGCAGCAACCAAACGGCATTTTTCTTCTATGGGCTAGATTGCAGATTGTAGATTTTGAATTGTGTGTTATGAAGTAAATGGTGTTAGTGACTAAAGCAGTGATGATCCCTGTGTTTATTGCAAATTATGTAGTTTGTTTCTTTAAATCCTGAGCAGTGTTTCTAGAATTTTATAACTTTCTCACTCAACAATGAGTTTAGGCAATGTTGATAAAAGTATTATTCAAGATTTGTTAGAAATACCTTTTTCAAAGAGGACTACGATGGAAAAGATGAAAATAATAAAAGACGGGAGACCATGACCACAACTTTACTTCTCTTACATATGTAAGGATAAAAAAATACTTATACTAAGAATTTTCAGGTTTCTAAGTATGATTTGTATCCATGGTTGGCAGACTGCAGAAATTTAAATAATAAACTGTTTTGCTGGCCGTGTTTCAGAGATGCCAACTACTACGGAATCTCCGTAGTTCCTACGGAAATAGCTCTTGTACTGCGGAATACGGAAAACCGCGATTTTTTACGGAAAATTAACAGAAGTTATTTTTATTTTGCTTGTTCCTCTTCCCAACGCAACGCGGCCACTTGATGATCCGTCATTCGTCTTGCTTGCGATGTTTCCTGCACCTCCAGTTCTACCTCTCAAAGCTGCTCAGATCTTAGTGCGAGTGACCGGCACTCGATGAGTGTGGCCTTGTGCTGAGTCATTCTAAGTGAAAACCCTCCCTCCCCAGCATGCAACATTCTGGGGACGTTGAGTATAGCTCGCTTTGGTGGACGTGGGCGGAGTTCGGCCTGAAGCTCTTTCGCAGTGCAGTGACAAGCCCTTGAAAATCGTTTGTTTGGTGCAGAACATGAGTGTCATTGCCTGGGATCGGGATTGTTTTTTTTTTTTTAAAGCCTGTGTCGGCCAGTCATGTCAGTAATTAATATTTATAATTTTTTTCTTGTGTGGCAGAAAAGAAAAGTATGCTTGGATTTCGTTCTTATGTGCAAAGTTCGCCAAAAATGCGTAGTTACTCGTCTAGTATGCATCGAAAGAAGGGGAAGTTTTCGCGACACGTAGAAATACACGTCGAGAAGCGCGTACAGTATGCATCAACACGTGAAAATATGCATCGAGAAACGCGTAAAATACATATCAACGTAAAACTATGCATCGAAGAATTTTACCTAAGCGTAAAAATACGCATCGGAACAGCATTTCGCCTTTCAAAAACAAAAGTGAACGAAATAAAGATTTTTCCGAAAAACAAAAAACAGCCAAATCACTAAAGAAAGCTGTTTAGTCAATTTTTTGTTGTGTAAAAAAAGTATCAGTTATGGTGTATATTATTTTCCATGTGAAAAATTTGGAATATTTTGATACAGATTTTCATTTGTATAAATGAATAAGTAATAAAAAATACTAATTAAATTAAATGAGTAATACCATGCTTTTCTCCGTTAAAATTATTCTTTTTGGTATTACTACTGAAAAATGGCCAAAACTACTGAAAATTGTACTAGTACTACTGAAAATATCTGAAACAGGTTGGCATCTCTGGTGTTTGTTGTTTTCTAAAAGTGACAGTTCTTGGAGCTCGGGTGGATTTGATAACCTCTACACACAGTGTTGCGTTGTTGTTATTAAAACCCATAAGGGGTTATTATATGATTCGGTTGGTATTAGGCAGAGAATTACTTACAGTGTTGGATATTTCTGGCCCGCATGACCTATACTAGGATTCGCTACTGGAAAACTTGCTGCAAACCCACGAATCACACACGCGATAACAGTGAATAGGATAATTTAAAGAAAAATTAATAAAATAATAAATAATTATTAGAACATTACAGATTTCAGTGAGGACAAAATAAGTGCATTACAATTGAATGTGAATCAGTGTGTGTGAAATGGACCTTTATGGTAAAATATTGAACTATGAGCCTCATAAAAACAAGAGACTAAGTAAAGTTTTTATATCTAGAAAAACAGTTCCATTAATGAACCTTAAAAAATTATAAATAGCATTTTCAACAACTTAATTTAAAAATAGTAGACTTACAAAATATATAAAGAAATTATTTTAGTGGAATAACTAGCAACTACAAGAAGAACCTGGCAATAAAATTCAAATTCTGTGTGTAAATGAAACTTTTGATACAGTCCCTATATGTTGAAAACAGGCCTTGATAAAATCTGGAGGCCAGAAAAGTCTGTAAAAGCAAAAGAACTCAGAAGATGTGATAAAAAGTGAAAATACTTCAGATTAAAATAGAATTAAATTTATTAATCTGAGTGAAGCCTTGAGTAAGTGTTTTTTTTTAATTGCTGTAAATAACATTTTTTTAATCAACAAGCAAAAACTATCTGCAAAATCTGCTCCTAATTTGGAAACTGTGCGTGTGGACGTCTACATTCTGCTACTCTGCACATGGAGATATCTCATTGAGCAAGAAAAGAAGAAAGAACAAGAAAAATAATAAAATAAAAAGTTTAAGACCAAGACAAGTACTAAATGAATTGATGTACGGGAGATGGGGACACCAGATAATTTGAAATCGGGAGCAAATATGGACGTTCCAATCAAGAACTAGCACACGCATTACGTAGAATGCGCAATAAAGCTAAAATCTGAATGCGCAAAAGGTTCGGTCGACATGGAACTTTCGACTCATCCTGTGGATTGTGAGATAGTTGGCCAATGAACAACAGGTACGATGAGAAACACGTCGTTTAGCCCACAGAAGAAGACTATGAGAATGATAGTCGAAACTAGTCTGGGAATACTTGTGCAGCAGGAAACAAGTCCAAGCTATCATCAAGACAGAACATTTCTTACCTGATCGACTTCCCTTCAACTTAAAGGTTTGAACATTCAATATTTTAGTATTTTAAATATTTCTTACAATGATGACTCAATAAGAAGAATACTCACCCACCAGTTTTAACTTGTCAAGTAGAAACGATGTATGGGATATTGTCAAGATTGAATATCTTGCAAGATCATTTCACTTCAATTCGAAGGTTAGACCGAATCAGTGTTCATAAGAAGAAATATTGCCCACATTTTGCAACTTAACAAGGTGAATATCGTCATGAAGTGACTAAAGAAGTGATTATCGACAAATTAAGAAATTCAAGATTTCATCGAATAAAGTTTAATTTTCCGAAATACTCCATAGGAACTGTATACAATATGTCAACTAATGGTTGACAAGTATATACAATATAGTTAATGTGGAATTTAAAAATTTCAGTAACTGAAAGCAAGGAGATTTTTGCAAAAGGGTCTTGAAGATATTTTGTGTGTGTGTGTGTGTGTGGGGGGGGGGGGGCAGGTAGGCCACTGTTCCGACCACACCATAAAAAAATCTCAACACTCCTCCATTTGAAGGTGTTTAAAACACATGTACAGAATATTTTTTAAGTATTAACCCCTTTTTGCTGTATAGCACAGTTTTCAATAGCAGTTAGCATGTACATGAATTAGTAGCAGTGCCAGCAGCTCAGAAATAGGTGGAGGCTAAGCATCATGCTGGGGATGGGGGCACAAATTTTAGTGTCTGGTAGAAATATTGGCTATTGGCAAAAAAAAAAACAATCTATTTACATGTAGATTTTATCCAACACTGCATGTAGATTTTACACAACATTAAGATGTTGTCCCTAGTAAAAGAAAGTTTTCAAGTTGCACACTGTACGTAGTATTTATTCCATATATGTAGTAGTGGAAACTATGGAAATGATACCCCTTCTCTTAATTTCTGTTCAAGTTCATTATCCGAACGGAAATCTGGAGGAAGAATTTGCTTTGACCAGCAAGCGGTCAGAGAATATTCTGATACTCTTAACTCTGTTATACTTGAGAATTTGTCACCCTGGGTGGTTAATGGATAGCATGCTCAAACAGAAATCGGGGATGCAAATTATATTCCTGCTCCCAGGGTCAATGTAATTTTCTGATGTGATTAATGGTACATGCGAAACAGCAAATACAGGCCATTCAGAGATGTCTGATTGCTGTGTTAATTATAGTGATGCATTTTTGATGTATTATGAGAATATTTCTTCCACATAATAGACAGGCATATATGAGAAGCCATCACAAAATGAACTAGGATTTGCTTAAATCATTAGTCATCAATATAATGTAATAATAAAATTGTAAATGACATAAAACTGTCCATCCCCAATGATCACATGGGCTGTTTGCTTCTAGAAGAATGGTCCCAAGTAATTTTTTGTAGCTATTGGAGTGGCTCTGACTTTTATATATTCAAGAGTAAACTGCTACAGCTCCTGTAGACTTCAAATAGAAGTCATCGCTCTTTCCACGTTTATAAGTGAGTCACAGAAAAATTTCTCATCGAACCCAAGGTCTTCCAGTTACGTGCCGGATATGCTTCCACTGCACCACAGCGACCTCAAATTCTCCAGACTCACATTTCGAAGCCACTGTGGTGCAGTGGAAGCATATCTGGCGCGTAACTGGAAGACCCTGGGTTTGATTCCCGGTGGCGGCCGATGAGAAATTTTTCCGTGACTCACCTATTATAAACATGGAAAGAGCGATGACTTCTATTTGATGTTTCTGGTTCACATCAACTGTGTATTTATCATTCATTCGCCTTCTAGTTATTTGTTCAGTTGCTGCTGTTCATCTGTGGTGAATCCCCAGCATTGTGCGGGGCTCCAAAGAAGCAACCCTGCAAAGTGGTTTGCCAGTTTGTCATTTGTGAGTCTGGAGAATTTCGAGGCCACTGTGGTGCTTGGAAGCATATCCGATGCGTAACTGGAAGACCCTGGGTTCGATTCCCGGTTGCGGTCGATGAGAAATTTTTCTGTGACTCGCTTATAAACGTGGAAAGAGCGATGACTTCTATTTGATGTTCCTGGTCCACATCAACTGTGTATTTATCATTCATTCGCCTTCTGGTTATTTGTTCAGTTGCTGCTGTTCATCTGACGTGAATCCCCAGCATTGTGTGGGGCTCCAAAGAAGCAACCCTGCCATGTGGTTTGGCAGTTTGTCGTTTGTTAGTCTAGAGAATTTCGAGGCCGCTGTGGTGCAATGGAAGCATATCCGGCGCGTAACTGGAAGACCCGTGGGTTCGATTCCCGGTTGCGGTCGATGAGAAATTTTTCTGTGACTCGCTTATAAACGTGGAAAGAGCGATGACTTCTGTTTGATGTTCCTGGTCCACGTCAACTGTATTTATGATTCATTTGCCTCCTGTAGACCTAGTGTGAAGGCCTAATAAAAATAGATTTCTCCACAGAAGTTCAACAATAAAAAGATGAGAGCACTACAGTCAACTTTTAATTTACTGCCACTTCTTGGGTCTGAATAAACATGCTCTGTGTAAAACATCCCTTGATATAACCACCATACCCTTGGCATCTGCCAACTGCCAATATACATCATATTACTGCACCAAACTGCCTTTCTCAACACAAAACATACTTAATGTACAGAGGTTGAGCCAAAAGTTTTGCAATATTTGAATCCCTTTGTCTTCGTACGTACCTTTACAATGAAAGTTGACTAGCATTCACAGTATAGGCCATCGTGTTGCACAGTCTTTAGCCATCTGTCTGCCACTTCTCAAATCCGTGACAGTACCAGTTCTTGTCCTTCAACCCAGCTGCCACCTCCTCCTGGTTATTAAAGAGCCACCTGCAAAGGAAGTGGGCCATGGACCGGAACATGTGATAATCCGACAGGCAAGGTTCGGCCTGTATGTTGGGTATGGCATCAGTGCGATGCCCTCAAGTTCCTGGAGTTTTGACCAGATTGTTCACGCAGTATAAGGCCGAGCGTTGTCCTGCTAAAGGAGAGCACGCTTTCTGTTCACTAGTGCCGGGTACTTCTCCTCCAAAATGGCATACATCCACTCACAGCTGTTCAGAGTAGAGGTTGACGTTGATGGTCTGTCTGTCTGGAACAAATTCGTAATAGATTATCCCCTTGAAATTTGCATTTCATTTCATTTTTCATTTTAGTTGTTACAGACATGGTATTACATAATCATAAATATATAACACAAATAATATATTTTTGTAACAACAGGGAATGAGGAGGGAAAAGGCCTGATAGGCCTGACGTGCCCTCTTCTCCCACAGCATCAAAATTTTCATGAAAATAAAAAAAAATGCAAAAAAACAAAACAAGTCAAGTCCACATAATATCAAACACAGCTAGGGTGGTGCTATCAATTAATAAAGGTAATAGTACATTATGAGCTTTCGGTCAGTAAGAAATGCCTGAGTTTTCCTTTAAATATATTAATATTATTAAGTGATACAATATCAGTAGAAAATGTATTCCATAATGCAGGACCAATATAATTAATAAATGATCTAAATCGTTCTGTTAGTGGAAACATGAAGATTAATGTTGTTTTATGTCTCGTGGAATAGTCATGACTGTGAGTACTTATTGTAATTAAATCTTGGTAATAACCAATTTTAATTCTCAAAAACATTAGTTTACCTATACTATAGATATGCAATTGTTGAACAGTTAGTATATTAAAATTGTTTGGACTGAGTCTAACCTGAAAGACTGTATTTGAAAATTGAGTATTTTGTAGTTTAAATTGTAGTAGTCTTACTTATCTATTTTGTAACGACTTAAGTTTTTTCATATTGTATAAAGTAGTCGATCCCCAAACAGATATACAATAGATTAGATGAGATTGAATTAAAGTGTAGTATAATAAAATAATTAATTTTGGGGTTAAATTGGCCACTGCACTACTAATAACCCCTATATTTCTTGAGATCTTATTAGAAAGGTAGTCAACATGTGAATTCGATTTTAAATCGTGCTGAATAATGATACCAAGATAGTTATGACTTTGAACCACTTCTATAGATGATCCAAGTAAATTAATATTCTGAATTCCTATAGATGATCCAAGTAATTAATATTCTGAATTTCTATAGATGATCCAAGTAATTAATATTCTGAATTTCTATAGATGATCCAAGTAATTAATATTCTGAATTCCTATAGATGATACAAGTAATTAATATTCTGAATTCCTTGAGATGCAGAGCATCACCCTGTGTTCGAAGCACCCACATTTGGCAACAGATGCTGGAAGCTGGTCCGGGCTCAACCAATGCCGTCGAGTGTTAGGATTACCGAAATTGATCCACTTTTCATCGCACATAACAATTTGTTTGATGAAACGTACACCGCGCGGGTTTCCTTGGAGTTTCGTGCACACTTCCACTCGGCGGTTTGCTTCAGATGGCTTCAGTTCGTGAGGGACACTGCTACAGCTCCTATAGACCTTGCTGAGGTCCTGAAGGTGACGAACCACAGTAGTCTATGATATGCCCAGCTCGCCTGATACTCTCCAAGTGCTGGTTGGATTTGCCTTTACAGCCAGGCGCTCGGTCCAAAACCACGGTTCGCGGCCTGCCTGACCATGGTAGATCGTTGAGGTTTCTGTCACCTCAGCAAAATTTCCTGAACCATCTGGTGGCAGTGCTGTGGTGCACGGATCCTTCCACTTTCACATGACAAATGTTTCGTGTTGCTTGAGCAGTGTTATGGCAGAGTTCAAATTCGTAAAGCAGAAGTTCCCTGATTAGCTGGTTGTGGCTGTTCATCTCTTTGGCATCCCAACCACAGACAGAATGACATGCAATGCTGTTCACAGCAATGACTACCACTTTATATCCCTTTTGATTGACTGTAGTGCACAACTTGAACTAGTTTAAACACATGACATACCTGCCACAGCACATGCGTTTATGCAAATATTGCAAAACTTTAGACTTGCCCTCTGTCCCACAGTGGACAGAGGCAGTGTTCTCTGGGATTGATGGCCTTTGGAGCTCCACAGTTATGATGTCGGGAGGTACTCGGTGTGCCAGCGGTCCATTCTTGGTACACCCTTACTACAGCACCTTGTGAACAGTGAACAGCACATGAACCATTTGATGGATACGACGTTCTCCTCTGGGGTTGATGGCCTTTGGTACTCCACAGTTATGATGTCAGGATGTGCTCAGTGTGCCAGCAGTCCATTCTTGGTACACCCTTACTACAGCACCTTGTGAACAGCACATGAACCAGTTGAAGGCAACGTTCTCCTCTGGAGTCGATGGCCTTTGGTACTCCACAGTTATGATGTCGGGAGGTGCTCGGTGTGCCAGCAGTCCATTCTTGGTACACCCTTACTACAGCACCTTGTGAACAGCTCATGATCCAGTTGAAGGCGACGTTCTCCTCTGGGGTTGATGGCCTTTGGTACTCCACAGTTATGATGTCGGGAGGTGCTCGGTGTGCCAGTAGTCCATTCTTGGTACACCCTTACTACAGCACCTTGTGAACAGCACATGATCCAGATGATGGAGGCGACGTTCTCCTCTGTGGTTGATGGCCTTTGGTACTCCACAGTTATGATGTCAGGAGGTGCTCGGTGTTGCCAGTAGTCCATTCTTGGTACACCCTTACTACAGCACCTTGTGAACAGCACATGAACCAGATGATGGAGGCGACGTTCTCCTCTGGGGTTGATGGCTTTTGGTACTCCACAGTTATGATGTCGGGAGGTGCTCGGTGTTGTCAGCAGTCCATTCTTGGTACACCCTTACTATAGCACCTTGTGAACAGCACATGAACCAGATGATGGAGGCGACGTTCTCCTCTGGGGTTGATGACCTTTGGTACTCCACAGTTATGTCAGGAGGTGCTCGGTGTGTCAGCAGTCCATTCTTGGTACACCCTTATTACAGCACCTTGTGAACAGCACATGAACCAGATGATGGAGGCGACGTTCTCCTCTGGGGTTGATGACCTTTGGTACTCCACAGTTATGATGTCGGGAGGTGCTCGGTGTTGCCAGCAGTCCATTCTTGGTACACCCTTATTACAGCACCTTGTGAACAGCACATGAACCAGTTGATGGAGGGGACGTTCTCCTCTGGGGTTGATGGCCTTTGGTACTCCACAGTTATGATGTCGGGAGGTGCTCGGTGTTGTCAGCAGTCCATTCTTGGTACACCCTTACTATAGCACCTTGTGAACAGCACATGAACCAGATGATGGAGGCGACGTTCTCCTCTGGGGTTGATGGCCTTTGGTACTCCACAGTTATGTCAGGAGGTGCTCGGTGTTGTCAGCAGTCCATTCTTGGTACACCCTTACTACAGCACCTTGTGAACAGCACATGAACCAGTTGATGGAGGCGACGTTCTCCTCTGTGGTTGATGGCCTTTGGTACTCCACAGTTATGATGTCGGGAGGTGCTCAGTGTTGCCAGCAGTCCATTCTTGGTACACCCTTACTATAGCACCTTGTGAACAGCACATGAACCAGATGATGGAGGCAACGTTCTCCTCTGGGGTTGATGGCCTTTGGTACTCCACAGTTATGATGTTGGGAGGTGCTCAGTGTTGCCAGCAGTCCATTCTTGGTACACCCTTACTACAGCACCTTTTGAACAGCACATGAACCAGTTAATGGAGGCAACGTTCTCCTCTGGGGTTGATGGCCTTTGGTACTCCACAGTTATGATGTCGGGAGGTGCTCGGTGTTACCAGCAGTCCATTCTTGGTACACCCTTACTATAGCACCTTGTGAACAGCACATGAACCAGTTGATGGAGGCGACATTCTCCTCTGGGGTTAATGACCTTTGGTACTCCACATTTATGATATCGGGAGGTGCTCGGTGTGCCAGCAGTCCATTCTTGGTACACCCTTACTACATCACATCGCGAACAGCCCACGAAGTCTGCTGTTTCTGAGATGTTTGCAGACTTGGCATGGTAGCCGATGATTATTCCTTTTTTGAACATCTGTCAAATCACTACCTCTGCCCATTGTGCTCATGTTCAACACTAAGGCTCATCTGTCCTGACTTGCTGCTTATATCTCCGTGTGATCAATCTTGTCACATACACTCTGTGACTTGCCTGGGAGGGTACAATGTGATTCTGGGGGTGGGTATGTTATTCTGATACGATTGCATATTTATTCTGCTTTTGCAGAAACGGGAATGGCTTAGGAATATTAACTTGAACCTAACTTCGAACAATGGCCACTTCCTGAAAACAGCCACCTCTCAACAACAGTCACCTTCTTCCAATCCGAGCAATGACCATTATATGGTGGTTTCAGCGTATTAAAAATTAAATAAAGAAGCATGTTTTCTGTTGTTCATTAAGAGCTCATTTTGCTATTGCCAGTGTTTTGCAACAAACTTTTTGTCTTTGTAAAATGCTTACTTGTTCTCTGTGGAACAGAATATATGAATGGGTATTTTCAGAGTAGAAGCTTTAATTATTTCAGCTAAAGTAAATACATGTATATATGAAAAGTCACCAGGGTAAAAAAGAGAGTGTTAACAATTAGTTATTTGAAGGCCCATCAGGAAATTTCTGTGCCCTGGGTACCCTTCCAGTGATCAGGCTTTGTATGTATGTACCAAAATAAATGAATACTTTGATGAAACATATTTTTCCACATTATAAATATTTAACGGGAATTATCAAGAATACATTTATTAAGGTACATTACCTCTTGAATTTTTGATCTATGCACTAGATCATCTTCAGGAATTCTTGCGTCTTACTGCTTCCACAGGTCTGGCGACCAAGCCTGGTGGATTTTCCATCCAGTATGGTCGTTGATGTTGCCACCTTGTGTCTTGTAAATTTCCAGGGATTCCTCTAATTTCCATATAATTGCAAGCGTGGTATTGATGTTTGATCACTTTTAAGGAGTCCCAGTTCATTTTGTGGCCAGTTTGTTTGTATGTGCCTGTCTAATCCTGTTTTATTTGAAATGTTCCTTACTGCTGCTTTGTGTTCTTTAATTCTGGTGGTTAACCTTCGTCCTGTTTCTCCTATATATGGTAATCCACATGAACACTCGATTTTATAAATGACTCCTTCCTGGAGTAAAGTATTTTCTTTTATTTTAGGGATGGTAAGTATTTTTTAATTTGTTATTTAAACCTGGAGCTAACCTAATTTTATATTTAGTGCTGATTTTCTTTAGTTTTTCAGTCCCTTGTGGTTTTCTTTTCCAAATAGTCCCATATTTTTTCTGTTGTTTCAGAATGGATTCTGTGTACTTTGACATCAGAGATGATCAGCTTCCAATTATATATTCCCCTGTGTATGATATTCACTTCATGGGTTTGGAGAAAATGCATCCATTTGATTCTGCTAAGTGGGGAAAGATCTATAGGTTTTTACAAGGTATGTTGATTAAATTTTTTTTATGAAATAACAATACTTGATACACAAAGTACAGTAGAGCATTGAAAATCCAAACTAATTGGGACCACTTGTAGTTCAGATTATCGAACATGTAAAAGGAATTGGGATTCATTCCGGCTATATATACAGGGTGATTGTAAATTCTTCAACAAAACGAGGAGTGATAGTACACATCAAGACAAACAATATTTGCAATGGAACCTAGGGCCACATTCCACTCCTAGCTTCAGAAAAGAGCACATTCGAAAAATGTCCAGCAGGCACACAGAGTTCCAACCAGTGCATGAGAAGCAGAAGATGCAAATCAGTCAATAATACAGGGTTATTGTAAACTCCTTCAGCAAAACAAGAGGGGTGATAGTACACATCAAGAAGAACGATATTTGCAATGGAACCTAGGGCCACATTCCACTCCTAGTTTTAGAAAAGAGCACATTCGAAAAACGTCCAGCAGGCACACGGAGTTCCAACCAGTGCATGAGAAGCAGAAGATGCAAATCAGGTGTGCTGAACACGTGTGTAGACGATAAGGAGCAAACATTTAAAAACAGCCGAACCGTTCAGCGAATATTACTGTGTGAACATCACATGAGAGTTGATGTATTCGTGAAGGGTTTACATATTCCAGGCAGTGGATTGGAAGCGGTGGACCTGCGGCTTGGCCGTCACGCTTCCCGCACCTTAATCCACTGGACTTCTTCTTCTGGAGACACATGAAAACATTGGTGTACGAGACACCTGTGGACTCCCTGGAAGATCTCATTGCACGAATCGCTGTTGCTGCGGACAAGATCAACACCACACCGGGAGTCTGCGAGAGGGTGCGACAGTCCTTCATTTGCTGGTGTGGGCTGTGCAACGACGCCTTTGGACGCCAGTTTGAGCAGCTCCTTTGAGTCTGTGATTAGAATTGTGCAACTCATAAATTAGGTATGTCTCTTTGTTTTCACTGTTGAAGGCTCAACATGGATATGTAACTTTACTCTTTTCTGGCCCTAGGAGGTGAATGCGGCCCTAGGTTCCATTACAAATATTGTTCGTCTTGATGTGTACCATCAGCCCTCTAGTTTTGTTGAAGGAGCTTACAATCACTGTGTATATAGCCTTTTACTCAGTTTCCTGTTCCCTGTACGTAAGTATATATATATATGTATATGTTTTTTTTTTCGTAATATTATATGTTATAAAATTTATTTTGAAATGTAACATGGTCAAATGTAACCCCATAACGAAATAAATGAAATGAAAAAAATACAAATACATTAACATTTGTACATTATATTATCCAAATACATGTACCAAAAATAAGTAACTGTATACTAAAAAAAATTTCTTAAAACAAAGTTTTTTTTGTTATTATGCAATTTGGTGAAACAAAAGCCCACAGTGAACAGTGGGGCTGAGGGATGGAACAAGGGGTGGTAATGGCTTGTAAAATCTTAGCCCCGCAGGAAACAAGTGACTGGGGAAGTTTTTGCCTTTTGTCTCAGCATCAGAAGTCACCTTAAACACATCACACTTAAAATGCTTGCACCCCTTAAATTAAGCGATTCCATTATCAAGTGCCAAGTTAAAATGAACAGACTATGCTCAAACTTTCCACTACCACTAAAAAGAAAAAAAAAAAAAAAGGAGGGGACCTTGTTCAGATTTTTGACTTTTGGATTTTTAATGTTATACTGTGTATGAAAATAAACTATAGGAACTATCCATTCATTGATGTACGAAATTACACATTTTTGCCAGGTTTTCTCTCTTCAATGGATGGCTTTTTGAAGGCTGCCAGCAGAAGATAAACTGCATAGTAAATAAAGCATTTCAAGAAATCATGAAATAAATACGGGATTACACCATGTAATACAAATTTTGAAGATGACAATCCGATTTTTGGTGTAAATGTGACATGGATGTTAAGTCAGATAATATCCGAAAACTTGAAAATTTCACCATCCTGGAGCGGGACTCGAACCCGCGTCTCCCAGATAGCGACCGGGTATGCTAATCACTACACCACCCTGAACGACCAAGTCTCAAGTTTCCGATTAATTTGAATATCTGCTTCTCCAGGCAATCGCAGGATAGGATTCTTAACCTCCAGATTCGCTAAACATGAATGCCGGTTGCTTCGACTAGCGAATCCTGTGATGGTTATATTCAAATTAATCGGAAATTTCTCCAGAGCTGCCTTAATTTCTCCCGAATTTTGTTCACACATTCGAACTTATTCTGCACCCCTGGCTCCAATCAAAATGCCAATCTGATCAAATAGCACGGAAATTTGCGTTCACTTAGGAGAGCGCGCGGACAGCTGGTACTTTGGCTATGACGTTATTACGGAGTAAAACGTCAGCCATGGGGGTAAAATGAGTGGAATGAAGTCTTTGCGAATCGTGATGGACTTCTGTTGACTGTGGTTAGGGATGCGTTCTTGCCAGAGGGTGAATACGAAAATAATGTACCTTTTCAAAATATTCCACGAAAAACACTATAAGAGTGGAGCAATTCAAAGGTAATAAAATAAATCAACAGGTGGTGTCATCAGAGGGTAACAGGCAGGTTATTGAAGGTGTGTCCATTCCAGATGAGTTTAATGGTGTGTACTTTCTAAAATACCTACCTACTGACAGACTCACAGCACACACACACATATGATAATTTGTTTTTAAAAAGTCCTTGAAAAGTGCTTGAATTTATTTTCCTTGGAAGATTACGAACCTTGGTGCCATAATTTCCAAACATTCATTTGCAACAGGCACTCCAAGTTGTCCGTCTTATCATAAGTGTGCCCCCAAAAGCATGTTGAATGGGACTTATTCAAAGAAGATTTGTGGAATGGGTGAGATAACAGCCTCTCCCATCATGCCCACTCCCTGGAAAGGAATTATTCAAAGACATTTTGTGGAATGGGTGAGATAACAGCCTCTCCCCTCATGCCCACTCCCTGGAAAAGAATTATTCAAAGAAGTTTTGTGGAAGGGGTGATAACAGCCTCTCCCCTCATGCCCACTCCCTGGAAAAGAATTATTCAAAGAAGTTTTGTGGAATGGGTGAGATAACAGCCTCTCCCCTCATGCCCACTCCCTGGAAAAGAATTATTCAAAGAAGTTTTGTGGAATGGGTGAGATAACAGCCTCTCCCCTCATGCCCACTCCCTGGAAAAGAATTATTCAAAGAAGTTTTGTGGAATGGGTGAGATAACAGCCTCTCCCCTCATGCTTACTCCCTGGAAAAGAATTATTCAAAGAAGTTTTGTGGAAGGGGTGAGATAACAGCCTCTCCCCTCATGCCCACTCCCTGGAAAAGAATTATTCAAAGAAGTTTTGTGGAAAGGGTGAGATAACAGCCTCTCCCCTCATGCCCACTCCCTGGAAAAGAATTATTCAAAGAAGTTTTGTGGAATGGGTGAGATAACAGCCTCTCCCCTCATGCCCACTCTGTGGAAAAGAATTATTTAAAGAAGTTTTGTGGAATGGGTGAGATAACAGCCTCTCCTCTCATGTGCACTCCGTGGAAAAGAATTATTCAAAGTTTTGTGGAATGGGTGAGATAACAGCCTCTCCACCATGCCCACTCCCTGGAAAAGAATTATTCAAAAAAGTTTTGTGGAATGGGTGAGAAAACACCCTCTCCTCTCATGTGCACTCCATGGAAAAGAATTATTCAAAGAAGTTTTGTGGAATGGGTGAGATAACAGCCTCTCCCCTCATGTGCATTCCATGGAAAAGAATTATTCAAAGAAGTTTTGTGGAATGGGTGAGATAACAGCCTCTCCCCTCATGCCCACTCCCTAGAAAAGAATTATTCAAAGAAGTTTTGTGGAATGGGTGAGATAACAGCCTCTCCTCTCATGTGCACTCCGTGGAAAATAATTATTCAAAGTTTTGTGGAATGGGTGAGATAACAGCCTCTCCGCCATGCCCACTCCCTGGAAAAGAATTATTCAAAAAGTTTTGTGGAATGGGTGAGATAACAGCCTCTCCCCTCATGTGCACTCCATGGAAAAGAATTATTCAAAGAAGTTTTGTGGAATGGGTGAGATAACAGCCTCTCCCCTCATGCCCACTCTCTGGAAAAGAATAATGCCATTATCAAAGCTTTGTTAGCTGTCAAAAACTGAATGTGGACTCTTCTGTGATTTATTGCAAATTACAGTTAAGTGAAACAACTGGTGTGTGTGTGTGTGAGAGAGAGAGAGAGAGAGAGAGAGAGAGAGAGAGAGAGAGAGAGAGAGAGAGACCCTTCCAAGGAGGAGCCTTTGTTCTTGGTTCTAGAGGATGCCGTACTGGTTAAATATTGAAATTTTCTAAACAGAGGGGCAGGGACTAATTACCCTGGCCATATGGTTCCTTTTGCTATTTGACAAAATTATTGGGTGTGTGCATAAGTTCTACGGTCTGTTTTTGTAGGGTACAAGGAAAGGAGGAGAACACAACAAATAACGTACCTGGGATTTCACATAATTGCCATCATTCTGTGTCAATTCTTGCCATCTGAGTATTAGTAGGTGAATCCCATGCCAGAAAAATTTATGCATTTTAGAGTAATAAAAAGTCATGTAATGCCATTTTCACATTGTCCACATCATCGAAGGTCTGTAGAGCGAAGGTGTTCTGTAACAATCAGAAAGGTGGTAAGTCTGCAGGTGCCAGGTCAGGGGAATACGCCGGGTGAGGTAACACCTCCCAACCAAAGTCCAGTAATTTTTTGCTGAGTGATTAAAGCAGCATGAGGTCTGGCATTATCATGATGAAGGATGATGCCTTTGTGATTGAAGAGTGCTGATGCTTTGATGTCAGTTTTTCTCACAATCTGTCCAACTGTTGGCAGTAGAGATCAACATTTATCATTCGGTTAGGTGCCAACACTTCCCAGTGGATTATTCCCTGGACATCCTACTAAACACTCAACAAAACATTTTTTGAGATGCAGTCCTCCTTTTGATGTCGATGGACAGGCTCCGCACCTTGGCACACAGTCTGTCGATGCTTTACATTATGGTATGGTGCCCATTTCTCATCACCCGTTACAATTCGTCCCAAAAACGGTTCGTTTCTGTGATGAGAAGGCAAAGAAACACAGGTACTGATTTTCTCCTCTCGTTTCTTTGCAGAAAGCTGGTGCGCAACCCAGTTACCAAACTTGGTGATGAATCCAAGTGCATGCATCTGTCTTTCGACTGTTGTTCTGTGTACCGAAAACGTTTCCACTAATTCCTGAA
Source organism: Macrothele yani (assembly GCA_039090855.1). NCBI lineage: Eukaryota > Metazoa > Arthropoda > Arachnida > Araneae > Macrothelidae > Macrothele > Macrothele yani. The sequence goes on from CM077019.1 coordinate 10,909,646, forward strand.
TGGTTGAATGTGGGTCATTTGTTATGGCTTGGTCCACATCTTCGTCAGAAACCATGGATGGACATCCTGGATGTGGTTGATCTTTACTACAGCTTCTGTCTGTGTCCCGGAATTTCCGAAACCAATGGCAACATGTGCTATCAACTGCATACTCCCCTTACACTTGACAGATGTTGCAGCAAGCCAAGGCTGCAGTACTGCCTTTATCGAACTCGTACAGTAAACAATGCCCTAATGTTCTCCTTATCGAATGCCATGTTACACAGTCCATGATTTCTGTTATGACTGACTTACTCAGACAAACCTAGTGCTTCTATATGCTCTACTGCTCCACGCTTTATTGCCCGAAAATTTGGTATTGCAGCATCATCTGTGACATAACTACTCCGATCGCAGTTTGCATCTATTACAAAAACGGGTAGAACTTTTGCCCCCACCCAATATAATACAGGGCTTGAAAACTACCATGCCCGAGATGCCCAGGGCATGTACATTATTGGCTTGGGCAGGTAAAAAAACAAACCTAGTTGCCCGATCGGGCAACTAAATTTTAGATTAAAAAAAAGAAAGTTTGGAGTGGAGAATTTTCTCTAGTGCAAGAAAAGATGGTCATCACATATCATTTGTCTTTTCACTGCAAGTCACCGAAGTTGTATTATTGTTACGCAGTACCAAGGACCGAAGAATATAGTTATTTTTATTATGCTCTAGGTCTAGAAATTGGGGCCATATCTAGTTTTGCTCCAAATGTTTGCAGTTAGTGATGGGATGGGGTGGACAACAATGGGATATATCACACAGCCCCTGGAAAAGTTGGGTCTCTGGTATAACTTGAGTGAGGGAGACAAGATGCAAACTTTTGTGCATTGAACATTTAGAATATAACCCCTTAAAATGGTAATGCAAAAGATGAATGAAAAGTTTATCATATTTTTTAACTTAAAAGTAATGAGGCTCCTAATTTTGTTAACCTCAAAGGTAAGTTTTCTTTGGAATTCAGCTTTTACTACCTGGGCAGGTAAATAATTTCTGCATGTGGCCGGTCTGGTATGTAAATTTTCAGATATTTTTCAATCCCTGTCAATAGCTTAACTGCTCAGTCTTAGACTTTGATAGAGACCACACTCCCACAGAAAATAAGTCAACCTCACTATTAACATTAAAATTTTTGTTTTTTTCTATTATTATGGACTCAGCACACCTTATGCTTTTTTTTCTATGGATTGCTTACAAATCAAGTAGCAAACTGTAAGTAGCCAACTTGGTTGAATTGCCTATTTTTAATAATATTCAGTTCCTTTAAGAGTTAATTAATACAGACATTTAACGTGGACCAGGAACATCAAACAAAGATTTTCGCTCTTTCTACATTTATAAGGGAGTCACGGAAAAATTCTCATTGGCTGCCACCGGGAGTTGAATATCCGGCGCGTAACTGGAAGACCCTGGGTTCGACTCCCGGTGGCGGCCAATGAGAATTTTTCCATGACTCCCTTATAAATGTAGAAAGAGCGAAAATCTTTGTTTAATGCTCCTTTAAGAGTTGTTTCAATTCCATGCCCTCGTGCAAAAGAACCAACCTTGGTGACATTGAGAATAATCATTTCCAAAGACTGCAACATGCAAAATTTTTTAAAAAGTTGATAGACTTATAGAGTTTATTTGACTATATGTCAAATTTTAAGCATACACATTGGCAACTCAAAATTTTTGAGTGTATCATATATATTTGTTCCAAATGCTCTCCAACCAGGTTTCATACATTTATTAATTTCTTCGATGTGGACCTCACTCCATATCTGTTGTTCAAAGTAAGTGTAGGCATCAGTTACTTCTAGATTTGCCCCATCATCTTATTAGGTGTGCAACTTAATTCTTGGCCCCTAACCACAAGCCATCATAGAACGTCGGCAAATGCAAATAGCCGTGTGTGATAACTGCCGATTGCAACACCATCCAACAGCTTTCCAGGCAACCATAACTGCTCACAGCTGTAGTGAGAGAAGGGACGAAAGTTGAAGGTGAAAGCAATGTTGTTCGAGAAGCAGCATTTGAGGCACTGCCTCCTGTTCGCGTTTCAGCTGAAAAAAGTGCCCAGCAAATGATCTGTGCTGCTTTGGGCGAGGCTGCTGTGTGCTACAGTATGTGTAAGAAGTGGTTCCAGCGGTTTAAGCAGGGAAATTTCGATCTCCCTGATGCAGAACGTCCGGGACAGCCACAGAAAGTTGACTATGAGGAATTGGAACAACTGTTGGACGCGGCTCTCTGTCGCACACAGTCCGAGCTCACCCAGGAACTCGGAGTAACATGGCAAGCCATTTCAAAGCGCCTGCACAAGCTTGGACAGATTCACAAGGAGGGCCGTTGGGTGCCCCATAGGGTGGGCCGAAAAAAACTTTTTTTTTAATTTGCATATCGCCTAGTGCAGTAAAATTGCCATTTGGGTCAACAAGAACAACGGAAGTTTTTTGAAATGGACTAATATCTTACATCTCCGCACGGTGCACTAAGTTCGCGTTTTTCCGACCGCATTGGGCTGTAAGCAAAAACGGATGGAATTTTTCTGTAATCGAAATCGAGTAACCCCTAGTGCGGAAAAGTGTCCTTTAGTGTTACCAAATAACAGTGAAAAAAAGTTTTGAATTTGATCAATATGCTATGTCTTCGCACTGCACATGAAGTTCGCCGTTTTCTTCCCACATTTGGCCCGTAGGCCTAGGTTAGGTAAAGGCATCCTGGCATGTAGGGCATCGGAAAAATCCGTTGGAAATTGCACTGTTCTAAGTGCACCATGGATGTGAATGTGTAGTACACTCGGTTTGCTTTGTAATGTGTAACGTGTAGCTCTTCGCTTGCTTCCAATGTCACATGTGGAAACAACCCAGACCTCACCACGAGGAGGTGTCTACAGTTCGAGTTTCTCCCACCCTCCCTCCAGCTCAGAATTTTATTTTTACGTGGTATATCTTGTTCAGTAATCCGCTTTACTCGAAAAATGTGGCATTAATTGCCATTATGCAATTATTGCTCTTATGAACGAATCTCTAGCTTCAAATCAACACACTGAGGGAGCTGCTTCAGTCACCAGTTTCACGCAACGTTCCACAGCATGCGTGTGGCAGGGAAACTTGGTTATTTCTTCACCAGATGCCGCAGAAGTTGCGATTAGTCTATCCAGATCTTCGTCTGAGATGTGGTTTGTCAGGGGTGCATCGGTAAGACGCGTTTTAGTCCAATCGATCATCTCATAATATTCATTAGCATCCAAATTTAATTGCGGCACTTCGAATTCTCTTATGACATCATTCATTTGTTGTTGTCCAGCTTTCCTTATTCTTCTCCATCCAAGAGCTCTAACGTGGGTGCGTTCGTCCACAATCATACTTAGCAATATGTTCTCTGGGTGACTGAAGAACGCGTTTCTCTTGATCACTGCATCAATGATTACTTTGCACTTCAAATTCATGAAACGCGATAAGTTGATCAGTTTCCAAAAGTGTTCAATGGCCCCTTCTGTGCACGAAGGCTTCTTCTTTACAGAAAACCAAACCAGGGCATATACCTTCATTATGTAGTTGGCAACACTGATCAAAGTTTGCGATGGGTTTTGAATGGCGACATAGAGGCGCATGACTGTCAGCTGTCGTCAGCCACCGCGAATGTGACAGTGGTCCTGGATTTCTTCTAGAAAGGCTGACATCACAATCTCCCTGTGACATGGCGCAAAATATTTCCAGTAAATACTCTGGTTGGTACTCAGCTAACGTGTATCCTGCAATTCTTTCATGTGTTCTGTCCATTCTACATGAATAGCTGCAAAGTCAATTACTGGGAGGTTTTTACAGCCGTTGAGAGCTGCCCCAATCTCTCCTGAGTGAGTTGTAGAACCTGTAGATTTACCATCAAATTCATCAAGCAAATGGCGAAATGGAAGTTCATTTAAATGGAACAAGCACACCAGCCACTGCAAAAAACATTGCAACTGAAGTTCCAGTTGACGTATAGCACCGTTTTTCCTGCCGGTATTTATAGCAGTTCCATCACACCCTAAAGCAATGAGAAAACTTGAGTCAATGCCATTAACTTCTAAAAAATTAGTGATGCTGTTTATGATGCTTCTGCTGTGACCAGAAGTGGGGGTCACATGGCTGAGGTACTTCGATCCAGGCTCCTGCAAGAGAGCAATGTGCTCTTCTTTCTTCTCAGAACGATAATATTTATCATTTTTCCTATCAAGGAACAGAGTTGAGTCATTCCTTCCATCACAATAGAGTCCTCGATCGACTTTTCTGTCTGTTTGGGCTTTTTCCTTTACATCCTTAGATAGCTTAACTTTTTCACAGATAATTTTGTTTTTATCAATGACCTTCTCTAGACTATCAACTGTAATGATGCCCAGTAGATTTGTTCATAAGAGCAACAATTGCAGCACAGCTATTAATGCCACATTTTTCGAGTAAAGTGAATTGCTGAACAAGATATACCATGTAGAAATAAAATTCTGAACTGGAGGGAGGGTGGGCGGAACTTGAACTGTAGCCACCTCCTCGTGGTGAGTTCTGGGTTGTTTCCATATGTGACATTGCAAGCAAGCGAAGAGCTACACATTGCAAAGCAAACTGAGTGTACTACACGTGCACATGCATGGTGCACTCAGAACATTGCAATTTCCTACGGATTTTTCCGATGCCCTACATGCCAGGATGCCTTTACCTAACCTAGGCCTACGGGCCAAATGTGGGAAGAAAATGGTGAACTTCGCGTGCAGTGCGGAGACATAGCATATTGATCAAATTCAAAACTTTTTTTTCACTGTTATTGGGAACACTAAAGGACACTTTTCCTCACTAGGGGTTACTCGATTTGAATTACAAAAAATTTCCATCCGTTTTTGCTTATGGCCCAATGCGGTCGGAAAAATGCGAACTTAGTGTACCATGCGGAGGCGTAAGATATTGGTCGATTTCAAAAACTTTCTTTTTTTATTCTTCTTGACCCAAATGGCAACTTTTCCGCACTGGGCAATATGCAAATGAAAAAAAAAACGTTTTTTTCGGCCCACCGTAGTGCCCCACCAACTCACAGCTGTGAACAAGTCTAGGCGCTACGATGTTGCTGTGTCCTTGCTCTCCAGATTCAAGAAGGATTTCCTCCACAATATTTTGACCTGTGATGAGAAGTGGATCCTCTATGATAATCCTAAGCGGCGCAAATCATGGGTTTATCCAGGTCAGCCTACCACCAGTACCGCCAAACCGAATATCCATGCCAGGAAGTTGTTGTTGTGCATATGGTAAGATCAGCGCGGCGTCGTATACCATGAGTTGCTCATACCTGGTGAAACGGTCAATGCTGAGCGTTATTGTCAGCAACTCATTCGTGTGAGTGATGCACTGGAGGCGAAAAGGCCATACACCGGCAAGGGCAGAAGGTCGGTCCTGTTGCTTCAGGATAAAGCGCGTCCTCACACCGCGAAAACGACTTTAAACACGATCACTGACCTGGGATGGGAGATTTTGTCCCACCCGGCGTATTCTCCAGACTTTGCTCCGTCGGATTATCATCTCTTTTGCTCCCTGCAACATTACCTGAGTGATACGCACTTCACTTCTGTCGAGGAGGTCAGCACAATTATTGATGACTTCTCAACTCGAAACAGCCCTCTTTTTCTGCAGTGGCATTCGGCAGCTCCCTGACCGATGGCCCAAATGTATCCAACACAACAGAGATTATTTCCCTGATTAGGTACGTATTCGATTTGCTATAATTTGCTGTCAATGTGTCGTGTCTGTGGCCGAGAATTAAGTTGCACACTTAATAGAAATCCTCAGCTCTTGTAAAAGAATTGTACATCAACTTTGTTTCCTGTAAGTTTATTTTTAAGCCTACTTCTTTACTCTTGTGAGCAAGTTCCTGAATTGTAATCTGCAGCTTTGAGGGCGTATGTACAAAAATGACTATCATCAGCAAAACGAGATGGGTTAAATAATCTCTATAAACCTTTCTTCCCTTGTATTCCCAGTTCAATGATTGAAAAACATTCCATTAATAAAACTATATATTTAGCAATAAATAATTTGTTTAGAATTAGAGAATTTTAGGATTGTGTGTTTAAAAGTTTTGAGACAACATTCAACTTATGAAATGATGTGTAAAGGAACTGAGTGCATAAATACTCAATTGTTACATCTTTATTTTCTCTAAATTCTACTTATGAAATTTAGAAGTTGTGGTAATTCAGCTTATGAAATGTTGCATAAAAAACTGATTACATATAAGTACCAGTGGCATAGGGTGACCTAAAATTTATCCGGGGCTAAATATTTTTAAAATTGCTGTTAACCTTCTTCTCTACTGTGAAATACACGGTCGAGTCACTTTTTTGTGACCACCAGCTAATATCCAGAGTAACTGCCGTGTACAGTGCGGGCAGCAGCTAGATGGGCTGGGAGTGACTCAATAAGGTGCTAGAAGGTGTTCACAGGTTTGTGGAGCCATGTTGACTGCAGTGCATCTGACAGCTGCTGGAGGATGCGTGGTGGAGGATCCATAGAGCGAACAACATGATCCAGGTGGTCCCACAGATGCTTAATTGGGTTTAAGTCTGGGGAATTAGGGGGGCCAGGGAAGTACTTTGAAGACTTCATCGTGCTCTTCTAACCACTCTCGGACATTTCTAGCTCTGTGACATGTCGCATTGTTGTGCTGGAACATCCCATCTGCTCCAGGGAAGACAATCAGCATGTATGAGTGTATGTGGTCTGCAAGGATGGATTCATAACGAATTTGGGCCGTAGTGCCTTTCACAGGTATGAGTGCACCCAGAGGATGCCACGAAAACATTCCCCAGACCATAACGCTGCGCCCACTAGCTTGTGTTCTTCTAGCAATGGTTGAAGAATTTTTGTTCTGTGACGTTTCTCACCTTATACACCAACGTCCATCCGTTTGATGAAGCAGAAAACATAACTTATTGGAGAAGGCAATCCTTTGCTAATCAGTGGAGGTCCAATTCTAATACTGTCATGCAAATGTAAGCCTTTTCTGCTGATGCACCTTCGTTAGCATAGATGCAGTAATTATCCATCTGCGTCGGAGCCCCATACGCAGCAGGGTTCGCTGAACTGTCGTTTTAGACACACTTCCGGTAGCCCCCTGGTTCATTCAGCCAGTGAGTTGCTGCACTGTAGATGTCGATCGTCCCTCATGCACCCTCGAAGCCGACGTTCACCTCTCGCATCAATGGCACATGGTGCTCCGCAGTTTTCATGTTGCTTATTTGCAATGGTGCCATTTCTCCAATCACGATACACTTTAACCACAGCAGCATGCGAACAGTTCTCCAACTGCGCTGTTTCAGAAATACTGCCACCCTTGGCCCAAAAGCCGATAATCATCCCTTTTTGCAAATCTGATAAATCGTTCCTTTTATCCATGACAGCAATGAGTGATATATCTTCAGAATGCCTACATCACATCTTATATATCCTTCAAGCCAGCTCACGACACGTGCCTTCATTCATTGGCTACGTGCTGTTGACATCTAAAGAAGGGGGTCGTCACAATGGGACTCGACTGTGTCTAATTTCAGTGGATTGTGAGGTTTCCAAATGCCACCTGCTGAAATTATACTTTACTACATAAAATGAAGTAGAAATTTTATTTATATATCTGCAGTGCTGTATAACATAAAAAAAAAAAAAAAAACAGTAGAAAGAAAACAGTAGTAAGCAGTCAAAACAAAACAAAGTGTGTTCACCTTTGCTTCTAGTTAGCCAGGATATTTTGCTACAACTCCACTTTAAAATTTCTAGACTGATTCTTATGTTTTTGCACCAAGCAAATATTTGGTCGATGTGGGCCCAAGCCTTTAACATTTTTTTAACTTCGTCCTCATGAGCAGACCGTACAGCTCAACTAAAAAATAAACTAAAAAGGGTGTTCCAATAAAAAGTCTCTTTGTTCATTTTACTTACATGAGCAGACCTTACAGCTTGTTTAACTCCACAAAACGAAAATCAGCCACCCACTGACTGATGATGAAGTAAAATTGCTACTTGTTAAGGTGGTTTCACCTAAAATCTCTGCCTTATGTTTGCAATGGTAAAACTTTTTTGCATATTTTATTGTAGTGGCTTACATTTGCATTCAGAAAATCTGGGAACTGGTTACTAATACGGATTTTCTTTCGGATATGTAAGGCTGCGATGTGTTACCCAGTTACTCAACTATTGTAGTGTCTCACATTTGCATTCAGAAAATCTGGGAACTGGTTACTAATATGGATTTTCTTTCTGATATGGAAGGCTGCAATGTGTTACCCAGTTACTCAACTATTGTAGTGGCTCACATTTGCATTCAGAAAATCTGGGAACTGGTTACTAATACGGATTTTCTTTCAGATATGGAAGGCTGTGATGTGTTACCCAGGTACTCAACTATTGTAGTGGCTCACATTTGCATTCAGAAAATCTGGGAACTGGTTACTAATACGGATTTTCTTTCAGATATGGAAGGCTGTGATGTGTTACCCAGTTACTCAACTATTGTAGTGGCTCACATTTGCATTCAGAAAATCTGGGAACTGGTTACTAATACGGATTTTCTTTCGGATATGGAAGGCTGTGATGTGTTGTGGCTCACATTTGCATTCAGAAATTCTGGGAACTGGTTACTAAGTGGATTTTCTTTCGGATGTGGAAGGCTGTGATGTGTTACCTAGTTACTCAACTATTGTAGTGCCTCACATTTGCATTCAGAAAATCTGGGAACTGGTTACTAACAAGGATTTTCTTTTGGAATTTTTCCAATTCAAAGAATTTTTTTTTCTCTCATTTTCATGCAGGGCTTAGGCCCAGATGCCCATAACGACCTGATGCCACTGATAAGTACTCAATTGTCACATGGTTATTCTCTTCTAGCAAAATCATCAATTATATTAGGGGTACGCAAAAGTTTCTTTCACCCCGCTAGTGTGCACTGTAGGTGTCTAACGGGCTTGCGACCCATGCTGTCAGTTCATACATGAAGCCAAGCATGGCGGTCGATAAAGTTCATTTGCAGCACTGTTTGTTATTCATGTTTAATTTAGGGAAAAGTGCAAATGCAGCATACAGTTCAATATGTCAGGCATATGGCAAAACGGTTATGGGTGAGCGAATGTGTCTAGAATGATTTGCCAGATTTAAGAAAGGTGATCTAAGCTTGGAAGACAAGACATGTGCGGGTAGACTTCAGGAACTCGCAGATGAGGAACTGGAATTGCTGTTGCAAGAGGATGCCACATTGTCTACCACGCAACTGGCGAAGCGTTTGAAAGTGGCTTGATTGATGATGGTACGGCATCTACAGGCTTTGGGGAAGATCCAGAAGATTGGTAAGTGGGTTCCGCATACTTTAATGGAGCATAATATTGGCCAATGATTTGGCATCTGCATGTCATTGCTGAAGAGGTTTCAGGGGAAGAATTTCTTGTGGAAGGTTGTCACCGGGGATGAAAAATGGGTCTGTTGCGACAACCCCGTATGCAAGCGATCCTGGATCGACCCAGGCAGGCCATCAACATCCACTGCAAAACAGGATATCCACGGGGAAAAGGTGCTGTTGTGTGTGGAGTTGAAACCGGGCGAAACGATCACTGCACAACGATATAGCAATCAGTTGATGAAACTGAACACCGCAATCGAGCAAAAACGTCTATGGACAGATAAAGGATGCCGCCCAGTCATCGTGTTACATGATAATACCAGACCACATGTTGGTGCCACCACGAAATCAACCCTTGAACAGTTACACTGGGAGGTTTTACTGTACCCGGCTTTCTCTCCAGACGTTGCACCCTCAGACTTTCATATGTTTCATTCTATGCAACATGCCCTAGCACAACAGAGGTTTACCACAGTTCCAGAGGTGGAAAATTTCGTCACTGTGTTTTTCAGCTCAAAACCCCAGTCCTGCTATCACTGGGGCATTCATTTGTTGCCTGAAAAATGGCAAAAGGTCATTGATGCTAATGACCAATATTTCATTGAATAAATGGTTTCCTGATTGTTCCTGTCTCCTTTCTCCTTAAAATGGCAGAAACTTTTGCATACCCCTAATACATTTGTAGTTTAAAATTTCCTGTAAGCTCTTGCAACAGTAAAGCTGTTACTCTATAATATTCCTAGTGTGGGTGTAATGTGCAGTTTATATGATATATTTTATTCTAAGTAACTAAAGTTGTTTTTTTTAATCTATAACCACTAATCAAATTATGGAACATTTATCTGTTTAGATGCCAATGTCATAACCAGAGCAACATCAGTAGAACCTCGAGAGGCCACTGAAGAAGTCTTGCTAGTGGTACATCCTCGGTCATATTTGAACAAATTGAAAGTATGTTACTTTTAGATTTGTGCTGTATAATGGCATTTTTTTCCTCTGACAAAAAAGTGTGTGCTAATGGATATTTCGGCTATACAAACTTTTAAGTATACAGTGGAATCTTGGTTATGCTTTTTACTAGGTAATCTCCTTGAAAACACAAAAAATGTAGGAACATGGAAAAAAAAAAACCCTTCTAAATGTTTAATATTATTGTAAAATTTTAATACTTCAGAAAAGAAAATTTAGAAGGGGGCAAAAATGTTCGTAATTTTAGATTACGCTAATTTGTAACATAAGACATACATACGAGGGGTCATTTCAAAAGTTTTGCACACTCTTAAACAAATTTTTTTCACAACATACCTTTACAGGCTTTTGAATTAATCTCCATGTTTCTTTATGACAGGGGTCCAATGTTTGGGCAAGTCTTGCATTCCAATATACCTGCATTGTTGAGGCGTCAGATTACTCGTTTCACCTCATTAGAGATATCCTGAATCGTTTCCCGTGGAGTGGCTTCTTCAGTTTTGGGAACAAGTCATAGTCTGGTGGGCTCATGTCAAGACTGTATGGCATATGGGGAAGCAATTTCCATCCATACTTTTCCAGAATGTCTCGGTATGGCGTGTGGGGAAGCAGTTCCCATCCTTACTTTTCCAGAATGTCTCTGTATGGTGTGTGAGGAAGCAATTCCATCCATACTTTTCCAGAATGTCTCTGTATGGCATGTGGGGAAGCAATTCCCATCCATACTTTTCCAGAATGTCTCTGTATGGCGTGTGGGAAAGCAATTCCCATCCATACTTTTCCAGAATGTATCTGTATGGTGTGTGGGGAAGCAATTCCCATCCATACTTTTCCAGAATGTCTCTGTATGGCGTGTGGGAAAGCAATTCCCATCCATACTTTTCCAGAATGTATCTGTATGGTGTGTGGGGAAGCAATTCCCATCCATACTTTTCCAGAATGTGTCGTACTGCACAGGTGACATGAGGCCTTGCGTTGTAATACTAAATGGTGACACCAGCTTCGAGCATGTCATTCCTTCTTTGGTAAATCTTTGGGTGCAAAACATTTTGCAGGAACCTTCTGTAGTATTCCACTGTTACAGTAGCCCCCTCAAGCAATCTGTCTGTTGCTATCACTCCAACCTTGTCATAGACTATAATCAACTTAACCTTCGATTGTTTGCAGCAGAATTTTTTCTGTCGAAGTGATTCTGGATGTTTCCACTGAGTAGACTGAGATTACAGTTTTGGTTCAAAATCTTATATCCAGTGAATAAAGCTCATGTTGAGAAATGGCTTCCTAGTTTAATTGAATTAATAATCTAAAGCAACTTTTATGGGAATTTTACTAGGAAATTTTTTCATTAATAGCAAATTTTCGGAGAAAACTCTTCTCCTTCTTCAGGCTGTCTTGTTGTTGTCACTTTTTACTTGTCACCATCACGGTTACAGTTAACCTAGACGGTTTAGGTTATTTTTCAACAAATCCTGCCAGATGTTAGGCAGGGAAAATCCTTTGCAGTCATTGATGATGGAATTTTGATTTTTCTCAATCTCTATTCCTTCTTTCAGTTTTCTTTTTCGGAAATTGCTTTGGAAACTGATTACTTTAAGGGAATTCCAATCCATGCTGTAAAGGATTTTCCCTGCCTAACATCTGGCAGGATTTGTTGAAAAATAACCTAAACCGTCTAGGTTAACCGTAACCGTGATGGTGACAAGTAAAAAGTGACAACAACAAGACAGCCTGAAGAAGGAGAAGAGTTTTCTCCGAAAATTTGCTATTAATGAAAAAATTTCCTAGTAAAATTCCCATAAAAGTTGCTTTAGATCTTATATCCAGGTTTTGTCTATAGCAACAATTCTGTCCAGAAACTGATCGCCTTCTGTCTCGTACTGCTGAAGCAATTCTTCTACAATTCCTTTGTGAACTGCTTGCTGCTCTTCACTCAGATTATGCGGAATCCATTTGGCAGCCTTTTTTCTCTTCTGTAGTTTTTCAGTTAGGATTCTGAAAACTCAAGCAGTAGATATGTTGCTTCATATGCAATCTCTTCACATGTTTTCCTTCGATCTTCCAGAATGCTGTTAACAATAACCACAGAAGTGTCCTCCATTGCATCTAATGGCCAGCCGCTTCTGGGGTCGTCTTCAGTGCTTTCCCGACCTTGGCAGAAACAAGAAGTCTACCATGACACTGTGCTGCAATCCATTACACTAACCTCATAATCTTCACACAAAGCTTTATGAATTTCAGTAGGGGATTTTCCTCGCTAAGTTTCAATTCTAATGTAGGATCGCTGGTTGCTACATGGGATCTTACCTGACTCACTTGCTTCCTCCATTTCTAGCAGAATTTTTCAGAATAGGAACAACTAAGCCAGCAAATGTAGAACAACTTTGTATACTGAAGTCTGACTCACAAATGGCGCAGCAATTGGAGTGATTGCATCATCTTTCGGGCAGCACAGTGTGTAAAACTTTTGAAATGACCTACATACTTACAGGAATACTTTGCTACATTAAGCCTGTATACTTTGTTAAAATTCAAGCTTAAGGTAACAAAGAAGTCTGTATCTTTTTTACCTTAAGCTTGAATTTTGTGTTAAATTTTTATTCTAATTTTATTGCTGAAAACTTGGTTAAGAAATTATGAACGATTTTTCATTTTTTCAATGTATGAAAAAAAAAAAACCACACTTTAAAAATGTTGGTAGTAAATCCAAATTCTATTTTGTTTTATATTCTTCTGTTACCCATTCTTTCCTTTCAAAGCAGTTTGCTCATTGGTTGATTTAGCATTAGTATTGAGTAGAATATTCACTAATCTTAGCTTCAAATTAAGAAGGTAGTGTAGAACAAGCTAAGTTACGTATAAAAAGTTTAAGGCGAATATATTTCAATTTATAATTTTAGCTTCTTTAAAATTTCTCAATATCAGAGAAAAAAATATAACTGAATATTATTTAGTAAGTTTTTAGTTGCACCATTTATTTCATGGGTGATCATTAGGGGAGGGTGCCCACACCACATCAAAAGAAGCCATAGCTTTCATAAAAGCTGGTGGCACTTTTTGCTTAGAGCATGGAATGCAAAACAAATTTTTCATCGAAACCGAGAGTAAACAATGTGTCCTTCTCTAATGGATCAAGGTTCAGAGAACTCAGCAACACTGTCTCGATTCTCAGAAAGTTGTAACATACTGGGTTACTTATAAATAAATGAAAGAAGTGTGTATTTTTGATAATCTGAAATTCAAAATTTTTATGTATTAGGTGTGATCAAATGAAACCTGTTTGAGTGGCTTTGTTAAGATGAACAAAAAGGTATATCCACAGGTGTGGTAGAATTAAACAAAGCAATGTATAAAGAAGCAAGAATGCACCAGTGTTCATTAGAAATTGCCGTAGGCATTCAAACACACATCCCACTGCTAGGGAGATGGTTGATACCGTCTGTGAAGAACAACTTTGGCTGCTCCTTGAACCATTTGGTCACTGCAGCCATGACCTCTGCATTGGAGTGGAAACATTGTGCCTTTAGAGCTTTCTTTTAAGGGTCCAAACAAATGAAAGTCACATGGTGACAGATCAGGGCTGTAGATCGATTTATAATTTAATCGATCAATTGATAATTGCATGATGGTGAGGCTTCTTGGTACTAATGGTTAGGAGAGTGATCAGTTGGTGTCTTCTTTCAGGAAAATGTAGAATTTGAAAATGAAAAGTGCAAAAAGGGGCGAAAAAAAAAAGAATGACAATAAGGAAAGAAAAGTAGAGGCTTGAGGTTAAGTTCCACTGAAGACAACATTCGGCTCTTGGTAAGTGACTATGAGATGCCAAATTGCTGTTATACAGAGTTGATTCATGTAGACAGAAAAATATATTTCACAAAAAATTGGGAACAACAGCACTGATTGCCATCAAGCTACTTTTTAATTTTGAATCGTTTTTATGACAGTGAACAATGCAATACCAATTTTTGATATTTAATTTCACTTAAAATGGGTGTTTTCCCATTTCTTTGTCACTTCTTGCTATACCAAGGGTCACAGTGAGCATTTTTCATTTTCTTTAAAGCAAAATTAATGTTCGAAAATGCTACTGCCCGCACAACGAGAATGTCTTTGTGGGAAATGAAAGTTGTGACAGAGTTGAAGTTCCAATTTTGAACCAGGCCTTGATTTCGTTTTTTTTTTAAGCAGTAGCAACCCTTTCTAGTGGCCTTATTTTTTACTAGCAAGGCATTGTCTACTAGCAAAAGTTTATTAACATTATACAAAAGAAATTTTAACAAGTCCCCCTCCGTTAGTCAATCATGACAAATTTTGATTTCACCTCTGTAACTGTCACATTGTAATGCTGAAAAGATTACAAATATTTAGACTCACTTTTTCATGGCCTGACAGATTAATTCTAACAATTTAATTCGAATGAAAATATTTAAAAAACATTTTTTTATTTAACTTTATTCACAAAATTCAAGAACACTATTCATAATCTTAAGTTATTTTCCTAATGGTTTATGATCTGGGTTTCTGGTCTTTTCATCATACCACTTTAAAACAGAAGACCTGGAGTCAAGCTTGTCTTTGGACAGACCTTCAATCTCAATACTCATGAGAGCATTCAATGTTTGTAAGTTTAAACTGCCTCTCTGGTCACCCTGGATTCTCTTCTTGAAACTGAATCCAACCTCACATGTAGAAGTAGATAAGGGAAATATACTGGATATTTCTACTAGTGCCAAAATATTTTTATAATGTTTGTACTTTTCAAGAAACATTTATTACCAGAAAGCAGTTGTTCCTTTTTGTAGGTGTCTAAAATATTCCACACGCACAATGCAGTGGCACTTTACAGTTCACACTAAAACATTCAAAATTTTTCCAGTAGTAACTTTTGCTAGAACCACTTTTTTTCACTAGCAAAATGCATTTGCTTGCTAGCAATTTGCTACTAACTACCGGTCAAAGTCTAACCCTGTTTTGAACATTAATTTTTTTCTAATGATTAATGACTTCATGGCTTCCTCTTATTACTTTCAGTATTATAAATATTTAATGGGAATTATCGAGGATCAATTTATTAAGGTACATTACCTCTCAAATTTTCGATCTATACATCTAGATCTTCATCAGGAGTTCTTGCGTCTTACTTCTACCACAGGTCTGGGGACAGGGGCTTGGTCACCAGACCTGTAGAAGCAGTAAGACGCAAGAACTCCTGATGAAGATCTAGATGTATAGATCGAAAATTTGAGAGGTAATGTACCTTAATAAATTTATCCTCTAATAATTCCCGTTAAATATTTATAATACTGAAATAATTTTTTTTGGTAAACAAAACGGAAAATGCCCTTTTTTTTCTGTGGATATATCAAAAAGTGGCTAAAAAATGGGGAAAATCATGCCATTTTCAGTGAAATTAAACATTAAAAAGTTCTGATGACATTGGGAAATAGGTTTTAGACTGCAGCAAAACTCCTTAAATGGACTTACAGAAACCAGTATGAACCCTGATGTTGCCAAAAGAGGTGTGCATGTGTGGCACTTTCCAGCAGTCCGTACATGTCAGTTTGGTACATGGTATAAAATTACACAACACAGTAAATAAGAAAAAGTGCATTTGCTGCTGTGCAAAATTTATTGAATCCTGCATATTTTTAGCATTTTGTTTAGCATATTCTCTTTTTTGCTCATGTTACAACCTAGGGGATCATATAGCCAGCATTAGTGTCATGAGAGCAGTAATATCACATGAACTCACTTATAATGTATCACCAGATGATTTAATCACACTTTTTTCCAGTGCAGTTTTTATTTTTGAGTTGATGTTTTGGTTGGCAAAACTGCTTGCTGACCTATTTGTGTGTCCATTTATTTGACCAAAAGGTCACTCCAGACATGCTGGACTATCTGTTCTTTTATTTTAGATAATTATTAGAAAGAAAAATATTAAATTGGAGGAGCAAAAACAGCTGAAATAAGAGTAAGTCTGTCATATATTTCAGTAATTTCGGTTGGAAATCAAAAACCTGATTGCTTTTTCTTGTAAGCATATTAAAAAATGTTTGGGGCAAAAATATAAAAATATTCCAGGCAGGGTTATTATCAGAAATATTTTAAAGCAGTACTGAAACTTATTACTTCATGAAACAATGTAAGAGCAAGTTAAATGAAAGTGAACTAAGGCAATTATGTTGGAAAGCATTATGTCAAAAAATCGCCACTAGTATTGGTGCATTTGTCACACTAACTAACTGGTCCCAGACAATTGGTCCAATGCCGATTCGTCCAAAGGGATGATTGGTCCAATGTCCGATTCGTCCAATGGTACGATTGGTCCAACGCCGATTTGTCCAATGGTACCATCTTACCAACGGTAAACTTTTTTATTTTCCAGAAAGGAATAATAATTTAAATTATTCTCCTCTTTATATTCTTTTGAAAGATAATTTCCGTATATTTAGTAATTGTAAACATTTTACATAAACCTGGTAAAAGACACTCAATGGAGCATTTCTCAGCTGTTTGCAAAAAGCACCTAGGCCGTGGGCATTTTTTGAAGATTTTAATTTACAACCTAGATATTTGATATTTGTAAACATTTTATAAAACCTTATAAAAAGCACTCATCATATCATTTCTTAGGTCTTTACAAGGCACCTAGGCCTCGGGCCTTTTTAAAAGATTTTAAGTCACAGCCTAGATATTTGGTATTTGTGAACATTTTATAAAACCTTATAAAAGGCACTCAACGAATCATTTCTCAGCTATCTACCAGGCACCTAGGTCACGGGCCATTTTAGAAGATTTTAAGTTACAACCTAGATATTTGGCATTTGTAGAAATTTTATAAAACTTTATAAAAGGCATTCATCGTATCATTTCTGAGGTCTTTGCAAGCCACCTAGGCCGCGGGCCATTTTAGAAGATTTTAAGTTACAACCTAGATATTTGGCATTTGTAAACATTTTATAAAACTTTTTAAAAGGCACTCATCGTATCATTTCTGAGGTATTTGCTAGGCACCTAGGCCGCGGGCCTATGAATTAATATTTTGTGCTTAAATGAAAGCGCAATATTATTAACTTGATTTAATATGTAAACGTTATGAATATGACATCGGTAGAATAAAAAGTCCTAAAAAGACCTAGGCCTAAAACCTATGAATTAATATTTCATGCCTAAGTAAAAGCTCAATATTATTAACTTGATTTGATATGTAAACGTTATGAATCTGACATCGGTAGAATTAAAACTGTTAAAAATGCCTAGGCATAGGGCCTATGAATTAATATTTCGTGTTTAAGTAAAAGCGCAATATTATTAACTTGATTTAATATGTAAACGTTATGAATATGACATCGCTGGAATAAAACTGTTGAAAAGGCCACTGTCCAAACCCCGACCAGTTGTTTCCATTGGGCACTTGGCGGAAAACCCCAATGCATTCTACAAACAGAAACGGAACACTAGTATTTTATATTATTTCATGTGAAAGAGAAACATCGAAGTTGATAGAACGGCTCGTACATCAGTAACTTCATACGGCAGCAAGGACAGTATAACAAGAAAACGCGATTCCAAAAAAAAAAAAAAAAAAAAAAAAAAAAAAAGAAATCTGTAACCACAATATTACGCATGAAATGTAACATTATTTTACATTCTTTGGACTACTGGTACTTTCGTATAGCATTGGAGATAGAATCAGAACAGATGAGACTTTTATAGCACGAGTAGCACTTCGGACAGATAGAACGGAATTGGACCAATCGCCAATTGGACGAATCGGCATTGGACCAATCGTCCCATTGGACGAATTGGATGAATCTCCATTGGACCAATCGTACCATTGGACTAATCATACCTTTGAACCAATCGTCCATTGGACGAATCGACATTGGACCAATTGTCGTTGGATGAATCGTACCAGACCCCTGACTAACAAGTGTGGTGATTCCACGCTCATAGAAGTGCCTTCATTGCTACATCAGAATTAGTGTAACTGCCTCCTACACTTCATCATCTGATACAAGTCTGTGACCCTTTAGATTTCTCTTCAATTCTCTGAAAATGTGAGTCGCAAGGCAAAAAGTCTGCTCTGTAGGAAGGGTGTGCAAAAGTTTCCCACTTGAACTTCCACAGCATTTCCATGGTAGCATTAGCAGTATACACTGAAGAGCAATTGAATTAGAGACAGCTGGCGTTATGCAAGTGTGGCGCTGTGGGCGTACCTGTAAACGGAAACGACATGACGTATGCAGCGATCCAACAATATAAGGAGTGATGCGATGGGAATTAGTAAGAGTCGGACGCAGTATGTGTAAGACGGAAGATCTAAGCGCATTTGATCGTGGGCAAATTGTCGGGGCCTGACGAATGGATCACTCCATCTCGGAAGTTGTTCAGGCACTGGGATTTTCACAAGCCACTGTGTCACGGGTGCACTGTGAGTACATCGAATCTAGTAAAACCATCCCTGCAAAGGCCAACTGCCGTGGACAACAGCGTGTGGATGAGCGGGATCATCGTCGGCTAGCTCGCATTGTAACAGCGGATAGATGGGCCACAGTGCAAGAAATCACTCGGCAGTTTAACGCTGGTACAAAAAAACGTGTAAGCAGCCACATCATCTAGAACCATATCTCCTCGCTATAGGGTACAGAAGCCATCATCCCACGAGGGTACCGCTGCTGACCGTACATCACAGGGTGCAAAGATTAGCATGGGCGCAGGAACATCGCCGCTGGACCGTAGAGATGTGGAAAAATGTTGCCTGGACTGATGAGTCGAGATTCATGTTGGTACATGCCGATGGCAGGATACGAGTACAGCGCAAACCACATGAAGCAATGGATCCTTCTTGCCAGCAGGGTACTCTTCAAGTTGGTGGGGGTGGCATTCTCGTCTGGGGACTGTTTATGTGGACTGAAATGGGACCCCTGGTACGTGTGACATCGTCTCTTACAGGTCAACATTATTGGAATATCCTGGACGACCATTTGCTCCCGTTTGTGCGTCTTCAACATCCCACTGGAGACCTCATCCTGCAACAAGACAATGTGCTCCCGAATTGTATCCGTATGGTTGGATGAACACTCCACCAACGTGTCCTCGCTTCCTTGACCAGCTAGGTCACCTGACCTCAGCACATCTGTGATGCCATCGAGAGAGATGACCCCCTCCATCAAATCTTCGTGAACTGTGGGAGCTTGTTCAGGGGTCGTGGATCCGTATGGCTTCCAATTGCTGTAATAGTTTTTCAACAGTCATATTTTACAATTTCTTTGACAATGGCGATTTGTTCATCCGTTGTGCATGTTGAAGGCCGTCCTGACTTCTCATCATCCTCGATACACTGTCGCCCATTTTTCGAATTGTCGATGCCACTCATAAACTCTAGTTCAACTCATTGCATTCTCACCGTACCCTGACTTAATCGTTAAAAAGTCTCTGCAAAGGATTTCCCGAGCAGAACACATAATTTTACACTTGAACGCTGTTCAAAATTCGACATCGTTGTCCTCGCGACGGAGAGCCTCGAATGCCTGTAATCACGAACTTCGCATATATACTGTACGTGTTGGATCTGGATCAAACCGGTTCTGGCTGGTCAATCACATCATGCTCTTCGCTTGTTCTGCGGGGAATGATGTAATTCACTTACATTTGGCAAATATTCAAAAAGTTCTGGAACTTTTTTAATGTAGTAGTATATCCTTGCCTGTTATTGTGTTTTTAGCCACTTACAAGAGCTTTCCCAATATGAAACTTCATCAATCATCTAAACTGATTTTGAGGGTAATTTTCATTTGGTATTAGTGGATATTCCATTTTTTGTAACATGAATTTTTGATAGGATTTAGTGCCACAACTAATTCTCCTTAATTTTAAATTGTTTTTCATTAAATCAAGGTGTGTACTTTGTCATATTTAAAAAATACACAAATGTTTTATAGATGCTAGTGTTGAGTGGAGAACTTCAATTTGTATGCTTTATTCATAAGTTATCATAGTAGTAAACTTGTTACATTGTTTCTATAGTACTTGAAATAACTGTTGCAGTGGAGTGCACAAGTGGCAAGGATTACAGAAGTTCCATTTGTTGCATTGATACCCAACAAAATAGTTCAGCGGCATGTCTTGAGACCTTTTCGTTTTCAAACTGGTGGCTCCATTTTGGTAAGTATATATACATTTTATAGCACACACACATGCACACACAGTGCTAGTTTGAAAATTAGATCTTAGCATCGTGGGAATTGTCAACAACTTAGAAATTTAAATTCATTGGCTTTACACACAGACATTTTTTATTCTGTAAATAATGCTCATATCGAAATACTGGCTTCCTAGTTCATTAAATTAAACACTAAATTATAAATCTTCATGAGTATTACAAGGGAAATTTTAATTGCAAATTTTTGGAGAAAACTCTTCTCACCGTTACTATCATGGTTACAGCTGATTTTCACAATATCTTGCCAGATGATAGGCAGTGACAAACCTCTGCAATAATTGGTGATGGAATTCCGATTTTTCTTAATTTCAAGTCCATCCTTGAATTTTCTTTTTAAGTTGTTGTTTTGAAAGCTGATGGCTTTTTAGGAAATCCTAGTTGATGTTGTGACCATTTTATCTAACATGCCTATCTTAACCTGTTTTGTTGAAGCAATTTTTTATTGTTCCTGTTTTGTTGAGCATTTTTTTTATTAGCTGGTGAAGATACATCAGGTAATATCTAAAAAACTTAGTCATGCGAAGTATCCTTAGATATGCACCCTAATTTTGTTCTTAATGGAAGCAAAATTGGGGCACCTATCTGAGGACCCTTCAGAGAATGCTGATATTTACAAAACAATACCAAAATGTTTGACACAAATCAGGTGCTTTGGGTGTCCCAGGAAGTCAAATATTCAGGGCAAAAGATATACACAGAATCAAAGATTCAGATTGAAAAATATGCAGGAAATCAAAAATTCAGGTCAAAAACAAATATACAGGAAATCAGATGGGAGGGAAAAACAAATATTCAGGACAAAAACAAATTTGCAGGAAGTCAAAGATTGTACAAAAAATCTGTATGAAGCATTTTGTCTAATTTTGTGCAAATTGTATGGGTGATACAGGTGAAGACTGCCCATCTGTGTATTGATTATAATATTAGACTTTAGTGGGTTTACTTAGTGTTTATAAATTTGTGGTTGAAGTGATTTTAAGTAAAACATTTTTTTATAGTGGTATATTAATGTTGATGAAAATTTAGTTAATGGCTTTTTGTATTAAATTTTGGGAATATTTCATGTCCTTTTTTATGCTTTCCAACCGTAGGTTGAAGAAGCGTATATGCTCCAACGTTGTCGTCCGTGTGTCTGTCCACACGATAACTTGTGTAAAAATGGTTCGATTTCGATGAAATTTTAGTATGTGGTAGGGGACCACATGGGGACAAACCCTATTGAAAACGGACAAAATGGGGTCAAAGGTCAGGACATAGGGCGGGATTTATTCCATTGCCCTTATGCATCATAACTTCCGCAAAAATGGTTTGATTTCAATGAAATTTTAGTAAGTGATAGGGGACCATCTGGAGACCATCCTTATGAGAATGGGCGAAATGGGGTAAAGATCAGGACATAAGAGCGGGATCCATTCCATAGCCCTTATGCGTTATAACTTATGTAAAAATGCTTCGATTGAGACAAAACTTCATCATGTTGTTCCAGAACTATACTTAACCGGTTCAGTTGAATTTCATCGAAATGG
Source organism: Macrothele yani (assembly GCA_039090855.1). Taxonomy (NCBI): domain Eukaryota; kingdom Metazoa; phylum Arthropoda; class Arachnida; order Araneae; family Macrothelidae; genus Macrothele; species Macrothele yani. Next base: position 10,931,792 of record CM077019.1, read on the forward strand.
GGTCAAAGGTCAGGGCACAGGAGCGAGATCTATTCCACAACCATTATCCTCATAATTTGAGTAATGATTTCTGGTATGTTGGAAAGCGTATCATAATCAATGCATTGCATGATTTTACTAACTTGTTTATTTTTAGATTTTGTTCTTATCTAAAGAACAACTTTTTTGTTTGTTGACAAAGCATCAGGTGTTTTAATGGGAAAATGTCCTATACTTACTTAGAGCATATTACATAGTTTATGTTGGTAATTGCAAATGGTATTAAAAAGCATTGGTATGTGATACTAAACCCTGGGAGGGAGATTTCAGAACCCAAGGTATGGTAGGTTGATATCTACACAAAAGAATTGCCTTCCTTCTATAGAAGTAGTGCAATCTAAAAGCAGGTCATTGCCATTGGATGGATAATAACACACATCAAAACAAAAATGTAAATTTTGATTTGCTGCATACGATTTGTGATGACAGCATATGTGGGACATGCTGATTGAATTTGGCACTTCTCCTGTTTCCAAAGATGGCAGGGTTAAATGAATTACATTATTTCTTCAACTAATTAGCTGAGATTCACTTCCATCTTGTCTTTCAGCATATCTTCATTAAGCATTTATGGCCTAGTAAAGCAGTCCATATCTGAATACAATCACAGTGAGAAGTTATTGGCCGTGAAACATGTAACACACAAAAAATTAGAAAATTCCTAATATCATCATATCCCTCATAAGTTACGTTAAAAAAATTATAAGTGGTGGGATGTTTGAGTAGTGACTTCTACCTTGATCAGCCATGGAATGAGGCACGTGGAATGAACCATGTGGTGTAAGCATCAATTGTTGCCAGATTTCAAAATAGCTTTTCAATTGATAAGGATGTGAAAAGATGCTTCTGTATTGCAGGTGTTAGGGGTAAGGTAGATTACAGTGTTTTTGCAGTACCCGAGGGCTTTTCGATTGCTGAACGGAGCGACGCGTTTAACATTTTGCCAATCAGGAATTGCGGACATATCGCTGATAGTTAAAATTGAAAGGGAGGGGGAAGGGTTGCCTTTCTTAACATCAGCGATATGTTCCATCAATCACCAGTTTGATGCCGCAGTATTGCCAATGTAGTGGGTAACACCTGTAGAAGTATTGCCAGGGATAGAGTTGACACCTTGTAACTCTAGGGGTTTATTGGTATCTCTGTCTTTAAGGATGAGATTAAGAAGATGTGGAGGTAGTTTAACTGCAATCCTGTAGCCAGAATATTTGAAAATAGAGCTAACTTTATGAGTGAAGGACAGGCTAAAGGGCAAAGTACCAGCAAACTGATTAGGGGTGGAAGATTCAGGCAGTAAACTAGTACCATAATTTTTGTCGTATAATCTGCAGACTATGACATTCAGGGGGAAAAAATCACTGTATAATCTACCCATTGTAGATGTTGAATCGGAAGTGGAATTTCCGACAGAAAAGTCGGTCGCATAATGACCTAGGAGTCTGAAGAAGTAAGGAAAAAAACTATTTTTTTAAATGAATAAATTCATTTTTAAAGGTTGCTTTTTTCATATTTTTTATCTCCAGACAAATAAAGCTCAGTGGCGTGGTATCCATAGATCATGCTGATGTAGCTCCAGAGTATTGCATTACAACTTGCCAATGATGAAAGACCGATACAGAACAAGTCATAGAAATACTGTATATACTCGTGTGTAAGTTGAAAGTTTTTGGAAGAAGTCCTGCTTTCAGAGTTGCGGGATCGGCTTATACATGGGCCAATACAAAATAGGGCTAGACTTCTGTGAATTCTCCCACAGAATTTACTGATGGATGTGTTTATGTTTTAGGTTGCGACACAACAGCTTTCCATGTGTTACTGCGTGCTTGTTTTCTGACCTTCTCGAAAGTATCGCGCAGGGACTTGATCATATCCTCAACTATGCCCACCACTAAAGCTTAAATTCGGCAGTGTAACTGAAATGTTTCCTTTTCAAAGACATCATGAATAGCAATAAAGGAAAATATCAACTGCAAAGACACTCAAAACGGCAAAGGATGAACTAAACACAAGGCACAAGAGTGCACATGAGATCCAAAGGGAGGAACGCATTTGCGTAGATTTTCATTGGCTAGTTATCAAAAACAGAGGTGGCACAACAGTCAAATTTTTCCTTCTCGTGAAGACAAAATGGCACCCACCGTCCCTCCTTTCCCAGTCTTTCATTACGGCAAACCCCGTCCGCTGCATACAAACTCCTGAACTAAGGAAAATGTTTCCTAGGGAGTTCCTTTTCTAATTATACCACTCTTCTACATAATCACCCTGAGGATATTTTTTTAAAATCAAGGGGCAGTAAAAACTTTTTTTAAATTTAAATCGGCGTATTATCCGCATCAGCGTATAATCCGCAGAACCTATGTTTTAAACTTTTTAAGCAGATATAATCCGTAGATTGTACGTTGAAAATTATGGTAGTTGTATTCTGTGACTCAAATTTTTTAATTTATGTACTAAGAGTGGTGGAGAGCCATGCAATTTGCCAATGTTGATGATCTGATATTCTTTTTGCAGAGCAGAAGGGCTGTTGCAAATAAGGTTAGCTCATGTTAAACAAATTGCTTCATTCAGCAATCAAAAAGCCCTCAGGTACCACAAAAGCATTGAAATCTACCTTACCCCTAACACTTGCACTACAGATGCACCTTTTCACATACCTATCATTTGGAAAGCTATTTCTGAAATCTGGCAACAACTGATGCTTATACCACATGGCTCATTCCACATGTTTCATTCCATGGCTGATCAAGGAAGAAGTCACTAATCAAACGTTCCACCACTCATAATTTTTTAACGTAAGTTATGCGTAATATAAAGATATTAAGAATTCTTCTAATGAATACAATCGCCTGATCAGAATTTTTAAAACCAGTCATGGTCTGAAAAATTTGCTGTGGTAAAGCTTTGTTTTGTGAAAAATAAGCTTCTTCTTTGGCAGCAATGTTTCTCCAGGCCTGCATAGCATTTACACCTCACTTAAACGTGTACTGCGTTGCATGTCAAAAATGAACATCGTTCACTTAAATCTTTTGTTGCTTTCTTTCCTTCACTGTGGGCGATTCATTTCTAAACATACCTAACAGACTAATAAGTTGCCATAAATAAGCATTACTGAATGGCCCCTGTGCTACCCAGTAGTTGTAGCCTCAGAGCAGTGGCCAACTGATGATCAATAATTAGCCCTGGAAGCTTATTCCATGTGGCTCACCTTTGGGAAAAATTATCAAGGTACCCCATCCCTAATTACAGCGATATCATGGCAATCGGGAAATTATTTTAGATACTCATATCCTAAACACTATTAAACCCGGAAAAGTTAAGAAGCAGTCATTTGAAAGCTCAGTTTATCTTTCCATGTAAATCGATAACAGCGTCATGAACATGATTGTCACAGAAGAAATGAAAAAAGCATCCATGCTGTCACCTAACAGCACTGAGAGAACCCCCAAAGGAAATTGCAGAGTTCCACAATCTTGAGTCCTGTTGGAAGATGTAAAAGAGGCTTTACATTTTCCAGCAGGACTCTACCCCAGCCCACAAGGCCAAAGCGATTCGGAAATGGCTTGAAGAGAACATGCCCTACCACTGTTCTCCATATGTTTGCCCCCCCTCCCCAACTTAAATGCTTTGGATTACTGTATGTGGAGCATAGTAGAAAGAGACTGACAAACATCCCCATAACACCCTCGACTCCTTTAGGCATGCCATCATCGTTGTCATGACCCACATGAACAAGGCCCAGGTTGCCAAGGCCTGTGACCAAACACCCTTGACTCCTTTAGGCATGCCATCATCATTGTCATGACCCACATGAACAAGGCCCAGGTTGCCAAAACCTGTGACCGAACACCCTTGATTCCTTTAGGCATGCCATCATCATTGTCATGACCTACATGAACAAGGCCCAGGTTGCCAAGGCCTGTGACCAAACACCCTTGACTCCTTTAGGCATGCCATCATCATTGTCATGACCCACATGAACAAAGCCCAGGTTGCCAAAGCCTGTGACCGAACACCCTTGACTCCTTTAGGTATGCCATTATTGTCATGACCCACATAAACAAGGCCCAGGTTTCCAAGGCCTGTGACCGATTCCACTCAAGGATCAAGGCAGTCATCACTGCCAATGGTGGGTTTGTTGAATAATTACGAAGTGCATTTATGCATCAACTATTGTATAAGATTTTGCTTCAATAAAACATACACCCTGATTCATAAAGAAGTATACAGTTTCCAGATGCTGTAAAACAGTAACAGTTGAAGACACAGACCACAACTGTGAACTGTTAGGTAGATGTACTCATAAAGTTTATGTTCCGCTACTGAGGGAAGTGACGTAGGCAATAGCACACGTGTCACATGACTGACAGTTAAAATGGCAGCGTCTGCAGTGGAGAAAGCGGCGTTTTGTGTTCTTGAATTGAGCAAAACGGAATAACTGTTGTGCAACAGCATTTTCGATCACGATTTGGAAAAGAACCTCCAACCAGAAAATCTATCTACGATTGCCATAAAAAATTTGGAACTATGGGCTGTCTGTGCAAACTTAAAAGTCCTGGACGACCGCATGTATTGGAAGAAGTCGTTGATAGTGTTTGCACCGCCATTCAACGAAGCCCGGGAAAATCAATGCGGAGGGTGAGTTGTGAAGTGCAGATTTCACAGCCCACTGTCTGGAGAATTTTGAGAAAGAAGCTGAAAATGATTCCATACAAAGTGCAGATGTTGCAAAATCTCACAGACCTTGACAAGACAATGCGCTTTGAATTTTGTGCCGAAATGCAGCACCATTTTGAAAATGACTATTTTGCTGATCACTTAGTTTTCACCGATGAAGCTACATTTCACGTGAGTGGTCAGGTAAACAAGCACAATGTTTGCTTTTGGGGAACGGAGAACCCCAGATTTACAGCGCAACACGTGCGAGATTCCCCTAAAGTAAATGTGTTCTGTGCTGTGTGTTCTGGGAGGCTCTTTTCTGGATATGTTAAGTCTTTGGTTGATGCCACAGTTGCAGGACGACAGTGACAACTTTATTCTCCAATTGGATGGTGCACCACCGCACTGGGTAGGCGATGTGCGAGATTATCTCGATGAACATCTTCCTCACCGATAGATTGGACGAGTCGCTGACTACAACATGCCACTGACCCAATGGCCACCCAGAAGTCCTGGCTTAACACCATGTGACTTTTTCCTGTGGGGGTACATAAAAGACAAGGTATTCGCCCCTCCCCTTCCTGTTGATCTAGCGGAGCTAAAACAGCATATCACAGCCACTATCACTGCACTTGATTCAGATATCTTACCTCGCGTTTGGACGGAAATGGATTACCGGCTCGATGTGTGTCGTGTGACTAAGGGTGCGCACATAGAACATCTGTGACTGTCTCTAAAAAATCAAACTTGAAACATTCCCCTACAGTTCTGTTACAGGCAACATAAAATATCTTACATTGTTCTTGTTTTTATAGTGCATTGAAACTGTATACTTCTTTATAAATCACCCTCTATATTATTCATGTTTCAATTAATTGTTTTGTTATAGGAAAATTATCTGGTGGTTTGTATTTCTTTGTGGAGCTAACCTCTGAATCTCAGAGAACAGCTTAGTGGTGTGTGTGTGTGTGTGTGTGTGTGTGTGTTGAGATTTATTGATTATTTATTTATTTATTCTGCACATTTACTACCATGATAAAAAGGGGGGGGGTATGTCACCCTCACATTTACTATTTAACCATTATTCCAACACAAGTCTATTAATCATTGTGCTTTTCTGTTTTGAGCCAATAATTAACATTTTACCCATTGTCCTGCACCGCAGATTCCTATAGTAAAACTTAATGTAAGAACAAAATCACTTGCGCCACTGAGAAGCAACAGACACAATGTATGTTCTTTGAAAGAGAGAGAGAGAGAGAGAGAGAGAGAAACTGTCAAAGACTATTCCATTCTTATAAATTTCATTGTATAGCTGAATTCAGAATTTGTAATAGTTTCTTCGCATTCAATGAGAACAGAAATCTAAATGTGCCAAAAATTAATTGCTTTTTAAAGACTTATCCATTGCTAATAAAATAATTACGAGAAAATCTCTTGAAAAAATTGAAAATGTCTAGGATTGCAAGAATTTTGGTGAAAATTTATAAAGCGAGAATTTAAGGAGCGCAAAAATTATTTTCAAATGAGGAAAGTGTTTTTTCCACTGTAGCTGAAACAGAGTTTTCAGAACTGCAATTGAAGAATTTGTGTAACCGTAGCCCCCCCCCCCCCTAAAAAGTAGTAAATCAGATGCGGATCTCGTACAAAAACAAAAAAGAGTACACATATAAAAAGCAGCAACTCAAAAATTTTTTACTGTATGAGAACCTCAATGCATTTATCTACACAATGAATTTCAAGTTTCTATCCCAAACTACTGATAATGTATTTGATTATATTGTATTGGTTGTTCAAATGCAACTGCAATTAGCAAAAGCAGACTGAGGTACAGGATATCAGCTCAAAGGGAAGGGACTTAAATTTGAAACTGGGGAAATGGGGAGGAGAGAGATGTATCAAACAGAATGTTGAAGTACAAATATATATAGTTTTTTTTCCCACTTGATTTAAGGCTTACCGGCAAGAATATAAGGCATACAAAGGCTTACCTGCAAAATATATAAGGCTTACAAAAATATAAGGCATACAAAGGCTTACCGGCCCAGAATATAATGGCCCACTAGGAATTCTTCCAGTATTCTGGTGGCCTCAGAGGCCGAGTGGTACAAAGTACCGGCTTCTAATCATTCGTCTGAGGTTGGTCCGTGCTTGAATCATGAGTGAGGTATGGATAGTGTGTTTGTCTTGTGGCACTAGTGGCTCTCTCCATTCCTTCGAACCAGTAGCCACAAATTAGAGATGAGTGGTTGCTTATAGCTTACTCACGGTGGTCATCGGACACAGCCCACTGCCACCAAGAAAAAAACTGCCCAATAATTACTTATGAGATGATTATTACCCCCAGTGATATTAACACACATCAATTTTTGATTAAAACCTGTTGTATGTAATTATATGTTTACTTGCTTTTATTTATTCTATGAAAGTTAGTTGATTTTTTCTCACAACCTCTTGTCTGTTTTCCAGGCTGGAAAATTGGCCCTGGAACGTGGCTGGGCAATTAATTTGGGAGGCGGTTTCCATCACTGTTCTTCCACAGATGGTGGTGGTTTTTGTGCCTATGCAGATATAACATTGTGCATCCATTTCCTTTTTAACAATGCAACTTCTGTTTCCAAGGTCTTGATAGTAGACTTGGATGCTCATCAGGTAAAGTATAATCATTTCATTATCTCTTCATTTAGCATTGTCAGGACTTTTTTCTTTTACAGAATGCACCAGAACTGAGTTCTGGCATCTTTTTGAACACAAAATTTGAATTCGGGAATAATTATTTAATTAAAATATTGTAATTATCATAACTTGTAACAACATGTAATTACTTTTTGATGTTGTGACAAAAACTGTCAAATTATTCTGTTCATCACGGTTTTTTTTTTTTTAGGCCTTTGTTAGAGGAGCCTTACACATTTGCTAGTTCTTATTGCTTTTATGTTGTTATTTGGTTCAAATAAAGAAGTTTATTTACATTGAGTCTTGCTTCTTAGTGTTCTTAATTTCCCATACATGTCGCTAATTCAATGGATGATTTAATTTTTTTTTTTCTGAGGGACATGCTTTTCTCACTTATATTACCAGTTCTATGAAAGACTGAATAGGTTAATAGGAAAAATATTTTATTTTATTCATACTGTGGATAATACACACAAATTTAAGGATTAAAAACTCTATGAAAGACTGAAGAGGTTAATAGGAAAAATATTTTATTTTATTCATGCTGTGGATAATACACACAAATTTAAGGATTAAAAACTTCTATTGTAGTTAAAAGACTGGAACGTTATATCTTCTTCACGTCAAGGTAAACTGAAAACTTAGTCTGCGCCTTCAAGAAGTTCTTCATAAGGTTCAAGTCCAGCTATCATTAAAAGTCTCCCCTCTCAACAAAATACATGGAAATCTATATTAATGGCAGAAGCTATACTTATCAGAAAAACAGAAAATTGCAATAATAATAACCCAATCTTGCCAGACCCATGGAAAAACAATAGAGAAGAAACTATTTCAGAAATCAAAAAATAAACATAATAAAAAGAAACAATTTTGAATCGAATTTTGAAGATCACCAACAGATGAAGCCCAGGACAAGGGAACAGATAAGGTGCAAGAATACATCTGTCAAGGTTGGTTTTGACCGAAGCAAATAGACACCATTCCTTCATGGCAGCCACATGAATGAAACGTGTACAGTTGGTTAGTAATGATGTGTAAGCCTAAGATGGGGAGAGTTAATGCACAGTGGTTCTTATAGAAGATAGAAATGTACGAGTCTTTGTCATCTGATGAAACAACATTCCTATATACTAAACAGTTTATGATGGATATTAAGACTGAAATTTAATGACTACTGGAACTCTACCTTATGGAAGTATAAGAAACACCGACTCAGAGATGACATGGGAGCTCATATGACTGGAAATTGCAACTACAGTATGTAAATATGTTTTTTATAAGTTATTCATGTTTCCTCATAGTGCATGTATCAATATAAATAACTAAAATTTTAAAGCTACTTTTAACCTCAAGACTTTTAATGACAGCTGGACTTAAACCTTATGAAGAACTTTTTGAAGACACAGACTAAATTTTCAGTTGACCTTGACGTGAAGAGGATATAATGTTAAAAAGTCTTTTAACTACAATAGAAGTTTTTAATCCTTAAATTTATGTATTATCCACAGTATGAATAAGATAAAATATTTTTTCTACTAACCTCTTTAGTCTTTCATCGAACTGGTAATAAAAGTGAAAAAAGTATGTCCCTCCAAAAAATAAAAAAATAACAAAATTAAGTCGTCCATTGAATTAGTTACATGTATGGGAAATGAAGAACACTAAGAAGCAAGACTCAACGTAAATAATTTTTTTTATTTGAACCAAATAACAACATAAAAGAAATAAGAACTAACAAATGTGTAAGTCTCCTCTAACGAAGGCTTAAAAAAAATTTGATGAACAGAATAATTTTACAGTTTTTGTCACACCATTAAAACCAATATACCACGTAATAGAAACACCTGATGAGAGAAACAAAAGGTACCTCTCACAGAAGTGTATATACAAAATGTAATTACTACCCGGGTGAGTCATAAGTAGGGTGTCCATATTGCCTTGAGACAAAAACGAAACATTGGGATGACAAAAAAAAGTAAGACAATAAAAAAAGTTTTATTACTTAAACATATTGAGCTTACCATTATTCTTCAGTTAACAATAACAGTGACAGAACCCATTAAAAAATTTAGGTACACTTAGCGGGGAACTGTATTTCATCACGATCGTACCATGAATATTTCTCCGATCAAGTAATCTTACGCAACAAACTTCGGTCTTTCAGCACCTTATAAAACTTCTCACACTCCATCACAAAATTTGTCTTACAACTAACATAGCTCTCATTGTCTCAACATTTAACCTAGATCATATTATTTGCTTCTTTGAAGACAATAGGTACCAACAAAGTGCGCATATTTACATGCAAGTCATTAATGACCCATCAATCAGAAAAGCCAAACACTTACCTAAAAGCTCTTGGCTTCATTCCTGCTATACACTTCATGCACGCCGCCCCGGTGGCGCAGTGGTGTAAGCGATGGCCTCTGATCATTCGTCCGTAAGGGGTCCGGGTTCGAATCACAGTGAGGCATGGATGTTGTGTTTGTCTTACGACACTGGCTCTCTCTCTTCCCTGGAACCAGTGACCCTAAATTAGGGACGGGCAACTGCTTATAGCCCTTTGAGTTGCTCACTGTGGTTGTTAAACCTTCAATTGCCGCTCCGGTGGTGCAGTGGTCTAAGCAATGGCCTCTGATCATTCGTGTCCAAAAGGGGTCTGGGTTCGAATCCCTGTGAGCATGGATGTTGTGTTTGTCTTACGGCACTGGCTCTCTCTCTTCCCTGGAACCAGTGGCCCTAAATTAGGGATGGGCGACTGTTTATAGCTCATTGAGTTGCTCATGGTGGTCGTTAAACCTCCAATCGAAAAAAACAAACAAAAAAATTACTGCACTGTTGTGCGTCGATTACAACTTTTACCAGTCGACGGAAGGTAGGTTCTCCACTGGGGTCGATGGCCTTTGGGGCTCCACAGTTATGACGTTGGGGGGTACTCTGTGTGCCAGTGGTCCATTCTTGGTACACCCCTTACTACAGCACCTCGCAAACAGCCAAAGAAGTCTGCTGTTTCTGAGATACTTCCACCCTTGGCGCGGTAGCCGATGATCATTCTTTTTTGAACGTCCGTCAAATTACTACCTCAGCCCATTGTGCTCATGTAACACACTATGGCTCATCTGTCCTGGCTGGCCCCTTATATCTTCATGTGGTAGACCTTGTCACATACACTCTGTGATACACCTGGGTGGGCACACTGTGATTCCAGGGATGATCAGATTATTCTGATATGACTGTTTACATACATATCATTAAGCTGTTCTCTGAGATTCAGAGGTTAGCTCCTCAAAGAAAGCCAACCTGCCAGGTAAATATTTACTTGATGGAACTAGAACTTACTTACTGTTGCCATATCAAACATCTTCATTTACAGCGATCCTGGCATACAGCTCGAGCTTCACCGACATCCATCACATGACGCACACAAGATCTTGTACACTTCATACTCATAATTATTTTCTCATGCAGACATTCCTAAATCTGGTTCTTCCTCTACCTTTCTTTCTGGCCAAATGGGCTGAAAAAATTCTCTTAGTAAGCATCTCATCATTCATTCTTTCAGCATGGCCAAACCATATACACTGTTAGAATTAGAAATAAATCTTCTACTGGCCCAATGGACCACTAGAATTTGCAAATCACTGGTCCAAATGCCCACTAATCAGTAATCACTGTCAAAATGCCCACTGATCAGTAAAAAACAAAATAATAACAAAACATTTAAAGACATTTACAATACAGGGTGTCCAAGAATTATTGGACACATTACAAAATTATGTACAAAAAAAACTATGAGCATTGTCTGTTTTTCTATGTCACGTATTACTAACATGGTTTCTATATTTTTGTTTTTGTTTTGCAGAATTGTTATTCCCAGAATCCGATAGATGGTGCTATGTGTGGCCTAAAGAGGAATATATGAGAAATGTGCAATCAGTAGTCATGTCATCCATACAGCAGAAGGCGATGTGTGTGTTATGGCTTGTGGAATTAAAGTCTGTCATTAAAGTTAAAAGACGGTACCGTTTAGAGTACGGTTGTAATCCTCCATCAACAAATTCAATTAAGTGGTGGATGAAACAGTTTAAAGAAACTGGCAATGTGGAACGTCATGGAGGAGCCGGTAGGCCTAGCTTCAGCGGTGAGACAGTTGACCAAGTTAATGAAATTTTCCGACCAAGGCCCAGGAAACCCGTTCGTAAAGCAAGCAGAGAACTGTGCATTCCGAAATTGACAGTTCATGATATCTTGCACAAGAAATTAAAGTTCCATGCTTATAAAATTCAAATAGTGCAAAAGATGCATGTAAAGGATCACACTCTGAGATACGATTTTGCTGTGGATATGCTGAATCGAGTGGAAAACGACGAAAACTTTCTCAGTACTGTAATTTTTAGTGATGAATCCACATTTCATGTATCAGGTATTGTGAATCATCACAACTGTTGGATATGGGGCAGTGAACCGCCTCATACTGCTATTGAACTGGAACGTGATTCTCCAAAAGTTAATGTGTGGTGCACCCTATCAAAAAGAGAAGTGATTGGCCCTTTCTTCTGCAAAAAAAAACACAAATGGTGACTTGGATATGCTAGAAAATTTCCCTACACCCCAGATCAAAAGATATGACATCGTTTTTCAACAAGATGGCGTGCCTCCACATTGATCAATGTGTGTACGTAAGTGCCTAAATGAGCATTTCCCCAACATATAGATTGGGCATGGTGGTCCCATTCCTTGGCCTCCTCGCTCTCCAGATCTAACTCCATTGGATTATTTCATGTGGGGTTATGTGAAGGATCGTGTCTATCAGACGCCTTGTACTGATTTGCAGGAACTGAAGCAGCGTATGACAGCTGCTATTAATTCCATAACTCCTCAGATGCTTGCCAATACATGGCATGAAATCGAGTATCGCTTGGACGTACTACGAGCAACCAAGGGATCTCACATGGAAATTTATTAACTTGTATAGTTACGTTGTAAATTAGTAGTCAGTTTCTTTCTATCTGTTTAATGTTTTGTTTTATATACTTTAGTATTGTGTCCAATAATTCTCGGACACCTTGTATATGTAGAAAATACCCCGCACGGGGATAACTGGTTTTCCAGTTATTTGGGGAGCGAGCGCCCCCACGGCCCGAGCTCACCTTGTGACGGTTTCTATTGCCTCTGCGGCTTTGACGATTACATCACCGAAGGGACAGCTGTTCATCCAGCTGATGGGGGATGGCGTCCCCACGGCCCGAGCCGATTTTCTCTTTTTTGTTTTGCTTTTTCGTCTTTCGTTCATATAGTGCCATGTTCCCGCCTCAGTTGTAGGCTGCTGAGGTTGTGATGAGGCACCAGTTCCGGGTTTGTTTCCTCGTTCTCTTCCCTGTCTTTTCTCTTTTATGTTACATTTTCTGTTTTTCCGGAGCTGGTTAGCTTAGACCTACCTGCATGTTTGCCGTGTGCGGTGACCCGTACAGGTGGAAAAGGGGATGCTGGAGGCTGAGGTATCTGGGGGCCGGGTTGTAGTTGTCTCCAGATGCCAATACTCCTCTTTGCCCTCTGCTTCACCCTAAACGGGAGGCTGGGGGCTAACCCACTCCTAGTCAGGAAGTCTGTGGCCGAGTGGTGTCCTGACTTCTAGCGGCTTGTCGTTCTGTTCAGCTGGGTGAGTATGGGGGTAGGGTGGGCATGCCAAAGGGGTGTTCTCCGGGCACGGGAAAGTCTGGGTGCACGCTGAGCGTGTGTCTGCCCTACCAACTTGCTATATCCGCTGACTATCCGTGTCCTGCGTCCTCTTGGGCTTGCGGACCTCCGGCTCTCCCTCGTTGGGCTCGGTAGTGGGTGGGGAGGTCAGCGGACGAATCTTTTCCTTCATTCATGGAAACCCCAAGTGTTTCCCATGCTCATAATAATTTAAAGCGCCCTGTGGAGGAAAGTGCTCCTTCCTCCACAAAGAAACTTGTCACATCTAATTGCAATGCTCTGTTTCTGTTGATTAAATCTGGTGACTCTTCACAGTCACTCAGTACCAAGAGTCCTTTCTGGATCAACAAGGCTCTGCAAGCCGTTGCTGGCTCTCCAAAGAGTGTGAAGAAGCTCCCTTCCGGGGATTTTCTCGTAGAAACTTCTACTCCACGCCACAGTGCCACCTTGCTGGAAACGACCGTTTTGCTTGGCGTTCCTGTTCAGGTTTCTCCACACGGTTATCTCAATTCCTCTCGCGGTGTAGTCAACTCCCGCGACCTGCTTGAATGCAGCGATGAGGAATTGCTGGAGGAACTTGGTGAACAGCATGTCATTGGGGTTCGGCAGATTCTTTTTAGGCGGGATGGGAAATCTATTCCCTCCCGTAACATCATCCTAACGTTTGACTCCCCAAACCTGCCTACTTCCATCAAGGCAGGTTATTTACGGCTTGATGTGCGACCGTACATCCCGAATCCCTTGCGATGTTTCAGGTGCCAGCATTACGGTCACTCCCAGCAGTCTTGCCGTAATGTTGCAAAGTGTGGCCGCTGTGGTTCCACAGAACACTCTTTGGCGGATTGCTCTGCAGAGTCTGATCGTTGTGTCAACTGCGAAGGGACTCATCCTGCTTCTTCTAAGCAGTGTCCAAAGTGGCTAGAGGAACAGGCAATCCAACGCCTGAAGACAACTGAGCATCTCTCATATCCCGAGGCTAGGCGGCGGATCGCCCCTTTACAACCAGGCCGGCGGTCCTATGCTTCAGTTGTGGTGCAGAAGGCTTCAGTGGCGGTCCAGACTGAGGTGATCATCCCAGCGGGGTGTCCTTATGATTTTGAGGACATCGTCGCTGCTGGTATGGAAGCACTGAAGTCTCGCCGTATTGCATCCAAGGCGACATCAACATCGTCGCCTAAACCTACCTCTATGCCGAAACCATCTACGGCCATCACAGGGACCCAGGTCCAGGGCACTGGAAGGAAGAAGCCGGAAAAGGTAAAACCAGGTTCATCCTCCCCGAAACAGAGCAAGCAAAAACCATCTCTCAACACAGGGGGTAAACACAGCCCTGTGTTACCTCCAGACACTGCGGATGGATTGGAGGTGATGGACGACAGTGAGACGTTCTAGTCGTCTGTCTTTTTCATTCTTTCATTACATTTTTCATTATGGCCACGCTCATTCAGTGGAATTGCCGAGGTCTGCGTTCACGCATTGACGATTTAAAAGGCTTACTGTCTTCGCACACACCTGTGTGCGTGTGTCTCCAGGAGACAAAGCTTCGCATGACGGACACTCCTTTGCTGCGGAGACATTCTTTTTTCCGCAAAGATCACCAGGACGGCGTAATTGCCTGCGGAGGAGTGGCCGTCGTTGTTCCTCATGGTGTCCCTGTCACTGCGGTTGCCCTTCGGACGCCTTTGCAGGCAGTGGCAGTGAGACTGTCTGTGAACACTCTGCTCACGGTGTGTTCCATCTACATACCACCAACTGAAGCTGTAGGCCTTTCGGATCTGGAAGATTTAGTTGACCAGCTGCCGCCTCCTTTCTTCATCTTTGGAGATTTTAATGCTCACAATCCGTTGTGGGGTTCTACAACTCGAGACTCCAGGGGCCGTGTTGTTGAGTCCCTTCTCTCCAACACGTCCCTCTGTCTCCACAACACCGGAGTTGCTACTTATTTTCATGAACCCACCCGTTCGTACTCAGCCATTGATCTGTCTTTGAGTTCACCATCCTTATATCCTGACTGGTCCTGGAGCGTGTCTGGTGATCCCCTTGGCAGCGATCACTTTCCCATCTTTCTCCGTCTAGCGGGTGGCGGGTACCGTTACCCTACTCGCCCTGCTGGATGGAATATTGATCGTGCCAAGTGGGACGCATTCACGGCTTCAGCGATTATTACTCCAGCTATGGTGACCTCAGGAACGGTCAATGACGCTGTTGCAGCGGTAACGGATTGTGTTGTGCATGCGGCAGAACTTACCATCCCCAGGACGTCGACTAAACTTCCACGTTGCCCATGACCTTGGTGGAATTCCACTTGCATGGCAGCTCGTCAGGCCCAACATCGGGCTTGGGGTAGGTTTCGTCGGTACCCCACCGACGCGAACCTACTTGCTTTCAAGAAGGCCAAGTCCTACGCGCGATTGGTTCGTAGGCGTAGTCAACGGGAGTCCTGGATACGTTACGTATACGGGATTAACTCCGCTACCAGCCCTAAGATCGTTTGGGACAGGATCCGTAAGATTCGAGGACAGTACCCATCTGGGGAAATCTCCATTCTTGAGAGTGATGGAGGAACGGTTGCTGACGCTCAGGGTATTGCTGACTGTCTGGGCGCCGCTTTTCTTCGGTGTCCAGCAGCAGCAATTACCCTGCTTCGTTCCGGCAGTTACAGCCGCGGCTTGAACGGTCCAAGATTTCTTTTGGACCGTTTTCTTCCGCAGATTATAACAGCCCGCTGACTGCCGTGGAGCTGAAGACCGCTCTGAATCGGTCCGGCCGGACATCTGTCGGACCAGATAACATCCATTACGAAATGCTGAAGCACCTTTCTCCGTCCTCTCTTGAATGTCTGCTAATCCTGTTTAACAGGATTTGGCTAGAGAATGCCTTTCCCGAGTCTTGGCGTACGGCCATTGTCGTTCCTGTTCCCAAACCTGGTAAAGATCCCACCAACCCGTTGAACTACCGGCCAATTGCTATGACGAGCTGCCTTTGCAAAGTACTCGAGCGCATCATTAACCTTCGTCTCATTTTTTATTTCGAAATTCATCACATTTTTTCGCCTCATCAGAGTGGATTTCGTAAATCTCGATCCACCACCGATCATCATCTTCGCCTTGAGACATCTGTCAGGGAGGCGTTTGTCCGGCGTCAGCACATGGTCTCCGTCTTCTTCGACATGGAGAAAGCCTATGATCGTACCTGGAGATACGGCATTCTCCGTGATCTGCACGAGTGCGGATTGCGGGGAAACTTACCATCTTTCATCGCCGGATTTCTCCAGGACCGGAGTTTCCGTGTGCGCGTCGGGTCGACCCTCTCTGCGGTGTACCCGCAAGAACAGGGTGTACCTCAGGGCTCCATTCTTTCCGTTACGTTGTTCATCCTTCGTGTTAACCATATTTTCCAACTACTTCCTCCCACGGTTCGTGGAACCATGTATGTGGATGATCTGCAGATCTCTTGCGCCTCTGTAAACATGCGTACCATCGAGAGACAGCTCCAGTCTGCCATTACCAAGATCTCTCACTGGGCTTCCCAAAATGGATTTGGCTTCTCGACGCAGAAGACCGTTTGCTTGCATTTTTGCCACAAACGGGGTCTTCACCCAGACCCCAGCCTCCGTCTGGGGTGCTCTACCATCCCCGTGGTGTCGGAAGTCAAGTTCCTTGGGTTAACTTTTGACCGAGCGCTCACCTTCCGGCCTCACATCCAGTCTTTGAAGGTGAAGTGCACGAAGTCATTGGGTATCCTGAAGGTCCTCTCTCGAACATCTTGGGGGGCCGACAGGTGCTCAATGCTTCGCATTTACCATTCTCTGATTCGGTCAAAGTTAGACTTCGGATGCATTACGTACGGTTCAGCGCGTCCATCGGTTTTAAAGCCTTTGGACCCCGTCCATCACCAGGCTCTGCGGCTATGCACTGGTGCTTTCCGCACCTCTCCCGTGCATAGCCTGTATGCGGAGGCTCATGAGCCGCCGTTATGCATCCGTCGTAAGCAGCTGTCTCTTCAGTTTTATACAAAACTGAAATCTTTTCCTGATCATCCACTGTATGGTTCCATCTTCCAACCGGACTGTGTCCGCTTGTTTTCCAACCGCCCCTCCTGTGTTCCGACGTTCGGGATTCGGATGTCTGCCATAGTGCGCGATGCTGGTCTAGACTTGTCAAGGATTGGTTTGACCCGGTTCTACAATGAACCGCCTTGGCAGCCGGTTCAAGCAACGGCTGACCTTTCTCTTTGTGTGTGGCCAAAGTCTTCCACTCCTGCTCTGGTGTACCAGCAGCTCTTTGCTGAAAAACTGTCAGTCTACCCGGATTTCGTGCCTGTATTCACCGATGGCTCAAAGTCCGGGGATGTCGTTGGATCAGCTTTTGTGTGTGGCGAAGCCTCACATGCTGAGAGGCTTCCGCCTGAATCCACCGTCTTTTCGGCGGAGATGCGTGCGGTGCACCTCGCTTTGTGCCACATACAGTCTCGATCACTTCGTTGCGCTATGGTTTGCTCTGATTCCCAGTCCGTCATCCATGTTTTATCTTCTCCAGAGGACACGGACTCACCTGTCATCCGTGATGTCCGTCGTCTTCTTGGAACTTTGGAGGGTGATGGCTTCCTGGTCCGATTCTGTTGGGTTCCTGGCCATGTGGGGATCCGGGGTAACGAGCTGGCAGATCTCTCTGCCAGGTCTGTTTCCTCCGTGTCGCCAGCTCGGCTGCCACTGTCTTTCCGAGATTATCGGCCGTTGATCCGGAAATTTGTTATGGATGTGTGGCAGTCCCTGTGGTCTCAGCAGGGCAGTAATAAGCTGCATTCTATCAAACCACAGATCGGACTATGGAAGTCTAGTTTGCGGAAGAACCGTCGTGAGGAAGTTGTTCTTGCGCGTCTCCGCATTGGGCACTGTCGTTTTACTCACCGCTTTTTGCTGTGTGGCGAGAGTGTCCCGGTGTGTGAGGCGTGCGACTGTCGTCTCACTGTCCTTCATGTTTTGTGTACTTGTGTTCGGTTTTGTGATCATCGTTTTCGTCATTTTCACTCTCATCTGTTGGACGATGGACCAGCTACGATTATTGGCGAAGCCTGCGACATGAATGCAGTGTTTTCGTTTTTACAGGATATTGACTTTTTTAAACTTATCTAGATTTTACCTTGTTCACTATCATATTTCATTTTTTACCGCATCAGCCTGTTTTTAACCTTGTGTACGTTTTTATTGCTTTAGTTTTGTTTTGATGTCTTTTGTTTTGGCGCTCTTTGGCCAACCATGGCCCTTGCGCCATTAAAATAAATTAACCAACCAACTATGTAGAAAATAATGTATTATCAAACAGAAGTCATCACTCTTTCCACGTTTATAAGTGAGTCACGGAAAAATTCTCATCAGCCACCACCGCGAATCGAACCCAGATCTTCGAGTTATGCGCTGGGCATGCTACTACTGCACCACAGCAGCCTCAATTTCTCCAGACTCGTGTGAGAATTTTCATGTGACTCACGGCCGATGAGAATTTTTCTGTGATGCACTTATAAACGTGGAAAGAGCGATGACTTCTGTTTGATGTTCCTAATCCACGTCAATTATGTGTATTAATTATTCATTCGCCTCCTAGTTATTTGTTCAGTTGCTGCTTACCATCTTTGGTGAATCCCCAGCATTGTGCGGGGCTCCAAAGAAGAAACCTGCCAGGTGGTTTGGCAGTTAGTCGTATGTGAGTCTGGAGAATTTGAGGCTGCTATGGTGCAGTGGTAGCATGTCCGGCACGTAACTGGAAGACCCTGGGTTTGATTGCCGGTGGCGCCGATGAGAATTTTTCAGTGACTCATAAACGTGGGAAGAGCGATGACTTCTGTTTGATGTTCCTAATACACGTCAATTGTGTGTATTAATAACATATTATTTCAGTGGAATTATCTCCAATATTTGTTTTTAAAGCTATCATTAGTTTGCAGCCAAAAAAGAAATCATACAGCAAGGGAAACAGAAATTCATTTTTTAACTTGTGAAAAATCAGGAAAAACAAAAAAAAAAAAACAACAAAAAAAAAAAAAACTTACTGTCCATTTGGGCCAGTAAAATCAATAGTTCAGTGGTCCAACAGAAGTTTTACTGGCCAATGGCCAGTGGACCACTGGGTAATTTGAATGCTGATATATATACATATATATATATAGAATGAAAATATTACAGAACAAAAATACAAAAATTTCAAAACAAGTGAAAACTGGAACAGGTTGCCGTCATCAGGAGAGCATCAACCTGTGGGAGTGGCCTTTCTAGTACCAACAAAACGACAAGGCAAGCCAAAATTGTCGGTTGGTCATGCTCACTAGGCCACAAAACCAAATTCTAATAAGCACAAAAATTCCAAAAATCAAATTTATGAAACTAAAAAAAGAATTAAAAGCTTACCGGCAGAACAAAACCCGCCATGACAAAAAGTCAAACAAGACTGAACAGAGCACCCACAAGAACCCAAATATATACACTGATAAAAAAGGTGGTCACAGTTAATCAACTACCTGGTAAGCCAAAAAATGTGTGAATTGACAAGATGCAAAACTGTATGTAGATAAGATCTTCCACTATTAGGGACCCACCAAATAGCACTTTATGTTACCTATATACTTAAAATTGTTTGGTCCTAGGTTAATAAAGCATGTCAATGTGTATAAAGCATGTCACATTGACATGCTTTATTAACCTAGGACCAAACAATTTTAAGTATATAGGTAACATAAAGTGCTATTTGGTGGGTCCCTAATAGCGGAAAATCTTATCTACATACAGTTTTGCATCTTGTCAATTCACACATTTTTTGGCTTACCAGGTAGTTGATTAACCGTGACCACCTTTTTTATCAGTGTATATATTTGGGTTCTTGTGGGTGCTCTGTTCAGTCTTGTTTGACTTTTTGTCATGGCGGGTTTTGTTCTGCCAGTAAGCTTTTAATTATTTTTTTAGTTTTATAAATTTGATTTTTCGAAGTTTTGTGCTTATTAGAATTTGGTTTTCTGGCCTAGGGAGCATGATCAACTGACAATTTTGGCTTGCCTTGTCGTTTTGTTGGTACTAGAAAGGCCACTCCCACAGGTTGATGCTCTCCTGATGACGGCAACCTGTCCCAGTTTTCACTTGTTTTGAAATTTTTGTTCTGTAATATTTTCATTCTTATATAAGCTACTACATGAGGTTTAGCTGCCTTCGGCGCTTCTCATGGTATTAGCCTTTTTTGTCTAATTTTTTTGTGTTAAAATAATTTATTTATAAAGTAATTTTTTTGTTTTATTTATGTACTATTTATCATATATATATATATATATATATATATCATCATCATCATCATCCATTATCAATCCACTGCTGGACGAAGGTCTCCCCAAGTTTCCTCCACAACGGTCTGTCTTGTGCCAGTCTCCTCCATGTCACCCCTGCATACTTTCGAATTTCATCCACCCATCTCCCATGTGGTCTTCTTCTGGGTCTTTTCCTGTCCCTTGGAATCCAATCTAAAATTTCAGCTGTCCATCGATGATCTGTCCTTCTGGCAGTATGTCCAGCCCATTGCCATTTCAGGGATTTAACTCTGATCATGATGTCTTCCACTCTTGTCATTTTTCGGATCCACGAGTTCCTCTTCTTATCTCTCCTGGTTACACCAAGTATGCACCTCTCCATGCTGCTTTGAGTTGTCTGCAGCCTTTGTATGTCTCTTTTAGTTAAGGTCCACGTCTCTGCACCATACGTAAGCACTGGAAGGATGCATTGATCAAACACTTTTCTTTTAAGACATAATGGCATATTGCTCTTGAAAATTATGCTGTTTCTTCCAAAAGCTCTCCAGGCAAGTTTTGTACGCCGATTAATTTCTTCATCAATGTGACCCTCACTTGATATCTGCTGTCCAAGATAAACATACGTGTCTGTTATCTCCAGCTTTTCTCCATCAATCGATAAAACTTCATTTCTTGTAAAAGCATTGAACATCACTTTTGTCTTCTGAAAGTTCATTTTTAATCCCACTTCTTTACTCTTGTTAGCAAGTTCCTGGATCATACTCTGCAGCTCTGATGGGGTAGTTGCAAAAATGACTACGTCATCAGCAAAACGAAGGTGGGTTAGATAATCTCCATTAATCTTTATCCCCTTGTTTTCCCAGCTCAGCGACTGAAAAACACCCTCCAATGTGGCATTAAAGAGCTTCGGAGATATGGTGTCACCTTGTCTCACTCCCTTTCCAATTTTTACGTGTGTTGTATTTTCAAACAGCCGAATCTTTGCACTTGCATTTTCATAGATGTTATTAATAATATTAATGTATGCATCTTCAATACCGCAGGTTTTCAGAGCCATTGTAACTGCTGATGGTTTCACCGAATCAAAGGCTTTTTCATAATCGATAAAAGCCATGCACAATGGAAGTTCATATTCCCTCGCTCTTTCAATTAGTTCTCTCAGCACGTGGATATGATCTATTGTGCTGTAGCCACTCCTGAAACCAGCTTGTTCTCTCGGTTGAGCCATGTCCAGTGTTACCTTCAAGCGGTGTGAAAGAACTTTAGTGAAGATTTTATAAACTACTGATAAGAGGCTGATAGGTCTGTAGTTTCCAAGATCCTCAATGTCACCTTTCTTATGTAGCAGGATCATTGTAGCGGTGTTCCAATCCTCAGGAATCTTTCCTTCATTAAGGCATCGAGTGAAAATTTGGGCGAGTACTGTTTCGATTTCTCCACTTGCTTCTTGTATGATGTCTACAGTAATTCCATCTTCTTCTGGAGCTTTTCCCCGCTTCATGTTCTTGATTGCATGTGCAACTTCTGCTGGAAGGACTGGAGGAACTCTGGTACTGGTATCTTTCACGATGTCTGTAGTGCATGTATCATCCTTTTCATATAATTTGGAGTAGAAATCTTTCACTCTTGTCAAAATTTCGCCTCTATTTCTTGTTACAGAACCATCTTCTTTTCTCAGTGCCATAATCTGTTTTCTTCCCTTACTGAGATGTCCCTTTGCTATCTTTAGGCTTTGGTTGTTTTCAATTGCTTTCCTCACTAGTTCACAGTTGAATTTTCTTACGTCTTCAGTGATACTTTTTCTTACTGTCTTGCATAGCTCTATATATTCCACTTTGGAAGTCACATCTTCTTTAGTTGTCCTCATCTCTCTTCTTTTTTGCATCAACATTTTCGTTTTTCCTGATAATTTATTTACATGCAACTTGTTCTTAGACCCAGCTAATGTTGTTGCTGTTTCCATAAGAGCTTTGGTTACTTTTCTGTTAACTTCAGAGATGTCCACTTCTTCCGATGTTAGGCCTTCTAAAGCAGAGAACCTGTTCTTCAGTTCCAACTTGAAGGTATTATGGTGTTTTTTAAGGTTGGTTATGTCAATAGATTTTGTTTGTCTTATGAGCTTGCCACGTTCAAGTTTAGTGTTGAGGTGCATCTTACATCTCACCAATCTATGGTCACTACCTGTGTTGAACTTGTTTAGCACACTGCAGTCTTCTATGACGAATTTTTTGTTACACATAATAAAATCAATTTCACTTGTCGTCCCATTTGGATGTCTCCATGTCCATTTCCTGTGTGGCTTTTTCTTGAAGAAGGAGTTCAAGATGAAAAACCCTTCTGCCTCTGCAAACTCAACGAGAGTATTTCCACGCTGGTTTCTGTTGCCGTGACCGAATTTACCTACTGAAGTTTCATTCTGTTGCCGTTGCCCTATTTTTGCATATATATATACACACACACACATATTGCTTTATATTTGAGTATGTGCATTTTTTATATGTCATGAATTTTTGTGAACAAAATTGCATTGAATGCTTTTATTTATCTTAACAGGGTAATGGACATGAGAGAGATTTTTTGAATGATGAGAGAGTGTACATATTAGATGTTTATAACAGACATATATATCCTGGTGACACATTTGCCAAAAGTGAGTGTTGTAAAAATTTCCAGATTTTTAGACTTTTTTGTAATCTTGTAATTTTTTTAAGGTGTGGGATCTTGAAAAAAAAATATATATTTTTTATGTTCCCGGCTTTCAGTCATTTTGTGCATTTAGTTTTTTTTAAGACATCCATGGTCTAAAATTAACCTACTCTGTGAATGTTTTTTTTAGTTTGGACCATAAAATTTGCAGAATAAGTTAGTAAGGAAAATTTGTGTAGTCTTATGTGATGCATTTTCCAATTATGTCAAGCAGTTTGGAAGAATGCCATTCAGAAAGGATATTTTATTTTATTCTGTGAACTGTGTTACTACCTCATGGGCTTAAATTTGCTTTTTCTAAAAATAGATGTACTTATTATCGTCAAAGTATGCAACTTTGCTTAAGAATTATGCTGCATATAATATTGGAACATATGCAATTTATTGCAGGGTTTTGAAGTGTGAGAAGTTGTTTAATAAAGACAGCAACTCATGTTAATACATAACTTAATTATATCTAGCATGCTTTATCACATGCACAGGTTTCAGAATGACCCCCCATGTTTATTAAAATGTTTTCTATTGTCAAACATAGTTCTGGAACACATTTTCTGACACTGCATTTAGCATCACATCTGCAGCTTTAATACCATATTTTCTTGTAATGCTGCAGCATTAAACTTAATTTTACATACATGCAGCCCTAAAATGCTGTGTTTAATGAGATGCGGCTTATAAATGTTTTCAGTAACATTATGAATTTCAGCCGTAGTTCATATATTTAAGCAAATTGTTTCATGAATTGTTTATGGGAGACACTAAGCTATACAGAATTTGGGGTACGGACTCTTCATTTATTATTAGCATGGGAGCCCAGCAGTCGCACAAATGAAGTCTTGAAATTATTGTTATTACGTATATGCAAAAAAATGGTAATTTGGAGAACTTCCAAGGGCTCAATTTGGCCTTTTGTTTTGCATGCAATAGATTTACGAATTTCTGTTCGAAAATCTTTATTTAGGATTAATAAATTATACTATAAATTTCACAAAATTATGAGTTTTACTGAGGAATCAAAGGATATCATTTACAGTCAAATTTTCTGGTAGCACCCCTACCCTTCCTCAAGACTACGGTGCTTAGCCCCCAAAAATTCATGAATGCCCCACCCCATAGGTTTTTGGGTGATCTCCCATTATATTTGAAAAAATCAATTTAAAAAAATTAGAAAAATGAAGGAAAATATTTGGTGTACAAATAAATTTTAAAGCGTTTTTTGTCTGACGTATGCCGCTAATTTACATATCCGACATTCCCCAGCGTTGTTGTCGTGTGACCGTAACTGGTCCAGAGTATAAAATGTAACGCAAAAGTTTGCCCAACAGTCAAACGCACTTGCACATCGGTAGGTGAAAGATGGCAAATGATACTGCATTTATTCGACACTGCATTAGTTACGAATTTCATCAAAGAAAAAGTGCTGCAAAAGCATGTGCAGCAATCTGTTCTGTTCTAGGAGAGAATATTGTATCGAAAAGCATGTGTGTGTTTTGGTTTAGACGATTTAAAGCAGGTGATTTTGATGTTAGCGATCGAGAAGTAGCGGCGCCCCCGCAGAAAGTTGCACATGAACTGCCAGCATTGCTGGATGAAGATTCATCTCAAATGCAAAAATAACTAGCTGAACAACTGGGGGTAACTCAACAAACCATTTTCGATCATTTATGCGCAATGGGAAAGATTCAGAAGGAAGGAAAATGGGGTACCATATGACCTGAGCCAGAGGAACAAGGATGAGCATGTCATCAAGTGTTTGAATCTGTTGAATAAACATCACAGGAAGTCTCTCCTGTGGAAAATTGTTACGGGTGATGAAAAGCGGATATAATACGATAATCCCAAACACAAGAAACACTGGGTAGACCCCGGTAAAGCAACGACTTCGACACCGAAACGAAATATTCACTCCAAGAAAGTTCTGCTGTTCATCTGGTGGGATATGAAGGGTGTGTGCTCTATTATGAACTATTAGAATGGGTCAAACTGTTGCTGCTGATCGCTACAAGCAACAATTACTGCGATTGAACCAGGAAATCTGTCGGAAACGTTCATTCACAGGCAAAGAATTGCGTCCCAAGAAATTACTGCATGACAACGCTAGGCCGCATGTTGCGAAATTGGTCGAGGAAACATTTTTGATGCTTGGCTGGGAAGTTTTGGAGCACCCGGCATATAGTCCCGACATAGCCTCTTCAGACTATCATTCGTTCCGATCGATGCAACATGGTTTGTCTGCTGTACCGTTCCGGATATGTGACGAAGTGCAAAAATGGGTTGATACTTCATCGCGCCAAACAACGAAGTATTCTTCATGGGTCGAATCCATCAGCTGCCCGACTGATGGAGGAAGGTGATTGATAATGACAGCGCATATTTTGATTCATAAAGGTATTGTTGTTTTCTCTCAAATTGCATGCTGTGTTGTCTTAAAATGCTTTAAAATGTATTTGTACACCTAATAGTATATTAATAAAGAAAAAGACATCCACATGAACTTCGATTTGAAGTTTCTATCATCCTTCAATAAAATGTTAAACAGTCCTCGCTGAAGGGGCAGTTTTTCCAGCACTGACAACTTGAATACTTCCGCAATAAAAACCTAATTCCACAGAGTAGAGACGTTTGCACTGCAATACATCATCATATTTTGCAAGCTGGCATTCAGCTTTATTTCAGTCTTCTATGCCGACTTTCCATGTATACGGTTACGCCTCAGTGCAGCTAACGTGACGTTAGTTCTTCCGCATACAATGAAATATTTGCTACCTAATTTTTAACAATAGCAAATTATTAGAAATTATTCTCATAAAAAGGGTTTTTTTTTCTGGCAATGGGTAGTTTAAACTGTGTTAAAAAAAAAAATCGCGGCACCTTAGATTTGCATCCAACCAGTTAGTGATTTTGTTTTTTACTATTATGTGCTAATCTAAATAATCTAAAGGGGTTGAAACCAAGTTGCAGGGGAATGGTTTGCACCATACGTTTTCAGGTAGCACTGTAATGATTCCCTAATAATCAGAAACATGCTTGTAGTAAGGAGAGGACATTTTTACCACTCCTAATTTTTTTTGGGGGGAAGGGCGATATTTTCTCAGCACAGCGTTATCTTACTAGGATCCTTAATATTTTACACCACCCCATGATGAAATCCATGGTGCATTATTGAATTAAAGCAAAGGTATAACATTTTTAATCACTTGTATGTGTTGATTTCTTGGAATTTGCTTTGCGTTATACAAGCATAAGAAAAATTGTATACTCCATTTAAAATTTATATATATATCAGTCACTGAGCTGGGAAAACAAGGGGATAAAGATTAATGACCGTAAAGAAATCAATAGGCACTGTGCTAAATATGACTTACAAGTAGGTAGCTCAGTGCACACCGTGAAAAGTATGACTGTCAACAAAAAAACAGAAGAAAAAAATGCTAGAAGAATCAGGAACCTACGAAATTCCAATTGCACACATACCCCCAATATCGTACGTTGGAAGTACGAAAAACAGATTAAAAAAAAGACTTAAACAACACATATCTAACTGGCAAAAAAAAAGAAGCCAAAACGGCTTTAGTGCAATTCTGCATGGAAAACTGGACATTCCCAAAATTCGATGAAATTAAAATGCTAAAAAAGAATAAAAAATCGGAAAGGCAAATGAGGAGGGTAGAACCAATATTAATCTATAAAAATAAAGCAAGGGTATGTAACCAGAACGACCCTAGCACATTATCGGGCCTGTGGAAAGAACTAATAAGACAAGAAAAACAACAACAAAAGAAAACCGGAAAAAAAGACAAAAAAAAACAGGATAGGAGAAGAAAATTATAAAAAAAAAAAAAAAAAAAGTTGTTTTAATGAAACATAGATGGCGCCAGCCGGGTTTGATAACGAAATATATCCAGGAAAGTATATCCGACGAATGGCAACAAGGAGCATCGGACTCCATTAGTGCAAAGTTAACCACGAACATCGGTGGTAAAGTCGCCACGCTCCTGAGGATGCCCAGAGTATGGGCGGAAATTTTGAGTATAAAGAACGGTAAAAATTGATGTGTTTGAATCCTAAGGCAAAGATCCAATGAGTATACTCAGCGAAAAGTCTGAGAAGTAAAGCCAGTCATCGCATACAATGGACTTTAGGACAATAACATCAACAAAGACCGGTAAACATGTGCGTGAAATGTTCCCATTGCTAGAAAGGAATGCCAAGGTAAGCATTATCCGCTAGATTTTTGTACAAGTTACAATGCCACTTTTTTGAAGAAAATCGTTGGAAACAGTATTAAACAGATATTAGTCCTTGAGGCATATTTTCTGTTGTTATATCCAGATTTTCACACTGATTTTCTTGGATGCCCATCCTGTTTCTTACCTATTTATAAAGCCATTTAAAAATAAATGTTCATTTTTCTTTTTTTCATCAGAAACCATCAAAGTGGTGAACAAACTTCGTCCCTCCATAACTTCATTTTCTTCTATAACCATGGTGAAGTGTAACAAATGTGTTTTTCATAATTAATATATGGGGCCCACTGGCCCAAAAATATGCAGTTTTTTAAAATTAATATGGGGCCACTGGCTGAGAATACTGTGACCCACCGGGAATTCTCCTGATGTCACGATGGTTCAGTCTGCACCTGCTTGATCGTAATCTGAAGATGATCCTGTAGAGTCTTAATTCATTCTGAAATTAGTTGTCATGTGTTTCATTGCTAAGAAATTTCTCTCTGCTATTGCTTTTGAGGTTGGGTATTAATGATGAATCCAGAAGTTTTTAATATAGAGCCCTGGTTCTTACAAAATTTAATTTTAAAAAACTACGATATAATATAAAGTGGCCACTTTCGTTTGAATAAACTACCACGTATACTCGCATAGAAGCCAAAAGTTTTTGGAAGAAATCCTGCTTTCAAATTTGGGGGGGGGGGGGAGGGGATTGGCTGATATGCAGGTCAGTAAGAAATAGGGCTAAACTTCTGTGAATTATTCTGCGGAATTTGTTTACTGAATTTTGACGAGAAATTGTAAAACCTTGTCATTCTTCTGTTCTTCACATTTTTTAAACAAGGTCGTTAAAAATTCCAATGTCCGGACCCCACAGCACCATATTTAGTCAGCGGGCGTCCAACTGAGAGTGAGCAATATAAGCAATAAAATACGAACCAAATACAAATGATTCTTAAAAGTGAGGATAAAATAATAGCCTGTTACCTTTCGTCAGTCAGTAGTTCGTTCTCGGCTATTCTCATTTGGCAAAATTTCGTCCTTACCATTTACCTTCGACTGACGCACGTTCATCAGGAAGAAATCAAGTGAGAGAGAATTTCATGAAACTGAATACTGCCCTAAAGATACTTCAGTTTCATGAAATACTGCCCAAAATTACTTCGATTTCATGAAATTCTCTCTCACTTGGCCTAAGATACTTCGGTTTCATTCATACTGCCTGAAAGATACTTCAGTTTCATGAAATTCTCTCTTACTTGGTTTCTTCCTGATGGACGTGCGTCAGTCGAAGGTAATGACGAAATTCTGCCAAATGAGAATAGCAGAGAACAAACTACTGATCGACGAAAGGTAACAGGCTATTATTTATCTTCACTTTTAAGAATTATTTGTATTTGGTTTGTATTTTACTGTTTATATTGCTCACTCTCAGTTGGACGCCCACTGTCTAAATATGGTGCTGTGGGGTCCGGACATCGGAATTTTTAATGACCTTGTTTAAAAACGTGAAGAACAGAAGAATGACAAAATTTTACAAATTCTCGTCAAAATTCATTATTGTAAGCCACGTAGTGACGTTCAGGTAGTTGGACGTAACCATTTGAACCAATGTGAATTTGTTTAAATTTTAGATGGCAGCTTTCCGCATGTTAAAAATGTAAACAAATCCATTTTCAACTGCAGCTTTTCACGTGTTCTTCTAAAGTACTTACAAAAAATAGAAGTAAATAAATAAAAATTATGAAATATTTTTCCACCCAGAGTAGGATTCCTGTGGGAATAAAAATGCAGCTAAAAAAATAAGCGAAAAACCTAATCCTGTTTCGAATCGAGACCATGAAATTTCTTGTTTCCAAACATGGAATAGAATACCTCATTACTTTCCATATGCAGCTGTGTAACACCATCTTTCAAACTGGATGTGTAGTGAATCAGGCACCACATAAATCATTAGCTTTTGAGGTGGGCCACAACCAATCGGGCAGCTCTCTTTTCTTGAATTTTCACGGCAAGCTTGGGCATGCATTCTTCCACTCCGCACTGGTCAAAGCTATTTCTGCTATCAAACAGTAAAGACACTGTGCTTTATGAAAAGTAGTAAAATTAAAAAAAAAAAAAGGCTGACTTGACCTTGTTACTTCTTGTGTGAAAGAACTGTGTGATGCAATTTCACCAGAAATGTTTAAAAAGTCTCTCAAAAACTGCTGCATAAGTAATGCAATGGATGTTACTGAAGTTATTTGAAAATTCTAATAGTGAATTGTACTTTGAAGGTTTTTACAGAAGATAATCTCAGAAATTTGCATAATTCATTTCAATAAATGTATTTTCCAAACTCTTGAAATTTAACATGAGCTTATGTCTGGGTCAAGATTTTTCACAAATTTTTAGCTCTTGAAGTGGGGGTCCAGATTTGTGTCCATCTAGTGTTTTTAAAGTAAACTGTATGCACCCATAATGCAATTGTTAGGAAACATATGCATTGAGCATCCCATCCTTCATATTTTATAATCATTGACCCTAAACACTTATTAATAACAAGGAACTATACACCAACTGTACTAGTGATCCAAATTTCTTGGCGTAGAATAGAAATAAAAGTTTCCAAGCTTCTGCACATCAACCAGATGGCTTTTTCAAGGAAGGTAGACAGCAAACTGAATGATAGAACGCTTCAACAATTTGAAACATTAAATTACATTTCCTTCATTTGAACACAATAAATTACATTGCATTTAATTGTTGAAGCATTCTATCATCCAGTTTGCAGTTTGCTGTCAACCTTCCTTGAAAAATCCATCTTGCTGATGTGCGAAATCTTAGAAACTTTGATTTCTATTCTACGCCAAGAAATTTGGATTATTAGTACAGTTGTGCTATTTTAACTGTAAAGTCTTGTTACCTAATTTTTATTCTGATTATAAAAAAGTTTGAAAACAAAATTTTGTATGTATTATTAGTTTTTAATATAGTGTTATTTATTTATTTTATTGTGGGCTGATTTTTTGGCCTTTACCACACAGAAATAAAGCACACTGCCATTGATAGTGATAACATGTGGTGTGGTTAAACTTCATGAAGAAGATGATTCATCTTTGAATATTTGCCCATAAATATCTGTTGTTACTCTAAACCCCCATAAAAATAAAAGAAATTATTATCATTGTATGTATATTTTTTCTGTTTTTGTTTTTGTACTAGAGGCTATAGAACGAAGTGTGGATTTGGAATTCATGACAGAAGATGCGGAATATTTGCAAAAGGTGACTGTGTAAGTCTTTTCTTCTGTTGTTTTCTGTTTCTTAAAAACTTGCAATGTCCCCTGTCACTCAGATAATTGCACTAAAATGTTAATTTCATTGTGTTTTTATGCTACCATTGGTTGGTTGTAAGTAATTATTGTAACATATTTTTAAACACTACAAAATTCAGTATTTCAAATCATTATTGACCTTCAGTGTCATTGACTGGTTCTTTTGTTCTACCTATTACATACAATGTACATACATACATACATATCACTAAGCTGTTCTCTGAGATTCAGAGGTTAGAAGTTCCTCAAGGAAATACAAACTACCAGATAAATTTTTAGCTTCTACCTATTGCTGTTGCTATTTCATATTTTCCCTCTTGAACCACGGCTGAATAACGTTAAAAACTTGTATGTGACAGAATTCCTTTTTTTCTCTTTCATAAACAAAGAAGTGCTGGTGTATCCTTGTGGATCAATTCTTGTAAAATATAGATTTGTTTTAGGGATTTTTATTTGAAAACAAAAAACGTGCTTTATGCAAAACAAAAATATTATTTAAGAAAGACATGTTGTTGAATGAATCAAAACCCCTACATTTTATAGAAATTGATTGCATTGTGCTTACACACACAACATAACATTTTGTGGAAGTTTATAACAATAACTGGTTCTTATTGTGCTTCATTCTAATGATTACTTTGAAAATTGCCTATCATGCCTAGAAAATAAAATCTTATTAAAAAGAATAAAAATAACACTTCTATTATAGATTGCCTAGGTAACATTTCACAGCTGAAACCATATTTGCAGAACATGAAGCATTTAATTTTTTTGACCACATGTTACTCATTAGTTTTAAGAAGCATTGAACACTGACAATTGCAGCCCTGTCTAATTACAGAGTCTCCAGGTGGCATGCTATGCAACTTGGGTGTATCTTTTTGCATCTGCACACCATTCCTCAGCTGCTTCTCCTATTGTATTGCCAGGCCGGGCCTACTCCAAACAGGGGCCCAGGTGTAAAAAAATTCGGGGTCCTAAAAAATCTGAATAATACGAGACATAAATAAAATGAACAAAAAAAAAATTGTGTTCGAGGAGACTCGTTCTCAGTTTGGATGTGTCAAGAGGAACTCGTAAAAATAATGTGCCATTATTTATAGTCAGTTCGTTAGGTTTGTGAGTAAACAGGAACTTTAAAGAGCCCATAGAATTGAATTTCTAACAATATTAATTGATTCACTTTCATACAGAAATTTCTGTAAAATTTGTTAAGTAGAAAATGTTATGTTAGATATTTGTGGTGACGAAAGTCTTCTGCAGTTGTTAAAAAACTAAAACAAAGTTCGAAAAACATCAATAAAAATGTATCATAGCCAGCCTAAAACGTTTATTATATGTTACCTAATAATCGCTAGCTTTTTTTTTACTGATCCACATACTGAAATTTAAAGATATAGATCGAAAAAGGCAGCCACATCATCACTACTCAATGTGTTGTTATGATCTGTCATCTCACTGCGTCTCACCAACATGGCGGCGAGCCGCCCCGGTGGCGCAGTGGTCTAAGCGATGGCCTCTGATCATTCGTCCGAAAGGGGTCCGGGTTCGAATCCCGGTGAGGCATGGATGTTGTGTTTGTCTTACGGCACTGGTCCTCTCCCTTCCCTGGAATCAGTGACCCTAAATTAGGGACGGGCGACTGCTTATAGCCCATTGAGTTGCTCACTGTGGT
Organism: Macrothele yani; assembly: GCA_039090855.1. NCBI lineage: Eukaryota > Metazoa > Arthropoda > Arachnida > Araneae > Macrothelidae > Macrothele > Macrothele yani. The sequence goes on from CM077019.1 coordinate 10,964,070, forward strand.
CGTTAAACCTCCAATAAAAAAAAAGCAAAAAAACACATGGCGGCGAAGGCTGTGACGTCAGAATCATGACGTTTCACTGGTTTCATTTTGATCACACGAGGGGAACGGCGGATTCTTACTCCATCTATTCTAACCTCCTTGGCTCACCCTACGTAATTTCAGAAGAAAGTGCATGGGGGCGTTAACTAATGCCAGTTCGGTTACGGGGACCCCCTGATGTTACAACAATTCAGATTGAGTTTATAACTTAAATTTAACCAATTAACTTCATTAAAAATTTTTTTTTCAATTTTCTTTGTCTTTGGTTTCATAATTTTTTTTCCTTTTTCATTTTCCGGGGCCTGGGTGCCTTGCACCCGCTGCACCCCCCCCCCCCCTTGTGGCCGGTCATGTGCATTGCTATTGCAGTGAGTCAGCCAGCACTCAGCTGCTCTTCCCACGCTATTTTTTCTGTTATAACCCTCTGCTGTTTCTCCCACTGTATTGCAGATGTTGCCCATTCCTCAGCCACTTCTTCCGCTCTGTTGCTTCTATTGCAGTGAGTCAGCCAGTGCTCAGATGCTTATCCCAGTTTTGCTGCTGTTATAGTGACCAGCTGCTTTTCCCTCTCTATTGATGTTGTTCAGTCAGCCAGCACTCGGCAGCTTCTTTCATGCTGTTGTTGCAGTAACCCAGCCTTCATCTGTTTCTTACACTCTATTGCTGCTGTAACAGTGAATGAATTAATTTTTGTTTTGTTTCAATCATGTATTTTACAGATACACAAACCAAAAAAATTCAGTTATACTGGCATTGTTGTTGAACCACTATAAAAACCGTTTCTTTATATGTAGGATACTAAGACTATTTAAATTAATAAATAGTGAAAGCATTTGTTACAACTGCCAAAATGTACACAGATGATTCATGGTTTTACACAGATGATTGTGGAGAGTAAATGTGATTTTTACCACTGATAATCTCACTGCGCGTAATTTTCCAGTTTAATGTACACTATCTAATCAAAAATATTCAGACATTTGCCTATCCACGAACTCCCTCTAACAGTGTTTCTTTCAGGACTTTTTGGCCGGGGAGGGGGGCAAATGGAACCTTAGAGGGAGCAAGTTTTCCATTTGCTATATATATAATTTTAACTACTATATTTATATATGTAGAAGTAGTTACTATATATCTAGCAAAGGAGCACATTTAGAGGGGACCTTCACCCCCTCTGGGAAAATGTTTAATTTTTTTATTTTTGGTTAAAATGCGACTTACATTAAAAAAAAAAATGCCTTAATTTAATAAAAATGTATCAACTTACATTAGAAAAAAATGCTTTAAATTTTTCTTCAATTTTTCCTTAACTTTAATTTTGTTTCTGATGCTGGATTTCAAAACCTTCCTTCTCTATACATCCCTGATATAATAATTACTTTTTCAAACATTTCAGAAATAACAAACTTTTTCCAGCTAAAGGAGGGGGGGGGTCCGCAGGCTTAAAATTTTTATGTATTAAAATGCATTCAACACACTCTTGTTCCTGAATCACGATTCCCAGACAATTAGGTATGATTAGTTTACTTATTATATTTTGAAGAATACCATGCGTTGTAATACACTTTTTAATAAAATAAACTATAACTAGTACCATTTGAACAAATATTTTAAAAAATATAATTGGAGAAATATTTGTAGCATAAAAAGAAACGAAACTTCCTTTTTCATCATAGCCTGAATTTATTAAAATTTGGCTCGGTAACCTAAAATGTCTCGGGGTTTCGGGAGGGCTTTGCCCCCTGGATATATGCCTGAAAGAAACACTGCCCTCTAATAGGAAAGGAATGAATATTGGGTTTGATCCACTCATTGCTGCTATCACAGCATCAATTCTGTTGGGCAGGCTTTCCACTAGATTTTGGTTTGTTAATGCAGAAAATGCCTTCCATTCTGCTGCAAGAGAATTAGTCAAATCGGTCTCCGATGTCAAGTGGTTCGGCCAAGCTTGCAGTTGGCATTCCAATTTATCCCAAAGGGGTATCGTGGTGTTGAGATCAGGACCCTGTGCAGGCCAGTTAAGGTTGTCAGCACACATCTCATCAAGCTATTCCTGCATGAACCTAGCTTTGTGAGCAGGGGTATTGTACTGTTGGTAAATTAAAGGGCATTCACCAAACTGTTGCCATAATGTTGTGAGCACAGAATTGTTGAAGATGTCATTATAGGCTGAGTGTTAAAATTCCCTGGTATAGGAACTTGGAGACCTAGCACAAACTATGTAAAACAGCACCAGAGCATGATGGCTCCTCCTCCAAACTTTACAGTTGGCTAGACTCATCCAACAGGTGACTATTAGATAGTAAAGTATGCCACCACACCATCACTCTAGGAAACACCTTTACACTACTTAAGAGTCTACTGGCATTGAGCTTTACACCATTCCCACCAACTTATCCAAACATTCAATGAATATCCAATACTCGTACTCTATAATTTCTGTTGCATCATGTTACTATCAATCTTAAATTAGGCCTTGGCAGGTCGTAATATCGCAAAATTGTTGACACAAAATAACTCTATAAACACTTTAATCAGTAAACAAAAACTTCTATTGTAGGAATTCTTACTAGGAATTTTATTTTATTTTAATTGCAAATTTTCGGAAAAAAAAACTTTTTTTTTCAGGCTGTCTTTTGTTGAGACTTATTTCCGTCACTATCGTGGTTATGGTTAACTTTGATGGTTACGGTTATTTTTCATCAAATCTTTCCAGCTGTTAGGCAGGGAAAATTTCCTTGCCATCATTGATGATGGAATTTTGATTTTTCTCAATCTCTATTCCTTCTTTTAGCTTTCTTTTTTGAAAATTGCTTTGGAAACTGAAGACTTAAAGGGAATGCCAAGCCATGCTGTGACCAGTTTCTCTAGCATGCCTACCTGAACTAGTCTTGTTGGAGTAATTTTTTTATAGCAGCTTTATGCTCTGCTATACGAGTTTCTAGTCTGCGACCTGTCTCACCTATGTAAGATAGTCCACAACTACATTTTACTTCATAGACTACACCTTGCATTTTTAAAGTATCTTCTTCTCTTTGAACTATTTTAGGGAAAAAAATTTAATTTTGTTCTCTAAACTTGGAACTAGCCTAGTATTGTACTTCTTAATAATTCTCTTTAAAGACTCAAATAAACCTTTGTTACAACTTTGTTTCCCCTATTTTTCCTGTCTCATGTACTTCCAGAAGGACTTTCTATCTTTCCAAAAAGCCAGTTCATGCCTTTCCACTTTCTCCTTCCTATCTTTTGCCTTACTGTGGCGAACCAGCTTAGCAGCTTCACGCTTCTTACAGCGATATTCATCCACAGAGACTCTACCTTGCAACATCCCCAAATAGGCTTCCTTCTTTCTCTTTACTGCCTCTTCAATCTCACTATTCCACCAAGCATCACCTCTATTGTTACCCACTATTGTGGTGCCACAGACCTCTTTAGCAGCAGTGACAAAAAATGGTGGACCTACCACACTTGAGAAGGACGGTCCACCACGGAATCGACCTGGACTTTCTAAACGGCGTATGAGAAAGCGATCTCGGCGGAGTGAATGTAAGATTGGTGTATGGAATACTAGAGGTATAAATGGCAAGATGAGTGAGGTGATTGAGGAGATGAATAAGTATAGACTGGATGTGCTGTGTGTAAGTGAAACCAAAAAGAAGGAAATTGGGGTAGAAGAAGTGAATGGCACGGTGAGTGTGTGGTCTGGAGTATTGGATAATATGAGAGAACAGGCTGGTGTAGGTGTGATTTTAAGTGAAAAGATGAAGAACAACTTGATTCACTATAGTTGCATAAGTGAGAGAATTCTCTGGATTCGTTTGAAAGTGAAACTTCAGAGAATTGTAATTGTTGTAGTGTATGCTGCTTGTGACTCAGAACCTTCTGATAAGAAAAAAGATTTCTGGAATGAGCTAAAAGCTGTTTTGAGCCAGTTTGGTGCTAAAGAAAAAGTTATAATAGCAGGGGATTTCAATGCTAGAGTAGGCGTGCAGAATGCAATTTCTGACAATGTTCTGGGTAAGTTTAATGATCCTTGTGTGAATGATAATGGTGAAAGATTAATTGAACTCTGCATTGAGAATGGTTTGTGTGTATCTAATACATTTTTCAACCACAAGTATATCCACACATATACTTGGGAAAATTGTACTCTTGGTCAAAAAAGGGTAATAGATTTTATTGTTTACGATCAGCGTTTGAAACACTTAGTTGTTGACACCCATGTGATGAGAGGTGCAGATGTTGGTTCTGATCATTACTTGGTAGTGTCACGAGTGAAACTTAATGTTGGTTGGAGGAAAAGGAATAGGAAGAGACCCAGGATAGAAAGAATAAAGGTTGATAGGCTCCTTGAAGATCATCAGCGGTATTCTGACTTACTCGGAGAACGACTGAAGGATCTGAAGTCTGGTGAGAGGGATGTAGAAAAGAAGTGGGAATGTTTTAAGAACTGTGTTGTCACTGCTGCTAAAGAGGTCTGTGGCACCACAATAGTGGGTAACAGTAGAGGTGATGCTTGGTGGAATAGTGAGATTGAAGAGGCAGTAAAGAGAAAGAAGGAAGCCTATTTGGGGATGTTGCAAGGTAGAGTCTCTGTGGATGAATATCGCTGTAAGAAGTGTGAAGCTGCTAAGCTGGTTCACCACAGTAAGGCAAAAGATAGGAAGGAGAAAGTGGAAAGGCATGAACTGGCTTTTTGGAAAGATAGAAAGTCCTTCTGGAAGTACAAGAGACTCAGGAAAAATAGGGGAAACAAAGTTGTAAGTTGTGTGAAGAATGAGATTGGGGAAATGATTTGGGAGCCCAATGAGTTAAGTGACAGATGGGGTGAATACTTCTGTGAGTTATTAGATCAGGAAAGCAAAGATGATTCTGAGACAGGTGCAGATGATGTCACAATGAGGGATGAAAGCACAGGAGGTATCTCAAGAGAAGAAGTGTGTAAAGCTGTAAAATTTCTTCAGAATGGTAAGGCTCCAGGAGTTGATGGTATAACTGCAGAGATGTTGAAATATGGTGGTGACTCTATAATTGACTGGTTAACTGAAATTTGCCAGTTGTGCTGGGAGTTAGGAATGGTCCCTCAGGATTGGAAGGATGCTATTATTGTTCCCTTGTATAAGGGAAAAGGTGATCAGACTGAATGCTAAAACTATCGTGGTATTAGCCTACTGAGTGTGCCAGGGAAAGTGTTTGGTAAGGATGTTATTGAAAAAGTACGGGGTCTTACATCATTGAAAGTGTGGGATGTTCAGAGTGGTTTTATGCCTGGTAAAGGCTGCACTAACCAGATTTTTGCATTACGCACGATGATTGAAAAGTATCTGGCTGTTGGGAAGAAAGTTTTTACTGCCTTAATAGATTTAGAGAAAGCTTACGACCGAGTGAGTAGGACACTTTTGTGGAAGGTATTGAATGAATATGGTGTTACTGGGAATCTACTTAATAGTGTAAAAGCCATGTATGTTGGTAGTAGAGCTTGTGTACGAGTGAATGGTGTTTTATCAAAATGGTTTTCCATTGGTGCAGGAGTTAGACAAGGTTGTGTAATGTCACCATGGCTGTTTAATATATTTATGGACGCATGCATGCATGATGCCAAAATAGATAATAGTTGTTTATGTCTTGGTGATATCTGTGTGTGCAGATTGCTGTATGCTGAAGACACTGTCCTGTTGGCAGAGAGCGAAAGTGAGTTGCAGAGTATGTTGACTCGGATGCACGAAGTTTGCATGAAATTCAAACTGAGTATAAATAAGGGAAAAACCAAAGTTATGGTGTTTGAGAGAGGAACTGGTAGCACTGAATGAAATGTAAGTATAAATGGCACTGTGATTGACCAGGTGAGTGAGTTTGTGTATTTAGGAAGTATGTTTGACAGAGAGAACAAGTTGGATGGTGAAATCAGTAGGCGAGTGAATTCTTCTTTGAAATTCATAGCTGCTCTGGGAGGTTTTCGCAGGAATGATGGGTTCTCTAGAGAGTCCCGCATGGCTGTGTATGAAACTGTAATTGTTCCTACTCTGATGTATGGCAGTGAAACCTGGGTACTGCAGAAGAAACATAGGAGTCGTTTGTGTGCTGGAGAAATGCGTTACTTACGTGGGGTTTGTGGCAAGACACGATCTGATTGTGTGAGGAATGAAGATGTATTGCAGTTGTGTGATGTGAAGCAAAATGTTGTTAGCAAGGTGGAGACCAATATGCTTCGGTGGTTTGGCCATGTTGAAAGAATGAGTGATGAAATGCTTACTAAGAAAATCTTTTCAGCCCAAGTGGCAGGAAGGAAAGGCAGAGGAAGGCCAAGGAAGACATGGGTGGATCAGATTCAGGAGTGTCTGCATGAGAAAAAGATTGAGTATGAAGTATAAAAGATCTCGTGTACGGCGTGTAATGGATATCAGTGAAGCACAAGTTATGTCAAGATCGCTGTAAATGGCGAAGTTTGATACGACAAGAATAAGTAAAAATATCTGGAAGTTTGTATTTCTTTTTGGAACTAACCTCTGAATCTCAGAGAACAGCTTAATGATATGTATGTATGTCTATTCCTTCTTTTAGCTTTCTTTTTTGAAAATTGCTTTGGAAACTGATAACTTTAAGGGAATTCCAAGTCATGCTGTGAGCAGTTTCTCTAACATGCCTATCTAAACCAGTCTTGTTGAAGCAATTTTTTTATAGCAGCTTTATGCTTTGCTATACGAGTTTCTAGTCTGCAACCTATCTCACCTATGTAAGATAGTCCACAACTATTTTTAAAATATCTTCTTCTCTGTGAACTATTTCAGGGAAAAATGTCTTAACCTTGTTTTCTAAACTTGGAATTAGCCTAATATTATGCTTTTTACTAATTTTCTTTAAGGACTCAAATAAACTTTTGTGATAAGAAATTTTTAGTGACTTGTTGCTTTTGCAGGTTCTTCGTACCATTAAAATTCAGAAGCTTCTCAATTTCTCCTTTAGGATAGTTTGAATTTTAATGGTATGAAGAACCTGCAAAAGCAACAAGTAAAATCACTAAAAAATGTCTTATCACAAAAGTTTGAGTCCTTAAAGAGGAGAATTAGCAAGAAGTACAATATTACGCTAGCTCCAAGTTTAGAGAACAAAATTAAAAATTTTTTCCCTAAAATAGTTCAAAGAGAAGAAGATACTTTAAAAATGCAAGGTGTAGTCTATGAAGTAAAATGTAGTTGTGGACTATCTTACATAGGTGAGACAGGTTGCAGACTAGAAACTCATATAGCAGAGCATAAAGCTGCTATAAAAAAATTGCTCCAACAAGACTAGTTCAGGTAGGTATGTTAGAGAAACTGGTCACGGCATGGATTGGAATTCCCTTTAAGTCGTTAGTTCCCAAAGCAATTTTCAAAAAGAAAGCTAAAAGAAGGAATAGAGATTGAGAAAAATCCAAATTCCATTAACAATGACTGCAGAGGATTTTTCCTGCCTAACAGCTGGCAAGATTTGATGAAAAATAACCGTAACCGTCACCGCGATAATGACGAGAATAAGTGACAACAAAAGACAGCCTGAAGAAGAAGAGTTTTCTCTGAAAATTTGCAATTACAATAAAAAAATTTCCTGGTAAGAATTCCCATAATAGAAATTTTTTATTAGTAATTGAATTAATAAACTAGGAAGCCAATTCTTAACATGAGCTTTGTTCATAGAACTTTAATGAGTATTACGAAATGTCTCTTACTTTGCTTTGATGCCTCCAACCTTGATGTATAACTTCAATGTATACCGATGAGCCATTACATTATAACCATCCCGAGCCTAGAGAAATGAGCCTGCATGGAGACTGAACAGTGATGCAGGTGAAGTTCACAGAGCAGTATATATACAACCTGAGAACTGGCTTTCAGTTAGTAGAGTGTTTGGAGTCAGAATGGGAAAAGCCACTGATTTCTCGGAGTTTGATAAAGGACAAATTTTGATGGCACAGCGCTTCAGAACTATGATCTTAGAAACGACGTGGCTTGTTCACATGCTGCTGTAGTGAGTACGTATCAAAAGTGGTGCACAAAGGGCCAAATGACGAACCGTCATCCACCACTCATTGATGCCAGAGGGGAGTGGAGACTGTCACGCACTGTTCACAGCAACCGCAGTGTCACAGTTCAACAAATCGCTTGCAGCTACAACAGTGGTGAACAGGGCAATGTGCCACAGCACACAGTTTTATTGCAGCCTTCTGCGCATGGGCCTGTGTACCCGAAGACCCAGCCGGGTTCTTAAGCTCACTGCACATCATCGCCAACAATGCATGAAATGGGCCCAAGATGATCGAGATTGGACCATGGATGATTGGAAGAAAGTGACTTGGTCTGAAAAATCAAGATTTTCGGTGCGTCACATGGACGTCCAAGTGTTGATATGCCAATTACCAATGGAGGCTTGGCACCTGGATGCATTGTTGGGTGAAAACAGGCAGCAATGGTGTTATGCTGTGGGCGATGTTTTCTTGGGAGACTTTAGGCTCCATTATTCCAATAGCACATTCCCTGACAGCCGTCAGGTACACTGAGCATTGTTGCAGACCAAGTTCACCTATTCATGGCAACTGTGTTCTCCGCTGGTGGTGGCCATTACCAACAGGATAATGCTCCATGCCACACTGTTGGAATTGTCAAGGAGTGGTTCGAAGAATGTGCTGGTGATTTTCTGTTAATGCCCTAGCCTCCAAATTCACCTGAAACAAACCCAATCGAATATTTGTGGTTCAACTTGGAAAAGCAGATTCTTGCTAAATCACCACCACCACAAAATGTATTGGAACTGGATGCATTGTTGGGTGAAAACAGGCAGCAATGGTGTTATGCTGTGGGCGATGTTTTCTTGGGAGACTTTAGGCTCCATTATTCCAATAGCACATTCCCTGACAGCCGTCAGGTACCTGAGCATTGTTGCAGACCAAGTTCACCTATTCATGGCAACTGTGTTCTCCGCTGGTGTTGGCCATTACCAACAGGATAATGCTCCATGCCACACTGTTGGAATTGTCAAGGAGTGGTTCGAAGAATGTGCTGGTGATTTTCTGTTAATGCCCTAGCCTCCAAATTCACCTGAAACAAACCCAATCGAATATTTGTGGTTCAACTTGGAAAAGCAGATTCTTGCTAAATCACCACCACCACAAAATGTATTGGAACTGGAGGACCTGCTGTTGACATTGTGGTACGAGATACCCCAGGATACCTATCGCCACCTCATTGAATCGATGCCTCGCCGAGTGGCCGCTATTTTGCAGGCTAAAGGGGGTCCTACAGCTTATTAGTTAGGTGGTCATAATTTAATGGCTCGTTGGTGTAAATCAAAATGATGCATTGTAGCAATGCCAATATTTTTATAAAATTATTGACATAAAATATTCTTTAAAATTGGTTGACAACTCAGAATCAGAAGAGCGAGATTGCAAGAATATATGAAAATCTAAATTAGAGCTGTTTACTTTCATGCAGATTTTGCTGATTTTACATCAAGCATGAAAGTGTTAAAACCAAAGAAAGCCAGAAGCTAAGCAAAATGATGTCAAGACCACACCCAGTTGCAACATGAAGTCACTCATTGGCTTAGTCCCAGTTCCAATATAAAAGTCGAATTTAAAATAGTTAAAATATTAACACTGATAAGTAGTACCATCTTTTGTATTTCAACTACTCTAAATTAGATTTTCATGTATTCTCATTCTAACCAAAGTTTTGCATTACGCATGATGATTGAAAAGTATCTGATGGCTTTGATGCTGTTATATATTAATAGCAACAAAGCCATGTACGCTGACAGTAGAGCTTGTGTACAAGTGAATGGTGTTTTATCAAAATATTTGTCCATTGGTGCATGAGTCAGACAAGGTTGTGTAATGTCACCATGGCTGTTTAATATATTTATGGATGCATGCATGTGCGATGCCAAAATGGACAATACTGATTTATGTCTGGGTGATATCCGTCTGTGCAGATTTCAGTATGCTGATGACTCAGTCCTGTTGGCAGAGAGCAAAAGTGAGTTGCAGAGTAAGTTGTCCCGGATGTACAAAGTTTGCATGAAATTCAAACTAAGTATAATTAAGAGAAAAATAAAGTTACAGTTTTTGAGAGAGGAACTGGTAGTATTGAATATAATGTAAGTCTAAATGGCACAGTGATGGACCAAGTGAATGAGTTTCTGTATTTAGAAAGCATGTTTTGACAGTGAACAAATTAGATGGCAAAATTGGTAGGCGAGTGAACTCTTAATTGAAAGTCATGGCTGCTTTGGGAGGTTTTCACAGGAATGATGGCTTCTTTAGAGATTCCCGCATGGCTGTGTATGAAAGTGTAATTATTCCTACTCTGATGTATGGCAGTGAAACCTAGGTACTACAGAAGAATCATAGGAGTCATTTGTGTGCTGGAGGAATGCGTTATGTATGGGGAGTTTGTGGCAAGACACGTTCTGATTGTGTGAAGAATGAAGATGTGTTGCAGTTTTGTAATGTGAAGCAAAGTGTTAGAAAGGTGGAGACTAATATGCTTAGGTGGTTTGGCTGTTTTGAAAGAATGAGTGATGAGATGCTTACTAAGAAAATCTTTTTAGCCCAAGTAACATGGAGGAAAGGCAGAGGAAGGCCAAGAAAGTCATGTTAGGATCAGATTCATGAGTGTTTTCATGAAAAAAAGATTGAGTATGAAGTATAGAAGGGCTTGTGTACATCATGTGATGGATGTCAGTGAAACCTGAGTTGTATGTCAAGAACGCTGTGAATGGAAAAGCTTGATGCGGCAACAGTAAGTAAAAATTATCTGGTAGTTTGTTTTTCTTTGTGAAGCTAACTCAGAGAACAGTTTAGTGATATGTATGATATGTAATATATTCTTGTTCTTCTGATTCTGAGTTGTCAACCAATTTCAATGAAGAATGTTTTACATCAGCAATTGTATAACATATTTACATCGCTATAATGTAACATTTCAATTTACATCAAAGCTATGCATCACAGTAGGAGGCATCAAAACAAGGTAAGAGACATTTCATAATACTCATTAAAGTGTTTATAGTGATATTTTGTGTCAACATTTTCATGTGATTACAGCCTGCAAAGACCTAATTTTAGATTGATGGTAACATGACAACAGAAATGATATACAGTAAAACTTCAAAAATCCGGCATTTTTCTGATTTTGTTTTCGTGAGAACATTCTATGTTTCACCAATAACTATGGAAATCTCCTGATGTACCATATCAACATCTCATCATGAGATCATCTGATCTCAGCTTGCGAATTGCCGATAGCCACCTACTATACTGTGCAAATTAATTGGGACAAAGTAAAAAATCACTCTTTTTTCCAAAACTATGCCTTTATCTCATTCTATGCCTTATATACACTGATAAATACCTGTATTAGTATGAAATATGTCCTCCTTTAGCAGAAATGACCTCTAGAATTCGTTTTGGCATTGACTCCACTAATTGAGTGTACATATTTTTGGCTTCATAATCGTGGAACCACACTTTTATAGCATTCGTTATCATGCGTTCTTTGGTTGTACAGTCCATTTTACCTAAACGTCTCTTCAAAATATTCTACAAGTTTTCTATGGGGTTTAAGTCTGGTGAATTTCCAGGCCAATCAAGCAAATGAATTTGATTTTCCAGCATGAAATTCTTGACCAATTTCGAATTGTGACATGGGGCCAAATCATGTTGAAATGTCCTGTCAAAAGTTTGCAAGAATGGAACAATCCTACGTTGTAATATGTCTATGTACTTGGCTGAATTCATCATACCTTGAACAGGAACTAAGCTTCCAGTGCCATTTGATGTGAAAAAAACCCCAAAACATCTGTTTCAGAGGGTGTTTTACAGTTTGTTTGACATGCTCAGGTCTTAAGGGTTCACAGTTCCTTCGTCTAATGAAATTTGCTTGGTAACCCTGCACAAATAATTGAGTTTCATCACTGAAAATTACCTTTTTCCAGTTGTCAGCAGTTCATGATTTATATTTTTTGGCCCATGCTAAACGTTTTATCTTTATTTTCACATTCAAATATTGTTTTTTCGTTGGTCTTCTTGCCTTCCGGCCAACTTCCAGAAGCCTACGGCGTACATTTGAATCACTAACATCACAACCACTAGCCAATAAATCTCTTTGAAGGTCGGTGCTTCTTTTTTGGATTCATTTTACTATTTCTGATTAGATACTTATCGGTTCATGGAGTTGTTTTTCGTTTTCTTCCACATTTACCTCTCCTTTTTGGAGACGATGATCCAGATGCATTGTATCGCATAAGCAGTCTTGATACACTTGATTTGCCTACACCAACTGCAGAAGCGATATCTCTCACTGTCATAGAAATGTGATCCTTCAGAGCAATTATTTTTGCACGCTTCTTTGGGGAAATATCCATTTTTCAATACACGAAAGCAACACATACTCAAAGAGAGCAAAAACTAACATCCACCTGTCACACACAAAAGCTCACAACTGAAGCTGAAGAGCCTATTTCCTGTTTAAAACCGGTCAAACCACATTCTTACTATCAAGTTCTAACAGTCACACCACCTCACAGTTCCGACATCAACTGGCAATCACATTACAATTCTGAGAATAAAATAGCTTGTCCCAGTTAATTTGCACGGTATAGTAAGTGTAACATCAGGAAGTTTCTCAAATTCATCATCTCATTGGGCTGCATGAAGAGGATGAATGAGGCGACGAATCGGCGTGTACGTTTGAAATGTGTGTCGAACGTGTGATGATGATCTGTGCTTGGTGGTGGCACTATGTGGATTCGATCGTGTAACGACATCTACATCGGCCTTCATGTAAGCAGTCTTGATACACTTGATTTGCCTACACCAACTGCAGAAGTGATATCTCTCACTGTCATAGAAGTGTGATCCTTCAGAGCAATTATTTTTGCACGCTTCTTTGGGGAAATATCCATTTTTCAATACACGAAAGCAACACATACTCACAGAGAGCAAAAACTAACATCCACCTGTCACACACGAAAGCTCACAACTGAAGCTGAAGTGCCTATTTCCTGTTTAAAACCGGTCAAACCACATTCTTACTATCAAGTTCTAACAGTCACACCACCTCACAGTTGATAAAACCGGTTTACGTGGGTTTCCGACATCAACTGGCAATCACATTACAATTCTGAGAATAAAATAGCTTGTCCCAGTTAATTTGCACGGTATAGTAAGTGTAACGTCAGGAAGTTTCTCAAATTCATCATCTCATTGGGCTGCATGAAGAGGATGAATGAGGCGACGAATCGGCGTGTACATTTGAAATGCGTGTCGAACATGTGATGATGAACTGTGCTTGGTGGTGGCACTATGTGGATTCGATCGTGTAACGACATCTACATCGGCCTTCATGTAAGCAGTCTTGATACACTTGATTTGCCTACACCAACTGCAGAAGTGATATCTCTCACTGTCATAGAAGTGTGATCCTTCAGAGCAATTATTTTTGCACGCTTCCTTGGGGAAATATCCATTTTTCAATACATGAAAGCAACACGTACTCACAGAGAGCAAAAAACCAACATCCACCTGTCACACCCGAAAGCTCACAACTGAAGCTGAAGTGCCTATTTCCTGTTTAAAACCGGTCAAACCGCATTCTTACTATCAAGTTCTAACAGTCACACCACCTCACAGCTAATAAAAACCAGTTTACGTGGGTTTCCGACATCAACTGGCGATCACATTACAATTCTGAGAATAAAATAGCTTGTCCCAATTAATTTGCACGGTATAGTAAGTGTAACGTAAGGAGGTTTCTCAAATTCGTCATCTCAATTGGGCTGCACGAAGAGGATGAATGAGGCGACGAATCGCCGTGTACGTTTGAAATGCGTGTCGAACGTGTGATGATGATCTGTACTTGGTGGTGGCAGTATGTAGATTCGATCATGTAATGACATCTACATCGGCCTTCATGATGTGTCTCGGGAATCGCCTTCGCAATGTATCGACATTTCATCAGCCGAAAACATCGATGTAAAATTCACATCGGGTTTTCGTGGTGTATTGATATATCGCCCAGCCCTAGCGGTTGCTCTGGCTTTGTTCAAGTTTTTGCTTAACCAATCGGCAAATTCATTTTTCTTTCCGAGAGTTTTGTAATAAATAGTACAAAAAGGTAATCGCCAATATTTTCGCCAAAACTTTTTTCCATCGCCAAAACGATTTTTTTTTTTACAGATTGCGAAGAATGCGATCGGCAGCACGACCCCTGCATATTCATAAGGCGTAGACATGCAAATTTTCGTTAAGATGACCTGTTACATGTAAGTACATGTTTTATGTAATGCCCATTACACAATTTTTAGATAACTTCAGAAATCCGGAATTTTCATAAACCTGCCACTTGTGCGGTCCCGTTGATGCCGGATTTTCAAGGTTTTACTGTATTTGGATAATTCATAGCCACGTATTAGCTTACAAGTTCTCACTTGACTTGGTCAATAATTTACGATTCCCACTGACATTTGCCATTGATGCTAGGCTTGTGTGCTTCCGCTTGGCCATGGAAATCCATTGCCTTCAGCTCCTGATGAACCACTGTGATATTAGTGTTGTGTGCAGAGACATTTTGGAGCTCAGTGGTGAGTATTGCAACTGTGTACAGTTGCAACACACCACTGTCTTCAACATTCAGCACATCACCACCCTCTTCAACACTTAGCACAGTCGTGACCCCCGGAAAGAGAAGGCCAACGCACAGGTTTGTGATGTCACTGGCGATGGATCGTTGCAGCCCATGAGAGAAAGAGACAGCCCGAGGGCACATCGGAGCATATTTCCGATGGTCACAATCGTTGTTTTAGAATTTCGGTATTACAGTGAAAAATTGCATCACAAATGTAACATATCGCTGCAAATGCATAATATTTTTTCCATGATGTAGCTCCCGTTTTTTAAATCTGGAAATCAATTTGCAGATTCTGTATGTTTTTTGGTTGTTGTCAATCAATAACTTTAGTAACAGGAATGAATGATCATGGGAGAATGTTTTGGAATCAGATAATCCACTGGCCAGGTTTGCTGTGTTGGTATTTCAGTATTACAGTGAAAAAATGTTTTTCTTTTTTTTTTTTTTTTTCAGTCAATAACTTTAGTACAGGAATGAATGATCATGGGAGAATTTATATATATATTATTCCTCCAGAAGATGAATATGAAACAAGAAATGTTCATTGTTACCATAGTGGGCAGTAGGCATGTAAAAATTTATTTCACTTTCAAAGTAGACTTCAACTATATCCATTTGCTAAAATGTTTTTTTCCAAATGCTTTACCAAATTAATTAACTAAGGTCTTGTATTTAAATTCGATTAAAAAATGTTGTATGTGCATACCTTACTATGTAGTGTAACTGCGAATTTATCCCTTTTAACGGCACGAATCCACTTAGAACACAAATCTTGGTCTTTTGGAAATTCATACACACCAGCTTGGGGTCCTGTTTTATAATTTCCACTGCAGCCGGGAACACAACATGGATGTGGCATAATCAAATACCTATCTCATTCAATTACCAGTATATAAAAACTGTAATTAAAATGTTAGTTGAAGCAAACCACAGGAAAGGAACACTATTAATTTCACGCAAGCATAGACAACTATGAAAATCACAAGTCACACTGTTAGGCGTAGCGTGGTAATGCAGACACAGACTGTTTGATCAGTAGATCCACGAAGTGCGACGTCACTGAAAATGACGTCATGACTTGATAGGCCTTCAAGATCTTTGAGGCAATGGCACAGTCCTACTGTACCATATTATGTGACCAACTAGATCATAATTGCACTGCTGTTGCTCCTAGGCATTTCCAGTTCATAATAACATCATTTACAGTTAATCAGGGATGTTGCAGTAAAGCAGAAATTCCCACATCTGAGTTGTTGCTAAGATGGCATCCTATGACTGTGCAATGGTGAAAGTCACTGACCTCTGCCTATGGCCCATTCTACTATCCGTGGTGGTCTGTTATGTTTTCCACTCCATTTGTGTCTTTGTATCTGTATGGGCTATGGCTGTATGGCCAAATTCTGTACTCAAAAGTGGTATCTGGATACTTATGATCATATAGTGTAGATCAGGATCAGTCCTGTGTTGGTTCTTTGCAGCACCTTAAAGCACTTAAGTAAGCAATAGTATAATTCCCTAATAAGTGCCTAATGTAGCATTTGACTGTGATCTATGTTTGTGGTAAGTTCTTGGTGACAGTTCATGCTTGCCTGTTGTTTACTTAAGTCTGCTCTTGACTAGCTAATGGGCAAACAAGACAGACTCACTTAAATGGCCGATTAAATTCACTGAGTTTCGGTTGTATACAGAGGATGTTCACACATTTCTAGAATGTTTTTGATAGGAAGTTACTGTAAATAAAAGAAGTTCAAAGAATTGTCACTGGCAACAGCATGTCAGATGAACACAAAAGAAACATCAGCTGCAGTTAAATATTGTATTTGATGTTCCTGGTCCACGTCAAATGCCTGTATTAGATATTGTCTGTTAAGAAAATGGTGCACATAAAGAAGTTGTGGAAGGTTATGTTTTTACATACATATATGTCATTAAGCTGTTCTCTGATATTCAGAGGTTAGCTCCTCAAAGAAAGACCATCTCACAAATAACCATTTAACAGATAATACAAACCAGCAGATAAACTTTAAACTTATTATTTACTTACTGTTGCCGTACCATACTTCTCCATTTACAGCGATCTTGACATGCAACTCGGGCTTCACTGATATCCATCATACGACATACACAAGACCTTCTATACTTTATACTCATAATCTTTTTCTCATTCAGGCACTCCTGAATCTGATTCTCCCATAACTTCCTTGGCCTTCCTCTGCCTTTCTTTCCTGCCACTTGGGTCAAAAAAAAATTATTAGTAAACATCTCATCACTCATTCTTTCAACATGGCGAAACTCCACGTTGCTAACAAAATTTTGCTTCACATTACACAACTGCAACACGTCTTCATTCCTCACATGATCAAACCGTGTCTCCCCCCCCATAAATAACACATTTCTCCGGCATGCCTCCTATGTCTTTTCTGTAGTACCCAGGTGTCACTGCCACACATCAGAGTAGGAACAATTACACTTTCATACACAGCCATGTGGGACTCTCTTGAGAACCCATCATTTCTGTGAAAACCTCCCAAAACAGCCCTGACTTTCAATGAAGAGTTCACTCGCCTACTAATTTCGCCATCTAATCTATTTCTGTCAAACAAGCTTCTCAAATATACAGACTCATTTACCTGGTCAATCACGGTGCCATTTAGTTTTATATATTACATTCAGTACTACCAATTCCTCTCTCAAAAACCATAACTTTAGGTTTTCCCTTATTTATACTCAGTTTGAATTTCATGCGAACTTCATACATCCAGGACAACATGCTCTGCAACTCACTTTTGCTCTCTGCCAACATGACTGTATCATCAGCAAACAGCAGTCTGCCGACATGGGTATTAACCAAGACATAAACCAGTATTGTCTATCTTGGTATCACACATGCATGCATCCATAATTATATTAAACAGCCAGGGTAGCATTACACAACCTTGCCTGACTGCTGCACCAATGGAAAAATATTTTGACAAAACACCATTCACTCGTACACAAACTCTACTACCAGCACATGGTTTCACACTATGATTCCCAGTAACACCATATTCATTCAACACCTTCCACAGAAGTATCCTATTTACTTGGTCATATGCTTTCTCTAAATCTATGAAGGCAGTATAAACTTTCTTATCAAGAGCCAGATACTTTTCAATCGTGCGTAATGCAAAAATTTGGTTAGTGCAGTCTTTACCAGGCATAAAACCACTCTGAACATCCCACATTTTCTCTGATGTAAGATCTCAGACCTTTTGCAATAATGACTTTACCAACACTTTCCCTGGGACACAGTAATTCTTTCAGTCTTTTTAATCAGGTAAGTACATCAGTGTGGGAAATTAGCCCACAGCTGATGGTTCCAGTTGGTTATTCACGTAAGGATTCTGGAACAAAACCCACTGAGTTGGGGTATTTTCGCCAATGTCACACAGGACTAGCTAGCACCTCTCCAAAATTCACAGAGGTCCTTTTTGCTGTTCTGTGTGCCATTGTTACCACGGAGCACCCCGAGAAGGCAAACCCATCTCTGACTAAGATCGCCTGTGTGTTTTTGCTCTTCACAAAGAGAAATATTCATATTCTGTAATTAAAAAACGTTGTAAAAGTCGTGGAATCAGCCTTTCTAAATGTAAGATAAGCAATATTATTAATAATAGAAGGAAAATTCTCAATCATATTGCTTTTAATAGGAAAAAGGACACCAAATGAATATCCAAAGAAGGTACGTACTTTTGCGCGTGTTTTAAAAGTAAGGTCTGTGGGCCTTAAAAGAAAATCCCCCACCCCAAAGACCAATTGCTAAGTCGTTAAAAATCTCTGTATCAACTGTAAACAAGGTTGTAAACAAAGATTTGAATCCGAAAAGCAACAACAAAAAAACGATGTTCAACACCTTTTGCATAGGCAAATGGCAGAGTGAAGAACACAGTGTAGACTTCTTTATGATAATCACTTAGCTGGAGGCAGGTGGAAATTTGTGTGTACTGATGGAGCATGGATCTACTTAAAAGACTGTAACAAAAAAAGGTCTATTTACTATTGCAAAAGAACAGAGAAAGGTTCCAAGAATCCAAAAAAGTTTCAGTAAAGGATTCATGATTATTGCTGTTTTCTCACACAGTTGGAAATTAAAGCTAAGAAAAATTGAAAAGAATGTTAAAATCAATTTTACATGTTACCAAAATAATATTTTAGCTCCTACAATTAAAGAGGAAATACCATTCCCCCTGTATCTACAGAGCCTTCAAAGGGTAGAACTCCATTGGGATAAGGCTACCAGTCATACATCCAAATTTACCACTCTATCTCTTGAAAAAAGAGATGACTATCAACTCTATACCTTTTGCTCATATTCCTTCAAAGTCCCCTGATATGTCACCAGTGGACTATAGTGCCTTCGGACTGCTAAAAAGAGTGCTTTCTAAACGCAGACCTAAAACAATGATTGCTCATATTCCTTCAAAGTTCCCTGATGTGTCACCAATGGACTATTGTGCCTTCGGACTGCTAAAAGAGCGCTTTCTAAACGCAGACCTAAAACAACGATTGCTCATATTCCTTCAAAGTTCCCTGATGTGTCACCAATGCACTGTTGTGCTTTTGGATTGCTAAAAAGAGCGCTTTCTAAACGCAGACCTAAAACAATGATTGCTCATATTCCTTCAAAGTTCCCTGATGTGTCTCTAATGGACTATATAGTGCCTTCAGGCTGCTAAAAAGAGCGCTTTCTAAACGCGGACCTAAAACAATGATTGTTCATATTCCTTCAAAGTCCCTTGATGTGTTGCCAATGGACTGTTGTGCCTTCAGACTGCTAAAAAGAGCACTTTCTAAATGCAGACCTAAAACAATGATTGGACTACATAAAGCAGTGGAAGAGGAGTGGAATAAAATACCACTACCAATTTTAAGAAATGCCCTGTTATCTTGAAAATCTATATGTAGGTTCATAGTCCAAAGAAAGAGCTATCATATAGAACATTTAAGAAAGAAATGTTATTTTAAAGTTTAATTATATTGCTGGAAAATTGTTCAAAAAACATGTGAACATACTTTGCTGCATCTATAAAAGCATGTAAGTGTATTTCAAACAATTTGACATGGTTTATTGCTTATGTGTCTAATATTGTTACCTTAAACAGGCACTTGGAAGGAGCTTTGAATGAATTTTCTCCTGACATCATCATATACAATGCTGGTACAGATATCTTAAAGCGGGATCCATTAGGATGTTTGGCTATCACACCAAAGGTAAACAAAACCTTTTTTTTTTTTCTCGTTTCTGTGTGATATAGTGTATCTCTGTTCTCTGTGTTTGATGTATGATAAAATTTCACACAACTCCTTAAGCGCAGGGCTTAATTTTTTTTAAGTAGTTGGCATTTAAACTAGTTTGAAGATTAAGTTGATTGATGATGGCTGAAGGAGAGTTGTAGATTCCCTCTGGATTAAGATTGATGCATGCCAGAAGATGATGAAATTCAGTATTTAGCACATGTAGTGTAGGTTTTGTTGCCATCAGTGAATATTAAAACTTTTAAATGATGTCTTGTAGTGTAAGATTCAGAGCACGAAATGCGGGTGTTAAGTAGATCACCCATTTATATTAATGATGATGAATGACATTTTTTAAGATATCAAGATACTTTAGATCTAGTGAGTGTATGTAGTCTATTTCATCAAGGCAGATGGAGTTTTGCTAAGTGTTCAAGGTCCTTTGGACATCAGCTTTAGCCAAGGCATTGGCTTTTTCATTTTTTAAGGATGCCAACATGTGATTTCTGCCACTGGCAGTGGAAAGTGGAGTCCATATAGATTATAGATAGGGTCTTAGCAGATGGGAGTCCAAAAAGATGAATGTAAAGGGCATGTTTATATGCACAATAGGGGTCCTGTTGTTGACCGTATTCTTTTCAATTTTCAAACAAAATTTTTTTTTGATGATTGAAAAAAGTTTTGGCAATTACCTCTCTGTAGTGCTTATAACACTTTGGTGGGAAAAAAAAATTTAATTTGGTGAATAAGTTGGCAAAAACTTATAAAAAGCCAGAGCAATCACAGTATACAAGATAGATTTAAAAAAACTTCTTGAAAAATTCATTTCTCTCCATTCTAAAAAAAAAATAACTGCCGCTGCCACTGCTGTTTTAGAAATTTTGCAACACTCGCGCTTTTCTAGCTCACACAAAAATATGAAATTTACATCGTTTGTAGAGAATTATTCGAAGAACACGCTGAAATAAACCGTTTTTCAATTGTAGTGATACTTCAAGAGCTATTGAATTTAAGGTGTATTTTTTGCATTTTTGCTATCAAAGTTACGCAAAAAAGTGCTATCAGTTCACGTTCCGGACACACTAACAGTAACAGAACCACAAAACTTTGTAGGCATGTAGGGCCATGGCTGAATTTTTGCACCTCGTCGTCCTTTTTTTGAATTTCGATTTAGTTTACAAGAATTTAAATTTCACAAAATTCTCTATTTCACGATGGGATCCCTTTTTTAAAAACCCGGATATATGGCAAACTATAAATCATAACGCATTGCAATTTTTACAGCATGAACTGACATCTATCATCCCTCTTTAAAAAAATTTTTTTAAGAAAAAGTCATTTTCTGATTTTTAAGCATTTTTTAAAGAATCAAAGGAAAGAAACTAACAGCTTACTTTGCCGCCAGCTGTCTCTAATTCAATTGCTCTTCAGTGTACAGTGAACAATTCCATCTTGTGCTGTATTATATTCACACTTGTTCGTTGCGCGTTCTGATTTTTCATCCTGTTAAAAAGTTCAGCTTTTGTGTTTCTTGGTCAGTCTCGTGTATGGTTTATGCATCACTGTAAGCATTTGGGGTACTCATCTGGCACACATCTTCCTATAGTTGAGATGTTCATGAATAATTTGTCCAGCACAATCTTTACTGAATCCATGGCAATATCCCGAACGCAAATGTGTCTGTCAGCTTTAATTAAGTCATCATCCCGTTTAACCATTTCATCAGTCACCCCTGTGTTAGGCCTACCTTGCTGTGCCTCATCTTCAAGGCCCTCGTGGCCACCTTTGAACTTCGTAACCCATTCACAAACACTGGAACGAGACATAGCCACATCACGATACACCGTCCGAAGTTTTCTCATAATGTCAACGGTTTTTAAACCTTCTTTTGTTAAAAATTTCACTGCTGCTCAAACTGAACACTTAACGTAGCCACCATTGTTTTTGATCGACAGTGCCACTAACATTAGTATCAAGCTACTCTGCTTTTACTGCCCTTCACTGAAAGCAGTCGTAATAGTTTCATGCATACATATGATCATGCACACTGTTTTGTATCAATAGGAATAAAAATCCGGATACTTATCAGACACCCCTCGTAGAAATAGTTTTGCGTACAGGGTGTTTCAAAAAGAATGACCCGATTTCAAAGTAGTATATTTAATAAGGCAAATGTGGGATAATTACAAAACAAAGAGCCAAGTATGAAGGAAGGTCTAAAGTTTCACTCACCACAAGTACAAATGCTCAATGTGCCCTCCACCTGCTGCATATCTTCAGTCACAGAAATTACCACGGCCATGATTCTCGTTCGGAGCTCATCCAAGTCAGCGGGTAAAGGGGGAACATAAACACGGGTCTTTTACGTATCCCCATAAAAAAAAGAGTCACATGGTGTGATGTCTGGAGATCTCAGAGGCCAAGCGTGTAGGGCCAAGTCATGGGGTCCCCTGTGGCCAATCCAACGCTGAGGCAATGTGTTATGTAGAAACCGACTAACTTGGAGGTTCCAATGTGGTGGTGTGCCGTCCTGCTGCAAAAAGTAATCTTGAGAGTCTTCCTGCAGCTGCGGAAGTAGCCAGTCCTTAAGCATTGCAAGATAGGAGTTGTCCGTAACCGTGTTGTCCGCAAAAAAGAAAAGGCCATAAACCTTTCTAACAGAAACCGTGCAAAAAAAACATTCAGTTTTGGTGAATCACGTTCATGTTGGAGAGTTTCATGTGGACTCTCCGGTCCCCATATGCGAACATTATTTTGTGCACTGAATTTTCTACATGTCTTGTCCAAATTGTTGCACATTAATCGCTGAGGTAGTTGGTCACCCAGGACTCTTTCCCTTACATAAATACCATGTTTCTTCAAATTGTCGATACCAACGACGAATGTTTATGCCCACTGGTGGAGCACTGCCATAACGCCGTTTAAACGCACGCTGCACCGTAATCACGGAACTAGGTCTTGCTAAATTGGAGCACACAAAACGCCTTCTGTTGCCTTGACGCCATCTTCTCACTCACTAAGCATAGCGGCTGTTTGGACGCTCATGCTGCCATCTAGCGATAGTCATAACAAACTGGGCCACGCTCGTAGACATGATACGAGTCGCATTCATCGGTGGTTCGTGGTTGCAGAGATAACCACTTTTCAAATTGGGACATCCTTTATGAAACACCCTGTATAATGCAAATTTTTCTACTGTGTTGAAGCTAATATTTCAAGATTGCCATTATCAGAATCAAAATATTGCTTTTCAGTGGTAGAGCAGAAAACAGATGCCATCTGTATGTATATATATATATTAAAAATAACTTGATAACTAGTTTTGAAATATAAAACACATTTAATTGGAATACTTTGAAACATTTATTTATTTTACTTCCAGGGAATTATTCAAAGAGATGAAATTGTGTTCACAAAAGCACGGGAGAGGAACATCCCAATTGTTATGCTGACCAGTGGAGGGTACCAAAAGTGTACTGCCCGCATTATTGCTGACTCGATCATCAATCTTTTTGCAAAAAATCTTTTGAGCCCAACGAATGTAACCTAAGAATCGTCATATTTTCCAGAAGGTTTTGACTAGTTGCAATGTGATAACTGTGCTATTCCCGGTGAATATTAAGTAACAATTCTGCAAATGAAAGAATCTCACTTGAAAGTGACTCTCTACATAACACATCTCCCATTTGTATATAAATAACTAAATAACCTATATTGATATTTTGCTAAAAGCCATTAATATATAACTTGTGTTCAAATGGTTGACCATTTACAGTCATCATTTTTGTGTCTTCCTTTCATTGATGTTAGAATGTTGTGTGAGCAAAATAAAAATAAATCAGCGAAATAAAGGGAAAACAAAAATTTCCAAAGAAATGCAATCTTTATTGTGCACAAAGTGCTGCAAGTAATTTCGAACAGTTTCAGTTTAGAGGATTTTATTTACTCCTTATCAGTAAGTATACATTTTATTTATATAAAAAAAAATACAGTATATATACAGTCATAGTTTTTATTTGCATTAATGCATGACGTTTGATTTTCAATTACCTTGTGCGTGGTTTCGGCATTCCATTATTATTAACCAAATGGAACTGAAAAGCACACAACACAAATGATGCAATCGCATCCTTCCTGGCATGGTTGCACAATACTTCTCATTTCATAGTGCACAATGTAAAGGGGGGTAATTATATCTCGCACAACCCCTAGCAAAAATTATCAAATCACCACCACATGAACATGAAGGCGTATCATCATCATCATCATCATTGTTAACCATTATCAATCCACTGCTGGACGAAGGTCTCCCCAAGTTTCCTCCACAGCGGTCTGTCTTGTGCCAGTCTCCTCCATGTCACTCCCACATACTTTCGAATTTCATCCACCCATCTTCCGTGTGGTCTTCTTCTGGGTCTTTTCCTGTCCCTTGGAATCCAATCTAAAATTTCGACTGTCCATCGATGGTCTGTTCTTCTGGCAGTATGTCCAGCCCATTGCCATTTCAGGGATTTAACTCTGATCATGATGTCTTCCACTCTTGTCATTTTTCAGATCCACGAGTTCCTATTCTTATCTCTCCTGGTTACACCAAGCATGCACCTCTCCATGCTGCATTGAGTTGTCTGCAGCCTTTGTATGTCTCTTTTAGTTAAGGTCCATGTCTCTGCACCATACGTAAGCACTGGAAGGATGCATTGATCAAACACTTTTCTTTTAAGACATAATGGCATATTGCTCTTGAAAATTATGCTATTTCTTCCAAAAGCTCTCCAGGCAAGTTTTGTACGCCGATTAATTTCTTCACCAATGTGACCCTCACTTGATATCTGCTGTCCAAGATAAACATATGTGTCTGTTATCTCCAGCTTTTCTCCATCAATCGATAAATCTTCATTTCTTGTAAAAGCATTGAACATCACTTTTGTCTTCTGAAAGTTCATTTTTAATCCCACTTCTTTACTCTTGTCAGCAAGTTCCTGGATCATACTCTGCAGCTCTGATGGGGTAGTTGCAAAAATGACTATGTCATCAGCAAAACGAAGGTGGGTTAGATAATCTCCATTAATCTTTATCCCTTTGTTTTCCCTGTTCAGTGATTGAAAGACATTTTCCAATGTGGCATTAAACAGCTTCGGAGATATGGTGTCACCTTGTCTCACTCCTTTTCCAATTTTTATGTGTGTTGTATTTTCAAACAGCCGAATCTTTGCACTTGCATTTTCATAGATGTTATTAATAATATTAATGTACGCATCTTCAATACCGCAGGATTTAAGAGCCATTGTAACTGCTGATGGTTTCACCGAATCAAAGGCTTTTTCATAATCGATAAAAGCCATGCACAATGGAAGTTTACAGTTGAAGGCATATAGTAGGTAGTATGTAAAAACGACACAAAGGAAGTAGGCGAAATGAAAACATAGTTTAATAAAAGCTGCACATCTGAGCTACAGATAGCAGGACTCATATTAGGGAAGTACAATATCTGACTGAAATACATAATGATGTGTAACAACACTTATGTGAAATCATTGTAAACTCGCCAGCATTGGAGGGGAAAATAGAACAACGTATGGGTTGTAAATGGAATCTGACAATAACACATGTTCATAGTATGCAAATAAGTGTGGCGACAAAAGGGAATAGTTGTGTCTGTAATTCAGTAGTATCACACTGTTGCTGCTGCTGTAATAGCATAGTCCCTAGGTGAGGGAAGTTATCAATGGAAATGATAGACAGGATTTTTAAGCATCTTTAAGAAGGAAAAAGGAATAATTAATGACTTCATGGCTTCCTCTAATTACTTCAGTATTATAAATAAATATTTAATGGGAATTATAGAGTATAAATTTATTAAGGTACTTTACCTCTCAAATTTTTGATCTATACACTATATCATCATCAGGAGCTCTGTGATTTTGACTTCAACTTTTGCTTCAGTGTAAATAAAAGTCATTTTTCATCGTTAAATTTGAATTTCATGTTATATCGGGCAATGACTGCATTCTAACAATTAGTGTTATTGGCACGAATTTCTTCAACTTCAGTAGGGACTAGGTTGACGACCACTAATGTAGTGTATAGATCGATTGATTTGAGAGATAAAGTACCTTAATAAATTTATCGTCTATAATTCCCATTAAATATTTTTAATATGGAAGAAGGAATATCGACAAGAGACAGGGCAAAAGATGTTGGTTGTTCGCAGTTGGCCACCTTGAAAATTTGGTGGAAGTAAATATAAACAGAACGGGACAGCTGTAAGAGGGAAACACACTGGTCGCCGAAGGAAAACATTAAAGCTTGAGGACATAAAATTAAAAGAAATAGGCCTTCAAAACTAAATGTGCAACACAAATGAAGACAATGGACACAGGTATTTATGTCTGTGACAGAACAGTACAAAACCATTTGAAGGTGATGGGATTTTCTTACAGGAAAGCAGAACAAAAACCAGTTATGACAACTAACCAAAAGAAAAGATGTTTACAGTGGGCCAAAGAAAAGTAATCTTGGTTTGTACAAAATTAGATGAAAGTGATATTCAGTGATGAAATGAAATGCTGTGGTCACAGAGATGTGATTCTGGAACATCTGTCTGGCAACGTACTAACGAAGCTTATAAGGTAACTGCTTCATGAAGGCAGTGAAGTTTTCCCAGTCACTCATGATATGGGGTTGCATGTAAGGTGAAGGACCAGGTGAAATGACAGTCATCACAGAAAAGGTCAATGCGCAGGTATATATTGTCATTTTAGAAAACTTTCTTATTACATCAGTTTAAAATGGTTTTGATTATGATGAGGTCGGTCATATTTCAAGATAATGCCTCATATCACAGGGCAAAAAGTGAGCAGTAGTTTCTTCAGGAAAGATGAATAAGTATAACGACATAGCCAGCAAACAGTCCGGATCAAAATCCCATTAAAATCCCATTGATAATATGCGATGAAAATTGAAGTTAGTCCAGGCAAAATATTTGTTGCAAAGCTGATTTGGTGATTGCTATTTGGGAATTTTGGAAAGAGCTTGATAGTGACTATATAGATAATCTCTGGGACCAGTTGGATCATCAGAGTCATGATCTGAACAATATATTGAATCTCTGGGACCATTTGGATTATCAGATTCATGACCTGAACAATATAGAGAACCTCTGGGACCAGTTGGATCATCAGAGTCATGATCTAAACAATATAGAGAATCTCTGGGACCAGTTGGATCATCAGTCATGATCTGAACAATATGATAAGCGGTCTAAGCGCTGGCTTATGACCATTCGTCCAAGAAGGGTCCGCCGCCCCGGTGGCGCAGTGGTCTAAGCGATGGCCTCTGATCATTCGTCCGAACGAGGTCCGGGTTCGAATCCCGTCAGGCATGGATGTTGTGTTTGTCTTACGGCACTGGCTCTCTCCCTTCCCTGGAACCAGTGACCCTAAATTAGGGACGGGCGACTGCTTATAGCCCATTGAGTTGCTCACGGTGGTCGTTAAACCTCCAAAAAAAAAAGCCGCCCCGGTGGCGCAGTGGTCTAAGGCGCTGGCCTCTGATCATTCGTCCGTAAGGGGTCCGGGTTCGAATCCCGGTCAGGCATGGATGTTGTGTTTGTCTTACGGCACTGGCTCTCTCCCTTCCCTGGAACCAATTATCCTAAATTAGGGACGGGCGGCTGCTTATAGCCCATTGAGTTGCTCACGGTGATCGTTAAACCTTTAATAAAAAAGAAATACAGCAATAATCTCTGGGACCAGTTGGATCATCAGTCATGATTTGAAAAATATAGAGAATCTCTGGGACTTGTTGGATCATGTGGTGTGCAGATGAAGACATTGACAAACAAAGCTGAACTTGTCACTGCCACCCCGGTGACGCAGTGGTCTAAGCGATGGCCTCTGATCATTCGTCCGAAAGGGATCCGGGTTCGAATTCCGGTAAGGCATGGATGTTGTATTTGTCTTACGGCACTGGCTCTCTCCCTTCCCTGGAGTCAGTGGCCCTAAATTAGGGACGGGCGACTGCTTATAACCCATTGAGTTGCTCACGGTGGTCGTTAAACCTTTAATAAAAAAAAAAAACTTGTCACTGCTTTGAAGGCAGGATGTATTGGTGGAAATTTGAATTTTTTTAAAAAGCTAGTGGAAAGTATTGCACAATGATTAGAGGTCATCATAAGAGTGGCGCAGTGGTCTAAGGCGCTGGCCTCTGATCATTCACCCGTAAGGGGTCCTGGTTCGTATCCCGGTGAGGCATGGATGTTGTGTTTGTCTTACGGCACTGGCTCTCTCCCTTCCCTGGAACTAGTGACCCTAAATTAGGGACGGGCGACTGCTTATAGCGCATTGAGTTGCTCACGGTGGTCGTTAAACCTCCAAACAAAACAAAAAGCAAAACATCATAAGAGTTAAAGGTTTTGACATATTGTATTTTACATAAAGATTATTTGCGAGCATATAGTGTTCAAATATTAATAGTCGGTCTGTAAGTATGAGGCATGTTCGAATGAAACCCATTTGCGGAATTGCTTCATAGTCACTGCCGTAAATATAATATGAGGCACTTGTGTGTCTAAAGGTGTAGACACGGAGGTTTCAGTAATTGATAGCTAGTGAGCAAACACAAGTCAAAAATGTCATACCAGGTGGTGAATCCATTCAGACAAGATCAGAGTTAACCTGCTGTAATCCATGCCGCCCCGGTGGCGCAGTGGTCTAAGCGATGGCCTCTGATCATTCGTCCAAAAGGGGTCCGGGTTCGAATCCCGGTGAGGCTTGGATGTTGTGTTTGTCTTACGGCATTGGCTCTCTCCCTTCCCTGGAACCAGTGACCCTAAATTAGGGACGGGCGACTGCTTATAGCCCATTGAGTTGCTCACGGTGGTCGTTAAACCTCCAATAAAAAAAAAAATACCAGGACAAGTGTACGTCAGCCACCGCGGTGGTCTAAGGCGCTGGTCTCTGATCATTCGTCCGTAAGGTGTCCGGGTTCGAATCCCGGTCAGGCATGGATGTTGTGTTTGTCTTACGGCACTGGCTCTCTCCCTTCCCTGGAACCAGTGACCCTAAATTAGGGACGGGCGACTGCTTATAGCCCACTGAGTTGCTCACGGTGGTCGTTAAACTTCCAATCAAAAAAAAAAAAAAGTGTGCGTCATTGCTACTCTGGAGGACGAGATGGCACATTGTCCTTTATTTCAATGAAAAATTGAACATAATTTAGTTTCAAAATAAAGACAGCCGCGGTGGCACAGTGGTCTAAGCGATGACCTCTGATCATTCGTCCGAAAGGGGTCCGGGTTCGAATCTCGGTGAGGCATGGATGTTGTGTTTGTCCTACGGCACTGGCTCTCTCCCTTCCCTGGAACTAGTGACCTTAAATTAGGGATGGGCGACTGCTTGTATCCCACTGAGTTGCTCACGGTGGTCGTTAAACCTCCAATAAAATTAAAAAAAATGAAGACACGATTGGGGACATTTGACATATTACTCGAACCACTAAATACCGCCGTGTGTCCGATGAGCATGTTAGGCTGCCGGACCCCGGGTACTGGCCCCCCGGTAATAAATAAGGGCGTCTTTCCCTTTCTACCTCTCTTCGGTGTCAGTTTCCTTTTGAGCACTCTAGCCCAAATCTCCTAGATTCCTATTTCTAAGGGTTGTTTAAGACCTGGGGTCAGAGACTCCCTTCTTAAAATCCTCTACATATAATCTGATCTGAAATTCGGGACCACTGGTTCCTGGGAGGGAACGGAGCCAGCGCCATCATACAAGCACATCACCAATGCCTCAAATGGGATTAGAACCCAGCACATCTCGGACAAATGGTCAGGAGCTCCAAAGGCTCACACAAAAAGGATATAGTAAGGGGAGGGAGCATAACAAGCTGTTC
Source organism: Macrothele yani (assembly GCA_039090855.1). NCBI lineage: Eukaryota > Metazoa > Arthropoda > Arachnida > Araneae > Macrothelidae > Macrothele > Macrothele yani. The sequence goes on from CM077019.1 coordinate 10,993,934, forward strand.
CTATGTAAAGCTCAGAAGCCGATGTTCCTGATCGACGCCATCTTCGTTTACCCTTCTTACGACGTTCCACATTGAATTACGTGCCCTGCATCAAATTGGTTAGCATTTTAAAAGACTTCTTGCGAAAAGAAAAATATGTAATTTACATTTATGGATATACTCATGATATCACCACTCTTTTCCTTTCTTTCAAACCAATGCTAGGCCACGTTTTAGCGAGGGAAAAAAAGAACAACAGAGCAAAAGGACATTATCGATACATAGGCTGCTATGCATCGATAATGAACGCGATAATTTACAAGATTTCAACTACAACAGCAACAAAAAAAGGGGTATTTCTTTCTGCGCTGAAACGGATTTTGATTTTTACACAATTTTAATAGAACAGTTTCAGAAATGTAGTTTTTGACGGGGAGTTACTGAAAACGGGGCAACTTTCTAGTTCACAAAGGAAATTTTTAGGTACTCCATCATAAGTTTTCAAACTTAAAAATAGAATATTGGATGTATAAGACCACGGTGTATAAGACACGCCTGTTGGACGGGATTCCACGCAGTTTTTTTCATCTGCCTCAGTGCAGCATTTGGTTACTCACGCTGGCATTTCTAAGCAGGTTTTTATTCACGCAAAACAAACAAAGAATAAAAAATTGAAAAACAAACAAACAAAAACAAAAATCCCTCCTCCCACTAAACTGAAACTACGCTAACTTTCACGTCCTCCCTTTATTCTACCGTAGCCTCCATGGAGTTTGTGGCCGCCCCACTAATGTGAGGCGGCCACGGGTATTGAAAATTTGTTTCATGTGTAGAATGGAAATAGCCACGGCATACTGCCTTGAAAACTGTTTTATGTTGTGTTTTTAATTGCTGACTTTAGCAGCAGAATTCAGTGTTTTCTAGCTTTACGAAGTTGGTGGATTTCACGTTTTTCAAATTATGCCAATTTTAAGAAAAAAGGAAGTTTTCAAAGAGTTCATCAATTCATTCATTTGATTTTTCCCGTTGTTCTATTTGTATAGAACACGAAATACCCAGCTGTCATTTGTGCATTCCCTGGTCTTGTAAGTCAAAAAATTACCATTTACTTTATTGGGCCATTTGTTCATGAATTTAAAATATCTGTACGTATACGAATGGTGATTTTTGTCTTGAACACTATATCCGTGGCCGCTCGTGCTTGTTGCTTGAATTTTGAAGAAATCTGAGTTCTATTCTATAATTTGCAGCCAAATTACTACAGTTTTTTTTTTTTTATTATCATGTACGTTGTTAAAGACTGCTACGTTTTCAGTTGTTCATCATTTATTAGTAGAATCACGGCTGCCCATAATTTCTGTTTGACACGTTAGAATTCACCTGTGTGGTGGTGTCTACCTGCAAAGTTAGGCACCAGCACCTGACTGACTTTATATACTATGTTGACACAAATAGTATATCTATAATATTCAAATTCTTACCTTTTTTTTTCTCTCTTTATGCTCTATGTCCCTGACTCTACATTACCATCCGCAATTTGCCTTTTTTGCTCTATCAGTTTTATAACGTCCTTTTTGCTCTGTTAGTTCTAACGTGCTGAACGCAAATCATGGGCAGCCATAATTTTGCTATTAGATCATGAGTTAATCTTCCACGTATTTAATGCGTTCATATGTGAAATTACTTTCATTGTGGATGAAAATAACTAGTTTCGAGTTGTGTTGGAAAATCTGTTGTGAAATTTTTTAAATTTTGCACTTCAGCTTGTGTGAATTACTGCCATACAGCAAAACTTGTGTTCAGAGTGATCAGTAATAATGCTGAAGCATGATTTACTTTGATAGATTTTAAGGGAGCTGTTAAGTAGCTAAACACCTTATGCAGTGTTATCTTGAACAGGCACCTGTGTAATGTGTGTTTTATTTTTATTGCTGCTTAAACATAGGCAATGCTATATTTTAGCATAGCATGTATTGAAAATTAAGTGCTAAGAGCAGTGAAATTGAGTGGTACTGCAGATTATGGATATCTTTTTTTTTTCATCACTGGGCTTGAAATATATCTGAAAGTTACACAGGTCTGGGCATATGCTGAAATTATTTACCTGCCCAGGTGTTAAAAGCTGGATTCCAAGGAAAATTTATCTTTAAAGTTAGCAAATTACAAGTCACATTTCTTTTAGGTTAAAAAATATGATAAACTTTATTAATCTTTTGCATTGCCTTTTTAAGGGAATGTGTTCTAGATGTTCAAAGAACAAAAGTGTGCATCTTGCCCCCACTCGCACAAATCATACCAGAGACAGTGGCGGCTTGTGGAGTAAATGTTGGGGAGGCGAAGACCCAGCCAATAACATATATGTTATAAAAAATAACTGAAACCAAATTTTGTAGAAAAGTGCTTTGATGTATATACATATCATCATCATTGTCAACCATTATCAATCCACTGCTGGACGAAGGTCTCCCCAAGTTTCTTCCACAATGGTCTGTCTTGTGCCAGTCTCCTCCATGTTACTTCTGCATACTTTCAAATTTCATCTACCCATCTCCCATGTGGTCTTCTTCTGGGTCTTTTCCTGTCCCTTGGAATCCATTCTAAAATTTCGACTGTCCATCGATGGTCTGTCCTTCTGGCAGTATATCCAGCCCATTGCCATTTCAGGGATTTAACTCTGATCATTATGTCTTCCACTCTTGTCATTTTTCGGATCCACGATTTCCTCCTCTTATCTCTCCTGGTTACACCAAGCATGCACCTCTCCGTGCTTCTTTGAGTATATATACATATACTTATGTATATAAACATAGCAATGGAGCAAAAATACAGTCAAGTATGGTAAAGGTTCGTTTAGCGGTAGCTTTCAGTCATTCTACGATCTTGATCACTGGATGGGCTGGTTGCCAGAACTACAATTTGTAGCTGGGATGTCGAAAATATCTGTTCTAAAATCTGGCAACATTTCCAACACTCCAACTTCAAATTGTAGTTCTGGTAACCAGCCCATTCAGTCGATCTCGGGTGATCAAGATCGTATGATGACTAAAAGCTACCGCTAAACGAACCTTTTACCATATGTGACTCTGTCAGCGTTGGATTTACTTTTTTCGTTGCATAGCAGTACTGCTATGCATAATTTTTTTGTGTAGCAGTTTTTAAATATTGTATAACACCGGCACACATGCAATGTATCATGGGGTAATGAATTGCGATGGCATTGTAGAGAGTTTGTAGATATATTTTATTCCATATTTCTACATATTAATAACAGATGAATATGTAGAATAAAATATTACATTAAACTTTACTGCTAATCGCAAAACCGAAAAAAGTACATATTAGATTTTAATTACCTTTGTTGTTGTTGCACTTTCATTTAAATTTTAGTTTCCAGTCCATCCAACAAATAATTAATCAGTCAGAATCCCTCTTTCTTTTGCCATATGGTAAAGCGTTGGGCTGTCGGGGAGCTTGGAAGAAAATCTTTCGAGCCTCTTCCGGTGAAAAGGCTTCAATAGCAAGGCCCTCAATACTACATACATGAGATTCTTCCGCAGATTCACAGAATTCCGTTTTTTTTTTTTTCATTTTATCATTTGGGTTATTCTCAAGATCGATGCAAAACTGAAGAGAAATTTTTGAGGATTAGTACGGGAGAGGGGGTCGTTTTTTGATCTGGGGATGGTATTTTGTTTATCAAAACGTTTGAAAACCGAGTGAAATTTTTGCTGTAATCGTGATTTCTTTTTCTTGCGATGTTTCTTCTGCACAGCAGTACTTGTTAAATATAATTTTATTCCATAAATATTTGCATTTTAGCTTTAAAATGGAAGAAAAATTCCGAAAACGAAAGTTGGCACGAAAATTTACCTGTGATCTCCAGGCATGAGATTTTGTCGTGGATTCAAAGAATTACGGCATTTCCATCGTCATTTCGATGGTTCTCGAGATCGATGCAGAACTGAAGAGAAATTTGGGAGGGATTGGTAGTGGGGTCGTTTTCCGTCGGTGGGCGGAATTCTAACTTTCGGAAACAGAAGTTAGACGGAGTGAAGGTTAACCCATTTTACTCTATATAATCCTTCCTGAGCACAAACTCACATTTAGTACTTAAAGGAACAGTAAGCTTATAAGAAAAGGCAATCTTTACCGGTAATGCTAAGAACATGGAAAAAATGAGATCTGAACTTGAAAAACAAGATGAAAATTCTATATTGATATCATACTGATGTGGAGCTCACTGGTTGAACCTTCTAGGTGAAGATATAATACCTAGTAGTGTGCTAAAGCATGTAGTGGAGGTGCATAAATATTTCCAAAATCATCATGCTCCTGGATCATGGCTCCGAGAATGTAGTGGTCATGTTTCTCCTCAGTTACTGGGAAAAACTAGGTGGAACAGTCAGTTGACTTGTCTAGAAACTTTTGTGCAAAACCACAGCTCATACATAAAAATAGCAGATGAACATTTTGAAGAGATGGATCAAAACATTGTAACTCGTATACGTGATTTTAATCTTTATCAGCAAGTCAAAGATCTTATTAAACAATTGAAACCTGTATCAAGTGCCTTAGATATTCTTCAGTGTGATTCAACAACATTAGCAAATGCTTGCCCATACATGGTGCAGTCTATTGAAAAATGATAATTTGAAGCCACATTTTTCTACAGTAAAAAAACAGTTTGCACAAGCAATTCTGCCATGTCATTTCCTTGCATATTTGCTGCACCCTAAATATAGAGGTGAACACCTAAATTTTGCATAAAAGGAAGATGCAAAGGCATGGTTGGGAAAAATTAATCCTGACTATGTATCATTCACCATTAACTTTGAGCCTTTTCCTAGAACATATTTTACGTAACATGTGAGAACGATAATCAATGCTCATAAGTGGTGGAAAAGCATGGCAAGATCGTGCAAAATTTCAAGACTTTTGCATGTTAATCGCTCATCTTCAAACATGTCCATCAAGCAGTGCTGTAGTAGACAGAATATTTTCAAATTTTTCATTTGTGCACTCCAAAATCCGGAATAAGCTTTCAACAGAAAATGTTTCAAAACTTGTTTTTTGTTATGCAATGCTGAAACAACAAAAATTTGGCTTTGATGTAGGAGATATTGCTGAATTAGATGATGAAGCTGATTACTGAAGTATGAAATGTGCCTTTTTGTATCCTTAAATGAAATTTGAATTTAAAAAGTAGAATCTGCTTCATTTATTTGAATTTTTCAGCTATTATTTTACTCACACTCTGGTGTGAGTAAAATAATAGCTTGGTGGTATATGGATGCAGTGCCCATTATTTAAACCTGCTGGGACAGGATATAACACCAGTTTCAGTGCTAAACAACATTGTGAAGGTTCAAAAGTTTTTCTGCAACCACCATGTACCTAGTGCATTGATTAATGAAATTCCTAATTCATTGAAGCCCCAGTTACCGGGAGATACAAGGTGGAAGAGTCAAATGACTTGCATTAAAACTCTTCTGCGCAACAGAGCAGCATACCAAAAAATAGTTGAGGAACATGAAAATCACATAGATAGAGACGTAGCCACTCTTATAAATGATTATAACTTATATGAACAGGCTAAAGATACATTGCAACAACTGAAGCCAGTTGCCAATTCACTGGACTGTTTGCAAAGAGATAATGCTACCATACATGGCTCATGTAGTTGAAAGAAGAGTGTTTACAGCTCCGCATCCAAGAAGTTTCAAAACGAATAGATCAAGCCATGAAACCTTTCCACTTCCTGGCCTACTTTCTGAATCCAAAATACAAAGGAGAAATTCTGTCTAACATTAAAAAAAAAAAAAAAGCACACGACACGTTCATGGCTAGTTAACAGGTATCCCAACAGCATTTCCCTTTTGATTGCATATGAAGCTGAGCCATTTCCTCCTACTTACTTCACTGTATCTGGAAGAAGTATCAGTCGTGTCACATGGTGGACAGCTGTAGGAGAAACACTAAAACTAGAAGGATTTTCAAAAGATTGTCTACATCATATTGCTTTCCTACTTTCGTGCCCTGCAAGTTCCACATCGATTGAAAGAATGTTTTCAAACTTTGGAGTAATACATTCAAAACTCAGAAATCATCTTGGCCACAAACACAGCATCTTAACTGATTATGTGTTATCGGATGTTAAGAGGACTAATTGCGCTGGATTATTGACATTTCTCTTGTACTTTGCACTAATATCTTTCTGTAGTGTTGGTAATTGATTTTTTTCCCCTTTTCATGTATTAGTTTCATATTACTGTTCACTTTTTGTAGTACAACAAATGTACATTTAAAAAAAATTTAACCCAATATTGTGCCTAATGCAAATTGTATTTCTTTAAATGTAACATAGTGTGTCATCAATGGCTGTATATAAGTAAAATTTAACAAAAACATCATACTATTTGTATTAAAATGTTGGACTTAGTAATTTAAAAACAATTAATATAACTGTATATATACCCTGAAGAGCAATTTAATTAGAGACAGCTGGCGTTATGCAAATGTGGCGCTGTGGGCGGCCCTGTAAACGGAAACAACATGACGTATGCAGCGATCCGACAATATAAGGAGTGATACAACAGGAATCAGTAAGAGTCGGACGCATTATTGGTAAGACGATGGATCTAAGTGCATTTGATCATGGGCAAATTGTCGGAGCCCGACGAATGGGTCACTCCATCTCGGAAGTCGTGCAGGCACTGGGATTTTCACGAGCCACTGTGCCACGGGTGCACCGTGAGTACATTGAATCCGGTAAAACCATCCCTGCAAGGGTCAACTGCCGTGGACAACAGTGTGTGGATGAGCGGGGTCCTCGTCGGCCAGCTCGCATTGTAACAGCGGATAGACAGGCCACAGTTCAAGAAATCACTCGGTAATTTAACGCTGGTGCACAAAATCGTGTAAGCAGCCACACCATACAGAACCATCTCCTCGCTATGAGGTACAGAAGCCATCGTCCCACGAAGGTACTGCTGCTGACCGCACATCACAGGATGCGAAGATTAGCATGGGTGCGGGAACATCGCCGCTGGACCCTAGACATGTGGAGAAATGTTGCCTGGACTGATGAGTCAAGATTCACGTTGGTACATGCGGATGGCAGGATACGAGTATGGCGCAAACCACATGAAGCGATGGATCCTTTTTGCCAGCAGGGTATTCTTCAAGCTGGTGGGGGTGGCATTCTCATCTGGGGACTGTTTACGTGGACTGAAATGGGACCCCTGGTACGTGTGACACCGTCCCTCACATGTCAACGTCATCGGGATATCCTGGACGATCATTTGCTCTCGTTTGCGAGTCTTCAACATCCCACTGGGGACCTCATCCTGCAACAGGACAATGCACCGTGCCATCGCTCCTGAATTGTTGGATGAACACTCCACCGATGTGACCTCGCTTCCTTGGTCAGCTAGGTCACCTGACCTCAATGCCATCAAGCACATCTGGGATGCCATTGAGAGAGATGTTCGAGGCTCTGACCCCCTCCATCAAATCTTTGTGAACTGTGAGAGCTTGTTTGGGGGTCGTGGATCCGTATGGCTTCCCAACGCTTCCGATGTCTTGTCGAGTCCATGCAGAGACGAATCGTCGCCGTCATCAGGGCGAAAGGTGTGCTGCACGTTACTAGACAGGTATCTCTAATTCAATTGCTCTTGTATCTCTAATTCAATTGCTCTTCAGTGTATATATAGTTTTCAATTTCAAAATTTTTACATATTTTATAATTTTTTTTACATACGGTTGTCTGGCAGAGGTTTTGGACAATACAGTAAAAACCTTGCCAACCCTGATCATGTCAACAGCAGTGACACGCGAAAAGCTGTGGTCTAAAACATAAACAAACCCATCCGTAAACTCCATGGGAAAATTCACGGGAGTCCAGCCTTCTTTTACTAACCTGTGTGTATAAGCTGACTCTCAAACTTTGAAAGCAGGATTTCTTCCAAAAACTTTTGACTTGCACACAAGTATATATGGTACTTCTATGAATTGTTCTGTATCAGCATTTTGTCATTGGCAAGGTGTAATGCAATACTCTTGACTCAGCTCGACAAATCCCGGGCGCTAGGTCACCCAGGCGCCTAGAAATCTGACCCTGGCACCCAATTATTTATTTTTTTTACTACAGATTTCATAATTTGCAGTAAATACCATAATGTTTGTCGTATAATTCGCGGATGATTATCTATTAAAATGTTATAACTTTAGGTTCACCCGATAACATACCAGTAAAGAAAAGAAAAAAAAATGTTTCTGTGCCGTTTAAAAAAATCCTCGTGTAATTGTTGGGAAAAGTGGTGTTATTAAAAAGTACCGAAGTTGTAGTAACAGAAAAAAATGTAACGCAGTATGGAGATAGAGGACAGCAAAGAGATTAAAAGAATTTTTTTTTCTTACGAGCATTCCGACAAAAAATGTGACGCAACCAATGCTTTACTATTTGCGATCGCGGAACCCCACTGCAATCGCTGCACCCGCAGAGCTAATCCATGGCACGTAATCATTTCAAGAATCACATTAGTTAATTTTTCTATGGTAATTGTTTTATTTATGGATTTATTTCACTATTCAGTTGAAACATATTCATAAAAGAGACAATTGCTATGGATTGTTTGTAATTTCTATGGATATAACTCATAAACTACGGTAACATAAAAAAGCCAGGGATTTTGGTTCTTCGTTTAATTAAAAGTACCACAAAAGTACTTAAAATTAACAGTTGTTTTTAAATAAGATAATAGTTTCTTTCTTCTTTATACTTCTGTGTCAGTCATCCTAAGAATTGAGGCTTTTCTGTCAGAAATTGTGGTTCAAGATGAATACAACAGGTCAAATTATACGACGATCGTTTTTTTTTTTTTTTTTAATTTCATGGTCTCCGAACACACTTCTGAGGACTATATGAAGGAAAAACAATTTTTTTCCTCAAAATTCTACGTTTTACGGATTATATGCCACTGCAGATTATGAGTCGGAATTTATTATTATTATTATTTTTTTATTTCACGGCCTGTGAGTTATATGCTGCCGCAAATCTTAGGAAGGATTTTGTTTCTAAATTTCATGGTCTGTAGCTTGTGCGAAAGAAAATACTGTACTTTGAATTAATATGTACAAAATCTGACTTCCACAAATTGTGTTTTAATAAAATCAAAATATATATTTTTAAGAGCAACAACTGGAAGAACAGGAAAAAAATAAAAAATTGTGGAGTAAATTGGAACTTTATTTCTCAGTGGTTTGGGTAAAAAAAAAAAAAAAATTAGAGCAAATATACTTTATTACTTTTTCTTCCAGCATCAACACAAATTACGTTCATGTGTTTAAAATTTGAATTCGTTTCACCGGGCTCCTAGATGTGGGGCATGTGTGAGCCGTGCTGAAGAGCTGCATCGGCATGATTAAATTTCTTGCTCTATGGATGTCACGCCACTGTAAGCTTTGTGTCCAGAGATAAAAATATAAAAAAAGCAACAACTTTAAAAATGAATTTCTTTATTTAGTAAGATCTTCTTGGGGTTTTTCTTTTTTCTTCTTCAGACTCCTGGGTCATCATGTGATAGACTTTTCTGTCGGAAATTCCACTTCAGGATCAACATTCGTAATGTGCGAATTATACGGCGATCTTTTTTTTTTCTGAGTGTCACGGTCTGTAGATTATACAAAGGTTAAAAAAAACAAAAATTGTGCAAATTTCAGGATCTGGGGATTAAATGCTAATGCAGATAATACAATAAAAATTATGGTAATTAAAAAATTTGTGAGCCCCAGAAAAAAACGAGTGAGTACCATTTATTTCCCCGGGGAGAGATAAGGTAAACTAAAGGCTGAAGATAAAAGCCATACTTTTTTGGACAGAAGTGAACACAACTTTATATACCCCCCCCTCATCCTCTGCTTCTGGTCCAATGTTTAGATTCTGGCCACTAAAAAATTTAGCTTGACTCCGGATTTTATGTTTTTCTACCCCCGATAATTCAGTAGAAGGTAAACACGGTGTGGGAGGGGGGGGGGATTACGAGACAAATCTTTGCTGCCTTTAGATTAGATTTTGTTGTTGAAAGTTCTGCTCTGTTCAACTTCTGTTTTTGGAAAACTTTTCTCCGTTTTCAATCTTAAATACAAACATTTATCTGATAAAGCGATTTTTAATGACCATACAGAGAAACATCATGAGAAAAATAATTTAAGATTACTAAGCTCCATCTAACTTCTGTTTTCTGAAATTGTTGCCTTTATTTTCAAATTCAAAATATTCATGGTTTATGCAATAAAATGATATTTAACAATATCAGACAACCCTTTCTTGGAACATTGCAAGAAAAAAATGCATTTATCGGAGAAATCGTCACTCTGTCTAATTTCCGTTTCCGGAAATTTTGAAAGACCAAAAACTTGCATCAATAATCGGGAGTCTGCAAGAGTATTTAATGGGGTTGTGGGGATATCGTTTTTGTCTGCACGACCAAAATAAATCTGTGACACATGTCGCCTGTTGCCGCGATTCTGCTACAGAGTCGAACAGTTGCCAAGAAATGGTATTAGTAGTTACCAGTATCACTTAAACAAAATCTGTCTTACAACTTAAACACCACTTTCCAGTAAAACCGCTTTGCGCACACTGATGAAATTTGGCACCGAGGCAGTTTAGATTTCATAGTGAATAGTTTCAACAGTTGCCAGTGGATGGCACCAGCAGTACCATTTAAACAAAATCAATCTTGGAACTTTTCAGGCACACCTTGTATAAAATGATTGATCAAACCAGTGTAATAAGTTGCACAAATTTCAACTGCATTATGGTAGCTAGCCCCTTCTTTAGGAAGTCAGCACAAAATTTGTCTTGTAATTCTACTCTGAGCTTGACTGAAATTAATAATAGCATGAATTTAAGGAATTCTTGAAATTATTGTACTATCTTTTACTTTTTCGTCGTAAAATTTTTTGATTTTATTCTTTGCTGTGTTTTTGCTTTTGTCTTAAAATGTGAATTTAATTTTTATTTTTCCTTGAGAACAATTAGGTATCAATGATGGACAACGGTGATAGTGGCAGCAGTGCTTTAGCAGAAAGTTTTCTGGCTGGTGGACAATACATTGTACACGCAGAAGGTTAGTTATATTCACTTGTGTTTTTATTTTTATTCTTTTTACTACTATTGTATATGAATGCATCAACTTTTCTTAGCTTACTATTTGATGATGATTGGTCTTTGTCTCCATGTCTGCTTTTACAGCTCTATTTAATTTTTGAGGATTTTTTTCTTCTTGTTGCTTTTTTTTTTTTTGTATTCTTTCTAATTTAATGTAGCTCTACCTACTATGTGGAATTGTATGTGATATTGTAGCTGTGTACCACAGTGCTTGTGATTAGTCATTTTATTGAAGAATAACAACGAACAAAACATTTTGACGTTTGGTGCATTTTGGAAGTGCAAACAGCATTTTTTTTAAACACAAAAATGACAATAAAAATGATTGGCTCTGATTTTTGAGATACAGTCACTTACATGCATGGCATCATTCTCTAAAGGCTGCACATTAGTCTACATCAATTCACCTGCTACTTATATTCCAAATTTAGATAATCTTGCATCATTCACATTCCAGCAGTAATCTGCTAATTTCATTGGGCTCCATGTTCCTCACAAGGGCCATAGGCATAGCATGGGAAGAAAGGTGGGTATGTGCCCTCCAAACTTTGGAAAATTTTAATGTGAGGGCAAACCTATGATGGACTGGAAAATATGAGTTGTAGGTTTAACAGAGTTCCTATAAAACTAAGAGCTTTATAAACACAAACACAGTTATTCTGACATTTTAGATTTAAGTGTGATTCCTTTTTGTGATGAAGTAAAACCACAGCAAAATGCTATCAATTTAGAGAACTCACCATATACATACCTGCCAACTACTACGGAAAAGTAGAAGTTCAGTCTTTACATGCATATATTTGAACTATAAAATACGTGGGGGATAGGCAATGTATATCAGGACAAAGTCCTCTATAGTACTGTTACACACGTTGTAGTATATGAGCTCAGAAAAGACAAGTTGATTTCAATGATAATGGAATATTTATATCTGAACTTAAGAATATTTCTACATGTACAGTATATTTACATTTAAATGTTGAAAGCTCATATAGGTTATATCCAGTGAGACATAAAAATCAGCAATGAAGTATACAGAGCAACACATATTGAGCTCACCCTACTCCGGCTTCAGTCCCTCTGGTTTGCAATCAATCAGGCTTCTTGTCCGGTGTCCACTGTTGTACCACATCATTAAAGGTATTCCACGTTCAAAGTTCAACATAAACACGAACATCAGCACAATTCTTACAACTAAATCTGTAGAAAATACGGAATGTCCGTAGTTTCTACGGATTTAGTTGTTTGACTACGGAACTACGGAACTCACTGTCGAAACTACGAATTCTACAAATTTTCATTTTGTTTAATTTTTTTTATTTTGCTATTACGAAATAACACGAAATACCGTCTGGGGACGGTATTTTGTTTCAAAACTTTCGAAAATGGTAGTTAAACGGGGTAAAAATTTTTTGCCATAATCGTCATTTTTTCTCTCGATGTTGCATTTGTGTCCAATATTCTTGTTAAATGTCATTTTAAATTGGTGTAAAACTGAAGAGAATTTGGGGTGGGGTGTGTGATGGGGGGTCATTTTCCGTCGGGTGACGGTAGTTCGTGTTTCAAAACAGTAGTTAAATGGTAAACCGAGTAAATTTTTTTCGCCGTAATCGTAATTTTTTCTCTCGGTGTTGCCTTTGTGTCCAGTATTCATCTTAACTATCATTTTATTGCATAAATGTTTGCATTTCATCTTGAAACTGTAGACAACAATTTGGAAAAACGGAAGTCAGACGCTGTGAAGATTCCCCATGATCTTCTTTCGCGAATTCGAGGAATTCCGCCTTTTTCGTTATTATTTTGGTCATTTGCGAGATCGATGCACAAGTGAACAGAAATTTTTGGGGAGTAGGTGGCGACGGTGTGTGTGTGTATGGGGGGGGGGGGTCATGGGGGGCCGGAAGAAATTTTCGAAAATGGAAGGTCGACCGAGTTCAGATTTTTTCTGTAATCATAATTTCTTTCTTCTCTGTCCAGTATTATTGTTAAATAACGTTTTACTGCATAAATATTCGTATTTCAGCAACCAGAAGTCGGACAGAGCAAAGATTTCTCCCGTAATCCCTCCCCCTGCCCGCACTATGTTCTCGCTCTCTTGTGTTGTTAAATATCTCCCGTCCCATAAGTTTTTGCATTCAAGCTTGATAAGGGAGGGGAAATTCCCAAAATGGATGTGACAAAGTTGGAAGTTTTGTTAAAATTGATACATGGTGTTCAAAAGTATTAATATTCTCAAAGTTACACTATTTATCTAAAATAGTTAAATTAAAGCTTTGATATCATGCACTCATTCATGGACCTCAGGCTGAAAGTTCTTTCAGCATGATGGATTAAATTATTATTATCAGAGAGCATAAAGAAAGAAAAGTGGCAATGGAGAAATAAGGAGAGAAAGATAGCAGAAAGAAAAATTAAGCAATGGATGCTGTGCAGTTACAGTCAACAGAAGACAAACTGACAGTAGTCCACATTCTCGCTGTGTGTTTTGATTTTTCACCCAGTTAAAACATTCAGTCCCCCCCCTTCTTTGGTCTCATCTTGTCATAACCTGCAATGTCGGAGGCAGTATGATCATATGGTAAGTGGAGGTTTGTGCACTGAGCGTTCACTTCCTTGGATTTCCCATCCATCAAGTGCTGTGGAATTCCGAACGCATCTGACCAATTTTTACTGGCGGAAGTTTCGAAATTAAATCTCACAATGTTACCTATGATACCCTGGCCAGGGGAATCAACTTTGTATTTTGCTCATGTTTAAGTTTGTTTCATTGGTGTCCATGTTTGTTGTAACGTTTTGTTGTGGTGTGAATTTCTTTTTCACAAAGAGATGGATCGTTTCGTAAAAAAGCGTCTTATGTATGCCACGCAATAATACCCGATGTTGGCAGGTATGCATATACAGAGTCGCAGAATATAGATGTACGCCGTATGCAGATAGTTTCCAAATTATTAGTAGATTTTGCAGATAGATTGGCTTGTAGATTAAAAAAATAAAAATGTTATTTACAGCAATTAAAGCACTTACTCAAGGCTTTACTCCGATTAATATATTTAATTCTATCTTAATGTGAGAATGTTCAACTATTTTTCACATCTTCCGATAGTGAGTTCTTTTGTTTTTACAGACATTTCTGGCCTCTTGATTTTATCAAGGCCTGTTCTCAATATATAGGAACTGTAACAAAAGTTCCATTTACACAGAAATAATTTAAATTTTATTGCCAGGTTTCTCTTGCAGTTGCCAGTTATAAAATTAAAATCTTTTCCTTTTGTATTTTATAAGTCTACTAGTTTTGAATTAAGTTGTTGAAAATGCTATTAATAATTTTTGAAGGTTCATTAATGGAACTGCTTTTCTAGATATAAAAACTTTCTTTAATTAGTATCTTGTTTTTATGAGGTTCATAGTTCAATATTTTAAACTTTTGGCCTTAAGGTCCATTTTACACACATTTCTACGCATTCAGTCGTAATGCACTTTTGTCCTCTCTGGAATCTGTAATGTTCTAATAATAATTTATTGTTATATTAATTTTTCTTTAAATTATCTTATTCTATTGTTATCGGGATTCGCGGGTTTGCGGCAACTATTCTGTTTCAATGGTTGTGTACGCAGATACATTTTATTTTTATACAACTCTGTGCATATAACGTTATTCATGTATCAGTAGAAAGATTTTTTTAACCCCTTCCACTTGAATAACTTTTCACCCATGCTCACCCAGCTCTCGTATTTTTTTCTGCAGTACAGGCCACAGCTTAGCAGTGAAAGTTCAGCTGTGGCTCGTCAGCCCCGACGTACGAGCTATAGAAGCATCATCAGCCTAGTGGGTGACATCCAACACGCGAGCTATTCGGCAAAAAAGAAATGTCTTGCGAACATCAACATGCGAGCTATAAAGGCGTCATTGGCATGGTGGGTGACGCCTGACACCCGGCACGCCGATGTTTTTTTTTTTTTTCTCTAGTCGGCAAAACAGAAATGTCTTGTGAGCCCTGACATATGAGCTATAGAAGTGACATCAGCGTGGAAGGTGACACCAGACTTATTCGGTGAAAAAGAAATGTCAATGTCTCGCAAGCCCTGAAATATGAGCTGTAGAGGTGTCATCGGCTTGGCAGGTGACATCCGACACACAAGGTATTTAGCGATTTCGTAATGTCGGGTGTCACCCGACAGTCGAGTGGGAAGGGTTGGTACTTGAAAAAAATTATAACAAAAGAGAGGGCTTTATTTTCAATAAACTTAGCATCTTGCAAAAAATATGCTGGACTTCTTGACATTGTTCCTTATCAGTAGTGGTTGAAGAGTAATGCACAGAGTTTAAGCTGCTGCTGGCATTTTCACCAAATCGTGATAAAGACTGTAATTTTGCGACAAAAAGTCCGCACTGAATCACCAAAAGGCGAATGTTTTCAGTAATTTTTTTCTTTTGTGATCCCACTCACCGCTGCTTCTCCCTTTCATTGTGTTTTCATCCCTGTCATACTTTCTCCGTCATCGCACCCATCCCTGCTTGCACTTTTTTTTTATACCAGTCATTTTTTGTTCCGTCATTGCTGCTTTGCCCCTGCCGGCCTGGTTTCCTTCCCCATCATTTTTTCTTTCCGTCATCCCACCCACCCCTGCTTCGCCCTTGCATTTGGTTTTCCATCCCTGTCATACTTTTTTCCATCATCGCTCCCACCTCTGTGTTTTTTTATCCTTTTCATTTTTGTTGCTTCGCCCTGCCAACCACGTACCCTCTGTCATTTTCTATTTCCATTATCGCTGTCTCATTCTGCTTCTCCCTGTTGTCTTATCTTTTATTGCAGAAAAGCACCAGTGAGCCTCCAAAGCACCTTTTGCAAGGGCTTTGCTGCTATGGAAACGGAAAGAGGCGTTCTGTCTGTTTCTTTGGTGGTTTGCTGCTGCTGCAACAACCACGTGAGCAGCATACGCAGTTTCGTTTTAGGTCGATCAGTTTGTCACCGGTTGTGGCTTTGCTGTCCTGTTCTTTGTATGTATTTTCACAAACTGCATGCATCAACAAATGTAAGCATTTTTTATTAAAATTAGATGTGTGAAAGCCTATTTGTTTTTATTCTTGAATTTTATTTAAAGTACTAAATTTTATTTAGCCTGTGCATTGTGCTTGTATTTTCATGTGCAAATACAGCAAAAAATAGAACTGTAAATTGGCTAATCTGCAAAGCTTTTCGCCACAACTTTTGCTAACAAAATAGACAGATTGTTACAAGAGAAAAATTCCAGCTTAAACCCTGGAAATGCATAACAGAAAAATGTTTGCTTTGCGCTTAAAAGACCCAAATTTTGTGATATTTACAGAGAAACTGTTTCCAGGAATTGCCTCTTCCAAAAAAGGAAATAGTTTACATTTTTGTGTGCCCTCTCCCAAGAAAAGCATCACTTTACACTTATTTGTGCCCCTCCCCCAAATTTTTTAGTCATGCTATGCCTATGACAAGAGCTAAATTTTTTATGTCATAATCATGTTTAGCACTTTAAACTTAGTAAAAATCGGCTATTTTAGTTTCCAAAATTGTGTCATCTTGGTGCGTTGTACAGTGTACAAAACTCCAGTAATCCCACTCATTTTACATATTCAGAGCAATAACAAAGTACCACACCACACTTGATATTAACATTTCGTATGGCTATGTTAAATATGTGCTATACAGTTTGCTATACTATGCTATACAGTTTTTTAAGATTGCACAAAATTAGCCTCTTCTGCACATGCTGATTTCTTCTGATGCTTACAAAACCCTTCTTTCCTGACATCTGCCGAGAAGTGGTGTCATCTTGAATTAATTGTAATGTTTCATTGCTCAGTTTTTTCCCCTGTCCTTGGTTCTGGTAGTGACATAATTCCTGTTTTCTTAATCAGCTTTTTAGATTGTCGTACTAGATATTCTGACACCTGAAAGGTTTCAATAATCATCTTTTGGGACCAGGATGGAGGTGCCATTGTTAGCATTTGGATTTTTTTTTTGCCTGTTCAATGTGGGAAGTTTCTCTTTCATCGGAGCCACAAGCTTATCTAAATCTTTGGCCTTTTGCTTTGTTGCACTGGTCTCAGGAGTATCTTCATTTTCAGAGCTTGAAAAATCATGTTGCAGTACACGGGCAACTTTATGTTTAACACTTGATTGTTTTTGTTTTATTTTCCTTTTTCCATATGACAATCTTCTGTGCTGTGGTACAGAATGCAGCTTCAAAGGAGAAGAGCTAATATTACTCATGCCATTATTGCTTTCGTCCAGTGTTTGTTCTTTTTCTACTGATTCTTGTAGGATAGCGACTTCACAGTTGTTGTTTTTCTCTTCTTCCTTTCTCTCCCGTCTATCTCCATCCCCCAGTCATCCCTTGTTTAGTTTCATTGGTTAATACTGGAGTGACCCAGTATTAACCCAGGGCTCTGGTATTAACCAATGCAACTAAACAATGGTTGCTTCTTCCTTTCGCGTGTGACCTTGACACCTCGCACTTGTGATACCCGCCGTAATATTGGCTTTCCGTGCATTACCGTTCTCCGCATGTTTCCTGGCGTCCTGGACGGCGATCTAAAGTCGCACGTGCACTATTCTCTCTCTCATCTTTTACCGTTTTGCTGTTGAAAATTCTGGATTCCGTGTAGCAAGATGAAGCGACAGCAAAACATCCTTAATTTTTTTGCTAGTGGGAATGATGGTAATAAAAAGGCGAAAACCGTAGACAAAGACAATGACGGTCCATCAGGTGATACCACAAAAACGTGTTCAGAAAAGAATGAAAATCGTCATCAAACTTACGACAGAGAAAACAGAAGACGTACATTTCTGGAAATCTGGAAAAAAGAATTTCCATGGGTGGAGTACGGTGAAAAAGAGCAAAAAATGTATTGTCAATGGTGCCTAGAAGTCCCTAACTTAGCCGACAAAAAAAGCCCTTCGTTGAACGGAAGTGGTGGAACTGCGCAAGGTTTACATAAAGAAACTGCAAACTCGCGATGTCAGCAAGTGTCATAAAAAGTGCAAAGAAGCTGTAATTGCTAAAGCAAATCCCACAAAAATGGCGATGGCTGTAGCTGTCAGACAACTGAACACTGCGAGTTTTGAGAAAATGAAACATTTGTTTAATACAGCTTACTATGTTGTAAACAAGAAACTTAGCTTTTGCAAAATTTCAAAGCCTTATATGAACAAATTAAAAACACTTTAGACATAGGAAACAATTATCTCAATGAACATGCATGCAAAAATTTTGTTCTCTCTATTGCTCACACATTGAGGAATGTGTCAACTACTGAAATTAATGAAGCAAATTTCCTAACAGTTATAGCAGATGGATCTACAGATCGAAGTGCTCTCGAGCAAGAAGCTGTTTATGTGAGATACATCCAAAATGGGGCATCGGTTACAAAATTGGCAGGATTTGTCCCAGTAGATAATGCTAACAGCGACGGAATACACAAGTGTATTTTAAAAGGTCTATTGGCTATTGGCATTTCTGAAGCAGTTCTGGAAAAAAAACTGGTTCTATTAAATTTAGATGGAGCTGCAACAAATATGGGATTTTACAGTGGAGTTCAAGCAATGATGAAAGTGAAGTATCCGCACCTAATAATAGTGCACTGCGTAAACCACATGTTTGAACTAGGAGTGCTTGATACAAAGAAAAATGAACCCTATATGGTTACATTTGATCACACAATAAAGCAGGTATTCAGCTTTTACCACTGGTCTCCAAAACGACAGAGAGAACTAACAAAGGTTGCTAAAATGCTGGATGTAAAATTACAGAAATATGGAGGAGTACAAAATATAAGATGGGTTGCTAGTCAAGCTAGAGCTCTAAAATCTTTGACTTTGATCTTTGATGCCACTTTACTGCATTTAGAGGACATTGCTCAACGTGACAAAAAAGAATCGGCAACTGCAAAAAGTTTGTTAAAGACTATGAGGTCAGATAAATAAAAAAAAAACCCTATTGTTTCTTTGGATTTTTTATCTATTATTGCCATTTTGTCCAAGATGTTTCAGGCTGAAAATCTGTTAATATTTGAAGCTACCAGCAAACTTGAACTTACACTTCTACAGTTAGTTGAACTAAAATCTCAACTGGGATTGTTCCAAAGGGAACATAGAAATCTGTTAGATGACTGTGATAAGGATATCAATTCCAATTTTGCAGCTGATTTTTTTGACAGTACTGTTGAATTTTTAAACACTAGGTTTAAACAGCTGCGAGAACCTCCTGTGTCATCCTTTCGTGTGTTTGATTTCACAGAGTGGCCATCAGAAAAACAGCATTTAATATCTTTTGGCAACCAAAACATACAGCTGTTACTTGAACATTTTAGTTATTTTTTTACAGGAGTGGATAAAGAAACAATTTGTCAAGAATGGGTGGCATTAAAACTTAAGATATATAACATCCTTAAACACCAAAAAACATCAGCCCTTTAAGTTATTTACAAAGACCTAATGCAACAAAATGACCCACAATACAGCAATATACTTCACATGGTAGAATGAATGTTTTCTCTTTCTCGGAGTACTGCAACTGTTGAAAGGGGCTTTTCAGCAATGAACATTCAAAAGAATGTGTTATGTACTGGCCTTTAACAGGAGGCCTTAAATGCTATCATGACCATCCACCTAAATGGGAAACCCCTTTCAGAGTTCAGCGCAGAAGCCTCTGTAAATCATTGGCTTGACCATGGACCTGGCAAACGCCATATAGAATCTGCATGACTAAGTAATTAATCTAAATGGTGTAAATTGATAATGTCAAAAAGTAAAGTACACCTTTTCAATGCTTATGCTATGAAATGAAAGCAGAAATGTATTTTTTTCTGTATGTACATAAAAAAAAAAAAATCAGCAAAGTGACGATATTTAAGTTCTACGTAGTTATGGTATTTATAAGAGTCGGGCGGGTTACTTTCAAAGTAGGACGGGTACATTTTTAGACAAACCGTCCTCAAGGACGTGTAAAATTTCTGAGATTTTTTGTGTCCTTCTATGGAGGATTCAAAATATTGTATGATGGTGATGTGTGTGTGTGTGGGGGGACTGTTGAGAAATAGAGGAAGAACGTGTAGCCATAGGTGTAGTATGGAGGGGCACATCTTTAGAAAATTTAGATGTGGGGGCAAGCCTACAACGGGGCAGCAAATGTGAATTGAAGGTCTAATGAGTTGCTGCATAGTTCAAAGTAGGAGAACCAAGAGCTTCACACACACACACACACACACACACACACACACACACAGAGGTTGTGTTTCGTTTTTTTGTGAAGAAGTAAAACCACTGCAAAATGCTATCAATGTAGAGAACTCATTATGTAACATTATTCATGTATCAGCAAAACAAAATAATATTTAAAAGAATTTGTATAAAATAGAACTTTATTTTCAAAAAACTTTGCATCTTGTCAAACATACAGTGGACCAGACGGAGTAGCAGAATGTAGAAGCATGCGCGTATGCTGTGCGCAGATAATTTCCAAATTATTAGGAGCTTTTGCAGATAGTTTTTGCTTGTAGATTAAAAAAACCCACACAAAAATGTTATTTACAGCAATTGAAACACTTACTCAAAGCTTTACTCAGATTAACATACTTAATTCTATTCTAACTTGAAGAACTTTTAATTATTTTTCACATCTTCTGAATTCTTTTGTTTTTGCTGACATTTCTGGTCTCTACTAGATTTTATCAGGGCCTGTTCTTAATGTATAGGAACTGTATCAAAAGTTACATTTACACAGAAAGAATTTTAGACTTTATTGCCAGGTTCCTCTTGCAGTTGCCAATTATTAAATTAAAATGATTTCCTCATGTGTAGTATTTTTGAATTAACTTGTTGAAAATGCTATTCATAATTTTTGAAGATTCATTGATGAAACTGTTTCTTTTTATGGATATAAAAACTTTCTTTAGACTTGTTTTTATGAGGTTCATAGTCCAAAATTTTAATGTTTTGTCATGAAAGTCCATTTCACACGCACATTGCAGCACATTCATTTGTAATGTACTTAATTTGTCGTCATTGGAATCTGTAATATTTCAGTAATTACTTATTGTTTTATTAATTTTTCTTTAAATTACTTTATTATATTGTTACGTGGTTCGAGCTTCGCGGGTTTTGCAGCAAGTTTTCTGTTTCAGTGGTTGTGTACACAGATACATTTCATTTTTATACAACTCTGTGCTGGACTATTCGTCTTCGTTCATCAACAGTGATTGAAGTGTAACATGTAACAAAAAACGTTTGCTTTGCACTTAAAAGACCCAAATTTTGTGACATTTCTGGAGAAAACTGTTTCCAAGGATGGCCTTCCCCAAAAGGAAAACGTCAGTTTACAGTTATTCATGCACCCCCTCCCCCACTTTATGGTCACCATATGCCTATTTAGGTGGCTATCTTTTGCTGTATCATTCATTCCTGCAAATAAATTACTGAGTAATTACCAGACCCAGGAAATGTATTTATTATTTATTGAACATCCACTGTAAAAACTTTAGTAGATTTGAAAATATTAAGTGTTCACATTTCTCTGTAGATGGAGAAGAAACTCTTGGCATTTCTGGCGAAGACAGTATGGATGCAGGAGATAAGGATGGTGAACCCTTGAGGGAGCAAGTAAGATAAATTTACTTATTTTATTTCCTTTATTTTAATTTAATGCTTTTCATCCCATGTATTCTTTTTTATTAATTCAATTTCTGTAAAATTATTGGTAATTAATGTTCTCTCTAGTTGTTTTTTTTTAACTGGTAGTACTTTTAACAACTCCCTCCCCAGTAAAAACAAGAAAGATGACACCGAATTTTCGGGTGTAATGAACATGTCTTTTGAATCCGTTTTGACACGAATTAAATTTATCAAAGCTATTCAAAATCAATGGAACCGGTATGGAAAACAGTAGTATCTGACTGAAGAAAAAAAAAAAAAATTCTATCGGGGTTTTTAATCCCACAGATATTGCTGTAAATGGAAATGTCAATTTACGCCCTCTGGTGGCAGACTTGGGCGTTAAGAAAATTTTGAATTTATATAAGAAACGTTTCGCAGCAGAAACGCTCTCCAACAAAGAAAGAATATTTCAAATCGGACTCTTAGAAACAGAGATATTGACAAATATAAGATATGCATCTACCCCACCCCCGCAGAAAAAACGTGCATTATTTTAAAAAGAAAGTATTTTCAAAAGGTTTTTCAATGTGAGCGGTATCGGCCCATGAAATAACCTTTTCAATCAAGTTTTTAGGAGCTCAGATTTTACTGCAAATACATCAGATGCAGAAATTAACTCTTATGCCCCCTGGTGGCCAAACCATTCTTTATCAAATATTATAAACTATATGCTGAGAATTTTCTATCAGGAGCTGTATCCGGTGCAGAAAGAATTTTTCAAATCGGACTTTTAGAAGCACAGATATTGAGGAAAACACAATTTGCCTTTACGCCCCTTAGCGGAAAGTTTATGCATTACTTGAAAATTTTGAACTTGTATGAGAAACATTTTACACCGAATACGCTATCTAACAAAAAAGGAATTCTTCAAATTCGACTTTCAGAGGCAGAGATATTGACAGAAATAAGATAGACATCTACGCCCTCTGGTAGAGAAACCATGCTTTTTTTTTAAGATGAAAATATTCTCAAATGTTTATTGACAGGTGCGGTATCGGTCCACAAAAGAATTTTTTCAGTCGGGCTTTTAGAAGCTAAGATTTTGCTGCAAATACTTACGAAGCAGAAATTTAACACTTACGCCCTTTGGTGGTGAAACCATATTTAAAAAAAATTAGAAATTACAATAAAAAATTTCCCACCAGGAGCTGTATTTGGTGCTGGGAGAATTTTTCAAATCGGAGTTTTAGAAGCAGAGATATCGGGGAAAGCGCAATTTACCTTTACTCCCTCTAGCAGAAAGTCAATGAATTATTTTAAAATTTTGAAATTATATTAGATACATGTCGCACCGGAAACTGTCCAACAAAGAAGGAACTTTTCAAATCGAATCATTAGAAGCAGAGATATTGACAAAAACAAGATATACATCTACGCCCCCTGGCGGAGAAACCATGCATTATTTTAAGAAGAAAATATTCCGGAACGGTTTGTCTACGTGAGTAGTATTGGTCTACGAAGGAATTTTTTCAATCTAGATTTTAGAAGCTCAGATTTTACTGCAAATACATTGGAAGCAGAAATCAACACTTAAGCCTCCCTGGTGGCCGTTTATACCAAAAATTAGAAGTTATATGCAAAATATTTCCCATCATGAGCCGTATCCACTGAAGGAAATATTTTTCAAATCGGAGTTTTAGTAGCAGAGATATCTGGGGAAAAGCAATGCACTTTTACGTCCCCTAGCGGAGAATATATGCGCAACTTGGAAAAGTGACTGTGTAAAATCTTCGATTTGAATGGAATCGAAAAGTAAAAGAATTTATTGAATTGGATATTTAGAAGCAAATATATGGATTAGAATGTGTTTTGAATTCGATATCATCTGCATTTACGCTCTCTAGTGTTGAAATTTTGCATCGTAAAAAAAAAAAAAAAAAAACGAAATAAAAGATCATCATTCGCACATTTCAAGCTTCTTAATGCAAAAATAATTTTTCAGGTCAGACTATTAGTTGCAGAGATATAGTGTCTGCAGACCGATGGACAGACAAACCGATAACATGAGCACGATCTTTTTTTACAAAAGACGTGCTAAAAAATTTTTGCTTAACATTATTATTCTAATTAGACCTCTTTAGCCTGTGTGACAGGCATTAAGGTAACATAACATGATAAACAACGTTCGAAAATTGTATATAAGTGATAAAAAATAAGTACTGCTAATACATCATGTTCAGTGCAGATTTGAGCCAGTTTTCATCAATACTTATGGTGTATGGGGAAATGTTTTCCACTCTTACTGTTATGTTCACTTAATGTGGAGTACAGTAAAAAGAATACTCATAAATCAGGGATTTCCACGGTCCTTATACAGAGGGCGAGTCCAAAGTTTTGCAATATTTGCATAAACGCATGTGATGTGGCGTGTATGTTGTTTTTAAACTCGTTCAAGTCACGTACTGCAATCACTCAAAAGGAATATAAAGTGGTAGTCATTGCTGTGAACACCATTGCATGTCGTTTTGTCTGTGGTTAGAATGCCTAAAAGATGAATAGCCACAACTGGCTAATTAGGGAACTTTTGCTTTACGAGTTTGAACTGGACCTTAATGCTACTCAAGTAGCACGAAACATTTTTCATGCGAAAGGGGAAGGCTCCATGGACCACAGCACCACAACCAGATGGTTCAAGAAATTTTGCTCAGGTGACAGAAACCTTGACGATCAGCCAAGGTCAGGTAAGCTGCAAACTGTGGATTCGGAGGTCGTGCGCCTGGCTGTAGAGGCAAATCCGACAACCAGCAGTCGGAGATCATCAGGCAAGCTGGGCATATCACAGATCACCATGGTTTGTCACCTTCAGGACCTTGGAAAGGTCTACATGTGCTGCCGTATTGTCCTTCACGAACTGATGCCAGCTGAAGCAAACCGCCAAGTGGAAGTGTGTGCGAAACTCTTAGAAAACCCGCGCGATGTACGTTTCATCAAGAGAATTGTTACGTGCGATGAAAAGTGGGTTTGTTTCCGTATTCCTAACACACAGCAGCAGTGGTTGTTATGTGCGATGAAAAGTGGGTCTATTTCCATAATCTAACACATAATGGCAGTAGTTGATCCTGGGCCAGCTTCCAGAACCTGTTGCCAAATGTGGGTACTTCGAGCACAAGGTGATGCTGTGCATCTGGAATTTCAAAGGGATAATCCCTTATGAGTTTGTTCCAGATGGTCGGACCATCAACGCTGAACTGTACTCTGTACAGCTGGATCAGGTGCATGACGGTTTGGAGAAGTACCTGGCACTGGCGAGCTGAAAGCACACTCTCGTACAGCAGGACAACGCTGGGCCTCATACCTCATACGACGCAAACGACCTAGGCAAAACTCCAGGAACTTGAGAGCATCGAACTGATGCGACACCCACCATATAGTCCGGACCTTGCCCCGTCAGATTATTACTTGTTCTGGTCCATGGCCCACTTCCTTCGGGGGTGGCACTTCAACAACCAGGAGGAGGTGGCAGCTGGGGTGAAGGAGTTCTTCACCTCGAAGGACAAGAACTGGTACCACCCTGGAATTGAACTGGCAGACAAATGGCCAAAAATGGTGCAACACGATGGCCTATACTTTGAATGATAGTCTGCTTTTGTCATAAAGCAGGGTTCCCACTCAACCTGGAAAACAGGAAAAATCTGGAATTCTCAGGGAATTTGAAAATGGTTCCAAAACTCAGGGAAAATTACCCTTTTTTTCCCCCCTGTAAAAATCAATGGATACTTTATTTTGCCAAAAAAACCTTATTTTTTTTCAAGCTTTTGCTTGCAATTACTGCCTGCCTAGAATTTGGTAGATCTTACTTTCAGTTATGTTAAGTATTTCCTTTATTCTCTAAAAAAAGATGCAAAATTGAATTTTCAAAATTGCCAGTTATTAAGCTTTTGTTCAATTTCTGCAGGCAGTTGTTATAACATGGAACAATTAGGCACAATGGCTCCTGCTTGAAGAAACACTTCACAAGAGAACCAACCAAATGATGGATCAAAGTCCTTTGTCTGTTGGTTCTCTTGAAACATGTTTCTTTGAACTGAGCCATTCCATCATTAAGCTTAGCTGCATTGTGTTATAGAAAAACTGAAACTATTCAACTGACAGATTTTTTTCTTGCTGTTTCTATGGGAATGTATTTACAAATTCTGTGTGGGTAGTATTCACAAAAGTTCACGGAACTTTGGTACAGAAAATAATGTGCACAGTTAGTTGTTCTTAATGAAAAGCAGGTAATTTTATAAAGACAGATTACATAAAGAATTTACAAGTGTGTGCTTTGGTGAGAAAAATGAATGGAATGGAATGTAACAATTCTTTGCAATATGCCACTCTGGACCTGGAGAACCTGGAAAAGTCAGGGAATTTTTTTATTACTTTT
Source organism: Macrothele yani (assembly GCA_039090855.1). NCBI lineage: Eukaryota > Metazoa > Arthropoda > Arachnida > Araneae > Macrothelidae > Macrothele > Macrothele yani. Next base: position 11,020,137 of record CM077019.1, read on the forward strand.
GAGTGGGAACCCTGTAAAGGTACGTGTGAAAACATAAAAGTGATCCAAATATTGCAAAACTTTCGACTCACCTTCTGTAAATCCGTAAAAAGTGCTTAATTTTTTTAGGCTGCTTACAAATCCTTAGTTTTGACAACAATCCCTAAAGGTACTTAAAAAAAAGTACATATTTTTCTTAACTGGCTACATGAAATCCAGAAGTTATGATGTAGTGCCTAGAACTTTTGCTTCTGGTTGGCCATGTTGATTATGATATCACATGATGTCAGCTGAAAGCATGGGACAATATGAGATAAGTAATTTGCTGAAATAAGTGAAGGGCCATAGACTTTGTGAAAAATGCATATCCACTAAATTCTACCTAACAGGCCACATTGTCTCTTGGATCTGATAACTCACTTTTGTATTTCCTCTTTTTGTATGTGCAGGTAACAATTCAGTTATGGTTCAGTTCAAATTTGAAATCTTCAATGCAATTTTGACTGGTTTTGCAATTTAAATTGTGAAATGATTAAGTGCAAAATTCAAACGTTGAACTCATAACGTTAGCCACAGTTTTGTAATTTATATACCTTTTATTGCATGCGTGGTTATTCTCTCAGATAGGAAAACTGATTTCAGCCAGCAGAACTGTCTTTTAGATTGCATAAACTCAACTTTGTTACACCCTCTGTCTTTAAATTATAAGGAAAAATATCACAGACTTCATGAAACTTCAATGTGCATAGCTAGTCATATGTAAAAGTATTAGGTAAGGTCTTTAAAAAATTATGAGTTGCTTAAAAGTCCTTAAAAAATCCTTATTTTTTGTATGAGTAAAAGAGTGGAATCCCTGTGAATGGAATCACAACTAATTCAGTGTTTTAAAAAAAAAAAAAGTGAAATTGTTACTGAATGAGCAATAAAACTATAAATTTATTCTAGCCTACATGGCTAAAAAGGGAAAAGGTTATTTAAGGTGCTAGCCAGAGTTTACATTATTTTTAATTTCATTTGTGGTATCAATGTATAACCTATAGTCTGTTCAGGTATTTATTTTTCTTCCCTTTCCAGTTATCAGCAGCTTGATCATAATCAAAAGTTGAAGGATCAGTACCTTTTAATGCAATCATCAATAAATTATTAAGTTTTTTTTTTTTTTTTGGCTCATTCTGTTTCATAGGCAGGTTTTAATTCTTTTTAAAGCAGAGAATCCCCTCTCACATTCTGCCATTGACACTGGTAAAGAGAGGCAAATTGGTGCTAATTTGGATAAATTAGGGAATGATTCTTTGAGTTCATGAGTGGTGGATAGTTTTTTAAGACAGTTTCTTATTGGCATACCTTTATGCGAGGTATTTCTGATCAGAGATCGTGTTAACACCTGGACAGGCGTATTTCACGCTTCAGAAACAAAAATTACTTAAAAAAAAAAAAAAAAATCGTGACGTATTACTGTTGCAAAAATTAACCATTCTGACTTTAAAACCAACCTGTCAGTTTTTTAAAAATTATCACTATTGTTTTTTCACTCGACTGTTCAACACCACAGCAGTTGTGCCATCGATAATGAAATTCCTCCCTCATTCCCCACCCCCTCTCTTTCCGTCTTATTAAAATAATTAAATAACCATATCCAAAGAATATATATATTTTTATTGTAATGCATATATTTTTAATGGAATTAAATTTTTTTTTTTTAGAGGTGAGGATTTTTATGGCAGTTGTTTGTAGACTGAGAGGGGGGCAGGGGGTGTAGTACTAGAAATAAGAAAATACTTCTTGAAAATCATGTGAGAAGTATATTTACTCCCTGTCTAAAAACTTACCGCGACTACTGCTTCTGATCATCACTGAGGCCACACTGTATTCTGCTCTTGTGGCAGTGTAATCAAGAGGAGTGGGATTTCTATTTTGGGTCATTCATTCCATGTCAAGTGATCCAATGACTTTTACCTTACCATTTTATATTGCTTTCATTTTCAGTTTTCTAACAGTAGTATAAGAGAAGGTCCCATATATATATATATATATATATATTTTTATCTCATTCAGTTTTTGAGTTATAAGGGTTTGAAATTAAAAAAAAATTGACAATTAGGCCTTTCTGGACTACACAAAAACTTTAAAAGCTCATCCCAGAATTGAGATATTTCAAAACTAAAAATGCCACTCTCTTCAGAAATTCATGGCCATTATAATATGATGTGCCACATGATGGACTTATTTTAAAATATTATAATTAAGTTACAAAATTTTAAATTTAAAAAAGTGATTAAAAATAATATGAGTAAAAATTTAAAAAAAAATTGTATTTATTATTTCATATTTCTAAAAGCTTTCTGCAAAATTTGATCTTGGGGTCTCAATGGAATCATACTTTAAAAAATAGCACATTGTTCTTAATGAGTCTAATTGTAATTGTATTGATAACAGGCACTTCTCCCTGCAGTGTCTTGATATTAATTTTTATCGCAACAGAATAGAGCATTGGGGAAATTATTCAGAATTCTTACTACCTCATCAGGTTTGTAAGGAAAATCAAAAAATTTATCACACCTTTAAGTATTAAAAAAATTCTTGTTTGTACTTCATATCATGAACATTATAACACAATAGAAATCAAACAAAATTAGAAAAAAAAAAAAACTTACACATCAAATGGGTCTGAAAACTTGTATTCTTCCATTATTTATACTTATCCAGATAATTTTCTAGAGCATCTGTTGCACACGACATTTCATTTTTTGTCAAAGTGTAAGTGCAACCAGTTGCAGTCTTTGGTTCGACCCTTGTTAGAACTTGTGCTAGCTCTACTTTAAGTACATCCTGATTAGATGGGTAAACAAATGTTGATGCTGGGCCTGGCGGGCGTAAGAAGCTCACAGTTGCTTCTTCACTTTCATAGTCCACCGACAGCACATAGGTCAACCACCATTTTTTATTGTATTCACATGTTACATATCCAGTTATCTCAACCATATCCAGAGATTTTGTACCTCCTTCAATGTCATACTTCTGACTCTCATTGCTAAAGGAGTACACCTTGGTCACAATTTCTGTTGGACTGGTTGTAGATGGAATAAAGCAGTGAAATCCTTGTGTTCCCTTGATCGCTTTTACTCTTTCAAAGCATCATTTTAGGGACATTTCTTCTTTTCTGTAATCCTCATTTGTTGAAAATAAGAACTGGATGGAAGGGATGCTGTCTTGGCACAAGTGAAAGAGTTCCAGCGGTGTCATAATTTGGTCTGTGTAGGGTCTTTTTAAACTTGCCTTGGCTGCAAGGCGCTTGACTGTCATTCCCAAACCATCGCATACTCCTTTTCCATGGGCTGTTGCATAGAAGTGCCACTCTGCATAAATACCAAAATCTTCTTTATGGTAACACAGGTTTGAGAAATTTTTCTTATTTTTGTATTGTGCACTTGCTCCATCAGAAAAATAAAAGATTTTTTCCAAGGACAGAATAACATTTTCCTTGAGGAATGAGATCAGCTTATTCTGAAAAGTATGAACAGCTATAGTATTGTGTGTTAAGCATTTGGAAATAACAACAAAGCTTTTGAACTTAATCTCCCCTCTTTGACTATAATATACAGCAAATGGATGAATTGTTGCCTGGTTGTTGTTCCAGTGGAATGACTGGGCTTCATCTTGGAGGACAAAAGAGTATTTCTCTGAAAAGTCCAATGTTATCAAGGCCTGATTCTCTTGAATGTTCGCTTTCAGGTGTGAGTAGTATGCTGCTTGTTGATGTGTAATGAAAGAGTGAGTTTTTAACAATACCAGCTGTTCACACAAATTTTCAATAAATTCTTCTGCAGGCTTTGTTAATGCCTTGAATGTACACCTATCAACCGAAACCCTCCGTTTGTAGGTAATGCTTTCTATCATCTCTTCTTCCATATTGTTTATAAGCTGTTACTTTAAGGTTTCTATTCCTGGACAACTCTTACAGCTACCCAAATGACACTGAGGAGTAGGAACTTGGCACATTATTTTATCAATGCATGTTTTATAGTCATTAAGCTTAGATCCATCATTCAGAGTTATGTCTTCCAATTTCCCACTATTATCACCAACTTAACATTCTGGTGGTAGGTACATGCACAAACACAATGCACCCGCAAGCATACAATTCTGGTCGAAGTTCTGCAAATTTTGAAAAGCCAATTTTTAACTGTGGGATGCAAAGTTTGAAACAGTTGGTATATTTCTTTAAGGTTTCCTAAAATAAGTCTTTTTTTTGCAGACGTATGGATGTTTCATCTTCTGTTTTAACAGTCACACAGTCCTTTCCAGGCATTATTCGACTTACCTCATCGCTTATAAAAGGTTTTGACTGTGTCTTGAACTTCAACATCTAACATTTTGCCTATTTTTGGATCTGATATGGACAAAATTCCTTTTTCCTTAACTAAGGCTTTTGCTTTCCTTGCCATTTGGTCACTTACTGAGAATTCCTTTTTAATTCTTTTACAAGACCAGCTTTTGGGAAGAACAGTCAAAATAAGAAATTTTTCACTTCTCATCTTTGTTTGTCTGAACTTTTCTTTAAGCTGTTTGATTATCTCTGAATCTGTGTCAAATTATTCACTAGATATATCTGAGTTTTCTTTGACAAATGCAGCAACAAGACTCTTCTTTGCATTCTCTAGTTTTCTTTTGCAGTATCGTGGTTCACATATTATCCATTTCTTTGCAATTGGTGATTCTTCAATACAGGACGGACAAAGACTTGTTCAAATATTCAATTGCCATATTTTATTCTAAAAACAGTACTTCAGCTTCAACATCTGGCTGTCTTGACTCATTATCCTCCTCCTCTATTATTTCTCCTTTTTTCTTCTCCTTTAGCAACTGTTTTCTGCAACTGTCACATATCTTCATGCCACGATTAATCTCTGGCTGCATTTCGCACATCCAATTCTGAACAGGCCTTACATTTTTAATAGTCTTGTGACCGATTTTATTAAAAGGATTACAGCAATATATTAAATTAGACATTTGTTTTTCTGTTGCAGCCATAGTCTAGTGAAAATATATTAGTACACCTCAGATTCACAATAAAATTTAGTAAATCTAGTTAACTTGTGTATTTCCACCAAAATGTCAATAAAACAGCCGGAGCACAAGGACACCAACAGATCAACACAAGAGCTAAGGAGAAAGACTGAGTCTCAACTCACCACTGAGCCCTGTACAACAAGCAACAGCTTGTCCATACAAGTCAGAGCCAGTTAGTGCTGGTTCAAACAAGACAAACAAGATGAAACTGGTTCTATCATGCAACAGCAAGCTGTCACTCCGCTATAGAAATTATTTTTTTAAGAAAAGCCTGATAGCTTTTCAGATACCTTTTAATTGAATAACTTTTTAAAGAAATTCCTGAAATAACTGATATTATGGTTTGAAGTCTTGTTTTATTTCACTCCAATAAAACCAATTTATCTTGAACATAGCCCGATAAGGCAGACGTGTATGTACAAAATATTTTTTAAAAATCTGATCCCGTTAAGATCCCAAGTGAAATTTTGCAGAAAGCTTTTAGAAATATGATATAATCAATACACATTTTTTTTAAATTTTACTCATATTATTTTTTTAATCACTTTTAAAAATTTTAAATTTTATAACTTAGTTTTAAAATTTAAAATAAGTCCATGTTGTTATCATATTAAAGCCCATGAATTTCTGAAGAGAGTGGTATTTTTAGTTTTGAAATATCTCAATTCTGGGCTGAGCTTTTAAGGTTTTTTGTGTAGTCCAGAAAGGCCAAAATTGTAATTTTTTTGAAATTTCAAACCCTCATAACTCAAAAACGGGATGAAATAAAAAAAATAAAAATTTTAGATTTAAACTTAGTTTTGATCATTCAACAAGTGTACAAAATTTTATGAAAATTGGAAGACATGAGGTAAAAAATTCATTAAAAATTGGATCACTTGACACGGAATAGCCTTTTTTTGAGTAATGAATAAATAATTCATTGCATAGCTCACTAACCCTCTCTGGTGATTGGGTTTTTTTTTTAGAGCAACAGGGTTAAATATATAGTAGAAAATGAAAATGTATAAATAGTAGAAAATGCTGCATACCAATGAGGAGGAGGAGGGAGCTAAACTTTTTAGCTTTGGTGAAAAACCAAAACGCTCTATGGGAACGTGGACTACCTTTCCAGTTGTCCTTTGTCGATTCTTCAGCTGCACAGTATCTATTGCTCAATTTTTCCTTCTGCTGATATCTTTCTCTACCTATTTCTTCATTATTACCTTTGTTTCTTTTTTTTTTATTTTATGCCCTCTTATGGCAATTTTATCCATCATGTTGAAAAAACTTTCAGCCTGAGGACCATGAATGCATGACATTAAAGCTTTCACAATTTTAGATAAATGGTGCAACTGAGAATATCAATGCCTTTGAACACCATGCATCAAATCAATGAAGGAAGAAATATTCCTCATAATACATGGGAAATCGATAGAATATTCAAAGCAAATGGAATATAAATTCTGAATCCATGTAACATTTCTCAGAAAACTTGAAAATTTTATCGCCCTGGAGTGAGAATCAAAACTACATCTTCCGATTTCTGTTTGAGTATGCTAACCGTTGCACAACCCAGGACAGTGAAGTTCCAAGCAGCTGAGACTAAGCCTAACTTAGCTTAGGAATCTGAACATCCCCAGATTTTCGCTAGTCGAAGCATTGTTGCTTCCTCATAGCGTTTGGACCCATTTTCCATACAGAAACAGATATATTAGGGGTATGCAAAAGTTTCCAGCATTTAAAGGAGACAGGAACAATCAGGAAACCAGTACACACTTATGCAACAAAATATTGGACATTAGTATCAATGACCTTTTGCCATTTTTCAGGCAACAAATGAATGCCCTGGTGATAGAAGGACTCGGGTTTTCAGCTGAATGAAATTTTCCACCTCTGGAACTGTGGTGAACCGCTGTTGGGCTAAGGCATGTTGCATAGAGCGAAACAGAAGAAAGTCTGAGGGGGCAGTGTCCGGGGAGTAAGCCGGGTGCAGTAAAACCTCCCAGTGTAATTGTTCAAGGGTTGATTTTGTGGAGGCACTGACATGTGGTCTGGCATTATTGTGTAACGGGATGACTGGGTGGCATCCTTAACCTGTCCATGGGCATTATTGCTCGGTTGCGGCATTCAGTTTCATCAACTTATCGCTATATCATTGTGCAGTGATCGTTTCGCCCGGTTTCAACAGTTCGAACCACAGCACTCCGTGCATATCCCACCACACACACAACAGCACCTTTTCCCTATGGATATCCTGTTTTGCAGTGGATATTTATGGCTGGCCTGGGTTGACCCAGGATCACTTGCATACAGGGTTGCCGCTATTGACCCATTTTTCATCCCCGGTGATAACCTTCCACAAGAAATTCTTCCCTTGAGACCTCTTCAGAAACAACATGCAGATGTCCAATCGTTGACCAATATTATGCTCCTTTAAAGTATTCAGAACCCACTTACCAATCTTCTGTATCCTCCCCAAGGCCTGTAGACACTGTACCACCGTCGATTGAGCCACTTTCATATGTTTTGCCAGTTGCGTGGTCAGTTGTATGGCATTCTCTTGCAACAGTGATTTCAGCTCTCTCATCCGCGAGTTCCTGCATTTTACCTGCACGTGGCTTGTTTTCCAAGCTTAGATCGCCTTTCTTAAACCTGGCAAACCATTCTCGACATGTCCGCTCACCCATAACCATTTCACCATACACCTGACATATTGAACCACATGCTTTACTCACACTTTTCCCTAAATTAAACATGAATAGCAAACAGTGCTGCAAAGGAACTTTATCAACTGCCGTGCTTGGCTTCATGTACGAACTGACAGCATGGCCTGCCTGCTGGTTAGATCCCTACAGCCCCCACTAGCAGGGGCAGTGGAAACTTTTGCATACACCTAATAGGTTGGAAATCACCAGTACATGGATTACAAGTAAGTGGTACAAGCAAATTCAGAATTTATATTCTGTTTGCTTTTAATATAGCATGCATCAATTCTTACAAACTTTCCAACTTTGTCACTTCTGTTTTCTAACCCCCTTATCCAGCTTAAATGCAAACACGTATGGGGGAAAATAACATTTAACAAAACACGAGAGTAAAAATATTGTAAGGAAAAAAAAAAAAATTGCCATTGCAGAAGAAATCTTTGCTCTGTCCAACTTACATTTTTGGAAATTTTCATTCCATTTTCAAGCTGAAGTACAAATGTTTATAGAATAAAGTTATGTTTAACAACAGTATTGAGCAGAATAAACATTTTCTACAAATTTTAAGGAGTGTTCTGTACAAAATTGTGATAGATTGTTTAGGGTTTCAGATATTGTGCTCATGCCGTGTGCCAAAGATGTTCTCCAACAGGGTGTCTACTGGTCATGAAAGCCATGAAAAAGTCATGAAATTGAGCAGGTGGTCATGAACTTTTTTTTTTTTTTTGTATGTCAGCACCTGAATGAAGACAAGTTTGCATACCTAGAAGAAAACATGAACGTGTACTCTTATAAACCGGCGTGTAGTCAATGCCCCATGACATATATATAAAAAACATGTCTTCATCAAAAGCTGATGTTGTGAAGAGGGAATATTTACAATTTTGTGAATCTTCTAAAAAAACCCAACTGAAACAGTTTAATCGTAAGGAGGACAAACTAGATCACTTCCTGATGAATTTACTACAAAGTGTGAACTATGACTTTACCAAGTTCTTACAGAGCTGCTATGCATGTTTCGTGGCAATGCTGCAGTTGAAAGAGACCTTTCTTTAACAAAGAACTTTTAATTGAAAACTTAGAAGAAGATGCAGTTGTTGCAGAAAGAAGTGTTTATAGCGCAATACAATCGTTAGGTGGTTTAGCTAATAGTGAGAAAGAACTGAATGTGGACCTCACAAAATCAAGCTGTCAAAAATGCTTCATCAGAAAGAGTAGAAGCCTTAAAGAAGAAGAAATCTGACGAAGATGAAGTGGCCAATCGTAAAAGGAGAGCAGTCCTAGAACTAAAAGAACTCAAAGATAAGAAAAGAAAGCTTATAGAAAAGGCAAAAGAAGAAGCTGAAGTTCTAGATTCTGAGATAAGTTTAGCTAAGATACTTAAACACTGAGTCTTTCACTGTGAAATTTCAGTCTATAAATTTTCTACATTCATAGTTTTTATATTGCCTTAATAAAAACTTGTACGATTTTACAGCATTACCATGTTAAAAGAATTTGTGTATTAATAGATGTAATGATAAATATTTCTGAAAATAGCCATACCCCATCGTAAATGAGAGTTGAATGTTTTTATTTCTTTAAACACAAAGAATTTGGTGAATGACATAGTACAAGTCATACATAATTACATTATTCAAGTTAACAAGCAATTTTAGTGACATAAGAAGAATTACATTCAGCTTTCATCTCAACTAGCTTTCAGGTAGGGGTTCATTAACGGTATAGCCATTTTAGTAGCAATGTTATAGACACATCAGTTTTGCCTAAACTATTGTTGCATGGAATTAATTTCAGTGTTTGTAAAAATAAAAAATAACCTGGGATCTCAAGCCAAGGGTGCTAGATTATGAGTCTAGAATGTTTGTCATTGTGCCGCACATTGTCGAGAAGTCATGAATTTAACTGAAGATGTCATGAAAAAGTCATGAATTTGGTTCATTGGAAATCAGTAGACACCCTGTGATGAAGGAGCACAAAAGCAAATGGTCTGGCAGTGTGCTGACTTTTCTCATGCGATACAGTGAGTAAGGTGATGAGTTATTGAGTCATAGTGTCTTAGGTGACGAGACATCAGTGTTCCATGTGATTCTGGAATCAAAGAAGCTGTCAATGGAGTTGTGGCACACATTGCCAAAAAGGAACAAATTCGAACAGACAATTTCAAGTCGCAAGATCATGTGCACAGTGTTTTGGGACAGGCAAGGAGTTTTGCCTGCTTAATTCTTGCGTAAAGGCAGAACAGTAAACTCGTCAACCTATTGTGAGACCCAGACCACAGTGCTTCTGTAGGGCCGGGAGGGGAGGGGGGGCTTCGTGGAACCCAACATGCACTGACTTGGCAGGTACAAATTATCATGAAGGATGTGTAATAAAATTGTTGACTCATTCGTCATTGTTGACAGCTTCAAGTACATCCTGTTTTCAATTGCAAGGTCTTCAATTGTACGGCACATTTTTGGAGTAGTTGACTCTAAATCCGGGCTTTCTAAGGTGAGGATTGTCATTGATGGATTCAGTGTGCCACTTAAATCTTATCTGGTATTCTGAAGGTGCAGTTAAGCATGTGGATACACAAAATCGATTCATGAACAGTCATTGGCTTGTTCTGAGACTGCAAATGAGATCTGTGATTTCATACTGATGCCTGGTGTATCACTAATGGTTTCATTTTTTTTTATTATATATAAAATTCACCTATTCAGAGCTACAGCAAAGCAGAGAAAATGAGAATATTTTATCTTTTACTTTTATGCTAAGTGATAATGCAGCATGGAAAATGGTTTACCCTGTCCTAGGGCTCAGGAAATCTTCCATCCCTGCTGGGTTAAAATTGCATGAGGACTGTCTATTTTTAGAACTTGCAGTCTTCACGAATAGCCTCTAAATTGAATTTCCTAATGAACAATCCTTTGTTCAAGAAATAATTGCAATGCCTTTTATCTCAGCAGGCACAAATTTGTTGATTAAACTCCATTTTTTAAGTTGTGTGATGATGAACGGCTTGGGGGGGGGGGGCTGGATTCTTTAAAATCTGTAACCTGCCAAACAACAAAGCACTCACTCTCCCAAAAGCATGTTATTGCACCCCAAGGCCAGCATTGATAATGCAGTAAAATTCTTAGAGAAGCATTTAAACCCTTCTATGACCCGCTAAACTTGTGCACTGTTTTTGATTTTACTGAATGGCTGAATCAAAAGAGGAAGAGTTAGTTAGTTGCATTTGGGAATAAAGATATTGAATCTCTTTGTGATCATTTTAACAATTTTCCCTCAGAAAATCAAAGAGAAGCAATTTCTCAAGACTGGTCAAAGTTCAATATGAAATTGCACAAAGTGAAAACCCAACGAAAATGATTTCTGATACATACATACAAAGCATTGCTGACTACAGTAAATCCAGACTTTTCAAACATTTTTAAAATTGTAAAACTGATGTTACAATTTTCTTCAAGTAATGCAGCTGTAGAGTGAGGATTTCATGCCTTGAACTTGAAAACAACAAAATACAGGGTTTACGTTTCATCATAAAACGGGCATTGAAAGCTATTCATGTGGATACAAGTGAAAGGAAAGTCACTTCATGAATTTGATCCTATGTTTGCTATCAAACATTGGCTTAATGCAGGAACTGGACATTGCCATTTTGGGCACAGTAAAAGGGGGAGGGGACTCACAATAAACCTCAGTTTATTTCCCATAATTGTTGCATTGCCTTGTCTATTTTTAGGTAAGGGTAACTGTTATATTGGTGCTTATATTACAGGGCTGGAATATTACCTGGCACCTAGAAATTAGGTGCTGGTGCCCAGTTATTTTAGAGACAGCATTTGCTCACTTCTAGGATTAATGAGCCATATGGGATAGCCTTCGCTCACCTCTAGCATTGATGAGCCATAGGGGATAGCCTTTGCTCATCTCTAGCATCGATAAGCCAATGGGATAGCCTTTGCTCACCTCTGCATTGATGAGCCCAATGGGATAGTCTTTGCTCACCTCTAGCATTGATGAGCCATATGAGATAGCCTTTGCTCACCTCTAGCATCGATGAGCCAAACAGAAATAGCCTTTGCTCACTTCTAGCATCGATGAGCCATATGGGATAGCCTTGTCCTTCACTCACCTCTAGCATCAATGAGCCATATGGGATAGCCTTCACTCACCTTTAGCATTGATGAGCCATACAGGATAGCCTTTGCTCACCTCTAGCATCAATGAGCCATATGGGATAGCCTTCGCTCACCTCTAGCATCAATGAGCCATACAGGATAGCCTTCGCTCACCTCTAGCATCGATGAGCCATATGGGATAGCCTTCGCTCACCTCTAGGATCAGTGAGCCAATGAGATAGCTTTTGCTCACCTCTAGCATCGATGAGCCATATGGGATAAGCCTTCGCTCACCTATAGCATTGATGAGCCAATGGGATAACTTTTGCTCACCTCTAGCATTGACGAGCCAATGGGATAGCTTTTGCTCACCTCTAGCATTGATGAGCTGTATGGGATAGCATTCGCTCATCTATAGCATTGATGAGCCATATGGGGAATAGCCTTTGCTCACCTCTAGCATCAATGAGCCATATGAGATAGCCTTTCGCTCACCTCTAGCATCGATAAGCCAAACAGGATAGCCTTTGCTCACCTCTAGCATCGATAAGCCAAACAGGATAGCCTTTGCTCACCTCTAGCATCGATAAGCCAAACAGGATAGCCTTTGCTCACCTCTAGCATTGATGAGCCATACGGGATAGCCTTTGCTCACCTCTAGCATCGATGAGCCATATGGGATAAGCCTTCGCTCACCTATAGCATCGATGAGCCAATGGGATAGCTTTTGCTCACCTCTAGCATTGATGAGCTGTATGGGATAGCATTCGCTCATCTCTAGCATTGACGAGCCATATGGGATAGCATTCGCTCATCTCTAGCATTGATGAGCCATATGGGATAAGCCTTCGCTCACCTATAGCATCGATGAGCCATATGGAATAGCCTTTGCTCACCTCTAGCATTGATGAGCTGTATGGGATAGCATTCGCTCATCTCTAGCATTGACGAGCCATATGGGATAGCATTCGCTCATCTCTAGCATTGATGAGCCATATGGGATAAGCCTTCGCTCACCTATAGCATCGATGAGCCATATGGAATAGCCTTTGCTCACCTCTAGCATCAATGAGCCATACGGGATAGCCTTTGCTCACCTCTAGCACCGATGAGCCATACGGGATAGCCTTATCCTTCACTCACCTCTAGCATTGATGAGCTGTATGGGATAGCTTCGTTCACTTCTACGAACAATGAGCCATACGAGACAGCCTTAGCCTTTGCTCATCTCTAGCATCGATGAGCTGTATGGGATAGCCTTCGCTCACCTCTGGGATCGATGAGCCATATGGGATAGCCTTCACTCTCCTCTAGCATCAATGAGCTGTGGTCTGCCCACACCTTGTGGATGGTTTGTGGTTTTAACCTCGGACCACGTTTTGAAGGTACTAACTGCAACTGGCCGTGAGCACTCCACAAGGGTTGCCATCTTGGAAATATTCTGACTCAGTTGTCTTGCCACTACAATTTGACTTTTGTCAGACTTGCTTATAAATCCACTGCCTTTCCCACCTGAAAAACATGAATAACACCATTAAACAGAGCTTAGTATCAGGTGTTATACTGATTCATGACTTAATCCCATGTACTCAGATTTTATCAGCTGATACACTGCTGGACAATTGCTAAGGACGGATCATAAACGGCTATATAGAGCATAAAAAAGTAAGTGTGGTTGGATGCCAAGTGAAATAAAATAATGTCAGAATGCCAGGACATTACAAGAAAGACAATTTATTGTGCTCTGAAATCCAGAAGGCTTTGGAACGTGTTCAAGGGACAAACAGGCCATTTTGTGCAGAATACGTAAACGTGAAAAAAATGCAATTACCGTCCGCAGGCGTTCCGGCGTAAGATATCAATACGGGATTTGGCCACCATGGAGGGCGATGCAAGATTCCACACGTCGTGTCATGCTTTGCACAACATTATCAAGCAGCTGTTGGGGTAATTTATCCCATTCCTCTGTCAGTGCACGGATGAGGGTGTCCTTGTTTATTGGAGGGCATTGGCGACCAGCAAGACTCCTTCCCAAAGCATCCCACACATTTTCAATGGGATTCAGATCTGGAGAACGTGCTGGCCATACGAGGCGTTGAATATCCTCGCTCTCAAGACACTCCTGGACAGCGACTGTTCGATGACATGTTGCGTTTTCGTCCATGAAAATGAATCTATCACCGACAGCACCAGGGAACATGCGAACATGAGGTAGCAGAACATTATTAATGTATCGTTGGCCAGTCATAGTCCCAGTTGGAAGCACATAGAGGGACGTACGGCCATTGATCATGATGCCAGCACATACCATGACACTACATGTCGGATATCGGTCCCTTTCCTGTATGTTTGCTGGACAATATGCAGTACCACTATCACGCCAGATCAGTTGTCGTCGGCAATCAGACGATAGACTGTATCTACTCTCATCTGAGAAGAGGACAGCAGACCAGTCGTTATCAGTCCAATTGCGATGTTGATGGCACCATTGCAAACGGGCGGTACGGTGACGTCTGGACAATGGGATGCACACAACAGGACGGCGGGCGTATAGTCCTCCTTCATGCAAACGTCTGGCGACAGTTTTTCGGGAGATCCGCTTGCCAGTAGCAGCCATAAACTGATTTGCTACCTCACTAGCTGTGCTGCGCCGGTGTCTTTTTGTTGATAGCACTATGTACCGATCTTCTGCAGGTGTCGTACTGCGAACACGACCTCCCCGTGACGTTTGCTACACTCTCCATTTGTCTGAAATGATTTCCAAAGCCTTGAAAAAACACTGTGGCTGACGTCGAACTCCCTGGCAACATCTGTAATTTTTCGCCCTTCTTCAATCTGGCCAATAATACGGCCACGCGTAAAATCATCTAGGTGATGTCGGGAAGACATACTGAAAATTGCAAGTTCGTCAATTGATTCTTTCTCTTTCAACTTTGCGTTTGAACAACAACGGTCAGTACGCTTCAAATCCTTTATATCTCTTATCAGCGCCATGACGTCACGAACAAGTTCGGCAAACCAAAATTTGCATATGCACAACACGTCTTACTGTATCCCGCACTTATGCTAATTTTCACATTTTCCTGCCTTCCATTTTATGGTTGCTATCGTTGCTATTGTCATCCGTCCTTAGCAATTGTCCGGCAGTGTATAATGCTGCATTCAGTATTTACATTTTAGAAAATGTATGGTTGAATTCTTTGTGTAGAGTTGCAAATTTTGTTCTCTGTGTAAAGTTACACATGCTCTGTTTGTAAACATATCATGTGTGCCTGTGAATTCATTGCTCAGCAGGCTTCAAGAACAGTATTGGAATCATAGTAATCTTAACGTGATTCTATATTTGGGTCAGCTGAACTGCATGTTTTGCTTAATTTCTCTTGTTCGTATCACTGCCCCTTTCATATTACAGTCGAGAAAGTCAGTGTAGCTTTGCTTGACTTGGAATGCCAGAAACGAATAAAGGCCTTTGATTTCATTTCTGTGCTGTAGTTTGAAGTTGCTGTTTGGATTTCATATATTGGCTGTGATCTTTGGAAGTACTAGGTGGTGTGGAAAATGCTAACTACTGGATTAAGTAAATGTTTTTGAAAACTTACATGATGTCTTATTACAGAGGGTTCAGCTTAGATATCTTGGAGAATGATTTCATAGTGGGAATGTATAGGGAAACTCCCTCTCCCACCTCATCCTAATAAAGCACTTTTTTTCAACTGTCAAGATCAGAAAATTTATAAAACATTGGTTATTTTGAGTTGGCATGTCATCACCAGTCATTGTTATACTTGAATTTCTGCTACCCAGATGTTTTTTTCATAATGTAAATATTATATGAATGATGAAATAAATAAGGTTTTGTATTTATTTCCCTACTTGTGTGGATGTTGTGTTTTTTATTTCCACATGTACTGTTTCCTTAGTGTATGATCAAGGGTCTAAAGCCACAGTTATTGTTAAAATGCTTGTAACATCTGGGCTGACTCAAGATCTTGTAAATTTTGTGATTAATTTTGGCATTTGATGTTCGGTTTTTTTCATCACCATAGTATTTAATTTCTTTCTTGCCTCACTCTGATTCCTTTTGCTTCATGGTGGAAATTTTTTTTATGTAGGCATAAAACAGGCCTGAGCTCAAAAGGTTGCAAGCATTTTTTTTTTTTTTCACCATAAACTATTCTGGGCTCTTACAAATGCTGTCTCTGCCAGTATTGTTGATTTTTTAAACTGAGGAAAATCATATCTTTAGTTGTCATTGCACATCATAGCCAGCCAAAGGCCAAAATTTTTCTCAAAGATGCAAGCACTTTTGTTTCCAGCCAGTTATCCCTGTGGCTTTGATTTTTGTAATGTGCATAAATAATGTCTGCTGGTTCTGAACTACATTCCTTTCAGGGAGTTCTTGATGCAAGTGCTGAATGCTACTTGGACAACTTAGAAAACCTGAAACAAATCTCTGCCACGGTGAGAAGTTTTGTCCAAATGTCATACACAAATCACTCTTTTTAGGGCTTGAATCTTTAACAAAAAATATTTTAATATTCATGCTGTCCTCTCATTGTTCTTAAGCTATGAAGTACATTGCACAGCTATATTTAAACAAGTTTATCGTTAAACCTGAGAGTTAGGTATTATTAAGTTTCATTTTTGGCTCATTTTTGAAGAAATAAACATTAGGTATTCATTGATTGTCAATTAGGTATTATCAAGTTGTATTTTTGGCTCATTTTTGAAGAAAAAAATATTAGGTATTATCAAGTTGTATTTTTGGCTCATTTTTGAAGAAAAAAATATTAGGTATTATCAAGTTGTATTTTTGGCTCATTTTTGAAGAAAAAAATATTAGGTATTATCAAGTTGTATTTTTGGCTCATTTTTGAAGAAAAAAATCATGCTTATATTAGTGGTGGCATAAATCATTCCTTCTTGGGGGTTCATGAATGTTCATTCAATTTTCAAATTGTCACTGTGTTCACTGAGTAAATCATTCATTGCTGGGAACCTGTGTTTATGACAAAAGCACTTTCAAAGCAACAGCTCATTTTGGCACATTGCCCAAAAGAGTGTGAACTCTCAATTATTCACCATTCACAAGGAATAGTTCACTTGTGGCAAACAGTTAGGGCAAATGAATAGCATTCACCCATCATTTCCATTTTTAAATTTCACTATTATTTTGCAGTTGATTGCTTACTCACATAATGGTGGACACTTATTAATTCTCAACACTTTTCTTATTGGGAATTTGTTTCCCAACTCATGTGGATGGGGAAAAAAAAAGTTGAATGTGCTGAAGCTTCAGCACATCTTGCAGTAATGGCAGATTGAATGATAATTTACAGTTGTTAGAATGAACCATCCACAATGAAGAGTCATTCATTGTCAGTGAATTGTTCATGAATTAGGTAGTGTTGCCAGTCACATTCTGTGGGGGAAAAAAATTGTTTTGGCAATGGAAAATAAGTTTTTGCTAAAATATTGTGATCACCTTTTTGTACTATTATGACACTTTGGCAAAAAAAAAATTAATTTGGTTAATGGGTTGGTGAAAACTTTAAAAAAGCCAGAGCAACTGCTGTGAATGGTCCATCGCTAATGCTTATGATCCACCATGCCCATATGTCTGTAGAAATTATATGTTTAAGAGTCAGACTCAAGTCCCCCTTTTTGTTTGATTGCCATGATGATAAGAACTGTAATTTTCGTCGTATTATCCTCACCCCAGCACATAATCCACGGACCGTGACATTCAGAGAAAAAAAATTGCCGTATATTCCGCACTTCACAGATGTTGATCCGGAAGCACAATTTCAGACTGAAAAGTCGGTCACATAATGATCCAAGAGCCCGCAGAAGTAAGAAAAGAAAAACAAAAAACGATCCTATTAAATAAAGAAATCCATTTTTAAAGGTTACTTTTTCTTATATTTTTATCTCTGGACACAAAGTTTAGTTGGCATCCATAGAGCACAAAATTTAATCACGCCGATGCAGCTCTAGAAAATTGCATTACACCTTGCCGATGATAAAATGCTGCAGCAGAATAGAAATACTGTATATACAGGGTGTCCCACTCGCTACTGAACCTGGCATTTCTTTAATAATATTAACACCAATGAAGATATTGCAACGAAATTTGAAGTGGACTTACCTCATTTCGTGCGAAATGTGATGACATCACAACATGTGCTGGAAGTGGCCACCATTTGCGTCCAGACAGCATTGAACCCGCTGCTGTCTGCCTGGCAGACACATTCCTAAGTGTGGCGCCACTGAGGAGCAGTTCACCAGCCAGCCGGACATACCTCTCTGCTGCTTTGTTATGCCATTTCGCTGAGCATGTCTACACAATACGGTTGTTGATAGTGAATGCTCAAGCATACCTTTTCACGCACATGTGAAAATGTATCAGTATACTCTGGAGGAGCGAGTGTTTATTGTTCGCCCTTTTTGGAAAACTGATCGATAGTCTTGTCAACAGCAATTCCTGGAGAGGTTTGCAGGCGGACATCCGCCGAGCAAGTCCACCATTTGGACATCGTCGAAGAAATTGGAAACAAAGGGGACTTTATTAGATGACCATGCACGAGGTTGTCTACAAATGTCCGAGGAAACGATCCAGAATGTAAAGGGCTGACTACTTGCATCTCCCAGGAAGTCACTTTGCCAGCTATCACAGAAAACAGGATTGTCCAAAAGCACTTGTCAACATGTTGTGAAAAAAAGCAAAACTTCATGTGTACCTCTCTGGTCCACGAACTGAAAGAGCCTGACCACCTGAAATGAGTGACATACTGTCTATGGTTTCAGACATTTCCTCAGGAAAATCCAGGCATTCTGGACTACACATGGTTCTCGGACGAGGCGTGGTTTCACCTGTCCGGATACTTCAATTCTCAAAATTCCAGTATGGTTCTCGGACGAGGCGTGGTTTCAACTCGTTACATGAAGAACCCCTTCTTCATTCACAGAAAATTGGTGTTTGGTGTGGGATGACCCGGCACCACATAATTGGTCTCATCTTTGATACAACCATCACAACAGCTGCATATATGGAAATCTTCAACGCCTTTGTGAATCGATTGGACGACGAAGAATTCTCCATTGAATATTACCAGCATGATGGAGCGACATCACACACCAGTATGGCTGAAATTCAGTATTTTTTTCGGCCCACGCGTTCGCCCAATCACGCCTCCTGATTACTTTTTATGAGGAAAAGGGGGAGTTTGCCAAAAGAAACCGCAAACCATAGATGCCTTGAAAGCAAACGTCACCAAAGAAATTCAGGCAGTGACGGCGAATGTACTGGCAAGGACTTTCCACAGTATGGTGCGTCGGGTTCAATGCTGTCTGGACACAAATGGTGGTCACTTCCAGCACGTGTTGTGATGTCATCACATTTCACACGAAATGAGGCAAGTCCACTTCGAATTTCGTTGCAATATCTTCATTGGTGTTAATATTATTAAAGAAATGCCGGATTCGGTAGCAAGTGGGACATCCTGTACTTGCATATAAGTAGAAAGTGTTTGGAAGAAATTCTGCTTTTAAAGTTGGGGAGTCATCTTACAACCCCTCTCCTACACACACGGGTCAGTAAAAAAGAGGGGCTGGACTTCCCTGAATTCTACCGCAGACTTTCCATGTTGATTTCCGCCGTCTTTACACGATCATTATTCAAATAACAGATTCAAATAACACATTTGACTGTTTAGATGATTTAATGTGATGAAGTTAATTATTAAATTCATGTAATAATAGAACTTTCAGGCCCGCAACGGACCCATCTTCAGATGTTATTAGTAGAATGGAACTGAGTATGATTTATCATACTCAGTTCCATTCTCCTAATAACTTCTGAAGATGGGTCATACTCAGTTCCATTCTCCTAATAACACCTGGAGATGGGTCCGTTGTGGGCCTGAAAGTTCTATTACTATATGTTTTAGTAATTAACTTCATCACATTAAATCATCTAACCAGTAAAATGTGTTATTTGAATAATGATCATGTGAAGATGGCGGAAATCAACATAGAAAGTCAATTATTATATTTGCACTTTTAAGGTATTAACCTCTTGCAAAGTGCGCATAGTTTATGTGCAATTCATAAATGAAAAAACCATTAGAAAGTACCACTCACTCACCATAAAGATCATGGTAACCTCCAATGACAACACACTTCCAACACGTCATTCATCGTGATGTAACTGGGCTTCCAAGGTCTACAGACTTCTTGCTTACGCTTCTTACTTCCGGGTGTGAAACATCGTATTTTTTTTTTTTTTTTTTTTTCCTTAGCCTTATGAGATGTTACTATAAAGCTTGTCAATTCCATAAAAAATCACACATACAACTCATTCATACATTTTTTATGGAATTGACAAGCTTTATAGTAACATCTCATAAGGCTAAGGGGAAAAAAATACGATGTTTCACACCCGGAAGTAAGAAGCGTAAGCAAGAAGTCTGTAAACCTTGGAAGCCCAGTTACATCATGATGAATGACGTGTTGGAAGTGTGTTGTCATTGGAGGTTACCATGATCTTTATGGTGAGTGAGTGGTACTTTCTAATGGTTTTTTCTTTCATAGAAAGTCAACGTAAACACGATATGAACATTTACTTAGTTCTACCGCAGAATTTATTGACGGATTTGTTTATGTTTTAGACCTCGGCTTTTAGCGTTTCACTCCACGCTAGTTTTCTGACTTCTGGAAAACTATCGTCGAGCAGGGACATGATCATGTCCTCTCTGTCTCAGCTGTGCCCCCCTCCACCTAATTTAAATTTAGCAGTGTAATTGAAACTTTTTCTTTTCAAAGACATCATAAATAGCAAAGAAGGAAAATATGACTCGGTTGTACTGAAAGTAATGCAAAAGTGGGCATAACTGTTTTACTAACTGACAGAGGTCGTTCAAATTGCACATGTTGGTAGAGTAACTCTTTTTCTGTACAAAGGTACTACTCAACATAGTCTCCATCACAAGAGATGCATTTGTTCTATCATTGAACCTAACTCTGGAATCCTCTTTGAAACAATTCAGGTGTAGACTGTTGTACCCACTTCTTCACAGCCACTTTCACCTCATCTGTGTCATCAAATTGTTGTCCCCGGAGACGGTTCTTCATTGGACTGAACAGGTGGAAGTCGGAGGGTGCCAGATCTGGGCTGTGCGGTGGATGCATGACCACCGACCAGCCTGATTTGTTGCCAAAGATGTGTGTGGTCTCGCATTGTCATGGTGAATGTGGATCCCTTTCAGATTCTTGTTTGGTCTCTTCCTCCTTATGGCTTCTCTAAGCTTCTTGAGTGTCTCAATGCACTGCTTGCTGATCATGGTATGGCCACGTTCCAGAAAATCAAGAAGAATGACACCCCTGCCATCCTAAAAAACAGTAACCATGACTTTATGTGCTGATTGCTGGATCTTGAACTTCTTAGGCCTTGGTGAAGAGGTGTGATGCCATTTCATGGACTGGTTCTTCATTTCCAGATTGTAAAGGTATGCCCATGTTTCATTCCCCTCACCAGATCAGAAAAAAAAAACAAAAAAAAAACAAAAAAAACGTGTCTTCATTGGCTTCAAACGCTTCCAGCAGATCATACCAGACTTCCACCCCTCTCTCCTTCAAATCGGGTGTCAGCTGCCGAGATACCCACTTTGCATATCCCACTTTCTGATACCCTAAGTCTTCCACCATCTTCTGTATGGCATTGTGATGACAGTCCAGTTGTGCAACAAGCTGAGTGATTGTGAATAGTCTCTCCACGCGAATCAATTCATCCACTCGCTGACAATTCGTGTCAGTGGTCGCAGATGATGGTCTCCCACTGTGTGGGTTGTCTTCAATGCTGGTTTCCCCTTCTTTGAACGTCTTCATCCATTTGTGCACATTGCTCTTGTCAATGGTGTCATCTCTGTGAACATTCTGTAGCCTTCTGTGGATGTTGGACAGCCTGCACCCTTCCTTTGTCAAGAACTCAATGTTGGCACATTTCTTCTGCTTGGAATCCATTTACCTGCAGTGAAGAAGAATGGTTACTATTGATTAACCTCTGTCAGTTAATGAAAAAGTTGTGCCCACTTTTGCATTACTTTCGGTACAACCCTCATATCAGCAGTGAAGGACGAGCTTAAACCCAAGCACAGCACACACGAATTCCACCAGAACAAAAACTTTGAAAAGAGGCATGCATATGTAAGTTCATGCAGCAAGCACTGTGCATACATTTTCATTGGATGGTTGACAAAGAGTGGGCACAAGCAGTCAGCATTGTCTGCCTCTGACATCCGTCCCAACAACATCTCTGATCTTTCATTATGACACATTTTCTAATTCACTCTGTACAAACTACCTGAACTGAAAATTTTTTTCAGAGAGAGTTCCTTTTCCAATTATGCCCCATCTCCTGCATGAGTACCCTGTGGATTTTTTAAAAAATTCGAAGGGCCACAGAAACATTTTTTTTTAAATTGGCATATAATCCGCGTAACCTAAATTTTAAACTTTTTTAGCAGATGATCCACAGATTATACTACAAGAAAAATTATGGTATTTCTGACCTTTCTCTGTTTTGAAGTTTTCAAGTTAGGTGGTGAAAATGTATTTTGTAATTTCTGTAATATCTCATCTTCTGAAAGTAAGATAAAAAAGTGTTTGTTTTAGGTGCTAGCAACAATCGTGAAACTTTCTAAATATTTCCTGAATTGTGTGGTGTACATTTGTTCTGTTAGGTGCTATAAATGTATGTTTACCTTTTGAATTATGTCTCTGCTTTTTAAATGCCTAATGTCAATCTCTCTCACTCTCCCCCCCCTTTTTGTCAAGTGGCTGTAATATTGTTCAAACTTATCTATTCAAATATCATTATCAGCGCATAGGTGCAGTATTTGCTACTGTTTCCCATGTAGCCATTCCTTAGAAAACTTAAAAGTTACTCGAATGAGCCATTACATTATGACCATCCTTTAGCCTAGCGAAATGAGCACGCCGGGAGACTGAACGGTGGCGCAGGTGAAGTTTCCACAGCAGTATATACACTTAGTGGCCACTTTATTATGACCACCTGACAGTTTTAAGCAAATGAGCTATGGTTGCATGCTGTTGCCGCCAGAGGGTGAGGCTAGTATAAAAAGAGAAAGCTTAGTTCTTGCGACAGTAGAAGAAATGATTTTTGGGTGACGAGATGGGTAAAAAATGCGATTTGCTGAACTTTCAACGTGAGATGATTGTAGGAGCTCGGAGCCATGGAGCAAAATCACTGAAACTGCCACATTCATGAAATGTTCCAAAGCAGCTGTTGTTAAAGTGTTTAAAGACTGGACTGTCAGCTAAAAAACTGGGTCTCTACGAGCAACGTGTGGTCGTCATCGACTAGTGAATGCTCGGGCGGAACGGAGAGTCTCTAGACTGGTAACAGACAACAGAAGGGCAACAGTGCAGCAAATTACAGACCATCTTAATCAAGGATCCTCTCAAGTGATCTCTGCACGCACTGTTCGCAGTACACTGCATCGGATGAGATATGGCAGCCGAAGGCCTGTTCGAACACCTTTGCTGTCTGCAGTTAACAAGAGAAAATGTCTCCAGTTCGCACAGGAGCACAAGGATTGGACAGTCGATAATTGGAAACAAATTATGTGGTCCGATGAATCACGTTTTCAGTTGCACCATGCCGATGGCCGAGTGAGAATTTGGCGGAAACAGCACGAAAGTATGGAGCATCCCAAATGCACTGCTACAACCCTTCAAGCTGGTGGAGGCAGCGTTATGGTTTGGGGAATGTTTTCCTGGCATGCTTTGGGCCCTTTAATTCGTGTTAATCAACTTCTGACTGGCAGATCATATTTAAACATTGTTGCGGACCAAGTGCATCATGTCATGTGGATGGTTTATCCCAATGGCAATGGCTGCTTTCAACAAGATAATGCGTCCTGCCATAGTGCTCGTATTGTACAGGATTAGTTTCAGAAACATGACGGTGAGTTTACTTTGCTTAGGTAGCCCCCACAATCTCCAGATCTCAACCCCATTGAGAATTTGTGGGATGAAGTTGAACAAGCCATCAGACAGCTGGATCCATAACCCTGCAATCTCACACTCCTGGAAAGTGCTATTCATCAAGCATGGTCTCAGATTCCACAAACCACCTATCAACATCACGTGGTCCATGTCACGAAGAATCGACACAGTATTAAAGGCAAAAGGTGGCAAAACGAAGTACTGAGGGGGTGGTCATAATAAAGTGGCCACTCAGTGTATACAACACAAGGACCGGTTTTCGGTTAGTAAAGTGTTTGGAGTCAGAATGGGAAATGCTGTCGATTTATCGGAGTTTGATAAAGGACAAATTGTGACGGCACTGCCCCGCGGAACTATGATCTCGGAAACGGCAAGGCTTGTGGGTTGTTCACGTGCCGCTTTAGTGAGTACCTATCAAAAGTGGTGCATAGATGGCCAAACAACGAACCGTTGTCCAGCTGTGTATCGTTGGCAGCACATTGATGCCAGAGGGAAGTGGAGACTGTGACACATTGTTCTCAGCAACTGAAGGGCCATTGTGTAACAAATCACCCACAGGTACAACAGTAGTGATCAGGGCAATGTGTCACAGCACACAGTTCATCGCACCCTTCTGTGCATGGGCCTGTGTAGCTTAAGACCCAGCCGGGTCCCCATGTTAACTGCAAGTCATCTACAACAACGCATGAGATGGGCACAAGATCATCGAAATTGGACCGTGGATGATTGGAAGAAAGTGGCCTGGTCTGACAAATCAAGATTCCTGGTGCATCACGTAGATGGTCGAGCGTGGATACGCTAATTACCAACAGAGGCTATGACACCTGGATGCACTGTTGGGCGGAAACAGACAGGCAGAGGTGTTATGCTGTGGGTGATGTTTTCTTGGGACACTTTAAGCCCCATTATCTCAATAGACAATCCCTGACAGCTGTCAGATTGAACATCGTTGCAGACCAAGTTCACCCATTCATGGCAACTGTGTTCCCTGCTGGTGATGGCCATTACCAACAGGATAATGCGCCACTGCCAGAATCGTCAAGGAGTGGTTCGAGGAACATGCTGGTGACTTTCTGTTAATGCCCTGGCCTCCAAATAAGGTATCTGAACATTGTTGCGGACCAAGTTCACCCATTCATGGCAACTGTTTTCCCTGCTGGTGATGGCCATTACCAACAGGATAATGCGCCACTGCCAGAATCGTCAAGGAGTGGTTCGAGGAACATGCTGGTGACTTTCTGTTAATGCCCTGGCCTCCAAATAAGGTATCTGAACATTGTTGCGGACCAAGTTCACCCATTCATGGCAACTGTTTTCCCTGCTGGTGATGGCCATTACCAACAGGATAATGCGCCACTGCCAGAATCGTCAAGGAGTGGTTCGAGGAACATGCTGGTGACTTTCTGTTAATGCCCTGGCCTCCAAATAAGGTGTCTGAACATTGTTGCGGACCAAGTTCACCCATTCATGGCAACTGTTTTCCCTGCTGGTGATTGCCATTATCAACAGGATAATGCGCCACTGCCAGAATTGTCAAAGAGTGGTTTGAGGAACATGCTGATAACTTTCTGTTAATGCCCTGGCCTCCAAATTCACCTGACACGAAACCAATCGAACATTTGGGGTTTAACTTGGAAAAGCTGGTTCATGCTAAATCACCACCAACCTAAAATATATGGGAACTGGAGGACCTGCTGTTGACATTATGGTACCAGATACCCCATGGTACCTGCCACCTCATCAAATCGATATCTCGCCGAATGGCTGCTGTTTTGTGGGCTGAAGGGGGTCCTACAGCTTATTAAATCGGTGGCCATAATACAATGGCTCATCGGTGTAGATCCCCCGGGAATGAAAATTGAAGCTGCATCTCGTGATTTCCATTCAAGCGTTCTACCATTTGACCCAGGATTCGCACTGCTCCTGGAATCCTGGAATATAATTTCCCTTCGTTCTAGGCCTGGAAAGTCCCTTAATTTTTCATATTTTTATGAAAGCTCCTGAAATAAGTTCTGAATTGCTTGATTGATGGCATCAGTTTGTTGTAGCTCCCTGTGGTGTTTGCTTGTGATGACATCACTTCCTTCCATTGAGCGTTGATATGTGACATCTCTTTTAGCTCATGTGACACTGCAGTGCAAAATGTTAGAGTACCATATTTCCAGCAAGCTTATTTTGTAGCATAGCAGTTGTGTGCAATTGGTGTTACAACAGCGTGTGAAAACATTCCTGAGAGTTGAAGATGGGTCTTCCTTCAAGCTGGCTCTTTCCTCACTGAAGGAGATTAATATCTTGCCTCCTTTCCGCCAGTGTTCAAGGGAATAGATGTCTATGGAATAGGGAATCTTCAGTGTCATGGCAAAATTGTTTTGTAATATTATCTTTGTGCTAGATTCCAGAATGCTTCATATAAGTTTGATACAGGAAAATTTTGTCAGTTCACTGAAGATGTAACACTCACAGAAGTACACTTTGTAACCCGATAGCCAACAAGACTTGGTAATTCTAAATGTTTATTAAATTTCACCCCAATTTGCAAAATATAAAACAAAGCACCATGATTCTAGAAAAGTTTAAGCTCATGGAATTTTTTGAACTAAAAAAACCCCTGGAACGTACTTTCTGTAAATATCTGTAAACCGTGTATGCCACCCAAAAGAACAAAGTTCCAAGCAACTGAAGCTAAGTGTATGTATGTATGTTAGGAATATGAACAACATTCCAAATGTGCTCTTGTTGAAGAAATTCGGTGCTTAATCATAGCATCAGCAACCATTTTTCGTACATCTACCAATATACATGGAACAGCCAAAACATTATGATCTGCCTAATATGATGTTATACCTCCATGTACCACCAAAACAGCTGTTACTTGGCAGGCTGTGGATGCCACAAATTTTCTAAAATTCTCTTGTGGTATCTGGTATCAACATGTTGCCAGCAGATGCTTTAACTCCTGTAAGTTGCGCGGTTAAACCGGCACAGATCGGGTTTGCTATTCCACCACAAGCCACAGATGCTCGATTGGATTGATGGAAAATTTGGAATTCCTCCAAGTCTTCCTCGGGTTCCGCGAACCATTCTCAAACAGTCCTGGCAGTGTGACATGGCGTATTATCTTTCTGAAAGAAGACATTACTAAAAGGGAATACCGTTGATATGAAATGATGTACCTGGTCTGCAATGATGTTCAAATAGGTGGTAGACTATTTTCAAACAATATGGGAAGTGTGGGATGGAGCATTATCCTGCTGAAAGAAGGCACTACTAGAGGGGAATACCTTTGCCATGAAAGGATGTACCTGGTTGGCAATGTTGTTTAGGTAGGTGGTAGACTATTCTCAAACAATATGGGAAGTGTTGGATGGAGCATTATCCTGCTGAAAGAAGGCACTACTAGAGGGGAATACCGTTGCCATGAAAGGATGTACCTGGTCTGCAATGATGTTTAGGTAGGTAGTAGACTATTCTCAAACAATATGGGAAGTGTGGGATGGAGCATTATCCTGCTGAAAGAAGGCACTACTAGAGGGGAATACCGTTGCCACGAAAGGATGTACCTGGTCTGCAATGATGTTTAGATATGTGGTAGACTATTCTCAAACAATATGGGAAGTGTCAGATGGAGCATTATCATGCTGAAAGAAGGCACTACTAAAGGGCAGTACCGTTGCCATGAAAGAATGCACCTGGTCTGCAATGATGTTTTGGTAGGTGGTAGACTATTCTCAAACAATATGGGTAGTGTGGGATAGAGCATTATCATGCTGAAAGAAGGCACTACTAGAGAGCAATACCGTTGCCATGAAAGGATGTACCTGGTCTGCAATGATGTTTAGGTAGGTGGTAGACGTCATAGTTTCCTGCACATGATTGGTCCCAGGGGTTTCCCAGCAGAACATTGTCTAAAATATTATAATTCCTCCACTGGTTTGTTTTGATCCCATGGTGCATCCTGGTGTGCATGTATCTGGGTGTCCATGTTAGCCCTTGCAAAACTACCCAAATTTCTACTAGTCAATGTGTCTAGGGGAATAAAAAATTTACTAGCCAAATGACAAAATCTACTGGCCATGCAAAGTTAAAAATAATAATTCCGTAACTTCTCTACTTAAGTTTCTATGAAATTAAATGGGTGAATGTTTTTTTTTTTTCTTTCTAATGAGAGACCCCTCCCCCATTAACTTCATAAAAACAGATGCAGAGCAGTTACTGCATAGGATCATTAGATTGACTGCAAATATTGCATATGCTTTTGTTCCAAACTGATTGATTTTTTGACAATTTATTTTCAGTGCTGTATTTATTTTCAGTGTTATCTTAATTTAAATATACATAATTTATTTTCAAGAGGCCACTAAAGTTTGATGTCTAATTTCTTTAATAATATTTCATACAAAGGGATGGAAGCTAGGATATGTACACTATATTGACAAGAGTCACCGGACACCTAGAAGAGAAACACAACATAGCATTTATTGGCATACATTAGTACAGTGTTGGTCCACCTTTAACCTTAATGTATGCGCTGACCCTTTGAGACATGCTTTCGACAAGGTTTTGGAACACAGGTTTGTCCACGATAACCAATGGGCCGGGACCATACCACGAAAAACATCCCCACACGAGTACACTGCCAGCTCCAAACTTTTCCATATGAACAGTATAGTGTGGTAAATAGTATTCCCCCGGCTGCCGCCATACCCACACACGGACATCAGACTGATGGATCGTGTATCTGGATTCATCAGTCCATAGGACCCATTTCCTTTGATCTACAATCCACGATAAAGGTTCTTTACACCATGCTAAACGACGAGTAGCATTCATAGTGGAGATGAAAGGTTCATGAGCAGCCACATGGGCATGGTAAGCCATGGAATGAAGTTCTCTCTGAATGGTATGTGTACATACTGAGGTTCCAGCATTTTTACTCACCTGGTGCAGGACTCCGTTGATTAGCTGTAACGACTCTTCTGAGGCTTCGACATCCTCTATCACTGATTTTATTTGATCTGCCAGCATATTTTGCTGCTTCAGGCATACCATGTGTCTTCCACTTATTGAGTATGTCCAAAACAGTTGACTTCGGTATGTTTAAACACCTTTTGGTTTCTCTTATGGACAACCCACTAATATAACACCCAACAATCTTTCCTTTCTCAAAGTCAGTTCTCTCTCGCCTCTACATTTTCACTCAACCTCACAGTGCAGTATGATCGTGGTCTGTTGCAGGTTTGTTTTTATACTGTTTGCAGCTGTACCGCACATCTTAACAACGCAGCAGATCCGTTCATTTGCTTTTGAAGGTTGCGCTGTGACTTTTGTCAATATAGTGTATACGTAAAGTTGCATTAATAATGTTGATGTGGTTTACCACTGATATCTACTGTGTCTGATCCTCCCATCAGAGGTATCTGCCCACCACAATTGAATAGCATTTTGAGGATCAAAATCTTCAATTGAAGGGCCATTGTATCTAATCACCATTAAGTGATTTACAGTGTCACTATTCAGACACGCCCAATTACTTGTTTTTATGAGGTTCATTGCTGAAAAGCCACGTTCACAAAGAGCAGCACCACATGACATTAGATGTTGCAGCTGCATCATCTTAAAAGCATTGCCATAACAGTTTTTTTTTTTTTTTTGGTTCAGCATATATGCGACTAAACAGAGATTCAAAGATAGTTCTTTTAGCTGTCTACAGATGACATTATACTTTGTGTGAGGTATACCATGGCAGAGGTTGCTTTAGTAACCTTGACCCTTTGGTCACTCCATGCTGATCCATCAGCAGATTAAATTTTCTCGAAGCCCACCTTCACGCCCATTCATTTTCGAAGCAGTTACAGAAACACGGGCGAGAAAACTGAACTCTATTATATTCATTCAAAAGTGAGAGGAAAAGTTCGACAAAGTAGTTGCTCACTTGGAGAAAAAAAAAAAAATCTTTTGGCCATCATTGGCTAAATTTTCGCGACACTCTTGCTTTCCTAGCTTGCAGCACAAAACGTATTGAACACAAAAATACGAAATTTACATCGTTTGTAGAGAATTGTTGGGAGAACACGCTGAAAAAAACCGTTTTTCGATTCTGGAGATGCTTCAAAGTTAAGGTAAGCAAAAAAAGTGCTATCAGGTTGTGTTCCGGACACACTAACAGCAACAGAACCACGAAACTTTGTAGGCATGTAGTGCCATGACCGAATTTTTGCATCTCATCGCCTTGTTTTTGAATTTCGAGTTAGAGTACAAGAAATTAAATTTTTAAATTTCACAGAATTCTATTTCACGATGGGATCCATTTAAAAAAAACGGATATATGGCAAACTTTAAATCATAATGCATTGCAATTTAAGAAAAAGTCATTTTCTGACTTTTAAGCATTTTTTAAAGATGCGAAGGAAAGAAACGAACGGCTTCTCTGTCTTCACGATAACCACAGAGGAACGTTCTGGTCCCGTGACCTGCTGCCATGGTGACGAAGCTAGTCTTAGCACTCTCTTCTCATTGGGTGAAAGAACAGGCAACAATATCAAACTGGTAACAATGCAATGCTTAATGACGTAGGGACACTTTTATTAAAGTTTTTATTTAAGTTCGGCGTTTTCTGCCTGCATACGTGAATACCTATGTAAATATCGGCTTTTGCTTTGTATTTGAAAAGCAAAGAGGAAAAATGTGAGTGTCTTCGTCTGCGAATTGTTCGACCACTTCTAAATGACCTAGAGATCTGAAAATTGGCGTGCTGATAAGTCTTAAGGTCCATATACCTAGAAAAGTACAAAACCAACAATAAATAAAAATGGTGGCTTTAGAACATTGTCTGCCTGCAGGGCTCGGGCGCTACTCTGGAAACGAGCGTAGCGAGCCTAGAGGCGCAGCCCCCTTGTATTAAAAAAATTACTAGCCACTGCAAAATATCTGGTCGCCATTTGGCGACTGGCTACCGACATTCGCAAGGGCTGGGCCACGTGGCACAACATGAAACAAGTTTCATTGGACCTGATGACCGTCGTCCAATCATTCAAGGTCTAGTTTTAATGTTTGTGTGCCCATTTTGGGCACTTTCAACAGTGAACTGAGGTTAGCATGGGCACTAGGAGCAGCTTGAGGTTACTCAGTTCCATGTTCAGCAGGTTCGGTGTAATCTATGTGTTGTGACATAATACTCCCCTCACCAGTATTCAAATTACTGGTGAGTTGCACCACAGTATCTCTTCTGTTGGCTCCTACCACAGCATTCGCATACCTGCCAACTACCAAGGAATGTCCGTAGTTTCTACAGATTTAGTTGTCTGACTACAGAACTCACTGCCAAAACTAAGAATTCTATGAATTTTCATTAAAAAAAAAAAATTTGCTATTATTTTAGAACATACATGAGATTCTTAAGCGGATTTGCGGAATTCCGCCTTTTTTTTTTTTTTTTTTGTCATTTAAATTATTCTTAAAATCAATGCAAAAATGGGGGGGGGTCGTTTTCCACCTAGGAACGGTATTTTGTGTTTCAAAACTTTTAAAAACAGTTAAAGAAAATGTTTTTTCTGTTCTTGTAATTCCCCCCCCCCCCCAATATTGCCTTTGTGTCCAGTATTCTTGTTAAATCTCATTTTATTGTAAGAATGTTTGTATTACAGCTTCAAACTGTGGGCAACAATTTGCAAAAACGGATGCTGGACGCCACAAGAATTTCCCCATAATCTTCAGGCATAAGATTCTTCCGAGAATTCTAGGAATTCTGCATATTTCATTATTATTATTTAGGTCATTCACATGATCGATGCCCAAGTGATCAGAAATTAGGGGTCGGAGCTGGTGGTGATGGGGGAGGGTGTTCGAGGGACGTATTTCCATCTTTACGAAACTTTCGAAAACCGAAGGTCGATGGAGTTCAGATTTTTTCCGTAATCATAATTTCTTTTTTTCTTGTGATGTTACTTTTGCCCAGTATGATTGTTAAATAACATTTTACTGCATAAGTATTTTTATTTTGGCTTGAAAATACGGGAAATATTCCAAAACCGGAAGTCGGATGAAGCAAAGATTTCCCCTGTAATAGTTCCCCCATCCCCACTCCCGCGATGTTTCCCACTCTCCTGCGTCTATGTATGCCGTGCAATAATAGGGGTTACTACTGACGAGGCTTTTGCCAGTGTTGGCAGGTATTCATTCGCTCACTGCTACCGTCGACAAGCCATGGTCGGTCCACAATTTGCCCAGTTGTTCATGGTGCTTCCCTCTTCGGACCACTTTTTGGTGGAACTAACCATTGAAACTAATATATATACAGGGTGATCAGAATCGACTGCACAATAAACCTACCGTACGATTCCTCGTGGAGATAGAAACCAAGAAATGTTGTCCGATTTGACGACGCGTTCCGGAGATATATGCCCCGAAAGTTTTGTGACATCACGTCCGGTAACGCACATGCTCGTTAAAGAGCGACATGGATAGTTACACAGATGCACGTATCACAAAGCAATCAAGCTGCCCCAGTGATGCAGTGTTCTAAGGCGATGGCTTCTGATCATTTGTCCGACAGGGGTCCGGGTTTGAATCCCGGTGAAGCATGGATGTTGTGTTTGTCCTACAGCACTGACTCTCTCTCCCTTCCCTGGAACCACTGGTCCTAAATTCAGGACGGGCAACTACTTATAGCCCACTGAGTTGCTCATAGTGATCGTTAAACCTCCAGTTAAAAAAAGAAAAAAAAAAGAAAAGGTAATCGACATTTTAAAATGTGGCATGGGATGGGTATGCAGATTTAAAGGACGTAGTGGCGTGAAACCATCAGTTGTACGCCTGCACGATACGGCAGGTAGGAATGAAAAGGGTTGCCGACGGTAGCAAGTAAGCTCATACTGCATTGGTAAATTTGAC
Organism: Macrothele yani; assembly: GCA_039090855.1. NCBI lineage: Eukaryota > Metazoa > Arthropoda > Arachnida > Araneae > Macrothelidae > Macrothele > Macrothele yani. Next base: position 11,052,898 of record CM077019.1, read on the forward strand.
AGTAGTGTGGGTAGCGATATGTCGTACAGTTTGAGAGAGTATTGTGACATGTATCTCGTGTTCGGGGAATGCCATGGTTCAGCATTGCATGCAGCAAGGGCCTACTGCGAGTGATACCCAGCACGACGGCACCCGGACGCCCAGGTCATACGGCAGCTTGACGCTCGAATGCGTGACACGGGCAATGTCGCACCACGTCCAAGTGTAGACAGTGGCGCTGGACCCTCTGTGAGAGCACCATCCCTCGAGAATGCCATACTAGAGTTCATAAAGGAGGAGCCAACGACCAGCAGCCGTGTGATCGCTCAGTGTGCATCAAAGTACCGTACTTGCCGTTCTACATGACGAAGATCGGCATCTATATAACATCACAAGGGTGCAGGGCCTATTACCACAGGATTATCCTTGAAGACAGGCTTACTGTGAGTAGCTGCTACAGCAATATGCTGCTGTTAATAGTTTCGTCCGCCGGATCTTGTGGATTGATGAAGCAAGGTTTACACAGCAGGGTATCTGCAACACCCATAATAGTCATGTTTGGGCATTGGACAATTCACACGCAACACGTGAACACGCTCACCAGGTCCTGTGGAGTGTTAATATTTGGTGTGGTATATTGGGCGATATCCTAGTGGGATCGTATCTTCTTCCCGAACATGTCACAACTATCAACTACATGGTGTTCCTACGGGATGTTCTGCCGGACTTACTAGAAAACATACCATTGGCTCTTCTCAGCAATCTATGGTTCCAGCATGATGCAGCACCGGCACATTACGCTGCAAATGTTTGCCAGTGGCTGGATACGGAATATCCCGGTTGATGGCTTGGCCGTGGTGGTCCTGTCACATGGCCCGCTAGATTGCCGGATCTTAACTAATTGGACTTCTTCCTGTGGGGTCATCTAAAGGAACTGGTATATCGGCGGCCTGTCAACATCTTGCATGACCTAGTGGCCACCTTGCACGCGGCCCTCACAACTGTAACCCCTGCTATGTTGCAAGATGTGCAGATGTCTATTCTTCGGCGGGCTGCCGCCTGTTCCGCACTGCAAGTTGGTGATTTTGAACACATGTTGTAATCTGACACGAATCCAAGTGTTTTATCATGTGTGTTGTAGTGGTACACATCAATAAATTACATATTTTCTGTCAAAAGTGATTGGGTAAGTTATTTCTAATGTCTGTATTCTTACGGGATTTGACGTCACGAACTTTCGGCGCGTATATCTCTGGAATGCGACATTCGATTGGACAACGGACAATGGGTTTTGGCTTTTTTCTCTGCGAGGAATCATCAGGTAGGTTTATTGTGTGGTCGATTCTGATCACCCTGTATATACTAATATAAAAAAGTAAATAATAAAATAAACGGCTGACCGAGAACATTTCATAAGCCTTACCGTCCGGCAGGAAATGCTCTAGTTGTCTGGCCATTACAATTTGTAGAGGCCTGCACTGGCCGGGTCAGGCTTTTACAGACACTTACGACTGGGCCGGGCCAAGCAGACCCATTCTTTTTATTGCAATGGTAAAGAAAGAAACAAAGTAGTGTTCCCTGATTTCCTGGTGTGTTTAAATGTTTTGCTGGCTGTACTTACTTCCATGACATAGCCCAGGGCATAATCACAAAATCAAGGAGAGGCACTTAGTGTTTTTACCATCTGTAGGTCAGTGACTTAACTAGCAGAATGTGCCCCCCCCAGATTTACTTCAGCCCCCATAAGCACAGTAATTTCCCCATGATTTCGAACGTGAGGGAGGATGCATTTTTTGCGGCGTGTGTATGTGGTGGTTGGAGAGGTTAGGAAGTCAGGGAGAGTGTCTACAAAAGTAATGGTGGTAGGTAGAGCCCTGTAGTTTTAATTATTTAAGTAATAGATTTGACAGTATGTGTAATTGCTTTGTTCAAAACTAAAATACATCACTTGAAAAAATCACCCTCTTATACATAGTGGATCTGCGGCTGCTGTGAATAAATGTTGACGCCTGTCGTGTAAGTAATCCTAGGTAACTGACTGTTTTCCCACATCCTCCATAGGGAATCCCACTGTGGCCTCGTGCTTTTCCTCAGCAGCACATAGAGAGGGCTGTTTGAGAGCGATCATATTATTTACAACCCATTGCAGAGCAATCATATTACAACCCGAAGTCAAAGAGCAGAACACTTTTGATCTGTAGGACATTCAGTATTTTAAAAGTGAAACTAAGCATTTATTTAGGCGAAGCTAAATATATCTTAAAGCAAAATATGAATCTTTGGGTTAATTATTGTGTGTGTTCGAATTTTTTTCATAAAACTATAACTAGCAGCTGCAGTACGCCCCGTCGTTACTTCCCCCCCTCCCCGCAATGGCAGGTGTGGTAGCTGCGCCTCTGCTGTAGGTATTAAGATGATAAAACCACCTTAAAGCTTGTTGACAACAAAAAGATTCGGCCCTGAGTGAGTGTGTGTGTTGAGTTAAAGGACTGCTGGTTGTTGATAACAAAAGATTAAAGGATCAGAGTTAGTTAAAGGATCTGAGTTAAAGGATCTGAGTTAAAGGATCTGCTGGTTGTTGACAACAAAAGATTCGACCCCGAGCGAGTGTGTGCAGGGGCTGCAGGTGTGGTAGTTACGCCACTGCTGTAGGTATTAAGATGGTAAAACCACTTTGAGGTTTGTTGACAACAAAAGATTCGACCCCGAGCGAGTGTGTGCAGGGGCTGCAGGTGTGGTAGTTGCGCCACTGCTGTAGGTATTAAGATGGTAAAACCACTTTGAGGCTTGTTGACAACAAAAGATTCGACCCCGAGCGAGTGTGTGCAGGGGCTGCAGGTGTGGTAGTTGTGCCACTGCTGTAGGTATTAAGATGGTAAAACCACTTTGAGACTTGTTGACAACAAAAGATTCGACCCCGAGCGAGTGTGTGCAGGGGCTGCAGGTGTGGTAGTTGTGCCACTGCTGTAGGTATTAAGATGGTAAAACCACTTTGAGACTTGTTGACAACAAAAGATTCGACCCCGAGCGAGTGTGTGCAGGGGCTGCAGGTGTGGTAGTTGTGCCACTGCTGTAGGTATTAAGATGGTAAAACCACTTTGAGGCTTGTTGACAACAAAAGATTCGACCCCGAGCGAGTGTGTGCAGGGGCTGCAGGTGTGGTAGTTGTGCCACTGCTGTAGGTATTAAGATGGTAAAACCACTTTGAGGCTTGTTGACAACAAAAGATTCGACCCCGAGCGAGTGTGTGCAGGGGCTGCAGGTGTGGTAGTTGCGCCACTGCTGTAGGTATTAAGATGGTAAAACCACTTTGAGGTTTGTTGACAACAAAAGATTCGACCCCGAGCGAGTGTGTGCAGGGGCTGCAGGTGTGGTAGTTGCGCCACTGCTGTAGGTATTAAGATGGTAAAACCACTTTGAGGCTTGTTGACAACAAAAGATTCGACCCCGAGCGAGTGTGTGCAGGGGCTGCAGGTATGGTAGTTGTGCCACTGCTGTAGGTATTAAGATGGTAAAACCACTTTGAGGCTTGTTGACAACAAAAAGATTCGACCCCGAGCGAGTGTGTGTGTTGAGTTAAAGGATCTACTGGTTGTTGACAACAAAAGATTCTACCCCGAGTGAGTGTGTGCAGGGGCTGCAGGTATGGTAGTTGCACCACTGCTGTAGGTATTAAGATGGTAAAACCACTTTGAGGCTTGTTGACAACAAAAAGATTCGACCCCGAGCGAGTGTGTGTGTTGAGTTAAAGGATCTGCTGGTTGTTGACAACAAAAGATTCGACCCCGAGCGAGTGTGTGCAGGGGCTGCAGGTGTGGTAGTTGCGCCACTGCTGTAGGTATTAAGATGGTAAAACCACTTTGAGGCTTGTTGACAACAAAAGATTCGACCCCGAGCGAGTGTGTGCAGGGGCTGCAGGTGTGGTAGTTGTGCCACTGCTGTAGGTATTAAGATGGTAAAACCACTTTGAGACTTGTTGACAACAAAAGATTCGACCCCGAGCGAGTGTGTGCAGGGGCTGCAGGTGTGGTAGTTGTGCCACTGCTGTAGGTATTAAGATGGTAAAACCACTTTGAGACTTGTTGACAACAAAAGATTCGACCCCGAGCGAGTGTGTGCAGGGGCTGCAGGTGTGGTAGTTGTGCCACTGCTGTAGGTATTAAGATGGTAAAACCACTTTGAGGCTTGTTGACAACAAAAGATTCGACCCCGAGCGAGTGTGTGCAGGGGCTGCAGGTGTGGTAGTTGTGCCACTGCTGTAGGTATTAAGATGGTAAAACCACTTTGAGGCTTGTTGACAACAAAAGATTCGACCCCGAGCGAGTGTGTGCAGGGGCTGCAGGTGTGGTAGTTGCGCCACTGCTGTAGGTATTAAGATGGTAAAACCACTTTGAGGTTTGTTGACAACAAAAGATTCGACCCCGAGCGAGTGTGTGCAGGGGCTGCAGGTGTGGTAGTTGCGCCACTGCTGTAGGTATTAAGATGGTAAAACCACTTTGAGGTTTGTTGACAACAAAAGATTCGACCCCGAGTGAGTGTGTGCAGGGGCTGCAGGTGTGGTAGTTGTGCCACTGCTGTAGGTATTAAGATGGTAAAACCACTTTGAGGCTTGTTGACAACAAAAGATTCAACCCCGAGCGAGTGTGTGCAGGGGCTGCAGGTGTGGTAGTTGTGCCACTGCTGTAGGTATTAAGATGGTAAAACCACTTTGAGGCTTGTTGACAACAAAAGATTCGACCCCGAGCGAGTGTGTGCAGGGGCTGCAGGTGTGGTAGTTGTGCCACTGCTGTAGGTATTAAGATGGTAAAACCACTTTGAGACTTGTTGACAACAAAAGATTCGACCCCGAGCGAGTGTGTGCAGGGGCTGCAGGTGTGGTAGTTGTGCCACTGCTGTAGGTATTAAGATGGTAAAACCACTTTGAGGCTTGTTGACAACAAAAGATTCGACCCCGAGCGAGTGTGTGCAGGGGCTGCAGGTATGGTAGTTGTGCCACTGCTGTAGGTATTAAGATGGTAAAACCACTTTGAGGCTTGTTGACAACAAAAAGATTCGACCCCGAGCGAGTGTGTGTGTTGAGTTAAAGGATCTACTGGTTGTTGACAACAAAAGATTCTACCCCGAGTGAGTGTGTGCAGGGGCTGCAGGTATGGTAGTTGCACCACTGCTGTAGGTATTAAGATGGTAAAACCACTTTGAGGCTTGTTGACAACATAAAGATTCGACCCCGAGCGAGTGTGTGTGTTGAGTTAAAGGATCTGCTGGTTGTTGACAACAAAAGATTCGACCCCGAGCGAGTGTGTGCAGGGGCTGCAGGTGTGGTAGTTGCGCCACTGCTGTAGGTATTAAGATGGTAAAACCACTTTGAGGCTTGTTGACAACAAAAGATTCGACCCCGAGCGAGTGTGTGCAGGGGCTGCAGGTGTGGTAGTTGTGCCACTGTTGTAGGTATTAAGATGGTAAAACCACTTTGAGGCTTGTTGACAACAAAAAGATTCGACCCCGAGCGAGTGTGTGTGTTGAGTTAAAGGATCTACTGGTTGTTGACAACAAAAGATTCTACCCCGAGTGAGTGTGTGCAGGGGCTGCAGGTGTGGTAGTTGCACCACTGCTGTAGGTATTAAGATGGTAAAACCACTTTGAGGCTTGTTGACAACAAAAAGATTCGGCCCTGAGCGAGTGTGTGTGTTGAGTTAAAGGACTGCTGGTTGTTGATAACAAAAGATTAAAGGATCAGAGTTAGTTAAAGGATCTGAGTTTAAGGATCTGCTGGTTGTTGACAACAAAAGATTCGATCCCGAGTGAGTGTGTGCAGGGGCTGCAGGTGTGGTAGTTGCGCCACTGCTGTAGGTATTAAGATGGTAAAACCACTTTGAGGCTTGTTGACAACAAGAGATTCGACCCCAAGTGAGTGTGTGCAGGGGCTGCAGGTGTGGTAGTTGTGCCACTGCTGTAGGTATTAAGATGGTAAAACCACTTTGAGGCTTGTTGACAACAAAAAGATTCGACCCCGAGCGAGTGTGTGTGTTGAGTTAAAGGATCTGCTGGTTGTTGACAACAAAAGATTTTGCCCTGAGTGAGTGTGTGCAGGGGCTGCAGGTATTAAGATGGTAAAACCACTTTGAGGCTTGTTGACAACAAAAAGATTCGACCCCGAGCGAGTGTGTGTCTTGTGTGGAGTGGGGGATGGGTGTGTGTTGGTATGAGAGAGTGGGAAGACATCGATTGTTTCTCCTATCCTTAATCAGTATAGCGCTTGATTTTTGGGGTGTTACCGCTTGCTAGTTCAGAGAAAAGGAGATTCTGAATGTGCGTAGTCTTCTTTTTCCTCTCTCTTTAAAGGTTATATTCTTCCATAATTGTTAAAGTTCAGTTAATATTTTTAGGCTTACTTTCAATTAAATATTTTCAATAATATTTCATTATATAATTTTTGCAATTTAATAAAACACAATAGAAAGACAAAATAACACCAAATGGAACATCACAGGCTGAGTCAGGACCGGGTCGAGTGTCTAATATTTGAAATGGGCCGGACCGTGCTCACCAAATAACCGAGAGCATACCACAAGCCATCCCATCTCGGAAATGCTCTAGTTGTCTGTCCATTACAATTTGGCCTTTGTCAAACTTGCTGCCTTTCCCATCTGAAGAACAAGAATAACACTGATTAACAGAGCTCAATATCAGGTATTATTTATACCTTGCCATCTTGGAAATGCTCTGACCCAGTTGTCTGGCCATTACAATTCATGGCCTTTGTCAAACTTGCTGCCTTTGCCACCTGAAGAACAAGAATAACACTGATTAGCAGAGCTCAGTATCAGGTGTTATTTATATCTTGCCATCTTGGAAATGCTCTGACCCAGTTGTCTGGCCATTACAATTCATGGCCTTTGTCAAACTCGCTGCCTTTCCCATCTGCAGAACACGAATAACTGTGATTAACAGAGCTCAGTGTCAGGTGTTATTTATACCTTGCCATCTTGGAAATGCTCTGACCCAGTCGTCTGGCCATTACAATTTGGCCTTTGTCAAACTCTCTGCCTTTCCCATCTGAAGAATGAGAATAACACTGATTAACAGAGTTCAGTATCAGGTGTTTTTTATACCATTTTTTATGACCTTCACACATGCCATCGTTTATCTGCAGTTGCTTCAATTTGCATAAAGATACACTGGTCATAATGTTTTGGCTCACCGGTGTACGAGTTTGGTATCTGAGAAGCTATTGTGCTATTTCTACAGACTAAAAGGGAAGTTCTAACAAAGAAAGCCTTGTGGAGTTTCCAGTTATATATATCTGAACACAAAATAAGACTATTTTGTGCTTGTTCATGTGAAAAAGCAATGTTAGACACATAAAGCTCTCTCCCGATGCATTAATGTTTTTTTTCTAAAGGCACTATAATTGTGAGCCTGATAAAAAAAAAATAGTATTCTATTAATAGGTGGTTAAATTTAAAGAAAAACACAGGTATTGGAAAAAATTTATTTGTGAAGTTTTGCCTGCAGTTCCTTGTGAAATATACAGGAAATGCAGTCTGTCTGAAATAAGAATGTCATGACATTCTGTGATTTAAAATATGGGAAGCTTTGTAAATAAAAAAAAAACTATATTGATTATCTTCAACTATTTAAAAATATTAGCGTTCGCTTTTACCATGTTATATTCTGGACGTCGGAAATTAAAAATTACTTGTATTTAAAGCATGATATTACTATAAAATAGAATAAAAAGGCTTTACTCACAATGTTTTTTGGTGGTCTTCTTCCTTTTATTGCTTTCAAATTTTGAAGAAGAAACCTTATATGTAAATTTGTGCATCTGAGAGAGTAGTGGCTGAAAAACATCAGGAAATAGGAAGTTATAAAGTGTAGAAAGAATTTCAGAGCAAGTTACCAAAAAAATATTATGCCAGTTGCAAACACTCAGTATATTTTAAGGAGTATTTATTGCTTTAAGGTAGGAATCTTTTTTTGGGGGGAGGGGGGATTTACACACACAACACATTTGTTTTTAGATCAGCAATGGGGGAAAGTGGGGTGGTAATGTGGAGAAACAAGAATCTTGTAACATGTAAATGCATTTGTGAATGTATGTGTAGATGCAGTTTTACTGTAACTTTGTGTTGCTTTTTGCATTTGAATTTCTTATGAATTCATGTGAAGTATTTATTTGACTTGTGCAGTTTGCACCTGGCACCCATCATGGAATTAGTTGTATTATCCAGTTACCTGAAACATATTATGAGTATTGTTATAGGTCCCCACTCTTGGCTCCTGCAGGAGTATGAATCTCCCTTCTGAAACTGTAAGTGTTATGTTGAGTGTTACTCCAGCCCCCCCAAAAGTTACTCCGACATGAACAATTAAGTGATCCAATATTAAAGTAATTACCAAAACTCCAAAAAAAAAAAATTATGTCATTCTGACTCCGGCTCAAGCTCTACTTCTGCGGAAATTTAGTTACCAAATCCATACTTCACTTTAAATCAGAGTGACTTCTCAAATGGGTGTTAAGAGTTCAGATCACTAGATCAAGTGCATCATGATTAAGGTAGTAGTAAAATAAACAATACTAAAGTACCCATAAATCTAGTCCAGTCAGTACACTCTGTTCAGTTACAGTCAACTCAGGATATAGTGAACATTCAGCTATAGTGAACCTAAATCATTGGTCCCGACCCACAACATTGGAAATGTACATTAAAAGTTTCATTTATAGTGAACCTAAAAATAAAACTTCAAAGAAAAGAATGTACTTGTAACATGAAATTGTAACTTATTTCAAAACAAACCTTCTTGTAAAAACTTAAAAGAACATGTTGAGAACAATATTGTAGGTCTACTGCTCGTTAAGCGCAATGAAAGGCAAAGGTAGGATTAAAACCCTCAACAACATCAAGCTGGTGTTCCTGCCTGCCAACACCACGTCATCGTCCAACCCATGGATCAAACTGTGATTCGCAGCTTTGAAACCTAATGCAGAAGGGAAGTAACGTTTCATTTAATCCAAGCCTTGAAATCAAAGCAGAACACATCAATAAATGTTCTGAATGCTGTATGTTTTGGAAACAAAGCATGGAGGAATGTGTCAACAGTGATTATACAGAACTGTTTTTGGAGGTCTGGTTTGGCTGCTGAACGTGTGGCATTTGGAGGAGAGGATGATGCACCTCTTAAAGACCTGCTTCAGCATATCAGTGCGGATTCCACTGAAGGAATTATATCAGTGAAATTCGCACCGATAATTCCACTGATATAATCCTTCAGTGGAATGATTTTATATTTGGAATTCATTATATCAGTTTATATCTGCGTGTATCAGTTTGAATTCCACTGAAGATTTTATTGATGCTGACTGTGAAGTTATAACAAATGAAACCCCGTCAGATGAAGCTATTGTCAAGGCTGTGAAAGACGATACCAGGACGAAAGAAACCGAGGCAAAAGATGACCAGGACGATAATGAAGAATGTGTTTCAACAGTGAAAGAGATATTGGAGGGTGTCAGGACTGTGCTAAAGTTCCTATAATGTATGAAAAATGTAGAATCAAGTGTAGCAAAAGCACAGACTCTAGAAAAGGACATAGAGAAAATATTTATTAAAACTATTTGCAGCAGCACATAACAGGCTATTTTCATGTTAATTTATGTAATGTAAAATTAATTTTTCTTAATTTAATGAATATACACTACATACATAAAAATATTATTTTTAAATATGTACATATTTTCTTGCTCACCATTCCACTCAGTTCAGGTTAAGTGAAGACACCGGACATAGTGAGCGAAATATGCCAGTCTGCAGAGGTTCACTATATGCAGAGCTGACTGTAATTGAATGAACAGGTTTAATGAACACAAATGCTTTAATATGAGATTAAATACACTAAAGTTAATCGTGATTAACTGTATTTAATATGTGCAAATAACAGGTTAAATGATGCTAAACATGTACAGGAAACTGTCTATTTAATCATCTGTTTGTTTTAAATACCCCAGACTGAATACTCATGAAACGCATATGAGTCATTCCATGTTGAGTGGGCCAATTTTAAAGGTCATCCCCTCCTGACCATATCCAATTTTGATGAAATTTGGCACAGAGCTTCCTTATGTTACAAAACTAAGATGGGCAAAGTTTTACATCCTAAGAACAAAAATTGAAGGTTCTAGGGACCCCTAAATAGGTGGGCCCCCAAAATGTTGTGCTCGTAGTATGAAACAAAATGCCAAGTTTCATGTGCTGTGAAAGTGAAACTATAACTAGTAAAGAGATGGGATTTGGGGTAACTGCACAACTTTTGGACCTCTTGCCACTGACTAATTTTCATAGGTCTAGCTTTGATAGTTTTCAGATGGTATGAGGTCAAAGTTTAGGAAAATTTCAGCGCAGCAAATTTTTTGGCATATTGAGGCTCACATATTTTGAATACAAAATGATTTTAGAATTTGCCGTTTGGTAGATCAACTAAAAAGTTGGTTGTTATGAGGTCTGCCACGTTGTAGCACTTATTGTTAAGTTATTAAGCAAAAAAAAAAAAATGTGGTAAAAGCATACTACTAAAAATTTATATTTATAATTTTGACTATCTTAGATAACTTGTTTCTCAATTTTCTCACCTCCAGTTATAATTCTTTTTGTGCCGTTAGAAAGAGCAGATCTTTTTCTATAAGAATGTGTGTTTTTTATTTTGGAGAATTTCCATATAAGAATGAAAAATCATCTTTAAAATTATGACCTACTATTTGCAAACAACCATTTGACAAACCATCCTTTGGTAATATTTCTTTAAAATTGGTTCAAAAAGATTAGCAGCCTTAATTCTGTTTGCAGAATATTTTTATGCCTCAAAAGCCTTTAAATTAAGATTTTATGAGTTGCTGCATATACACTTCTGTGAGAGATATCTATTCGTTTCTCTCGTTAGGTGTTCCTGTTACATGGTATATTTGTTTTAGTGCTATGACATAAACTGTCAAATTATTCTGTTCATCACGTTTTTTTTAAGCCTTCGTTAGAGGAGCCCTGCACAGTTTGTTAGTTCTCATTATTGTTATGTTGCTATTTGGTTCAAATAAAGATGTTTATTTACCTTGAGTCTTGCTTCTTAGTGTTCTTAATGTTCCATGCATGCCACTAATTCGATGGATGACTTGCATTTTTTCCCGAGTGACATACTGTTTTCACTTATAATATCAGTTCTATAAAAGACTAAGGGGGTAATAGAAGGAATATTTTATTGTATTCACACTGTAGACAATACATAAATTTACAAATTAAATTTTTATGTAATTAAAAGATAAATTTTTTTATTGTAGTTTAACGTTGCAGGGTCGTTTAACTACAATAAAAACATTTTAATTTGTAAATTTATGTATTATCTACAGTGTGAATACAATAAAATATTTCTTCTATTACCCTCTTAGTCTTTTATAGAACTGATATTATAAATGAAAACAGTATGTCTCTCGGGGAGGGGGGATGCACGTCATCCATCGAATTAGTGGCATGCATAGAACATCAAGAACACTAAGAAGCAAGACTCAAGGTAAATAACATTTAAATAGTATAACTATACTAGTGATCCAAGATTTCTTGACGTAGAATAGAAATAAAAGTTTCCAAGCTTTCGCACATCAACCAGATGACTTTCTCGAGGAAGGTAGACAACTAACTGCAAGCTGGATAATAGAACGGTTCAACAATTTGAACGTGGTGACATGACAGTAACGAATAAATGCAAACGTAATCAGGTATTCAACGACACGAGGCGTTATGGTCGTTTTGGCACGCGGAATCCTGGAAGGAAAACCAAGAGGCAGTCACTATTTGAAGAACTGGTTCCGAACTCGTGGCAACTCCAGTGACACGCTATCATTGCATGACTCGCTGTTGGTTATGATCTCCAAAGTTTCGCGAATGGCAGTAGATTTTGGGGTGGAGTAGGAAGCTAATTTATTTACATCATCCCACATAGGAGCTTTCGGATCACTAGTATAGTTATACTATTTAAGTACAATTGGTGTATTGTTCCTTGTTATTAATTAGTAAATAAACATCTTTATTTGAACCAAATAACATAAGAACTAACAAACTGTGTAGGGCTCCTCTAACGAAGGCTTAAAAAATGTGATGAACTGAATAATTTGACAGTTTATGTCATAGCACTAAAATTTATGAGTTGCATTTTATTCAGTAACACCAACACAAGACCTTTTTATAGTATAAATGTATTGTAATTCTTAATAATTTGTATCAACATCATGAAACAGTTGTATTCATAAACATCAAGACAAATAATTACTAACAGAATTATTGCATGTTTGGTGTGGAATGCATTTACATTGTAACACACTTTTGGGTTTCTTAATGGTTCCCAAACCGTAGTAAAGTACAGTATTATTGTTTGAATAATTGGAATTTTTCATTAACAAGTTGAACAGTGGATTCTGAAAATTCATATCGTCGCCGCAGTGATGTAGCACCTGGTGCAGGAAGAACTGTAAGAATATGTCTCTTCGTGCTGGCGAGTAGAATGAATGAGTGGGACCAGAGGGGTGCATAAAATTAACCAATGCGTCATGTTCTGAGGTTTCACAAACATTTCCAACCCACTACTGATTATTGTAAACGCATGCTACATACTGTCCAGGCTGTAAATTAAACAGTTGTTCTTCAGGAAGATGTCAAAGAAGATCAGCTGACTGACTGATTTTGGTGACAAAGAAAGTCGAGCCATTAGAAACTCTACTCACATGCATTTTATGCAAATTAATGGAAGTGAACTGATGGTTTTCTTGCATTCCAGCAACAGTGGCAGCAGTTCTGAATCTTTCTTCTTGAGAAAGCCTTGATCATTTGATTTCATCTTTCGAAACAAAAACAAATTTGATTTCATCTTTCGAAACAAAAAACAAATTTGATTTTAAAGTGAAAATCCTCCAAATACGTGGCGTCAGTAAATAAACAAATACATCGCTCTTTCCGCGTTCCAGAAACACATAGCAATCGAAAAATTGTTATTCGGTCACCGCCGGGGAATTGAACCCACAGATCTCTTGATATCTAGCCGATTGCGTTAGCCTTACACCACGGTGGCCAACAATCCACAGTGCTGTGTAGGTTTTTAAGTCAGCTTCTGACATCATAAATCTGTAATATGGGCTCAGCTACTGAGACGTCTCCATCTGGTGGGCATTAACGGCACTGGCTATATATATTATAGCAGTTAAATCCAAAGGGCGAGATCCAAGGTGAAAATCCTCCAAATACAGGGCGTCAGTAAATAAATAAATACATTGCTCTTTCCACGTTTCAGAAACACATAGCAATCGAAAAATTGTTTTCAGCTGCCGCCGGGGAATCGAACCCACGTATCTCTCGATATCTAGATGTTAATGCCCACCAGATGGAGATGTCTCAGTAGCTGAGCCCATCTTACGGATTTATGATGTCAGAAGCTGACTTAAAAATACACATAGCACCGTGGATTGTTGGCCTCTGTGGAGTGAAGCTAACACGCTCGGCTAGATACCGAGAGATCCGTGAGCATGGGAATAGATGACTATGGAATTGGGAATCTTCAGTACCATGGCAGAATTGATTTGTATGTTCCTTTCATTTACTAAGTTCTAGATTGCTTCATATAAGTTTTATATACAGCAATTTTTTTTTCAATACAGGGAAATTTTGCCACTTTGTTGAAGATATAGCACACACTGAAGAACATTCTGTAACAGTAGAACCCATAGGATATCATAGGAATTCTAAATGCATAGTAAAAATTTACCCCAATTTGCAGAATGTAAAACAAAGCACTATGATTCTAGCGAAATTTTAAGCTCCTGGAATTTGTTGATGAACTGCTGGAAAAGTTCTCGAACTTATTTTCTGTAAATGTGTATGAACCATGTTACAGCTGTACTACCTTTTCTTTAGTTTTTAACCTCATACATGCACAAAAGGAACAAACAGTCTATCCAGTACTTCATGGTAACCAGTGAAAGTTTCTTGGCCACCAAACTTGCATTTTGAAATGGACAGTGCAATGTTTACAATCAGAAAGGGAATTTAATGTCCTATTTATGTTATTAAATTCCCCCTTCTCACAAAAGGGACTGCCTGACACCCTCTGCAGTTCCCAATCCTCGAAACACCTTTTATTCCTCCTTTATGAACTAATTTAGAACAGTTGTTTCTAAACCAATTTTTACTCTAATTTGATGATCTAAAAAAAAAGCCTTTTGTAACAGTGTTAATGTATTTGTATATATACAGAAAAATAGCTAATTTGCTCCTGCACAGAATTGTGTACATTTTTTTTTATGATTATTCAGATTGTGGTTATTTGGATTAAAAATGATTTTCTTCCTTTTGTAGGATAGGTTTCTGCCGATTGCTAACGTCGCAAGGATCATGAAGAATGCAATTCCCAGAACTGGTAAAGTAAGTGCTCACTTTTTATGCTGTTTTTAAAGCTGCCTGTTACACTATTAAATATGCCCCAACATATTTTGATATACATGCTTTCTAAGACTGTCTCACCTTCTTTACAGAAAGCTGATCACATAGCAAAGCTGCCAGCTATCACAGATCTTATGTACTACGAAGTTTCACTCTTTCTTCACTTAAAAATATATATGATACTTCTCACATTATGAGGAAGGAAATTCTTCCATAGATTTGTTGAATCCCCCACCCCCTTTTTTTGTCATCATTTCCTTTCTAGAGAGTGATGCAAACCTGAAGAAATATTCAGTGCTTGGTGGTCTGCAGCTGGTGTGCTCCACTCATTCTTACAACCAGGTCAAACCATCATGGTGGACAGGTATTGTCATGAACTTGATATTATGCATGGGAAACTGTCCTCCAAACAGCCAGCATTATTGAATTACCATGGGCTCATACTTCTCTGTGATTAATGCAAGACCCCCCTGGTGTACACCAGATAATCCAAAAGCATAGTTGCCAACTTGTATGAATTTTCCATAGTATATGAAATTTTGGTTGGAATTGTGGAAGTACAGACATGTCGATGGAATTATGGAAAATCGCCATTATCAGCATTTGTTTTTCTGCTTCGGAAACAGGAACGAGCTTCATCTGCAGAATAGCAAAATTTTGCTTTTACGTCATCATTTGGGTTGTTCTCGAGATCAATGCTATACTGAACAGAATGGGAAGGGGGTTGTTTTCCATCGGGAACGAAATTCCACTTTTCAAAACTTTCAAAAACAGAAGTTAGACGAATTGAAGATTTCTTCTGTAATCATAATTTTTTTAAAAATTCCCGATGTTATCTCTGTAAAGCAATTTGTGTGAAATGTAATTTTTTTGGATAAGTGAAGATAAACGTTTGTACTTCAGCTTGAAGATGTAGTCAACAACCACGAAAATGGGAAGTTAGATGGAATGAAAATTTCCCTGTAATTTATAAATTCTGTTTCTCGCGATGTTCTTTCTGTCCTCTATTGCATTAAATATATTTTTATTTCAGTTTGAAAATGGAGAGAAAATTTCCCAAAACGGAAATCTAACAGAACAGGAATTTCTCCTATAATCATAAACTTTTTGTTCGTGTGATGTTTCTATTGTTCTGAATTGATGTTAAATATTTTTTTCCCCATAAATGTTTGTATTTAGAAAATTTGCAAGAACTGATGCATGATGTTCAGGGCTTGACAAATACCATGCCCGAGATGCCCAGGGCATGTAAATTGTTGGTCTGGGCAGGTTAATAATAATCTAGTTACCTGACCCGGGCAACTAAATTTGGAATAGAATTTCCTATTGCAAGAAAAAAGACAGTCATCTCATGTCATGTTTCATTTCACTGCTAATCACTAGAAGTTGTATTATTACGTATTAAGGAGTGCCAAGGACAGAAGAATGTCACCTTTAATTATAAGCACACTGGACAAAACATTAGCCACCCCTAACAGAAAGGACAGTAGGAAGTTACCGGTTGCAAGAGGGTGCCGTGATAGCATTGTGTTGAGATAAATAGCATGTGGTCTACAGGATCATTTCTGTCTCGTGCAGTGGTGAAGAGCAACGTGTGTGTTGAATTTAGTCTGCAATATGGGTCATAAGACAGATGTTACTGAGTGGCAAAAAGGAACCATCATGTTTGGCCATACCCATGGATACAAAGGGAATGAAGTCACCCAGTTTGTTGGTGTGTCAAAATGTACTGTCCAGCGACTCTACAGACAGTGGTGTAGTACACAGTCAACTGAATATCGTCAACATAACTGTGGCCGGAAAACGATTCTCACCTACAGGGACTACCGCCATGTGTTGCACAACTGCAAATCGGTTTCAAACCAGGCAACAGTTACTCCAAACAGTCAGTGAAAGTCCACTCCAGCCAATTTCTGAAAGGACATTGTGACGAGAACTGCGTGCGATGTACATCTGGAGCAGAGTACAACGGAAGAGGCCTCTTTTAATAGCAAGTCGCAAAGTCGCATTTATTAATGGGCTCAAAGGCACCAAAACTTTACTGTGGAGGATTGGAAACAAGTTATTTGGTCTGATAGGTCTCGTTTTTGTTTGTACTCCAATGATGGCAGGTCCAATTAAGGCTTTTATCCTGATTGTGTTGAAGGTGTTCAAGCTGGATGTGGTTCTGTGATGTTTTCGGGATGTTTTTCGTACCACAAAATGGGCCTTCTCATTGCAGTGATAATGAATTTGAACCAGCACGCACACCTCCGCATTCTGAAGGACGAAGTGTTGCCCTTTGTCCTACATCTCCAGGCGCAGCATCACATTGCCACTCCTGTCTTCCAAGATAACAATTGCCATGTGCACAGGGCTAAAACTGTGTCTGAGGGGTACTATAAACAATCAGCAACACTGTCTCACCTCGAGTGGCCTGCCAAATCCCCAAATTTAAATCCTATTGAAAATCTGTGGGATCATTTGAAACAGAACGTAAAACACCGGAATAGACACCCACATGCTCTGGCACAACTTCGGGACCAATTGGCACATGAGTGGCTGCAAATCGCTGTTCAATACATCCACAACCTCGTGGAGTCTCTACCACGCCGGATTCATGCTGTTATCAAGGCAATAGGTGCTGTCACCTGTTATTAGGTAACTTCTGACAGGGGTGACTAATTTTTTGTCCGGTGTGCTTATTATGCTCTAGTTCCAGAAATTGGAACCGTATGTAGTTTTAAAGAAATCTCTTCAAAGAAATAAAGATTATCTCTAAACAACCTACCGAAAAACTATCAAATATGCTGAATCAATTGTTATAGAAAAAACAAAAAATAATAATTATGATATTAGCAGTGGTGTAGATCTTCCAATACCATGGAAAATCTTGATTAAAGAAGACAGGCAACAAAAAAAAAAACCCTCTCCAAGAGTACATCATTCCCCTGAATGATACCTCAGTATACCCTTTTACAACGAAACAGTTTTTCAGTGGTGGCAACCACAAACTTTAGTGATGTTGAAGGTCTACGCATGCACGGTGACGGCAGTGTGTGAAAGACGATGAGAAGAACAGTAAGTTGGACTTCATACGCTGCCTAAGGATGGTGAACGGGTCATTCACCAAAATGCATAGGAGGATATCGACAATATGCCGAATTCTGTGACATTTCTGCTGTTCCTGTGCCCTTGTTGGATATCATTTTTGGCACAAAATTATAATTTTTTATTCGTTTTTAGTAGGCCATTCATTCCATTTGTTTAAGATTCATGTTTTTTATGCTTCATTACAGTAGTGACTTCCATTGTTCATAGTGAGTATAATTTTTATTCCTAAACTTCTTCCTTTAAGACCCTTGTTACAGTAAGGTATGTTTTAAATGAACTTTGCCACATTTTAACTGGTGTAACTCGTTTTTCTTCACTTCGTGCCATAGCCATTCACTGTTTTTTATTTGTGACCTTGACTTTGAACTTATAAGTCCAGATAAGATTCATTGAGTCAACTGCATCTTGACCAAATTTTTAATTCAACTGCATCGTGACAACTTTTAATTTAACTGTATCTTGACCGACCATCTTCCATAGCCCCTGTCAGCCAGCATGGAGAAAAAAAATATTATTAAATGGATAACGAATGACATTGAGACAGGTAAACACATTTTTTTGTACAGTTTATTCAAAGTACAATATTTTTATAATGCAAGCTCCCCATTTTAATTTAGATATGATGAACGGGACAGGTAGCAGCAAAGGTGATAATGCGCTGTCGATAATTATTACGTATGTATTAATTCTATAAGGTTTTTTTACTGTAAGACCTATTTTGAGAGAATGGCTGAATGTAAAAATATGGTTGAGATATCAAAATAAAAGTCTTGCAATGTAGATGTGCCAGTCGAAGAGAAAAATGAGATTGGGGCTATGGTTCAGGCGTTGTGGGGCAGCAAAGTTCCCATGTATTGGGAGAAGTGTGCGGTTGACTGAAACAACTTTTGCGAAACGTGCTGTTAAAGGCGAAAGCCTGGGGGGACTGAGATAGTCCAACGTTTGAAGTCTTCTCTTTTCTAAGCGAACCATTGCGCAAAGCAATGGTCCATTCACCTCCATACGCTGATTCATGTTGCCATGGAAACACTAGCAGGCGATCGTATCGAAGTTCTTCGCATCAGAACAGTGGACTCTCGAAGACCTGCTTGCGTTATGCTGTTGGACTGTGTGATGTAGCTATATATACAATTTAATATTCATTCGATCGAGTTTATTCATGTAGGTGAGACGTTTCCCATTATGTAAAGATGTAAATAAACATTCCGTTGACCATTGTTAGTGAAAATATTTAGAATGTAAATATTGAGTTGCACCATCTATATATTCATTATGTAAGTTTTTTTTACTGTAAGACCTATTTTGAGAGAACAGCTGAACATAAAAATATGGTTCAGGTATCGAAATAAAGGTCTTACTATGTAGATGTGCCAGTTGAACAGAAAACTGAGATTGGAGCAACGGTTCAGGCGTAGAAGAGCAGCAAAGTTCCCATGTAAAGTCTATGGGAGAAGCATGCAGCACTTATCTACATCAGGCGCTCAGTTCAGTCTCAGACTTGGTGTGTGCATGGTGTTCTGTGATTAGCCCTAAAGTAAGTAAATAATAAATTGCATACTTAACCTTAACAGAATGTCTCTCCTGCAAAAAAAAAAAAAAAAAAAACGTAAGAGCGTTACTGGAAGGCGTAAGTGATTAATGGGTCGCAAATACATGTCTCGGACAAGACAGAATGAAGAGTATTCGCAACACGAATCTCATTCCAACAACATTTACAAACACAGTTGTGACTGAAGATGAGAGTTAAAGAGTGCAATATCCAGTCGAATTTTCGCACACGAGTGGACTTCTGCCTCACATTCTACGACTGAAAAAGGGTGCAGTCGTGATGCTCATCATGAACCTGGCTGTCCCGGTGGCGCAGTGGTCTTAGTTCTGGCTTATGATCATTCGTTTGTGAAGGGTCTGGGTTCGAATCCCGGTGAGGCATGGATGTTGTGTTTGTCTTATGGCACTGGCTCTCTCCTTTCCCTGGAGCCAGTGGCCCTAAATTAGGGACGGGCAACTGCTTATAGCCCATTGAGTTGCTCATGGTGGTCGTTAAACCTTCAGTCAAACAACGAAATGTTTAGTTGATGACGCAATGAAATGTTTGTCGATGGCACATGTATGATCGTAAAGTCACTCTTCCTAAATACAATTTCTGCGGAAATTTTGTTCGGAGAACACAAGGGGTCGTTGAATACCTTCCCATGCATTCTGCTGACTACAAGTGACAGCACTTTCCCTTTTACCATCAAACGGATTCAATTTCCGATCATATTGTTCTTTGCAATGACAAAGAGTCAAGGACAGACACTTGCTGAAATCTGAATATATTTCGAGCAAGATTAAAGGTTTCTGTTGCAGTAAAGATCACTCACGAAGATGCACCTGGATTACCTGACGCAAATGGATGGACTCAAATTATTGTCTTTACTGAAGTGTTTGAATGAATTTTGCATACCTTGCCATGCATTCTGCTATATTGTCTTTACTGTCTTTACTGAAGTGTTTGAATGGTCGTTGCATACCTTGCCACGCATTCCACTGACTCCAAGCGACAGCACTTTCCCTTTTACCATCAAACAGATTCAATTTCCGATCATATTGTTCTTTGCAATGACAATAAGAGTCGAGGACAGACACTTACTGAAATCTGAATATATTTCGAGCAAGATCAAAGGATTCTGTTGCAGTAAAGATCACTCACGAAGTTGCTGTAAAGATCACTCATGGATTACCTGACGCAAATGGATGGACTCAAAATATTGTCTTTACTGAAGTGTTTGAATGAATTTGTAACATTTCTTTTGTCAATCAAATAAAGTTTACATTTGTTGCTTGATATGAATTTATTATTTTAAAAAAGCAAACTAACCGTCGATTTCGACGGGTTTCAACTAGTTTTTATTAATAAAGTTTGACTCATCCTGGTATGATCTTCAACTGGTTTTTATTAACAAACCTTTGACTCATCCTGGTATGATCTGTAACAACAGATCATACCAGGATGAGTCAAAGGTTTGTCGTGTTTGCAGCTAAAAAGTTTGATGATGCAAGAAAGTCACATGCTCACCTCATTCTGCAAAGTACAGAATGTTTATGTTGATGCTACATGCTGACCTCATTCTGCAAAGTACAGACAGTTGTTTTCTGTAGTCCTGTTTCACCAGAGCCTGAAATGACGATGATGGATGGGCAAGACATGTAACAATAAATAACAAATAAAGGAATGTACACCGATGAGTCATTACATTATGACCACCTACCTAATAAGCTGTAGGTGATACATTACATTATGACCACCTACCTAATAAGCACTTGGTGATGCATCGATTCAGTGAGGTGGCAGTAAGTATCCTGAGGTATCTGGTACCACAATGTCAACGGCAGGTCCTCCAGTTCCCGTACATTTCAGGGTGGTTGTGATTTAGCACGAACCTGCTTTTCCAAGTCGAACCACAAATGTTCGATTGGGTTCATGTCAGGTGAATTTGGAGTCCAGGGCATTAACAGAAAGTTGTTAGCATGTTCCTCAAACCACTCCTTGACAATTCTGGCAGGGTGGCATGGCACATTATCCTGCTGGTAATGGTCATCATGAGCAAGGAACACATTTGCCATGAATGGGTGAACTTGGTCCGCAATGATGCTCAGACACCTTATTTGCAGGCTAAGGCATTACCAGAAAGTCACCAGTATGTTCCTCGAACCACTCCTTGACAATTCTGGCAGGGTGGCATGGCACATTATCCTGCTGGTAATGGTCATCACGAGCAAGGAACACATTTGCCATGAATGGGTGAACTTGGTCCGCAATGATGGACACCTTATTTGGAGGCTAGGGCATTACCAGAAAGTCACCAGTATGTTCCTCGAACCACTCCTTGACAATTCTGGCAGGGTGGCATGGCACATTATCCTGCTGGTAATGGTCATCACGAGCAAGGAACAAATTTGCCATGAATGGGTGAACTTGGTCCGCAATGATGCTCAGACACCTTATTTGGAGGCTAGGGCATTACCAGAAAGTCATGAGTATGTTTCTCGAACCGCTCTTTGACAATTCTGGCAGGGTGGTATGGCACATTATCCTGCTGGTAATGGTCATCACCTGCAGGGAACACAGTTGCCATGAATGGGTGAACTTGGTCAGCAACGATGTTCAGATACCTTATTTGGAGGCTAGGGTATTACCAGAAAGTCACGAGTATGTTTCTCGAACCGCTCCTTGACAATTCTGGCAGGGTGGCATGGCACATTATCGTGCTGGTAATGGTCATCACCTGCAGGGAACACAGTTGCCATGAATGGGTGAACTTGGCCCGCAACGATGTTCAGATATCTGACAGCTGTCAGGGATTGTGCTGTTGGGATAATGGAGCCTAAAGTGTCCCAAGAAAGCATCATCCACAGCATAACACTACTGCCGCCGGCCTGTTTCGCCCAACACTGCATTTAGGAGCCATAGCCTTCATTGGTAATCGGCGTATCTGTGCTCGGCTGTCCACAAGATGCACCAGGAATCTTGATTCTTCAGACCAAGTCACTTTCTTCCAATCGTCCACAGTTCAATCTCGATGATCTTGGGCCCCATTTCATGCGTTGTTGGCAATGATGTGTGATGAGCATGGCAACCAGGCTGGGTCTTCGGCTACGCAGGCCCATGCACAGAAGGCTGCGATGAACTGTATGCTGTGACACATTGCCCTGATCACCACTCTTGTAGCTTCCGGTGATTAGTCACACTGTGGCCCTGCAGTCGCTGTGAACAATGTGTGACAGTCTCCGCTCCCCTCTGGCATCAATGAGCTGCAAACGACACCTGGCTGGACGACGGTTTGTCATTTGACCATCTGTGCACTACTTTTGATACGTACTCGCTGTAGCGGCACGTGAACAACACACAAGCCATGCCGTTTCCAAGATCATAGTTCTGAGGCACCGTGCCATCACAATTTGTTTGTTTTTTATCAAACTCTGATAAGCTGCCCCAGTGGTGCAGTGGTCTAAGTGATGGGCTCTGATTATTCGTCCTAAAGGGGTCCGGGTTCGAATCCCGGTGAGACATGGATGTTGTGTTTGTCTTACAGTACTGGCTCTCTCCCTTCCCTGGAACCAGTGACCCTAAATTAGGGACAAGCGACTGCTTATAGCCCATTGAGTTGCTCATGGTGGTCGTTAAACCTCCAATAAAAAAATTAAAAAAACTCCGATAAATCAGCAGCTTTTCCCATTCTGACTCCGAACACTCTACTAACAGAAAGCCAGCCCTCGGGTTGTATATATACTGCTCTATGAACGTCACCTGCACCACCATTCGGTCTCCAGGCGCACTCATTTCTTTAAGTTGGGGGTGGTCATAATGTAATGACTCATCGGTGTAGATCATGCTAGCTACATTAAGGGATTAGAACTTTTTCAAAAAGTTAGTAAGTTCGGAGCTTTCAACCTCATGTTAGGTCTTCATTCATGCCAATGGAGGAGTAAGATTGCTTCCAGATTCTAATGTTTGAATTTATGTTGTTATTTTTGTTGCAGAATTTAGAATCGATCTCCAGATCATCGGGATGTAGAGTGGGGATTCTGAATTGCAAGCCTTTTAGCCGAAAAGAATTTCCAGGCTTTCATGCTAATGGATAGCTTCATTCGTTAATCGATTTGCCCTCGATTACCGTGAAAGGCGAAATTAATTGCAAGCCTTTGGGCTGAAAAAATTTCCAGGCTTTCACGCTAACGGTGATATGCTGTGGGTGATGTTTCTTGGGACACTTTAGGCCCCATTATCCCAATAGCACAATCAGCTGTCGGGTATCTGAACATCGTTGTGGACCAAGTTCACCCATTCATGGCAACTGTGTTCCCTGCTGGTGATGGCCATTAACAACAGGATAATGTGCCATGCCACACTGCCAGAATCGTCAAGGAATGGTTCGAGGAATATGCTGGTGACTTTTTGTTAATACCCTGGCCTCCAAATTCACCTGACATGAACCCTATCGAGCATTTATGGTTCAATTTGGAAAAGTGGAATCGTTCTACATCACCATCACCCTGAAATGTATGGGAACTGGAGGACCTGCTGTTGGCATTATGGTACTAGATACCCCAGAATACCTATTACCATCTCATTAAATTGATGCCTTACCAAGTGTCCGCTGCTTTGTGGACTAAAGGAGGTCCTACAGCTTACAGGTGGTCATAATGTAATGGCTCATCGGTTTATATGGATAGATAGTTTCACTCGCGCACATGCATATATGTATATAAATATGAACTTTCGGAAGACAAAAGTGATGTTCAATGCTTTTACAAGAAATGAAGATTTATCGATTGATGGAGAAAAGCTGGAGAGAACAGACACGTACGTTTATCTTGGACAGCAGATATCAAGTAAGGTTCACATTGATGAAGAAATTAATCGGCGTACAAAACTTGCCTGGAGAGCTTTTGGAAGAAACAGCATAATTTTCAAGAGCAATATGCCATTATGTCTTAAAAGAAAAGTGTTTGATCAATGCATCCTTCCAGTGCTTACGTATGGTGCAGAGACGTGGACCTTAACTAAAAGAGACATACAAAGGCTGCAGACAACTCAAAGAGCATGGAGAGGTGCATGCTTGGTGTAACCAGAAGAGATAAGAAGAGGAACTCATGGATCCAAAAAATGACAAGAGTGGAAGACATCATGATCAGAGTTGAATCCCTGAAATGGCAATGGGCTGGACATACTGCCGGAAGGACAGACCATCGATGGACAACCAAAATTTTAGATTGGATTCCAAGGGACAGGAGAAAACCCAGAAGAAGACCACATGGGAGATGGGTGGATGAAATTCGAAAGTATGCGGGAGTGACATGGAGGAGACTGGCACAAGACAGACCGTTGTGGAGGAAACTTGGGGAGACGTTCGTCCGCAGTGGATTGATAATGGTTGACAAGGATGATGATGATTATTATACATAATATATATGTGAAACTATACTTAGTTTCACACACACATACATGTATTTGTGTGCAACTAAGTCATTTAGAAGCATATAGAGTTATTTTATCGCAGTTTAAAGCTGCAACTACATAAGCTGCAGAGTAGTACTAATTACTATGGACAGAGCTCTGGCTAATGTTGGCAGATATGTGTGTGTTGTAGTTTTAACATTGCAGGACTGTGTATCTGGCCATGTTGGAAAACTTTTCTTTCCGCAGTTGGATGTTAACATGGAGCCTGATATGCTGTTCCAGCAAAATAGTTCTGTGACACTACATTTCTTGAAGAACATCCACAACTTCCTTAATAGCCACTATCATGGAAAATGGATTTGGGTGTAAAGTTCCTATCTCATGACCTCAATGTTCATCTGATTCAGCACCTATGGATTTTGCTTTATGGAGCTATGTTGAGATTACTGTGTATGTGCCTCTGGTGCCCAACAACAGCATTGTTGATTTGATACCCTGGATTTCAGAAGCCACACTGCAAATAAATGCAGCAATGCTGAAGAGGAGATGACAGGAATTGAATTATCGATGGGATGCATGCCATGTTACCAAGGGAGCGCATACTAAACATGTGTAAAAAAGATTTTGTACCTCAGTATATTATATGTTCCAATTTTGAATATGAAGTTGTGTATTTTTAAGGTGTTGCTGATGTTTGTAATTAATGTGTTTTTATTGCTTTGTTTTAATTAGATCGCCAAGGATGCCAAGGAATGTGTCCAAGAATGCGTGTCAGAGTTTGTCAGCTTTATTACAAGCGAGTATCCTTTATGCATTGAAACTGAAGTTTTTAATGTTTATGATTTTTAACAATTTATGTGCAGATTTTACTTGAATTCCCCATGGGAGAAAAAAACTGTGGGCTTTTAATTTTATTTTCTTACTTGGCTTCTAATGCATATATGTCATATACTGATGACTTTCCTCAAAACTAAATTCACAGCAGAACCTACTCATAACAAGGAGCCTGGGACCAATGAAAACACTTGCTAAATCCATTTTGGGATGAAGATACCCACTGTGGGAAAATATGCAAATATGTTTATATAATCCTTAACAACTGGATATATATTTGAAGATATTAATGGACATTAGTACTATAGTTACCATATTTGCCGGCATATGAGACACACCTCATTTTCCAAAGGCATTTTTTGAAAAAAAAAAAAAAAAAATTTAGTACATTTCTAATCTACCTCATTGAAAAATAAAGTACTGTAATTTTCATACAGTTGGTGTGTGAAATGTATTTAGGTACAAAAACAAAGAATATTCAAGTACAAAGAACAACAAAGCACAAAGAACAAAATGGTTACCTTTGAATGTTTTACTCATCATAATCTTCACTCTCAGAACCCGGGACGTTTTCTTCAGAACTACGCAATCCGTCATTTGAAATCTCAGGAACCGAGCTACCACTGTCTTCAAACAATTCATCGTCCTCAGAACCATCAAGAGCAGAGTTAACAAAAAATTTAAGGAGTAATTTTTAAAAGTGGGGAGTATTTTAGAAAAATTAACAGACGAAATAAAAAAAAACTTACAAAAATGGTGGTCCGACATTGCTGGGATTGAACCCCAGATTTCTCAACAACTAGCCGAGTGCGTTCGCTTTACGCTACAGTTCCAACGCTATGTGTGGTTTATTAGTCAACATCTGTAATAGAGTGTTCAATAATAGAGTTCATCCCATTAAGCTAAAGCTGCTTTGCTACATCTGGGGTTTGATTCCATGGGGTTTGATTCCAGAGGTGTCGGAACAACAATTTTTCAGTTGCTATGCATTTATAAAATAACATGGACAGAGTGATGACATTGTCTATTTACATTATTTCCATATATTTGAAATATATTTACCATTTGTTTCACCCTTTGGGTTTATTGGCTATAATTAAATAGCTTGTCCTGTTAATGCCACCAGATGGGGACATATCAGTTGCTGAGCCCATCAATATGGATTTGTGTAGTCAGACGCTGACTGATAACCACGGCACTGTAGTGTTCACTTTATGCTACAGTGCCAACAATTCACATAGAGCTGTGAATTGTTGGCGTAAAGCGAACGCACCCAACTAGTTATCGAGAGATCTGGGGTTCAATCCCAGCAGTGTAAGAACAACAATTTTTCAGTTGCTATGCGTTGTTTATAAAATAACATGGGCAGAGCAATGACTTCATCTATTTACATTATTTCCACGTATTTGAAATATGTTCACCAAGGTAAATAATAGCCCTTATCCCCATTTCCTGCTCAAGTGTGTTAAAATACGCTACCGTCGATCTCGATGTATGGCTAAGAAGCCTCATCTTGGTGAATACATATTCAGTGGACATCCTGTCCATACAAAGCTGGTATTTCTTCATGAAACAACGGGTCCAGTGAATAAGCCTGATAGGACGCCAAGTTAACTTTCACATTTGAAGTAACCCTGCGTACCATAAGTTTTCCCATGGCACAGGATCTAGCAATGATCATAAAACCTTGTGAGAAAGTTCTGCAGCATTTTCTCTACCAGCTATGGAAATTGTTTTGTCCCTTTGCAAAAATTGCATGGGGTTTATTGCACACACTTAGACATGCTTCATTGAGCATCACCACATACCACCATTTTTCTCTCACCAGGTACCTTTCATAGAGTTTTAGCAATTGGTTTGCCCCCTGCAACATGCCTTGGGGAAAGTTTATGCACTTAAAACTTGTGGCACTTTTGAAGTTGAAGATTCTTTGTAATAATGTTGTGAACTGTTGATTGGGACACTTTCACAATGTTTTCAATTGGCCTTTGCATTTTAGAATTCTCCCATTACAAGGCACTTCACTGTTCTTACTATGTCTGCAGTTCAGAGTAGCACACTTCTTCCTCAAAAGAATCCTGGTTTATTCATGCTGGCCAGAGTTGTGGATTTTCTTTGTCGGGGGCATTCAGTACTTTATCTTTTGAAATTGCTAATCCACGCATCTTGCAGTTTTATAATTTGCATGTAGGGGAATTTGGCATCATAAAGTGCAGTCATGTACCCTTCCCAAAACTTGTCACTTTTAGAAGCTGTAGTACAAAACACAACTACCAAATGCAGACTACTAATACTATGGAATGACAGTTCAAACACTTTATTGACTATTCTGCAACTGACCACCTGATCAGAATATTTTCATATTGAAATTGTTCATGCTTAACATAATCAACCCTCCATATGCTTAAGTGACACTAGGAATGGGATGTGCACTCAGCTTCAGTATTATGCCCCTAAGATTTTGGAATCCATTGCTCTTTTCTTTTTTTTTTACTGGGGTGCCTGATGGCATTTTTCAGCAGGAATACATACTGCAGGGGTTTTCTCTGAATGCCTTCATGTTAAAGTGTGGTTTTCATGATGATACTTCAAAATGTATGAGTAAAATATACTTTATGAAATTTTCGAGAAACATTGAATTTGTGTGATTTATTTTCTGACTATGAATCTCTGAAATCGAAAACTATGCCACTTATAACTAAGTCATCACCAGTGACTAAAATATTTTGATGTTGGCTATATATTCAATTAAATCCAAATAGCTCATTATTATTATTGTTATTATTATTAGAGTAAATTATTTTGTTGGAAAAGAAACCTCCAAGAAAAAGGGAAATTTAGCTATCTTAAATTTACCCTAAATGATTTAGAAATTTCCTGAATGAAAAGCCATACCTGGGGCAATATGAATTACTGAAGCATGAGATGTCTTCAATTGTAAGTCTAACTTAGATGACACATTTGTATGAATTATTTCTTAAGTGTGTTATATTATCAAAACAATTTTGTGATACAGCAGTTTCTGGTATTGAGTTACAGCTCAGAAAATGTATTGACATGGGTTTGGGAAGTGAAAGCAACAAACTTATTCCACTACTATTTCTCATGTGGTGTTCTTTTGACATGTTTCATAAAGTGATGGTGAGGGGAAAATGCAAGCTATAAAATGTCTTAAAGGCTTTTCCTCTAATTTTTTTGTTTTATAAGTGCCTAAAACAATGTTTTCAGCCATAGTATTTTACTGTGGAGAATTAAACAATCAATATAAACACCTCTCAGAGAGAAAATGCCACACCAACTTGCTTGTGACTAGTTTCAACCATTAAATCTCATAAGAAAAGCAACTGGCATGATGCATTCCCTTGTGCAAAGCTATATATCCAAATAACTTCTGAAACTATATTGTACTTTATGCTACATTTTTAATTCTCTGTAGTAAAATGTTTGTTGATTGTGTTTCCACCATGGTGCTTTGTCACTATTGGTTTATTTTGATTCCATCAGCTGGTACTATAGCAGATGATGGATATATCAGGCAGTAGCTTGTGTGACCAGTGGCACACACATGGACAGGGTCCGCCGATTCCGAACCCCTCCAAAGAATGCACTTGTCGTTCAGTAATCGGATGAAGAAAACGAATGATGTTCTTTTAATATTAATTATTCCAACTACTGCTAAATTTAAAAATATTTTGCTGCAGATGGTTTTTTATAAATTTAATATTTTCATTATGATCAGTTATTTTTCTGTGTCTTAGTTCTAGTTTTTGTGACGGTCGTTATTTTTCTGTATGTCTTACAGTCCTAAAATTATCAAATTTGTCTTACTTGTTATCAAATTTGTCTCTCAAAAAAGTATTTTTTTTGCCTGAGTGCACATCAGTGTTCATTTATGTTAACATCCCATTAAAAAATACATACATTCATATATACATTTACTGTTTCTAATTTTGCCGGAGTAGGTATATATGTACATGACGCATTTGCGCTTGTCCCATGGAGTTTTTATTGGACCCCTCCCTTGAAGAAATTCTGTGTGCACTACTGTGTCTGGCAAGATATATGATGATTGAAATTAGTCTCAGCATGTGATATTTTCTCTTGTGCAAGGCAGTCTATGTCTGTTTGTTTAATTTTCAACAGTAAAATACTGCTGTTAATCAAAGCAACATTTTACACAGTACCAAAATGCAATAAAATAAATGATTAAAAATGCAGTGTCTAATCCATACAGGACTAAGGGAAATGTCCTCACATTGAATATTCTGCAATGGGCACTACAAATGTTTTTTTTTTTTTCTTTTATCAGTTATGATTAATTTTAAGTGGGTACATAATAATAGCTTTACTATATCTACAGCAGAACAAAAAGCTTTCAATTGCAGATTGTTAAGAAAGAAAAAGCAAAGAAATGAAGAAATTACTTTCCTGTAAATTAGTAATTCTTATCTATAGGGAAGTAATTTGTGCCCACAATTTCACATTTACAGGAAACTAAAAAATACACAGGTTGTTTTCCTGTAAATTGTAATTCACATGCACATACTGGGCGATATACTCACAGTACTACAAACTGGCTCTATGAAACACCGTACATTGTATGATAAATTTCAATTTTGTATGATGAATTTCAATGAGACCAATGCATAAATGAAATATGCCCCCTCTCCCCATCCAAGATTAAAAAGTGATAATTATCCTGTGAACTGCATGATCCCATATTACAGTGCTGGACAAATATTTAAGATTTTATAGGAGCCAGTTTAAATTTTTAGGATCCAGCCATTGCCGTAACACAGATTTGATAACTTGACTATAACTGAACATATGTTCCAGAAGATACAGGCCAAAGTACACCTAACTGTATCCCAAGTAACGGGACCACACAGGCCTTCAGAGTAATTTTGCCACCCAAATCTGGAGCATTGCTCACATTCGACGTCTTAAAGCCAAAGTCACATCCAGTCACAAGCAGACAAGTTGGGTGAATTAGGCACTCTAATGCCACTATCATCCTAAAGTGATATCAGCATTGGCTATAGCTAAAGATGTCAAGCAAGCAAATCCCCTCCCCCTCCTCAACACAACACAATATAATATGAGGACTGTAAGAGTAACTACTTTAAAATAAATTTGATTATAAAATGATTTATGTTTTTCTTCTACAGTAAATCCTATTGGTACAGGAAGGGAGAAGAAAACCTTTATCAAAAGAAGGGGATGGCTAGAACATGGAAAATTATGTCTACAGCTAGTGTTGCATCAAATGCCCTCCTAAAAAGGTTCTTCCACCCAATTAACAAAAATTTTCACTGACTATAGCTTGCATATTACAATAGTGCACATTTCAGTTAGAAATACAATTATAATTTTTGGTGGCCAGCCTAACATCAATTTAACATCTTGTGTTTGTATTAATTATACAAGCAGGAATGAAACAAGTATAGATGCATGCAGATTTTAACACAATATTTATGAGCAAAAAAATGACACCTTCAAAAAATTAAGTTGCAATCCTTGAGAAATGAAGCACTTTCGACAGCCATCAGCCTGTGAATAAGTAATATTGTTCATTTCTCTAATGTACAGTTGCCAAAGTTTTACTTATGCAGTCTTGCTTACATAATATGTAACCAATAGCATATTTTGTAAGCAGGAAAAAAAAAATGTTTCAACTTTTGGAAAAAAAAAAAAGATAAATAAATAAAAGTAAAGAGTAAAATGTCTAGGATTTAGTCTGAACTTTTTTTTTTTTTCAGAAAAAAAAAAATCCCACCTGCACACACACACTTTAGAAAAGTTACAAAAAACTGAGTAAGTAACAAGGAAATTAACATTCCTACAATTTGTGCATTCCATTTATACAACAGCCCGAAGCCAACAAGATAGATCTCTCTCATTGGCTGCAACAACAGCCAAAATAGTTCATATGTAGGTTTGCATTCATGACACAACCTACATATGATGATGCATCATGCAAATTCAGCTGATGTACTTATATTTTTCCTGACACATGATAGCAATTCTGTTTGCATGGCATATAAACAAAATAAACACATTGTTTCAATCTTTGTTAAAAACAAAGCAAGGATTCGAGTTTGAAAGGATGAAGTTAGATCATGCAGGGTGCTATGTATGTACTGTATAAGTGTTATGAATTTCATCTAGAATAAGGAAAAATATTATCAGGAAATTAATGAACAAAAAAAAAGTTGCAATAGAAGGTAACTAGTAGTGGGGGAGGAACCAGTGCTTTCTTAATTAAATCTAGCAATTTCTTCATCAATGTTACAAAATATTTCACATCAGTTTTTATTGAATTTGCTGTTTATCTAAAAAATGTATTTTAACCCTCTTATCACAAGTGGAAGCAGGCATGTAACATGGTCACTTTTGATTTTGTTCCTCTTTACATGTTAAGTTGCCCCCCCCCCCTACTCCCTAGAAGGGTTAAAATACATTTTCCCTGTAGTACAACAAATTCACTTTATGAATTACAGGAAAATTAATTTTGATCATTCCAGGGGGGGGGTCAAAAGAGTGTGTAATTCACAAATGTATATACATAACATTACTTTACTTTCTGCAGTTGGTTTTAGATTGTAAGGTATGGGTACCGCCCTGGGGTGCAGTGGTCTAAGTGCGCTGGCTTGTGACCATTCGTCCAAGATGGGTCTTGGTTTGAATCCTGATGTGGTATGGATGTTGCGTTTGTTGTGGCACTGGCTCTCTCCCTTTCCTGGAACCAGTGACCATAAATTAGGGACTGATGACTGCTTATAACCCATTCAGTTGCTTACACTGGTTGTTAAACATCAAAAAAAAAAAAAAAAAAAAAGAAAGAAAGAGTAATGAGTGTACTAATTTATTTAAAAACATACTTTCTATAATAAATACTTTGAAACCCCAAAACATGAACTCCCATACATTATTTCTTATTTAAAACAATAAAAAGTAAACATATGCCATTGCTAAATATATCTGCTTTGATTTTTATTCCAAATATACTATATTTGCAAATACATGCAAAAACAATTTGGCTTCTTAGGTAGTTTAATTGAATTATTCTATGTAGTAAAAACAATGATGAGCTGTGTTGTTTGTGTTTTATCCAAAAAATATATACATCCACTTGGTACTTCTAAATAGCATTATTTCTAATTTGATTATTCAACCTTCCTTTTCAAAATTGTTTTTTTTTGGGGGGGGGGGGGCTTTTTAATATAAAAAATGATCTTTCCATTGCATGTTACTTTACATTAAAACAGTGATACACAATTATGAAAAGTAAACCAACAATTTCTTTCATGTAATTGAGTATTTTATTGAACATTTCTAAATAAAACTGATGTTTTGCAGTAGATAATGCATGATTCCCAAATGTGTGCTTCAGCTCCAAATAAAAATCTAGGTTTACTAGAAGTTAAATCAATGGTGAATTTGCAAGGAAATGTATAAAATAAAGTAGTAAAATACCCCCCCCCAACAGCTAAATAACCTTAAAAGTTAAAATACTAAGTGAAACGCTGAAAACTCACAAAAAGGTGAATCAGGGGGATGGTGTGCTCAAGCTCTCATTAAAAAAAAAAAAAAAAAAAAAATCTAGAGGAGCCAAGAATATTTGATTCTTGCACAGAAGTGCCCACTGGATAACGAAGGATGGATTTAAGAAAAATTACAACTCGCAGACTGATATTTAAAGATGCTATTTAAGAAAAAGATCGGTAACAATAAAATCTACACAAAAAATCAGTCAACACCTGCTAAACTCAACAAGAAAACTTACAATGAAAGAATGAAACTCCTGATTCATTAAGTGCAAGTCACTGCACTTCATCAACATTGAACAAGTAAAAGCTAGGCTCTCTGTCTATCCAGGAATCACTAATATCTGGATAAAACTGACCCTTGAAAGGTTCTCTGCCCTTTGAAGAGTTTAACTCTTCAATAAAACGTGTTTTCCTAAGCTCTGGGAAACATTTTCCAAGACTTAGAAAAATTAGAGCAAAATCTGGTTATTGATGCATAATTGAGGTAAAAGAAAAACCAGTAATTTTGCTAGGATTTCCGCTTTAATTTATTTATCCATAAATAAATTTAACAGCATAATCCTGGTTTCTAAACAGACCAAAACACCATAAAGAATTTTATTTGGGCAATAATTTTAGCCATTTTTTTTTTTTTTTGGCTTTCTCCCAAAAAGTGTGCTGAAGCTCCAGATAAAAACCCAGGCATAGCGGGGGGGGGGGGGGTGTCTGGATCTTCCCTTGAGGGAAGAGTTAGCAGGAATTTAAAGTGTGATATATATATACAGTGGCATAGCCAGAAATTTCTTAAAGGGGGGGGGTCCATGAATTTGGTTCATTGATGAAAACCTCATATATATCGCTTTAAATTTGTACTCAATCCCCCCCTCAAGGGGGGGTCCAGACCCAAGGACCACCCCATTGGCTATGCCTATGTATATATATGCATATATGAGGCTTTCACCTATGAACAAAAGCCATGGATTCCCCCCCCCCAAGAAATTTCTAACTATGCCACTGAACCCAGGTACATTAGAAACTAAATCAATGGTGATTTGGGTAGGAAATATATGGAACAAACTAGTGAAATAAAAAAAACCCAACCCCGACACCTAAATAACCTTAAAAGTGAAAGTACTAAGTGAAAACCTAAAAGCCGCCCCGGTGGGGCAGTGGTCTAAGGCGTTGGCCTCTGATCATTCGTCCGAAGGGGTCCGGGTTCGAATCCTGGTGAGGCATGGATGTTGTGTTTGTCTTACGGCACTGGCTCTCTCCCTTCCCTGGAACCAGTGACCCTAAATTAGGGACGGGCAACTGCTTATAGCCCATTGAGTTGCTCACGGTGGTCATTGTAAACCTCCAATCAGAAAAAAAAAAAAAAGTGAGTTGGGGGAGAGTGTACTCAAGCTCTCAAAAGAAAACTAGGAGCCAAGAAGATTTAATTCTACCTAAAAGACATGCTGGCTATTAAACTAACTTTTAGCTTTATAAAAAGTTTCAACACTCTAGCCCTAGATTAACCAGCAACTGTATGAGTAAAAGTCCCTGGAGGTGAAGAAACTTGCATGCACTGAAATGTTGAGTGAGAAATGAAGCACTGATCTGAGAAAAGCTCTAACAGGCATATACTGAAAGGTGTTCTCTAAGAAAAAAGTCAGTAGCAACAAAACCCACGCAAAAAAAAAAAGAACATATTAAATTCAACAGGAAAACCTCAAATAAATGAATGAAAATCCTAAATCAAAAAGTGCAAATCATGGCACTTTGTCGTTATTGTAACTAAACAGATAGCAAACACGTAACCGAGCTAAATGATATAATAATAGGGGCAATAAAAAGACAACAATCTATGTATATAATGCATGAACACGCAGAAGTTTTTTCACTAGTAAATAATTTTAATGGCAGATGCTTGACGAAATCAGAAATTCTTGACTTCTCATCTCAGAATAATTAAACCGAACTTTGGCACCTTTATCCGAAATATATATGTATGTGAAATAAAAATTGGAAAGGGAGTGAGACAAGGTGACACCATATCTCCGAAGCTCTTTAATGCCACATTGGAAAATGTCTTTCAATCAC
The DNA here is from genome assembly GCA_039090855.1 of Macrothele yani. Taxonomy (NCBI): domain Eukaryota; kingdom Metazoa; phylum Arthropoda; class Arachnida; order Araneae; family Macrothelidae; genus Macrothele; species Macrothele yani. Next base: position 11,087,832 of record CM077019.1, read on the forward strand.
TGAACTGGGAAAACAAAGGGATAAAGATTAATGGAGATTATCTAACCCACCTTTGTTTTGCTGATGACATAGTCATTTTTGCAACTACCCCATCAGAGCTGCAGAGTATGATCCAAGAACTTGCTGACAAGAGTAAAGAAGTTGGATTAAAAATGAACTTTCAGAAGACAAAAGTGATGTTCAATGCTTTTACACGAAATGAAGATTTATCGATTGATGGAGAAAGGCTGGAGATAAGACGCGTACGTTTATCTTGGACAGCAGATATCAAGTGAGGGTCACATTGATGAAGAAATAAATCGGCGTACAAAACTTGCCTGGAGAGCTTTTGGAAGAAACAGCATAATTTTCAAGAGCAATATGCCATTATGTCTTAAAAGAAAAGTGTTTGATCAATGCATCCTTCCAGTGCTTACGTATGGTGCAGAGACGTGGACCTTAACTAAAAGAGACATACAAAGGCTACAGACAACTCAAAATAGCATGGAGAGGTGCATGCTTGGTGTAACCAGGAGAGATAAGAAGAGGAACTCGTGGATCCGAAAAATGACAAGAGTGGAAGACATAATGATCAGAGTTAAATCCCTGAAATGGCAATGGGCTGGACATACTGCCAGAAAGAACAGACCATCGATGGACAGCCGAAATTTTAGATTGAATTCCAAGGGACAGGAAAAGACCCAGAAGAAGACCACATGGGAGATGGGTGGATGAAATTCGACAGTATGCGGGAGTGACATGGAGGAGACTGGCACAAGACAGACCGTTGTGGAGGAAACTTGGGGAGACCTTCGTCCAGCAGTGGATTGATAATGGTTGACAATGATGATGATATGTTTGTGAAGAAATACGTGCATGTAGCCTCGTGCTAAATGAATGTAATCCCCCCCCAACTGGGATGGTTAATGTGCAATGAATATCGTTAACACTTTTCTGCTATTGCAGACCAATATATTCTACTGCTTCTGCTGCGAGATATCTTCGAAAAGCAGCTACAGGGTGACCCACTTCGAGGGTTTTTCGAGCGCCGAGCCAAACGAATCGTGTGACGTCGCGATGCCTGAACGCCATCCACTTTAACGTCGACCGAGTTAAACTGGCAAACAGTCGCTGTTTTTTTTACTGAGCCACCAATTGGCAAAAAAAAAAAAGTTCTACTGATGAACTTAAACAAATGTCTAATAATTCATGGCTTCTAATTACTTTCAATACCATAAATACTTGACGGAAATTATAGAGGATAACTTTATTAAGGTACATTACCTCTCAAATTTTCGATCTATACTCTAGATCATCGTCAGGAGTTCTTGCGTCTTACTGACCAGACCTGTGGAAGTAGTAAGACGCAAGAACTCCTGACGATGATCTAGAGTATAGATCGAAAATTTGAGAGGTAATGTACCTTAATGAAGTTATCCTCTATAATTTCCGTTAAGTATTTATGGTATTGAACAAATGGTTGCTAATGTGAATAATGTCCCAGAGCAAATAGAAAATTTTAATTTCTCTTGCCATTCTCAGGCAGCGGAGCATGGTGTGAAACTAGTTGTTGAAGCAGCTCAGACAGAATGTGTTGGGTCAGAAGCTTTGTAAGATCCAGAATTGTATCTCAACAATTATTACCGGAATTTGAAACCAAATCAGGCTTTCTGAGAAACCTAACAAGAAATGTTTCACATAAGACATGTACCCACTATCTCGTGGTAAGTTCTTCATTGTTTTGATTAAAAAACCATGTGCAAGTTATCTACCAACAAAAATAGAAAAATCTTCTATTTTGGAAATTTCTTACTGCATTTGAGAGCGTTGGGGCACTGTAAGATATAATCCTGTGAAACCTAATTTTTGTAGGATAAATAGACACTTTGCATGACCACTTTTCCACGTATAGAACAATTAAAATTCCATCTACATTTTTTTTAGCTTTTTTTCACTCCACCCTAGTGTACATACCCGATTAATGTCAATCAGTAAGATATGTAATTTTTCATAATATTTTCCATTTAATTCATTGCTGGATAGTTTGATGAACTTTAATAAAACCATGTCATTCTCAAAATTTGTTTACTCTTTTTTATTTCACATGATTTAAAAGTTAAGTGTTAGTAACTTAACATTTTAAACAGAGCCAGCGATCGCTGCCACCAAGAAAAACGTAAAACAATAAATGGAGAAGACATATTGTTTGCCATGTCTACATTAGGATTTGATAATTATGTTGAGCCACTGAAACTCTACCTCCAAAAGTACAGAGAGGTAAGAAGTAAAACAAATAATTTTATGTGTGCTTATCTGGTTTTTGCATTTGGTATTAGTGTTAAGAAATAAAAAATGAAATTGTTCATAACTAGTATTTTATAATAATGAAACAAACTTGTGCACATCAACCTATCATTTGAGGTTTTTAGTAATTTCTATTGCATAACCCTTCCACAAAGCCTTTCTATCAATCTTTTTTTTTTTTAGACCAGAGCAACCTCCCCTTCTAAGGCCTCTTTCATACGGAGTGGGTGCTGCCGTTACCTGCATGTGAGCGTGGGTTCATGCTCCCAGGACTTTCCTTGCACACGACCTAACCACAACAAAGTTCTGCTCACATATTAAAACTTTGTGTGTGTGTGATTCAAGCTCGTGTTACTATAGCATGAACACCTGTATTTTTGTGTGTGTATCCGTTTTTCTTTTTAGAAGAAAAATGAGAATGTTTTTTATAGTTGTGTTATAAGTTTACAGGAAAAAATATATTCATTCAAAATATATATTTAACAAATGGATGAATTGAGTTTTTATTGAAGTTCATGAAATTCAATAAACTTTTAGCTGATCTCTCTCTCTACACACACACACTATATTGACGAAAGTCACCGGTCACCCCTTCAAAAGCAAAAGAACGAATCCGCGGCTTTGTTAAAATGCACGGTACAGCTGCAAACAGTATAAAAACAAGCCTGCAGCTGACAGGCTTGTTTTATACTGTTTCCATAAAGCAAGGACTGTTACGGTGTGCAGCTGAGTGAAAATGTCGCTGAACTTATTTTGAGAAAGGAAAGATTGTTGGGTGTTATATTAATGGGTTGTCCATAAGAGAAACCGAGAAGCATTTAAACATACCCAAGTCAACTGTGTTGGATGTTCTGAATAAGTGGAAGACACATGGTGTGACTGAAGCAGCAAAACGTACCGGCAGACCAAAGAAAATCGGTGATAGAGGATGTCATAGCCTCGGGAGAGTCGTTACAGGTAATCGACGGAGTACTGCACAAGACCTCAGCGTACAGGTGAGTAAAAATGCTGGAACCTCAGTATGTACATGAACCATTCGCAAAGAACTTCACTCCATGGGTTACCGTGGTTGTGCGGCTGCTCGTAAGCCTTTCATCTCCACTCGGAATGCTACTCGTCATTTAGCATGGTGTAAAGAACATTTATCGTGAACCGTAGATCAATGGATATGCGGCTGCTCGTAAGACTTTCATATCCGCTCTGAATGCTAATCGTCATTTAGCATGGTGTAAAGAACATATTGGTGACCGTAAATCAATGGAAATGGGTCCTATGGACTGATGAATGCAGATGCATGATCCATCAGTCTGTTGGTCGTGTGTGGGTATGGCGGCAGCCGGGGGAACGCTATTTACCACAGTGTACTGCTACGGTCAAATTCGGAGCTGGCAGTCTACTCGTGTAGGGGTGTTTTTCATGGTATGGTCCCGGCCCATTAGTTGTTGTGGACAAACCTGTTAACCAGCACATCTACCTCGATATTCTGGATAATTATGCCCTACCAACTTTGTGGCAATACTATGGAACCAAGCCTGGTTGGTACCGGCAGGATAATGCCCTGAGCCATAAAGCAAGGACTGTTACGGTGTGGTTTGTTGATACTTCCGTTTTGTGTGTGGACTGGCCAGCACAGACCCCTGATCTTAATCCCATAGAGTACCTATGGGATGAATTAAAGCACCGCAGAAGAAATTTGGAACCAAGGCCTTCTACTAAGCAACAGTTAGCGGCAGCATTATGTACTGAATGGAAGCGCATTCCTATCGCTGTGTTCCAAAACCTTGATGAAAGCATGTCTCGAAGGGTCAGTGCATGCATTAAGGCCAAAAGTAGACTTACACCGTACTAATGTATGTCAATAAATGCTACGTTCTGTTTCTCTTCTAGGTGTCTGGTGGCTTTTGTCAATACAGTGTACTTGGGATTCTTATGCAGATTCATAGAATTTAGCTTTTTTTGTTCGGTCATCATTTAGATCATTCTCAAGATTGATGTAAAACTAAAGAACTTTTTTGGGGAGGGGGGGCTCGTTTTTGGTCGAGGACGGTATTTCGTTCGTGTTTCAAAACTTCCAAAAGTGGTAGTTTGAACAGAGTAAAAAATTTCAATAAATGCTATGTTGTGTTTCTTTTCTAGGTGTCCAGTGACTTTTGTCAATATAATGTATATACACTATCTACTAACAAGTAATTGGACACCCCTGCAAGCGACGATATCTGCGGTTTTGATTCACGTCACGGCCGCCACCGTTAAATATCGTGTGGGAAGCAGCAATGCAACCAGTCGCATGCAAGATGCCACGCAGTTCGGAGCTCTCTGATTTCGAGAAAGGTGTAATCGTTGGGTATCCCAGAAATGGCCGATCCATACGTGACATATCCAGCGAGTTGAAGTACCCAAAATCGACAGTGGCCTATGTGATTGGCAAGTGGAAGATGAGAGGTGACTGTCGGAATGTGCCCCGACCCGACAGACCCACAAAACTCGGCGTTAGAGACCGACGGGTGCTGGCCAGAGAAATTCGGAAGGACCGCACCAAATCAATGGGCCACATCCGTGAGGAGTTTCAACAGACATCCGGGAGTGTCCTTTCGATGAATACCATCCGTAAGGAAGCCCATCTGCTTGGTTATCATGGACGTGCTGCCACCCACAAGCCTTTGAACACCAAGTCCAATAGCGCTGCTCGGCTAACTTGGTGCAAAGAACGCCGACAGTGGATCGTTGAACAGTGGAAACAGGTTCTCTGGAGCGGTGAATCAAGGTTCACCCTCTACCGTTTGGATGGCAGGGTTTGGGTTTGGCGTCTGCCTGGAGAACGCCTCCTGCCGGGATGTATTGTGCCAACTGTGAAGTTCGGCGGCGGTGGAATTATGCTATGGGGGTGTTTCTCCTGGTATGGCACGGGACCCTTGGTCGCAGTTCCTGGTAGACTCAATGCCGAGACTTACTGCGCCATTTTGGATGACCATGCGCTTCCTACATTGTGGCAGTTTTACAGGGTGGACCCATGTTACTTTCAGGATGACAATGCCACCTGTCATGTTGCGAGGTCCACCATGGCTTGGTATGGTGACAATGGGGTTAATCGAATGGACTGGCTTGCACAGAGCCCGGACCTTAACCCTATCAAGCACCTCTGGAACGAATTGGAGCGTCGGCATAAGGGGTGCCCCCCCCGTCTGATATCGTTGAAGGAACTGACCTGTCTTCTCCAAGCCGAGTGGAAGAAAATACTGCTAGCCGTCGTACAATGCCTGGTTGATAGTATGCCCTGCTGGAGGGTCGCAGCTGTAATCGCCGCTCGTGGAGGCTCCACCAACTATTGAAGGTGAATAAACTTTGTTTTCCTTTGCTATCACAGGTGTCCAATTACTTGTTGGTAGATAGCGTATATATATAATATACAACCGAAAACCAGTGAATGAGATGAATCATAGACCAAATTCAAAACATATTCAAAAGACAGGCAAATCACGAAGAAACAGTAAAAGTAATCAGGGCTGCTCTAAGCATCAGTATCCATGACCCATCAGCAATACACATATACTGAACTAAATGCAATGCCACACTCGAATGATAAAAGTGTACAATATGTGTATAAAGCTTAAAAACCACAATAAATAACCTAATAACTGAAGGGTTGACTAAACTAAAAAAGAATGTGCTCAATGCAACGAAAATACAACCAAGCATAATAAAATACAAAATAAAAACTAACCCAACAGACTGTGTGGGCTGCTCGAACTGTTACTGAAAGCTACCAATCGAAAGACCAAAGAGTGAGTCGCAATCATCAGGGAAGTGCCAACTGTGAATCTGGCTTTTCATGTTCCGAATCAAATGCTGGGTAAAACCAAAGCATGACGGAGCACTCCCGAAGCCAGTAAACCAAGAGTATGATGGAGACAATGAGAAAACGTGAAGTCCAAATATGACCATGGAAAGATTAAACATTCGTTGGCTAAACATTTAGATGACGTAAAAAATAAGCAAATGTAAGACCGATGGCACGCTCCACGAATCTAGAGCTCTTAAAAAGTTGTCGAAAAAGCCCTAAAACAAAACCATTAGAATAATTATTTGAAATTAAGCATTCAAAGAAATGTTGAAGTATCTCAGATACGCAAACCCCACCATCACTACAAATAGACATAAATAAAAAAAATTGTGAAACAATTCGGTTTCAATGGACTCTAATGGAAACATTCAAGTTCCAATTAAGGAAAAAGTTGTTAGGAAAGTCAAAGGCACATCGTTTGTCGTATACCTTGGTAACAAAAGATTTATTATGATAATTGATATTAATGTCCAAGTTATTGACATTCCAGCTGTAATTACTTGTTTTTTTCAGGACTAGACTCCTCGGATAAATTTCCTCCGCAATTTGACCAAAGTTGCACGAGTTAATCGCCAAATGTAGTCAGTATACCTCCATTGCCTGCCTTGTATATCGCCAAAAGTTTTCAGGTATTTCTTTTTGTAATGATGAAGGTATAAGTTATCTAGAATGTAGGAAAAAGTACTCCCCATGGAAATACCATGAGTCTGTTTATATACACAATCCCCCATACAAATGTAATCGTTCATTATACACAATGATATTAAGCTCTTCCCATAGGCATCCTTGATATGCAATAAATCACCAAACTTCTTGAACCAAGTATCGCAAACCTCAGTCAGGTCGGCCAGATCCCAGGAAGTAAAGAGATTGGCAAAGTCAAATGTCTCAATTGAAATGTCACCTTCTGTGCAAAAATCTTGTAGAAATTCCAGTACTGCCTTATTATTACTAATAATCAGTGTTGAGTCCATTTGTGAGAGAATTATCTTCAACAAATCTTCAAATTTCTTTCTGGCAGTTCTGCCGTAACTACATTTAGCCAAGGTAATGAATCGGAATTCCAAAGGGTCCTTATGGAACTTTGGTATTGCATGAATAAAGGGGTAAGTAAGAGCAACATTGCCCATGTGTAGTCGCTTTAACAAAGCAATTATTTTGTACTGATAATATTTTTGTTAGTTTTTACAAGAGTATATGTGGGCTGTTTACCAAGTTCAGTGCGCAGAAGTTTCGAATAAAACTTTTTACAGATAATGGCAAAATTATTCCCCGTTTTGTCAATCGAGGTTATAACAAAGTCATTCTGTAGCGCTCTTGCTGAATAACTATCGAGGTAAAAACTGATTGGTTTAGTATGGTTATATATCCTAGTTAGTTCACATCTCAATGTCTCAAACATCAACCAAAATCTAGGTAAAAAGGCTTTGTATGGTGTGTGGTAATGGGAAGAGAGCTTTAGAGCAAAGGTGACCAACAATTTTTTTTTATGTAAGTAACATTTTATGAAGCTGTAGTCTTTTAGTGGCTCGAAAATTGGTACCCTTCATCATTAACTCAAGTAATTATCCTAAGGGTTTCGTTTTAGGGCTTTTTCAGCAACTTTTAAAGAGCTCTAGATTCATGGAGCGTGCCTCTGTTCTTACGTTTGCATATTTTATACGTTATCTAAACGTTTAGCCAATGAATGTTTAATCTTTCCTTGGTCATGTTTGGACTTCACGTTTCCTCGTTGTCTCTATCATATTCTTGGTTTACTGGCTTCGGGAGTGCTCTGTCCAGCATTTAATTCGGATCATGAAAAGCCAGATTCACAGTCGGCAAGTTGTATTATTGTTACGGAATGCCAAGGACAGAAGAATATCACTTCTTTAATTATATAATGCTCTAGGACTAAAAACTGGAACCATATGTAGTTTTGCTCCAAATACCTCTGTTGGAACTAGCCTCCAGTGTTTAGTGACAAAGGTCAATAACTTCAATGAAAGGAACTTGGCAGAATCACTAAATTTCTCAAACACCAATATCATCATAGTCTTAAAACTTGAAATAGGCACTTTCATACTTGCCATACCTGCCAATGTACATGCTTTCATCTTGCCAGACTGGTAAGTAATGCATACCTGCCAACTATTACGGAATGTCCATAGCTACGGATTTAGTTGTCTGACTACGGAACTACGGAGCTCACTGCAGAAACTACGGATTCCTATGAATTTTTATTGTTTATTTTATGATATACACTATATTAACAATGCCACATGGGAAAATGTCTGTCAATCACTGAACTGGGAAAACAAAGGGATAAAGATTAATGGAGATTATCTAACCCACCTTCGTTTTGCTGATGAAATAGTCATTTTTGCAACTACCCCATCAGAGCTGCAGAGTATGATCCAGGAACTTGCTGACAAGAGTAAAGAAGTGGGATTAAAAATGAACTTTCAGAAGACAAAAGTGATATTCAATGCTTTTACAAGAAATGAAGATTTATCGATTGATGGAGAAAAGCTGGAGATAACAGACATGTACGTTTATCTTGGACAGCAGATATCAAGTGAGGGTCACATTGATGAAGAAATTAATCAGTGTACAAAACTTGCCTGGAGAGCTTTTGGAAGAAACAGCATAATTTTCAAGAGCAATATGCCATTATGTCTTAAAAGAAAAGTGTTTGATCAATGCATCCTTCCAGTGCTTACGTATGGTGCAGAGACGTGGACCTTAACTAAAAGAGACATACAAAGGCTACAGGCAACTCAAAGAAGCATGGAGAGGTGCATTCTTGGGGTAACCAGGAGAGATAAGAAGAGGAACTCGTGGATCCGAAAAATGACAACAGTGGAAGACATCATGATCAGAGTTAAATCCCTGAAATGGCAATGGGCTGGGCATACTGCCAGAAGAACAGACCATCGATGGACAGCCGAAATTTTAGATTGGATTCCAAGGGACAGGAAAAGACCCAGAAGAAGACCACATGGGAGATGGGTGGATGAAATTCGAAAGTATGCGGGAGTGACATGGAGGAGACTGGCACAAGACAGACCGTTGTGGAGGAAACTTGGGGAGACCTTCGTCCAGCAGTGGATTGATAATGGTTGACAATGATGATGATGATGATGTTAACAATAGTCACCGGACACCCCTTCAAAAGCAAATGAACGCATCCGCTGCGTTGCTAAGATGTGCGATACAGTTGCAAACGGTATAAAAATAAGCCTGCAGCTGACCATGATCATATTGCGCACTGTGAGGTTGAGTGAAAATGTTGCGGCGGGAGAGAACTGACTTTGAGAAAGGAAAGATTGTGGGGTGTTATATTAGTGCGTTGTCCATAAGAGAAACCAAGAGGCGTTTAAACATACACAAGTCAACTGTTTTCGATGTACTGAATAAGTGGAAGACACAGCTATCCAAGGAAAAACAGAGATTATGACGATGATTTGCCCACCATCGTCATAATCTCTTTTTTTCCTTGGATAGCTGTGTTTTACTGAATAGAGTTCATTTATGAAATTTCTTATTGTTTATATTTTACTGCACATGTCACAATTTCCGTGTTAGCTATGCAGCCCAAGACTTACCTATTATTCCATCTTGTTTTTCAATAAATTGATAAATCCAAAAACATATTAATTTAATACATTAGTTGCTTTTTCTTGTGTGTCATGTTGTAATTAAATTTAGGAAACATGTGTTCAGTACATTCAAAAATTCATTCCTCTTCAGTGTTATAAAGATTGAATGCTTTTTACAGTAGAATTCAATCTTTGCTGGTTTGTTTAATTATGTTGAATATAAACATCAGTTGAATGATGAAATTTCTTTCACCCTTTATTTGTAAACAGTACTAGTATCTCATTTCCATTTTTGTTTTTCAGGCCATGAAAGGGGAAAAGACCATTCCAACAGCCTCAGCTGCAGAAATGGTTGAGGATTTGGATGACAATTCATTTGGTAAAGCACTTGTTTTGTATTTTTTGATATTCTTTTCATCAAATGACAAACTATTAGTTGCTTTGGCCTTTGTGCTTTTTTTTTTAATTACATTTTGTAGGTTGTGGTCCCTTTTATATACTGTATATATGTATCATCGGGGATGCGATTTTTAGGATAAGTTGAATATTTGAACGAAATCATATTGGTGCTGGTCAAAAAGTATTGAGGCTAAATATGCAAAACTTAAGGTGTTTTCTATGCAGCAATTGTCTTCAAAGTGCATTCTTTTGTTTGTTTGGAGGTTTAACGACCACCATGAGCAGCTTAATGGGCTATAACAGGGTTCCCATGGTCCTTGAAAGTCCTTGAAAACTCCTTGAATTTAATTTTTCTTTTCAAAAGCCCTTGAATTTTGTAAGAGTCCTTGAAAAGTACTTAATTTTTTTCCCCTGTTAACCAAATTTCAGAATAGCTACACTTCGTTGAAGAGAAACTATTGCCAAAATGTTATTGGTGGCCCGCTGTATTGTGGAACTTTCTCTTGCAATCAAGCACGTAGCTGTCACATTTCCGGTTTTCACGCGTTTGTGATTCTGAATTACGATAAGCAAAAACTAGGTGGTGTAAGTGTAAGGTAGTAGCATCTCAAACCGGGTTTGCGATCTGCTGAATGCTTGTAGCCCGGGAATCCTTATTAAAATTTCAGTTGTCCATCTGTGGTCTGCCCCGCCAATATGTCCACACGATTCAGAGATTTTACTCTGATCATATTTTCCATATATATATATAACATATCTGTGCAAGAGATCTTGTGGAACAATAATACCTCACCAAAGTATGTCCCATGTTTAGATATAACTATAATTTTAATTGAACTTTTTGACTGTTTGTTACAACTTATTTTAGTGTTTCATGAGAGTTCTTATTGGGCATGAATATAGTCTTGAAAATTTTTTATGAGTACTTGAAAAGTCCTTGATTTTTTTTGTGGGAAAAGAGTGGGAACTATGTACACTGAGTGGCCACTTTATTATGACCACCCCCTCAGTACTTCGTTGGGCCACCTTTTGCCTTTAATACTGCGTCAATTCTTTGTGGCATGGACTCCACGAGACGTTGATAGGTGGTTCGTGGAATTTGAAACCATGCTTGATGAATAGCACTTTCCAGGAGTGTGAGATTGCAGGGTTGTGGATCCGGCTGTCTGATAGCTCGTTCAACTTTATCCCACAAATTCTCAATGGGGTTGAGATCTGGAGATTGTGGGGGCCACCTAAGCAAAGTAAACTCCCCGGCATGTTCCTGAAACCAATCCTGTACAATACCAGCACTATGGCAGGACGCATTATCTTGTTGAAAGTAGCTATGCCATTGGGATAAACCATCCACATGACAGGATGCACTTGGTCCGCAACAATGTTTAGATATGATGTGCCAGTCAGATGTTGATCATCACAAATTAAAGGGCCCAAAGCATGCCAGGAAAACATTCCCCAAACCATAACGTTGCCTCCACCAGCTTGAAGGGTTGTAGCAATGCGTTTGGGGTCCATGCTTTCATGCTGTTTCCGCCAAATTCTCACTCGGCCATCGGCATGGTGCAACTGAAAACATGATTCATTGGACCACATAATTTGTTTCCAATTATTGACTGCCCAATCCTTGTGCTCCTGTGCGAACTGGAGACATTTTCTCTTGTTAACTGCAGACAGCAAAGGTGTTCGAACAGGCCTTCGGCTGCCATATCCCATCCGATGCAGTGTACGGCGAACAGTGCATGCAGAGGTCATTTGAGGGGATCCTTGATTAAGATGGTCTGTAATTTGCTACACTGTTGCCCTTCCGTTGTCTGTTACCAGTCTGGACACTTCGTTCCGCCCGAGCAGTCACTAGTCAATGACGACCACACGTTGCACGTAGAGACCCAGTTTTTTGGCTGACAGTCCAGTCTTTAAACACTTTAACAACAGCTGCTCTGGAACATTTCATGAATGTGGCGGTTTCGGTGATACTTGCTCCATGGCTCCGAGCTCCTACAATCATCCCACTTTGAAAGTTTGTCAAATCACATTTTTTACCCATCTCATCACCCAAAAATCTCTTCTACTACTGTCGCAAGCACTAAGCTTTCCCTTTTTATACTAGCCTCGCCCTCTGGTGGCAACAGCATGCAGCCATAGCTCATTTGCTTAAAACTGTCAGGTGGTCATAATAAAGTGGCCACTCAGTGTATAAGCAATATTTTCTGTTAGCAGTCATGGGCAAATGTGCACCTAACCCAATGAGCTGGGCAGGCATCAAAACCACTTGGGCAAAAATTTTTATTTTCTCAGCTTCTCTTATTAGTGCAGTAGAAGTTAGAACTTGGATTGAATGTAATGTAAGTCTAAATGGCACATGATTGACCAGGTGAATGAGTTTGTGTATTTAGAAAGCATGTTTGACAGAGAGAATAAATTGAATGGTGAAATTAGTAGGCGAGTGAATTCTTCATTGTGAAAGTCATTGCTGCTCTGGGAGGTTTTTACAGGAATTATGGGTTCTCTAGAGAGCCCCGCATGGCTGTGTATGAAAGTGTAATTGTTCCTACTCTGATGTATGGCAGTGAAACCTGGGTACTGCAGAAGAAGCATAGGAGTTGTTTGTGTGCTGGAGAAATGTGTTACTTATGGGGGGTTTGTGGCAAGACAAGTTCTGATTGTGTAAGGAATGAAGATGTGTTGCAGTTGTGTGATGTGAAGCAAAATGTTAGCAAGGTGGAGACTAATATGCTTTGGCAGTTTGGGCATGTTGAAAGATGAGTGATGAGATGCTTACTAAGAATATTTTTTTCCCAAGTGATAGGAAAGAAAGGCAGAGGAAGGCCAAGGAAGTCATGGGAGCATCAGATTCAGGAGTGCCTGCATGCGAAAAAAACAAAAAAAAACGAGTGTGAAGTATAAAAGATCTTGTGTGCATCATGTGATGGGTGTCAGTGAAGCCTGAGCTGCATGTCAAGATCACTGTAAATGGAGAAGTTTGATACGGCCACAGTAAGTAAATAATTGGTTAAAAATTATCTGGTAGTTTGTTTTTCTTTGTGGAGCTAACCTCTGAATCCCAGAGAACAGCTTAGTGATATGTATGTATGTATGCATGTTTTTTCTAATACTCTCATTTTTATCAACATTCTTTATGCAATTGATTTTAAATAAAAAATATTATTAAAAACATTTCATTAATTAAAATGTTTATTTTATAAAATGTGAGAAGCTCAAACTTACTTCTGGAATGAAAACACTGGAAATCTGGAAATGCATGTTTACACATAATACGCAGTTTCTTTGCATATCAAAATATCAAGGAGAATAAGAAACAAAATAACAACTAAATGCAAAATAATTAGTTCAAATAGAACAAGTGCAAAATCATTCTGATCAGACAGTCCTTTCAAGGAATAAATTGTCTCCCAATTTTTTTCCTGCAAACTAAATACTCTACCGTGGGAATTTAGGACTCGACCGTCTTTGAAAGTAATCGGAAAATATTGTTTACCATTTATGAGGAAGTTGTTGGCTGACGTCTTCGGCTTTTGTGACTTTTTCAAAAATTGCAAACAGTCTCAAAATCGATATGTTGTCCACTTGCAAGATAGTATTTTATTCTCATCAGCATATCTAGATGATTTTATTCTCATCAGCATATCCAGATGATTTTATTCTCATCAGCATATCCTTATCCAGTCGGTTGCGTGATTTAGTTTTGATGCTGTTCATTAGGCTAAATCCCCTCTCAGCATTGGCACTGGAAGCTTGAAAAGTGCTGCATATGTCAGCCAACTTTGATAAGTTTGAAAACTTTTCTTCTGAGAATACATAGCCTACCACAGCTTTGAAAGTTTTTAATGCACCTATTTTTAGCTTTTCTGTTACAACAAACTTAAATTCTGTGTATAATGAACACATTAACTTTAACACATCTTTGATTTCATATAATTTATTTCTTATGATGGGAAACAAATTAAAATTAAAATGTGTGCTTATAAATATATTGAATATCTTCAATTATTTGAAAAATCTTAGCTATCGCTTCTGCCACATTATATTCTGGACGTTGGAAGTTGAGAAATTCCCTTCATTTGAGACATGATATTGTTATAAAATAGAATAAAAAAGGCTCTACTCACAATGTTTTTTTGGTGGTTTTCTTCTTTTTATTGTTTTCAATTTTTGACGTTAAAATATCATGGTTCATGCCTAAAAGGTGATTATGACTTAAAAAACGAAGTCTTGGCTAAAAATCAATGAACAGACGAAGTTTTCGTTAAAAAGTCTTGGCTAAAAATCAATGAACAGTTGAAGTTTTTTGTTAAACATTAATTATCAAATAAAAGAAACATCCGAAAAACCTGGCCCTATATTGACTTTAGTTATTTTTTCACAGAAAAACGCATAGGTGAGCCATTCAAGCCTTGAGAAACTAAGAAATTCCAGTTAGAAATCCTAAAGAAGTAGATAAAAAGTTAAAAAATCTTTAAAACCTTGGGACCGCTGTCTCTCAACCGTTCAAACACTTCCGACCGTCCTCCTCGCTCTTCGTGCTGTGTCGCAAAGGACACTCCCACTCGGGTGGAACTTGCACGTGTTTCAGGCATACACACCCATCTTCAGAGTTAGGAAAGATTGCAAATGGCTGTCACTTGCAATTCTTTGGAGTTTTTCTTCACTCAGTCCAAAGATGTCCAATATCTTTGATTTCATTTTTCTCAACATTTGTCTAAGCTCATTTTGTCAAGAAAATGTCTATTTTTCAACTAATTTGAGCAATTCTTCATTTCCAAGTTCAAAGTTAGTCTGAATTCAAATTGCCTGCATATCAAATGCAGTCCACTCCTTAAGCTTGTTGTTGGGAAATTTATCTTGCAAATGATTGCAAATCCTTTGAATGAATTGCGGCAGCTGGGCAGTATCAACATCTACATATGCATCTGTGAAAATTAATTCTGCTACCTCAGTACTCCAGTGCACAGTCGCTCCCAAATACTGGGCATTCAATTTATTTATTTTGGACTTAGTAAACTGAGCTGACTCAATTGTAGTTACGCAACTCTGCTGAAACTCACAGCACAATTCAGCCAGTTCAGTGAGAATGTCATTCAAAACTGTGGAGCGCCAACATGTATTAGGTGTTCTACTTAATTCTTGGCCACAGGCATGACACATTGACAGCAAATTATAGCAAATCGAATAGGTACCTAATCAGTGAAATAATCCCTGTTGTGTTGGATACATTTGAGCCATCGGTCAGAGAGATGCCGAATGCCACTGCGAAAAAAAGAGAGCTGTTTCGAGTTGATAAATACTTGTGTGGACCTCTTCGACAGAAGTGAAGTGCGTATCACTCAGGTGATCTTGCAGGGAGCGAAAGAGGCGATAATCCGAGGGGGTGAAGTCTGGAGAATACGTCGGGTGAGACAAAATCTCCCATCCCAGGTCGGTGATTGTGTTTAAAGTCGTTTTCGTGGTGTGAGGACACGCGTTATCCTGAAGCAACAGGACCGACCTTCTGCCCTTTCTGGTGTATGGCCTTTTCGCCTCCATTGCGTTACTCACACGAATGAGTTGCTGACAGTAATGCTCGGCATTGACCATTTCACCAGGTTTGAGCAGCTCATAGTGTACGACACCGCGCTGATCCCACCATATGCACTGCAATAACTTCCTGGCATGGGTATTCGGTTTGGAGGTACTGGTGGCAGGCTGACCTGGAGAAACCTGCGATTTGTGCCGCTTAGGATTATTGTAGAGGATCCACTTTTCATCACAGGTCAAAATCTTGTGGAGGAAATCCTTCTTCTTGAATCTGGAGAGCAAGGACACAGCAACATCGTAGCACCTAGACTTGTTCACAGCTGTGAGTTGGTGGGGCACCCAACGGCCCTCCTTGTGAATCCGTCCAAGCTTGTGCAGGCGCTTTGCAATGGATTGCCGTGTTACTCCGAGTTCCTGGGCGAGCTCTGACTGTGTGCGACAGGGATCCGCGTCCAACAGTTGTTCCAGTTCCTCATCATCAACTTTCTGTGGCTGTCCCGGACGTTCTGCATCACGGAGATCAAAATTTCCCTGCTTAAACCGCTGGAACCACTTCTTACACGTACTGTAGGACACAGCAGCCTCACCCAAAGCAGCACAGATCATTTGCTGGGCTTCCACTGCACTTTTTTCAGCTAAAACGCAAACAGGAGGCAGTACTTCAAATGTTGCTTCTCGAACGACATTTCTTTCATCGTCAACTTTTGTCCCTGCTGTCACTACAGCTGTGAGTGGTTACGGTTGCCTGGAAAGCTGTTGGATGGCACTGCAATCAGCCATTATCGCACACAGCTATTTGCATTTTGCCGACGTTCTATGATCGCTTGCGGTTAGGGGCCGAGAATTAAGTTGCACACCTAATATTTGAGGATCATTCAGTTTAGTCAAGCAGAATTTTGCACCCAGATCGTTGTCTTTGTCTACTTGCTCTGCAAAGTATTCAGTCAAAATGTTATAATTTCGCGTCAATGCTTTTACAGCAAAATATTGCGACATCCACCAAACTTAATTAAGAGGCTGGAATGCGATAATGTCATGATCGGCGAATGCTTTAAAACTTGGATTTTTTTTTACACTAGATCTGCCAAACGTATTGTGTTGGTGCAAATGAAATGTCTGGCATGAACGAGCAGTGAAGACAGGCCCCCACCACAGCGGAATGGAACCACCCACAAGTGTTGTTGTTGGTATTATGTCACAGAGTTGCTATACATAGTTAGCACGTATGTGTGAAGAACAAGGTTCAGGCGTGGTTTGTTTGGACGTAACATGGCTTGCAAAGGAAACATGCAGACGCCGGATTTGAGAGTCATCTTCCTGTATGAATTTAAACTGTGCCATTCTGAAAGAATTGCCACTAGAAACGTTAAAACAAAGCGTTTGGGGAGAATACAGCCAACGAACAAACCATTCGGCAATGGTTTGTGAAGTTTCGAAGTGGAGATACGGACCTGCAAAACGAAGCCTGTGGTCACCGACATGTTGCTGTTTCTGACGATGTTCTGTTACGTGTGGTTGAAGCGGACCCCCGAAAAACGTGTTGTGAGGTAGCGGCAGATGTAGGTGTCCACCACACGACAGTTGTTCGGCGTCTGGCTAAGGTAAAAAGCTGGACATGTGGCTGCCTCATGAGTTGACAACTACCAACAAGACTAGGTGTTTGGAAGTCTGCACTTCCAGTGATGTATTCAGGCATCTTTTTGGGGGTGCTTAGTGCCCCGAAAATCTACGAATGCCTCCCCCGTAGGTTTTTGGGCGATCTCCCATTATATTTAGTCTAATTGTGTTCGTTTATAACTGAATATTTAGAGAAATTAATTTAAAAAATTAAGAAAATGAGAGAAAATATTATAATAAAAAAAAAATCCACATGGACTTCAATCTGAAATTTCTATCATCCTTCAGCAAAACATTAAACAATCCTTGCTGAAGGGGCAATTTTTCAAGCACTGACAACTCGGACTACCGCAACAAAAACCTATTTCCACACAGCAGAGATGTTTGCACTGCAATACGTCATCATATTTTGGAAGCTGGCATTCACTTTTATTTCTGTGTCCTGGATGCTGACTTTCCATGTATACGTTTAAACCTCAGTGCAGCTAACATGACGTTAGTGTTTCCAATACAACAAAATATTTGTAACAATAGCAAATTATTAGAAATTGTTCCCATAATAAGGTCTTTTTTTTTCTGGGCGGTGGTGGTTTACGCTCTGTGACAAAAAAACGAGGCACCTCAAGCTGCTATCGAAACGGTTAGTTAGTTTTGGGGTTTTTTACTACTATTTGCTAATCTAAATTATCTAAAGGGGCTGAAACCAAATGGCAGGGGAATAGCTTACACCATACATTCTCAGATAACACTGTAATGATTCCTTAATAATCAGAAACACTCTTGTAGTGAGACGAGGACATTTTTACCATTCCTAATGTCTTGGGGGGATATTCTCCAGCACAGCCTTACCTTTACTAGAGTCCTCAATATTTTACACCACTCCTGGTGAAATCCGCAGTCCATTACTGAATTTAATGTATAACATTTTTATTCACTTGTATGTGTAAATTTCTTGGAATCTGCATTTGCGATATAAGAGCATAATTTTTTTTTGTACTCTATTCAATTTTTTTTATGTATATTAATATATTGTAATAAATAACAAAATTGTGATTATATGTATATAATCAGTCAAGCAGTTTTAGCCCCCTCGAAATTTGTAATTGCCCCTCCGGAAAAAACTCTCTGAATGCAACACTATGCACTTCACTGCTTGCCAGGAATTAACATGAACCTCTACTGCATCAAATCGTCACCTGCAAAGAGAAATGGGTTCTTTATGATAATTGAAAGGATCTGCACAATGGTTAAGCAAGGCACAGCCTGCTGGACGGCATCCTAAGCCACCCCTACACACCAAGAAGATGATGCTCCTTGTCTGGTGGTCCACAGCCGGGATAACTCATCGGAGTTTATTGGCAAGAGCCCAAATCATCACTGCAGAATGTTATTGTGCCGAATTACACCAGATGCACCGGAAATTGCTGCAGAAACAACCGGCTTTGGTCAACAGGCATGGTGTTCTGCTCCAGGACAACGCCCGCCCTCATGTCGCACAATGAACAATGATGACACTAAGTACTTTGGGCTATGATGCACTACCTCATCCTGCCTAGTCCCCGGATTTGGCTCCGACAGAATATCATCTGTTTTGTCGCCTGGACCACTTTCTGTTCAAGAAACAGTTCACGACAGACAACAAGGTTCAATGTGCAGTTGATGACTTCTTCGGGTCCCAGCCACAAGACTTTTATCGTTCCTGGATCATGGCTTTGCCGGACAGATGGCAACTATGTGTTGCCGGACAGATGGCAAGTCTATGTCGATGCCAAGGGGGATTATTTAGCCTAGGTAAGTTGACCTACTTTTCTGTTCTTGCCGTCCACATGTGCTGGTCCTCTGCTGGACATTTCATTCACACCAACCCGATGGTGAACCATTCAAAGCAGCAGCTCTGTCTTTCATCAACATTACATGTTTCCAAGCATCATCAATTCCTAAATCCTCCCTATGTGCCACACAATGTTGCACAGTCAAATGTGGAACCTCTCCACGGAGTAAAGCGGCAACTCCATTGCATTTTCCAAGCATAACCGATGCACCATCATAGGTAAGCATCACTGTCCTTTACAAGTCCAGAGTATGCTGTGTATAAAACTGTTTAATAGCATACAAAATAGACAGATTGTCACAAGCAGTAAGTTGGACAATTCCAGCAAAAGACGTATAATGGCATATCATTGCCACTGGACGATATTTAATGTACACTATCAACAGTTTTGTCACAGAAATATCTATACTTTCATCAACGATCAGTTAGTGAAACTCTGATCCACGAATTTAACTCATCACCAATTCTTCCACAACAGCATTGATACATACACTTGACAAATTCAAATGCATAATTTTTACTGCAGCAATTTTTTGTAATTGGCATGTACTTTGCCGTATGGTCATGAATTTCCTGCACAGAAAGCATTGAAGAATTCAATGAAATTGCTAATAAAATGTTGTTGATCAGAATTTTAATTTGTTCACCGCTGCGCTGTTGATCATCCATTTCTAACCTAATTTTCCAATCGGCAATTGATTGTATTAGCATGTTTTTGATTCCACTTATAGACTTCGTTTATTTTAATTTTGACTGGGATTCTAAATGAATCTTCTGCTCCAGATGCCTCTTTCAATAGTCCATTTTCCAAAAATTCCAGGTTTTTCCAACAGCAAAATTGCACGCAGACTTGGCTTCAGAACAGATCTTGCATACTATGCCAGTGCTTTCAGTATAACTAAAAATTCTGCCTCTACAAGTTGTTCCACCATGAAGAATTAAAAGCAACAGCAGACTTTTTTAGTGATTCTGTGCCCAGTAGTAGTAGTGTACTTTCATATTTTAAGTATAAAATCCCCCTCCCCTGCACAATCTCCAAGAATTGTGTGCATTTAATCTGGTAATGTTTTTTATAATGTTCTGTACTTGTACATTTAAGTTGATTATTTTTCTCATAATCACCTGCCCAAAGTTTTTCTTTTTTTTTTTTTTTTTTTTTTGTTTACTGTAAAAGTGTTATTTTATTGTTACTTTTAAGTAAGCAATGAGAAATAGGTTTCTTAATTTGCTTAAAAACACGTTTTCTGTTTGTTCACAGCAGCTGCTCAGGCCTTAACTGCCAATATGCTTACAGACCAATCAGGGCAGCCAAATGTCATATATACCACTACATATCCAAGTCAAGTAAGTTGGCCCATTGACAGAAAATTTTTAAAAAATGAAAAAAAGCATATTTTTATATTTTTGTATTATTTTTTTCACATGTGTAGTAGATTTTAATCAAGTGATGCATGCCATTAGATTCTGGTGCCTTTATAGTGCTGGTCTGGGATTTGAACCCACTGTTATTTACTATGTGTGAGGGCCATCCAGAAAGTACCATCTGAAGACAAAACAAAATATTGATAACTGTTAGCAGTATGCAAAAGTTTCTGCCAATTTAAGGAGAAAGGAGACAGGAACAATCAGGAAACCAGTACACATTTATTCAACAAAATATGGCCGTTAGCATCAATGACCTTTTGCAACAAATGAATGCTCCTGTGGTAGAAGGACTTGGGTTTTTGAGCTGAAGAACGCAGTGACAAAATTTTCCACCTCTGGAACTGTGGTGAACCACTGTTGGGCTAGGGCATGTTGCATAGAGCGAAACAGATGAAAGTCTGAGGGTGCAATTCCTAGGGAGTAAGCCGAGTGCGGTAAAACCTCCCAGTGTAACTGTTCAAGGGTTGATTTCGTGGTGGCACCAACATGTGGTCTGGCATTATCTTGTAACAGGATGACTGGGCAGCGTCCTTTACCTGTCCCTTCCATGGGTGTTTTTGCTCGATTGCGGCATTCAGTTTCATCAACTGATCGCTATATCGTTGTGCAGTGATTGTTTCGCCCGATTTCAGCAGTCCGAAGTACAGCACTCCAGTTATATCCCTCTGCACACCAACAGCACCTTTTCCCCGTGGATATCCTGTTTTGCAGTGGATGTTGATGGCTGGCCTGGGTCGACCCAGGATCGCTTGCGTACGGGATTGTTGCAATACACACATTTTTCACCCCCGGTGACAACCTTCCACAAGAATGTACAGCAGGCCGCAAAGTCTGCATATACGACCACTGAAGATGACAGTGGAAATATGCTTTTGAAACTAGTCTGGTAATGTATGGTAGCTGGATGTAAAATGTGCTTTTTTCAACTATTTTTAACAATTTTAAATACTTTAATAGGACTGTTATGATTCCTTAGCTTCAAATTGCTCTTACATGATTTTGCAAGGTGGACTCCCTGTTATATGTGCTAATCATAGATTTTGGTTAAAAAATTCGGAATATGGTACACCGGAGTCATCAAGGAGTGACGTTTATGCGCCGGATCGAATGACAAGGACAATTGGATTTTATTGAAAGTAAGACGAAAAGGAATTATGATTAAAGAAACCAAATGTCTCGACATGAATGTGCAACAAACTATTTGAACTTTGGATCAAAAAGAAGTGAAAGATAAATCAATATATTCTGAAAGTAGCTTGTCTAAATCAACAAAGGATGCCGTTTACGCACCGGATTGGATAACACAGGTAGTTGGATATATTTTTGGGAAAACAAGGAAAGAATAATTCTGAATACATGAACCAAGTGCATGAATGAAAATGACAACCTAAAACATTATCTTATGAGTTAATTATTTAGATAATTATACTATATTATTCTATTATGCAATAATTATATGAAAGGCATCCAGTACCAAATAACATTATCACTTACAACGTGTATAACAGTAATTTTTGAGCAATAACATAATGTTGTTCGAAAGAAAAGAAAATACAATATCACATAATAAATATGGTTGAAGATATTACAGCAACCATTATATGATTGCTTCCGCAAGAAATTCTTCCCTTGAAACCTCTTCAGCAACGACATGCAGACGCCCAATCATTGACCAATATTACGCTCCGTTAAAGTATGCAGAACCCACTTACCTATCTTTTGTATCTTTTACAAGCCCTGTAGATGCTGTACCACTGTCGATTGAGCCACTTTCAAACATTTTGCCAGTTGCATTGTCGATTGAGCCACTTTCAAACATTTTGCCAGTTGCATTGTCGATTGTGTGGCATACTCTTGTAATAGCAATTCCAGCTCATCACCTGCTAGTTCCTGTGATCTACCTACACGTGGCTTGTCTTTCAAGCTTAGATCACCTTTCTTAAACCTCGCAAAACCATTCTCGACACATCCGCTCAGCCATAACTGTTTCGTCATACGCCTGACATATTGAACCATATGCTTCACTTGCACTTTAACCTAAATTAAACATGAATAACAAACAGTGCCGCAAAAGAACTTTATCAACCGTCAGGCCTGGCTTCATGTATGAACTGACAGCAGGGGTCGCCAGCTGGTTAGACCCCTACAGCTCCCGCTAGTGGGGGCTGCGAAAACTTTTGCATACCGTAATAATTTTTAATGTGCAATGGATTCTGCATGCCTTAATCTATTTTTCAACATATTCCCTGTGAATGTTAAGACATTTGTCATATCTTGGCACAGTTTTCTGAATACCCTCCTCATAGA
Organism: Macrothele yani; assembly: GCA_039090855.1. Lineage (NCBI taxonomy): Eukaryota > Metazoa > Arthropoda > Arachnida > Araneae > Macrothelidae > Macrothele > Macrothele yani. The sequence continues at coordinate 11,110,648 of CM077019.1, forward strand.
AGTCTGTGGCCAGGGTTTTAAGCCACAGCTCAACCGTCATCTTCTGGTCATCGTCGTTATCGAACTGCTGGCCATCAAGAAATCGTTTCAAGTGAAGAAACAAATGATAATCACAGGGTGCCAAGTCTGCGCTGCAGGGAGGGGGGGGACCACCTGTTCCCATCCAAATTTGGAGACCAGATTTTGCATCACATTCGTGGCATGAAGCCTTGCATTGCAATGGAGAAGAAGAACTCCCTTGCTCAGCATGCCACGCCATTTGTTTTGAATTGCATGGTGCAACTTTCTCAGTGTCTCGCAATAAACAGCTGTGGTTACTGTCGTGCCTTTAGGCAGGAATTCCACCAACAAAATTCCTGTCCCAAAAGACAGTGCACTTGACTTTCCTTATTGACATCTGTTTGAATTTTTTGGCTGTAGATGAGTCAGTGTGTTTCCATTGCAAGGACTGCTGTTTTGATTAAGGTGTTGTGATTTGATATGTTTGCATTACGTTTGATGATTGAAAAGTATCTGTTTGTTGGTAAGAAAGTTTTTGCTGCCTTCGTCAACTTAGAGAAAGCTTATGATCGAGTAAATAGGACTCAAATAAGGGTAAGTCGATCACGCTGGTTACGTTAAGAGATGAGCACTTTTACAAGAAAATTCGTAAGTTAGGAGCTTTCGACCTTGTCTTAAGACTTCATCACGCCAATGGAGGACTAAGATTGTTTCCAGATCTTAGAATCAGTCTCCAGATCATCGGGGTGTAGAGAGGAGATTTGGAATTGCAAGTCTTTGGGTTGAAAAGAATTTTCAGGCTTTCACGGTAACGGAGGGCAAATCGATCGTCAAAAGGAGCAATACGTTTTGCTTCGTTCCAGCGTGGAATTGCAGAAGTGTCTTCCATTGTCAAAATAGACAAGGCTGTATTTGGGTTGGCTTTCAAAACATCTTTCTTATGCTCCAAAATTCTATGGTTAATGCTTGTATGTGTGTATGTGCTTCCAATGTAATGTATAAGTTATCATCTGTTGAAGAAGAGATAGGAATGCAGTAAACTCCTGGGAGATCTAGATTTTTAACTTTGTCTCTATCTTTTTTGAAGATGACAATCCGTGTTTTGGTGTAAATGTAGCAAGGATGGTAAGTCAGATAAAATCTGAAAACTTGAAAATTTCATCGTCCTGGAGCGGGACTCGAACCCACGTCTCCCAGATAGTGCCTGGGTATGCTAACCACTACACCACCTAGAATAATGAAATTTTCAAGTTTTCGGATTTTATCTGACTTACCATCCTTGTTACATTTACACCAAAAAACGGATTGTCCTCTACAAAATTTGTATAATATGGTGTAATCCCATATTTCTTTCATGATTTATCTGCTTCTCCAGGCAATCACAGGATAGGATTCTTAACCTCCTGATTCGCTAAACATGAATGCCGGTTGCTTCAACTAGCGAATCCTGTGATGGTTATATTCAAATTAATCTGAAACGTGAGACTTGGTCTTTCTGGGTGGGGTAGTGGTGGTTAGCATACCTGGGCGCTATCTGGGAGACGCAGGTTCAAGGCCCGCTCCAGGATGATGTAATTTTCAAGTTTTCTGATTTTATCTGACTTACCATCCTTGTTATATTTACACCAAAAAACGGATTGTCATCTTCAAAATTTATATTATATGGTGTAGTCCCGTATTTCTTTCATGATTGTCCCTATCACTTTGTAGAAGTTTCAAGACACTTGGGAGGGATTTAAAATGCAAGATAGTAACCAAAACTTTTGAAAAGAATTTGTAACTTATAAGCATAGGAAGGTTGGTAAGGAACAGAACCTGAGAATTTCAGTATATCTTTCTTTTCAGGATGGAGGCATTCAATCTTCAACTTGTTTTTGTATTTCTGTATGAGGGTGTTAGTAGGGAAACCATGAGAGAGGGCTATTGTAGAAATTCTGGAGAATTCTTCTTGAAGAGAAAGTTGGTTGTTGCAAATAATATGAGCCCTGTGGATGTCAGTGCCTTCAGTGCTGCACTTGACGATCAATTTGCCCTCCATTACTGTGAAAGCCTGGAAATTCTTTTCAACCCAAAGACTTGCAATTCCGAATTTCCCATCTACATCCCGATGATCTGGAGATTGATTCTAAGATCTGGCAACAAAAATTCTAATGTAGAATCTGGAAACAATCTTAGTCCTCCATTGGCGTGATGAAGGCCTAAGACAAGGCCGAAAGCTCCCAACTTATGAACTTTCTAGTAAAAGTTATAATCTCTTAACATAACTAGTGTAATCTACTTACCTTTATTTGTTATGTGTTTTACCCATCATCATCATAAATAGGACTCTTCTGTGGAAGGCACTGAATAAATATGGTATCACTGGGAATCTACTCAGTGATATGCTGGCAGTAGAGCATGTGTACAAGTAAATGGTGTATCAAAATGGTTTTCTATTGGAGCAGGAGTCAGACAGTGTTGTGCAATCTCACCATAGCTCTTTAATATATTTATGGATGTGTGATGCTAAAATGGACAATACTGGTTTATGTTTTGGTAATGTTGGTGTGCATGGATTGCCATATGCTGATGACACAGTCCGGTTGGCAGAGAGCAAAATTGAGTTGCAGATTATGCTGGTCTGGGTGTATGAAGTTAGTATGAATTTTAAACTGAGTATAAATAAGGGAAAACCCAATTTTTGAGCAGGGAAGTGTTTGTACCGAGTGCAAGATAAGTCTTAATGGCACAGAGATTGATTGACCAGGTGAATGAGTTTCAGTGGCGTTTCCTGACCTAGAACTTAAGGCATTGGCACAGATGGAATAATGTGTTAAGTGTTCATTCTCAAGACCCCCACCCTGTCTTTTCTTCCAACAAATATTTCAATGTTGCTCCAAGCAATTTACGCGCAACTTTAGAAAAAGTCTGAATAAATTGAATCAAGAAAGACGGTGTTCATTACATAAGCAATAGGAAGGCACCTGATTAAGTACATTAACCTACTTAAATATGTATTTACAGAAGTAAAGTAGAAATAATTACATAATGAAAATTCAGCAAAACAAAGTTATTACTTACAGTCATTTGAATTCCAGTTCCATTCTTTGTTCTTTCTGCAGGATTTTCTTGATCACTTCTTCATAGAATTTGGATTTATCCTTTTGTCGCATCGTAAAAAGTAATTCTTTTTCAATAGATTATTTTCAATTCTTTTTCAATAGATTTTCTATTTCAATAGTAATTCTTTTTCTTAGATTATCCATCCGGTGCTGGGTTTGTGTAGCGTGGCAGAATGTGTGCATCCGCTTCAAGGACGAAAATGACCGCTCGATGGATGATGATGTGGAAGGAATTGTTGCGATCAGCATAGCCAATTTGTATATTTCCATAAATTCACTCATTAGATTCATTTCCAATAAATAATTAACAATTTGAATTGGTGTTTTGTCTGATCCTTCATTGGAAGCATACCATACATATAGTTCATTCTGGAGTTTGCTCAAATTAAAAAAATTGCCATAGATTTCCTACAATTTTCTTAATAAATTGCGAGGAAAGTTTTCTCTTTTCTTAAAGTAGGTAATTTTTGTTGGATTTATCAAATCAAAGTGCAGCAACTTTTCAGATGATGCAAATCTAATTGTTATATGATTGCTAATATTATCAATTATTTTGAAGTAAAGTCTCCGGCAGTAATCTTTCTCAAATTCATCATTCAACCTCTTTTTTAGCACATCTTTTGAAAAAAAGATCATGCTTATGTTACCGGTTTGTCCATCCGTCCGTCCCCACGATATCTCTGCAATTATTAGTCCGATTTGAAAAATTCTTTTTGCATTGGGAAGCTTGAAATATGCGAATGATGATCCTTCATTTACTTTTTTTTACGATGTACAATTTCGCCGCTAGAGGGCGTAAATGCAGATGATGTCGAATTCAAAAATTTGTTTTATTCCACATATTTGCTTCTAAACATCAAATTGAAAAAATTCTTTTATCTTTCGATTCCATTCATGTCGAAGAGTAATTTAGATATAGTTACTTTTTCAAATTACGCATAGATTTTCCGCCAAGGGTGTAAAAGTAAATTACATTTTCCCCGATAACTCTTCTTCTAAAACTCCGATTTGAAGATTTTTTTCTTCAGCGGATACTCTTCCTGATTGAAAATCTTTTGCATATAATTTCAAATTTTTGGTAAAGAATACTTTGGCCACCAAAGGGCGTAAGTGTTAATTTTTGCTTCTGATGTATTTGCCATAAAGAAAGAAAGTATTCTAAAATATTGAGCTTCTAAAATATTGATTGAAAAAATTTTTTTGTGGAATGATGCCACTCACATCGATAAACCTTTTCGGAATATTTTCTTCTTAAAATATTCCAGTTTCTCCGCCAGGGGCGTAGATGTATATCTTATTTTTGTCAATATCTCTACTTCTAGGAGTCCGATTTGAAAAATTCCTTCTTTGTTAGATAGTGTTTCCGATGCAAAATGTGTTTCCTATAAATTCAAAATTTTCAAGTAAATCATAGATTTTCCGCTAGGGGGCACAAAGGTAAATTGCATTTTCTGCGTTATTTCTGCTTCTAAAACTCCAATTTGAAAAATTCTTCCTGTATCGCATACAAGACCTGATGGAAAATATTTTTCACATAATTTCTAATGTTTGGTAAAGAATGGTTTGGCCACCAGGGGACATAAATGTTAATTTCTGCTTCTGATGTATTTGTAGCAAAATCTGGGCTCCAGAAAACGCGAATAATTTTTTTTTCTTGGACCGATACCGCTCATATGGAAAAACCTTTTGAGAATACTTTCTTCCTAAAATAATGCATGGTTTTCCCACCAGGGGACGTAAAGTCACATCTTATTTTTGTCGATATCTCTGTTTCTAAGAGTCCGATTTGAAAAATTCTTTCTGTGTTGGAGAGCGTTTCCGGTGCGAAATGTTTCTCACATAAATTCATGTTTTTCTTAACGCAAATCTGCAATAAAAAATGCATATAATTATGTTTTCTTAATGCACAGGTCTGCCCTCAGATATTGCTGTAAACATTTTTGTTTACAGCAATATCTGAGGGATTAAAAACCCGATTGAAAAACTTCTTTCTTCCGTCAGATACTATTGTTTTCCATACCGGTTCCGTTGACTTTGAATAGCTTTGATAAATTTAATTTGCGTCAAAACGGATTCAAAAGACGTGCTTATTACACCCTTAAATTCGGTGTCATCTTTCTTGTTTTTTATCGGAGACATTTCTTCTTCTCCTACTTCACTATGAACAGAAGACCACAATGGTTCAAAATTCTCCCTTTTGCTTTGCAGTTGCTATTGAAACTTAGTTATTTTAGTACTGCAGTGCAAAATGTCAACATTCATAGTTCTTTGTTTGATGTTCCTGGTCCATGTTAAATGTCTGTATTAATTAATCAACCTCTTCAATAGTTCCCTGTTTTTTTTAACTTTTTCACTGTGCAGCTCGACTTCAACCCTTCTTTGGGAATTGAAAAAAATATCAATTCTAGTAGGGGATGCAGTAAATCTGTTGAATTTAAAAAAAAACAACTAGAAAGATGAATTTCAGATTCACTGTGTTTCTTCACTGCAGTATTCAAATGACTCAAGTCCTCATACCTTTCATGATTCCAAACAGTTTTCTTATTTGATACATACATACATATCACTAAGCTGTTCTCTGAGATTCAGAGGTTAGCTCCAAAAAGAAATACAAACTACTAGATATTTTTACTTACTGTTGTCGTATCAAACTTCTCCATTTACAGTGATCTTGACATAGAACTCGGGCTTCACTGATATCCATTACACGCCGTACACAAGATCTTTTATGCTTCATACTCATAATCTTTTTCTTATGCAGACACTCCTGAATCTGATCCACCCATGTCTTCCTTAACCTTCCTCTGCCTTTCCTTCCTGCCACTTGGGCTAAAAAGATTTTCTTAGTAAGCATATCATCACTCATTCTTTCAACATGGCCAAACCATCGAAGTATATTGCTCTCCACCTTGCTAACAACTTTTTTTCTTCACATCACACAATTGCAACACATCTTCATTCCTCACATAATCAGACCGTGTCTTGCCACAAACCCTCCGTAAGTAACGCATTTCTCCAGCACACAAATGACTCCTATGTTTCTTCTGCAGTACCCAGGTTTCACTGCCATACGTCAGAGTAGGAACAATTACAGTTTCATACACAGCCATGCGGGGCTCTCTAGAGAACCCATCATTCCTGTGAAAACCTGCCAGAGCAGCTATGACTTTCAATGAAGAATTCACTCACCTACTAATTCCACCATCCAATTTGTTCTCTCTGTCAAACATGCTTACTAAATACACAAACTCACTCACCTGGTCAATCACAGTGCCATTTATACTTACATTACATTCAGTGCTACCCGTTCCTCTCTCAAACACCATTACTTTGGTTTTCCCCTTATTTATACTCAGTTTGAATCTCATGCAAACTTTGTGCATCCGAGACGACATACCCTGGAAATCACTTTTGGTCTCTGCCAACAGGACAGTGTCATCAGCATACAGCAATCTGCACACACTGATATCATCAAGGCATGAACCACTATTATCTATATTGGCATCACGCGTCCAACAGTAAAATTGGTTATCCACATCACATCCACAAAACCAGTCTGAAATTTCGTAGAGCTCTTTACGAAAATGTCTTTCAAAAGCTCTTCCTGCCCCAATTTTTTCTTTTACATGTGTTGATATTGTGTGATTAGGACATGGTTAGCCACTGTCAGTCAGTTGTTTCTTTCCTACATATGAGAAGTTCGTATTAACTTCTTAGGTAATATCTTTTGTTTTTGTCTCTGCTTTTATATATATATATTGGGTTGTTGGAAAAGTCATGACGTATTTTAGCACCTGATGGCGGTTGGGCGGTTTTGGAAGTACTAGAAGCATGCACAGTTCTGTTATCACTATGGCATTCAACAGGTGCCAGTTCTAGCTGCAGTCTAAAAGGAATAGTAAGCGATTTGGTTGATTTGCGTAGATTTGACATCAAGTTGAAGATGAAAGACCAAACTGCATTTTTGCCATATTTTACTGTTTTACTTCTGTAAAGGGAAGAACACGCATCAAGCTTGTGAAAAGTTGCGTAAAGTGTACGGTGATAAGGCTCTACAAGAACGTCGGGGGGCAGCGGTAGTTCGCAAAATTCCGTGCTGGTGATTTTGAGCTCAACGATGCTTCTCGGTCGGGGAGGCCAAGCGAGGTTGATGACGACCAAATCAAGGCATTCATCGAGTCAAACACACGTTACACGACACGAGGGATTGCAGACACATTGCACATCCATCATTCAAGCGTTCACGACCACCTAAAGCTGAGATATGTAAGCAAGCTCAATGTGTGGGTTCCTCATGAACTCAAAGAAGCTCAATTGATGGCGCGTATAAACATTTGCAATATGCTCATTAAACGTGAGGAAAACGATCCTTTTTTGAAGCGACTGATAACTGGTGACGAAAAATGGATTGTGTACAACAATGTGCTGCGCAAGCGGTCTTGGTCCCGACATTCTGCTTCACTTCAAATGACATCCAAAGCAGACATTCATCAGTGGAAGGTTCTGGTTTCAGTGTGGTGGGATTTTAAAGGGTCCAGCCACGGAACCAAACAATCAATTCGAATGTGTACTGTCGGCAATTGGACAGTTTAAACGAATCCGTCATCCAGAAACGTCCAGAGCTCATTCATTGTAAAGGTGTTGTGTTACATCATGACAACGCGAGATCACACACAAGTTTGATCACCCGCCAAAAATTATTGGAGCTTGGGTGGGATGTGTTGCCACACCCAGCATACTCGCCTGATCCTTGCGCCATCAGACTTCCACTTGTTTCACTCTCTTCGATAGTCCTTGTGTGGTAAAACGTTCAATTCAGATGAGGCTGTAAATCAGCACCTTGTACAGTTTTTCGCCACGAAAGACAGGTCCTTCTATGAACGAGGCATTCTGCAGCTCACTGAAAGATGGCAAAAGGTTATCGAACAAAACGGGCATTATATTATTGATTGATCTTTGTTCTTTCTATCAATAAGTGACCTTTGCAAAACATGGCTAAAATACATCATGACTTTTCCGACAACCCAATGTATACATACATACATATATTATTACACTTTCACTATCCATCTTAAATCTTAAAACAACTGACCTCCCCCCCCACTTCATTGCGCAAGCAACAATACAGTAGCACAGAGACAAATTGAATGCAAACAAAGCATGCAAGCATTGAAACTGAATAAAACACCTTCGCTGGCTATTGCACTGACGTGGAGCGGGGTGGAAAACGTGCGCAATCTGAGTCTCGTAATGCAGCGGAGATTGTGGGGAGTCGTTGCAATGGCTTGGCCTTATTTGGCTGTTTCTTCTGGTTCGGACCCCACAGTCTGCACATCATTTGAAACAGAGAGCACGCCAGTGCAGCGAAAATTTCATAAAAATAAAATAAAAACAAAACATTCTGCTGTGATAGATGAATTATAAATAAATCTTTCTTTTTTTGTAATTTTCTTTGGGCATTGGCACAGAACTTGAACACCCAGAGAAAATGCCACTGATGAGTTTGAATATTTAGGAAGTATGTTTGACCGAGAAACCAAGGCCGTGGAGAGCGAGCCCAGGCCCCAGTGCAATAAAATCTCTGTGTCGCCCCACCTCGGCTCTTCCACTAACCACATAATCCATATTTTCATTTCCTCACCCACCATTCCCCTACTTCCCGACAACCCGACCGGTTGCAACTCTTCAATCTTTTTTTCTGCGGTGAATAATTTTTCATATTCTCCCCTCTGCACATCAGTGATATGTTGTTGCAAATAAACAGTAGTAGTATTATGTCAAAATTATGATCGGAGTTTCAAGGTAAAGTTTTTTTTTTTTTAAATTGAAGTAAAATTAAATTAAAAAGAAATGAAAAAAAAATAACATGCTTTAATGTGTATTGCAGTAGTAGTAGTACATATATAATAATAGTAGTAGTACATAATAATTAGAAAAAATTACTTTAGAAACAGGCTCTGGGCCTCCTTAGGGCCCCGGTGCCACAGCACCACCTCCCCCTGCCTCTCGTCAGGCCTGAAGAGAACAAATTAGGTAACAAAATTAGTAGGTGACTGAACTCTTCATTAAAAGTCATAGCTGCTTTAGGAGGATTTCTCAGGAATGATGGGTTCTCTAGAAAGTCTTGAATTGCTGTATATGAAAGTGTAATTGTTCTTACTTTGATGTGTGGCAGTGAAACTTGGGTAGTGCAGAAAAGACGTAGGACCATCAAACAAAGGTCTTCGCTTTTTCCATGTTTTTATAAGTGAGTCACGGAAAAATTCTCCTTGGCCGCCACTGGGATGTACCTGGTCCATGTATAACCACGTAAAATGTCTGTATTCAAGACGTAGGAGTCGTTTGTGTGCTGGGGATATGCATTACTTATGGGGGGGGGGGGGGTGCTCTCATCATGTGAAGAATGAAGATGTGTTGCAGATGTGTAATGTGAGGTAAAATGTTATTAGTAAGGTGGAGACTAATATTCTTAGGTGGTTTGGCCATGTTGAAAGAATGAGTGATGAGTAAGAGAATTTTTTTCAGCCCTATTGGCAGGAAAGAAAGTTAGAGGAAGGCCAATCTGTGAGGAGCTAACATCTGAATATCAGAGAACAGCTTAGTGATGTGTATATATGTATGTGGTGTGAGAGATCCAAGTTTCATTTAAAAAAATCGCTTTTCTCTGTGTACCACCCCCAAAATTCCAAAGCAGATCCCATGCACTTCACTTTGTGCTCTTTCGTCAACATCTTCAGCACCCATTGTGCACACACTTTATGGTACTGAAGCTTTTCTGCAGCAACTCAATGTGGCATCTATTCCACAAGTGGCCTGAAGACTTTTAGAGAGATGTTGAGCTATGCTGTCTGAACAGCCGCCCTCAGTTCCTTGGTGTTTGTAGGTGCAGGATCTTGGGTGCGAATGGACCTTTTCACCACGTCCCATAGGTGCTCTATTGGGTTCATGTCGGACGAACGTGGCGGCCACACCATCCGTCGGAACTGTCCAGAATGCTCCTCAAACCAGTTTTGGATAACTTGGGCCCAGTGACAAGGGAGCATTGTCTGCCTGGAAAATACCATCATTGTTGGGGTACAGTGAAGTCCATGAAGGGCTGCAAATGGTCACCCAGCAGAGCAACAAAGTAATTACCGATTAATGATGTGTTTATGAGGACCAGAGGACCTGAACTGTAGCACATAGAGACACCCCACACATGTATTGAACCACCACCAGCTTGCACAGTGTCTTGTTAACAGTTTGGGTCCATGGCCTCATGTAGTCTGCCCCCACAACCAAACCATCAGTTCGTAACAACTAATAGTGTGACTCATCGGACCACGCCACATGTTGTCAGTCTTCCAGGGTCCAAATTATCGTGTTCACGAGCCCAGGTGAGGTATTGTGTCTAATGTCGTGGTGTTAACAAAGGCACTCTGGTGGGTTTTCTGCTCCCATACTCCATAGACGCTAAATTACGCTGCACTAACCTGATGGATATGTCTCTGGTACCTCCTGCATTGAATGTGGATGTTATTTGAGCCAGTGTCGCTTGTCTGTTAGCATGGACAATCCTGGTCAGACGCCACTGGTCATGGTCATTCAGCACTGACCTGATGGATATGTCTCTGGTACCTCCTGCATTGAATGTGGATGTTATTTGAGCCAGTGTCGGATGTCTGTTAATATGGACAATTCCATATCTGCCAACTTTTACGCATTTTAACTGTTCTTTACGTTTTTACGCATCGATCGCGTTTTTTTACGCATTTCCGTATATTTAAAAAAATATATATATATCTTCCTTGAGAAATATTTGTTAATGTTTCAGTTAAATCATGCCTGCGAACTCCTCCGGATTTTGTGGAAGTTTTCTGTTTTTTTTTTTTATACAGTCGTCCAGTTTTCCTGCCAGAAGAACTTTTATATATAACGGAGATGGGAATTTTGCGCCATTGTGCGCCAGAACACCCATACCATGACGGGACTATGGCACAGTAAATTTTCCGTGCACGTTGTTATGCTTGATGCTGAATAAAGATTATGCGGTGGGAAGAAAGATTCTGCGGATTTACGTTGTTACTATGTAAATTGTCGGTCCTCTACGGATGATGGAAATCATCGAGTATGCTATGATAATCGTAGGTCCGCTATGGACGACGGAAAACATCGAGTATGCTATGATAGTCATCGGTCAGCTACGGACAGTCATTCCATGTCAAGTTAACACAGTGATTTTACCCCACCATCTCAGATTTTGATGAAACTTGGCACAGAGGTAGCCTACATATAGATGAAGAAAAATACCCAATTTTATTAAAATACGTCGACCCATTTTGAAAATACGGCGATGTGAAGTTGTCAAATATTGCCAAAAAACACCCCACTGCCATAATTTCAAATTGCTGTAGCAACTCTCCTAAGTAAGCTAAAATGATGGGAGAGGTGTCATTTTGCAGCATTTTCCAAGAGCTTTCCTATGATATACAACACAATATGGGTTTGAGATGAAAATTGTTTTTCAAATTTAAATTAAAATTTAAATTTTTAATTTATCAAAAAGCGCATCTTTAAAAATTTTCAAAAAATTATATACAACACTTCACATTATTGTTAACTAATTCCCTAAGTATGAAAGTGGGACTGTCATGGGTTCATACCTTTATAAAATTTCAAAAATACATATTTCACTAAAAAAAATGACATTTTGGTAAAATTTATAGATTTAAGCTGAAATGTACATAACTTGAATCAGAAGATAGGGAGCGTCCATTATACGTAGCCAAGGTCAGCATCAGATGGCAACCTAGTCCGGTCCTCCGGGAATTCTTAGCACCCTCTGCCTTCATGTCGCACTGGCCGCTGCCTTGGCTAGGTACATTCCAGCTGCCGGAGACTGAGGGCCAAGATTTAAGTTGTGGAGTCATTTTGGAGGGGTTTGGCCATAACTCACCACGCTGGCCAAGCGGGTTGGTGAGTGTGGGATAGCATTTCCTCTAATCCCGATGGTATAGTTATACTGGCAGAACTAGTGGTGTTGGATTTATAATAAACAAGAAACTGAAGGATAAAGTTTGTAGAAGTTGAAAGTTCCTCTGACAGAGCTGCACGACTTGTTATCCAACTCTCGAGAAGATACCAGGCTCAAATTATTCAAACTTATGCACCCACCACAAGTCATCCTGAAGAAGAAATTGAAGAATTTTATGAAAAAATTCGTGATCTAAATAATAAAGGTAAGCAGCACTTGAGGATAATTATGGGAGATTTCAATGCAAAAATAGGGCAACGGCAACAGAATGAAACTTCAGTAGATAAATTCGGTCACAGCAACAGAAACCAGCGTGGAAATACTCTCGTTGAGTTTGCAGAGGCAGAAGGGTTTTTCATCTTGAACTCCTTCTTCAAGAAAAAGCCACACAGGAAATGGACATGGAGACATCCAAATGGGATGACAAGTGAAATTGATTTTATTATGTGTAACAAAAAATTCGTCATAGAAGACTGCAGTGTGCTAAACAAGTTCAACACAGGCAGTGACCATAGATTGGTGAGATGTAAGATGCATCTCAACACTAAACTTGAACGTGGCAAGCTCATAAGACAAACAAAAAATGTATTGACATAACCAACCTTAAAAAAGCACCATGTTACCTTCAAGTTGGAACTGAAGAACAGATTCTCTGCTTTAGAAGGCCTAACATCGGATGAAGTGGATATTTTTGAAGTTAACAGAAAAGTAACCAAAGCTCTTATAGAAACAGGAACAAAATTAGCTGGGTCTAAGAACAAGTTGCATGTGAACAAATTATCAGGAAAAACCAAAATGTTGATGCAAAAAAGAAGAGAGATGAGGACAACTAAAGAAGATGTGACTTCCAAAGTGGAATATATAGAGCTATGCAAGACAGTACAAAAAGTATCTTTGAAGATGTAAGGAAATTCAACTGTGAACTAGTGAGGAAAGCAATTGAAAACAACCACAGCCTAAAGATAGCAAAGGGACATCTCAGTAAGGGAAGAAAACAGATTATGGCACTGAGAAAAGAAGATGGTTCTGTAACAAGAAATAGAGGCAGAAATTTTGACAAGAGTGAAAGATTTCTACTCCAAGTTATATGAAAGGGATGATGCTGTACTCCAGACATCATGTAAGGTACCAGTACCAGAGTTCTTCCAGTCCTCCCAGCAGAAGTTGCACATGCAGTCAAGAACATGAAGCGGGGAAAAGCTCCAGGAGAAGATGGAATTACTGTAGACATCATACAAGAAGCAAGTGGATAAATCGAAACAGTACTTGCCGAAATTTTCACTCGATGCCCTAATGAAGGGAAGATTCCTGAGGATTGGAACAACACTGTAATGATCCTGCTACATAAAAAAGGTGACATTGAGGATCTCGGGAACTGCAGACCTATCAGCCTCCTCTCAGTGGTTTATAAAATCTTCACTAAAGTTCTTTCACACCGTTTGAAGGTAACACTGGACATGGCTCAACCGAGAGAACAAGCTGGATTCAGGAGTGGCTACAGCACAATAGATCATTTCCACGTACTGAGAGAACTAATTGAAAGAGCGAGGGAATATGAACTTCCATTGTGCATGGCTTTTATCAATTATGAAAAAGCCTTTGATTCGGTGAAACCATCAGCAGTTACAATGGCTCTGAAATCCTGCGGTATTGAAGATGCATACATTAATATTATTAAAAACATCTATGAAAATGCAAGTGCAAAGATTCGGCTGTTTGAAAATACAACACACATAAAAATTGGAAAGGGAGTAAGACAAGGTGACACCAGATCTCCGAAGCTCTTTAACGCCACATTGGAAAATGTCTTTCAATCACTGAACTGGGAAAACAAAGGGATAAAGATTAATGGAGATTATCTAACCCACCTTCGTTTTGCTGATGGCATAGTGATTTTTGCAAATACCCCATCAGAGCTGCAGAGTATGATCCAAGAACTTGCTGACAAGAGTAAAGAAGTGGGATTAAAAATGAACTTTCAGAAGACAAAAGTGATGTTCAATGCTTTTACAAGAAATGAAGATTTATCGATTGATGGAGAAAAGCTGGAGAGAACAGACACGTACGTTTATCTTGGACAGCAGATATCAAGTGAGGGTCACATTGATGAAGAAATTAATCGGCGTACAAAACTTGCCTGGAGAGCTTTTGGAAGAAACAGCATAAGTTTCAAGAGCAATATGCCATTATGTCTTAAAAGAAAAGTGTTTGATCAATGCATCCTTCCAGTGCTTACGTATGGTGCAGAGACGTGGACCTTAACTAAAAGAGACATACAAAGGCTGCAGACAACTCAAAGAAGCATACAAAGGCTGCAGACAACTCAAAGTAGCATGGAGAGGTGCATGCTTGGTGAAACCAGGAGAGATAAGAAGAGGAACTCGTGGATCCGAAAAATGACAAGAGTGGAATACATCATGATCAGAGTTAAATCCCTGAAATGGCAATGGGCTGGGCATACTGCCAGAAGGACAGACCATCGATAGACAGCCGAAATTTTAGATTGGATTCCAAGGGACAGGAAAAGACCCAGAAGAAGACCACATGGGAGATGGGTGGATCAAATTTGAAAGTATGCGGGAGTGATATGGAGGAGACTGGTACAAGACAGACCGTTGTGGAGGAAACATGGGGAGACCTTCGTACAACAGTGGATTGATGATGATGATACATAACTTACCCGTAAATAAATATTCACTCTTTATTCTTAATATATCTATGTACACATTCAAATGTACTGTTAACACATACATTCGAAACGTCACTTGCGAAACCTGATACAAACAGTATGTGTTTTAAGATCTCACTTCTTTTTAAATGCTTCATTTGTTTTTACAGTATCATCCCCAGGAATTTGATATATTATTCCTGTTGGTGTTACTGGGTTTACTTTACAAAGAACATCATTTACAGATACCCATAGAATATCAGGTTTTGTAGGATATGTATAAGATAGTGATGGGCCAGCTGGGTGAAAGAAAGTAACTTTAACTTCATCAAGACCTTCGTCTTTTGTTAAAACATAACCTAGCCACCATTTCTTGTCGTAGATGACAGTAATGTACCCATGAATATCTCTCAAAGCCAGTTTTTCCGGAGATTTTGTGACTGTTTCAACAGTAGATTCTGTTGTATCTGAAAAAGTTTTTACCAATGTTTTTGATGTACTTGATACTATCGGTATAAAGGCATGTAACCTCGGTGTCCCTTTGATGGTAACAGATTGACTAAAACGCTCTTCTAGAAATGTTTCAGTTTCAATGTACTCTTCTTGTGTTGAAAATTCAAAGAATACAGATGTAATGTTTTTAACTGCCCAATCAAAAAGTTGTTGTGGAGTAAGAATTTGGTTATCATATGGCCTCTGCAGATTTGCTTTTGTTGCTAATCTCTTAACAGTGCCACCGACACCATTGCAAGGTCCTTTTCCATGAGCAGAGGCAAAAAAATGCCATTCTGTTTCGATGCCATAATCTTCTTTGTGGAAACATAAGTTTACAAAATTCTTTTTATTCTTGTATTGGGCTGCACTGCTATCCGAAAAGTAGTATATCTTCTGTATATCAGTTTGAAATTTGGTTTTTAAAAATTGAATTAGCTTTTTTGAAAACAGTAGACTGCTATGGTGTTACGCTCTAGACAGTTAGAAATTATGACATAGCTCATATGCTCTGTTTTCTTTTCTCCTTTGTAATACACTACAAAGGGGTGCACTGTTGCATGATCATTTGACCAATGATAACTCTGGGCCTCATCTTGGATCATGAACGTGTAATTCTCAGAGAAGTCACATGTAACAACATATTCACCCTCATTCAAGTTTTCCTTGACTTCATTTATAAAAGAGCTTTGCTAGAAAATCATGGCGTATCAATGTGGTCAATTTTTCAGAAAATAATTCAATAAACTCCAACGAGGTCTTCTGCATTGTTTCTAAGTTACATCTGTCTACTGAAACCCACTGTCAAAAAGTGACATTTTCAACCATATTATTATTAAATGCATTTTTTAGTGTACTTTTTATTGGGTCGCTTCCTGGGCAAGAACTACAGTTTCCCATAATGCAGTGAATTGATGCTGGGTTGCACAGCACTTTTGCCCAACAGTGTTTATAAGAGGCCAATTCTTCATTGGTTAACACACCGAGCTTAGCATTTTTTATCATAAGTTTGACATTTTGATGTGTAGTGCAAACACATACTGATGAAGAAGAAAAATATCTTACCTTACTTGGATGTTAAGATCATCAAGCAAAATAACCAACTGCAGTACGAGGTACATAGAAAACAAACATCTGTCCCAGTTCTGATACCATATAACTCAACACACCCTTACGCACAGAAATGTAATAGCATAAAAACATTAATTAAAAGAACTATCACACATTCCTCTAAAGAAGAATTTTGTAATTAAGAAATAAATTATATTAAAGAAATCACACACAGCTATGGATATACCCACCACAGAAGATAAATAAATGGATTTATGAAGTACAAGTAAAGATGCAGGATACATATTCACCTAACAGAAAAAAACAATTACAATATGTCGGAGCAACACCTTACCTACCAGGAATCTCTATGGATTATGCCATAAATATGGAATTCAAATGGGAAACAAAATAATGACTATTGGAGATATGATAATTAATAACACTGAAAAATGTAGTATCTTGGAAAAAGCTGGTGTGTATGAAATACCTTATAAGTGGAATCCCACCAATATCGTATATTGGAAGTACTAAAAATCAGTTAAAACATCGCTTACAACAACATATTAAAAATTGGCAAAAAAAAAAAGAAGCAAAAACGGCACTGATACAATACTGGCTAGGTAACCAGACATACCCGAATTTTGAAGATATTAAAATAATAAAATCATGTTGCAATGAGACACACTTACGTATTGCAAAATCTGTATTAATTGAAGAAAATAGAGACCGAATTTGTAATAATAACGATCCAAATATCCTTAATGAAAAATGGAAAGAACTAATAAAAATTGACCAAAAAAAAAAAAAAAAAAAAAAACGCAGAAGGAAATAAAAATGAAGAGTTCACTAAAGTCAATAACAGATGGAGCCACGGTGGAAGCTTTTCGTAGATGAAGATGGAGCAGGGCGAGGAAGCCGGGTGTATCGCTCACTCTTGCTGCAGAGGCAGAAGAGAAAACATCTACAACACCCCTGAAGATAACCCAGTAGAGGGTAGAAAGTACTTGAGGCAGTCTGCGTTGGAATGGCTTAGGGTGTGTGGTTGGTTGTTCATGGGGTGTTGAGAAGAAGAGTCAAAAGAATGAGTCGTACGTAAATAGCTGTACATACATTTTTAACATTTTCGTTTGGCATTTTGTATGTTTGTAAATAGGCAGTTTATGTTCGTTGATAATATCAAAAGATTTTGAGTTCAAGAATTGGGTTTTTAGCAACAAAGGTTAGGTTTTAACACGCTGGTGGGAAGGGTGGAGTGGGGGGAGGATACAATTTTGCAACCTGAAGGCACTTCATGGACTTGAGCGTTCGTAGATCATTTGAAAGAACCTGAAGACCAAAAATGGAACACCACACCGGAGACTTGAACCAAGCATGACGGCAGAACGAAGGAAACGTGCAGTGAAGTGTGAAAAAGGTAAGAAACCCTGTAATTATTATAATTGTATGCACGTCAATTTAAGAACAACTGAGGCTTCTGCTATAGATGTTTTAACCTGAGTTTTTTTTTTTTTTTTTTGACTGAAGGTTTAACGACCACCATGAGCAACTCAATGGGCTGCAAGCAGTCGTCCATCCCTAATTTAAGGTCACTGGTTCCAGGGAAGGGAGAGAGACAGTGCCGTAAGACAAACACAACATCCATGCCTCACCGGGATTCGAACCCCGACCCTTCACGAACAAATCGTCATAAGCTAACGCTGAGACCACCATGCCACCGGGCGGCCAGGTTCGTGATGAGCATCACGACTGCACCCTTTTTCAGTCGTAAAATGTGAGGCAGAAGTCCACTCATCTCGATCGTGTGCAAAAATTCAAACTGGATAGCGCACTCTTTCACTCTCATTTTTAGTCACAACTATGTTTGTAAATGTTGTTGGAATGAGATTCCCGTTGCGAATATTTTTCACCCGTCTGAATCGACGGTTAGTTTTTTTTTTTTTTTGTTCTTTTTTAGGAATAAACTCATGAAACTGCAAATGTAAACTTTATTTGATTGACAAATTCATTCAACCACTTCAGTAAAGACAATAGTCAAAGTTTGTGATTTTTTTTATTTTTTTTTAAGACTGAAGGTTTAAGGACCACCGTGAGCAACTCAACGAGCTATAAGCAGTCGCCCATAATGTTTTCATTAACAATGGTCAACTGAATGTTTATTTGCATCTTTACATAATGGGAAACGTCTTACCTACGTGAATAAACTGGATCGAATGAATATTAAATTGTATATAAACATCACACAGTCCAATGGCATAACGCAATCAGGTCTTTGAAAGTGTTCCCTGTTTCAATGAGAAGAACTTTGATACCAATGCTGGCTAGCATTGTTTTGCGTAACGGTTTGCTCAGAAAAGACTTCAGACTTTGGGCTATCTCAGTCCCTCCACGCTTCCGCCTTCAACAGCGCGAGTCAACCGCAAGTGATCGAATGTCAACCTCACGCTTCACCCATTTACTTTACATGGGAACTTTGCTGCCCCACCACACCCAAACCGTTACCCCAATCTCAAGGACATCCTCGCATGTGTGTAGCATTCAGAAGTTGCATGCCAGGAAATGAACAGATATGTTTGTACTTACGACAGATGTAATTACCAACTCCTTCAGTAGATGGCGGCACTTGAGGAGATTTACCTAGATACGTTGCAAATGGCTGCAGCCCTTCCTTCGTTTCTCGGCATGCAACTTCGGAATGCTACACACACGCAAAGGTGTCCTCGTGCAGTTTGTTGATGGCTCGATGATGCAAACCAAGGGTTTGCGAAAGAGCTCGCCGAGACAACGTCAACGGAGTGTCTTTTGAGTGAACCATGCCTCCCAACCCAATGAGTTCTATTTGTTCCTAATGTGATATAATTTTAATTACTAGATATTTTTAGATGTATGAATGTTTCAAAAAGTGAATGTTCATGATGATGATGGACAAAACACGTAACAATAATAACAAATAAAGGTAACTTGATCACGCTAGTTACGTTGCATGAAAAAAACTTTTACAAGAAAGTTCGTAAGTTGGGAGCTTTCGACCTTATCTTAGGTCTTCATCACGTCAATGGAGGACTAAGATTGTTGCCAGATTCTACATTTGAATTTTTCTATTTTTGTTGCCAAAACTTAGAATTGATCTCCAGATCATCGGAATGTAGAGAGGAGATTCGGAATTGCAAGTCGTCGAGTTGAAAATAATTTCCAGGCTTTCACGGTAACGGAGGGCAAAACGATTGTCAAAAGAAGCAATTCGTTTTGCTTCGTTCCAGCGGGGGAACTGCAGATGTGTCTTCCATTGTCAAAATAGATAAGGCTGTATTAGGGTTGGCTTTCAAAACATCTTTTTTATGTTCTAAAATTCTGTGGTTAATGCTCCTGTATGTGCTTCCAATGTATAAGTTGTCACCTGTTAAAGAAGATATAGGAATGCAGTAAACTCCTGGGAGGTCCAGATTTTCAACTTTGTCCCTATCCCTTTGTAGAAGTTTCAAGATGTTTGGGGTGGATTTAATGGCAAGATGGTAACCAAAACTTCTAAAAAGAATCTGTATCTTATAAGAATAGGAAGGATGGTAAGGAACAAAACCGGATAATTTTAGGTTTTCTTTCTTTTGAGGATGGAGGCATTCAATTTTCAACTTGTGTTCCTATATCTTCTTCAACAGGTGTTAACTTATACATTGGAAGCACATACAGGAGCATTAACCACAGAATTTTAGAACATAAAAAAGATGTTTTGAAAGCCAATCCTAATACTGCCTTGTCTATTTTGACAATAGAAGACACATCTGCAGTTCCCCGCTGAAACGAAGCAAAACGAATTGCTTCTTTTGACAATCGTTTTGCCCTCCGTTACCGTGAAAGCCTGGAAATTATTTTCAACTGAACGACTTGCAATTCCGAATCTCCTCTCTACATTCCGATGATCTGGAGATCAATTCTAAGTTTTGGCAACAAAAATAGAAAAAAATCAAATGTAGAATCTGGCAACAATCTTAGTCCTCTATTGGCGTGATGAAGACCTAAGGTAAGGTCGAAAGCTCCCAACTTACGAACTTTCTTGTAAAAGTTTTTTTCATGTAACGTTACTAGCGTCATGAAGTTACCTTCATTTGTGAATGTTCAATTGAGAATTGTAAATTAATATTTTAACTAAAATGTTTTATTTGTAAATATCTTTAACCAAGACTTGTTGCGTAATTTAGGCTTCTCTCGGGGTGGGAGCACGTCTCACTGAGTGTGTAACGTGCGATATATGGTTCAATATTAGGTGCGCCATACCTAATATTGAACCATTCGCAATAAATAACCCTGTATTTAAGTTTTTTTTCTCAAAACAGATTTAGTGAACATGTTTGTTGGACCCAAGTTCCTCATTAAAAGCGAGGTGTGCTGTAAAGATTTTCATTGTGTTGATTTTGTCCATTTATGAAATGTAAATTTAGTGTTTTTTTATTTTATAATCAGAAATATTTTCATGTTAAAAAATGTCATGTTCACTGAGTCATCTTGTCTTTTCAGATCCATTTTGCTTAAATGCACCAAGCTGCGGAGAATGTGGTGTGGTATGGAACTACATTCTGTAGGCAGGGGTCACGGACGCAGCATCATCACTGGGTGACTGGAAACTTACATCATTGCCATAAATGCATACCAATCCTCTGTATGACCATTGATGTGCTAATAATATCAGAAGGCAACTGCCTTCGTATATCCGAATTCATTACTATATTAAGGGTTGAGTCTGATCCACATGACTGTTCCCATAGTACAGATTCATGTACAAGCAGTTGAACTATTAGTTCAAAAGTCCCCCTCCCCCCTTTTAACTGGAGTTCATGGAAATGTTTTTTTTTTAGTCTTCACAGCTTTTGTGAAGTCATGTAATTTTTTTTTTTTTTTTTTTGAAATATCCAGCTTATAGCTGTTTTTTAATCGATCACTCAAGAAAGTAATTATCCCAGTGAGTAAGACAAAAAATGATCTGTTCACCTTAAAAATTCAGATTTCTTGCATAAAACTGCAGTTCTGAACTAAAAGAAAAAGTGTGTGTAGCAGACATTTTACTTGAATGAATGGAGTTCTTGCAGCTGGAGTCAAATCACCACCATCAATAAAAGCAAGTGCTCAGCTCATGTACATTAAAAATACAACTACTAGTGATGTAAAAAAAAAAAACAAGAAGTTTAAAAATTCACATGTTCACTTTTATGTATTTTTGTAAAACCACAGTTGCTTCGGGATGCTGATATTGTTCAGTACATTTGCAATAGAAACCATTTCATTGTATTTTGTAACCCAAAAAAGAGTTGTGTAACATTCATTTTTTTTTTTTTTTTTTTTGCATTCTATTTATTAAAAACCATCACAAAACTTGAAATTTTTAGATTCTGTTTTTACACTGATGAATTTAAACACACATGCTGTGTCATACACTTCTATTAAGAGATAAAGTACTTATATAGTTGACTGACAAATGAATTTGTGAATAACTGGGAAAAATCAATATATACATACCTGCCAAGCTTTATGGTTTACATAGTTTATAAGCAGTAAACACACAATGTCATGTTCAGAAATTAGAAACACAGAAGCCCTTTTAGCCTCTACTGAAGTCTTGAGGACCTGTAAACAAATGTTGTGAGACTGGTTGGCAGATCTTCATTAACAAGTTCATTTCAGGTTATGCAAAATGGGTAGGAGAGACTTCTAAGTGATGGGGATAAACACCAAGGTTCGTATGGTCCTTAAAAGTCCTTAAGAACTCCTTACTTTTTGATTTCAATTTCTAAGTCCCTTAAAAGTTCTTATTTCTCCCTTCCCATCTTGTTTTTGCACTGATGGGCATTGATCCTGCCCCCGTTTTTGTTCGTGTGTCTGTAAATATGCTAACCCGTTCACCGGGGGAGCTTTCTTCTAGCTCATTGAAGGGAGATAATCCCCTGGAATATGATAATTAACACGGCAATCGGACATAGCTGAATTTACTGTAACACTGTTTCACACGTGAATCAAATCACATCAGAAAACTTGAAAATATCATCGCCCTGGAGCGGGAATCGAACCCGCATCTCCCCGATTACTGTTCGAGCGTGTGATCCATTGCACCACCCATGATGGCAAATTCGAAAGTATCTGTGTGTTAAGAGCATCGGAATATTCTTCGACCGCGTTCTTAATTAATGCAGATTCTGCTGCCCACTAGCGTTGTAAAGTAAATCTTCAGTTGTTCAGATATAAAGAGTGGAAGAAATATTCTCATAATACGTGATGGCAGCAGAATCTGCATTAATTAAAAACGCAGTCGGAGAATATTACGATCTCTTAACACAGAGATACTTGCGAATTCGCCGTCGTGGGTGGTGCAACAGATAGCATGCTCGAACAGTAATAGGGAGATGCGGGTTCGATTCCCGCTCCACGGCGATGAAAAGTTTTCTGATGTGATTTAATTCACATGTGAAACAGTAATTACAGTCAATTCAGTGATGTCGATTGCTGTGTTAATTATCATGACATGTTTGCCACATATTATGAGAAGAATATTTCTTCCACTCTTTATATCCCCTGGAATGTTCTTAGAAATGATCTCTCTTCAACCCCCCCCCCCCACACACACACTGTTCTCATTGTAGCCGGCATGACTTACCTTGCATAACCTTACCAGTGGGATCAACATGTAAATGGCCACTAGTGCTGTTTAATCCCTTCCATATGTGTATATACATACACACACACCTGGTGATATTCCAATGAGGTCAAATATCAATCGGAGTGCAGGTCCTTAAAAAGTCATTTTTTTTTCCACAGAAAAGGATGAACCCTGAAACATAGCTACTCCCCCCTTCCTCACTCCACTCACTCTAACCCTCTCTTTCATTCACTCTCTCCCTCCCCCTCTTCCTCACCCACTCACTCACACTCTCTCTCCCTCCCTGCTCTTCCTCACTCTCTCAAACCCTCTCACTCACTCTCTCCCTTCCCCTCTCTCTCTCTCTCTCTCTCTCTCTCTCTCTCTCTCTCTCTCTCTCTCTCTCTCTCTCTCTCTCTCTCTCTCTCTCTCTCTCTCTCTCTCTCTCTCTCTCTCTCTCTCTCTCTCTCTCTCTCTCTCTCTCTCTCTGTAGCTCATAACAGAAAATATCAAAATAGGCATCAGGCAAGGATCTTCATTTGCACAACTAAGGAACAATAAAGACCCATCAAAATCTGAGAACGATAATGGAGTTTACTTTTTATGCCTCTACTCACCAGGTGGTTGCACTAGGAAAAAATACATAGGAATGATTAAAAGAGCTTTTTCAACCTGCCTTAAAGAACATAAACGAAATGTTAAGTATTCACAAAAAAACTACAGATCTAGTTATAACAGTTATTAATGAAGGATTTAACCTGTTTGGGAAGAAGCCAAAACTGTTATCCATGAATCTCAAAATTTCAACCAATTGTAAAGCTTGCAACAAGGACCCATCCCTCAAAATTAACAAAATAGGGGATAATTTTCTCGCGTCGTTTTCCCAAAATTTGAACGACCAATTAAAATCTTTCAAAAATGCAACAGAATCCAGCTAACAGATGGCTGCCAGGGTTGGCTGCATAAATTACATGATACATATTTTTCATAATTTATGAGTGCTTCATAAGTATTTTACATCGCGTAGAAAACTAATCTATTACGCAATTTTCTACGTGGCATAATAATTTATTTACTTGAAAATAAATAGCCATGTTAATGCAACTGGAAGTAAGCATTTATTTTAAATTGTTTAGTTTATTACCACAAAAATGAAAATAATTACAGTGGGGAAATATCAAAAACACCCTAGGTGATGCGAAAACACCATAGGTAGGACATTTTTTTCAAAAAGATTAACATTTCTTTTAATTTGGCAGTTGTTAATGTTCATGATTACCCACCGAAACTACACTGGCGTCCAAAAATTAAGGACGAGACGGTTTTTCGAATGTAACACCGTGCAGAAGTGCTCCTCATCAACTCAAATCATACCATAAGATCCCCAAGATGTAAGAATATGGGACAAGTGAGCAAAACCGTCCAAACAAGGAATCCAAAGGATACAAAGGCACTTTATTGAAAAGGTAGCTTCGAGCACAACTGGACAGAGGACAGAAATGTCCATGTGACAGGCGGCTGCCAAGAAAAATCCAGTCTTTAGTCGGGGATATGATCACCCCTGACTGCGTTGCAGGATTTACAATGTCTGTCCATGCTGAGGACGAGGTTGTCAAGAAGCTGTTGAGGCATTGTGGCCCATTCCTCTTGTAGTGCCAATCACAGCTGCGGAATCGTTGCTGGTAGCTGGTGACGTGCTGCCAAGCGTCTCCCGAGAAGGTCCCACACGTGTTCGATTGGATTTAGGTCCAGGGACCTTGCGGGCCAATCCATGAGTTGAATGTCTTCACTCTCCAACAGCTCTGCGACAGCCACTGTACAACGAGGTGTAGCGTTGTCGTCCATGAAGAGGAACTCGGAACCCACGTGAGGCAGGAGTACCTCGGTACAATAGCGGACACCAGAGACTGAACCTCCTTGGAAGATGTGGAGGTCAGTACGGCTCCCAAGCATGATACTGCCCCAAACGAGAGCTCCGCCACCTCCAAACCGGTCCCTTTCGATGATGTTGGAGGTGTGATTGCCTGTTCCCTGCTCTCTCCAGATGTGTATACGTCCAGAATCGCTTGTCAGACTAAATCAGCTCTCATCCGTAAAGAGAAGTAGACCCCATTGCTGATGTGTCCAGTTCTTGTGTTCCTGGCACCACAGAAAACATAGTCTCCGATGAGCAGGCGTTAATGGCTCACACCGTACTGCTTGTCGTGCAAATAGACCACCTTTGTGCAACCTCCTGGCCACGGTAAAACCCGATAACGGACGTCCAGTTGTCTGTTGCATGTGCCTTGCGATTTCTCCCGCTGTCTGCCGCCTGTCTCTTCTCGCCTATAGGACAATATACTGGTCGTCCGCCGCCGTGGTTGCTCATGTACGACCACTACTAAACTCTCGGACAGCTGTTCCTGTCATTTGAAATGTTCTCCAAGCTCGTGAAACGATGCTGTGAGCGATCCCGAACTCCTCGGCCACACTAGTCACACTTCGACCTTCTTCCAACTTCCCAATGACGCGACCTCGGGTAAAGTCATCCAGATGTAGTCTACTGGATTGCCTGTTGGTCATATCACACGGTGGCAGCAACTCGACGTCGTTCAAACCGATGTACACCGTGCAATAGCTTTCACCGAATCGCTGAGCGTACACTGCCCGTGTGCTTTATACCCTTCCCACACTCCCACCCCCTACGTCATGCTGCATATATGCACATGTCCTACCGTACCAGACCCTAGTCTATCTCCTGAGTGGTCTTTCGGTCCGTTCTGCCTGCTTGTTCCGCTTTTATGCTAATTTCTCCTCTTTGTCCTTAATTTTTGCACACCAGTGTATATTGTATAATGAATGTTTGTATACAGTATATGTTTGTTGTACGTGTATGACAAAAAAAAGATGTTTTTTTCGTGTCTATACTTCAAAGGTCCGCAGTTGTTTCTGGTGAGCATGTATGGCGTGACTGCGTTTTGTGTGAAAAGGAAAGAGTAATAGAGGATTACTACAGGACGCCTCCAAAAACCATTCACGACCAGGAACAGAATAGAATAAAGTGAATGACTTCAGATACGAAAAGTGAATAGCCCCTATGCTGCCTCTATAAACTTACAACATTTTAATCAAAACTCAGGTGCTGGAAATGTTGAACTGGGAGCAAGGCCACAAAAATGATAAGTTGCCCTGAATGTGTTGAATTTAAAATACACTGGCGGAAAGTGAAAAAAGAACACCAAGAAGGAGAGGTCTGATACCAATGAAATTTATACAGCATAACAACGGAATACAGAGGATAACAGGTTCAAAACATTATGACAAAATACAGCTGTATTTGCTGGTAAACTGAAATATAACATTTCCAT
The DNA here is from genome assembly GCA_039090855.1 of Macrothele yani. Taxonomy (NCBI): domain Eukaryota; kingdom Metazoa; phylum Arthropoda; class Arachnida; order Araneae; family Macrothelidae; genus Macrothele; species Macrothele yani. The sequence goes on from CM077019.1 coordinate 11,136,941, forward strand.
GTGACATGGTTAGTACGAGGTTGAACCGCCATGAACTGCATCACACTGTGCAATTCTGGCATGGAGTATGTCGTACAGATGTTGGATGTAAGTTTGGGGTTATTGAGTTCCAAGAATCCTCAACCTGGACGCGTAAATCGGCGATGGTCGTGGCTGGCCGTGGAGACCGGATAAGTCGTTGTCCCATAAAATCCCACACGTGCTCAATGGGGGACAAATCCGGTGAACGTGCAGGGCATGGAAGTTGTCTCACACCCTGAAGTGCATGTTGCGTTGCACGTGCCATGTGTGGGCGTGCATTATCTTGCTGGAAAACACCACGATGGACCGACCTTACAAATGGCACAACAACGGGCTGAATGATGTTGTTGATGTAGGAGGTGCTGTTTAACGTACCCGGTACAAACACTAGTTGTGAACGCTCCCCACTCCAGGAGACCAGGTGTAGGCCCTGTGTGTCGCTGGCGGATGCAAGAAGGGTGGAGACGCTCCCCTGTGCGTCTGCGAACACGCATACGGCCATCGGAGGCTCCCAAGCAGAATCTGATTTCATCGCTGAACACAACAGATAGCCATTGCGTTCTCCAGTGCAGACGTTGGTGACACCACTGCAGCCGTTCCTGACAGTGGGCTGGAGTCGGAGGCACACGTGCACGTAGTCCTGCATCCAGTAGACGGTTGCGGATTGTTCGCACAGTCACCTCAGGTGCAACGGCAGCTCGGATTTGCGTCGCAGTGGATGTTCTGCTTGACAACGCCGCTCTTCTTATGCGTCGATCGGTCCGCTCATTAGTCCATCTGTGACTCCCGGTTCCACGTCTTCTTGTGTGGGAATGTTCCTCGAACCATCTACGCCACCATCGTACCACGACCAATACTTCCCGTCCAATTCCGCTCCGCAATACGACGATACGACCACCTGGCCTCGCAGAGTCCGACTAGATGACCTCGCTCAAAGTCCGATAACTGCTGAAATCGTACACGTCTTTTATGTCTAGGCATTGCAGCTTCTTCAGGGTCTTTGCACGTGTCCGTACGCCGACGACTGATTACATTCACTTCGCCGTACTCCTTAAATACCACCGACGATAATTTGCATATTACGCCGTGCTGTTGCGTAAGCGCTCACCGGTTGGTCCTGAAATTGACATCACACCTACGTAAACTCGACCCCATTAACATATGTAAATTTCATGATCGTCCGCCAATTCCTTCTTGGTGTTCTTTTTTCACTTTCCGCCAGTGTAGTTAAAATATAAAAGTTGATAATGTACGTCCCTAATATAAAAATCGAATAGGCCCAATATAAAAGTCGAATTTAAAATAGGTAAAATATGAATGTAGATAATGTAGGAAGCAACCATGAAAAAGTAAAAAAAAATGAAGAATGCCGGAGGTAAATCTAATGGCGTCGAGACTACACTCTGTGACATCGCAAAATCACTTGTCCGCCCTGACGTAGATGATGTGGTAACTTCGCCCTGCGACAATTCCTCAATTGCGTCATGGTAGGACAATCCTCTGGTGAAACAATACACAAGAACCACCACAATATCGAGAGAAATATAAGCATTAGGGAACCATGTCTTCCACCCCAGTGGTACAATGGTCTAAGCGCTGGCTTACGACCATTCGTCACAGGTGGCTTTGGGTTCGAATCTCGGTGAGGCATGGATGTTGTGTTTGTCTTCCGGCACTGGCTATCTGCCTTCCCTGGAACCAGTGGCACTAAATTAGGGACGGGCAAGTACTTATAGCCCATCAAGTTGCTCACAGTGGTAGTTAAAAAAATGAAAAGCATGCTGGAGTGACTTGGAAGAGTCAATGGCTCAAGATGAAAAGTTGTGGAAGAGACTTGTGAAGGCCTTCATCCAGCTGTGGATTGATTGATTCCACACCACGTCATTAGTAAGACATTAAACAAATCATTACTTCTTAAATTTTATTGTCTCTTGAGATGGTGGCCGAAGCTGCTAAGGAATGTGCTTTATTATATACAGAGGGCGAAATGCATGTGTGTTCGCATTTTCAATGCACACACTTTGGTGGTACAAGATGCGATTTGCGAAGAAGCTTCTGTGACAGAAGGAGCATGGTACCAACTGTTTCAGGTGACTCTCCCATGCTGCATTTGAAAAAGTTTCCCACTGTGACTCGTTGTAGTGAGAGGGTGACATTTCTCGCTCTGGTTCAGGCTTTATTGGTTCAGGTCGTCTCAGCTGAGGGGGCAGCTGGTCGTTCTCTATTTTCCACTTCTTTAAACACTGGGGCTCGTGTATTCCAATGGACTGAGTGCCGTATTGCCTTCCGCAAATGTAGCAGAACACAAATGGAGGTCTACGAGCCATGAATTTCCCGGATGACTTGTATTTACTTTTTCTCGTAGAGGTAGTGGGGTTATTTAGTCTTCCCTTGCAGCTTCTTTGGTGAACTATGAGACTGTTAGCAAGAAATGTCCTGTCACATTTATCACATGGTACCAGTCTCTTTTGAAATTCCTCGAATTCTGCTGGAGTCATACATCCTGAAGAGAAGTCACTGCTCGTTGAGGCAGAATAATCAGGTTTTCCCTTTTTGTAGCACCTCTGCTCATGTATTGGTAAGGATGCACTTCCATAGGGTCTGGTGCAGTGATGGCAGTAAGGTGCGAGTGGGTGTGAGGATTGTCTTTCCACCTTAAAAGGAAAGGAATTTTCATAAATCAAAGAAATACTTGCGTTTCAAGTTATATTACACTCATTGTCATAAAAATATGCGCACCAGGAAGCCGAAGGAGGCGTCGGATTGAAATGAGATATTAGTATTGAGACGATACATACCAAGGACAGAAGTGATTACAATATCACAGCAGCAGGACGATTTCCCGTGGACATACGGTGCACATTCCGGTCAGCATTGGTACCTCGTCGGATTGCCTCGTGCTTGTATACATGGGATACAGTCCGGCATGGAGTCAAAGAGACGCCAAATGTTATCATGGGACAGTTGGCATACACGAATCGCAACTGACGCTCTAAATCACGAACACTGCGACATGGAGAAAGCTGGCGTCCCATCTGGTCCCACACGTGCTCGATGGGCGAGAGATCTGGCAGGCCACGGAAGCGTCGAAGTATGACGTAGACAGTCCTGGTAATCCCGAGCCGTGTGCGGACGGGCGTTATCTTGTTGGAAAATGGCTCCGAGCCTCCCCGTTGGGAAAGGCAGCACGTGGGGCCGCAAGATGTCCTGTACGTAGCGCTGGGCTGTCAACGTCCCTCGGATCACTGCGAGGGAAGCCCGGCTGTCATATGCGATGGCTCCCCAGACCATCACGCCGGCAGTTTGGAACGTGTGCCAGTGTACAGCGAGGTTAGGATTGTAGTGCTCACCTTTCGGTCCTCCACACTCTGACACGGTGGTCGTCGTCGCCAGTCCGTAGCATTCCACGTTACTCGCTGCTGATACCTGCAATCGACGCCGATGATGGGCCGTCAAGAATGCCAGGCATCTGGAAATAGTTCTGGCGGACACAGGAATCCCTTGTACAGTCGCCACATGTCTCTGTATATTCGACAAGAACATCGTAGCATCTGTGCGTGCTGCTCTCACGATACCACGGTCCACTGTGCTGGTGGTATGTCTGGGTCATCCAGAGCCAGTCCGCCGTGTCTGGGTGCCTTCCAGTGTCCATCACTCCCAACACGATCGCACCGTACTGTCCGACCGGCATCCCCCCCCCTCGCGATGTTTTCACTACTCTGTGTTGTTGTTATGTGTTGCTTTTCCCCATAAATAATTTCACTTAAGCTTGATAAGGGAGTGAAAAGTTTTTCAAAAATGGAAGTGACGGAGTTTGAAAATTTGTTGGAATTGATGCATGGTGTTCAAAAGTATTCATATTCTGAAAGTCACCATTTATCTAAAGTAGCAAAAGCTTTGATATCATGTGTTTGTGGTTCTCAGGCTGAAAGTTGTTTCAGTATGATGAATAAATTCTTGTCATCTGAGGGAATAAAAGGGGAGGAGGAGGAAAGAAAAGTGGTGATGAAATAGGAAGGGAATGATATCAACAGAAAGAAAAACTAAACATAGATTGCTGTTCAGCCGCAGTCAACAAAAGACAAATATGGCCATGGAACTTGCAGAGAAGAAAGCAACACAAGAGGAAAATTGAGCTAATGTTCTAGCAAGTACAAAAAAAAAAAAAAAAAAAAAGAGAGATGTATTTGAACCAGTGTCTTTTAAAATCACTTTATTTTGTTTTAAATTCAGTAATTTTATATTGTGAATACAGTGAACAATTCCATCTTGCTTGTGCTGTTTTATATTCACATTTTCTTGTCGCATGTTCTGATTTTTTTCGCCCGATTAAAAAGTTCAGCTTTTTTGTTCCGTGGTCAGTCTCATGAATGATGGTAGCGAATAGCACACAGAAGGAATTTCTCAATAAAAGCAGAGATCTCGGGAAAAACGCAATTTAATTATAAGCCCCCTAGCGGAAAATCTAGGCATTACTTGAAAAAGTGACTGTACCTAAATAGTCTTCCGATATAAATGGAATAGAAAGGTAAAATAATTTTTTCAATCGGATATTTAGAAGCAAATATATGGAATAAAATGTGTTTTGAATTCGATATCTGCATTCACGACCTCTAGCGGCGAAATTCTGCATCGTAAAAAAAAAAAAAAAAAACGAATGCAAGGATCATCATTATCACATTTCAAGCTTCCCAATGCAAAAAGAATTTTTCAAATCGGACTAATAGAGATATGGTGTTCACAGATGGACGGACAAACCAGTAACATAAGCTCAATCTTCTTTACAAAAGACATTCTAATAAAGGGAGTGAACTCACAAAATATTCCTGAAAATTAGGTGCAGCGAAGTTGCCGGTTGGTCTCCGATTCTTAACGAATTTTCCATTTTGAAAATCGGAGACCTGAACGAAATTTCCGTTTCTAGTAAGGAAACATTCAGTATTTTGATAGATTTTCTGTTATCACTAATTCCGTGTTCCACTTACAAACTCCACCCTATGTTACCAATGATAAAAACTGCTATAGACATTTTCTTTGCAATTAATGTATTCCCATGCATGAAAATTTGCACATTAATAAAATATCTTTGAATTATAGCCTAGTATACTTAATATTTTCTAAAACATAACCATGATTATATTAAAAATTGCTAATTTTTTTTTTTTTTTTGAGTAGTGTTGAGACCATCTAATATATAGCGCGACCTGTACATTGATGGCGTCAGTGGACAAAGTTTTATGGTTTACTTCAAAATAAGAAATCATCAGCACTTACAATTCTGTTGATTTTTTTTCTCAATAATTTTAAATGTTTAAAAAAATTTGAACCAGAGTATAAATGTTCTGAAAATAATTTAGCTGAAAATGTTGACAGAACTGTAGATACTGTTGATTTCTAATTCCAAAATATGCCATCAAGCATTCATTTGTCCACTGACGTGGTCAATGGACAGGTTGCGCCATCTATTAGCAGGTCTCAACATTATCCAAAGAAAAATGATTGATTTTTAATATAATTATGGTTAAGTTTTAGCTAAAGATGCCATGCTATATGAAGTTATTTTTATTGATGTACAAGTTTTCATCCTTGGGAATACAATAATGGCGATGAAAATGTCTACAGAAGTTTTTACCATTGGAAATATAGGCCGGAGTTTGGGGGGGGGGTAGGTTAATATGGGCACAAAAATCGATCTTTTTATCATTGTACAATGAAGAGCAATTGAATTAGAGATACCTGTCTAGTTCGGATTTTGTGGCAAAAACATCAGAAGCAAAAATTAACGCTTAAGCCCCCTGTGGCCAAAGTATTCTGTAGCAAAAATTTGAAATTATATGCAAAAGATTTTCCATCAGGAGGTGCATCCGCTGAAGCAAAAATGTTTCAAATCGGTGTTTTAGAAGAAGAGTTATCGGGGAAAATGTCATTTACTTTTACGCCCCCTAGCGGAAAATCTATGCGTAATTTGAAAAAAGTAACTATATCTAAAATACTCTTCGACATAAATGGAATCGAAAGATAAAAGAATTTTTTCAATCGGATATTTAGAAGCAAATATGTGGAATAAAACGTATTTTTGAATTCGACATGGTTCTGATCATTCGTCCTTAAAAGGTCCAGGTTCGAATCCCGGTGAGGCATTTTTTTTTTTTTTTGATTGAAGGTTTAACGACCGCCGTGAGCAACTCAATGGGCTATAAGCAGTCGCCCGTCCCTAATTTAGGGTCACTGGTGCCAGGGAAGGGAGAGAGCCAGTGCCGTAAGACAAACACAACATCCATGCCTCACCGGGATTCGAACCCGGACCCCTTACGGACGAATGATCAGAGGCCAACGCCTTAGACCACTGCGCCACCGGGGCGGCTCACCGGGATTCGAACCCGGACCCCTTTCGGACGAATGATCAGAGGCCATCGCTTAGACCACTGCGCCTGCCGCCCCGGTGCCGCAGTGGTCTGAGCGATGGCCTCTGATCATTCGTCCGAACGGGGTCCGGGTTCGAATCCCGGTGAGGCATGGATGTTGTTTTTGTCTTACGGCACTGGCTCTCTCTCTTCCCTGGAACCAGTGACCCTAAATTAGGGACGGGCGACTGCTTATAGCCCATTGAGTTGCTCACGGTGGTCGTTAAACCTCCAATAAAAAAAAAAAAAAAAAAAAAAAAAAAGAATCCCGGTCAGGCATGGATGTTGTTTGTCTTAAGGCACTGGCTCTCTCCCTTCCCTGGAACCAGTGACCCTAAATTAGGACGGACGACTGCTTATAACCCATTGAGTTGCTCACGGCGGTCGTTAAACCTCCAATAAAAAAAAAAAAAAGAATCCCGGTGAGGCATGGATGTTGTGTTTGTCTTAAGGCACTGGCTCTCTCCCTTCCCTGGAACCAGTGACCCTAAATTAGGACGGACGACTGCTTATAGCCCATCGAGTTGCTCTCGGTGATCCGTTAACCTCCATAAATGAAAAAGAAAAAAAAAGCTTTCAAGGTCACAGACTGACACATAGACATCATTCACACGGTCACCTGTACGACACTTCCGAGTTTCCTCCCAAACCTCTCTTAATACCGTTAATTTTCCATCATATAAGGTTATGCACAAAGCGAGAACCGAATCTTATTTCCGTTAATATACGAACGGAATCACAAAGGTTCCCCCAAACTGAACTTTTTCCGATAGCACCTCGTAAAAACAACTAATCAGATAAAAACGATCACAGCTGCTTCTGGCTATTCGCGTATGAAAAATCCTTGAAATTGAGGCTTTTTACGCCTTTTCATGGAAAGGTTACATCAGGAATATGTTTCTTCAATTCACGAAAGGGATTATGGAAAATGGCTCGAGAATTTCAGGAAATTTTTTACAGCGTAGAGTTTTCGTGCTGTTAACTTCGTTTTTTTATTTTTTGGTAGGGAACTTAACGATCCCCACGAGCATCCGAGACGGACAATCAGTGACCGTCTCTGATTTAGAGCCATTGGTTTGGGCCAGGACGGAAGGACAAAATTAGAGCCATTGGGTTTAGCCAAAGCAGAAGGGCAAAATTAGAGCCATCGTTCTACTCATTGGTTTAGCTAGAGCGGAAGGACATAATTAGAGCCATTAGACCTACTCATTGGGTTTTGACAGAGAGAAAGCACAAAATCAGGGCCATTGGTTTTAGCCAGGGCGGAAGGACAAAATTACGCCTACTGGTTCTACTCATTCGCTTTAGGCAGGACCAAAAGGCAAAATTACAGCCATTGGTGTTAGCCAGAGTGGAAGAACGAAATTAGTCATTGGCTTTAACAGGGCGGAAGGACAGCAGTAGAGCCATTGGTTCTACTCATTGGGTTTAGCCAGAGCAGAAGGACAAAATTAGAGCCATTGGTTCTACTCATTGGGTTTAGCCAGAGCAGAAGGACAAAATTAGAGCCATTGGTTCTACTCATTGCTTTAGCTAGAGCCGAAGGACAAAATTAGAGCCATTGGTCCTACTCATTGGGTTTAGTCAGAGCGAAAGCACAAAATTAGGGCCATTGATTTTAGCCAGTGTAGAAGGACAAAATCAGAGCCATTAGTTCTACTTATTGGTTTTAGCCAGAGCGGATGGACAAATTTATTGCCACTGGTTTTAGCCAGGGCAGTAGGACAAAATTAGTCATTGGTTCTGTTCACTGGTTTTAGATAGGGCGGATGGACAAAATTAGTCATTGGTTCTATTCACTGGTTTTAGATAGGGCGGATGGACAAAATCAGAGCCATTCATTCTACTCATTGGTTTTAGTCAGGGTGGAAAGACAAAATTAGAGCCATTATTTTGAACCAGAGCAGGAGGACAAAATCAGAGCCATTGGTTCTACTCATTGATTTTAGCCAGGGTGGAAAGACAAAATTAGAGCCATTGGTCCTGCTCATTGGTTTTAGCCAGGACGGAATGACAAAACCAGAGCCATTGGTTCTATTCATTGATTTTAGCCAGGGTGGAAACACAAAATTAGAGCCATTAGTTCTACTCATTGGTTTTAGCCAGGACGGAAGGACAAAATAAGAACCATTGGTTCTAGCCAGATCGGAAGGACAAAATTAGAGCCACTGGTTCCACTCATTTGTTTGGCCAGGGCGGAAGGACAAAATTAGAACCATTGTTTCTACTCACTGGGTTTAGCCAGAGCGAAAGCACAAAATTAGGGCAATTAGTTTTAGCCAGGGCGGAAGGACAAAATCAGAGCCATTGGGTTTAGCCAGAGCGGATGGACAAAATTAGAGCCATTGGGTTTAGCCAGAGTGGAAGGACAAAATCAGAGCCATTGGTTCTATTTGTTGGTTTTAGCCAGAGTGGAAGGGCAAAATTAGAGCCATTGGTTCTACTCGTTTTAGCCAGGGCGGAAGGACAAAATTAGAGCCATTGGGTTTAGCCAGAGTGGAAGGACAAAATCAGAGCCATTGGTTCTACTCGTTGGTTTTAGCCAGAGTGGAAGGACAAAATTAGAGCCATTGGTTATACTCATTGTTTTAGCCAGGGCAGAAGGAGAAAATTAGAGCCATTGGTTTTAGCCAGGGCGGAAGGACAAACACAGCACCCATGTCTTGTATCGACATTCGAATCCATGACGAGACGTGGGATTCAAATCTCGAGACAAGACTCCGCGCCCTAGATATCTGGCCGACGGTTCGACTTCTTTTGACTCATCCCTAGTGGGTAGCAAACGCTGCGTCATAACAAAAATTGGCAGTTCTTGTAGTCATATGCCATGTTCTCAAAATGTACTAATGCCGCCCCGGTGGCGCAGTGGTCTAAGGCGTTGGCCTCTGATCATTCGTCCGTAAGGGGTCCGGGTTCGTATCCCGGTCAGGCATGGATGTTGTGTTTGTCTTACGGCACTGGCTCTCTCCCTTCCCTGAAACCAGTGACCCTAAATTAGGGACGGGCGACTGCTTATAGCCCATTGAGTTGCTCACGGTGGTCGTTAAACCTCCAATCAAAAAAAAAAAAATGTACTACGCAACAATGCCGGAATTTTTGAGAATGTTATCTTCAGTCGTAATGAAAACTGCTGCCATTACGGAGAATGCTGCATGCGATTCCGATTATTCTTGGCACAAACGAAGCTTTTGTTTTCCTGCGTGACCTTTATTTAGTTTCAATCCACCCATGCTAAGATGGGATTCTATTTCATAGTAAAATCTAGCAATTTCATGGGTGAATCTCATGAGGCTTTCGAAGAGAAAATCTTGGAGGGCTGTCTTGTCATCAGCTCTTTGTAAAAGACTGATAAAACACGAATGCGTCATTGAATTTGAGATGCTGCCTAACAACGTGTAGACGGCAACCACGGGTTCGGGTGGCCAATGCAGGGGTGGCCTGTTTCTGCCTCCTCCCTGGAACCGGTAGCTCCAAAGTAGAGATGGGTGAACTACTCTGTTGCACATCTCTTACATTCGCATTGGTTTTATCTCACTTGATTGTAATACCAGTAATCTTTCATTTCGAGTTTTCAACTGTGCGCGTGCGCCAATTCAGTGGCGCAGTGGTCTAAGCGCTAGCTTCTGGCCATTCGTCTGTCCGATTTCGGATCCGGGTGAGGCATGGATGTTGTTTTTGTCTTGTGGAACTGGCTCTCTGCCTTCTCAGAAACCAGTGGCCCTAAATTAGGGACAAGCGACTGCTTATAGCGGTCCAGTTGCTCACGGGGGTCGTTAAACCCCCAGGCATCAACAACAAACACAACGCATACCTCATCCAGGACTCGAACCCGGGTGAATGATCAGAAGCCAACGCTTCTGACCATTCCTCCACGAAGGCGATTTAACGGCAACAATGAGCAACTCGGAGGTCCGTATAATCTCCCGTCTCTAATTTGGAACCGTTGTTTTGGAGGAAGAGAGTGAGAGAGCCTATTTCGGACGAATAGTCAGAAGCCGGCCCTGTAGCGCAGTGGTCTAAACTCTGGCTTATGATCATTCGTCCATGAAGGGTCCGGGTTCGAATCTCATGAGGCTTGGATATTGTGTTTGTCTTACGGCACTGGCTCTCTCCCTTCCCTGGAACCAGTTACCCGAAATTAGGGACGGACGGTTGCTTATGGCCCATCGAGGTGCTCACTGTCGTCGTTAAATGCCACTAACAAAAAATGAGCATAGTTAATACACTGTTCCTCAAACTCGGGAACTCTCTTTGATTCACTGGTTCCAGGGAAGGGAGAGAGAGCCAGTGCCGTAAGACAAACACAACATCCATGCCTAACGGGGATTATTTTTTTTTTTTGATTGGAAGTTTAACGACCACCGTGAGCAACTCAATGGGCTATAGGCAGTCGCCCGTCCCTAATTTAGGGTCACTGGTTCCAGGGAAGGGAGAGAGCCAGTGCCGTAAGACAAACACAACACCCATGCCTGACCGGGATTCGAACCCGGACCCCTTACGGACGAAAGATCAGAGGCCAGCGCCTTAGACCACTGCGCCACCGGGGCGGCCTAACGGGGATTCGAACCCGGACGAATGATCAGAGGCCATCGCTTAGACCACTGCGCCACCAGGACGGCCCCCAAATGTTAGAAATACTCTTCTTTCCTTTGTGAGTGGCAACTTCTTTAACTTACTTTGGAAACGTCTCCTTGAGATATCGCGTTTTGAATTAAGTGTTCAATTTGGCCAAACGCGTCCACTTTTCATTTTTCCAACTTCTTCAGAGCCCTAATCAAAGCGAATTTCCCCTGTTATTGCATTGCCTGTCCGGTAAGTTTAAAATTTTGCTTAACTAAATGTATAAAATGATGGGGGATTTTTAAGGAATTTTTTTTTCAGCGAGGCCCGGACGTGCTGAAAACTGCTAACGTCTTCTAAGTAATTGTTGTGGAAGACAGAACAGAAAAATACGAACAGTTGAAAAGATGTATATTGTTTCGAAACCACCGTACGTTGTTAAGAACCTTCGGTAAGATTTGCTCTTCAGCTGTTTATGTACGATTTTTATTGCCTGTTAGTGTCCGTCTCACTAATAGTTCAATTTTATTAATCTACACTGGTTTCCATAAATTAAGCAGCAAATGGAAAAATCGGGATAACTCAAAAAGTATGCAACCGATTCGGATGAAATTTGGTGGTAAGCTTTACCAGAAAAATGCAACAAAAAAAAAAAAAAAAAAAAAAAAAAAGAAGGAAAGAAAGAAAACGTAAGAACATGTGATACAAAGCATTTACATTTTGTACGAGTGACGCAAATATGAAAGTACAGAAATATATGTATCAAGATGAAATAGGAAAAGACACTTCAACACGGAGTGTGGTTGCCCCGAACAACAATGCAGGTTTTTAAGATTAAACGCTGTTATGAAGTATACACTAAGTGGCCACTTTATTATGACCACCCCCTCAGTACTTCGTTAGGCTACCTTTTGCCTTTAATACTGCGTCGATTCTTCGTGGCATGGACTCCGCGAGATGTTGATAGGTGGTTTGTGGAATTTGAGACCATGCTTGATGAATAGCACTTTCCAAAAGTGTGAGATTGCAGGGTTGTGGATCCAGCTGTCTGATGGCTCGTTCAACTTCATCCCACAAATTCTCAATGGGGTTGAGATCTGGAGATTGTGGGGCCCACCTAAGCAAAGTAAACTCACCGGCCCATGTTCCTGAAACCAGTCCTGTACAATACGAGCACTATGGAAAGACGCATTATCTTGAAAGTAGCCATCGCCATTGGGATAAACCATCCACATGACAGGATGCACTTGCATGGACTCCACGAGATGTTGATAGGTGGTTTGTGGAATCTGAGACCATGCTTGATGAATAGCACTTTCCAAAAGTGTGAGATTGCAGGGTTGTGGATCCAGCTGTCTGATGGCTCGTTCAACTTCATCCCACAAATTCTCAATGCGGTTGAGATCTGGAGATTGTGGGGCCCACCTAAGCAAAGTAAACTCACCGGCCCATGTTCCTGAAACCAGTCCTGTACAATACGAGCACTATGGAATGCTCGTATTGCTCGTATTTCAGGAACATGAAATACGAGCAATACGAGCAACAATACGAGCACTATGGAAAGACGTACAATACGAGCACTATGGAAAGACGCATTATCTTGAAAGTAGCCATCGCCATTGGGATAAACCATCCACATGACAGGATGCACTTGGTCCGCAATGATGTTCAGATATGATGTGCCAGTCAGACACGAATTATAGGGCCCAAAGCATGTCAGAAAAACATTCCTCAAACCATAACGTTGCCTCCACCAGCTTGAAGGGTTGTAGCAATGCATTTGGGGTCCATGCTTTCGTGCTGTTTCCGCCAAATTCTCACTCGGCCATCGGCATGGTGCAACTGAAAACGTGATTCATTGGACCACATAATTTGTTTCCAATTATCGACTGCCCAGTCCTTGTGCGAACTTGAGACGTTTTCTCTTGTTAACTGCAGACAGCAAAGGTGTTCGAACAGGCCTTCGGCTGCCATATCCCATCCGATGCAGTGCACGGCGAACGCTGCGTGCAGAGATCATTTGAGGAAATCCTTGATTAAGATGGTCTGTAATTTGCTGCACTGTTGCCCTTCTGTTGTCTGTTACCAGTCTGGACACTCTCCGTTCCGCCCGAGCAGTCGCTAGTCGATGACGACCACACGTTGCACGTAGAGACCCAGTTTATTGGCTGACAGTCCAGTCTTTAAACACTTTAACAACAGCTGCTCTGGAACATTTCACGAATGCGGCGGTTTCGGTGACACTCGCTCCATGGCTCCGAGCTGCTACAATCACCCCACGTTGAAAATCCGTCAAATCGCATTTTTTACCCATCTCGTCACCCAAAAATCTCTTCTACTACTGTCGCAAGCACTAAGCTTTCGCTTTTTATACTAGCCTCTCCCTCTGGCGGCAACGGCGTGCAGCCACAGCTCATTTGCTTAAAACTGTCTGGTTGTCATAATAAAGTGGCCATTCAGTGTATATGTTCCATGTTGTTAATTATGGTGTCGAGAAGTTCCGTGGGTAGCTGCGTCCATTGCTCGATTCGGGGAGGGGGCTGGAGGCCAGCAACACGCCTCATGATAGCATCCCAGACATGCTAATTGGGATTCAGATCGGGAGAGCGTGCTGGCCACTTCATATGGACTACAGTCTCCTGTTTCAGATACTGGTGTACGAATGTATCGCCGATTACGGCAGCACACGGAGGGACAATAGGGCCCAGGATGTCGTCCCTATACCTCTGAGCATTGAGGTTTCCATGTGGCGACACATAGAGGTTGGTACGGCGGTCTAACGATATGCCTGCCCATACCAGAACACTCCCACCACCATAGGTGTCTCTTTCCTGGACATTAGAGGGAAGATGGCGAGTACCGGCATCTGTCCAGATGTAAACTCAGTGAGAATCACTCTGTAAACAGTATCGTGACTCATTAGTGAACAAAACGGGCCTCCACTGATTTTGAGTCCAGTTCACATGCATTCGTGTCCAATTGAAACGTTCCCTTTGGTGGGAGGGACACGAATTATACCGGTTGCGGAGCATACAGTCCTCCTGCATCTAACCTTCTGCGTACCGTTCAAACTGATACCGTCCGTCCGGTGACTGCCGCAAGCACAAATCTGAGATGAGTCGCTGTAGCCGCCCTGTTTCGCCGTGCCGAGAGCCGCAAATACCGGTCATCTGCGGAGGTCGTCTCCCTTGGCCTACCTTTGCTGTACCTTCGGGAAGCTGCACCCGTGGTTTGGAACTTCTGCCACATCCTGCTGACCACAGAACGATCGACGTTGAGTCACCTTGCGACGTCCGCCTGCCGTTGCCCTGCTTCGATTCGGCCTATCGCTCTGTAGCGTAACTCCGCTGGTAAATGATGCCTCGAAGCCATGTTAAAAAAAATCGCTATCTCGAAATCCTATCATTCACCACCGCACATGAATTGGCGACTCTCTCCGAAACAGCTGGTTTTAAGCTCTTGCGCATTTGCATAAAGAGCTGTCAGCGCCACTCATTTGCCTTCCGTACATCGATGCTGAATGCCATCGCCCATAACATATGCAAAGTTCGTGCAATTTGAACTATATTTCGCCTAATTATCGCGATTTTTCGGTTTGTTGCTTGATTTATGGAAACCTATGTACACTGGCGTGCAAAAATTGAGGACGAGACGGTTTTTCCAATGTAACGTCGTGCAGAAGTGCTCCACATCGACTCAAATCATACCATAAGATCCCCAAGATGTAAGAATATGGGACAAGTGAGCAAAACCGTCCAAACAAGGAATCCAAAGGCACTTTATTGAAAAGGTAGCTTCAAGCACAACTGGACAGAAGACAGAAACGTCCATGTGACAGGCGGCTGCCAAGAAAAATCCAGTCTTTAGTAGGGATATGATCACCCCTGACTGCGTTGCAGGATTTACAACGTCTGTCCATGCTGTGGACGAGGTTGTCAAGGAGCTGTTGAGGCATCGCGGCCCATTCCTCTTGTAGTGCCAATCGCAGCTGCGGAATCGTAGCTGGCGGCTGGCGAGGTGCTGCCAAGCGTCTCCTGAGAAGGTCCTACATGTGTTCGATTGGATATAGATCCGGGGACCTTGCGGGCTAATTCTTGCGTTGAATGTCTTCACTCTCCAACAGCTCTGCGACAGCCACTGTACAACGAGGTGTAGCGTTGTCATCTATGAAGAGGAACTCAGAACCCACAGCACCTCTAAACAGGCGCACGTGAGGCAGGAGAACCTCGGTACAATAGCGGACATCAGTGACTGAACCTCCTTGGAAGATGTGGAGGTCAGTACGGCTACCAAGCATGATACCGCCCCAAACGAGAACTTCGCCACCTCCAAACCGGTCCCTTTCGATGATGTTGGAGGTGTGGTTGCATGTTCCCTGCTCTCTCCAGATGTGTATACGTCGAGAATCGCTCGTCAGACTTAATCGACTCTCATCCATAAAGAGATCTCGACCCCCATTGCTGATGTATACAGTCCTTGTGTTCCTGGCAGCAGAGAAACCGCCGTCTCCGATGAGCAGGCGTTAATGGCACACACCGTACTGGTCGTCGTGCAAATAGACCACCTTTGTGCAGCCTCCTGGCCACGGTAAAATGCGATAAAGGACGTCCAGTTGTCTGTTGCATGTGCCTTGCGATTTCTTCCGCTGTCTGCCATCTGTCTCTTCTCGCCTGTAGGACAATATACCGGTCGTCCGCCGCCGTTTTTGTTCGTGGACGACGACCACTGCTAAACTCTCCAACAGCTGTTCCTGTCGTTTGAAATGCTCTCCAAGCTCGTGAAACGATGCTGTGAGCGATCCCGAACTCCTCGGCCACACTAGTCACACTTCGACCTTCTTCTAACTTCCCAATGACGCGATCTCCGGTAAAGTCATCCAGATGTCGTCTACTGGATTTCCTGTTGGCCATATCACACGGTGGCAGCAGCTTGACGTCGTTCAAACCGATGTACACCGTGCAATAGCTTTCACCGAATTGCTGAGCGTACACCGTCCGTGTGCTTTATACCCTTCCGATACTCCCCCTCCCCCTACGTCATGCTGCATATATGCGCATGCCCTACCGTACCGGACCCTAGTCTATCTCTTGAGTGGTCTTTCGGTCCGTTCTGCCTGCTCGTTCCGCTGTTATGCAAATTTCTCCTCTTCGTCCTTAATTTTTTGCGCACCAGCGTGTGTGACAACTCGTGCGTCTGAACATTGGTAATGTTTAACGTGACCAGATATTGGAACGCTGATTTGGGGACAAAATGGCGTGGTTTCCCCAAATCAGCGGTTTATTTGGAGCCACATGCGTACTTAAAATAAGTATGCAAATCTTTTTTGTCACAAAACTGTATTGTTTCTATTGGGTCGGTTTGTTTTTTTTTTTTTTTTTTGATTGGAGGTTTAACGACCACCGTGAGCAACTCAATGGGCTATAAGCAGTCGCCCGTCCCTAATTTAGGGTCACTGGTTCCAGGGAAGGGAGAGAGCCAGTGCCGTAAGACAAACACAACATCCATGCCTCACCGGGACTCGAACCCGGTCCCCTTTCGGACGAATGATCAGAGGCCATCGCTTAGACCACTGCGCCACCGGGGCGGCATTGGGTCGTTTCATAATTATTGGCCGATGCCGACAAGGCGAGTTTTGCATAGCCGGTTACGAGGGACGCCGCGTAGGAGGAATTACCAAACGCCTATGCAAATTGAATCGGTTCAGTCCATGAGTATAAAACGGAATTTCAGACAGATCTCAGCAGTTGGGGACGTGATGGAGCAACCCGACGTGAGATCAGTGATTTTGCATGAATTAAAACTTATCTGGAATGTGTCCGAAACGGTCGCAAATGTCAAGAGAGCGTGGGTTGTCGGAACGACGACTGACAGAACTGTCCGTAGACTGTTTTCCAAGTTCCATACCGGTGATGATGTCATCGACCATAAGCCAGGAGCCAGTCGTCCGGTTCTGTGTATAACACTGTACATTTAAGGCGGAAAGTGGAAGAAAAACCAATGTCCACAGTACATGAGCTCAGTGCCGAACTTGTATCATCAGCGGCAGTTTCCTGACACCTGACAGCTAGGGGCAAGGTTAAAAACTGGATACCTGGATTCCACACGAACTCATCGAACAGCAGCAGATAGGGCGTCTGGAAATATGTATTGCACTCCAAAAACGTGAGGCTAATGCCCCCCTTTCTGCATCGGATCCTTACGGTTGATGGAAAAATGGGTGCTTTATCACAAAAGGAAGCGAACAACGCCGTGTCTCGATAAAGGGGAACCACCCAAACACATGTCCAAACCCGAGTTGCACCCACAGAAAGTTCTAATCTCTGTGTGGTGGACTGCCAAGACTGTGGTTCATTATGAGTTTTTGCCACGAGGTCAAACAGTCACGACGGACGTGTGCTGCCGTCAGCCGAACGAATGTCACCAGAAATTATGCAGCAAACAACCATCGCTCGCCAATGGTTTGGGTCCCACACTGCTTCAGGATGGCGCACGACCACATGTGTCTATTAGAAGCATGCGAAAAATCAACACCTTGGGGTACGAGGTCCTCTCTCACCCTGTTTATTCACCTGACTTGGCCCCCTCAGACTTTCACATTTTTCGCCATTTGGACCATTGCTTGAGGGGCAAACGGTTCGCTAACAAGGTTGCTGTGATTTCCGCCGTTACCGATTCCTCGGACCACTGTGATACCAGTTTCTGTCACCGTGGCATTTTTTGCACTGAAAACCCGGTGGGCACAGCAGTGTTTAAATTTTTCCGAATAAGATGCATTTCGTCGTTGGTTACTGCTGTTTGTTTCTTTGTGTCCGAATCGGCCAATAATTATGAAACGACCCAACATAAGTGTGATATTACATATGAAAATGTATGTCTTAAAAGCATATATCCTGCAGAATGTTGGTAATTTGTACTGACAAAGCCATGGCGAGAACATATTAGCAAAAGTGAAATGCTTTAAATCAGGTATATGTGCTGAATTAAAATCAAGCTGCACGCTAACGAAGTCATTGCATGGCGAATTTTTCATTTGGTCAAAGTTTTTTTCATTTTGCCAAAGTTTTTAGCCGCCCCGGTGGCCCAGTGGTCTAAGCGATGGCCTCCGAAAGGGCCTCCAACATGGTAATAATTAATGCAAAAACTGAGGGTAAATATTTAACTTCACCGTGGTAAAATTATATTTTCCAGATATTGATTCCGTGATCACTTTTGCATTGCTTTTAATTATGTGATCACGTATTCCGGTAAGTATCCTCGATAAACTTAGGGAAAAAAGTGCAAAATCTTTAAATGACAAATGCTCACGATATCACATCAAGTACAAACAAATACTGATATTTGAGTGCCTGGTTTCGAACTTCCTTTAAATCTGTTTAATACCTTAATACAATAAAAAGGTGACATTGAGGATCTCAGGAACTACAGACCTATCAGCCTCCTATCAGTGGTTTATAAAATCTTCACTAAAGTTCTTTCACACCGTTTGAAGGTGACACTGGACATGGCTCAACCGAGAGAACAAGCTGGATTCAGGAGTGGCTACAGCACAATAGATCATATCCACGTACTGAGAGAACTAACTGAAAGAGCGAGGGAATATGAACTTCCATTGTGCATGGCTTTTATCGATTATGAAAAAGCCTTTGATTCGGTGAAACCATCAGCAGTTACAATGGCTCTGAAAACCTGCGGTATTGAAGATGCATACATTAATATTATTAATAACATCTATGAAAATGCAAGTGCAAAGATTTGGCTGTTTGAAAATACAACACACATAAAAATTGGAAAGGGATTGAGACAAGGTGACACCATATCTCCGAAGCTCTTTAATGCCACATTGGAAAAAGTCTTTCAATCACTGAACTGGAAAAACAAAGGGATAAATATTAATGGAAATCATCTAACCCTCCTTCGTTTTGCCGATGACGTAGTAATTTTTGCAACTACCCCATCAGAGCTGCAGAGTGTGATCCAGGAACTTGCTGACAAGAGTAAAGAAGTGGGATTAAAAATGAACTTTCGGAAGACAAAAGTGATGTTCAATGCTTTTACAAGAAATGAAGATTTATCGATTGATGGAGAAAAGCTGGAGATAACAGACGCTTACGTTTATCTTGGACAGCAGATATCGAGTGAGGGTCACATTGATGGAGAAATTAATCGGCGTATAAAACTTGCCTGGAGAGCTTTTGGCAGAAACAGCATAATTTTCAAGAGCAATATGCCATTATGTCTCAAAAGAAAAGTGTTTGATCAATGCATCCTTCCAGTGCTTACGTATGATGCAGAGAGGTGGACCTTAACTAAAAGAGACATACAAAGGCTGCAGACAACTCAAAGTAGCATGGAGAGGTGCATACTTGGTGTAACCAGGAGAGATAAGAAGAGGAACTTGTGGATCCGAAAAATGACAAGAGTGGAAGACATCATGATCAGAGTTAAATCCCTGAAATGGCAATGGGCTGGACATACTGTATAACGAAGTAAATTTCTCTGTCATTTTTGGTCTACGCCGGGATTCAAACCCGAGGCCGCTTATTCCGGAACAAGTCGCTCTACCAACTGAGCTACGCAGACATTTGTTCTGATTCCTATCTGCTTTTATGTCGTGTGCGTCCTGCTGGCAGGTACGTCACATCTCCCCCCCCCGAAAGAGGGCCTGGGGCATGGCCCACGGGTCAGCAGTGACCATGAATCGTTGCAGGCAGCCATCCACTGTAGAACGTGCACTTGAGAACTCCCAGTCAATCTGCTGTGTGGAATGCAACATCACACATTTTTATTTTTCGAAGCGCTGGAGAAGGAATTCTCTGATTTTTCCTGTCTCGCGGTGTGGAAATAACATCACACCAATGCGAGATTTTGAACTGCCGGGTCATCCGAGTAGTTCGGGCGCCATTATAACGAAGTAAATTTCTCAGTCATTTTTGGTCTACGCCGGGATTCGAACCCGAGGCCGCTTATTCCGGAACAAGTCGCTCTACCAACTGAGCTACGCAGACATTTGTTCTGATTCCTATCTGCCTTTATGTCGTGTGCGTCCTGCTGGCAGGTACGTCACAACTGCCAGAAGGACAGACCATCGATGGACAGCCGAAATTTTAGATTGGATTCCAAGAGACAGAAAAAGACCCAGAAGAAGACCACATGGGAGATGTGTGGATGGAATTCGAAAGTATGCGGGAGTAACATGGAGGAGACTGGCACAAGACCGACCGTTGTGGATGAAACTTGGGGAGACCTTCGTCCAGCAGTGGATTGGTAATGGTTGACAATGATGATGATGATGACAATAGATTTTAAGAAAGAGGAAAAACAAGTGTGTTTACATTTTTCTAGTTTTAAATGCACTGCTGGCCACCCAAAATGCAACACCAAGAAGGACACGAGATAGCAAAGCCAGATTTACTGGACACATAACAGATACAAAGATGAAACGATTGAGCTTACAGGCCCGTGCGACTTGCGGAACACGCAGACATCAATAGTTCGTGTGGCCCCCATTGCTGGCAATAACGGTCGCTACACGCCGCGGCATCGAACAAAAGAGGCTTTGGATTTGGGCTTGGGATATGTCGGTCCAGGCTGCTTCCACAAGTTGCCACAGTTTATCAAGCGTAGCCGCGGGTGATGCTTGCCGGGCCACTCGGTTGCCGATCAGCGACCAGACGTGTTCGATGGGCGACACATCGGGAGAACAGGCGGGCCACGGCATCAGTGACACCTGGTGGGCCGTGAAGAATTGTTGCACGATGCGTGCCACGTGCGGGCGCGCATTGTCCTGTTGAAATTTGGCCGCTGGCAGGTCCTGCAGGTAAGAGAGTACTACAGGCTCCAAAACGTCGGAAATGTAGCAGTGGCTGTAGTGTGTAGCGGCGATGCGTACCAGGGGGTGCGGGTGTCATATCCAATTGCGCCCCAAACCATAACGCCAGGCGACGGACCGGTATGGCGATGCATAATGCAGGCGTAATATAGTCTCTCGCCGCGGTGCCGCCACACGCGGATCCGACCATCATGGTGTTGCAGGCAGAAGAGGGATTCGTCGGAGAACACAATGTCGTGACATTCCGTAGTCCAGGTGTGGCGTTCAACGGTCCACTGCCGCCGCACTCGCCGGTGGTGTAACGTCAATGGTAATCGGAGCAATGGGCGTCGTGCGACAAGCCCCCGCTCCTGCAGACGACGTCGAACGGTACGTGCTGATACAGGTTGTTGCGCAACACACCCTAATTCCTGCGCTAACGTTCGTGATGTGGCGGTGCGAGCCGTCAATGCCCGCCGCATAACATGCCGGTCCTCTAGTTCGGTGGTGTGCAGCGGCTGCGGCAATCGCTGACGTCGGTCCGTCCGTCCCTCCTGCACCCACCGAATCTATACTCGCCTCACTGTGGCTGGATGTCGTCCCACACGGGCGCCGATGTCTCGGTACGATAAACCGCTTCGCGATAAGCCACTATTCGTCCTCTGTCGAACTCCAAAACGTGCTGGAATGACTGCCGTATTCTGCGACGAGGCATCAGGAAGCTTCCCACGCACAGGTCCGGCAGCACAACACACTTCCACTACTTACACCCAGCCTTCTGTGCACCCTTCTCATAGTGCTTCTCGGTGGCGTGCCGGGCGCACATGATTTGCATGTTCTCTCGCGGGCGACGCATGCTGCGAATTTCAGGCCAATCGGATGCTTACGTCTCAGTGTTGCATTTTGGATGGCCAACAGTGTACTTCAGGGATATTGTTTCTTTTTAGTGTCTTGTCTTTAAGTCTAAGTTAGAGTACCATGAAGTATTATACTCTAACTTAGACTGTAAATAGTTTTTGGAAGTAGTTGGACCCCGTGGTCAAGGGGCCCCCATACAAAATTTTCACGAAAATTTCTATTTTTACTTTGAATTGGTATAATATTTCATGGTACTCTAACTTAGATTGTAGACAGTTTTTGGAAGGAGTTGGAACCCGGGGTCAAGGGGCCCTCATACAAAATTCTCGTAAAAATTTCCATTTTTTTTTACTTTTTTTAATTTAAATTTGAATTTAATACTTTTTGTTGCGATAAGTGCAAGAATTTATTTTTTTGTGACAAGTGTTTTCCAGTGAAGAACTGCAACACAAATCAGCATCGGAAGTGAATATAAGTATTTTCATTCCTCTTTCTTTCTCTTTTTTTAAGTATTTCCATTCCTCTTCTTTTCTTTTTTGTTTCGTAAAAGTAAAGGAACTAATTTTTTTTCTCATTTGCGGCCATCCCGGCTCAATAACCTAAATGAATTAAAATAAATTTACTGGAAAATTACAGAAATATCTTTTTTGTTCATAAACTTTCACCCTCTGAAGTTGGTGATTCCACAATCAATTATATTTACCCGGGAAATACTGGGTATATAGCTCTGCTATATGTATATAAAAAACAACAAAAATGAAACGGAAAATACTATGTGTCTACTGACTCTACAGAGAATAAAATTGAAATTCAGTGAAGAAATGAAATACCGTAAAAAAAAATAATCGTTTTCATTTGATTTGCACAAAATTTAGATAGTGAATTATCACCAAATTCTCCCGAGCACCGCCGGGAAATTCTGTCGAAAGTTTTGCAATATTTGCATAAATGCATGTGTTGCGGCGGGTATGTCACGTGTTTAAACTGGTTCAAATCGCTTACTGCAATCAGTCGAAAGGGATATAAAGTGGTAGTCGTTGCTGCGAAGAGCATTGCATGTCGTCCGTTCTGTCTGTGGTTGGGACGCCTAAAAGATGAACACCCACAACCGAACTTTTGCTTTAGGAGTTTAAACTGGGCCGTAATGCTACTCATGCAACACGAAACATTTGTCATGCGAAAGGGGAAGGTTCCGTGGACCACAACCAGGTGGTTCAAGAAATTTTGCTCAGGTCACAGAAACCTCGACGATCAGCCAAGGTCAGGTGGGCCGCGAACCATGGATTTGGAGGCCGCGTGCCAGACAAATCCAACAACCAGCTCTCGGAGATTATCAGGCGAGCTCGGCATATCGCAGACCACCGCGGTTCGTCACCTTTCAGGACCTCGGAAATGTCTACAGGAGCTGCCGCATTGTCCCTCACGAACTGACGCCAGCTGAAGCAAACTGCGGAGTTGAAGTGTGCACGACGTAACTCCTAGAAAACCCGCGTGATGTACGTTTCATCGAGAGAACTGTTACGTGCGATGAAAAGTGAGTCTATTTCCGTAATCCTAACACACAATGGCAGTGCTTGAGCCCGGGTCAGCTTCCTGAACCTGTTGCCAAACGTGGGCGCTTCGAGCACACGGTGATGCTCTGATGCAATTTCGAGGGGATAATCCATTACGAATTTGTTCCAGACGGTCGGACCTCTGAACAGCTGGAGCGGATGTATGCCGTTTTGGAGGAGAAGTATCCGACACTGGTGAACAGAAAGCGCTCTCTCCTTCAGCAGGACAACGCTCGGCCTAATACCGCGCGAACAACCCGGGCGAAACTCCAAGGACTTGAGGGCATCGAACGGATGCCACATCCAGCATATAGTCCGGATCTTGCCCCGTCGGAATTATTGCTTGTTCCGGTCCATGGCCCACTTCCTTCGCGGGCGGCACTTCAACAACCAGGAGGAGGTGGCAGTTGGGGTGAAGGAGTTCTTCGCCTCCAAGGACAAGAACTGGTACCGCCGCGGAATCGAAGAACTGGCAGCCAGATGGCTAAAGACGGTGCGACACGATGGCCTATACTTTGAATGCTAGTCAGCTTTCGTCGTAAAGGTACCTATGAAGACATAAAGTGATCCAAATATTGCAAAACTTTCGACTCACCCTCTGTAGAATCGAAGAACTGGCAGACAGATGACTAAAGACGGTGCCACACGATGGCCTATACTTTGAATGCTAGTCAGCTTTCGTCGTAAAGGTACGTATGAAGACATAAAATGATCCAAATATTGCAAAACTTTTCGATTCACCCTCTGTAGTTTCATATAAAAGGGAAAAACTTATAATCAAGTTTCCAATGCATTTGAAATATTTCCTCACGCCAATACAATTTCAATATGCCAGTTATATTTTTAGCCGGTAGGGAGATAAAAAATCTCCCTTGTGTAACTTTCTGTTGGATTCTTTACCTTATTAAATAAGTCAAGATAGTTACGTATTTCGGATTTTTTTTTTTTTTTGCTAGTAGAAAATCAAACGTAATGCTTTATAAATTACTACAACTTCTTACGACACTATTTTTGGAGGGCCCGGATCTTTTCAGCTGGAAAATGCCCCAAATAAACATGAAAATTAATGAGCCCTATGAATGGACACACCATCCGGATATCACTTCCGAAACAGTTGCATTTCTACGCACACACATATGCGAGATAAAGATCAGATACTGGTGGGTAGTGATAAAAAAGGCGTGGCTAAGAACCACGCCTTTTCCCACACAGTGATCCAATAACTTCCGTCCGATGTTTGGTCTGCATTCCACATCGCCGCAAAGCATCTGATTGGCTGTTAAACGATTACACCATCTGACTCCTTATCTCGCCGTAGATTGGAAGTCAGATGAAGAAACAGGCTACGCGCAGTTCGCGGTTTCTCAAGGATAAAATGCATGATTGAGATCTCTGATATAAAGAGGTAAGAAAGCTTCTTTTCTTATCTGATTTTTAAAACCGTCATTCCCCTTTCCTAATTTAACAGCTAACACCATTGTTTTAACCTTGTATTAACTTATCAAGAAGATCTCAACAAAATTTCGTAAAATCTTTTTTTTTAACTTTCTTTGGGCAAAATATAAATAACTTACAGCTTCAAGGGCGGTTTCATCCAATAAGCTGACATTAGTACAGATAAATATTAAAATTATTTTTTTTTTTTTTCGTTATTGAAGTGTAGATTTAGAGAAAGCAAGCGTTCTCAGAAAAACAAGCGACGCTTCGTAAAGACAGATTACGAGCCCTGGCTTTTATTTTTATTTCTTGGACCGTAGAAGAAGAGATTTGCTCTTACGTCTCTTTTTTTTTTATTCGTAAAAGTAAAGGCTAATTCATCATTCCGATTTCCATCTGACTTCAACATTTCAGCAAACAACTCTTAGCACAAAAAGACAAGGAACGCTCAAATGAGTTGTGAAGAGCTAGCATGAGGAAAAAAAAATACCCACCGAAAAATACCCTCTTCTCAAAAATAGGAAAAAATGCCTACAGAAAAATGCCCTCTTCTCATAAATAGAAAAAAATCAGTGATGAAGTTCTAGATAAAAAAAAAAGTGCCTTAGCGGTGAACGGGTTAGTCAAAAACAACCAGGAAAGAAGATTTTCAAAATATTTTTAAAGTTTGACCTCTTTTAATAATTTATAATTTCTAAGTAAATTTTATTATGCATGATTTTGTTAATTTTTTTTTAAACTGCTGAGTTTGGGCTATTTAAAACAAAAGAATGAATGTTTACGTGTGAGTCACATACCGAAAACATAATTTTTTTTTTATTTCTATGAGAAAGAAAGTGCCTTTGCGGTGACCCTGATTCTAAGCGATTTTAAATATTAAGTACATATTAATAATATTTTAAATATTCAGTGTTTTTTTTTATTTGACCTATCAGCCTGACCTATGAATTATGGGAGACAGTAATGGGTAACTGCCGCACCGCGGGGGGGGGGGGGGGGGCAGTGGTTTAACCGATGGCTTCTCATCATGCGTCCGATTGGGTTCGGGTTCGAATTCCGGTGAGGCATGGATGTTGTGTTTGTCTTACGGTACTGGTTCTCTCCTTTCCCCGGTGCCAGTGGCCCTACATGAGGGACAGGCGACTGCTTTATAGGCCAGTGTTGCATTCAGAGTTTTTTCCGGGGGGGGGTAGTGCAATTACAAATTTTGAGGGGGCTAAAACTTGTTGACAGATTATATACATATAATCACAATTTTGTTATATATATATATATGGATTCAGGAGTGGCTACAGCACTATAGATCATATCCACGTACTGAGAGAACTAATTGAAAGGGCGAGGGAATATGAACTTCTATTGTGCATGGCTTTTATCGATTATGAAAAATCCTTTGATTCGGTGAAACCATCAGCAGTTACAATGGCTCTGAAATCCTGCGGTATTGAAGATGCATACATTAATATTATTAACAACATCTATGAAAATGCAAGTGCAAAGATTCGGCTGTTTGAAAATACAACACACATAAAAATTGGAAAGGGAGTGAGACAAGGTGACACCATATCTCCCAAGCTCTTTAATGCCACATTGGAGAATGTCTTTCAATCACTGAACTGGGAAAACCAAGGGATAAAGATTAATGGAGATTATCTAACTCACCTTCGTTTTGCTGATGACGTAGTCATTTTTGCAACTACCCCATCAGAGCTGCAGAGTGTGATCCAGGAACTTGCTGACAAGAGTAAAGAAGTGGGATTAAAAATGAACTTTCAGAAGACAAAAGTGATGTTCAATGCTTTTACAAGAAATGAAGATTTATCGATTGATGGAGAAAAGCTGGAGATAACAGATGCATACCTTTATCTTGGATAGCAGATATCAAGTGAGGGTCACATTGATGAAGAAATTAATCGGCGTATAAAACTTGCCTGGAGAGCTTTCGGAAGAAACAGCATACTTTTCAAGAGCAAAATGCCATTATGTCTTAAAAGAAAAGTGTTTGATCAATGCATCCTTCCAGTGCTTACGTATGGTGCAGAGACGTGGACTTTAACTAAAAGAGACATACAAAGGCTGCAGACAACTGAAGGTAGCATGGAGAGGTGCATGCTTGGTGTAACCAGGAGAGATAAGAGGCGGAACTCGTGGATCAGAAAAATGACAAGACATCATGTTCAGAGTAAAATCCCTGAAATGGCAATGGGCTGGACATACTGCCAAAAGGACAGAATATCGATGGACAGCCGAAATTTTAGATTTGATTCCAAGGGACAGGAAAAGACCCAGGAGAAGACCACATGGGAGATGGGTGAATGAAATTCGAAAGTATGCGGGAGTAACATGGAGGAGACTGGCACAAGACTGATCGTTGTGGAAGAAACTTGGGGAGACCTTCGTCCAGGAGTGGATTGATAATGGTTGACAATGATGATGATGATGATATAAATTTTAAATAGAGTACAAAAATGTTTGTATGCTCTTGCAGATTCCAAGAAATCTACACATACAAGTGATTAAAATGTTATACCTTTGCTTTAATTCAGTAATGGACTACAGATTTCACCATGGGATGGTGTAAAATATTGAGGACGGTAGTAAAGGTAAGGCTGTGCTAGAGAAAATCCCCCCAAGACATTAGGAGTGGTAAAAATGTTCTCGCCTTACTCCAAGCGTGTTTCTGATAATTAATAAGGAATCATTTCAGTGGTATCTGAAAACGTATGGTGTAAGCCATTCCCCTGCCTTTTGGTTTCAACCCCTTTAGATTATTTAGTAAATAGTTGTAATAAAATCAAACACTAACTAACCGTTTCGATGCCAGCTTGAGGTGCCTCGATTTTTTTATTGGTCACAGAGTGTAAACCACCACCGCCAGAAAAAAAAAATATTTTATTTGCTATTGTTAAAAATTAGGTAGCAAATATTTTGTTGTACTGGAAGCACTAACGTCACGTTGCCTACACTGAGGCTTAACCGTATTCATGGAATGTCGGCGTCCAGAAGGCTGAAATAAAACTGAATGTCAGCCTCCAAAATATGATGTGTTGCAGTGCAAACATCTCTATACTGTTTTAGTAGAAGTTCAGTCTATACATACATATATTTGAACAATAAATTACGTGGGGGATAGGCAATGTATATTAGGACAAAGTCCTCTATAATACTGTTACACACGTAGTATATGAGTTTCGAAAAGACAAGTTGACTTCAATGATAATGGAATATTTATAGTTGAACTTAAGAGTATTTCTTTATGTACAGTATATATACATTTAAATGTTGAAACCTCACATAGGTTATATCTAGTGAGACATAAGAAACAGCAATGAAGCAACACATATTGCGCTCACCTTACTCCAGTTTCAGTCCCTCTGGCTTGCAATCAATCATGCTTCTTGTCCAGTGTTGTACCACATCATTAAAGGTATTCCACGTTCAAAGTTCAACACAAACTCGAACAACAGCACAATTTTACAAGAAGAAGGTGACGAGTTAAAAGAATTTTGAGACCATTGTCAAGACTAGATTACGTTGACGCAGCCAGAATTTTAGCAGTTGAAACATTTCGCTGTTCTATGCCAAGCTATTATGAAGTATCAAGATTAAAATATTTAAAAAAGTCAACAAGTCCCTCCTCGCTCGTCCGGACATGTTTCAGGGTACACTGTGCCCATCTTCAGCGGTCGGTTGTAAGAGACATCCATATGCTTTTATTGTACTGATTACCTCCCTGAGACATCCATATGATTTTATTGTACTGATTACCTCCCTGAGACATCCATATGATTTTATTGTACTGATTACCTCCCTGAGACATCCATATGATTTTTTTGTACTGATTACCTCCCTGAGACATCCATATGATTTTATTGTGCTGATTACCTCCCTGAGACATCCATATGATTTTATTGTACTGATTACCTCCCTGAGACATCCATATGATTTTATTGTACTGATTACCTCCCTGAGACATCCATATGATTTTATTGTACTGATTACCTCCCTGAGACATCCATATGATTTTATTGTACTGATTACCTCCCTGAGACATCCATATGATTTTATTGTACTGATTACCTCCCTGAGACATCCATATGATTTTATTGTGCTGATTACCTCCCTGAGACATCCATATGATTTTATTGTACTGATTACCTCCCTGAGACATCCATATGATTTTATTGTACTGATTACCTCCCTGAGACATCCATATGATTTTATTGTACTGATTACCTCCCTGAGACATCCATATGATTTTATTGTACTGATTACCTCCCTGAGACATCCATATGATTTTATTGTACTGATTACCTCCCTGAGACATCCTTATGATTTTATTGTACTGATTACCTCCCTGAGACATCCATATGATTTTATTGTACTGATTACCTCCCTGAGACATCCATATGATTTTATTGTACTGATTACCTCACTGAGACATCCATATGATTTTATTGTACTGATTACCTCCCTGAGACATCCATATGATTTTATTGTACTGATTACCTCCCTGAGACATCCATATGATTTTATTGTGCTGATTACCTCCCTGAGACATCCATATGATTTTATTGTACTGATTACCTCCCTGAGACATCCATATGATTTTATTGTACTGATTACCTCCCTGAGACATCCATATGATTTTATTGTACTGATTACCTCCCTGAGACATCCATATGATTTTATTGTACTGATTACCTCCCTGAGACATCCATATGATTTTATTGTGCTGATTACCTCCCTGAGACATCCATATGATTTTATTGTACTGATTACCTCCCTGAGACATCCATATGATTTTATTGTGCTGATTACCTCCCTGAGACATCCATATGCTTTTATTGTACTGATTACCTCCCTGAGACATCCATATGATTTTATTGTACTGATTACCTCCCTGAGACATCCATATGCTTTTATTGTACTGATTACCTTATTTCTTTTTTTTAAATATTTTAATCTTGATACTTCATAATAGCTTGGCATAGAACAGCGAAATGTTTCAACTGCTAAAATTCTGGCTGCGTCAACGTAATCTAGTCTTGACAATGGTCTCAAAATTCTTTTAACTCGTCACCTTCTTCTTGTAAAATTGTGCTGTTGTTCGAGTTTGTGTTGAACTTTGAACGTGGAATACCTTTAATGATGTGGTACAACACTGGACAAGAAGCATGATTGATTGCAAGCCAGAGGGACTGAAACTGGAGTAAGGTGAGCGCAATATGTGTTGCTTCATTGCTGTTTCTTATGTCTCTTTTTTTTTTTTTTTTTTTTTTTTGAGGTTTAACGACCACCGTGAGCAACTCAATGGGCTATAAGCAGTCGCCCGTCCCTAATTTAGATTCACTGGTTCCAGGGAAGGGAGAGAGCCAGTGCCGTAAGACAAACACAACATCCATGCCTCACCGGGATTCGAACCCGGACCCCTTCCGACGAATGATCAGAGGCCAACGCTGATCTCACTAGATATAACCTATGTGAGGTAACAACAAAAACTAGATATAACCTATGTGAGGTTTCAACATTTAAATGTATATATACTGTTCATAAAGAAATACTCTTAAGTTCAACTATAAATATTCCATTATCATTGAAGTCAACTTGTCTTTTCGAAACTCATATACTACGTGTGTAACAGTATTATAGAGGACTTTGTCCTAATATACATCTCTACTGTTACTGTGCAGAATTAGGTTTTTATTGCGGAAGTAGTCTGAGTTGTCAGCGCTTCAAAAATTGCCCTCTCAACGAGGACTGTTTAATGTTTTGTTGAATGATGATAGAAATTTCAGCTTAAAGTCCATGTAGATTTTTTTATAATTATAATATTTTCCCTCACTTTCTCAATTTTTTAAATAATTTCTCTAAATATTCAGTTATAAACAAGCACAATTAGACTAAATATAAGGGGAGATAACCCAGAAACCTACGGGGGGATTCATAGATTTTCGGGGGGGGGGGCTAAGCACCCCCGAGAGGATGCCTGAATACATCACTGCTTATAGCCAATTGAGTTGCTCACGGTGTTTGTTAACCCTCCCAGGATATCAGGGGGGGGGGGTAATGAACACCATGAGTATCCAGTGTCATAGGCAGTCGCCCATCACTGATTTGGGGCCACTGGTTCCTAGAAGGGGATAGCCACGGACCTATTTCATCCTGGTCTCGGGTCCGGAGCCAGCCCCAGCGATTAGCCAAAGCCTCTGACCACTTGTTCACTGGGGCTACCTTTCGCGTTACCCGTAAAGAACCAGATGAGCAAAGTAACGACTTCAGCAAAAAATCCCACTGCAACCAGGAAACACTTGTCAGTTATGCTATATACTTATTTAATTTTTCTTTGATTTATTTCTTGTTAGTAAAATTTTAACATACGGAGAATCAACCTCTTATAACGTTATTTTGAAGATTGCGTGTTTGTATAATTACTTATTCGTGCAGACTTATATTAATTGGTACTAGGGTGGCCAAGACCCATAGCACGATTTATACACCGTGCTATGGGGTCTTGGCAGCCCTAATATCTATTAATTGAAGATTGAGGTCGTGACATCAAGTAATTTTGCTTCCTATACTTCCAATGGAAAAACTTTTGTACACATTTCCTTCACAATTAGTGTGTTCCCAAGGATGAAAGTTTGAACATCGATTAAAATAACATCATATTATAACTTGGAATACTTAATATTTTCTAAAACATAATCATAATTATATTAAAAATCAATAACTTTTCCTTTGGTGGTGTTGAAACCAGAAAAACGATGGCGCGACCTGTATTTGATGACGTCAATAGACAAACAAATCGAACTTAAGAAGGTGTGTGAGATAGCCAGGACTTATGGCTATATGCTGACTCCCTTGTACATAGCCTTTTTCGTCAATTATTGCATGTACATGACATCACCTTATCGAGAGAGCCCAGAAGTAGTAGGTATGTGGGAACAATTGGTTTGTACCATGTTTGGTCAACATGTTAAAGAATGTGCGTAAAACTCATGGAATCGGTTTTGGTGTCAAAACAAGAAATAATTTTCAGAGCATTAGGAAAGATCGAGACTCGGTGCATGAGAACAATAAATTTGGTGTATATAGCATCCCGCTCAAAACGGCAGACCCGTTTGCGGTTGACCAAGAGTACATCGGTTCCACTTCAAGATCTTTGAATACCAGAGTGAAGGAGCACATGTATACAATGTCCGAGTGGGTGCCAAAACAACCGCTCTCTCCCGATTAGTTGAATCTGGAACCCATGTGCCAATCTGGACAGAAGCGGAGATCTTCGCCACACCAAGTAAGAAGTCTCAATTAACATTTACTGAAAGTTTATTTATTGCATGGAAGATGCATATTTGTTGTAATGACTGTTCCATACGTCATACCTAGACCGTGGACATTTTTGTTTACTGATTAGAGTGCACATAACCGTCCAATTTAATATGTTGCTGCTTGACTTAATTATTTTTGTATTGTAATTGATTTGTTTTCGTTAACACACCAGATGGCAGTTCGCAAATTGCGTCACATGTTGAAATTATAAATTTGTCTGTATCCAGCCCATAGTACCTCTTTTTTATGTATCTGACGATGGATCCCGGTGGGTGGTGTCCGGAAAGAACTTATACGTTTTATTTTATACTCGGTGTATTTTAATTAAACGTAACCAGAGGTCCCACCGTGAGCTCTGGTTAATATCGTGCATAGGCGGCATTCAGTTTATTAGTATAGTTACTTTGCACGAAGATTGTTTTCTTACTTACCTGCCGCCACTGATGGTATGTGTTTTTATGACTTCATTTTTATTTCAGTTATATGGAGCTGGCTCAGAAGACATATTTTTCACTTAGACGCAAACTTGCGGTTGAACAAACACATCTCGCCTTCTTAATCAACTCCAGAGATCTGAATGTAATACCTAGGTTTTTAAAATTGCCCTGCCAACCAAGATCTCGTAAAGATGACCATGTTTTGAGAAATGCTGAGAGGCTTCGACTTGCAACTGAAATTAGGCTAAAACGCCGTTCCATTGATCAACTACAAAGACTCATTTATTTGGCATACACTTCGTTGACAATGGTTTCCCATCGAATTGTTTTTGACAGGTATTTGATTGTTACCTTGGCTATCGTTTCCACTGATGTTCTGAGATGTCAAGAGCGACATATTAATAAACTGCGAGGACTTGTCGCTTCTAGCTTAGAGGGACAACATTACTTTAGGGATAAATAAGCTGGTAATCCCAGCTACCAACAACAGCCATATATCAATTTCAGTAATGTACACCTTAGCCGAAGCCAGATTGGAGCCATACAAAGGGGTGTCAAGTTTGCCTATTCTGTCCATAGAGTCAATAAATTTAAGTTTGTTCCACAGGCTGAGGCTATAATTAAAGCTCTTCCGTTGGAGGAACAAGACGACACAAGCTTGTCAGAATCCTGAATTGGACAAATTCTTTGGACTCCTCGCATAATATTAAATTTCAGGAAGAAATTAAACTACTTAGGCAGCTGCATGACAACCCCCAACTCGCTTTTATTAAAGCAGATAAGTCACATCAAATCGTTATTGTTGATAAGGTCGATTATCAAGCTGAAATGATAGAAGCTATAGCCACCATACCACAAATGGTTATTAAATCAGACCCTACCTTAGCCTAAGCCCTGACCTTAGCCACTGTGGCAGCTATTGCCAAACTTAGAAGTGGATGTGTGCTACCGAAGGGCATAACTGATAGCTTATACTGATATGCTTATACTTATACCCGATATGTGGACCCAGAGTCCCAGAACTATTCGGGACACTGAAAACCCATAAAGGAGGTTTCCCTCTAACACCCTTGGTTTCAGGACATTCGAGTGCTACCCATCCATTAGGAAAGAGTTTGGCTACCTTTTTGAAGCCACTTACTACCATTTCCCAATACTCAATTTCTAGCTCAATATAGGCGCTGGACATGATTAAGGCCTATGAACATTTCGGAACACATTTTATTATGGCGTCTTTAGATGTAGCCTCGTTGTTCCCCAACATACCCGTTGATTCGGTTCACGAGATTATAGAAACCAAGTTAACTGATACTGATCTCTTTTCGCCAGAAGAGATACGGGGCACCTTGTCAGCGGTTAAAATTGGTCCGAAAACGTACTTTAAGTTTGAAGATATTATCTATTACCCATGCAGTGGGCCGCTTATGGTCTCCCTACTGTCACCAATCTTTGTTGAAATTATTTTGCAACATCTTGAAGAAAAATTGCTGGCAGAATTACCCAGAGTACCAAGTTTTTATGTGAGGAATGCGGATGACATTTTGTTGTTCTGGACATTTGGTTTGGAAGAACTCCACTCATTCACGGAATCTACGCAATCGGTGTTCCTCCATAAAATTTAGCTTAGAATGTGAAAAGAATTACCGCATCTCATTTCTGGATTTCACCTTAGTGAGAAACCCGACAACTCGGTGTTTGCAAACTTCGGTATACTTCCACTAATGACATCGTCCCGGCCAAGTCCTATCATCCAATGTCACATAAATTAGCTGCCATAAGATTAATTGTGCGTACTCACTCGTCAAATACCAAAAATAGGAAATTGGAACTTAAAAGGTGTGTGAGATAGCCAGGACTTATGGCTATGCTGACTCCCTTGTACATAGCATTTTTCGTTAATTATTGCATGTACATGACATCACCTTATCGAGAGAGCCCAGAAGTAGTAGGTATGTGGGAACAATTGGTTTTGTACAATGTTTGGTCAACATGTGTGTCAAAACAAGAAATATTTTTCAGAGCATTACGAAAGATCGAGACTTTTTTTTTTTTTTTTGATTGGAGGTTTAACGACCACCGTGAGCAATTCAATGGGCTATAAGCAGTCGCCCGTCCTTAATTTAGCGTTACTGGTTCCAGGGAAGGGAGAGAGCTAGTGCCGTCAGACAAATACAACATCCATGCCTCACCGAGATTCGAACCCGGGCTCCTTACGGACAAATGATCAAAGGCCATCGCTTAGACCACTGCGCCACCGGGGCGGCGATCGAGACTCAGTGCATAAGAACAATAAATTGGTGTATATAGCATTCCACTCAAACAGACAGACCCGTCTGCGGTTGACCAAGAGTACATCGGTTCCACTTCAAGATCTTTGAATACCAGAGTGAAGGAACACATGTATACAATGTCCGAGTGGGTGACAAAACAACCGCTCTCTCCCGATTAGTTGAATCTGGAACCCATGTACCAATCTGGACAGAAGCGGAGATCCTCGCCACACCAAGTAAGAATTCTCAATTAACATTTACTGAAAGTTTATTTATTGCATGGAAGATGCATATTTGTTGTAATGACTGTTCCATACGTCATACCTAGACCGTGGCCTTTTTTGTTTCCTGATTACAGTGCACATGACGGTCCAATTTAATATGTTGCAGCTTGACTTAATCATTTTTGTATTGTAATTTATTTGTTTTCGTTAACACACCAGATGGCAGTTCGCAAATTGCGTCATATGTTGAAATTATAAATTTGTTTGTATCCAGCCCATAGTACCTCTTTTTTATGTATCTGAAGATGGATCCCGGTGCAGGGTGTCCGAAAGATCTTATACGTTTTGTTTTATACTCGGTGCATTTTAATTAAACGTAACCGGAGGTCCCACGGTGAGCCCTGGTTTATATCGTGCATAGACGGCATTCAGTTTATTAGTACAAATGTTGGATTGCATAATTGAGGTTATGTTTTAGAAAATATTAAGTATTCCAAGTTATAAAATGAAACTATTTTAATCGATGTTCAAATTTTCATCCTTGGGAACGCATTAATCTTGAAGAAAATGTTTACAGAAGTTTTTCCATTAGAAGTATAGGAAGCAAAATTACTTGATGTCCACCTTAACACTAAAACTCTTGTGATTCATGAAGCGCCATAGAGCGTGAACCGAATGTAACACGATCATTTGTTTGATATACGAATATGTTTGCATATAAAATGCAGCAATTGCCATTTCTGCCTACATGGTCATCTAAAAGTACCTTTGTCCCGCTTCAACCATGAAAAGTGTCTTAGCGACGTTAAGCCGGGCTAAGGCCCTTCTATACATCCCTGGAAAAAATGTCCATATCTTTGAAAATAGTAAAATGCCCCAGCTGTTGACTGTGTTTTCTCACGTCTGTGAGAAACGTGAGGTCTTTTCTAATATTTCATATAGGAAAATCTTAATTTCAACTCAGCAATCTACAAAATTAGTCAACATTTCCTCTTCTGAACCACATACAGTGACATAGCCAGAAATTTCTTAAGGGGATCCATGGATTTAGTTCATTGGTGAAAGCTTTGTACAGTGGGCAAAAAAAGTATTTGCATCATAGGCGTAACTACGGGGTAGGACCCCCATATTTTCATAGTCGGGGATCCCCAATGTAAAGGACTACCAAATTTTTAAGGGAATATAATGATATAATCCACACTTTATGATGTGAACCAAATAAATTTAATAATATCAGATTGTAATGATGCAAACACGTGTTTAATGAGTACTGAATAAAATAGCGATATCGATTCCTAATAAGCAAAGTCAGTTCTACAACTTTGTAATTTACATTTCTGTCCCATCTATCATAGTTTTACAGTTGCGTTCGCTAACTTCCACAAATCGCCAACAGAGGCGCCTATGTCGTGCCCGTGAGATCGCGCCACAGCAACTGCTTTGCTCTCCTGCGCGCGCGCGTGTGTATAGGGAGAGGGGGTCCCAAACTCTATCTTATTCAGTATGTATGGACATGTTGCCAGATGAACGGACCACCGGTGGACAACCGAAATTTTAGACTGGATTCCGAGGGACAGGAGAAGACCCTATGGGAGATGGATGGATCAAATTCGAAAGCATGCCGGAGTGACATGGAGGAGGCAGGCAGGCTCAAGACAGACAATTGTGGAAGAAACTTGGGGAGACCTTCATCCAGCAGTGGATCGATAAAGACTGACAATAATGATATAATATTGTATACAGTATGTATACATACAATGTGTGATCGGACCTCCCCCCCCCCAAGTTTTGAAACATGGTTACGCCACTGATTTGCACACATACATGACTTTGTATAACTAAAAGTGGGAAGCAATTGTGACGAGATATTTTTAACCATCGGATTACTTTTACAACACACACACAGTTTCTTTCACGACTTTTTCGCGGGGAGGGGGGTAAATGGAACCTTAGAGGGGGCAAGTATTCCATTTGTTTATATATGTATACAGATACTGGCAGAACTAGTGGTGTTAGATTTATAATAAACAAGAAACTGAAGGATAAAGTTGTAGATATTGAAAGTTCCTCTGACAGAGCTGCACGACTTGTTATCCAACTCTCGAAAAGATACCAGGCTCAGATTATTCAAACTTATGCACCCACCACAAGTCATCCTGAAGAAGAAATTGAAGAATTTTATGAGGAAATTCGTGATCTAAATAATAAAGGTAAGCAGCACTTGAAGATAATTATGGGAGATTTCAATGCAAAAATAGGGCAACGGCAACAGAATGAAACTTCAGTAGGTAAATTCGCTCACGGCAACAGAAACCAGCGTGGAAATACTCTCGTTGAGTTTGCAGAGGCAGAAGGGTTTTTCATCTTGAACTCCTTCTTCAAGAAAAAGCCACACAGGAAATGGACATGGAGACATCCAAATGGGACGACAAGTGAAATTGATTTTATTATGTGTAACAAAAAATTCGTCATGGAAGACTGCAGTGTGCTAAACAAGTTCAACACAGGTAGTGACCATAGATTGGTGAGATGTAAGATGCACCTCAACACTAAACTTGAACGTGGCAAGCTCATAAGACAAACAAAATGTATTGACAAAACCAACCTTAAAAAACACCATAATACCTTCAAATTGGAACTGAAGAACAGATTCTCTGCTTTGGAAGGCCTAACATCGGAAGAAGTGGATATTTCTGAAGTTAACAGAAAAGTAACCAAAGCTCTTATGGAAACAGCAACAAAATTAGCTGAGTCTAATAACAAATTGCACGTGAACAAATTATCAGGAAAAACCAAAATGTTGATGCAAAAAAGAAGAGTGATGAGGACAACTAAAGATGTGACTTCCAAAGTGGAATATATAGAGCTATGCAAGACAGTACGAAAAAGTATCACTGAAGACGTAAGGAAATTCAACTGTGAACTAGTAAGGAAAGCAATTGAAAACAACCAAAGCCTAAAGATAGCTAAGGGACATCTCAGTAAGGGAAAAAAACAGATTATGGCACTGAGAAAAGAAGATGGTTCTGTAACAAGAAATAGAGGCGAAATTTTGACAAGAGTGAAAGATTTCTACTCCAAATTATATGAAAGGGATGATACATGTACTCCAGACATCATGAAAGGTACCAGTACCAGAGTTCTTCCAGTCCTTCCAGCAGAAGTTGCACATGCAATCAAGAACATGAAGCGGGCAAAAGCTCCAGGAGAAGATGGAATTACTGTAGACATCATACAAGAAGCGAGTGGAGAAATTGAAACAGTACTCGCCCAAATTTTCACTCGATGCCTTAATGAAGGGAAGATTCCTGAGGATTGGAACAACGCTATAATGATCCTGCTACATAAAAAAGGTGACATTGAGGATCTCGGGAACTGCAGACCTATCAGCCTCCTCTCAGTGGTTTATAAAATCTTCACTAAAGTTCTTTCACACCGTTTGAAGGTAAAACTGGACATGGCTCAACCGAGAGAACAAGCTGGATTCAGGAGTGGCTACAGCACAATAGATCATATCCACGTGCTGAGAGAACTAATTGAAAGAGCGAGGGAATATGAACTTCCATTGTGCATGACTTTTATCGATTATGAAAAAGCCTTTGATTCGGTGAAACCATCAGCAGTTGCAATGGCTCTGAAATCCTGCGGTAATCAAAAGATGCATACATTAATATTATTAATAACATCTATGAAAATGCAAGTGCAAAGATTAGGCTGTTTGAAAATACAACACACATAAAAATTGGAAAGGAGTGAGACAAGGTGACACCATATCTCCGAAGCTCTTTAATGCCACATTGGAAAATGTCTTTCAATCACTGAACTGGGAAAACAAAGGGATAAAGATTAATGGAGATTATCTAACCCACCTTCGTTTTGCTGATGACATAGTCATTTTTGCAACTACCCCATCAGAGCTACAGAGTATGATCCAGGAACTTGCTGACAAGAGTAAAGAAGCGGGGATTAAAAATGAACTTTCAGAAGACAAAAGTGATGTACAATGCTTTTACAAGAAATGAAGATTTATTGATTGATGGAGAAAAAGCTGGAGATAACAGACACGCATACGTTTATCTTGGACAGCAGATATCAAGTGAGGGTCACATTGAGTGAAGAAATTAATCGGCGTACAAAACTTGCCTGGAGAGCTTTTGGAAGAAACAGCATAATTTTCAAGAGCAATATGCCATTATGTCTTAAAAGAAAAGTGTTTGATCAATGCATCCTTCCAGTGCTTACGTATGGTGCAGAGACGTGGACCTTAGCTAAAAGAGACATATTAAAGGCTGCAGACAACTCAAAGTAGCATGGGGAGGTGCTTGCTTGGTGTAACCAGGAGAGATAAGAAGAGGAACACGTGGATCCGAAAAATGACAAGAGTGGAAGACATCATGATCAGAGTTAAATCCCTGAAATGGCAATGGGCTGGACATACTGCCAGAAGAACAGACCATCGATGGACAGCCGAAATTTTAGATTGGATTCCAAGGGACAGGAAAAGACCCAGAAGAAGACCACATGGAAGATAGGTGGATGAAATTCGAAAGTATGCGGGAGTGACATGGAGGAGACTGGCACAAGACAGACCGTTGTGGAGGAAACTTGGGGAGACCTTCGTCCAGCAGTGGATTGATAATGGTTGACAATGATGATGATGATGATATATATATATATAATCAACAACCATTATCAATCCACTGTTGGATAAAGATCTCACCAAGTTTTTTCCACAATTGTCTTGAGCCTGTCTCCTCCATGTCACTCCGGCATGTTTTCAAATTTCATCCATCCATCTCCCATGGGGTCTTCTTCTGGGTATTTTCCTTTCTCTCGTAATCCAGTCTAAAATTTCGGTTGTTCATCGGTGTTCCATTCTTCTGGCAACATGACCAGCCCATTGCCATTTCAGGGATTTCACTCTGGTCATGATGTCGTCCACTCCTGTCATTTTCCTTAACCACAAGTTCTCTTTCTTATCTTTCCTGGTTACACCAAGCATGCATCTCTCCATGTCGCTTTGAGTTGTCTGCAGTCTTTGTATGTCTTTTTTAGTTAAAGTCCATGTCTCTGCTCCATACGTCGGCATTGGCAGGATGCATTGATTAAACACTTTTCTTTTAAGGCATAATGGCATACTGCTCTTAAATTTTTTACTGTTTCTTCCAAAAGCTCTCCATCCAAATTTTATACGCGGATTAATTTCCTCATCAATGTGAATCTCACTTGATATCTGCTGCCCATGATAAATGTAGGTATCGGTTGTCTCCAGCTTTTCTCCATCAATCCATAAATCTTCGTTTCTTGTAAAAGCATCGTACATCACTTTTGTCTTCTGAAAGTTCAT
Organism: Macrothele yani; assembly: GCA_039090855.1. Lineage (NCBI taxonomy): Eukaryota > Metazoa > Arthropoda > Arachnida > Araneae > Macrothelidae > Macrothele > Macrothele yani. The sequence continues at coordinate 11,177,192 of CM077019.1, forward strand.
TTTTAATTCCACTTCTTTACTCTTGTCAGCAAGTTCTTGGATCATACTCTGCAGCTCTGAAGGGGTAGTTGCAAAGACGAATACGTCATCAGCAAAACGAAGGTGAGTTAAGTAATCTCCATTAATCTTTATCCCTTTGTTTTTCCAGTTCAATGATTGAAAGACATTTTGCAATGGGCATTAAGGAGCTTGGAAGATATGGTGTCATCTTGTCCCACTCCCTTTCCAATTCTTATTTGTGCTGTATCCTCAAATATCCGAACCTTTCCTTTGCACTTGCATTTTCATAGATGGTATTAATAATATTAATAATGCCAATGTATGCATCTTCAATACCGCAGGATTATATATATATATATACAAAAGAGCAAAGCCGAAAACAAAAGAAATACTTTAGAATTTAAAACGAAAGACGCAAAATAACCTGAAGATCAAAACGCGCAACGCAGCAGTTATGAAAATTCAGAATTCACATTCTATTAAGAGACTGAAGCAAAAAATTTTTTGACTCTCACCAAGTACAACATAGAAAAGGTTATTTATTGACCGGTGTGAGTAAAAAGAGGAAAATAAAACAACTGAATGTAGAAAGTGTCGAGAATACTGAGCCTTGGCTTTATCAAGGACCAGCAAAAACTCTGCGTTTTCTCACTTCCACAAAGACCTATTTGGAAATATGTTAGTATCGTGGTTTGATCTTTCTTTTATGCAGCCTTGGGCGCTTTAGAATTTCAAAGTTGTTTTTCGGTTTAACTTCTAGTTGGTTATATATATATATATATATCATCATCATTGTCAACCATTATCAATCCACTGCTGGACGAAGGTCTCCCAAGTTTCCTCCACAACGGTCTGTCTTGTGCCAGTCTCCTCCATGTCACTCCCGCATACTTTCGAATTTCATCCACCCATCTTCCATGTGGTCTTCTTCTGGGTCTTTTCCTGTCCCTTGGAATCCAATCTAAAATTTCGGCTGTCCATCGATGGTCTGTTCTTCTGGCAGTATGTCCAGCCCATTGCCATTTCAGGGATTTAACTCTGATCATGATGTCTTCCACTCTTGTCATTTTTCGGATCCACGAGTTCCTCTTCTTATCTCTCCTGGTTACACCAAGCATGCACCTCTCCATGCAGCTTTGAGTTGTCTGCAGCCTTTGTATGTCTCTTTTAGCTAAGGTCCACGTCTCTGCACCATACGTAAGCACTGGAAGGATACATTGATCAAAAACTTTTCTTTTAAGACATAATGGCATATTGCTCTTGAAAATTATGCTGTTTCTTCCAAAAGCTCTCCAGGCAAGTTTTGTACGCCGATTAATTTCTTGACCAATGTGACCCTCACTTGATATCTGCTGTCCAAGATAAACGTACGTGTCTGTTATCTCCAGCTTTTCTCCATCAATCGATAAATCTTCATTTCTTGTAAAAGCATTGTACATCACTTTTGTCTTCTGAAAGTTCATTTTTAATCCCACTTCTTTACTCTTGTCAGTCAGTTCCTGGATCATACTCTGTAGCTCTGATGGGGTAGTTGCAAAAATGACTATGTCATCAGCAAAACGAAGGTGGGTTAGATAATCTAGCTCCATTAATCTTTATTCCTTTGTTTTCCCAGTTCAGTGATTGAAAGACATTTTCCAATGTGGCATTAAAGAGCTTCGGAGATATGGTGTCACCTTGTCTCACTCCTTTTCCAATTTTTATGTGTGTTGTATTTTCAAACAGCCTAATCTTTGCACTTGCATTTTCATAGATGTTATTAATAATATTAATGTATGCATCTTCAATACCGCAGGATTTCAGAGCCATTGCAACTGCTGATGGTTTCACCGAATCAAAGGCTTTTTCATAATCTATAAAAGCCATGCACAATGGAAGTTCATATTTCCCTCGCTCTTTCAATTAGTTCTCTCAGCACATGGATATGATCTATTGTGCTGTAGCCACTCCTGAATCCAGCTTGTTCTCTCGGTTGAGCCATGTCCAGTGTCACCTTCAAGCGGTGTGAAAGAACTTTAGTGAAGATTTTATAAACCACTGATAGGAGGCTGATAGGTCTGTAGTTCCTGAGATCCTCAATGTCACCTTTTTTAGGTAGCAAGATCATTGTAGCGTTGTTCCAATCCTCAGAAATCTTCCCTTCATTAAGGCATCGAGTGAAAATTTGGGCGAGTACTGTTTCGATTTCTCCGCTTGCTTCTTGTATGATGTCTACAGTAATTCCATCTTCTCCTGGAGCTTTTCCCCGCTTCATGTTCTTGATTGCATGTGCAACTTCTGCTGGAAGGACTGGAAGAACTCTGGTACCTTTCATGATGTCTGGAGTACATGTATCATCCCTTTCATATAATTTGGAGTAGAATGCCGGTTACTTCGACTAGCGAATCCTGTGATGGTTATATTCAGATTAATCGGGAACTTGAGACTTGGTCGTTCTGGTTGGTGTAATGGTTAGCATACTCGGGCGCCATACGGGAGGCGCGAGTTCGATTTCCTGTCAAGGACGACAAAATTTTCAAGTTTTTGAATATTATGTGACTTACGATCCTTGTCATATTTACACCAGAAAAACGGATTAACATCTTCGAAATTTGTATTGTATGGTGTAATCCCGTATTCCATTCAGGAGTTTTATTTATTTTGAACCTCGAAAAAAACAGAACCGCAAATCAGGTGCAATTGTAAAATTTAAAGAAATGCTAGCAGATGTAATTTCAAAAATTTAAATATAAATTTTTGTTAATATGCTGTTGATGAAGGAAGAGGGGGGGGGCGCCAAACTCTGCTTTGCCCTTGGTGAAAAAAATCCTAGCTCCTCCTCTGGTTCTGTGCCCTTTCGGGTAGAGCACAGAAACTGAAGGAAGTCAGAGCGATTCTGACAACATAGTTTGCAAGTGAGAGAGAGCACGCTGGATGGCGCCACTGTACGATTTTTCACATAGAAGGCACAGAGAAATTAGGGTGGGCTTAGGAATAGAACACCTTTATATGTAACCGGGGGATTCCTACCTGGGGGCCGTGCTCGTCCGATGCACGGCGGGTATTCAGCGATTGGTAGAAATTCACACCACCACGGAGAGCCCCCAGGTTCAAGCCTATCAGGCTAGGTTAGAACCTGGGGTCCCTCCATCAGTAGTCTGATTCTCTAATCACTGAGCCACCCGCGGCTCGATTTCAAATTTGGAATACGTGTACTCCATACATACTCATTTATTCATAGAATCAACTGGAAGTATATTATTCGATGGCACATCTGGGATAAGAGATATACTTGCTGTCACGTGCTGAGCAATTGGACCACACAATTTTATGACAAATATATTTAAAAGCGACAATATATTATTTATGAGATTCACACAAATATACACTGAAGAGCAATCGAATTAGAGATGCCTCCCTACTAACGTGTAGCACCACTTTTCGCCCTGATGACGGCGGCGATTCGTCTCTGCATGGACTCGACAAGACACCGACAGCGTTGGGAAGCCATACGGATCCACGACCCCTGAACAAGTTCCCACAGTTCGCGAAGATTTGATGGAGGGGGTCAGAGCCCCGAACATATCTCTCGATGGCATCCCAGATGTGCTCGATTGGACTGAGGTCAGGTGACCTAGCTGGCCAAGGAAGCGAGGTCACGTCGGTGGAGTGTTCATCCAACCATTCGGATAAAATTCGGGAGCTGCATAGTCTTGTTGCAGGACGAGATCCCCAGTGGGATGTTGAAGACACACAAACGGGAGCAAATGGTCGTCCAGGATATCCCGGTAACGCTGACCTGTGAGAGACGATGTCACACGTGCCAGGGGTCCCATTTCAGTCCACGTAAACAGTCCCCAGACGAGAATGCCACCCCCACCAGCTTGAAGAGTACCCTGCTGGCAAGAAGGATTCATCGCTTCATGTGGTTTGCGCCGTACTCGTATCCTGTCATCCGCATGTACCAACGTGAATCTCGACTCATCAGTCCAGGCAACATTTCCCCACATGTCTAGGGTCCAGTGGCGATGTTCCCGCGCCCATGCTAATATTTGCACCCTGTGATGTGCGGTCAGCAGCGGTACCCTCGTGGAACGATGGCTTCTGCACCCCATAGCGAGGAGATGGTTCTAGATGGTGTGGCTGCTTACGTTTTTGTGCACCAGCATTAAATTGCCGAGTGATTTCTTGCACTGTGGCCCGTCTATCTGCTGTTACAATGCAAGCTAGCCGACGATGGCCCCGCTCATCCACACGCTGTTGTCCACGGCAGTTGGCCCTTGCAGGGATGGTTTTACCGGATTCGATGCACTCACGGTGCACCCGTGACACAGTGGCTCGGGAAAATCCCAGTGGCTGCACGACTTTCGAGATGGAGTGACCCATTCGTCGGGCCCCGACAATTTGCCCACGATGAAATGCGCTTAGATCCTTCGTCTTACCCATACTGCGTTCGACTGTTACTGATTTCTGTCGAATCACTCCTTATATTGTCGGATCGCTGCATACGTCATGTCGTTTCCGTTTCTGCGTCCTGCCATAGTATCCGGCCATAGTGCTCGTATTGTACAGGATTGGTTTTGGAACATGCCGGTGAGTTTACTTTGCTTAGGTGGCCCCCACAATCTCCAGATCTCAACCCCACTGAGAATTTTTGGGATTAAGTTGAACGAGACATCATACAGCTGGATCCACAACCCTGCAATCTCACATTCCTGGAAAGTGCTATTCATCCCGCATGGTCTCAGATTCCACCAACAACCTATCAACATCTCGTGGAGCCCACGCCACGAAGAATCGACGCAGTATTAAAGGCAAAAAAGGTGGCCCAACGAAGTGGCCACTCAGTGTATACTATGTATGCTAAACAGTGTGGGGCCCTGAAGCTTGAACTGTTATGGGGTCCCCTTCGCAACCAGCAACTGGGTTTGGGTAATCACTGTTATCCTCTTCAATGAGGTTGTTGCAGGACAACCTCATTGAAGAAGATAACAGGAAGTTGCTTTAATTTTAACGCGCTTGCCCATAATATTCTATTTTTATCACAATCGCCTACTGTTAAAAGGCATACTTTTATCAGTGGCTGTCTAAAAAAGTAATTATATGATACACTAACCTCTTTATTTTTCAGGTCCTTCGTGTTACTTGCTCGTCACTGTTGCTGCCGATCTTATAATGCCATACAAATACAAAGACACTATAATTTAATTTTAACCATACGAACTGTAACAATATTGAAAAATTGAGTTCGTACCGATTAATACGGACATCAGTGGCGCTGCCGCCATTGACAACTAACAACCATAAAGTGCGCACGCGCGCGAGTAACGTCGCCAGGCCGCAGTCTTCTGTTTGAAGTCAAGCACATGCCCTCTATAGTCCGTTGCCAACTGCTGAACACAATGCTATTATTTTGTATTAAATTACACTTTATCATTAATACACCGTCGAGTCACATTATTGTGACCACCAGATAATATCCAGAGTAGCCTCCGTGTGCAGCGCGGACAGCAGCTAGACGTGCTGGGAGTGACTCAGTAAGGTGCCGGAAGGTGTTAACAGGTATGTGGAGCCATGCTAACTGCAGTGCATCTGACAGCTGTTGGGGGGGGGTGCGTGGTGGGGGATCCATAGAGTGAGCAACACGATCGAGGTGGTCCCATAGACGCTCAATTGAGTTTAAGTTTGGAAAATTACGGGGCCAGGGAAGTACTTTGAATTCTTCATCGTGCTCTTCCAACCATTCTCGGACATTTCTAGCTGTGTGACACGTCGCATTGTCGTTCTGGAACATCCCACCTGCATCGGGGAAGACAATCAGCATGTATGGGTGTACATGGTCAGCAATGTGGATTTATAACGAACTGGGTCCATAGTGCCTTCCACAGGTATGAGTGGACCCAGAGAATGCCACGAAAACATTCCCCAGACCATAACGCTAATCCCACCAACTTGTGCTCTTCCAGCATTGGTTGAAGAGTGTTTGTTTTCCGATGTTGCTCGCCTTATACGCCAACGTCCATCCGTTAGATGAAGCAGAAAACATGACTCATTGGAGGAGACAATCTTTTGCCCCAATTCCGATACTGTCGTGCAAATGTCTTTCCTGCCGATGTAAATTCGTTAACATAGGTGCAGTGACGATCCTTCTGCATCGGATCCCCATACGCAGCAGAGTTCGGTGAACTGTCGTTTTAGACACACTTCCGGTAGCCCCCTGGTTCATTCGGTCAGTGAGTTGCTTCAATGTAGCGTGTCGATCGGCCCTCACGCACCTTCGAAGCCAACGTTCACCTCTCACATCAATGTCCCGTGCTGGTGCTCCGCAGTTTCTACGTCGCTTATTCGCAATGGTGCCATTTCTCCAATGACGATACACTTTAACCACAGCAGCACGCGAACAGTTCACAAACTGCGCTGTTTCAGAAATACTGCCACCCTTGTCCCGAAAGGTACACCCGTTCATGTCCTGCATTCATGCTGATGGGTTGGGCCTGTTCCAACAGGACAATGCACCTCCACACAAGTGTCGGGACGCCACATTATGGTTAGAGGAGCATTCATCTGAGTTTGGGGTGTTGCCAATCCCACCCAAGTCCCCAGATCTGAACATGATAGAACACATTTGGGATGCCATGCAACGCGCTATCGGACACAGGAATCCGAGACCTCGGAATACACCCGAATTGTGGAACGCTCATCAGGAAGTATGGTGTGCATTGCCTACAGCATATTTCCAGAAACTAGTGGAGTCCATGCCCCGTCGTATTTCTGCCGTCATGCGCTGCCGTGGGGGACCTACCAAGTATTAGACTGGTATACCAGTTTTTCTGGCACTTCAGTGTATATTATTTGTACCCGAAATTTACTTTTACTTATATCTTTAATGATGTAATATAAATCTTGAAACACTATACCGCTTAACATTCTTCTATAATACAAATTGATTATTATTTCTGTGTTGCAACTATCGTTGTATATAGCCGATAATCGAGAAATAGCAGGAATATTTCAATATATTTGATTTCTTTACACAGTATAAAATTGATGTACAATCCTAAAGCACATCTCTCTTAAACAAAACATAACATCGTAGGCGGACACTGCTCAAAATGGGCAGGTATAGAATAGCGACCCCCCTTTCCCTCACCCCCCCCCAGTATTTGACACCTGCACCTTTTTAACGCGGAATTTACATGTAAGCAATAATTTTAGTTGTGGGAACTGCAGAAATAATTTTTTATTACTTATTATTATTTATTTCTTTTTTCCTTACAAACATGTTTGCACGCATTCTTAAAAACTTTGAGCTTCGTGCCTTGTGTGAACATCACCGTCCACTGTAACTTTTCCAGGGGGAGGGCAAACAGGTATAATCCCACTATCATAATTATTGCTTAAATTTATAGCACGCCTGCGCCCTTATATGGCATAGTGGGGGTTGGGTCAAACGAGTGCAGCGAGCCTCTATACAGCTAGCGGGTGGGTTCGGAGCACTGTTGGCCCCCACCCCCGAAATTTATAGCGACCCCCCCAAATTTCAAAAGGAATTTTGAGAGGGTATCATGAAATGGGAACTTGGACCCATGTTTCTTTCTATAGTCAATATTTAGTATTGAAATAACGGACAATAATAATAAATGTCATTTACCAATTACTGGCCGGCCGCGGGTGGCCTAGTGGTCAGCGTTCATGACTGCCACGGAGATAACCTCAGGTTTGATCCCAGACAGGTACGAGCGCTCGAACCACTAAATACCCGCCGTGCGTCGGATGGACACGTTAAGACGTCGGACCCCGGTAACAAATAACGGCGTCTTCCTACCCCTTTCTACCTCGCTTCCGTGTCACTTTCCTATCGGGCACTCTAGCCCAAATCTCCTAGCTTCCTACACTATCTACCAACAAGTAATTGGACACCCCTGCAATCGACGATATCTGCGGTCCTGATGCACGTCACGGCCGCCGCCGTTAAATATCGTGTGGGGAAACAACAACGCAACCAATCGCATGCAACATGCCACGCAGTTCGGAGCTCTCTGATTTCGAGAAAGGTGTAATCGTCGGGTATCACAGAAATGGCAGATCCATACGTGACATATCCAGCGAGTTGAAGTACCCAAAATCGACAGTGGCCTAAGTGATTGGCAAGCGGAAGATGAGAGGTGATTGTCGGAATGTGCCCCGACCCGGCAGACCCACAAAACTGGGAGTTAGAGACCGACGGGTGCTGGCCAGAGAAATTCGGAAGAACCGCACCAAATCGATGGGTCACATCCGCGAGGAGTTTCAACAGGCATCCGGGAGTGTTCTTTTGATGAATACCATCCGTAAGGAAGCCCATCTGCTCGGTTATCATGGACGTGCTGCCGCCCACAAGCCTTTGATCCCCAAGTCCAATAGCGCTGCTCGGCTAACGTAGTGCAAAGAACGTCGACAGTGGACCGTTGAACAGTGGAAACAGGTTCTCTGGAGCGACAAATCATGATTCACCCTCTACCGTTCGGATGGCAGGGTCTGGGTTAGGCGTCTGCCTGGAGAACGCCTCCTGCCGGAATGTATTGTGCCAACTGTGAAATTCGGCGGCGGTGGAATTATGCTATGCGGGTGTTTCTCCTGGTATGGCACGGGACCCTTGGTCGCAATTCCTGGTAGGCTCAACCTCGAGACCTACTGCACCATTTTGGATGACCATGCGCTTCCTACGTTGTGGCAGTTTTACGGGGTGGACCCATGTTACTTTCAGGATGACAATGCCACCTGTCATGTTGCGAGGTCCACCATGGCTTGGTATGGTGACAATGGGGTTAATCGAATGGACTGGCCTGCGCAGAGCCCGGACCTTAACCCTATCGAGCACCTCTGGGACGAGTTGGAGCGTCGACTTAAGGGGTGCCCCCACCGTCCGAAATCGGTGAAGGAACTGATCTGTCTTCTCCAAGCCGAGTGGAAGAAAATACCGCTAGCCGTCGTACAACGCCTGGTTGAGAGTATGCCCCGGAGGGTCGCAGCCGTAATCGCCGCTCGTGGAGGCTCCACCAACTATAGAAGGTGAATAAACTTCGTTTTCATTTGGTATCACAGAAATGGCAGATCCATACGTGACATATCCAGCGAGTTGAAGTACCCAAAATCGACAGTGGCCTAAGTGATTGGCAAGCGGAAGATGAGAGGTGATTGTCGGAATGTGCCCCGATCCGGCAGACCCACAAAACTGGGAGTTAGAGACCGACGGGTGCTGGCCAGAGAAATTCGGAAGAACCGCACCAAATCGATGGGTCACATCCGCGAGGAGTTTCAACAGGCATCCGGGAGTGTTCTTTTGATGAATACCATCCGTAAGGAAGCCCATCTGCTCGGTTATCATGGACGTGCTGCCGCCCACAAGCCTTTGATCCCCAAGTCCAATAGCGCTGCTCGGCTAACGTAGTGCAAAGAACGTCGACAGTGGACCGTTGAACAGTGGAAACAGGTTCTCTGGAGCGACAAATCATGATTCACCCTCTACCGTTCGGATGGCAGGGTCTGGGTTAGGCGTCTGCCTGGAGAACGCCTCCTGCCGGAATGTATTGTGCCAACTGTGAAATTCGGCGGCGGTGGAATTATGCTATGGGGGTGTTTCTCCTGGTATGGCACGGGACCCTTGGTCGCAATTCCTGGTAGGCTCAACGTCGAGACCTACTGCGCCATTTTGGATGACCATGCGTTTCCTACGTTGTGGCAGTTTTACGGGGTGGACCCATGTTACTTTCAGGATGACAATGCCACCTGCCATGTTGCGAGGTCCACCATGGCTTGGTATGGTGACAATGGGGTTAATCGAATGGACTGGCCTGCGCAGAGCCCGGACCTTAACCCTATCGAGCACCTCTGGGACGAGTTGGAGCGTCGACTTAAGGGGTGCCCCCACCGTCCGAAATCGGTGAAGGAACTGATCTGTCTTCTCCAAGCCGAGTGGAAGAAAATACCGCTAGCCGTCGTACAACGCCTGGTTGAGAGTATGCCCCGGAGGGTAGCAGCCGTAATCGCCGCTCGTGGAGGCTCCACCAACTATAGAAGGTGAATAAACTTCGTTTTCATTTGCTATCACAGGTGTCTAATTACTTGTTGGTAGATAGTGTATTTCTAAAGGTTGTCAGACACTCCCTAAAATCCTCTACCATATGGAAAAAAATTACTGGCCACTAATTATTCATATCTGGGTCAAAATTATAACCTTACTGCAGGCTTCTTGCTAAATTTAATCAACTTAATAGTCTTTTTGTATGAAAATATTAGCTTGGGGTTACATAAAACTATTGTACTTCTCCATTGTACTTTATTGAGTATAAGTATACCCCCCTGATTTGGGGGGGGGTAGATATTTATATTTATATACCCTCTTCAATTTTCTGTTTCTTGCACTTTAGAAGAGCTATTATGGAATAAAAACTTCAAACGTCTTTGATTTTGTCAATCTATCAATCACATTTTGAATGAGTTCATCTTTATTCTCAAAAATCTTTTCTCGATGAACACTCATCATGCACAGTCCAGATAAACGTCCATCTGCCATTGTTGACCTTAACCAGGGCAGGTCATGATGTACGCAGATGATACAGCTGTTATCATTGGGCCCTGAACAAAGGCAGAGCAGTGAAGCTCCTCCAGGACTTTCGCTCTCAGCTAGAAACCTACTACACTGACTGGCGAATCAAGATAAATCCGTCTAATAGCAGTGCGCTGTTTTTTTTTTTTTTTGGATCTCTCCAAGGAGTACCGAAACTCGTTATGTTTTAAGGGACAATCCCCTGGGCTACCTCCACTAAGTACCTAGGGCTTCGACTCGACTGTCGACTTTCGTGGGTGGCGAACACCAGCTACCGCACGAATAAAGCTAGACAATAACTTGGACAGCTAGCTCCACTACTCCGCCGGAGAAGCTTCCTTACAACACGGCACAAAGTACTACAAGACGGTCGTCAGGCCGGTACTTACCTACGCCTCCTCCATCTGGATTGGTATTAGTATATAGAGTATATAGGAAACAGCGAGAGAGAGAATCGAGAGGGTGCAGAGCCGAGCACTTCGAATGATCACTGGAGCTCCTCCTTGGACCCCACTTCGGAACCTCAGGAACAGACTTGGAATCGAGAAAGTACAAGAGTTTTCCACCAGACTCTCCAAAACGTTCTTCAAGAAAGCTGAAACCCGCCCTAATGGACTTGTTAGGGGTGCGGTTGATTACAATCCCAGCGAATTCCTTAGGTATCTCAGAACTAAGGCGGCGATCGTTGACCCCCCCCTCTTGGCAGAGAGAGTAAGTAAGTGAACACTGGTGGGTGTAAGACAGACCCCCCGTTTTCAGATTGGTATCGAGATGGTCAAAATGGATTCTGCTCGGACATTTGAATTTGGTATCGTTGAGTTTGTCACTCCCTGGTACGTCGGCGGCCGGTTGGTGTTGTGGTTCTCTGCGATGTTGTGTGGTGCTTCGTTCCCTTTCCCCCTTCCACACGGACTGGTGTCACGGATCACCCTCTCCTATCATTATATTTTTCTGTTTGTCTTTCCTATTGAGTTCACTTACTCAGATCTCCTAGCTTTTATTTCTAAGGGCAGTTTTAAACCTGGGATCAGACACTCCCTTCCTAAAACTTCTTCAAATATCTTGCTATCGTGTTGACCTTAACCAGGTTTTTACCCTTCTCATAGTGCTGAAGGACCTCTACACTGTGCAGGTGGTTAGTGGTAATGTTAGAGAAATAAGAATAGCCTGTCGAACAGAACGAAATAGATCAGTGTGTTTGGGCAAGGCTTTGAAGTCCGTCTTCACATCCAACATCTTGTTTCTTCCTTCCTGACCACATTTCAAACCAAGTGACTGCTTCAGCTTCTAAGTTCTCAATTTTATATAGCTTAACGATCTTTACAAGATGCTTCATGAATTCTTCCTTTGTAAGCTTCGCCATTTGTAGTGGATGAAGTGAAAAGAGGCTAAAAGTTTGCCAATTTTCAGCAGTAAATCGGCTTTCCAATGATGATATGATGGAGTCTAAATATGGCACATAGACTGATCTATGAAAATATTTTTCTATTGTTGAGACACAAACATTGGAACGGAATTTTTGTCGGCCACACCGTCTGGGAAGGGTTAGTTGAATGTCCAATTTTTCCGCCTGTTGTTCGACTTTTGAAAACAAATTCCTTGAATTGTTGTTCTGCTTTTTGTTTGTGGCCATGGAATACACTTAAGAGTTCCTGGACATGACTATACACTTTCATTACATCAAGCTGAACAGCATGGAGAGCTTGTGTTACAGATTCCAGTCGTGCTGAATAGGTTGAAATTATAATCACACAGACGAGAAATGTTGCTGTACTCGAAGATTCCAATTGATGAGCTTCTTGGCGTGTTTTACCTGAAGCTGTAGTGGCCAGTATACAAAACTAATCCTAAATCTTTTTTTTTTTTTTTATTGGAGGTTTAACGATTACCGTGAGCAACTAAATGGGCTATAAGCAGTCGCCATAAATCTTTTCAAAGTTATTGGGACAAACTCTAATAGTTTTATATTTTGCAGTCCAGCGTGTTTCCCATCGTAATGGCACACTTGGAATAAGACATATTCTCTTTGGACTCTCACGAAAAAACTGAAATTCTCCAGAGCTGCGAAATCAGCTCTGGAGAATTTTGCCCCAGTGCTTGCCAAATCAGCTGTAGAGAATTTTCCACTAAAAGTGACACACACACACACACACACACACACACACACACACACACACACACAGAATCTTGACCTTTGAACGAAATTATTTACTTTTTCGTGACCGTTTTTTGATTTCTGCACTTTTTCGTGACTTTCACCCTGTTACATTGGACTAACCAGGGGGTCAAGTGACCCGTTTGCCCCCCCCCCCTCCAGTGGACGCCCATGTGTGGGAACCGTAAAGAGTAAGGAAGTGGTGTACGTGTTCTATACGTTCAATCCTTCAAATGATGTAACCATACGCTATGGATAGCTTCATTTTCATCTTGACCAAACCCCAGATCATCCCTTTAAAGATGTGTGTAATTTTTATTATATCATTAATTCAGTATATTCAATTTGAAGAGCTTCTTCGTAGAACGAAGAATTGGGAGTAAACCCAAATTTTCCATTGTTCTTTAGTTTTGCAGCAATGAGTATAAACATTTTCCACTTCGGACTTCCTCCCCCCCCTGAGGGCGGGGATATTGTTATTAATTTAAAACTGAGTATTCATTCTGATTGCAAAGGCTCTAATTGGCCGACTCTCTACTTCATGAAAGTTCCTAATGGAGGGGGAGGGACCTGTCTTCTGGGTTCGGGACCTTAAGGTAGTTCTACCAAAAATTTCTGCCTCATGTTTCCAATGGTAAAACTTCTTTCCATATTTTCTTCACAAATAATATATTCCCAAGGATGAAAATGTGCACATCGATAAAACTAAGTTACAGCATAGGATACTTAATACTTGCTAAAACATAGCCATAATTATATTAAAAAGCAATCATTTTTCTTTGAATAATGTTCAGACCAGAGTTGAAAACGGGTCAAAAAATTCGGGCCCGGACCTGTAACTGACCTGGACAAATGAACTATAAATTCGAAACTCAATTTATATATATGTACATTTAAACGTAATATATATATATATTCATCCCAATAACTGCTTGATATTTAATAAGGGAAATCCTTTTTTAATAATAAAATTTGGTTACTTGCTAAATTTTAGTGCCACTATTTTGCGTAATCCGGAAGTAATGGCTGATTATGACCGTGATCTTGAGTATTTACAAATGGGAATCATTATTTTATACGATTACACAAATGTATTTTTTTAAATGTATTTAGATTGTTCACTCTTTCCACCCTTTGATGGATGTGTGCATACTTTCATATGGTCAGTTAATTTTTGGCTCCATAATCTTTTATTTCACCGTCGACATCTTTCTTTATAATTATACAATTTCCACATTTTGAACAGGCAAGACCAAACAACACAAAATTATTCACCAGTTTCTTAATGAGACGAAACAATTTCCAGCATTCACTCTTCCCCTTGTGGTTTTCAACAAGCACGTATTTGTTGGCCTCGACGCCTTTCTCAACCTCCTTAATATTGAATCCATCCATATTAACAAGTATGGAGTTAATTTCGACATATGTCATGGGAACGCGATGTTAGCACATCAATCGAAAACCTCTGAATGCTCAATGTAAAAGATGCGATTTGAAAAGTAACTCTTAGGCATACAGTGAACTTCGCACGGAGGGAGTGAATCAGCCGAGAAGCAGGCGAATGATGTTTGCCTATACCTTGCCCTGGACAATCGCACTGTAAAAGAACGCAAAGGAAGTATCTTTCTACGATATGGTGTCGGTGTGTCTGACGTCAGTCGGTGGAAATCTTCGTTGATTTAAGAAAGAGAAGACAGTATTTTTGCATAGCAAATCATCATTCACTCCGTGGGTACCAGTATCGACTACGGAATTCTACAACGCGCATTTTTCTTTGGAATATATTTTTCTCTTTTTAAAAATAAAACGGGAATAAACCCGGGTCAGGAATACCTTGACCTGACCGTTGTACCCGCAAGAAATTGTTGACCCGTTGCCATCTCTGGTTCAGACTTGTTAATAAATGGCGCGACCTGTACATTGATGACGCCAGTAGACAAACAAATGTTGGATTGCTTATTTATGGTTATATTATAGCAAGTATTAAGTATCCCATACTACACTATCTACCAACAAGTAATTGGACACCTGTAATAGCAAAGGAAAACGAAGTTTATTCACCTTCAATAGTTGGTGGAGCCTCCGCGAGCGGCGATTACGGCTGCGACCCTCCGGGGCATACTCTCAACTAGGCGTTGTACGACGGGTAGCGGTATTTTCTTCCACTCGGCTTGGAGAAGACAGGTCAGTTCCTTCACCGATTACGGACGGTGGGGGCACCCCTTAAGTCGACGCTTCAACTCGTCCTAGAGGTGCTCGATAGGGTTAAGGTCCGGGCTCTGCGCAGGCCAGTCCATTCAATTAACCCCACTGTCACAAAAACCAAGCCATGGTGGACCTCGCAACATGACAGGTGGCATTGTCATCCTGAAAGTAACATGGGTCCACCCCGTAAAACTGCCACAACGTAGGAAGCGCATGGTCATCCAAAATGGTGCAGTAGGTCTCTGTGTTGAGTCTACCAGGAATTGCGACCAAGGGTCCCGTGCCATACCAGGAGAAACACCCCCATGGCATAATTCCACCGCCGCCGAACTTCACAGTTGGCACAATACATTCCGGCAGGAGGCGTTCTCCAGACAGACGCCAAACCCAAACCCTGCCATCCGAACGGTAGAGGGTGAACCTTGATTTGTCGCTCCAGAGAACCTGTTTCCACTGTTCAACGGTCCACTGTCGACTTTCTTTGCACCACGTTGGCCGAGCAGCGCTATTGGACTTGGTGATCAAATGCTTGTGGGCGGCAGCACGTCCATCATAACCGAGCAGATGGGCTTCCTTACTGATGGTATTCATCGAAAGAACACTCCCCGATGCCTGTTGAAACTCCTCGCGGAAGTGGCCCATCGATTTGGTGCGGTTCTTCCGAATTTCTCTGGCCAGCACCCGTCAGTCTCTAACTCCCAGTTTTGTGGGTCTGCCGGGTCGGGGCACATTCCGACAGTCACCTCTCATCTTCCGCTTGCCAATCACATAAGCCACTGTCGATTTTGGGTACTTCAACTCGCTGGATATGTCACGTATGGATCGGCCATTTCTGTGATACCCGACGATTACACCTTTCTCGAAATCAGAGAGCTCCGAACTGCGTGGCATCTTGCATGCGACTGGTTGCGTTGTTGTTTCCCACAAGATATTTAACGGCGGCGGCCGTGACGTGTATCAGGACCGCAGATATTGTCAATTTCAGGGGTGTCCAATTACTTGTTGGTAGATAGTGTATAACTTAAAGTTTTATCAATGTGCAAATTTTCATCCTTGGGAATACATGAATTTCGCAGAAAATATGTAAATAAGTTTAATCATATAAAGCAGAAAGTTTAGGTGGAACCACCTTAAAGTCCAGCTGCATCACTAATGATTACCCGAGGTTCAGAAGTCTCGTTAATCCGTTAGTCACAGGTTAGGGACTCCTCAGTATAAACAAGTCTAACCCCAGTCCTCGGTGTAACATAAGTAGTGCTCGCTGGGGTCCACAAAACAACCAACTCTAATCGACCGCCATCGTTTCTAACTCACGAGGCAATAGTATTTCACGGAATTGTCCATTACACATTTTCATACAAAGTTTTTCTTCCGAGGATAATTTTTACTTTTTCAGTTTGGGAAATTTTCTGGGAATGATATTTCCTCCGGAGAATTTTTGGTTAAATACAAGCCTACCGGCACTTCAAAATTTTCATTTCCAGTACCGTAAGGTGGCGACTGGTAAATTGAGGAAATTAATTCAGATGTAGACTGCTTATTTCAAACTTGGGAATCAGAAGCGCATTCGTTCCTAAGCATTTCATGTATTTTACTGCATTGTGTCATTTTTTGCTTTCTAACAATCCTTGTTGCTTTCAGGTTTCCTGAGTGCCGTCTATAATAGTTTCAAGATCTGAGGAAACCACGTATGGAATTCCGCATTGTTATCAGGTGATGTTCTCAATATCCTTTGAAGAAAACAACTGTCAAGCGAAGAGGACTGTGTCAGTACTGCTGTTGGAAAAGCAAGGCCGTTACTATAACGGAAAACGTCCGTAATTTCCGGTAAGGTTGTTGTCAGTAACCTGGATTACTGTCCCATGTTTGAAAGGCCGGGACCGCTGGGTCCTTGTGCCTGGCAGGAAGGAGACGGACCTACTGCGCCGCCTAGATGGACTTACGCCCGGGAGCCTCAGATGACATTCGCCGATGAAGCGGATAACTACTTCCACCCAGGAATGGACAACGGCCCAACCCCATCTCACTGCTATCCAGCGTCTACTGCTGCAGTACACGATTATTCGGCCGCATCCCACGGTGAGTACATATTTTCTATAAATTTCTTACTGTCAGTGATGTTCCAAATTGAAAAGTGTCCTAGTAGTGAAATAAGAAGAGATGACTCTTAAAATTTTTAGAAGTAATTTAATAATTTTTAGGAGTATTTTAATAATTTTTAGAAGTAATTTAATAATTTTTAGGAATAATTTAATAATTTTTAGGAGTAATTTAATAATTTTTAGGAGTAATTTAATTATTTTAGGAGTAATTTAATTATTTTAGGAGTAATTTAATTATTTTTAAGAGTAATTTAATTATTTTTAGAAGTAATTTAATTATTTTTAGAAGTACTTTAATAATTTTTAGGAGTACTTTAATAATATTTAGGAGTAATTTAATAATTTTTAGAAGTAATTTAATAATTTTTAGGAGTAATTTAATAATTTTTAGAAGTAATTTAATAATTTTTAGGAGTAATTTAATAATTTTTAGGAGTAATTTAATAATTTTAGAAGTAATTTAATAATTTTTAGGAGTAATTTAATTATTTTAGGAGTAATTTAATTATTTTTAAGAGTGATTTAATTATTTTTAGAAGTGATTTAATTATTTTTAGAAGTACTTTAATAATTTTTAGGAGTACTTTAATAATTTTTAGGAGTAATTTAATAATTTTTAGAAGTAATTTAATAATGAAACGCATATAGCGTACTAAATCCGTTCAAGGCAATGGTAGACACAAAAATGTGTCTACCATTGCCTTGAAAAAACCTCCTAGTGGAGTGCAAAAGCTTGGAGAATATTTGTCCTGACTACACCACAAAAATAAACGGATTTAATACGCTATTTATCGATTGATGGGGAAAAGCTGGAGATAACCAATACCTACATTTATCTTGGACAGCAAATATCAAGTGAGGGTCACATTGATGAAGAAATTAATCGGCGTACAAAACTTGCCTGGAGAGCTTTTGGAAGAAACAGCATAATTTTCAAGAGCAATATGCCATTATGTCTTAAAAGAAAAGTGTTTGATCAATGCATCCTTCCAGTGCTTACGTATGGTGCAGAGACGTGGACCTTAACTAAAAGAGACATACAAAGGCTGCAGACAACTCAAAGCAGCATGGAGAGGTGCATGCTTGGTGTAACCAGGAGAGATAAGAAGAGGAACACGTGGATCCGAAAAATGACAAGAGTGGAAGACATCATGATCAGAGTTAAATCCCTGAAATGGCAATGGGCTGGACATATTTCCAGAAGGACAGACCAGAAGAACTCGTGGATAAGGAAAATGACAAAACATCATGATCAGAGTAAAATCCCTGAAATGGCAATGGGACTGGACATATTGCCAGAAGGACAGACCATCGATGGACAACCGAAATTTTAGACTGGATTCCAAGGGACAGGAAAAGACCCAGAAGACCACATGTGAGATGGGCGGATGAATTTCGAAAGTATGCGGGAGTAACATGGAGGAGACTGGCACAGGACAGACAGTTGTGGAAGAAACTTGGGGAGACCTTCATCCAGCAGTGGATTGATAATGGTTGACAATGATGATGCGTTTCATTATTATTCAACTCTGGTGTATTTAAAATAAAGTAGAAGTAATTTGATTTCTTGTTTATATCATCATCAATCAGTGTTCATCCACTGCTGGATGAAGGTCTCCCACATTTATTCCACAACTTTCTGTCTTGAGCAAGTCTCCATTACTAACAAACAAACCCTTACGAAGCATGCCTCCCAAAGATTTGTAAATTTTCAGACGTACACTGTAAGAACGTTTCTGAAATTCGCGAACCATTTTAAGTCATTTCTTTCGTGAATAACTAAACATATTTCTGATACAACCTTTTCCGTGAAATGATGGAAATAAACCTGAATTTCACGGATTTTTCGTCCCACAGGAAAATTCTGAATTTTCAGGAACCTTTCCGCAATCCCTTTCGTATATTAACGGGAAAACTCCGTTCTCACTTTTTCCGTATCCCTATGACGAGAAATGACCGGTAATAGGAGCGATTATGAGAATATTTGAGGTTTGATTAATTTTCAAATTTCAATCATCTGTCGAATTTTGAAGTTCCGTAGCGAGATCGGATATTGCGGATAGCATATCGAATGAATTTTGTTTATTGTGGCACAAGATATTTCTTCTCTCCCATATTCTGTGCACCAGCTTTTAAAAATGTACAGTAAAACTTCTAAAACTCGAACTTCAATGAGTCGAATTTTTCCGTAGCTCGAAGAGTTTCGGCATTTTGCATAAAAATTCTCACCTTTTTCATGCATTTTTTTCTTGTATAAATCGAATTTTTTTATAACTCAAAATGTTATTTCGTGTTTTGTGAAAAAAAAAACCCCGTGAAAACCGTATTCTAAAACTCGAATTGAAAAAAAGATCCACCTGTTGCTAATCTTGTATAGGTGCTGGGGACAAACCAAGGTCGGTTAAACAATGTCATCTGGACAAAGGGGGATCCCCTCTTCCATCCGCCCTGTGAAAGGGGTGTTTTGATCCCTTCGAGTGGACCATTTTCCAGGATTTAGCCCTTAGCTACAAGGCTGTTCAGTAACATGGGAGTAGAATTCTTTCACAAGTTCTTAAGTCCAGTGGTGCACACGCAGGAATTCCTGTTGGAGGGGGCTATATATACATATATAGTATACGTACACAATTTGTGTACATATATGTACATAGTGTACGCCTATGTTTATGTACGGTTGTGACGTACGTTGCTCTTAATCTCTTTGGGGCTTTGGGAAGAAGACACTATGTAATTCTTTAACATGTAAAATAATTTTTTGAATGTTTAATTGTGACGTATGTCGCTCTTAATCTTTTTGGGGCTTTGGGAAGAAGACACTATGTAATTTTTTGAACATGTAAAATAATTTTTTGTATGTTTAATTGTGACGTATGTCGCTCTTAATCTCTTTGGGAAGAAGACACTATGTAATTTTTTGAACATGTAAAATAATTTTTTGAATGTTTAATTGTGACGTATGTCGCTCTTAATCTCTTTGGGAAGAAGACACTATGTAATTTTTTGAACATGTAAAATAATTTTTTGAATGTTTAATTGTGACGTATGTCTGTCTTAATCTTTTTGGGGCTTTGGGAAGAAGACACCATGTAATAGAAGACACTATGTAATTCTTTAACATGTAAAATAATTTTTTGAATGTTTAATTGTGACGTATGTCGCTCTTAATCTTTTTGGGGCTTTGGGAAGAAGACACCATGTAATAGAAGACACTATGTAATTCTTTAACATGTAAAATAATTTTTTGAATGTTTAATTGTGACGTATGTCGCTCTTAATCTCTTTGGGGCTTTGGGAAGAAGACACTATGTAATTTTTTGAACATGTAAAATAATTTTTTGTATGTTTAATTGTGACGTATGTCGCTCTTAATCTCTTTGGGAAGAAGACACTATGTAATTTTTTGAACATGTAAAATAATTTTTTGAATGTTTAATTGTGACGTATGTCGCTCTTAATCTCTTTGGGAAGAAGACACTATGTAATTTTTTGAACATGTAAAATAATTTTTTGAATGTTTAATTGTGACGTATGTCTGTCTTAATCTCTTTGGGGCTTTGGGAAGAAGACACCATGTAATAGAAGACACTATGTAATTCTTTAACATGTAAAATAATTTTTTGAATGTTTAATTGTGACGTATGTCGCTCTTAATCTTTTTGGGGCTTTGGGAAGAAGACACCATGTAATAGAAGACACTATGTAATTCTTTAACATGTAAAATAATTTTTTGAATGTTTAATTGTGACGTATGTCGCTCTTAATCTCTTTGGGAAGAAGACACTATGTAATTTTTTTGAACATGTAAAATAATTTTTTGTATGTTTAATTGTGACGTATGTCTGTCTTAATCTTTTTGGGGCTTTGGGAAGAAGACACCATGTAATAGAAGACACTATGTAATTCTTTAACATGTAAAATAATTTTTTGAATAATTTTTTGAATCTCTTTGGGGCTTTAATTGTGACGTATGTGTTTAATTGTGACGTATGTCGCTCTTTTTGAAGAAGACTATGCTTTGGGTAAAATAAGAAGACATAGAAGACACTATGTAATTCTTTAACATGTAAAATAATTTTTTGAATGTTTAATTGTGACGTATGTCGCTCTTAATCTTTTTCATAGAAGACACTATGTAATTCTTTAACATGTAAAATAATTTTTTGAATGTTTAATTGTGACGTATGTCTCTCTTAATCTCTTTGGGAAGAAGACACTATGTAATTTTTTGAACATGTAAAATAATTTTTTGAATGTTTAATTGTGACGTATGTCTGTCTTAATCTTTTTGGGGCTTTGGGAAGAAGACACCATGTAATAGAAGACACTATGCCAGACACTATGTAATTCTTTTACATGTAAAATAATTTTTTGAATGTTTAATTGTGACTTATGTCGCTCTTAATCTCTTTGGGGCTTTGGGAAGAAGACACTATGTCAGACACTATGTAATTTTTTGAACATGTAAAATAATTTTTGAATGTTTAATTGTGACGTACGTCGCTCCTAATCTCTTTGGGGCTTTGGGAAGAAGACACCGTGTAATAGAAGACACTATGTCAGACAATATGTAACTTTTTGAACATGTAAAATAATAATTCTGAGCGTTTAATTTGTATCGTACGTCGCTCTTAATCTCCTTGGAGGGCTGAAGCCCCCAAAGCCCCACCCATTTCAGGCAGTGAATGCTGTATACCCCGTTTTAGAAAAATCCAGGTCTATCATCGTAGTGGACATTTTTGTGATGTCAAAAAGGAAGCTAAAGTGTTATCATTGCAGGCAGGACCTGATTACCACAGGGGCATGTGCCCAGGGCCCCCAGTTTAAAATGGGGCCCCAAATTTGCAATTTTTGTAATGTTATGTTATAAATTTATTTTTGTTGAAAGTTCCATTTTGATTGGACGAACTATCAAAAGTACTAATAAAATTTCTGAGGCACCCATCTTAACTAACTCAGTGAGGCATTTTAAACATTTAATATCGTAAGCTCCGCCTTCTATCTATTGCTACCACGTCCACTATCGTAAAATGCGACGCGTTGATTGGCGCAGTATCCTAAAGTCCGTGGATGACGCTTTCAGTATGCAGCCACACGGATGGAATTTTTTGCTGAGGAAAATGGCAACACATTTATAAAGCAAACAAGCAAACACTTGTTTATAGCATGTGGGTCTATCATGAAGATTTTCGACTTGGTTGTAGCGAAGCCCTCAATTTTGCGTTTTTGTTAGTGTTAGCATGCAATTATAATTTGAAGTGAGATAATATTTTTTTAATTTTGTAGTTTATATCAGAATTTTAACTGATATCGTATTTGTTTAAAGTGTAATACTGTACTTTTTAAGTGATGTCTCAACGAACCTATCTATCCGGTTCTGCTATAAAAGGAGATTAAAGACTAATAACAAGTTAGTAAAATCATCCAATGCATTGATTATGATATTGATACGCTTTCCAACCTATAACAGAGATCATTACTCTAGTTATTACTCACGTTATGAGGATAATGGCTGTAGAATAAATCTCGCTCCTATGCCCTGACCTTTGACCCCATTTCGATGATATTCAACAGAACCGGTAAAGTTATACTTCCGGAACTACATGATAAAGTTCTGTCTCAATCGAATCATTTTTACGTAAGTTATAACGCATAAGGGCGATGTAATAGATGTCGCCCCTATGTCCTGACCTTTGACCCCACTTCATCCATTTATAACGCATAAGGGCGATGGAATAGAGCTCACTCCTATGTCCTGACCTTTGACCCCACTTCATCCATTTTCAACAGGTTTCGTCCCCAGCTAGTCCTCTACCACATACTAAAATTTCATTGAAATCGAACCACATTTACGCAAGTTATGACGCATAAGGGCAATGGAATGGATCCCGCTCCTATCTCCTGACCTTTGACCCCATTTGTCCCATTTTCAACAGGGTTCGTCCCCAGGTGGTCCCCTACCACATACTAAAATTTCATCGAAATCGAACCATTTTTACGCGAGTTATCTTGCGGACGGACAGACGGACAAAGCTGGAGCATATACGCTTCTTCGACTTACCGTTGGAAAGCGTAAAAAAGAACCTACCAAAAACTTGCAGGATCGCTGTTAAAAGTATTGTTATGGTTAGTCAAAAACTGGATATTTCTTAGAATCAAATGATTATTTCTTGTGCACCAAGTAACGAACATTGTGAAGATTTCGATGCATCAGCGAAGGAATCTGAAGAATCTGATCCATTTTTGACCCGTTTTTTTTTTTTTTTGTTTCAAGAAAAGGAGATTTTGCCATTAAATATGAATTGTGAGAACAATCAATCGCCAAGTAAAACTGTTTTTTAATGATGTTATTAGATGGAAATGCAACTTATCTTCATGTCGAAGCAAAAGAAGCTTTCGTAGCGGAACATGGTTAGAGAACTGTCGATTGCCTTTAATAAAATAACCCCCAAAATGTGATTTGTGAACCATATTTGACGATTTATCACTTGCGCCCCGCTAACAGAAAAGTAGCGTTTATTTTTAATAAATACTATTATGCATATTAAGGAGTAAATCTGGATTTTTTATTTAAACAGAAGCCATCGCTCTTTTCACCTTTATAAGTAAGTTCCGGAAAAATTCTCATTGGCCACCACCACTTTTAAACGTGGAAACAGCGATGACTTCTGTTTGATGTTCCTAGTCCACATCAAATGTTTGTATTAATTATTCATTCGCCATCTAGTTATTTGTTCAGTTGCTGCTTACCATCTTTGGTGAATCCCCAGCATTGTGCGGGGCTCCAAGAAGCGACCTGATAAGTGGCTCGAGGCCGCTGTGTTTCAGTGGAAGCATATCCGGCGCGTGACTGGAAGACCCTGGGTTCGATTCCCGGTGGCGGCCGATGATAATTTTTCCGTGACTCACTTATAAACGCGGAAAGAGCGATGGCTTCTGTTTGATGTTCCTAGTCCACGTCAAATGTCTGTATTAATTAAATCAGGGTTTTTAATTCCTAGTAGGGCCGCGGGTGGACTAGTGGTCAGCGTTCGTGGCTGCCATGGAGATAACCTCAGGTTCGATCCTGGGTAGGTACGAACGCTCGAACCACTAAATACCCGCCGCGCGTCGGATGGGCACGTTAAGCCGTCGGACCCCGGGCACTGCCCCCTACCCCGGTAGCAAATAAGAGCGTCTTCTACCTCGCTTCCGTGTGACTTTCCTATCGCGCACTCTAGCCCAAATCTCCTAACTTCCTAAGGGTCAGACACTACCTTCCTAAAATCCTCTACATATGATCTGATCTGACCTAATTCCTAGTGTATTGTATCTAGTATATTGTTATTTATAACTGTCTCGCATTTATTTGTATATGGCTTTGGAATTTCAATTTAAAATGGATTTTTCTGAAGTAAGCGGAATTTCTGACTGCGAAAATTCTGAAAATACGGAAGTTAAAATAAGCGAGCACTTTTAAAAACGGAAATTTCTGAAAAACAAGTTATTTTCAGAATTTTTCCGTGAATTCACACCACTTATTGTTTACAGTGGGCATAGGTTTCTGGTTTGTTCTCTGCCATAGTTCTTCATTTGATATTTGGTTTGGCCAATATATTCCCAGTATCACTCTTAAACATTTCTTTAAGAAGATCTGGACATTATTAAATATATTTTTTATTTAGCATCCATGTTTCTGATCCATGCATAAGTATTGCCTTTACATTCGAATTAAATATTCTCATTTTAGTTTTAATAGACAAGTTCTTATTTTTCCAGATATTTCGAAACTGATGGCATCCTCAAAATCAAGTTTGCTTGAAAGGTCATTTTCTATTGTTGAAATAATAAAAAATTCAATATTAATTAGATCATTTCTTGAAATAATTTTTAAAGAGCCTGCTTACTGGGTCCCTGTTAACAGGGGCCCAATAAGCAGGCTCTAGTTCTTCCTACATCCAAATTTTGTAAAATATTAATTGAGGAACCGTTACATTCGATGCTACATTTCCCCGAAGGTTCACTTGATCGAAAAGTTCATTTCACCGAAAGGTCACTTGATCGAAAAGTTCATTTCACCGAAAGGTCACTTGATCGAAAGATACATTTCACCGAAGGGTCACTTGATCAAAAAGTTCATTTCACCGAAAGGTCACTTGACCGAAAGATACATTTCACCGAAGGGTCACTTAATGGAAAAGTTCATTTCACCGAAAGGTCACTTGATCGAAAGATACATTTCACCGAAGGGTCACTTGATCGGAAGATACATTTCACCGAAGGGTCACCTGATCGAAAAGTTCATTTCACCGAAAGGTCACTTCACCGAAGGGTCACTTGATCGAAAAGTCCATTTCAATGAAAGGTCACTTGATCGAAAAGTCCATTTCAATGAAAGGTCACTTGACCGAAAGATACATTTCACCGAAGGGTCACTTGATCGAAAATTTCATTTCACCGAAAGGTCACTTGATGGAAAAGTTCATTTCACCGAAAGGTCACTTGGTTGAAAGATACATTTCACCGAAGGGTCACTTGATCGAAAAGTTCATTTCACCGAAAGGTCTCTTTTCCTAAAAGTTCATTTCACCGAAAAGTCTCTTTACCTAAAAGTTCATTTCATCGAAAGATCATTTCACCGAAGCGCCAGTTTATCGAAAACTTTGGATTTCATTACGTGATCTGTCGAAGCATTATGCAAGCTCGGCAGACAGACCACCGAAACGTTAGGGGATCATACTCAAATTGCACTTTTGATTGCTTCGTGTCACAGAGAACGCAAAGATTTAGTTTTAAGACAAAAATAATTAATTTTAAGTCCCTAGGCCTCGGCTTAGTTCTTTTTAGCAAATTTTAATCATGTTCATAAGGTCTGCATAAAAGTAATGTTCAGTGCTCATGTTCATAAGGTTTACATAAAGAGTAAAATTAATAATGTTGCACATTTTTGCAGGTAAAAAGAATCAATTTTAGGTCCCTAGGCCTTACCCTTAGGCCTTTTTACCAAATTTTAGTCGTACGAACTCATTTTCATTAGGTTTACATAAAAAGTCAAGTTAATAATGTTGAAATTTTTTTCAGGTAAAAAGAATCAAATTTAAAGGCCTCGGCTTAGGCCTTTTTAGCAAATTTTAAAAGTGTGTGCTCATATTTATAAGGTTTCCTCAAAAAGTCAAGTTAATAATGTTGCACATTTTTTCAGGCAAAAAGAATCAAGTTTATTGCTCTAGGCCTCGGCTTAGGTCTTTTTCGCAAATTTTAAACGTTGCGTGCTTATGTTCATAAGGTTTACATAAAAAGTTACTTTACATTTTATGTAATGAATATGAGTAGGGTTAAAATCTGCTAAAATGGCCTGCATCTAGGCATACGGTCAAAAAATTGTTTTGTGGTTGAGTAAAAGTGGAACATTATTTACTTGATTTGCAATGTAACCTTTATAAATATGAGCACGGAGGATTAAAATTTGACAAAAAGGCACAGATCTAGGCCTTATAATTGTTATATTTCGAAAAACCTACTCATTTTTCATAAAAATTAAAAGTGTGTTTTTATAAAATCGATAATGTTTAGGTGGCCAGTTTCTCAAAAGCCCGCACCACACTCCAACATATCTCTAACAACAAAATTCTAAGTTTTCGATAAACTGACCATTCGGTGAAATGATCTTTCGATATAATGAACTTTTAAGTAAAGCAATCCTTGGGTGAAATGAACTTTTCGATCAAATGTCCGTTCGATGAAATGAACTTTTAGGTGATCATGATCATATATAGAGGATTTTTAGGAAGGGAGTGTCTGACCCCAGGTCTTAAACAACCCTTAGAAATAGGAAACTAGGAGATTTGAACTAGAGTGCCCGATAGGAAAGTGACACGGAAGCGAAGTAGAAAGGGGGAGGAAGGCGCCCTTATTTATTACCGGGGGGCCAGTACCCGGGGTCCGACGCACGGCGGATATTTAGTGGATCGAGCGTTCGTACCTGCCTGGGATCGAACCTGAGGTCCTTTCCGTGGCAGTCACGAACGTTGCCCACTCGGCCACCTGCGGCCCCCGAACTTTTCAGTCAAGTGACCTTTCAGTGAAATGAACTTTTCAGTCAAGTGACCTTTCAGTGAAATGAACTTTTCAGTCAAGTGACCCTTCGGTGAAATGTTCCTTTCGATCAAGTGATTTTCGGCGAAGTGACCTTTCGATCAAATGAACGATACCCGTTTGTAACAGTTTCATTTTCAGCCAGCAAGATGGCTTCAGGGACTTGCATTACTGACAGCTCTTTATTCGTGGTGTTGCATTTTTTTGTGCTGCATATTCCTCGGAATTCCTTGAGTATTCAATCCCTTAACTAAGAAGGAGATTTTAAATTGTAGGTGTACTTTCATTTTATTACATTAATTGCTCTGATGGCGAGGGAAATTTGTCAAGATCCTGAAGTTATCTACAGGTCATCTAGAACTTCAGAGTGGACGGAATTAAAGTTGTGGTCATTAATTCATTAAGGTTGACAAGTGATTCAGATGATGTTTTGATAACTGTGTAACTGATGACGAATTTCAAACCAGTAATGACTTTCATATATTTCAACACGCCATCCATCATTTCTTCATGACGGGGGTGGAAAACGTACTTTGAGTACGCATACAGTAAGCGTAATTCTTTTCTTAATTACGAGAGACACCATGGTTACAAACGGAACTGATCCATCCGATGTTGGTTTTTCTGTCTTACATTCTTTCTACCTACTTTAGTGTGACTATATGCGCACTCAGATCTGATAATTTTTTTGTGAGGTCATTAGCTAATTGAGCTTCTTATGTACAGTTTTTATAGGACGGTTTTTGTGAGCAATAATTTCGCAGGCTAATTTTTTTTCTTTTTTTTTCGGACCTCCCAAAAAAAAGTGGTAGCCATGATTTTAACCAAATGTTATTTTTAAGGTATGTGACGTACGTACCTAAGAGGTGACGTACATCTCAAGACGGCAAATTTGCAGCCACAAACTCCGTCAGTGTAACTTCGGAAACAGCATCACTTTTTAGTCGTGTGATTAAAGGAATTACTAACAACTAGACGAAACATTTCGGAATCGACGGAAAGTTTTTTTTTTTTTTTGAAAGTAATAAACGGATATGAAACAACAAATGTAAACTTTATTTGATTGACAAATTCATTCAACCACTTCAGTAAAGACAATAGTCCAGGTTCGTGATTTTTTTTTTTTTGTGACTGAAGATTTAACGACCACCGTGAACAACCCAATGGGCAGTCACCCGTCCCTAATTTAGGGCCGCTGGTTTCAGGAAAGGGAGAGAGACAGTGACGTAAGACAAACACAACATCCATGCCTCACCGGGATTCGAACCCGGTAGACGAAACCCGTCGGAATCAACGAATAGTTTTTTTTTTCCCCCGGTAGACAAAACCCGTCGGAATCGAAGTTTTTTTTTTTTTTTAAGAGAATAAACTCATATGAAACGTTTATTTACATCTTTACAAAATGGGAAACGTTTTACCTACGTGAATAAACTGGATCGAATGAATGTTAAATTGTATATACACTGGCGGAAAGTGAAAAAAGAACACCAAGAAGGAATTGGCGGACGATCAGGAAATTTACATATGTTAACGGGGTCAAGTTTACGTAGGTGTGATGTTAATTTCGGGACCAACCGGTGAGAGCTTACGCCACAGCACGGCATAATATGCAAATGATCGTCGGTGGTATTTAAGGAGTACGGCGAAGTGAATGTAATCAGTCGCCGTGGATGGCTTAGTGGTTAGTGGTTCAGACTATCGATGCAAGGTTCCCAGGTTCAAGCCTGAGCTGATCCTTCGGAGATGGTGTGATTTACTAACAATCGCTGAATACCCGCCGTGCATCGGACGAGCATGTTAAGTGACGACCCCCAGGCTGGACCCACTGGTTAAATGGGTATCCTTTCCTATGCCCCCCTTAAATTCTCTCACAATATCGTACTTGTACGGTGGCGCCATCTACTGTACTCTAATCTCACTACAAACTGTTCGGTCAAAGTCGTTAGATTTGCTCTCATTCCTTCCGTTTCTGTGTCCTGCCGAAAAGTCCACAGTGAGTAGAGCAGCCACCTACAGCGAGATCGCTGTAGGTGGCTGCTCTACTCACTGTGGACGGAAGTCCTACAAGAAAATGACAAATGCTTGAAGGAATGTAATCAGTCGTCGGCGTACGGACGCGTGCGAAGACCCTGAAGAAGCTGCAATGCCTGGACATGGAAGACTTGTACGATTTTAGCTGTTATCGGACTTTGAGCGAGGCCGTCTAGTCGGACTCGCTCAAAGTCCGCGACTAGACGGGACTTTGAGCGAGTCCGACTAGACGGTCTCGCTCAAAGTCCGAATAAAAAAGTTCACTAAACCCCCCTTCTGCTTAGAAAGAAAATTGTAGATTTTACTTGCTTTCTCTCCCCCCCCCCGGTATCTCTCTGAATTTTCAATCCATGTTATGGACCTTTTCTTAAGCTCATATCAATTTGAGATAATAAAAAAGATCACTAAACTCCCCTTCTGCTCAGAAAGAAAATTGTAGATTTTACTCTCTCTCTGTGTCCCCTCTCTCCCTCCCCTCTCCCCGTCCCCTCTTTCCCCTCTCCTCTCCCTCTCTCTGAACTTTCAATTCATATTATGGTCTTTTTGTTACCTTAAGCTCATAGCAATTTGAGATGATCATTTTTCTTTGAGAGTGTTAGTGTGTTTTCATTTTTCACGTAACGACTTTATTAAATTATGAGATTCATTTTCTAGGGCCCAAACGAAATTTCGCCCCGGGTCCAGCAAAAGTTTTATCCGGCTCTGCAACTCACTGAAATCCGTGACCGTCAGAACGCTGATGATGTCACAATGATTTCAATGTTTACGCTCAATTTGTCCTGATGAAGCCGAGCCAAACGTTCAGTGAAACTGTAGTAGATCTTAAAATATTTAATTATGGATAAACTTTGCTGATATATTCTATCATAACAACCGTCTCCGGACCTCCCCCCCCCCACGCCCATGCATGTTAGGTTTAAGACTTTCGTCAAAAGACGTGGTGAGTAAAAAAAAACGGTTCAAGGATTAAATTATCCGTAGAAAATATATATATATCATCATCATCATCATCATTGTCAACCATTATCAATCCACTGCTGGACGAATATATATATATATACTAAAGAGCAAAACTGAAGACTAAGGAAAAAATTTTAGAATTTAAAACGAAGGGTGCAAAATAACCTGAAAATCAAAACGCGCAACGCAGCAGTTTTGAAAATTCAGAATTCACATTCTATAAAGAAGATACCTAAGCAAAAAAATACAAATATAATTTTGACTCACACCTAGTACAACATAGAAAAGGTTATGTATCTACCTGTGTGATCAAAAGGAAAAAAGATAAAAAAATAAAATAAAACAACTGAATGTAGAAGGTGTCGAGAATACTGAGCCTTGGCTTTATCAAGGACCAGCAAAAACTCTGCATTTTCTCACTTCCACAAAGACCTAGTTGGAAATGGGTTTCTGCAAGGCCATAGATGCAAGTAACATTCCCACCTAAAATAGTTTAAAAAATATATATATAAGTCATGTCCTCCTTAGAGTTGCATGACCTAGCACTAGTTAACAATTTCGCTTGCATCCATTAACCTTCCTGGCCCGACCCATACTCTTCATCTGTTACTATTAAACAGAGAGGAGAAGATTAAAGAGAACTCAAGCTGTGAGAGTGACATAATAATTAGAAATGATTTTCAGCCATAACGAAATTCCAAGTTCGTTTGAGAGAGAATTTAAACCTGAAAAACAATGCAAAAGAAATCCAAATTTTACATTGCAATTAAAAAAGAAAATGTTAATTTGTAACGAACAGATTTTTGAAAGAAAACTTGAGTCTAAAACCCCCTACTCTACAACTTATGACAGCACGAAAACGAGAATAAGTTAAAGATAATAATTAACTAAAGAAAACTTTGTGAAAGTTATATACCTTAAACAGTTAGTTGCAATATGTACAAAGTATTTCAGCAGTGCTTTAAGTGCATAATTAATTAGTTATTAAGAACTTAACTACTTTGAAAAAATAGCGCATAGACAGCGCATAGAAAAGGAACAGGCTAAGCCATCTTCTGTTCCTAGGTACCCCAAAAGACGCTCAAAGTTACAAAGAACAGAAAGAGTTAAAACCCGCAAAAATGTTAACAGACAAACCAATGCCTAAAAGCTGAAAAGCTAAAAAACGACAGAGAAAAGGTACATGAGGTACAAACATTGAACTTATAAAACCTAGAATCCAAAAACAAGGAAGAGAGCTTATCTCTTGTGTTACAAAAACTTTTCTCCTCACAAGAGAAGAACATGGCTGACCTCTTCCACCACTCCCTAGACGCTGGGGGGCAGTGAGGGTGGGGCTGATGGCCTCCTCATACAGCAAGAAACCAACGCGCGGAGATTTTAACCAGAGAAAAAAATTATATAAACTTAAGACTGTGGATCTGTATTTTTTAAACTATTTTAGGTGGGAATGTTACTTGCATCTATGGCCTTGCAGAAACCCATTTCCAACTAGGTCTTTGTGGAAGTGAGAAAATGCAGAGTTTTTGCTGGTCCTTGATAAAGCCAAGGCTCAGTATTCTCGACACCTTCTACATTCAGTTGTTTTATTTTATTTTTTTATCTTTTTTCCTTTTGATCACACAGGTAGATACATAACCTTTTCTATGTTGTACTAGGTGTGAGTCAAAATTATATTTGTATTTTTTTGCTTAGGTATCTTCTTTATAGAATATATATATATATATATATATATATATATAATATATATAGACAACTGAAAGAAATCAGTGGCAGGAATTAAAATACCTTTTAAAATTGAAACAGTTACGCTCAAACAAAATAGTGCAATGAAATTATTCGATGTTGGTAAATTATTCGATGTTGGTAAATTATTCGATGTTGGTAAAGAACCACAGTCGTCCCCAACGCCCAAACCCCATAGGTAAATTGCCACTAAAGCTTACAGGAAGGGAAGAAAACACAAAACATAACAGCCTACATCTTCATAGTAATGAAAATCAACTAATATTTCCCAGTTAAATATCTGTTTATATAGTTACTATAAAGATAACACTGGACATGGCTCCACCAAGAGAACAAACTGGATACAGGAGTGGCTACAGCACTATAGATCATATCCATGTACTGAGAGAACTAACTGAAAGAATAAGAGAATATGAGCTCCCGTTATGCATGGCTTTTACCGATTATGAAAAGGCCTTCGATTCCGTGAAACCATTACCAGTTACAATGGCGTTGAAATTCTGCGGTATTGAAGATGCTTACATTAGCATTATTAAGAACATCTGTGAAAATGCCGGGCAAAGATTTGGCTCTTTGCGAATACAGCATCCATAAAAATTGGAAAGGGAGTGAGACAAGGTGGCACCATATCTCCCAAACTCTTTTATGCCACTTTGGAAAATGTCTTTCAGTTACTGAACTGGGAAAACAAGGGGATAAGGATTAATGGAGATTACTTAACTCACCTGCGTTTTGCTGATGAGTCATTTTTGCAACTACCCCCTTCAGAGCTGCAGAATATGATCCAGGAACTCGCTGACAAGAGTAAAGAAGTGGAACCAAAAATGAGCTTTCAGAAGACAAAAGTGATATACAATGCTTTTACAAGAAACGAAGATTTAGCAATAGATGCGAAAAAGCTGGAGATAACCGACATTTACCTTGGACAGTACACAACAGTGGCCTAAACGATGCAAATGGAGCTGCGCATGAAGCGTTGATAAAAGTATGCATTGGTAAAAATTTAGGGCAGCCCCGGTGGCACAATTATCTAAGCGATGGCCTTTGGTCATTCGTCCAAAAGGGGTCCGGGTTCGAATCCCGGTGAGGCATGGATGTTGTGTTTGTTTTACGGCACTGGCTCTCTCCCTTCCCTGGAACCAGTAGCCCTAAATTAAGGACGGACTACTGCTTATAGCCCACTGAGTTGCTCACGGTGGGCGTTAAAATTCTAATAAAAAAAATAACAGCAGATATCACGCAAGGGTGACATTTATGAGGAAATTAATCGGAGTATAAAACTTTCAAACAAAGATATTCGCTCTTTCCACGTTTATAAGTGAGTCACGGAAAAATTCTCATTGGCCGCCACAGGGAATCGAACCCAGGGTCTTCCAGTTATGCGCCGGATATGCTTCCACTGCACCACAGCAGCCTCAAATTCCTCCAGACTCACATATTCCAACTGCCGAGCCAATTTGGCAGCTTGCTTCTTGGAGCCCCGCACAATGCTGGGGATTCACCAAAGATGGTAAGCAGCAACTGAACAAATAATTAGAAGGCGAATGAATAATTAATACAGAAATTTAACGTGGACCAGGAACATCAAACAAAGTTATTCGCTCTTTCCACGTTTATAAGTGAGTCACGGAAAAATTCTCATTGGCCGCCACAGGGAATCAAACCCAGGGTCTTCCAGTTACGCGCCGGATATGCTTCCACTGCACCACAAAAAATACATCCTTCCAATTTTTCTGTGACTCACTTATAAACGTGGAAAGAGCGAATATATTTGTTTGTTGTTCCTGGTTCACGTTAAATTTCTGTATTAATTAAGTATAAAACTTTGTTGGAGAACTTTTGGAAAAAGCAGTAGAATTTTCAAGAGCAATATGCCTTTGTTTTAAAAGAAAAGTGTTTAATCAATACATCCTTCCAGTTCTTACGTATGGAGCAGAGTCATGGACATTAACTACAAAATACATACAACAGCTGCAGACAACTGAAAAAGCATGGAGAGATGCATACTTGGTGTAACAAGGAAAGATAAGAAGGGGAACTCGTGGATAAGGAAAACGACAAGAGTGGAAGACATCATGATATGACAGTAAAATCCCTGAAATGGCGATGGGCTAGACATGTTGCCAGAATAACGGACCACAGATGGACAAGTGAAATTATAGACTGGATTCTAAGGGACAGAAAAAATACCCAGAAGAATACCACGCGGGAGATGGATGGATGAAATTCGAAAGCATGCAGGAGTTTCATGGAGGAGACAGGCTCAAGACACAGTTGTGGAAGGAACTTGGAGACCTTCATCCAGCAGTGGATTGATAATGGTTGACAATGATGATGGCTACTATAAGAGGAATTTAAAAAACTTTTGCCCTTCCGATACGTAAGATAGAAAGGTGAAGTAACACTGTCATTACATGTATACCAAACATGAATATGCATACCTTATTATGCTTTTGAGTAAAATTGAATATAGATAAATTTATTCCTCTTTTAGGAGTCACCCTCTACTTACCCGAAATTTAATATTTTTTAAAATTTTAACGCAAATTTCACCAATTCAAGTCTGCTTATGCATCCCCCTCTATAATCGATTTTATTAGAAATTTCTTTCCTTTGCTTGGCAGTTTTGGGTATCTTTCTCAGAGTGGTATCACCTGAGATTTGGATTTTAATATACACTATATTGACAAAAGTCACCGGACACCTCTTTAAAGGCAATTGAACAGATTCGCTGCTTTGTTAGTACAGCTGCAAACGGTATAAAAACAAGCCTGCAGCTGACCGCGATCATATCGCACTGTGAGGTTGAGTGAAAATGTCGCGGCGGGAGAGAACTGACTTCGAAAAAGGAAAGATTGTTGAGTGTTATAGTGGGTTGTCCATAAGAGAAACCGAGAGGCGTTTAAACAGACCCAAGTCAACTGTTTTGGATTTACTGAATACGTGGAAGACACATGGCGTGCCTGAAGCAGAAAAACGTACCGCCAGACCAAAGAAAATCAGCGATTGAGGACGTCGAAGCCTCAGGAGAGTCGTTACAGCTAATCGACGGAGTACTGCACAAGACCTCAGTGTACAGGTGAGTAAAAGTGCTGGAACCTCGGTATGTACACGCACCATTCGCAGAGAACTTCGTTCCATGGGTTACAGTGGTCATGCGGGGCTGCCCATAAGCCTTTAATCTCCACTCGGAATGCTACTCGTCGTTTAGCATGGTGTAAACAACATTTATTGTGGACCGTAGATCAATGGAAACGGGTCCAATGGACTGATGAAACCAGATACACGATTCATCAGTCTGATGGCCGTGTGTGGGTACGGCGGCAGCAAGGGGAACCCTATTTGCCACAGTGTACTGTTCCTACGTTCAAGTTTGGAGCTGGCAGTGTACTCGTGTGGGGTGTTTTTCGTGGTATGGTCCTGGCCCATTGGTTATAGTGGACAAACCTGTTAACCAGCACGTCTACCTCTATATTCTGGACAATTATGCCCTACCAACTCTGTGGCAATACTATGGAACCGAGCCTTGTTGGTATCTGCAGGATAATGCACCGAGCCATAAAGCAAGGACTGTCATGGCGTGATTTGACGATAATTCCGTATCGTCTGTGGACTGGCCAGCACAGAGCCTGATCTTAATCCCATAGAACACCTATGGGCAGTGTTTCTTTCACGACTTTTTGGCCGGGGGGGGCAAATGGAACCTTAGAGGGGGCAAGTTTTCCATTTGCTATACATTCTTGGCAGAAATTTTAGTTTTTTTGTTTTTGGTTAAAATGCGACTTACCTTTAATTTTTCTTCAGTTTTTCATTTACTTTAATTTTGTTCCAGATGGTGGATTTGAAAAACTTCCTTTTTTCGCCCCCCCCTCCTTCAAAAATTTCAGGAATAACAAACTTTTTCCAGCTAAAGGAGCTGGGTGGGTGTTCCGCAGGCTTGAAATTTTTATCTATTAAAATGCATTCAACGCACTCTTGTTCGTGAATCACGATTCTGATACAATTAGGTATTGTGACGTACCTGCCAGCAGGACGCACACGACATAAAGTCAGAATGAATGTCTGCGTAGCTCAGTTGGTAGAGCGACTTGTTCCGGAATGAGCCGGCGTAGACCAGAAATGACGGAGAAATTTACTTCGTTATAATGGCGCCCGAACTATCCGGATGACCCGGCCGTTCAAAATCTCGCAATGGTGTGATGTTTTTTCCACACCGCGAGATAGGAAAAATCAGAGAATCCCTTCTCCAGCGCTTCGAAAAATAAAAATGTGTGTGACGTTGCATTCCACACAACAGATTGACTGGGAGTTCTCAAGTGCACGTTCTTCAGTGGATGGCTGCCTGCAACGATTCATGGCCACGGCTAACCCGTGAGCCATGCCCCCGGCCCTCTTTCGAATGAGGGGGGGAGATGTGACGTACCTTCCAGCAGGACGCACACGACATAAAGTCAGAATGAATGTCTGCGTAGCTCAGTTGGTAGAGCGACTTGTTCCGGAATGAGCGGACTCGGGTTCGAATCCCGGCGTAGACCAGAAATGACGGAGAAATTTACTTCGTTATAGTATGAATAGTCTACTTATTGTATTTTGAAGAATACCATGCGTCGTAATACACTTTTAAATAAAATAAACTATAACTAGTACCATTTGAACAAATATTAAAAAAAATATAATTGAAGAAATATTTGTATTGAATAGTATAAAAAGAAACTAAACTTCCTTTTTCATAATAGCCTGAATTTATTAAAATTTGGCTCGGTAACCTGAAATGTCTCGGGGGAGGGGAGGGTCGTTTCCGGGAGGGCTTCGCCACCTTGATGTATGCCTGAAAGAAACACTGCCTATGGGATGCATTAAAGCGCCGCATAAGATGTAAGGAACCAAGGCCTACTAATAAGCAAGAGTTAGCGGCAGCATTATGTACTGAATGGAAGCGCATACCTATCGCTGTGTTCCAAAACCTTGTCGAAAGCATGTCTCGAAGGGTCAATGCATGCATTAAGGCCAAAGGTGGACCGACAGCGTACTAATGTATGTCGATAAATGCCATGTTGTGTTTCTCTTATAGGTGTCCAGTGACTTTTGTCAATATAGTGTATGTTTGATTTTGAACAATTTTCAGAACTTCTGTACAGTTATATGAGCGTGGATGGGATGATAAAAGCGGGTATCAAACGGAGCATGAAAAGACTCGCATGCATTCGTCATGTTTTCTGTTGATGTCTGGCAATTGAGCGTTTCTTCAACACAAGAAATATCCTTATCAGTGTGTCTCTCCAAAGCGCCAGATTTTTCTTTCACAGCAAGGATTATTGTCTTTGATGGAAGTTCAGAAATCTCCTCTTTAGCTTTTCGCCTTAATTTTTTTTGTGGGGTTGCAATGACCTAAAAGTCTAAGGATTAAAGGGAATTATTTAGTCGCAATTTACCTACAGCCGAAATTATTTCATAGTTAAATAGTGACTGATCTGTTCCGAATCAACTGAAGTACAAAGCGAACGAATATCTGTAAGACGGGGGTTTCAGCTGATTTCAAAACGTGTTAGTTTCATTTTGCAGTGATGTTAATTTCTTCTTCTCTCTCCGTAGGTGGCTCGTTGTGTCGGCAACATTACAGCGCAGGATGGATGAGCGATGGACGTCACTTCCCCCGGCCTGGTGCTCTTCCTCACCTGCGTACCCATCTCCGAAACCAGAGCCGACGTTGCACCATGCCTCATTTCATCATGGACATCATCATCACCTTCAAAGTCATCATGGGCAGGCCATGTTCGGATTTCCTCCAACACCTCCGAGTGACGCTCCCCAGGACAGTTCTCCCAACTACGGTTACTACGAGAACAGAAGTGCTTTTGCGCCGAATTACCTCAACCTGGGTTCGCACCAGCAGGGTGATCATGTGCCGCCGCCACCACCTTCCGTCGCTTATCATCAGGGTCCCGGGAGTTACGCGTTCTGCGGGCCGCAACAGAATCCGCATGTTCCCATCCCAGCGCCCGTGAATGCGTCGGCAGTGACTGCGCCCGTGTCTTTAAATGCCGCTGTGCCGGTGTCCCTTCACAGTAGTCAGTCTTCCACTGAACCTGTAGACACACGACTACAAACACTCTCAGCCTCTGGAAGCGAAAAGCGCAAAGAAAGTTCAACGACTGAGAAAAATGGAGACATTCAGACAACGAAATCAAAAGGGAAAGGAAGATCAAGCTTAGGTAAGCTCCAAAATGGTAATTTTTTTACGAAATTGAAATATACCTTTATAATTTCCATTTTGATCAGGGGTGCATTTAAGGCAGAAATTCTTTTGTCTGTAAAGAAGTACATTTGAGACAGCTGTTTTCATTTAGATCATTGATGTATCTGGTTGTTTTTTCTTAAATCAGAGATGCTTAAGACGTTACTGGTTTTAATTTAGAAAAGTGAACAATTTAAGTGAGATGTTTTCATTTAAATCGATGGCGCGTTTAACGTAGCAGTAGTGTTTTCATTTAAAGAAGTTCATTTAAGACAGTTATTTTCATTTAAAGAAGTACATTTAAACCACATATTTTAATTTTAAAAAGTGCATTTCAGCCATTTGTTTTCATTTGAAGAAGTACGTTTAAGCCGGGTTTATTTTTATTTAAAGAAGTGTATTTAAGACAGTTGTTTTCATTTAAAGAAGTGCATTTAAGATAGCTACTTTCATTTAAAGAAGCGCATTTCAGACAGTTGTTTTCGTTTTAAAAAAGTGCATTTAAGACACTTGCTTTCATTTAAAAAAGTGCATTTACGACAGTTTTTTTTTCTTTTCTTTTAAGATAGTTACTTTCATTTAAAGAAGTGCATTTAAGACAGTTTTTTTCTTCCCTTTCAAGATAGTAACTTTCATTTAAAGAAGTGCATTTCAGACAGTTGTTTTCGTTTAAAAAAAGTGCATTTAAGACACTTGTTTTCATTTAAAGAAGTGCATTTAAGACAGTTTTTTTTCTTTTCTTTTAAGACAGTTACTTACATTTAAAGAAGTGCATTTCAGACAGTTGTTTTCATTTAAAAAATGCATTTAAAGAACAATAAATGGATATTTTATTTCCTTTTCATACTGATTCTTTGACGCAATCTATGCATTTAAGACACTTGTTTTCATTAAACAAAAAACAAAAACATTTATGCATTTAAGACACTTGTTTTCATTTAAAGAAGTGCATTTCAGACAGTTGTTTTCGTTTTAAAAAAGTGCATTTAAGACACTTGTTTTCATTTAAAGAAATGCATTTGTGACAGTTTTTTTCTTTTCTTTTAAGATTTCATTTAAAGAAGTGCATTTCAGACAGTTGTTTTCGTTTTAAAAAAGTGCATTTAAGACACTTGATTTCATTTAAAGAAATGCATTTATGACAGTTTTTTTCTTTTCTTTTAAGATTTCATTTAAAGAAGTGCATTTCAGACAGTTGTTTTCGTTTTAAAAAGTGCATTTAAGACACTTGTTTTCATTTAGAGAAGTGCATTTGTGACAGTTTTTTTCCTTTTCTTTTAAGATAGTTACTTTCATTTAAAGAAGTGCATTTCAAACAGTTGTTTTCGTTTAAAGAAGTACATTTAATACACTTGTTTTAATTTAAAGAAGTGCATTTCAAACAGTTGTTTTCGTTTAAAGAAGTACATTTAATACACTTGTTTTAATTTAAAGAAGTGCATTTAAGACAGTTTCTTTCTTTTTGATCAGAGATGTATTTAAAGCAGTGGTTGTTTTCACCTAGATCAGATATGCTTAAAATAAAAGTGGTTTTCATTTAGAGAAGTGTTAAATTTAAGATGTTTCCATTTAAATCATTGCATGGTGTGTTAAATGCGCTGGTTGTGTTCTTTTCGTTTAAAGAAGTGGCAGAAGCATTGTTCATTTGAAGAAATTCGTTTAAGATAAGTTTTTTCATTTAGATCTGGAATGTATTTAAGGCGGTGGTTCTTTGTACTTAGATCAGAGAAGCTTAAGACTCAGTTTTTCTCATTTAGAAAAGGGATAGATTTAAAGTAGATGTTTTCATTTGAATCTTTGGTGTATTTAAAGAAGCGTGGGTTATTTTCATTTAAAGAAGTGCATTTATGTTAGAGATATACATGTATTTAGGGAAGTGGTTGTTTTCACTTTGATCAGAGATGTATTCAAGGTTCTTTTCATTTCGATGAAAGATGCTTAAGTCATCAGTTGTTTTCGTTTAGAAAAGGGTTCAATTTACGATGTTTTCACTTAATTAATTGGCGTGTTTAACGTAGTGGTTGTGTTACTTACATTTAAAGGAGTAGCAGATCCATTGTTCTTAAAGAAGTGCATTTGAGACAATTGTTTTTATTTAGATCGGGGATGTAAGGAAGTGGTTATTTTCACTTAGATCAAGATATGCTTAAGGAAGCGTTGGTTTTCATTTAGAAAAGGAACCAATTTAAAGTAGACGCTTTCATTTGAATCTGTGGTGTGTTTAAAGAAGTGGTGGTTGTTTTTCATTTAAAGAAGTGCCAGAGGTTGTTCTCATTTAAATAGTTCATTTAAGATAGTTGCTTAAATTTAGTTGTAGGTATATTTAAGGCAGTGGTTGTCTTCACTTAGATTACCACATCTCATGATGAACTCTGTTTTATCAAATTCACACAGAGTATCCAAGAAGTGGCAGAAGCTGTTTTCATTTAAAGAAATGCGTTTAAGACAGTTTTTTTTAAATATATATATCAGGGATATATATAAGGTAGGGTTGTTTTTTTCACTTGATCATAGATGCATAAGACAGCGGTGGTTTCCATTTAAAAAAAGAGAGCAATTTCAAATAGATATTTCCATTGAAATTTCACGTTTAACGTAGCGGTTGTTTTCATTTAAAGAAGTGATTGTTTACTTAAAGGAGTGCATTTAAGGTAGAAGTTGTTCTTATTTAGATTAGGGATATTTAAGGCTGCGGTTGTTTCCATTAGATCTTAAGACAACGGGTTTTCTACGTCTTGTTTGCTTTTTTAGTAAATGGATCAATTTAAGGGAAATGTTTTCATTTAAGTCAGAAGTGTATTTAAACTAGAAATGGTTTTCATTTAGGGAAGGAAACAAATAATATGAGAAATCATTCCACCGTTTAGAATGATTCCTCATATTTGTTAGTCAGTTGGGAAGCGGTAAACTTTTGGTACGTTGGGGCTGAATTATGCAATACTATTGTAGAAATAGGGTTTGTGGGGTGAGCTCATCACTTGTTTTCGGTGAGGATGGATGTAAATACTCGGGCTCATTTACTGCTGCAACAATAGTAATTGCTGTGTACACAGGAATTAGGGTGTTTAGATGAATGGCATTAAGGGACATGGCTTCATTATAGTCTGTGGTGTGTTTAAGGCAAAAATTGCTTTTATTTAGGAAAGGTTTAAGGGATATGTCTTCATTATAGTTTCCGGTGTCTTTAAGGCAGAAATTGCTTTCATCTAGGAAAGGTTAAGGGTTATTTTCATTACCTCCGCTGCATTTAAGCAGAATTACTTTTATTTAAGAAAGGTTAAGTGACATGTTTTCATTATAGGCTGTGGTGTATTTAAGGCAGAAATTGCCTTCATTTGGGAAAGGTTAAGAGACATGTCTGTATTATAATCCCTGGTATATTTAAGGCAAAAATTGTTTTCATTTAGGAAAGATTAAGGGTTATGTCTTCATTTAAATCTCTTGTGTATATTTAAGGAATCTACTCTGCTTTCACATAGATCGGAGATGTGTTTAAGACAACGGCTGTTATCTTTTTGAAAACTTTTCAGTTTAAGTATTTTCTTTTAAACCAAAGAATCGCCTCGTTCGCCATTACGGTTATGCGATGACGGTAGACCTATCCTGGTGACATAAAACGGCTCGCTCGAACATGTAAGACAGCACGTGATCGCTGTGCGCAGTATAATTCAAGCGAATTTTCTCGTCGAGAATCAGTTGATGTTCGATTGAGGGTCGGAATGGGTAAAACGAGCGATCTGAGCGACTTTAAATGTGACTACACTGTAAAAAAAAATCTGAAATTCACGAGCCGCTTTCCGTGATTAACGAAGCATATTTCTGATAAAACCTTTACCGTGAAATGACGGAAAGAAACCCGAATTTCGCGGATTTTTTGTACGCCAGGAAAATCTTGAACTGGAAGAAACCTTTTCGTAATTCTCTTCTTGTATTGACGGTAAACTGTTGTTATTAAGATGTGTTAACGGAAAATTCTGAATTTTCCTGGTGTACGAAAAATTCGTGAAATTTAGGTTTCTTTAAATCATTTCACGGTAAAGGTTGTATCAGAAATATGTTTCGTTATTTCAAGAGAGGAATCACGGTAAGCGGCTTGTCAATTTTGGGATTTTTTTGCATATGTACCCCAGACGGCCATCTTTCTAAGACTTTCTCGGACAACCGTAGCAAGGGTTTATCGTGAATTGTTTGCCAAGCAAAGAGCTTCCAGGAATCAGCTCTCCTGGTGGGAAGAAACCAGTGATAGATCTAACGGGTTCAAAAGGGAATGTCGGGAAATCTACATGCCAACAGACGGGCCCACACAAGCTGGCAAATCACTGCATAATTCAACATTGCGCAGTAAAAAAAAAATTATGGAATTCACGAGCTACTTTCGTAATTTCTTTCGTGAATCAACGAAGCATATTTCTGATACAACTGTTTCCGTGAAATGACTGAAAAAAAAATCAGAATTTTACGGATTTTTAGTACGCCAGAAAAATTTAGAATTTTCAGAAATCTTTGCGCAATTCTTTTCTTATATTGACAGTAAATTACCGTTTTCAAGATGTGTTAATGGAAATTTCTGAATTTTAAGAAATCTTTCTGCAATTCCTTTTTCATATTGACTGTAAATCTCCATTTTCAAGATGTGTTAACGGAAAATTGCGATTTTCAGAAATTTTTCTGCAATTCCTTTCTTACGTTGACTGTAAATTACCATGTTCAAGATGTGTTAACCGGAAAATTCTGAATTTTCAGAAATCTTTCCACAATTTATTTCTTATACTCACGGTAAATCACAGTTTTAAAGATGTTAACGGAGAATTCTGATTTTAAGAAATCTTTCTGCAATTCCTTTT
Organism: Macrothele yani; assembly: GCA_039090855.1. Classification (NCBI taxonomy): domain Eukaryota; kingdom Metazoa; phylum Arthropoda; class Arachnida; order Araneae; family Macrothelidae; genus Macrothele; species Macrothele yani. Next base: position 11,220,108 of record CM077019.1, read on the forward strand.
TCACATTGACTGTAAATCTCCATTTTCAAGATGTGTTAACGGAAAATTGCGATTTTCAGAAATTTTTCCGCAATTCCTTTCATACGTTGACTGTAAATTACCATGTTCAAGATGTGTTAACCGGAAAATTCTGAATTTTCAGAAATCTTTCCGCAATTTATTTTTTATACTCACGGTAAATCACAGTTTTCAAGATGTGTTAACGGAAAATTCTGATTTTAAGAAATCTTTCTGCAATTCCTTTTTCATCTTGACTGTAAATTTCCGTTTTCGATATGTGTTAACGGAAAATTCGAAATTTTCAGAAATCTTTCCGCAATTCCTTTCTTATATTAACAGAAGAACTCCGTTCTCACTTTTTCCGAATCCATATGATGAAGAATTTCCGGTAATAGAACTGATTTACGGGAATACTTGGAGGTTTACTTAACTGTTAAATTTCAATAGTCTGTCAAAGTATTTGATTTTAAAGTTCTGTAGCGAGATAGGATATTGTTTGTAGCATATCGCATGAATTTTGTTTACTGTGGAACAGGATATTACTCTTCCCCATTTTGTGCACCAGCTATTATACAGGGTGATTCATAAAGAAGTATTCAGTTTCAATGCATTATAAGAACAAGAACAATGTAAGATATTTTATGTTACCTGTAACAGAATTGTAGGGGAATGTTTCAAATTATTTTAGAGACAGTCACAGATGTTCTATGTGTGCACCCTTAGTCACATGACACACGTCAAGCCGGTAATCCATTTCCGCCCAAACGCGAGGTAAGATATCTGAATCAAGTGCAGTGATAGCGGCTGTGATACGCTGTTTCAGCTCCGCTAGATCAACAGGAAGGGGAGGGGCGAATACCTTGTCCTTTACGTACCCCCACAGGAAAAAGTCACAAGGTGTTAAGTCAGGACTTCTGGGTGGCCATTGGGTCAGTGGCATGTTGTAGTCCGCGGCTCGTCCAATCAATCGGTGAGGAAGATGTTCATCGAGATAATCTCGCACGTCGCCTAGCCAGTGCGGTGGTGCACCATCCAATTGGAGAATAAAGTTGTCACTGTCGTCCTGCAACTGTGGCATCAGCCAGACAAACATATCCAGAAAAGAGCCTCTCGTGACAGTTTTCTCGTGAAAAAAGAACGGGCCGTACACTTTCTTTTTGGACACAGCACAGAACACATTTACTTTAGGGGAATCTCGCACGAGTTGCACTGTAAACCTGGGATTCTCCGTTCCCCAAAAGCGAACATTGTGCTTGTTTACCTGACCACTCACGCGAAATGTAGCTTCATCGATGAAAACGTAGTGATCGGCAAAATCGTAATTTTCAAAACGGTGCTTGTATTTCGGCACAAAATTCAAAGCGCTTTGTCTTGTCAAGGTCAGTGAGATTTTGCAACATCTACACTTTGTTATGGAATCATTTTCAGCTTCTTTCACAAAATTCTCCAGACATTGGGCTGTGAAATCTGCACTTCACGACTCACCCTCCACGTTGATTTTCTCGGGCTTCGTTGAATGGCGGTGCAAACACTATCGACGACTTCTTCCGATACACTTGGTCGTCCAGGACTTTTAAGTTTGCACAAACAGCCCGTAGTTTCACATTTTTTATGCCAATCGTAAATAGATTTTCTGGTTGGAAGTTCTTTTCCGAATCATGATCGAAAATGCCGTTGCACAACAGTTACAGATTCCGTTTTGCTCAATTCAAGAACACAAAACGCCTTCTCTACTGCAGACGCTGCCATTTTGACTGACTATAGTCGCGTGACACGCGCGCTATCGCCTACGTCACTTCCCTCAGTAACGGGTCACAAACTTTGAGTACATCCACCTAACGGTTCGCAGTTGTGGTCCGTGTCTTAAACTGTTACTGCATCTGGAAACTGTACACTTCTTTATGAATCAGGGTGTGTATTGTGTTTCCGTAAGAAACCGTATACTTAGTTTTATTGTACAGGTGATTGAACGATGTTTGTGTATCAGTCTGAAGAGTCAATTTTATATTTAGATGTTTTGTGAAATAATATTATACAACAGCACATTGCACCTTCTCTTAAAGAATAATTGAAAGTAATTGTCAGTTGAAAAAAAGATCTAACTCCAAATAATTCTGTTTTATCCAAATATCACGATGAAAACAAAATACTTAATTTGTGATGAGTCCACCTACAGAAAAAATAAAATTATTACAAATGTATTTAAAAAAATTACAAGCTCCAATAGAAAATAAACTGAGTAAATCACTCGAATTAATGAGAAAAAAAAATCGCCCAATTAGTTTTACCGTGAACGTGAGTCTGATTCCTCTCTCTGGCTCAGTGGTTAAGACGTGCGGCTTCAACCCACACGGCCTGGGCTTTATCACTCCCGCAAAATGATTCTCTTTCGTACGGGCTGGAATATTCAGTACTTTCCAAATAATATAACTATACTAATAATCCGAATTTCTTGGTGTAGAATAGAAATAAAACTTTCCGAGCTTTCTCACATAAACCAGACCGCTTTTTCAAGGAAGAAGACTCCATCACCTGGGCTCTATTTCCTACATACCAAATGTTTCCTATCAACTCAAAAACGCTCTCAGTATAGGATGAACTTCGGTATCGGCATACGGTCTCCGGCATCTTTATATACGATGATTAAGAGAAATATTGACAAGCCCCCTCTTCTCAATGAGGCAGGTGTTTATGCCATCCTACTACAATATCCGAACGACCCAGGTTACATCGGAATGACCAAACGTTCGTTTGGAATTAGAATCAGCAAACATAAAAGGGATACAAAAGACGGAAAAATAACCACTGCCCTATCAAGAGAAGTAAAGTTCGCCGATCCTTTGTGGAGTGATGTAAAGAGGTTAGCTTCATACTCCACACACAAGTACGCTATATCGACAAAAGTCACCAGACAACTAGAAGAGAAACACAAAATAGCATTTATTGACCTACTTTAGTACGATGTCGGTCAACATTTGGCCTTAATGCATGCACTGACCCTTCGAGACATGCTTTCGACAAGGTTTTGGAAAACAGCGATAGGTATGCGCTTCCATTCAGTACATATGCTGCCGCTAATTGTTGCTTAGTAGTAGGCCTTGGTTCCAAACTTCTTATTCGGCGATCTAATTCCTCCCATTGGTGCTCTATGGGATTAAAATAAAGGGCTCTGTGTTGGCCAGTCCACACACGATACGGAATTATCGTCAAACCACGCCGTAACAGTCCTTGCCTTATGGCTCTGTGCATTATCCTGCTGGTTCCAACAAGGCTCGGTTCCATAGTATTGCCACAGAGTTGGTAGGGCATAATTCTCCAGATTATTGAGGTAGACGTGCTGGTTAACAAGTTTGTCCGTGATAACCAATGGGCCGGAACCATACCAGGAAAAACACCCCCACACGAGTAAACTGCCAGCTCCAAACTTGACAGTAGTAACAGTAAACTGTGGTAAATAGGGTTCCCCCACTGCCGCCATACCCACACACGGCCATCATATTGATGGATCGTCTATCTGGATTCATCAGTCCATTGGACCCGTTTTCATTGATCTACGGTCCACGATAAATGTTCTTTACACAATGCTAAACGACGAGTAGCATTCCGAGTGGAGATGAAAGGTTTATGAGCAGCCACACGACCACGGTAACCCATGGAATGAAGTTCTCTGCAAATGGTACGTGTACATACCGAGGTTCCAGCATTTTTACTCCCCTGTATACCGAGGTCTTGTGCAGTACTCCGTCGATTAGCTGTAACGATTCTCCTGAAGCTTCGACGTCCTCTATCACTGATTTTCTTTGGTCTGTCGGTATGTTTTGCTGCTTCAGGCACTCCATGTGTCTTCCACTTATTCAGTCCATCCAAACCAGTTGACTTGGGTATGTTTAAACGCCTCTCGGTTTTTCTTATGGACAACCCACTAATATAACACCCAACAATCTTTCCTTTCTCAAAGTCAGTTCTCTCCCGCCGCGACATCTTCACTCAACCTCACAGTGCAATTGTTTTTATGCCGTTAGCAGCTGTACTGCGCCTTTTAACAACGCAGCGGATCCGTTCATTTGCTTTTGAAGGGGTGTCCGGTGACTTTTGTCAGTATAGTGTATACTGCTACTCGCGTAACCTTGGAAATCTTGACCAGCAGCGAGTCTTGCAATGATAACGTCTCTCTGGAGTTGCCACGTATTTGGAATAAGTTCTTCAAATAATCCTGCGTTTTCTACCATGGCACCGCGTGCCCAATCAACGTGACCTCGTTTCTCCGAATTATCACATTTGCCCCTATTCATTTATTGTCTAGTCAAGTCACCGCGTTCAAGTTGTTGAAACGTCATCCAGTTTGCAGTTCGCTATCTAGCTTCTTTGAAAAAGCCATCTAGTGTTCCTATTATACACTTAGTGGCCACTTTATTATGACCACCTGACAGTTTTAAGCAAATGAGCTATGGCTGCACGCTGTTTCTGCTAGAGGGCGAGGCTAGTATAAAAAGGGAAAGCTTAGCGCTTGCGGCAGTAGTAGAAGGTGATTTTGGGGTGACGAGATTAATAAAAAATGCGATTTTACGGACTTTCAACGTGGGATGATTGTAGGAGCTCGGAGCCATGGAGCGAGTATCACCAAAACCGCCGCATTCGTGAAATGTTCCAGAGCAGCTGTTGTTAAAATGTTTAAAGACTGGACTGTCAGCCAAAAAACTGGGTCTCTACGTAAAACGTGTGGATGGTCGTCATCGACTAGTGACTGCTCGGGCAGAACGGTGAGTGTCCAGACTGGTAACAGAGAACAGAAGGGCAACAGTGCAGCAAATTACAGACCATCTTAATCAAGGATCTCAAATGATTTCTGCACGCACTGTTCGCCGTACACTGCATCGGATAGGATATGGCAGCCGAAGGCCTGTTCGAACACCTTTGCTGTCTGCAGTTAACAAGAGAAAACTTCTCCAGTTCGCACAGGAGCACAAGGATTGGACAGTCTATAATTGGAAACAAATCATGTGGTCCGATGAATCACGTTTTCAGTTGTACCATGCCGATGGCCGAGTGAGAATTTGGCGGAAACAGCGAAACAGCACGAAAGCATGGACCCCAAATGCATTGCTACAACCCTTCAAGCTGGTGGAGGCAACGTTATCGTTTGGGGAATGTTTTCCTGACATGCTTTGGACCCTTTAATTCGTGTTGATCAACGTCTGACTGGCACATCATATCTAAACATCGTTGCGGACCAAGTGCATCCTGCCATGTGGATGGTTTATCCCAATGGCGATGGCTACTTTCAACAAGATAATGCGTCCTGCCATAGTGCTCGTATTGTACAGGATTGATCTCAGAAACATGCCGGTGAGTTTACTTTGCTTAGGTGGGCCCCACAATCTCCAGATCTCAACCCCATTGAGAATTTTTTTTTTTTTTTTGATTGGAGGTTTAACGACCACCGTGAGCAACTCAATGGGCTATAAGCAGTCGCCCGTCCCTAATTTAGGGTCACTGGTTCCAGGGAAGGGGGAGAGCCAGTGCCGTAAGACAAACACAACATCCATGCCTCACGGGATTCGAACCCGGACCCCGTTCGGACGAATGATCAGAGGCCATCGCTTAGACCACTGCGCCACCGGGGCGGCCCATTGAGAATTTGTGGGATGAAGTTGAACGAGCCATCAGACACCTGGATCCACAACCCTGCAATCTCACACTCCTGGAAAGAGCTATTCATCAAGCATGGTCTCAGATTCCACAAACCACCTATCAACATCTCGTGGAGTCCATGCCATGAAAAATCGACGCAGTATTAAAGGCAAAAGGTGGCCCAACGAAGTACTGAGGGGATGGTCATAATAAAGTGGCCACTCAGTGTATATTAATGGCCTTCCTCTGTGGCTGCAATCAACTCGTGCTTTGCTATACGCTGATGACACTGTTATTTTTCATAAATGTCATGATTTGCATAAGTTACAGATAATTATCAATAATGATCTATCAAATTTCTCATTGGTTATGCTCTAACAAATTATCACTTAATATTTTGAAAACCAACTCCGTATATTTCTGAAATGTTCATAAAAGAGAGGACATAAATGACTTTCCAGTTAGGATTAATGATCTCCCCCTTAAAATTTTGGACAAAGTTCAGTATCTTGGCGTTAGGTTTGATGAATTCTTTAACTGGAATACGCATGTTCAGTTTGTTTTTAAAAAGTTTCATTACAGGTTGGCCTACGTGGTAAAATTAATCATCTCTTCCCTATCAATGTCCTAAAAACATTTTGCTATGCTTTTATTTATACCCATCTCTCCTATTGTCTGGAATCCTGGTATTAAAATATTAGTGCAAACAATAAGTTATGCTTGCTCAAATTACAGAAGAAATCTGTTCGCTTTATGCTGAACACAGATTACATGTCTCATTCAAAACCATTATTTCTAAAACTAAATATTCTAAAAATTCATGAAAATTTTACCTTGAAACTAGGTACCATGTTTTTTAAAATAATGCATCTTAGCCTATTTTTTCAATCTGACATCAAATATCTGGATTATTCTATCTTCACCAGATCTGTTGCTAACAACAAATTGTCAGCCGTGTGTTAGACTTAATTATGGTTTAAATAGCATACTGTATAAAGGTGCATGCTTGGTGTAACCAGGAGAGATAAGAAAAGGAACACGTGGATCCGAAAAATGACAAGAGTGGAAGACATCATGATCAGAGTTAAATCCCTGAAATGGCAATGGGCTGGACATACTGCCAGAAGAACAGACCATCGATGGACAGCCGAAATTTTAGATTGGATTCCAAGGGACAGGAAAAGACCCAGAAGAGGACCACATGGAAGATGGGTGGATGAAATTCGAAAGTATGCGGGAGTGACATGGAGGAGACTGGCACAAGACAGACCGTTGTGGAGGAAACTTGGGGAGACCTTCGTCCAGCAGTGGATTGATAATGGTTGACAATGATGATGATGATGATGATAAAGCCATTATCCTATGGAATAATCTCACAGAGAGCATCAGATCCCTGGAAAATATCAAAAAGTTTTCCTTGTCTCTGTGAAATTACATTGTAAATCACCCTGATCTCCATAACAAATCTCAACCCTATCATTAAATTGTAGTTCCAAGCATGCTGCTAACAGTGGTGCTTCTGTTCTAACCATCTTACTTGCTTTCATATATGCCATATGTTTTATTCTTTTTCTTACATCTGATAGGGAGAATCGCCTTACAACCAATGTGTTCAGATTACTCCTGGTGTATTGCAATTTCATATAACTGTAAGTTTTAAATGTGTGCAATAAAATAATTGTAATTGTAGTTGATGTGCGAAAGCTTGGAAAATTTTATTTCCATTCTACGCCAAGAAATTCGGATTACTGGTATAGTTATACTATTTGGAGGATAATTGCTGTACAGTTCCTTCTTATTAAATATTCAGTATGTTGGATTTTGCGTTATTTCTGTCTAAACACGGAAAAACTTGAAATGGATTTTTCTGAAATAAACGGAATTTCTGACTACGGAAAACCTGTGGAAATACGGAAGTTAAAAAAACAGGCACTTTTACAAACGGAAAATCCGTTAAAAGACAGACACCTACCGGCAACTTTTGCTGCACGTTATTTTCAGAAATTTTCCGTGAATTCACACCACTTATTTTTTACAGCGTCGTGTGCCGAGTGTCAGCTCCGAAAGTACCACGCATAGGACCATATCGCGAATAAGCTTCAACAGCCTACGACATTGTCGCCAGTCTCTTTTGACCCCTCTGATCCACCAGTTGTCTACGTCCACAGGATGACTAATTTCTGGAAGTGTTTCTGTGCATCACACCATTCTTAGTAAACCCTTACTATGACTGTGCATGAACGTGAAGTGCCCAGGGGAACGGCCGATTTTGAGATGCTCGAATTTAAACGCCTAATGCCAATCATCATGCCTCGTTCAAAGACGCTCAGATCAATCGTTTTGCACATTCCGACTCCCAATTAAACATTTATTTTCGAGGAGTTGGTCTGTCTAATTGATACTGCACACTGCACTCACGTGCCTATTTTACGTGATGGAATGGCGAGCCGTTATGTGTCGAGGGTAAATGTACTTAACGAACAGGCATCTCAGTGTGTATGTGTGTCTATATACTCCAATTGATCACTGAATTATGAATACTCCTATCAAAAGTGGATGCAGCCCGTTGACTACGTGATTTTCGAGAGAGCGCGATCAGTCGCCCGACGTTGCATATATAAGGTGTGAGTGGAGCAGATTCGGAGCATGATTGACAATATCTTGAGCAGCTAGCTCCACTACTCCACCGGAGAAGCTTCCTTACAACACGTCAAAAGGTACTGCTGTACAAGATAGTAGTCTGATCAGTGCTCACCTACGCCCTCCCCCGTCTGGATAGGCATTAGTAGGACAATGCCTTGTGTAGCTAGCTCCACTACTCCACCGGAGAAGCTTCCTTACAACACGTCACAAAGTACTGCTGTACAAGATGGTCGTCAGGCCAGTGATCTCCTACGCCTCCCCTATCTGGTTAGGCATTACTATAGGGCAATGCCTTGTGTAGCTAGCTCCACTACTCCACCGGAGAAGCTTCCTTACAACACAGCTCAAAGTACTGCTTTTCAAGACTGTCGTCAGGCTAGTGCTCACCTACGGCTCCCCATCTGGATGGGTGTTAGTAGGAATCAACGAGAGAGAACCGAGAGGGTGCAGAGCCGAGCACTTCGTATGATCACTGGAACTCCACCCTGGACAACATTTTGGAACCTGAGGAACAGACTTGGAGTTGAGAAGGTACAGGAGGTTTCCACCAGACTCGCCAAGAAGTTCTTCAAGAAAGCGACAAAATAAAAAAAACAAACCTTAGAGGTGCCTAAGTGAAATAAATATGCCTACGAAGTACCTAAGTGAGAGAAGCCCCCGATATCCCCTAAAGTCCCCCGATATCAATCCCATAGATCACTTGTGGGACACTAATGAAACGGCATATTAGGTGTCTGGATATACCAATCACCTCCACACCAGCATTGAAGGCCGCATCACAAACAGTTTGGTTGGCCATACCTGCCAGGACTTATGAAGTATTAGGTAGGTGGTCATAATTCAATGATCACTCAGTGTATATTGAATCGATGCCACGTCGGACAGCTGCTGTTCTGAGGGCAAAAGGTGGACCTACGAAGTATTAGGTTGGTGGTCATAATTCAATGATCACTCAGTATATATTGAATTGATGCCATGTCGGACAGCTGCTGTTCTGAGGGCAAAAGGTGGACCTACGAAGTATTAGGTTGGTGGTCATAGATCAGTCATCACTCAGTCTATTAGAGGTCTACACGGGCCGTAATTTGGAAAGCCTGGCCAGGCCCAAGCCCGCACGTCCAAGGCCCGGCCCGTAGCCGACTTGTTTCAAATTTTTTAATTAAAGCCCAGTCCGGTCTGTAAAATTTCAACAATTACCAAAACACGAATTATCTCTACTAGCATATCAATCGCTGGAACCGAATATCTCTCTCTCTCTCTCTCTCTCTCTCGCGCGCGCGTGTGTGTGTGTGTGTGTGGGGGGGGGGGGGGGACACATTTGTGCCACTTAAGATGCGATGTTCCAGATTTTGTGCTGTCGTAACTCAAAATTTTTTTGCATTTAGTGCACTGCACAACGTTTTCCGGCCGACTAGTTTCAGAACGGGACAGTAATTTACATTATTTCCAAATATCACTTTTCTCCTTTACATTGTCTACAAGCACATATTCTCCGGAAGCGATTTTTTTAGCGAAAATATTTCGCTTTCTTAAACTTCATAATAATAATAATAATAATAATGAAAGAGTATTTATCAGCAACACTGAACTGAGCATATGCTAAGGGAAAAACAACGACAGACTGCCCAGCTAACCAGTGTCACAGAAGTTTTGAAAACGGCTGCCTGAGAGTACAAATGGGGAAAATACGGCACAGATTTCTACACAGAAGTAAGTTTCTCCCAGTCCATTTCTGCCGTGCCACTTAAGACAACCTAAAAGCTTTTCACACATCTAGAGAACAAAGTGTCGCCGACCAGAACAATAAAAAAGATCGTCTGCGAGCGGGTGGCTCGGTTTAGAAATGCTGCAGTCAATAGCCTGCCCTGAAGCATGAGAGGAGGGTGGAAGTTAGAGAGAGAGAGAGAAGGGACCACATTCACATTGAAAAACTAAGGGAGCTGACCCACTCCAATTGTTTTGTAGGAGGGGAGGATGTCGTAAAACTTCTATTTTTTCATCTGTGGAAATTATCAATCATATCCTGCTGTTGTATGTTGCGAGTTTTCCAAACGAGAAAGGCACCATACAGCGATTGTTTTGCTCATAAGAAAAAAAAAAAACCTTGCTCGGCCCGTGTCTATTCTACATTAAATATTGAAGGCCCGGCCCGTTTTCCCAACTTAGAAATGTGCAAAGGCCCGACCCGTCTCGCGGGCTGGCCCGGGCCCGTGCAGACCTCCACAGTCTATATTCCTATGACAGTTGCCGTGAACGATTGGCCCATAACTCCTGCACGACCCCTGGCGAGCTGTGTATTGTATAGGGACTTGTATTACCCGATTATCATACACCGGGATCAAGAGCTTGGCGGTAAATACCGCCTAAATTCCTTAGTAAATTTTGTCAATATTTGCTCCTACATGTGCGATTTAAAAATTTTTTTTAACAACGGGTACCATTTACCTTGTGAAACGTTTTAGGTTTGTATTTGAGGAGTTTTGTAGTTCACAGTTCTGCCGCTAGGTGGTGTTTGTGTAGTTCCGTTTGCAGCTGTATCTCAGCTTCTAAAAGCTGCCTGCCTATTGAGAAATTTCTTTTTACTCCATGCCTTTCGCCCCAGTAAAGATGGGGAGCATTTTCCTCCTTAAATTAACGCACAGCTTTCCCGCTAGGAGGCCTGAAGGTGAAAACTTTTTCTCGGTATATCTGCTTCCGGGAGATGTTTTTGAAAAGTTCGTTTTTCTTAGCGAGCTTTTGTCATGAAGAATACTTTCCGCCTATTTTTAACTTTTCCATTATGCAAAATTCTTCCCCTAGAAGGCGTGAAGTTACATCATCTTTGATTGATTGGGGGTTTAGCAACTCAATGGGCTATAAGCAGTAGCCCGTCCTTAATTTAGGGCCACTGGTTCCAAGGAAGGGAGAGATTCAGTGCCATAAAACAAACACAACATCCATGCCTCATCGGGATTCGAACTCAGGCCCATCTCGGGCGAATGATCAGAAGCCATCGCTTAGATCACTGCGCCACTGGGGCGGCTAAATAATCTTTCCTTCCATTAACTGTTCGTTTTTGGAAATCTTTGTCTGTGACATCTTTCTTCTGCAATGAGTAACTCTTTGTTCGCTATTTGTTAATTTTTGTAACATGCTTTTTAGCCCCTGGTGGAAGTAAGCAGGGGCGCACACAGAATTTCCTCAAGGGGGGGGGGGGGCGCGGTCCGACAAAAAAAAAAAAATGCACGGGACAAATGAAACTAGAAATTGGGCACACACACATATGGATTATATATATATATGTGTGTGTGGATTCTTTTTGTTAGCATAAATCAGCACTGATGTGTTCACAGGTTAAAAAAATGCGCATTAATATATCCATTAATATTTATGTAAGACCTTAAGACGTACAGAAAAATAAAATTTAAATCGCTTCTCTTATACTGTAATGCAGAAACATTTTCATCTAAGCTCACTTTAAATAATATATATAAATTATATGCTTGCCCTGACAGCACTGTTCATTACACTGTTAAAAAGCAGACACATTATCAATGGAAAACGAAAAAGTTAAGTAAACAATAATATTTAACTCACCTAAGTATTCCTCATCGAACTTTGAAAACTATTACAGTTGTCGAACTACCTTTTCAGAGAGGACTCTGAAAATTTGTGATTTCTATTCAATCACAGAAATCGGAGCACTCTGATTTCTGTGATTGATACAATCACACCACAGCCAGCCGTTTCTATAAACATGTGCAGAAATTTTTTTTTTTTCATTTCGCCGTAGTCGGAATAAGGCATTTTAAAATTCAGGGGGGGGGGGATGGACCCGCCCCGTGTGCGCGCCCCTGGAAGTAAGTAGCTGTTTTCTATTTCTGGATATTTTATCGATTGCAGAAATAAGTTTGATTTTCTTTCTGATCGGTTCCATTGACTTTGAATGATTTTGGTGAATTTCATTCGCGTCAGAAAGGATTCAAAAGACTGCTGATTGCAACTGAAAATTCGGTTATATTCAGCAGTCTTTTAACTCTACAACTGATGTTAGAGTTATGTGCATTTACTTTGGATGAATTACTTCATTTTTATTTATTTTTTTTGACGTCGGACTGCGTCTAACTTCGCAGATAGTATGGGGCGACTTAAGGCCGACCGGCTGTGATTAAAATAGGTCCCAATTGAAATCATTATAGCGTGAAAAATACGTGCCGCACGCTAATCGTGTTAGCATATTCGTAAACAGCATGGAGTGCAATTCGCATATTGCGCAATATATAGTGCGCGCGACGCTCCTCTAGCTCCCTGTGCGCGGGGGAGATGATGCAATATTTCTGGGGGTGCCGCCGCGTTTGACTCAGTCTATCTCAGCAACCGTGAGCGCAACACGACTGTGCGTGGTATCGTTTTAAAGCTCTCGACGAGATCTATTCAAATATACGAAGAACATTTAGCTGTGGTTTAAATTGAACGTTTTAAAAATTATTTTCTTGTGAACCGGTGAACACTTTTGACAATATCGCGGTTTATATGGACAACCGTAAGCAGTGTTTCTTTCAGGACTTTTTGGCCGGGGGGTCAAATGGAACCCTAGAGGGGTCAAGTTTTCCATTTGATATATATAATTTTAACTACTATATTTATATATATAAAAGTAATTACTATATATCTAGCACAGGGGCGCATTTAGAGAGGGCCTTCCCCCCCCCCGAAAATGTGTAATTTTTTTGGTTAAAATGCGACTTACATTAGAAAAAAATGCCTTAATTTAACAGCAATGTATCGACTTACATTGAAAAAAGAAAATGCTGTAATTTTTCTTCAATTTTTCATTATCTTTGATTTTGTGCCAGATGGTGGATTTCAAAAACCTCCTATTTTCGCCCCCCCTCCAGAAAAATTCTATATACATCTCTGATTATTACTACTTCAAACATTTCAGGAATAACAAACTTTCTTTATATAAGGTGGGAGGGAGAGGGGGGGGGTCCGCAGGCTTGAAATTTTCATCTATTAAAAGGCATTCAACGCACTCTTGATCTTGAATGAATCAAGATTCGCCGCCCCGGTGGCGCAGGCCTCTGATCATTCGTCCGTAAGGGGTCCGGGTTCGAATCCCGGTGAGGCACGGATGTTGTGTTTGTCTTACGGCACTGGCTCTCTCCCTTCCCTGGAACCAGTGACCCTAAATTAGGGACGGGCGACTGCTTATAGCCCATTGAGTTGCTCACGGTGGTCGTTAAACCTCCAACCAAAAAAAAAAAAAAAAAAGAATCAAGATTCCCAGGCAATTAGGTTATGATTAGTCTACTTATTTATATTTTGAAGAATACCATGCGTCCTAATACACTTTTTAGTAAAATAAACTAAAACTAGTACCATTGGAACAAATATTTAAAAAAATATAATTGGAGAAATATTTGTAGCACAAAAAGAAACGAAACTTCCTTTTTCATCATAGCCTAAATTATTAAAATATGGCTCGGTATCCTAAAATGTCTGGGGTGGGGAATGGTTGTTTCCGGGAGGGCTTCGCCCTCCTGGATGTATGCCTGAAAGAAACACTGACCGTGAGTGCAAAACGATTGTGGTATCGTTTTAAAGCACTCATTAAGATCTCTTCAAATATATAAAGAACATATCGCAGTTAAACAAATTTTTAGAAATAGTTTTCATGTGAACGGGTTAACATTTTCGACAGTGCAGTGGAATTCGCAGAATGAAGCAAAAGTGGAGAAAATCAAAACGAGAGGCAAGAGCAAGTGATGAGGAATGTAAGAAGCCCAAGAAGACAAAGCACCACGTTGGGTGATTCGTGTATCGATCTCCTTTGTGTTCGCAATGTATCCAGCATTATTTGTAAAAATTATGTAAGGTGCTTTTCATATCATAGACCTGTGTTGGCTATAACAAATGAAATAAACGCTTATGACGTAGAAGTCTTGTCTTACTTCTACGTTAATTTAAAACATCAACATACTAAGAAATAGTTCTTAAATGAAAGAAACCTTAACGGCCAGACGAAACATATAAACAACAGAAGTCACACTTACGGAAAAAGATGCTTTATTCAGGATGTAGCAAACACATCGTAGCATGGCATATTGCACTAAACTCTCCACGCAATTCTTAACACAACGCTCTTTTCACAACGCTCCTTTCAATAATCAGTTTACAACCCAACGCTCGCAATAATCGCTTTCTTGCAACGCTCTCAAGCAACAAGTTAGTCGTCGCTTTTATCTCTTGCTCTTATCAATATCACGCATACGTCACGTGCATTCAACCTCAATTGTGTTGCCAAACGTATACGTTTGAGAGAAAAGATATTACGTTAAGAATGAAGAATAACAGAATAAACTCAAGATTTACTTACATAGGGAAAGAAACTAAAAAGGAAAGATAATTTAGCATATATATGTCACACTTTTTTTTTTTTTTTTTTTTAAAGAAAAAGAAAAGTGTTTGATCAATGCATCCTTCCAGTGCTTACGTATGGTGCAGAGACGTGGACCTTAACTAAAAGAGACATACAAAGGCTGCAGACAACTCAAAGTAGCCTGGAGAGGTGCATGCTTGGTATAACCAGGAGAGATAAGAAAGAGGAACTCGTGGATCCGAAAAATGACGAGAGTGGAAGGCATCATGATCAGAGTTAAATCCCTGAAATGGCAATGGGCTGGACATACTGCCAGAAGGACAGACCATAGATGGACAGCCGAAATTTTAGATTGGATTCCAAGGGACAGGAAAAGACCCAGAAAAGACCACATGGGAGATGGGTGGATGAAATTCGTAAATATGCGGGAGTGACATGGAGGAGACTGGCACAAGACAGACCGTTGTGGAGGAAACTTGGGGAGACCTTCGTCCAGCAGTGGATTGATAATGGTTGACAATGATGATGATGATGATGTCACACGTTTTGATACCATACTCGACTAGCTCATTTCAACTCTCCGATCTGCGAGTCGTAGTCCTACGTTCCGAACTGACGGCCCAACCAGAACTAAGCCTACCATTTTTTTTATTGGGGGTTTAACGACCACCATGAACAAATCGATGTGCTATAAGCACGCGCCCGTCTCTAATTTAGGACTACTGACTCCAGGGAAGGAAGAGAGTCAGAGCCGTAAGACAACAAAATATCCATGCCTCACCGGGATTCGAACCCGGACCCCTTTCGGGCGAATAATCAGAGGCTATCGCTTAGACAACTGCGCCACCGGAGCGGCAATTGAAGGTTTAACAACCACCGTGAGAAACTCAATGGGCTATAAGCAGTCGCCTATCACTAATTTAGGGTCACTGGTTCCAGGGAAGGGAGAGAGCCAGTGCCGTAAGACAAACACATCCATGCTTCATCGGGATTCGAACCCGGACCGCTTTCGGGCGAATGATCAGAGGCTATCGCTTAGACAACTGCGCCACCGGGGCGGCAATTGAAGGTTTAACAACCACAATGAGCAACTCAGTTGGCAATAAGCAGTCGCCCATCCCTAATTTAGGGTCACTGGTTCCAAGGAAGGGAGAGAGCCAGTGCCGAAAGACAAACACAGCATCCATGTCTCACCGGGATTCGAACCCGGACCCCTTCTAGGACGAGTGGTCAGAAGCCACACAACTTTTATTGTATTCCTTTATTTAATAAAAATCGTTAAAAAGATAGTTATTTTTGTATGGCCACAGTGTAATGGTGAAATATTTACGTTAGATTTATCATTTTTTTTTCTTTTTAGATGGCCGAGAATGTGTGAACTGCGGTGTAACTTCTACGCCCCTTTGGAGGAGAGATGGCAACGGTCATTATCTGTGCAATGCCTGCGGGCTGTATCATAAAATGAATGGACACGACAGGCCGCTTGTCAGGCCCAAGAAAAGACTGGTGAGTTGGTACTGATGATTATTATTTTGAGACTTTCATTTTTCACGCACTGTTCCTCGAACTGTGCTGTCGTTCCGGTCGACGAGTAGTCAGAGGGGTGGACTTCGGGCTAATTATCCGAGTTGCGCCTGGTGTTGAGCCCCAGATAAGGCGTAGAGATACGTTTGTTCTTTAGAGCTGGCTCTCTCTCTTCCCAGGAGAAGGGGCGTGGCTAGACTTCGTAATCAAGTTGGGGGGGCCGAGTGGGCTGGTTAACATTTTTGCAGGGGCAAGTTTGATAGAAACTTTTGCACGGCCGTTCCATAAAAATTGAGAGTAAAATCACAGATAATGAAGAAATACTGTATAAGTACAGCACAGTGGCGTATATTCGAGGCTAGCTGCGAAGCCCAGAGAATGCACAAATAACACTGAATTAAATATACACCAATAAAAGTCAATTATCAACGGTATTAAGATATGTCGATGCTTTTGGTGCGAAAAAAACACGAGCGGATTGGCTTTTGAGAATCAGCCTGGCGAGCGATGATCAACGGCATAACGCAAGCAGGTCTTCCAGAGTCTTCGCTGTTCTGATGCGAAGAGCTTCAATACTATCTCCTGCTAGCGTTTCCATGACAACATGAATGAGCTACGGATCTCGTGAGTGGCCATTGCTTTGACCCAGGCTTCGCTCCGTAAAAAAGCCTTCGGACTACCTCAGTCCCTCCATGCTTCCAGCGCGTGAGTTGTTTCAGTTTGTGTGAAGTGTCAGTGAAGCTAAGCAGTGTCATTTTCTTGTAGGACTTCCGTCCACAGTGAGTAGAGTTTAGGTCCCAGCCACCTACAGCGAGATCGCCTTTTGGGCAGGACACAGAAACGGAAGGAAGGAGAGCAAGTCTAGCGACTTTGACAGAACAGTTTTATAGTGAGATTAGAGTACAGTAGATGGCGCCACCGTACAAGTACGATGTTGCACGCAAAGGGGTGAGAGAATTTCAGGGGGGGGGTATAGGAAAGGATACCCATTTAACCAGTGGGTCCAGCCTGGGGGCCGTCACTTAACACGTGCTCGTCCGATGCACGGCGGATATTCAGCGATTGTTAGTAAATCACACCATCTCTGAAAGATCAGCCCTGGTTCGAACCTGGGGATCCTGCATCGATAGTCTGACCCGCTAACCACTAAGCCATCCGCGGCTCAAGTTTCAGTGAATTAAAATCAGTGATATTATATCTTAAATTCGTGGCTTTGTTGGATTCGAACTGTTTTGATAAATTTTGTGAAAGCTTCCCTGAACATCTACTATCAGAGCTTAAAGAACTCTATGCTTCAAATGTTGATACAGCTCGATTAAAAAATGAACTGAAGGTGTTTAATTTCCCTGATGAATACGAAACAAATCAGTAAGAGACATTACTTGTTACATAAAATTGAATAATTGGACATAGTGTTTATTGAGGTGTACAAATTAGCAGATCTAATATTAAACTTTCCATCAACAACTGCAACTGCAGAAAGAAGTTTTTCCGCATTAAAAAGAATCAAAATGTATCTTAGAGTCACACAAGGATTTGTGCATTCGAACAACTTAGCTGGTTTGTTAATAGAGAAAAACATTATTTTTTTAATGTGAAAAAGTACTCGGAAGAAACATTTCTGTGAAAACGTAACACTCAAGTTCATACAAAAGGAAAGAAGAATTACATGCACAAATAAAGTGTTCAAATCCTAATCCTCATAATTATTTGGTATCATGTTAGCAATAGCATGTACCTAAAATTTAGAAAAAAAGTTACTTCTATTACTTAACAATTAAAAAATAAACTTCGCAATTTTTAAAAAACAGTACTGTGGGGGGAGGGGGGGGGATGAGATAGCCCAGGTCTCGGACTCAAGGTACACCACTGGTTCAGCAAAATATATATTGTCCTTTCTCAAAGTATCTCGGTGCAACGGTCCATCGTTCAGTCTACTTTCAAAGCATGTGGCGAAGGTATATTGTGGAAACTGCTTTAGTGACCCCGTGTACAATTTGAATAACGTCAGCATCTGTACTGAATGTTGCGCCACGGAACTTCTCCTCCGTTGTTGGAAACGACCAGAAATCGCAAGGGGCGAGATCAGGACTGTAGACATGATTTCAATGCTGCATTTCGTAAGAAACTGTTGTGTGCGGGAATTATCATAGTGCAAGGTCCACTTGCCCACCGGTTGTGGTCGCTTAATCGATATGTGCCGTTGCAGACGCTTCAAGACTGAATTATAATACTCAACAATGACTGTAATTTGTGGAGGAACGGCATGCTGATAGACTACACCTTTTACAATCAAAGAAAATCATCATCCTCACCTTACCAGCTGATTTGGTTTGGCGGACTTTTTCGGAGGAGGCGAGCCTGCGTGTGTTTCCAGACAATCGTTGCGCGCTTCGTGAGTCCACTAGAAATAGTGGACTCATGTTTCATCGCGCGGGCATGTAGAATCGCACGAACTTTAATAATTTGCATATCTGCCCTCCCCGTACCTATTTACCGAGTTTCGCGTTAATCGCACGGTTTTTTTTTTCTTGGTGTGCGGATTTTTATGACAATGAGTCAGTGGAGTATCTTGGCTCCGTGACCTGGGGTATCTCCCCCCACAGTACTGTTTTGTAAAAATTGCGAAGTTTATTTTTTAATTGTTAAGTAATAGAAGTAATTTTTCTTCTAAATTTTAGGTAAATGCTATTGCTAACATGATTCCAAATAATTATGAGGATTAGGATTTGAACACTTATTTGTACATGAACTCCATTCTTCTTTCCTTTTGTGTGAACTTGAGTGTTACGTTTTCACAAAAATGTTTCTTCCGAGTACTTTTTCATATTTAAAAATGTTTCTCTCCATTAACAAACCAGCCAAGTTGTTCGAATGTGCATGTCTTTGTGTGGCTCTAAGATATATCTTGATTCTTTTTAATACGGAAAAACTTCTTTCTGCAGTGGTTGATGGAAAATTTATTATTAGATCTGCTAATTTGTACACCTCAATAAACACTATGTTCAATTCCTTATCTCAAAGACTACGTCTTGTGACGATTATATATAGATTAAGATAATACAACGTAGTTGTCACAAATGTTTATTTATTTATTTTTTATTTATTTTTTCCAAGCCGATCATGGTTTCGCTGGGTATTGGCCATTACGCCATTACCCAGCGAAACCATTGACCTAGCTTCATCAGAACGAATGGCGCAATGGCAAATGGCCTAATGGCCATCAGAACGAATGGCCATTAGGCCATTCGTCCTGATGAAGCTAGTTCAATACCGAGCGAAACCAGGGTCGGCTTCAAAAAATAAACATTTGTGACAACTACGTTGTATTATCTTAATCTATAAACTATGTTCAATTATTGAATTTTATGTAACAAGTAATGTTTCTTACTGATTTGTTTTGTATTCATCAGGGGAATTAAACACCTTTAGTTCATTTTTTAATCGAGCTGTATCAAAATTTGAATCATATAGTTCTTTAATCTCTGATAGTAGATGTTCAGAGAAGCTTTCACAAAATTTATCAAAACAGTTCGAATCCAACAATGCCACGAATATAAGATATAATATCACTGATTTTAATTCATTGACACTTCACATAAACTGAAACAACTCTCGCGAAACACGCGCTGGAAGCATGGAGGGACTCGGATAGTCTGAAGTCTTCTTTTTTCGGAGCGAACCCTTGGCCAAAGCAATGGCCACTGACCCCCGTAGCTCTTTCAGGTTGTCATGGAAACGCTAGCAGGAGATAGTATTGAAGCTCTTCGCATCAGAACAGCGAAGACTCTCGAAGACCTACGTTATGCCGTTGAGCATCGCTCGCCAGATTGATTTTCATAATCGAAAGAAGCGAATCTGCTCGTGTTTTTTTTGCACTGAAAGAAGTGACATATCTTAATACCGTTGATAATTGACTTTTATTTGTGTATATTTAATTAACTTTTATTTGTGCATTCTCTGGTCTTCGCAGCTAGCCTATCTAGCCTCGAATATACCCCACCGCAATGTGTGTATATTTATAATTATTTTTTATGAACTGGGAGTTAGCGAATCTTACATTATGATTACTTTATAAAATTTACTCACTCCTCCCAGTTCGGAAATCCATCCTTCCTCCTCCAACCTCCTTCCAAAAGACTTCTGCCCTCCTTGCCCCTGTGATCTCCATTCTTAGTGTGACCTCTGTTCTGTAGAGCCTATAACGTAATGTCTTTTTCGTGAGCAAGATTGGTTTTACGCTACGTGTAAACCATGACTAAGGAAATGCTTAACTAAATGAGAATACGATTCAATAGTTTACGGCCGGACGAAACATAAACAGAAGTCAACTTACGATAACCTTTTATTGGTCCAGCACTCTTTCAGTAGATCCAACATGTAACTAAACTTCACTTTTATCTGAGCGATCGAACATCTACACACACACACACATCCACATGAGCAACTGTTCTATCGCCCTTTTTATCTATCGTTCGTATCACATTCATACGTCACTTTCTCTCTGACCTCAAATGTGTTGCCAACCTCATTCTCGTGAGAGAGAAGATATCACGTTAAGCTTGGAAAGCATAAAGGAGAACAAACTCAAATTTACATAGGAAAGGGAACTAAAAATGAAAGTTAATTTAAAATATATGTCACAAGCCTATTACCCTCTCCCCCTACTCGAAGGCGATAGCGTTTCTCTCTGACTCCTCTAAGGCAAGAAAACGATTTAGCAGTCTCTAATTCGCCTCGAATCACAAAAGTCCATGATTGCAGCCCATGCCAATAAAACGATTTAAGCACTTAAGAAAGGCTTCCCGTGGATGCTGCTTTACATCTAATTTCCGATTTCTGCCGATAATACCTCCTTTCGAGTATACTTCTATAAAATTTCTGGCTTGGAATTAATTAGTACTAAAATCCTTTAAAACCTCATATAACCCGGTAACAAAAGCGCGAGAACAGAATTTTCCTGTTAATACACGAGAGAAATTGCGGAAAGGTTCCTGAAAATTCAGAATTTTCCTGGCATACGAAAAATCCGTGAGATGCACCCCCCCCCCCCCAATCATTTCACAGAAAAGGTTGTATCAGAAATATGTTTCGTTAATTTACGAAAGGAACTACGAGAAATGGCTCCTGAATTTCGGATTTTTTTTTTTTTTTATCGTTAACATACAAAAGGTTTCCGAAAATTCAGAATTTTCCTGGCATACGAAAAATCCGTGAAATTCAGGTTTTCCGTCATCATTTCAGGGGAAAGGTTGTATCAGAAACATGCTTCGCGTTATTCTACGAAGGAATTGCGGAAAGTTTTTGAAAATTCAAACATTTCCTGGCGTATGAAAAATCCGTGAAATTCGAGTTTATTTCGGTCATTTCACGGAAAAGCTTGTATTAGAAATATGCTTCGTTAATTTACGCAAGGAATCAGGAAAAATGATTTCTTAATTTTTTCTTATTGAGCGAAACCAGGCCGAAGGCAGAGCGGACCTCTCTTTACGAGACTCTAGCCAATTAGTTGTTCGGGCATAGGTAGGAGATGACACATCCGATCACCGTATTTTTTTTTCATACGATTGGACATCGTCCATGGTCAGGTTTTGACGCCTTCCGATTCCCGAAATTCCGTGTCATTGAGGAATAGTCGTCCAAAAAAACTTTCATTTTTAGGGGGTTTTCGGGTTTTGAGAAGGGGTCGTTTGTTACCTATCTCCTGCAAAGATCTTCAGCCGATTGCAGTGACACTTGCCACAGAGAAAGGGAAAGACATGATGAGTGACATGGGGTTGGTATCATGGTGATTGGTCGTGTCGTATAAAAATGACCATTAAAAAACTGACAAATTTTAATAATAATTGAAAAAATCCGCTCTCTATACAACACTCGGGGCAATTAGTTGTTCGGGCATAGCTACGACATGACACATCCGATCACCGTGATTTTTGGTATGCGATTGGACATCGTCCATGGTCAGGTTTTGACGCCTTTCGATTCCCGAAATTCCGTGTCATTGAGGAATTTCAATTAAAACTAGATGGCCTTTTACTTGAACCCTATCACGAAAGTCGGCTCACTAACATTAATTTAAAAAAATAGTTTGAATTGAAAAAAGAAGAAATGGAAAGACTCCGTCTGTTAGCTCAACACTTGCTTAATCTATATTAATAAAAGGAAGTGTGTGTGTGTGTGTGTGTGTGTGTGTGTGTGTGTGTGTGTGTGTGTGTGTGCCTGCCTGCCTGCCTGTCTGTCTTTCGCGATACAAATGAAAAACGTTGTTCCCGATCTGAGTGTGTCTTTTCGCTTTGTTTACATGTAACCTGATCACAACCAACGTGAAGGCGTGAAGGAAAGTAGTTCATGATAAATTTTAGGCATTTCGTTTTTAGAATGTTTCGTACTTTTGTTCCGGAAGTCAAATTTTACGCGTTCGTTTTCCAGAATTTGTTATAATAGAAGGCATACGGGGGGGGGGGGGGCATTCGCCCCCCCCCCCAATCCCCCCAGAGACATATCTTACCAAGACAAATGTTAATAAATTCAGGGTATAATGAAATAGGAAGTTTCGTTTCTTTTGATGCTACAAATTTTTCTCCAATTATAATTTTTTTAATATTTTTCAAGTATTTTAGTTTATTTTGCTAAAAAGTGTATTAAGACGCACGCCATTCTACAAAATATAATAAGTAAACTAACCATACCTCGTAGTCAGGGAAGCGCGATTCAGGATCAGAAGTGTGTTGAATACATTTTAATAGAAAAAAATTTCAAGCCTGCCGAAACAAACACCCACACCTTGAATCGTTTAGCTGAAGAAAGTTTGTTCTTGAAATGTTTGAAGAAGTAATTACTATATCCGGAGCATATACAGAATTTTTTTTCGGGAGGGAGGGGGGGGGCAACGAATAATGGAAGTTTTTGAAATTTACCAGAACAAAATTAAACTTAACAAAAATTAGAATATTACAGCATTTTTCTAATATAAGTTGATGCATTTCTGTTAAATTAAGGAATATTTTTTTCTAATATAAGTCGCATTTTAACCAAAAAAAAAAAAAAAAAAAAAAATGTAACACTTTGGGGGGGGGGGAGGGGCAAAGGCCCTTCTACTCCCTTGTACTATATATATAGTAATTACTTCTATACATGCAGATATAGTAGTTAAAATTATATATATATATAACAAACAGAAAACTTGTCCCCTCTAAGGTTCCATTCGCCCCCCCCCCGGTCAAAAAGTCCTGAAAGAAACACTGGCTTTAAGAGCTTAGATTTTGCAATAGCTTCGCTCAAAATTTTCAAACTGTACCCGAGTTATCAGTTACCGTTGGCGACTTGTCTTATTCGTTAATATACGAAAGGAATTGCGGAAAGGGTTCCAAAAATTCAGTTTTCCTGGCATAGGAAAAACCCTGAATCAGGTTTTCTACTATCATTTGACAAAAAAAAGGTTGTATGAGATATATGCTTCGTTAATTTACGAAAGGGATTGCCAAACATGGCTTGTGAATTTCGTAATTTTTTTTACAGCGTACGGTTGTGGTTTTAAACCGATTATACCCGTACTAGAATGCAAGGTTAGTATTTCAATCTGATTTCTCTTTCTAGAACTTTAGAACCCGACAAAATGATTTTCCTTGCTCGACTGCCGTTGCGAGTGCTATTTTAAGGCTTCAATAAATTCACTTGTCTTTAAAGAACGCCAAAGAAGCGCCTATTAAAGAACCGAGAGTGTAATTTCTCGCTCTGTTCTTGAGTCACGATGAGTCGTTTTGTAGCAGGATTTTTAATTAGACACGAAATGGTGTTTCTTAAGGAATAGTCGGTTGCGTGGGGCAGAATCAAATGTCGTTCTGCTCCGGGATGTCGCCTAGAATCAGCGCTGGCTGTGAGCGAGTTTCTGATTAATGTGGTCCTGAACATAATTGTGCTACTGTCTGAAAAGACGCCAGCCAACTAACTTACTCTGGAAGAGAGGGGTTTGTTTGGGATGCTAGTGTATGTTGTGTGTGTTCTCGGAACTAATGCTCATTAAAGCAACAGCGCTCTATAGGACAGGTGCGAGAGTACGCGCGTGCGCCTGTTCGTCCCCTCCCCATCTCGTCCGTTAAGATATGATCTCCAACATCTTATCGCATCTAGATCTACTCCGTTACAAAGAGCCATGCGATGAGATATTTTTCGCGGAGGACATCCACCCCTTGGCTTGGCCGACCTTGCGAAAGGAAGCACCCCTCTAGTAAAAAATAAAATAACAGCTAAGGATGTATATGTTTCGGAGGGAACGAATCCGGGTGAAAGGGAGAGATTAGTTTGTCCTGGTTGATCCTTATGGAATTCTGTGAATGAGATTAGCCGAGTTCATATAAAAAGTGGCAATGTCTCACCTAAATTTCTTCTCTATCGATTACCTGCTCAATGTATTTCCAAAATACAGGGTGATTCATAAAGAAGTATACAATTTCAACGCACTATAAAACAAGAACAATGTAAGATATTTTATGTTACCTGTAACAGAATTGTTGGGGGATGTTTCAAGTTTTTTTTAGAGACAGTCACAGATGTTCTATGTGTGCACCCTTAGTCACACGACGCACATCGAGCCGGTAATCCATTTCCGCCCAAACGCGAGGTAATATATATTGAGATTTTGCAACATCTGCACTTTGTATGGAATCATTTTCACCTTCTTTCTCAAAATTCTTCAGACAGTGGGCTGTGAAATCTGCACTTCACGACTCACCCTCCGCGTTGATTTTCCAGGACTTCGTTGAATGGCGGTGCAAACACTATCGACGACTTCTTCCAATACACGCGGTCGTCAGGACTTAAGTTTGCACAAACAGCCCGTAGTTTCACAATTTTTATGCCAATCGTAGATAGATTTTCTGGTTGGAGGTTCTTTTCCGAATCGTGATCGAAAATGCCGTTGCACAACAGTTACAGATATCGTTTTTCGCAATTCAAGAACACAAATCGCCTTCTCCATTGCAGACGCTGCCATTTTGACTGACTAGTCACGTGACACGCGCGCTATCGCCTACGTCACTTCCCTCAGTAGCGGGACACAAACTTTATGAGGACATCTACCTAACGGTTCGCAGTTGTGGTCCGTGTCTTCAACTGTTATTGTTTTACAGCATCTGGAAACTGTATATACTTCTTTATGAATCAGGGTGTACATTCTTTTTTGTCCCAGAAACATAGCACTGTAAAATACACATCGGCTTCCGGAAGACCGAGCAGTCAAAACGGCAAGCTACAGCAATAAGATTTGCCGGAGTAGTCCAATCGGTAGAACAATCGCTCCGGAGTAGGAAGAATCCACACCACCAGCAGAAAACAGATCGTTTTTTTTATTCGAATCCCACCACCAGCAGAAAAGAGCTCGTTCGCTATACATATATGTACGCTGTAAAAAATAAGTGCTGTGAATTCACTAAAATTTCGGAAAAAAACGTGCAGCAAAGTTGGCGGTAGGTAACCGCCTTTTTCAGAAATTTCCGTTTTTAAAAGTGCCCGTTTATTTTAACTTCCGTATTTTCACAGACTTTTTAGCCCTATCCCGGATAATCCTTCCGCTGCAGTCAGGATGGAACCACCGTCGTTTGGGTTGGTTCAACAGGTAACGCACGCCTTTAATCACCGAGTCACGCACGCTTGGAAATCTGAATTATGTACATCGTAAAAAAACTGCGCGAGGATGAATTTTTTTTTCGTTGCTAATGCTAGTACTTTAGTCATTTTTTTTACGCTTTCCAACGGTAGGTTGAAGAAGCGCATATGCTCCAGCTTTGTCCGTCCGTCTGTCCACACGATAACTGGCGTAAAAATGGTTCGATTTCAATGAAATTTTAGTATGTGGTAGGGGACCACCTGGGGACGAACCCTATTGAAAATGGGACAAATGGGGTCGAAGGTCACGACGAAGGAGCGGGATCTTTCCTTTGCCCTTATGCGTCATAACTTGCGTAAATATGGCTCGATTTCAATGAAATTTTACTATGTGGTAGGGGACCGCATGGGAACGAACCCTATTCAAAATGGGTGAAGTGGGGTCAAAGGTCAGGACATAGGAGCGGGATCCATTCCATCACCCATATCCCATATTATTAAGGTGGACGTCAAGTAATTTTGCTTCCTATACTTCCAATGGAAAACCTTCTGTAGGATGAAAATTTGAACATCGATTAAAATAACTTCATATTATAACTTGGAGTACTTAATATTTTCTAAAACGTAACCATAATTATATTAAAAATCAATAACTCTTCCTTTGGTGGTGTTAAAACCAGAAAAAAGATGGCGCGACCTGTATTTTGATGACGTCAGTAGACAAATGTTGGATTGCATAATTATGGTTATGTTTTAGAAAATATTAAGTATTGCAAGTTATAAAATGAAGATATTTTAATCGATGTTCAAATTTTCATCCTTGGGAACGCATTAATTGGGAAGAAAAGGTGTACTGAAATTTTTCCATTCGAAGTACAGGAAGCAAAATTACTTGACGTTCACCTTAAAGGAGCAATTCTTGTATGTATGTAAATTGTATTTTGAAAACGGCTCTAAATATTTTGATGAAAGTCGTTAACCTACCATTTTCTGGTACTAGAAATCGATTTAGCTTGATCTCGACTTTAAGAAAATTCGTTAAGTGGGTAAAATAACCATCCCGAATTACCACGTTTTTAGTGTAGTGTCATGACGTCGTCCCGTCAGATGTTGGCGCCCGGTCACGCCATCTGTCTCATTACGTCAGGCGTTGTTTGTGAATCCTATTAAAGTTTTATGACGTCACACTCTTGCGAGCAGATGGTCGCAATTCCCATCTGCCTCATTACGTCACGCTTTGTGTGCGTATGTTCGTCCGCACGATAACTCGCCTAAAAATCGTTCGATTTCGATGAAATTTTAGTATGTGGTAAGGGAACACCTGGGAAGGAACCCTATTGAAAATGAACGAAATGAGGTCAAAGGTCAGGACATAGGAGAGGGATCCATTCCACTGCTCTTATACGTCATAACTAACGTAAAAAAAGGTTCAATTTCGATTAAATTTTAGTATGTGGTAGGGGACCACCTGGAGACAAACCCTATTGAAAATTGGCGAAATGGGGGTCAAAGGTCAGGACATAGGAGTGGAATCACTTCCATCGCCATTATGCGTCGTAACTTACGTAAAAATGTTTCGATTTGGATGAAATGTTAGTATGTTGTAGGGACCTGCCTGGGGACGAATCCTATTGGAAATGGGGTGAAAGGTTAGGATACAGGAGCGGGATCTATTCCATAGCCCTTATGCATCATAACTTACGTAAAATTGCTTCGATTGCGACAAAACTTTATCATGTTATTTCGGAGGTATACTGAACTAGTTCTGTTGAATATCATCGAAATGGGATCAAAGGTCAAGGCACAGGGGTAAGATTTATTCCACAGCCATTTCCCTCATAACTTGAGTAATGTTTTCTAGTATGTTGGAAAGCGTATCATAATCAATGCATCGCATGATTTTACTAACTTGTTTTCCGTTGGAGCTTATTATTTTACTGAATAGGTTTGTAATATTTTTTTCTCTAGGACTTTTCTGAAATTAAGCATTTTTCATCGTGGTTTTTCGAAACAACAAAATGCTTTGCAACTTGATTTTTTGAAACTGACGATGACTTTCAGTTATTTTTAAAAGTGAGATGCACTTTTTTATCGAATTATTTCACAAACAAGACAAAAACTCTTAAATATGAAATTTACTCTTGACAGCTATAATTGATTTTACCTTTTAAAAGTTGTACAAACACTGATACATAGACATCGTACAGTATAATCATCTGTACAGTAAGTTAAGTACCCTGTTTCTTACAGTAACGCAATATACAATATATTGACAAAAGTCACCGGATACCGCTTCAAAAGCAAATGAACGGATCCTCTGCGTTGTTAAGATGCGCGGCACCGCTGCAAACTGTATAAAAACAAGCCTGCAGCTGACCGCGATCATATCGCACTGTGAGGTTGAGTGAAAATGTCACGGCGGGAGAGCACTGACTTTGAGAAAGGAAAGATTGTTGGGTGTTATATTAGTGGGTTGTCCATAAGAGAAACCGAGAGGCGTTTAAACATACCCAAGTCAACTGGTTTGGATGGACTGAATAAGTGGAAGACACATGGAGTGCCTGAAGCAGCAAAACGTACCGGCAGACCAAAGAAAATCATCGATAGAGGACGTCGAAGCCTCAGGAGAGTCGTTACAGCTAACCGACGGAGTGCTGCACAAGACCTCAGTGTACAGATGAGTTAAAACGCTGGAACCTCGGTACCATTCGCAGAGAACTTCATTCCATGGGTTACCGAGGTCATGCGGCTGCTCATAAGCCTTTCATCTCCACTCAGAATGCTACTCGTCGTTTAGCATGGTGTAAAGAACATTTATCGTGGACCGTAGATCAATGAAAACAAGTCCTATGGACTGATGAATCCAGATACACGATCCAGCAGTCTGATGGCCGTGTGTGGGTATGGCAGCAGCCGGGGAAACGCTATTTACCACAGTGTGCTGTTCCTACGGTCCAGTTTGCAGCAGGCAGTGTACTCTTGTGGGGGTGTTTTTCGTGGTATGGTCCCGGCCCATTGGTTTTCGTGGACAAACTTGTTAACCAGCATGTCTACCTCGACATTCTGGACAATTATGCCTTACCAACTCTGTGGCAATACTATGAAACCGTGTCTTGTTGGTACCAGCAGGATAATGCACTGAGCCATAAAGCAAGGATTGTTACAGCGTGGTTTGACGATAATTCCGTATCTTGTGTGGACTGGCCAGCACAGAGCCTTGATCTTAATCCCATAGAGCACCTATGGGATGAATTAGAGCGCCACTTAAGAAGTTTGGAACCAAGGCCTACTACTAAGCAACAGTTAGCGGCAGCATTATGTACTGAATGGAAGCGCATACCTATTGCTGTGTTCCAAACCTTGTCGAAAGCGTGTCTCGAAGGGTCAGTGCATGGGTCAATGAAGGGGTGAGTCCCGGAAGCCCCGGTTAAGCCCGTCGCATTTACGACTGCTTCGGCTGTTTCCGCTGAGCCAATAAAACGGGACAAACGTTGAAACATTCAGACAAAGGAAATTATATTGTTTTAGATAGATTAATTCATGCATCTTCAATACCGCGGGATTTCATGACATTAGAACGGTTGATGGGCTCATGGAATAAAGTATTTTTATAATAAAAAACAGCCATACATACTTGAGGTTCATATTAGCTCTTTCAATTAGTTCTCCCATTGCATGGATAAGATTAGTACAGCTCTCTATATATTATTATATAATTTCGTTTTTCAGTCATCGTCAAAAAAGCTGGGCACCAGCTGTGTTAACTGCAGGACAACCACAACAACTCTCTGGAGAAGGAATCTTCAAGGAGAGCCTGTGTGTAACGCTTGTGGCCTTTACTTCAAGTTACACAACGTAAGTACTTTGTTTTATTTTATTTATTTATTTATTTTTGTTTTGATTGGAGGTTTAACGACCACCGTGAGCAACTCAATGGGCTATAAGCAGTCGCCCGTCC
This sequence comes from Macrothele yani, assembly GCA_039090855.1. Lineage (NCBI taxonomy): Eukaryota > Metazoa > Arthropoda > Arachnida > Araneae > Macrothelidae > Macrothele > Macrothele yani. The sequence continues at coordinate 11,249,828 of CM077019.1, forward strand.
CTAATTTAAGGTCACTGGTTCCAGGGAAGGGAGAGAGCCAGTGCCATAAGACAAACACAACATCCATGCCTGACCGGGATTCGAACCCGGACCCCTTACGGACGAATGATCAGAGGCCAGCGCCTTAGACCACTGCGCCACCGGGGCGGCTTTGTTTTATTTAGGCCACCTGTTCATGTGGACTACGGAATGGCACGACATTGTTTTCTCCGACGAATCCCGCTTCTGCCTGCAACACCACGATGGCCGGATCCGCGTGTGGCGGGACCGCGGCTAGAGACTGTATGACGCTTGCATTATGCATCGCTATACCGGACCGTCGCCTGGCGTTATGGTTTGGGGCGCAATTGGATATGACACCCGCACCCCTCTGGTATGCATCGCCGATACACTCAACAGCCACCGCTACATCTCTGACGTTTTGGAGCCTGTAGTACTCCCTTACCTGCACGACCTGCCAGCGGCCAAATTTCAACAGGACAATGCGCGCCCGCACGTGGCACGCATCGGGCAACAATTCTTCACGGCCCACCAGGTGTCACTGCTGCCGTGGCCCGCCTGTTCTTCCGATATGTCGCCCATCGAACACGTCTGGTCGCTGCTCGGCAACCGAGTGGCCCGGCAACAACCTGTGCCACCCGCGGCTACGCCTGATGATCTGTGGCAACGTGTGGAAGCTGCCCACATCCAAAGCCTCTTTCGTTCGATGCCGCGGCGTGTAGCGGCCGTTATTGCCAGCCATGGGGGCCACACGAACTATTGATGTCTGCGTGTTCCGCAAGTCGCACGGGCCTGTAAGCTCAATCGTTTCATCTTTGTATCTGTTATGTGTCCAGTTAATCTGGCTTTGCTATCTCGTGTCCTTCTTGGTGTTGCAATTTGGGTAGCCAGCAGTGTAGATATACACAAGTCAATTATCAACGGTATTAAGGCTGTCTTTGAATGAGTGTAAGAGGAAATCTATCCTATATCTGCAATGCACATTCTTTTGTACGCATTTTCTCGAAGACTATTACTTTGTAGTGTTTGAAATTTTGAGCACAAATGAAAACGACCCATAGCTAATATATGCCACAGTTATTATTTCGAAATATTTGTTGGAATTTTTTTTTAAATTCGATTTAACTGACTCGAAAGTATTCAAATTTGGCGCTAGATGGCGTGATAAGTTAGCTTAGCAGTGTTTCTGTCTGAAAGAAACGAAATCTCTTATTTCTGTCTGATTTTATTTTTAATTATCTAGGCCAAATGGAAATCATTGAATGGGGCCAAAAGTTAGATTGGAATCTTGTCTTCTATAAATCGTCTTAAATCCTACCGTACGTTCATTTTTTGAAGAAAAATGCGTACATTAGCAGTGAACCCCTGAATTTGAGCTATAGAAACTCCGAGTACTTACTGAGCTCCACACCCAAATAACGTCATTGGTTAAAACGTAACAGCACGCATTTTGTCTTTCCATTGTGGAGCCAACGAGAGACCGCTTCCATTCTGAATATGGCGAGGTCTGCAGTGATTCGTAGACGCCAACTTCTGGGACAGTCCCTCAAGACGTAAAAGCCAAGCCCAAGGGTTGATTTTTGCGCCATCTATCGCGCGAAATGAACCCTAACACTCATTCAAAGACAGCCTTAAGCTACGTCGAAGTTTCGCTGCGAAAAAAAACAAAAAAACATGTGCTGTTTCACTTCTTTTGACTAAGAGAATCAGTCTGGTGATCAAAAACCAACGGGCCTCCTAGTGGAGGGATGACGTCATGTGACGCAACCACTCGCTCTACCAGTCTTCACTGTGTGATTCGAAGACTTTGGATACGTTCGCCGGCTAGGGTTTCCATGACAACATGGAGGAGCAGATGAAGTGTGAATGGGCCGTTGTTTTAGGCAACGGTTCTCTCAGAAAAGAGAAGACTTTGACTACCTTCTTCACTTGCATGCTCCCGCTCGTAAATGCTCGTGTTTCGCGAGAGTTGTTTCAGCTGTGTGAAGTGTCAATAAATTAAAATTAGTGATATTATTTCCTAAATTCGTGGCTTTTGTTGGATTCGAATTGTCTTGAAAAACTTTTGTGAAAGCTTTCCTGATCATCTGCTGTCGGAACTTAAAGAACCCTATGCTTCAAATTTTGACACAGTTCGACTCAAAAACGAACTGCGTACGCGCGCGAAGGTATTTATCATTCCCTTGACGAATACAAAAAGAAATTAGTAAGATACATTACTAGTTACATGAAATTGAATAAATTGGACATTGTGTTTATTGAGGTGTAAAAATTAGCAGACCTAATATTAAAATTTCCATCAACAACTGCAACTGCCGGAAGAAATTTTCTGCATTAAAAAGTATCAAGACATACTATACTTTATAGAAACACAAGGTGATGTACACTTGAGCAAATTGGCTGTTTTGTCAATAGAGAAAAACATTCTTTTTAAGTGTGCTAAAGTACTCGGAAGAAACTTTTATGGAAACGTAACACTCAACTTCACCAAAAGGAAAGAAAAATGGAAGGCATGTACAAATAAAGTGCACAGAAGAAGAATGGAGTTCATGTACAAATAAGTGTTAAAATCCTAATCCTCATAATAATTTGTATTATGATAGCAATAGCATGTACCAAAAATTAAGAAAAAAAGTTACTTCTATTAGTTAACAACTGAAAAATAAACTTTGAAATTAAAAAAAAAAAAAAAAAAAAAAACCCAGTACTGGGGTGTGGTGTGACAGCCCAGGTCTTGGACCCAAGATACGCCACTAGTTCGTCCGTCTGTCTGTCTGTGAACGACACCACATCTCTGCAACTATTAGCCCGCTTTGAAAAAAATATTTTTGCATTGGGAAACTTGAAATGTAAGAATGAAGATCCTTGTATTCCGTTTATTATTTTCCGAAGAACAACTTTGCCGCTAGAGGGCGTAAATGCAGATCATACTGAATTCAAAATACATTTTATTCCATATATTTGCTTCTAAATACCAGACTGAAAAAAATATTTTTCCATTCGATGCCATTTATAACGAAGAGTACAGTTTCTTTTTCAAGTAATGCATAGATTTTCCGCTAGGGGGTGTAAGTGTAAATTGCGTTCCCCCAATATCTCTGCTTCTAAAAGTCCAGTTTAAAAAATTCTTCGTGCATCGGATACAGCTCCTGATGGGAACTGTTTCGCATTTAATTTCTAATTTTTGGTAAAGAATGGTTTGGCCACCAGGGGCGTAAGAGTTTATTTCTGCTTCTTATAATTTTTTTTTGAAAATTCTTTCGTGGACCGATACCGCTCACCTCGGAAATACCTTTTGGGAATTTCTTCTGCTTAAAATAGTGTATAGATTTTTCTGCCAGAGGGCGGCAGTGTATATCTTATTTTTGCCAACATCTCTGTTTCTAAGAGTCCGATTTAAGAAATTCTTTCTTACAGCATGTCTGCAGCAATATCTGCGGGATTAAACACGCGATCGAAAATTTTTTTTTCCAGTCAGATACAGCTCCTGAATTTTAAAATTCAGGAGCTGTATCTGACTGGAAAAAAAATCTACGAAAAAGTTTTGTGTGCATTTCCTTCTAAAAATAATGCACAATTTCGCCGCTAGGGGCGCAAATGTTGAATCTGTTTTTCTCAATATCTCTGATTCTAAATGTGCGATTTAAAAAATTCTTTTAACATCGGATGCCATTTACCTTGTGGAACACTTTAGGTTTGTATTTGAGGAGTTTTGTAGTTCACAGTTCTGTCGCTAGGTGGTGTTTGTGTACTTCCTTTTGCAGCTGTGTCTCCGCTTCTATAAACCCTATTGAGAAACTTTTTCTTCAGTATACCATTAGTTACAATCAAGACGAGGAGCAATGTCCTCTTTAAATAATTTACAGCCTTCCTCTAGGGGGCGTAAAGGTCAAAACCTTTCTCTCGCTATCTCTTCTTCTGGGAGACGTATTTGAAAAGTTCTTTCCCTTAGCGTAGCTTTTGCCATGGACAATATTTTAACATCATGCAAAATTCTTCCGGTTGAAAGCGTTGGTTTATATCATACATTACTCCTTTTAGCTGTTCGATTTGAAAATCTCGTTCTTTGATACGTTCCTTCTTCTATGAGAAATTTTTTGTGCGCAATTTGTTAATTTTCGTAACATAGTTTTTAGCCGCTGGTGGAAGTAAGACCTGTTGCCCATAGCAGCTCAGAGTTTGGATATAAACATATCTTATGATCCTCTATCTAAACAACATACTTTGGTTTTGCAATCAGCGACAACAGGAAAGCGAAAATGTGAAGTGTTTCTTGAAAGCATTTTTTCTTATTATTTTCATGTGAAAATTAAGAACGTCTGCATTTTTATTTCGGTTTATGTCTGGCAATCGAATTATACGTTTTCGAGGCCCCTCAAGCAGTGTTGCATTCAGAGAGTTTTTTCTGGGAGGGGGGGGCGCAATTATAAATTTTGAGGGGGCTAAACTTGTTGACTGATTATATACATATAAACACAATTTTGTTATTTACATACAGTATCATCATCATCAACCATTATCAATCCACTGCTGGACGAAGGTCTCTCCAAGCCTCTTCCACAACGGTCTGTCTTGTGCCAGTCTCCTCCATGTCACTCCCGCATACTTTCGAATTTCATCCACCCATCTCCCATGTGGTCTTCTTCTGGGTATTTTCCTGTCCCTTGGAATCAAATCTAAAATTTCGATTGTCCATCGATGGTCTGTCCTTCTGGCAGTATGTCCAGCCCATTGCCATTTCAGGGATTTAACTCTGATCATGATGTCTTGTCATTTTTCTGATCCACGAGTTCCTCTTCTTATCTCTCCTGGTTACACCAAGCATGCACCTCTCCATGCTACTTTGAGTTGTCTGCAGCCTTTGTATGTCTCTTTAAGTTAAGGTCCACGTCTCTGCACCATACGTAAGCACTGGAAGGATGCATTGATCAAACACTTTTCTTTCATGTTGTTATATCCTTGGATAAAAATTGGATGCTGTGAAAGTGATGACGCTTCTTTTGATAATGTTTAACATATTTGTTTTTCAGTACTGTGATAACTTTGGGATCTTGGGTTGTTTTCATTGTTCCAAACTACTTTGCTTCGGTCATGTGTTCAATGCCACAAATGTTCATTTACACCTGTAATAAAGGTTTGCGTTGCTTTTCGTATGACGTGAGCTTATTTTGAATCATGGGGACAGAGCTGATATTTGGGGTTACATATCACGCACCACAACACATGTTAGATGATTTTTTCCACTTCTGCTCTACGGCCATTTTCAGACCACTCGTTTGTCCTTTGTCAGTTCATTTGGGTCAAAACGGAAATACACCCATTGGTTTTTGCCCTTAGTACTATCTCCTGGCCACTTTTCTTCAATTTTGGAGAGTGATAGTTGAAAGGCTTTCCTTGTCAGTTTAAAGTCAGGTTAACTTCTAGATCCCAAATCAATATTCATAAAAATGTTGACAAGTTTGTAAAATAACGAAAAACGTAAAATGAGATAGCGCTTTATAAGAGTGGAGAGTAAATCGACCTATATACTTCCGGCCGCTTCGAAATTCTTCTCTTCCAGCGGCACAGAGAATGGGGAGATAGAAGTCAGATAACCCATTGGACCTCCGTATCAGATGCTCGCGAAATAAGATATGACGCTGCTGACGGTACCTTCCTTCGGACAGTGAGGACGATTACGGAGTGCATTCCATACAGTGAATCCGTTTTATCTTAGATTCATCAGATTTTACAAGCTTTCCGAGCAAAAGATAACATTTTTGTTTCTAGATAGCGAGTTCTTGCAACATGTGGGGAAGTGTTTTAAGTTTCGTGGTGTTTTGTCCAGAAATGCATTAACTAAAGTGATGTCTCAAAGATTGTTTCCAAAATGTGGGTCACTCCGACGCGGAAGTTTCTTCGTCCTAATGGTTTCTTGGAAAACATAACTATAAAGCTTTAGTTGCAAGCCGAAGTCCTAACTGCGCAGAATTTCCCACCCCAATTCTTTTCCATTCCACATTTGTTTATAAATTCCATTCTCTATGACAATCTATTCTTTTTATGTTGCGTAATTCATATAGCGTTGTAACAATCCATAATAGCAATTTGTTACCCCGATTCCGTTTATCTAATATCTATCTGTAAATTTTAATTCTTATGCCAACAATTTCCACTTTTGATTCCATATAAATAACTAGCCCGTCCTGTGACGGAGTAAAATTTTTAATTGAACCAGATTGAAAACAAATCAAATAGACACCGGATTTCTGTAAGGAAACATAAAACTTATATAATGAGAATTAAAAATTAAATGCTATTTATTTCCGTTTTTCAAGACCTAGCGATAAATAACATTCTGTGTAAAAGATTTGTTGTTTAACAATTGTAGATTAGAGCGTTTAGATATAGATCGATATTTTGCAAAATGTGTAATATAATCAGCACTAAACTAGGAAAGTTGTTTTCGTGTAAACTTACCTTAATAACTTTCTTTTTTTTAATCTTTCGCGTTAAATAACTTTTACTCCGGCACACTTGTTATTCCCATCACGGCTTGTTTTAGATTGTTCTATTCGACGGTTAGTTTGAAACTTCATAACAAAGCTTTTCCTACAAAATAATGCGACATCTGATATTACAAATCGGAACTATCTAAATTCTCCACATGTGCTATTGGGGCGACATTTGCTTTTTAGATGCAATCTTGCTCACTTTGACATCTCAATATTTCAGTTTTTATTGTTAGATTAGAGCGTTTACATAGATCGATATTTTGCAAAATGTTTAATATAATCAGCACTAAACTCGGAAAGTTAGTTAAATTAAAAGAGTAAAAATAATTAAAGCGTACAAATTAATATTCGAATTGTGATAAATTAAATTAATATACAAACACAACTTGCAGTGAAATTAAGATTTTAATTCGAATTTTGTAGATCGCATGAATAGAACTCGAGTCATTGATAATCCAATGTTTTTAAAATTAGCACGCGATTACCTTGACATCTCAATGTGATCGCGTGCAAACTCAACTTGCTGTGATACTAAAAATTCAATTGGAATTTTGTAGATCGGAAAAATAGAACTAGAATAATTAATAATCCAATGTTTTTAAATTAGCACGCGATCACCTTGACATCTAAAAGTGATCGCATGCTGGTGTTACAATTCGGAACTGCAGGCAATCATTTTGACATCGCGAGAGCACATACGAATTGTTCGATAAGTGATGGCCCAACAATGTAGACGTTACTGAGACGTCAAGCGTTCCAGAGAGACAGACGGATCTGGGTGTTTATATATATTATAACTAGCCCAAAGACTTTTAAGATACATAGACTGGAAGTTCTTGTGAAAATGAGTGGCAGCAGCTGGTGACATTTTGATACCTACATAAACAACGTAATTCAGCTCTTTTGCCTGACAGAGAAGGAATTTTACGTCGTTATAATACTGCGTATTAACTTTTTTTAATGGGGGATAAATTAGACTTTAAACGATTAAAGAAAACATCATTATCGTAATTTTGGGGGATATAAGATAACTGAAGGGTAACGTTGGTTGTCCTACGTGTAAAATATATTTCGGCTTCAGTTGCTTGCAAAGTGCTTGATCTAGCTGCATGAAATTCGTATTTCACACTCTAAGTAACGTCAAAAATCATTTTAATGTGGCCATATGTTTATTCTTAAGAGAAGTTGCCGAGAACAAAACTTTTAATTTTGGAAGTTTTTCCAGCAGTATTATATAACGAAGTAAATTTCTCAGTCATTTTTGGTCTACGCCGGGATTCGAACCCGAGGCCGCTTATTCTTGAACAAGTCGCTCTACCAACTGAGCTACGCAGACGTTTTATTCTGATTCCTATCTGCCTTTATGTCGTGTGCGTCCTACTGGAAGGTACGTCACATCTCCCCCCCCGAAAGAGGGCCGGGGGCATGGCCCACGGGTCAGCCGTGACCATGAATCGTTGCAGGCAGCCATCCACTGTAGAACGTGCACTTGAGAACTCCCAGTCAATCTGCTGTGTGGAATGCAACATCACACATTTTTTTATTTTTCGAAGCGCTGGAGAAGGGATTCTCTGATTTTTCCTGTCTCGCTGTGTGGAAATAATATCACACCAATGCGAGATTTTGAACGGCCGGGTCATCCGGATAGTTCGGGCGCCATTATAACGAAGTAAATTTCTCCGTCACTTTTGGTCTACGCCGGGATTCGAACCCGAGGCCGCTTATTCCGGAACAAGTCGCTCTACCAACTGAGCTACGCAGACGTTTTATTCTGATTCCTATCTGCCTTTATGTCGTGTGCGTCCTACTGGCAGGTACGTCACAATTACACTAGCGTGCAAAATTTAAGGACGATACGGTTATTCGAATATAACGTCGTGCAGAAGTGCTCCACATCGACTCAAATCATACCATACGATCCCCAAGATGTAAGAATATGGACAAGTGAGCAAAACCGTTAAAACAAGGAATCCAAAGGATACAAAGGCACTTTATTGAAAAGGTAGCTTCGAGCACAACTGGACAGAAGACAGAAACATCCATGTGACAGGCAGCTGCCAAGAAAAATCCAGTCTTTAGTAGGGGATATGATCACCCCTGACTGCGTTGCAGGATTTACAACGTCTGTCCATGCTGAGGACGAGGTTCGCAAGGAGCTGTTCAGGCATCGCGGCCCATTCCTCTTGCAGCGCCAATCGCAGCTGCGGAATCGTTGCTGGCGGCTGGTGACTTGCTGCCAAGCGTCTCCCGAGAAGGTCCCACACGTGTTCGATTGGATTTAGGTCCGGGGACCTTGCGGGCCAATCCATGCATTAAGTATCTTCACTATCCAACATCTCTGCGACAGCCACTGTACGATGAGGTGTAGCGTTGTCGTCCATGAAGAGGAACTCAGGACCCACAGCACCTCTAAACAGACGCACGTGAGGCAGGAGAACCTCGGTAGAATAGCGGACACCAGAGACTGAACGTCCTTGGAAGATGTGGAGGTCAGTACGGCTACCAAGCATGATACCGACCCAAACGAGAGCTCCGCCACCTCCAAACCGGTCCCTTTCGATGATGTTGGAGGTGTGATTGCCTGTTCCCTGCTCTCTCCAGATGTGTATACGTCCAGAATCGCTTGTCAAACTAAATCGGCTCTCATCCGTAAAGAGAACTCGACCCCATTGCTGATGTGCCCAGTTCTTGTGTTCCTGGAACCACAGAAACCGCTGTCTCCGATGAGCAGGCGATAATGGCACACACAGTACAGGTCGTCGTGCAAATAGACTACCCTTGTGCAGCCTCCTTGCCACGGTAAAACGCGATAACGGACGTTCAGTTGTCTGTTGCACGTGCCTTGCGATTTCTCCCGCTGTCTGCCGTCTGTCTCTTCTCGTCTGTAGGACAATATACCGGTCGTCCACCGCCGTGGTTGCTCGTGGACGACCACTGCTAAACTCTCGGACAGCTGTTCCTGTCGTTTGAAATGCTCTCTAAGCTTGTGAAACGATGCTGTGAGCGATCCCGAACTCCTCGGCCACACTAGTCACACTTCGAACTTCTTCCAACATCCCAATGACGTGACCTCGGGTGAAGTCATCCAGATATCGTCTACAGGATTGCCTGTTGGCCATATCACACGGTGGCAGCAACTCGACGTCGTTCAAACCGATGTACACCGTGCAATAGCTTTCACCGAATTGCTGAGCGCACACCGCCCGTGTGCTTTATACCCTTCCGACACTCCCCCCTTTCGTCATGCTGCATATATGCACATGCCCTACCGTACCGGACCCTAGTCTATCTCCTGAGTGGTCTTTCGGTCCGTTCTGCCTGCTCGTTCCGCTGTTATGCTAATTTCTCCTCCTCGTCCTTAATTTTTGCACACCAATGTATAATATTAAATCTGGCTATAATATTTTCTGAAATGCTTTACATTATATACGTACTATTTATAAAAACAAAAAATAATAAATCTTACTGGTTATATGCATAAAGAATGGATGCAACTGATATAAACACACGGACGCCTATAGTAAAGAACGAGATATGACAGATTCTATCCTTACAACGCCGAACTTCAAATGTCGCAAGGCTAACTTACGGTTAATTAATGCACACAATTGACGTGGATTAGGAACATCAAACAGAAGTCATCGCTCTTTCCACGTTTATAAGTGAGTCACGGGAAAATTCCCATCGGCCGTCATTATGAATCGAACCCAGGTCTTCCAGTTAAGCGCTGGACATGCTACCACTGCACCACAGCGGCCTCAAATTCTCCAGACTGACATACGATTACACACAACTGACGTAGATTAGGAACATCAAACAGAAGTCATCGCTCTTTCCACGTTTATGAGTGAGTCACGGAAAAATTCTCATCGGCCGCCAACGGAATCGAACCCAGGTTCTTCTAGTTACGCACCGAACATGCTACCACTGCACAACAGCGGCCTCGAATTCTCCGGACTCACACGGGACTACACAGAATTGACGCAGATTAGGAACATCAAACAGAAGTCATCGCTCTTTCCACGTTTATGAGTGAGTCACGGAATAATTATCATCGGCCGCCAACGCAATCGAACCCAGGTTCTTCCAGTTACGCGCCGGACATGCTACCACTGCACCACAGCGGCCTCGAATTCTCCAGACTCACATAGGACCACACAGAATTGACGTGGATTAGGAACATCAAACAGAAGTCATCGCTCTTTCCACGTTTATGAGTGAGTCACGGAAAAATTCTCATCGGCCGCCACCGGGAATCGAACACAGGGTCTTCCAGTTATGCGCCGGACATGCTACCACTGCAGCACAGCGGCCTCGAATTCTCCAGACTCACATAGGACCACACAGAATTGACGTGGATTAGGAACATCAAACAGAAGTCATCGCTCTTTTCACGTTTGTGAGTGAGTCACGGAAAAATTCTCATCGGCCGCCACCGGGAATCGAACACAGGGTCTTCCAGTTATGCGCCGGACATGCTACCACTGCAGCACAGCGGCCTCGAATTCTCCAGACTCACATAGGACCACACAGAATTTACGTGGATTAGGAACATCAAACAGAAGTCATCGCTCTTTCCACGTTTATGAGTGAGTCACGGAAAAATTCTCATCGGCCGCCACCGGGAATCGAACACAGGGTCTTCCAGTTATGTGCCGGACATGCTACCACTGCATCACAGCGGCCTTGAATTCTCCAGACTCACATAGGACCACACAGAATTTACGTGGATTAGGAATATCAAACAGAAGTCATCGCTCTTTCCACGTTTATGAGTGAGTCACGGAAAAATTTTCATCGGCCGCCACCGGGAATCGAACCCAGGTCTTCCAGTTACGCGCCGGACATGCTACCACTTCGGCCTGGAGACCCTGTGTTCGATTCCCAGTGGCGGCCGATGAGAACTTTTCCGTGACTCACTTATAAACGTGGAAAGAGCGATGATTTCTGTTTGATAACCAACGGTTTTCCAGTCTGTGTCTAAAAGGTCTTTGAACTAGCCTATTGCCCGTCCTAGGATGGTTGTTTTTAAGCTTCAAATAAATATTAATGTATAGGAGATGTTTCCTTTCCTAAGACGGTAAAATTTTTAATGGAAGCAGATTGAAAACAAATGAAATAGACGCCGGCTGTTTTGTAAGGAAATATAGTAAAAATTTATATAGCAAGGACTCATTCATGTTATAGAACTGAATATTATATGCTATTTCCGTTTTTCAAAAGACCTCGCGATAAATAAACATTCAATGTGACATATTTTTTGTTTAAAAATTTTACTTGTAGTCCAGTTATTTCCGTGTAAAAACTTACCTTAATAACTTTTGCCTTGATTTTTCGCGTTAAATTGCCTTTTCTTCGGCACACATGTTATTACTTTCACGGCTTGTTTTGGACTGTCCTATTCGACGGTTAGTTTGAAAATTCATACCGAAGCCTTTTTTACAAAATAATGCGACATCTGTTGTTACAAATCGGAACTATTTAAATTATTGACGGTGTGCTGTTGGGGCGACATATCTGTTTTTAGATGCAATCTTGTTCACTTTGACATCTCAAGATTTCAATTTTTATTGTAGGTTAGAGCGTTTAGATAGATCGATATTTCACAAAATGTTTAGTATAATCAGCACTAAATTCGGAAAGTTAGTTAAATTAAAGTAAAAAAAAAATTAATTAAAGCGTACAAATTAATATTCGAAATGTGCTAAATTAAATTATTATATAAGCAGAACTTGCCGTTGTATTAAGAATTAAATTCGAATTTTATAGATCGGATAAATAGAATCGAGTCATTTGTAATCCAATGTTTCAAATTAGCACGCGATCACCTTGACATTTGAAAGTGATCTCGTGCTATTATATAGCAGGCAATCATTTTGACATCGTGAGAGCACACACGAATTGATCGATAAGTGATGACGCAACAATGTAGGCGTTCATAGCCCACTGGAAAGAGGAGGCCCTGAAACGAACAGTTGTCATGTGACCAAAATGGTCTCAGATTTGTGAAATTTCTCCAAGTTTTTACCGGAAGTGAATAAAGTTATTATTCTTGTGATTTAAGTCTCTTAAAAAGCCTTATTGCATTATGATTTCCAATCAAAACTGCTTTATTCTAGGGTTTAGATTACTATATCTGTGGAACTTATAAATATAATTTGCTTGCAGTGGCAAAAAATAATAAATAGTTACAAATAATAAGCTGAAAATTGGGACTAAGTTGCTCACATGACCTTTCGTTTCAAGGCCTCTTCTTTCTAATGGCCTACGATAGACGTTGGTGCGAAGTCAAGCGTTCCAAAGAGACAGCCGCATCTGGGTGTTTACATACATACACTGAAGTGCCAGAAAAACTGGTACAGACGAGCTTGTGCAAAATACATAGCAACGTCACCTATGCGCGTACTCGGTTGCGTCCGCCAGTGCGTATATAAAGCGATAGACATCCTTGCTAGCTGTCAGAGCTGTTTTCGGCATGAGAATGACAAGTAATAACGATTTAAGCGATTTTCAACGCTGTATCATAGTTGGCCCTCGTGAGATGGGCCATTGTGTTTTGGAGGTAGAAACGAAGTTCGGATTTTCACGGACGACCATTGCAAGGGTGTACCATGACTACAAGAATTCCGGCAAAACCTCCAACCTACGATACCAGTGTGGCCGTAAAAGGACATTGGGTGAACGTGACCATCGTCAGCTGCCAAGAATCGTTTCACGTGACACTCTCGCGGGTATCATCGGAATTCAATGATGGAGCCTCAACAAGAATCACCGTCCGGACTGTGCAACGTACCCTGCACGATATGGGCTTTGGGAGCCGACGCCCAACTCGAGTCCCCTTGATGGGTGCACGACACAGAGCTATGCGCCTCGCTTGGGCACGGAAACACCGTCACTGAACACTTGATGACTGGAAACAAGTAGCCTGGTCTGACGAATCGCGTTTCCAACTGTATCGGGCAGATGGAAGGATACGTGTTTGGCGCAAACCCCATGAATCCTGCCTATCAACACGGAACTGTACCGGCTGGTGGGAGAGGGGGGGGGTCCATAAAGGTATGGGGTGTGTTTAGCTGGACTTCACTGGGACCCCTGGTACGTCTGTGACCGGCCAACGCTATGTGTGCATCCATTCTGACGAGGTACACCTGTTCATGTTCTGCATTCATGCTGATGGGTTGGGCCTGTTGCAATAGGGCAATGCACCTCCACACAAGTGTCGGGACGTCACATTATGGTTAGAGAAGCATTCATCTGAGTTTAGGGTGTTGCCATTCCCACCCAAGTCCCCAGATCTGAACGTGATAGAACACATTTGGGATGCCATGCAACGCGCTATCGAACACAGGAATCTGAGACCTCGGAATACACCCGAATTGTGGAACGCTCTGCAGGAAGTATGGTGTGCAACACTGTACTAAACGAAAGCCGGTCCTGGGGTTGTATATATACTGCTCTGTGAACTTCACCTGCGCTACCGTCCTGTCTCCAGGCGTGCTGATTTCTCTAGGCTGGGGGTGGTCATAATGTAAAGGCTCATCACTGTCTGCAAAGAAAAACGAATCCCCCCTCCTCACCCCCGAGAAAGTCGTTCTATTCTGATGAAACTCCGCATGCAAGTACCTCAAGGCCGAATATGACTAAAAGATAACGACCAATGACGAAATTATGGCTCGACACAGCGCTTGAGAACCACGCATCGAGGAGGATATATCAAAACCAAAGCTCGTACGTACGGACAATTCTGACAGCGGATTGCCTTAACCTCCATGAACTGTGAAGATGCCTCGACGTCGGATCCGTGGCACACTACGAGCAGTTGAGCGAGTTTGAGAGAAGTCGTATGTTTGGGCTGAGAGAGGCCCGTTGGTCTAGTCGCCGTATCGCCAGGTATTAAGATCGGAGAGACGCGGCAATCGGACGGTGTTAGTGCCAATGGGTTGAGGAAGGCGTAACCCAACGTCATGCGAGCAGTGGACGGCCGAGGGCAACGGCAGAACGCTAGGATCGAGCGATTGTGAGAGCCGCACGAACAGAACCGCAACTATGCGCCGTCTACACGTATGAAAGTGGCCAATCAGACCGTTGCCAGACGACTTGTGGCACGGGGACTACATTTGATGAGATCACTCCGCCGCCTGCCACTGACCAGCGAGCATTGCCCTCATAGGTTGAAGTGGCGTCGGGCTCGATTAACGTGGGATAGTGTCCATTGGCATTGTGTTGTCTTCAGTAGTGAATCACGGTTTGCACTTGGCGCCGATGACCAGCCCATGCGTGTCTAGAGACGAGTCGTGCTGCCTTTAACGTGGAACAGCACACGGCTGGCGCACCGGGAGTGACTGTCTAGGGAGCCGTTTCCTACGATAGCAGAACACCCATGGTAGTCCTCCGTACCACCCTCACGGCTCAAAGGTACGCCGACGTCATTGTACGGCCTGTTGCGTTGCCGTTCCTGTAGCAGCATCACCGAGAAATTTTTTCAACAGGATAATGCCCGGCCACGCACGGCTCTCCTGGGCCTGCCTCCATAATGTCGACACCCTTCCATAGCCAGCACAATCGCCCGACCTACTGCCTACAATTTGGACACCATCAGACATGCTATATACCTCAAGACAGTATCCATGAACTGTATGCGCCTATGCCATGCCGGCTAACCGCTTGTAACCCATCCAGAGGTGGCGTTACAGCGTACTGACTTGTTCCACTCGTGTAGCTGTTTTACCCGAATAAATGGCCTAACTGCTCTGGAATTGCAATCATTTTCTTTCCTATGCATGTACATTGCACATGCCAACTTTCATCTCGATCGGATGATCCTTCCGGGTGTTTCGTTTTTTTTTTTTTTTGGGAGGTGGGGGGGCGCCAGAGAGATCCCGTTGGTAAAAATTGTCACCAAGAAAGAATCGCGCTATTCAAATGAAATTTATATCACACATTCCTCATGCCACATAAGATAACTGATTACATTTGCAAAGCTACACTTTCTTCCCTTCAAAACTCTGTGACGTACTACAGAGGAGAAAACATGTGTCAAGACAACAAATCTGCGGCGAGACGTTCTGTCCGCGTAGCTTTGTTGGGAGAGCAACTTACTCCGGAATGAGAGGACACTGGTTCGCTGACAAACTTGTATTTTCACTACTCAGTATCGTGTGAAGCCACCTGGAGCAAAAATAACACTCTACACGGCGTGGCCTTCAAGGGAAGACGTTTCGACATCGTCTTGGGAAATAGTCTGCCAAGCTGCTGCCATGCGAGACCAGAGTTCATTTGTGGTGATTGACGTAGGCGTTTGACGCGTCAGTCTTTTAGAAAACTATCATGTCCCAGACACGTTCAATCGGGGACATATCTGGCGAACGTGCAGGCCAGGGAAAAAGCGGTAGCTGCGGGTCATGGAACACGTCTTGGACATTCCGCGCCACGTGTGGCAGAGCATTGTCCTGCTGGAATATAGTCAGCACAACGCTGAAGGAAAGATATCATCACTGCCTCTAAGACATCCCTGATGTCTCGCTGGCTGTTGAGGGTTCCCTCAATTCGTATCAGGCGATATCGCGATTTGAACCCAATGGAGTCCGGACTGAAGGAAAGGTATCATCATCTTTGTCTCTAAAACATTCCTGATGTCTTGCTGGCTGTTGAGGGTTTCCTTAATTCGTATCAGGCGAGATCGCGATTTGAACCCAATGGAGCAAGGACAACTATGAAGGAAGAGTATCATATCTGACTCGAAAACATCCCTGATGTCTCGCTGGCTGCTGAGGGTTCCCTTAATTCGTATCAGGCGAGATTGCGATTTGAACCCAATGGAGCCAGGACTGAAGGAAGGATATTATCATATTTGCCTCTAAAACATTCGTGATGTCTTGCTGTCTGTTGAGGGTTTCCTTAATTCGTATCAGGCGAGATCGCGATTTGAACCCAATGGAGCCAGGACAACTATGAAGGAAGGGTATCACATCTGACTCGAAAACATCCCTGATGTCTCGCTGGCTGTTGAGGGTTCCCTTAATACGTATCAGGCGAGATTGCGATTTGAACCCAATGGAACCAGGACAAATATGAAGGAAGGGTATCGCATCTGACTCGAAAACATCCCTGATGTCTCGCTGGCTGTTGAGGGTTCCCTTAATTCGTATCAGGCGAGATCGCGATTTGAACCCAATGGAGCCAGGACAAATATGAAGGAAGGGTATCACATCTGACTCTAAAACATCCCTGATGTCTCGCTGGCTGTTGAGGGTTTCCTTAATTCGTATCAGGCGAGATCGCGATTTGAACCCAATGGAGCCAGGACAAATATGAAGGAAGGGCATCACATCTGACTCGAAAACATCCCTGATGTCTCGCTGGCTGTTGAGGGTTCCCTTAATTCGTATGAGGCGAGATTGCGATTTGAACCCAATGGAGCCAGGACTGAAGGAAGGGTATTATCATATTTGCCTCTAAAACATTCCTGATGTCTTGCTGTCTGTTGAGGGTTTCCTTAATTCGTATCAGGCGAGATCGCGATTTGAACCCAATGGAGCCAGGACAACTATGAAGGAAGGATATTATATATGACTCTAAAACATACCTGATGTCTCGCTGGCTGTTGAGGGTTTCCTTAATTCGTATCAGGCGAGATCGCGATTTGAACCCAATGGAGCCAGGACAAATATGAAGGAAGGGTATCACATCTGACTCGAAAACATCCCTGATGTCTCGCTGGCTGTTGAGGGTTCCCTTAATTCGTATCAGGCGAGATCGCGATTTGAACCCAATACTGAAGGAAGGGTATCTATCACCTTTGCCTCTAAAACATTCCTGATGTCTTGCTGGCTGTTGAGGGTTTCCTTAATTCGTATCAGGCGATAGCGCGAACTGAACCCAACAGAGCAAGGACAACTATGAAGGAAGAGTATCACATCTGACTCGAAAACATTCCTGATGTCTCGCTGGCTGTTGAGGGTTCCCTCAATTCGTATCAGGCGAGACGCCTGATACGAATGGAGCCAGGACTGAAGGAAGGGTATCATCACCTTTGCCTCGAAAACATCCTGATGTCTCGTTGGCTCAATTCGTATCAGGCGAGATCGCGAATTGAACCCAATGACACCCCAAACCATGAGGATTGGCGATTTCCGATATGACGCTGCCGTTCACCGTAATGTCTTCGAACACGTATGCGTCCATCATAATGCATCGAGTTGAATCGTGACTCATAAGAAAACACGATTTGTTGCCAAACAGCGCTGCAATGTCTGAGTTCGAGAACCTGTCTGTGTTGTAGCCTGCGGCGTCTGTGTTTGATGGTCAAAGGAATGCGCAATAATGGGCTGCTACTGACCAGCCGTCTGTTAAGCAGACATCTAACTGTGCTGGAGGATAAAGCCTGCCCTGTGACAGTGCTCCACTGCTGTGCGACATCTACCATGAGAGATCGCCTTTTCGGCTCGGCAGGACACAGAAACGGAAGGAATGAGAGCAAGTCTAGCGACTTTGACAGAACAGTTTGTAGTGAGATTAGAGTACAGTAGATGGCGCCACCGTACAAGTACGATATTGCACATAGATGGGTGAGAGAATTTCAGGGGGGACATAGGAAAGGATACCCATTTTACCAGTGGGCCGTCACTTTACGTGCTCGTCCGATGCACGGCGGATATTCAGCGATTGTTAGTAAATCACACCATCTCCGATGGATCAGATCAGGCTTGAACCTGAGAACCTTGCATCGACAGTCTGAATCACTAACCACTAAGCCATCCGCGGCTCCGATTGCAACATCTCGTTTGAGCCAGCTCTTTATACTCAACACCGGACAGTCCAGAGGGCGCTGTTCGGAAACCGCATGTGCACTTTCACTGACATTTTTATCATTTGCATGCCCCAACCTGTTACAGTTATCCTGTAAGTTTCAGGCAAATACCAGCAGTCCTTTGTGGTGTTGTAATTTTCACAAACAGTAATGTATATCACTATTAAAAAAAAAGGTTTTGGCTTTCAGTACTGAAAAAAAAAAAGTTTTGGCTTTCACTATTTAAAAAAGGTTTTGGCTTTCACTATTTAAAAAAGGTTTTGACTTTCACTATCAAAGAAAAAAGGTTTTGGCTTCACTATTAAAGAAACAAGTTGGTAAAATCATGCAATGCCTTGATTATGATACACTTTCCAACATACCAGAAATCATTACTCGAATTATGAGGATAATGGTTGTGGAATAAATCTCGCTCATGTGCCCCGACCTTTGACCCCATTTCGATGATATCAACAGAACCGGTTCAGTACATCTCCGGAACAACATGAAGTTTTGTCGCAATCGAAGAATTTCTACGTAAGTTATGACGCAAAAGAGCGATGGAATGGATCCCCTCCTATGACCCCATTTCGTCCATTTTCAATAGGGTTCCTTCCCAGGTTGTCCCCTACCACATACTAAAATTTCATTGAAATCGAACCATTTTTACGCGAGTTATCGTGCGGACGGGCAGACAGACAAAGCTGGAACATATACGCTTCTTCAACCTACGGGTGGAAAGCGTAAAACACAGGTTTTGGCTTTGACTATTAAAAAAAAAGGTTTTGGCTTTAACTATTTAAAAAAAGGTTTTGGCTTTCACTATTTAAAAAAAGGTTTTGGCTTTCACCACTTAAAAAAAAGGTTTCAGCTCTCACTATTTAAAAAAAGGTTTTGGCTTTCACTATTTAAAAAAAGGTTTTGGCTCTCACTATTTAAAAAAGGTTTTGGCTCTCACTATTTAGAAAAAGGTTTTGGCTGTCACTATTAAAAAAGTTTTGGCTTTCACTATTAAAAAAAAGGTTTTGGCATTCACGTTTCGGGTGGGGATGGACTCCACTATCCTGTTGGTACTGCCGCCATTGCCTAAACTTTAGAAAATTCTAGAAAACTCAAGAATACAGAAGCGCGTATTCTATTGCCGTCGGAACGATGACGTCAGCAACTTAATGTAACCTCTGGAAAACTCCACTGTTTACTAGTGACAGAATGAAAGTGAAAATGGCAAACAACATCTTTGCATTATTATAAAAATAGTGTTGAGCTTGCTGACCCCCTGAAAGAGTCTTGCAGACTTTCAGGGATCCACACAGATCATACTTTGACAACCACTGCTTAATCTTTTCGTAACAAACTAACAAGAGGCATTACTTTTTTTATCCAATCCTTTTCGATTTGGTGTTAATTAAAATATTTAAGTGAAACTTGTAATGCAAACATTACTTAATTTTGTTTTTGAATATGTGTATTTTTTTTCTATAGGTAAGCCGGCCACTCACAATGAAAAAAGATGGCATTCAGACACGCAATCGAAAAATTTCTACAAAAACGAAGAAAAGGAAGGTATCTACAATCGGGAAAGAAAACACCAAAGAGAGATCTGACGTGATCTGCTACAGTCCTTGTTCACAGCAATTTTCTACTGGAGCTTGCGTGTCACGTGACGCCAGCCTCACTATGAGCAGGCCCTTGGCATACGGACAGTACAGTGCACACGGTGGCTCTTCTTTTACTGACTTAACTGTATCTCGTGTCAACCACAGAGGCACCAATTCTTTAACCTCAAACTTCGGAATCCATCATCCTCAAACTGTAGCTTGATAAGACAGAGGAGGAAGAAATGAGCTGGGGCTGCAAGAGGCATGTTTCACAAGTGACACATTTGTATCAACAATAAATTATTTTGCTGCTAACACTTCAATCTTCCAAGACTGTGATCCTTGTTCCAAGTTAAAACTGAATGAAAAACATCCAATATATGTGCTACATGGTGACAAAAATACCTTACCTCAGGACTAAGTAAACAACAGAACAAGTCTGTGTGGATCATACCAAATTTGTACCTGCACTCTACGACAGTCTAGTTTAAATATAAATTAAAGAAATGAAAACTATGAGACGTTCTATTCTGATTTTAAAAAGTTCACTAATGTTCTTTCTTTGTTACTTTAAAATTTGCATATTTTAATTTTGACGGATTTTTTTTTATTTGATCTCATACATACAGGGTGTGTCAATAAAGTTTGGTGAATGCTGTTGTTAAATGTAAGATGAAGTGTTGTGAAAGCTGCGTTAACTTACAAACTGTGGTCAACTAAGCACACTGGACAAAAAATAATTCACCCCTAACAGAAATGAATACAGGAACTTACCGGTTGCAGAGAGGGCGCTGTGAAAGCATTACTGGGAAATATATATCAATGACGTGGTCTACAGGATAATTTCTGTATCGTGCAGTGGTGAACAGCTGTGTGTGCTGAATTTAGTCTGTTACTGAAAGGCAAAAAGGAGCCATTGTGTTTGGCCGTGCTCATGGACGTAAAGTGAATGAAGTCACCCAATTTGTTGGTGTGTCAAAGTGTACTGTCCAGCAGTTCTACAAACGGTGGTGTAGTTCTCAGTCAAGTGAAAGTCTGCAATGTAACTGTAGCCGGAAATCGATTCTCACCAACAGGGAACGCCATGTTTCACGCCTGGTAACTGCAAACTGATTTCAAACCGGGCAACAACTGCTCCAAACGGTCAATGAAAGTCCACTCCAACCAATTTCTGAAAGGATATTGTGTCAAGAACTGCATGCGATGAATACCTAGAGCAGAGTACTACAGAAGAGGCCATTCTTAACAGTACGTCACAAAGTTGCACGTTATCAATGGGCTCAGAGGCACCAAAACTTTACTGTGGAGGATTGGAAATGAGTAATTTGGCTTGACGAGTCTGTTTTTTACGCTTTCCAACCGTAGGTTGAAGAAGCGTATATGCTCTGGCTTTGTCCGTCCACACGATAACTCGTGTAAAAATGGTTCGATTTCGATGAAAATTTACTATGTGGTAGGGGACCACTTGTGGACGAACCCTATTGAAAATGGGCTTTATGGGGTTGAAAGGTCAGGACATAGGAGCAGCATGCATTCAATTGCCCTTATGTGCCATGACTTGCGTAAAAATGATTCGATTTCGATGAAATTTTAGTATGTGGTAGGGAACTACCTGGGGACGAACCTTATTGAAAATGGGCAAATTGGGGTTAAAGGTCAGGACAAAGCAGCGGGATGCATTCCATTGCCCTTATGTACCATGACTTGCGTAAAAATTATTTGATTTCGATGAAATTTTCGCATGTGGTAAGGGACTACCTGGGGACGAACCCTATTAAAAATGGGCGAAATGGGGTCAAAGCTCAGGACACAGGAGCGGGATCCTTTCCATCGCCCTTATGCGTTATAACTTACATGAAAATGCTTCGACTGAGACAAAACTTCATCATGCTGTTCCGGAAGAATACTTTACCGGCTCTGTTTAATATCATTGAAATGGGGTCAAAGGTCAGGTCACAGGAGCGAGATTTACTACATCCATTATTGTCATAACTTGAGTAATGATTTCTAGTATGTTGGGAAGCGTATCATAATAAATGCATTGCATGATTTTACTAACTTGTTGTTTGTACTCCAATGATAGGAGGCGACTGGTGCATTGCAGGCCCAATAAAGCCTTTAATCCTGATTGTGTCGAAGGTGTTCAAGCTCGAAGGAGTTCTGTGATGTTTTGGAGATGTTTTTGGTACCACGAAATGGGCCCTCTCATTGCAGTGACGATGAATTTGAACCAGCACGTGTACCTCCACATTCTGAATAATGAAGTGTTGCCCTTTGCCCTACATCTCCAGAAGCAGCACCATACTGCCACCCATCTTCCAAGACGACAATTGCCATGTGCACAGGGCTAATACTGTGTTTCAGTGGCATGATGAAAAATCAGCAACACTGTCTCACCTCGACTGGCCCAGGTTTAAATCCTATGTAAAATCTGTTGGATCATTTGTAACGGAATGTGAAACGCCGGAATAGACTCCCAGCTACTCTGGCGGAATTTCGGGACCAATTGGTGCAAAGTGGCTGTAAATCGGTGTTCAATATATCCGCAACCTCGTTCAGTCTACCACACCAGATTCATGGTGTTATCAAGGCATGAGGTGCTGTTACCTGTTATTAGGTATGTTCTGTTCTGATATGGGTAACTTAATTTTTGTCCAGTGTGATTATCATACATACTTTTGTTGTTATTACTAAAATTCAAGACATATACAGCTGTGCAAGATTTTACTTGAACCAACAAATATGATTTGCCGTACTGGTGGCGCAGTGGTCTAAGCGCTGGAATCTGACCAATCGTTCGAGATTGGTCTGGGTTTGAATCCCAGTAAGACATGGATATTGTGTTTGCCTTACAACACTGGCTCTTCCCTGGAACCAGTGACCCTAAATTAGGGACGGCCGATTGCTTAAAGCCTATTGAATTGCTCACAATGGTCATTAAACCTACAATCTGTCCTTCTTTTTAACAACGGAAAGTTTCCAGCTATTCCTGTGCCGTCAAGTACGAGGGGAAGTCAGAAAAGAAGTCACAAACAGTTATGCGATAGTTGATAATGGCAGATACAGTAAAAGCAGAATTGGAGGACTGGCTAAGAATCAGAATAAAAAACAAAAATAAAAAATTTGTTCAAAAGCTGAA
The DNA here is from genome assembly GCA_039090855.1 of Macrothele yani. Lineage (NCBI taxonomy): Eukaryota > Metazoa > Arthropoda > Arachnida > Araneae > Macrothelidae > Macrothele > Macrothele yani. Next base: position 11,272,847 of record CM077019.1, read on the forward strand.
CCTTGAAGAAAAGAAATTTTTTAAGAAAAATTATTCCAGTAAAAACAAAGAAACAGCAGTTCTTAAGTCATGTAAAGGACAACACTGCTACTGGAGTTAGCCAAGAATTGTTACAAGTGATAAATAAAGGAAGTAATTTCAATCTATACAAGGAAAAAATAAATACAGAAAAATTGGTAATTCAATTGGAAAGCATCTACAACACTTTAGAAAAAGAAGACCAAATTAAAGCAGACGTCCGAAAAGATTACCACAATAGCCTTACAAAATTCCAGAAACAAGAAAGAAACCTCAAACAAATTTTGAGAACAGTCAATTAAAAGCTCTTAAAAGGTTTCAGAAAAAATGAAAGTGTGTTGCTGTGAAAACAGACAAAAGTAAGTTGATTACTATTATGGATAAGAAAAATTATCAAGAAAGATGGAAGAAGAACTAAAAAAGCCTATGTATGAAGAAGTAAAAGAAAACCCACTACCAGATTTGATTAAAAACGTCTCAAAGCTTATGTCACTTCAAAAAAAGGAAAACCAGCTTCCAGAAAACTATAAACAATTCTCAAAATTGCAGTTCAGACTACCTCAAATATATGGAATAGTCAAACTCAATAAAGAACACCAACCAAGTAGACCAATAATTGACTCAAAAAACTCAATTCTTTCAAATCTAAATTACTTTTTAAAGTCGCACTTTCAGAACCTTTTAAAAGAGCCACCTAACTTGATTAAAAATTCAATGCAGCTAAAAGAAAAATTATAACTTCTTCCTAAATTAGATTCTCCTATTATGGGTAGTTTAGACACAGTGTCTACGTATACTCACATGATTATAGATCAACTTATAGACTTTAAAGCGGAAGACTTGGCAGACCTAATAGTTTTTCACAACAAAGATAGAAACATATTAGTTGGAATTTTTGAAATGCTTACCTTTTCTTTGCAAAACAACTACTTTTAATTTGAGAAAAAAAATTTCATTCAAAAATCTGGTCTAGCTATGAGCTAACTACACTGCTGGCCACCCAAAATGCAACACCAAGAAGGAAGCATCCGATTGGCCTGAAATTCGCAGCATGCGTCACTCACGAGAGGACATGCAAACGATTAGCATTGCAGGGCATATGCAAATCATGTGCGCCCGGCACGCCACCAAGAAGCACTATAAGAAGGGTGCACAGAAGGCGGGGTGTAAGTAGTGGAAGTGTGTTGTGCTGCCGGACCTGTACGTGGAAAACTTCCTGATGCCTCGTCGCAGAATACGGCAGTCATTCCAGCACGTTTCGGAGTTCGACAGAGGACGAATAGTGGCTTATCGCGACAGCGGTTTATCGTACCGAGACATTGGTGCCCGTGTGGGACGACATCCAGCCACAGTGAGGCGAGTATGGATTCGGTGGATGCAGGAGGGATGGACCGACCGACGTGAGCGATTGCCACGGCACACCACTGAACGAGAGGACCGGCATGTTGTGCGGCGGGCATTGACGGCTCGCACCGCCACATCACGAACGTTAGCGCAGGAATTAGGGTGTGTTGCGCAACAACCAGTGTCAGCACGTACCATTCGACGTCGTCTGCAGGAGCGGGAACTTGTCGCACGGCGCCCACTGCTCCGATTACCATTGACATTACACCACCGGCAACGCGGCGGCAGTGGTCCGTTGAACGCCACACCTAGACTATGGAATTGCACGACATTGTCTTCTCCGACGAATCCCGCTTCTGCCTGCAAAACCACGATGGTCGGATCCGCGTGTAGCGGCACCGCAGCGAGTGACTGTATGACGCCTGCATTATGCATCGCCATACCGGTCCGTCTGCTGGTGTTATGGTTTGGGGCACAATTGGATATGACACCCACACCCCTCTGGTACGCATCGCAGGTACACTCAACAGCAACCGCTACATCTCCGACGTTTTGGAGCCTGGAACACGTCTGGTCGCTGATCGGCAACAGAGTGGCCCGGCAAGCACCACCCACGGCTACGCCTGATGAACTGTGGCAACGTGTGGAAGCAGCCTGGACCGACATATTCTAAGCCCACATCCAAAGCCTCTTTCGTTTGATGCCGCGGCTTGTAGCGGCCGTTATTGCCAGCCACGGGGGCCACACGAACTATTGATGTCTGCGTGTTCCGCAAGTCGCACGGGCCTGTAAGCTCAATCATTTCATCTTTGTATCTGTTGTTATGTGCCCTTCTTGGTGTTGCCTTTTCAGTGGACAGCAGTGTATTATGTGGGAAAACCAGAAGAAAAGATACTAGTACAACCCACGTACTTCTGCCTATATAGCAGATACATGGAAGACATCTTATTTATAATAGATAGTTCAGAAATTGTGCTAGAAAGAATTCTAGACTCATTCAATGAATTAGATGATTCCCTTAAGTTCACCATTGAACTTCAAAGGAAGAAGAATTAACTTCTTAGATATTACTATCTATTATGAAAATGAAAAATTCCTCACTAGTTGGTATCAAAAACCAATGAATACTAATAGTCTATTGGATTTCAATTCCAATCATCCAGTTTCTATTAAGAAAAATGTAGCAAGTCAGTTTTTAGAAAAAAATTAATAAAGTAGTTTCTACAGCAGATAAGAAAGAAGAACTTAGTCATACTTGCAGAACATAACTATCCTAAAAAAGAAATTGAGAAGCTTCTGAATTTTAATGGTATGAATAACCTGCAAAAGCAACAAGTAAAACTCACACACAAAAAAAAAAAAAAAAAATTCTTATCACAAAGGTTTATTTGAGTCTTTAAAGAGAATTGGTAAGAAGTACAATATTAGGCTAGCTCCAAGTTTAGAGAACAAAGTTAAAAATTTTTTCCTTAAAATAGTTCAAAGAGAAGAAGATATTTTAAAAATGCAAGGTGTAGTAAAATGTAGTTGTGGACTATCTTACATTGGCGAAACAGGTCGCAGACTAGAAACTCATATAGCAGAGCATAAAGCTCCTATAAAAAATTGCTCCAACAAGACTGGTTCAGGTAGGTATGTTAGAGAAACTGGTCACGGCATGGATTGGAATTCCCTTAAAGTCATCAGTTTCCAAAGCAATTTTCAAAAAGAAAGCTAAAAGAAGAATACAGATTGAGAAAAATCAAAATTCCATCATCAATGACTGCAAAGGATTTTGCCTGCCTAACATCTGGCAGGATTTGATGAAAAATAACTGTAAACTTCAAGGTTAACCATAACCGTGATAGTTACGGGAATAAGTGACAACAAAAAGACAGCCTGAAGAAGAAGTGTTTTCTCCGAAAAGTTGCAATTTAAATAAATTTCCTAGTAAAATTCCCATAATAGTTGTTTTTGATTAGTAAGTAGATATGTTTTTAAAGATGCCATTAGATGGCAGCACAATCTAGCTTACTTGTAGTTGAACATAGATGCTAGGTATCTCATGTGCATGCCTAGCTTAGATTGCAAAAGACGACCATGCTAGAGGAGTATACGATCGAAGAGCCGCGTGCTGTTGTCCGTTTTCTTTCGACAAAAGGACTTCTTGAAAAGGATATTCATACAGAAATGTTTCCTGTAAAGCGGTACAAAACTGTGTCAATAAATTTTTTCAAGGTTGTGTAAAATTTGTTGATGAAGATCAACGTGGCAGACTGGCGATTCATAAAATGGCCCTGGAAGTGGATTTTTTAAAGCCCACTTTTGGGAAAAAGTCATCTGATTACCCCAACCCTAAAATTAATAGTATATCAGCATTACCATTTCAACCTAAGTCTACAAATTACTGCAGTGTTTGTGTTGAGGCAATAAGCTAGTAACCTCCGTCAACCAAGAGCTCGGAAATGACCTTCGTTCGGAATGACGGCTGCACACCTCAGGGTGGGGAGACATGAAGGTTACCAGACACAAAGCACTTCCACGTGATGGGTCACTTCTACTGTAATTCCATTTAAATTTTCTTTATTATTACATTATTAAAATTCGTACATTCAGTGCACAGTCTTTATTTGGACACCCTGTATTTTAAATACATGGTGATTAATAAAGAAGTATACAGTTTCCAGATGCTGTAAAACAGTAACAGTTGAAGACACGAACCACAACTGTGAACCGTTAGGTATAGATGCACTCTTAAAGTTTGTGTCCCGCTACTGAGGGAAGTGACGTATAGGCAATAGCGTGCATGTCACGTGACTAGTCAGTCAAAATGGCAGTGGAGAAGGGGTTTTGTGTTCTTGAATTGAGCAAAATGGAATCTGTAACTGTTGCGCAATGGCATTTTCGATCACGATTCGGAAAAGAACCTCCAAAAATCTATCTACGATCGGCAAAAAAAATTTTAAACTATGGGCTGTTTGTGCAAACTTAAAAGTCCTGGACTACCGCGTGTATCGGAAGAAGTCGTCGATAGTGTTTGCACCACCATTCAACGGAGCCCGGGAAAATCAACGTGGAAGGTAAGTCGTGAAGTGCAGATTTCAAAGCCAACTGTCTGGAGAATTTTAAGAAAGAAGTTGAAAATGATTCCATGTAAAGTGCAGATGTTGCAAAATCTCACTGACCTTGACAAGAGAAAGCACTTTGAACCGACCCAATGGCCACCCAGAAGTCCTGACTTAACACCATGTGACTTTTCCCTGTGGGGGTACATAAAGGACAAGGTATTCGCCCCTCCCCTTCCTCTTTATCTAGCGGAGCTGAAACAGCGTATCACAGCCACTATCACTGCACTTGATTCAGATATCTTACCTCGCGTTTGCGCGGAAATGGATTACCGGCTTTATGTGTGTTGTGTGACTAAGGGTACACACATAGAATATCTGCGACTGTCTCTAAAAAAACTTGAAACATTCCCCTACAATTCTGTTACAGGTAACATAAAATATCTTACATTGTTCTTGTTTTATAGTGCGTTGAAACTGTATACTTCTTTATGAATCACCCTGTATAGTTGGTGTACATTTCCTTGTTATTAATAAGTTTTGTTGTAATATCTCTATTTCTTACTCTTCTAGACAACTGAGAATAGGGATACTTACATGAAGGTTACCAGACACAGAGCACTTCCACATGGCAGGTCACTTCTACTGTTAATTCCATTTAAAATTTCTTTATTATTACATTATTGCAATTCGTACATTCAGTGCAAAGTCATTATTCAGACACCCTGCATTTTAAGTACAGTTGGTGTACAATTCCTTGTTATTAATAAGTTTTGTTGTAATATCTCTATTTCTTACTCTTCTAGACAACTGAGAATAGGGATACTTACATGAAGGTTACCAGACACAGAGCACTTCCACATGGCAGGTCACTTCTACTGTTAATTCCATTTAAAATTTCTTTATTATTACATTATTGCAATTCGTACATTCAGTGCAAAGTCATTATTCAGACACCCTGCATTTTAAGTACAGTTGGTGTACAATTCCTTGTTATTAATAAGTTTCGTTGTAATATCTCCATATTTCTTACTCTTCTAGACAACTGAGAATAGGGATATTTGTTTTATAATCACCCAATATATAAAAATAATTAACAAAGTGATTACTCCGAAGAACAAGAAGAAATGTGCTGCTGACAAACTTCGATTACACAATCACTGGTCACACAGAATGAGAACACTGTTTAAATAAAAAACAGATTCCACATTTTATAAATTCAATATTAAAATATTCCATATCAAAATTTATGAAATTTGATAGCTTTACATGATAATCATTAAGTAAACAGTCCTCCATCCTCACGAATTGTGATAGTATTTCAAGATGATGAAAGATATTGCTTTAGCCATAGAATTGTCTGCATAAAACCTTCTGCTTCCACACCAACCTTAGATAATGCATGCCTGTCATCAAACATATACATCCTGGAAAAAAAAAAGTGCAACAGCTTAAGATTATTATTTTCATAGAATGAGATATAATCAAGCATATGGAAAAACACACTTTACAAGCAACAAAGTGAAAAATACTATGGGAATTAATTAGAATATATTTTTTACTAACCCTTAGTAATTCATAAGTTATTGACATAGAAATGCACTTACCAGTACTTCAAAAATGACAAAAGACCTACTACATAATGTCTATAAAACAATGTAAAAAGCAAGCAAGAAAGAAAAATGTAAAATGCCCACAAAAAAACAAAGCTATGAGTATCAAATAGAAGTCATCGCTCTTTCCACGTTTAGAAGTAAGTCACGGAAAAATTATCATCGGCCGCCACTGAGAATCGAACCCAGGGTCTTCCAGTTATGCGTCGGACATGCTTCCACTGCGGCCTCGAAATTCTCCAGACTCGCAGATGACAAACTTCCAACCACCTAGCAGGTTGCTTTCTTTTGAGCCCTGCACAATGCTGGGGATTCACCAAAGATGAACTCCACGTTTATAGTGTTCATCTTTGGTGAATCCCCAGCATTGTGCGGGGCTCCAAAGAAAGCAACCTGCCAGGTGGTTGGTAGTTTGTCATATGCGAGTCTGGAGAATTTTGAGGTCGCTGTGGTGCAGTGGAAACATGTCCGGCACATAACTGGAAGACCCTGAGTTCAATTCCCGGTGGTGGCTGATGAGAATTTTTCTGTGACTCACTTATAAACGTGGAAAGAGCAATGACTTCTATTTGATGTTCCAACTCCATGTCAACTGTTTATTTATTAAAGCTATGAGTGTAAAGAATGAGAGCTTTCCACAGGCACTATGTGATGGCATTGTGTGCTTCTTACAGGAGCGATTGTGAGACGTGAGAAAAAAAAAACCTGACCTCAGTGCTGCATATATAAATACTGCATATAATTTATACTGTACATATATAATGTACATTACAGGAACACATTGTTTATACGAGGGTTGTACTGAAAGTAATGAAAAAGTGGGCATAACTTTTTTATTAACTGACAGAAGTTGTTCAAATTGCACATGTTGGTACAGCAACACTTCCTCCATAGTAAACCTTCTTCATTGCAGGTAAATAATGGATTCCAAACAGAAGCAAAATGGTGTCATTGAGTTCTTGATAAAGGAAGGGTGCAGGCTTGTCCAACATCCACAGAAGACTACAGAATGTTTATGGAGAAGACACCATTGACAAGAGCAATGTGTACAGATGGATGAAGTTTACAGAAGGGGAAACCAGCACTGAAGACAAATCATGCAGTGGGAGACCATCATCTACTAACACGAATCGTCAGGAAGTGAATGAAGTGATTCGAGCAAAGAGATGAGTCACAATCTGCGAGCTTGCTGCACAACTGGACTGTGGTCACAATGCCATACAGAAGATCGGAAAGTGTGTGCAAAGTGAGTACCTTGGCAGTTGATACCCGATTTGAAGGAGAGAAGGGTGGAAGTCTGCTTTGATCTGCTGGAACCATTTGAAGCCAATGGAGACACATTTTTTTCTGATCTGGTGACAGGGGATGAAACGTGGGCATATATTTACCACCCTGAAACAAAGAATCAATCTATGAAATGGTGTCACACCTCTTCAGCAAGGCCTAAGAAGTTCAAGAACCAGCAATCAGCACAGAAAGTCATGGTAACTGTTTTTTGGGATGACAGGGGTGTCATTCTGCTTAATTTTCTGGAACCTGGCCATACCGTGACCAGTAAGCGGTACATTGAGACACTGAATAAGCTTAAGAAAGCCACGAGGAGGAAGAAACTGAACAAGAATCTGAGAAGGATCCAAATTCACCTTCAGTATCAAACAGAAGTCATTGCTCCTTCCACGTTTATAAGTGAGTCACAGAAAAATTCTCATCGGCTGCCACCGGGAATTTGAACCCAGGGTTTTCCAGTTACATGCCGGACATGCTACCATTGCACCACAGCAGCCTCAAATTCTCCAGACTGACATAGACAAACTGCCAAACCACATGGAAGGTTGCTTCTTGGAGCCCCGCACAATGCTGGGGATTCACCAAAGATGGTAAGCAGCAACTGAACAAATAACTAGGAGGCGAATGAATAATTAATACACACAATTGACATATATTAGGAACATCAAACCAAAGTCATCGCTCTTTCCACGTTTATAAATGAGTCACGGAAAAATTTGCATCAGCCGCCACTGGGAATCGAATCCAGGGTCTTCCAGTAACGTGCCAGACATGCTACCACTGCGGCTTCGAATTCTCCAGACTGACATACACAAACTGCCAAACCACATGGAAGGTTGCTTCTTGGAGCCCCGCACAATGCTGGGGATTCACCAAAGATGGTAGCATGTCTGGCACGTAACTGGAAGACCCTGGGTTCCATTCCCGGTGGCAGCCGATGAGAATTTTTCCGTGACTCACTTATAAACGTGGAAAGAGCAATGACTTCGGTTTGATGTTCCTAATCCATGTCAATTGTGTGCATTAATCTTTGGCAACAAATCGGGCATTCAGAAAATTAGGCTGGTCGGTGGTACCCCATCCACCGTACAGCCCAGATCAGGCGCTCTCAGACTTCTACCTGTAGGGTCTAATGAAATACAACCTCTGGGGACAACGATTTGATGACACAGATGAGGTGAAAGTGGCTGCTAAGAAATGGGTACAACAGTCCACACCCGAATTTTTTCAAAGAGGATTTGAGAGTTGGGTTCAATGACGGCGCAAATGCATCACTTGTGATGAAGACTATGTTAAGTAGTACCTTTGTATAGAGAGAGAGTTACACTACCATCATGAGCAAGTTAAATGAACTCTGTCAGTTAATAAAAAAGTTATGCCCACTTTTATATTACTTTCGGTACAACCCTCGTATGAAATTCAGTATGTCAGACTGTCCCTAGCTGATGAGTTCAGCAATCAAATGATTTCTATGGTAAAGCAGGCAATAATTTAAGCTCTGAATCATTTCTTTAAATCAACACACATCTCTAACATAAATGAACGACGGGGAACGGGAAATCAGACGAGCCACGCGAGCACTGGAACATTCGCCATGTTTCGCGGAGGTGACGGGTGGTACATCTGTTGCGCCCGCTCCTTGAAAGTGGCCGGGCAGAGGCTGAAAGTGCTAGGATGTTAAGCTTGTTTTCTGAGGGGAGAGAGGCCTTTAATTGTTGAATATTGTGGTTGTGTCAAGTATTTGGTTTTATTTTAATTTGGCGCTGATGTGCAATTGTAAATAATTTTGGGTTACAGCTTTTTAACTTTGACGTTTTAGGAAATGTGTAAATAGGTTTTTATTGATTGAAGTTTTAATTAGATTAATGCGTTTTAGGGAGTTCAATTGTATATACGTGTGGTAGATTATTTTGAATTGGAATTTGGGTCATAGTGAAAAGAAAGGAGGGGAGTGAAATTTGCGTGAGTTGAAAAAGATTTTTATTTATTATTATTTTTTGTGTTTATTTTGCGGCCTTGAACCACGATGTAAATGAGAAGAATATGTGTTGGAAATGTGTAGAGACGAAAACCTCCTGAAAGAGTTTGGGATTAAAGGTGAGTAACCTCAAAATATAGATAAATGATCTCTTTACCTTACATATGGGAAAATGAAATCCACTTACATTGTCAGTTTTTCAACACAAACCCTGAAAAGCACTAGTTTCACACACACACATACACATGACAGCCAGTTACAACAAAAAAAAAGAGTCTCCTCTCACAAGAACACTGTTTTTTAGAAACAAGAGGTAAAAAAAGTGTCTCCTCTCACTGTCATAACAACACAGCTTTTTAAAAACAAGAAGAAGAAAAAAAAAGTGTCTCCTCTCATAAGAACACTGCTTTTTAAAAACAAGAAGCCAGTTACAAAAAAAAAAAAAAAAAAAAAAAAGAGGAAAAAGAAAGTCTCCTCTCACTGTCATAAGAACACTGCTTTTTTAAAAATAAGAAGATAAAGAAAAAAGTGTCTCCTCATTGTCATAAGGATACTGCTTTTTAAAAACAAGAAGAAAAAAAGTGTCTCCTCTCACTGTCATAGCAACACAGCTTTTTAAAAACAAGAAGAAGAAAAAAAAAAGTGTCTCCTCTCATAAGAACACTGCTTTTTAAAAACAAGAAGCCAGTTACAAAAAAAAAAAAAAAAATAAGAGGAAAAAGAAAGTCTCCTCTCACTGTCATAAGAACACTGCTTTTTTTAAAAATAAGAAGATAAAGAAAAAAGTGTCTCCTCATTGTCATAAGAATACTGCTTTTTAAAAACAAGAAGAAAAAAAGAGTGTCTCCTCTCACTGTCATAAGAACACCGGTTAAAAAAAACAACAACAAAAAAAAAAGTGTCTCCTCTCACAAGAACACAGCTTTTAAAATCAAGAAGAGCCCCCCCCCCCCAAAAGTCTCCTCTCACTGTCACAAGAAGATACAAAAAGTGTCTCCTCTCACTGTCATAAGAACACTGCTTTTTAAAAACAAGAAGCCAGTTACAAAAAACAAGAAAAAAAGTCTCCTCTCACTGCTTTTTTTAAATAAGAAGTAAAAAAAAAGTGTCTCCTCTCACTTGCTTTTTTTTAAATAAGAAGTAAAAAAAAAAGTTTCTCTTCTCACAAGAACATTGTTTTTTAAAAACAAGAGGAAAAAAGTGTCTCCTCTCACTGTCATAAGAAGATACAAAAGTGTCTCCTCTCACTGTCATAAGAAGATACAAAAAGTGTCTCCTCTCACTGTCATAAGAAGATACCAAAAGTGTCTCCTCTCACTGTCATAACAACACTGCTTTCTAAAAACAAGAAGAAAAAAGTCTCCTCTCACTGTCATAACAACACTGCTTTCTAAAAACAAGAAGAAAAAAGTGTCTCCTCTCACTGTCATAACACTGCTTTCTAAAAACAAGAAGAAAAAAGTGTCTCCTCTCACTGTCATAACACTGCTTTCTAAAAACAAGAAGAAAAAAGTGTCTCCTCTCACTGTCATAACACTGCTTTCTAAAAACAAGAAGAAAAAAGTGTCTCCTCTCACTGTCAAACTTTTTAACTTATTGCTTTCTTTGCAGATGCACCCACACAATGTCATCACGTGACTCAAGCTCCGCTCCAGCAACAATAAAAGAAACGTTAATGGGTTCTCTTGCAAATATCAAGTTCGCTGCTCACAAAATTTTTCCCATGGTGAGAGAAAAGAGGTGGCAACACTCACCCCTGTCAGAGCTGTAATCCTTGGTTTTGAAACAAAGCACAGTTTACCGAATCACCATCAAAGCTCTTAAGATTATTTTTTATGCTTGGCAATAAAAGAAATCAATTATGTTACGTGGAAGAAAAACTTTAACTTTTGGACATGATGCCCATAAAGCATAAGGTTCTGTGCATGAAATGGTTTAACCGAGACACAGTACAGTGAAATTATACCAGGAATGTCGCTGGTGCAAGACTTCCATAATCTCTCTATTCTAAAATAAAGTAACTGTGCTGCTGCCGCAACCAGTGTTTTAGAAATTTTGCGACACTCGCACTTTCCTAGCTCACAGCACAAAAAGTACTGAACACAGAAATATGAAATTTGCATTGTTTGTAGATAATTGTTTAGAGAACATCCTGAAACAAATCGTTTTTTGATTCTGGCGATACTTCAAGAGCTATTGTATTTCAAAGTTAAGGTAAGCAAAAAGTGCTATCAGTTCGTGTTCCAGACACACTAATGGCAACAGAACCACGAAACTTTGTAGGCATGTAGGGCCATAGCCGAATTTTTGCACCTCATCACTCTTTTTTAGAATTTCGATTTAAATTTTATATTTCGCGATGGGATCCATTTTTAAAAACGGATATATGGCAAACTATAAATCATAAAGCATTGCAATTTTTACAGCATAAACTCACAACTATCAGCCGTCTTTTTTAAAAAAAAAATTTCAGAAAAAATAATTTTCTTATTTTTTAGCATTTTTTAAAGACGCAAAGGGAGGGAACAAACAACTTTTTGCATCTTCAACGGTAACTACACAGGAAAGTTCTGGTCCTGCAATCATGGTGACGTAGCTATTTTTAGCACTCTCTTCTCATTGGGTGAAAGGACAGGATACAATCAAACTGGTAATGACGCAATGCTTAATGACATATACTGCAATTTCCACAGGCATAATATTAAATAAAAACAAAAATGGTGGCTATGGAATATTTCTCTGCTTGCAATTTTTACGAGTTGTTTGACCACATCTACATGACCTGGAGATTTGAAAATTAACAGGTTGGTAGATCTTTGGGTCCAAATACCTAGAAAAAAAAAAAAAGTTAAAATGGCGACTTTGGAACACTATCTGCTTGAATTTTTCGTGAATCGTTCAACCACTTCTCAATAACTTTGAGATCTGAAAATTGCCATGCTGATAGTCCTTAAGGTCCGGATACCGAAAAAGTCTAAAAACCAAACGGTGCAAAAGGGAGGCTTAGCTTTATTGTTCAAAATGCTGATAGGTTTAAAGATAATTATGCCAGAAACGTTGAAATCATAGGCACCAACTTCGTGGGTTCGAGACACTTTTTGAACCCCCAATGATTTTGTTGTGGGTCCCTTGAACCCTTAATATTTTTGTGCATACACCGATGAGCCCTTACATTACGACCACCCCAAGCCTAGAGAAATCAATTGCTCAGTGCATCAACATTTTTTGTCAAATGCTAATATGGACGGGATGAATTTAATTAGGTATTTAAACTTTCCAAATATATTAAAAAGTTGGTTTACCATTTCTTCAGGCTGTTTTGCAGTAGAATAAATCTTCTGTAATCCCTTGTGATTGTTGAAATTCAACAAATCAATTTCCCAGGACATCGTTGTGAATGCCAAAAAGTACAGTAAAAAACCACTATTATCGAAGAATCTGAGGGTAGTGTTACAAAATTCTTGAGTGAATAATGCAGTTTAATGTGGAAATGTTGTCTATACTTAAAACATACATGAGACTGACGACGGGGAAAAAAACTGAACTTTTTAACTGCACAGGTAAAAAATAAGAACGTGCCGCAAAACAGCGTGGCATGAGCATGACAAAATTGTTCACTGAAATTTATTATGTAAATATTAAGCTGAAGCACATCACTGTATTCAAAATATAATTTTTTTTAATATAGTGATGTGAATGAATACGAAGACCATTGGATTTCAATTAGTGACCAATGAATATTAACAGACTATTGGATTTCAATTCCTATTATCCAGTTTCTATTAAAAAGAATGCGGCAAGTCAGTTTTTAGAAAAATAATAATAAAATAGTTTCTACAGCAGAAAAAAAGAACTTAAAGTCATACTTGCAGAAAATAACTATCCTAAAGGAGAAATTGAGAAGCTTCTGAATTTTAATGGTACGACGAACCCGCAAAAGCAACAAGTAAAATTCACTATCACAAAGGTTTATTCGAGTCTTTAAAGAGAATTAGCAAGAAGTACAATATTAGACTAGCTCAACTTTAGCGAACAAGGTTAAACATTTTTCTCCTAAAATAGTTCAAAGAGAAGAAGATATTCTTAAAATGCAAGGTGTAGTCTATGAAGTAAAATGTACTTGCGGACTATCTTACATAGGTGAAACAGGTCGCAGACTAGAAACTCATATAGCAGAGCATAAAGCTGCTATAAAAAATTGCTCCAACAAGACTGATTTAGATAGGCATGTTAGAGAAACTAGTCAAAGCATGGATAGGAATTCCCTTAAAGTCATCAGTTTCCAAAGCAATTTTCAAAAAGAAAGTTAAAAGAAGGAATAGAGATTGAGAAAAATCAAAACTCTATCATCAATGACTGCAGAGGATTTTCCCTGCCTAACATCTGGCAGGATTTGATGAAAAATAACCGTAACCGTCAAGGTTAACCATAACCGCGATAGTGACGGGAATAAGTGACAACAAAAAGGCAGCCTGAAGAAGGAAAAGAGTTTTCTCCAAAAATTTGCAATTAAAATAAAAAAAAATTCTTAATAATAAAAATTCCCATAATAGTAAGTTTTTGTTTAGTAAAAAATATATATATATATATTTTTATGTAACATCGTAGAGAAAAAACAATTACGACTGCTGGTGAAATCTATGATCTGTCTGACTTCCGTTTTAGGAAAGTTTTCCTCCATTTTGAAGCTGCAAAACAAATATTTACGAAATAAAATTATATTTAACAACACTACTGGGTAGAAGAAACATTGCAAGAAAAAAGGATTATGATTACAAGAGAAACCTTCACTCTGTCTAACTTCTGTTTACGAAAGTTTTGAAAGTTTGTATTCTGTCCACCAATGGAAAACGACCCCACCACCAATCCCTTCCAAATTTCTGTTCAGTTCTGCATTGATCTTGAGAACCATCGAAATGATGATGGAAATGGTGGAGTTCTTCGAATCAACTGAAGAATCTCATGCTTGGAGATCACAGGGAATTTTTCTTCCGTTTTCCAGCTGAAATGCAAATATTTACGGAATAAAATTATATTTAACAATAATACTGTGCAGAAGAAACATCACGATAAAAAAAAAATCACGATTACGGAATTTTTTTTCACTCCGTTTAACTTCTGTTTTTGAAAGTTTTAAAAAACGAAATACCATCCCCGGATCAAAAAACCGACCCCCACCCCAACTAATCTTCCAAAATTTTTCTTCAGTTTTTCATCGATCTCGAGAATAACCCAAATGATGACCACAACAGCGGAATTCCGCGAATGAATCTCATGTATGTTAAAATTCAAACTGAAGAATCCAAAATGGAGGACTAGTCTCATTAAGAAACCAAGGCAACAATGCCTACTTGTTTTTTAAAAGAAGTTAGTGGGTGAATAAAAATGACTTCGAATAAAACAGAGAGGTTTAAAAAATGATTATTTAACCAAAGAATAATGTTAAAAACCTTTAAAAGCAGGAACACAAAAAACTACACATAGCAGTCTTCATAACTGACACACCAAGAATTTCCGTATACATTTTGATCTGCAAAACACATGTTATCCTCTACAGGTGGTCTGAAGAGGACCACTGGAGAAGGGCGCAACGAAAAAACAAGTAAACAAACTTTTTAACATATTTGTGGAAAGTTTAAATAACTAATTAAATTCATCCTGTGCACATTAGCGGTGGAGAAAAATGTTGAGCAATTGATTGACGTGATGAACAGGTATTTAGATATATAGTACAGGGTGATTCATAAAGAAGTATACAGTTTCAATGCACTATAAAACAAGAACAATGTAAGATATTTTATGTTACCTGTAACAGAATTGTAGGGGAATGTTTCAAGTTTTTTTAGAGACAGTCACAGATGTTCTATGTGTGCACCCTTAGTCACACATCGAGCCTGTAATCCATTTCCGCCCAAACGCGAGGTAAGATATCTGAATCAAGTGCAGTGATAGTGGCTGTGATACGCTGTTTCAGCTTCGCTAGATCAACAGGAAGGGGAGGGGCGAATACCTTGTCCTTTATGTACCCCCACAGGAAAAAGTCACAAGATGTTAAAAGTCAGGACTTCTGGGTGGTCAGTGGCATTTTGTAGTCCGCGGCTTGTCCAATCCATCGGTGAGGAAGATGTTCGTCGAGATAATCTTGCACGTTGCCTAACCAGTGTGGTGGTGCACCATCCAATTGGAGAATAAAGTTGTCACTGTCGTCCTGCAACTGTGGCATCAACCAAAGACTTAACATATCCAGAAAAGAGCCTTCCATGACAGTTCTCTCGTGAAAAAGAAGGAGCCGTACACTTTCTTTTTTGGACACAACACATTTACCTTAGGGGAATCTCGCACTTGTTGCACTGTAAATCTGGGATTCTCCATTCCCCAAAAGTGAACGTTGTGCTTGTTTACCTGGCCACTCACGTGAAATGTAGCTTCATCGGTGAAAACAAAGTGGTCGGCAAAAACATCATTTCCAAAATGGTGCTGCATTTCGGCACAAAATTCAAAGCGCTTTGTCTTGTCAAGGTCAGTGAGATTTTGCAACATCTGCACTTTGTATGGAATCATTTTCAGCTTCTTTCTCAAAATTCTCCAGACGGTGGGCTGTGAAATCTGCACTTCACCACTCACCTTCAGCGTTGATTTTCCTGGGCTTCGTTGAATGGTGGTGCAAACACTATCGACAACTTCTTCCGATACACGCGGTCGTCCAGGACTTTTAAGTTTGCACAAACAGCCCGTAGTTTCACATTTTTTATGCCAATCATAGATAGATTTTTTGGTTGGAGGTTCTTTTCCGAATCGTGATAAAAAATGCCATTGCACAACAGTTACAGATTCCGATTTGCTCAATTCAAGAACACAAAATGCCTTCTCCACTGCAGGCGCTGCCATTTTGACTGACTAGTCACGTGATATGCGCGCTATTGCCTATATCACTTCCCTCAGTAGCGGGACACAAACCTTATGAGTACATCTACCTAACGGTTCACAGTTGTGGTCTGCGTCTTCAACTGTTACTGTTTTACAGCATCTGGAAACTGCATACTTCTTTATGAATCAGGCTGTATATCACTATATGCTAAACTGTATTACAAATAATCCATGTGCTTGCCGATGATTTTATTTTTCGCATAAATCGATTTTTATGAGAAATCGTAAATCACATGAATTGAAATACAAATATTTATGAAATAAAATTACGTTTAACAACAATACTGGGCCAAAAAAAAAAAAAAAAAAAAAAGAACCCTACGATAGCAGAAATCTTTACTGCAATAAGCTTCCATTTTTGGAAATTTGCCCTTCATTTTCAAGCTGCAATACAAAAATTTATGCAATAAATGATATCTAACTACAATTCTGGACAGAAGAAACAATGCGAGAAAATAAAAATTATGTTATCTTCACTCCGTTTAACTTCAAGTTTTCAAAGTTTTGAAAGATGTATTACCACCTCCAGACCGAAAACGTTTCTCAGACACCCCAACTAATTCCAGCAAAATTTCTCTTCAGTTTTGCAACGATCTCAAAATGACACAAATGATGACGAAAAAAGCAGATTCCAGGAATTCCCGAAAGAAACTTGCATATGAAAATGCAAGCATGCATCAATTTTTTTTAAATGGTACTAGGCAAACACGAATAAAAAACATAATATAAAACAATGAGGGAATATTTTAAAATGATTTGCAGCTATTTCAGATTAAAAATAGGAGCCCTGCAAACTGAAAATTCAGTGGGAAAACATTTAATAATAATAAATCAGTTCACACCTGCACATCAGATATGATAATTAATATTCATTGAGATATATTCTCATATTTAACTGATCAAATCAAAACAACACACAAATTCAATTGGAAGTTTATGTAACAGAAGAAACTGGTATTACCTAACAGGAACATTCCTGGCATGAAGGCTGTGATAATACTTCTTCCCTTGAGATGGTGGCACTCTTAGGTCATTCTTTCCAAGTAAAATTAGTGTCGGAATTTTCACCTAGAAAAAAAATAACTGCTCTGAAAAAAGGCCTGTTAATGTGAAAACAGCTTTACTGCCTGTAATAAATGTTTTAAGGTGGTTCCACCTAAAAATCTCTGCCTTATGTTTCCAATGGTAAATCTTCTTTACATATTTTCTTCGCAATTAATGTATTCCCAAGGATGAAAATTTGCACATCAATAATACTAACTTTAAGTTATAGCATGGGATACTTAATACTTGCTAAAACAAAACCATAATTAAGCAATCCAGCATTTTTTTTTTTTGCCTACTGTGTCATCAATGTACAGGTCCCGCCATCTATTAACAGGTCTGAACATTACTTGAAGAAAAATGATTGATTTTTAATATAATTATGGTTATGTTTTAGCAAGTATTAAGTATCCCATGCTATAACTTAAAGTTAGTTTTATCGATGTGAAAATTTTCATCCTTGGGAACACATTAATTGCAAAGAAAATATGTAAAGAAGTTTTACCATTGGAAACATAAGGCAGAGATTCTAGGTGGAACCACCTGAAAGAAATCAATAAAAATCATTTAGATAAAAAGCAAAACATAAGAATAATACCAAAAGATGTACCTTTACATTTGGAAAGTATGAGTATCAAGATCAACTACACACACACACACATGTACCAAAGAATCAAAACATTATGACCAGTGCATCTTTATGCAATTCAGAGTGACTGCAGGTAAACGACGACACTTGCAAAAGTTATGAAATGGTATGAATAACACCTGATACAGAGTTCTGTTATTAAGTGTATTCCTGTTCTTCACTTAAGCAAGTTTAACAAAGGCCAAATTGTGATGGCCAGACAATGAAGTCAGAGCATTTCTGAGATGGCAAAGCTTGTTACAGATGCTCACTGTCAGCCGTAGTTAGCACCTTCAAAAAGTGGTTCAAAGAGAGAAAAGCATGAACCATCAGCAAGGTGTGGGCTTAACATGCGGAGGCTATCCTATACGGTACGAGGCAACAGAAGGGTTACTGTGGTTCAACTTGCAGATAATTTGAATGTTGGTGACAGTAGTGATGCATTACACCACACTTAACCCTGCTGAAAATGGGCTGCTCCGAGTGTCTGTGGTAACAAATTAAAAAGAAGGTAGTGTAGAACACGCAAAGGTACGCATAAAAGTTTAATGCAAATATATTTCAGCCATTACTATGGCCTTCATCAGTGTGACTACGGTTGGTTTTTGTTGTCAGATTGGAAAGGTAACTCCCGGTGACGTGATGCAATGAGGAATTTCCAGATGTAAGGAACGAAAATGGGAAGCTCAGAGTTGCAATTTTGGGAAAATAAAATTTCCAAACTTTCTCTAAACCTCGGAACATACAGATTTTGGAAGGGAGCCAACTTTTTAGTATCGGACCAAAGTGGAATAGCAGAAGTATCAGCCATGGTAAGAAGAGATAAGGCAGATGAAGGTCAGCCATGATAAGGCAGATAACTCTGAAGGAAGGGTATCACCTCATAGAAGAAGTCTTGGATATTCTGAATCACACGTGGATGAGCATTGTTCTTCTGAAATATAGTGCCAGGACAACTCTGAAGGAAGGGTATCACCTAATGGAAGAAGTCTTGGATATTCTGAATCACATGTGGCTGAGCATTGTTTTGCTGGAATATAGTGCCAGGACAACTCTGAAGAAAGGGTACCACCTCATGGAAGAAGTCTTGGATATTTTGAATCCCACAAGGCTGAGCATAGTTCCGCTGAAATATAGTGCCGGGACAACTCTGAAGGAAGGGTATCATCACCTTATGGAAGTCTTGGACATTCTGAATCACACGTGGCTGAGCATTGTTCTGCTGGAATTTAGTGCCAGGACAACTCCAAAGGAAGGGTATTACCTCATGGAAGAAGTCTTGGACATTCTGAATCACATGTGGCTGAGCATTGTTCTGCTGGAATATAGCCCCAGGACAACTCTGAAGGAAGGGTATCACCTTATGGAAGTCTTGGACATTCTGAATCACACGTGGCTGAGCATTGTTCTGCTGGAATATAGCCCCAGGACAACTCTGAAAGAAGGGTATCACCTTATGGAAGTCTTGGACATTCTGAATCACACGTGGCTGAACATTGTTCTGCTGGAATATAGCCCCAGGACAACTCTGAAAGAAGGGTATCACCTTATGGAAGTCTTGGACATTCTGAATCACACGTGGCTGAGCATTGTTGTGCTGGAATATAGCCCCAGGACAACTCTGAAGGAAGGGTATCACCTTATGGAAGTCTTGGACATTCTGAATCACACGTGGCTGAGCATTGTTCTGCTGGAATATAGCCCCAGGACAACTCTGAAGGAAGGGTATCACCTTATGGAAGTCTTGGACATTCTGAATCACACGTGGCTGAGCATTGTTCTGCTGAAATATAGCCCCAGGACAACTCTGAAGGAAGGGTATCACCTTATGGAAGTCTTGGACATTCTGAATCACATGTGGCTGAGCATTGTTTTGCTGGAATATAGCCCCAGGACAACTCTGAAGGAAGGGTATCACCTTATGGAAGTCTTGGACATTCTGAATCACACGTGGCTGAGCATAGTTCTGCTGAAATATAGTGCAGGGACAGCTCTGAAGGAAGGGTATCATCACCTTATGGAAGTCTTGGACATTCTGAATCACACGTGGCTGAGCATTGTTCTGCTGGAATATAGTGCAGGGACAACTCTGAAGGAAGGGTATCATCACCTTATGGAAGTCTTGGACATTCTGAATCACACGTGGCTGAGCATTGTTCTGCTGGAATATAGCCCCAGGACAACTCTGAAGGAAGGGTATCACCTTATGGAAGTCTTGGACATTCTGAATCACATGTGGCTGAGCATTGTTCTGCTGGAATATAGTACCAGGACAACTGTGAAGGAAGGGTATCACCTTATGGAAGTCTTGGACATTCTGAATCACACATGGCTGAGCATTGTTCTGCTGGAATATAGCCCCAGGACAACTCTGAAGGAAGGGTATCACCTCTGCCTCTAAAGCATCCCTGATGTATCACTGGCTGTTGAGCATTGCCTCAATTCATATCAGGCAAGATTTAAAATTGAACTCAATAGCGCCCCGAAACTTGATGCTTGGTGTTAGAACGGTATGACGCAGTTCACCATGATGTCTTCGAACACATGCAACCATCATGGTGCATCAAGTTGAACCGTGACTCATCAGAAAACACGATTTGTTGTCAATCAGCATACCAGTGTCTGTGTTGGAGACCCCATTGCAGTCTGGGGCATCTGTGGTTGAGGGTCAAAGGAATGCTCAGCAATGTGTTACTAGTGTCCAGTCCTCTGTTAAGCAGATGTCGAACTATGCTGGAGGACAAAGCCTGACCTGTGACAGCGCTCCACTGCTGCACTAACACCGTGGATGTCACTGTGTGATTGGACACTGCCATGCGGTACAGGTGTCTGTTATCCCATGCAGTTGTGCAATTTTGTGATTTATTTCCTGGATTTCAGTGCATCTGAGCCTCATCTGTCCACTAACGCCATGTTCTGATCATTGTATTGGCATTGTGTCCCATACGAGTAGCAGTTTCGTGGTAGGAAAATCTAGCTTCCCTGATCCTAACAATCCTTCCTCGCACTAAGTCCATCAGGTGTTTATAACGCAATCTTCTTCAGTGACGGGGTATAGTGAGACACAAGAAACATCCTTTCGACTTGATGTCGACTCTTCACTGATTGCAACGTCTTGTTTGAGCCAGTTCTTTATACCCAAGACCAGACGCTTGAGATGGGCTGCTCTGAAACCTCTTGAACATTTTCACTGACATTTTAATCACTTGCACGTCCCAACCAGGGCCAGATTAAGGGGCTATAGCCTTGGGGCTCACCATGACCAAGGGCCCAGGAGACATGCTTGGACAATTAATAGATAGATAGATAGGTAGATAAATAGAGATAGAGAGATAGGTAGGTAGACAGATAGGTAGATAGATAGATAGAAAGATAGGTAGATAGATAGGTAAAGAGAGAGAGAGAGAGATTTATACAATAGCTTTACCTTTGTCTAAAATGATTTCCACTTAATCAGAAACAGAGGCTGGGAGACAAACAGATTTCAAGGCAGTTACTCACCAAGGGTAAAAGTTCCGTGCTATTGTGCATAGCAGGGTGACGAGAGAGTTTCAGCTTTTCCACTTGATCCACCAACACCTCCCAATCTGCACTTGGAACTGTTAATAGTCAAAGTACCCTGTGGCTTCACATTGTATGACAAAAAAGACGCACTAAGAAAAGTATACAATGCTAAATTATTAGAAAATTGAAGACAAAATTTAGGAATTTTAAGCTTTTAACTCATGATCTTATGAGAACAATGAAAAATATTGTGACTTACTGTATTATGAAAACTCTGCAGATAAGATATTAGTTTGAAGAATTCACTACATATTAATTACCACAAGCATATTGCTACAGTTTTGAGTTTTAACGGACTTCATAATGATTCCTTGTCATAATTCTTTGAGGGGCTACCTCAGATGTCTTAGCCTAGGGGTCCACTCAAATGTCTCTTAGCCTAGGGGCCTACTAAGGCCTCAATCCAGCCCTGGTCCCAACCTGTTGTTACATATCCTGTAAGTTTCAAGCTAATACCAGTAGTCCTTTGTGGTGTTGCAATTTTCACAAAAGTAGTGTATTTGTAGTATTGATATAATGCAAGAAACATTTGACAAAATTTACAAGAACTTACATTTTTGATGTAACGTATTGGAGATTTCATCCACATGGTGGTTAACACTTCAGGGTTTGGATTGGTGGCAAAATCATATTCATCACGAAGACCTGATTCTACCCATGACCTATATATAAAAACATTTAAGTGTTACTGAAGAAATTTGAAGAACTAGCACAAAGAAGAATGAACAAAACTGAACACATACACCTAAAGAAGTAAATAGGAAGATGATAGACAGATACAAATAAATAAAATTAAGCTTTACAAACAACAAATATTTATGCCAACTAACAACAAATATTTATGCCAACTAACAACAAATATTTTGCCAACTAACATTAATCTTTTGAGATAAATACCAGAATTTAATTGCACAAGGGAGTTCTGTCTCACAAAAATATTAAACCATAGATAGTGAACTTTACAAAATAAAGCAACTATTTGTCAAAGAATTACCACTGGGTTGCAACAATTTCAGTAAAAAATATGAAGATAAAAAGAAAGTTCAGAATGATT
The DNA here is from genome assembly GCA_039090855.1 of Macrothele yani. Classification (NCBI taxonomy): domain Eukaryota; kingdom Metazoa; phylum Arthropoda; class Arachnida; order Araneae; family Macrothelidae; genus Macrothele; species Macrothele yani. The sequence continues at coordinate 11,295,348 of CM077019.1, forward strand.
TTTGGGAGTCCATTACAGGAGATTTCTCAAGGCATTTATTTTTATGAATCCTAAACCTACTTTCCCGTTGAAGACAACGTAAAAACCTTTTAAAATTCAATTGCTCTGAAAATGTAAGGTTTTTCATTGCCTAGTTACTGTTTGCTACGTCAACAGACAAAAAGAGCAAGCATTTCTTCTTTTGTTTACAAAAGAAACTTAAAGTTCAAAATTGGAATTTCAATTCTTTGTTGCTATTTTTTCATGATAGTGTGCAGCAATCACATTTTTGAATATTAATTTCACTTTAAACAAAAGAAAAAAGGCTTGCTCTGCCCCTTGTGATCTGACTTCTGCACCAATAGAAAACTATTTTGATAAAACACCATTCATTCGGACACAAGCTCTACTGCCAGCATACATAGCTTTTACACTATTAAGAAGATTTACTCGGTCATGAACTTTCTCTAAATCTACGAAGGCAGCAAAAACTTTCTTACCAACAGACAGATACTTTTCAACCATAATGAGCAAAGCAAAAATTTGGTTGGTGCAGCCTTTCCCAGGCATAAAACTACTCTGAACATCCCATACTTTCTCTGATGTAAGACCCCATACTTTTTCCATAATGACCTTACCAAACATTTTCCCTGGCACACTCAGCAAGCTAATACCACGATAGCTCTTGCAGTCAGTCTGATCACCTTTTCCCTTATACAAGGAAACAATGATAACATCCATTTCTAACTCCCAGCACAACTGGCAAATTTCAGTTAACCAGTCAATTACAGAGTCACCACCATATTTCAACATCTTGGCAGTTTAGTTATGCTATCAGCTCCCGGAGCCTTACCATTCTAAAGAGATTTTACACATCTTTTCTCTTGAGATCCCTCCTGTACTTCCATCTTTCACTGTGACATTATTTGTATCTGCCTTAGAATCACTCTTTGCTTTCTTGATCTAATAACTCACAGAAGTATTCATTCCACCTTTCATTTAACTCATTGGGCTCCCATATCATTTCCCCGATCCTATTCTTTAAATAACTTGCCACTTCGTTTGTGTTAGTTATTTATAAATAAACAAAATCTATAATTGATGATAGCCTTTTATATAATGCAGTAAGCCACTTACCAGCTGCAGGAACATCTATCCTTTAGTCATCAGAGAACAAATAGATGCCACAATTATAAACTCTTGAATGATAACACACAAATATTTATTATACATCTCCACATAAAGGTAATAACTCACTATTCCAACACGCAAACCTTCTATATATCACCAACATTGTTGTTGTTCAGTCAAAGATCAACTGCATAGATGACTAACTGATGTCAGCAGAAAAAGGGATCCAGGCAACACTCGCTAGAGCAAACAAATAAAACGGTTCGAGCAGCGCCACCTGCAATTCTGTTAAATATGCGCTGAGGCTTCTAGTTCAAATGTCGTGGAACTCTGACAGTCATATTTCTTATAATAATTTCTAACAGTCTCCCACTTGGCTGGAGGAGTTCATTTTATCATGCCTAGTGTCAGTCTGAGTCTCTCAAACTGGGGTCTAGCCAATGGCTTCATGAAAATGTCTGCAGCCATTTCAGAAGTATTACAGTAGTCTAACTGAAGAACAGTTCCACTCATTTCTTTCACAAACTGATACCGCACCTTAATATGTTTAGATCTGGAATTGATCTTTTGATTTTCTATAAGATGTATAGTTGATTTGTTATCCTGAAATATTGTAATGGTTCTAGTCTGTTCACAATAAAAATTCTTGAGTAACTCTCGCAGCCACAAAAGTTCTTTGCTTGCTTCTGCAGTGGCGATGAACTCTGCTTCTGTTGTCGATAAGGCTGTTGTTGACTGCTTACGGCTGCTCCAACATATGGCACTCTTTCCTAGCATGAAAACAAATCCAGAAAAAATCCAGATGTTGATTTCCAGTCAGTCCGGTCTCCTGCCCAATCAGCACCTGCATATAGCCTTTTAAGATTAGTGGGTCTTCTGAAGATAGTCTTAATTTAAGGTTTACTGTTATTTTCAAATAATAAATTAACTTCATAATGGCTAACCAATCTTGTTTACTTGGTTTTTCTACTTTTCTGCTTAAGATGCCTTGGCAGTTGAAATGTCTGGTCTTGTTACTGTAGGTAAATACATGACAGCTCCCATTATCAGGGATCATAGCATACTTCTGGAAAATTTTAGGTAAGAATTTTAGGAATTTTAGGAATTTTTAGAAAAATTTTAGGAGTGTATTTCAATAAAAACTAGATGTATATTTGTATACATCTAGTAAAACAACTTTGTATACATTGTAAAGAGTTTGCTTCACACCCTTCAACCATATATACTGATAGACTGCGCATGACATCAAAATTTCTGGCTCCAACATAAAATCACATGACAACAGTCAAAAAGATGGGTTACACCTGCTGTGCTTATGGTTGCTCTGACCGATATAGTAAAAAAAGTTCTATGATTTTTCATGGGTATGAAACGAATTAAATACCTAAGTCAATAAAGTTCAATTACTTAACCAGAAACTTGCAGCTATTGATATAAAAATATAGTAACTTAAGAAAAAAAAATGGAATGCATGTTCCAAATTCTTCGCAAATGTTCATCACATTATAAATCACAAAATGTAAACAACACGATCATGCATGTATATAGCTCATAAGTAAACTTACCTGAAGAGTTTTCATTATATATGAGGTGCATTCACATAATACACCGAAACACTGAAGTTCTGCAGCGTAAATTAGTAATCATAACAGCATTTGTACACGAAATTTGGAGTCTGATGATGACGTGCCCAATGTTTGAGCCATGGCGGCTTTGATGCAGCTATTGCCAATGCGCAGTCCATTAGTATATATGGTCGAAGTTCACACCCAAATTTTTTGCATAACGTCTAATGTCTAAAGTTTAAGTATGATTTACTTCTAATGTTCAGTTCTTATCTTTTCACGTGTTATTATCATATTCAAGTATATTTACTACATTCAAGTTTCACTTTGAACATTAATATGCTGTTGAACCAGAAGCAATTCACGATTTTCACAGTAAAGTTTTCAGGTTTCACATTAAACTATAATATCCTAAAAAGGTAATTGAAAACCAAGAACTATGTACAATTGTTCACTGAATTACTTTTTTCATATTATTGTTTTAACCTTTTCCTGATTAGCCTATCTTTTTCTGCTTCCACCACAACTAATTTACTTTCAGTTTTCTTTATTTCAGCTGAACCTTGTATGATCAAGTTAGAGGCAACTGCTATTTCAACAGTATTTTGTTTTTCTACAGCTTTTCTCATTCTTTCTGTTCCCTCTTGAATTACTGCTAGGGAGGCTTCTTTATCTTTTTTAAGCCTATTTATTTCTGCATCATTTTCTTTTATTTTGTCATCAAACTCAGCTTTTCTTTTTTCTCTAGCTGCTTTTCCTTATTTTCCCTCTCTTTCTTCGAAAATAAAAGCATAACAAACAGCGCGAAAACTAGCTCATAAATAGAATATTTGAAACACTCTCAATGTATGCACTCTCAATTATTAGGGATGGTAGAGGGGAAGGGAATCGAACTGTCCAAAATTAGCATTTTTCGTTGCGCTAGGGCGCTTAAGCACGGCTGAATTCCTTCAGATACCCCCAATGTTCAAATGATTGAAATGTGCTGATGTTCATGGAATGAAATGGTTGATCAGCTATGATGACCGCATAAAAGTTCAGGGGTAGGGGGGAGGGTTTTATTATTTTTATTTTTTTAGTTTATGCAACATTTTACATCACTCCAGTATTTATCTTGTCATCATCAACAATCGCAATGCAACTACCGCTTACGATCGCGGATATCAGCAACCGAAAATCTGCCATATCTCTAAGTGATATAACACACAGTATCCTGTTACAGTGTATTGTAATTGAAAAAAAAAGGATGTGGAAAAAGAAACTTTCAGAAATTAAGATCATCAAGTCATGCGTTTCAAAAATCCGTTTTCCTTTATAACGTTTAAAAACATGTTTTTGCTTTTTTACCTGTAGTGTAAATAAAAAAACTATGTTGATTATTTTTTTATGGAATCAGACGTCCGTATGTCTGATTGTCTTCATCTGAGTTCACACTTTAGCTACTGTGTACAAGTAGACCTATTTTTTCAGCTCAAAAATATGTCATCATCATCATCATTGTCAACCATTATCAATCCACTGCTGGACGAAGGTCTCCCCAAGTTTCCTCCACAACGGTCTGTCTTGTGCCAGTCTCCTCCATGTCACCCCTGCATACTTTCGAATTTCATCCACCCATCTCCCATGTGGTCTTCTTCTGGGTCTTTTTCTGTCCCTTGGAATCCAATCTAAAATTTCGGCTGTCCATCGATGATCTGTCCTTCTGGCAGTATGTCCAGCCCATTGCCATTTCAGGGATTTAACTCTGATCATGATGTCTTCCACTCTTGTCATTTTTCGGATCCACGAGTTCCTCTTCTTATCTCTCCTGGTTACACCAAGTATGCACCTCTCCATGCTTCTTTGAGTTGTCTGCAGCCTTTGTATGTCTCTTTTAGTTAAGGTCCACGTCTCTGCACCATACGTAAGCACTGGAAGGATGCATTGATCAAACACTTTTCTTTTAAGACATAATGGCATATTGCTCTTGAAAATTATGCTGTTTCTTCCAAAAGCTCTCCAGGTAAGTTTTGTACGCCTATTAATTTCTTCATCAATGTGACCCTCACTTGATATCTGCTGTCCAAGATAAACGTACGTATCTGTTATCTCCAGCTTTTCTCCATCAATCGATAAATCTTCATTTCTTGTAAAAGCATTGAACATCACTTTTGTCTTCTGAAAGTTCATTTTTAATCCCACTTCTTTACTCTTGTCAGCAAGTTCCTGGATCATACTCTGCAGCTCTGATGGGCTAGTTGCAAAAATGACTACGTCATCAGCAAAACGAAGGTGGGTTAGATAATCTCCATTAATCTTTATCCCCTTGTTTTCCCAGCTCAGTGACTGAAAAACACCCTCCAATGTGGCATTAAAGAGCTTCGGAGATATGGTGTCACCTTGTCTCACTCCCTTTCCAATTTTTATGTGTGTTGTATTTTCAAACAGCCTAATCTTTGCACTTGCATTTTCATAGATGTTATTAATAATATTAATGTATGCATCTTCAATACCGCAGGTTTTCAGAGCCATTGTAACTGCTGATGGTTTCACCGAATCAAAGGCTTTTTCATAATCAATAAAAGCCATGCACAATGGAAGTTCATATTCCCTCGCTCTTTCAATTAGTTCTCTCAGCACATGGATATGATCTATTGTGCTGTAGCCACTCCTGAATCCAGCTTGTTCTCTCGGTTGAGCCATGTCCAGTGTTACCTTCAAGCGGTGTGAAAGAACTTTAGTGAAGATTTTATAAACTACTAATAGGAGGCTGATAGGTCTGTAGTTTCCGAGATCCTCAATGTCACCTTTCTTATGTAGCAGGATCATTGTAGCGGTGTTCCAATCCTCAGGAATCTTTCCTTCATTAAGGCATCGAGTGAAAATTTGGGCGAGTACTGTTTCGATTTCTCCACTTGCTTCTTGTATGATGTCTACAGTAATTCCATCTTCTCCTGGAGCTTTTCCCCGCTTCATGTTCTTGATTGCATGTGCAACTTCTGCTGGAAGGACTGGAGGAGCTCTGGTACTGGTATCTTTCATGATGTCTGGAGTGCATGTATCATCCCTTTCATATAATTTGGAGTAGAAATCTTTCACTCTTGTCAAAATTTCGCCTCTATTTCTTGTTACAGAACCATCTTCTTTTCTCAGTGCCATAATCTGTTTTCTTCCCTTACTGAGATGTCCCTTTGCTATCTTTAGGCTTTGGTTGTTTTCAATTGCTTTCCTCACTAGTTCACAGTTGAATTTTCTTACGTCTTCAGTGATACTTTTTCGTACTGTCTTGCATAGCTCTATATATTCCACTTTGGAAGTCACATCTTCTTTAGTTGTCCTCATCTCTCTTCTTTTTTTGCATCAACATTTTCGTTTTTCCTGATAATTTATTTACATGCAACTTGTTCTTAGACCCAGCTAATTTTGTTGCTGTTTCCATAAGAGCTTTGGTTACTTTTCTGTTAACTTCAGAGATGTCCACTTCTTCCGATGTTAGGCCTTCTAAAGCAGAGAACCTGTTCTTCAGTTCCAACTTGAAGGTATTATGGTGTTTTTTAAGGTTGGTTATGTCAGTAGATTTTGTTTGTCTTATGAGCTTGCCACGTTCAAGTTTAGTGTTGAGGTGCATCTTACATCTCACCAATCTATGGTCACTACCTGTGTTGAACTTGTTTAGCACACTGCAGTCTTCTATGACGAATTTTTTGTTACACATAATAAAATCAATTTCACTTGTCGTCCCATTTGGATGTCTCCATGTCCATTTCCTGTGTGGCTTTTTCTTGAAGAAGGAGTTCAAGATGAAAAACCCTTCTGCCTCTGCAAACTCAACGAGAGTATTTCCACGCTGGTTTCTGTTGCCGTGACCGAATTTACCTACTGAAGTTTCATTCTGTTGCCGTTGCCCTATTTTTGCATTGAAATCTCCCATAATTATTTTCAAGTGCTGCTTACCTTTATTATTTAGATGACAAATTTCCTCATAAAATTCTTCAATTTCTTCTTCAGGATGACTTGTGGTGGGTGCATAAGTTTGAATAATCTGAGCCTGGTATCTTCTCGATAGTTGGATAACGAGTCGTGCAGCTCTGTCAGAGGAACTTTCAACTTCTACCACTTTATCCTTCAGTTTCTTGTTTATTATAAATCCAACACCACTAGTTCTGCCAGTATCTGTCCCACGATAGTAGAAGAGATGTCCACTTTTCAGTTCGATGAGATCTTCTCCTTTTCTCCTTACCTCACTTAGCCCCACGATGTCCCACTTGATCCTTTGTAGTTCCTCTTCCAATTCAAGAAGCCTTGAATCAGAAGATAGGGAGCGTCCATTGTACGTTGCCAAGGTCAGCATCAGATGGCAGCCTAGTCCGGTCCTCCGGGGATTCTAGCACCCTCTGCCTTCATGTCGCACTCACGCTGCCTTGGCCAGGTACATTCCAGCTGCCGGAGACTGAGGGCCAAGATTTAAGTTGTGGAGTCATTTTGGAGGGGTTTGGCCATAACTCACCACGCTGGCCAAGCGGGTTGGTGAGTGTGGGATAGAATTTCCTCTGATCCCGATGGTATAGTTATACCGCTATTGGCGGTCGTCAGAGCCCCTTTAGTGGGAACAGGATGCACCACGAGAAGGTGGGGTTGACATTTGTCAAGGAGAGGCTGTGATGTTACGCATCACCTGACCTTACATCCCAATATGTAGTTTTGTATATATTCACAGTATAAGTCATTCCTTATTCCCACAGAACTGAATTCAGCATATGCAAAATGAAGATCATCAAGACCCGCCCAACACTATGTTTCTGATTGTCTGCTGTTTATATTCAATAAATGCAAACATGGATCAATGGTGAATGCAGCAACTAGGTTTTTTATTTATTACCAAGAAAAAAAAAAAGAGCCGTGAAAGCTGTAAAGCTGAAACGGATATTTCTCTCGAACCCCCCCCCCACGCACAAAAAACATTCCAATTAAGATCAAACAGCAGGAGGACGCGTCCACACAACAACACAACCTTTGGAATTACCTGATGGAATGGCTTCTTTTCATTTGGCACATCGCCATAAATCACCACCTGCAGCTCACTGAACTGTCAAGTTGCACCCTTCCTCCTTCACTTTAACTATAATAGAAACTAAAAAAAAAAAAAATGCTCCCCAATTTTCAACAAAATTAAATTACCAAATTTACGTCATGATGTTGCAATTTACTAAAATACGTTTGTTTATCTGCTGAATATTGCTTAAATCCATTGAAAACTTTTTAATTATAGATGATTTTTTTATTAAAACAGTAACTCAGACGTCTGAATGAAAACGTGTTTGTAATTCAAATAGAGTCCATATCATCACAGAAAAAAATTTAAGGATCACTCTGTTTAAATAAACCATGGCATCTAAAAAAAATAATTCACTTGCTTTTCCCGTAATTTATAATTACTGTTTCTTTTTTTTCAATCCGATTATGCAACGTTTTTTTTTTTTTTTGCATCTGCTGAAGTTCCTAACGGAATTTGGCGAAATTTGCACTAGAACTTTATTGTGATGTATCTTAACTACTGTAAAAATTTTACTGTGTTATTTTCAAAATTCAGAAAAATTGATTTCTGAAAATATTCTCCTAGTCCTTTTGTGCTGTGGAAGTGATAAACAGGTGTTTGCTTTCTTCCCAACCAAGGGCTTCAGATCAGCGCTCCCAGCTGTCAATCAACCGTTGCTATGGTAACACCCTTTCTGCTGGAGGCTCACTCTGTCCAAAGGGGCACACATACTTGTCCATAATAAAAATTACCAATGCTAACTTTTAAAGTTTTAAACCGATTCAACTGGAATTTTGAAGTGAGCTTCTGTAATCCAATTACAGTGAATGTAAAAATTTCAGCCACTTTCGTGAAAAATTTGCAAAGATAGTTTTCTTATTTTTTATCATAAGTAGTGGAAGTCTCTTGAGGGGAGGGAGGGTGGCATGCACATAAACAAGAAGAAGATGAATGTGTTGTTCAGGCATACTCCTCACTGGTGGATGCCAGCTGACTTGGTACATACGCGATTCCCTGCAAATGCTAAATGCCTCTTCTTTCCCCTTCTGTTCTCAATTGTCGGACGGACATCAAGCTCCCCTTCGACCTACTAGTAATCATCCAATTTTATTGCACTGGAAGTAGTGCCTTTTTTTTTTCTTTTTTTTCCCCCCAGCCAAATTAGGATTTGGTGCACATCGGAAACTCGCTGCCGGTGGTTTCTTTGAGAACAGAGAAAAGGAACTTTAAAAAATGAAGGGGTAACAGTAACACGATTTCCCTAAAAGGGCATTTTTAAGCACTAATTTCAAATTTCAAGGCTTTTCAAGACGGCATTAAAAAAACACCGTTTTTCCAGGATATTCCAGGCCTTGAAAACGTAATCATGATTTTCCAGGACTTTCCAGGTTTTCAAGCACGCGTGCGCACCCTGCGTAATGGTAAATTTATTGGCGTTAATAACGGTTGTGTTTTTAATAAATAAGCTTACGAAAATTTTTAGGATGAATAGCAAATTTTAGGTATAATTTTAGGAATTTAAGGAGGGTCACAAAATATTAGGAATTTTAGGAATTTTAGGAGGAATGCGATCCCTGCATTATTTCTCTATAAAGTCCATTATCCTTTAGAAGTTTTTCTTCTTGAATGTTCTTTTTGTAGTTTGCACTGATTGGTGTTTTTACTTTCCTTATTTTGATCTGTAGCATAACTTTGTATAATTTCCTTTATTTTATTACTTTGACTCAGAAGAAAACTTCCATCTTCTTCTCTTTCTATTTGAATTCCAAGATAATATGTTATGTGGCTTAAATGTTTGACTTCAAATTGATTTTTCAACAAATTTGCAGTTTTCTTTATATTTTCTGTGCTATTCGATGCAATTAATATATCATCTACATAAATAACTAAATAAGTTGCTTGTTTTTTACCCTTAAATGATAGTAAGCAAGGATCTGCTGTACTTTGTTTGAAGCCCTTGTTGCACAAATATTCTGTTATTGTTTTATTCCAATTTCTGGCACTTTGTTTGAGACCATATATGCTCTTCTGCAATTTACAAACTTTTGCTTCTTTTCCTGATTCTCTGAAACCTTCTGGTTGTTCCATAAAGACATCTTGTAATTTTCCATGCAAGAAAGCAGATTTTATATCAAGATGATGAACATTCCATTTTCTATTTGCTGCAACTGTTAAAATAGTTCTTAAAGTGATATGTTTTACTACGGGTGAAAAAGTTTCTTCAAAGTCTAATCCCGGTTGTTGTGTATACCCCTTTGCAAGAAGCCTTGCTTTATAGCTTTAGACTTTTCCACTTGCATTGTATTTTGTTTTGAAAATCCATTTATTTTTTAATGGCTTTCTTTCCTTCTGGAAGATCTACCAAAGTCCATGTTTCAGTTTTCTTCAATGCATCTAGTTCTTCCTTTATGGAATTCAACCAATTTTGTTTTTCTACTTTGTTCATGTCCTGGATTTCTTTTAAATTTTGAGGATCCTTTTTATATTGAACTTTTGCAACATGTGCTAATCTTTCTGGTGGCTTTCCTTTGTTTATTCTTGAAGACTTTTTTTGAACATTTTCAGGGTCTTCTCTATCATTGTTTTCTTCCACAGTTTCTGATGACATTACTTCATTTTGAACAAAAATTTCTTGCTTATCTTCTTTCCTTTCAGCAGGTTTACTTTTTATTACAGCTTGCTGATGGACATCAAATTTTACTGATCTGGTAATGACTATTTTGTTTGTTTCTTTATTTAATACTCTGTATCCATTAGATCTTTGATCATATCCTAATAAGATTCCCTCTTGTGCTCTGTTGCCAAATTTTCTTCTATGTTGCTTTGGTACATATACATAAGCTTTTGATCCAAATAATTTAATATGACCAAGATATGGTTTAAATCCATTCCATAATTCAAAAGGAATTTTTCCTGTTGCTTATGTTGGAACTCTATTTTGTATGTAAGCTGCTGTTATTACAGCTTCTGCCCAGTATTTACCTTCCATATTAGCATCTAACATCATAGTTTTTGTAATTTCTGTCAAAAATTTGTTTTTTCTTTCAGCAATTCCATTCATCTGAGGACAGTACGGAACAGTTGTTTTATGTTCTATTCCTTGTTCCACTAAATAATTTTCAAAATCTCTTCCACAATACTCTCCTCCATTATCTGTTTTTATTGATCATAATACTTGCACTTTTTAGGTATTACAACACCAGCAAAGTGCACATATTTACGTGCAATTCATTAATGATATATTATTAAAATAACCAATTACTCACTCGAAAGATCATGGTCACTTTTTTTCTGTAACACTTCAAGCACGTCAATCGTCATCATGTAATGTTGTTGGCCTTCAAAGGTTGAAAGACTCCTTGCCTATGAGATTCATTCTTCCGGGGATGAAACATCGTATTTTCCTTTTTTTTTTTTTACTGGACAAAAAACATAGGTTTCTCTCTGCCATATGAGACGTAACCATAGCTCGCCATCTCCATAAAAACCTCACAAAACATACACACCATACCACTCATTCATACATTCAGTTAAAAACACTATGTACATAATTACACTATTTACATTCCCAGGCAGTTAAACCTTTGTCAACTGTGATTAAAAAAGTGCTCTATCCGTTTCAAACTCTGTGCTAACCCTACTGCAAGTGCCAACCCCATTCAGCCCGTCATACACAATCCTCTAGCGCTTTTAACAGTCTTCTGTTATCATCAGGAGGCAGATATGTCTCACCTGCCCACCACAGCTCAAGTGAGCAGAGCTATTGAGGTTCGGGCTTCAGTTGCAATCTCTGCATCTTTGTGTCTCTGGTGCCATCTACTGTCATTGCGGCTTTCTTTTCTTTTTTTCGCTCTTAGCTGTTGTTCAATTTTTATTAAGGTCTTCCATTGTTCGTTTAAGTTGCTAGGCTCATTAATGTTGCATAATCTTGATCTGTTTTTTTTTCAATTAATACTGATTCTGCAATTCTCAACTGTCTTTCGTTTTTACAGCTCTTATAATTTTAATATCTTCAAACCTTGGACATTGGTGATTTTCCGGACAGTACTGGGTTAAGGCAGTCTTAGCTTCTTTTTTATTACTTATATGCTGGTTCAATCTATACTTTAATTTGTTCTTGGTGCTGCCTATATATGACAAAGTGGTTGCTGGTTTATAGGAATTTCATATATTCCTGCTCTATCCAATTGGCTGACTTTTTCATTTTTTATTACTAAATTTTTATAGTATGTACTTGATTTCCTACTTGTCTGTCATATTTGCTACAAACTTTATTGATTGCAGCTGAAACTCTTTCAACATACGGGATTGCCCCTACATATTTTAATATTTTTTTATCAATCTTGGCTTTATTATTTGCTTGAGTTACTTCTTAAATCCATTTCTTTAATACTTGTTTAGGGTAAACAAAATCATGTGCTATTTTTTCAAAATATTCAATTTCTTCTTTTTTATATTGTTCCATTGATGAGAGTGTTAAACTTCTTTTAATTAGTGTTTTAACACTATTTCTTTTATGTGTTAATGGGTGCGATGACTGAAAAGGCATTAATACTGGAATATATGATGATTTTCTATGCACTCTGTATTGCACATTATCATTTGTTTTGATTATCATAATATCCAAAAATGCCAATGTATTGTTATGTTCCTGTTCTGCTGTCAATTCAATAGATGGATAAATATCATTAAACTTTTTTGTCAAGTGTTCAAGTTCATCATTTTTTAGCTTGGACAATAGAAAAATGTCATCAACATACCTGCAGTATATCAGTGGTGGATCTTCTAGTTTACTTATTATTTTTGCCTCTATGTCACTCATTATAATTTCAGCAAATAAAGTTGACAATGGTGAACCCATAGGTCCACCATAATTTTGTTTGTACACCTTGTTATTAAACATAAAAATGTTATTTTCATATATGCACAATAAAATTTCTCTTAATTCCTCAATTTGTATTGCATTCATTGTCTGTAACATATATAATTTTTCAATAATTATGTCAATCGCCTGAGGTACTGGTGTGCTAGGAAACAGAGAACGGACATCCATACTAGCCATAAGATATTCACTTAAATCTTGTTTAATGACAGAAAACTAGCGGATAATGCTTACCTTGGCATTCCTTTCTAGCGACGGGGACATTTCACGCACGTGTTTTCCGGTCTTTGTTGAGGTTATTGTCCTAAAGTCTGTTGCATGCGATGACTGGCTTTACTTCTCACACTTTTCGCTGGGTATACTCATTGGATCTTTGCTTTAGGATTCCAAACATCAATTTTTACCGTTCTTTATACTCGAAATTTTCGCCCATACTCTGGGCATCTTCAGGAGCGTGGCGACTTTACCAGTTACTTTGAAATATCGCACGTAAAAGAGAATAGTACAATAATTAGAGCTATATAATAGTCAGAATTAGAACTACTAAGTGGAATTGTTTAATGACTATAATTTTCTCAATGAATTCATATGTATTCCTCACAGTAAACTCTGTCTTCATGAACAATGGTGCCAAATATTTGTATATATTTTTTTCCAGCTTTATTAATGGGGAATTCCTTTTTGATACTATCACTCTCATAGGTGTATCAGGCCTGCTATTATAACTTTCTCTTTAGCACCAAAACGGCTCAAAACAGTTTTTAGCTCAATCCAGAAATCTTCCTAACAGATGGTTCCCAGGCACAAGGAGCATACACTACAAAAATTACTATTATCTGAAGTTTAACTTTCAAACGGATCCAAAGAATTCTCTCACTTATGATGTTATAGTGAACCAAGTTGTTGTTCATCCTTTCACTTAAAATCACACCTACACCTGCCTGGCCTCACACATTGTCCAATACTCCAGACTACACACTCACTGCTGCATTCACTTCTATCTCAATTTCCTCCTTTTTGGTTTCAGTTACACACAGCACATCCAATCTATACTTATTAATTTCTTCAATCACCTCATTCATCTTTCCATTTTATTTCTCTAGTATTCCATACACAAATCTTACTCACTCTTTTTGTTTTAGGCAATACTACTTAAAATAAGTAGCAATAATACTGTTTTTTTTTTTTTTTTTTGATTGGAGGTTTAACGACCACCGTGAGCAACTCAATGGGCTATAAGCAGTCGCCCGTCCCTAATTTAGGGTCACTGGTTACAGGGAAGGGAGAGAGCCAGTGCCGTAAGACAAACACAACATCCATGCCTGACCGGGATTCGAACCCGGACCCCTTACGGACGAACAATCAGAGGCCAACGCCTTAGACCACTGCGCCACCGGGGCGGCGCAATAATACTGTTTCTCACGTTATAATAACAAAAGTGTGGCCTTTAGAAATGGTCGCTTAGGCTAAAATATTGATAAGAAAATATGTAGCATTAAAAAAAAAAGAAACTCACTTGTTTAAGTCCCGCAGCCATGTATAACCACATTGAGCATGGGATACTATTTTGCTTACTGAGTTGAACTCAAGAATAAAAGCTATTTAAAATACTTTAAAGGAAATGAACAATGAAGTATGACGATATCTTTGATGCAACCGAATCTAAAACAACATGTAGACAGGAATGAACAACATTATAATAAGATGATATGATATGATATGTGTATGAATATTATACCCAAGAGACTGAGTCAAATTATTCAGTTTTACACCAACCAGGGATGTTGTATGCATCACATTCTTATGTTACACATAATTCAACCAATTATTGTGGTTGAATTATGCATAACCATAATAATTGGCTGAATTCCTTTTAAATGTGTCGTCTCTTTTTAAATTCTTGTAGCAGCAAAATCTTATAAGTTTCTGGTGTGAATGCTCAATATGAATCAAATTTTGTCTTTAAACAACTCTATAATTTTTCTGTGGGTGGCCTTAGTGAGAGATGGGTTTGCCGCCTTGGGGTGATCCATGGGCAACAATGGCACACAGAATAGCAACAAGGGCCTCTGTAAACCCCGGAGAGATACCAGCTGGTTCTGTGGGACATTGACAAAAAGACCCCAACTCACTGATTCAATCGGTTTGGTTCCAGAATCCTTAGGTTGAATGACCAACTGGAATCTTCCGCTGTGGGCTAATCTCCCACACTAGTGTACTTACCTGATTAAAAAGACGCAAAGAAACAAATTGGACAATGAAATTAGTAGGCGAGTGAATTCTTCAATGAAAGTCATAGCTGCTTTGGGAGGTTTTTACAGGAATGATGGGTTCTCAAGAGAGTTCCAAATGGCTGTACATGAAAGTGTAATTGTTCCTACACTGATGTATGGCAGTGAAACCTCTGTACAACAGAAGAGACATAGGAGTTGTTCGTATGATGGAGAGATGTTTACTTACGGGGGGGTTTGAGGCAAGACACGCTCTGATTGCGTGAGGAATGAAGATGTATTGCAGTTGTGTAATGTGAAGCATAATGTTGTTAGCAAGGTGAGATTAATATGCTTAGGCCATGTTGAAAGAATGAGTGATGAGATGCTTACTAAGAATTTCTTTTTAGCCCAAGTGGCAAGAAGGAAAGGCAGAGGAAGGCCAAGGAAATCATGGGAGGATCATATTCAGGAGTGTCTGCACGAGAAAAAGATTACGAGTATGAAGGTCTTGTGTACGTCATGTGATGGATGTCAGTTAAGCCCAAATTGTGTGTCAAGATCGCTGTAAATGGAGAAGTTTGATACGGCAACAGTAAATAAATAATCAGTTAAAAATTTATCTGGTAGTTTGTATTTCTTTGTGGAGCTATTCTCTGAATCACAAAGAACAACTTAGTGATATGTATGTATGTATAATTTTTCTAGGATTATCAAAATTGATCGCTATTCAATAAACATTTTAAATATACACAGTCAAGTCACATTATTGTGAGCACTTCCTACTTTTGACGTCAACAGCGCATAGCCAACGAAAGAAGGCACGTGTCATGAGCTGGCTTCGAGGGTATATAAGGTGTGCTGTAGGCATTCTGAAAACATATCAGTCATTGCTGTCATCGATAAAAGGAAAAATTTATCAGATTTGCAAAAAGGGATGATTATGACCTTTCGGGACAAGGGTGGCAGTATTTTTGAAACAGAGCAGTTTGTAAACTGTTCATGTGCTGTGGCTAAAGTGCATCATGATGGGAGGAATGGCACCATTGCGAATAAGTGACGTCGAAACTACGAAGCACCACGTGCCATTGATCTGAGAGGTGAACGTCGGCTTCAAGGTGTGTGAGGGCCGATTGACACACTACAGTGGAGCAACTCACTGGCCAAATGAACCAGGGGACTACCGGAAGTGTGTCTAAAATGACAGTTCAGCGAAACTGCTGTGTATGGGGCTCCGATGCAGATGGATGGTCACTGCAAGCACTTATGCTAACGAAGGTGCATCGGCAGAAAAGGCTTACATTTGCACAGCAGTATCGGAATTGAGCCTACGCTGATTGGCAAAAGATTGCCTTCTCCGATGAGTCACGTTTTCTGCTTTATCGAACGGATGGACGTTGGCGTATAAGGCGAGAAACATCGGAGAACAAACACTCTTCAATCATTGCTGGAAGAACACAAGCTGGTGGGGGCAGCGTTATGGTCTGGGAAATGTTTTTGTGGCATTCCCTGGGTCCACTCATACCTATGGAAGGCACTACGGCCCAAATTCGTTATGAATCCATCCTTGCAGACCACATACACTCATACATGCTGATTGTCTTCCCTGGAGCAGATGGGATGTTCCAGCACAACAATGCGACATGTCACACAGCTAGAAATATCCGAAAGTGGTTTGAAGAGCACGATGAAGAATTCAGAGCACTTCCCTGGCCCCCCTAATTCCCCAGACTTAAACCTAATTGAGCATCTGTGGGACCACCCCAATCGTGTTGTTCGCTCTATGGATCCTCCCCCACATGCCTACCAGCAGCTGTCAGATGCACTGCATTCAGCATGGCTCCACATACCTGTGAACACCTTCCAGCACCTTACTGAGTCACTCCCAGCCCGTCTAGCTGCTATCCATGCAGCACATTGCGGTTACTCTGGATATTAGCTGGTGGTCACAATAATGTGACTCGACCGTGTATAATCAGACATAGCAATATTTTATAGAACTGAAAAACCAAATTATGAAATCAATAGATCTTGAAATGTATCATGGAGAGGGAGGACAAAATTTTTCTTGAGGATGAAATTTGTTTGCATAAGCCAGAAATGCTTATGCTAATTTATTGCTTATGCAATAAATTAGCATAAGTATTTCTGGCAAATTGATCAGAATATGTAAAAAGTGGACACTGGTCAAAAACCATGATCGTTAGTTATTAAAAATATTAAAGCTTTTAACAGTTTAGTTACCTGGATTTAAACATACAACATGCATTCTTGAATAATGTAAGAGGGCTGATAAAAAAATAATAGGATTAATGCCCCCACCGGTGCAACATGAAGCTAAGGAGTAAAATTTTTGTCCAAAATGTAGCTTTATCATCATGAGCTCTAATAGAAAAACTTGATAGATGGCATGTGATGTGTATCTTGTTCCTTTGTGTCACGTGATGCAATGCAACCTCGTTGAGCGTCGCCTAAGAGAAGTAGTCAGTGAGTTGTTTGCAATGGAAGCACTGTTGGAACAGCACTATGCGATCAAGTTTTCAGTGTGTGTTTAGGGAAATCGGGATCAGAAATGCATGCCATGTTATGCCAGGCTTTTCAAGAAAAAATTATAGTACAGGCATGAGTTTTTTGGCTGGCATAAGGCGTTCAACGAAGGAAGAGAAACTGTGGAAGATCATTCCCATGAAGGAAGACCCTTTAATAACAGAAAAGAAATTCAACAAACCGCAAACATCATTAAGGAAGACTGTACATTAAACATTGCACCAACTGCAAATGATTCTAAGCATTTCCTATGGAAGAGTGCAAGCAATCATGACTCAACATTTAGGCCTTAGTTGCATTTGTGCTTGTTGGATTGCAAAACACCTGAGAAAATGCAGCTTTCAGAGATGTGTGCAGGGAACTGAAAGTCAGACTGTGTGTACAAGGTGAAAACTTTCAGAAAACTATCATCACAGCAGATGAAGCCTGGCTGTATCATTGCACTGATGAGACATTCCATTATGATCAACCCCAGCCTAGAGAAATGAGCGCACCCGGAGACCAAACAGTGGCGCAAGTGAAGTTCACAGAGCAGCATATTCGTATATATAACGTGAGGGCCGGCTTTTAGTTGGTAGAGTGTTCAGAGTCAGAATGGGAAAAGTTGCCGATTTATCGGAGTTTGATAAAGGACAAATTGTGATGGCATGGGAACTAGAGCTGAGACAGGCTGAGCCCGAGTCCGGGCTCAAGCTCTTAGAGAGAGGGAGAGCGAGACAATTTTGTTTTGTATAAATGGGATTTTATATGATTTAGCAAATGAGACACTTTATAGTTGGTAAAGGGAATTCTCCAGCAACTGGTTCTGGTTGGGGATCGGGCATTTGAGATGGCTATTTATTCCAGGCTTGGGTAGAAAATGACATAGGCCGCGCATTAGTGTGTTTCTGCAGAGAAGCTTTTTCAAGAACTATAGATATTGGATAGTTGATAGCTTGCCGACGATAATTTACACCTATCTCCACGCAGTAGCTCCTTGCTAATTCTATTTATAGATATTGGATAGTTGATAGCTTGCCGACGATAATTTACACCTATCTCCACGCAGTAGCTCCTTGCTAATTCTATTTATAGATATTGGATAGTTGACAGCTTGCCAACGATAATTTCACCCCCTATCTCCATGCAGTAGCTCCCTTGCAAATTCTATTTATAGATATTGGATAGTTGATAGCTTGCCGACGATAATTTACCGCCTATCTCCACGCAGTAGCTCCCTGCCAATCCTATTTATAGATATTGGATAGTTGATAGCTTGCCAATGATAATTCACCCCTATCTCCATGCAGTAGCTCCCTGGTAATTCTATTTATAGATATTGGATAGTTGATAGCTTGCCGACGATAATTTACCCCCTATCTCCATGCAGTAGCTCCTTGCTAATTCTATTTATAGATATTGGATAGTTGATAGCTTGCCAACGATAATTTACCCCCTATCTCCACGCAGTAGCTCCTTGCTAATTCTATTTATAAATATTGGATAGTTGATAGCTTGCCAATGATAATTCACCCCCTATCTCCATGCAGTAGCTCCCTGCTAATTCTATTTATAGATATTGGATAGTTGATAGCTTGCCGACGATAATTTACCGCCTATCTCCACGCAGTAGCTCCTTGCTAATTCTATTTATAGATATTGGATAGTTGATAGCTTGCCAATGATAATTCACCCCTATCTCCATGCAGTAGCTCCCTGCTAATTCTATTTATAGATATTGGATAGTTGATAGCTTGCCAACGATAATTCACCCCCTATCTCCATGCAGTAGCTCCCTGCAAATTCTATTTATAGATATTGGATAGTTGATAGCTTGCCAACGATAATTTACCGCCTATCTCCACGCAGTAGCTCCCTGCTAATTCTATTTATAGATATTGGATAGTTGATAGCTTGCCGACGATAATTTACCCTCTGTCTCCATGCAGTAGCTCCCTGCTAATTCTATTTATAGATATTGGATAGTTGATAGCTTGCCGAAGATAATTTACCGCCTATCTCCACGCAGTAGCTCCCTGCTAATTCTATTTATAGATATTAGATAGTTGATAGCTTGTCGACGATAATTTACCCTCTATCTCCATGCAGTAGCTCCCTGCTAATTCTATTTATAAATATTGGATAGTTGATAGCTTGCCGACGATAATTTACCCCCTATCTCCATGTAGTAGCTTCCTGCTAATTCTATTTAGCAATGTACATATTTCAGCGCATCATGGCGCAATAATATTTGCATTATTATCATACAATTGCAGCACCGCATAATCATTTTGGATGGCCACTCGCCCGAAGCACTCAGATGGAAACAAACGGTCAAAGAGAATTGTACAGTTACGCTGCAAAAATAGATAAGAGGTCTCTTCTCCACTCCCTATTTGAGAAATACATTGGTTAATTGCAGGAGAAGGAGAGAATGCAAGTGTGGAAAAGAAGATGTTTTTTATTAATGGTTGAACAGGTTAGACAGTTTTCGGGCTCGTTCGGGCCAGGGCTCTATTTTGCAATATAAAATTCGAACTCGGGTGGACTCGGGCTGATATACCACGGGCTCGGACGGACTCGTGCTCCAAAAATTGAGCCCAAACTCAGCTCTAATGGGAACTCAGAACTACGATCTTGGAAACAGCGTGGCTTGTGGGTTGTTCACGTGCCACTGTTGCGAGTATGTATCAAAAGTGGTTCACAGATGGCCAAAAGATGAACCGTTGTCCAGCCATGTGTCATCCGCAGCTCTTTGATGCCAGAGGGGAGCGGAGACTGTCATGCATTTGTTCACAGCGATCGCAGGGCCATAGTGTGACAAATCACCTGCAGCTACAACAGTGGTGATCAGGGCAATGTGTCACAGCACACAGTTCATCGCAGCCTTCTGCACATGGGCCTGCACAGACGAAGATCCAGCCGAGTCCCCATGCTCACTTCACATCATCACCAACAACGCATGAAATGGGCCCAAGATCATCGAGATTGGACTGTGAATGGTTGGAAGAAAATGGCATGGTCTGACAAATCCAGATTCCTAGTGCATCATATAGATGGCCGAGCACAGATATATCAATTACCAATGGAGGCAATGTCCCCTGGATGCACTATTGGACAGAGACAAGCTGGCGGCGGTGTTATGTTGTGGGCGATTCATGGCAACAGTGTTCCCTGCTGGTGATGGCCATTACCAACAAGATAATGCGCCACTGTCAGAATCGTCAAGGAGTGGTTCGAGGAACATGCTGGTGACTTTCTGTTAATGCCCTGGCCTCCAAATAAGGTGTCTGAACATCGTTGCGAACCAAGTTCACCCATTCATGGCAACTGTGTTCCCTGCTGGTGATGGCCATTACCAACAAGATAATGCGCCACTGCCAGAATCGTCAAGGAGTGGTTCGAGGAACATGCTGGTGACTTTCTGTTAATGCCCTGGCCTCCAAATAAGGTGTCTGAACATCGTTGCGAACCAAGTTCACCCATTCATGGCAACTGTGTTCCCTGCTGGTGATGGCCATTACCAACAAGATAATGCGCCACTGCCAGAATCGTCAAGGAGTGATTCGAGGAACATGCTGGTAACTTTCTGTTAATGCCCTGGCCTCCAAATAAGGTGTCTGAATATCGTTGCGGACCAAATTCACCCATTCATGGCAACTGTGTTCCCTGCTGGTGATGGCCATTACCAACAAGATAATGCGCCACTGTCAGAATCGTCAAGGAGTGGTTCGAGGAACATGCTGGTGACTTTCTGTTAATGCCCTGGCCTCCAAATAAGGTGTCTGAACATCGTTGCGAACCAAGTTCACCCATTCATGGCAACTGTGTTCCCTGCTGGTGATGGCCATTACCAACAAGATAATGTGCCACTGCCAGAATCGTCAAGGAGTGGTTCGAGGAACATGCTGGCGACTTTCTGTTAATGCCCTGGCCTCCAAATAAGGTGTCTGAACATCGTTGAGGACCAAGTTCACCCATTCATGGCAACTGTGTTCCCTGCTGGTGATGGCCATTACCAACAGGATAATGCGCCACTGCCAGAATCGTCAAGGAGTGGTTCGAGGAACATGCTGGTGACTTTCTGTTAATGCCCTGGCCTCCAAATAAGGTGTCTGAAAATCGTTGCGAACCAAGTTCACCCATTCATGGCAACTGTGTTCCCTGCTGGTGATGGCCATTACCAACAGGATAATGCGCCACTGCCAGAATCGTCAAGGAGTGGTTCGAGGAACATGCTGGCGACTTTCTGTTAATGCCCTGGCCTCCAAATAAGGTGTCTGAACATCGTTGCGAACCAAGTTCACCCATTCATGGCAACTGTGTTCCCTGCTGGTGATGGCCATTACCAACAGGATAATGCGCCACTACCAGAATCGTCAAGGAGTGGTTCGAGGAACATGCTGGTGACTTTCTGTTAATGCCCTGGCCTCCAAATAAGGTGTCTGAACATCGTTGCGAACCAAGTTCACCCATTCATGGCAACTGTGTTCCCTGCTGGTGATGGCCATTACCAACAGGATAATGCGCCACTGCCAGAATCGTCAAGGAGTGGTTCGAGGAACATGCTGGTGACTTTCTGTTAATGCCCTGGCCTCCAAATAAGGTGTCTGAACATCGTTGCGGACCAAATTCACCCATTCATGGCAACTGTGTTCCCTGCTGGTGATGGCCATTACCAACAGGATAATGAGCCATGCCACACATCTGAATTGTCAAGGAGTGGTTCGAGGAACATGCTGTTGACTTTCTATTAATGCCTTGGCCTCCAAATTCACTTGCCATGAACCCAATCTGACATTTGTCGTTTGACTTGGAAAAGCGGGTCCGTGCTAAATCACCACCATCCCGAAAGATATGGGAACTGGAGGATGTGCTGTTGACATTATGGTACCAGATACCACAGGATACTTATCGCCACACCTCATTGAATCGATGCCTCACTGAGTGGCCTCTGTTTTCCAGGGTAAAGGGGGTCCTTATTAGGTAGGTGGTCACAAAGTAATTTCTCATTGGTGTATGCCCACAACAAAACAGTGAACGAAAACATCCTCCTTCACCATCTCTAAAGGAGGCTACAGCTTTGAAGTCCAATCGTAAGGTGATGATTATTGTGTTCTTTGATCATAAGGGTATTGTTTACTGACATACTGTGAAACATGATAACATCATAAGTGGTCTGCATTACGCAAATGTGCTCTGTCGCTTGTGTACAGAACAAGTGACCATAGCTGAAGTATGGCTTTTTTTTTTTTTAATTGGAGGTTTAACAACCACCGTGAGCAAGTCAATGGGCTATAAGCCGTCGTCCGTCTCTAATGTAGGGTCACTGGTTCCCGGGAAGGGAGACAGCCAGAGCCGTAAGACAAACACAACATCCATGCCTCACCGGAATTCGAACCGAACCCCTTTCGGACGAATGGTCAGAGGGCATCGCTTAGACCACTGCGCCATCCCCCGGGGCAGCAAGTATGGCTTCAGTCTTCATGATGACAATGCGAGGCTGCATGTTGCCAGCAAGGTGTGCAACATTCTGTAGAAACACAACTAGAACATCCCCCACCCTCCCTATAGTCATGATCTTGGTCCCTGTGACTTCTGTTTTTTTTTCAGAACTCAAGAAACCATTACGCGGCTGCTATTTTACCACTGGTCAGTAGGCCTAGGAGACGGTTTTGAAGGACCTTTCAAAGAATGGCCTTTTGCATGTCTTCCACAAGTGCATGCAATGCTGGGACACGTGTATTGTGTGCACAGGAGAATATTTTGAAAAGGAGCATGTAAACGATATCAATTAAAACAAATCTGTTGTTTCTGTGCATGTAGTCTCATTATTTGTTGATCAGGCCTCGTAAGTAGTGAAAAAATTATAACAATCAAAATGGAAAAGGTCACGGAAATGTTAAGTTTACCTTACCAATCAGGGATGTCTGTGCTTTCTACCATTCCTAGTAAGAAAGAGGAAGAAAGAATAAAGGTTAACATGCTTCTAAACCAATAAATATCCAAAAGGTCATAAAATAAGATCTTACTTCTCACACATTAAAAATAATAATATTGCTAACAACAGGCAATGCCAGAAAAAAATCATTTTCTGGACAAAGGACAATAATAACTAAAATCAGTGTTTGGAAAGCCACTTTTAATGTTGTGACATAAACTGTCATAAATTATTCTGTTCATCCTGTTTTTTAATCTATATAATTAATTCCATAAGGTTTTTTACTGAGTCCTATTTTGAGAGAACGGCTGAACATAAAGATATGGTTGAGGTATCAAAATAAAGGTCTTGCCATGTAGATGTGCTAGTCGAAGAGAAAACTGAGATTGGGGCAATGATTCGGGTGGGGTGGCAAAGTTCCCACATAAAGTCTATGGGAGAAGCGTGCGGTTGACTCGCGCTGTTAAGCATGGAAGTACTGAGATAGTCCGGTCTCTTTTCTGAGCCAACCATTGTGCAAAGCAACACCAGCAGGCATTTGTATCAAAGTTCTTCTCATCGGAGCAGCGAACACTCTCGAAGACCTGATTGCGTTATGCCGTTGGACTGTGTGATGTATATATACAATTTAATTTTCATTTGATCCAGTTTATTCACGTAAGTAAGACGTTTCCCATTATGTGAAGATGTAAATAAACATTCTGTTGACCATTGTTAATGAAAATATTACGGGCGACTGCTTATAGCCCATTGAGTTACTCACGGTGGGCGTTAAACTTTCAGTCATAAAAAAAAAAAAAATCCCAAACCTGGACTGTTGTTTTTACTGAAGTTCATATCATATACCACTAATCTGTTCTCTGAGATTCAGATGTTAGCTCCAAAAAGAAATACAAACTTCCAGACATTTTTACTTATTGTTGTCGTATCAAACTTCTCCATTTACAGTGATCTTGACATACAACTCGTGCTTCACTAATATCCATTACACGCCGTACACAAGATCTTTTATACTTCATACTCATAATCTTTTTCTCATGCTGACACTCCTGAATCTGATCCACCCATGTCTTCCTTGGCCTTCCTCTACCGTTCCTTCCTGCCACTTGGGCTGAAAAGATTTTCTTAGTAAGCATTTCATCACTCATTCTTTCAACATGGCCAAACCACCAAAGCATATTGGTCTCCACCTTGCTAACAACATTTTGCTTCACATCACACAACTGCAATACATCTTCATTTCTCACACAATCATATCGTGTCTTGCCACAAACCCCACGTAAGTAACGCATTTCTCCAGCACACAAACGACTCCTATGTTCCTTCTGCAGTACCGAGGTTTCAGTGCCATACATCAGAGTAGGAACAATTACAGTTTCATACACAGCCATGCGGGACTCTCTAGAGAACCCATCATTCCTGTGAAAACCTCCCAGAGCAGCTATGACTTTCAAAGAAGAATTCACTCGCCAACTGATTTCACCATCCAACTTGTTCTCTCTGTCAAACATGCTTCCTAAATACACAAACTCACTCACTTGGTCAATCGTAGTGCAATTTATACTTACATTACATTCAGTGCTACCCGTTCCTCTCTCAAACACCATAACTTTGGTTTTTCCCTTATTTATACTCAGTTTGAATTTCATGCAAGCTTCGTGCATCCGAGTCAACATACTCTGCAAACCACTTTTACTCTCTGCCAACAGGACAGTGTCGTCAGCATACAGCAATCTGCACATATGGATATCACCAAGACATAAACCACTGTTATCTATTTTGGCATCACGCATGCATGCATGCATCCATAAATATATTAAACAGCCATGGTGACATTACACAACCTTGTCTAACTCCTGCACCAATGGAAAACCATTTTGATAAAACACCATTCACTTGTACACAAGCTCTACTACCAGCATACATGGCTTTTACGCTATTAAGTAGATTCCCAGTAACACCATATTCATTCAATACCTTCCACAAAAGTGTCCTATTTACTCGGTTGTAAGCTTTCTCTAAATCTATGAAGGCAGTAAAAACTTTCTTCCCAACAGCCAGATACTTTTCAATCATCGTGCGTAATGCAAAAATCTGGTTAGTGCAGCCTTTACCAGGCATAAAACCACTCTGAACATCCCACACTTTCAATGATGTAAGACCCCATACTTTTTCAATAACAACCTTACCAAACACTTTCCCTGGCACACTCAGTAGGCTAATACCATGATAGTTCTTGCATTCAGTCTGATCACTTTTTCCCTTATACAAGGAAAAACGATAGCATCCTTCCAATCCCGAGGGACCATTCCTAACTACCAGCACAAATGGCAAATTTCAGTTAATCAGTCAATTATAGAGTCACCACCATATTTCAACATCTCTGCAGTTATACCATCAACTCCTGGAGCCTTACCATTCTGAAGAGATTTTAGAGCTTTACACACTTCTTCTCTTGAGATCCCTCCTGTGCTTTCATCCTTCATTGTGACATCATCTGCGTCTGTCTCAGAATCATTTTTGCTTTCCTAATCTAATAACTCACAGAAGTATTCACCCCATCTGTCACTTAACTCATTGGGCTCCCCTATCATTTCCCCAATCTCATTCTTCACACAACTTACAACTTTGTTTCCCCTATTTTTCCTGAGTTTAGTTCTGAATGCCATGTTTTAGTTTAAAATGATGGAGGCTTAAAAGCAATCTATATATACAAGTTGAAATGATGAAGGTTAAAAAGCACGAGACCTTTCGGGTCTGCAATGAACCCATCCTCAGATGAGTGAAATGACAAGGGAGAGAAGCAAATAAATATACAAGTACAGTGCCCATCAGTAATAAAATCACCGGTTGATAAAATCAGTCCCTTTATAAACTCAAATTCCCAGGAACAGATTCAAACCAATGCAATATCATTGTAAAATCGCCAGTAAATAAAATCAACACCGCCACTAATAAAAATCAAACATTTTCAGTGATAATGTCAAGCAACATAGCAAAAAAAAAAATCAAGGTCAAAGGTGGAGGAAGGTCGTTGTGAAGAATGTGGAGGGACAGAAAACCGGTTCCACAACTAGTTCTGGGCAGCCTGCGAAAGCTTTCTTTCTGTGTGTGGTCATTTGACATTCAGTTGTGGAGATTAAATTAGCATGTCTAAGAGAAAGGATTTGAGTGTTAGGGAAAACCAAGAAATGTTGCTGAAATACGATGACTTGCCTAAATGCAGTCAAAGAGAGGCTGCTTCAAAATTGGGGATTTCTCAATCAGTTTTATGTAACTTTTTGAAACAAAGAAGAAAAATTTCTGATCAAGTGGTAACAAATGGGAATTTATCTTGCAAGCGGAAACACGAAGGAAAGTCAGATGAAATTGAATCTGCACTTGTAGAGTGGTTTAAGAATGCCAGACTGATGAAGGTTCCCACATCCCCCTCTATTTAGTGTGAATAAGTGCAACATTTTGCTACCCACCTTGGAGTCGAAAACTTTACAGATGGATGACTGACACGATGGAAGGAACAAGAAGTTTTGCCTAAAGTGTTGAAAGACTACAAACTGCACCAAATTTTTAATGCGGATGAGACTGGCTTGTTGTACTGTGCTCTGCCTGAACATACCCTAATGCTAAAAAACGAATCGAATGGAGGAGGGGAAAAAAATGAAACAACGAGTAACTGTTCTCCTAACATGCAACATGACCAGATCAGTGAAGAAAACGCCATTGGTCATCGGATCCAGCCAAAAGCCTCGTTGTTTTAAAGGGGTTAAAAATTTTCCAGTGAATTACGCATGCAACAGCAAATCTTGGATGACCAGCAAGCTGTTTACGGAATTTCTCCTTCAGTGGGATAGAGATCTGAAGAGTGACAAACTTCTTCTCTTGTTGGACAACTGTTTGGCACATCCTGCTGACCTCAAATTAAGGAACATAAAATTGATGTTTCTTCCCCCAAACTCCACCAGCATTATGCAACCACTAGACCAGGGCATCATCAGATCCTTCAAGTGCCACTATAGAAAACAAGTGGTTCAAAAGGTAATCAATGAGATCGATTCCTCCTGTTCTTCCGAGTCATGTTCTGCTAACGCCATTTCAAAGTCTTTCACACTCTTCGATTCAATGCATGCAATAAAAAATGCTTGGGACTCTTGTACGCCAAAAACGATCACCAATTGCTTCAAAGAATGCGGTTTGAATATGCCCGAAGAAACCATCACATCAGAACATGCAATGAACTCTACAGTCACTGAAGAATTCAATGAAGAACTTTTGAAGTATGTTTCAATTGATGATCATCTGCAAACGCCAGTTGGAAAGAACGACTCTGAAATTGCGGAAGAAATTCTGGATTCAAAAGAGCCACTGTGCCAGAAAAGTGATGAGGAATCCGAGGATGAAGAGGAAGAGATTGCCAACCCACCGCCAACTACAGTAGACACCCGGCGAGCTTTGCAAGTTCTAAGAAGAACTCTGGAACAATGAGGAGGTGACACAGATAGCTACAGTCAATTGAACACAATTGAAAGATTAATTACAGACTCTACAACAGGACAATTTTTTAAGAAAGCTTGATTGAGGTATGTAAATATATTGAACTACATGTATGTGTAGTTTTTACTGTTTTAATTAATGTATATGTACGTACTTATAAATAATTTTGAAAGTTAAACACTTTTAATCACTTTGACTTATACGTACATAGTGTCATTCCAAGTTACATACATACCTGATTTCATAAAAAGACTAAATTTCGAATTGTCGGTTATAGAAATCAGCCGTTTTATAAACTCAAATATTGTTGGAACTGATGTGATCATAGTAAGAGGCGGGCACTGTATAATGGGCACGTGACTTAACGCATGTGCAAATGGCACTGTGTCATAGGCACATTGAACAGCCTGGTAATTAGCAGAAATGATATTTTATATAATATAGAAGAAGTGAGGTTAGCACCCACGCATACCAGTCTTAAATCGGCTAAATAAGACTGTTACAAATATATGCATTACACAAGGTAAAAGAGTAAAGCAGTAATTTGTGTTCATAAAAATAACATCTCATAAGTTAAACTGGTAATTAACATCCAACTGCAAATAAGTAGTAGGAATTGAAACTTTTGCACCAGTTTCTGGTACAGAATTTATCTATAATTTCTTTCACTAGTTACGGTAGCTTGGCGGCTAAAAATTTGCATTTCTTCCTCAAAACGTTCAGGGGATGTAAATTGCTCACAAATCAGAAATGATGGGGTGGTTGTAGGTAAGTTACAAGCAAGATAAGGATCACAGGGTGCTAAGTCAGGTGAATAGGCGGGATTTGAATGCACATTAGTATGGTTTCTGTCAAGAAACTCCATGACCAATAAGGACCGATGTACAGGCGTGTTGTCATGGGGAAAGTACCATTGTCTACATCTCCGGCCATTTACCACGGATCGACTCCTGTAAGCGACGTAAAATGTCCAGATAATGTTCCTTGTTAACTGTTGTGCCCTCAGGAATAAATTCGGAAAGGACAATGCTGTGAGAATAAAAAAACACCTCCAGCATGACTTTCCCTTTGCTGCAATCGTGCCTGAATTTCTTCGGTCGTGGTGAAGACCGTGATTTCCATGTTGAAGAAGCATGCTTCGGCTGAATATCAAACAAGTAGCACCATGTTTCATCAGCTGTGATGATGTTATCCAAAAATCTAGTATTGCTATTGGCTTTATTAATTCACCAGATTTCCACATCCATTCATCCTTTTGTTCAGAGGTCAAAAGATGAGGGAGAATGTTCTGACACATGCGGTTCATGTTAAGATCCTCCATCAAAATACGCTGGCACGTGGTCTCCAATAAGTTAGTTGCGTTAGCGATTTCCTCAATGGTACGGTGACGATCCTGACGAACACAACACACTGCATAATGTTTTCCTCAGTCCGTGCAGCCACAGGTCGACCACAGCGCTCATTATCTGTGATGGATTCTCGGCCCTCTTTGAAACACCGATACCACTCATACACCTTTGATCTTGCCATTGTAAAATGACCGTACACCTTAGAAAGCATTTCTAAGGTATCTGCAGCTGTTTTATCCAAATGCTGACAAAATGTAATGTTACAACGTTGCCCTTCAAAAGCCACGTTTCTCACATCCTAGAAGACAGACGACTAACCACAGCAACAAACATCTGCATGCACATTCCATGGGCCAAACCATTCTGACTACGTAGAGGAGGAATGGGGGAGATGTATTTCAGATGCTGTAACTTAATACAGACATTTAACGTGGACCAGGAACATCAAACAAAGGTCTTCGCTCTTTCCACGTTTATAAGTGAGTCACGGAAAAATTCTCATTGGCCGCCACCGGGAGTCGAACCCAGGGTCTTCCAGTTACTGGAAGACCCTGGTCCACGTTAAATGTCTGTATTAATGTTCCTGGTCCACGTTAAATGTCTGTATTAATTATTCATTCGCCTTCTAATTATTTGTTCAGTTGCTGCTTACCATCTTTGGTGAATCCCCAGCATTGTGTGGGGCTCCAAGAAGCAACCTGCCAAATTGGCTTGGCAGTTAGCGTGTGTGAGTCTGGATGAATTCGAGGCTGCTGTGGTGTAGCGGAAGCATATCCGGCGCGTAACTGGAAGACCCTGGGTTAGACTCCCGGTGGCGGCCAATGAGAATTTTTCCGTGACTCACTTATAAACGTGGAAAGAGCAAAGACCTTTGTTTGATGTTCCTGGTCCACGTTAAATGCCTGTATTAATTATTCATTCGCCTTGTAATTATTTGTTCAGATGCTGCTTACCATCTTTGGTGAATCCCCAGCATTGTGCGGGGCTCCAAGAAGCAACCTGCCTAATTGGCTTGGCAGTTAGCGTGTGCGAGTCTGGAGGAATTCGAGGCCGCTGTGGTGTAGCGGAAGCATATCCGGAGCGTAACTGGAAGACCCTGGGTTCGACTCCTGGTGGCGGCCAATGAGAATTTTTCCGTGACTCACTTATAAACGTGGAAAGAGCGAAGACCTTTGTTAGATGCTGTAATTGTAACTACATGCTTGTGTTGTCACGGGTAGGCGCTATCCCCGAACTTTTGGATCCTACTCTGTATAATCACTAAAATGAGCCGTGTGTGAGCTAGACCGCTATGGAGAATTGTACTGGAAGGAAAATCAAAACACTCCATACAGATAATGGCCTTGAATATTGTGGAACAGAATTCAACAGTTATCTTGAACAGCAGAGAATTTGTAGAGAAAAAATGGTAATTCTAACACTTGAACAAAATGGAGTAGCCAAGCAACATAATAGTATGATTGTGAAAATGGCTAGGTGTTTGTTAATTTAATCCAGGCTTCCTGCAAGTTATGGAAAAGGAACTATAAACTGTGCTGCATTCCTCAGAAACCTGACACACGAAACATTAGTTCCTGCCATCGGAGTAACCTCCCCACCAGGTGAGGATACGTGTCTGATGCAGAGAAAAGCAAAGAGTTACATCAGACCTCTCTATAGTGCAGTTTCCCTTTGCCTTCAACCAAAGGTCACACACTAACTTAGAGTGAGAACATCTGGCCATCCTAAAAAAATCCGTACAGGAAACCCAGGGAGGCCAGCAAAAGAATATCACATGATTCCTGCGGAAAATCATGAAACCACTCAGATCATCATCAACATTGAAATAAATCTGAGTCCTTAACTGGAGCACATCCTAATGATTAGAAAAGCGCAATGCAATGTAAATATGACGCTCCCACCAAGGCAAAAGCATGGGAAGCGGTAGCTCGACAGAAACACAAGAGAATTATGGGTTGTAAGTGGGTTCTCAAAACGAAATTTAATCAAGACGGAAGTATTGAAAAATTAAGAGCACAATTAGTTGCAAAACGATGTTTCCAAACATCTGGAATTGAATTTGAAGATAACTTTTCACTCATTGCAAGATTAAGTTCAATATCAGCTTATCAGCTGGATTATGTAAAGACTTATGTTAATGATGACTTAGATAAAGAATGCTAGGATATTTTAGATGCTGCTTTTTTATTTGCTTGCATTTCGTATTTGCATCAGTGTATATTACTTAGATAAAATGTTGCTTCACAAACTGCTGTTTCTCTGCTAAACTGCAACAAATCTTTTTATGTATTACTATGTTTGAAAGCCTGTCCCACCCCTGATGACATAAAAACTGGACGAAGGACAGTCAGAGGAAATAATATGTGATAAATGTGGTAAAAGAATAGATTGACAAGAAGGTGAGTTATGCTCATATTCTTACAAGACTATTTGTGTAATTAATTTAGAATAAACATCTATTAAGAGTATTTTTTAACATACTTATAGGTCAAACAAATCTATATAAAACTCTGTTTATTGGTGTGAAGGTATATTTACAGGATGAAATACAAGGAAAAAATTGTAAAATTGTATCTCCAGAGCTTTTGCTCTCCGACCGGGAGGCTTTCTCAAGGACTACAAACATTACTAACTATTCTGGTGAGTATAAAAAAGAATTCCAAACCACTGGTGCTTGAGGACACCATATTTTGAATTAAGCCTCCCGGTTGGAGAGCGAAAGCTCGGGAGATATACTTTTTTCTTTGTATTTCATCTGTAAGTATACCTTCACACCAATAAATGGAGTTTTATATAAACTTGTTTGTTGTATTTAGGCGTGAATCCCGTTCAACAAATACTTATAAGTATTTGCGATTTGTGAGGAATAACATATCGCAACACAGCAAATAAATTTAAAAACTGACCTCAAAATTAATTTCAGTGATAATACAGAATAATTATGATAATTCACAAAAAAAAAAAAAAAAAAAAAAACTGAATGAATATACATAGATTGTTCATAAATCAAAATGATTAAACTTTCAAATGCTAATAAGCTCTTTATGTAAAACATTACCTTCTTAAACAATGTGCAAAAGAATATAATGCAAACCAATTTCATGCAGAATAGTTTTTTTATTGGGAAAACAATATATTAAAATTGCTGAACATCATTTCCAAAAAATATGAATCAACATACTCAACACCCATTTATAAAACTTAAAAATTATCGGCTTACCAGAAAGGTCAATGACTGGATTCCGACATATACAGACTTTATAAAAATCCTATGAAGGCAAATAAATTGGATTAATATGTAATATACAATATATGATGGTTAAATTTGGCAAGTATAAAAATCTTTAGACTGGAAAATATGCATGATCATGTGGAACTTTGCATAATAAGTGAATTGCAAAAATATACTTGTGACACTATAAAAACAAGACAGTTTATTTACATTAATGTTTATATTAACATAACATTTTTTTATGAACTTCTACAACTTATGAAGTGTTCCAACATTTCTATTATGTCTAACAGGGTTTGCACAACAGTTCAGCAGAAAACTAATAAATTTTTCGATACTTATTTCACTGTCAGACCAGTTTTTGGACTAGAGTGGTTGAAAGAAATCAGCAAAAATATGTTGTGCATCTCACTGGTCTTTAACTAAGTTTACTTAAAACTTCCTGTTACTTTGAAAAAATAATGATGGTTAAAAAAAAAAAAAAAAAGGAGGTAATTTTGAACTGACATACAATAACAGCATTAGTGATGTTAATAATAATAGTAATAATAATAATAACCAAGCGATAAACCAGAGCTGTTTACCAAGCAATAAATCAGAGTGACTAGAAGTACACAGCCCAACACCTCTCTACTCAGAACATCGAGATTGGGGCAAAAAAATCCTACACAGAAGGCACTACACTGATCTGCAATTGGACCATGTGGACTGCCTCCAATGCATGACTAACAAATGGTTCACTCTTCCCTGCGACCGAAGGGTTCCTGATGGCTATACAACATCAAGTTGTAAACACCAGAAATTACCGGAAGCATATCCTGAAGGATATGTCAGTGGAAAGTAACACATGTCGGAGATGCCATCAAGCGCTAGAGACCATCCAACATATCACAGCAGGGTGCAGAGTCCTCACACAAACAGAGTACATGAACAGGCACAACCAAGTTGCCATGATCGTCCATCAGAATTTGACAAGAAAGCACCACCTCGTTACAACTGAGCCTGTCCGCTACTACAAGTAGGAGCCAACAATGCATCTAGAGAACGACACCCACAAGATGTACTGGGTTAGATTGATAAGAACAGATAAGACCATCCCCAACAATTGGCCCGACATCGTCCTGGTCGACAAGGAGAAGTCAATATACCTCATTAACATAGCTGTGCCCAACATGTGCAACATCCAAAAGACACATGGAGAGAAGCTGTCAAAGTATCATGACCTACAATACAAAGTCAAGGAAATGTGGCATATGGAGAACGTCACCGCGTCTCCATAGTAATATCAGCAACAGGAATTATACCAAAGGCCATTCACAGCTCTATACAGACACTAGACCTTCAACCTAACAATACATGGAACTACAGAAGGCAGCTATCCTGAACGACTTGGTACGTCATACTCGTGTCACGGAAATATCACTCCTTATATTGTCGGATCGCTGCATACGTCATGTCGTTTCCATTTACAGGGCCGCCCACAGCGCCACATTTGCATAACGCCAGCTGTCTCTAATTCAATTGCTCTTCAGTGTATATATATTGATTCCACCTTTTTTTTACATGAAACCTCAGTTATATGTTTTTCTAAGGGATGGCATTTAAAAACGTACAAATGAACATTCAAAAAGTCAGACACTATTTAAAAATTTATGCTTCAAAAATTCAAAAAGTTAGACACTGTTTTCGAAAGAGTAAAAGATGTCCTTAATAATGATTTACACAGAAGTGCTGAAAGTCAGGGAATATATACCTAACATCGTGAAGAACCTCCTTTATCCCGGCAAAGTACAGCAATGTGGTATCGATTTCACAAGTGGCAGGAAGACTTCTGGAGAGATGTTGAGCCATGCCGTCTGCACAGCCATCCATAGTTCCCTGGTATTTGTAGGTGCAAGATCTTGGGTGCAAATACAAGTCTCCACCAAGTCCCAAAAGTGCTCTACTGGGTTCACGTCGGGTGAACGTGGTGGCCACACCTTTGGTGGAACTGTCCAGAATGCTCCTTGAACCAATTTTGGACAAAATGGCCCCAGTAGCATGGTGCATTGCCCACCTGGAAAATCCCATCATTGTTGGGGTACATGAAGTCCATGAACGGTTGCAAATGGTCACCCAGCAGAGTAACAAAGCGATTACCGGTTAATGACGTGTTTACGAGGACCAGAGGACTCTTAGTGACGTGTTTACGAGGACCGGAGGACTCTTAATGACGTTTTTACGATGACTCTTAATGTCGCGTTCACGAGGACCAGAGGACTCTTAATGACGTGTTGACGAGGACCAGAGGACTCTTAATGATGTGTTCATAAGGACCAGAGGACTGTAATGACGTGTTCACGAGGACTCTTAATGACGTGTTCACGAGGACCAGAGGACTCTTAATGACGTATTCACAAGGACCAGAGGACTCTTAATGACGTGTTTACGAAGACCAGAGGACTCTTAATGACGTGTTTACGAGGACCGGAGGACTCTTAATGACGTTTTTACGATGACTCTTAATGGCGCGCATTCACGAGGACCAGAGTACTCTTAATGACGTGTTGACGAGGACCAGAGGACTCTTAATGATGTGTTCACGAGGACCAGAGGACTCTAAATGACGTGTTCACGAGGACCAGAGGACTCTTAATGACGTGTTCACGAGGACCAGAGGACTCTTAATGACGTGTTCACGAGGACCAGAGGACTCTTAATGACGTGTTTACGAGGACCAGAGGACTCTTAATGACGTGTTTACGAGGACCAGAGGACTCTTAATGACGTGTTTACGAGGACCAGAGGACTCTTAATGACGTGTTTACGAGGACCAGAGGACTCTTAATGACGTGTTTACGAGGACCAGAGGACTCTTAATGATGTGTTTACGAGGACCAGAGGACCTGAACCGTGCCACGTAAAGACACCCCACACATGTATGGAACTACCACCAGCTTGAACAGTGCCTTGTTGACAGCTTGTTTTTGTGCCAAACCTGAACCCTACCATCAGCTTGTAACAACTGGTAGTATGAATCATCACACCACGCCACATGTTTCCAGTTTTCCAGGGTCCAATTACCGTGTTCACGAGCCCAGGTGAGTGGCTGTGTACGATGTCATGGTGTTAACAAAGGCGTTCTGGTGGGTCTTCTGCTCCCATACCCCATAGACACTAAATTATGCTGCACTGACCTGATGGATATGCTCTGGTACCTCCTGCACTGAATGCGGATGTCATTTGAGCCAGCGTCGTTTGTCTGTTAGCATAGGCAATCCTGGTCAGACACCGCTGGTCATGGCCATTCAGTCCCCTTGGTCAGTCACTGCGCTGTCCACGGTGGGTGGTATTGCCTTCCATGAGGTATTCTCGGTACACACGTGACTCCGTGGATCGAGGAATGTTGAATGTTCGCACAACTTCGGAAATTGAATGTCCCATCCATCTGGCTCCCACTACCATGCCTTGTTCAAATTCTGATATAATTCATGTTGGCTTGTCATGATCCTACTGGCGGTTGTGACTCACTAGATTCCACTTCACAAGTAATGAAAATCTTGGCGTGCATCAAAGCCTTTATACGACAGCAGTGCCACTTAAAAATTTGCATACTTCTATCACATGACTTTTCGCACTCTTCAGTGTACTTAATGATAAATTGGTGGCAATTTTAAAATGCCATTTTACTTAATTTTCTTAATAAAAATCTTTAAAATGCCATTTTGTTTTTAAATTTTACTCAAAAAATAATGTTCATCTTACATTCCAAAAAATATTGTAAATAAACCCTCTATCAGAAGAAAAGCGACTCTGTCATGAATTTGAAGTAACTAGACGATCATGTTGACACCTCCAACACTAGAAGTGGAATATAGCAATAACCTGCAACTAGTGCCAAAGTTAGAGCAACTTGATCCCAAGCCATGTTACAACTATGTGGTGAAATATTATAGGTAATTGAAAGGGAACGTGACTACCTAGACAGGGTACTTTCCACATATCAGGGCTACTCAATCAACATAGTTGCCGCATTTGGAAATCAGAAAATCAACACGTCTACACTGATGAGTGGGAAAGTCCCAAATTAAATGCGTGGTGTGACTTGACTAAATCTAACATCATCAGCCTGTTCTTCTTCTATGAGGGGTCTGTAGATGGCAGAGCTGCCAACTTTTCAAAATCAAAAACTGGGACATCCATGCATGCGGTGCACATATTTCCAATTTATAAATAATAAAATTATATATTGGGTTGTAGGAAAAGTCATGATGTGTTTTGGCACCCGATCGCGGTTGGGTGGTTTTGGAAGTACTAGAGGCATGCGCAGCTCTGTTATCGCTATGGCATTCGACAGGTGCCAGTTCTAGCTGCAGTTTAAAAGGAACAGTGAGCAATTTGGTTGATTTGCGGAAATTTGACACCAAGTTGAAGATGGAAGACCAAACTGTGCATTTTCGCCATATTTTACTGTTTTACTTCTGTAAAGGGAAGAACGCGCGTCAAGCTTGTGAGTAAAAATTTGCGTAGAGTTTACGGTGATAATGCTCTACAAGAACGTCAGTGCCAGCGGTGGTTCGCAAAATTCCATGCTGGTGATTTTGACCTCAACGATGCTCCTCGGTCGGGGAGGCCCAACGAGGTTGATGACGACCAAATCAAGGCATTGATCGAGTCAAACTCCTACCGAGTTGCCTTTTTATAAATTTGGTGATACATCTCGGGCCTAATGTACTCTTTTTGTTGTGGCTCTTGTTCTTGTCTAGATTCAGAACACATTGGCGGTGAAAAAATTTGAAACATAATACATTCATTATCCAGTGAAGTTGTGAAAACTGGTGATGTACATTGACATTCCATGCTTGGTATGAAAATTTGGATCGGTTACATCAATCTCCATCTGTTGAGGATCAATCGGTGCAGTTGAAGTGGAAGGTTGTGGCTCTAGAGTCAAACTCGGGTGAAATGCATTCTGAAACCTGGACTTTTGATGCTTGCTACATTCCCGTGACTTTCGACTGATAACTTAGCGAGCCTTTTCAGATTCCTCTCGTTCTCTAACTATTTCTTCAACATTTATCGGTTCTTATAGTAATATTCCCTGGATTTCTGTGGCATTTCTAAATTTTGCATCACCAAATTTTTTGATCTAAAAAATAAATGAAGTTTAAATCCACTTTATTTTGGTTTATCACATACAGGTACGTACGTCCATTAGCTCTAGCCATCAGCTACGGAATGCGGGGCTGATGTAATCGCTATCATTATCTATGCACTAGTTATCAACCTTAAAAAGGCGTGCGGCAAAACGAAATCACACAAAATTTAGCTTAACTTTCTAATGCTACTGTGTTGAAGGGTTAAGGGGTGGAGGGTTGAAACTTGTTTTGTTATACATGGGACTCAATAAACTAATGATGTATTATTTATTAATAAATGATTATTAGTTTTGAAGATACACAGTCAAGTCACATTGTTATGACCACCAGCTAATATCCAGAGTAACCGCCGTGTGCAGCCAGCGTGGACAGCAGGTAGATGGGATGGGAGTGACTCTATGAGGTGCTGGATGGAGGGTGTTTACAGCTGTGTATGTGGTGCCATGCTGACTGCAGTGCATCCGACAGCTGCTGGAGGGTGAGCAGTGGAGGATCCACAGAGCAAGCAACACGATCGAGGTAGTTCCACAAATGCTCAATTGGGTTTAAGTCTGGGGAATTAGGGGACCAGGGAAGCACTTTGAAGTCTTTATCGTGCTCTTCTAACCACTCTTGGACGTTTCTAGCTGTGTGATATGTCGCATTGTCATGCTGGAAGATCCCATATGCTCCAGGGAAGACAATCAGCATGTATGGGTGTACGTAGTCTGCAAGGATGGATTCATAACGAATTCAGTCCATAGTGCCTTCCACAGGTATGAGTGGACCCAGGGAATGCCACGAAAACATTTCCCAGACCATAACACTGCCCCCACCAGCTTGTGTTCTTCCAGCAATGGTTGAAGAGTGTTTGTTCTCCGATGTTTCTCACCATATACCCCAACGTCCATCCGTCCGGTGAAGCAGAAAACGTGACTCGTCAGAGAAGGCAATCCTTTGCCAATCAGTGCAGGTCCAATTCCAATACTGCCATGCAAATGTACGCCTTTCCTGTCAATGCACTTTCATTAGCATAAGTACAGTGACCATTAGTCTGCATCGGAGCCCCATACACAGCAGGGTTCGCTGAACGGTCATTTTAGTCACACTTCTGGTAGCCCCCTGGTTCATTTGGCCAGTGAGTTGCTCTGCTGTAGCGTGTTGATCGGCCTGCATGCACCTTCGTAGCCAACGTTCACCTCTCACATCAATGGCACGTGCAGCTCCGAAGTTTCCACATCGCTTTTTCGCAATGGTGCCATTTCTTCAATCACGATACACTTTAACTACAGCAGCACGTGAACAGTTCACAAACTATGATGTTCCAGAAATAGTGCCACCCTTGGCCCAAAAGCCGATAATCATCCCTTTTGGCAAATCTGATAAATCGCTCCTTTTATCTATGACAGCAACCAGTGATATGTTTTCAGAATGCCTACAGCACACCTTGTATACCCTCCAAGCTAGCTCATGACACGTGTCTTCTTTCATTGGCTATGCTATGTTGACGTCAAAAGTAGGAGGTGATCACAATAATGTGATTCAACTGTGTATAAGCATTCAAAGTGTGACATGTTTATGTTACATCTGTGCTCCCGATGTTACCCCCTTACCCAGCGTGGAGGAAGACATAGTTCTGCGTCAAAAGATTACGAGTATGAAGTAAGGTCTTGTGTGCATCATGTGATGGATGTCACTGAAGCTCCAGCTGTATGTTAAGATCGCTGTAAAGGGAGACATTTGACACATCAACAGTAAGTAAAATCTAGGCCCAAAAGTAAACATTAATTTGGCAGATATACTATCTTTGAGTCGAACTAATCTCAGAATCTCAGAGAACAGCTTAGTGATATGTATGTATGTAGAGCAACTGTAAGGACTATGAGCAGGTGACTTTCTGTAACATTTGGGGCACCTAGTTCCAGGGAAGGGAGAGAGCCAGCACACCACTCATGCCTCATCTGGGATTTAAAACTTGGCTCATTTTGGACAACTAGCCAGAAACCTATATCTCTTATCACTCAGCCACCCCAACACATTATTAAGTCGGTGGTTCAAATAAATCATCCACTCAGTGTATATTTCTTAATACATAGCATATATAAATTTGAATACAGGAAAATATTACCGGATATTGTCCGCTGAGATGAGCCACTAAGAATCCTCCATGGGAGCCACCAAATAACACAACATCACTAATCTTGATGTCGTCTCTCTTCATTATGCTTTCTGCTGCAAACTAGTAAGGAAGAAAAAAAAAATACAAGGTATTTTCTATATTTGTATTTCTAACTTAGGGTTATCAGTAAAGGAAGAAAACAGATTTCACTGCCCGACACACATTTTGGTGCCTTAAAAGTTAGACCTATTCTTGGATATATTTGGGGTGCTGATTCCAAAAAGTGCATCAGTTTTGCGCTATCAGCCATAGTTTTGGAGATATAGCAAAGTCACCTTATATGCCGATTCAACCGGTCGGCCATCAAAATTCGGGATTCTTTAATCAATTCAAAATCTAGCAGTTGTCCTACAATGTACGTGGTTATAATAGTCACAATGAATAAAACTGTCAAGTAGCCTATTTACTGTTCATCACGCTAATGTTTAGCATTAGGTTCGACCATTGAGTTCACGTTTGAGGGTAACTACAAAGTAACTATTGCAAAGAATGCTGATATAACAATGGAAGGAGTCAAAGTCTATATCCTACCTTTCTTGAGTTCCATTGTGTAACTTGACATAATCCAACAAGTCAGTTGGCAATTGTAGCATTACAATGGTTGTCAAATTTGCCTCCGGTCTTCATAACACTGATGTATATCAAAGTTGTCCAAGACTATTCTTCACTATTTGCCATCGGTGCTGCACTTAAAAAACTTCTTTAGCTATACCAACTACTGAGGTAAGCTGATTTATATCAAAGTTGTCCAGGACAACTTTGATATATATTTATAACACTGATGTATATCAAAGTTGTCCAGGACTATTCCTCACTATTTGCCATAGGTGCTGCACTTAAAAAACTTCTTCAGCTATACCAATTATTGAAGTAAGCTGATGTATATCAAAGTTGTCCAGGACTATTCCTCACTATTTGCCATAGGTGCTGCATTTAAAAAACTTCTTCAACTATACCAATTATTGAAGTAAGCTGATGTATATCAAAGTTGTCCAAGACTATTCTTCACTATTTGCCATAGGTGTTGTACTTAAAAAACTTCTTCAGGTATACCAATTATTGAAGTAAGCCGATGTATATCAAAGTTGTCTAGGACTATTGTGTTATGAATGTATATCAAAGTTGTCCAAGACTATTCTTCACTATGTGCCACAGGTACTGCACTTAAAAAACTCCTTCAGCTATACCAATTATTGAGGTAAGCTGAAGGAGTTTTAAAGTGCAGCACCTAGGCAAATAATGAAGAATAGTCCTGGACAACTTTGATATATATTCAGTGTTATGAAGATGGGAGGCAAATTTGACAGTTGTAGCATTACAACCATTGTAATGCTACAACTGACTTGTTGGATTATGTCAAGCTACACAATGGAACTCAAGAAAGGTAGAATATAGACTTTGACTCCTTCCATTGTTATATCAGCATTCTTTGCAATAGTTACTTTGTAGTTACCCCTCAAATGTGAACTCAATGGTCGATCCTAATGCTAAACATTAACGTGATGAACAGTAAATAGGCTACTTGATAGTTTTATTCATCGGGGATTCTTAATTGCATAATCTGCTATTTTTGATAATATTTTGACAAATATTGATGCTATTAGTATTACACACTATTAAAACAATCACATATTACTAAATCAGTTTAATAGACCCATTTTTCTCAGAAGGCCTATGTCATCAGCAAAATGAAGGTGAGTTAGATAATCTCCATTAATCTTATCCCTCTGTTTTTCTAGTTCAGTGATTGAAAGACATTTTCCAATTTGGCATTAAAGAGCTTCCAAGATATGGTGTCACCTTGTCTTACTCCCTTTCCAATTTTTATGTGTGCTGTATTCTCAAACAGCCGAATCTTTGCACTTGCATTTTCATAGATGTTATTAATAATATTAATGTATGCATCTTCAACACCGCAGGATTTCAAAGCC
The DNA here is from genome assembly GCA_039090855.1 of Macrothele yani. Classification (NCBI taxonomy): domain Eukaryota; kingdom Metazoa; phylum Arthropoda; class Arachnida; order Araneae; family Macrothelidae; genus Macrothele; species Macrothele yani. Next base: position 11,336,895 of record CM077019.1, read on the forward strand.
ATTTTAACTGCTGATGGTTTCACCGAATCAAAGGCCTTTTCATAATCGACAAAAGCCATGCACAATGGAAGTTCATATTCCCTCGCTCTTTCAATTAGTTCTCTCAGTACGTGGATATGATCTATAGTGCTGTAGCCACTCCTGAGTCCAGCTTGTTCTCTCAGTTGAGCCATGTCTAGTGTTACCTTCAAGCAGTGTGAAAGAACTTTAGTGAAGATTTCATAAACCACTGATAGGAGGCTGATAGGTCTGTAATTCCTGAGATCTTAAATGTCACCTTTTTTAGGTAGCAAGATCATTGTAGCGTTGTTCCAATCCTCAGAAATCTTCCCTTCATTAAGGCATCGAGTGAAAACTTGGGCGAGTACTGTTTCAATTTCTCCACTTGCTTCTTGTATGATGTCTACAGTAATTCCATCTTCTCCTGGAGCTTTTCCCTGCTTAATGCTCTTGATTGCATGTGCAACTTCTGCTGGGAGGACTGGAAGAACTCTGGTACCTTTCATGATGTCTGGAGTACATGTATCATCCCTTTCATATAATTTGGAGTAGAAATCTTTCACTCTTGTCAAAATTTCTGCCTCTATTTCTTGTTACAGAACCATCTTCTTTTCTCAGTGCCATAATCTATTTTCTTCCCTTACTGAGATGTCCCTTTGCTGTCTTTAGGCTTTGGTTGTTTTCAATTGCTTTCCTCACTAGTTCACATGTTGCTATGGACCTCCCTGATCTGAACTGTCACGATATTTATAACTATTTCATTGGCAGTTTTTCGTGTTATACCAGAAAAGCTCTAAAAGCTTATAAAAGCCTTGATGCATATAAATATTTTACCAATGGGTGGGCTAGAAATGTATTAATTCTGAAGACTGAAAATGAAAAATTTCTTATCCGGTCTAAGGTAAGTTGTTACATTTCTGGCTGGTTCCAGTGTATATTGCAATTAAAAAAAGAAAATACTGACTTACCATATCATACCCCAAAAAACAGACTATTTTTTCACCAAAAAAAAAAAAAAAAAAAAAAAAAGAATACAGCCAGGAAAACAGACAACACAATAATGTATGACAGCACCCTGTAATTCTATGTGGACGTATATCCTTAAATTTCAGTTTGAAAAAAAAGGCATTTGTTTCAGTATTTAGAAATCAGTAACAGTACAAAATCTTGAAAGTTCACAAAAGCTTACCAATTTCCGATTCGACAGCAAAGTTAATCCATCATGCATCCAGAGCATTTTAATTAGAATAACTTGAAATAATACATAAGAGTGAGCAAAAAATGTACCAATATAAATTTGACTATTAACGTAGTAAAATATGCAGATTTACAATACCCGAAATGAAGTGTTTACCACAGATCCTGTCGTACGGTCTGGGCGTCCATTCCTACCGATTTACGGCTATTTTTCTCATAATCAGGCGTTTGTCTGCCGCTGGAAAGCGATAAAAGGAAATTCCACTACCTTACTCGTACTTTGAGAAGCACCCATACACCACACAACTTTTAACCGTTTCTAAAACTTCAAACAATCGATTGACAGAGGGTCCAGAAATCGCTTCCCCACGTTAACCCAATGGGAACCTTAGCCACCGAACTTTCTCTTAACTACCTGGAAGTAACCGTGACGTCAAAAATTATGTCGGTGCAAAGGCTCTATACCTTGTGCTACAGCAGCTGACACTATTTGTGTGTCACTGTTGACTGCTTGTCGTCGGACATGAAGCCTTGCCTGGTGCCGGAAACATCAATATGGGACCTCTGCTGAATTGTTCCATGTCGTGTGATCAGATGAATCCCACTTTCAGCTGCAAAATTATGTCGGTGCAGGTGTGGCATTGACAGCATGAGGTCATGGCTCCATTGTTCCAGGTCGACTGTGTTCAAGGAAGTGGTGGTTCTGTGATGGTTTGGGGAGCTTTCTCATGGGACATGTTAGGTCCCTCAGTGTCTCTGGAGAGGTCCTTAACCACTGCATGTGCTGGCTGATCGGCTACACACTTTCATAGTTTTCGCACATTCAGCAGTTGATGGTCTGTTTCAACAGGACAATGTACAACCCCCTGGGCCGAAACCACCCAGGCATGGCTCAATGAACACTAATATGGGTTTGGAACCACCCAGTGGCTCCCCAAGATCCCTGGATTTAAACCTTGTGGAAGCTCTGCGGGATGCCATGCAGCAGAACATTATATCCATGGATCCTGGACTCATGTCTCAGGTGGAGCTGTGGACAATGCTGCAACAGGCACGGCTGGCATTACCTCTGGAAACCCTCTGGCATCTGGTGGAGTTAAGAACATCAGATCCATGGATCCTGGACCAATGTCTCGGGTGGAGTTGTGGACAATGCTGCAACAGGTATGGCTGGCATTACCTCTGGCATCTGGTGGAGTTGAGAACATCAGATCCATGGATCCTGGACCAATGTCTCGGGTGGAGTTGTGGGCAATGCTGCAACAGGCATGGCTGGCATTACCTCTGGCATCTGGTGGAGTTGAGAACATCAGATTCATGGATCCTGGACCAATGCCTCGGGTGGAGTTGTGGACAATGCTGCAACTGGCATGGCTGGCATTACCTCTAGAAACCCTCTGGCATCTGGTGGAGTTGAGAACATCAGATCCATGGATCCTGGACCAATGTCTCGGGTGGAGTTGTGGACAATGCTGAAACAGGCATGGCTGGCATTACCTCCAGAAACCCTCCAGCATCTTGTGGATTTGATGCTTCGGCATGTACAGGCTGTTATTCACGTTAGAGGAGGACCAACATGCTATCAGGCAGGTACCTCTAATGTCTAAATACATTTATGGTGCAATATACCATATCATTCTGTTCATTATGTCTTGGTGACATCCATATGTGCAGATTGCTGTATGCTGATGACACTGTCCTGTTGGCAGAGAGCAAAAGTCAGTTGTAGAGTATCTTGTCCCAGATGTATGAAGTTTGCATGAAATTCAAACTGAGTATAAATAAGGGAAAAACCAAAGTTATGGTTTTTGAGAGAGGAATTACTAGCACTGAATGTAATGTAAGTCTAAATGGCACAGTGATTGACCAAGTGAGAGAGTTTGTGTATTTAGGAAGCATATTTGACAGAGAGAACAAATTGGATGGTGAAATTAGTAGGCGAGTGAATTTTTCATTGAAAGTCATGGCTGCTTTGGGAGGTTTTCATAGGAGTGATGGGTTCTCAAGAGAGTCCAGTATGGCTGTGTATGAGAGTGTAATTGTTCCTACTCTGATGTATGGCAGTGAAACATGGGTACTTCAGAAGAAACATAGGAATCGTTTGTGTGCTGGAAAAATGCATTACTTACAGGGGAGGGGCTGTGGCAAGACTCATTCTGATTGTGTGAAGAATGAAGATGTATTGCAGTTGTGTGATGTGAAGCAAAATGTTGTTAGCAAGGTGGAGACTAATATGCTTTGGTGGTTTGGGCATGTTGAAAGAATGTGTGATGAGATGCTTACTAAGAAATTTTTTTTTAATCCAAGCAGCATGAAGAAAAGCCAGAGGAAGGCCAAGGAAGTCATGGGAGGATCAGATTCAGGAGTGTCTGCATGAGAAAAAGATCATGAGCATGAAGTATAGAAGACCTTGTGTGCGTCGTGTGATGGATGTCAGTGAAGCCCGAGTTGTATGTCAAGATCGCTGTAAATGGAGAAGTTTGATACTGCAACAGTAAGTAAATAATCAGTTAAAAATTATCTGGTAGTTTGTTTTTTTCTTTGTGGAGCTAACCTCTGAATCTCAGAGAACAGCTTAGTGGTATGGTATGGTATGGTATGGTATGGTATATTATAGTATAGTATAGTATAGTATTGTATGTATGTATGTCTGCAACACATTACATTCAGTTTCACAAAATGTCACTGAATAAGTCCCATGATACCCAATAAGATATTCTACAAAAATTTTCTTTTTACATACCTTTACACCGGGCCACTGCCCCTTATTTGTGAAGTCATTGATGTTATTAGGCTTACGTTCTTCTTGTAGTCAAGCTCAACTCTGAAAACTTATTCGAAAGTGGTCAACAAAAGACTGGCAATAAGAGTTGAGCTTGACTACAAGAAGAACGTAAGCCTAATAACATCAATGACTTCACAAATAAGGGGCAGTGGCCCAATGTAAAGGTATGTACAAGGAAAATTTTTTAAAAATGTTTTATTGAGTACCATGAGATTTATTCAATGACTTTTCTTAAAGCTAAATGTAACGTGTTTAACAGAATATGTATTGCACCATAAATGTATTTAGTTATATTATCCACGTACATACGCATGTTTAGTACGTTACATACTTTAATGCCAAAATCTAAGATACCTCGAATGTTCTGTCTATTGAGTGTACTTTTATCTACACTCACAGTTTTTGATCAGTCTTGTAACTTAATATTTCTCAACTCTCATGTAACTTTAATTTAACTGCAATGCATAACACTTGAAACAAAATTTGTATTTTTTATACTTCGATATTGTACACTCTTGAGTTCTTGAAGTTAAGACTACGGCGTTACATGCAGCACAATAATAGTAAACTGCCAGCAAAATAAAATTTCTTACCTGAACATCCTGGACATCTTGTACACCAATATTTCCTGGTAATGATTTGATGTTGTTTTCACCAAATCCAATAGAGCCTCGAAAATTAACTGCAAAAGCGGAAAAATGTTCTCAGAACTGTTACTATAGCACAGAACTTTCTTGGCAAAAATCTTAATTACTGTATTTGCCAGCATATAAAATACATTCCCCACCCCCAAAATACTGTCTGAAAATGGGGTGCATCTTATATGCCAGCAAATATATACAAAGGCCATTGCATATAAATATTGAGTTTTTTATATTTTTTTTGAGTTGGTGACATTGCGAAGGGGAAAAACAACTACGCAGACGACTAACTAAATTAAGGAAGTATGTATGGCAACAGTTATTTGCCGTGGCAGATGATTCTGGTTTTGACATTGTGCAGTTGTTTAAGGTATGTCTGCATTTCGCCATACAGCTATGGAGGTGAGTGATTCAGAGTTAAGAAGTGAAATGCGTTGAGCGATAAAATTTTGCTATCGTTTGGGTAAAACGGCTCCAGAAACAGTTGATTTAATGAAAAAAGCTTACAAAGATAAATGTTTGGGTGAGTCAACGATTTTTAGAAGGCGCCATGATTTCAAAAAGGGCGTTTGTCGGCAGAACTTGCTCCTAGGCTTGGTCGACCTGAAAGTGTTGTTACGGAGCGTATTGTTAACTTTGTTTGGGCAACCCAGCAAGAAGATAGACATATGACGTGTGAACACATAGCGGCGTCAACTAATACTTCAAGTAAGTCTGCATTCCGCATCCTACGTGATAAATTACTGCTGCATCGCGTGTGTTCCAGATAGTTACCTCATCACCTGACGAGAGAACAATTGTTATCCAGAGTTCAGGTGTGTCCTGAGTGCAAACTAATGACTCCAAACATTTTAAACACAGTAATAACTGCCGATGAAACATGGGTCCACTATTTTGACCCCCTCACGAAGTGCGCAGCGAGTGTCTGGAAACACACAGGCTCGCCTCCTCCGAAAAAGTCCGCAAAAGCAAATCAGCTGGGAAAGTGATGATAATTTTATTTGATCATGAAGGTGTAGTCTACCAGCATGCCATTCCTCCACAAAATACTGTCAATGCTGAGTATTACATTTCAGTCTTGAAGCATCTGCGACGACACATATCGATTGAGCGTCCGGAACAGCTGGACTAGTGGACCGGACGAACAGCCTGCCTACAGTCCTGACCTCGCCCCCATGCGATTTCTGGTTATTTCCAACAATGAAGAAGTTCCATGGCGCAACATTCAACACACATGCTGACATTATTCAAGCTGTACAGGGGTCACTAAAGCAGCTTCCACAAAATGCCTTTGCCGCATGCTTTGAAAAGTGGACTGAACGATGGGACCGTTGCATATCATCCAAGGGAAGATACTTTGAGAAAGAATAACATATATTTTGCTGCACCTATATTTCTTCATATTGTGTGATTTTACTCTCAGTTTTTATGGAATAGCCATTGTATAATATTGGGTATATAAATAAGTTCTGAGGGATTTTCGTTCGGTGTCATACTTATTACTGCCCGCATGTACTTTAAGGTGGCAACACTGCGATATCGCAGTACGAGACGCCAGCTGTCAGAGTCAGTATACAGCATTCGATTGAAGTGCGAAGATGTATTTGTTTTACTCGATGGAAAATGGCAACTTTCGTCCCGACAAAACAGCATTTGCGGGAAGTGTTACTGAATTACTTTATTGTCAAGAAAAGTGTTGCCGACAGCTATCGCTTAATGCCAGAAATCTATGGTGAACATTCCCCATCCATAAAAGCATGTGAGTATTGGTTTAGACGATTCAAAAGGAACAATTTCGATGTCAGTGATAAAGAACGTTCTGGGCCACCCAAAAAAATTGCTGATGCCAAATTGTAAGTTTTACTCGACGAGATCCATGCCAGACCCAAAAAGAACTAGCAGCAGCATTAAATGTTAGTCACCCATGCATTTCACAACATTTAGCTGCCATGGGAATGGTGCAAAAAGAAGGGAATTGGGTTCCACATGCTTTGCGGGAAAGAGACCTTGAACGTTGAAAAACCATTTGCGAATTGTTGCTTCAAAGGCAAAAAAAGAAAAGTTTTTTGCATCGTATTATTACTGCCGACAAGAAATGGATATGGCACAATAACCCCAAACGGCAGAAAGCATGGGTGAAGCCAGGTGAACCAGGTCCTTCAATGCTAAAATGCAATATCCATGGTTCAAAGGTAATGCTGTGTATCTGGTGGGACCAGAAGGGTGTGATCCACTATGAACTGCTGAAACCGTCAAAAACTATTACTGGTGATCGGTATCGAACCCAATTAATGCGTTTAAAACGAGCTCTCACGCAAAAACAGCCAAAATGGGAGAATAGACACAACAAAGTCATCTTACAGCATGACAACGCAAGACCACGTGTTTCTCGACCTGTGAAAAAGTACTTAGAAGGATCCGACTGGGAAGTTCTACCGCACCCGCCATATTCGCCTGATATTGCGCCATCAGATTACTATTTGTTCTGGTTGATGCAGTCAGCACTTTCTGGAGAACGGTTTAGTTCTTATGAAAACATCAAAAATTGGCTGAACAACTGGATCTTTTCCAAGGAACCGGAATTCTTCCTTCGGGGCATACGTTCACTGCCCGAAAGATGGGGTAAAGTTGTAGCTTCAGAGGGAGCATACTTCGATTAATAATAAAATATTGTTTCTGTTCTCCAACAACGTATTTTTTGTTCACCTCAAATCCCTCAAAACTTATTTATATACCCAATATAATTTTATTTAGGAAATGCACAGTAAGTACAAAAGTTATGCAACCCATGTGAACTGTTGCCTTGGCCAAGTCATGTGACCACCATCGGACGGACCCATTTTCAAGGTGAGAAGTTCAGTGCACCACTCTCACTGTGGAGTGAAAACTAAGGAGAGAAATTTACTTGCGTCAGCATGATGTATTCTTATGACCACACTGAGAGCAAAGCTTCACAACATTGATGAGCCATAGCCAGTCTGAACTGGCCAGTGTAGGATTTCGATCGAGTGAAACAGTAATAATTGTATGCATAGTGTTTTTCCTGGCATACTATGGTGATCCTTGACTGTGTGGGAATCAGTTCTTATTTAAAGTTGCAGTAAATCATAAACATTTCTATTTTGTAAGTCATGTCCTGCAGGAATTGCTATGAAATAGCATTTAAACTCAAAGTAATCCAATATGCGAAAGAAAATGGCATCTATTGATGGCAATGTGTTCTACTCCTCCCACATTTTTAATGTCATCAAAAACTGTTCTCTGACAAATCAGGGATTCTTCCAGGAGATTTTCCACAAGAAGAGACTTATTGACAGAAAATCCACCTTCCACTGAAGCATTTCCATGAGACATAATGAGACAGATTTTTATTACATCCCAAAGTTCACCGAATTGTTTTTTGTTTTCAAGTAGAGAACTGTAAAATTTGTCTAATCCAATGGAATCACCATGACTGTCTAAAAATTCATCAAACTGAGACTTTAAAGCAGATTGAGCTTCCTACACACAATGAAGTGTACTGTTTATTAGCTTTTTCAGCACAGTCATCTGAAATCTTGTTTGCACTAAGTAAAACTTCGAGCACAATTTCCACTATCTTCTTGCCTAGACTCGGCTGCTGCACTATAATATTTGGGTCTCGAAGTTTTATAAGAGTAGCATTTCCCTGACTTTCCCTGACCAATTTTCATTTCCCTGACTTTCCAGAATGTGGACACCCTGATATATGATTGCTATGTTAGTAATCCTGACCTTGTTCTACATATTCATCATCATTAACCATGGATACAATTCCCATAGGCATCTCTTGCCATTTTAACTATATTTTCCCATTGAAGTCAGTTCATTGCAGAGTGGCTCAGTTCTTGAAGAGTTCTACTGCAAAAGTCTTTGATGTTGTCAGCCCACACATGGTGAGGGTGTCCTCTTGCATTTCTTCTGTTCATTAAGCCAAACACCAATGTCTTTATCTTTCTGTCATTTTTAGCACGTCTTTTGTAAAAAAAGATCGTGCTTATGTTATTGGTATGTCCATCCGTCCGTCTGTCTGTACCCACGATATCTCTGAAACTATTAGTCCGATTTGAAAAATTCTTTTTGCATTGGGAATCTTGAAATATGCGAATGATGATCCTTCATTTTTTTTTTTTTACGATGTACAATTTCGCCGCTAGAGTGCGTAAATACAGATGATGTTGAATTGAAAAATACGTTTTAATCCATATATTTGCTTCTAAACATCCGATTGAAAAAAATATTTTATCTTTCGATTCCATTTATGTCGAAGAGTATTTTAGAAATAGTTACTTTTTCAAATTACACATAGATTTTTCCTGATAACTCTTCTTCTAAAACTCCAATTTAAAATTTTTTTTTTCTTCAGCGGATACACCTCCTGATGGAAAATCTTTTGCATATAAATTTCAAATTTTTGGTAAAGAATACTTTGGCCACCAGGGGGCGTAAGGGTTAATTTTTGCTTCTGATATATTTACCATAAAATCTGAGCTTCTATGATATCGATTGAAAATTCTTTCGTGGACTGATGCCACTCACATCGATAAACCTTTTCAGAATATTTTCTTCTTAAAATATATTACAGTTTCTTCGCCAGGGCGTAGATGTATATCTTATTTTCGTCAATATCTCTACGTCTAGAAGTCTGATTTGAAAAATTTCTTCTTTGTTGGATAGTGTTTTCAGTGTGACATCTTTTTCACATAATTTCAAAATTTTCAAGTCATTCATAGACTTTCCGCTAGGGGCGTAGAGGTAAATTGCGTTTCCCCCTATATCTGCTTCTAAATCTCCGATTTGAAAAATTCTTTCTGCACCGGATACAGCTCCTGATGGGAAATCATTTGCACATAATTTATAATTTTTGTGAAAAATGGTTTGGCCACCAGGTGGCGTAAATCTTAATTTCCGCTTCTGATGTATTTGCAGCAAAATATGAGCTTCTAAAATCTCGATTGAAAAAAACGTCGTTTGTAGACCGATAGTACTCATGTCGACAAACCGTTTAGAAACATTTCCTTCTTAAAATAATGCATGGTTTCTACGCCAGGGGACGTAGATACATATCTTATTTTTGTCAATATCTCTACTTCTAGGAGTCCGATTTGGAAAATTTCTTCTTTGCTGGATAGTGTTTCTGATGCGAAATGTTTCTAATATAAATTCATGTTTTTCTTAACACACAAGTCTGCAACCAGAGGGCGTAAGCTCACGATTCCGTTTACAGCAATATCCGAGGGACGAGGGATTAAAAACCCGATTGAAAAACCTCTTTCTTCGGTCAGATACTATTGCTTTTTATACCGGTTTCATTGATTTTGAAATAGCTTTGATAAATTTAATTTGCGTCAGAACGGATTCAGAAGGCGTACTTATTACACCCGAAAATTCTGTGTCATCTTTCTTGTTCATTCTGCAGATGTGTCCAAATAGTTTTAGTTTTCTCTGTATGATTGTTTTTGAACAGGGTCTCTAAAAAAGTTATGCCCACTTTTGCATTACTTTCGGTACAACCCTCATAGTTTCATCAGTTAAACATTAATCTGGCAGATGGCCACTGAATCTCAGAGAACAGCTTAATGATATGTATGTACATGTGCTGTATGAAATGGAGAGCCATGAATGAGTGTAGGTAGCCAGCAGTGGAGTATATTCGAGGCTAGCTGCAAAGCCCATAGAATGCACAAATAAAGGTCAATCAAATATACACAAATAAAAGCCAATTAGCAATGGTATTAAGATATATCGATGCTTTTGCTGCGAAAAACACACATGTGCAGATTTGCTTCTTTTGATTAGAGCATCAGTCTGGCAAGCGAAGACCAATGGGTCTTCTTGTGGCAGGATCGTGTCATCGTAACGCAAACAGGTCTACCAGTCAATCTTCGCCGTTCTGATCCGAAGATCTTCGATACGATTGCCAGCTAGCGTTTCTATGACAACAAGAATGAGCAGGTGAAGGGGAACGCTTTGGCCACGGTTCGCTCAGAAAAGAGAAGAATTGGACTACATTAATCACTCGCATGCTCCGGCCGGTAACAGTATGTGTTTCGCTAGAGTCGTTTCAGTTTGTGTGAAGTGTCAATGAATTAAAATCAGTGGTATTGTATCTTAAATTCGTGGCTTCGAACTGTTTTGATAAATTTTGTGAAAGCTTTCCTGAACATCTACTGTCAGAACTTAAAGAACTCTAAGCTTCAAATTTTGATACAGCTTGACTAAAAAATGAACTGAAGGTGTTTATTCCTTTGATGAATACAAAAACAAATCAGTAAGAGACATTACTTGTTACATAAAGATGAATAAATCGTTGGACATTGTGTTCAGTGAGGTGTACAAATCAGCACACCTGATATTAAAGTTTCCATCAACAACTGCCGAAAGAAGTTTTTCTGTATTAAAAAGAATCAAGATATATCTTAGAGCCACACAAGGACATGTACATTTGACAAACTTTGCTGTTTTGTCAATAGAGAAAAACATTCTCTTTAAATATGAAAAAGTACTCGGAAGAAACTTTTTATGAAGACATAACACTCAAGTTCTCACAAAAGGAAAGAGGAATGGAGTTCATGTACAAACAAGTGTTCAAATCCTAATCCTTATAATTATTTGGTATCATATTAGCAATAGCATGTACCTAAAATTTAGAAAAAAAGTTACTTCTAATACTTAACAACTGAAAAATAAACTTCACAATTTAAAAAAAAAAAGTACTGGGGGCGGATGAGATAGCCCAGGTCTCAGACCTAAGATATGCCACTGGTAGCCAGTGAGTAGGCCCACAACCTTATGTAGTCTATGTTACCTATGCCCTCTCCCATCAGCATGTTGTAGTTGGAGCTTTGATTTGTTAGAACAAGTCACCAATTTCCAGTCTATCACAGTCTAGCGGCGATGTTTCTTTGCCCACTTCATCTTCATAGCTAGCTGACATGCTGTTAACAAGGGTACACTATATGGGTGTCACAACCAGTCATGTTATCTTATATTGTTCCCAGCTGTTGATGCAGTTCTTGAAGTCATTTACTTCTAAGAAATTTGGAACTGCTGTCGTGTACTTGTGAACACCTTTTACTGTATGATAACATGATTGAGGGCTTTCTTCAGCCTAAGAAAAACTCTCTTTGTGAAGACTCATTGTCACAGTACAGAATCCACATGTCAAGAAATCAATAAATCACTCATCAATTCCTTGCCTTAAACGTTCCCAAACTTGTAGATGAAAGGTCTGGTTAACAGTCTGTTCAGGTGAAACAAATCCTTGGTGTACTACCTCTTTGTAGTATAAAAAACATGATCCAGAAGAAGTTATAAAGTTCGGACATTTTGGTAGAGACCTTGCCTTTTTTAGCAATTCATGGCTGAAAAATGTTGAAGTCGCTACCGAAATGTCCCAATTTTTCTTACTTTTTAAATAACTTAAGGGTTTATTTTTTTCTAATTTAGAACCACTGATTCCAGGGAAGGGAGAGAGAGCTAGTGTCATAAGACATACACAACTTCCATGCCTCACTGGGATTTGAACTCAGATTCGCTTCGACAAACAGTCAGAAGCCAGCGCTTAGACCACTGCACCACCAGGCGGCGTTTTCATCACAAAATCTTTATGTATCCTTTAATCTCTGTACTCGGGGCAAAGCTAACCTGACTACACTGCTGATGCTGTGAAACCAATTTACCAACAAGATATCTCTTGTGTTTCAATATTTCTCCATGCACTAATGGGGTACTATGTGTCATGGATCTTTCCCTCTAAGAGTGACTTAAGGCAAGACAAAAGGAAACTTTCCGCATTCCATCACAATGTCTCCCTTCAAACCCCACACCTTCTCAATCTTGGCAGCAACAACCAGACAAACTGTTTCTGAATGAGCATTTTCAAACAGTAACCATGAAGAAAAGACCAAGTCAAGTCAAGTCATCCATCCATCCATACCATACCATACCATACCATACCATACCATACCATACCATACCACTAAGCTGTTCTCTGAGATTCAGAGTTTAGCTCCAAAAAGAAATACAAACTACCAGATATTTTTACTTACTCTTGTCGTATCAAACTTCTCCATTTACAGCCATCTTGACATACAACTCGGGCTTCACTGATATCCATTACATGCCATACATAAGATCTTTTAGACTTCATACTCATAATCTTTTTCTCATGCAGACACTCCTGAATCTGATCCACCCATGTCTTCCTTGGCCTACCTCTACCTTTCCTTCCTGCCACTTGGGCTAAAAAGATTTTCTTAGTAAGCATCTCATCACTCATTCTTTCAACATGGCCAAACCACCAAAGCATATTGGTCTCCACCTTGCTAACAACATTTTGCTTCACATCACACAACTGCAAAACGTCTTCATTCCTCACACAATCAGACCGTGTCTTGCCACAAACCCCCTGTAAGAAACACATTTCTCCAGCACACAAACGACTCCTATGTTTCTTATGCAGTACCCAGGTTTCACTGCCATACATCAGAGTAGGAACAATTACAGTTTCATACACAGCCATGCGGGACTCTCTAGAGAACCCATCATTTCTGTGAAAACCTCCCAGAGCAGCTATGACTTTCAACGAAGAATTCACTCGCCTACTAATTTCACCATCCAATTTGTTCTCTCTGTCAAACATGCTTCCTAAATACACAAACTCACTCACCTGATCAATCAGAGTGCCATTTATACTTACATTACATTCAGTGCTACCCATTCCTCTCTCAAAGACCATAACTTTGGTTTTTCCCTTATTTATACTCAGTTTGAATTTCATGCAAACTTCATGCATCCGAGACAACATACTCTGCAACTCACTTTTGCTCTCTGCCAACAGGACAGTGTCATCAGCATACAGCAATCGGCACACACACGGATATCACCAAGACATAAACCACAATTAGCTATTTTGGCATCACACATGCATGCGTCCATAAATATATTAAACAGCCATGGTGACATTACACAATCTTGTCTAACTCCTGCACCAATAGAAAACCATTTTGATAAAACACCATTCACTTGTACACAAGCTCCACTACCCGCATACATGGCTTTTACACTCACTATTAAGTAGATTCCCAGTAACACCATATTCATTCAATACCTTCCACAAAAGTGACCTATTTACTCGGTCATAAGCATTCTCTAAATCTATGAAGGCAGCGAAAACTTTCTTAACAACAGCCAGATACTTTTCAATCATCATGCGTAATGCAAAAATCTGGTTAGTGCAGCCTTTACCAGGCATAAAACCACTCTGAACATCCCACACTTTCTCTGATGTAAGACCCCGTACTTTTTCAATAATAACTTTACCAAACACTTTCCCTTTACCCTCAGGCTAATACAGTTCTCCTCTTCCGCTCACAGTAAATATCTCTAGTGTATACTGTATAGACTCTCTGAAGCAAAACAGAAGTCACAATGACGTCGCCAAAATTGCGAATATTTGTATTTTTTAGGAACACGACTGAAACTGGGATCTTTGTATTTTTTATGTACGCATGTACAACATTTAGAACATCTATATATATCCATGCGCTTTTTTAGGTCTCAGTTCAAGCTTGAACACAGGCTTTTCAACTGGAACTATATTATGCAGTGGAAGTACACACATGTAGCTTTGACTGCATAGTCAGGTTAGCTTTGCCTCGAGTATAGTGGATCTTTTAATCGTTAAAAATAAAGGACAGATTAAAAAATACTTTGATGTATCCTTTAATATTTATTGTTGTGTTACAGATTTTTGCCTTTCCTTTTTGTTACATTTTTACATTCAATAAACTTTTTTAATATAAGAGATAAATAATGATATTAAAATAAAACAAGTATTAAAAACTTACCCATACATACAGCAAAACCTAATTTTGCAAATATGGTGTTGAACAACATGAATGTGGCACTGAATACCGAATGAGGTCCACCTGAAATGGTATTAATTACTTGAATTTAAAAAAAACCTTATATTATTAGACAGATTTTTAGCATTAGCAAGAAATAGAATTGTCTTAAAAGAAATATTTTAATTCAAACATTGTTTTTAGTTGGAATATAAAAATTAGTACAGTAATTTTCGTTGTATAATTTGCGGATTATCTACTAAAAAGTTTAAAATATAGGTTTTGTAGATTATACGCTGATTTAAAAAAAAAATGTGTTTACGGCCCTTTGATTTAAAAAAAAATCTGCAGCGTAATTGTGCAGGGGAGGGGGTGTAATTGGAAAAGGAAGGAACTCCCTCAGAAAAAAATTCCTCAGTTCAGGAGTTTGTACGGAGCAGAGAAGAGGGGTGGGGGTGTCATAATGAAAGATCGGGCAAGTTGTGGGGAGAGACTGGGGTTGAATTATTTTGAATTCTTGAGAAGGACAACTCTCATCTCTGTTTTTGTAAACCAGCCAATGAATGCACTGTGCTGGCTGCATGAACCTAAGCGCTCCTCCTTTCGGATCTCATGTGCGCTGCCTTCGTGTTTAGTCATGGTCCGACTCGATCAAGCGAGCTGTAACGCTTCGCTTTAGTTCGTCTTTCGCCATTTTGACCAACGTCGGCCTCCTATTTCCTTCATTGCTATTCATAATGTCTTGAAAAGGAAACGTTTCAGTTACAATGCCGAATTTAAACTTAAAGTGGTGGACACAATTGAAGATATGATCCTGTCCCTGCACGTAGTTTTGAGAAGGTCAGAAAACAATCACGCAGTAACATGCCGAAAGCTGCTGTGTCGCCGTCTAAAATGTAAACAAATCCGGTGGTAAATTCCGTGGGAGAATTCATGGAAGTTTTTATTGGCCATGTATAAGCCAATCCTCCAATTCTGAAAAGCAGGATTTTCCCAAAAACTTTCGACTTATATGCGAGTACATACGGTATTTCTATGACTTGTTCTGTATCAGCCTTTTGCCATTGGCAAGGTGTAATGCAATACTCTAGAGCTTCATCAGCATTTTCTATGGATGTCACGCCCTTTATCTGTCCGGAGATAAAAATATGAAAAAGTAACCTTTAAAAACGAATTTCTTCATTTAATGAAATCGTTTTCTTCCCTCTCTTACTTCTTCGGACTCCTGGGACATTATGTAACCGACTTTTCTATTGGAAATTCTACTTCCGGTTCAACATCTATGATGTGTGGATTATACAGCGATTTTTTTCCCTGAATGTCACAGTCTGCGGATTATACTAAGGAAAAAAGTTTTTTATGTGAATTTCGCAGTCTACGGATTATACGCTGGTGCGGATAATACGTTGAAAATTACGGTAATAATAATCTAATTTAAAAATGTCATCAGTTCATTGGAATATTTGTTGGTGGTTCTGTTGGAAGAGCGGCAAACCTGTCAAATTTGTGTTGAAAATATAAAACTTTATACATGAAGTTAAATTTGAATATTGCCAGACTGCATTAGATATAATTTTGTCTTTTATTCCAAATCACATAAAATCTCAAAAATTGTGAGCTGGCTCCTAGATCTGGAACACATTTGTCGAGCCCTGTATTAGTGAATCCGGCAGTGATTCTGAAGTAAGTGAATTTATGATTGTACAGATGGTGAATCTGATGACAGGAGTGATGGAGCCACATTGTTATACATATATTCCACAAAAAGGAATTATTAAAACCTAATCAATTTTTGCCATAATGATATTTCTTGAAGTACTGTATTTGCATACTTTCTTTGTTTTGTTCTTCATGTATATTTGATTTTTAAAGGGAATATACGACCAGATAAACAATTAATAATTTTGTAGTATTATTGTTCCTTAATTTTATTTATTCAATATGAACATAGTATCAGATTTACCACATTTAGACTTCTGTAGACTAGTTGAAATCCGATCCCCTCTTTTGTTTTGCCATACATATCCAGTTCTTGTCAGAAACCTTGTTGGAGATTTGGAATTTCAAACAGGTCCACCCATACATACCTACAATCATCCCAGCAGATTCAAGTCATCCATACAGGTATAAAATAGCAGCCTTCCGAGCATACATAAATTGAGCATACACACATACACTATATTGACAAAAGTCATCGGAAACCTAGAAAAGAAACATAACATAGCATTTATTGACATACATTAGTACGGTGTTGGTCCACCTTTGGCCTTAATATGCATGCACTGACCCTTCAAGACATGCTTTTGACAAGGGTTTTGGAAAACAGCGATAGGAATGGACTTCCATTTAGTACATAATGCTGCTGCTAACTGTTGCTTAGTAGCAGGCCTTGGTTCCAAACTTCTTATGCAGTGCTCTAATTCATCCCATAGGTGCTCTATGGGATTAAGATCAAGGCTCTGTACTGGCCAGTCCACACACAAAATGGAATTATCTTCAAACCACGCCGTAACAGTCCTTGCTTTATGGCTCGGTGAATTATCCTTTTGGTACCAACAAGGATCAGTTCCATAGTATTGCCACAAAGTTGGTAGGGCATAATTGTCCAGAATATTGAGGTACACATGCTGGTTATCAGGTTTGTCCATGATAACCAATGGGCCGGGACCATACTACGAAAAACACCCCCACACGAGTACACTGCCAGCTCCAAACTTGACCGTAGGAACAGTACACTGTGGTAAATAGCGTGCCGCCATACCCAACACACTGCCATCAGACTGATGGATCGTGTATCTGGATTCATCAGTCCATAGGACCCGTTTCCATTGATCTACGGTCCACGATAAATGTTCTTTACACCATGCTAAACAACGAGTAGCATTCTGAGTGGAGATGAAAGGCTTATGAGCAGCCACACGACCATGGTAACCCATGGAATGAAGTTCTCTGCGAATGGTAGTTGCTGTCAAGTAACATTCTAGTAACTGTTGCTCTCAAGTAACATTCCAGTAACTGTAACCCATGTTCTAAAAAAGATAGAAACAAATTTTAACTGGATTTGGAAAGATAAAAAAAAAAACAAAAAAAACCAGCTTTAATATTAGAACGAAATTGGGAAATCAATATTTTGATTGAAAATTGCATTTTAAAGAGTGTACGGATACCTTAAGTGATCTTTAAGGCATTAAATGATCATTTTCAGTGCACATGCTCTCACTGAGTGACATATTGTATGAGATACTGTACAAAAATTAATTTGGATTATTAAAAAAAAAAAAAAGAAGTTTGTGATTTTTACTTGATTAAGGTACTACTAACAATACATTCTCTTAAGTAACCACTAATTATGTAGAATGGGCTGTTAGCATGATAAAAATTCAAATGTTTACTTTTGAATTGCTTCCACGGATGCACCCATATCCCCCAGGAGCAGAAAGTACTTAAAACTGTGACATACATCACAGAACAAAGTCCTCCCTTGCAGAACATTTTCTTTTTAATATTAGATTTCAATGTCTTGTGGAATATATATATATATTTTTATCTTAGATTTCAGTTTTTTTGTAGCATGTTTTTATTTGTAGAACATATTTTGTTAAATATTAAATTTCAATCCCTTGCAGAAATTTTTTTATCTTAAATTTCTGAGCGCAACGCTCGCTCGTGTACCCCGATCTGCCGGTAACTCCTTGTCTACACTCCCCGCCCTTCTGTCTGGAGCACTAAACAATCCCTCTCCCTACCCCACACACACATCCATTCACCCACCCCTACTATTTGGGATGGCAGCTGATTGTTTCTCCCTGCACTTTTTGAAGGAAACCCCCCCCCCCCCGCTAGTATGTTGTGAAAGTGGAAGGCGCCAAGCCGTGTTAAGCCACATATTGCTGGGGAGAGTGTTTGTTAGGTGTCCATCTAGGAAAAAATCACCTCAAGTCAACAACAGCAGAACACTCAGGATTGCGGGATTTCAGCCCAAAGTTTTAAACTCCCACTGAAGTAAAGTTGCTAGAACTGAGTCTAATGCACTAGAAAATTTTAAGGAGAAAACAAAACAAAACAGTATATACACACTAAAGTGCCAGAAAAACTGGTACAGACTAGATCTTATGCAAAATACATAGCAACGTCACTTATGTGCATACACGGTTGCGTCCGCCAGTGCGTATATAAAGCAATAGGCATCCTTGCCAGCTGCCAGAGCTGTTTTCGGCACGAGAATGACAAGTAATAACGATTTAAGCGATTTTCAATGCGGTGTCATAGTTGGCACTCGTGTGATGGGATATAGTATTTCGGAGGTAGAAATGAAGTTCGGATTTTCACGGATGACCAATGCAAGGGTGTACTGTGACTACAAGAATTCCAGGAAAACCTCCAACCTACGATACCAGTGTTGCCGTAAAAAGACATTGGGTGAACATGACCATCGTCGGTTGTCAAGAATCGTTTCACACGATAGGCATGCAACACTCTCGCAGGTATCATCGGAATTCAATGCTGGAGCCCCAACAAGAATCAGCTTACGGACTGTGCAATGTACCCTGCACGACATAGGCTTTGGAAGCCGACGCAGTCCCCCTTGATGGGTGCATGACACAGAGCTATGCGCCTCACTTGGGCACTCCAACACCGCCACTGGACACTTGATGACTGGAAACAAGTAGCCTGGTCTGACGAGTCACGTTTTCAACTGTATCGGGCAGATGGAAGGATTCGTGTGTGGTGCAAACCTCATGAAGCTATGGATCCTGCCTGTCAACAGGGAACTGTACCGGCTGGTGGGGGGTCCATAATGGTATGGGGCATGTTTAGCTGGGCTTCACAGGGACCCGTAGTATGTCTACAAACATCTGTGACCGGCCAACGCATCTTTTCTGATGAGGTACACCCGTTCATGTCCTGCATTCATGCTGATGGGTTGGGCCTGTTCCAACAGGACGATGCACCTCCACACAAATGTCGAGACACCACATTATGGTTAGAGGAGCAGTCATCTGAGTTTGGGGTGTTGCCATTCCCACCCAAGTCTCCAGATCTGAGAGTGATAGAACACATTTGGGATGCCATGCAATGCGCTATCGAACACAGGAATCCAAGACCTCTGAATACACCCAAATTGTGGAACGCTCTGCAGGAAGTATGGTATCCATTGCCTACAGCATATTTTCAGAAGCTAGTGGAGTTCACGCCCCATCGTATTTCTGCAGTCCTGCGCTCCCGTGGGGGACCTACCAAGTATTAGACTAGTGTACCAGTTTTTCTGGCACTTCAGTGTATATAATCTGGGTCCGCATTTGACCACTCACAAAATTCGAGCTTTAAAAACATATCCTTCATAAAATTATGTGCATTAAAAACAAATTCTCTGAGTTACGAATATTGCGGTCGAATACATAATTCATGTTGGGAAATAATTAATTTATGGACACGTGAATCGCTTCCATATGCAGCGGCCTGAACAATTCATTTTTTGCATGGGACAAATCAGGCACAAGATTCTTTCGCAGAATTCCATGTTTTCCATTTTTTGGGATCAATACAAAACTGAATAGAATTTGAGGGGAGGGGAATAATGTGTGCGTGTGTATGGAGGGGGTCATTTCCTGTCTGGAAACAGTATTCCGTCCTTCAAAACTTAAAAATTTTCATGTAATTGTTATTTCTTCTTCTTGTGAAGTTGCCGCTGCCCAGTATTGTTGCTAAATATAAGTCCATTGCATAAATGTTTGTATTTCAGCTTGAGACTGGGGGCAAACATTTTCTGAAAATGTAAATTCGACGAAATGAAAATTTCCCTGTATTCTTTAGGCATGAATTTCTGCAGCGGATTTGGAAAATTTTGCCTCTGTTGTCATCATTTGTGTAATTTTCAAGAGCGAAGAGAATTGGGGGGGGGGGGGGGGAGGGCCTTTTCCAGATGTAAACATAAAAAATTAGGTTAGCTCCAGGTTTAAGTAACAAAATAAAAAAATACTTACTATCCCTAAAACAAAGAGAAGAAAATACTTAACTCCAAGAATGAGTCATTTATAAAACAGAATGCTCATGCGGTTTACCACACATAGGAGAAACGGGATGAAGGTCAACCACCAGAATTAATTAACACAAAGTAGCAATAAGGAGCATTTCAAATTGAAAAAGGATTAGATAGGCACATACAACAAACTGGCCATAAAATGGAATCGGACTCCTTACAAGTTATCAAGCATCAACACCCCTCTATTATCCAGAAATTAGAAGAATACCTGGAAATTTACAAGACACAAGGTGGCAACATCAATGACTATGCTGGATGGCAAATCAACCAGGCTTGGTCGCCAGATTTGTGGAAGTAGTAAGATGCAGGAACTCCTGACGATGATCTAGTGTATAGATAGAAAATTTGAGAAGAACCAAGCTTGGTCGCCAGACCTGTGGAAGTAGTAAGATGCAGGAAATCCTGATGATGATTTAGTGTATAGATAGAAAATTTGAGAAGAACCAGGCTTGGTCACCAGACCTGTGGAAGTAGTAAAATGCAGAACTCCTGACGATGATCTAGTGTATAGATTGAAAATTTGAGAAGAACCAGGCTTGGTCGCCAGACCTGTGGAAGTAGTACGATGCAGGAAATCCTGACGATGATCTAGTGTAAGGAGCATTTCAAATTAAAAAGGATTAGATAGGCACATACAGATATAGATAGTGTATAGATAGAAAATTTGAGAAGAACCAGGCTTGTTCACCAGACCTGTGGAAGTAGTAAGATGCATGAACTCCTGACGATGATCTAGTGTATAGATTGAAAATTTGACAAGAACCAAGCTTGGTCGCCAGATTTGTGGAAGTAGTAAGATGCAGGAAATCCTGACGATGATCTAGTGTATAGATAGAAAATTTGAGAAGAACCAGGCTTGGTCACCAGACCTGTGGAAGTAGTAAAATGCAGAACTCCTGACGATGATCTAGTGTATAGATTGAAAATTTGAGAAGAACCAGGCTTGGTCGCCAGACCTGTGGAAGTAGTAAGATGCAGGAAATCCTGACGATGATCTAGTGTATAGATAGAAAATTTGAGAAGAACCAGGCTTGTTCACCAGACCTGTGGAAGTAGTAAGATGCATGAACTCCTGACGATGATCTAGTGTATAGATTGAAAATTTGAGAAGAACCAGGCTTGGTCGCCAGACCTGTGGAAGTAGTAAGATGCAGGAAATCCTGACGATGATCTAGTGTATAGATAGAAAATTTGAGAAGAACCAGTCTTGGTCGCCAGACCTGTGCAAGTAGTAAGATGCAGGAACTCCTGACGATGATCTAGTGTATAGATAGAAAATTTGAGAAGAACCAGTCTTGGTCGCCAGACCTGTGCAAGTAGTAAGATGCAGGAACTCCTGATGATGATCTAGTGTATAGATAGAAAATTTGAGAAGAACCAGGCATGTGGAAGTAGTAAGATGCAGGAACTCCTGATGATGATTTAGTGTATAGATTAAAAATTTGAGAAGAACCAGTCTTGGTCGCCAGACCTGTGGAAGTAGTAAGATGCTGGAAATCCTGATGATGATTTAGTGTATAGATTAAAAATTTGAGAAGAACCAGTCTTGGTCGCCAGACCTGTGGAAGTAGTAAGATGCAGGAACTCCTGACAATGATCTAGTGTATAGATAGAAAATTTGAGAAGTACCACGCCTGTGGAAGTAGTAAGATGCAGGAACTCCTGATGATGATCTAGTGTATAGATAGACAATTTGAGAAGAACCAGGCTTGGTCACCAGACCTGGGGAAGTAGTAAGATACAAGAACTCCGGACGATGATCTAGTGAAGAGATCACAAATTTGAGAGGTAATGTACCTTAATAAATTTATCCTCAATAATTCCCGTTAAGTTGTTACAGTATTTTTGGGATGTTGTTGAACAGGCCCTCCAGGAACATGTCCCATTGGCTACAAACCTAAATGAATTATGGACAGCTTCAGAGGAGGAATGGCTGGCAATACCTGCAGAACATTTTCGTAAGCTCATGAAGTCCATGCTTCATCGTGTGGCTGCTGTTATTAGGACAGCAGGTGGCCCAGCAAGTTACTATGCCAGTATAAATTCAATGGCACTCCAGTGTGCAGACATCAGATGAAACTAAAAACAAAGTTTTGGGATGACTGATGAAAACAATCAGAGAAACTATTAGGTGTGCAACTTAATTCTCGGCCCCTAACCGCAAGCGATCATAGAACGACAGCAAATACAAATAGCTGTGTGCAATAATGGCTGATCTGATTGCAGCACCATCCAACAGCTTTCCAGGCAACCGTAACCGCTCGCAGCTGTAGTGACAGAAGGGACGAAAGTTGACGGTGAAAGCAGTGTCGTTTGAGAAGCAACATTTGAGGCACTGCCTCCTATTTGCCTTTCAGCTAAAAAAAGTTCTGCAGAAGCCCAGCAAATGATCTGTGCTGCTTTGGGTGAGGCTGCTGTGTCCTACAGTACGTGTAAGAAGTGGTTCCAGCGGTTTAAGCAGAAAAATTTCGATCTCCGTGAGGCAGAACGTCCGGGACAGCCACAGAAAGTTGACGATGAGGAACTGGAACAACTGTTGGACGCGGATCTCTGTCACACACAGAGCTCACCCAGAAACTCGGAGTAACACGGCAAGCCATTGCAAAGTGCCTGCACAAGCTCGGACAGATTCACAAGGAGGGCCCTTCAGTGCCCCACCAACTCACAGCTGCGAACAAGTCTAGGCGCTACGATGTTGCTGTGTCCTTGCTCTCCAGATTCAAAAAGAAGTTTCCTTTACAAGATTTTGACCTGTGAGAAGTGGATCCTCTACAATAATCCTAAGTGGCACAAATCATGGGTTTATCCAGGTCAGCCTACCACCAGTACCGCCAAACCAAATATACATGCCAGGAAGTTGTTGCTGTGCATATGGTGGGATCAGCGGGGTGTCGTACACTATGAGTTGCTCAAACCTGGTGAAACGGTCAATTCTGAGCGTTACTGTCAGCAACTCATTCATGTGAGTGACACAATGGAGGCGAAAAGGCCATGCACTGGCAAGGGCAGAAGGTCGGTCCCGTTGCTTCAGGATAAAGTACGTCCTCACACCACGAAAACGACTTTAAACACGATCACTGACCTGGGATGGAAGATTTTGTCCCACCCGGCGTATTCTCCAGACTTCGCCCCGTGGGATTATCACCTCTTTCACTCCCTGCAACATCACCTGAGTGATACCCATTTCACTTCTGTCGAGGAGGTCCACACAAGTATTGATAACTTTATCAACTCGAAACAGCCCTCTTTTTTTCGCAGTGGCATTCGGCCCTGACCGATAGCTCAAATGTATCTAACATGACGGGGGATTATTTCCCTGATTAGGTACGTATTTGATTTGCTATAATTTGCCATCAGCATGTCGTACCTGTGGCCGAGAATTAAGTTACACACCTAATATAATATCTTCCTAATGTAATGTCTCAAGACTTGCCCCCTCTGCAACCCCACTGAAAAACTTAACACTATATTTTGCACAAAAAGGGTGAGAGATCTGGTACAGTAAACAAACAAAAATGATAACTTACCATGTGGCCATACTATTAGTGGCATAGACTCATTAGTTGATTCTGGGGAAATAAGTATAGTTTCATACTTGATTCCAGCTAATGGTGGTAAAGATATAAAACATTATATATAAGATATAAATTAAAAGCAACATAAAAGATATCACATTTTGCAACAAAACAAAGCTTTGTACATCACACACACAGAGAAGCAGTTAAAATTGTTTAGGGGCAAAAGGTAACAATTTCATGTATTTAAAAACCTACGACGGTCATTTCAAAAGTTTTGCACACTGTGGGTTATCTCTAAAAAAATGAATTTATTTCACAACAAACCTTTACAAGCCTTCAAAGTAATCTCCATGTTTCTTTATGATAGCAGCCCAACATTTGGGCAAGTCTTGTATTCCAGTCAGGACACCTCCATTGTTGAGGCATCAGATTACTTGGGTCACCTCATTAGAAACATTATCAATCGTGCCACTTTTTTTGCCATGGAGCGGATTCTTCAGTTCTGGGAACAAGTCATAGCCTGGTGGGTTAATGTCAGGACTGTATGGTATGTGGGGAAGCAATTCCCATCCATACTTTTCCAGAATGTCTCTGCATGGCATGTGAGGAAGCAATTCCCATCCATACTTTCCCAGAATGTTTCTGTATGGTGTGTGGGGAAGCAATTGCCATCCATACTTTTCCAGAATGTCTCTCTATGGCGTGTGGGAAAGCAATTCTTATCCATACTTTTCCAGAATGTCTCTGCATGGCATGTGAGGAAGCAATTCCCATCATACTTTTCCAGAATGTCTCTCCATGGCGTGTGGGAAAGCAATTCTCCCATCCATACTTTTCCAGAATGTCTATTACTGTATGGGCAACATGCAGCATCGCGTTATTGTGCAAAATGATGACACCAGCTTTGAGCATGTCTGGCCTTCTTTGGCAAATCCTAGGGCACAAAGCATTTTGCAGAAATCTTCTGTAGTATTCCGCTGTTACAGTGGTTCCCTTGGGCACTCTGTCTGTTGCTATCACTCCAACCTTGTCATAGGCCATAACTATCATCACCTTAACCTTTGATTCTTGGTGGCAGAATTTTTTCTGGTGAGGTGATTCTGGATGTTTCCACTGAGTGGACTCAGATTTCAGTTGTGGTTCAAAATCTTGTATCCAGGTTTTGTCTATAGCAACAGTTCTGTCCAAAAACTGCTGAAGCAATTCTTCTGTCTTGTACCGCTGAAGCAATTCTTCTGTCTCGTACCGCTGAAGCAATTCTTCTGTCTCGTACCGCTGAAGCAATTCTTCTGTCTCGTACCGCTGAAGCAATTCTTCTGTCTCGTACCGCTGAAGCAATTCTTCTGTCTCATACTGCTGAAGCAATTCTTCTGTCTTGTACCACTGAAGCAATTCTTCTGTCTCGTACCGCTGAAACAATTTTTGTGCAATCCCTCTGCGAACTGCTTACTGCTCTTCATTCAGATTATGTGGAACCCATTTGGCAGCCAGTTTTCTCTTAGGATTCTAAGAATTGAAGCGGTAGACATATTTCCTTCATAAGCAATCTCTTCACATGTTTTCCGTCGATCTTCTTCCAAAATGCTGTTGATGATAACAAAAAAGTGTTGTCCATTGCAACTGATGGCCGGCTGATTTTTGGCTTGTCTTCGATACTTTCCCGACCTTGGTGGAAACGAGAAGCCCACCATGATACTGTGCTACGATCCACTACACAAACCTCACACAAAGCTTTATGAATGTTGGTAGGGGATTTTCCTCACAAAGATTCAATTTTAATGTAGGATCGTTGGTGGCTACACGAGATCTGACCTGACTCACTTTCTTACTCCATTTCTATGAAGAATTTTTTGGAACAGAAACAAATTAGCCAGCAAATGTAGGCACAACTTTGTACACTGAAGTCTGACTCACAACTGGCACAATGATTGGAGCGATTGCAAAACTTTGTATACTGAAGCCTGACTCACAACTGGCTCAATGATTGGAGCGATTGCAAAACTTCATATACTGAAGCCTGACTCACAACTGGCTCAACTATTGGAGCGATTGCAAAACTTTGTATACTGAAGCATGACTCACAACTGGCTCAACTATTGGAGCGATTGCAAAACTTTGTATACTGAAGCCTGACTCACAACTGGCTCAACGATTGGAGCGATTGCAAAACTTTGTATACTGAAGCATGACTCACAACTGGCTCAACGATTGGAGTGATTGCAAAAATTCGTATACTGAAGCCTGACTCACAACTGGCTCAACGATTGGAGCGATTGCAAAACTTTGTATACTGAAGCCTGACTCACAACTGGCTCAACGATTGGAGCGATTGCAAAACTTTGTATACTGAAGCCTGACTCACAACTGGCTCAACGATTGGAGCGATTGCAAAACTTTGTATACTGAAGCATGACTCACAACTAGCTCAACGATTGGAGCGATTGCAAAACTTCGTATACTGAAGCCTGACTCACAACTGGCTCAACGATTGGAGCGATTGCAAAACTTTGTATACTGAAGCCTGACTCACAACTGGCTCAACGATTGGAGCGATTGCAAAACTTTGTATACTGAAGCCTGACTCACAACTGGCTGAACGATTGGAGCAATTGCAAAACTTTGTATACTGAAGCCTGACTCGCAACTGGCTCAACGATTGGAGCGATTGCAAAACTTTGTACACTGAAGCCTGACTCGCAACTGACTCAATGATTGGAGCGATTGCAAATCTTTGTATACTGAAGCCTGACTCGCAACTGGCTCAACGATTGGAGCGATTGCAAAACTTTGTATACTGAAGCCTGACTCACAACTGACTCAACGATGGGAGCGATTGCAAAACTTTGTATACTGAAGCCTGACTCACAACTGGCGCAACGATCGGAGCGATTGCATCATCTTATGGGCAATGCCTGTGCAGTGAAAAATGTTTGAAATGACCTATGTATATAAGATAAATTTAAGAATTTATTTAAGGCACCGTTATTAAGCCATGTATGCTGGCAGTAGAGCTCGTGTATGAGTGAATGGTGTTTTATCAAAATGGTTGGTGCAAGAGTAAGACAATGTTGTGTAATATCACCATGGCTGTTTAATATATTTATGGATGTGTGATGCCAAAATAGATAATACTGGAATATGTCTTGGTGATATCCATGTGTGCAGATTGCTGTATGCTGATGACACTGTCCTGTTGGCAGAGAGAAAAAGTGAGTTGCAGAGTACAGGGTTCTCACTCAAAAGTAATAAAAAAATTCCCTCACTTTTCCAGGTTCTTCAGGTGGGTTTTAAAGTTTTCCAGAGTGGCATGTTGCAAAGAATTGTTAAATTTCATTCCATTCATTTTTCTCACCAAAGCACACACTTGTAAGTTCTTTAAATAATTTGTCTTTATAAAATTACCTGCTTTTCATCAATAACAACTAACTGTGCACATTATTCTCTGTACCAAAGTTCCATGAACTTTTGTGAATACTACCCACATGGAATTTGTAAATACATTCCCATAGAAACAGGTCATATGTAAGAAAAATCTGTCAGTTGAATAGTTTCAGTTTTTCTATAACACAATGCAGCTAAGCTTAATGATGGAATGGCTATGTTCAAAGAAACATATTTCACTTTGATCCATCATTGGGTTGGATCTCTTGTGAAGTGTTTCTTCAAGCAGGAGCCATTGTGCCTAATTGTTCCATGTTATAACAACTGCCTGCAGAAATTGAACAAAAGCTTAATAACTGGCAATTTTAAAAATTCAATTTTGCATCTTTTTTTAGAGAATAAAGGAAATACTTAATATAACTGAAAGTAAGATCTACCAAATTCTAGGCAGGCAGTAATTGCAAGCAAAAGTTTGTAATCTTGAAAAAATAAGTTTTTTTTTTTTCTGGCAAAATAAAGTATCCATTTATTTTTACGAAAAAGGGGGGGGGGTTCCCCTGAGTTTTTCCTGACTTTTACAAAAAAGGGCAATTTTTCCTGAGTTTTCCCTGAATTTTGGGACCATTTTTAAATTCTCTGAGAATTCCAGGTTTTCCCTGTTTTCCAGGTTGAGTGGGAACCCTGACAGATTGCAATGAGATGTAGTTACGTTTATGTAAAATGCGATGAAATAATGTTCGGCTATTGTTTAGTACAACATATTGCTGAGTAATAAAAATTAACTATTGTTGTGTCATGGTCAGATTTCAACAATGATGCACCATTACCCATTTTCATTACACCAAATTTTTTTTACTTGGCATTTACTTTATGAATCACAAACAATAGTGAATGAAACACAAACTACAGTGAATGAATCACAAACTACAGTGAATGAATCACAAACTACAGTGAACGAATCACAAACTACAGTGAATGAATCACAAACAGTGCTTCCATGGAGTAGGC
Source organism: Macrothele yani (assembly GCA_039090855.1). NCBI lineage: Eukaryota > Metazoa > Arthropoda > Arachnida > Araneae > Macrothelidae > Macrothele > Macrothele yani. The sequence continues at coordinate 11,365,334 of CM077019.1, forward strand.
AATCATCATGTGTCTGATATTTTTAGTGCACTGCCTTCCCATCATGTCATTCAGTGCTCTGTAACATAGCAGCGTGACATGAAATGTTGCACTGTGGTTGCATTGTGCCACATCTATGCAGAAATTACTCATAAGCCAAGACCCAGCTCTTGCATATGAGCAATCATCTGCCATTCTATGTAAGACAATTGAACACAGGCATTGTGTCGACATATCTGTAGCATAATTAGAAAGTTTTTGATAAACACTCTGGACCCTAAATGCTTAACTTACAACAAAATGAGCCCATGTGTACATCATCTTTAAACCCTATTCAGCTGGCATCCATGTGATCAATTGCTGTGAAACTTTGATCATTTGCACCCCTCGCGTAGCCCACTGCCACATTCGATTTGCACATCTCTACATCAACCCCTTCTCACTCAGTGTTGCGATTTCCATGATTGCATTCTTCGCAATTTGCGAAAAAGAAATCGTTTTGGAGATGAAAACAAAAAAGTTTTGGGAATTATCTTTTTGTACTGTTATAATACATGGTCGAGTCACATTATTGTGACCACCTGCTAATGTCCAGAGTAACCACCGTGTGCAGCGCGTACAACAGCTAGACGGGCTGGGAGTGACTCAATAAGGTGGTGGAAGGTGTTCACAGGTATGTAGAGCCATGCTGACTGCAGTGCATCTGACAGCTGCTGGAGAATGCATGGTGGAGGATCCATAGTGCGAACAACACAATCAAGGTGGTCCCACAGATGGTCAATTGGGTTTGACTCTGGGGAATTAGGGGGCCACGGAAGTACTTTGAAGTCTTCATCATGGTCTTCCAACCACTCTCGGACATTTCTAGCTGTGTGACACGTCGCATTGTAGTGCTGGAAGATCCCATCCACCCAAGGGAAGACAATCATCATGTATGGGTATATGTGGTCTGCAAGGATGGATTCATAATGCCATATTGCCTTCCACAGGTATGAGTGGACCCAGGGAATGCCACGAAAACATTCCCCAGACCATAACGCTGCCCACCACCAGCTTGTGTTATTTCAGCAATGGTTAAAGAGTGTTTGTTCTCCGATGTTTCTCACCCTATATGCGAACGTCCATCCGTTTGATGAAGCAGAAAACATGACTAATCGGAGAAGGTATCCGTTGCCAATCAGCGGAGGTCCAATTCTGATACTGCTGTGCAAATGTAAGCTTTTTCTGCCGATGCACCTTAGCATAGGTGCAGTGACCATCCATCTGAATCGGAGCCCCATAAGCAGCACGGTTCGCTGAACTGTCGTTTTAGACACACTTCTGGTAGCCCCCTGGTTCATTCGGACAGTGAGTTGCTCCACTATAGCGTGTTGATTGGCCCTCGCACACCTTCACAGTCGGCGTTCACCACTCACATTAATGGCACATGATGCTCCACAGTTTCAACTTTGCTTATTCGCAATGGCGCCATTTCTCCAATCATGATACACTTTAACCACAGTAGCACGCAAACAGTTCACAAACTGGTCTGTTTCAGAAATACTGCCACCCTTGTCCCGAAAGCCGATAATCATCCCTTTTTGAAAATCTGATAAATTGCTCCTTTTATCCATGACAGCAATGAGTGATATGTTTTCAGAATGCCTACAGCCCACCTTACATACCCTCTAAGCCAGCTCACATGTGCCTTCTTTCATTGGCTACACACTGTTGATGTCAAAAGTAGGAGGTGGTCACAATATTGTGACTCGACTGTGTATATGGGCAAAAAAATTTTTAATTTGGTGAATAAGTTGGTGAAAATTTTTAAAAAGCCAGTGCAACCCCTGCCTGTGCATATAAGTATAAATAAATTTATCACAATATGATTAATGCCTACCACAGAAAAAGCTGGAATACATAGGAATGTATCTTGCACCACTGCACATAAAACCTACTTACGGTATTTTTTATTTTCATTGCTTTCAGGAGGCTCCAGGGAGATCACTGACCACTTGAGGCCACTAACTGTGCTGGGAGAACCATCAAGAGATATCCATTTGGCAGAAATTTTACCATCATCACCAAACGACAACACTCCAGCTAGCTGAAAATCAGAAACCAATGTTTTAGTTCTTAAAAATAAATAAATTGGAAACTATATAAAAAAAAAAGAGGTTATACAGAACTAGAACAAATGGGGGATATGGAACATGATATTCACTTATGCAATAAATCTCATAGAAACATACCCACGGAAATATTCAAGATGCTTGTTGTCAATACTTTACTTCATTCTATATTTGTTGTTTTCCACAAATCATTGTATGAGATGTGATCAAATGAAACTCGCTCATGCTGCGTCATGTGAACTGACACACAGGGAGCATGATGACGACATAGCTCGCGTGATAAGCACAGACCAATGAATGAGCAAGCATGCATACATACATACATACATACATTCTCCTCACACATGTGGTTTGTGCTGCAGATCGTTGACAACACGGCCAGAGTGATTCCAAATCCATCCAGGGTAACAGCGAGCGGTGATTCCGTTCCCAACAGCAGAACGATGTTGGCCAACGTGCGGACCAAGTTCACCCATTCATGGCAAATGTGTTCCCTGCTGGTGATGGCCATTACCAACAGGATAATGAACTATGCCACACTGCCAGAATCTTCAAGGAGCAGTTCGAGGGACATGCTGGTAACTTTCGGTTAATGCCCTGGCCTCCAAATTCACCTGACATGAACCTAATTGAACACTTGTGGTTCGACTTGGAAAAGTGTGTTCACGCTAAATCACCACAACCCCAAAATGTACGGGAACTGGAGGACCTGCTGTTGACATTATGGTACCAGATACCCCAGGATATCTATCGCCACCTCATTGAATCGGTGCCTTGCCAAGTGGTGACTGTTTTTCGTGCTAAAGGGGGTCCTACAGCTTATTGGATAGGTGCTCATAGCATAATGGCTCATTGGTGTATATACCATCGATTGACACTGGTATATCTGTCAATGTTATACTTGTGGTACACCTTTGATATGGTTGCCTTTGGGAACACCAGAGTTCCTACCACTTGGGTGATTAAATGATTCATCTGTCATGTGCCGACAATAAGACACAATCAAAGTCACTCAGATCACCACGTTTATCCATGTTCGTTGACTGCGATGTACTGTTGGGAAACCCAGCTGTCCACCTATTTATTGCCTGCTTTCGGTTTGGGTCAGTTCTACTCCATGTGGGGGATGTCCATGTCAACTGCCCATCAACACTATTTCTCATGTTTTGTGTACTAAGTGTATAAACAGAAGGCAAAACATACATCATGACATATCAGAGGTAGGTCAGAAATCACATCCTCACTGCTGAAAAATCACTGTCACTGTTATGAACAATGACTAAGGGTAACAGTTCCAAAATCACTGTTAAGGTGCAACAGTTTAGGCATTGAAGATTATTACAGTGTAAGATAAATCTTCCCTCTGCAGGTGGAGTTCACCCTAAGGGCTCTTGGCTGCTCAAGATAAGCTAAGATCATTATCACCCTAATCCTGTTGGGGTAAATGGTGGAAACATGGGTAGGTGAAAGTGCAAGACTAGTTTTGCAGAATAGAGAAACAATACATTTGTTTGTTTGTTTTTCTCTGCCCTTTAGTGTTCAGCTTTTGTCACCACAATTCTCCACTCTGTTCCTGCTTTGAATCGTACTCCCTCAGAAACAGTTATTTTATTACCATTACAAGTAAGACTGTGGTTTTGTTACTGTTTAAAGTGACCATTGTCTTCATGGGACTGTCATCATCATTACTATGACAGGAAAATCACTGTCAAGCCTAATCCTATGATGTATGCATAAATGGGATAAGTGTGCACACCGTAAATAATGTATGCTGTAAGTTAGCATGAAACAGTTGCATAAAGAAATTATAGGAACATAGAAGTACTTTCAACCTGACTGATGTCGTGATCACCTGTAAACAATTGGAGTGACACTGGTTGCCAGATTTTTATTTCCAAGTTCTTCATTTTGGTTGTTGCCAAACGATTAGAGTGATTTCCAAATGATGGGGATAAAATAAGGACTGTAGATAGAAACATAGAAGTACTTTCAACCTGACTAATGTCGTGATCACCTGTAAACAATTGGAGCGACACTGGTTGCCAGATTTTTATTTCCAAGTTCTTCATTTTGGTTGTTGCCAAATGATAGGAGTGATTTCCAAATGATGGGGATAAAATAAGAACTGTAGGTATTGCAGTTTGAAGAGGTAGATATTAAAAAAAATAATAATAAATAAGATCTGTTGGTATTGCAGTTTGAAAAGGTAGATATTAAAAAAAATAATAATAACTGTCAGTATTGCAATTTGAAGAGGTAGATTTAAAAATAATAATAAATAAGAACTGTCAGTACTGCAGTTTGAAGAGGTAGATTTAAAAATAATAATAAATAAGAACTATCGGTATTGCAGTTTGAAGAGGCAGATATTCAAAAAATAATAATAACTGTCAGTATTGCAATTTGAAGAGGTAGATTAAAAAAAATATAATAAATAAGAACTGTCGGTACTGCAGTTTGAAGAGGTAGATATTCAAACTGAAACACCCAACAGTCCTTATTTTATCCCCATCATTTGGAAATAACTCCTATCATTTGGGAACAATCAAAATGAAGAACTTATAAATAAAATTCTGGCAACCAGTGTTGCTCCATTTGTTTACAGGTGATCAAGACTTCAGTCAGGTCAAAAGTAGTCCTGTGTTTCTATAATTTCTTTATGTAACTATTGCATGCTAACTTAAAACCTACATTTATTAATGTTACGTATGAACAACATTCTTTTATTACCATAAATAATCAATGAAATTTTAAACTTTGAGGCAAAAGAAAATAATCCAACATACCAAACATGGTTCAATATTGGGTGAAGATGCTGAGGCCAATATCACATTGTTTTTCACATCCAGCACAATATAGCTACCGAATTTGTCATCTAACAAGTAAAAGAAGATGCATTAACTATGAGATAAAATCATAAAGATCACCTGTATGAAACTTAAGCGGGCAGACAACAAATCATGAAAGCCATTGGCATAAGATAACATGATACATAGACTATATTGACAAAAATCACCGAACATCCCTTCAAAAGCAAATGAACAGATCCGCTGTGTTGTTAAGATGCGCGGTACAGCTTCAATCGGTATAAAAACAACATTATATCTCATGTGATTCACAGCCAGAACTGAATTAACCTGAATTAACCTAACAACTGGACATAATTCGAAGTAAGATACAACTTTTGAATTAGCCTAACAACTGGACATAATCGGAGTAAGATACAAGATACAACTTTTGAATTAACCTAACAGCTAACCTAACAACTAATTAACCTAATAAGATACAATTTTTAAATTAACCTAACAACTAATTAACCTAATAAGATACAACTTTCTGAATTAACCTAACAACTGGACATAATCGAAGTAAGATTCAACTTTCTGAATTAACCTAACAGCTGGAAATAATCCAAGTAAGATACAACTTTCTGAATTAACCTAACCACTGGACATAATCGAAGTAAGATTCAACTTTCTGAATTAACCTAACAACTGGACATAATCGAAGTAAGATACAGCTTTCTGAATTAACCTAACAACTGGACATAATCGAAGTAAGATTCAACTTTCTGAATTAACCTAACAACTAGACATAATCAAAGTAAGATACAACTTTCTGAATTAACCTAACAACTGGACATAATCAAAGTAAGATATAACTTTTGACGAAATGGCTCTTGAGCTAACCCTAACAACTGACCACATTGAAGCAAGATACAACTTTGGACAAAGAAACTCTCAATAACTACCGACGTCGGACTGAACACGCACTTCCGCGAGTAACATTTTTAGGAGTTTTAACCGATTTATATCTTAAATGAATAATTTAATGCACTACTGCAGACTGTACCCACTTTGCATAACGTGTAAAACAGAAAACTTCAGACATCAAAGCGTCTTACTGAGGTATAAAAACAAACCTGCAGCTGACCATGATCATATCACACTGTGAGGTTGAGTAAAAATGTTGTGGCGGGAGAGAACTGACTTTGAGAAAGGAAAGACTGTTAGGTGTTATATTAGTGGGTTGTCTTTAAGAAAAACTGAGAGGCGTTTAAACATACCAAAGTCAACTGTTTTGGATGTACTGAATAAGTGGAAGACACATGGCGTGCCTGAAGCAGCAATACGTACTGGCAGACCAAAGAAAATCAGTGATATAAGACGTTGAAGCCTCAGGAAATTCATTACAGCTAATCAACGGAGTACTGCATAAGACCTCAGTCTACAGGTGAGTAAAAATACTGGAACTTCGGTATGTACACGTACCATTCGCAGAGAACTTCATTCCATGGGTTACCGTGGTCGTGCGGCTGCTCATAAGCATTTCATTTCTACTTGGAATGCTACTTGTCGTTTAGCATGGTGTAAAGACTGGTGAATCCAGATACAAGATCCATCAGTCTGATGGCTGTGTGTGGGTATGGAGGCAGCCAGGGGAACTACATTTACCACATTGTACTGTTCCTATGGTAAAGTTTGGAGCTGGCAGTGTACCCGTGTGTGGGTGTTTTTCGTGGTATGGTCGTGGTCCATTGGTTATCATGGACAAACCTGTTAACCAGCACGTCTACCTTAATATTCTGGAAAATTATGCCTACCAACTCTGTGGCAGTACTCTGGAGCCGAGCCTTGCTGGCACTAGCAGGATAATGCACTGAGCCATACAGCAAGGACTGTTACTGCGTGGTTTGACGATAATTCCGTGTTGTGTTGTGACTGGCCAGCACAGAGCCCTGATCTTAATCCCATAGAGCACCTGTGGGATGAATTAGAGCCCCGCATAAGAAGTTTGGAACCAAGGCCTACTACTAAGCAACAGGTAGCGGCAGCATCATGTACTGAATGGAAGTGCATACCTATCGCTGTGCTTCAAAACCTTGTCGAATGCATGTCTCGAAAGGTCAGTGCATGTATTAAGGCCAAAGGTGGACTGACACTGTACTAATGTATGTCAATAAATGCTATGTTGTGTTCTCTTCTAGATGTCTGGTGACTTTTGTCAATATACTGTACATAGATTACTGTATTACAGCTACCCCATGAATGAAACACACTTAAAAATGTTGAATGGAATTTAGTGGTAGTGTCTTGCAAAGAAAATTTTTAAATTAGAAATAAAATATGGGGGTTGCATGAGGGGTGATCAAATGAAACCTGTTCATGCTGCGTCATGTGGACTGGCGCACGGGGAGCATAATGACATCACAGCTCGCATGATAAGCACAGACCAATGAACAAGTGAGCATAGCATGCATTCATACACCTTTCATGTGTGGTTTTATGCTGCACATCGTTGACAACATGGCTGGTGTGATTCCAATTCTGTCCAAGGTGGATCACAGCAAGCAGTGATTTAGTTCCTAACAGCAGAAGGATAATAGTCACCGTAATTTTTGGGCTAAGAGCTGCAGCTCTTACGTTACTAAAAGTAAAATTTTTCGGGTGTGCAGCCCTTATGCCGAATTTGCTTTTTGATAAGACTGTTTCTCCCCCCCCCTTTTTTTTTCATGCAGATGCTTAGTAAATTTTTTCAAACCACGTCTTTTTATTTTCCCAAACTCGACTATGATAAAGTTTTCCGCCCTTTCTACTCATACGTTAGACACATCTATTTAAACGATAGCTCCGCTGTCCTGATGTTGGTTTAGGAGGGAAAGTGGGGGAGGACAGGAATGCCTGACTCAAATGCCCTTTGCATGGAGGAGTGGGAATATTTCCAAACATACAGGAGCTACTGGCAAAAGAGCATTATTTTTAGAACATCTTTGCTACTCCTAACTAAGATGGTATAAATAATTGTAGTTTCACCTTTAGCTCTATTAAATATGAATAAATAAATGTAAACACTTACCATCAGAGAGAACTTGTACATCTCCAGTAGAAGTATTTATTGAAATTACTTTCTATTAGAGAAAAGAAAATTGGATTTACAAAGAAATTAGGATTTACACAAAAGGGTCACTACAGTTAATTACATGATTCATGACACGTAACAACAAAATAATATATTAAATACACAAATAATCACTTTTTTTTTCACAACATCATATCAGCTACAAGCAAATTTACAGTTTATAATCTGATTGCCATGAATATTCTACCGAATTCCCATCAGGGCCATAGCTAGGTCACAGAACTGGTGGTGGGGTATGGGGGGGGGGGGGGGCTCTGTGTTCAGCTACAAACTGCATTTTTCCTCAAATACAAAGGCCGTTCCATAAAAACTGACATTAATTTTTTTTGAGTTGGCGACAGTGCAAAGGGAAAAAGTAACCATGCAGACGACTAACTGAATTAAGGAAGTATCTATGGCAACAGTTATTAGCCGTAGCAAATGATTCTGGTTTTGTTATTGTGCCGTTCTTTACAGTACATCTGTATTTTGCCATACAGCTATGAAGGTGAGTGATTCAGAGTTAAGAAGTGAAATGCGTTGTGTGATAAAATTTTGCTATCGTTTGAGTAAAACGGCCCCAGAAGCAGTTGTTTTAACAAAAAAGCTTACAAAGATAAATGTTTGGGTGAGTCAACGATTTTTAGAAGGCACTATAATTTCAAAAAAGGACATTTGTCAGCAGAACTCGCTCCTAGGCCTGGTTGACCTGAAAGTGTCGTTATGGAGCATATTGTTAACACTGTTTGGGTAATCCCTGCAAGAAGATCAATGAATGACATATGAAGACAGTAGTATCAACTAATATTTCAAAAACGTCGGCATTCCTCATTCTACGTAACAAATTACTGCTGCATCTTGAGTGTTCCAGATGAGTACCTCATTCATCACTTGATGAGAGAACAATTGTTAGCCAGAGTTTAGGTGTGTCATAAGTGGAAGCAAATGGTTGCAAAGGATCCAAACTTTCTAAACACAGTAATAACTGCCAATGAAACATGGGTCCACTATTTTGACCCCCTCACGAAGCACGCAACGAGTGTCTGGAAACACACAGGCTCCCCTCCTCCGAAAAAAGTCTGCCAAACCAAATCAGCTGGGAAGGTGGTGATGATAATTATCATAAATGTGTAGTCTATTAGCGTGGCGTTCTTCCAGAAATTACTGTCAACGCTGAGTATTACATTTCAGTTTTGAAGCGTCTGCGACGACACATATCGATTAAGCGACCAGAACTGGAGGGCAAGCGGACCTTGTACCATGATAATGCTTGCCACACCTGGCTGCTTGTGTTCAACAGTTTCTTATGAAATGCAGCATTTTAATCATGCCACAGCCTGCTTACGGTACTGACCTCACCCCAGTGTGATTTCTGGTTGTTTCCAACAACGAAGGAGAAGTTCCGTGGCGCAACATTCAACACAAATGCTGACGTTATTCAAGCTGTAAAAGGGTCGCTAAAGCAGCTTCCACAAAATGTCTTTGCCACATGCTTTGAAAAGTGGACTAACGATGAGATCATTGCATATTATACGAGGGAAGATATTTTGAGAAAGAATAACATATATTTTACTGTACCTGTACTTCTTCATTTTGTGCGATTTTACTCTCGGTTTTTATGGAACGGCCATTGTACAAACACAAGTTTTGCTTTTTCGTATCTTCATTTGTTAATTTACTTCATTAGCAAATAATTATGCCCGAAAGTAAAAATTAGGTAAAATACAAAATATGAAATAAAAAGTAGAAGAAAGAAAACAGAACTCTCTTGAAAGAAAAAAATAAATCACATTCCTTGAATTTGCTTGATGGTGGTTGAGCTGCATGCGCCTTACCACTGGAGTCAAAAGTAACGGTAAAGTAGCACGATTTTTTTTTTTAATTTGCTGTTTTGGTCACTCTTCTGAGGATCTATGTCATGACATTAGGGATTTAATGATGTCATACTTAAATTTTTTCTACTCATCTTTTTCTTTGGTTCCACTTTTTGCTGTGGTCAATAGCCATACCCGCTATACATAATTAAGTCTAAACACTTGTGATATTGAGACAGAATAAATTATAAACGTTTATTCACAATTAAATGTTTTATTAACATTGGCTATAGTTTCGCAGAGCCAAACATTCTGTGTGAAGCTATGCTCGATGTTAATAAAGCGTTTAATTGTGAACAAATGTTGATAAGTTATTCTATAGCCATACCCCCTTTTCCTCGCAAAAACCAAGAGCACCAGAATCAGGGGGGGGGAAGGCAACCTCTTTTCTCCAGACAAGCATCGTAAAACCACTCCTACTGGATGAAAAACAGTGGATGAGATGTTGAAAGCACCTTCTCTCTCACACGACTGCAAGGATTTCACTTTAGCACTATTTTCCAAAGCGTAGAGAGCAGAGTTGGGCAAACTCGTAATTGAATTAATCGGTAATGCATTACAGCCTAATGGTAATGGGAACAAGAACTTAGTGTTACCATTACATGGTAATGGTGAACTGATCATTAGAATTACATGGTAATTGTAATGGCATGTAGCAGTTAACCATTATAATCATAATGACTAATGGTTAACTATATATTGATAATTAACTAATAACTTATGGGTAACAATATCCCAGCAAAAACACAAGTGCTGGGAAACTGCTGGCCACCAGCTGGCAGTGATGGGTCACTGCTGGCTGAAATCTGCCGCTCACGCCCCGGTAGCGGTCTGTTGGTGGCAGTGCTATCAGTTGGCAAGCCATTGATGGCCCTGCAGCATCGCCGTGAATTGTGGGCCTCCAAGCAAGTGCCACTAGTGGCCCGTTGCTGTCAACCAATGCAACCCCCAACAGCAGGTGGAAGCAACGAGACTGCGCATTCGCAGAAGCAAAACTTGCTGTGTCTCTCATGGTACCAGTTAGTTGAAGATGACGCTATCGCCATCGTGTTATTTTAGTGGATGTTAAGAAAAAAATCCATTTGTGGAGAGTGGAATGGAACGAAACACATTTAACGTGTTTCATTCCATGGCTGATGAAGGGTAGCAAGTCACTACTAAAACGTTCCACCACTTACAGTTTTTAACGTAATCTATGCATGATATGATGATATTAGGAATTCTTCTAATTTCTTATGTCTCTTCTCCAGAACCCAGGTTTCACTGCTGTACATCAGAATAGGAATAATTACATTTCAACAACACTACAAGGAAGCAGAATTTGCTTTAACTGGTAAAAATCTGAGAAGGTTCAGTTTCTTAACGCTCAGATACTTGGGGCTATCGTCCTGGGTAGTGTAACAGATAGCATGCTCGAACACAAATCGGGAGATGTGGGCTCGATTCCAACTGCAGGGCGATGTAATGTTTAAGTTTTCTGATGTGATTGCTGTTACACGATGAACAGTAAATATAAGCAATTCAGCGATATCTGATTGCTGGGTTAATAATACTGACATACTTCATTGCATTGAAAAAAAGAACATTTTTTTCCACAGAATTTAGGAACATTGATGTTTTTGACTTTATCTCTGTCTGGGAGGATAAGCTTCATGACGGTAGGATTTGATTTGATACCAATCAAATAGCCATAGAAATGAAAAAAAAAATTACACAATTGATAGGTAGAATGGTCAAGAAAAGGAATATATCCAGAATATTGAAGTTGTTTGTTAACCTCTGATGAACAGAGAGTTGTGAAGTTCTTGACTGAACTTTCTGATGAGTTTGTCCACCAAACCACTAGGGAATAGTTAGTGAACAGCAATGGTTTTGACATTATTGTATTCAAGGGTGAGAGAAGAAGGGCTACAACAGATGATATCTTATTAATCATAAATCACCAATGTCTGCTGCTGGATGAAGGTCTCCCCAATTCTTTTCCATAACTCGGCCTTGAGCAATTTTTTCTGTGTAACTCTGGCACGCTTTTGAATCACATTCATCTATCTTCAACATGGTCTCTTTTCGGGTCCTTTTCAAGTCTAATATTTCAGTTGTACAACAACTGTCATTTTTTACAGCAATATCCCTATTGTTATTGTCATAAGTTTCTACAACAATATGTTTTGTATTACTACAGAATTTAGGGTATGGTAAGTAGGTAAGGAAATTATCTCAGGATACTGAAAAACACTCAAGACGTTTTTGGAAATTCAAGAAATTCTATACCAAAACAGGAGATCCTGGAGAAGATGGAGGGGTGAACTTTTCAGAAAGATTGAAACAAAACAGAAAAGCATGTCCTCTATGGAAAGCAGCAGAAAAAAATAAAACAATTGTCATGATAATGTTAAATATACTTGGTACATTAGTTCAACAATCAAGATTAATTTCAATATGAGCTACCAAGTTTTTATATGTAATAGGAGAAAGGAATATTTATATTATGGCAAACCTTGGTGCTTCTCCAGGGTGTAGACAAAAATATATAACTCCCATCTTCTGAGTAGCATCGTAAAGGTAAATTTTCCACATATAATCCAGGGAAAGAGTCTTCTGCTTGAAAAAAAAAAAAAAAAAAAAGGAGAGTCACATGAGTTTGATATAACAAGTATAAACAAATCATTAGGCATCAAGTACAACATTCACTCTACAACCTGATATCAAAGCGAATCAAAGGAACTGAAACTAAAAAAAAATTGCAATATAGTTAGTAAGAATGTAATGGGTAAGAGTAAGTTCCTTGTGTTTACAATTGCGTGGTAAGGAAGCTTTGTATTAGGCTTCCAAAGCACAGAGCAGGTGGCAATATCATGCAGTTAGACAAATGGAGCTTTGTCGTGAGGAAAACAGCTGCTTTGAAAATGGTCACTCATTAATCTGATGTCTTAACATGGTTTTTGATGAAATGCCCATTCGTCGCTGTTTGCTTTTTGTATTTAACAAAAAAACTGAGATGGGTCTGGGTTTAAATCCCAGTGAGGTATGGATGTTGTGTTTGTTTTACAGTACTCCCTTTCTCTCTTCCCTGGAACCAGTGGCCCTAAATTAGGGACGGGCAACTGCTTATAACCCACTGAGTTGCTCATGGTGGTAAAAAAAAAAAAAAAAAAAAAAAGAAGAAAAGTATGGCTTCTGTGGCACATAGGAATACACTGAAGTGCCAGCAAAACTGGTACAGAAGAGCTTATGCAAAATACATAGCAACTTCACCTATGCGCATATTCGGTTGCATCTGGCAGTGCAGATATAAAGCGATAGACATCCTTGCCAACTGTCAGAGCTGTTTTCGGCATGAGAATGACGAGTAATAACGATTTAAGTGATTTTCAACGCGGTGTCATAGTTGTTGCTCGTGAGATGGGCTGTAGTATTTTGGAGGTAGAAACGAAATTCGGATTTTCACGGACGACCATTGCAAGGGAGTACCGTGACTACAAGAATTTCGGCAAAACCTGCAACCTACGATACCAGTGTGGCCGTGACCATTGTCGGCTGTGAAGAATCATTTCACGCGATAGGCGTGCAACACTCTCGTAGGTATCATCGGAATTCAATGCTGGAGCATCAACAAGCATCAGCGTTCGGACTGTGCAATGTACCCTGCACGATATGGGCTTTGGGAGCCGACGCCCAACTTGAGTCCCCTTGATGGGTGCACGACACAGAGCTATGCGCCTCGCTTGGGAATGGCAACACCGCCACTGGAAACTTGATGCCTGGAAACAAGTAGCCTGGTCTGACGAGTTGAGTTTCCAACTGTTATTGGGCAGATGGAAGGTTTCGTGTATGGCGCAAAGCCCATGAAGCAATGGATCCCGCCTGTCGACAGGGAACTGTACCGGATGGTGGGGGGTCCGTAATGGTATGGGGTGTGTTTAGTTCGACTTCACTAGGACCCCGGGTGCATCTACAAACGTCTGTGACTGGCCAACGCTATGTGCGCATCCTTTCTGACGAGGTACACCCGTTCATGTCCTGCATTCATGCTGATGGGTTGGGCCAATTCCAACAGGACAATGCACCTCCACACAAGTGTCGGGACGCCACATTATGGTTAGAGGAGCATTAATCTGAGTTTGGGGTGTTGCCATTCCCGCCCAAGTCCCCAGATCTGAACATGATAGAACACATTTGGGATGCCATACAATGCGCTGTAGAACACAGGAATCCGAGACCTTGGAATACACATGAACTGTGGAACGCTCTGCAGGAAGTATGGTGTGCATTGCCTACAGCATATTTCCAGAAGCTAGTGGAGTCTATGCCCCATCGTATTTCTGCAGTCCTGCGCTCCCGTGGGAGACCTACCAAGTATTAGACTGGTGTACCAGTTCTTCAGTGTATATGCGTTGCATACAGGACAGATACAATACAAACATGCTAAAATTGGTTGCATTTTGTTTGGGTTATAGGACGCTTGAAGATAAACCCCATTTATTAATAGGACATTCTACTGAAGTTTCTGATGAAGAAATATTGGCAATTATAAAGTCCAACCATCATCAAACCTATGAGGAAATTGCTGATAGACTTTCACTTCATCAAACCATTGCCATGAGAAGAATTCAGGTTATTGGAATGGTTTGAAAACTGGATCAATGGGCACCACATCAGTCATTGGCTAAAAAATGAATCAGGGTTCCCACTCAAAAGTAATAAAAAATTCCTGGACTTTTCCAGGTTCTCCAGGTGGTTTTTAAAGTTTTCCAGAATGGCATGTTGCAAAGAATTGTTACATTTCATTCCATTCCATTCATTTTTCTCACCAAAGTACACACTTGTAAATTCTTTACGTAATTTGTCTTTATAAAATTACCTGCTTTTCAATAATAACAACTAACTGTGCACATTATTTTCTGTACCAAAGTTCCGTGAACTTTTGTGAATACTACCCATACAGAATTTGTAAATGCATTCCCATAGAAACAGGTCATATGTAATAAAAAATCTGTCAGTTGAATAGTTTCAGTTTTTCTATAACACAATGCAGCTAAGCTTAATGATAGAATGACTCTGTTCAAAGAAACATGTTTCAAGAGAACCAACAGACATAGGACTTTGATCCATCATCTTTTCATTAATAACAACTAACTATGCACATTATTTTCTGTACCAAAGTTCCGTGAACTTTTGTGAATACTACCCATACAGAATTTGTAAATACATTCCCATAGAAACAGGTCATATGTAATAAAAAAATCTGTCAGTTGAATAGTTTCAGTTTTTCTATAACACAATGCAGCTAAGCTTAATGATGGAATGGCTCTGTTTAAAAAAACATTGTTTCAAGAGAACCAACAGACAAAGGACTTTGATCCATCATTTGGTTGGTTGTCGTGTGAAGTGTTTCTTCAAGCAGGAGCCATTGGGCCTAATTGTTCCATGTTATAAACAACTGCCTGCAGAAATTGAACAAAAGCTTAATAACTGGCAATTTTAAAAATTAAAATTTCATCTTTTTTTTAGAGAATAAAGGAAATACTTAATATAACTGAAAGTAAGATCTACCAAATTCTAGGCAGGCAGTAATTGCAAGCAAAAGTTTGAAATCTTGAAAAAATGTTTTTTTGGCAAAATAAAGTTATCCATTTATTTTTACAAAAACAAAAAAGAGGGTAATTTTCCCTGAGTTTTCCCTGATGTTTACAAAAAAGGGTAACTTTCCCTGAGTTTTCCCTGATTTTTGGAACCATTTTCAAATTCCCTGAGAATTCCAGGTTTTCCCTGTTTTCCAGGTTGAGTGGGAACCCTGTGAATGCAGGCTATTGGAATGGTACAATAACTAGATCAATGGGTATCACAGCAATCACTGCCTAAGAATTGAATGAAGAGAGTGATGATCAGTGAATCCTCTCCAAACTTGGTACAAAATCAATAAGTTCTAGGGTCAATGGTGACTGGAGATGGAAATGGGTGCTATACAAAAATACTCAACGCACATTTTTTTTTTTTTTTTTTAATGGGGAAGCTTCAGCAATGACTCCAAAAGCAGATCTCCACCTAAAGAAGGTCATGCTCTGTGTTTGGTGTGATTACAATGGAATTGTTCATCATGAGTTGTTGGCACCTAAACAAATGATCATTGTGACTCTTGCTCTCAGCAACTTCACAGAATGAACAAGACCTTGAAGTTTAAGTGTCCCAGTTTGGCAAATCAGAAAGGCGTCATCTTCATCATGAAAAAATAATCACTGCAAGTCTTTACTCTCAGCGACTTGACAGAATGAATGAGGCCTTAAAGTCAAAATGCCCAAATTTGGTTAATTAGAAAGGTATTGTACTCCATCATGAAAACGTCAGACTGCATATATACATACAGTCAACTCCGCTTATAGCGAACCTCTGCGGACTCAGCATATTTCGTTCACTATGTCCACGGTTCACTAAAACTGAAGTGTCTTCATTTAACCTGAATTGAGTGGAATGGTGAGCAAGAAAATAAAATATGTACACATGTATCTAAAAAATAACATTTTTGTATATTCATTAAATTAAGTAAACAAAATTAATTTTACATTACCTTAATCAACATGAAAATAGTCTGTTATGTGCCGCTGCTTGCTGCAAACAGTTTTAATAAATATTTTCTCTATGTTTTTTTCTAGAGTCTGTGCTTTTGCTAAACTCGATTCTACCTTTTTCATACATTTTAGGAACTTTAGCACAGTCCTGACACCCTCAGACATCTCTTTCACTAACACAGACATTTAACGTGGACCAGGAACATCAAACAAAGATCTTCGCTCTTTCCACGTTTACAAGTGAGTCACAGAAAAATTCTCATTGGCCGCCACTGGGAGTCGAACCCAGGGTCTTCCAGTTACGCGCCGGATATGCTTCCGCTACACCACAGCGGCCTCGAATTCCTCTGGACTCGCACACGCTAACTGCCAAGCCAATTTGGCAGGTGTCCAATAGCCAAACCAGACCTCCGTAACCGGAAGACCCTGGGTTTGACTCCCGGTGGCGGCCAATGAACATTTTTCTGTGACTCACTTATAAACGTGGAAAGAGCGAAGATCTTTGTTTGATGATCTCTTTCACTGTTGAAACACCTTCTTCATTATCGTCCTCGTCATCTTCAGCCTCGTTTTTTTCCATGCTGGAACCGCCTTTCACAGCCTCGACAATAGTTTCAACCAATGAGATTTCATTCGTTATAACTTCACAGTCAGCATCGATAAAATCTTCAACTTCAGTGGAATTCGCACTGATATGCTGAAGCAGGTCCTTTATGAGGCACATCATCCTTTTTTTCGAATGCCACACATCCAATAGCCAAACCAGACCTCCAGAAACAGTTCTGTATAGTGACCATTGACACACTCCTCTACACTTTGTTTCCAAAACGTACAGCATTCAGAACATTTATTGATGTGTGCTGCTTTGATTCAAAGTCTTGGATTAAATGAAGCATTACTTCCCTTCTGTAATAGGTTTTAAAGCTGCGAATCACACCTTGATTCATGGACTAGAGGAATGGTGTGGTGTTGGCAGGCAAAGTAGGCCTACAATATTGTTCTGAACACATTCTTGCAAGTTTTTACAAGAAGGTTTGTTTTGAAATACACTGGCGGAAAGTGAAAAAAGAACACCAAGAAGGAGATGTCTGATACCAACGAAATTTATACAGCATAATAACGGAATACAGAGGATAACGTGATCAAAACATTATGGCAAAATACAGCTGTATTTGCTGGTAAACTGAAAAATAACATTTCCATGTAACATGGTTAGTACGAGGTTGAACCGCCATGAACTGCATCACACTGTGCAATTCTGGCATGAAGTCTGTCGTACAGATGTTTGATGCAAGTTTGGGGTATTGAGTTCCAAGCATCCTCAACCTGGATGCGTAAATCGGGGTGCAGACGTTGGCAACACCACTGCAGCCGTTCCTAATGGTGGGCTGGAGTCAGAGGTACACGTGCACGTAGTCCTGCATTCAGTAGACGATTGCGGATTGTTTGCACAGTCACCTCAGGTGCAACTGCAGCTCGGATTTGCGTCGCAGTGGATGTTCTGCTTGACAACGCCGCCCTTCTTATGCGTCGATCGGTCCGCTCATCAGTCCGTCTGTGACTCCCGGTTCCACATCTTCTCGTGTGGGAATGTTCCTCGGACCATCTACGCCACCATCGTACCACCACCGATACTTCCCGTCCAATTCGCTCCACAATACGACGATACGACCACCCGGCCTCGCGGAGTCCGACTAGGCGACCTCGCTCAAATTCTGATAACTGCTGAAATCGTACACGTCTTCCATGTCCAGGCATTGCAGCTTCTTCAGGGTCTTTGCACGTGTCCGCACGCCGGCGACTGATTACAATCACTTCGCCGTACTCCTTAAATACCACCGACGATAATTTGCATATTATGCCGTGCTGTGGCGTAAGCGCTCACCGGTTGGTCCCGAAATTAACATCACACCTACGTAAACTTGACCCCATTAACATATGTAAATTTCATGATCAACCGCCAATTCCTTCTTGGTGTTCTTTTTTCACTTTCCACCAGTGTAAGTTACAGTTTCATGTACTATGAATTGTATAAGTTACAATTCGTATTATACAGGGTGTCTGAGAATTATTGGACACATTACAAAATTATGTAAAAAAACCTACGAGAATTGTCTGTTTTTCTATGTCACGTTTTACTAACATGGTTTTTATATTTTTGTTTTGCAGAACTGTTATTCCCAGAATCCGATAGATGGTGCTAGGTGTGGCCTGATGAGGAATGTGTGAGAAATGCGCAATCAGTAGTCATGTCATCCGTACAGCAGGTGATGTGTGCGTTATGGCTAACGGAATTAAAGTTAAAAGATGGTACCATTTAGAGTATGGTTGCAATCCTCCGTCAATGAATTCAATTAAGCGGTGGATGAAACAGTTTAAAGAAACTGGCAATGTGGAACATCGTGGAGGAGTGATTGGCCCTTTCCTCTTCTGCGAAAAAACCATAAATGGTGACATTTATTTACTTTGATATGCTAGAAAATTTTGCTATACCCCAGATCAAAAGATATGACAACGTTGTTTTCCAACAAGACGGTGCGCCGCCGCATTGGTCAACATGTGTACGTAAGTGCCTAAATGAGTATTTCCCTAACAGAGGGATTGGGCGCGGTAATCCCATTTCGTGGCCTCCTCGCTCTCCAGATCTAACTCCATTGGATTATTTCATGTGGGGTTATGTGAAGGATCGTGTCTATCAGACGCCTTGTACTGATTTGCAAGAACTGAAGCAGCATATCACAGTTGCAGAGGTGCCAACCTCTAGCAGAACATATCAGTAATCAATAGGAGATTTTTCAGCAATGTTTCAGTAATGGAACACAAACTTTCAGTAATATTTTCAGTAATGTAACACACCATTTTTTTTTTCAAAGTTAAGGACAATATTTATAGTATTAGAGCTGCTATTAATTCCATAACTCCTCAGATGCTTGCCAATACATGACATGAAATCGAGTATCGCTTGGACGTACAACGAGCAACCAAGGGATCTCACATCGAATTTTATTAACTTGTGTAGTTACATTGTAAGTTAGTACAGTCAGTTTCTTTCTGTCTGTTTAATGTTTTCTTTTATATAATTTTGTAATGTGTCCAACAATTCTCGGACACCCTGTATATTTAATTCATGAATTGTATAAGCTACGATTTCATGAATGTACTTGTAAATACATTTTTTCTTTGAAGTTCTATTTTTTAGGTTCACTATAACCGAAGTTAGGGGTTCACTATAAATGAAAATTTTAATGTACATTTCCGATGTTGTGGGTCGGGACCAATGATTTAGGTTCACTATAGCCAAATGTACAATTTCATGTTGCAAGTACATTCTACTTTGAAGTTCTATTTTTTAGGTTCACTATAACCAAAGTTAAGGGCTCACTATAAATTAAAATTTTAATGTACATTTCCGATGTTGTGGGTCGGGACCAACGATTTAGGTTCACTATAGCCGAATGTACAATTTCATGTTGCAAGTACATTCTACTTTGAAGTTCTATTTTTTAGGTTCACTATAACCAAAGTTAAGGGCTCACTATAAATTAAAATTTTAATGTACATTTCCGATGTTGTGGGTCGGGACCAATGATTTAGGTTCACTATAGCCGAATGTACAATTTCATGTTGCAAGTACATTCTACTTTGAAGTTCTATTTTTTAGGTTCACTATAACCAAAGTTAAGGGCTCACTATAAATTAAAATTTTAATGTACATTTCCGATGTTGTGGGTCGGGACCAATGATTTAGGTTCACTATAGCCGAATGTACAATTTCATGTTGCAAGTACATTCTACTTTGAAGTTCTATTTTTTAGGTTCACTATAACCAAAGTTAAGGGTTCACTATAAATGAAAATTTTAATGTACATTTCCGATGTTGTGGGTCGGGACCAATGATTTAGGTTCACTATAGCCGAATGTACAATTTCATGTTGCAAGTACATTCTACTTTGAAGTTCTATTTTTTAGGTTCACTATAACCAAAGTTAAGGGCTCACTATAAATTAAAATTTTAATGTACATTTCCGATGTTGTGGGTCGGGGCCAATGATTTAGGTTCACTATAGCCGAATGTACAATTTCATGTTGCAAGTACATTCTACTTTGAAGTTCTATTTTTTAGGTTCACTATAACCAAAGTTAAGGGTTCACTATAAATGAAAATTTTAATGTACATTTCCGATGTTGTGGGTCGGGACCAATGATTTAGGTTCACTATAGCCGAATGTACAATTTCATGTTGCAAGTACATTCTACTTTGAAGTTCTATTTTTTAGGTTCACTATAACCAAAGTTAAGGGCTCACTATAAATTAAAATTTTAATGTACATTTCCGATGTTGTGGGTCGGGGCCAATGATTTAGGTTCACTATAGCCGAATGTACAATTTCATGTTGCAAGTACATTCTACTTTGAAGTTCTATTTTTTAGGTTCACTATAACCAAAGTTAGGAGTTCACTATAAATGAAAATTTTAATGTACATTTCCGATGTTGTGGGTCGGGGCCAATGATTTAGGTTCACTATAACAGAGTTCACTATATCTGGAGTAGACTGTATATATATTCCAGTAGAAATGGAAGAAAATTGGCTGAAAACTTTTGCCACCCACCATTTTTTTTAATTTTTTTGTTAATTCTGTATTAAATATTCCTGGACTTAACAAAACCAGATTTTCATTTGTTCCAGTCACAGCAGAATCATATGACTGGTAAATCCATGAAAAATTGTAGAAAGTTTGAAACGGTAATTTCAAATGTTTTTTATTCCCAAGGATGCTGCTTTCTTTGATACGGATATTAAACAGCTAACCAAATGATGGCAACACATCATCAGTAATAATAAATACTATTTTTCCTTGTTTGGGGGTTTAATGACCACTGTGAGCACCTCAATGTGCTATTGAATTAGAGACAGCTGGCATTACGCAAATGTGGCGCTGTGGGCGGCCCTGTAAACAGAAACGACATGACGTATGGAGCGATCCGACAATATAAGGAGTGATGCGACGGGAATCAGTAAGAGTCGGACACAGTATGGGTAAGACGAAGGATCTAAGTGCATTTGATCGTGGACAAATTGTCGGGGCCCAACGAATGGGTCACTCCATCTTGGAAGTCGTGCAGGAACTGGGATTTTCACGAGCCACTGTGTCATGGGTGCACCGTGAGTACATCGAATCCGGTAAAACCATCTCTGCAAGAGCCAACTGCCGTGGACAACAGCGTATGGATGAGCGGGTTCATCGTCGGCTAGCTCGCATTGTAACAGCGGATAGACGGACCACAGTGCAAGAAATCACTCGGCAATTTAACGCTGGTGCACAAAAACGTGTAAGCAGCCACACCATCCAGAACCATCTCCTCGCTATGGGGTACAAAACCATCGTCCCACGAGGGTACCGCTGCTGACCGCACATCACAGGGTGCAAAGATTAGCATGGGCACGGGAACACTGCCACTGGACCTTAGACACGTGGAAAAATGTTGCATGGACTGATGAGTCGAGATTCACGTTGATACATGCAGATGGCAGGATATGAGTACGGCGCAAACCACATGAAGCGATGGATCCTTCTTGCCAGCAGGGTACTCTTCAAGCTGGTGGGGGTGGCATTCTCGTCTGGGGACTATTTACGTGGACTGAAATGGGACCCCTGGTACGTGTGACATCGTCCCTCACAGGTCAACGTTGCCGGGATATCCTGGACGACCATTTGCTCCTGTTTGTACATCTTCAACATCTCACTGGGGACTTCATCCTGCAACAAGACAATGCAGCTCCCGAATTGTATCCGAATGGTTGGATGAACACTCCACCGACGTGACCTCGCTTCCTTGGCCAGCTAGGTCACCTAACCTCAATCCCATCGAGCACATCTGGGATGCCATCGAGAGAGATGTTCGAGGCTCTGACCTTCTCCATCAAATATCAGGGGTCGTGGAATCGTATGGCGCTTTCCAACTCTTCCGGTACCTTGTCGAGTCCATGCCGAGACGAATCACCGCCGTCATCAGGGTGAAAGGTGGTGCTACACGTTACTAGACAGGTATCTCTAATTCAATTGCTCTTCAGTGCATATAAAAGGTAAACTTATACTATGGGCAACCAATCCCTGATCAACTGGACAGCCGACTTTTCCCTGCGGTTCTGAAACAGCAGCAGGTGATTAATTTGCATTATTATGTATAGTATAATGTATGTATAGTTGAAATTTGTTATAACAAAATTCAAGGGGGACAGAAAAATTCGTGGTGTTTATTTGTTAAAGCGTTATGAAATTTTCATTAAAAAGTTAGTACATGCAACAGAAATTTTCATTACGCATAAGATTACAGCGCTGTAATTCCGAAATACTGTCCATAGAAACAAGCAAAAGTAATTTATTTGTAATGGGAAGTTTTTCCTAAAGTACTTGTAATGAAATATATAAACTTTAATTAACTGATATTTGTGAAATTGCATACCGTATATATTTTTACTCATATGTATGTATGTATCAGGGGTCGGAGTTGTCCTGAAATTCCTGATTTTTACTTCTTTTGACCGGAAATGTCCTTATTTTTGTTCTATATCCTGAAAATTAGAGTGTAATCCTGAAATTTAAGAATAAATGGCAAACTATGTATAGTGATTCACCATCTAACCTTTATAAATACTGCTTAAATAAAAAAAAATAGAACGACAGAAAGAGAGAGTACTCTATGGTTGTGATGTCATCGCCAAGAACTCTCACTCTTGTAATTTGCGAAATACTGTCCATAGAAACAAGCAAAAGTAATTTATTTGTAATGGGAAGTTTTTCCTAAAGTACTTGTAATGAAATATATAAACTTTAATTAACTGATATTTGTGAAATTGCATACCGTATATATTTTTACTCATATGTATGTATGTATCAGGGGTCGGAGTTGTCCTGAAATTCCTGATTTTTACTTCTTTTGACCGGAAATGTCCTTATTTTTGTTCTATATCCTGAAAATTAGAGTGTAATCCTGAAATTTAAGAATAAATGGCAAACTATGTATAGTGATTCACCATCTAACCTTTATAAATACTGCTTAAATAAAAAAAAATAGAACGACAGAAAGACAGAGTACTCTATGGTTGTGATGTCATCACCAAGAACTCTCACTCTTGTAATTTGCGATGCACGCGAACATGTTCCTACGTTTGTGAGATTGTTCGAGAATCAAAGCTGCCATGAAGCCGCTTCTTACGGAGGACGCACAGTAATGCCCATTACAGAATCTCTGTAATTATTACAGATTTCCCCTGGGATTACGGATGACTAACGAAAAATTACAGATATTCAGATTTTCGCTGTCATTATGAAAGTTTTACCGGTTTTGTGATTAATCAATATAAAAGCCTCTGAACAAAGCTTGTAATACAGCTCTTTGTTTCTTTTCTTTTTTCTTAGGAGGAGGAATTTGTTTTGCTTGTTTGAAAGAGTTAAAAAAAAAGCACGGTGCCGGGTTGGGATTTCGTAAGCCCGGCGTGCTTCTTTCGCCATGACCCATATATTCATGTCATGTTCTGGCAAACTTTGGCCCTTTGTGGCACTTGTGCTATGATTTTTTGAAATAAGAAAAACATACTTCAGTATGTTTACAGCCATTCCTCAGAATCAAGGGAGGAGTATGTCACTTAAATTTTGTAAGGGTCGTTGCATGTTAAAACAAAAAAAGATAATGCCAGAAGTTTAAATGTGAGGATAAGGACTCAACATTTAGATTCTCCCCTTCCCCCATGAGAAATAAAAAAAGGATTCATTTCCCAATAGATGATAGGCACTTTCCAGGGGGAAAGGCCCCTTTCTATCCCCCAGTGAGAAGGGGAATGTGATTAACTTTTCAGTAGGTGAACTTTACAAAGGGCAGAGGTCTCATCCTGCCACCAGTGAGAAGAAAAAAAAATTCTTTTCAGTAGATGTCATGCACTTTTCAGGAAAGTAAGGGCCCCATTTTTCCCCAACCAGAAGGAAAAAATTATTAACTTTTCAGTAGATGAAATGAACTTTCCAGGGGGGGGGGGCAAGGGACCCTTCCAGCCTACAGTAAGAAGGGAAAATGATTAACGTTTTGGTAGATCACATGCACTTTCCATTGGCCTAGTTCATGGCTTGGTTTTATCAGGACAAATTGTGTAACAATGAAATAATACTTTTCCTGATTTCAACAACTTTGTAAGTCCAGAAATAGGTACTGAAAATAATAATTACAGAAGTTTCTAATTAACACACAAGCAGACAAAAACATTTTTGAAATTACATAATAGTACCTCTTGTCACAGTCAACTGGAGACCCTAATATCTAGAACGAAGCACAGCTACATACTAAGTAACAGAAATACTACTGAAGAGAGCCACGATTGAATGGAGCTTAATCTTTTCATTAAAAACAGGTACATATATACCATACTATGACTCAAAATTAAAAGAATTAATTTTCAACAGTTCTGATTATGAGCTGACTGAAAACTGGAAATAGATCTTACATTATAATTTAAATTAAGAAGAAGGTAGTGTAGAACACACTAAGTTACGTATAAAAAAGTTTAAGGCAAATATATTTCAGCCATTACTATGGCCTTCATCAGTGCGACTACGATTAGTTTTCGTTGCCAGATTGGAAAGGTAAGTTTTGTAATGGTAACTCTGGGTGATGTGATGTAATGAGGGATTTCCAGATGTAAGGAATGAAAATGGGGAGCTCAGAGTTGCAATTTTTGAAAAATAAAAATTTCCAAACTTTTTCTAAACCTCAGAGCATACCGATTTTGGAAGGGAGCCAACTTTTTAGTATCGGACCAAAGTGGAGTAGCAGAAGTGTCAGTCATGGTAAGAAGAGACAAGAAAGATGAAGGTTTTCCAAATTTCACATCAGATTTGTGTTCCTGAAGTCTTGAGAGAATTTTCTGGAAGCAACTTCCTATGTACATGGTTAATCCAACGTTAGTCTTGATCAGAATTTTATACACTCCAGGCAAAGAAAGTGGAGGTCTTGGGTCTCTGTTATTATGGAGGATAACATAAATTGAAGGGGAAGAACATATGGCAAGTCTATACCCGTCTCTTTTGAAAATACTGATGAGTTTGTAGGCAGAAGGTTCGTGGTAAGGAATTGAGCAAGCAAACGTAAGTTCCTTTTTTGGTGAAACAGGTTGAAGAGCAACAACTGTTTTTTTCTAAGCATTTTGAATTAATTTAGAAACCAGGAGAGGGGAAAAGCCATGTTGAGTAGCAATCAAGCAGTTGTGTAGTTCTACACTACCTTCTTTTTAATTTGTTTGTTAGTTACGTGCATTGCCTACCACTCATTTTTTATAATTTAATTTTGCTATTTCTAAAAATGTAACAATCTCATGCTTCAGTGTGACACTTGAAGGATTCTTCATTAAAAGTTACCCTAAAACTAAAGAAAAAAACATACCCAATACATGCAACATCCAGAAGACACATGGAGAGAAGCTGTCAAGTATACATACAAAGTCAAGGAAATGTGGCATATGTAGAATGTCACAACTGTCTCCATAGTAATATCAGCTACAGGAGTTGTACTTAAGATCATTCACAGCTCTATTCAGACACCAGATCCTCAACCTAACACCTACATGGAACTACAAAAGGCAGCTATCTTGAACACTTGTAGGATATTAAGGAAGTTCCTGGACAAGTGAAAAAGAAATACCACTTCTCAGGCCTGATATGTTGTACTTGTACCAGAAGGAAGAGACCCCCCTGGAAATGGTGGAATCATCATCATCATCATAATACAGATATTTGTCTGATAACTGCCTTAAACTGCATCCTTTCCAAAGCCAGTTATTACTATGGGTAAACACACTAATATTTATTCGTGCAGGTAAGTAGCGATGAACACATAGACTACCGTCTTATACATACATACATACATATTACAAGGCTGTTCTCTGAGATTCAGAGGTTCGCTCCAAAACGAAATACAAACTACCAGATATTTTTACTTACTATTGTAGTATCAAACTTCTCCATTTACAGCGATCTTGACATACAACTCGGACTTCACTTATATCCAATACACGCCGTACACAAGATCTTTTATACTTCATACTCATAATCTTTTTCTCATGCAGACACTCCTGAATCTGATCCACCCATGTCTTCCTCTGCCTTTCCTTCCTGCCACTTGGGCTAAAAAGATTTTCTTAGTAAGCATCTCATCACTCATTCTTTCTTTCAACACGTCCAAACCACCGAAGCATATTAGTCTCCACCTTGCTAACAACATTTTGCTTTACATCACACAACTGCAATACATCTTTATTCCACACACAATCAGAACGTGTCTTGCCACAACCCCCCCGTAAGTAACACATTTCTCCAGCACACAAACGACTTCTATGTTTCTTCAGTAGTACCCAGGTTTCACTGCCATGCATCAGAGTAAGAACAAGTATACTTTCATACACAGCCATGCTGGACTTTCTACAGAACCCATCATTCCTGTGAAAACCTCCCAGAGCAGCTATGATTTTCAATGAAGAATTCACTAGCCTACTAATTTCACCATCCAATTTGTTCACGATTTAAAATATAAATAATATATACAGCTAAAACACAATGATGTTAAAACCATGAATAATAGTAATTAATGACTTCATGGCTTCTTCTTATTACTTTCAGTATTATAAATATTTAACGGGAATTATCGAGGATAAATATTTTAAGGTACATTACCTCTCAAATTTTCGATCTAAACACTAGGTCTTTGTCAGGAGTTCTTGCTTCCTTCTACTTCCACAGGTCTGGTGGCCAAGCCTGATGGATTTTCCATCCAGCATGGTCATTGATGTTGCCACCTTGTGTCTTGTAAATTTCCAGGGACGGATAATTGCATGGGATTGATGTTTGATCACTTTTAAGGAGTCCCAGTCCATTTTGTGGCCAGTTTGTTGTATGTGCCTGTCTAATCCTGTTTTATTTGAGCTGTTCCTTATTGCTGCTTTGTGTTCTTTAATTCTGGTGGTTAACCTTCCTCCTGTTTCTCCTATATATGGTAGTCCACAAGAACACTCTATTTTATAAATGACTCCTTCCTGGAGTAAAGTATTTTCTTCTTTTTATTTTAGGGATGGTAAGCATTTTTTAATTTTGTTATTCATACTTTCAAGTTCACACTGAACTCGTCTTCAGGTGTAATGATCACTGCGCTAAGTTCTAGAAGGGACAGTATATTTAAGGTAGCACTATTCATTTGCGCATGTGCGTAAAAGCTATTCGTTGTTGATAGTCTGAGGGGCCTGATTGTCACGTAGCAATCTCCAAGGTAACAGAATTGCAATGGGCAAATCATCATTACAACAATTTGACCTGTGTCTATGTATCATTAGACTTTCAGTCAATAGCAGGGAACTGACATTCAGAGTGTTGAGGATTGTTGCATTTTGCCACACGGGTAAATGCCATAAGTTCAGTTAATGAGCACAAATATAATTTAAAGACACAGTTGACCACAACAGCTTTAACAAGATTGTGCCTACAAGGTAACCATTTACCCATATGGCAGAATGCAACAATCCTCAACACTCCGAGAATGTCAGTTCCCTGCTATTGACTGAAAGTCTAATGATACATAGACACAGGTCAAATTGTTGTAATGATGATTCACCCATTGCAATTCCGTTTTCCGTTACCTTGGAGATTACTATGCGACCATCAGGCCCCTCAGACTATTGAAAACGAATAGCTTTTATGCACATGAGCAAACGAATAGTGCTACCTTACACATTCTGTCACTTCTAGAGCTTAGCGTAGTAATCATTACATCTGAAGACGAGTTCAGCGTGAACTTGAAGGTACTCATGGTTTTAACATCATTGTGTTTTAGCTGTATATAGTATTCATATTTTAAATCATGTATAAGACAGCAGTCTGTGTGTTCATCGCCAGTTATTACTATCTTAAATGTCATATCAGTGTTCTTAAATATGTGTCTTTAAAAGCAAAAAAAGCAACTCAGGAATCCTTAAAAGGAAGTTTCATAAAATATCACTACAGCAGCTTTTACTAATCAATTTGGAAATGCCCAACTGCAATTATCGCTTAGTGTGGTATTTCTTCTTCTTGCTATTTCCATCCAAGAAGTGCAATTGGAAGGTGATTATTTTTTTGTTTCAATTTATGGAGTGTCCAGTTGTCTATATATGTCTGTTTAACCTAGTCCTGTTTGCTATATTTTTAATAGCTGTTTTATGTTCTTCCATATGGATTTTAAACTTCTGCTCATTTCACTTATATAGCTTAGTCCCCAAATACATACATTCTATGCTATAAACTACCCCTTCTTGTAACTAAATGTCTTTTTCCTTTTGTTCTAGGGATGGAAGGGATTTCCTTAATTTGTTATTCAGATTTGGGGCAAGCCTGATTTTATATTTTTCACTAATCTTTTTAATTTTGTAGTCATAGTCCTGTAAGTTTTTTAGCTTTGTAATCATAGTGACATAGAACTGATGATTAACTACGTCTAGTTCAAAAATTTGACTATCAAAAATAAAAAAAAATTACCACTATAAAACCTGTAATTTCAACTCTTTCAATGTGAGATACGATAACCAGAGGTGCCACGATGCCATTAATTTCTAGAATTAAAGAAATCTTTAATATTACAGAGGGAAAAATTAGTCAGTAATCTTACCAGATGGATTTTCAACAAGATCTACAATAACCTGTTGTTCTTCAGTCTTCCAGTTTAACTGAAAAGATCAAAGTATATAATTTAGTTTGCAATTAAACTTCTGGAAAAACAAAAAGAAAAGAAAGAAGAAGAAACCAGGATAGTTTCTACAATGTTCAACCTT
Organism: Macrothele yani; assembly: GCA_039090855.1. Lineage (NCBI taxonomy): Eukaryota > Metazoa > Arthropoda > Arachnida > Araneae > Macrothelidae > Macrothele > Macrothele yani. The sequence goes on from CM077019.1 coordinate 11,394,605, forward strand.
TTTTTTTTTTTTTTTTTTTTGGCAATCAAATGCAATAATCAGACGTGCCAAACTTCAAAATCTAAAAATCAGGAGATTTTTTGCAGCTCATAAAATCACATGAGCGCTATTTTTTATCGACATTTTTCAGATGCAAGAGCAATTTTCCAGAAGTAGTAATATTGGTAAATAGCATTTTTTATGTTTAAAAAGTTATTCTAAATGCAGACTGTATGTTTATATGCAAAGTAAAAAGCATAGTGAAAATAGTTGTCAACTGGATACAATTAATAGCATTTTTTCATTTTTTTTTTTTCGCTATCGAATTTCCGTTTTCAGAAATTTTTTCTCCATTTTCAGACTGAAATACAAATATTTACGGAATAAAATGATATAAAACAACAATACTGGACAGTGGCAACATCACAGGAAAAAGAAATTATGTTTACGGAAAAAATCTTTATATCATTTACTTCCGTCTTTGAAAGACGAAATACCGTCCCGATGCATATTTTTACGAACTGGTAAAACTCTTCGATGAGTAGTTTTACGCGCCAAGAAAAATTCATGATGCTTATTTTTTATGACCCGAGAAAAATTCCCTAAGCATACTTTTACGCGGGGAGAAAAAATTCCAGATGCGTATTTTTACGTGTCGAGAAAAATTCCCGATGCTTATCTTTATGCGTCGATAAAATTTCGATGCGTACTAAACGCATAATTAGATTACGCATTTTGGAGAACTCTGGTCGGCACGTCACTTGAGCATTCCCGTAGAGAGAGAGAGAGCTATCGCACAAAGCCGGCGAGTCAAAGATGGCATCATCGCGTAATGCAACGCTCATAAGGTCCGGTAGAAAATCTAAATGGATGGTTGCAGCCTGCAGGGGTTTGAAATATTTCAATTGAGCAATCGAAATTTTAAGAAATCCGTAAAAAAAAAAAAGACTTCTAACCGTAAATCAGTAAAATTAAGCAGAAATCCGTAAATTGACGATCTTGCATCGATGCAGAAAGAAATAGATTTCACAAGCGGTTCAAAATATTTTTCTCCTGCGTCGATCCAAGGCGGCAGTTGATGGAATTTCGTTATTTCGGCCATCGTAACGGCTAATTATCGGGGAAAATTGGGAGAATTTGACATTTATCCGGAGGGCAGGAGGAATGGGTGAAAATCGGGAGTCTCCCGCCTAACTCCGGAGAGTTGGCACATCTGCAATAATATATTGGGTTGGTGCGAACGAGCTGTGGAGACAGGCCCCCACCACAGCGGAATGGAACCACCCACAGGTGTTGCAGGTATTACATCACAGAGTTATCATAAATAGCTAGCACTTGTGTGAAGAACAAGGTTCAGGCGTGGTTTGTTTGAGTGCAACGTAGCTTGCAAAGGAAACACGCAGACGCCAGATCTGAAAGTCATCTTCCTGTATGAACTAAAACTGGGCCATTCTGCAGAAATTGCTGCTCAAAATGTTAACACAGCATTTGGAGAGAATACAGCCAATGAACGAACCATTCGGCGATGGGTTATGAAGTTTCGAAGCAGAGATACGGACCTGCAAAATGAAGCACGTGGTCACCAACCTGTTGCTGTTTCTGACGATGTTCTCTTACGTGTGGTTGAAGCGAACCCCTAAAAAACGTGTCGTGAGATAGCGGCAGAGGTAGGTGTCCACTATACGACAGTTGTTCAGCGCCTAGCTGTGCTGGGTAAGGTAAAAAAAAAAACTAGACATGTGGCTGCCGCATGAGCTGACAACTACCCACATGAATAGGCGTTTGGAAGTCTGCATGTTACTGCCTGCCAGGAATAAACAGGAACCTCTACTGCATCGAATCATCACCTGCGATGAGAAGTGGGTCATTTATGATAATCATAAATGAACTGCACAATGGTTAAGCAAGGCACAGCCTGTTGGATGGCATCCTAAACCACCCCTACACACCAAGAAGATGATGCTCCTTGTCTGGTGGTCCACAGCAGTGAAAATTCATCAGAGTTTCTTGGCAAAAGGCAAAACCATCATTGCAGAACATTATTGTGCTCAGTTACACCAGATGCATTGGGAATTGCTGCAGAAACAACAGGCTTAGGTTAACAGATATGGTGGTGTTCTGCTTCAGCATTGGAAATTACTGCAGAAACAACAGGCTTTGGTTAACAGATATGGTGGTGTTCTGCTTCAGGACAACGCCCGCCCTTATGTCGCACAACGAACGATGCTGACACTAAGTGCCTTGGGCTATGAAGCACTGCCTCATCCTGTCTATTACCCGGACTTGTCTCCAACAGACTATCATCTGTTTTGTCACCTGGATCACTTCCTGTCTGGGAAACAGTTCACGACAGAAAACAAGGTTCAATGTGCAGGTGATGACTTCTTTGGGTCCCAGCCACAAGACTTTTTTTGTCCCGGGATCATGGCCTTGCCTGACCGATGGCAAGGGGGATTATTTTGACTAGGTAAGTTGTACTACTTTTCCGTTCTCGCCGTCCATGTGTGCTGATCCTTTGCCAGACATTTCATTCGCACCAACCCAATAGTAGAAGATTATGGACAAGTGCGAGCAGCATCAAAACATTGTGCATTTACAGCTGTTCGTCGGCTTGTAGGCTAGGTAGGACAAACACTTTGTTCTTTTCAGTCAGACCACATTGCTGTCAACAGTGTCTTGTGTGTGTTACTGTTATTTGGCTTTAATTTTGTTTCTAACCTTGTAACCACAGCACCAAAGCATAAAAATGATGCATCACAGAAAAGGAAAGCGATCAAGATTGAAACTAAAGTGGAAATAATAAAGCAATCGGAAAAAGGTGAAACGCCAACCAACATCGGAAGAGCGTGTCTTGTTTGTGTTACTGTTATATGGCTTTAATTTTGTTTTCACCCTCGTAACCACAGCACCAAAGCATAAAAATGATGCATCACAGAAAAGGAAAGAGATCACGATTGAAACTAAAGTAGAAATAATAAATCAATCGGAAAAAGGTGAAACGCCAACCAACATCGGAAGAGTGTGTCTTGTGTGTGTTACTGTTATTTGGCTTTAATTTTGTTTTTACCCTCGTAACCACCTCACCAAAGCATAAAAATGATGCATTACAGAAAAGGAAAGCAATCACGATTGAAACAAGTGGAAATAATAAAGCAATCGGAAAAAGGTGAAACACCATACAACATCGGAAGAGTGTTAGGCTACTGTCAGTTAACAATCGGAACAGTTTCAAAGGACATAGTGAAAATAATGGAGCATGTAAAAGGATATGTCCTAATGAAGTCTGCAATTATCACTAAACACAGCAATGGTTTAATTATTGAAATGGAAAGACTATTAATAATTTGGTTAGATGATCAATTATTATGCAGGCGGTCATAGTGAGCGATGGGTTTGCCTCCTCAGGGCGTTCCGTGGTAACAATAGCACACACAACAGCAACTAGGGCCTCTGTGAATCTTGGAGAGGTGCCAGCTAGTTCTGCGTGACATTGGTGAAAAGACCCCAACTCACTGGGTTTTGTTCCACAATCCTTAGGTTGAATGACCAACTGGAACTGTCAGCTGTGGGCTAATCCCCCACACTGGTGTACTTACCTGATTAAAAAGACACAAAGAAATCAATACCCGGACTCAAGTATGAAGTTTGCATGAAATTCAAACTGAGTATAAATAAGGGAAAAACCAAAGTTATGGTCTCTGAGAGAGGAACTGGTAGCACTGAATGTAATCTAAGTATAAATGGTGCTGTGATTGATCAGGTGAGTGAGTTTGTGTATTTAGGAAGCATGTTTGAGAGAGAGAACAAATTGGATGGTGAAATTAGTAGGTGAGTGAATTCTTCATTGAAAGTCATAGCTGCTCTGGGAGGTTTTCACAGGAATGATGGGTTCTCTAGAGAGTCCCGCATGGCTGTGTATGGAAGTGTAATTGTTCCTACTCTGGTGTATGACAGTGAAACCTAGGTACTACAGAAGAAACATAGAAGTCGTTTGTGTGCTGGAGAAATGCGTTACTTACAGGGGTTTGTGGCAAGACACGGTCTGATTGTGTGAGGAATGAAGATGTGCTGCAGTTGTGTGATGTGAAGCATAATGTTGTTAGCAAGGTGGAGACTAATAAACTCAGGTGGTTTGGCCATGCTGAAAGAATGAGTGATGAGATGCTTACTAAGAAAATCTTTTTTGCACAAGTGGCAGGAAGGAAAGGCAGAAGAAGGCCAAGGAAGTCATGGGAGGATCAGATTCAGGAGTGTCTGCATGAGAAAAAGATTATGAGTATGAAGTATAAAAGATCTTGTGTACGGCGTGTAATGGATATCAGTGAAGCACGAGTTGTATGTCAAGATCTCTGTAAATGGAGAAGTTTGATACGACAACAATAAGTACAAATATCTGGAAGTTTGTATTTTTTTTTTTTTTTGGAGCTAACCTCTGAATCTCAGAGAACAGCTTAGTGATATGTATGTACACTGAAGTGCCAGAAAAACTGGTACAGATGAGCTTATGCAAAATACATAGCAACGTCCCCTATGCGCGTACTTGGTCGCGTCCGCCAGTGCTTATATAAAGCGATAGACATCCTTGCCAGCTGTCAGAGCTGTTTTCGGCATAAGAATGACAAGTAATAATGATTTAAGCAATTTTCAACACGGTGTCATAGTTGGCGCTCGTGAGATGGGCCATAAAATTTCAGAGGTAGAAACGAAGTTCGGATTTTTACGGACGTCCATTGCAAGGGTGTACCGTGACTACAAGAATTCCGGCAAAACCTCCAACCTACGATACCAGTGTGGCCGTAAAAAGACATTGGGTGAATGTGATCCTTGTCGGCTGTCAAGAATCATTTCACGTGATAGGCGTGCAACACTGTCACAGGTATAATCAGAATTCAATGCTGGAGCCTCAACAAGCATCAGCGTCCAGATTGTGCAACGTACCCTGCATGATATGGGCTTTGGAAGCCGGCGCCCAACTCGAGTCCCCTTGATGGGTGCACGACACATAGCTATGCACATCGCTTGGGCACGGTAACACAGCCACTGGACACTTGATGCCTGGAAACAAGTAGCCTGGTCTGACGAGTCGTGTTTCCAACTGTATCGGGCAGATGGAAGGATTTGTGTATGGTGCAAACTCCATGAATCCTGCCTGTCAACAGGGAACTGTACCGGCTGGTTGGTGGTCTGTAATGGTATGGGGTGTGTTTAGCTGGACTTCACTGGGACTCCTGGTATATCTACAAACAGCTGTGATCGGCAAACGCTATGTGCACATCTTTTCTGACGAGGTACACCCGTTCATGTCCTGCATTCATGCTGATGGGTTGGGCCTGTTCCAATAGAACAATGCACCTCCACACAAGTGTCGAGATGCCACATTATGGTTAGAGGAGCATTCATCTTAGTTTGGGGTGTTGCCATTCCCACCCAAGTCCCCAGATCTGAACATGATGGAACAAATTTGGGATGCCATGCAACGCGCTGTCGAACACAGGAATCCGAGACCTCGGAATACACCCGAATTGTGGAACGCTCTGCAGGAAGTATGGTGTACATTGCCTACAGCATATTTCCAGAAGCTAGTGGAGTCCATGCCCCGTCATATTTCTGCAGTCCTGCCCTCCCGTGGGGGACCTACCAAGTATTAGACTGGTGTACCAGTTTTTCTGGCACTTTAGTGTATGTAGGTATCAATTATTATTATTATCAAAGGTTGCGCTGCCAATCGCCTTCTTCGCAATTTGCGAGAAAAACAAAAAACGTTTTGGCGATGGATAAAAAACTTTGGCAATTAACTTTTTAATGACGTCTGAGCAAAAACAATCTTTTTTTAAGATTGTTTTTGCTTGGACGTCATGTCAAATTTTGCTTCGGCAATACCAAGGATGTTACATAGAATCTTTTAAATGCAATCATGCTTGTGGAATTTTTTTCTTTTGATGCAAACCATTAGCCAATATTGCAAGACTCATAAGAAAATAGTTATTATATGAAAGTTGTATAGCTAATAAAGTTTGATTTTTCAACATCTGTATTTTTTGTTACGTTTACCCTTTTAGAACCAAGCCACAGAATAAATATAATACCCAATTTTTCAATTAATTTGAAATTTATCCTGTTAATAATTCTTTGTTTGGCAATTTTATAGGTAGTAATAAATTCAAAATAAGTTTCTGCATTTCTTTATTACGATTTGGGATCTCTTAACATATTTTGCAGTTTAATTGTAAAAAATCTATAACCAATTGTTTTTGTACTATTATAACACTTTTTGGTTTTTATAGTTCCAATGGAGAGTGAAAAAAAGTTGGGGACTTCAGATTACATTTGGCGAAAAAAAATTGAATTTGGTGAATGGGCTGGCAAAAACTTGAAAAAAACCAGGGCAACTGCTGATTATCATTATTGTTATTATTGTAATATTCTGTTAAAGATGTTTTAGTGTATCTGGAAGTGTGTCTTTATGCATAGAACAGTACACTATATGCAACACTAATACACTATATATAAGTACACTAAGACAAACATTTAACTAACTAACGCTAGATACGAATTATATCTAACTGTTCCGATACATACAAATTCGACTTAAAGATAGACTTAGGAACAGAACTCGTTCGCAATCCGGGGACTGCCTGTACTTAAAAACATACACTTTATGTTTACTTCACATTCTTTGAATTTTCCAGATAAGTAATACCTTCACCAGCCTGCTTCCACTAAAGTGGGGACCACCATCTTTTTTATCCAAGAACATCAGAAATTTTTTGGACCTAAAATATCGGGGAGATCTCACATTTCCACTTGAGGGACACAACACACCTGTCAGAAAAAAATGAACTTTTCAGTTGATTGCAAATTCCAGTAGAAAAACCAAAAGAATTATATAATCAAAATGCAAAATGTTCAAGTTACATTTAAACATAAATTGATTAAGCTATACAGTATAGGTGAAATGGGGGAAGTGTAACAGACCATATGGAAGAATATAAGGCAGCTATTTGAAACATTGGAAACAAGACAGGGTCGGGCAGACATATACGAGCAAGCGTATGACATACTACAGAGGTGAAGCACATGTCAAGATGACAAATCCGTAGAGACACATTCCATTGGTGTAGCTTAGTCAGTTAGAACAACTCATTCCATAGCAAAGAGACATGGATTTGATCTCTGTGACATGGATTTGGGGAAAATCCCTGTTTTCACAATGGTGCCCGAACATAAAAATGAATGGATCTACTGGCTGTTAGGTTCTTCGGAAAATGTGTAATGTTTGTTCCACACATCGTCTAGAATTGTTGAAAATTTGTTCTTCGCTTCAAAAAGAAAGAAAAAAAAATAAGATGGAGATGACGTGACGTACTACAGAGGTAAAGCATGTGTCAAAACGACAAATCCGCAGCTATACATTCTGTTGGTGTAGCTTAGTCAGTTAGAGCAACTCACTCTGGAGTGAGGAGATGTGGATTTGATCTCCATCACTGACAAATTTCTGTTTTCACAAGCAGACACTCCATAAATTGGGACAATAAAAATAATCAACCACTAATCCCACTTAGTAACAAGGGTAGTAGGCTCCAAGGTTATACTTATCTGACACATCCGCTGGTCAATGTCTCAGGGGTTGTCTTCATAACATTACCTACACACCCTTCCACCTAAGACTCCTTGCTTCCGTTCTTACAGTCTGAAAGCTATTGGGTTGTCGGAAAAGTCATGACGTATGTCAGCCATGTTTTGCAAAGGTCACTTATTGATAGAAAGAACAAAGATCAATCAATGATATAATGCCCGTTTTGTTTGATAACCTTTTGCCATCTTTCAGTGAGCTGCAGAATGCCTCGTTCATAGAAGGACCTGTCTTTTGTGGTGAAAAACTGTACAAGGTGCTGATTTACAGCCTCATCTGAATTGAACGTTATACCACGCAAGGACTGTTGAAGAGAGTGAAACAAGTGGAAGTATGACAGCGTAAGGTCAGGCGAGAATGCTGGGTGTGCCAACACATCCCACCCAACCTCCAATAATTTTTGGCGGGTGATCAAACATGTGTGGGGTCTCACGTTGTTGTTATGGAACACAACACCTTTATGATGAACTAGCTCTGGATGATGGATTTGTTTAAACTGTCCAATTGCCGACAGTACACATTCGAATTGATTGTTTGGTTCCGTGGTAGGAGCTCGAAAAACACGACACCTTTAAAATCCCTCCACACTGAGACCAGAACCTTTTTGGCGGGTGATCAAACTTGTGTGTGGTCTCACGTTGTTGTTATGGAACACAACACCTTTATGATGAACAAGCTCTGGATGATGGATTTGTTTAAACTGTCCAATTGCCGACAGTACACATTCGAATTGATTATTTGGTTCCGTGGTAGGAGCTCGAAAAACACGACACCTTTAAAATCCCTCCACACTGAGACCAGAACCTTCCGCTGATGAATGTCTGCTTTGGATGTCGTTTGAGGCGAAGCAGCACATCGGGACCAAGACCATTTGCGCAAAACATTGTTGTAAACAATCCACTTTTCCTCACCAGTTATCAGTCGCTTCAAAAAAAGATCGTTTTCCTCATGTTTAATGAGCATATCGCAGATGTTTATACGCGCCGTCAATTGAGCTTCTTTGAGTTCATGAGGAACCCACACATCGAGCTTGCTTACGTATCCCAGCTTCTTCAGGTGGTCGTGAATGCTTGAATGATGGATGTGAAATGTGTCTGCAATCTCTTGTGTCGTGTAATGTGGGTTTGGCTCCATCAATACCTTGATTTGGTCGTCATCAACCTAGGTGGGCCTTCCGGACCGAGGAGCATTGTTGAGGTCAAAATAACCAGCACAGAATTTTGCGAACCACCGTCGGCACTGACATTCTTGTAGAGCATTATCACCGTACACTTTACGCAACTTTTCACAAGCTTGATGCACGTTCTTCCCTTTATGGAAGTAAAACCGTAAAATATGGCGAAAATGCAGTTTGATCTTCCATTTTCAACTTGATGTCAAATCTCCTCAAATCAACCAAATCGCTCACTATTCATTTTAGACTGCAGCTAGAACTGGCACCTGTCGAATGCCATGCTACAACAGAGCTGCACATGCCTCTAGTACTTTAAAAACTGCCCAACCGCATCGGGTTCCAAAATACGTCATAACTTTTCCGACAACCCAATATGAAATATTGTGTCTCACTTCCAAGAATTTGAAGCTTTGTTTTCACAGCAAACTAATTTTCTTTCTTTTTTGGCTGTACATTAAAAAATTGAACATGCATGATGCGTACGTGATAGCAACATGTTGAAATTGTTATTCAAAAACCAGAAAGAATGGCATTAATTACCATAGGTTTCCGAAAAATGAAGTTTTGCATAAAACGTGGAAATTGAGGTGCAAACAAATGGACAGACTCAATGAAGAAAAGAAATAAAAAAAACAACAACTAAAAATCAGTCATTTTAATTTTTTGAGTAAGCAACTAATTACAAATAACAAAGGAACATTTAATTAAATTAATTTCCAGCATTTTAATTAAGCGAGTTCATGGAATGCTCCTGAAGATTTTATTTGTTCTGCATAAAGGGATTTCTTTATGAGGTTCAAGTAACATAATCTTATGGGTTTCCCCCCACTTCTTTTCAATTTATTTAAAGACAATATTAATTTTTTTTTTTTCAGAATCAGAAATAAAGATCATGAATGACAGGGAAAAGCAGCAGGCAGTAATTGAATTCCTGGAAAAAAAGGAATGTGAGGATCCAGAAATCAACAGAAGAATCCTGGCGATGTATGGAGCTGCCACAATTTATATCAGTAATATCCGAAGATGGATGAAGAGGTTTTGAGAAAGAGAAAGTTCAGTGTCAGACAAACAATGGAGTAGAAGACCTGCAACTGCAGTGATAGATGCCAACAGGCAATGAGTGAAAGACCTCACAGCTGATTGTTGTGTCATCAACCAGAAGTTGTGGGATACAATTCATTGTGGTCACAGTGCTATGGAAACATTAATGAGGGATCTGGGCTACAGAAAAATTTGTTCAAAGTGGATCCCAAGAAACCTAACCCATGAACAATGTGAGCAAAGGGTGGACATGTGCCAGAACCTCTTGGACTGTTACGAGAGGGAAGGTGAGGTGTTTTTCTCTAAAGTTGTGACAGGGGATGAAACCTGGGTGTTCTTTTATGACCCGGAGAGAAAACGTGTGTCAATGGAATGGCACCGCACATCTTCACCTCGGTAGAAAAAGGCGAAAAAAAACACGTGGGTCAATGGAGTGGCACCGCACATCTTCACCTCGACAGAAAAAGGTGAAACGAAGCAAAACGTGCGTAATGGAATGGCACCGCACATCTTCACCTCGACAGAAAAAGGTGAAAAGAAACAAAACGTGTGTCAATGGAATGGCACCGCACATCTTCACCTCGACAGAAAAAAGTGAAAAGAAACAAAACGTGCGTCAATGGAGTGGCACCGCACATCTTCACCTCGACAGAAAAAGGTGAAAAGAAACAAAACTTACGTCAATGGAATGGCACCGCACATTTTCACCTCGGCAGAAAAAGGCGAAAAGAAACAAAACATGGGTCAATGGAGTGGCACTGCACATCTTCACCTCGACAGAAAAAGGTGAAACGAAGCAAAATGTGTGTCAATGGAATGGCACCGCACATCTTCACCTTGATAGAAAAAGGTGAAAAGAAACAAAACGTGCGTCAATGGAATGGCACCGCACATCTTCACCTTGACAGAAAAAGATGAGAAGAAACAAAACATGCGTCAATGGAATGGTACCGCACATCTTCACCTCGAAGAAAAAGGTGAAAAGAAACAAAACGTGCGTCAATAAAAAAGGGCACCACACATTTTCACCTCGACAGAAAAAGGTAAAAAAAAACAAAAAAAAACGTGCGTCAATGGAATGGCACAGCACATCTTCACCTCGACAGAAAAAGGTGAAAAGAAACAAAACGTGCATCAATGGAATGGCACCGCACATCTTCACCTTGAAAGAAAAAGGTGAAAAGAAACAAAACGTGCGTCAATGCAGTGGCTCCGCACATCTTCACCTCGACAGAAAAAGGCGAAAAGAAACAAAACGTCCGTCAATGGAATGGCATCGCACATCTTCACCTCGACAGAAAAAGGTGAAAAGAAACAAAACGTGCGTCAATGGAATGGAATCGCACATCTTCACCTCGAAAGAAAAAGGTGAAAAGAAACAAAACGTGCGTCAATGGAATGGTACAGCACATCTTCACCTCGATAGAAAAAGGTGAAAACAACTCGTTCCATGGAGAAAGTAATGGTGACAATATTCTGGAAAAAACACGGTGTCATTTTGACTGATTTCATTGATTGAACGGGGTGCAACAATAAACAGTGCTCACTATGTGCAGTCATTGAAGAAGCTAAAGGAAGCTATCAGAAGGAAAAGATGTGACATTCCACTTCATAGTGTTGTTTTACATCATGATAACGCACATCCCCACACCTCAATGGAGACTTCACACGCTATTGCCAAAATGGGATGGATGGTGATGTCCTAACTCCTCTACACTCCTGATTTGGCTCCCTCAGACTTTTCCCTGTTTGCCTCTTTGAAAAACACCCTTTGTGGGGAACGTTTCGACGATGTGACAGATGTTAAACTGGCTGGTTTTACTGTTGACCAAGGTAAGAAGAGGCTATCTCTGAGCAACAGCAAAGGAGAATGCACGATTAAAGATGGAGAAGAAAGAATCGAAATTCAGCATAAATAACTCCTCGATGCCACTGCATTTAATCCACAGAAAGAAACCAGAAGAGTAATCTAAAAGATAAATATTTTTTTTCCCATGCTAGTTGGAAATTATCATTCCTCCAACGATAATGACCTTGCAACTCAGTCACCATAAAAAAAATTCTGATAAAGCAATTTATTTTTTATACAGGGTGTTTCAAAATGATTTGAACAATTTCACATTGCTGTATATATTTCATAAATTGTCAAAACAAGATATAATAATTTCATACATATTTAATGGAGCTCTCCAAGTTTAATTGTCAGTGGGTAACATGAAGCTGGCTGTCACAGATGCTCAATGTGAGCTCCCTTCCTTACTCTGCAAATGTCAAAGTGGTAATCTAACTCCGTCCAGTCCCCCAAATTTGAACATTTTGCTTGTTCACCTCCCCACTAACAAAAAATGTAGCCTCATCACTGAACCGCAACCTCTCTAAAAAAAACGTCACTGCTCAACTCTTGAAATGACTCACAAAACTGGAAGCGGGTGGCGTGGTCTGCTGGCGTTAGGTGCTGCAGCAACTGTACTCGATAAGGGTGCATTTTTGGACACTTACGCAATACACGCCACACAGTTGTCTTGGAAATTGCAAGCTCCCGGCTCACTTTCGCTGTAGACTTTTGAGGGCTCTGCTGAAAACATTCCCTAATTCTCTTCACATTGGCCTCAGAAGTTGAAGGTCTGCCAGATGATTTGCCCTTATAAAGACTGCCTGTTTGTTGGAATTTATCTTACCATCTTCGAACAGAGTTCTTTGCTGGTGGTTCTTTATGAAATTGCGTATGAAACTGACGTTGCACACTCAACACTGACCTACTCACATTAAAATGTTAGACGTAAAATGCTTTCTCTCACCCCTGGCAGCTATTTTTACAACTAGTCACCCTACCACCTGGCAGTAGAATTATGAACTGAAGGATCTGTTCAGAAATAAACTTTAGGATGTGTTTCAATGTATTTCACCAGATATTCGATCACTGGTAATGCTGTATTCCAGATGGAAAGTGCTGTTATCGTTCAAATCATTTTGAAACACCCAGTATTTCAGGAAAGTTCAGTTTCCTTCCCTCCCCCTGATTTTCATATTTTGAATTGTTATTATTTACTTTTACTTTTCAGCATGGAAAAACTGTTTACTAGTGAAGTAAATTAACAAAAGGAACAAAAATACAAAGCAAAACTTTCATCTGTATTAATGGATGAATATAGTTTGCTGTTGAACACCCCACCCCATCCCCAGTTCTGCGACCTAGCTATGGCCCTGACAAGACAATACATCACATCTTGACACAGAGAGAAATAGAAAACTAATAACATAACTTTCAGAGGAAGAAAATTATTAAAAAACTTACTTATCTTCTCAGTTTCAATTGAAATGCGATACAAATCACTCCTATAAATTAAGAAAAAGTAATCAGTTGTAATTCACCACCTAAAGATATCATATACAGTAGATTCTGATTAATTGGGTCATTGGTTAATCGGGGTAGCTGTTTATTTAGCACAATTGTTGAAGAACATCCTAAATTAAATCTTTGGGATAAAGTTTCACATAAATGGGGCAACTGCTTAATTGGGACAAAGTGTTCTATAGCCCCAATGTGTCCCAATTAACCAGAATGCACTGTATTGGTCTAGCATAATACAGTATTAATTACTCACAGAAACACAGAATTAAAATCACTTAATGCTATAAATGTCAACAGATTCTGGATTTCCAAAAATGTTTACGCTATAGCCTGGTATTAACCACAAAATAAAAAAGAAGAGAAAGAAATTTTTTCTGCTTAATTTTCACAAAATAATGACTTTGAAATAAATGCAGATTGTGAATGAAGCAGTATGCTCAGAAATACAAGGTCTTTACTCAAAATGTTCTACACAATACAATGCTCAAGTAAATAACTATAAAATACAGAAACCTGCATTGTTATTACTTTTGGCTGTATCTAATGAAAATGACTTTATATTTCACAATCATCACTCCAAAAATTGTAATTTCATTCAGAAAAATGGCATATGAGAAAGAGATCTCAGCTGAGTGAGTGTAAGATTGATGTATGGAATACCAGAGGTATAAATGGAAAGATAAATGAGGTGATTCAAGAAATGAATAAGTATACATTGAATGTGCTGTGTGTTAATGAAACTAAAAAGAAGGAAATTGGGATAGAAGAAGTGAATGGAATGGTGAGTGTTGGTCTGGAGTATTGGATAATGAGAGAGGACAGGCTGGTGTAGGTGTGATTTTAAGTGAAAAGATGAACAACTTGATGCACTATAGCTGCATAAGTGAGTGAATTCTTTAGATTCGTTTGAAAGTGAAACTTCAGAGAGTAGTAATTATTGTAGTGTATGCTCCTTGTGACTCGGAATCTTCTGATAAGAAGGAAAAATTCTGGAATGAGCTAAAAGCTGTTTTGAGCCAGTTTGGTGCTAAAGAGAAAGTTATTACAGCAGGGGATTTCAATGTTAGAGTAGGTGTTCAGAATGGGATTTCTGATACGTTCTGGGTAAGTTTAATGATCCTGGAGTGAATGATAACAGTGAGAGATTAATTGAACTCTGCATTGAAAATGGAGTGTGGGTATCTAATACGTTTTTCAACCACAAGTACATCCACACATACATCTGGGAAATTCGTACTCTGGGATTAAAGAGTGTAATAGCTTTTGTTGTTTATAATCAGTGTCCGAAACAATTGTTGATACCCGTATGATGAGAGGCGCAGATGTTGGCTCTGACCATCACCTATTAATGTCATGGGTGAAACTGAATGTTGGCTGGAGAAGCAAGTATATGAAGATGCCTGCGGTGAAAAGAATAAAATTTGATAGGCTGACTGAAGCACATCTGCATTACTCTGATTTACTCAGTGAATGTCTGAATGAGTTGAAGGCACATGAGAGGGATGTAGAAAAGAAGTGGACATGTTTTAAGAACTGTGTTGTCACTGCTGCTGAAGAGGTATGTGGTACTGTAACAATGGGTAACTATAAAGGTGATGCTTGGTGGAATAGTGAGATTAAAGAAGCAGTAAAGAGAAAGAAGGAAGAACACTTGGGAATGTTGCAAGGCAGAATTTCTGAGGATGAATATCACTGTAAAAAGTGCAAGGCAGCAAAGCTAGTTTGCCAGAGTAAGGCAAAAGATAGGAAGGAAAGACATGAAATGGCTTTTTGGAAAGATAGACAAACATTCTGAAAGTGCATAAGATATGGAAAAAAGAGGGGGGGGATTCTCAGTTGTCTGAAGGGACTGAAGAAATTATATGGGAGCCCAATGAGTTAAGTGAAAGATGGGGTGATTACTTCTGTGAGTTATTAGAGCATGAAAGCGAAGGTGATTCTGAGGCAGATGTCACAGTGAAAGGTGGAAGCACAGGAGGGATCTTAAGAAAAGAGGTATGTAAAGCTCTAAAATCTTTTCGGAATAGTAAGGCTTAGGTAGTTGATGACATAATTGCTAAGATGCTGAAATATGGTGGTGACACTGTAATTTACTAGTTAATTGAAATTTACTAGTTGTGTTGAGAGTTAGGAATGGTCCCTCCAGATTGGAGGGATGCTATCATTGTTCCCTGGTATAAGGGAAAAGATGATCAGACTGAATGCAAGAACTATCGTGGTATCAGTTTGCTGGGTGTGCAGGGGGAAAGTGTTTGGATAGATTATTATTGATAAAATATGAGATTTTACACCAGATAAAGTGTGAGATGTATGGAGTGGTTTTATGCCTGGTAAGGGCTGCACTAACAAAATTTTTGCATTACACATGATGATTGAAAAGTATCTGTCCATTGGTAAGAAAATGTTTGCTGGCTTCAAAGATTTAGAGAAAGCTTACAGAACAAATAGGATACTTCTGTGGAAGTTACAAAATAAATATGGTATTACTGGGAATTGTCTTAATAGTGTGAAAGCCATGCATGCTGGCAATAAACCATGTGCACAAGTCAATAGTGTTTTTTTTAAATGGTTTTCTATTGAGTATGAAGTATAGAAGATCTTATGTACAGCCCATGATGGATGTCAGTGAAGCCCGAGTTGTATGTCGAGATTGCTGTAAATGGAGAAGTTTGATACAGCAGCAGTAAGTAAAAATTGTCTGGTAGTTTCTATTTCTTTGTGCAGCTTACCCCTGAATCTTAGAGAACAGCTTTGCGATATGTATATATATATATGCAGGAGTCAGACAAGGTTGTGTAACGTCACCCTGGCTGTTCAATAAATTAATGGATGCATACACGTGTGATGCCAAAATGAATAATACTGGTCAGGGTTCCCACTCAAAAGTAATAAAAAAATTCCCTGACTTTTTCAGGTTCTCCAGGTGATTTTTAAAGTTTTCCAGAGTGGCATGTTGCAAAGAATCGTTACATTTCATTCCATTCCATTCATTTTTCTCACCAAAGCACACACTTGTAAATTCTTTAAGCAATTTGTCTTTATAAAATTACCTGCTTTTCATTAATAACAACTAACTGTGCACATTATTTTCTGTACCAAAGTTCCATGAACTTTTGTGAATACTACACACACGGAATTTGAAAATACATTCCCATAGAAACAGGTGATATGTAAGAAAAAATCTGTCAGTTGAATAGTTTCATTTTCTTTAACACAATGCAGCTAAGCTTAATGATGGAATGGCTCTGTTCAAAGAAACATGTTTCAAGAGAACCAACAGACAAAGGACTTTGATCCATCATTTGATTGGTTCTCTTGTGAAGTGTTTCTTTAAGCAGGAGCCATTGTGCCTAATTATTCCATGTTATAACAACTACCCGCAGAAATTGAACAAAAGCTTAATAACTGGCAATTTAAAAAATTCAATTTTGCATCTTTTTTTAGAGAATAAAGGAAATACTTAATGTAACTGAAAGTAAGATCTACCAAATTCTAGGCAGGCAGTAATTGCAAGCCAAAGTTTGAAATCTTGGAAAAATAAGTTGTTTTGGCAAAATAAAGTATCCATTGATTTTTACAAAAAAAAAAAAAAAACAAAAAAAAACAGATAATTTTCCCTTAGTTATACAAAAAAGGGTAATTTTTCCTGAGTTTTTCCCTGATTTTTGGAACCATTTTCAAATTCCCTGAGAATTCCCGGTTTTCCCGGTTGAGTGCGAACCCTGCTGGTTTATGTCTTGGTAACATGTGTGTGTGTGCAGATTGCTGTGTGCTAATGACACAGTCCTGTTGCTAGAAAGCAAAAGTGAGTTGTAGAGTATATTGCCTCCGATGTACAAAGTTTATATGAAATTCAAACTGAGTAAAAAAGAGGAAAAAACCAAAGTTATGGTTTTTGAGCAAGGGACTGCTTGTACTGAATGCAGGATAAGTTTAAATGGCACAGACTTTATTGACCAAGTGAACGAGTTTGTATATTTGGGAAGCATGTTTGACAGAGAGAACAAATTATACAGCAAAATTAGTAGGTGAGTGAATTCTTCTTTGAAAATCATAGCTGCTTTAGGAGGATTTCACAGGAATGATGGGTTCTCAAGAAAGTTCCAAATGCCTGTATATGAAAGTGTAATTGTTCCTACTCTGTTGTACGGCAATGGAACCTGGGTACTACAGATGAGACATAGGAGTCATTTGTGTGATGGAGAGATGCATTACTCATGGGGGGAGGGGGGGTATGTGGCAAGACATGCTCTGATCATATGAGGAATGAAGATGTATTACAGTTGTGTGATGTAAGGCAACATGTTGTTAGTAAGGTGGAGAACTAATATTCTTAGGCAGTTTGGCCATGTTGAAAGAATGAGTAATGAGATGCTTACTAAGAGAATTTTTTCAGCCCAAGTGGCAGGAAAGCAAGGTAGAAGAAGGCCAAGCAAATCATGGGAGGACCAGATTCAGGAATTTCTGCATGAGAAAAAAATTATGATTGTGAAGTACAAAAGGTCATGTGTGTCATGTGATGGATGTCAGTGAAGCTCAAGCTGTGTGCCAAGATCACTGTAAATGGAGATGGCTGATATGGCAACAGTAAGTTATTTCTTTGAGGAGCTAACCTCTGAATATCAGAGAAAAGCCTAATGACATCTGGAGAAAATAAATTCTATGGGTTTTCCAGTTCATCCAAACATTCCAAGAGCTTAAATTTTTGCTAGAATAATAGAGCTTTGTATTATATTTTGCAAATTGGGATGAAATTAACTAAGCATTCAGAATACTTACAAAGTTTTATGTGTTCCCCTACTACAGTGTGTGTTTACATCTTTAATGAAGTAGCAAAATTTCCCCACATAAAAACTGCTCTATATAAAACTTATGTGAAGCAATTTGGAACTTAGAACAATGATGATAATAATACAAAACAACTTTGCCATGACACTGAAGATTCTCTATTTCATAGTCATCTATTCCTACACTGGCTGGCTGCATGGAGGCCATATAACAATCTCCTTCAGTGAGAAAAGCGCATGGCACAAGGAACAGCCATATTGGACTTGCGGGAAGGTTTCCACACAATTTTGTGACTCCAACTGCACGCAACTGCTATACCACACACCAAACTCACTGGAAATATAACATCCTGCACTGCAGCATCACCATGAGATGACATCACATCTCCACAACCCATGAAAGGAAGTGATGCCATTGTGAACAGACGCCAAAGGAAGCTAGAACAAGGTGACGCAATTAATCCAAACATTTCGACAACCAGTTTGTTTTTTTATTGCAAGAAAAATCACCAGAACTATTCCAGGACCTACTAGCTGTTGTCTAAGTGAGTACAGGGTCTGCACGGCCCCTGGAAAAGTTCTGGAGTTTGATTTCTCTTTTTTCCCCGAGCCTGGAAAATCATTGATTTTTTCAATTTTTGTGAAAGGTCTGGAATAGTTCTGGAAATTTTTACATACATATCACTATGCAGCTCTATGAGATTCAGATGTTAGCTCCAAAAAGAAATACAAACTACCAGATATTTTTACTTACTGTTGTCGTATCAAACTTCTCCATTTACAGCGATCTTGACATACAACTCAGACTTCACTGACATCCATCACACGCCGTACACAAGATCTCCCATACTTCACACTTATAATATTTTTCTCATGTAGACACTCCTGAATCTGATCCTCCCATGACTTCCTCGGCCTTCCTCTGCCTTTTCTTCATGCCACTTGGGCTAAAAAATTTTTTCTTAGTAAGCATCTCATTACACATTCTTTCAACATGCCCAAACCACCAAAGCATATTAGTCTCCACCTTATTAACAACATTTTGCTTCACATTACACAACTGCAATACATCTTCATTCCTCATAAAATCAAAGCATGTTTTGCCTCAAACCTCCCATAAGTAACACATCTCTCCATCACACGAACAACTCCTATGTCTCTTCTGTAGTACCCATGTTTCGCTGCCATACATCAGCGTAGGAACAATTACACTTTCATGTACAGCCATTTGGAACTCTCTTTAGAACCTATCATTCCTGTGAAATCCTCCCAAAGCAGCTATGACTTTCAATGAAGAATTCACTCACCTACTAATTCCATTATCCAATTTGTTCTCTCTGTCAAACACCTTTCCCAAATATACAAACTCATTTACCTGATCAATAAGAGTGGCATTTAGACTTATGCTGCATTCAGTACTAACAGTTCCTCACTCAAAAACCATACCTTTGGTTTTTCCCTTATTTATACTTAGTTTGAATTTCATGCAAACTTGGTATATCTGGGACAACATACCCTGCAACTATCAAAGTCCGCAAGTTGCATAAATCGGCATTCCTGTCACTCTGTACTCTTGCTCGGCCGGTGCTTTTCACTTTCATCGGGCATCAACTACACTCCGGTTTATAAGCGTGCTGGTTCGTGTTTTCTTCTAGGTGTGCAAACTTGTCTTCATTCAGGTTCTGATACAAAAAAGACAATTTCATGACCACCCACTCAATTTCATTACTTTTTCACCACTTTCATGGCCAGTAGATACCCTGATCATGTTCTTCCATGGGTTGAGAAGTGATGTCATTGAGAGCAGATGTAGCAGGGAGCTAGAACAAAGTGGCACAATCACATGGAAGGAAGTAATGCCATCGCAAGTAGATGCAGCAGGGAGCCAGAACAAAGTGGTGCAATGACGTGGAAGAAAGTGATGCCATCATGAGCAGACGGAGCAGGGAGCTAGAACAAAGTGGCACAATCACATGGAAGGAAGTGATGTCATAGCGAGCAGATGTCGCAGGGAGCTACAACAAAGTGGCGCAATCACATGGAAGGAAGTGATGTCATCTCGAGCATGTGCATCAGGAAGCTAGAACAAAGTAGCACAATCACATGGAAGGAAGTGGTGCCATTGGAAACAGATGTCACAGGGAGCCAGAACAAAGTGGTGCAATCACATGGAAGGAAGTGATGTAATCGTGAGAAGACACAGCAGAGAGCTACAAAAAAAGCAACGCGATCAATCCATACATTTTGATGATCTGTTGTTGTTTTTTTCATCTATTTTAAAACTCGTACGCAAATTTTTTTATTAACTATTTTAAATTTTGTTAATAAGTTAAAAATTTAAATAGATAATAAATTATTATCTATTTTAATTTTTTTTATCTGTTAATAAGTGCAATTACACACATGTATTGCTTGCAGAAACAGCAATATATGCAGGTAGAAAAAAAATGGCTCAAGAAATGCATAATAGCGTATTACGAGGGTTGTACCGTAAGTAATGCAAAAGTGGGTATAACTTTTTATTAACTGACAGAAGTCGTTCAAATTGCACATGCTGGTAGAGTAGTAACTCTTTCTCTATACAAAGGTACTACTCAACATAGTCTCCATCACAAGCAATGCATTTGCTCTATCGTTGAACCCAACTCTCCAATCCTCTTTGAAAAAATTCAGGTGTGGACTGTTGTACCCACTTCTTTACAGACACTTTCACCTTATCTGTATTATCACATTGTTGTCCCCGGACACAGTCCTTCATTGGACTGCACAGGTGGAAGTTGGAGGGTGCAAGATTGAATGTGGACGCTCTTCAGATCCTTGTTCGTTCTCTTCCTCCTTATGGCTTATCTAAGCTTCTTGGGTGTCTCAGTGTACCGCTCGCTGGTCACGGTATGGCCATGTTCCAGAAAATTAAGGAGAATGACACCTGTCATCCCATAAAGCAGTCACCATGACTTTCTGTGCTGATCGCTGGCTCTTAAGCTACTTAGGCCTTAGTGAAGAAGTGTGATGCCATTTCATGGATTGATTCTTCGTTTCCTGATCGTAAAGATACACGCACATTTCATCCCCTGTCACCAGATCAGAAAAAAATGTGTCTTCATTGGTTTCAAATGGTTCCAGCAGATCAAAGCAGATTTCCACTCTTCTCTCCTTCAAATCGAGTGCCAACTGCTGAGGTACCCACTTTGCAGACACTTTCTGATACCCTACGTCTTCCACCATCTTCTGTGTGGCATTGTGACCCCAGTCCAGTTGTGCAGCAAGCTCGCAGATTGTGACTCATCTCTCTGCGCAAATCAATTCATCCACTTGCTGACGATTCAATTCAGTGGTCGCAGATGATGGTCTCCCACCGCGTGATTTGTCTTCAATGCTGATTTCCCCTTTTTAAACTTCTTCATCCATCTGTGCAAGTTGCTCTTGTCAATCGTGTCATCTCCGTAAACATTCTGTAGCCTTCTGTGAATGTCGGACAATCTGCACCCTTCCTTCATGAAGAACTCAATGACGACACGTTGCTTCTGCTTGGAATCCATTATTCACCTGCAATGAAGAAGAAGGGTTACTATAGAGGAAGAGTTACTCTACCAACATGTGCAATTTGAATGACCTCTGTCAGTTAATAAAAAAGTTATGCCCACTTTTGCATTACTTTTGGTACAACCCTCGTAAATCCATGTCTACCATTGCCTTGAAAAAGCCTCTCAGTGAAGTGCAAAAGCTTGGCAAATATTTGTGCTTATTACCCCACAAAAATGAACAGATTTAATATGCTGTATGCGTTTCTTGAGTATTCACAGTATGGTGTATTTAAAACAAAAGAAATAACTTTTTTATTAACACCAAAAACAAAATTAATCTAAGACCTGTTTATGCAAGAGTGTGCATCTAAGACTGCAGTGTAGAAATTCAGACTTCCTAAAAGAAATTGCAATTACGTCAACAGAACCACCAAAATAAGTTATAAAAACTCACTTTCTGTTGATGCAGTACACCAACCCAAGCCTTCTGGGTGCTTCATGCCAACCAACACAGACTATAGTTCTACTACAAGCCCAAATAGCCTATGAAGAAGAAACAATATTCATATAATGATGTATTTTAATAATAAAAAAATATTTCATAATGATATTTCCATAAATTTTTTTTAATGCAGCAGCACTAACTGGTATCATACAACAGAACAGGAGTTACTTAATAATTAAATCTATTAAGTTGACCACATTAACCTACTTCCAAATGGACTGCATGTGACAAAAGAGCACACATACACAAACATATTTTCTCTGATGATCCTCCAGGCTGTAAGAACTGCATATTTTTACACTAACTTATATTTATTAAAAATTAAATCCTTAAAAATTCCTTTTTAAACTTAAAAACTTTTAATTTTCATAATTTAAATCACACAATTTCATTTTGTGCAAAATAGCAGATAATTTTAATGTTTTCCAAGTTACATGTGTAAGAATTTTGTATCCCAACATGTATATGTGTAAGTAGGAGATAATTTATTAGATATTTCTGATATGTAAGTCAGAAAATGAGTGCCTGAAACATGTCCATATGGTTGTGTGTGTTTGGATTGGTGTAAATAAGTTATGAGATTATGTAAGCACTTAAGAAGTTTTTAGGTTTCAGCTGTTTTTAATTTAATATAAGTTCGTGGGGAAATGTGCAGCTCTTACAGTTCGGAGGATCATCAGCGACAATATGCGTTTGTTATGAACTTGTCAGATGGAGTTGGTGTGAGTTAATGCGCTGAACTCAATAGACTATTAAGCAATGTTTTTGCAGCACATTGAAATATATTTTTGGACTTGAAAATGTGCCAAATTATTCATGCCATAAGAACAGGAGTGAAACATAAGGGCCATCCAGAAAGAAAGTACCATTTGAAAAAAAAAAAAAAAAAACATTATTGGTAATAATTTTTTATGTGCAATGAATTCTACATACCTTAATCTACTTTTCAACAGGCTCCCCGTGGATGTTAAGACATTTGTCGTATCATAGCACAAGTTTCTGGATATCCTTCTTATAGAAGTCTGACCCCTGGGATCCACATATCTTAATCTACTTTTCAATATATTCGAACATAAGGCATTTATCATATCATGGCATAAGTTTCTGGATATCCTTCTCATAGAAGTCTGCCCCCTAAGTTCTACATACCTTAATCTACGTTTCAACACATACCCCGTGGATGTTAAGGCATTTGTCATATCGTGGGACAGTTTCTGTATACCCTCCTCATAGAAGTCTGCCGCCTGGGTTCTACATATCTTAATCTACTTTTCAACATATTCCCTGTGTTTTTTAGCATTATGACATGAGTTGTCAAATTCTTTCTGTTCATCACGTTTTATTTATATAAATAAAACGTGATGAACAGAAAGAATTTGACAACTCATATCATAATGCTCAAAATCTATGTACTACATAATAGAATTCCTTGAAAAGATTAACGAATAAATCTCATAATTATATACATATATTCCCTGTGGATGTTAAGGCATTCGTCATATCGTGGCACAAGTTTCTGGATACCCTCCTCATAGAAGTCTGCCCCCTGGGATCCACATATCTTAATCTACTTTTCAATATATTCCCTGTGGATTTTAAGGCATTTGTCACATCATAGCACAAGTTTCTGGATACCTTCCTCACAGAAGTCTGCCGCCTGGGTTCTACATATCTTAATCAACGTTTCAACATATACCCCATGGATGTTAAGGCATTTGTCATATCGTGGAACAAGTTTCTGGATACCCTCCTCACAGAAGTCTGCCACCTGGGTTCTACATAACTACCCAGTGAATGTTAAGGCATTTGACATATCGTGGCACAAGTTTCTGGATACCCTCCTCATAGAAGTCTGTCCCCTGGGATCCACATATCTTAATCTACTTTTCAACATATTCCCCATGGATGTAAAGACCTTTGTCATATCATGGCACAAGTTTGTGGATACACTCCAAACACAAGTCTGTGTCCAGGACTGGCTGGCGACACAGCTTGACTGTTGTCTTTAGGTCGTTGTCATCATGGCAAAAAATCCTTTCAAGAGAAGAAACAAATGATAGTCACTGGGCACCAAGTTTGAGCTGTAGGGAGGGTGGCCTAGCTGCTTCCATCGAACTTTGGTGACCATGTTTTGCGTCACATTTGTGGCTTCAAGCCTTGCATTCTCATGGAGAAGAACAACTCCCTTGCTCAGCATGGTGTTCCATTTGTTTTGAATTGCATGACAGAACTTTTTCAGTGTCTCGCAATAAACAGTCATGTTTACGGTTGTGCCTTTATGAAGAAATTTCAGCAACAAAATTCCTTTCCTGTCCCAAAAGACAGTGAACATGACCTTCCTGCTGACATCATCAGTTTGAATTTTTGTGGCCATAGGTGAGCCCATGTGCTTCCATTGCAAGGACTGCTGTTTCGATTCAGGTGTGATGTGAGAGACCCAAGTCTCATCTCCTGTCACTATACCGCTAACAAAATCATCACCTTCCCTCGTATACCGCCCCTAAAAATTCTAAAGCAGATCCCATGTGCTTCATTTTGTGCTCTTATGTCAACATCTTTGATACCCATCATCAGAGTTGTATAAAAATAAAATGTATCTGTGTGCACAACCACTGAAACAGAAAACTTGCTGCAAACCTGCAAAGCACAAACCATGATAAAAATATAATATGCTACATTGCTTGGAAATATAAATTACTCCTACATGTACACAATCTTTTTTTCAGTTCGATAATTGCTTCTTTGATTTTTTTGCTTTGAATGTTTTTTTCTGTTTCAAGTCTTGCTCTTTTTTGCTGAAGCACTTTAATTTGGACCCAAGTTCTTTTCTTTGCATTTTCAGCCCCTTTTTTTCTGCTCCACGTTCTTTCTTCTCCTCTAGTTCAAGATGACATCAAGTCCGTGACATCTTCATGCTCTGTAACATCTCAGGGGTTATTGGCACGAATAGTGGACCACCATATGATTTTGCTGCATCATATGTGCTACGTAAAGCAATTAAAGGTTTTTCCTGTAGATTTTCATCTCAGGGGTTATTGGCACGGATAGTGGACCACCATATGATTTCACTGCATCATATGTGCTTACGTAGAGCAATTAAAAGGTTTTTCCTGTAGATTTTCATCTCAGGGGTTATTGGCACGGATAGTGGACCATCATATGATTTCACTGCATCATATGTGCATCTCAGGAGTTATTGGCATGGATAGTGGACCACCATATGATTTCACTGCATCATATGTGCATCTCAAGGGTTATTGGCACGGATAGTGGACCACCATATGATTTCCCTGCATCATATGTGCATCTCAGGGGTTATTGGCACGGATAGTGGACCACCATATGATTTCACTGCATCATATGTGCATCTCAGAGGTTATTGGCATGGATAGTGGACCACCATATGATTTCACTGCATCATATGTGCTACGTAGAGCAATTAAAGATTTTTCCTGTAGATTTTCATCTCAGGGGTTATGGCATGGATAGTGGACCACCATATGATTTTGCTGCATCATATATGCTACGTAGAGCAATTAAAGGTTTTTCCCGTAGATTTTCATCTCAGGGGTTATTGGCACGGATAGTGGACCACCATATGATTTCACTGCATCATATGTGCTTACGTAGAGCAATTAAAGATTTTCCCTGTAGATTTTCATCTCAGGGGTTATTGGCACGGATAGTGGACCACCATATGATTTCACTGCATCATATGTGCTTACGTAGAGCAATTAAAAGATTTTTCCTGCAGATTTTCATCTCAGGGGTTATTGGCACGGATAGAGGACCACCATATGATTTCACTGCATCATATGTGCATCTCAGGGGTTATTGGCATGGATAATGGACCACCATATGATTTCACTGCATCATATGTGCATCTCAAGGGTTATTGGCACGGATAGTGGACCACCATATGATTTCACTGCATCATATGTGCATCTCAGAGGTTATTGGCACGGATAGTGGACCACCATATGATTTCACTGCATCATATGTGCATCTCAGAGGTTATTGGCATGGATAGTGGACCACCATATGATTTCACTGCATCATATGTGCTACGTAGAGCAATTAAAGATTTTTCCTGTAGATTTTCATCTCAGGGGTTATTGGCACGGATAGTGGACCACCATATGATTTCACTGCATCATATGTGCTTACGTAGAGCATCATATGTGCTTACGTGCCAATAACCCCTGAGATGAAAATCTACGGGAAAAACCTTTCATTGCTCTACGTAGCACATATGATGCAGCAAAATCATATGGTGGTCCACTATCCATGCCAATAACCCTGAGATGAAAATCTACAGGAAAAATCTTTAATTGCTCTACGTAGCACATATGATGCAGTGAAATCATATGGTGGTCCACTATCCATGCCAATAACCCCTGAGATGAAAATCTACAGGAAAATCTTTAATTGCTCTATGTAAGCACATATGATGCAGTGAAATCATATGGTGGTCCACTATCCGTGCCAATAACCAATGAGATGAAAATCTACAGGGAAAATCTTTAATTGCTCTACGTAGCACGTAGATTTTCATCTCAGGGGTTATGGCATGGATAGTGGACCACCATATGATTTTGCTGCATCATATGTGCTACGTAGAGCAATTAAAGGTTTTTCCCGTAGATTTTCATCTCAGGGGTTATTGGCACGGATAGTGGACCACCATATGATTTCACTGCATCATATGTGCTTACGTAGAGCAATTAAAGATTTTTCCTGTAGATTTTCATCTCAGGGGTTATTGGCACGGATAGTGGACCACCATATGATTTCACTGCATCATATGTGCATCTCAGGGGTTATTGGCATGGATAGTGGACCACCATATGATTTTGCTGCATCATATGTGCTACGTAGAGCAATGAAAGGTTTTTCCCGTAGAATTTCATCTCAGGGGTTATTGGCACGGATAGTTGACCACCATATGATTTCACTGCATCATATGTGCTTACGTAGAGCAATTAAAGATTTTTCCTGTAGATTTTCATCTCAGGGGTTATTGGCACGGATAGTGGACCACCATATGATTTCACTGCATCATATGTGCTTACGTAGAGCAATTAAAGATTTTTCCTGTAGATTTTCATCTCAGGGGTTATTGGCACGGATAGTGGACCACCATATGATTTCACTGCATCATATGTGTATCTCAAGGGTTATTGGCACGGATAGTGGACCACCATATGATTTCACTGCATCATATGTGCTTACGTAGAGCAATTAAAGATTTTTCCTGTAGATTTTCATCTCAGGGGTTATTGGCACGGATAGTGGACCACCATATGATTTCACTGCATCATATGTGCATCTCAGGGGTTATTGGCATGGATAGTGGACCACCATATGATTTCACTGCATCATATGTGCATCTCAGGGGTTATTGGCACGGATAGTGGACCACCATATGATTTCACTGCATCATATGTGCATCTCAGGGGTTATTGGCATGGATAGTGGACCACCATATGATTTCACTGCATCATATGTGCATCTCAGGGGTTATTGGCATGGATAGTGGACCACCATATGATTTCACTGCATCATATGTGCTACGTAGAGCAATTAAAGATTTTTCCTGTAGATTTTTAACAAGAATGTCTTTGTTTATTGAAAAACTTGACTCTGATGAGGCATTGCCATGAGATAAAGTCATAATGTATCTCCCTACTTGCCATAGCTCTTTAAATTCTTCGTTATTCACGTATGTTGAAAAAAAAACCCACATCTAATCGTGTGTTTTTCATACAAAAAAAAAAAAAAAGAGAGAGAAATCTTTTTTTCTACTTTGTAAATGTTGAAAATTGCTGCTCAGCATGATCCGCTGATAATGCTGGTAAAATGTTACTATCATGCAGAAGCTGCAGCAAGTTATCCATTCGTTTTTCACATAGTAATACAGCATTAGAACATAGTAGATTTGGATCTAAGCAGGACATAGATCTGACGGTCGAAAAACTTATTGGACTATTTTCAATAATCTTGCTGGTCATATTAACCGGGAAATTTTTACATTCAGTGACAAATTTGTCCTTCTCGCATTCAGAGGCACCACTTTTTTCATGTAGCTCCTGGCAGCAATTCCAATATCACCTTCTTCCATGGATTTAATGGAAGACACATCTATCTTCTAATTTAAAGGGAGTAGGAGCTTCCCTTAGTATTTCATGTTTGACAAATCTTGCCATTATTTGCCTTAACAGATCTGCCAAGCAGCTGTACAGAAAAGGAATCAGAGGTAAAGGACTTTGGAATGATTTTAGAAATGGCTCCAAAATAGCAGCAACTGATATAAAAAATTATATATTTGCCAAAATTAACTTATCGTTACACGCATCTTCGATGTTTCCAACAGATACGGTTTGTGGTAAATATATCTTTGCTGTTTCAAAATATTTTTTAGCACGAGGGAAGACCTCCAGCACTCTTTCAGCAACCCTAGCATTTTCCACCCATCTAATTTGGCAGAACTTCATTGGAAAGACATGACTGTTTGTTAGGGTTCAGGGAAGGGAGAGAGCCAGTGCCGTAAGCCAAACACAACATTCATGCCTCACCGGGATTTGAACCCAGACCCATCTTGGACGAATAGTCAGAAGCCATCGATTAGACCACTGCAGCACCAAGTGGCTTTTCTAGTTTTCCTCAAATGCTAATATGAATCCTGCAGTAAATGTAATAAGTGCCTACACAGACTGGGAGTAGCTCACGGTGGTTTTTAGAACCCATTAACAAGTGTTATGATCTTCTTTTTCTAGTTTTCCTCAAACACCAATAGGAATCCCGCAGTAAATATAATAAGTGTCTAAACAGACTGGGTGTAGCTCACAGTGGTCTTTAGAACCCATTAACAAGTGTTAGGATCTTCTTTTTCTAGTTTTCCTCAAACACCAATAGGAATCCTGCAGTAAATGTAATTAGTGTCTACACAGACTCGGCGTAGCTCACGGTGGTCTTTAGAACCCATTAACAAGTGTTAGGATCTTCTTTTTCTAGTTTTCCTCAAACACCAATAGGAATCCAGCAGTAAATATAATAAGTGTCTAAACAGACTGGGTGTAGCTCACAGTGGTCTTTAGAACCCATTAACAAGTGTTAGGATCTTCTTTTTCTAGTTTTCCTCAAACACAAATAGAAATCCTGCAGTAAATGTAATAAGTGTCTACACAGACTCGGCGTAGCTCACGGTGGTCTTTAGAACCCATTAACAAGTGTTAGGATCTTCTTTTTCTAGTTTTCCTCAAACACAAATAGGAATCCTGCAGTAAATGTAATAAGTGTCTACACAGACTGGGAGTAGCTCACAGTGGTCTTTAGAACCCATTAACAAGTGTTAGGATCTTCTTTTTCTAGTTTTCCTCAAACACCAATAGAAATCCTGCAGTAAATGTAATAAGTGCCTACACAGACTGGGAGTAGCTTGCGGTGGTCTTTAGAACCCATTAACAAGTGTTAGGATCTTCTTTTTCTAGTTTTCCTCAAACACCAATAGGAATCCTGCAGTAAATGTAATAAGTGCCTACACAGACTGGGAGTAGCTCACAGTGGTCTTTAGAACCCATTAACAAGAGTTAGGATCTTGAAGACATGAAAATAAACTTTACACAGATGTTTAATAACATTATTTCACTAAGATTTTTAATTTCCACAGCATACTCAGTCTTTTCAGTCATCCGTAGCGGATCGACGATTTCATAGCATGCTCGATGTTTCCGTCGTCCGCAGTGGACCGCCGATTTCCATAGCATACTGAATGTTTTCCGTCGTCTGTAGAGAACCGACGATTTCTATAGCATACTTGATGTTTTCCGTCGTCTGTAGAGAACAGACGATTTCCATAGTAACTACGTAAAATCCACAGTAGTTGGAGTCCATGAATCTTTCCTCCCAAAGCATGATCTTATTCAGCGTCAAGCGGAACAGTGTGCACGGAGAATTTACTGTGACGATGACAAAGGGGCACGAAGGTTCTGGGGCACAATGGTGCAGAATTCCCATCTCTGTTACATATTTTATTTATAGGGATATTTTTAGCAAAAAAAGAAAGAAAATTTCAAAATCCGGAAGAAAAGTTCTTCCCGCCGGAAAACCGGAAGACTGTACAAAAAATCAGAACACTTCTACAAAATCTGGAAGAGTTGGCAGGTATGTAAATGCATACTCTCCAATCACTCATTTTATTTCACACCCACAAAGATCTTGGCATGAGAAAGATGCATAGCATAAATTGTCTACAAAGCATACCAGGGTACTCTCTCAATTTTTCTTTATAATCTATTTTCCACAGAGGTAAAAGCACAGACAGAAGAAAAAAATTAAACTAAGCAATTACAGCACAAACAGCATGCTGAGGTAAACCGAAGCAAACAATGGCGCATCCTAAAACTTGTTACTCATGAAAGAGTCCATTGATGAAAGCATTTCCATATACTGTACCGGACCTTTTGTCAGGGAAGCTCCAGACTGGCATATTCTCAGTTTTCAGGTTTTCCTGGATTTTGGATCCACAGTCTAGGATGTGTGAATTTCGTGAAAGGTAACATGAATCACATGGCATGGTGACTATGCTTGGTTCAAGCTAAATCAAAATCAATTTTTTAAGTGACAGGAAGGGAAAACAGTATGTACTTAACAATTTGATACTGAGTTATTCCAAAAGCTCATATCTATCAGAATGAGTTTTTGGAATGTACTTAACAAAATAACAATTTATTTGCATTTAAGTATGTACTTACCGAAATAAATTTATTTGTACGTCTTATTACTATAATTTTTATTGTATTATCCGCACCGGCATATAATTCCGCAGAACGCACAATTTCACATAATTTTTTTTCCTTCATATAATCAGCAGACTGTGATATTCAGAAGAAAAAAATCGCCATATAATCTGCACATCACTGATGTTGAAATGGAAGTGGAATTTCTGGCAGAAAATTCAGTTACATAATGACCCAGGAGTCTGAAGAAGTAAAAAAAAAACGGTTTTATAAAATGAAGAAATTAATTTTCAGAGGTTACTTTTTTTACGCTTTCCAACTGTAGGTTGAAGAAGCGTATATGCTCCAGCTTTGCCTGTCTGTCTGTCCGCAGGATAACTCGTGTAAAAATGGTTCAATTTCAATTAAATTTTAGTATGTGGTTGGGGACAACCTGGGGACAAACCCTATTGAAAATGGCCGAAATGGGGTCAAAGGTCAGGACATGGGAGCGGGATCCATTCCACCGTCCTTATGCATCATAACTTATGGAAAAATGCTTTGATTACGATAAAACTTTATCATGTTGTTCCGGAAGTATACTGAACCGGTTCTGTTGAATATCATCGAAATGGGGTCAAAGGCCAGGGCACAGGAGCGAGATTTATTCCACAGCCATTATCCTCATAACTTGACTAAAAATGCTTCTATTGTGACAAAACTTTAGTATGTTGTTCAGGAGGTATACTGAACTGGTTCTGTTGAATATCATCAAAATGGAGTCACAGGTCAGGGCACAGGAGTGAGATTTATTCCGCAGCCATTATCCTCATAACTTGAGTAATGATTTCTGGTATATTGGAAAGTGTATCCTATTCAACGCATTGCATGATTTTACTAACTTGTTTATATTTTTATCTCTGGAGAGATAAAGCTCAGTGGTGTGGCATCCATAGATCACACTGATGCAGCTCCAGAGTATTGCATTACACCATGCCAACTACGAAATGCTGATACAGAACAAGTAATAGAATTATCATATGTACTCGTGTATAAGTTGAAAATTTTTGGAGGAAATCCTGCTTTCAGAGTTGGGAGATCAGCTTGTAAGTAGGCCAATAAAAAATATGGCTAGACTTCCGCGAACTCTCCCACGGAATTTACCGATGGATTTGTTTATGTTTTAGAGGATGGCACAGGGGCTTTCTGCGGTTACTGCACGATTGTTTCCTGACCGCAATGTGCAGTGACACAATCATATCCTCAACTGTGCCCCCCCTTTAAATTTGGCAGCATAACTGAAACGTTTCCTTTTTAAAGGCATCATGAATAGCAATAAAGGGAAATATCAGCAGGAAAGACGACAGTCAAAACAGCAAAGGATGAACTTAACACAAGGCACAGCGCACATGAGATCTGAAAGGGGGAACACATAGGTTCATGCAGCAAGTGCTGTGCATACATTTTCATTGGCTGGGCAACAAAATATCACTCCCCACAACTTTCCTGATCTTTTATTGAGACACCCCCCCCCCCTCTCCGCTCCATACAAACTCCTGAACCGAGGAAATTTTTTTTTAGAAAGTTCCTTTGCCAATTATATCACCTCTCCTGCACAATTATCTTGCAGATTATTTTAAACATCAAAGGGCAGTATAAACTTTTTTTTTTTTTTTATCGGCATATTATCCGAATCGGTGTATAATCAACAAAACCTATATTTTTAACTTTTTTACCAGATAATCCATGGATTATACAACAAAAATCACGGTAGTTAGGGTGCATTTCAGTTGATATTTTTCTAATTTTGCAAAATTACTGCAACTTTCAGCCTAATTTGTTGGCAAATAAAGCAATTAGTTTAATATTTATTATGGAAAAAATTAAGGAAACAAATATTTCTTTTCCCCTTTTTCCCATATGTAGTTTATAGCAAAACTGTTTTTTTTTTTTTTTTTTTTTTTTTTTGTACACAACTCTTTCAATGGTATGATGCTCACAGCATCTAAGAATAACAAAAAAAAATTCTCAAGCTATTGTGTTGTTTCGGCTTTGTCTGCTTTTCGGTGAAGTGGCTGGATGGCACCAGAGATAGTTGCTTTACTAGCTGTGCTAATTGTGTAAATGTATTAAAAATTTTCATGCCCAATTTAAATTGTTTTTATCCAATTCACAGTTATGAAAATCAGGGCATAAAAAGAGAAGTTTTTTGGCAAAATAAATAATTCCCAATTTTTTATTAAAAAATGCAATTTTCCCTGAATTTTCAGACCACTTACAAATACCCAGAGACAGTTTTTTATGTTGCACTGGAACCCTGTAATACTCAGAGAGCTTCAATACATGGTTCCCTGCATGTGGAAAATAAAATCTACCTCATTTACTTCTTTTTCGTAACAAATTGAAGAAAACAACTGCATATGTGCTTACCGGCCCTGCTGAAATGTTTTCACCAAGTGAAAAAACTCTGACATGGCCATTGTCCACATTCATAACACACAGGACAGAATGATGCTTGCCAACTAGGGTTTCACCCCAATCTTCTCGAAATAAAAATTCTTCACCCTAAAAGAAAAGAAACTCAATAAGTTGAAAGTCATGATATAAAATTAAGATAATACAAAATATACAGTTTTATAAATAAACCAGCTTAAGATCAACACAGCATGCACTTTATCTCGCTCATTCTTTTGAATATTTATTTATTTATAACAATTTTCAGTTTACCGTGTGTCGCTAAAATGTGGGATGAGAGATGTCTTTGTTTATTCACTGATGCCACATATTTGGAGGATTTTCACTTTGGATTTAACTGCTATAATTAATGTATAGCCAGTGCCGTTAATGCCCACCAGATGGAGACCTCTCAGTAGCTGAGCCCATCTTACGGATTTATGATATCAGAAGCTGACAGAAAAACACATAGCGCCGTAGATTGTTGGCAACCGTGGTGTAAGGCTAACACGCTCGGCTAGATATCAAGAGATTGGGGTTCAATTCCCCGGCGGTGACAAAATAAAAACTTTTCGGTTGCTGTGTGTTACTAAAACGTGGAAAGAGCGGTGTCTTTGTTTATTTATTCATTAATTCATTGATTGAATCAGTTAGTCAGTCCATCCGTCAGTCCCCCCACCCATCCATTCATTCATTCACCTATCTATTAATTTATTCTGCTACATGACATAAAAATATTACAGTAAGTTATGAATACAATGGCTATTAAACAGCATGGGGAATAAGAGAAAAGGCCTCTTAGGAATCCTGAAATAGCCTTTAATTCCCACAAAAGTATGAAACAAGTGAGTTTAGCCTTATTACAAATTATTTTTAGTAAATAATTGTTATTTTTTGGATTTAATTAAAGAAGATATTGTTTATTTTTTTCTAACTCAGTAGGTATTTTTAAGTGTTTTTAAAAAGATTTTGATTATTAATATTTGTTAAATCCAAAGGCAATGAAGTCCAAGTATAAACTTTGTTTTAATTGCCGAGTTTTAGCATAGTATAAACTTTGTTTTAATTGCTGAGTTTTAGGCTGTATTGGGTGAAGCAGTAATCTATTTCTTGTTTGGTAGTTGTGTCTGTTGCAATTAATTTCAATTAAATCTACATGCAAATTGTTCTTAACTCTCTGAAACATGATTTTGCTAAGGTTACAATAGAAAGGTTGATGTATTGTTAGTATTCGGAAATCATTTGGGTGAACTGGAGGATGTAGGTGTGGATGTATGGATAATTAAGCAATACAATAGCTTGCATCATAATTTTACCAAATATAGCACATTCTTAATTGATCAGCAAAATGTCACCTCACTTTTTTATTATGAAAACATGAGGCACAGGGGTTGTCCAAAATAATGGAAATACCTTGAAACAATAGGTGTTACGCACCTAATATGGTGTGGGAGCACCCTTGACATTTAAAACTGCTTGAATCCTCCTTGGAATGGACGCATACAAGTCATGGATTGTGGTAAGTGGTATGTTGTACCATTCTTTCTGCAGAAACTGCTCCAATTCCTTGAGAGATGCCGGAGGAGATAACGGGATTGCACTCTGTTTTCCAACAACGACCACAGGGGCTCAATGATGTTTAAGTCCGGTGATTGTGCAGGCCAGGGAAGGTGTGCAACTTCATCCTCATGTTCCTCAAACCATGATTGAACAGTTCGACTTCTGTGAATCAGGGCATTATCATCTTGAAAGGTGCAATAACCTGACGGAAACAATGTCTGCGCCATTGAATGCACATGGTCGGCAAAAAGAGTGACATGGTCACCGCTAGTGATCCGTCCGTGTAAGGGGATAATGGGACCTGCTGCAAACCACGAGATCATGGCCCAAACCATTGCGGAACCGCCCCCATGCTTCACTGTAGGAAGGAGACAGTCTGGGTTGTAGGCTTCTGCGGGAGTTCTCCACAAATGAACCCATCATGTGGTGGGGAATAGTGAGAAACTTGATTCATCAGAAAACAAGACATGTTTCCAGTGATCTGCATTCCACGTTTTATATTCCTGGCACCACTGTAGTCTCTGTTTCATATTCACCTGTGACACCAGGGTTTTGCAATTGCAGCTCTGCCATAAATATTGTGCTTACACAATTTCCTTCGCACGGTATGGGTCGACACTGGGTTTTGGAGGTATGCATTAAGCTCAGCAGTCACTTTCGTCACCGTGGTCTTCCTCCTTGTGGTCACATTACGCTTTAATGTCCTGCTGTCTCTCGCAGTGAGTTTGGTTTTCCTTCCACAGTTGTGTCTCGCAGGTGATGTTGTGCCGTGAACATTGTATGCTGTCACGACCTTCGACACGGTACCTCTCGATGTCCCCCATACCTGAGCCACTGTGGTTACCTACGCACCAACCAGACGGGCTCCAACAATCTGCTTTCTTTGGAACTCCTATAGGTTACTCATTCTGGAACAAATTTATGCAAACACCGATTTACAATGCAATCACACAGACCCTAGAGACTATAAGCAACACTTTTTTACAAAAACAATTGTAGCTACATGTTCCTTTTGGCTCAAAAAGCAGCACATAACAAAGTCGCTGTTTTCAGTGAGGTGTTTCCATTATTTTGGAGAGCCCCTGTACAAAAGCACAACAATATCGCCTGAGTCAAATATTTGATAATGCGGGGCAGTAAACATACACTCAGTAGACAAAACATTGGAGATAGGGGTGATGGGCATTTGATATGGGCATCCCCCCCACCCACCCACCCACCCACCACCACCAAGTGCAACAGACCCAAACCGAAAACAGGTGATAAAGAGGCAGACAGCATGGCTGCCCAATAGTGTACTGCAATCAATGATTTTTTTTTTCAGTTGAATTCAACTTATTTAGCTGTTACATGAAAACAAAATGAATGTAACACAACAACAGTGTAAGTAATTGTAACAGCAAGGGAGATTTGGGAAAAGGCCACAAGAGTCCTGACCCCTGAAGCAGAATCTCTTTCAGGAGTCTGCAATGCAGAAAGGAAAAGCTAAAAACTGTCTGGAAGATAAAGGGAAGCATAAACATTAATTTTTCTATAAAATTTATCATTCTGCACCGCGAAAAAGCAAAGTTTTAAAAAATGAATAAATTTGTGATTTTGATAACTGTACTAAAAGCAAGTTTGAATATTGCAACTGTATTTAGTTGCAATATTCAAATTGGTTTTTCCTTATAAGAAAAAAAGAAAGATTTTATTTTAGACAGAAATAAATCTATGATTAATAAATAATAAGGTTTCACCACAATCAAAACTGCATATACCTAACATATCCCGCCACCCGTCACGCCCGGCCCTTGTGATTGGCCCAGGAAAAGTCTCATTACTTCCGGACAAACCTTGTATATTATACTTTTTACCAATCCTCTTTAATGATTCAAATAAGCCTTTGTGATAAGTAATTTTCCAAGTGAATTTCTTTCATGATTTTCAGTTTTTGAATAATTACAATATTTTCACATTGCAAAAACTTTTTGTGACCCGCCAAAAATTGGCTTGCAACCCACTGTTTTAGGTAATGCTGCCCTAGATACCAACAATGATCTCAATGACAGAATGCCTTGTCATCTGGAGAATTACTAACATAGCAATCAGATATGCCTGAATTGCTGGTATTTAATGTTTGCCAGATAACATCACATCAGAAAATTTGGAAATTACATCACCCTGGAGCAATAATTGAACCTTCATCTCCCATTTTCAGTTTGAGTATGCCATATGACAGAGTAAATAGTACACTTCTGTGGAAGGTACTGAATAAACTGAATAATATGGTATTACTGAGGAATATGCTTAATAGTGTGAAAACCATGTATGCTGGCAGTAGAGTGTGTACGAGGGAATGATGTTGCATCTAGATAATTTTCTATTGGAACTGGAGGGTTGTGTAGTGTCACCATGGCTGTTTAATATATTGGATTGTTGCATATGTTCATGCCGTTACACCGCAGTACAGGAATATATTACATCAGAAGGGAAAACGGAATCAATCAACTATGCAATCCCCCCCATTGTTTACAATGGTGTCCCAACGTCTGGATAGGTCTGCAGTGCCATTCTTGAAAAAACGTGCAGGTTTTGCTGCAAAAGAAATCATCAAGGAAATTCTGGAGATCAACATCATTGTTGAACGTTCTGCCATGAAGTGCATTCGACAAAGATCGGAACAGGTGGTAGTCTGAAGGAACGGCACCTGGGAAATAGGCCAGATGTGGAAGGATCTCCCATTTCATGTCCTGAATGGCGATTTTGATCATTTTTGCACTGTGAGGGCGTGCATTATCATGTTGGAGAATAACACCATGGCGCTGATGTGGCCATTTCTGCTGAATTGCTCCCTCCACACGGTGGAGTTGCTTACAATAAAGTGCAGCATTGATGGTCCGATTTCTCGGCAGCATTTCCCAATGAATAATGCCTTCCATGTCCCACCAGACACACAACATGATCTTCGCAGGATGAAGGTCATGTTTTGGATGTGGTGGGGGCGTCTTGTTTGGGCTTAACCATTCCCTCCGATGCCTGAAATTCACGTACAGGCACCACTTTTCATCTCCAGTAACAACACGTGACAGAAAGGGTTTGTGTTGCTGACAACATTTGCGATAATGGGTCAGCAAGGAACCACATATGGCAACACGTTGATTCTTGTTGTTCTCAGTGAGAGTGTGAGACACCCAAGACTCCCAATTTCTGGATCTTTCCCATACGTTCCAGGTGTCGCACCACTGTGGCCTGATCACAGTCTATCTCAGTGACCAATTCGCGTGTGGTTTGACATGGATCCAAGTGGATGAGATGGTTCAAACGATCCTCATCAAAGTGAGATAGATGACCTGGGCATGGAGAGTCGTTGAGGTCAATATTGCCACCTCGGAACTGCTTGAACCATTTGCGGACTGTCCCCAGAGCAATAGCATCCTCCCCATACACAGCACAAATTTGTCGAGTGGCATCGGTGGCTGTGGATCCTTCGTTAAACTCGTAGAGGAGCAGATGTTAGAAATGTTCATTCCTCTCTACTTGACAATCCATACTTGTGGACGTAAAAACCATTAGCCACAATCACACAATGTAATATGATTTAGATACAGGATATTACTGGCTACATTTTGATATACACTGAAGAGCAACTGAATTAGAGACAGCTGGCATTATGCAAATGTGGAGCTGTGGGCGGCCCTGTAAACGGAAACGACATGATGTATGCAGCGATTCGACAATATAAGGAGTGATACGACGGGAATCAGTAAGAGTCAGACGCAGTATGGGTAAGACAAAGGATCTAAGCGCATTGGATCATGGGCAAATTGTCGGGGCCCGACGAATGGGTCACTCCATCTCGGAAGTCGTGCAGGCATTGGGATTTTCATGAGCCAATGTGTCACGAATGCACCGTGAGTACATCGAATCCGGTAAAACCATCCCTGTAAGGGCCAATTGCCGTGGACAACAGCGTGTGGATGAGC
Source organism: Macrothele yani (assembly GCA_039090855.1). Classification (NCBI taxonomy): domain Eukaryota; kingdom Metazoa; phylum Arthropoda; class Arachnida; order Araneae; family Macrothelidae; genus Macrothele; species Macrothele yani. The sequence goes on from CM077019.1 coordinate 11,433,296, forward strand.
GGGGTCATGGTGGGCTAGCTCGCATTGTAACCGCGGATAGACGGGCCACAGTGCAAGAAATCACTCTGCAATTTAACGCTGGTGCACAAAAACGTGTAAGCAGCCACACCATCCAGAACCATCTCCTTGCTATGGGGTACAGAAGCCATTGTCCTACGAGGGTACTGCTGCTGACCGCACATCACAAGGTGCAAAGTTTAGCATGGGCGCAGGAACATCGCCACTGGACCCTAGACATGTGGAAAAATGTTGCCTGGACTGATGAGTTGAGATTCACATTGGTACATGCGGATGGCAGGATAAGAGTATGGTGCAAACCACATGAAGCGATGGATCCTTCTTGCCAGCAGGGTACTCTTGAAGCTGGTGGGGGTGGCATTCTCATCTGGGGACTGTTTACGTGGACTGAAATTGGACCCCTGGTACGTGTGACATCGTCCCTCACAGGTGAACGTTACCGGGATATCCTGGACGACCATTTGCTCCCATTTGTGCATCTTCAACATCCCACTGGGGACCTCATCCTGCAACAAGACAATGCACTGTGCCATCGCTCCCAAATTGTATCCGAATGGTTGGATGAACACTCCACCGACGTGACCTCACTTCCTTAGCCAGCTAGGTCACCTGACCTCAATCCCATCGAGCACATCTGGGATGCCATCGAGAGAGATGTTCGAGGCTCTGACCCCCGTCCATCAAATCTTTGTGAACTGTTGGAGCTGGTTCAGGGGTTGTGGATTCGTATGGCTTCTCAATGCTTCCGGTGTCTTGTCGAGTCCATGCCGAGATGAATCGCCGCTGTCATCAGGGCGAAAGCTGGTGCTACATGTTACTAGACAGGTAGGTATCTCTAATTCAATTGCTCTTCAGTGTACAACTGGCCATCTGCACCACCACTACTGACCTGGGAAACACTCGTGAAATAAAACGGCATGAACTTATGCATCAACCCAATATTTATGGATGCATGCATGCGTGATGCCAAAATGGACAATACTGATTTATGCCTTGGTAATTTCCATATGTGTGTGCAGATTGCTGTATGCTGACGACACACTCCTTTTGGCAGAGAGCCAAAGTGAGTTGCAGAGTATGTTGTCCCGGATGTATGAAGTTTGTATGGAATTCAAACCGAGTATAAATAAGGAAAAAACCAAAGTTATGGTTTTTGATTGAGGAACTGTTAGCACTGAATGCAAGATACATCTAAATTGCACAGTGAACGAGTTTGTGTATTTAGGAAACATGTTTGACAGAGAGAATACATTAGATGGTGAAATTAGTAGGCAAGTGAACTCCTCTTTGAAAGTCATAGCTGCTTCAGGAGGACTTCAGAGGAATGTTGGGTTCTCAAGGAAGCAAGTCAGTGAAACCTGGGTATTGCAGAAAAGACATAGGAGTCGTTTGTGTGCTGGAGAGATACATTACTTACGGGGTAAGGGGGTGGCAAAACTCGCTGTGATAATTGAGGAATGACGATGTGATAGCAGTTGTATAATGTGAGGCAAAATATTGTTAGCAAGGTGGAGATTAATATTCTTAGGTGGTTTGGCCATGTTGAAAGAATGAGTGATGAAATGCTTACTAAGATAATTTTTTCACCCCAAGAGGCAGGAAAGAAAGATAGAGGATGGCCCAGGAAATTTTGGATGGACTAGATTCAGGAATGTTTGTATGAGAAAAAAATTATGAGTATGAAGTACAAAAGGTCTTGTGTGTGACATGTGATGGATGTCAGTGAAGCTCCAGCTATATGCCAAGATCGCTGTAAATGGAGACAACAACAGTAAGTAAAATCTAGTTCCAGAAGTTAAACATTAATCTGGCAGATATACTTTCTTTGAGGAGCTAATTTCTGAATCTTAGAGAACGGCTTAGTGATATGTATGTAGTAGAAACCAAAACTTTGTGCTGGATGATAACAAAAATGAAAAAACAAGCTGTCAAAGCACGATGAATATCACGATCAGGAACACCAAGGTATCGGTTATTAAAAGTACAAAAGGTCTTGTGTGAGAAAACAGGCTCCTGAACTATTTGGGAAAAGCAGACTTCATAAAACCAATCATCCACTTCGCCCTCTGGTCTCTAGTTCCTGTAACCCTACCAGACCTTTAGAGAAAGCTTTGGCTTTATTTCTAGCTCCTCTTATTCAGTCATCTAATCTTTTCGTTCTTAGTTTTACTGATGCTTTGAACAAAATTAAATCTTTCCGTCCTACCGGACCCTTCATTTTAGCCTCCTTGGGCATCGTATTCCTGTTCCCCAGTGTCCCCATTTCATGTATTCATAATATTATACAGTCTAAACTTTTGCTAGTTCCAAATTTAACCCCTCTTGAATCTGAGGCTATTATGTCAGCTTTAAAGCTTGTAGCCTCACACACTTATTTTGTGTTTGACGAAGTCATTTACCAACAAAATGCAGGGACCCCCATGGGTTCCCCCACTCTCCCCTGTTCTTGCCGAATTTTTGTTGCAGTCTTTGGAAGAATATGTCATTTCCATTTCTCTGTTGAAACCCACATTTTATATTTGTTATGTCAATGATATTTTATTGTTCTGGTTTTTTACCTTCGAACAACTTACAAATTTTGCAGATCTTACGTCTTCACAATATCCTACTATTAACTTTACGGCGGAACTGGAGGAACAGGGATTGCTTTGTTTTCTTGACTTCACACATCTAGTCCCTGTAGGTTAAGTTATTCAGTTTATCAGAAACCTACTTTTCATCCTATACTTATTCCATTTGATTCAGCACACCCTTGGTCTCATAAGCTTGCTGCTTTACGCTTCTTGGTAAGACGCGCATTTTCACATTCTTCCTCCAATCAACTACGGCACAAAGAACTTAATAAAATTGTTGAGATTGCACAAATGTTCGGCTATTCAGCTAAGACCGTATTTAAGCTGGTACAAGATTATAATCGTTTGACTTTCACTACTTTGCAAAGTTTTATTTCCACCCCTAAGTTTATTGGTGCAACTGATTTTCTTCCCCCTCTTGTAAACATACTTAAGAATCTATGTAGAAAGTACAACCTTGATTTTGGAGTTCGTACAGTCAATATCTTTAAAATTGTGCGCAGAGATCATGATCGAACACCTCTGCATAAGAAATGTGGTGTGTACAACGTACCGCTTTCCTCAAATGTACCAGATCTTACAGATTCTTGTTATATCGGTTCTACCCTCCGCAATTTAGGGGTGAGAATGGCAGAACACCAATACACTGTACGCCGAGGATTATTGTCAACTGCTTTAAGTAGGACTGTTCTTGAAGGTGAATATAACCTAATTGGGCACAAACTACAATTATTGCAACAGCTCCAAATAAATATGCCTTATTATTTGCAGAAAACTTATGTATCTACAAATTTGCCTCAATCTGCTGTAATGATGAGCCCCTGTGCTCATCCCCCAACACTGGCTGAACTTAATGAACGAGTTTGACCACATCACTAATTCAGGTCAAAACATCCATAGCAGAAGCCACAGTTGTTTTTAAATTTACGTGCATACAATTATAATAATTACAGGGTTGCTTACCTTTTTCACATTTCACTGCACGTTTAATTCTTTTTGTTGTCATGCTTGGTTTAAGCTCCCGGTGCGGTGTTCTATTTCCCTTTCCTCAGGTTCTTTCAAATGTTCTATGAACGCTCAAGTCCATGAAGCGCCTTGCTGTCCAGGTTGCAAAATTGTATCCTCCCCTTCCCCACCCTTCACATCCGCGTGTAAAACCTAACCTTCGTTGATATAAAAACACCCCAATTCTTGAACTCAAAATCTTTTGGTATTTTCAACCGTTTTAACATTTCGCGTTTAAATTAAATGCGTTTTTAACATTTTTGTTCGCATTTTGTATGTATGTAAATAAGCAGTTTATGTTCGGTTGAAAATATCAAAAGATCTTGAGCTCAAGAATTGGGGTGTTTTTATATCAACGAAGGTTAGGTTTTACACGCGGATGTGAAGGGTGGGGAAGGGGGAGGATACAATTTTGCAACCTGGACAGCAAGGCACTTCATGGACTTGAGCGTTCATAGAACATTTGAAAGAACCTGCGGAAAGGGAAATAGAACACCGCACCGGGAGCTTAAACCAAGCATGACAACAAAGAGAATAAAACGTGCAGTGAAATGTGAAAAAGGTAAGCAACCTTGTAATTATTACATCACTAATGTTGTATAAAACACTAAAGCTTTACATTGTTCAATTATTATTTTTTTACACATGATTACAGATTATCCGTTGGCAACACGTTACTACCTCCCTGGCAGGGCATGATGGTCTATTTTCAACTTCTACATAAATGTTCATGTGCGCATTTCATTCTGTCACTCGACCTGAAGATGGGTGCTTTAGAAGCCCTGAAAGATCTTGTCACTGATTTTTAACCTCTTGGTGTGGTGTACATCTTTTAAATTGTAAATAAATGCCATCTTTTAATAACCGACACCTTGGTGTTCCTGATCTTGATATTCTTTGTGATTTGACAGCCTGTTTTTTCCTTTTTGATATGTATGTATGTACAGAGTTGTATAAAAATAAAATGTATCTGTGTACGGAACCATTGAAACAGAAAACTTGCTAGAAACCTGCGAAGCACGAACCACAATAACAATAGAATAAGGTAATTTAAAGAAAAGCAGATAAAACAACAAATAATTATTAGAACATTACAAATTCCAAAGAGGACAAAATAAGTACATTGTAATTGAATGTGCAGCAATGTGTGTGGAATAGACCTTTACAGCAAAATATTAAGATATTGGACTATAAACTTCATAAAAAAAGAGACTAATTAAAGAAAGTTTTTATATCCAGAAAAACAATTCCATCAATGAACCTTCAAAAATTATAATTAGCATTTTCAACAACTTACCGTATTTTTTCATGTATAAGGCGATATTTTTTTCCAAAATTTTTAGACCAAAAATTGGGGGTCGTCTTATACACGGGCGGTAACCGGTTGAGAGAACCCTGCAGTTACCACGGCGGAACTGCCTCTTATCCACTCTCCCTTTCAAAGCCCTGATAAAAGAAGAATGGAATGAATGGTTGCAAAAAGCAGGTAATATCTTGACACCGACAGGGAGAGTGAAAAAACCAACCATTACTGAGGTCTGTAACTGGGCCCTAAACTCATGGAATGGAGTCAAGCAAGAGGTGGTTGTGAAGTCCTTCAAGAAATGTGGAATTAGCAATGTAATGGATGGAACTGAGGATGATCTGATATACACTGCTGGCCACCCAAAATGCAACACCAAGAAGGACACGAGATAGCAAAGCCAGATTTACTGGACACATAACAACAGATACAAAGATGAAATGATTGAGCTTACAGGCCTGTGCGACCTTCGGAACACGAAGACATCAATAGTTCGTGTGACCCCATAGCTGACAATAACGGCCACAACAAGCCACAGCATCGAACGAAAGAGGCTTTGGATGTGGGCTTGCGGTATGTCAGTCCAGCCTGCTTCCACACGTTGCCACAGTTTATCAAGCGTAGCCACGGGTAGTGCTTGCCGGGCCACTTGTGGGCGCGGAGAACAGGTGCGACACGGCAGCAGTGACACCTGGTGGGTCGTGAAGAATTGTTGCACGATGCGTGCCACCTGTGGGCGCGCATTGCCCTGTTGAAAAGTTGCGACTGGCAGGCCTTGCAGGTAAGGGAGGACTACAGGCTCCAAAACGTCAGAGATGGTGCGGTGGCTGTTGAGTGTACCGGCGATGCGTACCAGAGGGGTGCGGGTGTCATATCCAACGACCCCAAAACCATAACACCAGGCGAAGGACCGGTATGGCGATGCATAATGCAGGCGTCATACAGTCTCTCGCCGCGGTGCCGCCACACGCGGATCCGACCATCGTGGTGTTGCAGGCAAAAGCGGGATTTGCCGGAGAAGACGATGTCGTGCCATTCCATAGTCCAAGTGCTGCGTTCAACGGCCCACTGCCGCCGCACTCGCCGGTGGTGTAACGTCAATGGTAATCAGAGCAATGGGAGCCATGCGACAAGTCCCCGCACCTGCAGACAACGTTGAACGGTACGTGATGACACAGGTTGTTGCGCAACACACCCTTATTCCTGCGCTAACGTTCGTGATATGGCGGTGCGAGCCGTCAATGCCCGCCACACAACATGCCGGTCCTCTTGTTTGGTGGTGTGCCGCGGCAATCGCTCACGTCGGTCCATCCGTCCCTCCTGCATGTCGTGATAAGCCACTATTCGTCCTCTGTCGAACTCCGAAACGTGCTGGAATGACTGCCGTATTCTGCGACGAGGCATCAGGAAGCTTCTTACGCACAGGTCCGGCAGCACAACACACTTGCACTACTTACACCCTGCCTTTTGTGCACCCTTCTTATAGTGCTTCTCGGTGGCATGCCGGGCGCACATGATTTGCATATGCCCTGCAATGCTAATTGTTTGCATGTCATCTTGCGGGTGACACATGCTGCAAATTTCAGGCCAATCGGATGCTTCCTTCTTGGTGTTGCATTTTGGGTGGCCAGCGGTGTATATAGACAGTGACTCAGACGACAGCAGTGATTCAGTTGAGGTTGGAAGAAAAAAAACATATGTCTAGAACTAATAGCGCTGAAGAAAGAGATGCATAATTTTATAGTTTGTATCTTAAAAATCTTACCTAATTTCTAAATAATATAAATTTCGATTTTTTTTAATATATTACCATAAACATTGTCTGTGATATTACCTAATTTCTAAAAAAATATCAAATGTGTCCTTTTCTGTAATAAAAATATTGATTTCTTAATTTTCAGTTCGAAAAAGAAGGGGTCATCTAATACATGGGGGCGTCTTATACACGGAAAAATACGGTAATTCAAAAATAGTAGATGTTAAAAATACATAAGGAAAATATTTTAATTAAATAACTGGCAACTGCAAGAGAAACCTGGTAATAAAATTTTAATTCTCTCTGAGCAAACGAAACTTTTGATACAGTTCCTATACACTGAGAACAGGCCTTGATAAAATCTAGAGGACAGAATTGTCTGTAAAAATAAAAGAACTCAGAAGATGTGAAAAATAATTGAAAGTTTTTAAAATTAAAATAGTATTAAGTATATTAATCTGAGTAAAGTCTTGAGTAAGTGCTTTAATTGTGATAAATAACAGTTTTATTTTTTTCAATCTACAAGCAAAAACTATCTGCAAAATCTACTAATAATTTGGAAACATCCGCGTACAGCATACGTCTACATTCTACTACTCTGTGTATGTATCTGTTACACAACTCAGGACGACAAAGTCCCAATTATCTGAGTGTTTTAAGTTTTCTGATGTGATTTATGTTACATGTTGAACAGCAAATACTGACAATGCAGGCATATCTGACTGCCAAGTTAATAATTCTGATGTACTTCCACATATTAAGAGAAGAATATTTATTCCACAGAATTTGTCATCTGCAGTTTTGTGTAACTGTTGAAAGTGGACTCAGCCTGTACTGAACAACCCTCAGTAAAAGCAGGTGCACTAGATTTTAACATTTAATTTTTTTATCATTTTCATGTCTTTGCCAACTCTTTGCCACTTGTGGTTGTGCTAAATATATGTCCCAACTCTTTCCCAGTGTCACAATTTACATGTTCAGCAACATGTTTTAAAACAAGACATCCGATTTTGCCACTGATCACCAAACAAGAAAAGAACAACAACTGAACACATGAAAATTTCTCATAAATTACAAGTGAAGACAACAGAAATATTTAAAACAAATCCAAGCAAGCAGCATTTTAAAAGGCAGCAAAGACAATTTATGCAAACTGTAAACGAAACTGCTGAAATCACATCACGAGGTCCTATCAAAAAGTTCCAAGACTAGGCCGATGTACAACAAAGTACTTACGTTACTTGAGTCTGGCTATGATCTCCCTCAAAGTAGTCTCCATGGGCAGCGATACACCACTTCCAGCGTTTTTGACACTGTTGGAACGCTCCCTGGAAGTCCTGTTTGTGAATTATGTCAAGCACTGTCTGCGATTCACGCTGGATTTCGTCCACAGTTTCAAAATGGTGATCCTTGAGCTTCAGCTTCATCTTCGGGCACAGAAAGAAGTCGCAGGGGGCCAAATCCGGCGAGTAAGGCGGGTGAGGAAGGGTAGCCATGCTGTTGCAACTGCAAAACTGGAGTGTTGCTAACGCTCTGTGAGCTGCTGCATTGTTGGTATGGAGCAGAAAATCGCCCCTGCACCCTATTTCAGGTCGTTTGCAGGGAATGCCCTCCCTAAGATCCGCAGAACATTGCAGTAAAAAAGAGCAGTGACGGTCTGGCCCTGGGGCGGGATGAATTCACGGTGCACAAACCCACAAATGTCGAAGAACATGATGAGCATGCTTTTGGTTGCGCTCCGGACCTGTCGGGCCTTCTTGGGTGGTGGAGATGCCGGGCTCTTCCACTGCGACGACTGTTGTTTGGTCTTCGGGTCATAACTGTAGATCCAAGTCTCATCCCCAGTGATGACCCACGACATGAACGTTGGTTCATTCACCACCTGCTGATGAAGATCTTAACAGAGTTCGGCACAGAGCACCTTCTGTTTGGGGTTCAGAATCTTTGGCACAAACTTTGCAGCAGTGCGGTGCATGTTCAAAACCTACGTCAGAATTTCTTGCACTGTTCCGTATGACACATTGACGATGGTAGCGATGTCTTGAATGGTTCTCTAACGATCCTCACGCACCAGTTCCCTAATTTTGTACACATGGGGGGGGGGGGGGGTTGCTCGTGGATGGTCACCCTGACATCTCGTCATCTTCCAGTGCTGTTCTGCCGCTCTTGAAGTACAAGTGCCACTCAAAATACCTCGCATGACTCATTGCTTCATTGTCATAAGCCTGCCACAGCATTTCATGCATCTCCGTTCCCCATTTGTCGAGTTTGACCAAGGAGGTTAGAAGAAGAGGAGGTGAAGGGACCCGTTTTGAGTGAAGCCAAAACAGATCAGCTGTTTCTGTCCTCTCTCTGAGGTGGTGGGAGTCTGCGCTGCGGGAGTTCGCTAACGTGACGTCACTTCCTGTGGCTTAAGCAGTTTTGCTTAGCGCATGCAAACCAAGGATGGAAAGAAGGAATATTTCGGACTTCTTATTTCTTAACATTAGGCTTTTCGTTATATTTTAAACATGGTTACTTGCAAATGGGCAGTAAGTAACCATGCGCACTATGCACTTCCGCTCAAAAAATCATTATTTTGTTCAATTTTTTAAAGAAATACCAACACATATTTTCCTGTTTTTTTCTGGAATTTTTTTATTATGGGAATGAATATTTCAGCCTCGATTTTTTTCATGCCTGTATGGGTAGAGTAAGGGTCCGAAAAACCCGTCCAAAATCGTGATTTCCCCATAGAGATATACAGAAGATTCTTAGGTTGGGCACATTGGCGTAGTCAGCTGATAAAAATGGCGTCACGCCAGAAGCACAGGTAGAGGGGCTGTTGCTAACTCCTCTTACTTCTAACCTCCTTGAGTTTGACGCAGAATTTGATGTTCGCTCGCTGCTCTAGTTTGCAGTCCATAACGAAATCGCAGTTGTGTTCTGCACATGGTCACCAAATATCATGTAGCACAGCTCTCAATGTTCACAGAATGATGCCACTCGGCACAATGACTCATGAAGGTCACTGCCCTCAACTGCTGCTCACGCATTTGCGTACTGGCATCTGTTGGCGCGCTACATACCTAGTCTTGGAACTTTTTGATCGCACTACGTATACATATATAAAAAAATTCAACCACACACACATGGTCTACCTTTTCAGCCTTTTCCTTAGAACTTTCAGTCTGTGAATCACCATTACCATTTGACACAGTTTTATCAAAAAATGATTCATACTTTGGCTGTTTCTTTTCTGCTACATATAACAAGAATTTTTCATTTGGACTCCAACATAGGCAACCAAACTGACCTGCAATGGGAAAAAGAAAAAGTTTCCTACAAACTGGGGTTTCCTGTAATAAAGCAATTAAAAAATTCACAAAACTGCAAGCTCATCAGAATCCCTGTTCGAAGTGAGAAAGACATATTTGCAGCTCCATTAATTTAAGACACATTTCTAACCATACTGTGCAAAACCGTTTATCTTTTTTCTTAAGAAGGTTGCTTAAAAGACTGAACTATTCTGAGCATACAATTTAACAAAATGTTGTTTTACAGAAAAATTAGACTGGATTCCAAGCAGCATTTATCTACAGCTTAGTCTTTAAACCTGTACTCTACAAAATCTACTTCTAAAGTTACACATCAATTAATCCAGTTTTCTTTATTTTGGAACAGAAAGTCGTCAGAATTTCATGAATCTGCTAAGCAAGAAAAAAAAAAAAAAAGAAAAAAAAGAAAAAAAAAATGAAACTTAAATTGAAAACAAGAACTACAGACACTTACTTATGACCTCTGACATAGCACAGATTTTAATTATTCCAATTCTCTTTACCTCTGACACAGAAAGTAGATTTAAAAGATTTTTTTATGGGTTTTTACTAGAAAATGTTTCTTATATTTAAAAAACAGTTTCTCTTCATATGTGGTAGTCACAGAAAAAAATTAACAGAATTTTTTTTTCGAAATTTCAATGATTTAGGAGAATCCTTCAACTTTACGTTAGAAGTTCAACTTGGAAAATAGAATCATTATTTCTGATTGAAGATGGTAAAATTCATATTAAGTTATACAAAAAATCCATGAATACCAAGCAATTGACAGATTTCAATTCACATCATCCTTTGTCTATAAAAACAAATACAGTAGAATTCTCTCATAATGAGCCAGCATTCAGCAAGACTCTGGATTTAACAAGAAACACAAGAGCTTTTGTTTGGTACTGTGTTAATTCAAAGGACATTTACTCAATTTTTAATGAACAAATTTAATGAAAGTTAATCACCTTTAATAAGCAAAGGACAAAATTTAATGAAATTCCATAAATAATGAGGCATAGGAAATCATCTGGGTACTATCCTGGAATGAAGGGAGGGATAGAAATGGTGGCATACAGGATGAAACTGCAACAGCACAGGGTAATCTTGGCATACTAGTGGAAGAATGGAAACTGATGGATCTCTCTCTCTCTCTCTCTCTCTCTCTCTGTCTCTCTCTCTCTCTGTCTGTCTCTCTCTCTCTCTCTCTCTCTCACTCACTCACTCACTCACACACACACACACACACACAGCCCAGGCCTAGTGCTAAGTGACTATCACCTGTTCTTGCGTATCTAAATAAGTTTTTTGCTAGTAGGCATTTCTTCGACGATGAAGATGAAATGAAAGAAGTAGGGCAGAGGTGGCTGTCTTCACAGGTGGCCTCTTTCTATGATGATGGGATACAAAAACTGGTGCCTCATTATAACAAATGTCTCAATAGTGACGAAAACTATGTAGAAAAGTAGTTTAAGATATGGTGAATCAGATGAAAATAACATTTTTTGCAAATACATCCTCATATATAAATACATATCACTAAGCTGTTCTATAAGATTCAAAGGTGAATTCCTCAAATATATTCTCATTTAACTTTAATAGCCAAACAGTCATCGGCATCCGCTGCAACTTTTCCAGAGGTGGCAAACAACTATACTCCACTATCATAATTATTGCTTAAATTTATAGTACGCCTGCGCCCTTATATGGCATAGTGGGGGTTGGGTCAGGCGAGTGCAGCGAGCCCCTACAGCTAGGGGCTGTGTGTGTGTCAAAGCACTCTTAGTCCCCCCCATTTTTTTTAAATTACACCAATTTCAAAAGGAATTTTGAGGCGATATCATGAAATGGGAACTTTGACACCTCTTTCTTTCTACAGTCAATATTTAGTATTGAATAATGGACAATAATAATAAATATGTCATTTACCAATTACCGGCCACTAATTATTCATATCTGAGTCAAAAGTTTAACCTTAATGCATGCTTCTTGCTAATAAATTTAATAATCGACTTAACACAGTGTATGAAATGGAGCAGTACAATTGTCCTTTATTGAGTATAAGTATAACCCTTTTTTTTTTTTTTTTTTTTTTTGGTAGACGATATTTTTATACCCACTTTAATTTTCTGCTTTTTGCACTTTAGAAGAGCTACTAAGGAATAAAAACTTCAAACGCCTTGGGTTTTATCCAAATCAATCAATCACAATTTGAATGAGTTCATCTTTATTCTCAAAAATCTTTTCTCGATGAACACTCATCATGCACAGTCCAGATAAACATTTATCTGCCATTGTTGACCTTAACCAGGTTTTTATCCTTCTCATAATGCTGAAGGACCTCTCCACTGTGCAGATTGTTACTAGTAATGTTAGAGCAATAAGAATAGCCTGTCGAACAGAAGGAAATAGATCAGTGTGCTTGAACAAGCCTTGAAGTCCATCTTCACAACCATCATCTTGTTTCTTCCTTCCTGACCAGATTTCAAACCAAGTGGCTGCTTCAGCTTCTAAGTTCTGAATTTCATATAGCTTAATGATCTTTGCAAGTTGTTTCACGAATTCTTCCTTTGTAATCTGCAAATTTTCTGCAGTAAATTGGCTTTCCAATGATGAAGTCTAAATATGGCACATAAGACTGATTTACAAAAATATTCTTCTATTGTTGAGCCACAAACATTGGAATGGAATTTTTGTCAGCCACACTGTCTGGGAAAGGTTAGCTGAATGTCCAATTTTTCTGCCAGTTGTTCGACTTTCGAAAAAATTTCCTTGAATTGTTGTTCTGCTTTTTGTCAGTGTCCATGGAATACACTTAAGAGTTCCCGGACATGATTATACACTTTCATTACATCAAGCTGAACAGCATGGACAGCTTGTGTTACAGATTCCAGTCGTGCTGAATAGGTTGAAATGATAACCAGACAGACAAGAAATGTTGCTGTACTTGAAGCAGATTCCAACTGATGAGCTTCTTGGCGTGTTTTACCTGAACCTGTAGTGGCCAGTATACATAACTGATCAAAAATATTTTCAAATTTATTGGAAAAAAAAAAAAACTAATACTTTTATATTTTGCAGTCCAGCTTGTTTCACATAGTAATGGCATACTTGGAATAAGACATCTTCTCTTTGGACTCTCACAAAAAAACTTAAATTCGTGATGATGATGGGCAAAACACGTAACAATAATAACAAATAAAGGTAACTTGATCACGCTAGTTACGTTACATGAAAAAAACTTTTACAAGAAAGTTCGTAAGTCGGGAGCTTTCGACCTTATCTTAGGTCTTCATCACGCCAATAGAGTCCTCCATTGGCTGTGCCTGAGCATCAGGGTTGAGTAAGGGGGCATGCCAACTGTCCTCCATTGGCGTGATGAAGACCTAAGATAAGGTCGAAAGCTCCCAACTTACGAACTTTCTTGTAAAAGTTTTTTTCATGTAACGTAACTAGTGTGATCAAGTTACCTTTATTTCAAACTTAAATTCTCCAGAGCTGCCAAATCAGCTGTAGAAAATTTTCCACTAAAACTGACACCACCACCGCGCACACACAAATCTTGACCTTTGAACGAAATTCGTTACTTTTTCATGACCGTTTTCTGATTTCGTGACTTTCATTCTATTGCAGTAGCTTGATCCAGGGGGTCAAGTGACCCGTTAGGCTCCCCCCCCAAGAGGATGCTCATGCAAACAGTACTTACTTTCTGAATATGCCTCGTATAAAGATGTTTTACACTTTGTTTTCTGAGGTTTCATGACTGTCGAATTCCACAGATTTTTATGGTTATGCTGTGCGGCAGTAGGATTGTCATGGGGTCCTGAGAAAGGCACTTGGTCTGGAGTCAACTAGGTGAGTGAAATAGCTTCTGAAGGTGGGAAATATTAGGAGAGAATAAACTCAGCTGTGCCTGAGCATCAGGGTGGAATAAGAGAGCATGCCAACTGTCAATTCCATTTGCATTGTCCTACCACTGTTTCTGTGGCCAACCCTTAGCAGAGGTTTAAAATGGTTTAAAACTCAGGCTTCACATGACAATAACACATAAACATATAAAACAAGCGAAACACACAGAGTCACGTACGGTAAAAGGTTCGTTTAGCGGTAGGTTTCGGTCATCCTACGACCTTGATCACCCGCGATCGACTGGTTGTCAGAACTACGATTTGAAGTTGGGGTGTTGGAAATGTTACCAGAGTTTAGAAGAGAGATCCAAATAAATGGGATTTGGTGAGGGGTCTCTGAATTGCAGTTTTTGGTGAACAAAATTTCAATGCTCTCTTGGAAACACAGAGATGCCTTGTTGATGAAAGGGGCAACTTTTTTGGTTTCTTTCCAAATGGGAACTGCAGAGGTGTCTTCAAGGGTTAGTGCAGATAAAGCTGTCTTTGGAAGACCATTGGAAATATCTTTTTTGAGTTCACCAAGTCTTGTTTTGATGCTTCGGTATGTGCTTCCAATATACACTGAGAGACCAGAGGAAGTTGAAATGGGAATAGCATAAACTACAGGGGTGTCCAAGGGTGAGACAGGATCCCTGTCTTTAAGCAGGCGCATTATTGCAGAAAGGTTTGGTTTCACTGTGAGAGTGTAGCCCATCGTTTTGAAAAGTTTACACATCTTATAAGAGAAGGATCCATGGAAAGGGATGGAACCAATGAATGGTGGGTTTTCCATTATTATTGGTGAGAGAGCAGACAGATTTTTCAAGTGGGAATTTTGGAGGAATTTTCGAATTGTAGAAGGTGGGAACTGATGGGTTTTGGCAATTTTCTTTATGGTGTCAATTTCTTCATTGAAGGAAGATTCAGACAATCCTGGCACGATTGACATAAGTTTTAATGGCTGCAAATTTGTGAGCAGTTGGGGAGTGGGATGAAAATGAGATTATGTTTGCTATTGCAGAGGGTTTTCTGTAGACAGATCTGTTAAGATGATTCAATTGCCTTGCCAGGTGGACATCCAAAAAGTCAATGCCTTGCTGTGATTCTTCATTGATGGTGAATTTTATTGATGGGAACTTTAGGGAAATCTTTTCAAGAAGAGATTCAAGGTCAGTTCTATTGTGTGGCCAAATTACAAAAATATCATCAACATATCCAAGCCAAAATGGAAGGTTGTAGATTGTGTTCCGTGACTATGTTTTTTTCGATATGTTGCATGAAAATTTCAGCCAGAAGTGGAGAGAGAGGTGAACCCATCGGAAGTCCTTCTTGCTGACAGTAGTATTTGTTGTTGAACTTGAAACAATTAAGATCTCTCAGAGTTCGAAGGCAGTCATACAGGTCTTTTGTTAGTGGGCCAGAGAGCCTTCTGACTCCACACAGGGGTAGCAGAGGTTTCTGCAACCCCTGTGAAGAGTCAGAAGGCTTATGGTGAGTAGGTCTGGCACATTTCCCCTTAAGAATCACAAAAATATATCTCTGCTGAGTTTTTGCAAAGATGTCTAGAATTTTTATCAATGCAATAAATTGCTAACCAGGGAACAGGGCACCTAAATTTTCTGTGAATCATTTAAAAAACTTTTAAACGAGCATTAAAATTTTTCATGAACACTCCCAATATGTGGTTTGGTGTGCACAGAATACCTAATAAAAATTTTCAAGGCTAACTTAAAGAAAAAAACTTTTTAGCCATTCACTTTAAATTTTTGGAGACATCTAGCCAATTACACTAGTCTGTGAATTGAAACTTTTGGATCATTGCCTGAACCTAATAAAGTAATTTAACATAAAGCTGGTGTGCTGAATCTGAAAATCAAATCCATTTTTTGCTATCACATAAGGAATTTTAGCAAAATTGCAATAAGCATATGATACAATTACATGTAGAACATGTGAATTTCATCAGAAATATACATGTTTAGAACAGACTATTTGTGAATCCAATCTTTAAAATAAAACATCCTGTTGGATGTTTTCCTAGTATGATTTGGGACTGCTGGTACCACTGGATGGGTCCCTGAATACCAATGGCTACCTGTCCATCCTTGCTGACCACATGCATCCCTTCATGTTGGATGTTTTCCTAGTATGACCTGGGACTGCTGGTACCACTGGATGGGTCCCTGAATGCCAATGGCTACCTGTCCATCCTTGCTGACCACATGCATCCCATCATGTTGGATGTTTTCCTAGTATGACCTGGGACTGCTGGTACCACTGGATGGGTCCCTGAATGCCAATGGCTACCTGTCCATCCTTGCTGACCAAATGCATCCCATCATGTTGGATGTTTTCCTAGTATGACCTGGGACTGCTGGTACCACTGGATGGGTCCCTGAATGCCAATGGCTACCTGTCCATCCTTGCTGACCACATGCATCCCATCATGTTGGATGTTTTCCTAGTATGACCTGGGACTGCTGGTACCACTGGATGGGTCCCTGAATGCCAATGGCTACCTGTCCATCCTTGCTGACCAAATGCATCCCATCATGTTGGATGTTTTCCTAGTATGACATGGGACTGCTGGTACCACTGGATGGGTCCCTTAATGCCAATGGCTACCTGTCCATCCTTGCTGACCACATGCATCCCTTCATGTTGGATGGTTTCCTAGTATGACCTGGGACTGCTGGAACTACTGGATGGGTCCCTGAATGCCAATGGCTACCTGTCCATCCTTGCTGACCACATGCATCCCTTCATGTTGGATGTTTTCCTAGTATGACCTGGGACTGCTGGTACCACTGGATGGGTCCCTGAATGCCAATGGCTACCTGTCCATCCTTGCTGACCACATGAATCCCTTCATGTTGGATGTTTTCCTAGTATGACCTGGGACTGCTGGTACCACTGGATGGGTCCCTGAATGCCAATGGCTACCTGTCCATCCTTGCTGACCACATGCATCCCTTCATGTTGGATGTTTTCCTAGTATGACCTGGGACTGCTGGTACCACTGGATGGGTCCCTGAATGCCAATGGCTACCTGTCCATCCTTGCTGACCACATGAATCCCTTCATGTTGGATGTTTTCCTAGTATGACCTGGGACTGCTGGTACCACTGGATGGGTCCCTGAATGCCAATGGCTACCTGTCCATCCTTGCTGACCACATGCATCCCTTCATGTTGGATGTTTTCCTAGTACGACCTGGGACTGCTGGAACTACTGGATGGGTCCCTGAATGCCAATGGCTACCTGTCTATCCTTGCTGACCACATGCATCCCTTCATGTTGGATGTTTTCCTAGTATGACCTGGGACTGCTGGTACTACTGGATGGGTCCCTGAATGCCAATGGCTACCTGTCCATCCTTGCTGACCACATGCATCCCTTCATGTTGGATGTTTTTCTATTATGACCTAGGGCTGCTGGTACCACTGGATGGGTCCCTGAATGCCAATGGCTACCTGTCCATCCTTGCTGACCACATGCATCTCTTCATGTTGGATGTTTTCCTAGTATGACCTGGGACTGCTAGTACCACTGGATGGGTCCCTGAACGCCAATGGCTA
This sequence comes from Macrothele yani, assembly GCA_039090855.1. Lineage (NCBI taxonomy): Eukaryota > Metazoa > Arthropoda > Arachnida > Araneae > Macrothelidae > Macrothele > Macrothele yani. The sequence continues at coordinate 11,450,718 of CM077019.1, forward strand.
CCCTGTCTATCTTTGGTGACCACATGCATCCCTTCATGTTGGATGTTTTCCTAGTACGACCTGGGACTGCTGGTACCACTGGATGGGTCCCTTAATGCCAATGGCTACCTGTCCATCCTTGCTGACCACATGCATCCCTTCATGTTGGATGGTTTCCTAGTACGACCTGGGACTGCTGGAACTACTGGATGGGTCCCTGAATGCCAATGGCTACCTGTCCATCCTTGCTGACCACATGCATCCCTTCATGTTGAATGTTTTCCTAGTATGACCTGGGACTGCTGGTACCACTGGATGGGTCCCTGAATGCCAATGGCTACCTGTCCATCCTTGCTGACCACATGCATCCCTTCATGTTGGATGTTTTCCTAGTATGACCTGGGACTGCTGGAACTACTGGATGGGTCCCTGAATGCCAATGGCTACCTGTCTATCCTTGCTGACCACATGCATCCCTTCATGTTGGATGTTTTCCTAGTATGACCTGGGACTGCTGGTACTACTGGATGGGTCCCTGAATGCCAATGGCTACCTGCCCATCCTTGCTGACCACATGCATCCCTTCATGTTGGATGTTTTTCTATTATGACCTAGGGCTGCTGGTACCACTGGGTGGGTCCCTGAATGCCAATGGCTACCTGTCCATCCTTGCTGACCACATGCATCCCTTCATGTTGGATGTTTTCCTAGTATGACCTGGGACTGCTAGTACCACTGGATGGGTCCCTGAACGCCAATGGCTAACCTGTCTATCTTTGGTGACCACATGCATCCCTTCATGTTGGATGTTTTCCTAGTATGACCTGGGACTGCTGGTACCACTGGATGGGTCCCTGAATGCCAATGGCTACCTGTCCATCCTTGCTGACCACATGAATCCCTTCATGTTGGATGTTTTCCTAGTATGACCTGGGACTGCTGGTACCACTGGATGGGTCCCTGAACGCCAATGGCTACCTGTCCATCCTCACTGACCACATGCATCCCTTCATGTTCGATGTTTTCCTAGTATAACCTGGGACTGCTGGTACCACTGGATGGGTCCCTGAATGCCAATGGCTACCTGTCCATCCTTGCTGACCACGTGCATCCCTCATAGATAGATTAATCGTCATAGATTAATGTTTCATACACCTAAACCTTCCTCGACAAATGCTCTATGGAATGGTGAAAACCACATCAAAATCTTTCCAGCGATTGTCGAGACTAGCCCTAACAAACAGACAGACGCTTACCAGTGACTTTATTTTATACTATGTATGGGTGAAACGCAATCAATAATCTGAATGAATGTACCTGAAATTCATGTTTTGAAAGTTACTACTTACCATCATCATAAATCTTTCCATGGGCTTTCAGATTTTTTACTGGAAAGGTTCTAATCTTTTTTTTGGAGTCCCAAATCTAGAAATGAAACAGGGTATTTCTGATTAAAATGTGAGCTCCACTATAACAAGAAGGTACATACATATATCTTTACTAAATTTTGGTGAACTGTGTTTGTTATAAATAAACAACATAAAACAATAAACCTATTTAAGCAAATGTTGTAGCTTAACTTTCAAAACATATTTCCGGCATGTATAGTTTACCAAAGCAATATCATGATGGACAGATGCTACAGTAAAAGGCTAACAAATATATATAATACAAAAAAACAACAACCTCTAACTTTTAAAAAATGATATCAACCTGTTTCACAAAAAGAATAACCTAACCCTCCTCCCATAGAATGCCTTACAACACAATGAAAATTACATTATATTAGAAATCAATTAATACACCTAATACAATTACGAAATTTTATTCCGTCTTTATATCTATAGGTGTAGTAGCAACATAATATTAATTACCAAGCTTTCGCTTGTCAACAGACCGCTTTCTCAAGGTATGTTACAAACAGAATGCATAGATTTAAACAAACAAACAATAAAAACGTTCTTTCACATGTTTTTTCACATGCCATCATAACAGAACTTGCGTGACGTGTTCAACACATTCACACTATCATGCTCTACCTCGTATAATTTCATATGAAACTCTCCATATTTGGGGGATATCATATGAAACATTTTCATTATATGAGTCCTCTCTTCCCATTATCTCCATTGACTCACGTATTGAAGATTCTCTGTGTGTAGTATACCTAGCTATACATTTAGCACCAGGCCATTCAGGTATAGTTGCATTATATAGTACCTCTCTAGCAAGTGTTGTGGAAGGTATTGCATCTTTTACATTTCTACTATGTTCCTTAACTCTAGCCTTAAAAGACCTTTTCATCAGTCCAACGCGCACCTTCTTTGTTCCATCATCGTATCGTAGTGGGATGGTATATACTCTGGCTTTGTTCATCTCATCAGATTCTTTATAATCTGATAACATTTTACTAATTGATTTTGTCGTTTGTATTCCCACATCAAATCCTTTACTACATAGTAGGTTTTTGAAATAATAAGAGAAACTTGGGATGTAAGGTATCTTACCCTACGAATTTTATGTTGCTCTTGTATTTAGCTGTTACATTCCTTCTTATTTTGTGTTCTATATATTTTACTATGGTCATCATCTGTTTGAAGCTGTATCCAGCATCAAGGCCTTGTCTTTTTATCTCCCATATTTTTTAATTTTCCTTTTCTCTTATGTCTGAGCAAACAACGTAAGCTCTATGCATACATGATCAAAATCCAGCCGTTTTATATGATTCTGGTGTGTGGAACTTTGGGCTTACATGATTATTTTACTGCTGTAAGCTTATAAGACACCGTTGTACTCACTTTTCCGTTATCTTCCCGATTGATCATCACATCTAAAAATGGTAAAGAGCTTCCTTCTTCTAACTTCATTTCAAATTTTATATTATTATTCAATGCATTTATTTTTGTAAAAATCTCATTCAGACTGCTCTTTCCATGTGGCCATATAAAATATATGTCATCCACATATCGTAACCAAATAGTAGGTTTTTGAACAAATTCATTAATCTTTTCTTCCATAGGACTCAGTATAGCCTTGGCAAGGACCCCTGACAAGGGTGATCCCATTGGTGCCCCATTGAGATAATGGGAAGAGAGGATGCATGTAATGAAAATGTTTCATATGATATCAACCAAATATGGAGATGTTTCATATGAAATTATACAAGGTAGAGCATGATGTTGTGAAAGATGTTTAACATGTCATGCAAGTTATATTATGATGGCATGTGAAAAAGCACGTGAAAGAACGTTTTTAGTGTTTGTTTGTTGAATTTTATGCATTCTGTTTGTAACGAACCTTGAGAAAGCTGTCTGCTGACAAGAGAAAGCTGTCTGTTGACAAGAGAAAGCTGTCTGCTGACAAGAGAAAGCTGTCTGTTGACAAGAGAAAGCTGTCTGCTGACAAGAGAAAGCTGTCTGCTGACAAGAGAAAGCTGTCTGTTGACAAGCGAAAGCTTGGTTATTAATGTCATGTTGTTATTACACCTATAGATATAAAGACAGAATAAAATTTCATACATTTTAGTTAGCCAAAGCTCATTTATAAATACCAAGCATTAAAATACTAAATTAGGAATTATATACAAATTTTAAAAATGATCAAATTAAAAAACTGCAACATCCAAACCAAATATGAAGATTTTTAACGTTTTCACCCATCTACTGTGGACATCTTCCGAAAGATCGTGCGAACATGTCATTTGACAGCAACTGAGTGGCAGCCAGATCGGTAAGATTGAGATCGCCAATAGACCTTACGACGGCACAGTGGTGGCGCCGTCTATGGGAGCAAGGAATAAATATCCAGCACATCCAAATTCAGCTACTGTTCATTTCATTTTTTTTTCTGCTCTTCTCAAACCTGCTTTCCAAATGTATAAGTTCTTGCCAATAATTTGATAGTGCCCTTGGATCATTAAAATTACAAATTTTTTTTTTTTTTTTTTTGAATTAATATGGTTTCAGCTATTCTCAAAGGCCTTTCACAATTGCAACTTTTTTAAATCTTAATTTAATCAAACTTAGGATATACCTTATTATCAATGCAATACTGTATCAATGCTGTTTTAGCTTCTTGTTTTTTTATGCCAATTTTTAATATGTTGGTTTAAACGACGTTTTAACTTGTTCTTCGTACTGCCAATATAAGAGATTGGTGGATTACATTCAATTGGAATTTTATAAATACCAGCTCTATCTACAATTTTACTAAAATTAGTACTATTAATAATTAAACTTCTAATAGAATTAACTGTGAAACCTAACTGAAGACTATATTTTGCAGCCAATTTATTTATTTCTTGAGAAATATTTTTAATAAATGAAAATGAACCAACATATGTAAGTGGATGGTTTTTTTGTCCTTTTTCTTTTCGTCAGTTACAATTTGTTTTTCTATTTCATAAGTCCATTTTTTAACTTCACTTTTCAGATATCCATATTTTTTTTTATTTCTTCAATATACTGTAATTCCTCTAGTTGAAAATGCCTGTTAGAAGTATGAGTGAATGTTCTTTTTAAAAAAGTTTTAATACTATTGCTTTTACGAATTTGGGATGATGAGAGTCGTGTACAAGAACAGGAATATAAGGTTTCTTGAAAATTGTAAAATCAAAATTAGTGAATTTTTAAACAATAAAATATCTAAAAATGAAAGTTTATTATTTTCTTCAAATTCAATGGCCAATTCTGTATACAGACAAATGCTGGTATAATGTTTTGCTATACTGTAATTCTGTTTTAACTTAGATGAAATAAAAATATCAACAACATAATGACACTATACTAAGGGTGGCTTTCCCATACTCTCAATTACCTTTTTTTCTATATAGTCTAAAACTACCTCTGCATAAACAGCAGACTAAGGCAACCCCATTGGCCCTCCCTGCCTCTGCTTATACATAATATCATTAAAAATAAAAAAAGTTATTGTCATTAATGAATAATAAAATATTCTGTTATTCTGAAATTTGAATAGACCTTTGGGGTTTTTTTTTTGGTTTTTTTTTTTTTTGTATTATATATACACTGAAGAGCAATTGAATTAGAGATACCTGTCTAGTAACGTGTAGCACCACCTTTCGGCCTGATGATGGCAACGATTCGTCTCGGCATGGACTTGACAAAACACCGGAAGCATTGGGAAGCCATACGGATCCACAACCCCTGAACAAGCTCCCACAATTCACGAAGATTTGATGGAAAGGGGTCAGAGCCTCGAACATCTCTCTCGATGGCATCCCAGTTGTGCTCGATGGGATCAAGGTCAGGTGACCTAGCTGGCCAAGGAAGCGAGGTCACGTCGGTGGAGTGTTCTTCCAACCATTCGGACACAATTCGGGAGCTGCGTTGTCTTGTTGCAGGATGAGGTCCCCAGTGGGATGTTGAAGATGCACAAACAGGAGTAAATGGTCGTTGAGGATATCCCGGTAACGTTGACCTGTGAGGGACGATGTCACATGTACCAGGGGCCCCATTTCAGTCCACGTAAACAGTCCCCAGACGAGAATGCCACCCCCACCAGCTTGAAGAGTACCCTGCTGGTAAAAAGGATCCATCGCTTTATGTGGTTTGCGCCGTACTAGTATCCTGCCATCTACATGTACCAACGTGAATCTCGACTCATCAGTCCAGGCAATATTTTTCCACATGTCTAGGGTCCAGTGGCGATGTTCCTGCGCCCATGCTAATCTTTGCATCCTGTGATGTGCAGTCAGCAGCGGTACCCTCGTGGGACGATGGCTTCTGTAACCCATAGTGAGGAGATGGCTCTGGATGGTGTGGCTGCTTACACGTTTTTGTGCACCAGCGTTAATTTGCTGAGTGATTTTTTTCACTGTGGCTCGTCTATCCACTGTTACAATGACAGCTAGACGACGATGACCCCGCTCATCCACACGCTGTTATCCATGGCAGTTGGCTCTTGCAGGGATGGTTTTACCAGATTCGATGTACTCACGGTGCACCCGTGACACAGTGGCTCGTGAAAATCCCAGTGCCTGCACAACTTCCAAGATGGTGTGACCCATTCGTCGGGCCCCAACAATTTGCCCACGATCAAATGCGCTTAGATCCTTTGTCTTACCCATACTGCGTCCGACTCTTACTGATTCCCATCGCATCAGATCGCTGCATACGTCATGTCGTTTCTGTTTACAGCGCCGCCCACAGCGCCACATTTGTATAATGCCAGCTGTCTCTAATTCAATTGCACTTCAGTGTATTTGTTAGCCTTTTACTGTAGCGCCTCTTCATTTGAATAGGTAAGCTACATACTTTTAGTTTTGACTGGAAAACATACAGTGAAATATGCCTATGGGATAGTATTAGGTACCATACTTGTTATCAGCTGAAAGTTTTTGCAAGAATTTTTTTTTTTTTAATGCAGAGGTTGGCTTATACAGAAGTCAATTGAAAACATAATTAACGAAATTTTTTTAAACTCAGAGTTCGATTATAAGGAACAATTCATCCACAGTCCTACAGGGACCTTTGTTGTTAAGTGCCAAACCTAACCTGTTTCAAAGTGAGACCACATAATTTCTAATCTCCAAAAAAGTAAGTAATTCCCTCCTTACTTCCCTGCAGGAATTTGAGCATAACACCCACACCATTACGGAGGGACACAATGGATGAATCTGTGACCTCCCGTGTCTTCACAGCATAAATGGGGTTTCTTCTTGCGATTGCCTGTGCTGTCTCCAAGGAAGTGAAAAGAAGTGATCATTTTCCGAAAAAAAAAAAATTCCACAAGTATTGCCTTGGATGGTACAGAAGATGTGATTTATGATTCAGAAGAAGAAAACAGCCATGATGACTTTCCTGATGACGATGTTTATAGTGAAACTTTAATCGAAATGGACATAGAGAAACCGTTTGGAAAATCTAATAGCAAGTTGGCTTTTGAAGATTTAAAAAAAATCATAATTTTAGAAATTTGCATAACTTTGTTTAAATATATATGTCATTTTTCGAATAAAGCTCATGTTGAGAATTGGCTTCTTAGTTTCTTAATTCAATTACTAATCAAAAACTACTATTATGGGAATTCTTACTAGGAATTTTTAAAATTTAATTGCAATTATTTTTTATTAATTGTAATTATATTTTTAATTTTATTGGTCACAGCATGGATTGGAATTCCCTTAAAGTCATCAGTTTCCAAAGCAATTTTCAAAAAAGAAAGCTAAAAGAAGGAATAGAGATTGAGAAAAATAAAAATTCCATCATCAATGACTGCAGAGGATTTTCCCTGCCTAACATCTGGCAGGATTTTATGAAAAATAACCGTAACCGTCAAGGTTAACTGTAACTGCGATAGTGACAGGAATAAGTGACAACAAAAGACAGTCTGAAGAAGGAGAAGAGTTTTCTCAGAAAATTTGCAATTAAATTCAAAAAATTCCTAGTAAAAATTCCCATAATAGCAGTTTTTGATTAGTAATTAAAATATATCATCAAACAGAAATAATTGCTTTTTTCCACGTTAATAAGTGAGTATCGGAAAAATTCTCATCTTCCGCCACCGGGATTCTCATCTGCCGTTCCCGGTGGCGGCCAATGATAAATTTTCCAAGACTCACTTATTAATGTGGAAAGAGCAATGATTTCTGTTTGATGTTCCTGATCCACGTCAAGTGTTTGAATTAAAATATATCATGTTTCCCGAACTATTGAAATTTAAAGTTGGAATATATGCTTTCCCAGTTCTTAATGAATTTATAGCTGTTGAACTAGGAATGTTGGCCTACATTGCAAATGGCCTTAAACATGAGCATATGAGGTAAATTCATGATAAGCAGGGGGTGGGGGATGTGAAAGATTCTCAATGGGAAATCTTGAAAATCTACATTCTAAGGGAATCATATTATATTACTTTTTTTTCTGCTGAGAAAATCATGCTGTTTTGGTTATATTTCAAAATTCACACTATTTTTTGCATCACGTTCATAAATTTTTAAACCTATTTTTACTCTCCTTACCAACTGCTGTATGTAAAATTTTAAGTTTACCCAAAATGACACAGTTGACCCCGAAGGGAGTGTGATAAAGAAAGCGGAGTTGTCAAGAAAACATTAGCACCTAATAAATAGTCCAGTCAACGAAGGCTAAAAATGGATAAATATAAGAAATAAATATGAAAGTTTTGAAACTTGACACACTTGTTTATAGGTATCTAGTGAAGATTATATCAAAAGTCCTGACGAATCACCTTCTTGAAAAATAGGTACTTTTTTTGGTTTTTCGTGAATATCTCGAAAACGGTTGGTCGTGGCCCAAAAATACTATTTACAAAAAAAGTGAATAGAACATTTTTTCCTACAAAAAATGTTCTATTCACTTTTTTTGTAACTCTAATAGTTTCTGAGATAATTGGGTGTCAATGTTGTACTGTTTTGCTGATCTCTACATTATCATATGGTTTTTCATACAAATAAGCTAGTGATAACGTAGCGATCAGCGAAACAGTACAACATTGACACCCGATTATCTCAGAAACTATTACAGATACAAAAAAGTGAATAAAACCTTTTTGTAGGAAATTTTGTAAGGTTCAATTTTGTAACTAGTATTTTTGGGCTTCGACCAACCATTTTTGAGATATTCACGAAAAACCGAGAAAACGCACTTATTTTTCAAGATGGCGGCTAGAGCTCACCTCTGATTTGTCAGGACTTTTTATATAATCTTCACTAGATACCTATAAACAAGTGTGCCAAGTTTCAAAACTTTCATATTTATTTCATCTGAAAACCCTATTTTGACCGGACTATAAGACACATGCAGGGAAATTTTACTCTTTTCGAGTTATCAAGAATTTCGTCTCATCAAAGTTCGAATTATTGAGAGTTGACTGTATAATGGTATGATATCTGGATAAAAACTGAGAGAGGTAGGTTCAAGTTAAACTTCTCAACACTGCTATTTTCAAACTTTTAGAGAAGTTGCCAATTCTACAGTTATTAAGTGGCACATCTACAATGCGGGAAAATGAAAAAAGAACACCCAGAAGGAATGCTTGCAGGAACGTCATATTATAATATATTAATTGTTAAGAGCAGCAGAAACTGTGATCCAATGTGGAATGCCATTGGATGAAATAATGACGTCACTGCGGACGACATCATCCAAATGTACACAGTGCGTACTTAAAGACTAGGGTGGGCAGAACGAAATCATTCATCAAGCGTCGTGTTGTTCAGTGCTCGTTGAAGAAGCTATCATGCCTGGACGATGCAGGAGCACAACATTTGTTCAGTTATTGGAGTTCGAGTGAGGCCATATAGTGGATCTTCAGGAAGGAGGTTGGTCCTTCCGTCAAACTGCCGACTGAGTGGGGCGAGAGGAGTTGGCCGTGGTAAGATGGTGGTCAGAGCAGGGCTGTAGCTAAAGGTATTGGAGGCAGAGGCAAGCAGTAAAATTGGCACCCCCTGCCAGTCCAACTGGAACAGGTGACGGTGTGAAATTTTATTATATACCTGTTTGCAGATATAGTACAATACCTGTATAATAAAAATATTGCGATTTTTATTGTTATTTGCAATTATTGTCCCGTATATAATTTGCTAATTGTATGAAATGTAACAAAATGTTCATTTTTTATATAAAATATTACTCATAATATAATATTTTTTTTAAATAACATATAGGTAATCATATTCAATAGCCTGTGGTGATTATATGAGCTTCAATAGGGATTGTAGAAGAAAGAAAAAACATTGTACACAGTTTGAATGAAGAATAATTTTCATTTATAATTAACTGCTACCTCAAGTGCTTATGAACAACTGAAAAAATATGTACAAGCAGCATTTGTTTAAAATTATGCCTAAGCCTTAACAGAAAGATTTTGTATTTACACCTTTCGAGCTTTAATAGCAGCAAAATCATTTATTATTTGATCATATTAATATTTTTAGCAATATCTTTTTCCATTGACAGAATTGCCAGGTATGTTAATCTGGTCACCATTTTATCCTTAAAGCATAATGAAGTTTAAATTTTATACATTTTTTTTAATTATGCGTATAAATTTAATTCACATATTTTTTTACATTTATGAAAAAAACCTATGTCTCAATGGCGCCCCCCCCCATTGCTACGGCTCTGGTCAGAGGAGAATTTGTACACTCGCAGACATGGTTCTGGGCAACACAAAGTTACGGACGCACGAGAGGATCAGCGTATCAGGAGGGCGGCGTTGGCTGAGCATAATTCGGAGATGGCAGTGACCATCTCCGAATTATGCATCCAAGTTGAAAGGGTATGGAATGCTATCCCTCAGTGTGATATCCAGCATTTGTACAACAGATTGCATGCCAGATTGGAAATTGTGTTGCTGCTGGAGGAGGTGCAACACCTTATTAAAATTTGCCTTCTGTACACTGTAATAAGCATTAAAAGGACATTGAATAACTTCACACGTGCGATCACTTTCCTTTCTTAACAAGTTGTTACTATGACATAAATCTTATGGATGCACCTGCAATTTTTAATGGTGTTCATTTTCAGGTAGTGTATGTTAAAAAACAAAGGTGATACAACTTTTCAAATATAAATGTGAAAGTCATACTGTTTGCATGAACTACAGTTTTGGCCTTGCTTTTCAAATAAATAATTACTGCCTGCCAAAATGGGATAAACATGAACTTCCGGCTGCATTTTGGCAGATTAACAGACAGACTTCTTAATTTTGTTGATCATGGGAGAATCAAGTAGTCAAATTTGGGGTTCAAATGTAACAGGTCCCATATTCTGATTAATAACATTTTTTTTGGCAAAGCATTATTAATAAAAAAATTCGGCAAAGTACTAATAATACTCTGCCAAATTTTAACTGGTATAACGTGTTTTCTTCACTTCGTGCCATAGCCATTCACCATTTTTTATTTGTATTCTTGACTTCGAACTATCAGTCCAGATAAGATTCACTGAGTCAACTGCATCTTGACTAAACTTTAAATTCAACTGCATCTTGAATTTAACTGCATCTTGACCGGCCATCTTCCATAGCACCTGTCAGCCAACAGGGAAGAAAATTTTTATTAAATGGATAATGAATGACATTGAGACAGGTAAGCTTTTTTCGTACAGTTTATTCAAAGTACAATATGTTTGCAATGCAAGTTCCCCATTTTAATTTAGATATGATGAATGGGACAGACAGCAGCAGAGGTGATAATGCGCAAAAAGTTGAAACAAAGAAGAACATGTACATACATGCTTCTACAAAACATCAAATTTATTGCATCTTTTTTTCCCCATGCCTTATTAATATAAGAGCAATTTAACGTAATAATTTCCAACTATACAGGAATTCTAGCTAAAGAAACAAACAACAAGAAACTACTGAATGTATAAGAAAAAATATACCTCCAGATACTGAAGTGTCTCTGCCTTTTCTAAAGTTTCACGCAAAACGGCCTTTTTGCTTCCAGATGGAGAGAATGCAAGTAGTGATCTGAAATAAATCTGTGTGTTACCTAATTTTTACATGTTGCTTACTATAAAATAATTACTCAGAAAAAAATGGCATCCATGGTGACACCACAAGAAGAAAATTATAGAATATCACAGAATTATGCTCAAAATTTCATGCAGTTCTTTATATATTTTTTGAGGTTCGAAAAATTTCATGCATAATTCTCCACTAACATTACTGCAAATAAAAACAATAAAAACATATTAATTACAGACAACTACCATGGTAATTATAATAAGCACACCAACTATACTTAAATAGTATAACTATACCAGTGATTTGAATTTCTTGATATAGAATAGAAATCAAAGTTTCCAAGCTTTCGCACATCGACCAGATGGCTTTTTCAAGGAAGGTAGACAGCAAATTGAATAATAGAAAGCTTCAACAATTTAAAAGCGGTGACTTGACAATAAACGAACTGGTGCTAACATAACCAGGCATTCAAAACATGAGGCGTTATGCTTGTTTTGCACGAGCAATCATGGAAGAAAAACAAAAGGTATTCACTTCTTGAAGAAGTGATTCCAAACTCGTGGCAACTGCAGCGAGATGCGATCATAATTAAATAAGGCAAAGTAACCACGGCTCTATCCAGAGAAGTGAAGTTCAAGTCCACTGCTCCTATACGGGATGACATAAAGAAATTAGCTCCCTACTCCACCCCGAAATCTACTGCCATTCACGAAACTTTGGAGATCGTAACCAACAACGAGTCATGCAATGATAGTGTCTTGCTGGAGTTGCCATGGGTTTGGAACCAGTTCTTCAAGCAGTGAATACCTTTTATTTTTCTTCCATGATTTCTCGTGCAAAACTAGCATAACGCCTCTTGTTTTGAATGCCTAATTACGTTTGCACCAGTTTGTTTATTGTCAAGTCAAGTCACCACGTTTAAATTGATGAAGGGTTCTATTATTTAGTTTACTGTCTACCTTCCTTGAAAAACCATCTGGTTGATGTGCGAAAGCTTGGAAACTTTGATTTCTATTCTACGCCAAGAAATTCGAATCACTGGTATAGTTATACTATTTAACTACCATAGTTCTTTTGACAATACACAAAATATACAATGAAATACAACATGTTCCATTTCCAGTCAAGATCACAAGACTGAAATGGAAAATACACCCTTTGCCAAAAAAATCGAAGCACCCTGAGAAAGTTGTTCAATCCTGATGAAACGATGCATGCAAGTACCTCACGGTGGAATATGCAAATGATTAAAAAATATCGACCAATGACTGAACAGTGGCCAGCCATAGCGCATGAGAACCGTGTATTGAGGAGGGTACATCAAGAGCAAAGCTCACACGAAAGGTCAATCGTGACAATGGATTGTAGTTCCATTAACCTCAATGAACTATGAGGATGCCTTGACTTTGGATCCATGCACCATATGAGCAGTTAAGCGAATTTGAGAGAGGAGGTGCAATTGCACTGAGAGATGATGGTTGACCAAATCGCCATATCGTCAGGCATTTGTGTCGGAGCAACATAGAAATCTGATGATGTTGGTGCCAATGGGTAGAGGAGGACACAACAGAAACATGCGGGCAGTGAACGACAGAGGGCAATGGCAGAACATGAGAATCAAGTGATTGTGAGCGCCATATAAACACAAAAGAATTTGTTGCACACAACCATCCATGGCCAAATTAAGAAGAAGGTAGTGTGAAACACGCTAAGTTAGGTATAACAGTTTAATGCAATTATACTTCAGCCATTACTATGGCCTTCATCAGTGCAACTCAGATTGGTTTACATTGCCAGATTGGAAAGGTAAGTTTTGTAATGGTAACTTCGGGTGACGTGATGCAATGAGGGATTTCCAGATGTAAGGAACGAAAATGGGGAGCTCAGAGTTGCAATTTTTGGAAAGTAAAATTTCCAAACTTTCTCTAAACCTCAGAGCATACCGATTTTGGAAGGAAGCCAACTTTTTAGTATCGGACCAAAGTGGAATAGCAGAAGTGTCAGCCATGGTAAGAAGAGATAAGGCAGATGAAGGTTTTCCAAATTTCACATCAGATTTGTGTTCTTGAAGTCTTGAGAGAATCTTCCGGAATGAACTTCCTATGTAAGCGGTTAATCCAACGTTAGTCTTGATCAGAATTTTATACACTCCAGGCGAAGAAAGCGGAGGTCTTGGGTCTCTGTCATTACGGAGTATAACAGAAATTGAAGGGGAAGAACGAATGGCAAGTCTATATCCTTCTCTTTTGAAGATACTGATGAGTTTGTAGGCAGAAGGTTCGTAGTAAGGGATTGAGCCAGCAAGCATTAGTTCCTTTTTTGGTGAAACAGGTTGAAGAGCAACAACTGGATTTTTCTTAGCATTTTGAATTAATTTAGAAACCAGGAGAGGGGGAAAGCCATGTTGAGTAGTGATCAAGTGGATGCTAATTCATTTGTTAGATTAACTTCAGTGTTACAAACCAAATGAGCTCGATGAATGAGCAACTTGAGGGCTGACAGTTTATATTGGTGGAAGGTATGAGAATTGAAAGGAATAATGCTATTGGTAGAAACTGGTTTTCAGTAGACAGAAGTGGAAAGAAGATTATTACATTTTGAGAAGTGGAAAGAAGATTATTACATTTTATTACATTTTGATTTGCATTAAACTTTTATACGTAAGTTAGCGTGTTCCACACTACCTTCTTCTTAATTTGTTTGTTAGTTACGTGCATTGCCTACCACTCATTTATGATCCATGGCCATCTTGCATTGTCTACAGGTACGGAAATGGTCATCCGTACTGTTGCCAGACAATATGCGGCATGGGGACTACATTCAAGGAAGACATTCCGCCACCTACCACTGACCAGTAAGAATCACTGAACGGATTGCAGTGCTGTCGGACCTGATCAATGAGGATTTGTGTTCAATGCCGTTGTGTTGTTTTCACTGACGGGTCACAGTTTGCACTCAGTGCTGATGACAGAGCATACATGTCTGGAGACAAGTCGGTCAGTGAACACATCCTGCCTTTAGACATAAGTGGGTAAATAAACTTGTTTTTGTAGGTATAATGCAGTGAACACATCCTGCCTTTAGACATAAGTGGGTAAATAAATCCTTGTTGATCAGGTCCGACAGCACTGCAACTGAACAGGCAGTGCTGTCGGACCTGATCATCAAGGATTTGTGTTCAATAGCGTTGTGTTGTTTTCAGTGATAAGACACAGTTTGCACTCAGTGCTGATGACAGAGCATACATGTCTGAAGACAAGTCGGTCAGTGAACACATCCTGCCTTTACCGTGGAACAGCACACAGGGAGTGACTGTCTGGTGAAACATTTCCTACGACAGCCGGACACTCCAGGCCAGGGGCGGACAACCTGTGTCATGCGTGCCATAAATGGCATGCGCGCAAAGTCACTTTTTGTAATTTTAATAATTTATTAAACGATTTAGCATTTGTGACGGACATCGTGGGCCACCTTAACAACTTAAATCTGCATTTGCAAGGTAAAATAAATCTTTTCCCAGTGTTGTTCAACTCAGTTGAGGCATTTAAGGTGAAGAATAAATTATCAACGCCTATCTCCACGCAGTAGTTCCCTGCTAATTCTATTTAGCAACGACATATTTGAGCACATTATGGCTCAATAATATTAGCATTATTTGAGCAACATATAATTGCAGCACCTCCAGATCATTTTGGATGCCCGAAGTACTTCAGGTGGAAATGAACAGTCAAAGAAAATCGTACAGTTACACTATAAAAATAGATAGAGGTCCCGTCCAACCACTTCCCATTTGAGAAATCTATTGGTTAATTGCAGGAGGGGGAAAGAGTGGAAGTGTGGAAAAGGAAATATTTTTTTATCAATGGTTGAACAGGTTAGCCAGTTTTCGGGCTCGTTCGGGATCGGGCTCTATCTTGCAAGACAAAATTCGAGCTCCGGTGGGCTGGGGCTGATATACCACGGGTTCAGGCTCCAAAAATTGAGCCCGAACTCAGCTCTAGTCTCGACCCAATGGAGAACTCAGTGGGGTAGCCCTGAAGCCAGGGACCTTCCCATGAGATATCACTTGGTCCTCGTGCTTTGTTATCCTTGCTTATTTTCAAATACATTTTAAACGCTTTTAAATATATCTGTTACAGATAATTGGAAATGTACTTTAATATGGCAGAGATATTTTTGTTTTGCTTGCCAATATTTTGGGAGATGTTTACTCCAGAGTACGACATCTGTTCAAAAAGTTTCCAAACTTTTATGATATAGAGCACTAACATGATGTGACACTGATGTGGGATAGGTGGCGCTGCGTAATAGTGACCTTGGCAAATAACCTCTCATTTACCATGCCTTTCTATTGCAATTAGTCATCATGCTCTATCATTTTGTTTAAGAGCTTGTTGTGTATGTTCTGTGATTTCAGAAGAATGAGTTTCAGACTCTTCCACAGCCTGGCTTGTCGATTTTTACTGTAATTAATCAATGCATCCAGTGGTGGATGTGTACTTTTCAATGTCTTTCGTTTCACCCAGTGATCTTCGTCATCTGATTATTTATCTAGTCAGCCTCCATTTTGTTAGTCGAAACATTTTTCTTTAATCCAGGAGAAAAATGCTAAATCTTCTACTATAAGCTACGTCTGGCCCAATCTGGGAATTTTTCACTTAACTGATGAAAAAGAAAGACCTGGCCCAGCCTAGCCTGGTCTTGGGCTTTAGGGGCTGGGCTGGGATGGGCTGGGCCCATGCAGAGCTCTACTGTGGTGTAGTGAAGACTAAAAAGCTGTGGTATAGCAAAAACTTAGAAGTATCTTAGGCACAACAATTTAAATTTTTCAAATTGAAAAAAAAAAAAGAAAAAAGGCAAGTGAAATGTTAAAGAAGACATACTCAGAGTTTTCATATGAAGCATTTGTCGAAATAAACTGCAGATTTTCATCTTTCAAAAGACCAATATGGCTTCTGCTGAACCGTGTCAGCTCAGATCTTTTCAGATCCTGAGTGGTCCACGATGAATGAACGGAGAAAGTATTCTGGTCATCCCCTGGCAAGAGGACAGCGGAAGAAGGCGATGGCACACTGGCATAGGAACTATATGTTTCAATAACTTCTGGAATCTACATAGTGAACAATAGCATACATAACATGAGTACTTGTATCAACAATACATACTACAAATAATTCCTTGAAAAGAAGAAAAAAATGATAAAAACACAGAAAGTGAGCATTATGATAATGTGGGGTAAAAAGCATTACTATAATAATCTCTACTATTCTAATTTCCTTTAAATTATCATACACTGAGATTTCAAATTAAATTTCCCTCAGCTTCTCAATATATATTGTTATTACTTTTCATTTGTGGGGGTTTAACAATCACCATGAGCAACTTGATAGGCTATTAGCAGTCACCCATCCCTAATTTAGAGCCACTGGCTCCAGGGAAGGGAGAGAGCCAATGTCATGAAACAAGCACAACATCCATCTCTCACCGGGATTTGAACCCAGACCCACCTTGGACGAATAAACATTTGTTATGCTCATTTGTGGAAACTTTTTTAATCTGATTTGGTATTTTATTAATTCTTACATTTACAAAGGATAATCAAAAAGTAAAGACAACATACCCTTTAATACCAATAACTGAGTAAATGAATATAGCATTATCTCACTTCTCTACATAGTCCCCTTGCAGGTTGATGAACTTTTTGTGTTTTTCCACTGGCTTCTTCATTCTTTGGGAGAAAAAAACTTTTCAGTTCCTCCCGAATCAAAGTCTGCACAGCTTCCTTAACCTCATTATCCCAGGTGAACTTACGACCATGTAGATCCTCTTTAAGTGGACTGAAGATATGATGAGTAATCTTAAGAAGCATTGAAGCATAATCGTCTAAGCACGATACACACGATGAAAATAAAACTTTAATTACAGATAAAAATACATTGACAAAAGTGATTTTTAGTGTGCATCATGCTTAGATGGTTATGTTTCAATGCTTCTTAAGATATTTTATGCACGAGTTATCATTTCTTCTGTGACATGATGAAAGCATGGCAATAGATCCGGGCTGTAAAGGGGATGCAGAAGACATTCAAACCACAGTTGTTGCATTGCCTCCAGCACTGTGGCTGTTACATGGAGACATGCATTGTAATGGTGCAGCGACATTATTTTTGATAGCATTCCTCTTCTTTTGCTGCGAATTGCAGGTTTCAGTTTCTTCCTAAGCGTAGCAGAGCACGCTGCGCTGGTCACTGTTTGTCCGTGTTCCTGAAAATGCGCCAGAATAGGATGCTTCATGTCCTAAAAGAAGGTCAGCAAGATTTTCTTGATGGAGGGCTGTTGCTTGAATTTCTTCTTAAATGGAGAAGATCAGTGTTTCCACTTTATGCTTTGAATCTTGCTTTCTGGTTCATAGTGATGAACCCACGTTTCATCAACAGGGACAATCTGTTCCAAAACATTGGATTTTCTTCATAATGCTTCAGGAATTGGGTTGCAACCTCCACGTGACATTGCTTGTGCAGATAAGCACGTTATTTGGGTACCCATCTTGTGCAAACTTTGTCATCATGCACTATGGCATGTGCACGGATCCATAGCTGATATCCAAATGTTCTGCAACAGCAGACAACGTAATATGTCAATCTTCTCTGACCAAGCCATTTGCCCTGTCCATTTAGGCTTGTGTATGCGATGTTAATGGCAGACCAGATCAGGTTTCATCGTACAAGACAAGGAGATCCCATATCGCCAAGCATCTTCATCTCACATTTGGAGAGAATGTTGGACAAAATCAGGTATGAGGACATGGAAATTTCTATTGGAGGACAAAGATTCAACCATCTGTGTCTTGCAGATGGCATTGTACTGATTGAAAAAGATGAAATGAAACTGGATCAAATGGTACAAGAACTGAATGGAGAGGGTAAAAGATATAGATTAAAGAAGAACATAGAAAAGACAAAAACAATCCTTTATTTTAAATACACCAGAGTTGAATAATAATGAAACGCATATAGCGTATGAAATCCGTTTATTTTCGTGGTGTAGTCAGCACAAATATTCGCCAAGCTTTCGCACTCCACTGGGAGGCTTTTTCAAGGCAATGATAGACACAAAAATGCAGAGAATTGGAACATGTAAAGAACGAAGATGATTTTTGAAAATAACGCGGGGGACATCACGAGCATATTACATGAATTTTTGTCACGTAATTATACAGAGCGCCGTGATGTGCTTCCATCTTTTAATAACGCATGCCAAACCATTGGTAGTTCCGTAGAGACTATATCATTGCATGCCACTTTGTTGGATAGGATTTCCACTGTTTCCCTGATGGCAGTCTCTTTGAAATTCGTGTAAGGGGCAATTCTTCTAATATTATTCCATACAGGAGCGGCCGAGCAATGCATGACTTCTTTGGCGAGGGCTGTAATTTGCATGTCTTGCTTCACACTTCGTACGTGTTCTTTGCATCTCGTGTCCAAGGATCGCTTTGTCATTCCGATATATACCTTTTCCGTGTTGTCAGGATATACCAACGGTATAGCGTACACACCCGCCTTTTCTTTCTCACCCTGTCTCTCCTTGCAGCTTGATATTATATGTGATAACGGGGTCGGGGACTTCATTGCTATTAATATGCTGTATTTCCGTAATAAATTCTTTAACCAATATGTAAAGCCTGGGATATATGTGATGGATCCTGCGTATCTCATTGTCCTACTAGGTGATTTTTCTATTGCTGATATTATACGATTTCTCACAGTCTTATGTACTCTGTCTATGTCATCCTTCTTATATCCAGCCTTTAGACCTTTGCTATAGATATTATCAACTTCTTTATTATTTAGGTAGTCAGGTTTGCATATGTTGTATGCTCTATGGAACCAAGCTCTAAATGCAGAAAGTTTGTATTCCTTTGGGCAGTGCGAATCAGGAGGGACAAGGTTCGGCACTGTGGTCGGTTTATAATAAACATTAAAATCGAAGCTTGATGTTCTATTTCTTCTGAGCGCGACGTCAAGATAATTCAACGTCCCAAAAACAATGGTGTTTGGAACAAAAGAGACCAGGAAAAAGATCATTCTGGAAGGCAAAGAACTTGAAAATGTGGAAAAAAACCACTTATCTCAGAAGCTGTATAACATATGACTAAAACAGCAAAAAAAAATGTTAATTAGAATTGCAAAGGCTAATTAAAATGAAAAGCCATGGATAAAATTTGGAAGAGCAGAGCTATTAGCCTCAAAACTAAGTTTAAAAGCATTCTCGAGACATGCATCTTCAGCAGCATACTACACTGGTGTTCAAAAGTTAAAGAATTTGCAAATTTTGTCGATTTTCACAAAAAGTACGAACCAAAAGTACAAATTATGCTGCCGAATAAGAATGCAAATTTGCATTGTCGAATACGTAAGCGTACTCGTGCGTATGGGCGGAGCTGTGACAGCGGAGGGCATGAAAAGCACGTACGTGGCTTTTTCGTGATTAGTTCGCTCGTACTCCTCGGCAAACATTCGTTGTGTTTCTCGCAGGAGTTGGTTCAATTTCATAAGCAATCAGGTAAAATGAGTTGCCACGAACGATGGAATGAGGCGGAGAATCGTCGGTAGATTGGAGGCAGGGCAATCGCAAGTGCAGGTTGCTACAGTGCTCAATGTAATGCCCAGTGTCATCTGCAATTTGTGGAAACAGTTTAAGGACACCGGATCCATATCAAGGCCTGGGCAAGGTCATCCAAGAGCCGCGATGGCCAATGAAGATCATTATTTGGCACTTTCAGAGAGGCGCCACAGGACTGCTACAGTTGCACAGCTATCTCGTGAGCTGTATGCCACCACTAGAACAGGAGTTTCGTGGGTTACTGTTACCCGAAGGCTTCATGAGATAGGGCTTTTTGTCAGAAGACCCGCTCACTTCAGCACACAAGAGAGTACGTTTAGCATGATGCAGACAACATCAGCCTCGGACCAGACTTCAGTGGGGTAACGTTCTTTTCACAGACGAGTTGAAATTTAGCCTGGACACTGATTCTCGACGTACCTTCACCTGGAGAGAACCTGGGACCCGATACCTTTCCTCCAACATCCGAGAAAGGGACCGCTATGGCAGCGGAGATGTCATGGTCTGGGCAGGCATCATGTTGGACGGTACCCACACCTCTCCATGTGTTTTACAGAGGCTTCCTGACTGCTGAGAGGTATAGGGATGAAATCTTAGAGCCCTATGTTCGACTTTTCAGGGGCGCAGTTGGCCCACGGTTCCTTTTTATGGACAACGTTCTTCCACATAGGATTCACCTGGTTGACGATTATCTTGAAAGTGAGGATATTGGCCGGATGGATTGGCCAGCCAGATCGCTAGACCTAAACACTATCGAACATATCTGGGATGCTCTTGGAAGGGTAATTTCAGCTCGCAGTCCCCCTCTGAGAACCATCCAGGAGCTGAAAACTGCATTGATGCAGGAGTGGGACCGACTGCAACAGGGATTCATCAACTGCCTCGTTTCCAGTATGACGTCGCGCTGTGAGAGCTCTATGACTTTGAGAGGGGACCATACCCCATATTAGAGTCATTTTATGTTCGATCTTGCAATGTGGATTTTGGACATTCCTGCGCTGATGAGCCTTACTGACGATCATGTGTGCGTACCATGACTGTTGTATGGTATAATTTTTTCTCTTATATAACTGTGTATCCATAACAAATTTCATTAAAACATGCCCATTAGTTTTTCAGATATTCAACAAAATGTGCAAATTCTCTTTATTTTGAACATCAGTGTATATGGATGCGAGACTTAGACATTGACACAGGAACCAGAGAGAAGGATACTTGCTTTTGAAAGAAAGTGCTATTGTAAAATCTTACAGCTCAGATGGACCCAGAGGATGAGAAATGAAGAAGTGCGCAGAAGAATACAACTAAAAGAGACCCTGTTCCAAAAAATCATACAGAGAAAACTAAGACTCTTTGGACACATCTGCAGAGTGAAAAATGACAGAAAGATAAAGACATTGGTGTTTGGCTTAATGAACAGAAGAAATGCAAGAGGACACCCTCACCGTGTGTGGGCTGACGATATTAAAGACGGGTGCAGTGGAACTCTTCAAGAACTGAGCTCCTCTGAAGTGAACAGACTTGAACGGGACAATATAGTTAAAACAGCAACAGACACCTATGGGAATTGAACCCATGGTTGATGATGATGTTAATATGAGAAAAGAGAAGTACATATATGAAGGTATGGACTAATCACATCATCGCACTACAATAGAGTGCAGATGCTTTCTGTCAACATAGTAAGTCCAATTTCATCAATTTGTATGCCACTCCTTGATAATCCTGGCTGCATTTCTTAGGTTGTTGTTACAAACACAATTTGCAGATGAGACCCTTAAAGGTCACAGCATCAATGGTCATCAGTGAAGAAAGCTGCCTGCTAAACCCGTGATCTACGCTGGGACACATAGCTGCCTCTACCGGTGTATTTCAAAGTTGCTTGTATTAGGACATTACCAGTTTTGCACCAGCTGTTTCACAAGCAAATGGAGGCTTATGGGATTGGTGTAAGTGCCAGAGGGCTGATCCAATCAACTCAACATCAGCACTCCTAGTGGCAAAT
Source organism: Macrothele yani (assembly GCA_039090855.1). Lineage (NCBI taxonomy): Eukaryota > Metazoa > Arthropoda > Arachnida > Araneae > Macrothelidae > Macrothele > Macrothele yani. The sequence goes on from CM077019.1 coordinate 11,472,781, forward strand.
TCACAAACTTAGATCCCTGAACTCCAAAAGCATGATATAAGTATGTGTATATATATATACAGGATCGCGCTGCCAATCGCATTCTTCGCAATTTGCAAAAAAAAAAAAAAATTGTTTTGGCAATTGACAAAAAGTTTTGGTGATTACTTTTTTTAATAATATTACCTTTTTTAAATGATATTTTGCTGCTTAATTGTAAAGAATATGTAACCTATTGCTTTTGTACTATTATAACACTTTGTTTTTATGGCCTTTACATTTCCAATGGAGAGTAAAAAAAATGTGACTTTAGATTATACTTGGCAAAAAAAATAAAATTAAATTTGGTGAATAGGTTGGCAAAAACTTTAAAAAAGCCAGAGCCTTTTCGCTCCACTTTATTTACATAAAACCTGCGAACATCCATCATCATGGGGCAAAAAAACTAGTGCCACTGCTACATTTTGTGTGAAGTATTTTTCTGAACTGGAATAATATCTACACTAAGCAGCAGAAATTTTGTAAACAAAGGATTTCTTGTATAGAAATGAAATGTTAAATAACAAATATCAGAAAAGCTGGGGTTTTTTCACTTTTTATTTAATTGAGGTTTTAATACAAACCTACTTTATTCTCTCTCTCTTGCTTGTTGTTAATTAACTTTATGTTGAATTAAGAGCACACAATTCTATAAATGATTCAAGAAAAAAAAAAAGTCCTAAATATATTATTTTCTCCAAAAAAAGTAGTCCGTTTTTTTTTTTTGTTTTTTTTTTTTTTGTTATTGTTTCCATGCTTTTTTACAGCAGTGGTACTACTTTCTTTACCTGGCAATGGTGGGTATCTGCCAGCAGCAAAAACAGATAGTTTATTCTGGGAGAATGCAATGTTCTTACCCCGGGCAGAACCTCTCTCTCTCACATACACACACTTTTCATACGTGTGTCCTTTTACATGTACAAATAATAGAAAATATTACAATGAACAAAACCTAAACCCTAATAAATTTATAATTCATCTTGTGAATTAATGAAGACATGGCAAATCCTAGTGAAGAATTATTGTAGTTAAATTGTGTATTATGGAAATTACTAGGATATAAGTTTTCACTTTGTCAAATTTTTGGGTTGTACCCCAACCCTTCGTCAGGACTGACTAAGATAGAAGGTGCTGCCACTCAAGTGGTAATGTCATACCGCTATGTTCGTTAATCGTGGAACCTCTTCTTCTCTCAATGTGTAGACTTTCTTCAAGTTTCCGTTTTAGGTAGTGTTGTTGGTGCGCAAGAATTTTGTAAGATTTCCAGTTCATTGAATGTCCAGTACTTTGTACATGTTTATCAAGGCCTGGTTTGCTTCTAATGTTCCTAATTGCGGCTTTGTGTTCAGCTACACGGGTACGGAGTTGTCTTCCAGTTTCTTCTACATATATGTTACCACAATTGCAGTTTACACTGTAGATAACTCCTTCTTGTACTAGCATATAATTCAGCTAAAAATGTCTATCAAAAAGAGCAAGTTATGTGTCAGCTGAAGGAGTTTCATTTATCTTAATTGCAAAGCTGAAAAATAGTGAAAGCATTTGGAATTCACTATTTCTTTTCTTACCTAATTGTACATAGTAATTATTGTAATAAATGAGCATATTTAGTTCATTGACATTATGCAGTATCAAAAGGACAAAAACTCCACTCCCTGGTAATTTAAACTTAGGGAGGGACACCTCAGAGAGTGTTTATTCCTAAATTTAACTTACCAAAGAAACCACTGCAGTTAGACACCACTTGAAACAATTAGAAGACACCCTCTCTTCCTGAAGCCAGTGTGGTCTTGGTCAGCTGCTTTGAACTGAATTGTTACTGTGAACAAATTTCAATTTGGAATTCCAAAGCCAAGGTTAGTAGACTCTATTAACCTTGTTTTAAATTAAACCTGCAACATTGTTAATAATTCAACTTTCCGCCCTACGGATAATGTACTAAATAATATGAAAGCAAAACAGTCAATTGTGCATCCCCTCTGGCTAAGGGCCTTAGCCAAGGGTCCAAAGGACAAAATATATTGTTTCAGGTCAAAAAGCTCTGGAAACTGCAAAATCAGACACAAAATTTTCAAACATACAGGTGGATCATTCCATTGCAGATCACCTAGCTTAATTTTGAAATGACACCCACCAACTCAGTTTTTCATGAATTTTTTGCTTGTTACTACCACCAAGTTACTAATCGACGTAAAATTTTTCCTCTCTAAGGCCACATATTGGGTTGTTGGAAAAGTCATGACATATTTTAGCCATGTTTTCCAAAGGTCAATCATTGATAGAAAGAAAAAAGATCAATCAATGATATAATGCCCATTTTGTTCGATAACCTTTTGCCATCTTTCAGTGAGCTGCAGAATGCCTCTTTCATTGAAAGACCTGTCATTCGTGGCGAAAAACTCTACAAGGTGCTGATTTACAGCCTCGTCTGAATTGAACGTTATACCACGCAAGGACTGTTGAAGAGAGCAAAACAAGTGGAAGTCTGATGGCGCAAGGTCAGGCGAGTATGCTGGGTGTGGCAACACATCCCACCCAAGCTCCAATAATTTTTGGCGGGTGATCAAACTTGTGTGTGGTCTCGAGTTGTCGTGATGGAATACAACACCTTCACGATGAACGAGCTCTGGACGTTTCTGGATGATGGATTAGTTTAAACTGTCCAATTGCCGACAGTACACATTCGAATTGATTGTTTGGTTCCGTGGTAGGAGCTTGAAAAACACAACACCTTTAAAATCCCACCACACTGAGACCAGAACTTTCCGCTGATGAATGTCTGCTTTGGATGTCGTCTGAGGGGAAGCAGCACGTTGGGACCAAGACCAGCACATTGTTGTACACAATCCACTTTTCATCACCAGTTATCAGTCGCTTCAAAAAGGATCGTTTTTCTCACGTTTAATGAGCATATCGCAGATGTTTATATGCGCCGTCAATTGAGCTTCTTTTAGTTCATGAGGCACCCACACATCGAGCTTGCTTACATATTTACATATCCCAGCTTCTTCAGATGGTCATGAACGCTTGAATGATGGATGTGCAATCTCTCGTGTCGTGTAATGTGGGTTTGACTCGATCAATGCCTTGATTTGGTCGTCATCAACTTCGGTTGGCATCCCGGACCGAGGAGCGTCGTTGAGGTCAAAATCTCCAGCACGGAATTTTGTGAACCACGGCTGGCACTAATGTTCTTGTACAGCATTATCACTATACACTTTATGCAACTTTTCACAAGCTTGACGCGCGTTCTTCCCTTTACGGAAGTAAAATATAGCGAAAATGCACAGTTTGGTCTTCCATCTTCAACTTGATGTCAAATTTCCGCAAATCAACCAACTCGCTCACTATTCCTTTTAGACTGCAGCTAGAACTGGCACCTGTCGAATGCTATAGAAATAACAGAGCTGCGCATGCGTCTAGTACTTCCAAAACCCCCCAACCGCCATCGGGTGCCAAAATACGTCATGACTTTTCCGACAACCCAATAGTTTCTGAGATATAAAATGCACGATGATGTTTCCGAGACTGCGCTTTAAGACGCAGTACTTGAGAAACAAAATCATAGTTCTGTGTCTAATCAACATGTCACTACCAAATTTTTACCACATGTCAAGCAAATTATGTACATTTCAGAAAAAAGTATTACATAAATCTCGCCTACCTCTGAGAGACACTAACATTTATTAAATTTTTTATTAACAAATTTTTAAGTGCAAATATGTTGCTTTATTAAGTGAGTATTATGGCATAAGGCACAGGAGTTACCAGCGTGCTTTTTTTTTAATTGAACCTAAAAATATAGTCTAAAAGGCTGTGAAAGAAAAACAGTGGGATTTTGATTGCTAATATAGTTATTTTAACTTATAACTTATAATTTGACACTTTCTATGCAGACACTTATGCATCATAATGTGATAATTTGATATAGTATGTGATAATTTGGCCTAATATAGAATAAATGTAGACTAGTCAAATAATTTAAATTATTGTACTGTTCAATGCAAAACTTTACAAGCTTGGTATAAATTTGATAATGAAAAAAATCTAATTGAATTAGTCATGATTCAATTTAAAAATTATTTTGAATGAATTATGTTTTTTTTTTTAACTAGATGGAATACTTTGAGGCAAGGGGGATAAAGCTAGCTGTACCAGCAATTTAAAAGCATGAGGTGACTTAGCATGTATCAGCAATTTGAAAGCATGAGGTGACTCAGAATGAGTCAGCATGTACCCAGCAATCTAAAAGCATGTGCTGATTCAACATGAGTCATCCTTCTGTGTACAGGATTCAACTGGATTGCACTACTAGTCAGTCTCAGTCATCTGCTATCTTTTGTTGAGTGAAGGTGCTTTATACTGCTTCAAATGTTCAAAAGTTTGCAGAAGTGGGTTATTCCTCTTAGTTACAGTTAAAGATAATTTTTCTGTTCCAAGGTTTAAAAGAAAGTGCTTTTAGTATCCCTTTGAAAAATTAGTTTAAAAAATGTCCCAAACTGAACAGCTTGTTGAACAATGTAATATAGGAAAAGAAAGTGGAACTGAGTGCCATAAGAAGAGTTACACACAGGAGGTGAATCTGATAAACTTTGAAATAATAAGTGCTTCAGAAAAATAATTTTTGGCCTTGAGAAGTGGGGTAAGTTGTGAACTTCTGTTTAATATTTATGAGCATCATAAAACATACTACCTGAGGAAATATGAAACTTACCAGAAAAGTTGTTTTGATCCATTTAAGTGCCACAAGAAAAAAATTAAAAAAGCATTGAGGAATGTGACCTTTGACTTTTCAGAGAAAATTAATAAAATTCTAATGATTGTGAAATCAGTTCCTGGACAGAAGATATGTGATGCATGTAGAGAAAAGGTACAGAAACACCCACAATTTTAAAATAAAAATGATGACATTAAAGAAGTGGACACAGATGGTGACAGTAACCAGAGTATTTGTAATTTAGAAACATCAATTTCCAAAGAAGAAACATTAGAGAAAATTAATACATCACTGGCAGAGATAGGGGAGTCTCCTTTGAAATTCCATGCCATTGCATCTTTTTTTTTTTTTTTTTTTTTTTTTTGATTGGAGGTTTAACGACCACCGTGAGCAACTCAGTGGGCTATAAGCAGTGGCCCGTCCCTAATTTAGGGTCACTGGTTCCAGGGAAGGGAAAGAGCTAGTGCCGTAAGACAAACACAACATCCATGCCTCACCGGGATTCGAACCCGGACCCTTTTCGGACGAATGATCAGAGGCCATCGTCTTAGACCACTGCGCCACCGGGGTGGTATGCCATGCCATTGCATCACACAGCAAATCTTCCTATGCAAAAAGAAAGGTTGAGTCAGCATGTTCTAATTTAAAAAGTAAGGCTAGTAGGGTTATAGAAAAATAATTTTCTCCACCTGAAAAAGATGCCAAAAGATTTAAAACAAAAAGCAGATGATATGGATGTGCTTGTAGGTTTACTCAAAGCAAAACTTGAGACTTCAATGACACGGCAAAAACAGATACAACTTTTGATGCTTGTTCCTACTTCTTGGAGCAGGAAAAAAATCATGGAAGAGTTCCATGTAAGTGAATATGCCATCTGTCAAGCAAGATACCTTTTCAGAGACAAAGGAATCATGGCTTTATCTGAATCAAGAAAAAGAAAAACACTCAGTGAAAATATAGTGTAATTGGTGAAGAACTTTTACCAAAGTGATGAATACTTTCGAATCATGCCAGGAAAAAAAGACACAGTCAGTATTTCTAAAAATGTACATGTACAAAAGAGATTATTACTTGCTAATTTAAATGAATTGTATTCTGCTTTTAAATTTGAGTATCCCAACATTAAAATTGGCATCGCGAAATTCTGCATGCTGCATGTGAAATGGTGCGTGTTAGCAGGGTCTTCTGGAACACATCCCATTTGTGTTTGCACAATCCATCAAAATGTAAGTCTTCTACTTCACGCTTGTTGTATAGAAGAGACATACCAGGACCTGATTGATTATTTAGTCTGTTTTAAGGATAACAAAGACTGCATGCTGTGACACTACTCTCAATGCCCATCCAGTGAAAAACTGAAAAGTTTTCTACACAAAAAATTTGAAGAGTGAGACCCTGAAGATGATGTGTCATACAGTTCATGGGTATCGACAGACAGAACACAACAGGTGAAATTTACTGTGACATTTGATGAATATTTAGCAACTTTAATTGAGAAACTTGTGCCCCATGCATTTATGACTAAATCCCAAGCAAACTTTCTAAAGAAAATGAAAGCAAACCTTGAGTCGGATGCAGCTATTGTTCTCCTAGACTTCAATGAAAATTATTCATACATCATTCAAGATGCAGCACAAGGGTATCACTGGACAAGCGACAGTTGTTCACTACATACAGCTGTAATCTACACACGTGTCCACCACTCTGATACGTGTCCACCACTCTGTACACCACTGGTTACCCAAGCAAGCCTTCAAATGTGACCTACTTGTTTCAAGTGTGTGCATCTTGTCCGATGACTTAGAGCATGATGTAGCCTTTGCATACGAAACCCAAAAAACAACTACTCAGTATATAAAGAAAAACTTTCCAGTTGTAAAAAATGTATTTTATTTCAGTGACAGATGTGCTGCACAGTATAAGAACTGCAAAAACTTCCTCAATCTTTGCTACCACAACCAGGACTTCTCTTTAGTGGCATCATGGATATTTTTTGCAATCAGTCACGGGAAATCTCCCTGCGATGGCATTGGTGGTACAGTTAGGCGGCTGGTTACCCAAGCAAGCCTTCAAATGTGCCCTGGTGATGCAACAGACTCAGTTGAAAAAGTCCTCAATTTCTGTGAGGCAAGAGTCAAAAACATAAAATTCTGGATGGTAAAAAAGGAAACACGCCAGCAGCTAGAAGCCTGATTCTCCAAAGCAAAAACATTTTCTGTTACATGTGGCTTTCACCATTTAATCAATGTGTCTGAAGATTCCATTGGAACAAAGAGAACTAGTTTTTATGAAAATTTCAGCATTATTTTCTACTTCTCTGGAGAGCAACCACCTGCAGTCAAGATGTCACAAATCTCTACAAACTCATGCATTGCATTTATTTATGACAGTCACTGGTTTTTTGGATTAGTACTTTCTAAACATGTGGAGGAAGGTGATCTTAGTAAAGTTCATGCACCCGTATGGCCCAGCACTATCATTTCACTGGCCTCTACGGAAAGAAGACATCTGCCACATTCCCCTGTGTAACATCATTTCTTGTGTTAGTCCTACCACCACAAAGGGCTCTGGAAGGGTGTACTACTTTCCCGAAAAAGAGGCTGATTTAATACAACACCAGTACAATATACAATAAGATATGACATCTCAGATGAAAAGTAAGATTAATTATCCAAGCTTTTAATTTGTTGATCTAACCCCCCCCCCCCCCCATGGGCGCCCTTGGCTATTTTTTTTTTTTTTTTTTTTTTTTGATTGGAGGTTTAACGACCACCGTGAGCAACTCAATGGGCTATAAGCAGTCGCCCGTCCCTAATTTAGGGTCACTGGTTCCAGGGAAGGGAGAGAGCCAGTGCCGTAAGACAAACACAACATCCATGCCCGACGGGATTCGAACCCGGACCCCTTACGGACGAATGATCAGAGGCCAGCGCCTTAGACCACTGCGCCACCGGGGCGGCCGCCCTTGGCTATAACTACCAAAGTACATATAAGGCACTTTCATCACATGTTCGCTAATTTACATTCTTTTGAGCATACGGTCCACTTTATGTACACATCTGCTAAAAAATACGTTTAGCATCCCATAACCTAGATTGCTTCTTAAATTTCGAACAGATAACCGGCTGTTTAAATTATAATCTAAATTTCCCATCTCAGCGAGTACATCACGTGTTACGATGCGTTAAGCACCCAGCATGTTAGGTTACTGGTTCCTGATAATTGAGAATCCAAACCTATCAACAACAGTATCTTGATATGACCAAAGCATCAATAAATTCTGAAATTCATCACATTAAAAACAAAACGTTGTATGTTTGGATACAAACCTGCAGCACCTTCATGTCTGAAATGCAGAATTTTTTCGTAAGTGTGCTACAATTTACCAACTTTACGCAAAAACCTCCCCGTCACACGCCAGGTACAAATTCCGCGGTGTGAAACACAAACAACGTCTACAATGTAAACAAGTTACGCAGATTCCGAACTCTTTATCAAATTTCGATAATATCGATATTGACCACCGAGCACTACATGGAGCACTGTGACTCTTTACCAATTCGAGCTTATATTAGCTCCATGCTTGATCCTATACCAATTTCGGAAATCGGATAAACTGTTGATATTTATTATACATCACTACTTATAATTGGATCGGAAAGCAAAAAAAAAAAAAAAAAAAAAACTGCACTTTATGAGGAGAGCACCAAGCTTGTCATACATCATGTCCACACTCATTGTCAATGTTTAGGAAAGGAAGTCACGTGAAACCTATCCCCCATCAAAATAGCAGTCATGTTTTTTTTTTTTAATTAGAGGTTTAACGACCATCGTGAGCAACTCGATGGGCTAAAAGCAGTCACCCGTCCCTAATTTAGGGTCACTGGTTCCAGGGAAGTGAGAGAGCCAGTGCCATAAGACAAACACAACATCCATGCCTCGCCGAGATTTGAATCCGGACCCCTTTCGGAAGAATTATCAGAGGCCATCGCTTAGACCACTGCGCCACATCGGCGGCCGAACATGTTTTCTAAAATGGCGGCCATAAAATTTAAATTACCTGGATTATTTTAATTTATGGAAGTTAGGTATATACGTTTTAAGGATGCTGAAGTCAACAAAAAAAAAAAAAAAGGGCTCTAAAACCAACCGAAAACGTTGTTGGAAGTCCACAGGACGAGATTTCCAACATGGCGGCCAAAATGACCGTCTAAAAATTTCAGTTTTATATTTCATTTGTGTAACCAAAACAATATCTCAATTTTCTCTTTCATTTCCTTTTCACCGTAATTAAGAGACAATTACTGGTATTTATTTTTAATTTTTATTTTATTTCTTATTTTTACTTATTTATTTATTTTTTAATAATTGATATACACAGGCGAGTCACATTATTGTGACCACCTCCTACTTTTGACGTCAACAGTGCGTATCCAATGAAAGAAGGCACGTGTGGCTTGCAGGGTACATAAAGCGTGCTGCAGGCATTCTGAAAACATATCGCTCGTTGCTGTCATGAATAAAAGGAGCGATATATCAGATTTGCAAAAAGGGATGATTATTGGGGTAAGGGTGGCAGTATTTCTGAAACAGCGCAGTTTGTGAACTGTTTGCGTGCTGCTGTGGTTAAAGTGCATCGTGATTGTAGAAATGCAAATAAGCGTTTTGGAAAATGCGGAGCACCACATGCCATTGATGTGAGAGGTGAACGTTGGCTTCGAAGGTACGTGAAGGCCAATCGACACGCTACAGTGGAGCAGCACACGGTCCGAATGAACTAGGGGCTACTGGAAGTGTGTCGTCTAAAACGACAGATCAGCGAATCCTTCTACGTATGGAGCTCCGATGCAGACGAATGTTCACTGCACCTATGCTAACGAAGGTGCATTGGCAGAAAAGGCTTACATTTGCATGGCAGTATCAGAATTGGACCTCCGCTGATTGGCAAAGAATTGCCTACTCCGATGAGTCCCGTTTTCAGCTTCATCGAACGGATGGACATTGGCGTATAAGGCGAGAAACATCGGAGAACTAACACTCTTCAACCATTGCTGGAAGAACACAAGCTGGTGGGGGCAGCCTTGTGGTCTGGGGAATGTTTTCATGGCATTCCCTGGGTCCATTCATACCTGTGAAAGGCACTATGGACCGAATTCGTTATAAATCCATCGTTTTTTTTTTTTTTTTTTTTTTGATTGGATGTTTAACGACCACCGTGAGCAACTCAAATGGGCTATAAGCAGTCGCCCGTCCCTAATTTAGGGTCACTGGTTCCAGGGAAGGGAGAGAGCCAGTGCCGTAAGACAAACACAACAACCATGCCTGACCGGGATTCGAACCCGGACCCCTTACGGACGAATGATCAGAGGCCAACGCCTTAGACCACTGCGCCACCGGGGCGGCAAATCCATCGTTACAGACCACGTACACCTATACATGCTGATTATCTTCCGTGGGGCGGATGGGACCTTCCAGCACCACAATGCGACGTGTCACACAGCTAGAAATGTCCGATAGTGGGTGGAAGAGCACGGTGAAGACTTCAAAGTACTTTCCTGGCCCCCTAATTCCTCAGACTTAAATCCATTTAAGCATCTGCGGGACCACCTCCATCGTGTTGTTCGCTCTATGGATCCTCCACCACGCACCTTCCAGCTGCTATCAGATGCACTGCAGTGAGCATGGCTCCACATACCTGAGAACCCCTTCAAGAACCTTATTAAGTCATTCCCAACCTGTCTAGCTGCTGTCCGCGCTGCACATGGCAGTTGCTCTGGATATTAGCTGGTGGTCACAATAATGTGACTAGACCATGTATTTTTTCCAGATTGAATGGTAACCTTCAGAATGAGCGCTAAAAGATTGAAACTTGCATCAGGGGATACATTAGCTGTGTCACAACGCCGTATGAACTGGAATAAATGTTACATATGCCAGGTGATTCCAAAGAAGAACTAATTAAGCGGTTTGAGCCATACAGGAATAAGGATCAACCAAAAGTCTCATCGGATTCAATGAGATCAATTCTCTTCCTGCATCTTTCGTTATCTCTCTATTTGATGAGGGCGCGGAAATTAAAGACAACCTCAATTCACGTCAAGGAAGATGGCCAAAGACCTGTAGACTTAAATACTACAACACAAAACTAAGAAGGGCCAAAAAACGCAAAAATAGGTGATCAATCAGCTTGCAGTGTTTCTACACAAGATGATGATTTACCAATGGCATCTACACAAACCCGTCGTTTTCAACGACACCAAAGGATTTAAAAGAAGATGTTTGCTTCATATGAAAGGACACCAGTGTTATCACCTCTTTGCCATATCGTCAATACTGACGTAACGGAGACTTTAAAGAAATAGACATTCGAGGTAGGCAGATTTGATTAGTCAGGCGTAATATCAAGAGGTGATCTAAATTCCCAAGGAGCTAAATATCACAAGATCTGCCACACACGGTTGTACAATCAATACAGGGCTAAAATTAATGTAACATCAATGGAAGGACAATGTCGTGGAAATGAAAGCTTAAGTTTGACTGAACATATTGCTCTGCCAGTTCATTAGGTATAAACTCACCAGTTATGATATCGAATACATTTTCAAAATGGCAGATCTTACTAGTGCATACAAAGATCGATTTATAGATTTTCTAGGCCAACATGATGGTGAAATGCCCACTATTCACGCAATACGTCTTCACAAGCGAATTTTATTACATTTTCCTGAACTACGAGCACACAAGTCAGGAGAAGAGTACTTATTTGTGCGGGATGGTGCCAATGTTTTCCGGGATGTTTCTTCTGAAGATGTGTCAGATGCCGATACTGCAGCATTCTTTAAATTCATAAGAAGTTTGAGGACGGAAATTTAGGATGTTTCTTGTACCTTTACTGGGCTGTTTCAGGATGGTTGCCAGGAGGCTTCTGTGCCCCCAGGTTTACTTGCGGTGACCAACCTTTTTCTATATAGATACACACTAGGTAGTGAGACTCCATCAACACAGGTAGCTGTTACAGTCAGCCAACTCATTGCATTAAATATGAGAAACCGGACCCAAAATCTCAATCACGTTTTGAACGATACAGTCGAGAACATGGCCTTCTCTCCCTATGTACATGGCTTTTTCTGCGTACTCCAAGTCTCGTAGCAGGTATATGATCGATGAGATGTAGGAATTTCAGTGTCATCAGATAGAGTGTTTAAGGTCATATCTGCTCTCTGCCGACTTCAGGTACTGCGACCTAAAGAGGAAGGTGTCCTCTGTCCAAACAACCTGCGAATGGGATTTTTCACTATGGAAGCATACGACAATATAGACCACAATCCCTCTCGTGTTACATCGGAAAATTATTTCCATGGCACTAGCCTGTCCATCTTTCAAGTTCTTACACTTACCCAACAAGGAGAAAGAAGGGAGTTTGCTTCTGATTTCTGGGATGCAGATTTGAAGACTACGAGGTTCCTGAGTTGCATGAGGATTATGGTATTGTGAAGGCGAGGTTCTTACCAAACAATACACCAGTTCAGCTGAAATGCACACAAGATCTTATAGACAACCTTATTCCATCTATGTCCGTTAGTCTTGACTATGTAAAAGAGAGGGATTGGTTGGAGCATGTCTTCGTGCATCATACCAAGGAGAAGAACATCAATGACAAGAACTTGGATATCTCATGGGCTGCATTTCATGCTTCTGGTGTTATGACTTCAGTGGTGTCAGGAATACAGGCACTGTTACTTTTGTTTTACAAGTCATCACCATCATCAGTATCAATGATCCGTCATGGCATGGATATCATTCGCATGATTACATCATTCTTGTACCCAGGCCAGACTCCGCTGATAACTGTGAATCAACCGCTTTTTACATTGTGCAAAATGATTCAGTGGAATTGGCCAGATTTTTATGGAGAGGACAAATTTGTTGTCCTATTTGCACCATTCCATGTGGAGCAAGGATTTTTGAGAGTCTTAGAGAGGCTTCTTGAGGCTATGGATGAACTACTCTCGTGGCTAAATCTGGAATTTCAACAAAGACAACAGCTGACAGTATTCCGAAGGTGAATCATGTTACGAAAGCCATAAAGTTTCACTAAGTCACTGCTACCACTTTGTACATTCTTTTCAAAGAAGCGTACGATTCTGAAGCTCCTGAAGAATCAATGGAACTGGGGATGAAAAGGCGTTCAGAACAGATTCCATTATTCCAGTTTTGGCTTCCTGTTTTGAATTTACAGAGATTTCTTCTGAGTTTTGTTAGTTCTACACGTGAAGGGAAGGAATGTATCAAGTCAATGTTACCGTGTTTTTTTCTGATAGACCATGTTCACCATGCAAGATTGCTGACCGTTCATGTAAATGACACGGAAGAGCTTCCATTGCGCTTACCAGCCGTTCACGTGGAGTTTAAAGGAGGAAATTTCGTTATACGGAAGTCATCCAATCCTTTTTCTGCTACTGCAGTAGACCAGGCTCATGAGCAACACAACAGGTTTTTGACTGGAGACTTCATTGCATGCCATTAACTGTAGAGTTATGCTATTTTCAAATAAAACAGCCATTTCACAATTTTTGTAGCATTTCTTTAAAAATGGCACCATTTCATTTACTACACCCTCTCATTAAAAGCCAAATCTTACTTTCAAACTACTAAAAATTAAAAAAATAGGATATAATTTGTTCGTAAATACTTCAGACAAATTAGAATAATAAAAAACACTACCCTATTATTTTTATTACATGACGGCCATTTTGGTCGCCATGTTGGATATCTCGTCCTATGAACTTCCAACAACGATTTAGAACCTTTTTTGAATTCAGCATCCCTAAAATCATATAAACAGACACCTAACTTCCATTAATTAAAAGAATCCAAGAAATTAAAATTTTATGGCCGCCATTTTAGGAAACATGACCCTCATTTTGTTGGGAGGATAGGTTTCAAGTGGCTCCCCTTCCTAAACATTGACAATGGGTGTGGACATGTAAAGTTTGGTGCTCTCCTCATAAAGTGCAGTTTTTTGTAAAATATGGTGCTTGATCAGACAACTATTATGCGATATATCATCATCATCATCATTGTCAACCATTATCAATCCACTGCTGGACGAAGGTCTCCCCAAGTTTCCTCCACAACGGTCTGTCTTGTGCCAGTCTCCTCCCTGTCACTCCCGCATACTTTCGAATTTCATCCACCCATCTTCCATGTGGTCTTCTGGGTCTTTTCCTGTCACTTGGAATCCAATCTAAAATTTCGGCTGTCCATCGATGGTCTGTTCTTCTGGCAGTATGTCCAGCCCATTGCCATTTCAGGGATTTTACTCTGATCATGATGTCTTCCACTCTTGTCATTTTTAGGATCCACGAGTTCCTCTTCTTATCTCTCCTGGTTACACCAAGCATGCACCTCTCCATGCTGCTTTGAGTTGTCTGCGGCCTTTGTATGTCTCTTTTAGTTAAGGTCCACGTGTCTGCACCATACGTAAGCACTGGAAGGATGTATTGATCAAACACTTTTCTTTTAAGACATAATGGCATATTGCTCTTGAAAATTATGCTGTTTATTCCAAAAGCTCTCCAGGCAAGAACAGAAAAGTAACCAAAGCTCTTATGGAAACAGCAACAAAATTAGCTGGGTCTAAGAACAAGTTGCATGTAAATAAATTATCAGGAAAAACGAAAATGTTGAAGCAAAAAAGAAGAGAGATGAGGACAACTAAAGAAGATGTGACTTCCAAAGTGGAATATAGAGAGCTATGCAAGACAGTACGAAAAAGTATCACTGAAGACGTAAGAAAATTCAACTGTGAACTAGTGAGGAAAGCAATTGAAAACAACCATAGCCTAAAGATAGCAAAGAGACATCTCAGTAAGGGAAGAAAACAGATTATGGCACTGAGAAAAGAAGATGGTTCTGTAACAAGAAATAGAGGCGAAATTTTGACAAGAGTGAAAGATTTCTACTCCAAATTATATGAAAGGGATGATACATGCACTCCAGACATCATGAAAGATACCAGTACCAGAGTTCCTCCAGTCCTTCCAGCAGAAGTTGCACATGCAATCAAGAACATGAAGCGGGGAAAAGCTCCAGGAGAAGATGGAATTACTGTAGACATCATACAAGAAGCAAGTGGAGAAATCGAAACAGTACTCGCCCAAATTTTCACTCGATGCCTTAATGAAGGAAAGATTCCTGAGGATTGGAACACCGCTACAATGATCCTGCTACATAAGAAAGGTGACATTGAGGATCTCGGAAACTACAGACCTATCAGCCTCCTATCAGTAGTTTATAAAATCTTCACTAAAGTTCTTTCACACCGCTTGAAGGTAACACTGGACATGGCTCGACCGAGAGAACAAGCTGGATTCAGGAGTGGCTACAGCACAATAGATCATATCCATGTGCTGAGAGAACTAATTGAAAGAGCGAGGGAATATGAACTTCCATTGTGCATGGCTTTTATCGATTATGAAAAAGCCTTTGATTCGGTGAAACCATCAGCAGTTACAATGGCTCTGAAAACCTGCGGTATTGAAGATGCATACATTAATATTATTAATAACATCTATGAAAATGCAAGTGCAAAGATTAGGCTGTTTGAAAATACAACACACATAAAAATTGGAAAGGGAGTGAGACAAGGTGACACCATATCTCCGAAGCTCTTTAATGCCACATTGGAGGGTGTTTTTCAGTCACTGAGCTGGGAAAACAAGGGGATAAAGATTAATGGAGATTATCTAACCCACCTTCGTTTTGCTGATGACGTAGTCATTTTTGCAACTAGCCCATCAGAGCTGCAGAGTATGATCCAGGAACTTGCTGACAAGAGTAAAGAAGTGGGATTAAAAATGAACTTTCAGAAGACAAAAGTGATGTTCAATACTTTTACAAGAAATGAAGATTTATCGATTGATGGAGAAAAGCTGGAGATAACAGATACGTACGTTTATCTTGGACAGCAGATATCAAGTGAGGGTCACATTGATGAAGAAATTAATCGGCGTACAAAACTTGCCTGGAGAGCTTTTGGAAGAAACAGCATAATTTTCAAGAGCAATATGCCATTATGTCTTAAAAGAAAAGTGTTTGATCAATGCATCCTTCCAGTGCTTACGTATGGTGCAGAGACGTGGACCTTAACTAAAAGAGACATACAAAGGCTGCAGACAACTCAAAGTAGCATGGAGAGGTGCATGCTTAGTGTAACCAGGAGAGATAAGAAGAGGAACTCGTGGATCCGAAAAATGACAAGAGTGGAAGGCATCATGATCCGAGTTAAATCCCTGAAATGGCAATGGGCTGGGCATACTGCCAGAAGGACAGACTATCGGTGGACAGCCGAAATTTTAGATTGGATTCCAAGGGACAGGAAAAGACCCAGAAGAAGACCACATGGGAGATGGGTGGATGAAATTCGAAAGTATGCAGGGGTGACATGGAGGAGACTGGCACAAGACAGACCGTTGTGGAGGAAACTTGGGGAGACCTTCGTCCAGCAGTGGATTGATAATGGTTGACAATGATGATGATGATATGCGATATATATGTTGTGCTATTTAGAAAATTTCTGAAGTTACACAGGTATTTGTGTGATTCAGATATTCAGTTGTAAAAGTACCTGAGAAATAAACAATCAGTATTTACAAATGAAC